>OX235265.1:39095458-41968893 GCA_944472135.2 Trichobilharzia regenti | reverse complement strand
TTCAAGTTTCTTAGTTTTGTGAGGGTGACAGTTAATTTTTAGAACTGTAACTCATGGTATTTAATCAGAACAATGAGATTTCGAATCTTGATGCGTATAAAAATGTTTAAACACACAAGTAGTCAAACTAAGCTACCAATTGTGTGTGATATAACAGGCTGTTAGATTCATGAATACGTTCACTGTTTCTGAAATATACTGTTTGCACTATCAACAAGGTGTCAATGTGGGAACATATTATCAGTGTGATTTCCGAGTCGCAGAATTTTATTATATAGTACTGAGCTGAGTAATCGGGGAACTCAAACCATGCAAGGACGACCTCCAACTGATAACAAATCAATCCACTTAGTCTGATTGGTGGCAAAGTATCAATGATAATCTCAAAATTATCCTCATACTGTATTAATTTAGCCCAATAAGACTTACTTTCAAAAGCTGGAGGTCAAATTATATAATCGGATATCGTTATGGCTAATAACATAAAGTTGGCTAGATATAATATGAAAGGTTAATAGGCCTACAAGTAGGTAAATTCAATATCTTCATGAATCAGTAAGCTGAAACATTCCTCACAACTCATGTTCACCCAAAGAGTAGTCATGTACTATGATTCTAATTCTGAGTCACCTAAGGGATATGACTGTAAATCTCAATTTCGATAGGTTCAAAACTGTTTTTAAACATTCTCAGAGATTGTTCTCTATATCATTCCGTGGAAGTTTTTAAGCGTGGATGATGTCTTCTTTCTTTCATCATCAATAGGATAATTAATGAAATTTGACTTTTTAGTATGCTTCGTTTCTGTAGGAATACCAGTATTGATTTTGTTATATGTGTGGAGCTGTGAATCACTGGTCTGTACATTTGCTGTCAATTAATAACTTCCAACTCCTCTCTATATACCCTTCTGGAAAACCAACTAGTATCATTAGTACCTCATTACTGAGTGTTCTGACCGAACATCACCTGGGGGCCGAGATTCATAATAATGATAATAACAATCAATTTTTCATTCCTGAGGAGGATATAGAGTGCTTATCTTTGAAGTCTCTTTAGCAATGACGTTATTTTTAGGGGGTGAAGTTGTTAGTCTCACACCCAACCTTCCCTATTTAATGGGCATATTACCGATCAAGCTCGACTTAGGAGTCCGTCTCTCTGTTTTCGACACAGAACTTTGCACATATGTGCGGCAGTTCAAGTCGCCACACTTTCTCCTTGTAGCGCACAAAGCAAGAAAAGAAAGTAGAAGAACTGCATAACAGAGACGGTAAACAGAGGTGTGAGACAAAGGAATAGTAATAACAAAGAACAATACAGTTTCATTGGAAATCATAAGTCACAAGGAGTGGATGCATCTGCGCCAGTCATTGAGAACGATCACTTTGAGCCGGCCATATCACCAATTGTTTCCAACCATTGGTTTTTACCGTCCCGAGGACCCCAACCAGGAAGTTTGCACCTTCCTACGTGGCTGGCCTAAACTAATTGTTGTGGATTTCATTGACTGGTGCCATGTTTTGGTTTGACCACCGCTAGCTCTTTTCCAGTCTGACCCTATATCAGCTAATATTGCCCATCGTGGAAAGCGATGACTAGGCATACGTAACACATATCCTAACCATCTCAGTCGATGTAATTTCACAGACTCGTCGATTGATTTCCCCTCCTTACGTAGCACTCGACGCCTAACTTCAATATTGCTCACCTTATTAGGAGTCGACTTAGGAGTGCGTTGACAGATAGTGGAGCATGAACCACCTACGTGGTTGGCGAACATTTTACCTTTAAACCACCAAAGCACACAAATTTTAAATAAAATAATCCATTGAGCCTAAATATTGTAGCTTGTAGTTGTCAAAAACTTTGATAATTACTGAAGTAATGTCAGTAGCACTTTTCTGTCTTCCGAGAATACAGACAGTTAGTTATTTAAAAATTTATACATAAACTTAACACAGAAAATTATTATCTATGAAAAATGTTTCTAGATTTTACGCGGTTTAAAAGTGCCTGGTATGTTTCGAAATGTGCTTCAGTGGTATTATTATTTTATCGTCACTAACTATTGAAACTTTCAATATTAATTTCTTAGTGCAAACATTTATAACACTGAGAGGTGTGTGACACAAACCGTTTCAATTTTCGCTGGTATTTTCAAAACAAATAATTGTTGGTTGAAGGATTTCATCATGAGGCAACACCAGTTAGAGAACTATTGGAAAATCCGCAGGGAGTACTGGACAGCCAGCTGTTTTGCCCTAGATTGGGACTCTTCAGCAGTGCACATCCACCACACGGGTTCAAAACTCAGGACTTTCTGGTCACAAGGCGAGCTCGTAGACCATTAGGCCATTGAGACCCTATCCAATGAACAGCCCATGAATTCTAACCTCTTCCAATTCACGACATAACGTGACCACTACTCAATGTCTTCTTCGACGGGTTACTGCCTCACATTCAACCTGCTGAACCCTACTGGTTATGTCTTCTGACTAGAACCCCAGGTAACTACTACCTACTTGAATATGGCCAGTTGCTAGTGAGCACCAGATGAATTTCGAAGTATTGGTTTTGTAGGGATTTTGTTTGATTAGTCGGAGGATTAGCAGAAATTAGAATTCATTGGATCGGGTCCCTGTGGCCTAATAGTTTACGAGCTCGCCTTGTAACCAGGAGGTCCTTGGTTCGAACCCTGAATGTGGTTGCATACTGCTGAAGAGTGTCAAACCATGACGAAACAGCCGGCTGTCCAGTACTCCCCGCGGGTTTTCCAATGGTTCTCTTAGTGATGAAATCCTCCAAACAATCAAACAAAATCCCTCCAAAAACCCAATACTTGAAAATATTTGTTGCTTCAATTCTCATATGAAATTATCTTTTAATATATCATCACGTTTAAAGGAGCGATTATATGGCATATCCCTTTTTTTGAAGTAATGCCACTTGCTTTATCCGGTGGATATTGGGGTGTTTCAATAATAAACTAGCATAATTTTGTAGAAGTCCAATAACATACATCTAACTTTTGAACTTACTGCCTACCTTAAAAAATCCATTAAATTGAGCAGATATCAGTATCAAGCAACGTGTTCTGGCAAAAAGTTCAGCAAATGTAACATAGTTCGAAAATTCAGTACCATTGGCAATATATACGCCTCCCCCTCCCCCCAAAAAAATTTAATGCAAAATTTCATTTAAAATCATATTTAAAAAATACAACTCATCATTAAACCACCGTAGCAACGGATTACAACGCTACAATTAACAGGGATATGCAATAAAGCCACTGGTATAAAGAAAATACTATGATTCTGACTTTAAGAGGACAATTGTAACGAAGGAGAATTTCTTTTCGATGAAGTCATCATCTAGACTGTACATTCGTGTATTGATATCAAATAGGTGGGAAAGTTCCAGAATAATTTCCGGTTAAGGGTCAAATTAATAAAAATTACAATTAGGAATTAGAATGCCATAATAAACAGGGTGGTGGGACGGGTAAAACAAACAAAGTAGCATCATAATAACTTAGAAGATTGACATTGTGCAATTAAGGGAGTGAAGTCAAGACATCTGGGCATAGCCGAGGCGCTAGCTATCCAAAAGCTAAAACCCACGCTTTGTATCCAAAAAAAGTACGTCCAACCCCTGTCCCTACCATGGCCATCATAAACAGGTAATTTATTAGTAATGACCATACCATCGCCTTTCTTATACAAACTTCCTGTTTATTCATGCTATTTTAAGGTTTTCGTAATCCCTATTTACACTACCATATTTTCATATCCGAACTTCGTGTTTATTTTGTTGTTTTACTATTTCTACATATTTAATCCTTGATTGCATAAACAATTATTCATCACATTAGTATTTTTTATCCAAACATCCTGTCTTTTTTGTTATTTCTACATTTCTAACCCCTAATTGCACAATGTCAGTCATCTTAGTTATTATAATGCTACTTTGTTTGTTTTACCCGTCCCACCACCCTGTTTATTATGGCATTCTAATTCCTAATTGTAATTTTTATTAATTTAACCCTTAACCGGAAATTATTCTGGAACTTTCCCACCTATTTGATATCAATACACGAATGTACAGCCTAGATGATGACTTCGTCGAAAAGAAAATTTTCTCCGCTGCATTTGTTTTCTTAATAACTCGTATGACCCAATGTGTGTATTCCGTGATTCTGACTTTGTTCCAATTTCAATTCTCACTGTTGTTATTCATTATTGTCTTTGTTTTTTTGTTCCTTTTATTGTAAGCTTAATCCACATGTTATGGATGCAGTCGATCTGGAAGATAACACGATGGAAAGTACATCGAAGAAATATTCTTTAATGTCATGTATATGTCCTTGTTTATTTATTCCATCAAGTCAAAATCATCGTTTACGAATAGCTTTAGGATTAATGATACTTCAACAGTTTACCGGGATTAATGCTATTCTATTTTTCGCTGAGTCAATTTGCCTTATTGGAAGTGCTACAACACCTCCAGCTTGTGCACTTTTCATTGGAACAGTTCAAATGATATTCACTATGTTGGCAGTATTTGCTGTCAATTATGCACCTCGGAAACATTTACTCATTCTAAGTGCATTATTTATGGCTATTGCACAATTAGCTTATGGTATCACAATTTCGGTAAGTTGGAAATTGAATTTTTCTACAAGTGTCGAATTTTTACTCTATTAATAATACATTTAGATATTTTAGAAACCCACGAAAAATGCCCAAACAGACGAGGATATACGAAGAGTATCTCTTTTTTTCCGGTGAATTCATTCACTTAGCTGTAAAATGTTTTCATATTACGTAACCCTAGTCTAGGCTTACCAATCGATGACGTGAACAATAACCCTAAATAATTTCTATTCTTGTTTAGCATACCTAATGTAAATACACATGCGAAAATAATTATATGTATAATTACACTTGTATAGTTAAGTGAATGAATTCACCGAAAAAAAGACTCTTCGCTGTACTGTTTGTTCTTTACTTTAGAAATCTACGTTTTTACGCCGTTTTTGTCTACATGCAACTATTTTACCTGCTGTGGAACCTTAGTCTAGTTACTCGATTCATAGTCAACCCAGTATTTTTATTCAGGATTTCAATATGAACTAAGATCGGTTAGAGAACCATTGGAAAACTAAACAGCCAGTTGTTTCGTCCTAGTTTGACACTCTTCATCAGTATTCATCCCCGGAGGTTCAAATCCAGGGCCTTCTGGTTACAAGGCGAGCTCGTATACCATTACGCCACCGAGACTCGATCCAATGAACAGCCCATGAATTCTAGCTTCTTCCAAATCGCGACATGGCGTGACCACTTCTCAATGTCTTCTTCGATGGGTTACCTCACCTTTAACTTGCTGTACTCTACTGGTCATGGCTTCTCAATGAAACCGCAGGTAACTACTACCTACATGAATATGGCCAGTCACTAGTGAGCCTCAGATCAATGTTGAAGTATTGGTTTTGTAGGGATTTTGTTCGATATGTTGGAGGATTTCATCATGAGCTAACATCATTTAGAGAGCCCTTTGGAAAACTTGGGAGTACACGACAGCTGTTTTGTCCTAGTTTGGGACTATTCTGCTCTTCACTCTACCATTATATCTACTGACCTCGTTATACGTTTTGTTTGGTCTTGAAAACACTAAATCTCTTTCGTAGTCCACAAAATTGGTGTGTCTCTGTGTCTGCGATACATATCTATGGATTGCATTTTCATTGTGTTGTATTTCTCATAAATCACTTACTCTTTTGAAGTGGTTGTTTTGCACGGCTGAGCACAACGTGTTAATGGTTTTTATCGGTTTACGTTTAGACGAATCAGTTGGTCAATTTTAAATTAATAAATCAATAAACAAATAAATAAAGTCACATGAATTCTGTGGTAATTTGTGATCCAAAGAATTACAGTCAATGTTATTTGTAATTCAATACAATTTATTTACGCAGTTTGTAGCATTTACTATGCCATGCACGTAAAACCGTCGCCATAGTTTTTTTATCTACACGCGTCAATATATACTATTGTCACAGTGAATAGCACTAATGGAACGTTGTTGTTTTTCTTTTCGGAGCATTATTCAGAAAGCACTACCAATATTCTTCATATGTATATATATGTATACGTCGGTGGCACAGCGGTTAGGACGCTCGCCGACCATGCATATGGTCCGGGAATCGATCCCCGGCCGACGCATACCTGATATCAGTGGTCGGCCTTTTCAATTTCGGCTACTGATATCACATGCTGAAAATTCCATACTTGTACCAAAATAGTGTGCTGAATGAAGCTATAATCAAGTTTATATATATATCTTAAAATAGTATATCTTATAATATTTCTCTCCTCCCATTATATTACAGAATAATCACCCTAGTTTTAAACTTACTCAATTCTGGATATCATTATTTATGTTTGGTTATTCATTTGGTTGGGGACCGTTACCTTTACTTATTACTATGGAATTATTTCCTGTTAATAGTCGTGGTTATGCTGTTAGTTCTGCTGTAGCTGTTAACTGGTTATTTGCTTTCATTGTAACAGAATTATTTGAATTGTTAAGTTATTCAGTTAAACCATCATTTTTGTTTATCACTTTCTCGTTTTGTTGTTTAACTGCTATGGGTTATGTGTATAAATATGTACCAGAGACTAATGGTAATAATACTGTCAGTCGAAGTGAAGGGAATTTGTCATCACAGAAGTCAATGTTAAAAGTCTAAGAAGACGTTATTACAATATCGGTACGCTTAATTTAAGTGCAAATATATGTAAAGATAAAGATAAGATCGTAAAAGTATAATTTTCACCTTAAAAAATATACATATAATGAATTCTCGTTGTTGTTAATGTTATTCAGAACGTTATTGTTTTGCTCAATAATAATAATACCACCGTACTGTGAGTGACCGGGTTTCCTGTGAATTTCTTTTCTTTTCCTCTTCTCAGTTTATTAATTTCATTTGATTTGTGTTATTTTATTATATTTTGACTTTTATATTCCGACCAAGTTTTATTTATATATATGTACATATTTTATTTCAAATTTAATTATTCCGCCTGAAGAATTTTGGACTAATTAACTGAACTACAGACCTGATTTATTCATTTCAATTTTGATGAGATTATGATAGAAATATCATTTCAGAAAATCAATATTAAGAATCACACTTTGATTATTTGAGGCATTTTTTGTTTATATTGTTGTTACATTTGTGTTTGAGCATAATTTAAATTCATATGTTTTTTCTTATATTTTCGTGAGTGAACCTGGAGAAATACATTTTGAACTACAAAAATTAAAAATATGCCTTAAGTGTTCGACTTTTCAATTTGATTGTACATGTGTCTTTTAATTTACCCTATTGCTTGTGTGGACACACTTCTCCTAGGTTCAGTGTCATTGTTTTAAGCTGCTTATTCATAATGGGCGGGAAATCTAAACACAATTAAGAAAAAATGGTTAGTGAACAAAGAGTATTCTTCTCGATAACCCCTTCATCATCAGGTTCTACAGTGATATATACACAATAGTGAATGAATTAATTAGTGTTATTAACAGCATTAATTTTGTTTAAATAACATCGAGTCACTAATAATAGTTATATCAATGGATTACACTTCGACGGCATCAACATAAAAATACGCTGAATATAGGAGAAATTAGGAAAAATAATAATACAAATTCATGGATTTCTAGTCTCTACTGAAGGACGGCGAGGACAGTAGTAGTGGCTAGCTGGACTTGCTTCTTCTGCACATGGAGCATCGGTTGTCTCAGGAGAATCGAGACAGCCTCTGTTGTTTGGAGGATGCGGTACCTCAATGATAGAGAAGTATTCTTCAATGCTAACTGGCTTTGTGGCCAGTTTGGACCAGGCGGTCTAATGTCGAACTGTAGAACCTGATGATGAAGTTATCGAAAAGAATATTCTTTGTTCACTAAGCATTCTTTTGAAAAATTAAAAAAGATAAGATCATTGTATTTTTATTTTATTTATGTCACTTAAGTTTGAAAGGTTTAATAATGCGTTAATAGTTTGTTTGGCATTGTTGTCTTTTCTTTAAGTTGTATGATTCCATTGAGAGGAAAAATAATCAAGCCGTTTACATTGGATGAAAATGTTAGATTATGTGTAATATTGAACTAACTTCATTGTTTAAACTGTGACCAGTAAAAAACACACCTTTCAAATGACTTTAGCTGTGTTGTCTTTAAACTTGTTAAATAATAACAGTAATATAACATTAATAACCTCTTTATTCTAGACAATATGCTAATACACAGTACAGAATTTGCCGCGTATATAAACTGCAGATTATCTACTCTGAGGATAGGATCTTCAAGTTAAATATAGTACACAGTAATGCATCATGTGACGATGTTGTGTTTCTCGATCTGAGGCAATATCCAAACATGTACAATATTCTCATCCCCACCCGTCTCCTTCAAGAAGTACTCTGCATTACGGACGTGGATACAAGTCGTTGTAAATCAAAATTGCCGTGCTTTCGTCAAAGTATACTTGTATAAGTAGAAGGATTGTGATCAATTACAGCTTGAATTTCAGGTCATAGGTCAAAATTAATAATAATAATAATAATTACAAAGTGTAATAAACGGGAAGATCGGATAAAAAACATAGTAAGATCATAATCACTGGGAGATTTGACCTTTTGTGCATTCAGGGAGTAAAAACGTAGAAATAACAAAATAGACAGGAGATTCGGATAAAAAACACAGTAATGCAGGTAGAGATTTTTTTTTTTTAAATGGCGAAATAACAGAAATAAACAGGAAGATTGGATAAGAAAGGTGATAAGATAATCATTATTGAAAGGACCGGCTTTTTCTTACGGTGACCATGGTAGGGGTAACGATTGGATGTATTTCTTTTGAATAGATAACAAGGGCTTGAACTACTGGATTGCTAGTGGCTCAGCTGTCTCCAAATGCCTTGTTTTCACTCCCTCTAGTAGGTTTGATCAGATCTTGTATATGACTTCGGAACACTGTGCAAATGGAGCTAAATGTCGTGAATTGATCAGATGTCATGTTCTGGAGACTGTTGGTAAGATGGAATAATAAACATTTGACGAGACACACGATTACGCTAATTTAATGTCAATGAGTTTTATGTGTGTAGACTATCTAATGACTGTAATTATCGTTGTAAATGTATGGTATGATATGTCTTGAAAGTACACCATCACAAATGCATTGCTGCTTTTGTTTTTTCAAAACAAAACTATCGAATTACTGAACAAACACAACTTTAAACAAATATTAGTTTATTGTAGTATCCTATTCCATGCACACTAGAAATCAGTATTTGTTCTGCACTCAGGTGCTAACATATGAATAACGTTGAATCCTGTTAAGAAATCCGACTTCTGTTCACATAACCTTTATGATATATGTAAAATGGAAATGCAGAATGGTTCTTTTAAACGACGTCCACCTTTTAGTGAGGTGTCTAAGCTTGTGGTGAGAGCTGGCTGCTAGCCTAATTGGTAGACAGTAATTTACGCCAAATTTTACGTCTCCAATATTGGTCGTGAGAAAATATGAACAAATCCTGATTCAATAACCAACCATAGCAGACTTTGTGTAGGCGGATACAGTTAGCATACAGATAATTTGACATTCAAGAAACAGCCACAGCAAGGTAAAAGATTAGCTTTCAGTGAGAAACTATCAATCAAAAGACTGTGTTTTTCTGCTAACAATAATCTATAATAATGTACATGAAAACCTAAAAATATGTGTTGATTTCGTAAATAAACGATCTGTTGCCTGGCCCTTATCTTCTCTTGTTATGAACTTTACTTACTGAAGTATATTTGAGTTGGTGGAACAGTCACCCAGTCAAACGAAGATCCAAAAGCTCCCGTCCTATGGATTTTCGTTTTTCAAATTCAGTCAGTTTACTAATTGGTCCTTAGCCCTATACGCAACTATCCTATTTTGTATAGGGCTAGATAATATTAAGTTAAGGCTCAGTCTGTGGTTAGGCTAGGGAGATAGTATGGTTACTTTGAGTTCGATTACGGATAGTTTTGCGTAAGGGTTGTATTAAGGGAAGATCAGGTTTACGATTAGGAGACCTAGATGCAAAACTAGCAGTTATTTTTGTCACACGCGAAACAAAGGAGTCCTATGTGAAAGTTTCATGACTTTCTATTCATTATTTTTGTAAATATATATGTATCTCATACATGAAAATCGAATTTTTCATACTATGGGTAATTTTGAGGTCATTCGCGTTTTGCTTAAATTTTCAATTCGCTTGAATCTCCTAAGAAGTTGACTGGTAGAAACGTTTTCATCTCAAGTAATTACATTATCAGGTTATCGCATGAACAAAATAAGATACGTTGCCTGTAAACGGCATGTTGTCATTCCTGTAACGAAATAAGAGGTTTTATTTGAAGAACGAAAATCTCAGCGAAGAGTCTTTTTACGGCGGGTTCATTCACTTAGTGGTTGAATCGCATTTATTTATAATTATTTTTTACATTAGGATTGTCAAACAAAAAATAAATATTAGTTAGGGTTAATGTTGACTTTATCAGTGTTTCAAAATTATGATGAATAATCAAACTGTAACTACGAGGGTAAAGACTGATAAGTATTGACAAGGATTACGCAATATAGAAGACACCCAGGAAAATGGATGTTAATGGAAGAGCATGGAAACAGGTGTTCAAAATGAATTATCTAATAGGCAGAAAGAGCAGACAAAGGGTTGGTCGATAAAAAGATATTACTAAACAGTCACACAAAATTCAAAAAGCCTTATTCACAAAGTAGTAGAACTTGGAATTATACCCAAGGCAGAAGGAGGGGGTGAGGAAGTTTCTTCTGTATACATAAATCAGAGTTTTCTATCCGGATTACTAAGGCCTCGGAAATGCAAAGTATACGGAAGCTTATCGTTTCGAGAGGCCTCTTTTGATTTTGTAGATGAATTTGAATGAATTCTCCTTACTTATTGAGCGACCAGTGTTGAATATATGTCCATCTATAACACTTCTTATTGATCCACTGCTACCTTTTCGTAGCCAGCTGGGTAATGTTCCTTGACTCTTTTAGATAAAACACGCATTAAACAACCTATATATCTTGCTCCATATGAGCAAGTAAATCAGTAGATACACATAGAAGTGGTAAAATGCGATAATTTATCTTTGGAGTTGTTGAAGAACAATGAGCGGTCTGAGAATATCAATCATGATGTAGCAGCAGAGGACGTTAAATATTCTTCTCTTTAGGATGTCGTCCAGTAGGTCGCCTTCGGGCGCCACATTAATGTATCGCATCTTCGGCATAAAGATGGGTTGTTTCTCGTTGATTTTCGCCTCTATGTGTTTGTCTATAAATCCTGGTGGGTAGAAATTCTCAAGAAGTTTCTTCCTCAAAAGCGTGAACTCTTCTTCTACTGATTCCGGACTGCAGTTTCTACGGACTCTAATCTCAAGGGATATTATCAGGTTCCGCTTGAGATTGATGGCTAACAAACTGTAGACGTTTGTCAGCTGGCTGTTCCACGTAAGCTTTCGATATATTGATCACTTCAGAGTCCGATTAGTCTTCTCTCTTAGTCGGACGTCCAGAAATGATATTGTCTCTCCAGTCTCTGCTTCACTTGTGAATTTGATGGCTGGGTGGCAGCTACTAAAGACCCGAAGAACATAATTTAGGTTACATTTGTCATCACAGATGATGAAATTCTCATCAAAGTACCTTTTGTACAGAGAGTGTGTCGACTGTCGGTTTCAACGGACCATTTTCCAAACTTGCCATGAAAACATCGGCAAGTAATGGGACTAAAGGTGAACCATCTCCACACCATATTGGTGTCTACAAATAGTACCGTTGAATGTGAATTGGACGTTTAAGTTGCATTTAAGTAGAAGTTGTTTTAACTTCGTTGTGCGTATTCCGACATTCAAGTCGTTATCTTCCAAGTACTTACATAAGAAACAAATCATCTCCATAATCGCGACATTTGTGGAGAGAGATTCCACACTGAGTGACATCATGCGGTTGTTTTTTTTTAAAGTGCTCCTGTTCAATGTTTGATTGTAATTCATTTTCAAAAAAGTTGTGTAATATGTTCTGTGGAGTGATAGCACCTGTGAACTGTTTAGATAACTAGTTCATTTGGCGGGCAATTCCTACATATTGTTATTCATATATCAACTTAAACAATCAGTGTCTGACAGATAACCTATAAGTGTAAGACAAGCAACAAAATTACAACTTCACCATAAATATTCTGTGTAGTTCCAACTTCTTAAACGTATTCCGTTGAAAATGAGTAATTCATATGATTAGATTCATCGTAAAAAATATATAATTGATAAAGTTATTAGCATAAGCATACAACAAACATCTCACGTTTTCATATTGCTGAGCAATCATAGTAATTCTGTGGTGAGCTAGCTGTTAGTCAAAATTGCTGGACAGTAATTTACGTCAATGTTTATGCCCCCAATATTGGTCGTGAGAAAAATGAGAAGAAAGGCTTTGCGTAGGCGGATACGGTTAACATATAGTTGATCTGACATTCAAGAAACAGCCACAAAGAGATGCAAAGTTGACGTTCAGCGAGAAACCGCCAATCAGATGACTTTGTTTGTTTATTAACAATAATCTATAATAATGTACATGAAAATCTATAAATATGTATTGATTACCATAATAAACGATCTGTTGCCTGGTCCTTGTTTTCTGTTGTTACATTTCCTCCACTGAAACTAATATTATCAAAGGTCTATCTTAGAAACCTTTCAGTTACAAAGAATTAGCCTAATATCTTTGAGAATTTCAATCGATCATTGTTAGCGTGTTTTGTGCTTTTCATTTATACAGTTCATGATGCATTGAATGTGCTACAAGCTGACATAACATTCACATGCTCTTTTCAATTTGTACTGCTACAATCCAATAAGGTATACATTCATTGAATATAAATGTTATGTAACAAACAAAAGGCTGATTGTATAAACAAAATAAGAATTTTTCAATAAATGTAAAATCATTTACAGTGATTTGTCAATTTTTGTTTTCTGAATAAGGCATTTAGAAGACGAATTTTGCGAGAAAATCACAATGTGAATAATCTGAATAGAAATCCAGCATCATCCATTCCAAAACACTTATTAATGTCCGGCCACAAAATCAATACTAATGACTGTTTCACAATTATTTCACATAACTCTAATTCAAGGTTATTGAACGTGGTGATGAAAGCACTTCGGATTAATCCCATGCAGCCTAAACTGTTTGTACAAAAAACAACAATAGACTTCATTTTTCGCCTACCATGGACTACATGATTGGTCATTAGTATGTACTTTTGTTTTTATTTAACTGAGTAATTGTCATGATCTCTATTTTATTATTGTTAACTATGTTAGTTGTCAAGCGGTTGTAAAGAAACTACGAAATGATATCATCACCTCGCGAAATTTGTCTTCTAAATGCCTTACTCAAATTTATCAAAGGGACTAATTGTTTTAATTTTTGTTTTCATTCACATTTTGCTTTTTTTCCAGACACTCGTTTTTTCTTTTAAAATTAACTAACAGGTTTTTGTGTAATTTATACGAGCTTCAGTCAAGATTTAACCAAATACTTCCGCCAAGATGAGACGCTGAATGAAAAGTAGACATATGTGATAATTATGTTTGCATAAATCTCAAAGAAATTGAAATAAATAATACCACTCTTTTGGTTCAGTAAACTGATCTGAACGTCTCCAGGGAAATAATCGAAATAAAACCATGGAGATATAAGAAAGATGTATATCGTGGCTTTCAAAATTCTTGTTTAATCATATTTAAGTTGTGAATAGTCATCATAAACAATGTAAACAAATATTCATGAATTTGGTTGACCCAAATAAGATAAGAAATCTAGAGAATATTTCAGCTATGCCACTGATTAAATGAAATTACACACAACCATGCAATAGGATGGGATAGGATGACAGTTTTAAAATCTGATGTCGCAGAGTGGAGGGAGAGATTGATAACAGAAGCTTTGTACTTACCGAACCAACTGCAAATACATGTAATAGGAATGATTCAACACCTGTCCAGCCAGATATCTGGAAAATTCTACTACCATTACGACAAATAGGAGAAGACAAAGAAAACTATAAAACTCAAATTTCAAAGTCGTGTGATCACAATTGATATGATTATAAACAGTAATAAATTTTGTTCGAAACGTCATCCAGTAAGCAGCAATACTCTTTCACTGTGTGATACATCTAATAAATAAACTAATATGGAATTACTTACTACCACAGTGCTTAAGTCTTACACATATATTTGCATGAATTTTGATCTGCATTTAACTATCTCTCATGGCATACGCCTGAATCAGTCTTTGACCATCGGCAACTGACCTACATTCTATTGAAACGGGACAAGAAATCGATTTTAATAGGATCAAAGTTCTACAGAAAGATTCTGACTCATATAAAGAACTATAGACCACAAAAGCTATACATATATGGATGAATTCGAAATGTTTGAACGGGCGAGATAAAATGATATCAGCTGATGCATGACAACTCTTGATTAATAAATAAATCGGATATGTATCACTTATTTCTCATAATAAAACTATTTTCACCAATCTGATTTATCCTTCTAATAATAATAATAATAATAATAATTTACTTTATTCCAAAAACAGTACTTGTGATACAGAATGGAATTTTCAGCATTAATCACAATATTGCATCTAATTTCCTCAAATTATAAATAAAATTAATCACACAGAAAATTTTCCACATTTACAATAGGGGTAATGTCAAAAACATGCAGCATATAAAATGGAAATAGCAATAATAATGATAACAGCTAAGGTAATAATAATAATAATACAAGTGAAAATTGCCGTTGGCCTCTTTGACACAGTATTGTCGATGCGGTATAGAAATCCTAGCATGTTTAAAAATATTGAATATAATGTTCTCTTTACATGATGTGGTGAGGGGAAAAACAAAGATTACAGCAGTCATAGACATAAGTTGGTGTTTGCAACTATCAAAGTAAAACAAAGAAGCAACAGAACCATGAATATAATAGGAATAATAAAAGTAAAACTTGAAGGTATATAAGGATGGATGGAGGAAAATGTTTCTTTACTACAAGATGAAAAAAGGTTGGTTAATTCTTGACTGACACTATTTTCATCACATAAAATACGTGCCAAGGATGGTATCATAGAATTTCTATACTTAGACGTGCGAGCATACAGTTTTCTGAAGTTACTTCTTGTTCTACCTGAGGAGATGCAAGGTGAAAGTTGAGGGTAAAGTGGATGCTCCAAGTCAGACAAAATCCCTTTAGCAAATTTATTGCATGAAGTCAAGTGCCTATCGACAATGATGTTAACTATGTGGTCCACTGGGACACCACTCACCCTACTGACAGTCTTCAGCATTCTACGAATTGTGACATAGTCTTTTTTAAGCAAACCAGGAAAGAATAAGCAAGGGTGAACAATAAAGAAGAATAGGTAGGATGCAAGAGTTTATGAACTGTAAGAGGAGGGGTTGAGTTATATGGAAAGGCTAACGAATGATGTATAATTATCCTCACAACGGCACACATGATTATAAATCATATATATATATATATATATATATATATATATATATATATAATATTTAGTTATCCATGAATGTAAACTCTCGTCGAACGTGATCACGAAAGTTTAATACAAAAGTAGAGAGTACTTAAGGTGGCATAATAACAAAATACACTAATAATAGAAGTAAATCTGTGGTCAAATTTCGACCAAAATTCATACAACTTTTATTCTGATGTCCATTCATAACTCACATGATGATTGATTGGGCCAGAATTTTAAAGACACGATAGGTGTGTTCTTTAATACATATATGTGTGTACAAATTTTTTTATTTCAGTTTTAATTATTCCACCCAAAGGATTTCGGACTAGTTAACTGAACAAAACACTGGAGTTATTCATTTCAGTTTTGCTGAGATTATGATGGAAATATAGTTTCGGAAAATCAATATTATGAATCACACTTTGATTATCTGAAACATTTGTTGTTTATATTGTTGTAACATTTGTGTATGAGCATAATTTGAACGCTTATGTTTGATATGCTCGTGAGTGAACTTGGAGAAATACATTTTGAACTACAAAAATTTTTAATAATAATAATTTACTTTATTCCAAAACAGTACTTGTGATACGGAATGGAATTCTCAGCATTTTACTACAGTATTGCATCTAGTTAGTACATTAACAATAAATAAAGTCCTACATAGATTAAAGGTAATCTCAGTTAGTTATGACAACAACATATTGGCTGGTCGGTAGGAATGCCAAAAATTGAACAGTGTTTGAAGGTGTTAGAAAAGTAGATGCTAGCATATTTACTGGCGTAAGTGGTAACAATAAGGTCGAGATATACAGAGTGTGAAAGAAAGAAGAAGAATGTTTTAAAAAGAGTTTGTAAGGAAGAAAATAACAAAGGAGCACATAACAGAGAAAAGAGAGAGAGAAAACGAAAGGAGAGAAAGAAAACGTTGTACCTATAAATGATATGAGTTGGAAATACGAGATACAGTTGTTCTACTGACTATTTAATAAGTTAAATATGCTTAAAATGTTAGACTTTTCAATTTGAATGCATATGTGTATTCTAATTTACTGTAATGCAAAGATAATAATCATACTTAATTGTATGTGTTTGTGTAGACACAGTTCTCTGAAGTTCAGTGTCATTGTTCTAAGATGCCTATTTGTAATGGGAGAGAAATCTAAGCAGTTACGTGGTTTCCTCACTAAGATTCCATTGTCTTTATGATGAGCATCCTTAGACAGTGCAAGACAGATGCCTACTTTGTATCCAAACTCATCGGTAGTGTACGTTATGCTAATATGTAGTTTCTTTCAGTCTCTTGTCCTTTCAGTTTGCTAACCTGAATTTGAGTTGTTTCGCTGATTAGAAATTTAAAACTGAAATGATTTAGGAACAGCGCGCGCGCTTTGAAAAAGGAGAGTGGCATTTTTTACGTTGTGAAGTAAATTCTGCTTTTGTTGTTTAAACCACATCAGAAGCTTTTAGTTCACTTTAACTGATTTATTTAGTTCAAGTGTTGTCTGTTTTATTCACATTTTGTGTTTTGGTTGGTATTTACCTAGCTGTCACACGTATATATAAGTGTGTATTTGTTTGGCATTAACCTCACTGTTTTGACGTATATATAACTGTATAGTTGTAACAAATTAAAATTATGGCCCCAACTAACAATTGTGGTCGACCGGACTGCCACTTTCCGGTGGATGATGGGATGCAGTGTGACAACTGCAGCCTTTGGTTCCACAAAGTTTGCACTGGTTTAACACCAGTAGCCTATAAGAGATGTTGCAAGCCATCATCTCCATGGCTGTGCAAATTTTGCAGCAACCCGTTAGATGTCCTCATCCAAGAGGCAGTAGGACTCTTGATGTCCAAGAAATTGTCGAAAGACATAGTTGAAAAGCCTGTACCAGAAACCTTCGCCAAGGATGGCGGTTCAGGACATAGTTGTAAGATTCAGGGTGCATCACCTCCTGAAGTCTCAGAAGCGAAAGAAGCACAAAATGCCCAGACATCTGTTGCTGCAAAGCGCAAAAGGCAACGGAAATCCAGAAGGGCAAGTAGTGCCAGCATGGCAAAACCAGCCTGTGAAATAGCAACGCCAAAGCGCAGCGTGTCTAGTGCACGAATGGCTTCTAGTCGCGGCGAAAACAGAGTGGGAGAAACGGACTCCACTTGGTTGCTGCCGAAAGGTAAGAAGCTAAACAAAACTAGGAAAGAAACAGTAGCCGAGTTTACCAACAAGGTCTCGACGACTGTTAGTTCCAGCAAAACTCAGAAACCCACGGACTCTAGTTACAGTATTATCATCTGGAACTTGGAGGAATCTAAGAACACAGATCCAGCTGCCCGACATGCAGATGATCTGAAGGCGATCAGCTCCATATTCCGGGAAATACTTCCCGAAAAAACAACTGGAGTACACGTACGAAAGGCTATCAGGATCGGAAAACGAAACCCTGATGCTACAGGAACTCCTCGACGACTACTTAAGGTAGTTTTAGGGAACGAAACAGAGAGGAGGACCATCCTCGACAACGCGTTCAAAGTCAACGACAAAAGTCTAAAAATAAGGCCTGATTGGCCTTTGGAAGATAGAATCAAAAGAAGAGAAGCCGTGGCTGAACTAAAGGCCAGGCTAGAGAAAGGCGAGAAGGACCTCAAACTATTGGGTTTTCGGGTGGTGAGGTCTCGGAAACCGATGCTGCCGAGACCTCTCTTCATAAGCCGGGTGAACACGTAGGTGTTTCGGTGTGCTATACGAACGCATGTAGTCTTAGGAATAAGCTCGCCGAATTAGGAGAGTTATCTGAAAGACTACAACCTGATGTAATTGCTATCACTGAGACGTGGTTGTTAGTGGGTGTAGACTTAACTCCACTCATACCTGGGTATATCTGCATACGAGCAGACAGAGTAAGTAGTCGGAAAGGTGGGGGGGTTGCTCTTTACATCCGGGATGACATAGGGATCAGGTCAACGTTGTCAGAAGCTCATGACAGCGGCACCAGTGAAGCCGCAAGTTGCATCATTAACTTAAACAAAGGCACTTTAACGATCGGAGTTATCTACAGAAGTCCTGCTAGCCAAGCTGATGACTTCGTTCTAAATCACTTGAGGGCGTGGGGTAGTAGAAATAGGTGTCTGATTGTTGGCGACTTTAACGCTCCACATATTAATTGGGGGGAATTAAACTCCACTAGTTTGTATACCTGTTTCAATAGGGAGCTCACATTGACAGTGCTTGAATGTGCACTCGTGCAACATATGCATGCACCAACACGGTATCACCCTGAACATGATCCATCTACTCTAGACTTGGTATTGACACACCAGAAGGAGGACGTTGGTAACATTAGGTGCCTTCCGCCGCTTGGCAGCAGTGACCACATAGTCATTGCTTTTACGTTTAGGATTCATTCTCTCATGCACAGGCCAAAATCTGCTCGTCCAAACATTTGGAAAGCGGATATACAAGGAATCCGGAACGCAGCAACTGTGGTTGACTGGTCAGTTGATACAAGTCAGACTGTCGAGGAAGCTTGGGTAGGATTTAGGAATACACTAGATCGTGTCACTTCACCTTTTATACCTTGGTACACTCCTCGAAAGCCGTCGCATGAACCTCCTTGGATCACTAGTGAAATAAGGAGGTTATTAAGACGGCGAAAGAACTTATGGGACCAATTTGTTATGACAGGAAGGGAAAACTTCCAGAAAGACTACCGCAAAACTCGAAACCTCTGTAAGTATGCGATTAACAAGAGTCGTATAGAGTACGAGAGACGATTAGTACTAGATTGCGTTCATTACCCAAAAAGGTTTTACTCGTATATTAAACGTAGGACTAAAACTAGCAGTGGTATACCGTCACTCATAACCATTAGTGGAGAAGCGGCTGAGTCAGACGAAGGGAAGGCTGAAAACCTCTCTGAATACTTCTGTGACGTCTTCTCGTCTGATAGTACCACCCAGGGATATGGCGAGGTCACTGCCATCGCCACTCAGATGCCCTCAATTGTGGTAGAGCACACAAAGGTTCTGAAACTACTGTCTAAACTGAAGCCAGGTAAATCACCTGGGCCGGATGGACTCCACCCTAAGTTGTTACTTTCCTTGGCGGATATAATATATATTCCGCTTACGGAGATTTTCCAAATGTCTCTGACGCAGGCTAAGCTACCCAGGGACTGGAAGGATGCCATTATAAGCCCTATCTTCAAGGACGGGGATAGGCAATTGGTATCTAACTACAGGCCGGTAAGTCTGACATGCATTATTGCAAAGGTACTGGAAACTATTATAAGGGATCAACTATTAGCTTATGTTGAAACACATGGCTTGTTGGCTGTGGAACAGCATGGATTCCGACCAGGACGATCCTGCTTGACAAACCTACTATTGGCTAGGGAAGACTGGGTTGAGGCCAGAGATAGGGACCATCTGTTGGACGTGGTTTTTATTGATCTTAGCAAGGCGTTCGACAAAGTATCCCACTTAGGTCTCCTTAGTAAACTGAAAGGTTTCGGACTAGACCAATGCCTATGTGAGTGGTTTAGAGATTACTTAATGGATAGAAGGCAGAAGGTTAGAGTTAATGGTGTACTATCAGGATGGAAAGCAGTATCCAGTGGAGTGCCCCAGGGAACTGTATTAGGTCCATTGCTATTCCTATTATACGTTAACGAATTACCAGGGATTCTTTCTTCATCTTCATTATTATTTGCAGATGACATTAAGGTATGGAAAACTGTAAACAATAACGAGGATAGGTTGGCCCTACAAAATGACTTAGATAAATTAGCTGAGTGGTCAAGCCTATGGAGTTTGGAAATGAATGCTAGGAAAAGCGCGGTAATGCACTTAGGTCAGAAGTCTTATACGTCGTACTCCCTAGGGGATGCAGAACTACCTGATGTTAAAGAACAGAAGGACCTAGGAATCATTGTCAGCAACGATTTGAAAACAACTGCAAATTGCAATGCAGCCGCAGCTAAAGCTTTTCGAATGCTATGGGCAATTCGAAGGGCTTTCAAACGATTAGACGAGGGCATGTTCCAAATACTCTACGCAACATATGTCAGGCCTCATCTAGAATACTGCATACAAGCGACGAGTCCATGCTTCAAAAAGGAGGCACATATTCTGGAAAGAGTACAGAGAGTAGGAACAAAATTAGTTAGTGGTATCTCACACCTTCCTTATGATAAGAGGATGGAGCATTTAAATCTCTTCCCGTTATCATACCGAAGGAAGAGAGGCGACTTAATTTTAGCATACCGTATACTTAAGGGTGATTTAGGAACTGACCTTTCTAACCTTTTCTCCCCTTCTAGGATACATTTACGGGGTCACCGCAAAAAGGTGCTCAAACCAAGGACGATTAAAATACGTGCAGAATTTAGATTCTCTCACAGAGTGGTCAACGATTGGAACTCCTTACCTGATTCAGTAGTATCAGCTCCATCGGTGAACGCTTTCAAAGAGAAGTTAGATCTCTGCAGAGATATACTTTGCAAGGATTAACACAGGCCACAAGAGCCTTCTATCCTTATCATCTGAATCTGAATCTGCATTGAGTTGGTGAATTCACTTGCAAATGGTTGAAACAATCATCGAGTGCTTGTTGTTACTCTATTTCGCCAGTCAGGATTTTCAACTATCTCAAGTCATTTCAAATCCCTTTTTTCTACTGTGAAATACTCAGTTTTGGTATTTAGAGAAAGAATACTTTCTGAAATTATTAGTTTGAATTGAAGGTTACCCCAGTCCCCACCACTTACCACAAAACACTTGATATACTGAAAAAATAAACATTTGACGAGACACACGATTACGCTAATTTAATGTCAATAAGATAAGTTTTATGTGTGTAGACTATCTAATGACTGTAATTATCGTTGTAAATGTATGGTATGATATGTCTTGAAAGTACACCATCACAAATGCATTGCTGCTTTTGTTTTTTTCAAAACAAAACTATCGAATTACTGAACAAACACAACTTTAAACAAATATTAGTTTATTGTAGTATCCTATTCCATGCACACTAGAAATCAGTATTTGTTCTGCACTCAGGTGCTAACATATGAATAACGTTGAATCCTGTTAAGAAATCCGACTTCTGTTCACATAACCTTTATGATATATGTAAAATGGAAATGCAGAATGGTTCTTTTAAACGACGACCACCTTTTAGTGAAGTGTCTTAAGTTTACTTGCTGAAGTATGCTTGAGTTGGTGGGACAGTCACCCAGTGAAACGAAGATCCAAAAGCACGCGTCATGGGGATTTTCATTTGTCAACTTCGGTCAGTTTACTAATTGGTCCTTAGTCCTATACAAAACTATCCTATTTTATATAGGGTCAGACATCCTGCCACTTAGCAAATAACACCATCGCATAGTATAACGGTAGGATGTTAAACAAAGTTAAACTTGAATAAAGCATTCTGAAGACAAATTTTGCGAGATGACAGCATTCGGTGGTTTATTTACCATTACCATTAATTGGTTCACGTGAATAAAATACAATGTTTGGCAATTACTCAGTTATATAAAACAAAAGTGCATGCTAATAACTAAACATATTTTAGTAGGTCATGTAGTCCGCGTTGGGTGAAGGCTGAAGTCTGTCGTTTCTCATACACATTGTTTGGGATACATGTGATCAATTCAAAGTGCTTGCATGTAAGGCATGGTAAGTTTGGCGGTTTTCTAATGTTCAAACCATGCTTGTCTACTTTCAGGTTGGCTGCGAAGTATGCAGGGATTGGTTACCCAAGACGAGGCAACGGATGACCAATAGGAGTGCCCTTCCCTCTTATCTACTTGTATTGCGATTGGTTGTAAATATAATACTTGACCTTGAGTCCTCGTTCTTACTAGCACGCAACACTTGTGTGATCACACTGCTAACGTGCGCTTTGCTCTCTGTTTCAGATCATTGCTTGACGAGTGGGATTACATAAATGGCGAGCCTGCCAACGAAAAAACTTTCTTCTTCTAAGTCTCGACCCAATGAGGCTTCCAAGAACACTTCTCCTGTCAAACAGACAGCATCTCACGAGGTGGATCAATTGGCTGAAGTGAGGGCTCCAGCTTTTCAGTCAAATCAGCCTGCTTCGCGATATGTCCATCCCTTGCCGCATACACTGGAGGTGGGTGATGATTTCGAGCTGTGGTCGGACAAGGTGTGCCGATACATTGATCTGATGAACGTGCCTCACCCGAACGCATTCGTCATCGATTCTGTTGGACGGTCCTTGGAAATGTACACAATTGGTTTGGATTACGTGCATATGCCCTTGACCACCCTGTTGAGTACTCTAAGAGCACGTATAGTGCCACCAATACCTCCCATTGAAGCGCTGAAAAGATTCAGCGAGTGCAACCAGAGACAAGGTGAATCTATCAACCAGTTCACCTTACGTCTCCGCAAGCTTGCGCGTCAAGCTATGCAGGACAAGACACATTCAGAGGTTGAAAGCGCTATATATTCCAAGTTCTTGCAGGGCGTCGACGTCCGTTACAGGAAGGACTTCAACTTGCACACTCCAGCATCCATGACAGAAGCGGAAGCTAGGGCACGCCTAATGGAAAGCCTGGAAGAGCCAGGAACCACATGCCCACAAGTAAACGCAATGGGATATCAGCACACAACAACAAAGCATGCACAGAATCCTACACCACCGTGGAAAGGACGCCCACAGTCGCAATCCACTTCAAGAAACGATTGCTACTACTGCAGGCGGTTTGGTAAGCTTGCTAGGAGTTGTGGTCACAATGCAGGTGAGTCACATGTCGATATGAATTGTGTGCCTACTGTAAACCTAATCGGTGTCACCTCCTCCCCGAAAGTTGTAGGTTATATAGGCGGGAAAAAGTGTGTTATGTTAGTTGACTCAGGAGCAACTTGTTCTGTCGTACATTCCTCATGTGTTCCAGAGACGTTTAGGCCAACAATAGGGACTCACAATTTGCGGCTTACGACAGCCAATGGAGATTGCATGCAATCCCAGGGACTGGTCCTGCTGCCACTTAAATTGGGAACACTGTCACTTCAACACAATTTCATCATTTCTACCCGGGTGCCGTGGCAGGTAATCTTGGGAGTCGACCTCCTGGAAAAGCTGTCGGGAATAATAGATTGTAGTCATAGGACTCTTATACTGAAGGACTGTTCCATCCCATTTATTGTAGGGAACGACAAAGAGCACGGCACTTTTGGCGTGCAGGGAGATGCTAAGAATGAGAAACAGCGAATGCTGACGACTATAGAACCCCTACCATCGGAAACGGCTGCCAACTTTAATAAAATGTTAGACAAATATGAGGACTGTTTTGACTGGGATGGAAAAAGCCCGGGAAGAACAAAACTGGTCCAACATCACATAGAAACGGGTAACGCCCCACCTTGTAGACAACCTGCACGGCGAGTACCTGCACATTACCAGAAGGAGCTTAACAGGTTAGTTGATGAACTGTTAGAGAAAAATGTCATCAAACCATCCGTATCTCCATGGGCTTCACCGGTAGTTTTAGTTAAGAAATCGAATGGGACACTCCGGTTGTGTGTAGATTATCGTAAGTTGAACCTGTTAACTAGACGAGACTGCTTTCCCCTTCCACGCATAGACGACACTTTTGATGCCTTAGAGGGTCGAATTGGTTTACCACTCTAGATCTGGCATCGGGATATTGGCAGGTTGAAGTACACCCAGATGACAGGCAAAAGACAGCATTCATTGTACAAGCAGGCCTGTATGAGTTTGAAACAATGCCGTTTGGGTTAGTCAATGCCCCAGCAACATTCCAACGCCTCATGCAAACGGTCTTGAGTGATTGCATACCAGGTAAGTGTTTGGTATATTTAGATGATGTTATCATACATAGTAAGACGTTGACCGAACATTTAAGTGATATTTCCGAAGTATTAGAACGGATGCAGACCGTTGGGTTAAAACTGAACCCATCGAAATGTCAATTCTTCAGGAAAGAAGTGTGTTTCTTAGGTCACATTGTTTCAGCCGAAGGCATTAAATGTGATCCAGCAAAAGTTCAGGAAGTTAAAGACTGGCCGCTCCCAAACTCAGCCCCCGAGTTACATAGTTTTTTAGGGTTAGCCTCGTATTATCGACGTTTTGTACTTAACTTCTCTTTCCTTGCAGCTCCTCTATTCGACATTCTTAAGAAGAAAGACTACAATTGGACAGCATCAGCTACGGAAGCCTTCGAAAGACTAAAAAACTGTTTATGTAGCCCCCCTATCCTAGCGTATCCCAATGTTTCTGACCAGGCAGGTCCATTCATCCTAGATACAGATGCTAGCGACTCTGGTATCGGGGCAGTTTTGTCTCAAAAAGACGCAGATGGAGTAGAAAAGGTGATAGCCTATGCAAGTCGAGCACTCAACAAGAGTGAGAAGAATTACTGCACCACGCGGAAAGAAATGCTGGCACTGGTCAATTTTGTTAAACACTTTAGGGCATATCTCCTCGGTAGACATTTCATTGTACGCACTGATCACAAAGCCCTTAGCTGGCTACATAACTTCAAAGAAGCTGAGGGTCAGATTGCCAGATGGCAAGAACACCTACAAGAGTATGACTTCGAATGCATGCATAGACCGGGTAAGAATCATGGAAATGCAGATGCATTGTCAAGAAAACCTCTTAGGTATCACGGTGACTGCCCATCATGCACCGAAGCACAAGTTTCGCTGCTCCAACTAGAGGCTCATACTTCATATAGTTGGCCTGAACTTCAGTCTTCAGACCCTGAACTGGCCTTGATTTACGAACGTGTTCGAAATGGAGGCGAACGACCGACAACCCAGGAAATAAGTAAGCTTGGATGGGAAACCCGGTGTTTATGGTCTCTGTGGGATAATCTGAAAATTGTCGATGACATCCTCTACTACCAACATGGACCCACTTATACTCGTCGCGTTGTGGCTCCACAGTCGGCACTACCCACAGTACTATTGTCATTACACCAGCAGTTAGGCCACGCGGGCTCAGGGAAAATGATTGAAGCGGCTAAAAGACGTTATTGGTGGCCTCACCAGAGGAAAGACATCATAGATTTCTGTGACTCCTGCGAGGTATGCCAAACTATTAAGGCTCCGCACAAATATAATAAGGCACCCTTAGAACCCATTATAACTGGCCATCCGAATGACTTAGTACAAATAGACTTGGTTGGACCTCTCCCAGTAACTTCCAGAAATAATAACTATATTTTAGTCATGGTAGACCATTTTACCAAATGGTGCGAGGCTATTGCGATCCCACAGATTGATGCTGTAACCATCGCAGAGTCAATTTTTGACCACTGGGTCAGCCGTTGGGGGGCACCACTTCAACTGCATTCAGATCGAGGATCCAACTTTGAAAGTATCGTTGTCAGCGAACTCTGTCGTATAATGGGTATCCGGAAGACACGCACTACCGCGTACCACCCACAGGGAAATGGCTTGGTTGAACGCACCAATCGGACACTTAAAGCCCTCTTGCAGGCATTTGTAGATCAAAACAACCCCAGGGAATGGGACCGATCACTCTCACAGTGCTTAATGGCATACAGAGCAAGCATTCACAAAGCTACGCGTCAAACGCCTCATTATATGGTCACTGGAAGAGAACTCCGGTTGCCAATCGATCTGACTTCAAACACACTAGGAGAGGATACACTGATTGCATCCGAACACGTAATCAGACTTCGACGAAACCTGAACAAGGTACATCAGATGACTAGGGATATACTCCAAACAAACCAGAGGTACCAGAAAGAATACTATGATAGGAAAGCACATGGATCACCAGTGGAGCCAGGAGACAAGGTGATGCTACTTAAGGAGGCACCACCTAAAGGGAAAGCTCTTAAATTCCATAAACGCTGGGAAGGACCATTCACTGTAGTAGAGGTACTAAGTGACTGCACCTGTAGGATTCAGGAACCGAATTCCTCTCATAGTCTAGTCACACACTTCAATAGACTAAAACCTTTTCGACAACAGGCCTTAGAGCAGACAAGTCCCGCAGGAACAGTCACCTAGCACTGCGGACAGTGCTCCTATGGGAGAGGGGGTAGTGTAAGGCATGGTAAGTTTGGCGGTTTTCTAATGTTCAAACCATGCTTGTCTACTTTCAGGTTGGCTGCGAAGTATGCAGGGATTGGTTACCCAAGACGAGGCAACGGATGACCAATAGGAGTGCCCTTCCCTCTTATCTACTTGTATTGCGATTGGTTGTAAATATAATACTTGACCTTGAGTCCTCGTTCTTACTAGCACGCAACACTTGTGTGATCACACTGCTAACGTGCGCTTTGCTCTCTGTTTCAGATCATTGCTTGACGAGTGGGATTACATGCATCACCTTCAATAACCTTGAATTGGAGCTATATGTAATAATTGTGAAGCAGTCATTAATATTGATTTTGTAACGTGACATTAGTAGGCGATTTGCAATGGATGATGAAACCTAGCATGGTTAGTCAACTAGCTTGCTGGTTTTCTAGCCAATCCCAAGCTCGGGTAAACGGGGAGGGCCGGGCGTGGGGCTGGCAACCGCACAACACAAAATCAATAAAACTGCTACGGAAAATTCAAGGAGCAGAAATAGTATAAAAAATGCAAATTTCCAAGTAACGATCTCATTCGCCGCTGGATTCGGAGAGGAGAAAAGATACAGCGGGCTGGTGAAAGTCTTCGAGAAGCCAGTCAACTAAGCGATGTGTCTTGATGCCATGAAAGCAGAAATAAGAAAAAGGACGTGGGATATACGTACAATGAACGAGACTGAGAAGGCTGCTTAGGTAGCCAATGAAATGCGAAGATATGGCATAGAAGTGCATGGTATCAGCGAAAGCATATGGAATGGATGTGGATTATCGAAATTGGCAACTGGAAAGTGACTAACCTGCTCCGGTCTGGTCACCCAGACGACAACCACGAGCAAACTGAGGCAGTGAGTGGCCATCGTGATATCACCAATGGCAGCAAAAGGCCAAATGCAGTGGGAACCAATTTCATCCAGTATCATGACAGCAAGATTCAGCTCAAAAGGGAGGAAGGAAGGCAGGGAGGTTGTCCAATGCTTCTCACAGTGTTACAAACAACACACAACAGGAGAAGGAGGGAGATTTTCACAGACAAATACAAAGTGTGATGGACAACACCGCAAACGGTGTCATCAAAACCCTCAGGGGCCACATGTATGCCAGCCGAACTGGGAGAACTCGTCATGGGTCGAGAGGCTCTGGCTCGGAGAAAAGGGTGAGGACGGAGACCTATTCACAAACTTCTGCGCTTTCAACGATTTGGTGATCGGAGGGATCGTGTGCAAACACAAGGATATACATAAAGCAGCGTTGATCCCACCTGACGGAAACATCACAAACCAGATAGATTTCATCTCAATGCTGCTCAAGGAAGTGGAGACGCAGCTAGTCTGCTGGAAACAAAGTCGAAAAGGGGAGTAGACGTGGGTTCACACCACCATTTAGTTCAAGGAACCTTCAGGGTGAAGCTGAAATCCTTCAGCACAAATGGAGACAGGTCACAACTCAAGTTCAACATTCAGAAACTGAAAGACAAAACTACAAGAAACGCTTTCGCTACAGAGATCAGAGAAAAGCCGGAGACACTATGTGTTATCACCCAGAAAACCCACGTGGGAAAGCAATGGAACTCTCTGAAGGTAATGTACAAGGAAAGGTGTACAATCGCTTTAGGAAGAAAGAAGAGACAAGAGGAGGATTGACTGTCAACAGATACCTGAAAGCTAATAAAAGAGAAAAGAGGAGGGTGGGGAAAGAGAAGATGACTCAATGCAAAGGTAAGCAGGAGAAGAAGGGGTTGAGTTCAATGTACACTGCACTGAATAAGGAAGTAAAGAATAGTGCTAGGAAAGACAAAAGACAATTCTACAACATACTGGCCAGCAACTAAGCAGAAGAGGCAGACCGCAGGTAAAGGAGTCCTCAGGAGATTGTATGAGATAACCAGGTCTCTATCTCGGGAAGAGCTCAACCCAGATAACGAAATCACTGAGAGCGACTTTATTGCATATCCCCTCAGTGACGCCTGTTGCTATGTTGCTATTGGTTTCAAGTGGCCTTGGTTTTGGGGGAAGATCTAACTGATGTAATGTTGCGATTTCGTAGACATAACTCAGGCTCATAGGTGAAAAAATTATAATTCTGGAATAAGGACAAGTTGTTCAGAAGGTAAGGAGGACATTATATTTCAGTTTATTTGTATATATACTAATATGTATCGAGTTGCGTTGAGTTCTTAGTGCAACTGCAGTTGCACTAAGTCGACTTTACATAAACACTTGAAGACTAATTTGTCTTCAGGGTAGGAAAGCTGAATAGGTTGAGATGGCTAGAACACGTGATGGCATACAAAGCCATCGCCTTTCTCCAGAGACAATGCTAGCCAGCATATGTTAAGGTTTAAAATGTGTTTGGGTCGGTCAAATGAAAAAGTGATATTGGTTCATAAAATTGTTGACAGTCAGCTGGAAGAATTACCGGAGATGTGACTGCAGATCTTTGGTACTGGTACAGGTGCATTCACTCTGTGTAATCAACGCCCTACGTGTCAGAAGCTTGCACTGTATGTCGCGGAAAGGATTTCCAACAATCTACAGACATTTATTAGCAACTGCCTTTTCTGACTGCTGAACAAATATGTAGAAGAAAATGGAGTTGGATCGGGCATACATTGAATAGGCTGCTGAATGGCATCACAGGCCAGGCTCTCGAGTGTAAACGGAATGGTAAGCGACGGGTGGGTTGTCCTAGGGTGATATGAAGTAGATAGTGTGAGGAGGAGAGCAGAGATTATAATAATAATATATATTCTCATATAAACATATAAATTTACATGAAAATGCATGCCATTTTTACAGGCACGATCAAGTATGATATAATATCAAATCGTAGATTGTCTACAAGTTAATAATGTTTTAACAGTTAAATATTTGATATATATATAAATACACATTGTCTGAACTAGGCTGTATAGTTATTGAATTGTACAATTGTCCTCCAGGTTGAGCGGGAAAATCGACTTCGTTTCGTTTTCATCCCGTGGCTGTCGGCATACGATAACCAACCAATATTGAGGTAGGTACAACGTTTACAACGGATTGAAAGCTGATTTTAGAAAATTAAAAGTGCTAAGGTGAATCAATAAAGTGTAATGAAATGGGTAAGTGCAAGTATCACTAATAAATGCATTAATATAGAAAAATCCCTAGGCTGACAACGTTCATTTGCAATGTATAATGCTACGCGTATATCTGGTAGTATTATGATGTCCACTTTTGGTTATAATACATTTTTTCCTTATGTCTGCTTTTTTATTTTATGCTTTTTTGTGCATTTGGTGCACAACCGTACCTCACAGAGAATAGGAATAGAATAAGTCGAATCAAATTCATAAAGAGATATAAAATGTTAGGTTTAATGGGATACAATGAGGATTAAGTAAAGACGTTATTAGAAAATGAATGAGATAAGACATTGTGAAGTGGTATTTAAAGATCCGACAATGGACAGCAAGTTGATTTATAAGATGCCCAATAGATCTGTGCAGAGCCCACATGGTCGCATCTCAACAATAGGCTGAGCGAATGGTATATATTTAAAGGTAGAAGCATGATCTGTCAAGGCGTTCATTATTATCTTTTTCAAGATAGAGATCTAAGCCCTCATAAAAATCAGAAATATCTCGAGCCTTTAATTTGTATATTGCTGTTCCTGCAGAATGGGGCGATTCACCTTAGTGACCCCCACCATATCTACTGATCAGCTAACTCCACCCTCCCTCCTTTTTTGATGTTAAGCTCTGAGAATATGATTATTATGGCTACCGCAAATACACTGCTTGGTACCAGACATGTTCGTACCCCATATTCCATCTCCCTAGCTTTCTTAATGAGTGCTTCCAATAGGTCTCCACATACATCTTTATGAACATTATATATGTATGCATGCGTCCTAATGAACGGATTACTTTACAAGAAGTTAAAACCTTAAAGAATAAAAAGAATAGTTTTTGTGAATAGTTAAGCAAGATTCAGCAGAACAATATAGTTAGGGATCAATGTAGGTAGTATGAACTGAAGGTAAGGTCGGTTGGCAGGACTTAGTGTACTAAATTATTATGACAGTCTTGTATATAGTAGACATCTGACATTGCAAAGTAACGTGTCTAAACATATTATAAAAGATATTAACAGAAATACTACATAGCTTTAACATTATGAATTTTAGAAAATTATATGAGAATGGGTAACTGTTGACTGAAGATAATCAATTCAACTCAAAAATAGTGCAGTGTATTATGCTAATAATATAAGTATATTCGTAAAATATTAAAAGATATGGTTGCTAATGTAATGGTTTTCGGAAATAATTATACTGACGAACTTATTGAAGATTACAGTGAAGAGGAAACCAGTGAGTTAGTTAAATGGCTACTGTGCAGTTAGTAGTTAAAACGTCTTTTTTTAAAAAGTAAAGGGTAGGAGAGTTTTGAGCACCGGAGCAAATTAAGTCATATTCTACTGAGTAGAGTGTAGTGAGTAGTGGTACGATTAAGGATAAGTGTCAATGGAGTTGAAGATTGAACGATCAATTCTTGGTTGTTTGCTCAAAATCAACTTCCTCGATTTTCGCGGAGGCATCAATACGACAGTCATCGTCTCATCGGTCGCTGTTCAGAAAGAAGATTGAAACATCGTCAGAAGTAATACAGAGATTTATTATTGTAATATTTGTTTACAGACCTTAGTTGCTTAGTTCGTTTATTCCTTTTATATGTTGGTGTAACAATACAAAATATCAAACGGCAGATCGGTGTTTTGGTTTTTGCGTCCGTTATAACTAAGCGTTTCTGAGAAATCTTCTAAGAACAGCGTGGGCCCGAGCGTAGCGAGAGCTGGGCATTAACGGTTTATGAGACTTTGATGACAGTTTCTGACGATAGAAACAGATCTGGCGGATTGAAACAGTTGGTGAAAGTTTGGATAGTCGCCGTTCATTTTTCCTGGTGCCGGTCAAGTCCTCTTTGAACAAGCAATATCTGGAACTTTTTTGGAATTTGGTCAAGTTCAACAATGCCTGGGTCAAAGAAGGGACAGAGTGTCTTGGATGCAAACAGGAAAGTAAGTCATGGTGACTTGTCTGTTAATTGTAACGATGTGTCTGATGTTAAGCATGACATGGTTGATGTTACTGTTTCGCCGTTCAGGGATAATAGGAACATCAAACTCCCTAAATTAGAACCACGATGTTTTGATGGAAACCCGGCTGATTATTTACAATTTGTAAAGGAGTTTGAGATCATGTTGAGTGGTTTTTTATTAAATGATGAATTGAAATTGATGTATTTGATGAGATATTGCACTGGAGATGCTGCAAGAGCTATACAGTGCTGTAAGTTTATGAAGCCAAAGGAGGGCTACGATGAGGCTATGAGCATATTACGTCAAAGGTTTGGAAGACCCTCGATGATTGCAGGGAAATTATTCGAGGCTGTTGAGGGTAATGGTGGTCAATTACAGGATGACTCCCAGGCACTCACTGAGTTTTTAGATAATTTGCTAATTTACAAGAATGGAATGATTTCGATGAATCGAATGAGTGACCTCAACTCGAGTTTTATACTAGAAGTAATAGCAAGACGTCTACCTACTCGACTGCAAAGGAAGTGGGTGAAGATAAGCTCCCGTATGGAGGATGAGGGTATCGAGCCAAAGTTTGATGATATCCTGAAACTGGTAAATACTAGTGTCAATCAATCTATGAGCAAGTTCGCCAGTCTGTTAGATCTCACCCCTAGAATAGAGCAGTCTGAGGGTAAAACGCAATCATTGATGACGAATAAGCCTCAGAGAGGTGGATATCGAGAAGGCTCCATGATGTCTAGTAATGCATATAGACCTAGTGAGTGTAACAGGTTTCGTAGTACATCCTCAACAGATAAGTTACAAGATGCAAGACAAACACGGTTGTGTTGTACTCGTTTGCAAGAGGTGCATACAGAAGTGAACTGTGAACCAGTGAGCAAGTTCAGTGATAAGCTAAATGTAAACTCCAGGCCTGACTCCGAATTGTGTGACGATAACGGTGTTGTGAAGAAGTCTGTAGTTGCAACTGGTAAGCCGTTGTTGAATAGAGTGTCACAGAATAGAGTTACTGCTTCAGAGTGGAGTTCTGACTCCACAAGTTTACAAAGTATATCTAGTCAGAGTGAAGTTATAAAACCTTTAATGATTTTTGAGGAGGAACCAAAATTGTCTACTTCTGTTATTAAAGAGTTTGAAAATGATGAAGTTGACGGTAAAGTGAATATTTGTGGTAATGATCATGATAGTGCAGATTTGTCTTTGGTTGATCATGATGAGATGAGGGATATGCCTACTACTGCTAAGTTAAATAAAGGTTCTGTACAACTACAACGTGAAGTAGAATTGAACGCAGATGCAGTTCCAAAAGGTGTGCATACTTGTGAGACAGTCAGTGTAATTGATCAGCGTGTAGCCCACCTATCATCAGATGATAGTGCTAAACCCGAACTAGTAGTGAAAGACAGCAGTGGTGGTAATCTTGCAGTTGGACAACTATCTGAAAGCCGAACAAGAACAGCTTCTGATCCACCGCTAAGTTCATCACCTTGTGTCACTCAGTCATCGTTGGTGTTTTCATCCACAATGAAACAGATGCCCATCAACTCAAGTATCTTCTGCAATGACTATGGTAGTATCAGTTCGTTTGAAAGGACGAATATCAATGGTCAGTTTAGTGTGGATAAGCCAAGTGTAAAGGAGAGAGTTATTGTTAAATTGACTTGCACGAATAAAGGCATTTCTAGTTTCAAGTTACTATTTGAATGTTATTATCTTTGGTGTAAATTACTCTGTTTCTATACTTGGTTGATGAGATATGTCGTGTGTTTGTTGGTCATCTATATTCTACGATACAATGACATGGGCGTGTTGCCGTTCAGATTTGAGGATATAGCTGATAGAAGGAAGTTAGCAAATGAACTCTGCGACGATTTTCCAACCTAGGGCGTCAACCTGAGAAGGGTTGTAGGCGTACTGCTGTAAGTCCTACAGTTCTTCAAAGGGTAGCGCATCAATGAGCAGTCCAATGTGCTTGGTGTATGATCTTGTACATATGTTCATATTGTATATACTGAATTGATATCATCTGTCATCTAGCTGTTGGTAATTCTGTTTGTGTCCGGACGACTTCCACTTGGATCATCAACCTGAGAAGGAATGTAGGCGTACTGCTGTAAGTCCTACAGTTCTTCAAGGGTAGTTTGTCGTGTCAGAATCCACAACATTTGATGTGTTGATTGTACATATGTTTGTGTTAAATAGTTGTGTGAGTTCCAATTGATGTAATTGTTGGTTAATCTTGTTTGTGTCTGGACATTCCACAACTTACAATCGTCAACCTGTGAAGGGTTGTAGGCGTACTGGTGTAAGTCCTGCAATTCTTCAAAGGAATTCCATCAAGACATGAATGCGAGTTTGTGTGTACTGTTTGTATATACGTGTGGTGTGTCATATCAATTGGTGTTATTTGGATTCATTGTGTTTACTCGTTGTTTTCGTACCTTGTTGTTATTGCATAATTTTGTTAAAATTTTCGTCGTGATTACTTCTGAAGTTGTGGCCACTCTTCTACATCCGTGAATGAATTGATTGATGTTAGAGACAGCAGATGGGTCGTATACGCCGGGGAGGCTAGGCTATTGCTGAGAATGAAATGCACACGGAGATAATTGTTAGCTGCGGTCCGACACGCCGGGGAGAAAGAGTGTAAACGACTGAGGCTCGCATGCGTCACCGCTACTAGAACTGAGGCAGAATGAGTGACAAGCGATTTCAGTGGTAATTGGTAGTGAGTAGATAAGAGGATGTGCGTAGAGTATCGTGAGGTGGTTCTATGGTCACTTTGCATTCTGCAAGAGTCATTCTAGCAAGTGGCGATTGTGTTGCAAGATGTCAAGAGGAGGTCTCTGTCTGGAGGCGCAGGTCGTCATCGATGTGTGAGATTGTGCTGTGGGTATGCTTGTGGTGTGTTGGCTTTTCTGTTTGTTTTCCATTTCAGCTCTGTCCGTGTGACCCAGGTTCTCGCAATGGCATCCAAGTCAACGTGCATTGGTCGTGAAGGAAAAAAGGGTTGGATCCCTTTTTTGCCGGGGAGTGTCAATGGAGTTGAAGATTGAACGATCAATTCTTGGTTGTTTGCTCAAAATCAACTTCCTCGATTTTCGCGGAGGCATCAATACGACAGTCATCGTCTCATCGGTCGCTGTTCAGAAAGAAGATTGAAACATCGTCAGAAGTAATGCAGAGATTTATTATTGTAATATTTGTTTACAGACCTTAGTTGCTTAGTTCGTTTATTCCTTTTATATGTTGGTGTAACAATACAAAATATCAAACGGCAGATCGGTGTTTTGGTTTTTGCGTCCGTTATAACTAAGCGTTTCTGAGCAATCTTCTAAGAACAGCGTGGGCCCGAGCGTAGCGAGAGCTGGGCATTAACGGTTTATGAGACTTTGATGACAATAAGGGTAGGTTGAATGAACTTAAGGAAAATGGTTGGTTGGTTGAGTTTGTTATTGCTAGGTATTCCTGGCCACTTTTCATATGGCATGCTTTAGACATTACAAAGTACCAGTTTGCTTATATTATGGGAGAACTATCCCAACTAATTTGGGATTATACATCCAGGAGAGTCTAATGAGTTTATAAACCCGATTGAAGAAATATCGATAGGATCTCTAGTAAGCTGAATAACCGAACCTTAGGTAAAGGCATGTGGGAGAGATTAGGTTGGTTTTATCACGTTATAGATGAGGTACGGTTGCCGGGGCAAATGAGTTTCCTCAAATTGGGGGTATTGCACTGGGGTCTGTAGTACTAAAGCTAGTTGAGCGGCCCATATGGATAAAGTATGGATAAGTAGACCGAAGCTCTTTTGTTGATAGGAACTCGTTAAGTAGACGCTGGAATTCAGTAGGAGATCGGCAACTACGTACAGTAAGTGGAAGTTCGTTCCATAATGCACTGTACTGTATTTTAAAGAAACGTGATCGTAGTTTTGTCCGGAACCGGCTTATGGATAGAGTATTTTCATGATTCCTAAGAGTATATATGGGTAAATTATTGAAAGCTATTGGATTACTGCTTTTGGTGTAGCCGTGTAAAAGGCGAAAGAGGAATGTAAGGTTGAGTTTCAGGCGCCTTAACCAAAGTGGCTGAAGTCCATACATTTTGCACCTATCAGCGTAAGTCAGTCCTTCATGTTTGTATAATAGGCGTCGAGTAAAACTTCGCTGAATATTTTCAATACGAATCCTGTCATACCCATGCATGAAACCGAAGACAATTATGCAGTATTCAAGTACTGGACGAACCATGACTTTGTATAAAAGGACTTTAGCCTCATTTGTGTACATTTTTCGATGCAACAAGCCTGTGAGTCTTCGGCATTTAGAAACAAGTGCTTTTGCGTACTGACTGAATGTTAAGTTTTGTGAGTAGGTAACTCCCAGGTCTTTTATGGAATTGAGGGTTTGGAGAAAAGAGTTACCTAGGTGTAACCTGAAATTCGGATGGGAGTTATTGAAATATAGGACACCACATTTATCAGAATTGAATGGCAGTTGCCAGTCATTGCTCCAGTTATGTAACCTATCCAGATCATCTTGAATATGGGCAGTTGTTGACCAAGTTGAAAAGGATAGCATCAAACCGAACAAAGTGGAGATGTATTGTTGAAGCCTTATGTTTCACTTGGAACCCAAATGAATAATAATGATAAATAAATGATGATGGATTTCTAATCAGATCGACTACATTGGAATTTTCTCTATGCCTTATTAACCATTTTGGAACATTTTATTTTTGACGACGTTGGGATATTCTATTGGTTCTATCTATATAGTTGTCACCGCAACTGCACGTGTACTTGTAGATACAGTTTGAAGTAGAGTTCACAGAATTTCGTCCTTTAATCGTTGGTACAGTGATCCAAAATGTTCGAGATGTGAGGGAAAGAGACTCGGCATAGAATGCGCGCTCGGTGGTTGATCGAAGTCTGTGAGCTGTCAACTGCATAATTTGGATACCCTTGAATTGTAGGTTAATAAAGATAGATCCCTTTGGTACAGAATCTGTCTTTTAAATATGTGATCTTTGTTTACTGTGACAAGTGATAAAGTTCTCCGAATAACCATTAGCTAATAAAACTGAATATATCTTTCAAAGCTCATCCAACAATGTGTTTTCCTCAGTTGTTTTGTGGGCCCTTGAAAACGGACAGTTCACCAGAGAACTTTTAAAATGGATAGGAACAAAACCGATGCATTAAAGTTATTGTCGACTCCATGTCTGTTTAAGAAAAATAGATCGCTGAATCTTCCCATTGTCTCTCTTCGTCACTGAAATATCCAGGTAATCGAGTTTGTTATTCTATTCGAATTCGAAAGTCACTTGGATAATCGAACGAATGTGATTAAATAGCATAACAAAGTTTTCTATAGACTTAGTATTATTACCAATAATGAGAGTTTAATCTACTAACATTATTTTTAGTGGTAAAGTGTGCTTGAATTGATCACTAGGCGCAAACTGATGTGCGCACCTTCAGTGTAAATGTAGAGCTAGTGCGCTGTAAGAGAACGAAATTCCATATTAGAGAAGTCTATTTCAAATATCACACAGTGATGCAGTATTACTAACTGGATGATGTTTCGAGCATTAATTTTTACTCATAATCATATGAATTTAGTCACACAGAATCACAATTTGTGCTGTTTGTATTTTTCTTCTTTCTCTCTCTCCCCCTTCTCCTCATTTTTTGTTGCCACTTTCCATACCTCTGGTATAGGCATTGCGTCATTTTTACTGCACGTGTGTGGTGATGAATCGATGAACAAAGACTCAGTGACTAACCTCTCTCTGTCCACCTGACTACATTACTTTTTAATACTTTTACTTACTTCTCACTCGTGTCTTTCTGTAAAGCTTAAAGGACTAGATTATGATTCAGTGGTCCAGATTCTAAATCATTTGTCTACAAAACTAAGTGGTATGGATTTAAATTTTAGAAAATAATATGACTTTAACTTTGTTAAAAGTATTCATTATTGATGGATGACTGCAAGCACTGAAACTTAAACGTGAGGCTTCTAACGCAATAATACCACGGACACAAATTTCCCGTGACTGACAATTTCTATTACAGCTTTGTTTATATACTTACTGCTGTTTATTAATATATTTATTATATGAACTGAAAATAATTTTTCCGAATTCAAATTCCTAAATTCATCTCTCTTTGTGTTTTTGGTTGAATTCCTGTAATTTGGTCATTACGAAATACTACTATTACAAATAATTATAACATTTTGGCATCGCTATGGGATAAAATAATCTTGGATGGTTCCCTATGAATGGTGCACCTCGGGAATTCACCGATTATGTTGAATGCTTTGACGCAGGGGGCGTGTCAAAGAATCTGTGTGATGACGAACTTTCGGCCCATTTTGAATTGAATTTTCGATGTTCCCGACGGTTGATTGGACCGAAGTGCTCGGTCTCAGGTTGACATGTCGGCTTCTTGTTCAGATGCTTCGACGATTTCTGGGGATTTGATTAGTGTACAATTGGTGGATCGTGGCTTTCAGTGGAATCCAGGATGCGCATTTCGTCCTATTTGGGACTCGTCGGCTGGATGTACCTGCATTTCTCACCGAGTGATGATGTTCCCACTGAGGCTCGAAACCAATACCCATAGTTTCAAAAGCCAAAGCGTTATCCACTAGACCCCTTAGGCCACGAGAGCCACCTCTTGTGCAACGGGTTATATTAATTATTGAATTGAATTTTCGATTTTCCTGTCAATTGATTGGACCGAAGTGCTCGGTGTATCCAGCTGACAAGTCCCAAACAGGACGAAATGCGCATCCTGGATTCCACTGCAAGCCACCATCCACCAATTGTATTCAGCTCATTTTATTACTGGAATTGGGCTAGATGTGTACAGTCTAGTGAAAGCCTCATAATTTCCAGATAAACCAATCTCCCTGCCATATGATTAACTCCGTAGACTTTTAACACTTCTATCCAACTACTTTTGAAATGCGATAGAGGGCTCAGTTCAGGAAACTTGTTCATGCTCGTAACTAGAAGATTAGAGACTTTATTCTTCAGCTTCAGATACAAGATTCAAAGTGAAACGTTAGGGATCAGCTCCATACCTAATTACGTGATCGTCTAATTTCTGGGATCAATATTCCGAAGATAGAGTGAGAGCTGATTCAGATTCTTTCCTGCGCATTTCAAACTGCTAAAGATTTGTGTATTACATATGAAGATGTCAACAGTGAATACTCTGCTCCCACTACGTCAGTATCTGATGTCATGTTGTCCAAAGTCAGAAATACAAGTGTTCATGGAAAGCAATCCAAACTGTCATCCACATGTAATAGAATGCAGACAGATAACAAAATCATCAAACCATGTTTTTCCCGTGGAAAGATTCATCTACGAAGCACTTTCCGTTTTCGGGGTGCTAAGTGTCATAAATTTGGTAAAATTAGGCACACAAAGTCTGTTCGCCGGAGTTCAAATACTCATACTACTTAGAATTGTCCTGATTCTTCCAATTTATCTGGCCAAATGAGGTCAACATCTTCTTCAGTTTTTCACAGCAATAGATCTCATCTAATGAGAACCTTCACTACAAGTTCAGGCAAGCTTCACTGTTTTAATAATTGATACTAGGAGTACTGAATCTATAATTTCTAAGAAAAATTTGTTGTCGCTCTGTAAGCATGCCCAGGTAGAGCCTACTACTAGTCCCATTACGGGTATTACTGTTCATAAACTAACTACTTCTTATTGGTGCTACTAACATTGGTTTGAAATTCAGTTGCAATCAAGAAAAATCTTTGAGTTGACCTGCTGCTATGGTTCAAAGATGAAATGTGGAGCTAAGTCCTCACGCTTACACTAGTGAACACGGACTGGTGAGTGATATACCTCGTTGACTGATGTTAAAGTCAGCAGATGGGTCGTATACGCCGGGGAAGCTATTGCTGAGAATGAAATGAATACGGAGATAATTATCTGTGTCCGCTGTAGGTCCGGTTTTGTGAATGGGTACAACGTAGGATTTCTTCCAGCTATTTGGATATGTTCCACTCCTTATCGAAGTTGAAAATATCTTGAGAAGAAGTAGATTCATGTCATTTCCACCATTTTTTAAGAGGACGGAAGACATTCCATCTGGGCCGGGAGTATTAGTAAGCTTAAGAGTTGTGATAGCTTTATCGATTTCTTGGGCGTTTAAGACTACATCGCTTAGACACTTTTCTGTTTTACGAGGGAAATCTATATCCTGGTCATTTTCTAGAGTGTACAGTTTGGCAAAGTGCGTGCTAAACACCTCACATATATCCTCAGCACTTTCGTGAGTAATGCCGCCAAGGTGTATTATTTTTGGATATGTTGATTTGGAGTTAGTTAACCTACTTTTGAAGAGTTTGGCTATTTCTCCAGTGTTATGTGGCGACTGAATTGCCCGCGTTTCTTTATTCCTAAGACTTAGATTTTTTAACTCATGGATTCTAATGAGGATTGTTTTGATAGCGATTAACGACGATAAGTCGTCATGTCTATAGTAACTTAATGAATGCTTCCGCAAACTTCTTCTTAATGATATTGGAATAAAATCACCTTGAGGGATTTTGAATTTAATCAGTTTCACAGGCGCTATGACATCATTAACCGACTGTATATTGTCATAGAAGTTTTTAAGGACTTCCTCTAAGGAGTCATTGGTAAAGTAGGAATCCCAATTAGAGTATCTAATCAAGTCCTGATACAAGTCCCAATCAACCCGCGTGTATAGTCTTATAGGTGTCCGACTAACTTCGTTTCTGTGTATAGTTTCTGGAGAAATATTAAACGAACATGCAACTATTTTATGATCGCTACCTGGGAATTCATGTCCCACATGAATTGTAGATGGTGCTACGTTGATCGTGAATATAAGATCAAGAATGTTATTGGACCTAGTGGGTACATTTATGTGTTGCGTCCATCCTCCAGTAATGATGGAATTAAGAAGATTATCATACCTCGAGGGTCCACGAAGTGTACGCCATGATATATCAGGCAAATTGAAGTCACCTCCAATTATATTATAACTGAAGGGGAGATTGGATGCAACACTAAATATGTTGCTGAGTACGTTATCGTATTCGCGGTTGGATGATGGCGGTCGGTATACGCACCCTATAAGGATAGGTTTACTTCTGAGAACTTTTATTTCGACCCACACCGAATCATTAAGTTGTGACAGAATAGGGTGACTAAAATGCGTTGCACAAATGGGTTGTTTAACGTATATGAGTGTTCCACCCCCACGACCTGTTTCCCTATCCCCTCGAAAAAGATTGTACTTATCAATTGATAAGCTACCATCCACAATGTCACTTGAGCACCAGGCTTCAGTGATCATGATCAGCGACGGATTGCATATAGAGGCTAACGTACATAATGCTAAATGTTTGTTAAGAACTGATCTAGCATTTATGAGGATGACGGATAGACTTTGACGAAGTGGTTTTAGTGTATGGGCAATATCATAATAAAATACTCTATGGTTATCAACTGAATATGTGCAGTCGTTATTGGATTCATTAATTACAACATTTTGATCACTAGAGACGGTTTCTTTAATTTGATAGTTAGGGATGGGTTGTGAAATGTCACTCGTGAGTAGTTGGTCGTTTAGATATTGCGTGCTATGGGAGATACTAGTATGATAATCTATGGTATTACTATTGGTATTAGGTGTGTATAAGATGTTTGCTATCTTTCGGGGAAGAAGCAGTTTCCCTGTTGTAAGGTGTTCGCTATACCAGCAAGGAATTGGTCTGATATCATGCGTGCTATGTGCATGATCCCAGGCGTTTCTGCCAGTTGTCGCTGGAGAAAATTTTGGTCATATGGGTTGGCTAGTGTCGTGTAATCTGCATAGTTATAACCGAAATGTGTGATCGGCGTGTTGTTGTGTGCATATGACTTAGATCCCTGTGTCTGATTAGAGTACTTCCTAGGCCATGATGAGCATTGTGCTGAAATTGGCATGTGACCCCTACTGAATGCATGAGAATTATGACAGGGCACTATACGCGTTTTTGGACTAACGTCTGTATTCTCAAACTGATGTTTCCTGTACATCATGGTTGAGGGTGCATTCGTGAGGGGTTGAGCAACTTCGTGTTTTCGAAGTGTTTGGTGAGATATGTGACGATTGTTTTTTCTTATCATAGGACTGGTAGTGGAAGTCGGAAATGATTCAGCTCCTACGGTATGTGAATTACGTCTAACTTCAGGAACATGACTAAGTTTAGATGATTGTCTATCAGTAGAATGAGCCAGTGACCCATTTGAAACTTTCCTACTTATGGGCTTTAGTGTTCCGGGTCTAACGTTTGGTTTAGCTTTATCCGTATTAGTCGGCCTGTATAATTTGGGCTGCTGGTGATTAGTAGGATTTCCTAATAAACTGGATTTCTGTTGAATAGTCTCAACAGTTCTTTTGGTGTTCCTAACGGAAATAGGACGTTTATCATATCGCCTTGTATTTACGCCAACCTGGGTGGCCACATGTGATTGCTGCTTCACAGTAGCCGGGCTAAGAGGTTGTGAGGTATATGACTTCCCGAGAGATTCAAAGTGTACAACTGAATTCAGCTTAGACTTTTTCGAGGGTTTGGCATTAGTGCCAGTGTGCAAGGGATGCACGTCAATACTGTGATCTGTTGACATTTCTATGTCTGAAATTTCAGTATTTAGAGCTAAGTCTTCAACAGTTGCTTGACTACTGTTAGTTTGTGTATGCGATATTATCTGGTGCTCTTGGTCATCAGGCAATACAACGAGGGAAGTATTAACATCGGTTGTCTTATTGGGGTTGTCTTCACTCAGTTTACCTGCGCGGCAACGTCTTTGGCAAGAAGTTAAATCAGGTACAATCCTGATATTGGTGTAGGGTGTTGAGGAGCCAAGAGTTTTGCCAGACTCCAAAAATTTCTTAGCTAGGTCAACAGACTTAAATTTGAAGAGTACAGGACATGGGTGGTTTGCGGATTTCTTACGAAGACGCAGAACCTGGCAGTCAGATACTGAAATGTTGCATGCCTGTAGACAGATTGCTTTAAGTTTGATAATAGGTACATTGTCTGGTATATTATATCCTAAAACATTGTATGAGGACATGACCCTCTTTACAGCCTCTGCAGTCAAAAAGTCTAGCAGGCGCTCAGATTTGAGGAGTGAATCTAAGCAAATTTCTTGTGATGGATCACAAAGTTGGAGGAAAGGAGTGATACTTTCAAACTTATCCTGCAGGTCTGTTATAGATTTCTGAAGGATCTTTAGATCACTAGTGTTACGGGCTACGTTATCGATTAGTTCTTCCATTAAGTTTGGTACTATAACTCTCGGTGTATCGATTGATCTTAGTACAAATTCATCGTCAGGACTAATGTTTCTAGTGACCTGCTGACTATTTGATGCTAGTCTCTTAACAGTACTAACTCGTTTAATAACTTTGACCATTATGGAGGTAAAGATTATAAAAATTTCTCAAAAATTGACAAAAGTGTGTGAAATACTGTTATATTATCTAAGTAGATAAAAACAACAATAAACAGGTATGAATGTATGAAGTACGAACTAAAAATAGACCACTATCAAACGAGTTAACTCTGACAGTTATAAACAACAAAACTAAGGACTTCTCTATAGTTCTTTTGTGATAGATTGCTCTTTATTAACACGAATCTGACTGGATCCAAACAGTATTCTGGAGGTGATAAATTTGGATATTTAGCTACCGGAGGTGCAACCAATATCAGCTATAATTATATAGTAGTCAAATATAGACCACGATATTCCAGAATTCGAAAAATTATTTCCACGTTATATGGAGAGATTGTAACGTCCTACACGAAGCGCGCGGGTCTGACTCCACAAGTTTACAAGGTATTACTAGTCAGAGTGAAGGTATAAAATCTTTAGCGATTTGTGAGGAAGAACACAAATCTCCAACTGCTGTTATTAAAGAGTTTGAAAATGATGAAGTCGACCAGATAGATGATGGTAGATTGAATATGTGTGATAATGATCATGATAGTGCAGATTTGTTTTGGTTGATCATGATGAGATGAGGGACATGCCTACTACTGCTAAGTTGAACAAAGGTTCTGTACAACTTGAAGGTGAAGTAGAATTAAATTCAGATGCAGTTGCAGAAGGCATACATACTTGTGAGACCGTCAGTGTAATTGATCAGCGTGAAGCCCACCTATCATCAGATGATAGTGCTTAACCCGAACTAGTAGTGAGAGACAGCAGTGGTGGTAATCTGGCAGTTAGACAACTTTCTGAAAGCCGAACAAGAACAGCTTCTGATCCACCGCTAAGTTCATCAGCTGGTATCAGTTAGTCATCGTTGATGTTGTCATCCACAATGAGAAGGACGCCCATCAACTCAAGTATCTTGTGCAATGACTATGATAGTATTGGTGCATTTGAAAAGACGAAAGATATTGCTCAGTTTAGAGAGGATAAGCCAAGTGTGTACGAGAGAGTAATTGTTAAATTGACTTGCATGAATAAAGGCATTTATAGTTTCAAGTTACTAGTTGAATGCTATTATCTTTGGTGTAAATAACTCTGTGCCTACGCTTGGTTGACCAGATACGTCGTGTGTTTGTTCGTCATCTATATTCTACGATACAGTGACATGAGCGTGTTACCGTTCAGATTTGAGGATATAGCTGACAGAGGGAGGTCAGCAAATGAACTCTGCGACGATTTTCCAACCTAGAGCGTCAACCTGAGAAGGGTTGTAGGCGTACTGCTGTAAGTCCTACAATCCTTCAAAGGGTAGCGCATCAATAATCAGCCTGACGTGCTTGGTGTGTGGTTTTGTACATATGTTCATATTGTATACACTGAGTTGATATCATCTGTCATCTAGCTGTTGGTAATTCTGTTTGTGTCCGGACGACTTCCACTTAGATCATCAACCTGAGAAGGAATGTAGGTGTACTGCTGTAAGTCCTACAGTACTTCAAGGGTAGTTTGTCGTGCCAGAATCCACAACATTTGATGCGTTGATTGTACATATGTTTGTGTTAAATAATTCTATGAGTTCCAATTACTGTAATTGTTGGTTAATCTTGTTTGTGTCCGGACATTCCACAACCTACAGTCGTCAACCTGTGAAGGGTTGTAGGCGTACTGGTGTAAGTCCTGCAATTCTTCAAAGGAATTCCACCAAGACATGATCCGCGAGGTTATTTCTACTGTTTGTACATATATGTGGTGTGTCATATCAATTGGTGTTTTTGGATTAATTGTGTTTACTCGTTGTTTTCGTACCTTGTTGTTATTACATAATTTTGTTAAAATTTTCGTCGTGATTACTTCTGAAGTTGTTTCCAGTCTTCTACGTTCGTGAATGAATTGACTGATGTTAAAGTCAGCAGATGGGTCGTATACGCCGGGGAAGCTATTGCTGAGAATGAAATGAATACGGAGATAATGATTAGTTGTGATGCCACACGCCAGGGAGCGAGAACATAGACGACTGAGGCTTGCATATGTCACCGTTACTAGAACTGAGGCAGAATGAGTGACAAGCGATCGCAGTGATAATTGGTTGTGAGTAGATAAGAGGATGTGCATGGAGTATCATGAGGTGGTGCTATGGTCACGTTGCATTCTGCAAGAGTCATTCTAGCAAGTGGCGATTGTAATGCAAGATGTTAAGAGGAGGTCTCTATCTGGAGGCGCAGGTCGTCATCGATGTGTGAGATTGTGCTGTGAGTATGACTGTGGTGTGTTGGCTTTTCTGTTTGTTTTCCATTTCAGCTCTGTCCGTGTGACCCAGGTTCTCGCAATGGCATCCAAGTCAACGTGTATTGGTCGTGAAGGAAAAAAGGGTTGGATCCCTTTTTTGCCGGGGAGTGTCAATGGAGTTGAAGATTGAACGATCAATTCATGGTTGTTTGCTCAAAACCAACTTCCCCAATTTTCGCGGAGGCATCAATACGACAGTCATCGTCTCATCGGTCGCTGTTCAGAAAGAAGTCAGGAGATAACCGTCAGAAGTAATATTGTGATTTATTATTGTAATATTTGTTCACAGACCTTAGTTGTAACATTGTTTATATGTTGGTGTTACAATAAAGAATCCTCGAGTCGCCAATCGGTGTTTTGGTTATTGCGTCCGTTATTACTAAGCGTTTCTGAGAAACTTCAAGGAACAGCGTGAGCACGAGTGCAGCAAGAGCTGGACATTAACGGTTTACGAGAAGTGGCTGACAATTTCTGACAGTGAAGTCAGTTTTAAACGGTTTTCGACAGTTGGTGACAGTTTGGATAGTCACCGTTCATCTTTCCTGGTGCCGGTCAAGTTCTCTTTGAACAAACAATATCTGGAACTTTTTGGAATCGGGTCAAGTTCAACAATGCCTGGGTCAAAGAAGGGACAGAGTGTCTTGGATGCAAACAGGAAAGTAAGTCATTGTGACTTGTCTGTTACTTGTAACGATGTGTCTAATGTTAAGCATGACATGGTTGATGTTATTGTTTCACCGTTCAGGGATAATAGGAACATCAAACTCCCTAAATTCGAACCACGGTGTTTCAATGGAAACCCGACTGATTATTTACAATTTGTAAAGGAGTTTGAGATCACGTTGAGTAGTTTTCTCTTAAGTGATGATTTGAAATTGATGTATATGTTGAGGTATTGCACTGGAGATGCTTCAAGAGCTATACAGTGCTGTAAGCTCATGCCCCCTAATGAGGGATACGCTGAGGCTATGAGCATACTACCTCAAATGTTTCGAACACCTTTGATGAGTGCAAGAAAATTATTTCAGGCTGTTAAGGGCAATGCTGGTCAATTACAGGATGACCACCAGGCACTCACTGAGTTTTTGGATAATTTGCTGATTTACAAGAATGCATTCATTTCGATGAATTGCATGAGTGACCTCAACTCCTGTTTTATACTAGAAGAAATAGCAAGACGCTTACCAACTCGAATGCAAAGGAAGTGGGTGAAGATAAGCTTCCGTCAATCTATCTATGAGCAAGTTTGCCAGTCTATTACATCTCACCCCTAGAATAGAGCAGACTGAGAGCAAAATGCAATCTTTGATGACGAAAGGGCCTCAGAGAGGTGGATATCGAGAAGGCTCCATGATGTATAGTAATGCATGTAGACCAAGTGAGTGTAACAGGTTTCGTGGTACATCCTCAACAGATAAGTTACAAGATGCAAGACAAACACAGTTGTGTTTTACACGTTTGCAAGAAGCGCATACAAAGGTGAACTGTGAACCAGTGAGCAAGTCCAGTGATAAGCTAAATGTAAACTCCAGGCCTGACTCCGAATTGTGTGACGATAACAGTGTGGTCAAGAAATCTGTAGTTGCAACTGGTAAGCCGTTGTTGAATAAAGTGTCACAGAATATAGTTATTGCTTCAGAGTGCAGTTATAATAATAATAATAATGTATATTCTCATATAAACATATAAATTTACATGAAAATGCGTGCCATTTTTACAGGCACGATCAAGTATGATATAATATCAAATCGTAGATCGTCTACAAGTTAATAATGTTCCAACAGTTAAATGTTTGATATATATATAAATACACATTGTCTGAACTAGGCTGTATAGTTACTGAATTGTACAATTGTCCTCCAGGTTGAGCGGGAAAATCGACTTCGTTTCGTTTTCATCCCGTGGTTGTCAGCATACGATAACCAACCAATATTGAGGTAAGTACAACTTCTACAAGGGATTCAAAGCTGTTTTAGAAAAGTAAAAGTGCTAAGGTGATTCAATAAAGTGTAATGAAATGGGTAAGTGCAAGTATCACTAATAAATGCACTAATAAAGAAACTCCCTAGGCTGACAACGTTCATTTGCAATGTATAATGCTACCAATGTAGTTCGTACTATCACGATGTCCACTTTTGGTTTTAATACATTTTTTCCTCATGCCGGTTTTTTTTATTTTATGCCTTTTTGTGCATTTAGTGCACAAGATCTAAGCCCTCATAAAAATCAGAAATATCTCGAGCCTTTAATTTGTATATTGCTGTTCCTGCAGAATGGGCGATTCACCTTAGTGACCCCCACCATATCTACTGATCAGCTAACGCCACCCTCCCTCCTTTTTTGATGTTAAGCTCTGAGACTATGATTATTATCGCTACCGCAAATATACTGCTTGGTACCAGACATGTTCGTACCCCATATTCCATCTCCCTAGCTTTCTTAATGAGTGCTTCCAATAGGTCTCCGCGTACATTTTTATGAACATTATATATGTATGCATGCGTCCTAATGAACAGATTACTTTACAAGAAGTTAAAACCTTAAAGAATAAAAAGAATAGGTTTTGTGAATAGTGAAGCAAGATTCAGCAGAACAATATAGTTAGGGATCAATGTAGGTAGTATGAACTGAAGGTAAGGTCAGTTGGCAGGACTTAGTGTACTAAATTATCATAATAATAATATATTTATTTCACATAAATTAAGCATTTACATGATTCACATACCGTTTGTACAGGCATGATCATATTTGACAAGTGCAGGATGAAATTGAACACTTTTATGAAATTAAGATTTGGAAAATGAATAGAAAACTTTACAAGAATAGAATATAAGGTTTTGGTTTAAGTCTAAATTATAATATTTAATACACTCATATTGAGTCAGATTCATGCGGGAATTATGAAATTTTGCGTTAATCGAATGTAAGAAGAGAGGTGATGTACATGTGCTGGAGTAAGCCACACTGGATCCAGACCGTTATTTTTATCATTTTATCAATCAATAAGAGTTCGAAAGTTTATAAAAATCCACATTAGACGGTAAGTACAGCATTATATTGGTATTAGCAGATAGAAGGGACAAATTGGTCGCAAAGTTAACTTTGCGATGTTGAACAGAATTCAGAATGGAATTTGTTCCATTGTTCATCGTAAGTGCTAACAATATTCTGGATACCGCTCAAGTAATACAAATGTAGAAAGCAGGATTACTGTTCATTAGCAGTGCTTCAGTGCAATACCTTCGAGAAGTGAAGAAAACAGAAGCAGCCAGCAGATAATGATAATTTAAGTAAACAATATGCGATAACCGCAGTGTTTATTCTCCTTTTTAATTACTAGAAAATTTCTAGTCATTGAGTTTTATAGTCTACATACTAACGGTTAGTTTAAGTTTATAGTAGTAAACAACAACTGAAGTATAGAATAACAATAAAATATAAAGTAAAAATTAGGGCGAAACGAATTATGGTTTTCACTCTTATATAGGGTAATGTTGGGAATAGTAACTGAAGAAGTGAAATCCAAATGCCAAAGTACATAAGTTATTTAAAAGAAAAGAGGAAGTATATTAATACTGATTTATGCTGTTGTTCTGATTTATACAGTTAGATGTCCTCCTGAAGTAGAGAAATCGTACCATGAGCCATTTTTTCAAAGAGTTTGTACGCAAGCTGTGACATACAGGCAGCATTTATTTTTTATTTTATTTATTAACAATTTTTTTTGAAGTAATTCGTTCTCAGGAGCCTTAGCAGTATAGTGCATTCCCACAGATAAGGGTGGTTCTCTTAGGTCCCCACCATCATATCCGCTGAATAGCAGTCACCACCCTCCCACCTTTGAATCTGCTAGACCCTGGCAAAATACTTATTTTTTGTTTTCAGAAAAAAAATCTTTTATTATTGCTACGTGTCATATGGACAGTTTTTGCATTCACAAGCTAACTCAACGATACTCATGGTATGAACGACTACTTTCAGTCAGTCATTTTGTATGCATCGTCACTAACAGCAATTTAAAAATGTTTACGTACAATGAAAAAGTAAAAGAATCAAAGATTTGCAGGCTACTTTCAAGATTTTAGTTATAAGCATAGCAACGAAGAGGAAATATGAAATGTTACGAAAAAGAGAAATACATAAAGCTACATAGTTATGTATATATCTACATAGAAAGAAAGTAGTCAGTCATAAAAGATACTTCAGAAGAATACGACTACAGAGTGTTGTGATAGCATAACAGTAAAATAAAATCCGTTGACACTTAGGATTCAAAGTGTAGTTAAGAGACAGTAGTTAGTTATAATAGATAGTTCAGAAGAATACGACTACAGAGTGTTATGATAGCATAACAGTAAAATAAAATCCGTTGACACTTAGGATTCAAAGTGTAGTTAAGAGACAGTAGTTAGTTATAATAGATAGTTCAGAAGAATACGACTACAGAGTGTTATGATAGCATAACAGTAAAATAAAATCCGTTGATACTTAGGATTCAAAGTGTAGTTAAGAGACAGTAGTTAGTTATAATAGATAGTTCAGAAGAATACGACTACAGAGTGTTATGATAGCATAACAGTAAAATAAAATCCGTTGATACTTAGGATTCAAAGTGTAGTTAAGAGACAGTAGTTAGTTATAATAGATAGTTCAGAAGAATACGACTACAGAGTGTTATGATAGCATAACAGTAAAATAAAATCCGTTGATACTTAGGATTCAAAGTGTAGTTAAGAGACAGTAGTTAGTTATAATAGATAGTTCAGAAGAATACGACTACAGAGTGTTATGATAGCATAACAGTAAAATAAAATCCGTTGACACTTAGGATTCAAAGTGTAGTTAAGAGACAGTAGTTAGTTATAATAGATAGTTCAGAAGAATACGACTACAGAGTGTTATGATAGCATAACAGTAAAATAAAATCCGTTGATACTTAGGATTCAAAGTGTAGTTAAGAGACAGTAGTTAGTTATAATAGATAGTTCAGAAGAATACGACTACAGAGTGTTGTGATAGCATAACAGTAAAATAAAATCCGTTGACACTTAGGATTCAAAGTGTAGTTAAGAGACAGTAGTTAGTTATAATAGATAGTTCAGAAGAATACGACTACAGAGTGTTATGATAGCATAACAGTAAAATAAAATCCGTTGATACTTAGGATTCAAAGTGTAGTTAAGAGACAGTAGTTAGTTATAATAGATAGTTATGATAGCATAACAGTAAAATAAAATCCGTTAATACTTGAGACTCACAGTATAGTTAAGCTGGATTTTTAGACGATCATGTGTAGAGCTTCGATTTCTGTAAACGCATATCGTAATGTAATTTTATACAATATAATTTTTGAATAAAGTAGCAGACAGCTGCTGGGATTTCCGTAGACATAGATGTAAATATAATAATATATAATATAATACGTAACACTAGATTAATTTGGCAGGCAGCAGCTGGTATTAAATGCATTTGAATGACTGAATATGTGTCAGGGTAGTTCATTTAGGTTCAGTGCAACTTTCGTGGCGAGTATGACAGGCTGTGTATTTCACTCCAGGTTTGCTTGAAAAGATTGCGGATGCTTTGTGATGATGCTTGCAAAACGAATAATTGAATCAAAGTGTATTTAAGCTGATTTTTTTTTAAACGATCCAGTTTAGGGCTGGGATTTCCGTAGACATAGATGTAAATATAATAATATATAATATAATACGTAACACTAGATTAATTTGGCAGGCAGCAGCTGGGATTAAATGCATTTGAATGACTGAATATGTGTCAGGGTAGTTCATTTAGGTTCAGTGCAACTTTCGTGGCGAGTATGACAGGTTGTGTATTTCACTCCAGGTTTGCTTGAAAAGAATACGGATGTTTTGTGATGATGCTTGCAAAACAATATCTGGAACTTTTTGGAATTGTGTCAAGTTGAACAATGCCTGGGTCAAAGAAGGGACAGAGCATCTTGGATGCAAACAGGAAAGTAAGTCATGTTGACTTGTCTGTTACTTGTAACGATGTGTCTGATGATAAGCATGACATGGTTGATGTTACTGTTTCGCAGTTCAGGGATAATAGAAACATCAAACTCCCTAAATTCGAACCACGGTGTCTCGACGGAAGCCCAGGTGATTATTTACAGTTTGCAAGGGAATTTGAAATTATGTTGAGTGGTTTTTTATTAACTGATGAAATGAAGCTAAACTTTTTTATGAGGTATTGCACTGGAGATGCTTCAAGAGCTATACAGTGCTGTAAGCTCATGCCCCCTAATGAGGGATACGCTGAGGCTATGAGCAAACTACGTCAAAGGTTTCGAAAAACTTTGATGATTGCAAGGAACATATATGAAGCTGTCAAAGGTAACAGAAGTCAACAACAAGATGACTCCAGGGAACTTACTGAGTTTCTGGATAATCTTATGACCTATAAGAATACCTTGATTTCTATGAATTGCATGAGTGACCTCAACTCCAGTTTTATACTAGAAGTAATAGCAAGACGCCTACCTAATCGACTGCAAAGGAAGTGGGTGAAGATAAGCTTCCGTCAATCTATCTATGAGCAAGTTTGCCAGTATATTGAATCTCACCCTTAGAATAGAGCAGACTGAGAGCAAAATGCAATCATTGATGACGAAAGGGTCACAGAGAGGTGGATATCGAGAAGGTTCCATGATGTATAGTAATGCATATAGACCTAGTGAGTGTAACAGGTTTCGTGGTACATCCTCAACAGATAAGTTACAAGATGCAAGACAAACACGGTTGTGTTTTACACGTTTGCAAGAAGTGCATACATAGATGAACTGTGAACCAGTGAGCAAGTTCAGTGATAAGCTAAATGTAAACTCCAGGCCTGACTCCGAATTATGTGACGATAACAGTGTGGTCAAGAAATCTGTAGTTGCAGCTGGTAGGCCATTGTTGAACAGAGTGTCACAGAATATAGTTATTGCTTCTGAGTGCAGTTATAATAATAATAATAATGTATATTCTCATATAAACATATAAATTTACATGAAAATGCGTGCCATTTTTACAGGCACGATCAAGTATGATATAATATCAAATCGTAGATCGTCTACAAGTTAATAATGTTCCAACAGTTAAATGTTTGATATATATATAAATACACATTGTCTGAACTAGGCTGTATAGTTACTGAATTGTACAATTGTCCTCCAGGTTGAGCGGGAAAATCGACTTCGTTTCGTTTTCATCCGTGGTTGTCAGCATACGATAACCAACCAATATTGAGGTAAGTACAACTTCTACAAGGGATTCAAAGCTGTTTTAGAAAAGTAAAAGTGCTAAGGTGATTCAATAAAGTGTAATGAAATGGGTAAGTGCAAGTATCACTAATAAATGCACTAATAAAGAAACTCCCTAGGCTGACAACGTTCATTTGCAATGTATAATGCTACCAATGTAGTTCGTACTATCACGATGTCCACTTTTGGTTTTAATACATTTTTTCCTCATGCCGGTTTTTTTTATTTTATGCTTTTTGTGCATTTAGTGCACAAGATCTAAGCCCTCATAAAAATCAGAAATATCTCGAGCCTTTAATTTGTATATTGCTGTTCCTGCAGAATGGGGCGATTCACCTTAGTGACCCCACCATATCTACTGATCAGCTAACGCCACCCTCCCTCCTTTTTTGATGTTAAGCTCTGAGACTATGATTATTATCGCTACCGCAAATATACTGCTTGGTACCAGACATGTTCGTACCCCATATTCCATCTCCCTAGCTTTCTTAATGAGTGCTTCCAATAGGTCTCCGCGTACATTTTTATGAACATTATATATGTATGCATGCGTCCTAATGAACAGATTACTTTACAAGAAGTTAAAACCTTAAAGAATAAAAAGAATAGGTTTTGTGAATAGTGAAGCAAGATTCAGCAGAACAATATAGTTAGGGATCAATGTAGGTAGTATGAACTGAAGGTAAGGTCAGTTGGCAGGACTTAGTGTACTAAATTATCATGAGTCTTATATATAGTCAACCTTTGACATTGCAAAGTAACCTGTCTACATATATTAATAATAATAATAATATATATTCTCATTTTTTACATGAGGGACGCCAGTTTACAGGCATCATCAATTCGATAATTTACACATAATATTAATAAGCATATTTAGTAAAGATAATATAATAAAGTACATTTTTTTCCCTAGCTATGTGGGGTACACCAATTGTATAGGCATGCATAAATATTGTTTTAATAATAATAATATATTCCTTCCTGTTTATGCAGGAACATACCTATTGTACAGGCATGGATAAGTTATTATATAAATTACACATAATTTGATGTATAATGGACTTACAGTTTGGTTGTTCTTTCTGACATCAAAGTCAGTCGGAACAGTCTGCTATAAAGTCTGTTTGTGTAGCACATAAAGAGATATAGAAATATTGTCTTCGCATTAACAAAAAACCCAGACATCACATGAATGTAATACAGATATCTGGGAAAAATAAAGCTTGAAGTCAATTCTCTTATATAACTTTGTTGTGAACCGCACCCATGGCTTGAAGTTTATTGATGTATTATGTTGAGATCAGTGATATATTTATTACATTTTTCAGCAGTCTTATCGTAGTTTCATAACAGGAAAGAAATTTGATTGTGGATGCGAAAACTAGATAAGGTCATGTCGGGTTGTTTTACTGCATCAAATGGTCCCGAGGTCGATTCCAGAATTCTCCATTTGCGCCATTTGTGTCTGCATGGCGGACTGTACTCGTAAGTTGAATAAAATGTTGAAAACCAGTTGCTTCTTTATTTCAGATCATGAATTCTCATTTACATCGTGTCCGCCACCTTTTTTAAATGGTAGAATTGGATCGTTCCTGGAATTTGAGTGATTATGGGATAAATGGTTTGGAATTAATTTTTGATTCAGCAACCGGTGAATTCTTTATTCTTTTCGATCTAGTACCAGAATAACTGCGAACCATTCCATTCAATATGTCGAATAAGGCACGCAGGAGGAGATCATTACCGTGGAATGAGTCAACTTGATCTGAGATGCAGCTTTCAGCATGTCTTCGTTATATCATAGATACCCAGGTTTATTTGCGCTGTAGAGGCAGTGATTTGGATTATGACGTATTCTACAAAGTCTCCGTGCCCATTTGAAGTATACATGTGCTTTGAAAGGATTACTTTGTTGGCTCCTACCCCCACTGAGTGTTAACAACAGCTGCTGTGGGTTTATGTATTTCCTCGCCTTTTTGGATAAAACATCGCCGCATTCTTTTTGGGTAGGAGACCAGTTGGTGGATTATATATGATATCCAAGTAACTTTTATCTTTTCATGTGGTGTTGCGGTAAGTTTCTACCTTGTTCTCTCATATTTCATTCGTATGTTGATTATGGTTCGCCCTTTGTATCAGGTAGACATAGTTTGAACGACTCTTGGTTGAATGGGTGTTATTGTCATGACTGCTGCTTTTTTGTCTGGAATTATAAATAGAGACAAAACAAACAACAGGTGTAGTCTCTGAGTTCATACATTAAATGGGCCTATGATTTCTGAAACTCTTACATGGGAATTACCATTGGTATCAATTACAAACTCACTTAGTGTGTCATTAAGTGCCTTTTCAAAGGAGGCCAATGTGCTTGCTAGTCGTATTTTCTCAGGTAGTTTGTTCCATATTTGGGCATACCTAATCAAGAAAAACTTTTGCCTGGTGGCTGTTTTACATGGTTCTATAGCCACTGTACCTTTAGTGTGCCTAAGGTTGTATCCTGTGTTACCTGAGGGCCGAGTATAGTTAGCAGGGGTATACACTATTTGGTTAAGAAGCTTATAGAAGAGTAACAGATTTAGTCGCAGTCGCCTTAACCATAATGTTTCTAGTCCTAGGATTTCACATCTGGTAGAGTAGTTTGTGCCGTTATCGGTTCCGAGTACTTTTCGCGTGAAGTACCTCTGTACTCCTTCTACTTTCAGTTTGTCTTCTATGCGTGTACTGCTGAATATGAATGAGCAGTAATCTAGGAGTGGGCGCACACATACCTTGTACAGTAGTATTCTGGACTCGTTTCTGTAGAAGTTCCTGAGTAGGAAACCAATAAGCCTTCGTGATTTCGACACTTGATTCGAGATATGCTCTGAGAATGATAGATTGTGTGAATATTTCAGTCCTAGGTCTAGTACAGATTTGAGTCTGGGGATTTTGTGGCCCTGAATTGCTAGGTTGAGGTCAAGGTTGGAACAGCCTATGCAGAGCCATCCACACTTTTCAACATTAAACTCAAGTTTCCACGTGTCACACCATCTATCCATTTTTGCTAATTCTTCATGTATGGAGTTCATAGTTGGGCCGATATCTGTATTTGTGCAGGTATATGTCACCTTCAAGTCATCTGCATACAGTATTGGCTTGCCTATACTAAAACATTCACATATACTGTTTATGTATATAATGAAAAGAAGGGGTCCCAATACACTCCCCTGGATGACACCACTGCTGATTGGTCTAGGTCTGGAGGTCATTGAGCCAACTTTAGTTGTCTGATTCCTGTCATACAGAAATGATTTTATCCAATTGTAGAGGGGGTTGCGTATCCCCAGTGAGCATAGCCTACCGACTAACAGACTATGTGGGACTCTGTCGAAGGCTTTCCTTATATCGAAATAGAGGATAATCACTAGCTCTCTCCTATCTCTTCTATAGGTGACTTCGTTGAAAAAGTCTATATGGCAAGTGACGCAAGATCTTTTCTTGAGGAATCCGTGTTGTGACAGGTTGATGAGTTTATGTTTTAGAAAGTAGTCTGACATTTGGTCTTTGATTACCTTCTCCATGATCCTTGATATGACTGGTGTTATATTGATAGGCCTATAATTACATGCACTAGTTTTGGCCCCTCCTTTATGCTTAGGTAATATATATGTGTTTTTCCAAGTTTCAGGGTAGGTTTCGGTCACTAGTGAGATATTAAATAATCTAAGTAATAATACAATCATATCCGTACCACCGTTTTTGTATATGACGGATGGTATATCGTCTATCCCACAACTACTGTTAGCTTTTAATGTCCTCACCGCCGATGCTATATTTTGTATATTAAAGTTTATTTCACCTAACTTGTAATTATTTTTGCAGGTTATGTCGAGAATTGGGGACGGATGTGCTTTGGTGTTATTGGAGAACCACTCACTCAGGAGTTCACTAATGATCTGGGGATCATCATAAATTATATCTTCGTGTTCTAAATGACTGATATTGTTTTCTTCACCCTTCTTCAACCGTTTTTGCAAGATTTTGCAGAGTTCCTGGGTTTTAGAGGTGCCCTCTAGGGCTTTATTTTCCTCAACTTGTGCTTTCATTTTATGTCTCTCCTCGAGATTTTTAAATATTTCGTGTATCAGGTGTAATGCATTAAATTCTTTGTATAAATAAAATCTCCTTTTTAGTTTCCTTAGTTTTATTCGCGTTTTGCGATCTATGAACAGAGTTGGTGTCTTTAGGGCAGATTTCAGGGGTGCGATTGTGTCTCTTACCGAACTGATTGTCTTGTAGAAGGTATTTAGTATTACTTCTAAGTTATTATTGGTGAAGTATTCACCCCAGTCTGAGCTTCTCAAGAGCGTTGGTAGGAATTCCCAGTCGGCACTTCGATAGTCCCTATATTGATAGTAAACCGGGGAACTCTTAGGTGTGTGTTTAGTTGTTAGTTGTAAGGGTAGGGTGCAGTACAGTATGTTGTGGTCACTGTTGTCGAGTTTATCCCTCACCTCTATCGAGATCGGCTCTATTTTGTGACAGAGGATTAAGTCGAGTATATTGTTGTGTCGTGTTGGGAGGCGTACGCACTGCTTCCATCCTCCTACATCTATGGCTTCTAGGATCACCTCGTAGGTTCTCGGTCCAGTGCAGGTATCCCAGTTCACTCCAGGGAGGTTGAAATCGCCACAAACTAGTTTGTAGTCGAATTCCAGCTTAGGTACAACCTCTAGTATTTCTCCGATAACCGTATCAGTCGTTGTAGGGCTGTTAGGGGCTCTGTATATACATCCCACAAGAATGTTATTTTCATTATAAAAGATATTAACAGAACCAACAAAATTTCAGCATTTGGTTAACAATACTACAGAAGGGTAGTTAGTACTACAGGTAGTCGTAAAGTAAATCAATCTATGTATAATAAGAGCATAGTCAGTGTCATAATTCGTATTATCAAAGAATACATTAGGCTCAATAACTGAGTGTTATAAGGGAAAAAGAGCGGTAAAGCAAGAGAACATTTGCCGCATTAGTATTTTAATCATTTTAAGTATTTTAATGACAATCGAATTTCAAGTATTGAACCTACATAATTACTAAGTATTATTATGTTAGTATGGGGACTAGTGTACTTTCCGTAGTTAAATATTGAAAAGCCATTGTCTCTCCACTCTACCAGCAGTTGAGATCTTTGAGGCGGGCTAGGGTGGACATGTTTATATGTTTTTCTAGGCTCCTTTTGAAACTGTCAGGCCTTTCACAGGATCTTATCTCAGAGGGTAGTTGGTTCCAAAGTTTGCAATATTTAATGGTGAAGAAGTTAGCTCTAGTGGTGAGTTTATGGGTGTTAACCTTGAGAAGGTAGTTGTGGTTGCGTAGTCCATACGATTTAGGATTAGCCCAGGTTATGGACGAGTTACTGTTACAGTGCTTTCTTATAACTTTGAATAAGAGAAATAAATTGCACTTCACTCTCCTTAACCATAAGGGCTCTAAGTCCAGTCGAATACATCTGTCAAGGTATTCTATTTGCTGACCATAGCCTAATATGCGTTTCGTAAGGAATCTTTGGACACTTTCAACTTTTTTTCTGTCTGCTGATTTAAAGCTACTGTATAAGTGGGCACAGTATTCAAGTTTGGGGCGAATGCATATCTTATATATGGCTAATCTGGCTTCTGGAGTGTAAAAGTTGCGTAGCACAAAGCCGGTTAGACGTTTACAATCAGATACCACCTTATTTGCATGTTCAGTAAAGGTAAGATCTGAGTATGTTATCCCGAGATCTGTGACTGTGTTTGTGTTTGAGACAAGGTCACCGTACATGTATAGACACATGCTAGGTTTCCAACGTCCGAAGTATGTTATCCCAGATTTAGCTGGATTGAACGTTAACTGCCACTTTTCACTCCAATTACATAGACTATTTAGGTCTTCTTGGATTTTACTAACAATATTCATATCATTATAGTCAAAATCATAGACAACTTTGAGGTCATCTGCAAAGAGGTATGGCTTGCCATACTTGATCATAGAGACAATATCATTTATGAATACAATGAATAGGGTAGGGCCAAGAACACTACCTTGTATCACGCCGCTGGTTATCGGTTTGGATGTTGATAAGTGATGGTTGACTTTAACTAACTGTTCTCTTCCTGTAAGAAAGGAAGTTATCCACTCAAGAAGCCTTCCACTTATTCCATAAGATAGGAGTTTCAGTATGAGTCTTTTATGTGGGACTTTATCAAAAGCTTTCCTAACATCTAGAAATAATGTTGCTGCCGAACGACCTTTGTCTACACATTCAGTAATGTGGTCGAAATAATCTAACTGGCACGTAATGCACGATCTTCTATTTAGGAAACCGTATTGGAAAGGGGATATTAAGTCATTCGAGAGCAAATACTGAACAATTTGCTTCTTTACAATCTTTTCCATCACACGTGAAACTACGGAAGTAATGTTGATGGGGCGGTAATTATCTATGTCCGCTGTAGGTCCGGTTTTGTGAATGGGTACAACGTAGGATTTCTTCCAGCTATTTGGATATGTTCCACTCCTTATCGAAGTTGAAAATATCTTGAGAAGAAGTAGATTCATGTCATTTCCACCATTTTTTAAGAGGACGGAAGACATTCCATCTGGGCCGGGAGTATTAGTAAGCTTAAGAGTTGTGATAGCTTTATCGATTTCTTGGGCGTTTAAGACTACATCGCTTAGACACTTTTCTGTTTTACGAGGGAAATCTATATCCTGGTCATTTTCTAGAGTGTACAGTTTGGCAAAGTGCGTGCTAAACACCTCACATATATCCTCAGCACTTTCGTGAGTAATGCCACCTAGGTGTATTATTTTTGGATATGTTGATTTGGAGTTAGTTAACCTACTTTTGAAGAGTTTGGCTATTTCTCCAGTGTTATGTGGCGACTGAATTGCCCGCGTTTCTTTATTCCTAAGACTTAGATTTTTTAACTCATGGATTCTAATGAGGATTGTTTTGATAGCGATTAACGACGATAAGTCGTCATGTCTATAGTAACTTAATGAATGCTTCCGCAAACTTCTTCTTAATGATATTGGAATAAAATCACCTTGAGGGATTTTGAATTTAATCAGTTTCACAGGCGCTATGACATCATTAACCGACTGTATATTGTCATAGAAGTTTTTAAGGACTTCCTCTAAGGAGTCATTGGTAAAGTAGGAATCCCAATTAGAGTATCTAATCAAGTCCTGATACAAGTCCCAATCAACCCGCGTGTATGGTCTTATAGGTGTCCGACTAACTTCGTTTCTGTGTATAGTTTCTGGAGAAATGTTAAACGAACATGCAACTATTTTATGATCGCTACCTGGGAATTCATGTCCCACATGAATTGTAGATGGTGCTACGTTGATCGTGAATATAAGATCAAGAATGTTATTGGACCTAGTGGGTACATTTATGTGTTGCGTCCATCCTCCAGTAATGATGGAATTAAGAAGATTATCATACCTCGAGGGTCCACGAAGTGTACGCCATGATATATCAGGCAAATTGAAGTCACCTCCAATTATATTATAACTGAAGGGGAGATTGGATGCAACACTAAATATGTTGCTGAGTACGTTATCGTATTCGCGGTTGGATGATGGCGGTCGGTATACGCACCCTATAAGGATAGGTTTACTTCTGAGAACTTTTATTTCGACCCACACCGAATCATTAAGTTGTGACAGAATAGGGTGACTAAAATGCGTTGCACAAATGGGTTGTTTAACGTATATGAGTGTTCCACCCCCACGACCTGTTTCCCTATCCCCTCGAAAAAGATTGTACTTATCAATTGATAAGCTACCATCCACAATGTCACTTGAGCACCAGGCTTCAGTGATCATGATCAGCGACGGATTGCATATAGAGGCTAACGTACATAATGCTAAATGTTTGTTAAGAACTGATCTAGCATTTATGAGGATGACGGATAGACTTTGACGAAGTGGTTTTAGTGTATGGGCAATATCATAATAAAATACTCTATGGTTATCAACTGAATATGTGCAGTCGTTATTGGATTCATTAATTACAACATTTTGATCACTAGAGACGGTTTCTTTAATTTGATAGTTAGGGATGGGTTGTGAAATGTCACTCGTGAGTAGTTGGTCGTTTAGATATTGCGTGCTATGGGAGATACTAGTATGATAATCTATGGTATTACTATTGGTATTAGGTGTGTATAAGATGTTTGCTATCTTTCGGGGAAGAAGCAGTTTCCCTGTTGTAAGGTGTTCGCTATACCAGCAAGGAATTGGTCTGATATCATGCGTGCTATGTGCATGATCCCAGGCGTTTCTGCCAGTTGTCGCTGGAGAAAATTTTGGTCATATGGGTTGGCTAGTGTCGTGTAATCTGCATAGTTATAACCGAAATGTGTGATCGGCGTGTTGTTGTGTGCATATGACTTAGATCCCTGTGTCTGATTAGAGTACTTCCTAGGCCATGATGAGCATTGTGCTGAAATTGGCATGTGACCCCTACTGAATGCATGAGAATTATGACAGGGCACTATACGCGTTTTTGGACTAACGTCTGTATTCTCAAACTGATGTTTCCTGTACATCATGGTTGAGGGTGCATTCGTGAGGGGTTGAGCAACTTCGTGTTTTCGAAGTGTTTGGTGAGATATGTGACGATTGTTTTTTCTTATCATAGGACTGGTAGTGGAAGTCGGAAATGATTCAGCTCCTACGGTATGTGAATTACGTCTAACTTCAGGAACATGACTAAGTTTAGATGATTGTCTATCAGTAGAATGAGCCAGTGACCCATTTGAAACTTTCCTACTTATGGGCTTTAGTGTTCCGGGTCTAACGTTTGGTTTAGCTTTATCCGTATTAGTCGGCCTGTATAATTTGGGCTGCTGGTGATTAGTAGGATTTCCTAATAAACTGGATTTCTGATGAATAGTCTCAACAGTTCTTTTGGTGTTCCTAACGGAAATAGGACGTTTATCATATCGCCTTGTATTTACACCTACCTGGGTGGCCACATGTGATTGCTGCTTCACAGTAGCCGGGCTAAGAGGTTGTGAGGTATATGACTTCCCGAGAGATTCAAAGTGTACTACTGAATTCAGCTTAGACTTTTTCGAGGGTTTGGCATTAGTGCCAGTGTGCAAGGGATGCACGTCAATACTGTGATCTGTTGACATTTCTATGTCTGAAATTTCAGTATTTCGAGCTAAGTCTTCAACAGTTGCTTGACTACTGTTAGTTTGTGTATGCGATATTATCTGGTGCTCTTGGTCATCAGGCAATACAACGAGGGAAGTATTAACATCGGTTGTCTTATTGGGGTTGTCTTCCCTCAGTTTACCTGCGCGGCAACGTCTTTGGCAAGAAGTTAAATCAGGTACAATCCTGATATTGGTGTAGGGTGTTGAGGAGCCAAGAGTTTTGCCAGACTCCAAAAATTTCTTAGCTAGGTCAATAGACTTAAATTTGAAGAGTACAGGACATGGGTGGTTTGCGGATTTCTTACGAAGACGCAGAACCTGGCAGTCAGATACTGAAATGTTGCATGCCTGTAGACAGATTGCTTTAAGTTTGATAATAGGTACATTGTCTGGTATATTATATCCTAAAACATTGTATGAGGACATGACCCTCTTTACAGCCTCTGCAGTCAAAAAGTCTAGCAGGCGCTCAGATTTGAGGAGTGAATCTAAGCAAATTTCTTGTGATGGATCACAAAGTTGGAGGAAAGGAGTGATACTTTCGAACTTATCCTGCAGGTCTGTTATAGATTTCTGAAGGATCTTTAGATCACTAGTGTTACGGGCTACGTTATCGATTAGTTCTTCCATTAAGTTTGGTACTATAACTCTCGGTGTATCAATTGATCTTAGTACAAATTCATCGTCAGGACTAATGTTTCTAGTGACCTGCTGACTATTTGATGCTAGTCTCTTAACAGTACTAACTCGTTTAATAACTTTGACCATTATGGAGGTAAAGATTATAAAAATTTCTCAAAAATTGACAAAAGTGTGTGAAATACTGTTATATTATCTAAGTAGATAAAAACAACAATAAACAGGTATGAATGTATGAAGTACGAACTAAAAATAGACCACTATCAAACGAGTTAACTCTGACAGTTATAAACAACAAAACTAAGGACTTCTCTATAGTTCTTTTGTGATAGATTGCTCTTTATTAACACGAATCTGACTGGATCCAAACAGTATTCTGGAGGTGATAAATTTGGATATTTAGCTACCGGAGGTGCAACCAATATCAGCTATAATTATATAGTAGTCAAATATAGACCACGATATTCCAGAATTCGAAAAGATATTTCCACGTTATATGGAGAGATTGTAACGTCCTACACGAAGCGCGCGGGTCTGACTCCACAAGTTTACAAGGTATTACTAGTCAGAGTGAAGGTATAAAATCTTTAGCGATTTGTGAGGAAGAACACAAATCTCCTACTGCTGTTATTAAAGAGTTTGAAAATGATGAAGTCGACCAGATAGATGATGGTAGATTGAATATTTGTGATAATGATCATGATAGTGCAGATTTGTTTTGGTTGACCAGGATGAGATGAGGGACATGCCTACTACTGCTAAGTTGAACAAAGGTTCTGTACAACTTGAAGGTGAAGTAGAATTAAATTCAGATGCAGTTGCAGAAGGCATGCATACTTGTGAGACCGTCAGTGTAATTGATCAGCGTGTAGCCCACCTATCATCAGATGATAGTGCTAAACCCGAACTAGTAGTGAAAGACAGCAGTGGTGGTAATCTTGCAGTTAGAGAACTTTCTGAAAGCCGAAAAAGAACAGCTTCTGATCCACCGCTAAATTCATGAGCTGGTTGCAGTTAGTCATCGTTGATGTTGTCATCCACAATGAGAAGGACGCCCATCAACTCAAGTATCATCTGCAATGACTATGATTGCATTGGTGCATTTGAAAGTACGAAAGATATTGCTCAGTTTAGAGAGGATAAGCCAAGTGTAAAGGAGAGAGTAATTGTTAAATTGACTTGCATGAACCAAGGCATTTCTAGTTTCAAGTTACTATTTGAATGTTATTATCTTTGGTGTAAATTACTCTGTTTCTACACTTGGTTGACCAGATACGTCGTGTGTTTGTTGGTCATCTATATTCTACGACACAGTGACATGAGCGTGTTACCGTTCAGATTTGAGGATGTAGCTGACAGAGGGAAGTCAGGAAATGAACTCTGCGACGATTTTCCAACCTAGAGCGTCAACCTGAGAAGGGTTGTAGGCGTACTGCTGTAAGTTCTACAATTCTTCAAAGTGTAACGCATTAATAATCAGCCTGACGTGCTTTGTGTGTGGTTTTGTACATATGTTCATATTTTATACACTGAGTTGATATCATCTATCATCTAGCTGTTGGTAATTCTGTTTGTGTCCGGACGACTTCCACTTGGATCATCAACCTGAGAAGGAATGTAGGCGTACTGCTGTAAGTCCTACAGTTCTTCAAGGGTAGTTTGTCGTGCCGGAATCCACAACATTCGATGTAGTCATTGTACATATGTTTGTGTTGAATAGTTGTGTGAGTTCCAATTGATGTAATTGTTGGTTAATCTTGTTTGTGTCCGGACATTCCACAACCTACAGTCTTTAACCTGTGAAGTGTTGTAGGCGTACTGGTGTAAGTCCTGCACTTCTTCAAAGGAATTCCACCAAGACATGATCCGCGAGGTTATTTCTACTGTTTGTACATATATGTGGTGTGTCATATTAATTGGTGTTTTTGGATTAATTGTGTTTACTCGTTGTTTTCGTACCTTGTTGTTATTACATAATTTTGTTAAAATTTTCGTCGTGATTACTTCTGAAGTTGTTTCCAGTCTTCTACGTTCGTGAATGAATTGACTGACGTTAAAGACAGCAGATGGGTCGTATACGCCGGGGAGGCTATTGCTGAGAATGAAATGAATACGGAGATAATGATTAGTTGTGATGCCACACACCAGGGAGCGGGAGTATAGACGACTGAGGCTTGCATACGTCACCGTTACTAGAATTGAGGCAGAATGAGTGACAAGCGATCGCAGTGATAATTGGTTGTGAGTAGATAAGAGGATGTGCATAGAGTATCATGAGGTGGTGCTATGGTCACGTTACATTCTGCAAGAGTCATTCTAGCAAGTGGCGATTGTAATGCAAGATGTCAAGAGGAGGCCTTTATCTGGAGGTGCAGGTCGTCATCGATGTGTGAGATTGTGCTGTGAGTATGCCTGTGGTGTGTTGGCTTTTCTGTTTGTTTTCCATTTCAGCTCTGTCCGTGTGACCCAGGTTCTCGCAATGGCATCCAAGTCAACGTGTATTAGGCGTGATGGAATCCAATGGATCCAATTTTTGCCGGGGAGTGTCAATGTAGTTGAAGATTGAACGATCAATTCATGGTTGTTTGCTCAAACCCAACTTCCCCAATTTTCGCGGAGGCATCAATACGACAGTCATTGTCTCATCGGTCGCTGTTCAGAAAGAAGTCAGGAGATAACCGTCAGAAGTAATATTGTGATTTATTATTGTAATATCTGTTCACAGACCTTAGTTGTAACATTGTTTATATGTTGGTGCTACAATAAAGAATCCTCGAGTCGCCAATCGGTGTTTTGGTTTTTGCGTCCGTTATTACTAAGCGTTTCTGAGAAACTTCAAGGAACAGCGTGAGCACGAGTGCAGCAAGAGCTGGGCATTAACGGTTTAACAGACGAAACTGACAGTGTCTGACGGTGAAGTCAGTTTTCGACGGTATTGGACCGTTGGTGATAGTTTGTATAGTCACCGTTCATCTTTCCTGGTGCCGGTCAAGTTCTCTTTGAACAAGCAATATCTGGAACTTTTTTGGAATTGTGTCAAGTTGAACAATGCCTGGGTCAAAGAAGGGACAGAGCATCTTGGATGCAAACAGGAAAGTAAGTCATGTTGACTTGTCTGTTACTTGTAACGATGTGTCTGATGATAAGCATGACATGGTTGATGTTACTGTTTCGCAGTTCAGGGATAATAGAAACATCAAACTCCCTAAATTCGAACCACGGTGTCTCGACGGAAGCCCAGGTGATTATTTACAGTTTGCAAGGGAATTTGAAATTATGTTGAGTGGTTTTTTATTAACTGATGAAATGAAGCTAAACTTTTTTATGAGGTATTGCACTGGAGATGCTTCAAGAGCTATACAGTGCTGTAAGCTCATGCCCCCTAATGAGGGATACGCTGAGGCTATGAGCAAACTACGTCAAAGGTTTCGAAAAACTTTGATGATTGCAAGGAACATATATGAAGCTGTCAAAGGTAACAGAAGTCAACAACAAGATGACTCCAGGGAACTTACTGAGTTTCTGGATAATCTTATGACCTATAAGAATACCTTGATTTCTATGAATTGTATGAGTGACCTCAACTCCAGTTTTATACTAGAAGTAATAGCAAGACGCCTACCTAATCGACTGCAAAGGAAGTGGGTGAAGATAAGCTTCCGTCAATCTATCTATGAGCAAGTTTGCCAGTATATTGAATCTCACCCCTAGAATAGAGCAGACTGAGAGCAAAATGCAATCATTGACGACGAAAGGGTCACAGAGAGGTGGATATCGAGAAGGTTCCATGATGTATAGTAATGCATATAGACCTAGTGAGTGTAACAGGTTTCGTGGTACATCCTCAACAGATAAGTTACAAGATGCAAGACAAACACGGTTGTGTTTTACACGTTTGCAAGAAGTTTTTACATAGATGAACTGTGAACCAGTGAGCAAGTTCAGTGATAAGCTAAATGTAAACTCCAGGCCTGACTCCGAATTATGTGACGATAACAGTGTGGTCAAGAAATCTGTAGTTGCAGCTGGTAGGCCATTGTTGAACAGAGTGTCACAGAATATAGTTATTGCTTCTGAGTGCAGTTATAATAATAATAATAATAATGTATATTCTCATATAAACATATAAATTTACATGAAAATGCGTGCCATTTTTACAGGCACGATCAAGTATGATATAATATCAAATCGTAGATCGTCTACAAGTTAATAATGTTCCAACAGTTAAATGTTTGATATATATATAAATACACATTGTCTGAACTAGGCTGTATAGTTACTGAATTGTACAATTGTCCTCCAGGTTGAGCGGGAAAATCGACTTCGTTTCGTTTTCATCCCGTGGTTGTCAGCATACGATAACCAACCAATATTGAGGTAAGTACAACTTCTACAAGGGATTCAAAGCTGTTTTAGAAAAGTAAAAGTGCTAAGGTGATTCAATAAAGTGTAATGAAATGGGTAAGTGCAAGTATCACTAATAAATGCACTAATAAAGAAACTCCCTAGGCTGACAACGTTCATTTGCAATGTATAATGCTACCAATGTAGTTCGTACTATCATGATGTCCACTTTTGGTTTTAATACATTTTTTCCTCATGCCGGTTTTTTTTATTTTATGCCTTTTTGTGCATTTAGTGCACAACCGTACCCTACAGAGAATAGGAATAGAATAAGTCGAATCAAATTCATAAAGAGCTATAAAATGTTAGGTTTAATGGAATATAATGAGGATTAAGTAAAGACGTTATTGGAAAATGAATGAGATAAGACATTGTGAAGTGGTATTTAAAGATCCGACAATGGACAGCAAGTTAGGTTTTAAGATGCCCCATAAATCTGTGCAGATCCCGCGTGGTCGCATCTCAACAATAGGCTGAGCGAATGGTATATATTTAAAGGTAAAAGCATGATCTGTCAAGGCGTTGATTATTATCTTTTTCAAGATAAAGATCTAAGCCCTCATAAAAATCAGAAATATCTCGAGCCTTTAATTTGTATATTGCTGTTCCTGCAGAATGGGGCGATTCACCTTAGTGACCCCCACCATATCTACTGATCAGCTAACGATTGATTGGACCGAAGTGCTCGGTCTCAGGTTGACATGTCGGCTTCTTGTTCAGATGCTTCGACGATTTCTGGGGATTTGATTAGTGTACAATTGGTGGATCGTGGCTTTCAGTGGAATCCAGGATGCGCATTTCGTCCTATTTGGGACTCGTCGGCTGGATGTACCTGCATTTCTCACCGAGTGATGATGTTCCCACTGAGGCTCGAAACCAATACCCATAGTTTCAAAAGCCAAAGCGTTATCCACTAGACCCCTTAGGCCACGAGAGCCACCTCTTGTGCAACGGGTTATATTAATTATTGAATTGAATTTTCGATTTTCCTGTCAATTGATTGGACCGAAGTGCTCGGTGTATCCAGCTGACAAGTCCCAAACAGGACGAAATGCGCATCCTGGATTCCACTGCAAGCCACCATCCACCAATTGTATTCAGCTCATTTTATTACTGGAATTGGGCTAGATGTGTACAGTCTAGTGAAAGCCTCATAATTTCCAGATAAACCAATCTCCCTGCCATATGATTAACTCCGTAGACTTTTAACACTTCTATCCAACTACTTTTGAAATGCGATAGAGGGCTCAGTTCAGGAAACTTGTTCATGCTCGTAACTAGAAGATTAGAGACTTTATTCTTCAGCTTCAGATACAAGATTCAAAGTGAAACGTTAGGGATCAGCTCCATACCTAATTACGTGATCGTCTAATTTCTGGGATCAATATTCCGAAGATAGAGTGAGAGCTGATTCAGATTCTTTCCTGCGCATTTCAAACTGCTAAAGATTTGTGTATTACATATGAAGATGTCAACAGTGAATACTCTGCTCCCACTACGTCAGTATCTGATGTCATGTTGTCCAAAGTCAGAAATACAAGTGTTCATGGAAAGCAATCCAAACTGTCATCCACATGTAATAGAATGCAGACAGATAACAAAATCATCAAACCATGTTTTTCCCGTGGAAAGATTCATCTACGAAGCACTTTCCGTTTTCGGGGTGCTAAGTGTCATAAATTTGGTAAAATTAGGCACACAAAGTCTGTTCGCCGGAGTTCAAATACTCATACTACTTAGAATTGTCCTGATTCTTCCAATTTATCTGGCCAAATGAGGTCAACATCTTCTTCAGTTTTTCACAGCAATAGATCTCATCTAATGAGAACCTTCACTACAAGTTCAGGCAAGCTTCACTGTTTTAATAATTGATACTAGGAGTACTGAATCTATAATCTCTAAGAAAAATTTGTTGTCGCTCTGTAAGCATGCCCAGGTAGAGCCTACTACTAGTCCCATTACGCGACTTGAACTTCCGCACATTTGTGCAAAGTTCTATGTCGAAAACAGACAGACAGACATTACGGGTATTACTGTTCATAAACTAACTACTTCTTATTGGTGCTACTAACATTGGTTTGAAATTCAGTTGCAATCAAGAAAAATCTTTGAGTTGACCTGCTGCTATGGTTCAAAGATGAAATGTAGAGCTAAGTCCTCACGCTTACACTAGTGAACACGGACTGGTGAGTGATATACCTCATGCAGAATTCTTATCGTGCTATTCATTATTTACATATTCTGCTAATGACACTGATTGTTTGTTAGTTCAGCCGTTAGTTCAACCCGTGGATATAGTTCGACTTATAAACGATACTCGGAAATATTACAGATGCACTATAAATGCAACAAAAAGAGGTTGGAATATTCAGCGTTAGAGAAGATTTTCGGAATTTTACAAGCTAAGAGATCAGATTTCAGTCCATCCTGAAGGATTTCTATGACTGAGTGACAGAATTATTATTCCTCCAACATTAAGATCAGCGATTTTGGATGATCTTCATTTTGCTCATCTGGGAGCTGATAAGATGAAATTATTAACACGCCTAACGTTCTCGTTGCCGGAAGTTGATGCTGACATTAGCAAAAGATCAAATAGCTGTTCCAGTTGTTTGCATAAAATGTCCTATGTGAAGTCATCGTGGAAACCGTGGCCTACGTCTTGTGAGGGTTGGCAGCGTATTCATGTAGACTACTGTGATTAATATTGTTCGCTTGGGTTCCTAGTGGAACATAGGGCTTCAACTGCACGTCTCCACTTGCTTCTGTCTTCTGCTGCCGTACTTTTCACTTGCATCCATCTTAGTCCATACTGTATGACGCGCGCGCGATGTCACCCAGCGGCCTCCTCAGCGAGTATCCAATTCATCACCACTCCATGTACTGCATATTTGGTTGGGGAATTGTTCTTGTTTTGTTTGTTCCGATAGTTCCTTGTTGGTGATTCTTTCTGGCCCGCCCATCTGATCTTCAGTATAGAGCCAGCGAAGACAGTTGTCAATAAAGGTCTGCAACAGGCTGTTGGGAATATTCTTTGTGACCCACCCGCCAAGTTTCTGACCCGCATAGAAGAACTGACTGACTTGACGTTTGTATCGAAAATCCGACCGAATTTTGTTGTTGATGCTGAATGACAAAGATTTCCAGATTGGTTGTTTCAAGTTGATGAATGTGCTTCTCGCCTTCCCGATTCTCGCTCGATCTGACATCCTCGTCCGTTCCTCCTCCTGTAGTTGAGACAATGCTCCCTAGATAAGTGAATGAATGAAGTAACCTCTTTCAAATCCCTCCCATTGATGGCGATTGGCGCTGGATGTTGCTGTTGTTGTTGGTTGGTTGGTTATTTTCATGACCTCCGTCTTGTCTGTGCTCACCTGGAGTCCTGTCTTCACTGGCTGCTTCTTCGACGAGTTTGTCGGTTTTCGCTTGTAAGTCTTCGATTTTGTGTGACATCAAGCATAAATCATCCACACGCGAAATCCAGGTCTTCTAGGTTCTTCACGCCGGTCAGTCCAAGATATCCCTGTCTTCGCATTTCCCACTGTCTGACGCATAATCCAGTCCACCACAATTAGGAATATCTTTGGTGATAATAAGCACCCTTGTCTAACTCTTTAATACATATTATGCCTTAATTATTGTGGATTCCTATTCTAGATGGCCAGAAGTCATAATTACAGATAGTCCTAATGCAAAATTCACTCACACAGGGTTGAGAAAGATTTTTAGTCGAGAAGGAATTCCAGAGGTCGTAGTTACTGATAATGGTACTCATTTGACTGAGAAGAACTTCAGTGATTGGCTTAAACATTTAGGTTGTCGTCATCTGTACACAGCACCACGTCATCCTCAGTCTATTGGGTTGGCAGAAAATTTCGCACGAACATCAAAGAATGCCATAGCATCAATGAGTCCCAAGAATTTCGATGAGCTAGAGAGATGTGTAGATAACTTCCTACTTCAATATTGCAATGCAGAGAATACAAGTACCCATGAAAGTTCTGCTAAACAATTCAAATCTCGATTTCTCAGAAAGCATCTGATGTCCACGACTTCTGATGTACATTATTACAGAGGGAATGATTATAGGCCATCTGTTGGAATCATACTACAAAAAATGTGAAATCGTGTGGTGAAGATATTAGACATCGAAGATGATTCAGTTCATAACAGACACCTGGATCAATTGAAAATAAATGAAGTAGGTCGTCCCGATTACAATCTCAATGATTCCACTACTAATCTTAATCATTTAAACTTGGTATGGTTGTCAGTGTAGTTGAAGATTGAACGATCAATTCATGGTTATTTGCTCAAAACCAACTTCCCCAATTTTCGTGGAGGCATCAATACGACAGTCATCGTCTCATCGGTCGCTGTTCAGAAAGAAGTCAGGAGACAACCGTCAGAAGTAATATTGTGATTTATTATTGTAATATTTGTTCACAGACCTTAGTTGTAACATTGTTTATATGTTGGTGTTACAATAAAGAATCCTCGAGTCGCCAATCGGTGTTTTGGTTTTTTCGTCCGTTATTACTACGCGTTTCTGAGAAACTTCAAGGAACAGCATGGGCCCGAGCGTAGCAAGAGCTGGGCATTAACGGTTTACGAGACGTGACTGTCAATCGTTATGAGCATATATTTGTGCTCGAAACGCCATCATTTAATATTACTCTACAGCACTGTCTGCTTTATCAAAATAAAATCTTATCCATAATGGATTGTTTGTCTGAAGCTGATAAGAAAAATGTCTCATACGAGGAAATTGATGACGAAATAATCTGTGGTGTTGTCATGCTGTGTATACCTCGTGCATCTGAAATTAGAGAGTTAAAATCTCCTGAACCTACCGAAATGCTCCTTCAACATTATGTCCTGTGAACGTGACGTGAGTTATTCACATTTTTGTTAGCTTTAGTTAAGGCAGCTCCAGTGCTCAATAAAGATGACCACAGAATAATAATTTCAAAAAATTATTAGCCGATAGGATTCTTCACCCAACTCTGGATGCTGACCTATACTGCTTAAGTTGATTCATTAATCTGAAGATAAGCAGTCAAGCACCCATGCCATAGGGTGAGCTGTTGCATTACATTTGTTGGCTCGTCAACAAGCCTTAGGTAGCTAAGCAACCACCATCGTTCGGCGCTTCTGATTCCCAAGTAAATCTCATATTTTGTACTAGCAATTTGTTTCGATTCGTCTGTAGTCTTGGTATAACATGCATCTTCTATTCTAGCTCTCAAAGCGCATGCACAGATGCATCGTGTAGCTGCAATCAGACCTCGTATACCTTCAAACTTGGGTCTACTGTCCCTGTGTCGTTGTCAGAAGTAGATGGATTGTATGTCTGTGACAACGCTTGCAGAGCCGCCCAGTTAATATTGGGTGTCGTAACGGGAATGCCATTTACTATGGGGTCGAACAGCAGAGAAAATTGGCATTTGCATATCACTTTCCTCGGTGGTATTCGCGATTGAAGTCGGGCTCCTGTTGGCGTTCTTACCAGCAAGCAAGCTGTCCCCCTGCATCACGGAAATTCTGCAACAACTACAACTCTCTATGATCCGTCCAGACCTGAAATTTGTATCCCAATAGATAATTTTTAAAATAAACAGGGGCCAATATTTCATGATGAGTTGCATAATGGAGTAGTATATGGTATAACTATCAGTTGCCTGTCAGGCGTCACTTGTTACAGGATAGCTCTTACCGTTTGCGCGATAACGTCATTATCGAAGATGGAATGACTACTGCTGGGGATACATCTGGAAATTTTAACGAAGGAGGGGGATTTAAACACGTTCTGAGCGTATTGAATGCCTCCTGTCACTCACTAGTCCAAACGAGCTTCCATTTCTTTTTTAAACGATTAAGAGGATCGACCATCCTAGTGAAATCGTGGGTGGAGCGGCGGTAGTCGGAAGCAAGCTCCATGAAACTACGTACATCTGCCGCTGATTTCAGAATGGGCCAGTTCAGAATTTTGTGAACCTTGCTTCTATGAGTACTAGCTACCTGTGGGGTGATCTTGTGATCGGGGAAAGTGACAGGCTTCCAGCTCAAGGATACTGACATGAAGACATTGAAACACGGCTCATAACTTAATGTGGTGTTCATCGGGGGCTGCCGGAAACACGACGATGTCGTCCAGACCAACGCAATTTTTAGGAAATAAGCCTTCAATTACCATCCGCAATAATCATTGGAACGTGGTTTGGGCATTTGTAAGGCTGCATTTGTATAATCCAGTGGTCACGGAAAAGGCAGTCCTAGTTCTGTCTTCAGGATCGATCTTCGCTTGCCAGCAACCGCTAAACTCTTGAAGCAGAGCCAGGGTGTTAGCGTGACCTTTTGAATTGAGGTGGGAATTGGCATCTATCCTTGGAATTGTCACCTGAGGTGATGCACAGGTAGTGGTATACTGATTCCAGCTATCAGGTCGTTTAAGCGAAAGGTTAATAGCGCCCAGCTTAATCCGAATACGTCCTAGGTCAATCAAAGCTCGCTGATCGTTCAAAAAATCAACGCTTAAATTACGCCTCATCTAATAACATCACAAGCAACAAAAAGTTGTGTGCAGGTGAATCCTTGTGTGACAACGGGTAGATTAATATCATCAATTTCCTTTAATAAGAGCCCCACTAGGTACAGTTAGTTCCAGCTTTCTGGGTGGATGTTTTGGGGCTTGCCCACAATTGTTGTGCAAACACCAAGTGGTTGGCGAGGGATTATGCCTTGGTGTCATCCGTAAACTACACATCTACCCCGTGTATTGACAATTCGAGAATAAGTGGTGTCCTTAGACACCGAGTGAAAGAGGGAACATTAAGAGATGGTTTATCCTATGATCTGCGGTTGCTGTGGCCACATCATCACACTCTTTGACTGAACGTTCAAAAACAGTAACACGTTTATGACGAAACGTTGATCTGGATGTTCTTATAGGAGGTGCTATAAACTAGTCCGGTGCCGGCGCACTTCAATCGCGTTGATGAGGCGTAGCGACACGTGGCCTTTGATCTGTATATTTCAATTCTTAACACGACGAATTGGAAGATGGTTAAGGGATGTAGTCAACACTCAAACCATCCAGCCACATTGACGGCCTCTGATACTGGGCGCACTGGGGTGGGCAAGGGGTGACATTTCAGATAGCGTGTTAGTAGACCTTGCGCATAGCACGGTCGGCGCTGGGTAGTGTAGAGAAGGCACGCGAAGTTATCTATCTAAGGTGGTGTGGGTAATATGCCACTTTCGCACCAGGTCGTCGCTGGCCATTGAAGAAGGAGTGTGCAAATCCAGATGAGATGCGGTCTTCTCCAAAATACTCGTCCAAAATCCGACAGTTGTCAGCGAGGTTGCTGATCAAGGAGAAACTCCCGCAGATTGCAGTCCAAAAAGCCTTGTCGATCAGCACTAGCACCGTCTGAGTGTATTGATCTATAGCTGAAAAACAACTGATAATGGACTGCATGCAGAGATTCCACCGTTCACATTTACTGCCGATGTCCGGAAGCGGTGATCCTCACACAGGGGGACTGTATTTTATTATTGAAAGTGTCCTTGCTTTGTGTGCCGAGTATAGTGCACGAGGCTCATGTGGTTCAGAATTTATGTTGAAACTGAAACTGGAACACCTGCGATACCAATTTTTAATAAGCATATCAACATGTACATACAACGAAAATGGATAATGGGCGTAGAGAACGATCATTCCACCCACAGTCCCACAGTGTGACCGTTATATTGTCTTAGTTGAGTGTCAGATCTTGTAGTTGCTGCAACTACTGGTCCAAGTAGTGGACTCCAGAGTGTCTTTCTGCAAAGACACAGAGCAAAACATCAATTAATATTTGTGTCTACAGGCTCTGATTTTCTGAAACCAAAGTTCATGAAGTTACTGTTTGAAATGCAAGTGTAGCACAGTGACCCGCAACGGAAGTGAACATTTCAAACATCACAAGGCTACACGATCTGGAATAAGTAGATTAAGATCTGTGTGGACAATCAGCAGTGCAGTCAACTTCAAACACTCAATGAGTTTTATGATTTGTTTGGAAAAATGTGCAGGCAATCAGGCCCAACTGTTATTTCTTTTGATAATGATAATGATAATAGATTTATACCAAAATAGTAATTGCGATACAGAATGGAATTCTCAGCATTTTACTACAATATTGCATCCTCTTAGTACATTAACAATAAATAAAGGTCTACATAGATTAAGGTTATCTCAGTTAGTTTTGACAACAACATATTAGCATGTCGGTAGCAAAGCCAAAATTAAACAGAGTTTTAGAAGGTGTTGGAAAAGTAGGTTCTAGCATATTTACTGGCGTAAACAGAAAGAAAGAAACAAAGCTGCACATAACAAAAAAAGAGGGAGTAAAGGAAAAGAAAGAAAGAAAACCGTTGTACTTATAAATGATATGAGTTGGAAAGACGACATCCAGTTGTTCTACTGACTATTTCATAAGTTAAAGGTTTCACGCCTAATGCTTTCTTTGTCGCACAGAACACGAGCTAAGTAGGGTATGGATGAGTTTTTGTACTTACTAGTGCGGGCATATAGTTTTCTATAAAGGCTTCTGGTCCTGCCTTATGAGATACAAGGGGAGAGTTGTGAATGAAGAGGGTGTTGTGAGTCAGATAAAATGGATTTTGCCCATTTTTCACATGAGTCCATGTGCCAGTCAACCAGAATATTAACAAGCTGGTTAAGTGGCACGTTGCTTACCCTGATGACAACCTTTAACATCCTGCGTAATAAGGTATAGTCTTTCTTCAGTAGCCCTGGAAAAACTAAGGGGGAACAACGGAGAGTAATAGGTGGAATACGGGAGTTAATGAACTGTAGGATTAAGGGTTGGTTACACCAGAATGTCTTAACTTCTTGATGTAGAAGGCAAGACGGAATATTTTTTTAGAAATCATCAAGATATGAGACGAACAGGAAAGATCAGAAGATAGAATGATGCCTAGTTATTTGATTTCTGACTTGGTTTCAATTTCAGTACCACCAATGTTGCGCATCTCGTGAGTCCTAACCAGTTTGTTTATGTCATATTTGTGCCTAAAATTTTTTTCCCAGGCACGTATAACCCATCCACCAAAGACCTGGTGTTTTTTGTTAATGCGAAGACAATACTTCTGTATTTCCTGATGTGTTGCACTCACTGACAATCTAGCGGATTTTTCCAACTATGCACAGAAATGATTGTACATAAGTGAAAAGGATGTTTTATACTATTGGGATTAACATTTATCAAGTGTATGTATAATCTCCAGTGTACATGGTAAACATATTTCGCTATCAACTGTAAATTGTGACTGAATAATATGGTCCTATTTCTGTAACAATTTGATGATGCCTGTAAACTGGCGTCCCTCATGTACTGCATCATGAGAATAAATTTATTTATTTAAAAAGCTATAGCAGATCAACTGATGGATTTTTTGATCGTTGTGGTCTATGTTTGAAGCGTGCTAGCATTAGAGAGGGTAAGCTGATAACTTTGATATTTCGTGGGAACTTTTTTCGCTAGGTCGCATCTCTCCTAACCCAGATTTTGTATATCTGCAACTACCGGGTGTTGAAACAGCTGGTGAGAGCAGCAGCTACCGAGACGGAGAGTAGCCTCGTCTCAACAGCTCAGTGGTACCAGAATTGCAGAGATATTGCTTCGTGGAAAATAGAGAAAATCACTTTTTTGCTGGGTGGAGAAGGCGTTGTCGTGCACGTCGATGAAACTGTGATAGTGAAAAAGAAATACGACCGTGGCCGCCAGCGAGCAAACAACATTTGGGTATTAGGTTTATACGACACCTCCCTCCGAAAGGGATTCATCGAATGGAAAGCTGACAGAAAAGCAACCCCTTCAATACCTATTGTGACGAGACTTGTTAAACGGCGATCAATCATACACACGGATGAGTGGAAAGGTTATAATTCGCTGCCATCTCTGGGGTATATTCATCACAGAGTGAACCATTCAAGTGATTTCGTGGATCCCGTTACGAGGACTCATACGAATTCCATTGAAGGGTTTTTGGGTCGCTTGAAAAACGGGATAAGGGCTATAAATGGATCTCAAAAGGATCTCATTTATAGTCATTTCGATGAATATATGTACAGGATGCGGTGTAACTTCTCCATTGACAGTCCCATGCTAAACTGGGTTATGTTTCTCTCACATGTTCGAGAAAGATACCCCTTGAAACCGTTTTATCCCTTTTTATGCTTTTTTCTATAAATATACGTTTCCATTTATCATAAATGCCTCTTTAATGTGATTGGTCCGTTCAAGGTCGTTAGCTGATTGGTTGTTAGTGGCTTCGAAAGTTTAACTTTGCCAAGGATCTTCGCTTATCAATCACTCAGAGATACTTAAGGTCTTAAACATTGAAAGCAACGTTTTAGGAGACTTCGTAGTACATTTTGCAAACTGCTTACTTGCAAAGAACTTTGAAGTTAATCTCACATAAATACTGAAACTGGGATGCACAACAAGGGGTTGAACATTTCTATTTCACCATTATTTCAAGATAGTTATATCCACGAGAAAAGCATATACTCTGTCTCAAATCACCTCTCTTAGATTTAAATACACCCGTTCCTGTGAATTTCTGCCTTAGGACTATCTGGATTGTTGATCGTGTAGCGCTTGTCCATCTGATTTCAACGTCCCTACATAAATTATTCTGCTCTAAGTGCTTAAAACTATTACCTAAAGATTTTTGAGGGTGGTTCGGGAGGCCACATGCAGCCAAAAAATCACAATTCTTAACTCCCGTTTCAGGGGGTTCGTCCATTAGTCCCATCTGCGTATAAAGTTAATGATTGTTTTGTGATTACCTGTCCTGGTAGACTCACACTGTAGTCACATGGCGAGTGGGTCCCAGGGTGTGTCTGAATCTTCGAAACTAATGGAGGGGAGGGTGTAATGCATGCCCACGACACCGGTTCCATGAATGCAGATGAAACAATGGAAAGTTATGCGAGCACACCACAACCTCATAATACTACTACCGCAATGTTGATGTTTAGTACTCTACGTCTTTGCTGTAACCCTCGCTCCAGCGTCGGTGGATAAAATAAATACATCAGTGAAGGCCGGTGCCCTAAGCTCCGTCAGGGTCACAAATCTATTTGACCGATTACATTGGACTTCAACAGTACATCTCCACTTTGCTCCATTTAATGCTGTCCTCTTCACTTTGGTCAACGACTGCCCATAAATTCTGATCTACTCCACGAACGCTCTCCTCCGTGTCATCTTAGGACAACCCACTCGTCACTTCCCATTTAGATTTCACATGTGGGCCTGGTGAGCGGTATTCCCTATCCATCACCATTTTTTCCTACATATTAGTTCAGCAGTCGACTCTTGGCTGGTTTGTTGATCACGAGAGATTATAGTTACTAATTCTATCTGGTTGGCCATCGGATCTTCAATATGGAGCCAGAAAAGGCAGTTGTTAATAAATGTCTGTAGATTGTTGGAAATCCTTTTCGTGACATACACTGCAAGTTTCTGACACGTATAGAAGGACTGACTTGACATTGGCGTTGAAAGTGCTGCATCCTGTTTCTTATAATGCTCAGTGGGAGAGATTTCCAAACTGGCTTGAGGTTGATGAAGGCGTATCTCACCTTTCCGATTCTTACTGGTTTCGACATCTTTATCCGTTTTGAGTGGCTGTAGTTGAAACTATGCTTAATAATAATAATAATTGCTTTATTCCAAAAACAGTAATCATGATACAGCAAGGAATTTTCAGCATTCAGTACAATGTTGCATCTAATTTACTCAAAAAAGACAAAAAAAATTAAAAATACCCATTACATAATAGTAATAAAACGACTGTTATAGCAGCTACGTAGCAAAATACTGTGTGCCATACGGAGAAAAATATGTATAAAGTACAAAATTGTAGTAATAATAGTAATACCAACTAATATAAAATAGCAGAGTAACGATTTAAACGATAGAAAGTGTGACACCATAAAATACAGAAAGATGAACGATAAAAGGGTCGATTCACTGTGCTAATTACATAGTAACTTGTAAGTTTCACGTCTAACAGAGTCTTCGTCACATAAAGTACGCGCTAAATAGGGTATTGTAGAATTTCTATACTTAGTGGTACGAGCATATAACTTTTTATATTGACTTCTCGTCTTACCTGATGAGATACAAGGGGACAGGTGTGAATAAAGGGGGTGCAGAGGGTCTGACAGTATAGCCTTTGCCCATTTCGTACAGGAATTTATATGCCTCCCGACTATAGTATTAGCGAGCTCATGCAGTGGCAGACTACAAGCCCTACTCACAGCATTTAATACTCTTCGTAATATGATATAATCTTTTTTGAGCAGCCCAGGAAAGATTAATGGAGAGCAGTAGAGTACAATAGGTAAAATACAGGAGTTTAAAAATTGCAAAACTAAAGGTTGGTTGATACCTGATTGTCTTAACTTTTTAATGTAGAAGGTAAGACGAAACATTTTCTTAGAGATAGATAAGATATGGGATGACCATGAAAGGTCAGAGGAAAAAACTAGTCCAAGGTATTTAATGCTTGATTTGGTTTCAATTTCCGTGCCATCTATGCTACAGGGATCATGAGAGTTAACTAGTTCAAGTAAGTCACGTCAATGCTTGAAAGTAAAGTCAAGCACCTGACATTTGGAAGGATTTAATATAAGACTATTTGACTTGGACCAGTTGTTGATGTCCAACAGAAAGCTATTAAGTTTGGAGCTGTCAGACTCGGAAGTGATAGGCAGTGATACAGTCAGATCATCTGCATATTTGACAAAGTTAGTTTCGTTTGAATGAGGCAGGTCATGTAGGAAGAAGGAAAAAAGAAAAGGAGAGAGTACAGCACCTTGTGGAACACCGGATTTTGTAAGCGAGGTAGAAGAAGATTTGCCGTTATATACAGTATACTGCATTGTATCAGAAAAATAGGAATGCAACCAACTCTTTGCCCAGGATCCTGTTTGTGTCAACGATAGCTTATTTAACAAAAGGCCCCTAGGTACAGAGTCAAAAGCAGATGTGTAGTCTAAGAAAGCACTACGAACATATTTAGCACCTTTGTCTAAACAAGAGACAACATTGTGATATAAGACAACCGCAGCATCCAAGGTACTTCTACCATGTTTGTATGCAAATTGTTTAGGATCACTAAAAGGTTTCAATGAAGGTTCAAGACGAAGTAAAAGTAATTTTTCCATCAATTTTAAAAAGGGGGAAGTAATTGCAATAGGCCGAAATTCAACTGCATCACTAGTAATCGCGAAGCACGTAAGCTAGTCGTTGTTCTATACTTCGATATATCTAGGGCATTTGACATGGTATCTCACAGTATTCTCTTTGAGAAGCTGTACTCTTGTGGAATTCGCAACCCATTACTGAACTGGTTAAAATCATTTCTAAGCAACAGGGTACAAATAACCAAAGTTGGATCTGTATTGTCTCACCCTAGGCAGATCTCAAGTGGGGTCGTGCAAGGTAGTGTCCTAGGTCCACTTTTATTCACAGTTTACATTAACAGCATTTGCAAGTGCTTCACCTCAGGTAAACCATTCCTATATGCTGACGACCTCAAAGTCGTCTACTCCTGCTACACTCATGAATTAAGCGATATGGTAGATAAAATACATCTTGAACTAAGTAGCCTTGCAACGTGGTGTGCTGAATCCTGCCTAAATTTTAACATTGACAAATGCGGCTGGATTTGTATCGGCAACAGTAAGCTTGATCTAAACCTTGAAATAAATGGGCGAAAACTAGCTAAGCTCAATTCAGTCGTAGATCTCGGTATTAGATACTCTAGTAACCTAACGTTCGCTGAACAGACTGATTATGCCAGACGTAAAACGCGTAGGCTGATAGGATGCATAACACGCAATTTCTTTTGTTGTGAAACTAGGGTTTTATTATACAAAGTATGTGTCCGACCTATCTTAGAATACTGCCCGTTTATTCTTAGCGGACTAAGACAAAATGACAAGCTTAAATTAGAGGGAGTGCAACGGCAGTTTACCTCAAGAACTCTTGGTTTAGAAAGTAGTCTGGAATACCATGAGAGATGCGTAAGACTAAGATTAGAACCCCTCTGGAAAAGACGCCTTAAGCTAAACCTAATCTTTTACTATAAGCTAACTAATCTTCTCTTGCATTCCTCCGAGCCAATAACTAAACCTACCGCTGTCGTCAGTTACAATCTTAGAAATCATCACAACCTAGCTGCTATAGAGCACTGTCAGACTTACGTGCGGTACAACTTCTTCTTAAATAAGTTTTCAGTCATTTGGAATAGACTACCAGCTAATGTGCGCGATGCAAACACACTTCCAGTGTTCATCTCCTCAGTCACCAGACTGCTCAAAGATGACAATGCACTTATACGTCTGACTCTTACACCCTCTTTTTCACCCTACATAGATATTTTAAGTTGTTTAAACGTGTAGTTACAGCAAACTACAATTATAAATTTTAATATTATTGGAACTAGATGATTAACATTTCTACACAGGACAGTAATATTAGTTCACACATAATATAAAAGTTAGCATAACGGGACTAGTTAGTTTGTGTACCAAAATAACCACAGTTACTAAACAGAATATATATGTATATATTTATTAATCACTCCTTAAGGACTCCCGTTGCTTTCTTTTGCGTTGCTGTTGTTTGTCTTCTTTTTTCTCTCACCATTTCAGCTTCCATTTGACTTTTTGAATGAGAATGAATAATGTGGATATTTGACCATTTACAATGACAAATGATCTGCAAACATTATTGGTCCCGTATCTTTCAGTTGCCTGGTTAATAACGAATTAACTTTCTCCACGACGCAACCTGGATTACATTTGTGGATTACATTTGTGGAATATACTCTTATACCAATGGAAAAGTATCAATTTGTAATACAACTTCACGATTGTAGCTTATAACATAACTGATCGTATCTGTAAAAATAGCTTCCTTATTACCCAATTTGGATATAAATCAAATCAAAAATGAGATTCGGATTTGTACACACCCAGGTTATATTGAGGAATTACTTCAAGCTTTATTTTTTCCCAAGTATTTTTAATCCATCCAAAACTTACTTGGGTTTTTTTGTTAATGCGAAGACAATATTCCTATATTTCATGATGTGCTCCATTGAATGACTTGTTATATTGTGGAATAACTTCAAGCTTTATTTTTTCCCAAGTATTTTTAATCCATCCAAAACTTACTTGGGTTTTTTTGTTAATGCGAAGTCAATATTCCTATATTTCATGATGTGCTCCATTGAATGACTGGTTATCATATTGTTCCCACAGACCTAAAAAATGGCATGCATTTTCATGTAAATTTATATGTTTATATGAGAATATACATTATTATAATTATTATTAAAACAAAAACGCCAGCAACCATGTAACTTAACCATAAACCGAATTTATGAAATTTAATTTATGCTTATCCATGCCTGTATATTTGGTGTGTCCTACACAAGTAGGAAAAAATGTGTACTTTATTAAAACATTATTATTAATTATGATTGCTAATCGTATATGTAATTTATCATATTGATGATGCCTGTAAACTGGCGTCTCTCATGTACAAAATGAGAATATACTATTATTATTATTATTAATATCAGTACCAGAAGATGGTTTTGGTATAGGGATAATTTTAATGTTTTTCCATGCAAAAGGTAGAACGTTACCGGAAAAAGAAGCATTAAGAATGTTAGTAAGAGGATAACACAAAATATCAGCACAATTCCTGAGGACAATGGCAGGTATGCCGTCAGGACCAAGGCTCCGAGAAGGCTTAAGAGACCGGAGGCATTTAAGCACATCAAGGGTATTGAAACCACTAAAGTTATTGTCATATGATTTGTATCATTTGGAAGGGTATCAACAGAAGAGCGTATGAAAGATTTATTAAGAGTGTCAGCATTAAGAGATGGAACGGAAATACATCGCTTACCGTTAGTAATTTCTTTGAAAAGTTTCCATAAATTAGAAGGGGTTTTACATGACAAAAATCTTTGATTATATAAGACACTTAGCCTTTTTATTTCCAGTTTTATCAGCATGTTTAACTTTTTTACACCAGGCTTATCATTAGTTTTGAACAACAGTTCTTTATTTCTACGTAGCTTTTTGAGATATGGCGAAGATAAGCGATCAAATCGGATGAATAATGTTTCTTAAGGACAACATATTTCGAACGGAATTTAAGATAATCGGTAGTGTTTGTGATTGTTTCATCTAATGTTTATTCTGTAAATAAGTCCCAGTTAGTGTCTTTCAACATGCATCTGAGCTTGTCTATGTTGTCTTTTGAGTAGCATCTCCGTTGAACTTTACTGTAGAGGTGAGAAAGGACACCTTTGTGTGATTTGGAATATATTTTAGGCAGTACACGTGTGATGCAGTGGTCAGAATTAAGTAGAGGAGCACGTTTGCGAGTTTCATATATGCCAGCATCATAATGAATACTAGGTCCAGTGCTTTACCAAGACGGTGGCAAAGTTGACAATATTGTCATGACCAAGTGATTTAAGGAAGGAGCAATCGCTTCCATTGAAGTCGCCAGTTACTATTGATAAAGAGTTCTCGAAACAAGCCTCATCAAAAGCGGTGAATTCATCGGCGAACATAGATAAATCCAATATGGTACAGCCAGGAGAGACATAAACATTAGAAATATAAATGAATTTGTATTTAGACAGGTGTTTCGGGCGACATCTCACAATGATGCAATCAATGAAGTCATTCGAGAATTTGAAACAAACTTTGTTTGAAATGGACCATTTTGAGTGAATAAAAGTTGCAACACCTCCAACAACAACACCTGCTTGCAACAACACTTGCAACACCTGCTTCTTAGATAAGTGAAGAAAGTAATCTCTGTCAAATCTCTCCAATTGGTGGTGATTTGTGCTGGCTGCTGTTGTTGGTTGGTTATCTTCGCCACCTTCGTCTCCTCTGTGTTCACCTGCAGTTCTGTCTTTGCCGTCTGCCACTTCTGACGGTTTGTTATCTCTCGCCTGTAGGTCTTTGAGTTTGTGTGGCATTGCATATAAATCATTCACACACGAAAACCAGATCCTGTAGAGTCTTATTATCGGTGGTTCAGCGTATTCCCATTTCCCGTTCCCCACTGTCTGACGCATTGTCCAGTCTACCGCGGTCAAAAATACCGTCAGTAATTATTGACAGATATGTCTAGCTCCTGTAAGTGCTTCGAAAGCCTCGCTGATATTTCCCCTATGGATCGCCTTACGCGTGACGTTGTCATACGGCTAGCCTCTGGGTGCATTTTCAGTGCTTCGGGGTGTGGAAATTTCGTCTGACCCTGCTGCCCTGCTGGTAGGACTTCTGTGGCTTCATCGCATTTAGGACTTCTGTTTCGTTAGGGGGATTGTTGTTCACTGGTTAACAAGTTGTAAAAAGAGAGGCTGAATGATTACTGACTGTCTTGAATACATAACATGGTAAGCTAGACTGAAGGTTTTCTTAGAAATCGACAAGATATAGAATGACCAAGAAAGACCAGAGGATAGATTTACTCCAAGGTATTTTCTGTTAGACTTAGTTTCTGTTTCAGTGCCCTCTTTGATAGAGACATCTTGTGAACGACACAGTTCTTGCAGTTCACGCTTATGAGTGAGGGGAAAGTTAACTGCCTGACATTTAGAGGGATTTAACGTAAGACCACGTACCTTAGACTGCAGACATGAATCAGTTAAGTTTGCTGCAGTCACATTGTAACATGACACGAAGTGAGACGGTCAGATCACCAGCGTATTTGACGAAGTTGCTCTCATTAGAAAGAGAAAAGTCATGTAAGACGAGGGAGAAAAAAAGAAAAGGAGTGATAAAAATAGCCTGAGGAACACCAGCTTCAGCAAGCGAGGCGGAGGATTTACCCTAATATACAGTATGCTGCATTCCATTTGAGAAATGATAATGCAACCAATCAACTGCCCAGGATCCAAGTTTGCGCGATCGAAACCTTATCAACTAAAGTCATCTAGGCGCTGAGTCAACAACAACGCGAATGCTGAATGACCGAAAGCTAAGCACAAATGTGACAAAGCACAAATCCAGTTGCAAAGTAGGAGACGAGTCCCGGGTGGAAGAAGAGATTACTGAAAGGTATCTATTTTTCATTTGGCAAAGAACAAGATTAAGAACTACGCTTATCATTTGGTGAAATTCTGGAGATCATTTATCAATGTTTCTCATTTAGTTATGCCCAAACTGTGTCATTCTGACTAGCTTTCAGTATGAGTTTGCAGAGAAATCCACCTGTTTAATTTACCACATTTCATGTAGCACACAAAGGTAGAGACATAAAGCTAAATGCAGGTTTTACCGAGTGAAAATGTGAGGGAGAATAAATAGTGACAAGGAAAAACATGAGTTGAATAGATACGTGAGATTACACAGAGTGAATGCACCTGTACCAGTACCAAAGATCTGCAGTCACATCTCCGGTAGTTCTTCCAGCTGACTGTCAACAATTTTATGAACCAATATCACTTTTTCATTTGACTGACCCAAACACATTTTAAACCTTAACATATGCTGGCTAGCATTGTCCCTGGAGAAAGGCGATGGCTTTGTATGCCATCACGTGTTCTAGCCATCTCAACCTATTCAGCTTTCCTACCCTGAAGACTAATTAGTCTTCAAGTGTTTATGTAAAGTCGACTTAGTGCAACTGCAGTTGCACTAAGAACTCAACGCAACTCGATACACATTAGTATATATACAAATAAACTGAAATATAATGTCCTCCTTACCTTCTGAACAACTTGTCCTTATTCCAGGATTATAATTTTTTCACCTATGAGCCTGAGTTATGTCTACGAAATCGCAACATTACATCAGTTAAATCTTCCCCCAAAACCAAGGCCACTTGAAACCAATAGCAACATAGCAACAGGCGTCACTGAGGGGATATGCAATAAAGTCGCTCTCAGTGATTTCGTTACCTGGGTTGAGCTCTTCCCGAGATAGAGACCTGGTTATCTCATACAATCTCCTGAGGACTCCTTTACCTGCGGTCTGCCTCTTCTGCTTAGTTGCTGGCCAGTGTGTTGTAGAATTGTCTTTTGTCTTTCCTAGCACTATTCTTTACTTCCTTATTCAGTGCAGTGTACATTGAACTCAGCCCCTTCTTCTCCTGCTTACCTTTGCATTGAGTCATCTTCTCTTTCCCCACCCTCCTCTTTTCTCTTTTATTAGCTTTCAGGTATCTGTTGACAGTCAATCCTTCTCTTGTCTCTTCTTTCTTCCTAAAGCGATTGTACACCATTCCTTGTACATTACCTTCAGAGAGTTCCATTGCTTTCCCACGTGGGTTTTCTGGGTGATAACACATAGTGTCTCCGGCTTTTCTCTGATCTCTGTAGCGAAAGCATTTCTTGTAGTTTTGTCTTTCAGTTTCTGAATGTTGAACTTGAGTTGTGACCTGTCTCCATTTGTGCTGAAGGATTTCAGCTTCGCCCTGAAGGTTCCTTGAACTAAATGGTGGTGTGAACCCACGTCTGCTCCCCTTTTCGACTTTGTTTCCAGCAGACTAGCTGCGTCTCCACTTCCTTGAGCAGCATTGAGATGAAATCTATCTGGTTTGTGATGTTTCCGTCAGGTGGGATCAACGCTGCTTTATGTATATCCTTGTGTTTGCACACGATCCCTCCGATCACCAAATCGTTGAAAGCGCAGAAGTTTGTGAATAGGTCTCCGTCCTCACCCATTTCTCCGAGCCAGAGCCTCTCGACCCATGACGAGTTCTCCCAGTTCGGCTGGCATACATGTGGCCCCTGAGGATTTTGATGACACCGTTTGCGGTGTTGTCCATCACACTTTGTATTTGTCTGTGAAAATCTCCCTCCTTCTCCTGTTGTGTGTTGTTTGTAACACTGTGAGAAGCATTGGACAACCTCCCTGCCTTCCTTCCTCCCTTTTGAGCTGAATCTTGCTGTCATGATACTGGATGAAATTGGTTCCCACTGCATTTGGCCTTTTGCTGCCATTGGTGATATCATGATGGCCACTCACTGCCTCAGTTTGCTCGTGGTTGTCGTCTGGGTGACCAGACCGGAGCAGGTTAGTCACTTTCCAGTTGCCAATTTCGATAATCCACATCCATTCCATATGCTTTCGCTGATACCCTGCACTTCTATGCCATATCTTCGCATTTCATTGGCTACCTAAGCAGCCTTCTCAGTCTCGTTCATTGTACGTATATCCCACGTCCTTTTTCTTATTTCTGCTTTCATGGCATCAAGACACATCGCTTAGTTGACTGGCTTCTCGAAGACTTTCACCAGCCCGCTGTATCTTTTCTCCTCTCCGAATCCAGCGACGAATGAGATCGTTACTTAGAAATTTTCATTTTTTATACTATTTCTGCTCCTTGAATTTTCTGTAGCAGTTTTATCGATTTTGTGTTGTGCGGTTGCCAGCCCCACGCCCGGCCCTCCCCGTTTACCCGAGCTTGGGATTGGCTGGAAAACCAGCAAGCTAGTTGACTAACCATGCTAGGTTTCATCATCCATTGCAAATCGCCCACTAATGTCACGTTACAAAATCAATATTAATGACTGCTTCACAATTATTACATATAGCTCCAATTCAAGGTTATTGAAGGTGATGCAAGCACTTTGAATTGATCACATGTATCCCAAACAATGTGTATGAGAAACGACAGACTTCAGCCTTCACCCAACGCGGACTACATGACCTACTAAAATATGTTTAGTTATTAGCATGCACTTTTGTTTTATATAACTGAGTAATTGCCAAACATTGTATTTTATTCACGTGAACCAATTAATGGTAATGGTAAATAAACCACCGAATGCTGTCATCTCGCAAAATTTGTCTTCAGAATGCTTTATTCAAGTTTAACTTTGTTTAACATCCTACCGTTATACTATGCGATGGTGTTATTTGCTAAGTGGCAGGATGTCTGACCCTATATAAAATAGGATAGTTTTGTATAGGACTAAGGACCAATTAGTAAACTGACCGAAGTTGACAAATGAAAATCCCCATGACGCGTGCTTTTGGATCTTCGTTTCACTGGGTGACTGTCCCACCAACTCAAGCATACTTCAATAAGCAAAGTTTGTAACAACAGAATACAAGGGCCAGGCAACAGATCGTTTATCGAGGAATCAACACATATTTATGGATTTCGATATACATATTATAGATTATTGTCAGCAAACATACACGGTCTACCAATTAGTTGCGGCGATTTTTTGTCCAAAATGGCGAGGAAATACATATATCCATAGCTGTTGTTGTAAACCCTCAGTGGGGTAGGAGCCAACAAATTAGTGCATTTAAAGCATATGTGTACTTCCCATGATCACAGTGACTTTCTGCAGAATACGAAATAAGTTAAAACTGCTAAATGATGTTAAGCATGAACTCGTTAGTTAACAAATTCTGCTTATCGCCTGTGCCAGTGTACGCGTCAACATATTCATTTGACAGGTGCTGTGGGTGTTGTAACAGACTTACTGGCGGCAATAGGATGTTCACTTACGGTGTCCGGCCTGGAATTAAATGCAGAAGTGTTCGGGTTGTGGTTAGGGGAGGCTAACAAATCGTTTATGTATGCTTCTGTAATTCTGCCTAAGCTGACTGGCCACCAAATCGATCGATAACCAAGAAGTTTTCTTCCACTAGTGACCTTGAAAGGTCCATAATAAGGGGGTTGCAGGGGTTACGAACGGTGTCACAACGCACGAACACACTTATACAGTCCTCAGGTCTGCGGGTGGGAATTGGTTGGAATCGTTACATAATGTGGTTTGGATGCTGGTTGTAACAGTGGACACCAGCGACACTTGGCTCAGCGCAGCCTGACGAAAAAATTCGCCGTGCAAAAGGAATATGGTTTCAGACACTAACTTGGCAGTGGAACAGTGGACGTCAACCTTGGGGGCTGAACGCATGCTAAGGACAACCAGGCGAAGGGACTCTTCCCGTTCGATGCTGTCGACGGCCATTAACTTGGCTTTAAGATGGCAGCGAAAACGCTCTACTAGTTCGTTTTCAGGTGGATGACATGTCTTTACTCTGGTGTATTTGTATCCCAACAGTTCTAATGGTCTCCTAAAAGTTGACGACTGGAATCGCTGCCCACGATTGGTTGGCACCGTAGCTGGGCATCCAAACTGTGCGACCCACCTGTCCATGAACACACGGAAGATGGTATCAGCCGTTACACCAGTAATGGGGGCTGCTTCTAGCCGACGAGTGAAACGATCGACGCAGGTGTGCGAGTATGATTAGCTATGAAATGGAGGTAGTGGGCAGACAAAAACCAGATGGACATGACTAAATTGGCGTCAGGTGTTGCGAATGATCCAGTCGGATTGATATTATGCTTGTGAGCTTTAGTGCGTTAGCATTTCACACAAAGCACGCGCCAAATTACGCAAGTCACGGTTTGTGGCAGGCCACACAGATCTAGCTGATATCAATTGGTCCGTTGGGCGTATTCCTGGGTGTGAGAGGTTGTGAAGACAGCCGAACACGGTGCGATGTAGAGACGCGGCAACGATAGGTCAAGGAGTGCCTGTAGAAGTATCGAATTATATATTTGCTACACTACTCATCAAAGGGACACGTTCTCCCTTCTAAGTTCATATCCGTGAGCTGAAGTTCAATCAGTGCTTGTACAAGCATTGGATGTGATTAATAATTGCGTGTGCACTAAACTGTGTGTTTTCTCTCCGATAGGGAGCTGACATTAGTGTTTGGTCAGAGTTGACAGGGATGTTCCGGACGAAGAATCATTGGTACCCTGTGATGCCCGTGACTTATTAATCTGCTTATTGTTTGGAGACATGCTAATTGTCCTCAAATGGGTTTCATTATGGCATCGCAGAAGAATTGTGCCGTAAATTCTGTCAAAGTTTGTTTGTGTATCATACTTTGAAGATACAGAATGGTTGGTAGCTGAGCTCTGAGTGTTGCCACTGTGCCGTCTTTCTACACCAGCCTTTAGTGTGACTTGGCGTATTATGCGAGCAAGTTCCGTCATTATTTTCCTTGGATCGTATGGCCCACTCTATACTTTCGATGTGGTTGTTAGCATAGTTTGTATATTATTTACCTTACAGTGTGAATTCTTCTTAGGAGTCTGAGAATGCAGGAGATTTTTCGTTACAAGTGTTCTACTTCGTCATGTTTTGCTACCAAATTCCATTTGGATCCTCGCGTTATGGCTAGGAGAGGATGTTGTGGACTTACAAGAGGGATTGATTTCCATCTTAGGGCTATCCAGAGACATATCCAGAACCACGGTAGAGGGTAGAGGGGCTAATTCGGCTAATTCACTATCCCTTATGTTGGTGTCTTGTTCTGTTGAACTACTCTTGTGAGATTTGATGGGGAGAGGCTATGAGTTCTAACGTGTTGGCCTTAGGTTTATCTTTTCAGGTGACTTGCGGTGTCTTGTCTTTCTTATCAATAGGTTTGGTGGGGTGATTGTAAGAGTGCCTTCCAGTCATTATCCTAACTGCCACAACTTTTGTTTGTTTGTAGGTTGCGTTGTGAATTGATGAATTTCTTAGCCACTGTCTGTGTTTCAGACTGTAGGCTTATAGGAAGCAATGGTCCTGCTGGCTCCTTTTTAAATTGTGGCACTTATTTTGGGAGTTGAGCATTTTCGTAGCCCCAAGTGAGATGCTCTGAACCTTTTTCAACCCCTCATTACCCGGCATATTATAGAAAATCACACTTAGTTTAGTTCCTAGTCTTTTGATAACCTCCATTGTGTCTACCTTAGCTACTGATTCTGTTTCAAGTCCGTCAGGGTTTATGGTTGTGGTCAGGATGCTGAGAGGTGTAAGTACAAGACCTGTGATTTTATGTCACTAATCTGTGTTGTTCAGATGTGCCGGCCACATTTTCTGAACATACTGCATTCATAGCCTTATTACACCTTATATCCCATATCTCAGCCTTCAGCTCTTCTACAGACAGCTTCAGTTGTTCCATTTCTGGGGTAAGTGTTGAAGCTGAACTTGGTATCTGTAGCAGGGTGACACATACATTAAGTGAAGTGAAGATGTCTGTGTCAGGATCAGATGCTGGTTTAGTAGAAGCCACGCTAGTACTAGTCGTCAGCATGTTTTTGCTGTCAGCTCCAGCTACAGTAGATGACACACCAGCTTGAGTTGTGTACCTCACTTCCGTGTTTTGTGTGAGTTCTGTTGCTAGTTTTTGCCACGTGCTATCAGTGATCAGGTTAACAGGTGATTGAGTTCGTGGCTTTTTTATATGATTAACCATAACAAACTAGTGAAAGAGTTGTTGTTTACAATTATGGAACTGGAGAAACGCTTGTGCGGGTCTCATAGCAAAAATAGAAAGGAACAGTGATCAAGCTGAAATGTGACGCAAACGTTGAATGTACTGGCTACTCATATCGTATGGCGTTGAGGCTGTGGCGCTTAAGTGTATGTTAACGAGGCACTCTTTTGGGTAAGTGAAGTGTGGAAACCTGGTAAGACAGACAAAAGAGTACCTATCATTCAGCGTCTTTTAATAGAGGAGGGCAGCCTTACGAGCCATTCGAGGGTCTAATTCCATCTGCCTACCAAACCAGCCCTTCTGAATTCCGTAAACACTGCGCGCCTTTAACTGACGATAGCGTTCTGCGTTGAAGAGATCCCATGGGGGTATATGCAGACTGTATTCTTGCGAAGGAAGATAACGAAGCGGCATTTGCTGGTTCACCCTTACAGATCTTGGTTTCATCACATCAAAGCGTCTTCCATCTAGTAACCAAGACAAATGGGGATCTTTAAAACAAGAAGTAAATTGAAAAATACGGATAATTATTCGAAGTTCCCCTTCGATAAAGTTTACAACAGTTGGTTTAGTGGGTAGAATTTAAAGAACAAATCTGAAAGATCACCGCAACTATCTCTACACAATTCTCAAGTTCAAACGCCTTTGATTCAGAGGTGAATGACTTAACCCCGATTTTCTCAGATAAAAGAGTATACTTTCCTAATAACAACGTTTACTCCACTACTTCAACTGCAAATTACGCAGCAATAGGTTCTCTTTCATCGCTTTTCTTTGTGCATCAAGTCTTGTTCTGATTTCTTTACTGCTAAGTATGGGCACATATGGAATTTCTTACCAACTGGAAGGAAAAGGAGCCGTATGTAAAGATAACCTACTCATCTGCTAAATAAATGTTTCTTCGAAAATATCCTGACATATTTTGCCACCGGCTAAAAACTAATGATGTCGTTTTCTAACCCTCTGACTTACACAGATGGGCATTTCTCTTCACTCTACACACTAAAAGAACAAGCAGAATTTTCATATTTATTTATCGTCATTAATACGACACTAAACTGTGCTAAATTTTGTTATAGTTGATTGGTATCTTTGATTAGTCAACCCACCTCAAAATGCCCCCAATCCGAATCTGAGGGTAACTCCCCACTGTGACATAATAATTTTTCCTTCACGTTCCCAGTAGAACATAGGGCTTCAAGCTAGTGGCGTGGCAGTGTTTATTTAATAGGATGGGGTTGCTAGCCTCGTGCCCAACCTTTCCTCTCTAGCAGCATTATTTTTGGCTAGCGAGGTAAAGGAGTGCGTCGGCGGCAATCGAACCCCGGACCGTGTGCATGATTGGTGAGCGCCCTAACCACTGTGTCGCCGATGCGCACACTGTGACAGTTGCTTTACATCTATATGGGATATACTGCTTGTAGCCACGTCATCTCCGCTTTCGAAACTAATTCCACTTTATCTCCTGCTTCACCCTTCATGAATCTAATAGCTGATTGTCAAATTAATTTACTTCCTCCACTACAGTGTAAGTCTCGGGTATCAATAAATACTCTGTAAATCTGATTATATGAAGCTAAATGAAACCTATTGGGCATGTACTGTAGTTAACAGTCCTTTGCCAGTATATCCACACAGAAAGACTAACCATGTTGTTTGATTATTTCATATATCCCCCTTGTCTATCCGTCATAGCTTCCTTGCGTTTGAAAAAGTAGTCCTTGAATAAGCTGCCCATTCTAGGAGTTTTTCTTCTTTCCCTAAGTTAAAAGGTTGCTTACTAAGAGTACTCATTCATACCACAACTAATTTGAATGAAAGTAAATCATTAAAGTAAAAGAGGATGCATGCGGATGAGAGGCAAGCGCAAAATAGAGCATGACAGAGAGGAATCTCAGATGGGCCCAGCATTTTAAGTGTGGGAGTGCGTAGGCGGTCAGTCAACAGACCTGACTGTCGACACATATGCGAACCACCTTCTGTTAGAAAGCACTGTCTTTCGTTTCGGCTCCTGAAAGTGAATGACTTCCATAGAAAATGGGTGAAATCCTGAATTTCAACACCTAGGCGTGGGCTCTCTCTTGAACGCAGCCGAGTGGTATGAGCTGATTAATTTACACAATCACCTTAGTATATATTTCAAAGCAACAGTCCACAACATCACAATATTAGCCCTCTGCTTTCCGTGTCAGTCAACGCTTGCGTACTGACCCTTCGGTTTAACGTTTTGATGGGAGCCTGCAAAATACAGTATGTTACCTTCCTCAAGAATCATGTGGTTTATCTTGTAATGGAGTTACCATGTGAACATAATATTTCCCAAGCACATTGTGATTGTGTGATCAGTTCACCATCTTTTGTCTCACCTTGGTTTCTGTCGGATCATCAACCAATCGGGATAGATATTTCCAACCAACAGGAACTATACTATTGGGATTAACATTTATCAAGTGTATGTATAATCTCCAGCGTACATGTAAAACATATTTTGCTATCAACTGTAAATTGTGATTGAATAATATGGTTCTATTTCTGCAAGTCTAGCTCACTTTCACGACATTTTTCATACTAGTAATCCTTTTTACACCTCAAAACAAGTGAAAACTTTGATGAATGGATCTATTGCAATCGTATGAATGCTTAATTTATGTGAATAACCTAATATTATTATGACAACCCCCCTTTAATAGCTTCTTGTAATTTAAACAAAAGACCCAGTTGCCCAGATGAAAGCCATGCAGTTTTTCGGGGTACAAATGCATGCCATATGGCCCGCTACAAGAAAACTATTCCACCCAAACAGAAGTCATGTTAAGTAGGTGACGAATCCACAGCACATGAATGAATCCTACTCAAAAGATGATCATGGGAGAAAAAGTGATAAGAAAGAACTGTAGCAGCTACAAATAGATTTCAGCTGAAACAGAATCGCGCGTGAAACATCTTGCATTCACTCTAAAATCTCGCTTATGATGTTGATTTTGAGAGTGAAGTAATGTTTTCTAAGAAAGGAGAACTGCAAAAGACACATGGAATAAATAGGATATTAAGTATAGCCCTTATAGAATAGAAAGATTGGTTTCATCACTCTCCAGGTAATTTATGTAGTTGGTTTTTAGCTTTCAAAATGCTTAAAATGCATATAACTAAGGCCTTTTGTACCGCCTGTATTTATGACCAAAAATTTATTTTAAAGTTTGCCGCTCTAATCTAGAACTTCTAGTGCAAAATCTCGTGCTGCATCCGTCATATTTTTAGTGGTTATTAACTGCCTCGCGTCTCAAATTGTGCATCATAACAAAGGCGCATAAAGATTGCAAGGAAAACTATTTACTAGCACTAGTAATATTACGACGTGTCAAAATACTGCAGGGAATTAGCTGATTAAAGTGACCTGCTTTATTCTTCAAGCATCTCTCGACAACAACCGTAGGGCTTGGTAGCCAGTTGTTTTGTGTGGTTTAGACATAATTAATGCTGCCACTGTTATTTCACCACGACTGTACAACTCACTCCCAATCTACTACTGAAACCAACCGATGCAATGTTGAGGTACAAATAATGCACATTTTGAGAACACCGCTACCATAACTCTTGTCACAAGCACACTTCTTTGACACAAAGTAGAGAAAAATGCATCATAGCATGAGACTAAACTGGAAAGGTGACCTATTTCGACTCTTACATATGAACTTCTGTAGCATCAGTGGACAGTCTGAAAGACATCATGAATTCGTGGGCACTGCTATCATCTAGAAATAATTTTGGGTTTTAGGTAACTTTAAAATTCACTTTTGAGACACGAGGTAACTAATAGGAGCCAATCTTGCAAAACTTTTGTCACTTTTTTGTTCCTTAACTCTGATTAGTTTCTCATGATGAGTGTAAAGTGGATAGTGAGGCTGTCAGAGTTTAACTTTTTTTGAAAAAACAATAAATACAACTATTGTAATAAGCTTTTGCCAATTTAATAGTATGATGATATAGTTGTTAAAATGCGCTATCTTTGAAGGCCAAGATAGTTCGGGATTTTAGATTGTGTGACTAATTACTGTTCCACATGATGTCAGCCACCAGACCTTTTGTCCCTAAGACCTCCACTATAACTTCGGAATATACAATCACTGATAGTGTACTAGGTTTTGGAATTACGGGGAAAGTTGTTGAATGTATTCACAAAACAACGGGTGTTCGTTATGCCTTAAAGGTAATGTTAAATACTTACTGCATATGAACTAAATAGATACTTGAAGACAACCAGAAATCAAGACGTGAGGCCGAAATTCACTGGAGGGTATCAGATTGCCCACATATAGTGAAAGTTGTAGATGTATTCGAAAACACTAATCATAACACAAAGAAAAACTATCTGTTAATGGTGATGGAATGTATGAAGGGGGAGAACTTTTCAACAAAATCAAAGAAAACGAAAATTTTACAGAGGCGGTAAGGCAATTTTGTGCATTTTATCTTTTTAGAAGCTGCTAAAATTGTATATCAGATATCATCTGCAATTAGCCATCTTCATGAAAGGAATATTGCGCATCGTGATTTGAAAGTGAGTTAGTTTTATTATTTGACAGTGTTTTAGCCTGAAAACTTGTTGTACACATCAAATGAGCCAAACGCTATCCTCAAGCTTACGGACTTCGGTTTTGCAAAGGAAGTTGTTGCCAAAAAGTCTCTCCAAACACCTTGCTACACTCCTTACTATGTCCGTAAGTTACTTCATACTCTTATTGCAATATACCTATAGCTCCTGAGATACTTAATTTTGAGAAATATGATAAATCCTGTGATATCTGGTCCTTGGGTATAATCACTATATATTGTAAGTACTTCATATTTAATAACACTTTTTAGACTCTCTGGTTGTCCACCATTTTTTAGTCAGAACGGTCACCCTATTTCCCTGGGATGAAGTCTAAGATCCGTGCGGGAAAGTATGACTTTCCAGATGCGCAATGGAAACATGTATCCAAAAGTGGTGAGTTAAGCTCAATGTATCACATAAAGTATTATTTTGACTGAGTAAATTCATTGTGCATGCATACTCCTTCGCTCTAAAAAGTGCGCCGTTAACAGAGGTGTTAACTGACTCCGCAATTCAAGCTGGGAAAAAATAGCCTAAGTGAATCGCAATATACAGACAAAATAATCTTATCAACTGAGTTGCATGTTGCTTATGATGTAGTGAGATTATAACTAATAATTTATTTTGATGACGGATCAGGATTAACAGGAGTAAGGTTCCTCCCCAAGGAATCAGCAGTTGAGCTGTGTCAACTTCTTGCCCTATGTAGTGGAAATTAAAATAGGTCAGCCTTGAAATTGTATGATAACTTGTCCTATGATAGTACACATGTAGGGGACTTTCTAGGGGTTCAATAACAGAACAAGTATTTGAATAAAAATCCATGTTAATGAGATGACAGTGTAACAGTATGGCATAAAAATACAGTAATGAGTTGTATAAATTAATTGGTTGGACATGCAATCAAAGTCCACAGCTACAAATTATTAATTTAATGTAGAAGAGTTCACTGCTGGAGTCGTGTCTACTGGTCGAAGCTGCGCACCAGTTGTAGGATAGTCTTTGGATGAGGACAAGAGGTTCCTGCAGAAATCCAAAGTACGGTTGTGAGTTAAGCAAGTAGAGAGTATAGACTATTGAAAAGACAAAACGACCAGCAGTACCACTGTATTTTAGATTGTACTCGGAAGTTATCTATATTCCAACAAGAATCGTTTTAAACAAAAGTCCTGTACAGTGTTTCTAATTGCAACATCTAACAAAAGATTGTACAATCATATTGTTACGTGCTCTACACATACACTGCGAAGTTTCATAAACTTATCTTTCCCCCTTGGTGTATGGTCACACAAAACTTATCATTCCTTTTCAAGATTCTGAAGTACAAACGAACTCCCTCTTTTGGGACACCTGAAACACACCCTTAGCTCACAGTCTTCTGTGAAACCGTGAACTACAATTATTCATCATTCATTCACTTCATATCCTTTCTTTGTTCACATTGCTTATATTGTTTTCTTCACAGCTACAGGAAATCACTGACCGTTGGTAAATACCTTAAATAAGCAACATCGTTTCTAGTCTGTTGAAAATATATTACAAGCTTCTTACTTGAACTTTTCATACGCGTACCTTATTTAAAGCAGGACAATAAACTTCATTAGACAAAACTGTGAAGCCTAAGTCCTTAGGCGCATGCCATTTTTCTGAGACACACACAGAAGGTTCAAGCATATTTGTTTGTTTTTCGTCCCCTCTCTGTTAATATTGGTAGGTCCTTAAGTAACAGTTGATTCCCTTTATATGTGTATATTTTGAATGTGCTGGTGTATCAGCAGTATTATTATCTAACCCGAAAACTCGCTAATTAATTGCATCACATTGGTTTGTGTGCTTTTCTGTTGAATGGGTCCGTATGAGTAAAGATGTGTGGAGAAACTTTTTGATGTCTTTCCGTAACTTTGACCTACACATTCACTAAATTATGTTTGAACAAAGTAGTAGACAAGTTTTATAAGAAGCTGTCCGTTTTGTTTTGAAGATCAAACGACATAGATGTAGTTATATTAACTGATAATTTTAATACTCACGGCGGGAAGCTGGGCCAGACAAAAAGTATTTTTTTAGTTGTATATGAACTATGATGCAGGCGAACCTACAATGGTGATTATCTTATGGAATATCTATTCATTGTCATCACTAAGATCCAAAGTAAAGAGAGACAGTATCATACTTAATGAACACACGTATCCTTCCAGTGATGCATACAATAGACAACTTTACAATTCATTATCCATGCTGAGTTTGTTTGAAGATTACTTCCGCTTTTGAAATACATGCATAGTTTGAATGTGTTCAAAAGACCATACGGATGTAGAAGATGAGAGGTTGAAAAACTTTCAAGTGCTTTTCGGTGAAACCAAAAGTCTTGTATTTTGAGTGATAATGGTAGTAATGGTCTTCCTGACGAAGCTTGGTTCCATAACCAGCTGTCTAGCATTACTTGAATGGGATGTAATCATCTATCCCCCCCAATCCGGTCAAGTGTACGAAAGCCGATTCTGGTCTGAAACTAAGCAAGATATTATGGCCCGATAGCTTCATTCCAAATCGTTTTTCCAATATATTGCTGATATATTAAGGATTAGACTAAAACACTGACCAGCAAAGACGAATCTGATGTAGGTTCATCACACTGATGCAGATTGTTGATCAGATATTTTATAAGAAACTCGAAAAGTTCTCATATGACTGTCACTTGGGTATCAGTTTAGTTAACATGATATACTACTTGGGCACTGTGGTAGAATATAACTCTATTATGGATAAGATATTATTTTGATAAATAACTCAGTGTTGTACAGTAATATTTACTGATGACCACGTTTCGAGTACAAATTATTGCATGAGTAAAAATTGGTGATTAAACATTTAAATAAAATCAATATACTATTTGCGAAAAACAGAAAGAAAGATAAGATACATTCCGGAATAATGTTAGTGTCATCAATAAAATACAACAGGGTGGGAAATAAGATGCTTTTTATAGTAAAATAAATAAATAACTTGTTAGGATGTTATAATGTAAATTGAAATGCATTTTAACATTATTAATCATCCTCTGATTTGGCTGGTAATAACTTCTCCCATATCTCTGGTCTTTGCGTTGTCACTTCTGTTGCATATGTTGTGTTGGGTGTAGACTCGATGAACTGGGATTCAATAATCAATATTTCTCTCCACCCACCTATATTACATTTCGGAATTTTAACTCTGTTGTGTTTGTGTGCTAATGCATGCAGTGTGATTGGTGAGCTTTTTCTCTCTCTAAATTACTCTCATTCGTGGGACCAATCATGCTAACTTTAGCCAAATTCTTATGTCTGCTCCTGGTCTACTAGTTTGACCTATGTAGTTGACTTAACTCGCAGCCATAGCGAGGCATTTTGTTAATTATATCATTTTGTTTAACTAGGTCCACCGGGTCTTTCAGTCTACAGAGCTTGGCCTACCTGAGTGAGTTTGTAGGTTTGAGTGCCACCCTAATTCCTGCTTTATCGAGAATCCTACGTAGGGTTTCAGATGTCCCTTCCTTATATGGTAGAACTGTAAATGCCTTATATTCTTTCTAATTTTGTGTTAAATGACTATCCCACAAAATACAGTAGGGATATCGAAAAACGTCAAAATCTGAATAAAATAATGGTGAAACTAATTACAATAACATAAATAAGAGAGAATATAAGGCATTTATGATGATCGTTTCAGACATACTAAACAAATCCAGATCCTGTCAGCTTTGATGATCACTAGTATTAATGCAACGATATTCTACTTAATGATTAAATGTCGTTTTTTATTCGGTTGTATACGATAATTTTAGTTAATTCCAGTAATATTTTATACTTTGATTAGTTATCTTGCCTTATAAGCATCGACACAGTGCTATCATTATTCTGTTCACGAGCGTTGGCAACATTCTCGGCGGAATTATATTATTCAAGCATGCAGTCTGTAACTTTGTTGATAGACTTCATAAAATATCGTAAACTTTAGTCACTCAAATGATATATATTTATACGTAGCTACTGTCTTACCTTTCTAGCCAGAAATCATTTCTTCATTATTTGAAAGTCGCTAAGGTTTTTGATGCGACAAGTGGGTTGTTGTCTCAGGTAGACATTGAGGAGATCGTGTGAGGAGGAGATGAAGATTATGGGCTGCCGTGATCCAGGCTAAAGAGAACAGCAGAAGATAGGACAAAGTGGAGATGTGTTGTTGAAGCCCTATGTTCCACTCAGAACCAAGGGAATAATAATGATAGGGTTTTTAGTATCTTACTGTTAGCTGTTAACATGCCTGTACAATGTGTGCGTCGGTGGCACAGCGGTTAAGACTCTCGCCGACCATGCACGTGGTCCGGGGTTCGATCCCCTGCCAGCGCATACCTGTTATCAATGGTTGGCCTGCAAAATTTGGGCTACCGATATTACATGCTGAAAATACCATACTTGTACCGAAAATACTGTGTGGTTTCAAGCTATAATCAAAAAAATAAAATAAATAAAATAAAATTTACTGTTGCATAGGTGAATTATATCTCCATAAAACTGGAAGAGATTTTAAGATGAGAGAATGATATTCAGAGTTGATCCCTACTTATTTTTTTTTAAACACCGAATTATTTTTATATTTAGTAGAAGTAATTTGATTTCCAGTTGTTATGATCAGTTGATTGAATGACACTAACTGTTAGCATAAATAAAAAGTACTTAAAATATTTTGTAATTCTGGTAGACTTCAGTTCAGATGACAGAAAACGAAAACTCCTATAGTCTAATGACTAAATCATTGTACAAATCTGTTTTAGTCGTTTTTATACTATTTGTTAAACTTTCTGAGAATAATTCAGTTCAAGTCTAGAAAAAACACGTAAAAATTGAAAAATAACTTTATCATGTGTCTTTAAATTTATTCTTCTTAACACAGTAAAGTACGAAAAATTAAAATCCTTTAGACACTTATTCCCCTTTATAAATCTGAATGAAAGAAAAAAAAAACAGTGCTTTGAACCACATTGATTGCATTCTTTCATGTGTTTAAGAGCTGGAGAGAAACATAGCACAACGATCCTCTGTGTTATATGAGCTGTCAAGGGATGAACGCCAAGCTTTCACTGAATATATGAGTATGGTCAACGGAAAGGTGAACAAAAGCCGTTCATTCAAACCTATTAAATAGCCTGAAAGCCACTGAAATGCGACGCGAATTCCCGGAAGGTCTAGTCGAATTTGTGTTCACTCATTCTTCAGTGAACTTTACCTACCTGGGAAGCATCGCTCCAACTACAGGCAGACGGAACTGACGAGGATATCAAAGCCAGAATCGGAAAAGCAAGACAAGCTTTCATTACTCTCCAATCTGTGTGGAGGTCAACAGCACTCAGCATCAAAAGTAAGATTCGGATTTTCAACTCCAATGTGAAGTCAGTGCTACTTACTATATGGATCAAAGACTTGGCGCATCATGAAAGAGCACCTCAAACAAACTAAAGGCCTTCATTAACAGCTGTATTTGCTCAATACTCAAGATCAGATGGCCAGGTAAAATCAGAAACAGGGATCTCTGTGAGCGAACCAACCAGGAACCGATTGTGAAACAAATAGGCAGAAGAAATGGAGATGGATTGGCTGGCCATACTCTGAGGAAACAAACCATCAAGTGACATCACTAGACAAGCCATTGCTCGAGTGGAACCCGAAAGGGAAGCAGCGAGTTGGTCGTCAGTGCAGAGGTGACTTGGAGGAGGTCATGTGAAGAGGGGGTGAAAGCATGTGGGCAGACTTGGAGCCAGGTGAAAACTCTAGCAGAGAACCAAATGCAATGGAGATGCGCGGCTGAAGCCGTATGTTCCTCTAGGAATTGAAGGAAATAATAATAATAATCATTCTTCAGTAACTTTATCTCCTATACAACTGGAGGCCTTATCTGTCGGCCCGAAATTCTACGACATCAACCAAAACCTTAGTAATCTCTATATATATGTTGAGTGCAAAAATTTGATCAGTCACACTAGCGATCTTTTCTAGTCCCTGAGGAGGAGTTCAAATGTTTAACCTCAACAACTCTAGATTCATACCATTAGTATCTCAGTGCAAAACCTAAGTACAATAACCTGTTGACTAAAGAATATAGAGAACAGGGCGACCAACTGAGACGTAACAAGGAATTGCTGATCACATATCCTGATGAAGGTACTGGCATAGTTCTAATTAATAGAAAAGACTATATTGATAAAATCTTAGCAATTCTTTCAGACAACATCAAGTTCTCTGCACCTGACAAAGAGAAAAACAAAACAGAAATAACAGGAATGCAACTCACCGGGATATTATGGAAGCTAAAAAGTGGTCAGCTTACCTCTGAAAACAGTTCGACAATACCCCGACTGTAAGCATTACCAAAACTCATAAACAGAAATTTCCGTTGCGACCCATTTCATACGTGTCCGGATCTCCATACCATGCAATTGCAAAATGGCTGGCAGAACTCCTACAGTTTGTTAGAGAACAAATTTCAAACAATCTCTTCGAGAAACGTTTGAATTCATCGACTGTATCGAAAATGTGAAAGTGGGCGACAACGTCATGATATCACTCGATGTAGAATCTCTCTTCACAAACTTCCCGATTATAGAGACGATTTGTTTCTTATGCAAGTACTTGGAAGACAACAACTTGAATATCGGAATACGCACAACCAAGTTAAAACAACTTCTACTTAGATGCAACTTGAACGTCCAATTCACATTCAATGGTACTATTTAAGGACAGCAAGATGGGTTCACCTTTAGGCCCGTTATTTGCCGATTTTTCATGGCAAGTTTGGAAAATGGTCCTTTAGACCAATCATCTGTGACCTAAATAGTATCCTTCAGGCTTTTAAAAGCTCCCACCCAGCCATCAAATTCACAAATTAAGCAGAAACTGGAGAGACAATCTCATTTCTGGACATCCGATTAAGAGAGAAGACTAATCGGACTCTGAAGTGATCTATATATCGAAAGCCTACGTGGAACAGCCAGCTGACAAACGTCTACAGTTTGTTAGCCATCAATCTCAAGCGGAACCTGATAATATTCCCTCGAGACTAGAATCCGTAGAATCTGCAGCCCCGAATCAGTAAAAGGAGAGATCGCTATTTTGAGGAAGGCACTACTTGAGAATGTCTACCTACCAGGATTTATAGACAAACACATAGAGGCGAAAATCAACGAGAAACAACCCATCTTTATGCCGAAGATGCTATACATTAATGTGGCGCCCGAAGGCGACCTACTGGACGACATCCTAAAGAGAAGAATATTTAACGTCCTCTGCTGCTACATCACGATTGATATTCTCAGACCGCTCATTGTTCTTCAACAACTCCAAAGATAAATTATCGCATTTTACCACTTCTATGTGTATCTACTGATTTACTTGCTCATATGGAGCAAGATATATAGGTTGTTTAATGCGTGTTTTATCTAAAAGAGTCAAGAAACATTACCCAGCTGGCTACGAAAAGGTAGCAGTGGATCAATAAGAAGTGTTATAGATGGACATATATTCAACACTGGTCGCTCAATAAGTAAGGAGAATCATTCAAAGTCATCTAGAAAGTCAAAAGAAGTCTCTCGAGAACGGTAAGCTTCCGTATACTTTGCATTTCCGAGGCCTTAGTAATCCGGATAGAAAACTCTGATTTATGTATACAGAAGAAACTTTCTCACCCCCTCCTTCTACTTGGTATAATTCCAAGTTCTACTACTTTGTGAATAAGGCTTTTTGAATTTTGTGTGACTGTTTAGTAATGTCTTTTTATCAACCAACCCTTTGTTTACTTTTTCTGCCTATTACATAATTTATTTTGGACACGCGTTTCCACTCTCTCTTATTAACATCCTTTTTTGGTGTCTTCCATTTGCATAACCCTTGTCAATACTTACCAATCTTCACCCTGCTAGTTACAGTTTTATCATTCATGACATTTTTGAGAAACTGTGATGACGTCAACAGTAAGCCTAACTAATTTTATTTTTGTTTGACAATCCTAAGGTACAAATACACACACACACACAATAATTATATATCAATCCGATTGTACAGTTAAGTGAATGGATTGACCATAAGAGACTCTTCATTTAACTTTTTGTTGTTATGTTCAGGGAAATTTTAGAAAACTTATAAATGTGGTGGAATGTCAGCTCACTGAAAGGAGACTTCAATGCTTAATAAACAGTGTGCTCAGAAATTACACTTATTATGCACAGCAAATTCAAGTGCGTCGGTGGCATAGCGGTTAAGACACTCGACGACCATGCACATGGTCCGTGGTTCAATCCCCGGCCGACGCACTCCTTTACCTCGCTAAGCCAGAAATAATGCTGGTAAAGAGGAAAGGTTTGGCCTGAGGCTAGCAACCCCATCCTGTAAAAATAAACACTGCTACCGAAACTTCACGCCACTAGCTTGAGGCCCTATGTTCCACTGTAAACGTGAATGAAGAAAAAAAACAGCAACTTCAAGTTTAAACAGAAATAAATGAGCGGATGCAGTGACAAAAGAAAAATGTAGTAAAGACAACAGGTGAATAAGGTGGTGAGTAACTAATGAGTTGAGTAACAGTATGGTGAGTTCAACTCAAATTATAAAAATAAGAGACAAGCGAAATTACATTATAGCGATTGGGGGAATAGATCAAAGTTAAAGACTGTGTGTATAAGCTATCTAATTGTAATTTTTGAGCACTGCTTATTAAAAGTTTGAAGTCGCCTGTCAACTGACATCGTAAAACATTGTTAAATGTGTAAAAAGCGAAGCAGTAACTCGTTGAAGAAGACATTACGAAGTCGTCGCGCTATGTCATGAATCGGCAGAAGTTGGAATTCATGTGCTGGTCATTGGATCGGGTTTAATGGTCTACGAGCTTCCCTTATAACCAGGAGGTCCTGGGTCCGAACCCCGGTGGATGCGCACTGATGAAGAGTTCCAAACTAGGACGAAACTCCTGGCTGTCCAGTACTCCCTGCAGGTTCTCTAAGTGATGTCAGCTCATGATGAAATCCTCCCTCCAAAAAATCTAATACTTGAAAAAGTGTTTTGTACACAAACTTATCAATATCTTTAGGCTGCATGCATACGATGAGAAGCCAGTGAGACAATCGATAATGCCATCTTATTCTGCGCTGACTGTCGTTTATACTTTATTAGAATGTTTTGTTGTATTACGTCAACACCAACTCTTTCAACTTAATTTTAGCCAGTACACTATTTTACTTAAAATAATGTGAGAAATTCAAAGTAGGCGGAAATAGAATAGGAAATTAATTCACTTTACAGCTTATAATTGTCCAGGTAATTAGTTTTCGGGAGGAAACTGTAAAAGTATGGTGAAGCTATGGCTTATTGGTCTAGATGCTCAGTTTCTAGCCACCGGGGTTCAGGTGGATAGATAGTAGTGTGGTGAGAGCTGGCTGTTAGTCAAAATTGGTGGACAGTAATTTACGTCAGTGTTTATGTCCCCAATATTGGTCGTGAGAAAAATGAGAATAAAGGCTTTGCATAGGCGGATACAGTTAACATATAGATGATCTGTTGCCTGGTCCTTGTCTTCTGTTGTTACAGTAGTAAAAGCCGCCAGGCAATAATTGTCTCATGATTGCCACTTCATGAAAATGTAAGTCATAGTTGATTAACATTATCGCATGTATATGTATATATATGCACTAACTCAGTCTCAAAAGTTTAAAAGTGAATGTGATGTTAATATATGTGTAAAGCTTGGGCACTGTGGTAGTAAGTAATTGCATATTAGTTTGTTTATTAGATGTATCACACAGTGAAACAGAATGATGTTAATACATGACGATATTTATACCGATGTTGTATACCAATCCAAACCACAGCAGTGAAGCATTCCAAAACATCAGTTAAAAATAACTTTAAACCAGAAAGCATTGAATAGATGTTTCGCTCGAGTATGAGACTCTTCAGAAGTACGCATCCATGATCTCACAAGAAATAGAACCCGGCACTTTCAGGTTATGAAATTAAGCTCGTTTACCATTCAGTCAACTGGGCCGTAATTCAGTGACCCGTGAATTCTATCTTTGTCAATTCGTGGCATAGCGGCACTCTCAACTAATGTCTTCTACGGGCATTCTTAAAGTGATAGAACTTTGAAATAATAGAAAAGATCTGTAACTCAGGTGGATGATTTGGAATTGATAGTGTTCTCTGAGCTCCTTGGTTTAATTGCGGAGCTTTCATCGTCTTTCTGGACGACATCTTCAGCGCAGTATTTAGGATAAAGTGAAATGATTTAAATTTCTTCATGAGTCTCCCGGTAACCATCTTTAGATATTTATTGACCGTTTTCTATTGATTGGGATTTTAAACTTTCTGATCACCTGATTTACTTCTTATTAGTTGGTATATTTCATCTATATTAACGTGTTTATTAATTGCGTTTTCATATAAGTACCAGGCTTCTAGGAATTCTCTGGCACATTTGGTGTTTCCTCTGTTTAAGATTTTGACATTATCCCAATCAAATTGATGTCCATGATCGTCTGAATGTATTGATACTAAAGAATTTATATCATGTCTTTTCACGGCTGATTTGTGTTCCTGGATTCTTATTCGAAGGGGACGCCCACTTTGGCCGATGTAATGTTTGTTACAGTTCACACAATTTATTTTGTAAATAGTGTTAATTTTATCTCCCTTTTCTATCGGATCTTTTGGTTTGCATAAGATAGAATTAAGCGATTCAGCTGGTTTGTGTGCTACATCTATATCAAACGGTTTCATTATTCTAGCCGTTATTTCAGAGATGTTTCTGATATATGGTAGGATGAATTGCTTTTTGGTCTTTGGTGATGGTTCTTTGTTGGTGCTATCATTCGATTTTAAACACTTTTTGATGAAATTTTTTGGATAACCATTCTTCTTGAACACCGTTTGTAAGTATCTTTCTTCCATTCTTTTCAACTCTGGTGTGCTACAATGTGTTTGAATTCTTCTAAACAATGTCTGCATACAGTTTCTTTTGTGAGTAATTGGATTGTTGCTAGTATAGTTGATTATTTGTTCTGTGTGCGTTGACTTTCTGTATACTTGTGTTTCTAAATTTCCTGTGTTGGTTCTCCTGATTAAGACATCTAAAAATGGGATTTTGTTATCTAACTCTTCTTCTCTTGTGAATTTGATGTCTTCAAATATGTTGTTTATTAATTTATGGGTATATTCTAAATCATTTCTCTTAATTATTACAAAATCCCATTTTTAGATGTCTTAATCAGGAGAACCAACACAGGAAATTTAGAAACACAAGTATACAGAAAGTCAACGCACACAGATCAAATACTCAACTATACTAGCAACAATCCAATTACTCACAAAAGAAACTGTGTGCAGACATTGTTTAGAAGAATTCAAACACATTGTAGCCCACCAGAGTTGAAAAGAATGGAAGAAAGATACTTACAAACGGTGTTCAAGAAGAATGGTTATCCAAAAAATTTCATCAAAAAGTGTTTAAAATCGAATGAAAGCACCAACAAAGAACCATCACCAAAGACCAAAAAGCAATTCATCCTACCATATATCAGAAACATCTCTGAAATAACGGCTAGAATAATGAAACCGTTTGATATAGATGTAGCACACAAACCAGCTGAATCGCTTAATTCTATCTTATGCAAACCAAAAGATCCGATAGAAAAGGGAGATAAAATTAACACTATTTACAAAATAAATTGTGTGAACTGTAACAAACATTACATCGGCCAAAGTGGGCGTCCCCTTCGAATAAGAATCCAGGAACACAAATCAGCCGTGAAAAGACATGATATAAATTCTTTAGTATCAATACATTCAGACGATCATGGACATCAATTTGATTGGGATAATGTCAAAATCTTAAACAGAGGAAACACCAAATGTGCCAGAGAATTCCTAGAAGCCTGGTACTTATATGAAAACGCAATTAATAAACACGTTAATATAGATGAAATATACCAACTAATAAGAAGTAAATCAGGTGATCAGAAAGTTTAAAATCCCAATCAATAGAAAACGGTCAATAAATATCTAAAGATGGTTACCGGGAGACTCATGAAGAAATTTAAATCATTTCACTTTATCCTAAATACTGCGCTGAAGATGTCGTCCAGAAAGACGATGAAAGCTCCGCAATTAAACCAAGGAGCTCAGAGAACACTATCAATTCCAAGTGATAGAACTTACTAGTTATGACATTTCAGTGCAGCTTCAGGACATCCGCCCAGTGACCGTCAGTTGGCTGAAGATTGATATCCAGGTTATAGGATTTGTGAGGATATGGATTAATAATAAATATAATAAATATAATTTTTCCTTCACGTTCCCAGTGGAACATAGGGCTCCAAGCTAGTGGCTTGAAGTTTCTGTAGCAGTGTTTATTTTTTTTACAGGATGCGGTTGCTAGCCTCATGCCCAACCTTTCCTCTTTACCAGCAATATTTCTGGCTCAGTGAGGTAAAGGAGTGCGCCGGCCGGGGGTCGAACCCCGGACCATGTGCATGGTCGGCGAGCGTCCTAACCGCTATACCACCGACGCACTTATATGGATTAATTTCCATTGTTATATTTCGTCACAAACCAACATCTGGCATAAATCACTGAAAACCAGGTTGTTGGTCAAAGTCTAACCACTGAAATTAACCCAGATTCCCACAAATCCCAGAATCTGAATCTTATTACGAATAAAAAAATATTCTTCTGTATGTTCTACTTTTAAGGGTTTATGTCTTTCATCCCCCAATCACACTGACAAATTTTTAGTTGCCACAATGTGGCATAATTGTCGGCGACCATACCACGTCGAAAGCACCGGTTCTCGTCCGATCACCGAAGTTAAGCAACGTTGGCCCCAGTACTTGGATGGGTGACCGGCTGGGAATACCGGGTGTTGCCGGCTTTTTGTGTCGGTGGCACAGTGGTTAGGACTCTCGCCAACCATATAAATGGTCCGGGGTTCGATCCCCTGCCGACGAACACCTGATATCTATGGTCGGCCTGCAAAATTTAGGCTACCGATATCACATGCTAAAAATTTCATACCTGTACCAAAAATACGGTGTAGAGTCAAGCTGTAATAAAAAAATAATCTTATTTACGTAATGTGTGATAAGAATGGAAGTCAATTGATTTGATTCATCTTTTTTCAACCTTTTCTTGTTTTGTTTGTTTTTCTCTATTTATCGACCGCTAGCTAAAGATTTAATCAGGAGTTTGCTGCTCACAGAACCAGACTGCAGACCTACAATTAAAGAAGTAATGAATCATCATTGGGTAGCTCAGTATAACGCAGTTCCAAATACACCACTTGGAACAAATATGCTTTTTACTACAAAGGCATGGGATCAGTTTCGAGTATGTTTTACTGAGTTATTTTGCTGAAACAAACACTTCAATCTAGTAGTTTTTTTAAAATTATTTCTGCTTTTACTTTAATCCTTTGCGTTCACAGTAGAGCATAGGCGCTTCACGTATGAGGTTTAAATTTTCAGTAGCAGTAATCTTACTCCTTTTACCAGGGTGAGGTTGCTAGCCCCACTCTGAACCCTCCATTTTTAGCGGCTTTACTATCGGCTAAGCAATGTTATAGAGTGAGTCGGCTGAAGATCGAACCCCAGGATACGTCTTTGGTTAACAAACATTCTACCGCTGTAACACTGATGAACGCTTAAAATCATCTACTGGCTTAATACATCATCAGCAAAGTGAAGTTTAATGTTTAGTTTTTGATTTTTGCTAAATTTGATAATAATAGCTTTATCCTGAATTTAATTTATTGCATAGTAGTTCCGCTTCATTTACGATCTTCGCGTTGAATGGTAATTCAATTCTATTCTATCTATCACACAAACGAATCTCTAATTTTATTTTTTCTGGAGAAGTTAAACTGCAGCAGCCACCACGATCGATCCTGCCACTCATCCTGAGCAATAACTGAGGAGAAATAAAAGTCACAGAATTATTGAAAAGATGACTAAAAACCATGATGTTTAGTTTTCTGTTTGTATTTCTCACTTTACTTACTCTCTAATCCACTCCCTCCAGAGTCATAATCCTCCCACCAGGCTTCCTTCTGAGATACATGGTTTAGTTACTCCGATTAATCCACTATTCATACAGTAATCGAACACTGGATCTTCTTGCAACTTGTTAAGTAAATGCCTAACAGGAGGCATTATTTCATTTAGTTATCGAAGGTCATGTACATACAGCAGCTGACTACTATAGTTAAACATAGCCATCCTACCTTCTTTTCCGAGAAAAATACACAGCAGTAGATTGAAAGCCAATTTTAAAAAGATGTACGCGAGTGCATTTAATGACCTAAGGACAAAGCTGAATGTTTGAAACAATAAAAATGGGGAAAATTTGATGCTTTGCATAGGACAGAAGTTCAGTTAGCCCAGTGATTTTTAATCAGGCCTCCGAAATTGAGTGAAGCAGACAAAACACTTGAAATGGCATGACTAAAACAGACGAAAATGAGTAATCAAATCATATTGATTGTATGTGTTGTAAAATATAAAAAAAATAATTCAACAAGCAGTTAGTTCTTCACTCAGCACCTCACTGTTTGTAGTTTATGCGAAAAACTTCAAAATATTATCATGTCACGCAATTCTGTCATACAATATAAGTAATCCTGTCTGGTGATAGTTAAAACGAGGTATGAGTAATAACAGGCATTTTATTCCCTCTTAGATGAAACATATGTGATGGAGCATATATATAATATAGAAAAAATAACTAAATTATATCCCTCCGAAATTTATAAATTCATCGTCCTGACAATTACTGATAGTTTAACAGGCCTTTTTTGATATTAAACTTCTGAATTACTGACTTCATCTAAACAATGTCTAATTTATGAGTACTTTTGAAGGATGTCTATTTCGGTTCATCATATGGATATGGTTATGGTTTTTGTATTAAGTGAGTCATACCCAAATTTTGCAAAATTCACATATCAGAAAAAAAAGTCAATTGTTTTTATCCTATTCAAACTTGGACTTGGTGTACGAGTATATATATATATATATATATATATATATATATATATATATATCAAGTTACATTGAAAAGTGATTTCAGTTAGACAGACATTGAAAATGAAATACCAGATCTCTTCACTAGGGATACCCACTAGGGATCTCCCTCAGGACCTCCAGGTTAGAAGACCCGCCGACTAAGACAAAAGAGCTAAAGAGATGAGAGGTCTCGTGTGGTCTTCGCAGATCTCTCTTTTGTTCTTTTTCAATTCTCTCCAAGCCTACCGGTGAATCATGTCTGGCTGTGGCAAAGGTGGAAAGGGATTGGGTAGAGGAGGAGCCAAACGACATCGCAAGTTTCGCCGAGACAACATTCAAGGCATCACGAATCCCACTATCAGCTGTCTTGCTCGTCGTGGTGGTGTGAAACGCATCTCAGACTTGATCTACGAAGAGATTCATGGTGTCCTGAAGGCGTTTTTAGAGAATGTGATTCGTGACGCTGTGATATACACGGAGCATGCCAAGAGGAAGACAGTGACAGCTATGGGTGTTGTGTACGCTTTGAAATGCCAAGGTCATACTCTGTACAGTTTCGGTGGTTAGTTTTATCAGTGAGTGATTGAGTTGGAGGTGACCTGACCTAAATGTGGTCTGCATGAGAACGTATCGTGCACTCAGGTCTTTAATGATTCTCTTACTAAAGTCATTTTCTTTGTCCAAGTTTAAATCAATCAAACCTTTGCCAGCCATCACTTAAATATATGCATAACTCTTATTCATTACTTGCTTGTATTTGTCTGCTTTGCGCATCAGTATTTCGATGGTAGAATACTCGCCAACCACACAAGTTGTTTAGGGTTCGATTTCCTGGCCGTGGCACTCTGTAAACTCCCGCATTTAATAGTAAGCCGTCTATAAAAGAGAAAAACGTGGGAATGTGACTAGCAGCTTCACCCTCGTAAAAAGGAATAACACCTATGCTACTGGAACGTCAAAACTCATGTTTGAAGTCCTTTGTTCTACTGGGAACAAAAAGGAATAAAATTCAATAAGTATATTCCTCTCATATTTCTCTGCCATTTTTTCTTTCTCTCTATTTCTCATTTTCCTGTTCCTATTTTACTAGGAAATCTTCCGTGAAAGTCTTCAAACAAAACGTAAAGAACACTCCAGTGTCCCGACATTGATGACATTGGATGCCTCAAAAAATCCTTTATTAATTAAACGTAAATTAAATCAACAATCTAATCCTGATCAAGATGAGGATGTTTCATAATAAACAATAAAACAATTGCAAAACACCCACACGCACCCCCACACACACAGGCACACCCACTCACAAACAAAACTGAAGAGTTCAGCATACGCATATATATATATATTAGTGATATTATTAATTGTTGTTACATAACATTATTTCTTAAATAACTTCTACTCTTTTTTATGTTCACTGTACACATTTTTCTATGCATTCTCAAATAACATTAAGCTACGCATGTATAAATTTCATTACTACACTGGTATTATGCTTTGCTTTGTTGTTGGTTTTTCGTCTATTATTTTATTATTTTTCGCTTCATATCTTGTTGCACATGAGCTGAAATAGCTCGCTGTACACAAATAATATATATATATATAATATTGATAAAATATATTGCGCATAATTATTGTGTATGACTTTCTTTCTCATTGAATGCTTAATGCAGTCGGAGAATTCAATACCGAGTGTATGCAGGCTAATAATGTGCTGTGAAGTTTTTCAGACAATGAAGCGTGTAAACTTGACTTCAGCACATAATGAATACAAAGGATTGTAATCAGTAGATTAAGCGATTATGCGATAAGATTCCAACCCAGGGGAAGGCGATGTTTGTCACATTGTAACACTAATAATATTCATAAAAACCTTTGAAACGAATAAGTTAGCAAGATATTTATGAAATTTAATAAAATAGATACTGAAGGCTTAAAAAATTATCTCTTCTCTTTACGAAGTCTAATTATTTGGCTGGACACTAGGGAGTTACTAATGTCATTCCATCAATGTGAAGATGGCTAAGGGGTTAGCTGGCTGCTTGACTCGTCATAAAAGTACAGTTCGGATTTTTGTTAGATGGTTGGCAGCATCTGAAAGCATGAAGTCTTGAACTTAGGTTTCATGTTCATTAGAACTCGTCAGTAAGGCGCATCTTCAGTCTTGAAGGAACACATATCCCTTCTGAGACTCGAACCTGAGTCACCCAATGTCGCAGTCAGAGGTGTAGATTTCATTTAGTAGCTTCATGTTAACGTGTCTGACAGGTTGATTGAATCTTCAACATAAACATTATGCTGATGAGGGTTAATAGGCACTAAAAGCTAGGTTCAGGGCTTTTATGTTGTTCCCCTCCGACTATCTAATAGTGTTAAACATGATAATTTACCCCCACTTATCAGATTTCCGTTGTTTGGTTTTTTTGAGTGTAATACTGTTATGACACAGGTGTAAAAAGTATATATTTCTCTGACTAAAAGAAGCACTCAAACTGGAAGAATTTGTTCGGCGAAACTGTAATTCAGTAGGGCGAAGAGCTAATGCAGACTGGAACTTCCTCTCATTTACACAAGCTGGCATCAGTTAGAGAACCACTGAAAAACATGGGATCACTAGAAAGCTGTTTCAGCTTTCTAGTGTGGTTGTGTCCTCTGAGCTGGTTGGTGGGTGGAATTGATTGTTTCAGTTCCAATACAAGTAACCTAGAAGGTGTGAAAACACACAAAAACAAACAATCACGTCCAAGGTCACCGACTAGGAGAGATGATTAATAAACTCGTGGAGAAATCTAACAGCTCACTTCAGCAAATTGAAGTATGCGCTGAAGATGTCACTCATTAGGGTGATGAAAGCTTCGCAAATTGACCACCCAGCTCAGAGAACACAACCACACCAAAATTATCCACCTGAACTACAAATCTTCTCTATCATATGGTTCAGCTTTGTTTGACACTCTACAGTACTACACATCCACTGGGGTTCGGATTTAGGACTTTCCGATTACAAGGTGATCACTCAGCTGGGCAAGGAAACACTTGATGTCACAGCCATAGATTTACCCTTCTGTAATAATCATTTTACGTGCTTGCCGACACTGGAAGGATTTGGATCATTTTAAAATTACACAGTGTCAGGTGAAACTTCACTTCACAGGGTAATCAGATCGCAATATATGACCTGCCTATCATTATAAATGGCGTTAAGAAAAGAAGCATTTTACTGCCACTAAATTTTTTGAAAATGTTTATTATCGTTTCACAAGTTACTTTCATCTTTCGTAGAGTTGAATCAAGTAACTTAGACAGCTTGACTACAAATAATAGTAACACCACTACAACAATACATTCCTTTTTATATTGGATATTTTAGATAATCACATAAGTGCCGTCTAGTAAATCAGTCTGTGCGTTGAAGCTTCTGTAGCGACTAGGTGGATTTCCTGGTGAAAAGCCTCCAGTCCCACACCCAACCTTCTCTCTTTGCGTCGGGCTTAGAATCCGCTAGTAAATTATACACAGAAAAGAAATAAAAAAGGAACCTGTAATTCGCTGGAATCAGACATTTGGAATGATGCAAATTGAAAAAAGCCTTCGGGAAGTCAGTCAAACTCTGTGTCATCTCTCTATAAAAGCAAAAATAAACATGGGGAAATTAAATGTCTGCCCGATTTTCGAAGGCCGCTGGAAAAGGTGTTCACACTGTCAAAGAGATAAGAGGTTACGGTATAGAAGTGCTTGGAATCTATGAAAGCAGATGAAGTGGAACTGGACTCACCTAATTGTTAACTGTAGAGTCGTTAATCCACCATGTTCACGCAGCAGAGAGGATAGCTGCATTGTGAGAGAGTGGCTATCACGGTATCACGAATATCAACCAAAACTGTTATGCAGTGGAAATCAATCTTCTCCAGGATCATGACAGTAAGACTCAACTCAAAAAGAAGGAAATTTGCAATCATCGATTGTTACTCACCTAAAAACAACTCAGAAGAAGGTAAGATGGAAGATTTCTATAGACAACTGCAAACAGTAATGGATGAGACTACAGATAGAGACATCAAAATCCTCTAATGGGTGATATGAATGCTAAACTCGGAACGGAGAATACAGCAAAAGAATTCATAATGGGTCAATATTCTGTCGCAGAAATGAATGACAATGTAGAACTCTTCACAAACTTCTGTACTTTCAATGATTCAGTTATTGGAGGCAGTGTGTACAAGCGCAAGGATATACACAAGGCAACATAGACTTCACCTGATGGACACACCAAAATATACTACAGCTGCGTCATTTTTGAGAGACTGATAGATGCTCTAGATGCAAAACTCTGCCTGGAGCAATCTGGATTCAGGAAAGCAAATCATGTTTAGAGACGAGAGCTTATGAGCAGTCGTAGGGCCAGCCAGCTAAAGATCACTTCAGAAAACAGGATGAAATGGAAGCGTACTGCTGAGAATCCTATGTACCACTCGGAAACCTAAGGGAATAATTAAATCACAAATATTTGTAGGGCAATCATTTATCTATACATCTTACGTGAGTTGAAAACTGCACCATTGTTTTGCATTCTAAAAATCAGCCTAGAAAATATGACAATTCTTGACAAGGGCTACTTTTAGTACATATTTAAGTTTACAAATTTAAAATTAAAATTGAATTACACACACACATCACATGGTATTTCTTCCGACACTAAATTGTTATTCTTTTATAATTTATCTTTGAAGTAATCATCAAACAGAGTAACAACACCTCAGAGTAATCAATCTATTTTTAATCAGAAATGAGCTTCAAATTTTCATTTCTGATTCCATTATCACTAAATCTTAAATGAAGAACATTTTTGTTTCACTGAGATCTAATGTAGCTAATAAACTGTAGGTTAATAAGGAATCGAAATTACTGATTTAAAGTATACTAATTTGTATTATTGTATTTGTGTAATCAAAGACTTACAACTATTGTTTACAACTAATATGTACTGTAAAGATTTTAAATGACTATATAACCTTGAATAATATTCAGTTGCTTTAAACAAATGACTTCATTTAATATGTCCAGCTAATGATTAAACCTTTTTATACATTTTCTTTGATTTTATCTTAGAATAAAGATAAACACAGTTCTATCTTATCAATGGTTTTTTTATTTACCATTGCGTTTACTCACGTGTGTACCTATAAATAAAATTTATCTCTATCACCTTGTCATAATAGTGTGACCTAATTGATAATGCTAATTGCTCTGATTACTTAATTACTCTTATGATTTTTTATTTTTTTTGATCGACCTACAAGTGATCTTCTTAAACCTCATTATTTTAACTGTTAACTTAATCTGTAAACAAATTTAAAACTATGACTCTTTGCAGCCTATATTGTATATTATTATTATGTTCATTGAATGAAAGATTTTTTGTTTTAGTCTTGTAACAGTTAAGATTCTATTCAACTATTGATTATTGAATTCGAATGAGTCATTTTCAAGTGTTGGTTTCCAGAAACTTGATTAATTTTAATTTTGATGATGAATTGACTTCACATAGAGTGCCATTGTAAACGTGGGAGTACTAGAGAGCTGTTTTCTACTTGTTTGAGAGTCTCCAGCCTGACGCACCCATGACCCTTATAGGGATTGAACTAAGGACCTTCAGGTTACATGGCCAACTCATATATCATTTAGCCAGGGTTCAGTGGCCTATGAATTCTAACTTCTGCCGATTCATCACTACCTGGAAGTGTCATTGGTGCTGATCTGTCCTCACGTCAAACTTAGTGAACCCCACCGACCACAATTTCTCACTTCCTATTGGGATCAATAGTACTACGTCCCGTGGAAGAGTCCTAAACAAAATTGAAACAACTGTCCAATACTCTCTAGTTTAAAACCGTTCCCCACCTGCAGTCACTTTCTTTATCAGAACTAAAATAAGTCATGTTTTTTGTAATATTGCCCTAAATGAAACAAATTTAACTAATTTACACTATAAAAAGTTGTTTTCCCCTTCCTACATTGTTGAACACATAGGTTGTTATAAAGTTATGTATGAAATGTCAAGACATTCGGCGTATTACATTCTGTAACATTTAGGATGAGATGAACACAGTTTTAATTATAAACTAAAAGTAACTAAGGAAAACAATTGGGGACTTAAGTGTATTAGAAATCGGTTTTGCACTAGTTTTTATGACACAGAAACGCTGTTTCCACTCATCTCTTCAGTAGATCTAGCCTAAGGTCTTTATGATGAACAACGACTATGCAAATATCTAACAATTGATCTGGAATCCACATGTAAATTGTTAGGTGCATAAAGTAAGTTTGTAATTTAATGCATATAAACGGTTGTGCCGTATTATGAGAGATTTTTACTCGATTTTCTGATTTTTAGAGAAAACAAGTCACCATAAATTCTTCCTGAAGTACCTAGACTAGCCACCTCAAATTGTTTCTATCAATTCAACTGCGCTTGTGGGGCAAGTTATATTGGCCATTGCTCTAGAAACTTGATTTTTCGTGCTCGAGAACATCTCCCACTATGGCTAAGTAAAGGTGTGGTGAAAACCGTTAACAATTCGATATTGGACCATCTGGTGGAAACCGCCCACAAAGCCAGCCAGCGTGGAAGAACCCTCCCCGATCATCATCTACTGGGTGCCTAATAAGTCACCAAAATCATCGAAGCATCAAATGCTCCAAACAGCAGAGGCTATTGCAATTCGTCTCAACACAACCAGTGCTCTGTGTTCAAAAGAAGCAAATACAGCCAGCCAGTCCCTACTACTGCCCTAGCTGGCCTTCAGTCGAGACTATAAATCCATGAATTTGTAATATCATCTTTCCTAATTTTTCTGACATTCAGCTTATTTTATGTTGAACTGTAATCTATCAATATTATTGGTTCGATGTTATTTAAACAACATTAATGTTGTTCGTAACACTAATTCACTCATTCACTATAGTGTATATATAATTGTAGAGCCTGATGATGAAGTTATCGAAAAGAGTACTCTTTGTTCAGTGCCCATTCTTTTGAAAATTCTGTTTCTCACAAAAATTTACAGTTTTTAGCCACATACTTTGGAGGTTTATTCCTATATCATACTTCAATAGCATCAAAGAAATCAGAACTATCTAAAGTGACGAAATTTCACCACCTTCTTTGGAAGGAATGACCTCTAAAGATGGCAGTTATAAGTGGTAAACATTTTGTTACTAAATAAAGTGAGTAGCACAACCTTATCACAGGAACTGAAATCAGTTGTTACCAGTTACGCGGCTCTTTAAATGGTACCTTCACTACAGGACACAACCTTAAGAAACAAACTTTAAAACCACCATATCCCAAGCCGGTTCATTGATAGAATGCCCACCAACTAAATCTCATTTAGTCCATATTCGATTCCCGACTGACTCTTGGCTGATAATAAACCCAAGGGAGAAAGAGGGTTAAGCATCTGGTTAGCAACCCGACCCCTTGAAGGTTCATCTTCCACTAAAAAATAAGAGGAACGACTAAACAAATATCTCACCGTAGTCAAAATAACAGATAAGCAGCATGAACGAGAACAACTGTACCTCCACTGTATTTCGTGTTAGTCATCCTTTTGAAAAGTTCAGAGGAATCCAGATGAAAATACTTATTTGATACTCTGTTAGTCAATAATCTTGCATTATTTCTTGTTTTTCGTTCTCTCATTGTCGCCTGCATTATGGGCTTATTCGTGTTTCTATGCCGTTTTGACCATATTTTACTGCTAAGAAACACTGACCTAACATACCAATAAACTTACAAATCATAATACCACATCTGTATTATTCGTAATTTATCTTTGTTGTCCTTGAAAACAATTAAAAAGACAAGTGAAGTCAGTCAAACTTATTACCCTTCAGCACTAAAATGTTCTTGACTAGAGAACTCAAATCCAATTCAAGGAATGAGAAGAAATTACGTTTTTCTTTTTCAATGAACATGTGAAGGTTTTCTGCAAGGTTACCAAGTCATCACCTCATCTTGTCCTATTTTCATTTTAGTTATCTCATACTTTCTGTTAGTAGAAATTCTTATGAAAATACCGAGATAGTTAGTTATGTAGTCCTTTTGCATCTTCAGAAAATGTTTTACTCTCATCCGATTTCTGTAAATCTGAATTTCTACAATAATTAGTCTGTCTATCAACTTATTAACTTTTATTAATGTATCTGTGTAAAATCAGCAAGGCTATGAAGACGTAACTTTTCTCTCTTTAATGAATTCTGTAAAAGTACTCTGATATTTTATTAATGTTAATGGTGTCCTGTACTCTTACACAAATTGTTTTATGTTTATTTACTTTTTAGCATCATGAATTCCATCTTTCTCTACACAACGCTTTAATCACCTTAAAGTAGTAGCCATATATATAATTCCCGTAGGTTCCGAGTGAAACACAGATTCAGAGACACATCCTCATCCCATCCTCTTCTCTTCCACCCCATTTAGCTGACTTCAAGATTGTCCAAAATCTCTAATCTCCTCCGTCACACAATTTCCTCCATGTCGCCCTCGAGCTTACTCCATAACCGCCGTTTCCTACTCCAATTTCGCTCGATGTGTTGTTTTGGCAAGTGATGTTACTTAATGGTCTTCTTAGTGTATGTCTGATCCGTCTTCATTTTCTTCGGAATATTTGATGGACTATAGGTTGTCGGTCGGTTTGTCACTCGTCAGAGTTCCTTGTTGCTAATCCTTTCCAGCCAACCATCTGACCTTCAGTACAGAACAAAGACAGCTGTCGATAAAATTTTGAAGTCTATCGAAATGCTTATAGTGGTGCACATGCCAGATTCCTATAAAACCAATACTTGAAAACTAATCTGATACTCACTAGCGACTGGCCCTATTCAGATAGGCAGTTACCTGGAGTTCTAGTTGGAAGCCGTGACTAGTAGGGTGCAGCAAGTTGAAGGTGAGGCAGTAACTCATTCAAAAAGGGAAGCGGTATGTTATGAAGTGATCGAAGCTGGAATTCATGGGCTGGACACTGGGTCCCAGCGGGTTAATGGTCTACGAGCTTGCCTTGTGACCAGAAGGTCCTGTGTTCGAACTCCTGTGGTGGGTGCGTGTTACCGAAGAGTTCAAAACTAGGATGAAACAGCTGGTTGTCCATCATTGTCTACAGGTTCTCCAACTGATTTCAGCTCATGATGAAATCCTCCAACCAATCAAACAAAATCTCTACAAAACCAGTAATTGAAAATATCTGGAACACTTAGAATCACTGATTAACTTGACGTTAATGTTGAAATTCGAAATCTTGTTCTTTATGCTTAGTGTAGCAGATTTTCAAACTGATTTTAGATTAATGACGCCTTTCACATCCTGGCTTTGACATGTTTATCTGTATCACCGGTCGGTGGCTGAAACAATGCTCCCTGGATGAGGGAAAATGCTTACCTCATGAGAAGCTCTCCTGATGATAGTGATTTCTGCTTATTTTTGTTGTTGTTAATTGGATGTTTTCATCACATCTGTCTCTCCATATATTCGCTTCAACAATAATATTCTAAAACACCACTTATGATGCAGCCTAGAATTCTCAGCATTTCGTACAGTATCGCTCTAATTTGCTCAATAATAACAAAAAATGCATAACAGAGTATGCGTAAACAAAACTGATAATAGCAACGTTTTTGGCATTAATAGTAACAATAAAGACGAAAATGTAAGAAAGTATAAAGTAATAGAAATAGTGTCACCGTAAAATACAAGTAGGAGAAGAGCTGATTATTTTGTTAATTACATAGTGAATTGTAAGTTTCCCAATTAACACCATTCCCATCACATAGAAGGACAGCCGAATAGAGTATCGTTGAGCTTTTGCATTCAGTTGTGCGCACATATAACCTTTTACTATGACTTCTAGTCCTATCTGACGAGATACAAGAGGAGAGTTGTGGATGAAGAGGGTGGTGAGAGTCAGACAATATGGATTTAGTCCATTTCTTGCATGAGTTCAGATGCCTGTTCGTTACACAGTTGTAACAAGCTGACTTAGTGGCACACCATATACCCTACCGACAGCCTTTAAATCCCTTCGCACTATGACGTAGTCCTTTTTGCGAAGTGAAGGAAGTACTAAGGTGAGGCAATAAAGAACAAAAGGTGAGATGCAAGATTTAACAAACTGCAAAAGTAGAGGTTGAGTGATTCCTGATTGTCTTAACCTCTTAATGTAGAAGGTTAGATGAAACATTCTCTTAGAAATCAAAAAGATGTAGGATGACCAAGAAACATCAAATAATAGAACTATTCCAAGATATTTAATTCATGAATTAATTTCTATTTCAGTGCCCTCTGCGTAACAAGCATCGTGTGAACGAACAAGTTCATGTAAATCACGTTTATGCTTGAAGGTGAAGTTAGCTGTCTGGCATTCAGAGTGATTTAAGGCAAGACCTTTTAAATTAAACCACTGGCTGATGTCAGAGAATAATCAATTCGGTTTTTAAGATTCAGATCAGGAAGTAGCTTGTAAATAAACAGTCAAAGGACCAGAGTATTTAACGAAGTTACTTCCGTTCGAAAGAGTTAAGTCATTTGAGAAGAAGGAAAAAAAGGGGACAGAACAGCACTTTTGGGGACTCCCGCCTGTGTATGGAAGACAGAAGAAGATTTGCCTATATATGTGGTGAGAGCAGCCTGTTAGCCAATCGGTTGACAATAATCTACGTCAATGTCTAGGTCACTAACATGGGCCGTGAGAAAATATGAACAAGGCTGATTCAATAACCAATCACAGCAAACTAAAACGTGGGCAAATATGATTCGCAGATAGATGGCTCCACTTTCCGAGGAACTCGAAAACAACCAATCAGAAGACTGCGTTTGTCTACTTGACTAAGTTATAATAATGTATGTGACATTTATATAAATACGTGTTGATTTCCAAAATAAAACGATCTGTTGCCTGGCCCTTGTCTTCTGTTGTTACATATATACAGTGCACGGCGTTCTGTTAAAAAGTGCAACCAATTAACAGCTCAGGACTCAGTTTGTGTCAAGGAAAGCTTATTTAACAAAAACATTTAGTTGCAGAATCAAAAGCAGAAGTGTAGTCAACGAAGTTACATCGGAAATATTTGACTCCTTTGTCTTATCAGGAAACGATATTATGATCTAAGACAACATTAATGTTTAAAAGCACACTGCTTAGGGTCATTAAAACGTTTCAAATAGGTAATTAATTTCAGAAAAGGAGGAGCAATTGCGATAATTCTGAATTTAGCATTGATACCAGTACATAATTCAGATACCGTCTTTCTATGTGAAGGGTACAACATTACTGGAGAAATAAGCATTTAAAATATTCGTAACAGGATAACAAAATATCTGTACATCTTCTGAGAACAACAGCATGTACACCACCAGGACATAGCCTTTGGGAAGGTCTTAGGGATTTAGGACATTTAAACACATAAAGTTACTAACCTTATGGTTTGTAACATTAGGAATGATAACGTTGGCAGAAGAGCGTATGAAAGACCTATCAGGAGTATCTAAATTTAAAGAGGGAATAATAGCGTTGTGAAAGCTGGCTGCAAGCCAAAATTGTAGACAATAATTTACGTTAGTGTTCACGTTTCGAATCGAGGTCATGAAAAAAACACAATAACAAAGTCTAACCTTGGGGAACTCACCAGTCAATCACAGCAGACTTAACATGTGCAAATACGATTCACAGGTATGTGGCTTTACTTTCTAAGAAACGGTGGCAAGTAGTACAGAATAACCTTTAGTAAGTAAACAACCAATCAGAAGACGTTACCTCTCTGCTAACAATAACGTTAATAACAATGTACAAAAAATCTGTAAATATCTGTCGATTTTCTTAATAAACTTTCTGTTGCCTGGCCCTTATCTTCTGTCGTTACAACAGTACTTTGCTTTCTACGACTAATAATTTCATTATGAAGTTATATGTACATATATAACACTTAGTGAACAATAAAGATGTAGCAAAATAGGATTCTAGTGTGTCGGTGGCATAGCGGACGCTTGGCAACCATACACATGGTCTGGGGTTCGATCCTCGGCCACCGACGCACTCCTTTACCTCGCTAAGCCAGAAATAATGCTGGTAAAGAGGAAAGGTTGGACATGAGGCTAGCCATCCCATCCTGTAAAATAAACACTGCTACAGAAACTTCAAGCCACTAGCTTGAGACCCTATGTTCCACTGAGGAGCGTGAAGGATAAAAAAATAGGATTCTATGGTCTAGTATGCAGAGTCATTGGGAACTGTCCTATTTGAACGACACATGATTTCACAGGCATAAATCCAGTTGTAGAGAACAATACAAAGTGGAAATCATTCATTAGTCTATGTATTACGATAATCAAGTTTATAAGCTTTGAAAAATTTTAATCAAGTGTAATGAACAACACAGAGAAAGAACTATTACTTTAAGCTTTCATATTAGTCTTTTTAATACACAGACAAAATGAATTTGGCATAACTTTAGTGCTACACCAATTGACTGACATAAAAATAGACAACTTTATAGTAATTTTTGTGAACAAATTCCACTTCAAGTGAATCGATCATATTCATCAAATATAACCTTGCCATCAAAGAGGAAAATTAAAGTCCAAAATTAGCTTATAGAATGTTACAAGTATAAAACTTGGGCACTGTGGTAGAGTATAACTGCATTATGGATAAGATTTTATTTTGATAAATAACTCAGTGTTGTACAGTAATATTCACTGATGACTTTTCGGCCACAAATTACTGCCGCTCATAATCATACCAAGGCACTCACACAACTTTCTTGCTTCATGTATATACATGAGTAGAAATTGATGATTAAACGTTTGAATAAAATCAATATAATACTTGCGAAAAACAGAAATGAAGATAAGGTACATTCAGAAACAATATTAGTGTTATCAATAAAATTCAACAGGATGGGAAATAAGATGTTTTGATAGTAAAATAAATAAATAACTTGTTAGGATGTTATAATGTGAATTGAATTGAAATGCATTTTAACATTGTTAATTGTCCTCCGATTTGACTGGTATTAATTTCTCCCATATTTCCGGTATTTGCGTTGAGTCACTTCTATTGCATATGTTGTGTTGGGTGTAGACTCGATGATCCAGGATTCAATAATCAATCTCCCTATCCACCCACCTATATTACATTTCGGAATTTTAACTCTATTATGTGTTTGTGTGCTAATGCATGCAGTGCGATTGCTGAGCTTTTTCTCTGTTTTAATTACTCACCTTTGTGGGATCAATCATGATAACCTAAGCCGAATTCTTAAGTTCTGATAATCTCACTACTCCTTCCTGATCTACTAGTTTGTCCTATGTAGTTGACTTAACTCGCAGTCATTGCGAGGTATTTTATAAATTATATCATTTTGTTTAATTGGGTCCACCGGATTCTGCACGTATTCTCGGTAAATACTCACCAGTCATATACTGAGTAAATACATGTTAACCAACCTTTTATTAGGTCTCAAATCATGTAGTCACGAAAAAAGATTAGTAATCAATTTCTCAAGTGTGTGTGTATGTGTTTAATATACACTTTTACCAATGGCATTCATGTTTCTTTATTTACCAAAATATGATGCTTGTTTGGAATCAAAGACACGTCTGTGCTATGCTCACGTGGTGTAATCTTTAATTGGTTTCCAACATTCTAGTATCAATAAGAATTAATAGGGAGCTCCACAACAAACATATATGTAGACAACTTAGACTGAGACTTTTATACTCAATTAATGAATTCATCTTGGTTCTACATTTTACTCGCTCATACATCTACCTTAATTGATAATTAAACTCAGCGCCTACACTTCATGTAGGTGGTATTAGAAAGTAAATATAAATAAATAGAAGAATAGTTTATTTGATGGATGGTGACTAAGAATAGAATCCAGAATGTTAATTCTTTACTATTTCAGAGTCCTCAGCTGGATGTAACTGCAATATTCAATGAGTAGTAGTGTTCCCTTGTGATACTTGAACTCACCAACAATCGTTTCAAACGCCTAGAAAGTTATCCATTAGGCCCCTTAAGGCCACAACAGCTACGTCTTAAACAGCGGGTATCAGTTATAATCTATTTAAGTTGATTTTGTTTTTTCTGTCAGTTGATTTTGTTCGACTGAAATCATCGTTCTTGTTGACATATTGGCTTCTGGAACTGTCGTTTTGATGATATCCATGTGTTAACATGATATGGTTTAAGTTAAAATTTTTTCAAGTATTGGTTTTTTTCAGAGGGATTTTGTTTGATTGGCTGGAGGATTTCATCATGAGCTGACATCAGTTAGAGAACCATTGGAGTACTGGACTGCCAGGAGAATCGTCCTGGTTTGGGACTCCTCATAAGTATGCACCCACCAGGGTTCAAACCTAGGACCTACTGGTTGCAAGGCGAGTTTGGAGACCATTAAGCCACTAAGACCCGATCCAACGGTCCCTTAATTCTAACTTCTGCCAATTCACGATATAGCGCAACCGCTAGCCAATGCCTTCCGCGGGCATTTGTCCTCACACTTGACCTGCTGCACCCTACTGGTCACCACTTCCCATCAGAAAATGGTGATAAAATCCTGTAAATTTTTTTTATTTCATGCTTATGCTCAAACATTTTTGAAGTCTCTAAGCTTAAAGTCAACTTGTCACCGAAAGAAATACAAAATTAACTCAAAATAAGAAATAAGCATTTGCTTCAGAATATGTATGCGCACTCGATTCTTTACAGTATTTCAGTAAAAGTGAAGGAAAATATTTTTTGAGAAGCTTGTAAAAACATCCTTTCAAAGTAGTATATATGCTATAAAATGTATATATATTTTAGCAGAAACGATGTCCTCAACTTATCTCCAGAAACTTATATTCAATTTATTTAAATAGTCTCTGTTATTTGACTATTAAAAAAGTCGATGAAAATATCTTTTGTTTAATGCAATCAACTGTTATGCTTGTTTTGTCCTTGAATCCTCAAATCGTATTCTACTTCTTTTCAGAGACGGTTTTATAGTTGATTCTTGAATCTTGACAAACATACGGAAGATGTCCTAATTTTTATTTTCAAGTGTTGAACTCTAAGAATCACATTCATTTCAAGATAGATTTCATCCTTGGTATAAGATAGTTGGAGGCAATCGGCAGGAAGCCTTGGACCTAGGTTTCGTACTAGTTGGCACTCGTCAGCAAGGCGTATCTGCAACCTTGAAGAAACTCATGCCACTCCTGAGATCTGAACTCGCGTCACCCAGTGCTGCAGTCAGAGACGTTACCACTGAGCTATTCAGGCTCACAAATTACCTCCTGTAGGACTGTATTGGATATTTTTGATTGTACACTAGTCAGTAACTAGTGTAATGTGTCTAGTCATATCTTCGCTACAGACTGGATTCTATCAGTCAAGCTTGCACTAGTTACTGACTAGTGTACAATCAAAAATATCCAATACAGTCCTACAGGAGGTCATTTGTGAGCATGAATAGCTCAGTGGTAACGTCTCTGACTGGAGCACTGGGTGACGCGAGTTTCTTCAGGGTTGCAGATACGCCTTTCTGATGAGTGCCGACTAGCACGAAAACTAGGTCCAAGGCTTCTTGCCGATTGCCTCCAACTATCTAATACCAACAATTCACAGTGCACCGTAATGGCGAGCTACCTAGCATGGTGGCCACATTGCAAGCTTGACCGATAGAATTCAGTCTGCAGTGAAGATAGGACTAGACACATTACACTAGTTACTGACTAGTGTGCAATCACAAAGAGTTTCATCCTTCAGTGACATGAGTTACAATAGAAAAGCTTCTTTGTTAGCTTTGATGTGAACATGGCTAGTCATGCACTGACATGAACACTATATTGGACAGTTTTCATTTGTTTCTTTATGGCTTTTATTTCTGAGGATTTTGTAAGTATAAGAAATCGCGTATTTTGTTTAATAAGTGTTGATGTTGTCGTTGTTGTTCTGGTCGTCGCTTTTCCCAGTTTGAATTTTTTGTTGTATCTGTGCGTTAGAGATGATTTCAAGTGTCGTGTTTTGGAAGCCTATTCTAGCGAAGTTAGATAAAGCTACTACACATTATCACTCCATCATAATATATTTTGGCAATGGAGTCATAACAACATGAATCAGAACACCACTGAATATGTATTTCAATCTTAGTTTGTGGCTTTCTAGAAGTGCACAAACAAAAACCCTTCAGGAGTTGAACGAAAAGACCATCATTATCTCATAATGAAATAATTGATTCCATAGTGAACAGCATTCAGAGATGAATTTATTATTCATTCATCATATCAAGGTGCTCAGTTGTGTTGTATATATTAATTTACTTCATTCTTCATATTATTATTATTGTTCCCTTGGGTTCCTAGTGGAACTTATGGCTTCAACTGCACGTCTCCACCTGCTTCTGTCTTCTGCTACTGTACTTTTCATATGCATCCATGTTAGTCCATACTCTTTCAACTCCTCCTCACACGATCCCCTCCATGTCACACTTGCACTGACGTCCCACTCACCGCTTCCCTTTCGGCCTGGTTCCACTCGAGCAATGGCCTGATGCGCGATGTCACCCAGCGGTCTCCTCAGAGACTGTCCAATCCATCCCACTTTCTTTTGCATATTTGTTGGTTGGCGTTTGGTTCTTGTTTTGTTTCTCCCCATAGATTCTTATTGGTAATTCTTTCCGGCCCGGTCATCTGATCTTCAGTATAGAGCGAAGACAGTTGTTGATAAAAGTCTGCAACAGGCTGTTGGGAATATTCTTTGTGACCCACCCGCCAAGTTTCTGATCCGCATAGAAGAACTGACTGACTTGACGTTGTTTGTATTGAAAATCCCACCGAATTTTGCTGTTGATGCTGGCTGAGTGACGAAGATTTCCAGATTGGTTTCAGGTTGATGAATGTGTTTCTCGCTCGCCTTCCCGATTCTCGCTCGATTTAACATCCTCGTCCGTTCTGACTGCCTGTAGCTGAGACAATGCTCCATAGATCAGTGATTGAATGAAGTAACCTCTTTCAAATCCCTCCCGTTGATGGTGATTGGCGCTGGATGTTGCTGCTGTTGTTGTTATTGGTTGGTTATTTTCATAACCTCGGTCTTGTCTATGTTCACCTGGAGTCCTGTCTTTTCTGCTTCTTCGACCAGTTTGACGGTTTTCGCTTGTAAGTCTTCGATTTTGTGTGACATCAAACATAAATCATTCCCGCGCGAAATCCAGGTCTTCTAGGTTCTTCACGTCGGTCGGTCCAGGATATCCCTGTCTTCCCGTTTCCCACTGTCTGACGCATAATCCAGTCCACTACAATTAAGAATATCGTTGGTGATAATAAGCACTCTTGTCCGACTCCTGTGTTTACTTCGAACACGTAGCTGAGTTTGATAATTTTTTTTGAGTCTGAGTAATGAAGGCATTTTCTAGTTCTATGGAATACGTGATCTTACATACAATTATTTTGAATGTAACATTATCTTCAATGAGTGTGTGTGTGTGTTTTAAAACTGTGTTGCTGTACTCTATTTTGTTTTTCCATACAGTAAAATATAAATAGAACCAACATTATCTCCGCATCCTCCTTATTCAGTCATGTGAAAACCTAACGAAAGCAAAGATGTGCATATACACAGTAAAAATATGAGCACTTTAAGTTTGTATAGACTAATCACATCAAAATCCAAAATTCTTTTTAAAAAAAAAACTTCACACCAATGTGTGAGAATAAAGTAACGTATCAAGAATCACGTCAGTAGTCATCTACTTTATCTAACCAATAAACTTTCAAGACAGTCTTGAAAATTGTTAAAATTAGGTTTATGCTGTTGTTTGTAAATGAATTTATTCTTCAGGCTAATATAGACACAAAAAAATGTGTCTGTGTATCGATGTTTGCGTGTACACTGACTCACGACATCGATTGGCTTCAGATTTAGTTTTGGTCAGTTAAAGACTCTCGTAAACAAAAGTAACTTATTCGAAATACTGAAATCTCAATTCTCAACTAGAACTTAATTATCAAGAAATAAATGAACACGCTTAATTTGTCAAGCTCTCCAAAGTTCACAAATAGCGTAAGTGAAAATGTAATTAGTTTGAATATCCCTATAACAAACACAAAGATTATTCTGTTTAGTGTTTTACATTCAGTATTCATACAAATAAGCAATTATGATAAATACGGAGCTTGTAGATGTATCCAGTGCTCATATCTCCTCTCATCTGGATAGTTTAATTGTACAGTATTCATTTTCCTCCTAGACAACATTCGTTGTATCAACTTCTTGGTGAGTGTGTAAAAAGGAAATATCAGTGCTACTGAAACTTCACAGTCTAAAGCTTGATACCCCATGTTCCATCCAGAAAGAAAAGGAGTGGGTTGATAAAAAGTCGTTTCTTTAAGATCAGCCCGTTTCCCAGTCGGGTTATTCCATAACTGTATTAAACAGATATGGACATATGCATGTCATTTGACTTTTCCTTCGTTGATTGATTTGGTGGATATCTACTTCCCATGAAATAATATTGTTACCACCGTTACCATAGAGAAAGTTGGAAGATACTCCTGCTAATATTCGCTTCAGGATAAGTTTACTGTGGCGCGTCTCATCTTTTTCAGTATTGTCTGAAGTCACCTATTTCAGTGTGTATATGAGTATGTGCTGTGGGCTTATTATTATTATTATTATTGGTGTTGTTGTAACAGTCTCGAAGGATAATAAAAAACTGATGGTTGGACCACAAAACCCACAGTAAACACCAACACCACTAAATTCATCCACCTGAACTGAACAAATTCCTGTCACATGAATTCCACCAAAACCGAAACCAAAAATAAAATTTAATTTAGAAATGTTACGATAAAGATCACAAACAAAGATAAGGATGCAGAATGAAAGTGGAATTTGAAGTGTAAACATCTAGTTGGAAAGATCTGGCTGTGACGTTTCGTTTTGATTGCATCAGTGTTAGCTAAATAAGGAAAACAGAGTAGAAATTCAACTTCTGAGAATAACATTGTCCAGATTTACATCAGTTTCCACCTCCACAATATACATATATAGCTATCCTGTAGAACATGGATTCTTCTTAATCTTATATATACAACTAAACCACGAACGGTGGTGAGTACTGGACACATAACATCATGTATTGCTTGAAACAGACCACTCTGATGACAACATCACACTGTCACTTTGATTCAATTCTTGTATTGGTCACCGATGGAGTATTGTTATTTTGATGAGGACCACAGTGAACCACGAATAAGGAACTATACAAGACAGGTACTAATTTTGCTAGAGCATTCTGAAGAAAATACCGCCAAAGTTAGCGCACTTGATTACATTGAAATAATATGCACATCAGTTGTGATATTGCCTTGCTTTGTGATGGGCTGTAGTTACTTCAGAATGCGAACAAGTAGTGTCGAAAACTCTAGCCGAGAAGCTTAGTGGATGACGTGCCATTATTTGGTTAAGTGCTCCTCTGTGTTTAATTTGTTATCACCAGGAATGATGCAAAGTGACGAAGTTAGACAGCTAGTTTGGTAACAGACATCAGCTGGGTATTATCCAAGGTCACCCAGTTCACAGCTGTCTCCTATTTCACTTGGTAAACTATGTATACTATGATATTTTGTATTTTAAAATAATTATCACCCATTGCATCTACGATATAAGTTGTAACAGGCGGATAGATAAAATGGACGTGATGTTTACTGACAAGATTTTTAGACGGTATAGTATCAAGGGAACGATGAGCAAAGGTTAGGAAACAAGTTGAATAGCCGACTTTTCATCAGAGGCTGGACATTTTAGTACATTAGAATCAATCAAGAGGAAAGGAAAAAAAATAATTTCAGGAAACCTAAGCATCAGCGCATAATGTGACACTCAGAGCCCAATAGCCCAGGAGATAACGCTATGGCGTTTGAAACGATGACTAACACATATGAGTCTCTCAGTGGGCACATCGTTCAATGAGAATTAGTTGTTTCAAAATGATGAAGAAAACGTATGTTCTGGGTTCTACCTCCGGCCACCATAACCAGTCAACAATAGCGACACAACATATACTTCTCTTATCCTACATTCTATTTGTATATTATTGTTATTATACAGTGATGATTAGTAGTGACCTACGATGGTGACCACTTTTCACAGTTAACTGGCATAATTCATGTACGCAGAAAAAGACAGCAGTGAAACTCGCGCTGTCTTGGTGATAACAAAGTATGCAAATCTTACTACGTTACCCTCTGCCCTGTCCAGAGAACTTTATTTTTCGTCTAAACATAACTCGCTCTACCCCCTACTTTTTTGGCTATTTTATTAAAATATATGTATTTTCTGTGGTTACATAACCTATTATTTGTTATACTCTTTCTAGTTAAACTTTGTTTCCACCTACAAATATTTGTTGAACCCTGGCCTTTAGTTTCCAAGCCTATTCTTCTCATTTTCCTATTATTAGTCAATCAATTTCACTCTTAATTATTTAACAACTTACATCAGTCCTGACTAATGTTACTCTTATTTCCTACCAGTCACTCATTGCTGTTGTGGGGAAAGTATGTTCGAATCTTTAATGTAATTTATATTTTTGTATTGTCCAGGTTGTAGCTATTTGAGAAGAATCTTCGAAATAATAAAAGCAAAGAGCTCATATTCTCTTGTTACATTTGTCGTTCTTGTCTTGTTCAGATTTACTGATAGAATTCACTTTTCACAGTTATCACAGGATGACATTTATTACTACCTAATGAAAAATCTAAGCATCCATTACAATCCTAGAGGAGGTCAGTCGTGAGCTCGAATATCTCAATGGTAACGTCTTGGACTGCAGAAGTGAGTACTCAGTTTTGAATATCAGCAAGCACAAGATTTCCTTGAGGATTGAAGACATGCCTTTCATACGAGTACCAATAAAGAGGTTTCAAGGCTTCTTAATTTCCTCATTAAGGAGCCTGTGAATACAATAATGAATAAAGTAAAAAAAATCCACAGAGGATTTAATATGCTGAATGAAGCCGTCACTGGATGAGTCTAAACGGTTTAATTTAATGCCGAAAACTAATGATGCTAGTAGAGTATATGGTACTATTCCAGTGCATAAATCAACGCTTCCTTTCGGTTGCTTCCAAGCATCAAACAAAAAATGCAGTATTTCATTGACTTCAATGAGTATATTCAGAAAGCTTGTAGTTCGTTATATATATATCATCACTAAACTTTCAAGAAGATATCAGCTGATGGGAGTACGTGAACTAAATTGATGTATTCATTCTTTTTGTATAATAACCTTGTCTAACAGTTTAACTCTTTCTATTTTCATCAATTGCAATGAAATCCACATTTAAAATAACATATCTAATCTCGAGATTGTTTATTCAATGCCTATTTGAAAGGAGATCCTTTGTCATCTTTATTCAGCAGATATGTCTCATAGAATTTTCACATCTTCATACATAATCGAATACCTGACTGAAATCAGAATGAATGTTAATCAACATTAAATGACATTACATTTTGCATTTATTATACCTGAATGATTTATCTATCCTTTACTATTTATTATCGAAAATACCAAGCGAGATAGTTGCGAAGAAATTAAGAAAATCAGATCAAAGAACTTTTACTGCTGGCGAACTACCCGTATTATTCTCTACACGACCGATGGTGCTACCTCGACTGAAAGATGAAGTACCTAGACTAGCCACCTCAAATTGTATCTACCAACTCAACTGCGCTTGTGGAGCCAGTCATATTGGCCGTCGCTCTAGGAACTCGATTTTTCGTGCTCGAGAACATCTCCCACTATGGCTAAGTAAAGGTGTAGTGAAAACCATTAACAGTTCGATGTTGGACCATCTGGTTCAAACCGGCCAGCCACAAAGCCAACCAGCGTGGAAGAATCCTCCCCATCATCATCTACTGGGTGCCTAATAAGTCGCCAAAGTCATCATCGAAGCACCGAGTGCTGCAAACAGCAGAGGCTATTGCAATTCGTCTCAACACAACCAGTGCTCTGTGTTCAAAAGAAGCAAATACAGCCAGTCAGCCAGCCCCTACTACTGCCCTAGCTGGCCTTCAGTAGAAACTATAAACTCATGAATTTGTAATATTATCTTTCCTAATTTTTCTGACATTCAGCTTATTTTATGTTGAACTGTAATCTATCAATATTACTGATTCGATGTTATTTAAACAATAGTGTTGTCCATAACACTAATTCATTCATTCACTGTGATGTAAGTATAACTGTAGAGCCTGATGATGAAGTTATCGAAAAGAGTACTCTTTGTTCATTGCCCATTCTTTTGAATATTTTATTTTTCCTTAAAAGCAGTACTTCTGCCCTCACAGGTCTTGTTCGTTCTTAATTGAATTCACTTACATTACATAACTGAATAATGACCACATATTTAGTTAATTTCTGACATATACTGATATTTATTTGATAATTGTCGCTTATTTTTGTGATTGAGATGGTAATTAATTTTACACTCTTATAAATACATGTGTATGTATATGTGCTTTGGTTGTCTCACTTCCTACAACTACAGTTTTTGTTGATTTTGCGTAGTCAAGATGATTCCCAAAAGAGAAAGTAATATATAACTGTAGTTCTGAAGTAGTATATTTTCCTACAGGGCATATAACTTTCTATTATTCAGGTGTCAGTAATGATAACTTTGTAAGTTGTTACATCATAAGTCTGTTTATTGATTAAAAATAGGCTACAGAAGAACTTCACTAATGAGCTTTTAGCCTATGTTTTGTACTGACTGTCACATGAAATTTTTGAGGAACTTCTCATGTATTTAAAGGATTCTTACAAATACCTTTTCCACTATCGTATTGCGTTAGTTACCACACTGACACACCTATTTCATAAGTTATGGTTAACATCTAGATACTGACTGCTATTAAGTAACGAAGTGGAAAACATGTATGATAAACTAAGATAGGTGAGCCTCTGATATTTAAGATAATAAGTGTTCCGTGAGTACTAAATCTGTAGTTAGTGTTTTTTTCAGAGACTGTAGGTGACTGAGGTGTCGTTGATTTCCTCTGGATTTTCATTAAAAATCCTTGCAAATATGAATAATATCCAAAAGGATAGTTCGACATAAATTTGAGCTTTACTGAAGATAATCCTAACTCAGAGAATAAAGAATAAGTAAAGTTTGTCTTTAAACTTGAATATGCCCAAATATTGAAGCCCTATGGAATGACTATTCATTATTTCTATTCGGTATATCAATCGCCGTAATCAACAGTCATTCCTCATTTACCACAACAGTTTTTATGAAAATTGAGTATAGACTTCAACGGTGGAACTCATAAACTTATCGTAATCTTTGAATCACATTGATTGTGTGCATTCTATAGTTTATATTTTAGTATGTGCGTCGGTGGCACAGTGGTTAGGACTCTCGCCAACCATCCACATGGTCCGAGGTTCGAGTCCTCACCGACGTACACCTCATATCTATGGTCGGCCTGCAAAATTAGGCTACCGATATCACATGCTGAAAATTCCATACTTGTACCAAAATTACGGTGTGGAATCAAGCTGTAATCAAAAAATAAAAAAAAATATCTAAATAAATTTGTGCTAAATTTCAGTACAGCTGCGCAACTTGATGATATTATCATTAGAAAGGAGTATTTCGTATTCCTGGAATAAAAAAATACCTATCCAACAACAACAGCAAGCACCAATTACCATTAAAAAGAAAAATTTAAAGGAAGTTACTTCCTACTCTGTCAACAATGTTTCAACTATATTCAGTCCACATAAATGAAGATGTTGAAGCCAATCATGATCAGAAAGGCAAAGAAAAACTTTATTACTCTGAAAGTAGTCTGGAAACCTTCTGCTCTAAGCCTGAGGAATAAGATTTGGATTTTCAACAACAATAATATCAAGTCAGTCTGAACTTCTAAATGATTCAGAGACTTGAGGCACACGTTACCAAAAAAAAACATTTCTCACAGACTTCAGACTTTCATCAACTACGGACTTTACTAGCTCTATACCGAAGGTCAGATAACTGGTCAGAAAGGATTAGCAACAAGAGACTATGACAGATAAAAAACCAACTGAAAACTTACTGCTAGTCGAACAAATATATTGAAGGAAATGGAGGCCTACCAGAGACACACTGAGGATGCCATTGATTGACATCGCGCAAATGTTTAACCTCAAGTGGAGCAAGAGTGAGAAATGACGAGTTGGGCGTTTGTCCGAGGGAAACATGCAGAAGATCATGTAAGGAGGAGATGACAAGTTATGGACAATCTTAAAGCCAGATAAAAAGGATTTCAGACAAATATATGGAGTATAGATGTGTTGCTGAAGTTCTGTATTCCACTAGGGACCTAAGGTAGTAGTAATAATGATTTGTCATTCTTGAATAAATGGATATGTTTCGTGAGACAAAGTGATGACTACCTAGGATACAAAAAGTTTGTAATTTTAAACTTCTCTATTCGCTTCTTGTCTGACTGCTAGTGTCATTTTACTTAACAAATTAACAGACAATACGATCTCAGATACTGAAGGTAAAAATCTGTTCCACTTATATTAAGACACATCTTTCCTTTTACCACTTCCATAAAATAAGTAACAATCAAACAGAATAGTATACCGTCTAACAAATTTCATTTGAACAATTTATTACAGAACGTATGTATCGCCATGAACCAAAATCACTTACAGAACCACTCTACAGCTGTTTCGTCCTTGTTTAGCACTCTCCACCAGTGATTACCGATGATTGAAGCCGTTAATTTCAAGTTTTGAATGATTCTATAGCTGATGTCAGCTTGTGATGATAAATTAATTTAGAAACCGTTAAAGTCTGAGTACATCATAAAAGGTTAGACTTGAATGTATAACTTTGCAATAAATGCTAGTCAGTTGCTTCTTACACAAACTAGAATTTATTACTTTCTAAAATGATTATCAGAATCAATATATCACATAGATTAAGGATATGTAATAATATTTGACATCATTAAAAATACAGAAATGGAGTAACAAATTAACACGCATGAATCATTGTATAAAATATTTCATTGTCTCATGATTGTAAAATCGAAATGCTCCTTAAAATACTCCTTTCTATACTAATTGTTTATTTAAATATTTAAAAAAATGACAGTCGTTTCACATCAATAAAATAGCATGGAATTTTTCACCATCAGCCGACTGCATAAACAATTACTTATCGGAGACCTTGGGTACATGGTGTCACAAAATTCCAGCCAAAGCTGATTACCTAGTGATAAAATTCATTAAAACCTAATTATTCTCCTCACATAGTATCATAATTTGGCTCTGTCAGTTCACAAACGTTTATGATATGATCTGTCATGAAATTTTAGTGACTGATTTTGAGCTGTTTTTTAAACGTATGTGGATATTGCGGATATTCAACTTTGTATATGACTGGTGAATAAATACAAAAGTATTAATTTAGTGCTTTTTAGACGTACAGCCTTCAGGAAGAAATCCTGCTATCAGGAGATCAAACATGCTTCATGACACTGTTTCTTTAATGCTCTTTTCAACATTACCATCTGTTTATTCTAAATGACATATTTATTGGCACTGATAATCGTCTAACCATACGTTTTCTTCATTAGGATATCTATTTTCACTGATTAAAAATGCCCATTAAAGTTTTAAAAAGAATAGGCACTGAACAAAGAGTACTCTTTTCGATAACTTCATCATCAGGCTCTACAGTTATACTTACATCACAGTGAATGAATGAATTAGTGTTATGGACAACACTATTGTTTAAATAACATCGAATCAGTAATATTGATAGATTACAGTTCAACATAAAATAAGCTGAATGTCAAAAAATTAGGAAAGATGATATTACAAATTCATGAGTTTATAGTCTCTACTGAAGGCCAGCTAGGGCAGTAGTAGGGGCTGGCTGACTGGCTGTATTTGCTTCTTTTGAACACAGAGCACTGGTTGTGTTGAGACGAATTGCAATAGCCTTTGCTGTTTGGAGCATTCGGTGCTTCGATGATGACTTTGGCGACTTATTAGGCACCCAGTAGATGATGATGGGGGAGGATTCTTCCACGCTGGTTGGCTTTGTGGCTGGCCGGTTTGCACCAGATGGTCCAACATCGAACTGTTAATTGTTTTCACTACACCTTTACTTAGCCATGGTAGGAGATGTTCTCGAGCGAGCACGAAAAATCGAGTTCCTAGAGCGACAGCCAATATGACTGGCTCCACGAGCACAGTTGAATTGATAGATACAATTTGAGGTGGCTAGTCTAGGTACTTCATCTTTCAGTCGAGGTAGCACCATCGGTCGTGTAGAGAATAATACGTGTAGTTCGCCAGCAGTAAAAGTTCTTTGAACTGATTTTCTTAATTTCTTCGTGATTATCTTACTTGGTGCATCGCCCTTGAATTGTGGTCGTATATAAAGGGCATCTTGGTTACAGACAGTGAGTAATCCTTTCCAGCTTTCTTTGTCATGTGTTTCTTGATGAATTTTTCGGGATAGCCATTTTCGATCAAAGTATCATTTACATTGCTTAATTCACCTTCAATTACTTCTTCTGAGCATATAGCTGTAGTTCTGTGGCTGAGGGTCTTCACTAAATTTCTTTTGTACTTGATAGGAACAAAGCTGTGAAAATGTGTATATTTTCCTGTCCAAGTGCTTTTTCTATGCAAATTTCTTTGTATGCTACCATCTGGTTTTCTTGTAAGTAGGACATCCAAGAAGGCAATTCTGTCTTGGGATTCCTCTTCGCATGTGAATTTCATAGCCGAATGTACTTCATTGAATTCAGTATTTATTGTACTCCTATCAGAAGCATTATCACAAAGAATGAAGGTGTCATCCATATATCGGCAATAAAATGATAGCTTACTGATAAGGTTGTTCAGAGGTCCATTTTCTAGCTTACTTAGAAATAAATCAGCTAGAATGGGACCCAATGGGGAGCCCATTGCCACCCCATCCGCTTGTCTGTAAAGGATGCCGTCAAATTTGAAGTTTACATTCATGGTACATCTTAATATCAATCCTTTTAGGATGTCAGTATGGATGCTAATATTTATCAACTGCTTGTCTACTTGTTCACATATGTAATTAATTGTTTCTATTAGAGGTACATTTGTGAATAACGATGTTATGTCCAGAGATATCATGGCTTTGTCCTTGATATTAATATCTTTTATTCTGTCTACGAATTCACTGAGGAAAGTAAGCATTACATTGGTATCGTATTTTGCCCATGGTAACAGTATCAGTTTTGTCTGCTTTTCGTAGGACTCTTCCTAATGCTGTCACCTTCTTTATTTTCCTCTTAATAGCCTTTTTTAGTGACACTAATTATCATTGCTTCTCTAAAGACGCTACTTTGCATACATCCTATGTCTCGTGATTAAATTATTTTTTATTTAAATTGTATCTGACAGCTTCCTAGATCAGATTATTAATGAACTGAAACTTGGACACAAATAACTGAAGGTATCTGAATAGTTGCATGGTAAGAAACCTGCATCAAAAGGATTCTTCTGAAAAACAACGAAGCGATTTTAACTCACAACTATATAGAAATATCATAAGTACATTTTATAAGCTCCTTCTAAACCTTTTCACTTTCTTATAATGAGGAGTTTATTCAACTGAATTTGAAAAACAAGGTCAAATCAATCCTATTTCAGTGAATTGATATTCGACAGACACACTGCGGTACAGTAACAGTTCTAGACTCGAGTCTATGTGTTGCCATAACTGAAGACTAATGAAAAGTCGGGAAGTAAAGCTAAAATAATATTTTGTGTTCTTTTGGTGTTAGTCAACTTTCTGCTTCGTATCATTTTGTGAGAAAGTTAGCTTTCGACATGTTATAGCGTATGCAGATTTCTCCCGGCGAAACCACGACAATCTTGTAAGAAAATATACTTTGTTAATGACACTAGCATGAAAAGCAGTTTGAAGGATATTTATGAGAGAATATTATATCCTGTTAACAGGCAAATTACTTCTTTTGGCGTAATATTCTTCTTCGCTTGAATGATCAAATCTGTTTCCGTTAAATATTTTATTGTTGAAACTATTACATATTCAACAATTTTTATAACTTTGAATAAAGCATTTCGAAGACAAATTTCGCGGGATGATGGTATCATTTCGTAGTTTCTTAACAACCGCTTTACAACTAACATGGTTGACAATAATAAAATAAAGATCATGACAATTACTCAGTTAAATAAAAACAGAAGTATACACTAATGGCCGATCATATTAAGATAGGTCATGCAGTCCAGGGTAGGCGAAGATTGAAGTCTATTGTTGTTTTTTGTACAAACAGTTTAGGCTGTATGTGATTAATCCAAAGTGCTTCCATCACCACGTTCAATAACCTTGAATTAGAGTTATGTGAAATAATTGGGAAACAGTCATTAATATTGATTTTGTGACCTGACAATAATAAGTGTTTTGCAACGGATGATGCTGGATTTCTATTAAGATTAATCGCATTGGGATTTTATATATGATTTAGTAGCCATTTGGAACATTTTATTTTCGACGACATTGAAATATTCTGTTAGTTCTACCTATATAGGTGTCACCGCAGCTGCATGTGAACTTGTACATACAGTTTGAAGTACAAACCACAGAATTTCGTCCTTTAATCGTAGGTACAGGGATCGAAAACGTTTGGCAAGTGAGAAAAAGAGATGCGGCGTAGAATGTGCGTTTGATCGCTGACCGGAGTCTTTGAGCTGACAACTGCATAATTTGATTACCCTTGAATGGTAGGTTAATAAAAGTAGCTTTCTTTGGTACAGAATCTGTCTTTTCAAGATGTGGTCTTTCTTTACTGTGACAGGTGATAAAGTTTTCCGGATAACCATTTGCTAATAAAATGAGTGCATATGTCGAAACTCATCCATCAATGTGTCACTCGTGCATATTTTTCGGGCCCTTGAGAACAAACATTTCACTAGGGAACATTTATACTGGATAGGAACAAAACTGGTAAAATGAAGATATTGTCCACTCGATGTCTGTTTACGAAAAATAGATCGTTGAATCGTTCCATCATCTCTCCTGGTTATTGTAATATTCATGAAACCGAGTTTATTATTCGATTCGAGTTCGGAAGTCACTCGGATATTTGGAAGATAATGTTTAAATAGGGTAATAAAGTTTTCAATAGATTTACTGTTATTACCAATAATGACAGTAACATCTACATAACGTTTATATAGCATAAACTCTCCAAGCATACCTTGAATTTGTTTCTCCAATTTCGACATGAATATATCTGCTAACAGAGGCCCAAGAAGGCTCCCCACCGCAACACCATCGATTTGTTTGTATGGCTTTTCCTGGAAGGTGAATCTAATATCTTATGTACACATTAATTCAAGGTTATTGAAGGTGATGGAAGCACTTTGGAGTGATCACAGTTTAGGCTGTATGTGAATATTAAACTGTGTGTACAAAAAACATGAACTCTGTTTTATCATTGTTAACCATGTTAGTTGTAAAGCGGTTGCAAAGAAACTACAAAATGGTATCATCTCGCGAAATTTTTCTTCTTAATGCCTTATTCAAATTTATCACAGGGACTAATTGTTTTAATACTTATAACTACCATTTATTTAAGTCAGTTTTAATTTTCCCGTTGATTGATTTGGCCGGAGTAATCTACTTTTGTTGACATGTGTCGGCTCCTAGTACGGGTGATTCAATAATATCTGAGGACTGAAATGAAGTAATTTGGTGTATGGTGACTGGCATTGGAAATTATGATGGTCACATCAAGAAAGGCCCAGAAATTTCGGTCGGGTCAGTCAATGGGAAAAGCAAATCTGACTTCAACAAATAGTAATCGATATCCATAGCGCATAAAGTAGCCTAATGGTCACCGCTTCAAAGTTTGAAGCGAGGTTTGAAACTGAGTTCAGGTCTTATTTGGAAACACCATCGCTCACTGAGGAATGCAGGTACATCCAGTGATGAGTCACAAACAGGACAGGGTTCGAATCCTCGATTCCACTGCTACTCGCCGTGCACCAAATAACAATTCTTATAGTTACATCAACGTATATTATTATCAAGCAAATACAAAGGTATGTAAGTACGCTGAATTAGTTTCTGCAGAGCAGAATAATTTCTCACAAGACTTTACAGTTAAGCATTAAAGTCACTCATCACAGAAGCCTGAAACCAATACAATTAGTAAAATTAATGTTTAAGAAGTGTTATGAAAGAAAAATGAATGACCTGACATTTTCTGACTATATATATATATATATGAAGCTAGAAAATTTTGATGCTATGTCTTACAAAAACAGGCAGACGTTCATACCTGAGAGAATTTAACTGCCACCTTGCACAGAAATGTAAAAACTGAAGTTCTACTAATCTGGTGCTCTATATCCACCATATAAAAATGGGATTATCCAATGATATTTTAGTTTTTGTCGATTTATGGTGATTTCCACCTTGAGACTGAACCATAAATGCAATATGAAATAACCAAAGGAGTTTATCTATATTATAATAATAATATCTTTATTTTTGATAGTATTTACAAAATTTATAGAATTTTCAGAGGAGATTTTCGCATGATAGTCACCCTTCTTAGAATATCTTTAAGTAAAATATTAACTGACAGTGTATCCTATGACACAATGGTCTCTGAGCTGAAGTGCGAATCATTTCATTATGATATATCTGCTTTGTCTCCTTCAAGAAATCAATGATACCTGGTTAAAAGCTAATTGTAAGATGTTCAGAAGTACATTTTGAGACCCAAAGACATAAGTGAAGAATAGTTAGCTCATCTATTAGAACACGTTGCCACCCACAATTAGACGTTTTCTCAAGTTTAGTGAGGAGCTTGCGAATCAGAAGCATTAGAGGCCATGTCTTAATCGATTAAAACAAACCAAACGAAAGAAAATATATGCAGTTGAGAGATAGAAGCTTTTGGTGGCTCAAGTTTTAAGCAGGCCGCCGTTCTTATGAATACCACTAGCCATTTTCAGTTACTACAGGAGAAAATACGGACCACACAATATTAGATCAGTGATTTTATGCTTAGATGAACAAAACATGATATCTGAAATTTTCTGTAAAGTCACTGTTTACTTTAAATTGTTTTCTAAATATAGGAAAATATAAAACTGTACCCACAAATGAATTCTTCACAGGCTTCATTTTAAAGGCAATATCATTACTATTTAAGGTCACATTCGGAGTAAACATTCATTCAGCTTTGAATTGTACAATGTAAGCAACTGGGATTATTTGTGTCTTGAACTAATTTCAAACAAAAGTACACGAAGAGAAGAGTAAACATCAAAGAATATTTAGATTTACAGTAGGTTATATGTTCATTTGGTATCCAAACAAGGGAACAATAATAAATAAGACATTTTGTACATTAGATTTACTTATTAACTGAACATTTCAACGTTAGAATATATATTCTTATCTGTCAGAAAGCATTGTTTCAATGAAGTAGAGTGTATACCTGACTAGGAATCACAGAAGCGATATGAGTTCTTTCAAGGCTGAAGATATGACTTACTGACAGATGTCAACAAGCATGAAACCTAGATCGAAGTCTTCCTGACGATGGCCTCCAACCATCTAACAACCATGTACTACAGGTGCTAAGTTTTGAGGAGAATGAGGGAATTCTTCAATTTTCTTGTAATTTAATTACTCAACATGACCGGAAGCGATAGTCCAGTTCTAATTTTCTAAAGCCAATGAAAACTATTTTTTTTATTTTTTTTATTTTTTATTTATTTACAGCTTGATTCCACACTGTATTTTTGGTACAAGTATGGAATTTTCAGCATGGATATCGGTAGCCCAAATTTAGCAGGCCGGCCATAGATATCAAGTGTGCGTCGGTGCGTGCTCGAACCATGTGCATGGTCGGCGAGAGTCCTAACCACTGTGCCACCGACGCACACTAGCTAAGTTGACCGTATAAGTAGTAAAAGTAGTATTAGCACCAGTCGTGAAAACTAAGGTTCATAATCTAAAAGTTTCATACGCTTCAGTGATTTCTGATGGTGACTTATATGACTTTTCGAAGTTCAACTACCCCTCCCTAGCGAAACTCTGGGTTGCCTATCGAAGATTTTAATATGTACTTAAAATTATTCGTTTTTGCAGTTTCCTATTATTCTCTTGGGTTCCAGGTGGAATATGAGGCTTCAAAAACACATCTCCACTGCGTTCTATTTTCTGCTGTCCTCTTCAGCCAGGTCCACGATTGACCATAATCTCTCATCTCTTTCTCACCACACGCTCTCCTCCAAGTTACCCTCAGACACATGCCAAACACGTCGTTTCCCATTGGGATTCCACTCGATCAATGGCGCCTGATGTGATTTCACAGCCTCCTCAACGTATACCCACCCATCTCCATCTTCTATTACATGTTTGTTGTGCAGTCGGCTCTTGGTTGATTTGTGACCGGAGTTTCTTGTTTTTAATTCTTTCTGACTGGCAATTCGATCTTCGATCTAGAGCCGGCGAATGAGGTAGCTGTTGATACAAGTCTGAAGTACCCAGTTAGATATCCTTTCCGTGACATGCAGTGCAAGTTACTGACCCGTAGAGAAGGACGGGCTTGACATTGGTGTTGGAAATCCGAATACTGTTGTTTATGCTGGCTGGGTTCAGAAGATTTCCAAACTGGTTTAAGGTTGATGAAGGAGTATCTTGCCTTTCCGATTCTCCCTAGCTTCTACATCTTCATCCGTTCCGCCTGTCGTTAAAAAAACGCTTCCTAGAGAAATGCAGGAAGTAAGCTCTTTCAAATTTCTCCTACTGATGGTGATTGGTGCTGCTTTTTGTTGCTGTAGTTTGATTGATTTTCTTCATCACCTCATCTTTTCTTTGTTCACCTGAAATCCTGTCTTCGCCGATTATTTCTTCAGCCAGTGTGTTGGCTTTCACCTGTAAATCTTCGAGTTTGAGTGACACTAGACATAACTCATTCTCGAAATCCAGATCTTATAGAGTCTTACTTTCCCTGCAACGTATTCCTGTCTTCTCGCTCCCCATACACAGTCCAACGCATAATCCAGTTCATTATAATTAGGAATATCATTCGTGATAATAGGCAGGCAGCTTTGTCTTACTTCTGTATTCACTTCAAACATCTCGCTGAGTTTCCCATGGCACTTGACATGTGACACTGTCATATAGCCAGTTGTTGAATGAAGTTGAATTTGTAACAATTAGCTAACAAATATTTAATCAAGGGGATAATTTTAACTCATCGTTTGTCTCTTGAGCGACTCTGCGTTAGGATATACACACATGATTACATTGAAGGGCCTCCCAAAGTGATTCTGAATTTTTATGATTCATGATGTATTCATCGAGAAAATGAATCTTCTAATTCACAGCAGTGAGCTTGACAGAATAACAAGAAAACCCATTTAGTTGTTCTACTTTTTAGTTCATAGAAAATATCAATTTGAACAATTCAGAAAATCAAAACAAGTGATTCATTGAAGAGACTCGGCTTCAACGAATTTTCTGTCAAGCTGTACATATTCTGTTTGGAAATAATTTGAGCTGTGACCAAATATTTGTGATTAAAAGCCCAGTTTAACATCAGTCGACAAAATAGTTTATGTACTTTATGAAATGTTTCATAATATCAATAAGATTAGTAGACACTTAAAGCATTATCGAGTTTGATCACGGATTAATATCAGATGCAGAAGCATAGAAAGCCAACGGGGTACTGGACAGCTGTTTCGTCCTGGTTAGGGAATCACTGACACTATGAACCCACCACCAGGGTTTGAACCTAGGAATTTTCAGTTACAAGGCTAGCTGGTTCGTATACCATCCAACCTTGGCGGCCTGTTTGACACCTGGGCTACCTTTTCCTGCATCTACATATTGCATCTAATAGTTAAAAAAAAGCCACTGGGACCCGAATCAATCGTGATTTTAGCGTGACCACTAACCCGTTGTTTATTTCCTTATGGGATGAGGTTGCTATGTTCACACGCAACTTTCCGTCTTTACCGAGATTATAACTGGCTAACTGAGGTTTAGAAGTGCATCAGCTAAGAATCAAATCAGGCTATCTTTTGTAGTTGGCATGCTTAGCTCTAGGCCTCACCGAGTCTCAGACATGAGTCGCTCGCTCCAGAATCCATAGTGCTAACCGATACATCAAGAGGACTGTTGCATGCCTAGCTAGACTCTAACTAAACACTTCTTTAATGATTCATGTACCAATATAAGCAGCATCTATTAAAATCAATCTTGTGTATTACTGATGAATTATTCACTATTATAAAGTTTTCCATCATGAATATTATTTATTATTATTATTGTATCCTTTAGTTCCTAGAGGAACATAGGGCTTCAGCTGCGCACCTCCATTGACTTCGGTTTTCTGACAACTTTTTCACCCTGCTCCAGGTCTGTCCACATGCTTTCATCTCCTCCTCGCATGACCTCCTCCAAGTCACCCTTGGACGACCAACTCGCCGCCTCCCTTTCGGGTTCCACTCGAGGGCTTGTCTAGTGATGTCACTTGATGGTTTCCTCAGCGTATGGCCAATCCATCTCCATTTCTTTCTGCCTATTTGTTTCACAATCGGTTCCTGATTGGTTCGCTCCCAGAGATCCCTGTTGCTGATCTTTTCTGGCCATCTGATCTTGAGTATTGAGCGGAGACAGTTGTTAATGAAGGTTTGAAGTTTGTTTGAGATGCTCTTTATGACTCGCCAAGTCTCTGATCCGTATAGTAGCACTGACTTCACATTGGAGTTGAAAATCCGGATCTTATTTTTGATGCTGAGTGCTGTTGACCTCCACACAGATTTGAGAGTAATGAAAGCTTGTCTTGCTTTTCCGATTCTGGCTTTGATGTCCTCGTCAGTTCCGCCTGTAGTTGAGACGATGCTTCCCAGGTAGGTGAAGGAGGTTGTTTCTTTCAGGTTCTTCCCATTTATGCTTATTGTGGTCTGTTGGTGTTGTTGATGTTGGCTAGGAATCTTCATCATCTCTGTTTTATCTATGTTCACGTGAAGTCCTATCTTTGATGCTTCTTCTGCCAACTTGTTACTTTTCACTTGCATATCTTCCAGTTTATGGGAAATCAGACATATATCATCGGCGAAATCCAGATCCTCCAAGTCTTTTGTGTCAGTCCATTTTATGCCTGTTCCCTCGTTGGTTGCCGTTGTCTGTCGCATTATCCAATCAATTGCAATCAGGAAGATCATTGGTGATAGTAGACAGCCTTGCCTCACTCCCGTCCTCACTTCGAAGGCTTCCGTAAGTTTCCCGTTGTGGATTACTTGGCATGCAGCATTGTCGTATAACTGTTGGATGAGGTGTATAATTGTCGATGGGACCCCGTAGTAGCGAAGTAGTTTCCAAATGACCTCTCGATCGACGCTGTCGAAGGCCTTTTCAAAGTCGATGAAGTTGAGATAGAGAGGTGACTGCCATTCCAAGCTTTGTTCAATGATGATCCGTAGAGTGGCGATTTGATCAATACATGATTTGTTTCTCCTGAATCCAGCCTGTTCCGGACGAAGTTTTTCATCTAGGGCTTGTTTGATTCTCTCCAGGATGATGCGACTTAGTATCTTGCTTGGAATGGACAGAAGCATAATTCCACGCCAGTTTTTACATTGACTTAAGTCTCCTTTCTTTGGAAGTTTGAATAAGTAACTGTTCTTCCAATCCTCGGGTACTTTGCCCTCTTTCCACACCTTCTCCAGTAGTGGTGTCATCAAGTCCGCTGTTGTCTCTGGGTCTATTTTCAAAGCCTCTGCTGGGATTCCATCTGGTCCCGGTGTTTTCCCAGTTTTAAGCATCTTGATTGCATTCAGGACTTCTGATTTCGTCGGGGGGTCAGTGTTCACTGGTAGTTCTGCTTCCGTTGTTGGTATTGCTGGACGTGTTGTAGGTGGCGGACGATTTAGAAGTCTTTTGAAGTGTTCAACCCAGTGCTTTCTCTGTTCCACCTCTTTGGTGATTGACTTTCCATTGTCGTCCTTTATTGGCTTAATCTGTGTCGAACGTTTGCCCGAAAGGTTCCTAGTTGTTTGGTAGAGTGTGGCGAGGTCTCCTTTGCCTGCAGCTTGTTCTGCTTCGTTTGCCATGGTTTCATAATATTTTCTTTTGTCTTCCCTGGCACTTTTCTTCACTCTTTTGTTCAGTGTATTGTAGCTTGCATTCAGCTCCTGTTTTTGTTGCTCGTCGTGCACTGGATAATCTTTTGCTTCACTGTCCTTCTCTCTTCTATTAGTTTCCAAGTGTCCGTAGTGAGCCACTGTTTGTCCTGTCTCTTTTTTCTGCCTAGAATTTCTATGCAGGTTTGGCTCCACACCGTTTTCAAGTTGTTCCAGTGCTTTTCAACGCCGACCTCTTCGCTAGTGTTGATTTGTGTCTCGGCTTTGTCCTTTATGCTTGCAATGAAGATGTCCTTTGTAGCCTGGTCCTTCAGCTTTTGAGTGTTGAACTTGGCTTGTGGTCTATCTGCAGCTCCTGATTCCCTGAAAGCTTTTAATTTGATTTGGATTGTCCCTTGTACGAGATAGTGGTCTGAGCCAACGTCTGCTCCTCTTCTTGCTTTTGTGTCCAGTAGGCTGCGCCTCCACTTCCTTGAGATTGAGATGAAGTCGATTTGGTTTTTGGTTTGCCCGTCTGGTGACACCCATGTAGCCTTGTGGATATCTTTGTGCTTGTATACACTGCCACCAATCACCAGTTCGTTGAAGGCGCAGAAGTCGGCGAAGAGTTCTCCGTTTTCATTCATTTCTCCTAGAGCTTCTCTACCCATGATGAGTTCCCTTCCCGTATTGTCTGGTCCCAGTTTGGCGTTCATGTCTCCCATTAGTATTTTCATGTCGCCAGCTGGAGTATTGTCCATTGTTGCCTGTAGTTGCCTGTAGAATTCTTCTTTCTTCTCGAGGTCTGCGTTGTTTGTGGGTGCATAACATTGTATGATTGACACTTTCCTTCCTTTGGAGTTGAACCTGGCGGTCATTATCCTGGACGAAATCGCCTCCCATTGTATCAGGGCTTTCGTTGCCGTTGGTGACATCATGATAGCCACGCCCTCGGTGTGCGTGTGGTTATCTTCTGGGTGACCGGAGTAGATCACTGACTCACCTGTTGACAATTTGGTGAGTCCACTCCCATTCCATCTGCTCTCACATATTCCCAGCACTTGTATTCCGTATCTTTTCATCTCGTTGGCGATCTGGGCAGCTTTCCAGTCTCGTACATAGTTCGGACGTTCCATGTTCCTACACAGACTTTTTCTTTTGGTGCAAGGAGGTTCACATACTGAAGTTCTGTAGCAATTTTTGTTTACAGGGTGGGGTTGCTAGCCTCACGCCTGAGAAAAGAATGATTACATTAAGTAAAAGTTTAGAGAGAAGCAACTTTTTGGGTTGCTCCCCTCAAAATCAGAAAATAACGGACAAACAATGAGAACAACATCAACAAAGGAAACAGTTCACAGAAAAAAGGGCAAAAAGCGACGACAACTATACAATAAGACAACATGCAATATAGTTCAGTACAGTTCCATCATGAAACTGAACATTTTTTTACAGTATCTTGCTACGCATTGAGTGGTTATTCATGGCATATTTGTTGAAGTATTTGTGAATTTGACTTTTAATGCTGGTGAACTACACGTATTATTCTCTACAAGACCGATGGTGCTACCTCGACTGAAAGATGAAGTACCTAGACCAGCCACCTCAAATTGTATCTGTCAATTCAACTGTGCTTGTGGAGCCAGTCATATTGGCTGTCGCTCTAGGAACTCGATTTTTCGTGCTCGCTCGAGAACATCTCCTACCATGGCTAAGTAAAGGTGTAGTGAAAACAATTAACAGTTCGATGTTGGATCATCTGGTGCAAACCGGCCAGCCACAAAGCCAACCAGCGTGGAAGAATCCTCCCCCATCATCATCTACTGGGTGCCTAATAAGTCGCCAAAGTCATCATCGAAGCACCGAATGCTCCAAACAGCAAAGGCTATTGCAATTCATCTCAACACAACCAGTGCTCTGTGTTCAAAAGAAGCAACTGCAGCCCCTACTACTGCCCTAGCTGGCCTTCAGTAGAAACTATAAACTCATGAATTTGTAATATTATCTTTCCTAATTTTTCTGACGTTTAGCTTATTATATGTTGATGCTGCTGAGCCGTAATCTGTCAATATTATTGATTCAGTGTTATTTAAACAACATTAATGTTGTCCATAACACTTATTCATTCATTCACTGTGATGTAAGTATAACTGTAGAGCCTGATGATGAATTTATCGAAAAGAGTACTCTTTGTTCAGTATCCATTCTATTGAGAATTCGACTTTGCTACCAGTATGTGATCTTGAACCTTCAATCAGACTAATTTAAACTTTACCGTTTTTATGGTAGTTAGACTCAATATTTCATTGATCAGGGATTATGAAGGCATAGTTCGAATTCTGTATGCCAAACAGAAATCAGTCTGTAACAATCTGACTTTAGATGACCGACTATTAACAATCATTCTAACAAATAACCTACTATTCACAACAAGGAGATTTCATCTGCATTAATAGTAATAATAATAATAAAGTGAACTTTACAGAAATATTCTCAGTAAATCAGCCTAGCTAATATACCTTGCATATATTACCTTTTTTGTTTATTCTCATTTTTCCGGCTCTATTTATCATCACCAACTATTGATTTTGAACGATCTATAAAACGACTTTAAGAATACTCGTTTAAACTTGTCTACTTTTTTTCAGCCTTTCCAGTCTTATGCGTAACATCTTCACATGGAGACACCATAAATACACTAGCCTGATAAATTAAAAACTAATGTGAACATATACATATGAAATTGTGAAAGTCTAATGTTTAGTAAGACGAGGTAGTCAAATTAATCAGTCTGGGTGGTTTACCTGTGTACTTTATATAACTGAAATAAATATATACATACACTGATACAATTAAATGGTGAAACATTTAACTTCACAGCTTTCCATTATTTACTTATAATCTAAAATATTTAATTAATTATTAAAATCAATAAATACTTAGCATATTCAAAAAGGTATTGTAAGGTAGATTAAGGTTCAAGATTCAATAGTTACAGTAAAACAATGAATCAGTTAATATATGATGAAATCCTTTTAAAGTCAATTATAACTTTACTAAAATAATAAATAAGTCAAAGAAACAGAGACCTAAGAAAATATGTCGGCGAAATAAGATTAAATTATGCAAATAAATGATTTAATTTAGTAGAATTATAATGACCCAGTGAAAAAATTCCATAAATGAAGTGAAAAAGATGATGTTGCGTAAATAATAGCCAGTTACAAGGATATAGAGAAATAAATAAGAGAGATATGAGCAACAGTGGTTCAATGAGAGAATACCCACCAATCACACAGGATGGCCTGATTTGATTCTTGACTGAGGCTTTATTCTAGAGGGACTTGGTTGTCTTTTGTTACTCTACTCACTACGATCCTGATTTCAAGATCATCTGTCGAATTTATGTTTACTTACCACGTTTTCTTCCTTTTAAACTTCTAAAGACAGAAAATTTCTTGACCACCTAGATCTCTGTGTACAAAAAGAAGTGTGTACAGTCCTTTTTCTCACCTTGGCCGTAGAAGGATAAAAATTTGTTTATTTTTAGTTTTGTTTATCTAATCCATTTACTTTTCCCTTATCAATACGATTGTCATTATTGTCACTGTTATTGTTATTATCACTCTGAACAGTTTCCGGTATTATTTCAATTGTCCTATTTATTATTTTAAATCAATAAATTTTTTATCCAATGTTAAATTCTACCTTATCAAACTTACCATGTTTCGTAGTGTTTTAATTGCTTACTAATCCTGTTAATCTTATAACTGTACATCCCTTTCCAACATCTATACATTCTCTGAACTATTCTGTATACGACATTATTTGTTTGATCACTTCCTATGTAACTAAGATGATAAGCACAAAGATTTTAATGGCATTTCACCTTAGTATTATTATCATCCATGCTGGGTCCAAGCCTCAGTTGGAACACTATCACTCATCAGGGAATGCAGGTTCATCTAGATGACGAGTCCTAAATAGGACGAAATGAATGCCCTGGATTCTACTGCTAGCCATCATCCTCCAAATTACTTGAAGTTAAATCCTCAGACATCCTGTAATCATCCGCCAAAGGAGCCAACATGTCAGCAGAGGCCAAACTCTTTGGTCCAACCAATCAGCAGGAAAGTCCTTATTGGACTAAATAATTTTTACGAGATATACGTTGTTAAAAACCATGTATATATGTGACTGTAAAGCTTGACAGAAAATTACTTAAAAGAGTCTTCTCGATGAGTATTTTATTCTAAATGTTAATTAACTACCCAGCTTAAAAAATAAATAAGCACTACAGGTATTAACCTAGGCTATGTTTTTTATTTTACAAAAATGGTAGGGTGTTTTTAAAAGACATCTGTCTACAATGGAGTAAGCATTTCTATCTCATAAGACGCTTTGTCGTCAAATTTCAATATCCTATTTTAGGGATGATATACAACAAATATCCAATCACGTGAAAATCAGCGAAAGAATGTGAAGAACAAATGAGCGTATGGATTACCGCCAACATAAAATACCGGAAACAAAAATATAATCGCCTCGTTCACGTACTAAAAGGATAAACTTGAAGGAGTTCTGAAGCTAGTATACCTATTAACGTTGAAAATATCATTCGCAGTTTTTAATGGATGACACATGGTGAAGTGTTCTCAAAGAAATATCAAAACAAGTATACTGGATGCCTTCAGTGTGAACTTATCAAAATGGTGTGTTTCAAAAGGGTAACAGCAACTCCTTCTAAAAGGTAACCAAAGACAGTACCACTGACTCCTCAGAAACAGATTTCTTTGCTACAGTGGAATCATCGTTCAAAATATAATTACTCAATAATTAAAAATTTAGTAAGAAACATGACAGACTAAGATACTTTTGATAACGAAGGAAAAGTTCAATACCCAACTCAATACTGAAGCAAAGAGCACTTGAAAATGACTGAAAAACATCGTTTTACTAACACTTAAGAAAGAGACGAACCCCATCAACTATCTATGAAAAGAAATGCATCGAAAAAGCAGAGGACAAATAGTAACACTAAGAGAAAGCTGACATCAGATCCTGTCCAAACATTAGATGATAGAATCAAAGGAATTTTAAGTGAATCCTTCAAATCAGGTATAAAAAAATAAGAACATATCAATAAGCAGTAAGTGGGATACAACGAATCAGTTTCGCTCTAAATTTAAGCACACTAGATAACGCATTTAATGTCAGATGTTTCTATACGAAAGAACACCTCAACGAGAAATTCATCCAGTGAAGTGTATGGAAATTTATAATAATTAAGAATTATATGGTCATTTGATCAAATCATAGACTCATCTAACTACATGGCAGTGAAATTATCGTACGTTTTGGTATCACGACGTTGTATACTTTGATTTGGCAAAAACCCAGCGAAATAACACTTTTAATTACTACTCAACAATGATGACCACCATCTAGACTATGCGAAATATATACAATTGGTGGATGGTGGCTAGCAGTGGAATCCAGGATGCGCATTTCGTCCTATTTGGGGCTCGTCAGCTGGATGTACCCAGACATCGTCGAAGCATCTGCACAAGAAGCCGACATGTCAACCTGAGACCGAGCACTTCGGTCCAATCAATCGACGGGAAAATCAAAAATTCAATTCAATATGCGAAATATAGCCCAAAAATTTATATTTCCCAACATATTTTAAATATGAAGGGCAAATATGCGAAAGGATGGGAGAGAAATCAGTGGATTCAATCATATCACGATGTAATATTGAAGATGCTAAATGAAAATAGAAAACATAATTCTATCAACGAATATACTGAAAATATTGCCAGTATGCGTGAAAAACACATTCATCGTATTATTCATAAGAAATAATTTCAACACTAGATTTACAACAGGAGAAGAGTAGATCAACAGTACTCCACTTTTAGATATTTCGATCAAGAAAAGAAGAGCAGTAAAATGAGAAACATAAGTATATGTAGAAAATTATATCACCCAAATCAAATATTCAACAACACTAACAGTAATCTAAAAGCACGTAGGCATGGTTGTCGAAAGGGGAACACGAAACACCCCAATCCAGGTGACGTATTGTTAACACAGACTTCATTCGCAAAGATATATAAAAAGATTTCACTTAAATATTCTTCATGAAGATAAACCTCAAGGGAACTCCTCGAGTTCGTCATTAAAAACGTCTTATCCAGATTTTATTTATCACCCAAGCTTTAGTGTAAGTTTTATTTTCCTGAATTTTGTTTCAAAATAAACTCTATGAAGTCTTTTCACCTTTATTTTTCGAATTTTTTGTTACTGTCTTGTCTCTTGTTTAATAATTTCTAGATGATTACTCATCACATAACTAATAATTATCTGTCAACTTTTCAGAATACTCAATAGTTATGTGTAGTTATGTGTCCATTACTCACCACCGTTCGTAGGTGAGTTGTATGTGTAAGATTAGAGAGAATCAAGGTTCTACAGGATAGCTATACATTTATTTAGGAGATGAAAAACTGATGCAAATGTGGACAGTGTTATTCTCAGAAGTTGATTTTCTACTCTGTTTTCCTTATTTAGCTAACACTGATGCAATCAAAACGAAACGTCACAGCCAGATCTTTCCAACTAGATGTTTACACTTCAAATTCCACTTTCATTCTGCATCCTTATCTTTGTTTGTGATCTTTATCGTAACATTTCTAAATTAAATTTTATTTTTAGTTTCGGTTTTGGTGGAATTCATGTGACATGAAATTTCTGCATTTCAGGTGGATGATTTCAGTGGTTTTGGTGTTTACTGTGGGTTTTGTGGTCCAACTATCAGGTTTCTATTATCCTTCGGGACAGTTACAACAACACCAATAATAATAATAATAAGCCCACAGCACATACTCATATACACAGTGAAGTAGGCGACTTCAAACGATACTGAAAAAGATAGGACACACAACATCGCACATATCTTGAGACGATTATAACAGGAGTTGTCAATGTAGTTGAAGATTGAACGATCCATTCATGGTTGTTTGCTCAAAACCAACTTCCCCAATTTTCGCGGAGGCATCAATACGACAGTCATCGTCTCATCGGTCGCTGTTCAGAAAGAAGTCAGGAGACAACCATTAGAAGTAATATTGAGATTTATTACTGTAATATTTGTTCATAGACCTTAGTTTTAAAGCTTAATTTTAAAGTTGGCTATATGTTGGTGTTACAATAAAGAATTCTCAATTGGCCAATCGGTCTTTTGGTTTTTGCGTCCGTTATTACCAAGCGTAGCAAGAGATGGGCATTGACGGTTTACGAGACGTGACTGACAGGAGTATTTTCTGAACTTCACCATGGTGATATTAATAATAATGTTATTTAATGACATGATATCCGCCAAATCAATCAACGAAGGAAAAGTCAAATGACAAACATCTGTCCATATTTGTCCAATACAGTTGTGGAACAACCTGATTGGGAAATGAGGAAATCTTAAGGCGAAAACTTTTTCTCCTTTTCTTTCTGAATGGAACATGAGGCTTCAAGCTTTATTCTGTGAAGTTCCAGTAGCACTGATATTTCCTTTTTACGCACACAGGTTGCCAGCCTCACATCCAAGCTAACTGAGAAATTGATGCAACGAATGCGGTCTAGGAGGAAAATGAATACTGTACAATTAAACTTTACAGACGAGAGGAGATAGAAGCACTGGATACATCTACAAGCTCCGTATTTATCATAATTGCTTATTTGTATGAATACTGAATGTAAAACACTAAACAGAATAATCTTTGTGTTTGTTATAGTGATACTCAAGCTGATTACCTTTTCACTACCCTATTTGTGAACTTTGGAAAGCTTGACAAAAATTAAGCGTGTTCATTTATTTGTTGATAATTAAGTCCTAAGTGAAAATTGAAATTTCAGTATTTTGAATAAATTACTTTTGTTTACGAGAGTCTTTCACAGACTAAACTAAATCTGAAGCCAATCGATGATAATAATCCAACGTCACATATTCATATATACACTCAAGTAGATGTTTTCAAACAATACTGGAAAAGTTGGGACACGCCACAGTGTACTTATCCTGAAGCGAATATGAGCGGGAGTATCTTCCGACTTTCTCCATAGTAGCAGTGGTGACAATATTATTTCATGAGAAGTAGGTATCCGCCGAACCATGCAACCAAGAGAAAATAAAAAGACATACATTCATCCAAATTCTTCCAGTGCGGTTTTAGAGCAACAGGTACTCACTTGGTTGTGAAATGCGAAAATCCTAAGTAGATGACTTTTTATCATCTCACTCCCTTACTTTTCGAATGGAATATAGGGCTTTAAGGATTATGCTTTGAAGCTTAAGTATTTCCTTTGGTGGTAGGGTGTTTGTAGTCTCAATTCTAACCTTCCCGTTTAACCGGTTAAGTGAAGTTTAGGAGTGCATTATTAGAAAATTGAATCACGTACCACACGAGTTGTGTTTAGTGAGCATTCTACTACTAGTAGACTACCGATGCTCTTAAAGAAAACAATGACTGAGACCTCAGACTATTTCTTGAAGCAGTTTACGCACTCAGATTAATCTGTAATTAATTAATTAATCAACAATCAATTATGCACAAATCACACATAGCATGGAGGTCAAATACTAGGTCAACGGAATGATCAAGATCAATAAAAGTGTAAAAAAGGGGTTGATGGCAGATAATCTGAAAGTCAAGCAATCTCTTTCCAGCCCATCGAGGAAGGTGGTTAGTTATTTAATCCATGTGTTATCCCAAACGCCGAATTCGGTGTATCGAATGTTGTCCAGAAGGAAAATGAATCCTGTGTAATTGAAGTGCCCAGTTTTGGAGAAGGTAACAGCACTAATGACATCTGTAGAACTGTTACTGTTAGAAATCACACTTGAGTTAGGCATATTAAAGCCTCATTTAAAAAGTGGTGATACTGTGATGTAGGTGATGACAAAGGCGTTCTTTAAAACTACAGTAAAGCTGCTAATATCATTCAAATTTCAGCTTAGCCTCATTCATGACTGTTATTGATAAAGTCGTCAGTCTTATCAGAACTTCACCGCCGTAACAGACTGGTCTTGGTTTATGCTATCAATATTACACTGACATATATGAAGAATAATATGGATGAAATGGTTACACAATATGCGTAATTCTCGGCGCAGTTTATCGCATATTTAATTTTCATGCAGGATATTTAAGTAAAATGACTATCCATAGTATAACATGTGACACAGTTCTGTTCTATCTGAAGTATATCTAATTTCCTGATAATCTTATTCCTTCATCCCTGAGAAATGCTCACCGGTAGTTTGAAAGCCAATTAAAAACCCACTTGAGTACATTTCTCAACTCGAGGAAATAATTAAATTATAGAATTATGAGAAATATTATGTTAAATGGGAATTTAGGTAGCTCAGTGATTCAATTAGGCCACCGTTTTGTTATCATTATTGTTAACACGATTTACTACTAGAAAAGCTGTTTTGAAATTCAGCCGGAAGAGAGAAGGTTATTAAATGATAAAACTGTGAGTTTGTGTTATAGATTGTGTATTTATAAAATAAACTTGCTCTTTGAGTCAGTATTATTTGCAGAAGTCGCTTTCCTTCAAATTTAAGTTACAATTTACAATGAACATTTTTTTAAAGTCGTCTCTAAAATGTTGATCTGTGTGATCCAACATTCTTGGATCTGGAACTGGAAAGGCTCCGAACGATATCAAAGGAATCGGCATTCTATATAGTTCTCAGTTGTTTTTTAGTCAATCTCTGTCTGACATTAAATCCACATTAAGAATATATATATAATGCCAAGTTCCATCAGCTTTGCAAAACACCTAGTGTTACTTGAAAACCATAAATTTTTGAACAGCTTTTTGGTTTTTTTGTCAATGCTAAGAGTAGACTTCAGTTAACTTATTTATTTATTGTATGTAACCATTTAAATGAAATACACCTCAATGTTAACTGAAGTAGACGGAGCAGGACAAATGTTGCATTTTGAAATCAACTGGTCACTTGGAATCCGAAAATCACGTTTCTTGATCCAACTGCTAGTTGCCTTCATATTAGTAACCTCAAGCCATTAACCATGGTAATATTGACATATTTGTTACAGCATCTACTAAGTCAAGACAACGCTAATTAATGTGGTATATATATATATATATATATATATATATATATATATATATATGCGTCAGCAGGAAATCCCAAGTATATAAGAAACAATTTCAAAACATTCTCTCCATGCACTTATGATAAAACTTTTCAAGTTAATCAGAAAGATGTGTCGTGATTAATAGATCTCTCTAACTCGAACTATTTACGTATTAGTTTTGATCCCAAGTTAACTCCGGTTGGAAAACTTGGTAGTATTGGAGAACCGTTTCACATCTTTGCGACTCTTCAGCTGTGCGAATTCATGACCCTACCAAGGATCGAATCCATGACCTAAAGGTCAGGAGACAATCTTATTTATTTTTCGGCCGCTGTGACATCATCCACTGACCCATCAATCCCAACTTCTGAAAGTTCGCTATTTATAGCACAACCGCCAGTCAGTGTTATCTTTGAGTAAATGTTCTCTTACCTAACTTGGTGAACTCTGCTAGTTACAACTTCTCAGTAGAACTTCAGGTGATTTCATCTTGTAGTTAGTCACAAGTGGGCATTATATTAATTTTCAAATGTTCGTTCACAGAGATCTGATTTATCTCAAAAATAATCATGAAGTGTTCTCATTTAGAGAACCACTAAAAACCAAAGAATAGTGGACAGATCATAGATTCTATTCCTGGTGGGGTTATGGATTACTTCATTTATTTATTTATTTGAACGCAGAAAAAACTTGGTACAATATGGCACCAAGAATGATGCGCCACACTTTGTGTTAGGGCTGAGATACTGCCCGGGCGCTTAGACCAAAGCAGGTAGTTTTATTAAGGAACTACCCCCGAGCCTTTCAATTGAAGGCTAATCCACAAGCCAGCGGAGCAGCGTTAGGAGCTCCATACCCATGGTTGCCGGGTTCACAAGCCACTTGACCCGATTGAATTCTGGAGCCCATGTACCCCATGGTAACTGCTTTTAGTCTAATCGCTATCCAAACAACCTTCCTGACATGGTAGGACCTGCAGGGACATGAATTCCAGCCAGTTTAGCTTGTTGGGTCACTGTGGTATTCAAGACCGACCACCACGACAAGGTGGCAGTTGTCGGCCGGGAAAGGAGTGCGTTGGCCTGGGATCGAACCCCGGAACATGTGCATGGCCGGCGAGCGTCTAAACCGCTATGCCACCGATGCTTCTGGATGAGTACTAATGAATGGCCCCCAAACAGCATGAAACAACTGTTCAGTACTCTTTGTTGGTTTTCAGTGGTTCTCTAACTGAAACCACTTCGTCATGAAATGTAGAATCAATCAAATCTCTGCAAATCAACACTTGAAAATTTATCTACTGATTGTACTGTTATGTAATTCATCTACCTACCTATAGACAAAACTAGTTCATATTGATTTATGAAACAAAATTTAAAAAATGACCTATTCAACCTCCGTGTAACTGAACACTACTACTACTACTAATAATAATAATAATAATATACTGTTAGTGTGTACTACAAATCACGTCCCAAAATTTAAAGTTTCTATCTATTAAATCTATTAAATAAGGACCATTAACAAACAGTCTGTAAATTAATAAAAAAAATCTCATTGAATTGTGAAGTTTTGATATATTAAACAGTCATGCAGGCTTGTATTGGCATAATAGTTAAATGAATACACATGCGAAACTAAATAAATCCATTATCAAAAAGTAAATAACTTTTCTATTCAGGTGATGATGATATTCCTGTTCATTCTTGTTTATTCTTACAGAAAATTCTTTAAAATATCCAGCACAATGGTGTTTTTTGTAGTAAGCAGCCCTAATTGGCTTTATCACAGAAAGTCTAGTTTCATCTTATTATCTAAACCAAAGAATTTGTAATGTTTACTATAAAAGATAGACTTAATATTTAAATTTTGCGATTTTGTAGAGATTTGTATTAATTTCACTGCAGATTTCGTTAGGAACAGGCATCATTTAGAGAGATCATTGGGAACCAGGGTGCCCTGAACTTCTGTTTCCTCCTTGTTTGATACTCTTCAGCAATTCAACCGTATGACTCCACCGGTGACCAAAACTTGGGGCTTTCAGGTCAAGAGACTAAGCTCGCTGAACGTTCAGCTACTAAGTTGGAATTTACTCGTTAGTGAATTCTGGCCTAAGTGCCTGTACGGTCAATGACCATGGTCTGGTAACCCGAAGGTTCCTTGTGTGACCTCTGGGGGGATCGTGGGTGTACACTTCTGATGAGTCCCGAACAAACGGGAGACAGCTGCTCAGTGGTCCATTGTTTTCAATAACCTCTAATTGATATTGATTAGTGATGAAGTCTACATCTAAACAAACTTAGTAGTTTGTGGAACATCTTTATGAAAAAAATGCAGTAAAGACATTTGAAAACTCAAGTAGAAATCAACAGTGTTAAGAGACTTTGACGCTTTCATAAAGAAGTCATTTGTAGAACTGCTCTCATTCACCACACCAGCCAGCCATGAAGAAGTCAAGCGCAAATTCTTTAATAGAAGAACTGAAGGCATTTATTCAAGTGATTGCTTGGGATTAGATAAGGTTAGGAAATAGTTAATAGCATAATACAAGATGTCTAAAATGTACATGTACCTCTTTATTAAGCCAAGTTTGGCAACTCAGACACACTATAGAATAATACTTTTAGATGAAAGGTTCGAATTCTTGAGTTTTTTATAATTTTGTATCTAAAAAAGTTACTGTAACAAGTAGATTACAAGTAGAGATTATAGCAGCTGAAAGGTTTGCTAATTATACGATCACTGGTGAACCGAAGTACATCAGCGATTATCCATGACAATGAAATTAGTGTCGACAGTAGATCACTGAGCGTAAGGGGGTTCAATGTATATATAATAATATAATATAATTTTTCCTTCACGTTCCCAGTGGAACATAGGGCTCCAAGCTAGTGGCTTGAAGTTTCTGTAGCAGTGTTTAATTTTTACAGGATGGGGTTGCTAGCCTCATGCCCAACCCTTCCTCTTTACCAGCATTATTTCTGGCTCGGTGAGGTAAAGGAGTGTGCCGGCCGGGGATCGAACCCCGGACCATATGCATGGTCGGCGAGCGTGCTAACCGCTATAACACCGAAGCACAGAGGGTTCAATGAATATCCGTTATCTCAGAGTTGCAGATACTCCATGTCTAAACTGGTTATATCTCATGAAATCCGCATAAAGTGCGGTATTTTACTGGATGAATTTTGTAAACATCGAGTAAGGTGAAAACAAATAACTCTAAAGAGTGCTACTAATTTCCATTGAAATATCTGACAAAATAAGACGAACTACTTGGTGTAAACATGTCAGATTGAAAGCTAACCAGTTAGAAGCCTTTTATGTGTAATTTCTGGAAAATGATCAATGCTGTCTTCTTATTTCAGTATTTGTGCTACTATCACTGGTTTAGAATTAGTATTGAAGTGTGCGAAATTATATGCATGTGTAGGTTAGTGGCAGAATCCTCGACAACCTTACCCCACTTCTTCAGGGGTTCGATATCTAACTGACACACTTCAAAACCTCGCTTAACTGATAACAGCCCGGTAAATACGGAAGGTTAGGATTGGGGCAAGCATCCTCACCCCGTTGCTGTTGAAAGTTTAAATCTCAAGCCTGAAGCCCTGCGTCCACTCGAAATGTAAAGGAATAAAATCTTTAAAAAATAAATGTTGGAAGTTATATTTAGATTAATCAATCTTCTAATCGATAGTTCGCACTGCTTAACAAAGATTAAAGCTTTGTCATCACTAGACGCATGAAACCCGTGTTTCAAGACCATAGTGTCACGATGGTATTCAACCTTCTTCGCCTTTTACCTAAAGTTTCTGAAACTACCTTTTCTCTGAGCAAAAGGTTTTGACTGCTGTTCTCTCTACTTGGTAGTAAAAAAATATTTCTTAAATTTATTTTACCCTTTATTTTCTTGATTTTGTGAGAAACCACAAAGCTGTGCTACAGAAAGTCATATAGGTACACAGTTTTTACCATCAGCCCCTTGTCTGTGTGCTTTTGTTCTGGGTGTTTGTGCATATACTTACCTTGCATTGATTGGAGCTACTGTCAGATCTTAGTGCAATGAACAATATACACACGTAATGAAGGTGACAAGATCCTTTTGCAATCCAATGATTTGCCCCTTGAAGTGGTTTAACTTAAACGAAATAAAGATTATTTAAATAATCACGAGTTGACATCAATTAGAGAACTACTGGAAAACCATGAAGTAGTGGATCCTTGTTTGAGACTCAGCATCACGCCTCCACAGGAAATCGATTATCAACCTTTCGGTTACAAAGCAGGCTCATTGATCATCCAGCCACTGAGACCCGTGAATTCCAACTTCGTTCACTTCGTGATATGTTGCGCAGCCGCCAGTCAGTGTCACTGGCAAGCAACTGTCCACTTGATGAAGTCTGCTGGTTACAACTTCTCAATAAAACTCGAGGCAAATTCTTGTATGCAGTCAGTCACTGGTGAACTTCAGAATAATAATCAAGCGTTAGTTTATAGTACTCCCTGGTTTTTCGACTGTTCTCAAATTGATGTCAGCTCGTGATCCAACTTGTAATTATTCAGATCCCTGCTAAACAACACTTGATACTTAATCAGTCTAAGTGGGAATAATTAGAAGTAGAATGGGAATTCGAGCTACCTGTGGATTCGAGGCCAAAATCATCAGTTTCATCTCACAAACCAAACGCTATCTAAGGCAGTCTTACTAACAGTTAACAACTTGCTCATCTTTTTGTCACTTTATCAGTATGAATATGTCTGACAAGAGCAAACCTAACTGCTCAGTCAATGTGCCGATGGACGAACAATAATGTCATCCATTCATCTGCATGGCAACTAAAAGTTAGTCATGTCCACTAAATGGAAATAATAACCCACTTGACAATAAGGTCTCGTAGGTCATCTAATAATTCGAAAGCCACTGACATAAATCCTACATCAGCTGGTATTTTTATTGGATTTTATTTCTCCAGTTATCATACATTACAACGTTAAATAGCAGTCTTCTGACACAAAGCTACATCAAATAGTCTGATAATTGATTATTTTAAGTAAGTAGACGATGAATTATTTGGTGAATTCCTCAGTTTTATGGAGATAAGGTAAATAAACTGACATATTTCTTGTAGTCTGATTGGCGTTTCTTCTTTTCTATGTCTAAACCAGCCTACAATGACTGTCACAACTGTCACAATAGGCAGAAGATGAAAGAAACAGAAAAGAGATTGCAGATAATCAGAAGAGAAATTTGGTTGACTTTTGTAAAAATTAAAATAACAAGTTAAAAACAAATCTTGATTTATGCTTTATTGGAGTTCACAGAATGATTGTAACTTCATTTTAACTGTCATTCTGTCCTAGCCTCATCTTTACACCTGATGAATAATAAGAAAAGATATTGTTCATCTATTAATAGGCAGCATCGTTTCAACAGCATGCAGTCCTGAAAAGTAGATGCCTGGTAGGAAAAGGTTAGCAACAAGGAACTCTACCAAGTAACTAACCAATCAACACCTAATTGCCCAATAATTATGATGAGGGAAGTGGAGATTGATTATACGTATACTGATAAAGTCGTTGAATAGCACCACCCAACAAGCAGAACCTCAAGGGGACCCGAATTGAAAACGACGAATCGGATATGAGTCCGAGAGATGATATGGAGGTAATCGTGTTGGGGGGAAGTGGAAGTTTTTAGACAAACGCTGAGCCAGCTAAAAAGGACTGCAATAGGGAATAGGGTGAAATGACAATGAGCTGCTGTGAAACTGTGTTTCACTCGGAAGTTAAGGGAATAATAATAAAATGCTACCGAGTAAAAATAGGTAAAACCTCCGGAATTGAAAGAATTATTGTTTTGACTGTTGACCTGTGAAACATCATCAGTAAATCAATAATATTTTCCATTATGGCATAATAATCTACTTCACTGCTCAAGTTCTTCCTAAACTGATAGCAGTGAAAGTTACAAATGATTTATTCAGTTCAGAGGATTTTAAGTCTTTTTCACAACTAAAATATCTGAACGACTAACAGTGGCGTCATTATAAATATAGACATAAATGTCTTGAGGCAGAAAGTAATAACTCAACCTAGTCAAATACGAGAAGGAGAGAGTCGTTTCCAACTGCTTATTATATTCAGTAATACATATCATACATGAAAATGTGCTTCCATAGACGACCTGGCATTATTGTAATTGGGCAGACTTTGGTATTCCTCTCGAAATCCCTTCATGTGACCACACATTCATGACACCTATCAGGTAATTCCGATTCAGTGCCTTTACTCAGCAGGGGTATTCATCACAAATGTGATAGGACTAATTATAACAGGACTGGTAGACATTCAGTTTTGCCTAGGGGAGTTGAAAAAACGTGATTCCAAAGCTCTGGCATACATGTGTTCTAGGATGTCGTATGAACATGTTCCGATCACTGGAAACCATGTGGACGTAGCTCCTGATACTGCTGCCTGCCTTGTGGATCAATCTTCAAGTCGAAAGCTAAGGGGATGGCTCCTTATAACAAATACCAGCTTCGGTCTCGGCGTTCGGATAGTATCCTAGGCCTCACACAAACTATGAGATTTTGTGTGGCACATCTATTGGTGCTCATAATGTACCAAGCTTGTGTTTTAGTAAAAAATAATAATGGTTCGAAAATGTCTTGTTTACACGTAGTGTTTCACTAACTTTCTTCCTGTCCTTATATCAGACAGTGTTAACATGTATTTTGTAGGGCCGGTTTTAGACTTTCTGAAAATAGCACTTACACTTTAACATTGTACCTCTGTGTAAATCATCCATAATTTGATTTGTCTATTGTAAACAAAAATAAGTCATGAGGAGTGTAAACAGAAGGCAACTGGAAGTTAAATTTCCAGTTTACCAATTAAGAAACTCAAGGCGAAAATGCAATACAGTTTCCTTGGGAAACCACAATGTTTAGTATGTTCGATACCATAAATGCGTAGAACTATATACTACTGATTAATTCAAATGAGTAGTTATATACCGCTCACAACAACCAGCAAAGCTTGTTAGCCATAGTCACGCGATCTAAACACGAGATGGTTTTTTCGCCCATTCAGGTCCACCTAACCATATATGTACCCCGTTTAATTCAGTTCAAGGGGCTGAATCAGTTCAAACCACTTGATATCTGACTGGCTACTCGACCGAATTGGTAGTACAACTGGCTAATGTGAGTGTTGTACAACTACTCATCGCAACTATTTCGTTTTATACAATTATGTTTGCATTATTGATTATCATTAATAGTGTCGAGTGCATCGAATATTAAGATCTGCATAATTTTGGTTTCTACAGAAAGCTGTCGTGATATTCACCTCCTTGAACTGTGTGAATTGTGAAGTGGACTTATAAACAGAAAGTCTGAAATCGTATAGTTTGAAATAATATGGCTATCTAAGCTGAGCCAAATTGGGTACATCGTTGATGAGCTCTGCCCCAAGTGAGCGAAACAGCCATTCCGTGGTTTAGATTACTAGCAAGTACTACCGGCTTATACCAAGCAGGCAATCAGTGGTAGATACCACCACGCATTTAGTGTTTCTTAACCATTGTTTCCTTGGTTTCTTTCTTTACAGACCTATACCACCAAACTATTAATTAGTTACAATTGAAACGTGATAAGTACTGAGTAACAAAAGATTTACGTCAAATGAAAAGTTAGCAAAAATAATAGTAATAATCAAAAATTCATGTGTTGGTTTTCACGGATTTGACTGGTTCCAGGATTTCATCAGGAATTGACATAAGTTAGGGAATTACTGGAAAACCCGCTAGTACCGGACAACTGTTTCGCCCTATTTTGGGACTTTTCCTTAGTACGCTCCCAGTGATGTTCGAACCTAGGACATGATCCTGGATAGGATTCCAGTGACCTAATGGTCTACGAACTTGCCTTGTAACCAGAAGGTTCTGTGTTTGAACCCTGGTGGGTACGTACTGCTGAAGAGTGCCAAACTAGGACGAGATAGCTGTCCAGTACTCCCAGATTTTCCAATAGTTCTCTAACTAATGTCAACTCATGGTGAAATCCTGAAATAATCAAATAATTATAGGGAAGGAATTAACAAGTGTAATTATTCATCTGAACTTGTAAAATATTGCTTATCACACTTGGACGAGTAAATAATTCAGGGTAAAAGGTTAACGCAAACCTACACACACAACCAAACAAATCACACAGTCACATCATTTTTCTCTCTTCTGTTGGATTTTCGCTTGTTTTCAAGGACAACACTTGAAATAACTTTAAATCATAAGAATCACAATAAGGGTAGAGAAGTGAGAAAAGTAAGTAAGAGCTAGATAAGTGAATAAGTAAACAGAATCGTTAAAATTGTTATTTTGAATTTTCTGTAGGTTGATGGTTTTGCTGGGTCGAAACGTTCCCTCTTGATTGCAATGCTGCCTCCTAATAGGGGAGCTTCGGTGATGCCATGCGGTCAACCTTATGTTATTCTCGAAAATTTCCATTTACACATTTAGAAAAACAAAAGATTGAACGAGAAAAATATATATTTGCTTTTCAATTAGTTTCTTATCATTGACTCTTTACTAATATACAGTTTTTAACATCAAAATTCAACCAATTATGTTGTTATTTTAGTCTATATGAATTATGCCGGAAAGAATCACCAACATGAAACTATACGAGCAAACAAAACAAGAACCAATCGCCAATGAACAAATATGCAGGAGAAAGTGGAGATGGATTGGACACTCGCTGAGGAGGCTGCCACCGGGTGACATCGCGCGCGCGTCAGACCATTGGTTCAGTGGAACCAGGCCGAAAGGGAAGCGGCGAATGGGACATCAGTGCAAGGGTGACATGGAGGAGATGGTGTGAAGAGGAGTTAAAAGAGTATGGACTAACATGGATGCTGGTGAAAAGTACAGCAGCAGAAGACAGAAGCAGGTGGAGACGTGCAGTTGGAGCCCTATGTTCCACTAGGAACCCAACGGAACAATAATAATAATATGAATTAATAGTTTTAGGTAATAGGGGTTGGTTGAAAATAAGCGATTAAAAGTCATTAAAACTAACTGATGTCAGCTCATGGTGAAATCCTCCAAAACTAGCAGATGTTAGTAACAAAATGTCTAAGTTTTGAGGAAGAAGAGAAAATTAACTACCAGCTATTTCCAGATCAAGGTCAAAATATTTGTAAAATAATGATGACTAGGTAGAACCACGTAGGATCTAAACGAGTTAACAGAACTGGCTGGGATTACAAACATAAATAAAATAACAAAGGCAATACATAATTGGAGGGAAAGGAGAGAAATCGTTTACAAATTGGCCATGACAAACAAAGGGTCTGTACGTATTACTTCTAAAAACATAGATTTGGCTTGTTCAGATGTATTCCGATAGCCTATGCTGTTGCACTCGTAGAGTATGAGATAGGTTGCGTGGAATACCACATATAACTTTGTAAGATTCTTTAGAGTGAGTCGATTTGATGTCCAGGATCGACAAAATGAGCTAGTATTGAGTTGCTCATAGCTTTATTCGGACCTTTGCCAAACAAAGATGGAAGGTGTGCAGCTGTTCCAGCTACATAGCCAATATAAGATGACCAGAAAAATTAGCAAAAAGAAACTCTGATACCAAACCAACTAAGAACCTATTGGTCAACAAACATGCATAAGAAAATGCAGATGGATTGGGCATACACTGATGAGACCATCGAATGACATCACACCCCAAAACAGGCCGTCAAATGTAACCCATACGGGAAATGAAGAGTTGGGAGTCCGATAGCAACACGAAGGAAACCGTGGGAGAAGGAGGAGAGAGCTTATAGGTAGTCCTAAGGCCAGCTGAAAAGGACTGCAAAGAAGTGGATAAAGTGGAGATGTGTTGTTGAAGCTCCATGTTCCATTCGGAACTCAAGGAAATAATATTATTGATATTCAGTCGTATATAAAATATATTTCATAAATAACTTTGAAAGGATTATCTTACCAATAACCGTTTAGACCCAAACAGATAAAAATCTATTCATTAAAGAAAGATATTCTGATTGGACACTAGTAACTAGTGTGATGTGTCTAGTCCTTTCTCTGTCTATGACTGCAGCGCTGGGTGACGCGGGTTCAAATCTCAGAAGGAACATGAGTTCCTTGAAGGTTGCAGATACGCCTTGCTGATGAGTGCCAACTAGCACGAAACCTAGGTCCAAGTCTTCCTGCCGATTGCCTCCAACCATCTAATATTAGAAAGATATTTTGTCAATAAAGATCTATGTAATCAAACATATCAATGTTCAACACACTATACGTGACCATCACTTCTAACTAAGTAACCGCGAAAACTCTTAGTAGCTCTCAGCAACCGATGAATACTTCAGAAAGAAGAATAGCTGTTACAAAAAAATCTTCTGAGTAGAAACTATCACCCTCCACTTAACCCTTTTTTGTTACAGTAGTAACGATTGGACATAATCTAACTAAGACATACACGCTTGCAACTAAGGTGTAGGGAGGAGTCAATATACCATCTAAGTAGTCCACGTTTGCCAAACTTTCGACAAAATATTCCTCAATTATAGTCAATGTTAATTCCAATCAAACACTTTACAATTGAAATTTCAGCGGTAGTTTACCTTCATATTTACTACAATATACTGACATGACAAAGTGCTGTTTATAAGCAGTAGTTCAATATGCATTTAATATTTAAATTGTCAAATTAATAGCGGGAAAAATGATATAAAACAGTAATGATGTTTTTATTCTTCACGAAAAAAATATTAATAAGAGAACAGTAGCCTCTTTAAATTACTTATTTTATTCAAACTTGAAATTCATTCCTTAACTACAGTTGTTACTGGTATTAAATAATCTTTTATAATTAATTAGTACAATCCACACCTACCCACACCCACACACACCTACACTAAGATACTTTGTCATGTCATCAATCAATAATCTATATTGTTTTTAAAGATTTAGAACACATGTGATATGAGTACAGAATAAGATAAAAAATTTTAATGACGTCTATCAGTATACTCATAAGATACGCATATTCACTTAAGTTGACCGTCTAATACTACATATATATATATATATATATATATATATATATATATATATATATATATATATATATATATAGTTATTTACATAAACATTTGACACTAATATCAGATCAGTGCTTCTCTATGCTCCAGAGGTTCGCCACGTGCATCGATAGATGATTTCACTCACTAATTAAGATCAGAAGGCCAGATGCCAAAAACGATTAATAGCACCAAAGTGGGTCAGCCGACCAGCCGTTGAGTCAGTTTCCATGCTAGACAGGCCATCGTATGTGAAACCAGAATGGAATGCAGCGAGTTAGGCGTCGAACCGATGGTGATATAGGAAAGATCATGTTGCCCTTTGGATTTCCAGCCTTAATATAAAATTATACTTTGAGAACGGTTTAATTTTCTGCCAGTTCACAGAAGTTAGAATTCATGGGCCAATGGATCGTGTCCCAGTGGCTTATTGGTCTGCGAGCTCTCCTTGTAACCAGAAGGTCCTGAGTTTGAATCCCGGTGGGTGTGTACTGCTGAATAGTCCCAAACTTGGACGAAACAGCTGTCCAGTACTCCCAGGTTTTCCAATGGTTCCCTAACTGATATCAGCTCATGATGAAATCCTCCAACCAACCAATCAGATCCCTACAAACCATCACTTGAGTTTAATTTTCTGTTACTGAAATGAAAAGAATTCATATTTTGCGTAAATGGTTTTCGTATTCTATATAAAACTCGAGGAAGGAAATATCAACTCAACTTCTTACTAATATTTGATGTATTTGACCCTTTTGTTGTCTTATTTCAAAAGTTGGTTTGTAGGGATTTGATTTGTTTCACTTTTGATCACGGATCGATATCAGTTAGAGAACCACTGAAAACCATCAGGCAGTGCTGGACAGCTGTTTCATCTTAGTCTTGGACTCACCTATGACCCCATCGGTGGTTACATCAAGGATCTTTGAGTTACAAGGTGAACTCATATACCATTTAGCCGCTTAAACGAAATCCTATGAATCCTTACTTCTGTCAATTCATGATTTTAGCGTGACTTACAGTCGACATCATCACTGAACATCTATCGTCACATTCTCCCTAGTGGAATTCTTTGGTCACGACTTTCCACTTCATCCTATAGTCAGTGATTAGTGAGCACAGAAATAATTTCCACGAGTTAGTTCATAGGGATTTAGTTTGTTTCCAGTTTGATCACGGACTTATATCAGTTTCAGAACCTTTTAGGAACTAACTATGTAGTACTGGATAGCTGTTTTTTCTCTCTTGGGACTTTTCATCAGTATGCATCTGACAACACCACCAGAGATCGAACTCAAGCAAGTTAAATTTCAGTCGCCAACCAAACAAAGTCACACGCTTACTAAGAACGGACTGACTCAATACGATTTACTCTACCAAATTGGTCCACTGGCCAGAAATGCCAGAAAATTCATCTTCAAAGGGGTCAGTGGGACAAAATGACATTCACACTAGTAAGTATATGCAAAATAGTGTTTTGCATACTATTATTCCTTTCCTTTTATTCCATGAATAATTTTATACTACTTATATTACTTGTAATTACACCATTATTTGCCTAAAAGAATATCATTTAAATAAAAGAAGTGATCAGGATTTCCTCTTCTAAATTTCAAACATGTTCTGTAAATACTACTTAACTGTTCACCCAATCACAAAGGAAATCCAGTGTGTGTTATTTTACAAAGGGGAATTATTTCTTTGAGTGTTTCATGAGTGCATATGTTATTAGCACATATTTTATGCATGCATGTATATTAGTTTGTGCATATTTCTATCTACGAATGTAATGTATTCACTGAGGTAATGGTAGTGTTTACGTGCGTGTGTGTGTGTGGGTACGTATGTCTCTCTTATAATACTGTTATTTCTCAAAGACACTAGGAATTCTATGCTAAAATGTACTTGCTAAGTAACAAATGTTTATTGCATGATCATTAAAAGCGAGAGAGAGAGACAGTGGCAATCATTGTTACACATTAATTGCTCATTAGTCAAATATCATTCTCCATTTGTTCACCATTAATTATTTCCATTTATTTAATTAATTAATTAATTAATTATTATTAACAAAAGCAAACAATTCTGTCTGTAAAAGAGGGAAAAAATTTCAAGCAGAAAAACAGATAAACATGATGAATGAATGTGATTCAAATGTTATTGAGCAAGCACGTTTATTATTCAGTCATTGTGATACTGATAATTGTGGGTATTTAACGCGCCAAGCACTGAATCGTCTCAACGACCGTTTACCATTAACCAGTGCACAATTGGATTTTGTATTCAATCTATTAGATAAGGATAAAAATGGTCAATTGACATTAGATGAATTTGTTCAAGGATTTGGTAAGTGATTGATTTTAATTATTTTACGCATTTCTTTGTATTTCGTATGGAACCTATGAGCTTCTTTCTTAGAATTTAAGGTTTCAGTAACAGTGGCGAGGTTGATAGTCATGCTGCTAATAACTTTCCCTCTTAAATGGGCTCAACTACTAACTGGGTGAGGTTAGGCGGTGTATTGGTGGCCGGGGATCGAATGTTGGCAAGTGTTTTAGCGCTGAACCACCGACACACAGTACACTATAATAATTTTTCTTGTTTTTGAAATTCTCAACCTCTCTTAGATTACTAATTCACTAGTTTACTAACTTGTTCTAAACTGGAAATAAAAAGGAAGGCTGGGCTAGCTGGGGCTAGCAACGCTACCCTGGAAAATCAGTCCAGTCGATAGTGAAACTTTAACGCACAGAAAATATATCCATAAAAATAAACCTTTCCTTCACTGGAATCAGAGAGATGGAATGTTGTAGAGTGATGGAAACCTTTATGAAACAAGTCAGCTGATGTATCTTCTCTCGATGTGTGTCAGTGCCACAGCGGTTAGGACTCTCGCCGACTATGAACATGGTCCGGGGTTCGATCCCCTGCCGACCCATACCTGATATCTATGGTCGGCCTGCAAAATTTGGGCTACCGATATCCATGCTGAAAATTCCATACTTGTACCAAAATAGTGTATTGAATGAAGTTATAATCATATATATAAATATATATATATATATATTGGGAGGACTCACCAACCTCTGAAAGTGAGACCTGGCTTAAGAGCATATTCTTAAATGGCTCCAGAAACAAATAGAGTCATCAGAACCCATAAATGAAGGGGAAAAGGAAACTTAGCTCCTCTAATGCGAAACATTTTATAGAGACAGGACATAAAATCGACTTTCACACATCTTTTGAACCTATCTGTAAGGCGTGTTTGGGGCGTATCCTAAAGTTTGTTGAAGCCGTAGCTGGCGATTAGGAAGTCTAGAATACCATTTTGCGTTCAAATACAATTCGTCATCACACTAAACCTTCCTTGGTGAACTTTATTTTGATACCATAGCAGATGTACTATCACCTTTGTTATTTGGTTTAGTGATCTTCATTGTTAATTTGACCTTCAATATGTCCTTCTAACTTGATCTAAATTTATTTTCTCACCTCTTAACTCTGTATTAATTTCATATGTATTCCTATGAGAAGTTCGTGTGTGATCATCAGGTTGTAGGAATTGCGTCGCGCAAATACATTACACGATTCAGACAAATTACATCTTCTTATTACTTTGTCTAAATATCGTTATTTCCTTGGATTCCTAGTAGAATGCAAGGCATCAGTGACACATTGCCATTTCACGGTGTTCTCTGCAGTCCTTTTTCACTGCTTCCAAGATCATCCAGAAGCTTTTATTTCCTCCTCACACTACCTCTTCTATGTCACCCTTCAACTCATACTTAAATCGTAGCTCTCCATTTCAGTAGCATTCTAGGGCCTACTTGCAGCGTGATCTCACTCAGTGGTTCCCTGTAGTGGCGGTGTGTTTTACAGGGTGAATTTTCTAGCCTAGTCCCAAACCTTCATTCTTTTCTGGGCTTACTATCGACCAGGTGAGATTTATGAGTTCATGGGTTGGAAATTGAATCCTAGCTTCTTGTGTAGTTGGTGCGCATTCTACCATTGAAACACTGAAGTGCAAGGCGGAAGTTAGTAAAATATCTTTGGGAGACAGAGAGTAAAGTAAAATGATTATTTAAAGTTTCAGTAAAATATGAAAGAAATGTCACTTAGCCTACGTATGTACATTCTATAATAATAATAATTTGCTTTATTCCAGAAACAGTACTAGTGGTACAGTATGGAATTTTCAGCACATATCTACAATATTGCATCTAATTTTATCAAACATTTAAAAAGAGTATTTCAAAAAATAAATATAATAAACAACAGCAAAAAACAAAACACACACAATAATAACAAGAAATGCACAAAAATACCAAGAAGTAGAATGGAAAATAAATAACAATAATAAATAATATCTCAGTATTGGGTAGGGGAAGCTATGACATGTTTATGCGTGGTGACAGTGAAGCTGTAGTCATACTAGATGTTATGAAATGATATTAAGAATGCTTATAGCCAAGATGATCAATTAATCTGATTGAACAACACTAAACAAGCATAAAGGCAAATAGGACTAGCTGTTCAATAAACGAACGAATTCCAATGAAGAACATAGGCTATGCAGCGCTCACTTTATGAGATTTGTACTTTAGGCATTTTGCATGTTATAATCGGTTAGCCATTGACTCTAGAGCAGAATGTTCGTCAACCATACCTCGTGTGATGCAGGATCCGATCCCTGGTCACTGTCGCACTCCTAAACCACATTTAGCTGGTAGAGAGGGAAGGCTAGACGTGAGGCTAACAACCTCACACCGTAAAAGGAAACACCCCAACTGCTGACATTTCACAACTCAGGCTTCAAAATATATGCTTCACCCAGAATGTAATGGGATATAAAAACAGACATTGTGATTTTGAACTGAAAGCTTGTATAGCCTCTCCCATATTGTTTATTAAAAATTTTTCACCCAACTGATTTGTTACCTAGTAATTTATTTACACTTTTATGATTAAACATCGCAGATGAAATAGTTATTACTGCTATGGTGAGTGGTAAACCTTTAAGTAACGAAGAGTGATAAAGTGTAGCAATGACCTTACAAATCTTTATCATTAATAAATGAGAAGGCGGTAATCAACAATTCAAAGGCTGAATATTTACTCAACTTCAATATGAATTGTGTTCCGATAAAGCTTAGTTTCGTAATGAAATCATAACGGCATGAACAAACTAGTCGACAAGATATGTTTAAAAATTCTTCATCAGTCAGAAAAGTCATTATCTCACAAGGAGCTATTCCCAAACGTCAGAATATGACAGGAGCACGTTGTCAACATTCGTTCACTCAGTTCGATTCGAACTGTAGACAGCTTCTACTTTATTGTCAATTTTTGACAAAAACCGACTGACAACCAACATCAATGGTGACTATATTCTCCCGAAATCTCTTAGCATAAGTCATAATTTCTTTTCAAAAGAATTATAGAGAACTAATTCTGGAGAGTTAGTCACTGAGGTGTAAAGCTTATGGACTTAACCTCTTCATGGGAAGGTAAACTCAGAAATAAGTCAGATTTCAAAACTTTTAATTCATATCATAAAAAGCTTTTCTGTCATTGAATTCATGTTTATGTGTTGATTCTTTTTCTCAGTGTCATGAAGAAATAACTGTTTTTCTTAAGCGTTTCATTACTTTTGCTGTGAATAAAATGTAGTGGAAACTACATCGAAGATGTAAAGAACAATTAAATGCTAATGTAGAAAACTACTGTCTAATTTAAAAGACAGCCAAATCACTCGTAACCAACACCCGAAAATCAATCTAGCGCTCACTGCTAACTGACTACATGATAAAACTGCTTGTATTTCCAGTGGCAAGCGTGATCAGTGGAGCCCATCGAAATGGGCGCTAGTACAAATAGTCTCCAACGGCGTTGGCTGAAAGTCTCACTATATATTATGGACTGGCAGGAGCTGGAATTGATTAGCCACTGGATTCCTTTCCGTCAGCTGAATGGTTTACAAGTTTGCCTTTTAATTTATAGGTTCTGGATTTGATTCCTGGGTGGACACTCCTAAAGATTTACAAACGAGGAAGAATTGGCTGTCCCTTATTCCCTGATTTTCGGTGGTTCTCTAGCTGAAGTCAGTTCATGATCAAAATTAAAATCAGTGTATTGTAGTGACAATTTACATAACTTGGTGATTACACTACAAACTTAACTAGTTGAATTTCAGTCAGCACGAACACTAAGGACTGAACACTTGACGTTAGCTGTTGGCTAGCTGCTGATCAGTGTATCCTATTGAAAATAAGATTTATTTAAGAAATATTATTACTATTCCCTTAGACTTCGGTTGGGGCATAGGGCTTCAGCGGTACATTTCCATTTCACCCTATTTTCTGCAGTCTTCTTTAGCTGAATTCACGTCTGCCCATAAGCTCTGATCTCCTGCTGACACTATCTTCGCCATGTCACTCTTTAACCCACATTTCACTCATTGCTTTCCATTCTGGTACCACTAGTGTGTGCAGTCACTCAACAACGTTCTCAATCAATGTCCGATGCACTTCTATTTCCTTCTGAAGATTTTTTGACCGTTGGTTCCTGGTTATTTCATTCCCAAAGTCCTTAATTGCTGGTTCTTTCTGAATGGCCGTCTGATTTGCAGTATGGAACAAAGGCAGATGCTGATAAGAGTTTGAAACCTGTTAGAAACGCCTCCCATCACTCTTCAAGTCTCCGAATCACATAGAAGCACTAACTGACTTGACTGTAGTGTTGAGAATCTGAGTCTTCGTTATGCGGAATGCCGTAAATTTTCACACTAAATTCAGAGTAATGAAAGCTTGTCTTGCCTTTCCAATCCTGGTTGGTTTTGACATCCTCATCAATCATTAACAGTGGAAAATTCAAATTATCTTTTTGTTGTTTAATAAAACAAAAGTGAAGCGAACGATAATAACCAAAATAAAGACATTGAGCTAGGGAAACCTAAAATAATGTGGCAGATGTTAAGGTATGAATAAAATGAACTCAAGCAGTTTATTTATATCAGATAAGGAATAATCAAATATGTTGTATTGTTTCTCAAATATAGCTACGTAAAGTGAGCTTGCAGGAATCGTTCGGAGCATTCAAACGAAAGACATAGTGGTATTCATATTGACAAAACCGTGTACGAAGTCTTTTATGTATCACGGAACCGGTTACAGAACTATTATAAGACCTGAGAGTACTGGACAGCCGTTTCGTCCTAGTTTGACAAGCATCACAGTATGCAACAGGCGAGATTTAAACTCAAGACATTCTGGTTACAAGGCAAGCTTGCTCCTGGAATGAAAGTACACCCCAGTGACTAATGGCGCTCCCAACAATCTGGTTATCTCTAAGGCCGCCACAGAACATCCTCGTTATTAGTCGACGTGTCGGCACAGATAGAGTGGTGAAATCGGTCGACAGGATATTCAAAATAACTTCTTTAAATAATATGAATATACACTGGGTATTATGAAACCTGATGACATGGTCGCAGTCCAATAAAACAAGAGAGGTATATATAAATAGTCCGACGGATTTGATGACAATACCAGTGTCAGATAAACGTGGCGTGATTATGTTGTTTAATGTAACTATAAGGCGGCCCCTGAAGTTGCTAATGTTATTTACTCACTTAATATCGTCTAATTTCCATTAATGTTACTGACACCATATGTAGAAGTCCATCTGTTACATAATTAAATTCAAACAGGATGGTTAGCGAAACCGCCTTCAATAAAGTAATCTCATCTGTGAGTACACCTACAATCTCTTTTAAAAATGGTGAAATTATATTCAAAGTTGTCATACTACTTTTTATACATGCTAAGAAAACTAAGCATATTCATTTAGTTATAGGTAATTTAATAAGCGTGCATCGGCGGCTTGTGTATCGGTGGTACAGCGGTAGAATGCTCGCCAATCAAACCGCATGTGATTCGGGGTTTGATCCCTGACCGGCACACTCCTCTGCCTTGCTAAGCTGTGGCTTGAAGCCCCATGTTCCACTGGGAACGTAAAGGAATAAAAGGATTTCACAAGCAAAGACAACTTCTGTTCTCATTTTATCTTTTCTGTTTTCACCGTTTTAAGGAAATCATCCTGTTGAACATTGAAATACTTTGTTGAAGTAAGTATACCTTGAGACAGAAGCATAATCCTTTCAGTCTAAAAAAAGACTTGAAATATTCATTTCCTCGCATTGCTGATACTTTAAATCCTAAAGTTAATATTTACTTTTATATATAATTGATGATTTCAACATGAATCTAGACTTTAAATGGTATTGATTAGTGTAATAAGACCTGGACAAGTAGACTTTTGAATTTTAGTGACGTTAAGCACTGAACTTTACAATTATTTTTCGCAGCAAGACATCCCTAAAAATTAACAAATATCTGAGTATATCATATGGAAGTCATTTTAACCACATTTTTATCCTAGTACCACTAACACTATCTAGTCTTGTAAAAAAGTTTCTATCAGTGTTATGTAAATGAGAAATTATCGTTTCAAAGAATTAGCCAGAATTGATTTTGATTTTATTTTTATCTTTGATTTACAGCTTGGTTCCACTCTGTATTTTTGGTAGAAGTATGAAATTTTCAGCATGGATATCGGAAGCCCAAATTTCGCAGGCCGACCATAGATATCAGGTATGGGTCGGCAGGGGATCGAACCTCGGACCATGTGCATAGTTAGCGAGAGACCTAACCACTGTGCCACCGACGCACAGCATAATGAGCATACTTCTGTTATTTGTTCGTGAACTGATTTCTGTTAGAAAACCACTCAGAACCAGGTGGTCTTGGACAGCTGTTCTGTCCTTGTTTGTGACTCTTCAACAGTGCACACCCATGAGCCTACTGCTAGGAATCTAACCCATAAACTTCAGCTTACAAGGTCAATTTGTGCACCAATTAGCCACTCGGACGGAATGCAATAGCCCATAAATTTTAAATTCAGAAAATTAGTGATACAGCGCCAGGCAATGTCATTGATGAGTATTTGCCCTCACGCCCAACTTGGTTGATCTCCTCAATCATGACTTCCGACTTAAACGTCTAGGGACTTCATCCTGTAGTGAGGCAACAGACAGTACTAGGCTAACCTAATCACTTAAATCCGTGCAAACCAACATTCCGTAAACCACCTGAAACTGTGTTAATCTCTCTCTCTCTCTCTCTCTATATATATATATATATATATATATATATATATATATATATATATAAGAATAAATTTTAACATCTTCCCTCAGAGTTTGTTACCAGAAACTTCAGTTATTAAATTTTAAGTTATTTCCATATATCAGTGGTTTCGTAATGATGTCTCTACTGAACTGATTAGGCATATGTAAGCTGATCACTTGATGGTTAGATATTACTATGATCATTAACTTGGGTGTTGATTTCGAGTTTTACTGGCTACATCATCTATCACTGGGATGCAAATACATACAATATGGACGAATCCAGAATAGAGTGAACTGAGTATTCCTGATTCTACTGTGAGCCACTACCAAACAAACAACTGTTAAGTTGTTAGTTCATGTATACAGTGCGTCGGTGGCGGAGTGGTTAGGACTCTCGCCGACCATGCACATGGTCTGGGGTTCGATCCCCTGCCGACGCACATCTGTTATCAATGGTTGGTTTGCAAAATTTGGGCTACCAATATCACATGCTGAAAATTCCAAACTTGTATAGAAAATACGGCTGTGGCATCAAGCTGTAATCAAAATAAGAAAATAAATAAAATACGTGAATATTAACTAGTACGGCTTTTCCATTGCACAAAAACTTGGAGGATCTGGACTTCGCCGATGATATATGTCTGATTTCCCACAATCTGGAAGATATGCAAGTGAAAAGCAACAAGTTGGCAGAAGAAGCATCCGGAGAAGATAGGACTTCAGGTGAACACAGATAAAACAGAGGTGATGAAGATTCCTGGCCAACACCAACAGCAACAACAACAGACAACAATCAGCATAAATGGCAGGTACTTGAAAGTAACAACCTTCATCTACCGACCTAGGAAGCATCGTTTCAGCTACATGCGGAACTGACGAGGACATCAAAGCCAGAATCGAAAAAGCAGGACAAGCTTACACTACTCTTAAGTCTGTGTGGAGGTCAAAAGCACTCAGAATCAAAAATAAGATCCGGATTTTCAACTCCAATGTGAAGTCAATGTTACTTACTGTATGGATCAGAGACTTGGCCAGCGCGTCATGGAGAGCACCTCAAACAAACTACAGACCTTCATTAACAGTTGTCTTCGCTCAATATCACTCAAGATCAGATGTCCGGCCAGAAAAGATCAGCAACAGGGATCTCTGACAATGAGCGAACCAACTCACCAGGAACCGATTGTGAAACGAATAGTCAGGAAGAAATGGAGATGGATTGGCCATACGCTGAGGAAACCATCAAGTGACATCACTAGACAAGCCCGAAAGGGAAGCGGTGAGTTGGTCGTCTAAGGGTGACTTGGAGGAGGTCATATGAAGAGGAAATGAAAGCATGTGGGCAGACTTGGAGCGGGGTGAAAAAGTTGTCAGAAAACAGAAGGCAGTGGATACGCTCTATGTTCCTCTAGGAATTAAAGGATATAATAATAATTAACTAGTACGTATAACTCCACGTAATATCAAAAGTACTGTTTGGTTTAAAGCCATTATTAGTATCATCATTAATTGAATCACTTGATAATAATGAATTCAAACGTCATCATGGTCTTTTACTTTATCTGTCAGTGTGTTACAGTCTATAATAAAATGTGAACACTTTAAATAGCTTGTGTAGGCCAGTCAGTGTAGGTGTTTCATTAGGACAGTATTATTATATTTAAAAATATCTTTTTATCGATTATATCACTCTAATTCTGAATTCCTTTTTGTTGTTCATAATACATACATCTTTGATGGTTTTAATAGGTTTTAACTTTATATAGTAATATTCATTAAATCATAAGATTCCGTTTAAAATCATATTCTAAACTTGCAAATTAAATTAGCAGTCTCCAACTTACACAATTCGAGGAGGTGAAAATCCACCACAGTTCCGTTTGCAGACCTAAATTATTCAAATCAAAGTATCTGATCTATTTAAAAACCATAGGTGATAACCAAAAAGCCAATCATTATTGAGTAAAACCATATACAACTAACCGATTGCAATCAGTAGTTATGCAACAGAAGACTTGATGACGAACCTTTATTATAGAAAAGCTCATCATATTTATACATTTTAGCCACAAAGACAAATAAATCGTTCTGACTGGTTGGCAAGATTGGCCCAAGGTTAAACAGGCTGTCAAATGAGGTTATTTCATGTTCACAACTTTAACTGAATCCGGATATGAGGGATTAACACTGCTACATCTTCAGGCATTGACTTAAATTGTTGACTTCAGATTTGACCGCTTCTTAACAGTCTGAATCACTCTACAGTTATATATACCACTCACATTAACCAGTATTGCTTACTAGACAGATCATCGAAGTGATCTAGACACCGGATGACTGTTTCACTCACTTGGTATCAGGCTCATCATTGGTGTACCCAGTTTAACTCAGATGAGACAAACGAATCAGTTCAGACTACCCGATTCCGTCTTTTCATTTATTTTACTATTTAAAACTTGATGTCTACTGTATTCTATATTCTAATCTCCTCTTGTTTATCTGCTCATTTGCAAAATAAGATCAGCATATTATAGAATTCTGTGTTTAAAATTTGTAAATATTTTAGTTTAAGTGTGATCAGACCGAATAGAAATGTATTCACACCAGGATACAGTTCATCTGCTTTTATGGAATAAGACCTACAAGTTCGCTCAATGAGGATTCTAAGCAAACAGGCTCAGAAACACCGTCCATCGATGTTACAAATAGGTGGGAGTGGTTATATAAAAGGTGAAATAATTCAACAACATATGCGTACTTGTTCTTTTATTTTAATAACTTCTTTCTTCTCATACTTATCCGTAAGATGGAAAATACCCTGCCGAGTGTGTACTGCGAAATCTCTAACCGTCAAAATATAGAAACTAGAGCTTTGCATAAAGAAGAAGAAACTCGTTCAACACTACCATCTTTCAAAATTGATGACGGTCTGACTTCAGTTAGAGAACCGCCAGAAACCAAAGAGTGCTGGACAGTTTTCTTGTCCTCGTTTAGGGAATCTTTAGCAGCACACACACACACTGTCGGGGATATGAAGTCGGGATCTTCAGGTTACGAGGCGAGCTCGTATACCATTCAGCCAATTGAGGGGAGTTCAACAGCACGTTAATTTCAACTTCTGTCAACTCCGTTTTTCTTGTTCTTAGTCGATTTTACGTTTAAATTATAAGATAAAATGTAATTCTAAAAATCCGCCAACTTCTTTCGCCCGACCTAACTACTGCTGAACATAACGTGTGGCAATAAATAGGTCACTACTCTACCCAGTAATACTCTTAAACATACATCATAACGGCGAAGGGCTTTACTGTCTAACATAAGTGACTTACTGGCTACATCTTAAAAACCTTACAGACTTGAAATATGTAACCAAATTCATCAATACTAAATACTAAGCTTATTGTAACTAAATAATCTTGCTGTTAGACATTTGGAGATAATTGGTGGGAAGCCTTCTACCTAGATTTTATGCTTGTTAGCGCGGCTTGTCAGCAAGGCTTATCTACAAGGTTAGAAGAATTCATGTCCTTTCTGAGATTTAAATCCGCAATCAGACTAGTTACCACTGAGTTATCTGAGCTTTCAATCAACCTCCTGTGGGACTGTGCTTTAGACATCAGTTTTATATTGTCCTGTCTAGGTAGTCTTCCAGTTTGAATGCAAAACACACTATGAATCTCTTAGTGGCATAAATTACATAAGAAGATAAAGTGTATATGCTCTTCTTTAACTGCGAATAATCAATGTTCAATTTGTATCCATTTTCAATTGTACACATTTATGCATATATATGTAGTAATAAATGAAAATTCAAAATAAAACAAACCAATAATTTAACAGCTTGTTTGCAGGTTGTTTCCGAAAACAAATGGTGGTTATAATTAAAATTAGGCTTTTTTAATAATTCTATGTAGGTTAGAGAAAATGAACTAAGTCAGATTAAATATATCCTTAAAAAGCAAATATCTGAGATCTTATTATCGACATTACACTATGATTACTTTAGAAAATTTATTGACTAATCACAGGAAACTCAATGTAACGTGACTGATTCTAAAGTCATTTCAACCATATGTTTACGTGAACACCACATGGCAGTACTGACACGCAAACACATGCAGAATATTGAGAATTTAACGCGTCGGTGGCTCAGTGGTAAAGTGGTCTCTGACCATTCTTGTGTTTCGGGGTTCGATCCCTGGACGATGCACTTCTAAACCTAGCTAAGTCGGTAATAAGACTAGTAAAGAAGAAAGGTTGGGTATGAGACTACTAACCCTATCCAGTAAAAATAAACACCACTGCTATAGAAATTTCAAGTCTGTGGCTTGAAGCCCTATGTTCAACTAAGAACGTAAGGGAACAAAACAACAGTAATAACGCTTTTGAAGCAAAATAAAAAAAACCCATAAATTTGATCAATTAAGCCATCAGCCGTGGGCATTAATTGAATATTTAGAGTATGGAATTTGTGGCGATTAGAATAATCCCACAAATGCTATAATCTGAACGTCAGTCCTCAGTTAACTGCTGGCTGAAGCTGTATGAAAAAATTGTGATCAGTGAAGTCCACCGTGCTAAAAAGAAGTGATTGTTCATCAACAGCACTCGTTGAAGTTAGCGCTATTATATCACAAACTGATAAAGTTGGAATTCACGGATCACTGAATTCTAGCCCAAATGGCTAAACGGTCAACGAGCTTCATGTAGTAACCTGGACATCTCGAGTTCGATCCCCATAGGCCTCGTGGATTTGCACTGCTGAACAGTCCCGAATTAAAACGAAACAGCCCTTCAGTAATCGTTAACTGATGTTAGTTCATGACGAAATCTAACAGTTGATACTAACTGCATAGATTCATAGAAAAGATGCTGCTTTTGTATGTGTCACCTTTTGAAACTAGTTAGCATTAAGGAATCAGTCTTCTTGTATTAATATACCTGATAACATTACAGTGGAAGTAAATGAACAGAAAGTACAAACAACGTAAAGGAGAAGAGAGTAAGTATTTGGGAAATATTATTTTACCAGACTTGGTGGTAAAAAGTGGCAAGTGTGCTTCTGATAATTCCACGATTTCCCACACACATCCTTCAATATATATATATATATATATATAGTTAGTTAGTTAGTTAGTTAGTTAGTTAGTTAGTTAGTTAGTTAGTTAGTTAGTTAGTTAGTTAGTTAGTTAGTTAGTTAGTTAGTTAGTTAGTTAGTTAGTTAGTTAGTTAGTTAGTTAGTTAGTTAGTTAGTTAGTTAGTTAGTTAGTTAGTTAGTTAGTTAGTTAGTTAGTTAGTTAGTTAGTTAGTTAGTTAGTTAGTTAGTTAGTTAGTTAGTTAGTTAGTTAGTTAGTTAGTTAGTTAGTTAGTTAGTTAGTTAGTTAGTTAGTTAGTTAGTTAGTTAGTTAGTTAGTTAGTTAGTTAGTTAGTTAGTTAGTTAGTTAGTTAGTTAGTTAGTTAGTTAGTTAGTTAGTTAGTTAGTTAGTTAGTTAGTTAGTTAGTTAGTTAGTTAGTTAGTTAGTTAGTTAGTTAGTTAGTTAGTTAGTTAGTTAGTTAGTTAGTTAGTTAGTTAGTTAGTTAGTTAGTTAGTTAGTTAGTTAGTTAGTTAGTTAGTTAGTTAGTTAGTTAGTTAGTTAGTTAGTTAGTTAGTTAGTTAGTTAGTTAGTTAGTTAGTTAGTTAGTTAGTTAGTTAGTTAGTTAGTTAGTTAGTTAGTTAGTTAGTTAGTTAGTTAGTTAGTTAGTTAGTTAGTTAGTTAGTTAGTTAGTTAGTTAGTTAGTTAGTTAGTTAGTTAGTTAGTTAGTTAGTTAGTTAGTTAGTTAGTTAGTTAGTTAGTTAGTTAGTTAGTTAGTTAGTTAGTTAGTTAGTTAGTTAGTTAGTTAGTTAGTTAGTTAGTTAGTTAGTTAGTTAGTTAGTTAGTTAGTTAGTTAGTTAGTTAGTTAGTTAGTTAGTTAGTTAGGTGGACTTGCCTGACTTTACAATATTAGCCTCTCTTTTTGTGTAAGATCTAGCGGTACAACTTACGTGCTCAGTCTGAAGCAGGAGAATAAACATTCGAACGAAAGCTCCATTGGGTGGATTTTTAGTGCTAAAATCAGTGACAAGTACACACCGAAAATACCAGGGTAGGCGAAGTCTACATACAACATAATCTAAAGCACAAGTCTGGGCTTTACAGCTCAATGGAATGCTGAATTTCGCCATTTAAATGTTTTCTGTGTAGTGCTTACTTAGTGACTGTATCACATGCAAGTAAGAACGTTTTTGAGGTAGCCAAGAGTAATTATCCCACGCTAAACTCAACTTTCAATGCAAATTTGGAATCTGATGTAAGCTACTATTCAGCCAAGTGCGAAATAGATTTTTTAGGAGTGTTACTCTGTACTGGTCACTAGAGTGGTCAGTCTTATTATTCGTCCCTTGACTTCTAGGTGAATGACAGTTAAATGTCAGTGCACTGCTGGAGCTCTATGTTCTCTGAATACCGTTTAATTAGTTACAAAGTGCCCATAGGCTTTCAGTCCTACTCACACTATATCCTCCATGTCATTCTTGGACTTACGCCTAACTAGTCCCTTCACATTAGAGTCTCAGTAGACAGTCTTTGTGATGCATGATCTTATTCAACTGTCTTCTTAGCATACGTATAATACATATCCTTCTCCTTTTGTATGTTTGTTTATGCAATAGTTTTCTTGTTGTTTTGATGCCTGCTAGAGTTTCGTTTTGCTTATCCTTTCAAACCAGACATTCGATTTTTAGTATGCGGTCAGGAAAGGCGGCTGTTGATAAAATTCTGAAGTCTGTTCGAAATCGTTTTTGTAACACGCCAAGTCTCTGAATCAAATAGATGTACTGACTGATTTAACGTTGATTCTGAAATTTCGGATCTTGTTTTTCAAGCCGATTGCAAAAAAGTTTCACACTGATTTCAGAGAAATGAAACTCCAATTCTATCTAGCATTGACAACCTTATCCGTGTTTGTCGTACTTGAAAAGATTCTATTCAGTTAAGGTGAATAAAAGAGACAACTTCCTTTGGATTTCACAGGTTGGTGGTGATTGATGCTAGTTTCGTTTTGGTTGTTAGGTATCATCATCATCTTGGTCTTCTCTGTGTGCAGCTGATGTCCCATCCTAACTGGCTTTTCTCCCAACCTGTTCTACACTTTAGTCACGAACAACTTATATGAACTTATGCCTAATCTATTCATATTGAGTCATAACTACTTCCAAATTTCTCATAATAAGCTGACATAATTAATTCCATAATGGAAAATTTGATAATCATGAAACGCGAAATGAGAATTATTCAAAACGTCGTTTTACTTTTGACACACACTTAATTCTTAAAAAAATATATTGTGCTTATCAAATTACAATCTCTAAACGAAAAGGTATAGAAATGAAACACCAGATTTATAATTGAAATGATGATCACAGTGTCACTTAGCAACAATGTTATTTTTTAAGGGACATATTATAAATGTTATTACGTATAAATTCAGAACAGTGTAGTGTTTAAATATACGTTTTTTGATGGGTTTTAAGCGCATAATCATAAATTATGAAGTCTTAACTGTTCAGTAAACAAAATAATTCTTCATATTGGATAATTTTATGTGATATCATACACACAGTAATGCAGTTGTAATAAATAGATGAGGTTTTTAGAACAATGAATTGCTTGTGATCATATCGATGTGCATTGGTTGTTTACTGATAGAATACTATCCAGCCATGCCCTACTTGATTCAGAGTTCGATTACCGGCTGACAGACTCCTAAACCTCGCTCGGCCTGTAGTAATCCTGATAAATAGTAGACTTCAAAATTCAGGCTTGAATCCCTATGTCCCATTCAGAACTCAAAGGAATATTTAAAAAATCATATCGACTTATTCACACGACCTTCTAACTTACTTGTTATATAGCTTTACTCCCTTCTCTATTCATTCGTTAACGGTATTGCATCATTTTTGCTGAATTTCTTCAGTGTTGATTAGATGAAAAAAGATTCCATGATTAATTTCTGCCTCCATCTAACCACATTATTCATATGAGACCTATCATAATCCCACTTAAACCAGTCAATATTTACCATTCAGTAGGTTTTTGTTCCGTTTCATATGAACTAGTCTAGTGAAGAATTGTTTTCACAGAAAATTGGATTGTGTACTAAATTAGTTGAAAAACTAGCAGAACAATAGTCAGTGCTAAATAAACAGATAAAGTTTAACTATGCACATTTGAGAGCAAAAAAGGAAAGGCATGTGGGAGCAAGTGTCAAAGAAAAAAATTTTCATTAGATCACCATTTGAAAAGCAGTAAACTTAGTCCTCAAAATAAACGCTGATTGTTAACCTGTTGTCCTGCCTAATTAACAATGATCTTTAAAACACAGAGAAGATGCTTAGGGAGATAAAACTATATTTCGTAACAGTTATATTTCTTCATTTATGCTGTCCCAAACAAACACTGTTCAAACGCCTCGACCGCTTCTCGTCTCCTCATCTCAAACAACTTCGCAGGCAAAAAGAAATGTTATATAAATGCAAAGACAAGTTAGGACTTAAAAAGATTAATGCTCAAATCAAATCTGAAATCAAAAATCTTAATGCTATCTATAACCAAACACTTTTATCATGCAAATCTCCTATCAGCATGTGGAAACTTTTCAATGAAATTACTGGCAATAGTAAGCGATGTAATGTTTTTCCCTCTTATGATGTTAATGCTCTTAATCAGTCTTTATACGCTCTCCTTCTACTATAACCACTTCTAACGTTACTAATCTTGTAGCTGATAACTTCCAGGACTTCAACACTCTCGATGTTTTAAAATGTCTTAAAACTCTTAAGCCCTCATGTAGTCTTGGCCCTGATGGCATACCTGCATATGTTCTAAAACAATGTGCAGATGCTTTATGTTCTCCTCTAACTAATATCCTAAATGCTTCTTTCTCCGAAAACGTTGTACCTGTTCCATGGAAAGACATTAAAATAGTCCCTGTCCCTAAACCTGGAAATAGCAAAAACGTAAAGTTCAGACCCATTGCCATCACTTCCCCGTTTCTAAAGCTCATGGAAAAACTAGTACTTCTTAAACTCGAACCCTCCCTTAAAAGCTTCGAAGACCCCAAACAATTTGCCTACAGACAGGGTAGGAGTACTTTAGACGCTGCAGCCGTCTTACACAACAGTATTGTCTCATCATTAGATAAAGGTGCCAAATATGTCCGCTGCACGTTTCTTGACTTCACTTCTGCTTTCGACTCTGTACCTAGATGTATCTTGCTAAATAAGCTCTCAATGACACAAACCGAGTCCTGGGTCACTAACTGGTTGCATTCCTACTTTTCAAACAGAATGCAATATACCGTATACAAAGGCGAATCCTCCTCTGCTGTGCTCACTGAAGCTGGTGTCCCCCAAGGTGCTGTACTCTCCCCACTTCTCTTTTCTTTCTTCCTACATGACCTACCATCTTCAAATGACATTAACTTTGTCAAATATGCTGATGACCTAACTGTATCTTTACCTGTCAAATGTCAAAGTGACTGCTCTAAACTAAATGGCTTCTTATCAGAAATCAGCCAATGGTCCAAGGAAAACGGTCTAACCTTAAACCCCTTCAAATACCAAACAGTCAATTTCAACTTTAGGCACAAATCTGACCTAAACAAACTGGTTAGCACTCACGTCGTGCGCAACATTGATGGCACTGAAATAGAAACCAAGTCAGAAATCAAATAACTAGGCATCATTCTATCTTCTGATCTTTCCTGGTCGCCTCATATCTCGATGATTTCTAAGAAAATATTCCGTCTTACCTTCTACATCAAGAAGTTAAGACATTCTGGTGTAACCAACCCTTAATCCTACAGTTCGTTAACTCCCGTATTCTGCCTATTATTCTCCGTTGTTCCTCCTTAGTTTTTCCTGGGCTACTGAAGAAAGACTATACCTTATTACGTAGGATGTTAAAGGATGTCAGCAGGGTAAGCAACGTGCCACTTAACCAGCTTGTTAATATTCTGGTTGACTGGCACATGGACTCATGTGAAAAATGGGCGAAATCCATTTTATCTGACTCACACCACCCTCTTCATTCACAATTCTCCCCTTGTATCTCATCAGGAAAACCAGAAGCCTATATAGGAAACTATATGCCCGCACTAGTAAGTACAAAAACTCATCCATACCCTACTTAGCTCGAGTTCTGTGCGATAAAGAAAGCATTAGGCGTGAAACCTTTAACTTATTAAATAGTCAGTAGAACAACTGGATCTCGTCTTTCCAACTCATATCATTTATAGGTACAACGTTTTTCTTTCTTTCTTTTCCTTTTCTCCCTCTTTTTTTCTGTTATGTGCAGCTTTGTTTCTTTCTTTCCGTTTACGCCAGTAAATATGCTAGAACCTACTTTTCCAACACCTTCTAACACTCTGTTCAATTTTGGCTTTGCTACCGACATGTTAATATGTTGTTGTCAAAACCAACTGAGATAACCTTAATCTATGTAGAACTTTATTTATTGTTAATGTACTAAGAGGATGCAATATTGTAGTAAAATGCTGAGAATTCCATTCTGTATCGCAAGTACTGTTTTGGAATAAAGCTATTATTATCTTATCTTGTACTTTCAGTTGCACGTACTTCAGGAGAGCAGAGACGAGATATGAGGAAAATATCTCCGAATCTGTGCAAAAAACATTTTCGCTGAGGTGTATAGAACGAACTAGTAGTGCTATTGGTGAACATATATTTGAAATAGGTTTCCATAGATTCTAACACAATTTTTGATGTACTGAAAAGAAAGAGTAACAGTAGCTCACAGTGTTATGCATTGGTTGTAAAATGCTCACCAACCACCCTTCACGTGGTCTGGGTTTTGATTCCTAGTCGATGAACTCCTGAACAGGTAGTAAGCTCGGATAAGAGATGAGGCTGTGTGTGAGATTTGCTACCCCACCCTTCTAAAAAAAAAACTACAACTAATAAAACTTCAAGACTCGAACTTGAAGCCCTTTGTTCCATTTGGGAAGCAAAACGAATAAAAAGTGTTACTCAGAAGCAGAGGCATATTTTAATATCCTGCCAATATTTCACCTTCGTGGCATACTATCTTTCTCCTACGTCAATTCTCTAGAAGCTTAAATTCTAATCATACTTCTTTATAATCATTATTATGCTGGATTATTATTTTTTTTTTCTGTTTGAATTTACGGTATGATTTACCACCTTGAAACTCACTTGTACTTTTCTCCCTGCATTAACTAACTAGATCCTGTATTTTGACACTTCTGTGAAATGTGAAAACTCATTTTAACTTAATTTTATTACCGGACTATGTAAAAACTATTTATGCTTGACTGTCGGTCCTTAAGTCGTCTGTTGGTTGTTTTTGCAGTATATTCACTTGTAGATTTTTGGTGAATAAATACAGATTTTGAATTCACTTTGAAGTTTTCGATGGTATATCTTCAATTTCACATACCTAACTAAAGGAGCTTAACGCACTGTATGTTTTCACTTGTATATTAGTAATGATAAGTGATCTCAGGCTGTCTGCTATTAGAGACCCTGATATTTCTTATTGTGGTGGACTGCATCATCCAACGGGCTGTAGGCAGTGAAATTACAGGAATACGTTGTGCCAACAACAAGACTCTAAAAGACGTTGACTTCACAGACAATTTGTTAAACTTGAAAGCCTACAGGCTATAACTGCTGGTTGGCAGAAGAGGCTGGCAACTTAGACAGCACTTCTAGTGGACACATAGAAGATAGAGGTAATGAAGACAACTAGCCAACATTAACCACTCTCACTTATTTGAGCAGCAGCGTTTCGATTGTAGGCAGTTGGCGTAGATGAATGCGTCAAAGTCAGCCATAATCGGAAAGGCAAGAGAGACCTTACTTACTCTTAAATCATTTTTGAAATCTGCTTCACTTGGCACAAAGATTAAGTTTAAGATTTTCATTTCGTACTCGTACCCGAATTTAATCCCCGATATATTTTTATTTACCAACATCAGTAGATCTTGAAGATTTTAGTGAAAAAGATCCTTTCATCTAATTATTTTTGTTTGGAATATGTAACCTTTTACTCAGTTTAATCCTGCCCACCCTATTGTGTGTCTTAATTCAGGTATATTCATCTCAATGGCTGAATTTTTTGCTTGACTGTTTAGCCTGCTGCGATATGGGATCATTCTGGATCTAGTTAAATTTCTAAGCCTAAACAATCCCGATTTACTTGTCCCACCTATGTATTATATTACCTTACATTCATTATACAGTGTTTGGTAAATTAAATCATTTTTATCAGTTAGGTCTACTTGTCTGTTAGATGATAGAGTCATGTCTAAATAAGTTCTCGGGATTAAACGCCACTCTCATTCAAACCTTATAAAGGATCTTAAGTTTCTTATGTTCTTTTGATTAAACTTAGTTAGTAAGAAATTATATTCAACCATACTGGCTGAATTCTACCCTTATATTGAGAATACTTAGTTCTCGATAAGTGGATACTCAATTGAAAATAATACTCACCAATCACTTAAAACGATAAGTGGAAATTTAAATTAAACAGGAACCATTTTGCAGATATTTCATGTTTTTCAAACTTCTCAGTTCATTCATCTTCTTTATTTGTTTTTCCGTCTTTTTCAAAAAGGTCATTTTCTGGTTGATAAGGCAGCAAATAACTTCTTGTTAGATGAAGAAATCGATGAACAGTACAATCAGATTATATCATCTTTGGATCCTGAAGATGTATTGAAAAGGTGAGAAGACATCGGTGCCACACTTTCATTGTGAATGATTGCTATTTTTCAAAGCAACATCTGCTAGAAGCTTGAGGGTAATAGACGGTAATCTCTGGAACTAGATTTCGTAGTTTTTTTTTTTTTGCAGTCATCTGCGAACTTTGTCTGTAAATTTGAAACCATTGATACATTATCTGTGTTTCAAACCCGCCTCATTCGATGGTGGAGTCAGACATTACTACTGAGCTTTTGGTGTTATCGATTGAACTCCCCCGGGAAATTGTAATAAATACATTGATTGATCATTCACATTTGTCCAGCAGTTAGTAGTTCTACAGGAAGTCAAGTGGTAATGTCTGTAACTATAACATTGGATTACGCCGGTTTAAACGGCAGAGAAGACACTAGTTATTTCAAGTTTGCAGATACACTTGGCTGACAAATGTCAGTAAGCACAAAACCGAGATACACGTTCAAAGTGCACCACGATGTCTGTCTTCTAGGTTTGGCGACTAAATTGTGAACTTAACTGATAAAAATCATTCAGCACCAACACGAAGGATTGTACATATGACACTGGTTTCTCCTCCATTGTTAATCAGTACAGTGTAACGTTACTTCTTACCCTTTCAGCTAACATTTATACACACATATATTATTTGACTTTGGAAATATTCTGATTCATTCACGTCATATTATTGCGTCAGTAATTTTCATAAATTAAATATACTATTAGCAATCTAACCAAATCAACTCAGCATATCATTATCATTATTTTGTTACACCCAAAACATTTCCCAACTAATATACTTGAACTTGCTCATTAGATTCATCATGGAAGTTTTTAGAAAGGGAATTGGACCAAATGACAGCTAAAAATAACTACATCAACTGTGTGTCACTGTTGACATTCTTTACAGAGTATATCCTTAGTCTATGTAACGGCCAAAACGCAAATATTTTGGTCTAGTCACAGCAGGCCAATTAATGCGTTCTTCTGTATAACTGATTAAAAGTCCATGAGTGACCTACAGCCCAAAAGGTTCCCACTGTAGTAGGAAGATAGTTACATGTAACAAAGTTTGTAGTACGATTAAACAGTAATAACTTATGAAAAACGCAACATTTCCACAACGATACCTATAGGCAGATATACAATTCAAGGATTTGTATCACAAACACAAAATACGTACTGTGGAATAAACAAAATACGACCTAGGAAACACTTGAGAACCGAAGAGAATATTTCGAAAGTGGGATCAACACTCTGTTGGTAGGAATCAGATACACCCGCTAACAGTCTGAGGTAAAATAGTCTCCACAGCATGACTCAGGATGCATACAAATAAAGTTGGAATCGTAAAACAATACGTGACTATCAACAGTTCACCAGCAACTAATAGTAAAGTAAAACATTAAGAATAGAAATCGACCACAAACATGAATCAATAATAAGGATTCAATCAAAAGATGTGTACACGTTCGAATGATAATACATGGGTTAAGCAAGAAAGGATAATAATTACACAGTTGAGTGAAAAATTCAAATAAGTACCAGCATTGCAGGAGTGATTTTCCGAACAGTTATTCAGCTACGGTCTGTTTAAATAATAAATCTTTTTTATTCCTTTAATGGTATAGCTAGCTAACAGTTCGACTATGAATGCTATTGAAAGGCTTGCGAAAATTGTATTTCTACACGTTTTTGTCTACGAAGTCCTTCTACTCACTGTCAGACTATTTAACTCTTCAGTGTTAACAGCTTCGATTTTTATACAGAAAAGGTATTATAATACAGTGCCAAGCTACAATATACATTCACCAATAAATGATAATAAAAGCAGTCTTAATTATCAGTCTCAGGATCTAACACTTGTTTCTTTGTTTGTTCGATTTCCGCGCTCATTCATTGAAGCGAAATATCCAGCCCTGTTAACATTTCGGCTCCTTATATAGACGCTTCGGTAGATGCCCAACACTTTGGTCACTTGAATCAATAAGAAAATCGAAATCAAATTAAAAATAAGTTATAACTGATGCTTGTTGCACAGGTGGTTGATGTTCTCACCTAACTGGTTTAGTAGATAACTCTGTTGCCTCTAAAATTATAGTTACTGGGTTTGAGGCTCAGTGGAAACACAATCACGCGCCATCGAATGCAGATACATCCAGCTGACAACTTCCAAATAGGAAAAAATGAGAATTTGGATATCACTGCTACTCACCATCCACTAAACTACTTGTTACTTTATCTTTTTTTTGTCTTTTCAGTTATGAACAAGTGAAACATATATGGAAATATATGAAATTAGCGAATTCACACTTGTTACCAGAATTTGAAGATATGCTGAGAGCAATTATGCAGGAGATTAGTCATGCTAAAGTAGAATATGAAAATATGGAACGTATGATACAAGCGTAAGTTATTTTCTAATTGTATTTTATTTAATATAATATATCCCAATATAAAAAATTACCAAAAGACAAAGAAACTTTGTAAGTAAGATGACTAGTGGGACCCACTAAGCCAAGTAGCTCGCCAATGAAATTGGATGGCGGTTGCACGGTAGATAACGCTAATGGGCTGAAGTTGGAATACACGGGTTATTTGATCGGGACCTGGTGGCTGAATGGTCTGCTATCTCACCGAGTACACTGAAGCTCCTAGTTTTTATCCCATGCTGGGTCAATAGTGCTTGGTTCTGAAGAGTCCCGAAATAGGATAAAACAGCTGTCCTGTACTTCTTGGTTGTCTAATGGTTCTTTAGCTGATGTTAACGCGTCATTATACCTGTAACCAAGTAACCAAGTTCTAGACGACATCTTTAACGCCAAAAGATGAAGTTAGCATTGGAGATATTATCTAGAAGAACAATGAAAGCTTCTCATTCAAACCTTTGATCTTTGAGAAGTTGATACGTTGAGAGATCACTAGCTTAACATTCTTTGCTAGAAATTTATTGTCATTGTGTTTTTTTTATCTCTGAACTGTAATAACATGATAACAATCAAATTTTCTGAATTATTGCCTTTGTTTTTCACAGTGGCACAGTGGTTAGGACTCTCGCCGACCATGCACATGGTCCGAGGTTCGATCCCCACCGACGCACACCTGATATCTATGGTCGGCCTGCAGAAATTTTGGCTACCAATATCCATGCTGAAAATTCCATACTTGTACCAAAAATACTGTGTGGAATCAAGCTGCAATCAAAAATAAAATAAATAAATAAAATATCACTGATTAGACGTTTCATCACTTTTCGCTGATCCGACTTTTGACATGATAACCTGAATTTTCCACAAAATATCAGATAACATACTTAGTTTATTGTCCAGTAAATAAGGACTGAATTTTCAAATCATGAAATCTTTCAGTCACTGATGACAATAAAATAATTCTAGTGTTGGTTTGTAGGGATTTGGTTGGTTACAGGATTTCATCATGAGCTGACATTGCTTAGAGATTCATTGGAAAACCTGGACAGCTGTTTAGTCAGCTTAGGTTGTGACTCTTCAGTAGTACGCACCCACCATCAAGGTTCAAACCCAGGACTTCCTGGTTACAAGGCGAGCTCGTAGGCTATTAAGCCACTGAGATTCGATTCAATGGTCCATGAATTCTAACTCCTGCCAATTCATGATATAGCGCAACCACTAGACAATGTCTTCGGCGAGTATTTGTCCTTACATCGGAGAGTCCCAAACTAGGACGAAACAGCTGTCCAGTACTCTCAGGTTTTCCAATGGTTCTGTAAGCAATGTGAGCTCATGATGAAATCCTGTAACCAATAAAATTAATTTTTACTCTCAGAAGTCATCAACCAGTCTGTACATTCGTGTATATATAGTAAATAGGTGAGAGAGTTCCAGAACTATTTCTGGTAGAGAGTAAAGTTCCAACGAACAACGCGATTACAAATAGAGATTAAGAACTCAATAATAATAGAAATAACCAGGAAGTTCGGGCAGAATACGTTGTCGAATAATAACTGTTGATAAAACTGACTGTTTGGAATGGCCATGGAAGTACTTTTCTCAAATATATAGTGTTGGCTTGAACTTATGAATCTCTGGTGCTTCAACTTTGTCCAGATTTTTTGATCTCATTCTCATTCAGGGGTTAATCAGGTCTTGTGTACGACTTTGAGGGCCTTTTCAAACGAAGAGGAGTATCATGAATCCACAGATGATCCATTGTCGAGTTATAAAAATACCTACTTCCTCCCTTTACTGTCCAGATTGGATAACGTCCTCGAGGGCGCTTTACAAGTGGATTCGTGTTACGGCCAATTTACTTAGCTCCACAAGAGCAAGTGAACTGTTATGTGGATGCTGATGAGGCCCAGTGAGACAGTTTGTTTTTCATCAGGTGACTGAATAGTTTCTTAAGAGAAAATGTTTCCGACTTATGCTATCTTAACTACATGGCATGTAAATTTTTCACATATTGAAAGTAAACAAACACCTTGGTGCAGGACGAAAACTGATAAAGGAGCAGAAATCATCACCATTTAGGTCTTCTTAGAAAAAAAGAACTCGATATATTAGACTACATTGAAAAACTAACGACATTTAACACATCATTCGGCTATCCAAATGTCAAGGTGAGATAGTTCTGATTTATTCACAATCTTGTGTCTAAGTAGTCTAGCGAGATGCCTGATTTCATCAGTCTATAAAAAATTTCTTGTTATCTATATGACATCACTGTACTATCTGAAAAGTCACTCCAGGTTTTGCCCATTTCAATAATGCAGTACAATGTACTATTGAGAATATTGACTAACGTCCTTTTTACTAGTAAAGCCTTTCATTCAACAGATTAGAACATTAAAATATAACCGTAATGAAACAGATCGATTTCCCGCCCATATATGTGTTAAACTTATCTAAAAATAGAAAATAACTGCACTTATTCATTTTTTTCAAAGCAATCGTTGAATTGGCGTTTTATCTTGGAGGACCTAATTATTAGAAGAAAACGAAATACAGTTTTTCAAATATTATTAACGATAATTCCTTATTTATGCAGATAGCTCTTTCTTGATTTGTGCTTCAGTTATTGATATCGTTATGTCATTACTTCCTTAGGTTCTGAGTGAAGCTTAGGGCTTCAGCAGCACGTCTTCATTTCATCCTCTTCTTGAATTCGTTTCTAGCTGGCTGTATAATCCTTCATAGGTTCTCATCTCCTTCTCACACGATCTCCTTCATATCATCCAAGGGATGGCATCTAACTCTTCTTTTCGCATTCGGGTTGCCCTCTAATCGTTGTCTGGTACAATGTCCTTCAGAGGTTTCTTCAGTGTATTTTCCATCCATTTTCATTTTCTTTGGAATATTTGTTCGGTAGCAGGTTATTGGTTTGTACGTTCCCAGAGTTCCTTGTTACTAATCCTTTCTGGCTTGTCATCTGACCTTCAGTATGGAGCCAGTGAAGTCAGGTGTTGATAGAATTTTGAAGCCTGTTTGAACTGCCTCTGGTGACACGAGCACCAAATCTGTGAATCTAAATCTTGTTGTTTATGTAGGACGAAGTAGGTTTTCCGACTAATTTCAGGCTAATTAAATTCTGTATTGTCTTTTCAGTCATGGGTGGCTTTAACGTCTTCATCCGTGGCACAACCTTTAGTTGCTGCCAATGCTGCCTATATAAGTGGAAGTGTTAACCTCATTCACATTTCTCCTGCTGATTATGAGAGTGCTTCTTGTTGTTGGTCTATGGGCATCTTCATCACCTCTATATTTTCTTTATTAACTTGTAATTGTCCGTTGAGAAGTATTGTATGGAAAGCTGATAGTAACATTTCATAGTTAAAGCACAGAAGTGCAACAGAGAATACAAAGCTATTTGGTAGCGGATTTGTTTATGAGACAAAGCCTCTAGTTGTTACCTCAGTTCACATAAAGTATTCGTGTTCTGCTTTTTTTGTCTTCATTTTATCTCTCTAAGTGTCTAACATCAAATCAAAGTGCAGTGTGATGTTGTACCACTTGGTCTGGCAGCCAAATTACAAATCTAACTGATAGAATTCATTCAGGACTAACACAAAAGACAAGATAAATGACACTGGCTTTATCCTGGTGACGAATAAATGTAAATATTAAAGTTCTCTAGGAGGTCGATAAGCACTCCGAATAGCTCAGTGGTAATGTTTCAGACTTTAGCATGCTGTGCTGCGGGTTCGAACTCAAAGAGATACAGGTACATTTTGCTGATAAGTACCAACACGCACTATGCCTAGGCTCAGAGCTTCCGACTGTTTATCTCCAACCGCCAAGAAAAGTTATTTCTTTCCCATTGTTTGTACAAAAAAGAGATAAGTCCCCTGTAATTTTCTTTATATTTCCAAAAGAAACTCTAAAACTACGTTTTCTTAAAAAGGTACTATCCAGTTTACTCAGAAGCGTAGAATATCTACTCTGTCACAGTATTACTTTATTCAACTTGAATATTTCGACGATTTATGAATAATTCATCAAATTTAACGTGCCCTACTTATTTAAAGTGGTCTTGAAAAACTTCTTAATGAATGTTTTTTAGCATAGAATGACTGTAAATGATAATCAGTTTGGTGAGTCAGTTACCATCTATCTAGTGCAGTCTAAAATTCTGTGAATTTAAATGAACCTGTGATCTTTGACTCATTTAAGGATGTACTGGATAGTTATTTTGTCCTCGTTTGAGGATCTTCGTTACTGTGTGTTTTTACCCTGCCAGGAACCAAGCCCAGTACCTTCAGATTACAAGACTGGTTCATGGGTGCGCACTGTGAAGAGCCCCAAGATAGGACCAATGGCTTTCCTGCACTGCATGGTTCTCTAACTAAAGCCAATTCGTGATCGAAACTGAAATCAATCAAATCCTTAAAACTGTCACTTGAAAATTAACGTAATACTCATTAGTGACTGCCTGTATGAAGAAGTCCCCAGGAGTTCTAGTGAGAAGTCATTGTCAGTGAAGTCCACCAGGTTGGATGTGATAAGAGATACTCACCGATGACACTGTCTAGTGATGGCAAGATATACCGCGAACAGACAGATGTTAGATTTCATAGATCATTGAATTCCGTCCCAGAGACTGCATGGTCAATAAGGTCGCCTCATAATCTGAAGTTTCTGTGCTAACATATTGTCAAAAATAAGGCTTCGTCATTATTATATTAAACTATATATTCTTCAGTCAGATAGCGAAATTACGCCAGTTACAGAGACATCGATCGTCATCTAAGTGGAGTTCAGTCATATCCCTGAAAACCATTCTGGAAATTATTCCATCCTCACTCTAAAATAATGCAAAATTCCTATTTGTAGTACGCATTCTAAAAATACACTAAATTAGTCGCATGGGCCGGAAAGAATCACCAACAAGAAACTATGGGAAGAAACAAAACAAGAACCAATCAATCGCCCAACAAATATGTAGGAGAAAGTGGAGATGGATCGGACACTCGCTGAGGAGGCCGCCACCGGGTGACATCGCGCGCGTGTCAGGCCATTGCTCGAGTGGAACCAGGCCGAAAGGGAAGCGGCGAGTGGGACGTCAGTGCAAGTGTGACATGGAGGAGATCGTGTGAAGAGGAGTTGAAAGAGTATGGGCTAACATGGATGCAGGTGAAAAGTACAGCAGAAAACAGACGTGGAGTGGAGACGTGCAGTTGAAGCCCTATGTTCCACTAGGAACCCAAGGAGCAATAATAATAATAGTCGCATGGTTCTCTTAAAATACTGATTGGCAGGGTTGCTTGAAGATTCAACCGCACCAAAGATGTTATTTGAAATGAAAAAAAACAAAAGGTTACCCAACAGCTCCTGCAATTTAATGTGGTTGGCCATCAGCCACAACTATTACAAGTCCGGGTTAATGATATCACTTGATTTCCAAAACTTCAGTAAGTGGAGTGGACTTCAAGCCCTTGACCCGAAGTCGAAAGTTAGGCTCACAGATCACTGAGCTACAGCCTCAATAAGAAATTTTTTTATGGAAATAGTTTGGGGCAGTGCTTACTTAGTGTCTAATATTGCTTACACAGAAAAAAAGCTTATTAGAAATACTGATACTTGATGTGGGCATTCGAATTCACAATTTGTAATTTACACAATTCTAGGTGAAATCCCACAATATATGATCCGCTTGATGCCATAAATGTCACTCAAGAAAGCACGCATAACTACTTAATGCTAGCAGTCAGGAGTATACAGCATTATGCAATATACGTCATTATACCTTATTATTTAGTTAGATTACCGATCAATCTAATTCATAACATAGTTACTCATTTCTTTAGGCAGCTAATCTTTCAGCACTATTTATCATTCCGTCTTATACGACATGTGGTCACCAGCCTCATACCTAACCTATCCTCCATACTGCTCTTGCTACGGGTCAAGCAAGGCTTAGAAGCCCATCAACCGGGAATGAAACCCCAAACCAGGTACGTGGTCAGCTAGATTTTTACCAGTGAAACACCAACTCACGACTTATTATACTAAAATCACTACACTGTAATTTTTTTGGCACGGACAATTCTCCCCTAAGTGAATAATGCATTCGAGATTTTGTTTTGGAGGTAATGGGTCTAAAAAACTTTTTTAAAAATACAAAGTTTTCAAAATAACAGTAATAAATCAAAGCTATAACGTGACATTTTCATAGACCATTATTCTTCGTTACGTTTTTTGTTACTTGTTCCTTTTTATAACTTTAAGTGAAGTAAGAGACAAGTTAGATATTTCTTTATTAGCAGAAATAATTCCTATTTTCATCCACATTGGGACACACTGGACAGTCGCGTCGTCCTAGTCTGGGACTCTTTAGCAGTACGCACTTATGACCCCACAAAGGATCAAACTGAGGACCTCCAGGTTACGAGATGAGTCTGCTAAGAATGCAGACAGTGGGACGCGATCCGATGACCCTGCCGTCAATTTGTAATATATAATCTCAGTTTCCGGCAAGTTGTGTCGATAACTATTCGTCTTCAAGCCAAACTCTAAATAAGTTAATCCTCGAGTCTTTCATCAGAGTGCATGTGGTTCTAGTGAGAAACTGTGACCAATGTGGTCCACCAAAACAGATGTAAGGACAAATATCCACCGATGACATCAGCTGTCAGTGGCGTTATAAAATCTCGATTAGACAGGAATTAGAATTCATAAGCCAATGAGTTGCTTATCAGTGGCTGATTGGTTAGCGAACTCGCCTGGTAACCTCGGAGTCCTGGGTTTGATCCTCGATGAGGTTGTGGTCGCTTGTTACTGAAGGGTCCCAAACAAACATGAAGCATATATTCAGTAATTCACTTCTCTAAGTGAAGTCACTTCTTAATTCAGGTCTCTTTTTTGGTAAAATACCCTGATTGACTTCTTAACCTTTTCAGTGGATAAGTCTAGAAACATATACGCAATTGAATCTCGGCACAGATGTCAAGTGAAAATATGACTAATTTCTTCACACATATACACTTTACATTCGATACAATCCGATTCAACTTTGAATTAGAAAATAAACATGTTGACTGAGTTACGCTAGACTATAAAATAAAGTAAAAACAACATGATGGATTGTTAGATGCTAAAATCTACAGTGAAATGGTGACTTAGACTTTGACTGATCCCACTCAAAATCAGTACAGTTAGGTTTATAGTTAAATGTTTATCTAATCAAGCTAGAAGCTTAACTATTATGTCAGAAGATTTAAATAATAAAGTCAAATAAATGAGGTAAACATTACTACTGAATAATTACCCACCAGAATTTATTCAAAAATGTATGAAGACCCTTAAGATAAATAAGAGTGATAATAAATATTATTATTATTATATATTGTATCCTTTAGTTACTAGAGGAACATAGGGCTTCAGCTGCTGACCTCCATTGCCTCCTGTTTTCTGACAACTTTTTCACCCTGCTCCAGGTCTGTCCACATGCTTTCATCTCCTCCGCACATGACCTCCTCCAAGTCACCCTTGGACGACCAACTCTGCACCTCCCTTTCGGGTTCCACTCGAGCTATGGCTTGTCTAGTGATGTCACTTGATGGTTTCCTCAGCGTATGGCCAGTCCATCTCCATTTCTTCCTGCCTATTTGTTTCACAATCGGTTCCTGCTGAGTTGGTTCGCTCCCAGAGATCCCTGTTGCTGATCTTTTTCGGCCGACCATCTGATCTTGAGTGGTATTGAGCGAAGACAGCTGTTAATGAAGGTCTGAAGTTTGTTTGAGATGCTCTTTATGACTCGCCAAGTCTCTGATCCGTATAGTAGCACTGACTTCACATTGGAGTTGAAAATCCGGATGTTATTTTTGATTCTGAGTGCTTTTGACCTCCACACAGACTTGAGAGTAATGAAGGCTTGTCTTGCTTTTCCAATTCTGGCTCTGATATCCTCGTCAGTTCCGCCTGTAGCTGAAACGATGCTTCCTAGGTAGGTGAAGGAGGTTGTTTCTTTCAGGCTCCTCCCGTTTATGCTGATTGCTGTCTGTTGTTGTTGTTGATGTTGGCTAGGAATCTTCATCACCTCTGTTCTATCTATGTTCACTTGAAGTCCCATCTTTGATGCTTCTTCTGCCAATTTGTTGCTTTTCACTTGCATATCTTCCAGATTGTGGGAAATCAGACATATATCATCGGCGAAATCCAAATCCTCCAAGTCTTTTGTGTCAGTCCATTTTATGCCTATTCTCTCGTTTGTTGCCGTTGTCTGTCGCATTATCCAATCGATTGCAATCAGGAAGATCATTGGTGATAGTAGACAGCCTTGTTGCACTCCCGTCCTCACTTTGAAGGCTTCCGTAAGTTTCCCGTTGTGGATTACTTGGCATGCAGCATTGTCGTATAGCTGTTGGATGAGATGTATAATTGTTGATGGCACCCCGTAGTAGCGAAGTAGTTGCCAAATCACCTCTCGATCGACGCTGTCGAAGGCCTTCTCGAAGTCGATGAAGTTGAGATAGAGAGGTGACTGCCATTCCAAGCTTTGTTCAATGATGATCCGTAGAGTGGCGATTTGATCAATACATGATTTGTTCCTCCTGAATCCGGCCTGTTCCGGTCGAAGTTTTTGATCCCGGGCTTGTTTGATTCTCTCCAGAATGATGGAACTTAGTATTTTGCTTGGAATGGACAGAAGCGTAACTCCACGCCAGTTTTTACATTGACTTAAGTCTACTTTCTTTGGTAGTTTAAATAAGTATCCTTTCTTCCAATCCTCGGGTACTTTGCCCTCTTTCCACACCTTCTCCAGAAGTGGCGTCGTCAAGTTCGCTGTTGTCTCTAGGTCTATTTTCAAAGCTTCTGCTGGGATTCCATCTGGTCCTGCTGCTTTCCCAGCTTTTAGCATAATTTACATTGTAAGTACGTCGTAATGGGTGTTGGCATTATAAAGAAGCAACATCACTGACCATATAAAAGGTTATTAATAAGGTTTCAGTTAGAGTAGCATTTGAACCAACCACTTCACTCTCAGATTAACTTTGTCGGGTAAAAACCTGATTGATCCAATCATCAAAAATAAAAGAATTTGTCAAATACCACGTAATGACTGTAAGATCAACTACAAACTAGTAGGAATTTAACTAACTTCCGAAAGACTTAGCCCTCTAAATTAAATGACCTAGAAAAAGGCTTGGACACTGTAATGTATTCATTTGCATGTAGTCCCACAACAGGGTGCGATAGGTTTTTTTATTCCCTTATGTTCCCCCAGTGGAGGACAGGGCTTCAAGCTAGAGATTTGAAGTTTCATTAACACTGGGTATTTTTTATTTTTACGGGATGGGCATGATAGACTCATGAACAACCTTCCCCATTTATCAGTCTTATTACTGGCTCAGCGAGGTGGAGGAGTGCGTCGGTCAGGGCTCGAACCCCGAATCACATGAGGTGTGGTTGGCAAGCATTCTACCTCTAAGTCACCAATGCCGATAGGGTAAAAGTATTAAAAAGTAATGCAGTTAGGTGGAGAGATCAATCGCCAAATCGACATCAAATATATTCAATCAAAATGATACAGGGTTTATACTGAATGTGTAGAAAATTACAATAAAACAAAATAGGGAATAGGACAATATAAAGCGAGTTATCAAGTCGTGTTCATCCACAGACATGGTTATTAGTAATGAACTGTATTCAAAATGTCATCCATTTATTAATACTGTATCACTGAGTTTTATATCTGATGAACTTATCTAATATGAAAGTGATTTTATTTCCTACTAATTCAATGTAACAATTCGTCTACCCTTTTTATCAAATTATACGATATAAGGCGTTATTAAATTACATAAAATCACACCTTCAATGAAATTTTTTGTCTTAAGGCTTTTGTTTCGTGTTTAGATTTGAGCATATGTGCTGCTATAATCATATGTAGTAATTCTGAACACTTGATAAATTTTGCTAACTTTAATTATGACTTTAATCACTTTTCTATAAGGTAGAATTCTGATATTTATTTCAGCTCAAAACTATGCCATGTAGTTTAACCACGGAAACTAACGAGTTTCTGATTTCACTATGAGTGACGGGTGAAAATCCAACCGTTTATGGGTTGCGATGATGGCCACTGTACCATATGAGTCTTATATCCCAGTTGGTATGACGCCAGAATAGTATTTAGTGTGCCACTGATTTGAATTCTACTGTGACACAGGTTTTCAAAGTCACTTTCAGTCATCACGAATTATATCAACGACAACTCCCTACTAACTGATGCGATTCCAGACTGTCTAAACATTATTACAGGATTTCATCATGAGCTGATATTGGTTAGAGAACAACTGGAAAACCTGGGAGTACTGGACAGCCGTTTCGTTCTAGTTTGTGACACTTCAGCAGTACACACCCACCGGGATTCCAACCCAGGACCTTCTGGTTACAAGGCAAGCTCATAGACCATTAAGCCACTGGGACCCGATCCAATGGCCAGTCTATGAATTCTAACTTCTGCCAATTCACGACACAGGGCGACCCCTATCCAGTGGGGTGCATCAGGTCGGGTGTGAGAACAAATACTTGCCGAAGACATTGGCTAAGGGTCGCGCTATATAGTGAGTTGGCAGAAGTTAGAATTCATGGGCTGGTCACTGGATTGAGTCCCAGCGGCTTAATGGTATACGAGCTCGAACCCTGGTGGGTGCGTACTGCTGAAGAGTCCCAAACTAGGACGGCGGAAACAGCTGTCCAGTACTTCCAGGTTTTCCAATTGTTCTCTAACTAATGTCAGCTCATCATGAAATCCTGTGACTAAGTAAGTCCCTACAAGCCAACACCTAAACATTTTTGTTTATAAGTTAACTCTTATTTGTTTTTAAGCCAATTTTAATTTTTCTGTTGGACCGGAATGTTTGGCCTCTGTTAATATGTCGGCTCCTAGTACGGGTGCATGCTGATATCTCAGGATTAACTTGATGTAATTTGGTAGATGATGAGCATCCTAGTTTCCACTGCTAGTCAGCATCCAGTAAATCACTAAGACCACCGTTGCATCAAATCGAAACACCTTATATCTGCTGTCATTTATACATGTCTCACAAGAAATTCTTCCAGGAAACTTTCTGCTCACAATATTAAATCGCGAATGCAAAAGTAAACTTTTTTGGGGCGGCACATGATAAATTGGTACATATATATTTGAAGGTGTTACCTAATTTGAAAATAAAAGCTGTCTGTGAAATCTGGTTACAAAACAAGGCTGCATAGGCAAAAAAGGGTGGGACTATGCAACTACAGTGATTCGACCTTAGTCTTTGTGCAACACTTTGTACACTTCTGATCACTTTCTGTAACTTTTTTCCTGTTTGGACATCAAGTGAGCAATCTATGAAACAGAGGCAGAAATCATTCATTCTTCTTGATCAAGTTGGAGCGATTGCTATTCGAGTACCTGAATGATTAATGGTACTTTATAAATAAAAATATATGGGCGCGTATAGGACTGCGCACCAGTGGCTGAGGGGTAGAATATTCTCGAACCATGTCTCATGTAGCGCAGAGTTGCATTCCCGGCCGACACACTCCTTGACCTCGCCTAACATCGGTAGTAAAGCCAGTAAGGAGGGAAGGATAGGCGTGAGGCCAGCAACCCCATCCCGTAAAAGCAAAAGATCACTGCTACTGAAATCCCAAAGCTCATTGGTTAAAACCCACATTCCACTCGTAATGCAAAGAAAGAGATTAAGAGCGTATGAAGTTATGTAAAGCACTTTTACCTAACGTACTCTTCCATAGATTAAGTCCTAAATAAACTTTAGTACATACAGAAATCAATTAATCAATATATATATATATATATTAAATTAGTATATTAAAAGTTAAAGTGTACGACATGTGATCTGTTTATTGAACAGAAATCTTAAGTAGAATGTTTAAACTGTCACGTTAAATAAATGATATGTGCATACATTTCCCAAAGTGAAAATATGCCCAGCTAAATGGCTATTCGAAATGACGTTAAATAGATTTAGAATAAAAAAAAGCATAGTTTTCTAGAGTATAAGGTGAATATAAAGGCTGTTGTGAGTTGTTTTTGTGAATAATATGGCCTACGCCATAAGAGGTATTTCAGCTGTACAAAAAAGTTGATATAACAGTTCTCGAACAGCCAAATGTAAAGTTTGATATGATTACAGAATTCCTCCAAGCATGTATTACAAAACCAACTACCTGCGTCGGTGGCACAGTGGTTAGGACTCTCGCCGACCATGCACACGGTCCGAGGTTCGATTGCCTGCCGACCCACACCTGATATCCATGGTCGGCCTGCAAAATTTGGGCTACCGATATCCATGCTAAAAATTCCATACTTGTACCAAAAATAGGGTGTGGAATCAAGCTGTAATCAAAATTAAATTAATTTAAAAAAATTAATTAAAAAATACAAGTCGTAATCGATCACCTCCGTTCTGAGATGAAAACGAGGCAACTTTGACTTGCATTAGCTTATATCATCGCCCTAGAGTATATATTGCTAAATGAAACTAAAATGACTAAATATGATGACAACTTTACTTATCTGAAAAGTTACATCACAAATCATGTCCGGTTGAGTAGGAAAACGGTTTCATAAAGCCTGCAGAAGACCGGTTCTGTATTTGTCAGTTCGCTAAGGATCAGTGTTGAAGCATAGTCACTCAGACCAACGAGCTCAGTAATAATCTTCAGACGACCGGTTGCATTAAAAAAGTAAACTTGAATGGAGGGGGAGAACCTGAGTTAACCATTAATACAATGGATTTTGTTCAGGATTTAGGGGAAAAACTTTCATCCAAGAAGTATCTTAAATTAAACCCAAACTGATACTTGCCAACCATAACTTTAAGATAAAGTCTAATTGACCCAAACGCTAGTGTTATACAGAAAACTAACTCTAATCTTTCTCTGATTTAATCCTAACCAAACGAACAATATACTTAACACAATCTAAAGTGGTACACTTCGAGCCCTTAACTATAAAAGATTGTCATTTAAGTTTTTATCAAGTCTTATTGGAAAATGGGAAGAAAAAGTATCCTTTTTGATATTTCGATATCTCTTTTCACACTTATACTGTTATTTAGTAGGTATCGCTGTCTCATTCCACTTTGGCGTCTCACATTCATATATATATATACTCGCTTGTGGAAGTGTTTGAAGTAACGCACGTGAATTCATTCCTTTTCACACTCTGAAAATTTTCACTATTTCCTTTCTCAAACATTAGTAACTTTAAACTTATTTCTTGTCTTTTATTTTACAAAATACCACTTGACGTTCATCTGAACCCAAATAGTTCACTAATATATTTAATCAACTGCATGATCCTTTACGTTCCCAGTGGAGCGTGTGGCTTCAAGCTAGAGCTTTGGTAGCACTGGGTATTTTTTCAACTTATACAGGATGGTGTTGATATCCTCATGCCCGAAATTCCCCCTTTACTAGTCTCTTTACAGGCTTAGAGAAGTAGAGAAGTACGTCGCAGGGGATCGAACACAAAACACATGAGGTGCGGTCGGCGAACATTCTACTGCTGTGCCACAGACGCACCTAATATAGGAGTAGTGCTCGATAAGTTATCAATATATTTATTATTATTATTGTATCCTTTAGTTCCTAGAGGAACATAGGCCTTCAGCTGCGCACCTCCATTGCCTTCGGTTTCCTGACAACTTTTTCACCCCACTCCAGGTCTGTCCACATGCTTTCATCTCCTCCTCACATCACCTCCTCCAAGTCACCCTTGCACTGACGACCAACTCTCCGCCTCCCTTTTAGGTCCCACTCGAGGGCTTGTCTAGTGATGTCACTTGATGGTTTCCTCAGCGTATGGCCAACCCATCTCCATTTCTTATATATATATATCTTGATTTTATTGCATTAAAGACACTTCAGATGGTCAAAGCATTTACAGTACTTAAAAAATGGTAATCGTCTCCTTCATGTATCAGACGCCATTCATAAAACCGATTGGTTTTCCTCACTGCAAACGTAGTACTTAAAAGGAAACCAGTTTCACCTGTGTCATATGTAAAATTTTGCGAAAAATTCATGGCTTCTCCTAACAGAATTATCTATAAATTAATTTAACACACTTTTATGCAGAATGTTTGCTTGAATAAAACCGAAATAACAGTGTACATCCTGAGTAGACAGATACGATTGCATCCTTATTGGACAACTAGATCCCTAAAACAAATTAAGTTACAAAATATTGAACAGATGTATTTTCAAGCTGGAATCCTCCATCATTTGGCTATTTCCAGACTGTCAAGGCACCTTGATACTTATCATCAGGTTTATAAAATCTTAGATATATTTCAGCGCATATGCTAACAAAAGGCTTGACACAATGGATTAAAAACATCTAAATCGACAATTCTTTCTGAAGCTGCATCACCTAATAATGTAAATTAGTACAAAAAATATTTCAAACAGAATTAAAGTCTAAGAGAATGATACATATATACTACTCTTTGATATCTCAGTAGTTAAAGATCACTCACGTCAACCAGTACAGCTTGCTAACTAAATGAAAATGCCCTTTTCATCATAAAGTGTCTAACACCAGCAAACAACTAGTTCCATTCTTTACATTCAAAAAATTGCTAGAAACTGAAATTTATGGGCCAGTGAATCGGATCCTAACGTCTGAATAATCTGAAAGCTGGCGTCATAGCCGGAAGATCCTGGGTTCCCACACCAGCGTGTGCGTGCTGCTGAAGAGTTCGAAATTAGGATGAAACTATTATCCAATACATCCTAATTTCCTATGGCTGTCGAAATGATTTCAGCTAGTGATCAAACATATGACCACTCGAATTCCTGCAAACCAATACTTCAAAATATTTGTGAATGGACATAATGTATTCTCATCACAGATTACTTAATATTGATCTTCACATCTCAGTGACAGTGCATACTGCCAACATGTGAATTGACAAAAGTTCCATCTAAAATGTTAATCTATTAATATTAGTTAGAATTTTAAATATGATTTGATGTCTGTAACACTAATGATAAATTATTCATCTGGCAAGTTCATTCATTCCTCAAAATTCATAAGAAATTTCTGTGTAAATATGTTACATTTTATTCATTGGAATTTTCTAAATGGTCTGGATCATACAATGACTAAGACCGATAGTATACTTATGTTTATACGACTGATTATTATTTATTCAAGCGGATATTTGTTATGTATATACTTCTTTTCGTTAAGTGAATATCTTCTGAACAGAGTCTTTGTGTTGATATATATAATGCTAGTTAGACGATTCATCCTACATCAGGGGCACTGGAAGGCAGTTTCGTCCTAGTTTGATACCTATCAAAATGTGCGCACTCACGACCTCAAAAAGGTTTCCAACCCGGAACCCTGAGGTTATGAGACTAAGCTCGTTGGCCATTCTGATGCTTGGGCTAGAATTTTAACTTCGTCAACTCACAATATAGCTTGGTCTTGTAACCTGAAGGTACCGTAACTGCTCTCAAATGCGGTCGTGGATATGCACACTGCTGAAGAGTCCTAAAATAAAACCAGACACCTTTTCAGTGCTCTCTGTTGGTTTCCAATGTTCTCTAACTGATGTTGGTCCGTGATAGAAAAATAACAGTTAAAATTATGTATTTATTTAAATGTAATGCAGTAGAAACAGGTCACTTGATTGTTCTCATGTGTTTGCTAAAGGGAAAAGGAACCATATGCATATAAGAGTCAATATTGCTTAGAATATTCACTTAATGGTAAAGTCAGCAGGAATGAGACCACTGGCCATTATATATTATATATATATATATATATATATAATTGATTAATAATACCATTAGGAATAAAAGTAAAACACGTGCCTACTTGCGGGCAAAAGCCTGTTCATAAAATTACACAATACTGCAGTTTGTATATTTACAATTTACTTTGTCAATCACCTATACACATCAAAAGTGTGATATCTGTCTACTGAATTCATTATGCCAATTAATCTGTTAAAGTGAATAAAACTGAATTTTCGGAGGCTTTTGAGAACAAGAATCTGTTCAAGTGAACAAGACTGATGAGCATGGAATAAGGATTTAATTCTTGGTTTGCAGGGATTTTATTGGTTTTCATCAATGATTTCATCATGAGCTGGCATTGGTTAGAGAAACATTGTAAAACCAGTAGGGAGTACTAGACAGCCAGATGTTTTGTCTTAATTTGGAATTCTTCAGTAGTACGCTCCCTCAGGGGTTCGAACCCAAGACCTTACGGTTACAAGGTTAGCTCGTACACCATTAAGCCTCTGTGGCCCCTTTCAGTGGTCCATAAATTTCAATTCACAATATAGTGAGACCACTCACCATTGTCACCAGCTACTATTTGTCTTCACACCCGACCTGCTGCACCTAACTGATTGTGCCTTCTGACTTGAACCCAGGTGACTCGCGATGAAATCCTGTAACCAATCAAATGCCTGCAAACCAACACTTAAGTATCAATATCATGCAGGCTAGCGACTGGCTCTATACAGGTAGGTAGTTACCCGGGCTTTAGTGGCTTAGTGATCTATGAACTGCACTTGTAACTGGAAGGTCTTAGGTACCAAACCTGGTGGTGGGTGCGTACCTCTGAAGAACCCCAAACTAGGACGAAAAAGTTGCCTAGTACTCCCAGGTTTTCTAATGGTTCTCAAACGACGTCAGCTCATGATGACATCCTGTAACAGAACAAATATTTATTACCGAACTTGATCACTAACCGATTTCATTTAGAGAACCATTGGAAAACAGCAGGGAGTGCTGGACAGGTATTTTGACTTTGATTTTTCAGCCATACAACCATAACTTCCTCAGAGATCAAATCCAGAACCTTTGGATTACAAGGTGAACTTGTTCACCTCTCAGCCACTGGTATGAATTCTGATGGCCCATTTGTTCTAACATCTACCGATTTGCGGTATCTGTTGCAACCACCAACCAAGGTAATCAGAGAGTATTGGTCCTTATATCTATTTCATCAGACTTTACTGGTCAGTGTTTCCCACTTGAATGATATGCTCACTTGTGAATGACTGCAGGATGAAACTATCTGGAGTTGGACGTGAGGACAACTAGTTCTGATGGCAATGACTTGAGCTTGCGCTGTATATAGTGAATCGGTAGAAGCTAGAATTGATGGGCCATCTGATTGCGCAATACTGGCTTAATTAATAATGGACTGGTCTGGTAACTTGAAGGTGCTTGGTTCGATTCCCGATGGGGGCAAAAGTGCGGGATGCTTAATATTCCCAAACAAGATGGAAGCAGCTATCCAGTAATCCCCGGTTTTCGCGCTTCTTTAACTTAAGTCAATTCCTGGTGAAACCTGGAATCAATCACATCTCCACGAACCAACACTCAAAATATTTGTTAAGATAAATGCAATATGCATTAGGAAAATTATAAACCTTACATTTATAATAGAATTTGCAAATAACAGTGATAATAGTGATCATATTTTCCTTGCCTATTTCCTCTTTGACTCCTGTGAGTATTAACCCCTTGTTCATTCGTTTCCCGTTCATTAACTTTTGCAGCGACACATTAGCTATCACCGCTTCCGTGAAGACATTACTTAACGTATTACTTATATCTACTTAAGAGTAGCATACACCATAACCATATACGACAATCTGCTAAATTAAATCATCAATGAACTAAAGTTCTGATATGGTTATCACGCTGTTTTGCCACAATTCTATGAAAAGTCGAGTACTATCAGTCTTTCTATTTCTACTTATATAATCATAAACTAGTACAAAAGTAACATTTTGAAAGTAAAGAAAAACTGTTTCCACTTAAATGTACATATAAATCTAAAATTTAGAAAAATTCGCTTCAACTGTTTGAGTTATTGTAAATCAACTACCTGGTTACCTGAATTTGAGTAACAGTGCCCACCGAAACAGTGACGCTACATCTTCTAATCAATGCTAGGAGAATTCCAGACTAAAACGCAAATACTTCTCATATCCCTTCGTTTTTGGACAGATCTCTGCATCATACTCATTTGTGAGAAAATCAACTTTCTAAATTGCCAACACTTATCAGATTTCTCACAGCCAAAGTATCTCATTATGTACAAAAATTGACATTTTTTAAAGGCAATTACGTGAGAAGCAGTTTGGGGGATATTTTTGAAATAATAGAGCATTCTTTTGCACAAGCGGATCACTTCTATTAGTGTAATACTATTCTTTCACTTTAACGAGCAAATCTGTTTCTGAAGAATATTTCAGTGTTATTACTACTACTTATTAACTACCCTTATATTTATATCAGCATATATCATTATTATGAGAATATAAAAGCGAATATAAACTTGATGAAATAATTGTTAGAGAACATAATCCAATCAAATATATATTTCCAAGTGTTATTTCAACAGGCTTTACTACTACATTATGAATATCCAGACCATTATTATTATTATTGTTCCCTTGGGTTCCTAGTGGAACATAGGGCTTCAACTGCACGTCTCCACTTGCTTCTGTGTTCCTTCTGCTGTGCTTTTCACCTGAATCCATGTTCGTCCATACTCTTTCAACTCCCTTCACTCCTCCATGTCACTCTTGCATTGACATCCCACTCGCCGCTTCCCAATCTGTTGGGTTCCACTCCAGCAATCGCCTGACGCGCGCGCGATATCACCTAGCGGCCTCTTCAGCGAGCGTGTTCAATCCATCTCCACTTTCTCCTGCATATATGTTGGTTGGCGATTGGTTCTTGTTTTGTTTGTTCCCTGACATAGTTTCTTGCTGCTGATTCTTTCCGGCCCCCGGCCATCTGATCTTCAGTATAGATCCAGCGAAGACAGTTGTTGTTGATAAAAGTCTGCAACAGGATGTTGGAAATATTCTTTATGACTCACCCGCCAAGTTTCTGATCCGTATAAAAGAACTGACTTGACGTTTGTACAGAAAATCCTACCAAATTTTGTTGTTGATTCTGAGTGACGAAGATTTCCCAATTGGTTTCAGGTTGATGAGTGAATGTGTTTCTCGCCTTCCCGATTCCTGCTCGATTTGAAATCCTCGTCCGTTCCGACAGTCTGTAGTTGAGACAGTGCTCCTTAAATAAGTGAATGAAGTAACCTCGTTCTAATCCCTCCCGTTGATGGTGATTGGCACTGGATGTTGCTGCTGTCCAGACCATGGATTTTACAAATTTCACTAACGCCTAGTTTAATGATAGGAAGTGAAGCGTTTGAGCACCATAATCACTCCACTAATTTGCGAAGAACCATCGGTCCCAGTGGGTTAATTGCTGTTGAAATTTCAGCATGGATACAAAAGACTTATACAACGTTTGTCAAATAACGTCACCTCCGGTGTAAACATATAATCTGACTACCAACCAACAGATGGGTGTACTAAACAGAAATTCTTTCTGTTCTATTTTTAATTCATGAGACATGGCTGTTGAAAGCGGAAAACTCAGAAAGGCTATCCGTCTTTGATCATAAGTATTGGCACTTTCTCCTCTACTGTTGCATAACATTGTTATTAACACTGAGGTTAACGTTCAATGTGTTAGGTAACTGGCGACTGTTTGGTTATATAATTTTTCTATTTATGATTTTTACTGAATCGGTGGTTAGGTGATAGAATTCATGCCAGCCAAGTGTGTGGTGAGGGTTCCATTTCCTCTCAAAGCCTTTCAAGATTTCAGTGGATAGTAAACCTGTAAAAAGCACCACTGCTTCCGATAAGTCAAAAGCTCAGGCTTGGAATCTAATGTTTCGCTCGGAACGCAAGGAACGAATACTGAATACTATGAACCTTAATTAAGAATTATTTAACACATTCGTAATTTAGTCTAATAAATGTAGTGATATAATAAACTGTATTTTTTATCCAATAGCTATACTATAATTAGGTGAATTAGCAAAATAAAGAAAACTTCTAGCCTACATTTCGGCAAATTATTTGTGAATTTTTATGCTTAAAATTAAACAGGTGTTCACCGAAAATGATTTATTCGACAAAGATCGATTGTGAGCTAATTTAAACTAATTTTCCAGTTAGTCTAATCTAAATGTTTAAAATCACGAGCTAACCATAAAGTACTTGGATGACTGTCTTGTCCCTGCTTGAGACTCTTCATCGGTACAGATCCGTAACCTTACAAGAGACCAATCTTAAGATACTGAGGTTGCATAATTGACAGAAAAAAGTTGGCTGGCCATTGGATTTCATCCATTTGGTTGAATGATCAACCAGCTTGCCTCATAACTTGAAGGTCCTAGGTTCAGTTTTCTGTAGGGTCATGGGTGAGTGGTAAAAGACTAGAACTAAACAGCCGTTCAGTACTCTTCGGTTTTGAATAGTCCTCTAACTGAAGTCAGCCCTCAATATAAGTTGAAATCAGTCAAATCCCTGAGAATCCGTATTTGCAAATATTTAAATAAATTATATTGTATTCATTTTTCAATTTACTTGAAGTTCAGCATAAAGTACCAAACAGTTTTAAGGATACTGAGTATTTGCTTTAAAAGAAATATTTCCCCGAATAATTGAGACTTTATTAATGTATACCATTGCGTAGTGACACCACGAATTGGTGAACAAAAAAATTAATGAACTGATTAATTGATACAAAAGAACTTCATTGAAATAGTTTTGCATATTCGATTGTAAGAAATTGATTATATTCAAGGTAAATTTTTTCATGGACTGATATAAATTAGAGAACTATTAAACATGACAGATTTCATACAAATTTTGGACTCAGCAGCATTGAGCTCCTACATCCTCATCAGGGATATGTAAAGATATGTATATTCTAGTGAAACACGAATAGAAAACAACGAGTTCGACGTCCGAAGGCGACTTATAGGAGGTTGATTGAAGAAAAAATGAAAGTCTAAGGTCAGTCGTGAAACCAGACAGAAATGACCGCAGAGAAAAGAGTGAGATGGTGATATGATACCGAAGCCCTATGATCCACTGAAAACCAAATGGAATAATATAAATAAGAAAAATAAGAAGGCAATAATTAAACTTCAATAAATATCAATATTAATTCTTTCAAAAATGAGTAATAAATAAGTGAGAAATACATTAATGTAATTCTATTTCATAATTTTATCTTTTTTATTATTTAACTAGTAAAATAATAAAGCAAGACGAAGAACTGCATCATTTAGTTGAAGAACTTGAACAACAAGTTAATCAAGAGAAAGAACAGTTGAAGCAGAAAGTAAGACAGTTGACTTATCACTACATTAATTTATTTTTTTCTGGCCTACCCACACTGCTGATAAATGTGAGTAGGAGGAGTAGTAATGACATACTTACTTTTTTTTGTAACAAATGATATTAGAAGCTGCAAAGTGCTATTAGTAATTGGGTACTCTCTGTGTCTAAATGTCTACCTATCTCTATCCCTTATTAACTACCACTCAAAGTGAAAGCGTATACCGTTAGAGAACCACTGGAAATCCTGTGAGTACTGAACAGCTGTTTCGTCCTAGTTTGGGACTCTTCATCAGTACGCACCCACTGGGGTTCCAACACAGGACCTTCTGGTTACAAGGCGAGCTCGTAAACCATTGGTTCTTGAATTCTAACTTCTGCCAATTCACTACATAGCGTGACCATTTCACAATGTCTTCTTTGATGAGTTGCTGCGTCATCTTCGACCTGCTGTACCCTATTGGTCATGGCTTCCCACTAGATGTCAGCTGATGATGAAATATTCCATGCAATCAAACAAAATCCCTACAAAACCAATACTAGATAGTGTATAACTGGAAACCAGTGTAGGTGTCCAGATGGAAGTGTTGATTACACTCATCTCTGTTGACCATTATTCTATAAGCTATGAGTTCTTACTGATGCCATTCAAATAAGAAATGCATATTTGTAATGGTAGAAGACGAGAAACTTGGTAAAGAAATGTTAATAATCTTATGCCAGATAGCAGCTACAATTTTACCATTAAGTTGGAAAATGTGACTCACTAAATTACTACAAATTTTATGCGTCTAGTTCTTCGTTTAGTTCAAATTGAATTCTATCACTCAACTTTGCAATATGGCTGCCATTCTAGCTGGTTTGCCATTCAGAAGTATTCTGAATTGTTGTTACATGGTTGAAGGTATTCATCAGAAAGCATCAATCAAGGTTTAGGGATTTTCGCCAGTAGCCACAATCTTCAAGGAACTCATGTCCCTCCTAAAATCTAAACCCGGGCTACAAAGTTCTGCAATCAAATAGATGTCAGTCTGCATCAAACGAACGACTTGATGCATGAAATTAGTTACCACCTACTGTTCAATCAAATTATTCACTACAGTCCTACAGGAGGTCAGTTGTGAGCCAAAATAGCTCAGTGGTAACGTGTCTGACTGCAACACTGAGTGACCTATGTTCCAATCTCCGAAATGGACATAAGTTCCTTGAAGATTGCAATGATGGAAATATTAAATCACGAAATTTCTAATCAATGACTGAATAGCTAATTGATAGGAGAAGTGCAAACTACTAATAGTTCTAACAACTTTTCAGCATTGAATATTAGGTCATGTTACTAATGCATAAGCCAGATAGCTGTATTTATATAGTAGACTATTTGTCCTTCGTAGTCTTTCATAAAGAAAGAGGTAAATAGTAATGGATCTATGCTTACATAAATGCATCAGAGGCCTCCATCTATATGTTTAACTTAAATAGACAAATGAAACAAATTAAGTACTCTATCGTGAGTGCAATGAACTCTTTTAGTTCAGCTTATTGTCATGACTGTAAATGAAAATATATGACAAAGTTTTACGAGTTGATCACGGATTGATATCAGCTAGAGAACCATTGAAAACCAGGGAGTACTGGACAGCTGCTGTTTCATCCTAGTTTAGGAATCATCGGCAGTACGCACCCACTGCCAGGGTTCCAACCCAGGACGTTCCGGTTAAAAGGCAAGCTCGTATACCATTCAGCCACTGGGAAAGATTTAATAGCTCATGAATTCTAACTTCTACCCATTCGAATCCCAGTGGGTGCGTACTACCGATGATTCCAAACTAGGATGAAACAGCAGCTTTCCAGTGCTCCCTGGTTTTCAATAGTTCTCTAACTGATTTCAATCCGTGATGAACTCGTAAAAACATAACTAACCCTTACAAACCAAACTATAGAATGTTACAAAGTCTTTGAAATCTATAAGTTTACGCATATTTCATGTTAATCAAGACTCGCCAGTTGGATGCAAAGCAAATACATCTCAATGAATGATAAGGTTACCTCTGAGACTCAATTAAATAATAATAAACGATCCCCTTTGGAAACTCTGACTCTGAATTCATGTCTTAGTGAGAATATCATCATTTTTTAAGATGCAAGCCCATCAAGCGCTGATTGACTGAAAATGGGATGGAACGCACTTTCACTGACCGCTTGCGTCAAATGAATAACATTATAAAAATTTCGTTTCATTTAACAAGTTGACTACTTAAAGCAGTCGCCACACATTATTCAGTCTTGAAGGCTTGAAAAGAGTTTCTCCATCTGATTGGAGAATTGTACAAATTTTAAAAACAGTGGAAACACAAAACGTTCCAAGGAATTTCTACAGGCGTGGCGCTCAGAGGAATCAGCGATCAGCAGGCATATTACTATAGATCAAATTTGCCAAATAATAAAGAATAAATCACATGACAAAAACGTTTAGATTAACAACCAAGCACGACAGAGGTCACCATGGGATACAATTAGATCATTCATAAAGAATTAAAATAAGTCCACTTCATTTCAAAGCTTCTACTGAAGACGTTTCATAACTAAATCAACCAGCTTAGAGAACACAACTAAATCAAAACATTCTCTATTGGCGCACCACATCAACGAACAGTGCTTAAACTTCTGTCCTATAATTTATTCAGCGCTGAGACTAAGACTGCCATAATTAAAACATTCAAATAAACTAATAAGATCGATTTTTACCTCTCATTGTTGACAAAACACAGATTATTAAGTCACTTTTGATTTTCCTGTCGATTGACCGAATCAAGGTGTTTGACCTCGGTTAACTTGTCAGCTTCTAGTACATGCATCATTGAGGCGTCTATGCTAGAAGCCGACATGTTAAAAAAAGCAGAACGTTTTGGTCCAACCAATCAGCAGGAAAATCAAAATTAACTTAAAAACAGATAATAACTCATGTCGATTGTTGGTCTAGCGGATAACACTCTAGCGTTTGAAACGATGAGTATTGGATTCCAGTCCCAGGAAGAAAATGAGCACTCACTAGGGAATGCAGGTACATTCAGAAGCCGAGTCCTAAATGGAATGAAATGCGATTTCTCGATTCTACTGCTAGTCACCATCCACTAAATTACATCAAAACACAGATGACCCCAGCTGTATAAATAGTCTCTGTTTTCTCTGTTTACACTATCTCATTTTCAAGGAAGAGTTAAAAGAAAGAGAATTACGCGAAGAATTAAACAATAAAGTACAAGAGAAGGAGAAACTATTGAATGACCTTGTACAACAGTATGAAAAGGTACGTTAACATTATTTATTTTATTAAATAAGGAGGTTATTTATGTCAAATGCATTCTGTTCTACGCCTCTCTCGTAAATTCCTTACTGTTCAATGTCTATTGATCACGTTTCACTCAGATAAATAACTTTAAATCACGTGACACTATTCATTTTAAAGTTGATATTAAATGCGTCTGAGGCACTGCTTTAAATGTGAAATTTTAGCATAAGAGTGATAGAGAGAAAGATGTTTTATCCTGTAAATTGTTGAATGAAACGTAAAAATTCGACCAAAACAGCATTGTGTGGAAATCATATTTCAGACAACTGGCTTCGTAAGTGTTTATGAAGACGGAAAGTTAGTTGCAGCTGTTTGTCTGTAGCTAGGATATAATTAATTTATGTTATGGTAGATTTCATCTCAAACCAATATCAGTCCTAAAACCAACTAAAATCTAATAACAACTTTTTGGTTATGAATGGTTTCAGGATAGATGTAAAAAGTGGTGACTAAAGGAGTTCAGCAAATCAGGTGATAGGAAGGATATTCACTAATGCGTCACTTAGAGAACTGGTAGGAGTTATGATCATGACCGATTGGAGTTCAGCACACTGTCTGGATGAGAAGATGCCACCTAGGAACCTCAAAGCTATATATGTTGGATCACTGATGGTGTGGTGAATGCTCACTGTCCTAAACAGCAACTAAACTGTCTAGTACTCTTAAGTTTCCAATAGTGATCCAATTGGTGTTAGGGATGAAAACTAAGCTGAAATTAAAGATGTCTTTCTTAAATGTGAGTAAATTTTTCATTTCACTTATCATTCATACAACGTGGCTATCGGCATGATATTCTAGTTGAATCTTCTTTCATTATGAAGCGTTGGATTATTTTTCATTATCATTGCCTTGGGTTTCAAGTGGAATACAGGGTTGTACAGGAGCATCACCATTTTATTCTGTTTTCTGCAGTCTTTTTCATCTGGCTTTAAGATTGCCCATAAGCTTTCATTTCCCTATCTCACAACCTCCTCCTTTTTACACTCAGACCTTGCCAAACGAGTTGCTTCCCATCCAGATTCCACCCCAAAGCCTGCTTGGAGCGTGATGATAATTAACTATCTTCTCAATATAAATATCCACTTCATCTCCATTTTCTTCTGCGAATTTTGTTGAGCAATATGTTTTTGGCTGTTTCACCAACAGATCTCCTTGTGATTTATTCTTTCCTAACAGCTATCTGACCTTCAGAATTGAGAGAAGGCAAGTGTTAATTAAAGTTTATATTAGCCTAGTAGAAAAGCTTCTTGTCACAAGAGTAACAAGTCTCTAAACCATATAGGAGCACTGGATTTATATCACTGTTGAAAACTTGGATCTTGTTCCTTGTGCTGAGTACTTTAGATCTCCACATCGAGCTTACATTAATGAAACATTTGCTATTTTTCCTCCCGTGGCTATCATTAACATCCTTATCCGTGCTACATGTAGTTGAAACGATGCTGTGGAGGTAAGTGAAAAAGTCGACTTTCTTTCGATTTCTCCAACTGATGGTCACTGGTGCCTCTTATTAAATTCCTAAAAGTAACCAACGTCATGTCTATCTACACCTTGAAGCGAATCAAATTTTATCAATAGTTTCCAGTATGACGGTCACAAATCTGAGCAGTTTACCACTGAAGAACGCTTGTAATCTAGTTTTGGTGATTTGAGGCAAACGGTAAAAAAGCTTTGGATCGAAAGTCATTTCCTTTTATCCTTTAATGCTCTGTCAGCACGTACTATGTTAAAGGAATACGTTTTTAACCAGGAAGCAGACAATATTATCCTTATTTGTTTGATTTTATGAATTAACCTATCTGATTTCAGGCTTCTTTCAAAGTAGAAGAACTTCAAAAAACTCGAATGACTATAGCTCAAGAAAAAGAGAAATTATTACAAGAGAAGGAAGACTTACAGCGGAAATTAGAAGAATCACAAGAAATGTTGAATGACTGTAAAGTATATATTGATACGTTGCAGAAAAAAGCTCGTGAAGAACGTCGACGTAGAGCAAAAGCGGCAATTGAACTCAGTGAAGGCATAGCGTTGGAGCGTGAAACGTTGGTAAGACAACTGGACATGTTAAGGTATGCTAACGCAACTAATATCCTTTCATTATAATCATTTTTGTCACTAATATTATTTTGAAAATTAGGAGTACGATTACGATAAGAATGAAGATGTGAAGTGAAGTGGAAAGAATTCAAGTGGTAAAAAAAAATAAAAATTAGAAAGAACGTTATTATGACCAAGGTAAAGAAAGGGGTTTGACAAAACGCTTTTGAACACATAATTTAGGTTTCTGTTCATGTATAGCTAAAGCTTCGGCTATGCATAAGTGAAGAAAACGTGAACTTTTGGATCGATTCGATTTTGCCATGTAGATAACTTTGAAAGATGAAAGATAACAAGTCACCGTACCAAAGAAAAAACTGTTTATGAGTCTTGCATTCAAAGGTGACACCATTTCAGAATTGATTAAAAATCGTTTATCTAAATGTGTTAAACGCACTTTCCTTGCAGCTGACCTGCAACTAGTTTTTACCAGCCAAAATATGATTAGACAATGTGTCAAGGATAGATTACCGCTTTTGTCCACATCTATGTGCACTTACTCTTTTACCTGCTCTTGTGGAGCCGTTTATATTGGACGTTGTAAGCGTAATCTCCGAAAACGTGTTGCTGAACACTATCCGGTTTGGTTAATGAAAGGCGAACGAAGAACTGCAAAATCATCTATTTGTGATCACATGTTAGAGTCTGGTCATTTAGCCCCACGTGATTCATCTTTCAAAGTTATCTATATGGCAAAATCGAATCGATCCAAAAGTTTACGTTTTCTTCACTTATGCATAGCCGAAGCTTTAGGTATACATGAACAGAAACCTAAATTATGTGTTCAAAAGAGTTTTGTCAAACCCCTTTCTTTACCTTGGTCATAATAACGTTCTTTCTAGTTTTCATTTTATTTTACCACTTGAATTCTTTCCACTTCACTTGGCGATGAAATCTCAGCACGGATCCGAAAAGCTCGAGCTGCTTTCGCTGACTTACACCATCTCTGGCGTAGGCGTGACATCCGGTTATCAACCAAGGGACGTGTGTACTGCTCATCAGTTTGCTCCGTCCTTCTCTATGGCTCTGAAACATGGCCAATACGCGTTGAAGACATGAAAAGGTTAACTGCTTTCGATCATAGATGTCTGCGATCCCTGTCTCACTTTAGGTGGTTTCACAAGATAAGTAATGTTGACGTTAGGCGTAGAGTGTTAGGCAAAGAGGGAAAATCAATCGACGAGGCTATAAAGTTACATAGACTAAGATGGCTAGGTCACGTGGTGCGCATGCCTAACCACCGCCTCCCCCGACGGGCATTGCTAGCTGACATAGGTTCAGGTTGGAAAAGAGCCAGTGGTGGCCAAACAAAAACATGGCATCAATCCATGAAATCCTTGACAGTTAAACTGAGTCAGGTAGGGAGATGCAGACTCCCGGGTTGGGGTTCTCGGGACTCTAGGAATCAATGGCTGGAGACAATAGGTGACATGGCTCAAAATCGTTGTCAATGGCGCAGATGTATTCAGTCTCTGTAATCTTTCATATTCCTTCCTACCATTACCCATTCTGTTTCACTCTTATACTTGTCAAACTCTATTGATTCTCTCCACTCATCTTCTTGTCTACCTCTGTGTGCTATTTGGAACGTGGCAACTCGAACTGCTGCACTTCGGTGCCAAGTTCTATGTTGAATCCAGACAGACAGACAGACTTCACTTCACATCTTCATTCTTATCGTAATCGTACTCCTAATTTTCAAAATTTTTAGACAACACTTGACATTAATATTATTATTGAGTTACATATGGAGACTAAAGGGTCTCCTTTTAGAACTGTATATAGTATACCTCACTCAATTCTGAACTCTTGTTTGCTTGCGTAATTTGGATACAATTAATTATCTGTCTTCTTTATTCCTTTCACATTCCAAGTGGAACAAAGAGCTTTCAGTTTCAATCTTGAAGTTTCAGTAAACCTTGTGTTGTTTTTACAGGGTAGGGTTGCTGGTTTCACGCCACGCATTCGTCCTTTACCAAGCATATAACTACCTGAGTGAGTTTCAGGAATACGTCGGCCGACATTCAAACTCCAACTACATGAGGCATGGTTGGAAGGTGTTCTGTCACTAAACCACAGAAGCAAATTAATCGTGTGTAGGCATTTTCAATTGAGTCACATTCGTTTTACACATATTCTCACACTGTACTGCGAAAAATATTAGGTCTTTTTCAAGGGTATTTCATAGCGAATCAGCAGAAGTTAGAATACATGAGACACTAAATTCCTAACCGGTAGCTGAATAGTCAGTCATTAACTCCTCCTCGCAACCCCGGTCCTCCTGGATTCGAAGCGCTCACAGGTACTGTTTAATACTTAGCAGTAAGTATCATAACAGAACGAGACAGATGTCCAATACTGTATGGTTTTAAATACTTCTTTAACTGACGTCAGTTCGCTATGAAATCTATCTCCTGGAATAAGATGTATTTTCGTAATGGAAGACATATTAGTAATTTATAAATTAGGCAGTGAGGATTCATTTTAGACACTCGTCTGTTTAGATAACTAATGATCTCCACACTTGCTGTAAGCATTACATTTTCTTAGTTGCATTAAAATTCTACTTCGTGATATGATACTCACAAACATTTTAAAAATCAACTTGCAGTCTATCACTACAGTTTTTTTCAAGGAAAAAAGGGTTAAAAACAGTGGAGAATTTGGTAAGACCTTCAACAAAAGACATTGCGTTATAGAAGAAAAGATCATTAAATAAAATTCTCCAAGAATTCTATATTTTGTGTGTAAACTTGTAGGGGACTTAATAGCGAGCTCAGTAACACTTCAAAATATTAGAAAAAAATTTAAGTTATTGGAAGAGTATTGTAACAGTATATTATTAAAAACATACAGTCAATGAGCTGCAGAAATTAGTGGTTACTTGACGACATATTACATATAATCCACAGAAGTGTTCACGGCTAGGGCTGTGTCTACTAGTAGAAACTGTGCACCAGTTTTAGAATAGTCTCCGGATGAGGATGAGAGGTTCCTGAAAAATGCAAAGAACACAACACGGTTAATATTGAAACAATTAGATAGTATGGACCAGTGAGAAGACAGAACGACGAGCAGCATGCTATATTTTAGATTGTACCCCAAATTTATGTATATCTTACAATGAATCGTTTTAAACAAAATTTATGTATAATGTTTCCACGTGTAACATTTAACAAAAAACTGTATGATCATATTGTTCCAGACTCCACAAACCTATTTTCCAAAATAAAGCTACTATTAATAATAGTATTATTATTCAGCACTGGGAGGTTGTAAACCAGAAAAGAAACCCAATTAAAATATCTGATAGGGCTTTTACAGTCTTTGTATTCATTAATACCCCAAGGTTTGGCGGCCTGCCTAAATCACTGTGCTACTCAAATCTTCTATCCATCAAAACGCATCAGTCTTACTCCGTTTCAAATAGTTTTAATCTTCCAACTACCCCAATGAGTTGGCATCTATGCTTCCGCACCATATCTCCCTACTGCTGGGAGATTTTGAAGGAAAAGGAGCGAGATCATTTTGGAGTAGCACTGAAGCACACTTCAAATGGAACAGTATTGTTTCAGATGATATAATATCGATTATTATATTGTTCGAAGATTCTGTACAAGGGGTAAATATCTCATAGTGGATTTCTCTGAAAATTCTGTACTGCATATAAAGCCACTTTTCAGAACGAAGCTATTATAATTATTAAAACTCTTATAGAATTCCAACATTTACCAATGGTAAATCTACGTCACTGACATCTTGACAATAACTGATGCGTAATTTTAAGGTATGTCATAATCAACAGATAAGACACAAAAGCGGTTGAGATTCTACTTAAACTGAAAGAAGCAATGCACTGATGATCTAGTATCACCAGAAAGTAGAAATTTAACGGATTTATATGCATAAGAATCCAAAAATAATACTAATTTTTTTATTCCTTCACGTTCTCAGTGGAACATAGGGCTTCAAGCTAGAGGCTTGAGGTTTCTGTAGCAGTGGTGTTTATTTTAACAGGATGGGATTGCTAGCTTCATGATCAACCTTCCCTTTTTGCCAGTTCTATTACTGGCTTAGCGAGGTAAAGGAGTCTGTCGGCCGGGGATCGAACCCCAGACCATGTGCATGGTCGGCGAGCGTCTTAACCGCTGTGCCATCGACACGCAGAATCCAAAAATAATATCAGTAATCAGATGTATCCTAGAATAATTATTTATGATGTAAGAACTGATACACTTAAAGTAACAGCCAGAAAGACTTTGTTCTTGATCTCTCATGTTCATCTTACCATTACGTTTAGTTTTATTGTTATAGGAAGTTATTAAAACGTACTTATATGCTACAAAAAGGCCTCGGTAACGTGACTGACACTGCGTTCAGATAAGTGTGGTGTAAACCAACCTCCTCATTGGATCATGTATTTTCGGGGTGAAGAATATATTCAAAAGAAGCAAAAACTCAGAGTCTATTTACCGACTGATCAACTTAGTTTACCCTTATATAACAGTAAAACATTTTTACGAAATTGATCCAGTTCTCCTTTTTATCACATGTTTATATATTGAATACATCGATAAGGAGTATTTCACTTTTATTTTTATTTATTTTATTCCCACACGTTCTAAGTGGAACATAGAGCTTCAAGCTAGAGCTTTGAAGTTTCAGTAGCAGTGGTGATGGGCCTTTAAGGGATGGGGTTGCTGGCCTCATGCCCAACATTCCCTCTTTGTCGAGATTAAAACCTGCCAAGGGAATTAAGTATGTGTCCCAGTCAGGACTCGAACTTCGAACCACGTGCACGGTTGACCAGCATTCTACCGCTCAACCACCAACGCACATCGATAAGGAGTGATCTTATCAAATATATTGCCATAAGGATTTTACCAATATAACTTTAAATCGTTTGCTTGAAGAATTCATGTTCTAATGTAATTTATTTGTCTTACTATATATATATATATATATATATTCCTCTTTGTATATAATTTATAGGACTATTAATCAAAAGTTGGTTGATGAACAAGAAGTGAAAGCACAGACCATCTATACTACCAAAGAAATCTCATCAAATGACTTAAGAGATTTCAGTAATAAACCACGTTCAGTTGATTTGACTGATACAAAGATTTCAGGGACAACAATGAAAGATATGTCTGTCTTACCACATTTATTGCGTAGTTCAACAGATTTGGATCCTGCACACTTTGAAATGATGTCGAATGCTAGAAGAGGCTCTACAATGAGTAATTACTTTTCACCTGTAATGTAAGTCCCTTGTCTTTTTTTTCTATGAACATTGCATAACTAAACAGTTGTCTTTTCATGGAATTTTTGAAGTTTTATTGTAGATATAAGCTTGCTTACTTTTCAATTCATATAACGTTATCAATATTTCTTAGTTAACAAGCCTTACATATTCTTATAAAACTGCTAATTACTATTATTTGCTATCTATACTTCAAAAATGTCTGATCAGATTACATTAGTTTAAAAAATTAAGCTCATTTAAAGAATTATTCTACTGATGCACAGTATATATATATATAGACAAACGGATTCATAATGTGAAGAAAAACAATATATGAAGTATGCAGCTTTTAAAATTACTTTCTAGTATCTATTTATACTCACATCTTTGCATTATAATTCTGATTTCGGACAAACAGTACAAGGCATGTTGCTTGGCCATCCAAAGGCATACAACTATGAGCGACCTAGACTCGCCTTTATTTCGTTTAGCATCGGTTAACAAGATCAACTAGTTCATATCCTAGGCTATCAGGCCTTTTGTTATTACACAGATGTCCAGGCCTAAGTTACTTTTGGGATGAGTTTCAATACAGAACTCTGCACAGAAACGCATCAGCTCAAGTTAACACACTCCATATAGCATACAAAGGTAGGCAGATGAGAGAAAAGAGGGATTCGAAAGCACTTCAATAAGCAGAAATGTGAAGAATAAAGAATAATAATAATAATAATATGGAAAAACATGATACTTTAATAGACACAGGATCTCACAGAGAGTGAATGCACCTTCTACCCTGGGAACGATTTTGAATCAAACACATCACCAATAGTCTCAAGTTAGGCAGTCCACTACTCAAAACAACTCTGAATATTTCATAGACTAATTTCAGATTTTGGTCCAACTGTTTTCCAACCTAATCCTATATCGGCTGAAACTGCTTGTCAGGGAAGGAGACGGTAGTTCGTCCCAGGCTTGAGTAGGTGGAGCGAACGAACGAACCCCAGACCCACTGTCTACAAGTTAGGTACTTGAACTAATAAGTCATGTAGAAACGATTAAAAGAAATTAAATGAGTACATAGCTAATTTATACATGATCAGTTAATTCACCAAAAGTTCCTAGCCACACAGAAATCAATCTTACCCAGATCCTACTATGGAATTCACTTATCTATCCTAGTGACAGTTTCCAAGGCTTATTCTTATTCATTCAAATTAAGGTCAGAGTTTACACAAGTTTAATCTATACATGCATTTATCTTATTCTACAAAAGAAAATTTGGAAATTTTAACTGATTAATACAGCTTTAAAAGTAAAATAAGTTTGCGTGTTCGGTATGGACTTCTACTGAAGACAACATTCTATTTTAATTTAAAAAAACGGACACTACCTAAATCCATTTATCAGAACTCCTTAAGTAGTGATGCCTGTTAATTATATAGAGTGAATTATCTTCTTGAGAATCGATAAGAATCAATTCTGAGATAAGCAGACGTTTCGTTATCAAACTCGACATCACTACCAAATGAAAAAAAAATTGCGCGAGTGGTTAATGCTAATCACCTTCACCATGAAATATAGTAGTAACTCCAGTGACATGGGAATTATAATGTTCATATTGGGAGATATAGAAAGACACAAGAGCAATTCAAACGAAGTTTCCTAGTGAACGAAATTCAGGAAATATAGTTTATTCCAAGCTTGATCACGGATTTATATCGTTTATAGAATCACTGAAAACCAGAGAGTACAAGAGTACAAGCTTAGGACCCTTTAGTCACACGCCCCCATGACCTCACCAGAGGACGAACCCAGGACCTTCGGGCTGCAAAATGATAGAAGTTAGAATTCTTGGGCCACTGGATTCTAGCCCAAGTGGATGAATGATCAGTGAGATTATTCTCGTAACCTGAAGGTCCTGCGTTCCATTTCCGGTGAGGCCATGGATGCATCCTGTTGAACTAGAGTGAAACAGCTGTCCAGTACTCCCTGGTTTTCATTGGTTATCTCACTGAAGCCAATCCGTTATCAAACTTGAAACAAATCAAAATCCCACTAAATTAACTCTTGAAAATGTAGTTTTTATAATTTATTTTATTTTATTTCATCTCTTTTTTTCACTTTAGAACTCATGATGATAATGCACGTGATGGAGATCTTGAACATATCGATGAAACAGAAGAATACGAAGAAGTTTTCAAACAATGTAGTTTTTGCTTTAATTTTTAAAATTAATTGTAAGCTTTTTTATTCTAGATCCTAATAATAATATGTTGGGTTCACATTCTCGAAGATCATCACAGAAAATACCAAGACCATTTATCAATGAATCAAGTGGAGTATATTCCACATCACAGTGAGTTAATTCAAAAGGCTACCATAGTAATTTTATCATGTATATAATAATAATAATACTAAATGCAATGGTTTACTGCGTCAGCAAGTTAAGTATTAAACTACAAAATTTCTGTCTGAACGAATAATATTTCTTTTCAATAAATTCTCCTCTTCATGCTTTTACAATTATAAAATTTAATATTTATTATTACAATAATAGCTAGTTATTCGGTGGACACACTTCTGTGTACAATAACAGACTAGTTATACGCCGACTGAAAAAAAAACAATATATGTGTGACAAACGAACTGGGTTGATTCAAATTACAAAATTCATTATTATAAAAGTTTTTGTATTTCTCAATGAATGAAAAGCAAAACGATTTTGTAGTTTTTACTGACATTTCGCTATTTTATGCTGCTAATAGCTTTATCAGAGTAGCAGTAGCATTAAACTAAAATTTACAAAACCTCAGTCCATATATATGGCGACTTAATCATCGTTCTTCAGCATGAGGTGATTGTTTTTACGTTGTCAAGTTGGTCAGTCGGTAAAGATAACAAAACTGTGTGTAAATTGTCAGATTTTATAAACGTATGAAATTATTAAAATAATACGTGTTTACATAATTAAATTGCTCATTATATTTGTGTTGATTTTGTCACTTCATGGAGGAGGGGTTAATGCAACCAGGTCGAATTCTGTCTTAGTCTATCATTCTACTTAATATGAACCGCTTCTAATATTAGACAATCCTTGTGATTTCTGAAATTGTTCTGAGTGATTTCAGTAATTGTCAAAATCAGTTTTGTGGCCTGATACTATTATGTGTAGACCTATGGTTGATGATTTTTCTAGCTTTTCAACTGGATTTCTTGGGGATCGAATAGATGCTCCATGGTGTTCATTTCTTTCGATTTTGATTACTCGCGAGGTTTGTCCAATATATATATCACACCACATCTCAAGCAATTTTTGTAGGCACAATTAGATTCTAAATGCCCTGGATTTGGGTCTTTTATATAGACATGGTTGCTTTGTAGTGTGTCTGATGTTTTGAAGAAAACCCTGATACAAAATAGTACGTATTAAAACGGTTACAGCAAGACTGTAGTGAGTAGTTCATCAACTTTGACATCTTTAAACCGACTTATTAACTTTCTTTACCTAAATTGTGTAAGTCTAATGTGTTTTCCAGAGTCAGTTCTAGAGGATTCAATTTGTTTTAAATTTGAACACGAATTTCTGTCATCTAGAGAACCGTTTGTAACCAAGGAGTACTGGACAGCCGTTTCATCCTAATTTGGGACTCTTCAAACTTACTCTTGAGAATTATTCTGCTTCTCACTAGTGACTGGCGACATGACAAAGTTGCCTGAAGTTCTGGTGAGAAGTCCTGGCTAGTGGGGTAAACTGGGCCGGGCTTGAGGACACATAGATGTGGATGACATTGACTAGTGGTCGCATTTAACTCACGAACCCTCAGAAGTTGAAACCTATGGGCCACTGAATGCTATATGAGCTTTCCTTATAAATGGAAGGTTCTAGTCACGATTATCTGTGGATGGGTACCGCTAAAATTTCCAAACTAGAATGAAACGGCTGTCCAATACTCCTTGGTTTTCAATGCGTGTCTAGCTGACATCAATTAGTGATCATATTTGAAATCAATTAAATCCTTGAAAACACAGTAAATTTGTACAATGTGGCAAAAGAAGGTTGGTAGGTCAGTTTAAGGATTAAAAGGTGATGAACTACCCACTACAATCTTAATATGACCTATTTAATACATACTATTTCTTACAAGCCACTCACCTGAAACATTTTAGAACCTCGAACTGACTTGTCCACTTTTCCTTCCCCACATTGTATGAATCCATTTTGGCTAATCACATTTATCACTGTCTCGCGCTTCATAATATTTCGTAATTATATTCAGCCCAGTACCTTTGTCACAAAAATACTATTTATTTCATAACCGTTTAACTAGTCTGTTATAGTACATGAGAATTCAGCCACTGAATAACTGGCCAATACTGTAACGATAACAAGTATTATATTTTATAATTATAAGAACCTGAAGAGGAGGATTTGTTGAGAAAAATATTCTCTATATTCAGATAAACAAGTAACATATTAAATAATTTTGACACAATTTTGACACCCTTCAAAGCATTTGCACAGAGTTTTTAAAATACAAGTAAGTCTACCTTTATGTAAAATAAAGTTTAAAGTCTAAGTTATACGTTGCAAACAGTCCAACTCCACATTAATTACTTAGATGTGTGTTTTTGTTTGTAATGCCATGGAAAAAATTTAAAAAATTAGACTTTCAAACCTTTTGACGGTAAAATACTATTTTTGTCTATAGTGGATCATTAAAATAGTAGATACTAAAATTGATTTGAAGGTCTTGTACAAAGCTGTTTTTAAGTGTTTTATTGAAATGTGCCAAAGAAGGTAGCTGTTTCGTCTGCAACCTCGAAGAACTACTGTCCCTTCTAAGACTCAAACCAGCGTAACCCAGTGAGAGCTACAGTCAGAGACGTTACCACCAAGCTATTCGGGCTCGCGATCGACCTCTTGTAGGGCCGTATTGAATATTTTTGAGTGGACAGTAGTCACTAACTACTATGATGTGTGCGTGTGTCTAGTCCTATCTTTGGTACAAACTGAATTCTTTCATGCCAACTAGCACGAAACCTAGGTCCAAGGCTTCCTGCCGACTGCCTCCAGCTATCTAATACCAACAATTCACAGTGCACCATGATGGCATGCCACGTGATCTGGTGGCCTCATTGCAAACTTGTCTGGTGGAATTCAGTCTGCATCAAAGATAGGACTAGGCACAAACATGCTACACTAGTTACCGATTAGTGTGCAATCAAAAATACATTATACTTTGTTTCAGATGAACTAAGCCCCTGTTCAGATAATCAGTAATGAAAATAAGTGAATTTTAAAGGTCTCAATGAACTGAAAACAAAAAGAAAGAGGTTACAGAAGATATTTCTTTAGCATAAAATTAAAACTTGAGATCTTATCACGACTCCCCTCATTCGGTTGAGAGCAACTTTGTTGAATATTCTGATCCTTTTACTATTTATTTGCTAATTACTTCCTTATCTGACTCTTAAAAACCGAATAGATTATTCTCTGACATCAGCCAGTGGTCTAAGTTAAATGGTCTTACCTTAAATCCCTCTAAATGCCATACAGTTAATTTCACCTTCAAGCATAAACGTGATCTACACGAACTCGTTCGTTCACAAGATACTTGTAGCATATAGGGTACTGAAATGAAAACTATGTCAAACATAAATACTTTGGGATAGTTCTATCCTTTGACGTTTCTTGGTCATCCCATATCGGTGGCACAGTGGTTAGGACTCCCGCCGACCATGCATATGGTACGAGGCTCGATCCCCTGCCGACGCACACCTAATATATATGGTCAGCCTGCAAAATTTGGGCTACCGATTTCCACGCTGAAAATTCCATACTTGTACCAAAAATACAGTCTGGAATCAAGCTGTAAATCGAAAATAAAAAAATAAAACTTTTTGTTGATTTCTAAGAGAATGTTTCGTCTAACCTTCTGTATTAAGAAGTTAAGACAATCAGGAATCACTAAACCTCTACTTTTGCAGTTTATTAAATCTTGCATCTCACCTTTTGTTCTTTATTGCTCCCCCTTACAATTTCCTTCGCTTCTCAAAAAGGACTACGTCATGATGTGAAGGGTATTAAAGGTTGTCGGTAGGGTATATGGTGTGCCACTAAGTCAGCTTGTTACTACTGTGTAACCAACAGGCATCTGAACTCATGCAAGAAATGAACTAAATGCATATTGTCTGACTCTCACCACCCTCTTCATCCACAACTCTCCTCTTGTATCTCGTCAGATAGGACTAGAAGTCATAGTAAAAGGTTATATGTGCGCACAACTGAATGCAAAAGCTCAACGATACTCTATTCGGCTGTCCTTCTATGTGATGGGAATAGTGTTAATTGGGAAACTTACAACTCACTATGTAATTAACAAAATAATTAGCTCTTCTCCTACTTGTAATTTATAGTGACACTATTTCTATTACTTTATACTTTCTTACATTTTTGGCTTTAAGGTTACTATTAATGCCAAAAACGTTGCTATTATCAGTTTTGTTTACACATACTCTGTTATACATCTTTTGTTGTTATTGAGTAAATTAGATGCAATACTGTACGAAATGCTGAGAATTCTAGGCTGTATCATAAGTAGTGTTTTAGAATATTATTATTCAAGCGAATACAATGGGGGGCAGATGTGATGAATACATCCAACTATCAACAACAAAGATAAGCGGAAATCACTATCATCAGGAGAGCTTCTCATCAGGTCAGCATTTTACCTCATCCAGGGAGCATTGTTTCAGTCACAGGCCTGTGGCACAGATAAACATGTCAAAGCCAGGATGTGAAAGGCGTCATTAATCTGAAATCAGTTTGGAAATCTGCTACACTAAGCAAAAGGAACAAGATTTCGAATTTCAACATTAACGTCATGTTAATCAGTGATTCTAAGTGTTCCAAAGATTTTCAAGTACTGTTTTTGTAGAGATTTTTATTTAATTGGTTGAAGAATTTCATCATGAGCTGACACCAGTTAGAGAACCACAGAAGAACCACGGAGTACTGGACGGCTGTGTGGCCCTAGTTTGAGACCCTTCAGCAGTACGCACGCACCACCGGGGTTCGAACCCAAGATCTTCTGGTCACAAGGTGAACTCGTAGACCATTAGGCCACTGAGACCCGATCCACTGACCAGCCTATGAATTACAACTTCTATCAATTCATGACATAATGCTACTACTTTGCAATGTCTTCTTGAATGAGTTACTGCCTCACCTTCAACCCGCTGTACCCCACTGGTCACGGCTTCCCACAAGAACTCCAGGTAACTGCCTATCTGAATAGGGCCAGTGGCTAGTGAGCATCAGATCAATATTCTAGTATTGGCTTTGTATGAATCTGGCGTGCGCATCACTAAAAGCATTTCGAATAGACTTCAGAATTTTACCAACAGCTGTCTTTGTTCTATCCTGAAGGTCAGAAGGTTGGTTGGAAAGGATTAGCATCACAGAACTCTGAATGGCAAAAACCGACCGACAACTTATTGTCCATCAAATATTCTGAAGAAAATGAAGACGGATCGGACATAAACTAAGAACACCGCTAAGTAACATCACTTGCCAAACAGCACGTCGAGTGGAATTAGAGTGAGACACAGAGATTTGGGCATAGGTCCGAGGTTGACATGGAGGAAATTGTGTGAGGGGGAGAAGATGAGTATTTATGGACAATCTTGGAGTCAGCTTAATATGGTTGAAGAGAAGATGTGTCTCTGAAGCCGTGAGTTTCACTCGGAACCTACGGAAATTATATATATATATATATATATATATATATATATATATATATATATATACGACTACTATAAGGTGATTAAAGCGTTGGGTAGAGAAAGGCCCAAGAGGTAATTCATGATGTTTAAAAAGTGAATGAAGAGAAAACAACAATTTGTTTAGGAGGGCATGACACCATTATCATAATAAAATATCAGAGTACTTTTACAGAATTCATTAAAGAGAGAAAAGTTACGTCTTCATAGCCTTGCTCATTTTAGAGAGATACATTAATAAAAGTTAATAAGTTGATAGACAGATTAATTATTGTAGAAATTTAGAATTACAGAAGTCGGATGAAAGTAAAACTTTTTCTGAAGATGTAAAGGACTACATAACTAACTATCTCAGTATTTTCATAAGAATCTCTACTAATAGAAAGGATAAGATGACCAAAATGAAAACATGAATATGTCAGAAAATCGACAAGATGAGGTGATGAATTAGTAACCTTAAATAAAAACTTCACATGTTCACTGAAACCTAAAACCCTAATTGTTTCCCAATCCATGAATTGGACTTAGGTTTTAGCTCACCTAAACCATGTAGTGTTTTTTCTTTAAGTAAAATGAAATATTCTACCAAATGCTGAGAATTCCATGCCTCATCATGAGTGCTGTTTTGGAATAAAACAATTTACTGCTATTATTATTATTATCAGTTAAGTAACTGTTGGAAACTGAGGTCCACTAGACAGTTGTTTTATCCTGGAACTCTCTGGAAGTACGCATGTCTGTAAAACCCCATGCGTGACTCAGCAATTCCAAGTCACGAACCTAGGCTCTTGAGTATTCATCCACTGAGCTTAAATATAACTGCTCACAAATTCTAACTTCCATCAATTCACTTAACATAGCTACTGACAATTCATTTAGTATGATCGTATTTTTAAGTCTCAAAGTAGAACGAAGCAGATGTCCAGTGTTCCCTGGTTTACAACGGTTCTCTAAACGATATCTGTTCGGAACATTAAAAGCTTCACAATTAAACCCTCCAATTCAAGGAATACATCTACGCTGCTACAGGGTTTCTCCATAGTTTGGTTTCTTACAAATTTATTCAACAATAATTTGGTAGACGATGACTAGCAGAGAAATCTGGGATGAGCATTTCGTCCTATTTCAGACTCATCATCTTGATTTGCCTGGATTCCCCGGTGAGCGACAGTGATCCCATGGAAACTCAAACTTAGCATCCATCAATTTAAACGAGAAACCATTACCCACTAGACTACTTGGGCCATGAGAAACACCCTTTTATGCAACGGACATCAGATATTATTTGTTTTTAATTTACTTCTGATTTTCCTTTTGAATACTGTCATTAACTCAAGCGCATTCAGCTGATAATTCCAGAATAGGATGGAAGGCGCATGGTGAATTCCACTGCTACTCATCACACACTAAAACTACTTCAAGTTAATTCTCAGATGCCGTCGAGGTATGTATCCATAATAGGGACCAATATGTCAACAGAGGCTGGATATTTCAATCGAATCAATCAACTGAACAATGAACATAGACTTAACTATTTGACATCATCTGATTTCTTCTGTAAATATTGTTATCCAAGGATAACATCTGTTCATCTCTTTCTCCTATTTTATCCTCATTAGGACTCAAATTAGCTAGTAAAAGAAGTCATTTTAAGTTAACAAAAGAACTATTCAAATTTTAGTTGCATAGTTAGTGCCAGACAATCTCTAACACTGACTCATAATTCTTACGAATCGGTGGTATTCATCTGTACAAGCTAAGTTTATAAACAAATAATTCAAACCAGATTGCATTTGGACGGACACCTAAATTAAAAATTAACACATCCTGTTAACACCAGAATAATTCTCGTCAAGATTCTGGCTAGCAGAACTAGACACCTAGTTACTGAGAAAAAAGAAACTATCAGAGAATCAAGATTGATTCAATCTGCCCTTGAACTAAATAATTATCCCAAAAAACCCTTATTAGAAGAAACGTAAAAATAGGGGATAAGGATGTATCAAAACTGCGTGTTAAGAACCATTAGACAGTTCACTGTTCCTCTAACTGACATCATTTCACGATTTAACTATGGGATTTTTGATTCCCTAGTCATGATTCGTAGACACAGCACAAACTATTCTGCTGAATACTGAGAAAAAATTGCTCCTAAACTGTCTACTAGCAAATAATTCAAATTTTCTGTTTCATAGAGTAACATGAAAATTGACGCCTAAAATGACAGAGAAAAATAATAGCAATAATATCAATGATAACTGGAGAGCAGAAAAACTACTAGAACATTCATGTCCCTAGGTTTACATTTTCGCTATCGTATCAATTATTAATATGGGTGAGAAATTAAGACACTGATAGGAAATTGTGCTTACTTGTCGACTAAGATGCTTTCTTTTCTCTAATAACATATATATATATATATATATATATATATATATATATATATATATATACCACTCACATCAATTAGTAGTGCTTGTAGCATTAGTAGTATGGTAGTTCTATACAGTTATGCTTGATTTCTTGATTAGTATTAATAATGTCAAGTGGATCACAAATCGCGTTTAGAATAATTTCGGTTTCGAAGGTATCTATGGTGTAATTTCATCGCCTTGACCTGTATAAATTGCGTTATTGGTATTAGTACAAAACTTGGGCACTGTGGTAGAATATAATTCTATTGTGGATAAAATTTCGTCTTGATAAAATCACATAGTGTTATACAGTATTATTCACTGATGACCACGTTTTGAGCGCAAATTATTGCCACTCATAATCGTATCAAATCACTCACACAACTTTTTACTTCATTTATATACATGAGTAAAAATTGACAGGACATTTGGATAAAATCAATACAGGATAATGTGCATTCGCAACTAATATTAAAGTTATCATTAAAATACAATAGGATGGGAAATAAGACGTTTTTATGGTAAAATAAATGAATAACTTGTTAGGATGTTATAATGTGAATTGAATTGAATACATTTTAACATTATTAATTATCCTCCAATTTGACTGGTAATAATTTCTTCCATATCTCTGGTATTTGCGTTGAGTCACTTCTGTTGGGTGTAGACTCAATGATTTAGGATTTAGTAATCAATCTCCCTCTCCATCTACCTATATTACTTTCTAGAATTTTGACTCCGTCCCACCCTATTGTGTATTTGTGTGTTAATGCATGCAGTGAGACTGCTGAGTTTTTTTCTAAATTACTTATCTTCGTAGGATCAATCATTCTATCCTTATCCAAATTCTTATGTTTTGATAATTCCACTACTCCTGATCTACTAGTTTGACCTATGTAGTTCACCTAACTCACAGTCATTGCAGGGTATTTGGTAAATTATATTATTTTGTTTAATTCGGTCCACCGGGTCCTTTAGCCTACTGAGCTTGTCCTACCTGAGTGAGTTGGTAGGTTTGAATGGCACCCTAATTGCTGCTTTATCGAGAATCGTACGTAGGATCTCAGATGTCCCCTCTTTATATGCTAAAACTGAAGATGCCTTATATTCTTTATTTTTATTATTATTATTATTAGTTTTACTACTACTTTTACTTTGCTTTTGACTTTTTTTGACATTCATAACGAATTTTATAGGTTGGTTATTTAACACTAACGCCTCTTCTATCTGTTTTATTTCATCATGTATCTAAATGAAGCAAGAAAGTTGTATGAGTGCCTTGATACGATTATGAGCAGTATTTTGCACTCAAAACGTGGTCATCAGTAAATATTTCTGTATATTATCAACATAAAATTCTATCCATAATGTGTAAATTGCAAATTAATTTTCAGATTGTGAGTTTTACTTATGATCCTACCAGTGAGCCCAAGTAGATGACCAGACATCAGGTGGTTTGAACTGAATCAGCTCTCTCATTTGCATCAAATCGGGTACACCGCGCTGATGAGCTCGGCTTCAAACAAGCGAGATGCCTGTCGAGTGTTTAGGTCACTTTGACCTGGCTAGGAAGTACTGCTGGTTAATGTGAGTGCTGTACCACTTCTGATCCCAATCAACCAGCAGTATGTAATTTCATAATCCACATAAATTTACTGCAGCTTAGCGGTGGAATCCAAAACGTATGTCTCCTTCTATTTGAGACTCGTCAGATCGAGGTATACCGGAATTTCTAGTGAATGACAGTACTTCCAGTCGAGCTAGAACCCAGTGCTCATCCTTTCGAATGCCATGTAACACCGGCATCTTACACACCACAGTGAACTGGAATAAGAATGTGTGTCATGATGTACTAAATTAGTTATCATTAAGCCATTATATGTAAATATAATAGCCTTTGTATGATAGCCGGAAATGCTTCTGCGTGACCTATAGATAAGAATTAGATTTGTTTAGATTTTTTTTTGTACAATGAAATAATCATTACTCCCAAATCAAAATTAATGCAGTGATATTATCACTACATTTTGCTTCCTTACACTATGCTCACTGATCGGTTTATTGGTAAACTATTTCTTTTCGAAATCTATTCTCTTATTGATTTTAAATTAAATTGGTCTGTAAGATGCTAAAGATCATTTTTGCGCCTCAGTATTAATTCATGATGAGAGAGAATCAATCAAAAGATATGCAAATCGTTATATTATCTGCAGTGGAAAACATTTCACGTGACTGAAACAGTTTGCACATGTCTAATCAATGTTCAAATGGGAATTATTCAACATAAACAGAAGTTTGATTGTGTGGAGGATTTTATCATGCGCTGACATCAGTTAGAGAACCATTGGAAAACCAGCTGAAAGTACTAAACAGCTGTTCCGTCCTAGTTTGGGACTCTTCATCGGTACGCACCCACCACGGTGATTCTAACCCAGGACCTTCTGGTTACAAGGCGAGCTCCAAACTAGGGCGAAACAGATGTCCAGTACTCCCAGGTTTTCAAGTGGTTCTCTAACTGATGTTAGCTCATGATGAAATCCTCCATACAATCAAACAAAATCCCTAAAAAACCAATACTTGGAAATAAACACAAGTATCTTTGATGGGAAACGGCAGTCAAACAAATAAAGAAAGTCGTGATCAGTTGCGTCCATCAAGTTGGGTGACAGGATAAATACTCACCGATGATATAGCCTGTCAGTCACGCTAGGTTATGAACTGACAGGCCACTGAATTCTGTCGCAGTGGCTCAGTGGTCTACCGTTTGCATTCAAAACCTGAAGGTCATAGGTTTGACCCCTGACTTTGGGATCATGGGTGCGTGCTGATGAAGGTTCCTAATATAGGACAAAACAACTGTTTATTGCCCCCTGGTTTATAATGGTTCTCTTTTTTTCCTTCACGTTCCCAGTGGAACATAGGGCCTCAAGCTAGTAGCTTGAAGTTTCTGTAGCAGTGTTTAATTTTTACAGGATGGGGTTGCTAGCCTCATGATCAAACTTTCCTCTTTACCACCATTATTTCTAGCTTAGCGAGGCAAAAACGTCTGTCGGCCGGGGATCGAACCCCGGACCATGTGCATGGTCGGCGAGCGTCCTAACCACTGTGCCACCGACACCACCAATTAATGATAAGAACTAAAGACAAAAAGAAACTTATTTGACTGAGGTGGTCAGTACGAACTATGATGCATTATGATAAGCACAACCAATAGGATTAAAATAAACTCTATACTTCAGAAGAAGGCGACATTAATTTCTAATGTCGAACAAAAAATGATTAGTAGCCATTACAAAGGGATCTCAGCTAACGTCATTCAAATGGGATAAAAAGTTGACCTACAAGCTAACAGTAATGATTCTATGCCTCAGTCGTTTACGATTCATCATCAGTGTCATTTAAGATTTAGTAAATATGGAGATAATTTCCTTCTTCAAGTTGTCTGCAGCCTTACTGATTAAACTTCTTTTTTAAGTATCTGACTTGCTTTTAGAACTCACGTGTTGTAAGCTGATTGTATTTCATGTAATTCACCGACTACTTTGATGGCTTTCTAGAAATAATGGATCGGAACCTCATTGAGAACTGTGTCACACAAACAAAGCCAAGCACATTTACAAGGATAATGATTACTATAATATTTCAAAAGTATTCATTAAAAGTTTTGGTATATTTTGATAGGATTTTTCCATATTTTCATTTTTTTTTCTACTTTTGTTTTCCTTAGTGAGAGAAGAGTCTCACCAGAAGGAGCATCATATATGAGTTCAAATGTTGACTCAACTACAGTAAGTATTCACAACAAAAGTTGACGTTCTAATTTATATTATAAATAGTGTTATTTTTGACGGATTTAAAAGTACTATTAATGAGTTAACCTGAGTCACATTACTCAACCTACGTTTTCCCCATTCCACTGCGTATTTCAAGTGAACACAGAGCTTTAGGCTTCGAAGTTTCAGTGAAGATGCTGCTTTTACTGGGTGCTCGGCCTTCCATTGTTTTCCAGACTCACTACCACCTATGTGTGCAATAAGCCACATACTTTTGCCGTTCCCTTGGGCTCCCGCTGGAACATGGGATTTCAGCAGCACATAGCCATTTCATCCTGTTTTCTCCAGTTGTCTTCAGCAATTTCCTATTCTGGTTTCATTCCAGCGCTGGCCTGGGGGACGATGTCAATAAATGGTCTTTTAGCATGTGTTTGATCCATCTCCATTTGGTTTAGAGTATTTGTTGGGTCAGCAACAAATTCCTGGTTGGATCATTACCAGAGTCCCCTGTTGCAAATCCTTTCGGGCCGGACATCTTATCTTCATTAAAAAGCCAGCAAAAGCAATTGTTGATGAAAGTCTGCAGTGGAACGTTTGAAATACTTATCGATACGCAAGCGCCACGTCTTTGAGCCATATACAGGAACTGACTGGTTTAACATCGGTGTTGAAAATCAGAATCTTTTTCCTTATGATTAGTGCTGGAGATCTCCACACTGATTTCAGACTCATCAAGGTTTGTCTTGCTTTTCCGATCCTACTTTTGACATCCACATATTATTATTATTCCCTTGAGTTCCAAGTGGAACATACGGATTCAACAACACATCTCCACTTTTTTCTATTTAGTGCTGTCCTCTTTAGCGGGCTCCACGATTGCCCATAATCTTTGATCTCCTCCTTGCACTATCTTCTCCATGTCACCCTTGCACTGATGACCCACTCGCAGCTCGCAATCGGGATTCCACTAGAGAGGCTGGAGCATGATTTCATTCGACGGCCTCCTCAACGTATGCCCGATCCATATCCATTTTCTCCCACACATTTGTTGAGCAACAGTTTCTTGATTGACTTGTGCCCAGAATTTCTTGTTACTGATTCTTTTTGGCCATTTGATCTTTAGTCTGAAGCCAGCGAATGAAGCAGCTTTTGATGGAAGTCTGAAGTACCCAGTTAGAAATCTTTTTTGTGACATGCAGTGCAAGTTTCTGACTCGTATAAGAAGATGGACTTGACACTGGTTTTGAAGATCCGAATCTTGTTGATTATGCTGTGGAGTGCAGATGATTTCCAAACTAGTTTCAGGTTGATGAAAGCGTATCTTGCCTTTCCGATTCTGGTTAGCTTTGATATCTCCATCATTTCCGTTACTCTATGGTTGAAACCGTGGTTCCTAAATAAGTGAAGGATGTAACCTCTGTCAAATGTCTCCCGTTGATGGCGATTGATGCTAATTGCTCTTGGTTAGTTGGTTATCTTCATCACCTCCGTCTACTCTATGTTCACGTGGAGTCTTGTCTTCGCTGTCGGCCTCTTCAGCCAGGTAGCTGGTTTTTGTCTACAAGTCTTTGAGTTTCTGTGACACTCAATATATTTCATCGGCGAAATCCAGATCTTCTAGAGTCTTCTCACCGGTGGTCTAGCGTATTCCTATCTACTCGCTCCCAACGCAGTGTCAGACTCATAATCCAGTCTACCACAATCAAGAATATTATTAGTGATAATAGGCAGGCAGCTTTGTCTTACTCCTATATTCACTTCGAACTCCTTGCTGAGTTTTCTGTTGTGGATCACCTGACACGTGGCAATGTCATGTAGCTGGTTATTGAATGAGGTTTATAAAGACTTGGGCGGTGCACGCCATAGTGTTGAAACAGTTCTCAAACTGCGTCTCGGTCAACGCTGTCTGTAGAAAGTCTTTTCGAAGTCGACGAAGTTGAGGTAGATGTTTGACTGGCATTCTATGCTTTGTTCCGTGATAACAATGCGTGGAGTTGATCAGCACATGGTTTGCCTTTCCTGAATATAGGTTGTTCCAGGCAGAGTTCTGTATTCAGTGTATCTTTTATTCTCTCCAGGTTGATTCAACTTAGTATTTTACTTGGAGTGGTCAAGAGTATAATTCCACACTAGTTCTTGCAGAGGCAAGCGTAAGTCGCTCTTCTTTGTCAGCTTGACAAGGTAACCAGCCTTTCTTCCACTCGTTAAGCATCTTTTATTCCTTCTAAACATTTTGCAATAATGGCATAGAACATCAACCGCAGTTTCTTGATCCTTTTTCAGTACTTCGGCAGGAATTCAATCTGGCCCTGCTGCCTTCCTGACTGGACTTCAGTAGATTGATTGTGTTTAGGATTTCTGATTTCGTCGGAGGATTCGTGTCCACTGGTAAACACTTCTGTGAGTGCTGCTAGTGATATTTGCGATTGAGTTGCAAGTAATGATCGATTCAAGAATCCTTTAAGGTGATCAGCCCATTGTTTTATTGGCTTCTCCTCCTTGATAAACAGGTTCCCTTGAACATTTTTCATTGGCTTCATTATCTTGGTTGATCTCTTCCAGAGATACATACCTGGTTATCTCATATAATGTCCTGAGGGCTCCTTTACCTGCGGACTGCCTCTTCTGCTTAGTTGCTGGCCATTGTGTTGTAGAATTGTCTTTGGCGTTTCCTAGCACTTTTCTTCACTTCTTTATTCAGTGCAGTGTACATTGAACTCAGCTCCTCCTTCTCCTGCTCACCCTTGCATTGAGTCATCGTCTCTTTCCCCGTCCTCCTCTCCTCTCCTGTTAGCTTCCAGGTATCTATTGAAAGCCATTCCTTATCTTGCCTTATCTTTCTTTCTAGAACAGTTGTACGCGTTTCCTTAAATATCGCTTTCAGAGAGTTCCAATGTTATTCTGTACAGATTTCCTCAATGATAACACATAGTGTCTCCGAATTCGCTGTGACTTGATCTGTAGTGAAGGCATGCCTTGTGATTTTTTCCTTCATCTTCTGAATATTGAACTTGAATGACATTCACATATACTAGCACGAAACAACGAAGATGCAATTTTATCTGTGTTCAGCTGTGAAGCCTGCTTCCTAGGTGTGACTACCAAACAACATTTACTGCCACACACTAACAAGACTTGTTCACTGAGACTTGTGAATTTAGGGATATGCTCTACCATGACCATTTGTAAGAGAGTACCGTCTTTTAAAATTAGTGATAAATATCAAGTTGTAGTTAATTGAACAGATGTCTCTGTTAATGTTATTAACTGCTTAAAACTGTACTGTAAAATCCCTAGATTTATTCATTTATATTCGACACTTCTACCTACCAACAACGAAAACCCCAACTGCCATACAAAAGAACTGTCGCCATAATTTGACAGAATAGTTCTATTTTAAAAACAAGAGATGTCCATTTACATATAAACCTCTTTATGTTAGTTGATTTAGATTAATTTCGCTGAAGAAGTTCGGATCAGATTGCCGAACACAGAAACGTTGGAATTATTGATTTCAGTCTCGCTGAGATTTTACAAATATAATTTTTTACAAATGTCTACTTCTCACCCGGCGCCCAAATATTTTAGGACTATTCTGTCAAATCTTGTTGACAGTTCATTTGAATTATTTTTCAATCGAATTAAATTAACAAAGAAACTATGTAAATGGCACAATCATCGTGTTTTCACTCTCCGTTGTCTGCAACAGAATGCATATTCTAAATCCATAGTTGTCGAGTCACCTGACAACTCCAGTAGGTCGAATAAAGCAGCTCAATCTTCAGAAAGAAGACAAAGCAATAAGTTTGACAGGGTGCTTCAACTAAACTCTAATCCTAAACACCATAATTTTGAAAACACGTCTAATCATAAAATTCTAGATAATAACAGTTTGAACAGACATGAAGGTGTGATGTTAGCTGATGCATAGGAAATCCTGATTAATAAATAAAAAATGGATATTTGGTCAAAGTTCCTGACTGTCTATATCTAGTTATGGAGACGTTTAGAAATTGTTTTACAACTGTTTACCCACATACACATACACACTCTGTTTAAAGTGTTTAACAAAAGTAGACCAATATTTGTAAGTCCTAGGTCAAATTTTGATCACAGCTCATACAATTTTGGTTAATATACTTGTTGTTACTTGTTTTATGACTCATGATTGGACAAAGTTTTTAAAACCGAGAGATATTCCTTTTATATATAAACCTTTGTTACTGTTAATTTCGATTAATTTCCCTGAAGAAGTTTGGACCAGATTGCCGAACGAAATGTTGGAATTACTCATTTCATTGTCGCTGAGATTTTACAAATATAATTTTATACAAACACCCAACTTCCATATTGTAGATTTTGATAGAAAAATTGACACTTTCTCTCTATCTTGATTTCTGATTCAACTCTAGAATGGATCATTTGCTGAACGTGTCTATAAGGTTATATTTGTTGGTGATTCAGGTGTTGGTAAATCAAGCATCATACGTAAATTTGTCTCTGGTGTATTTGATTTAAATCTTCCATTAACTGTGGCAATCGATTTTCATGTGAAATTTATGCATTGTGATGGGACTAACTTATACTTACAGCTATGGGATACAGCCGGTCAAGAGAAGTAAGTTAGGATTTTATTGGTGTGGTTAAACTTGTATTCCTGCATCTCCTCATACATACAAATACACATATACAGACAAGCCTGTGTGTGTGTCTTTTATTTTCAGATTTTCTTTGTTTTTTACTCCAATTACAGTTAACAAGTGAAGGAAGATAATGACTAAGCTTCAGTTTTATCCTATATAAAATACAGATAGCTGACTCACAAGCTACTTAAATTAGAAATGCGTTTATTTAGTTAGTTGTCATTTTATGTCTGTTAAAGTGTTGTATAAATATGATACTACCACTTATGCCTTCCCTACAATATGGCTACTATAACTTCATTCATATGCCATTTCACAATAAGTTTAGACAGTATTAACCTCGATTTTTGCATTATATTAGGACAGGTTTAATTGATGTACACGGGAGAGAGAGAGACATGGCTTTTCCTCTAGTTCTACAAGCATTTTAGATGACCTGCAGACAGTCTGAATACTGCTGACAGACATATGACCTTGAACCAGCTATCTACATTGATACATGCTTAATGCAAGATAAGCAAAACCAGACAAGATGCTTAATAAACTGTATCTTAGACTTTTGTCATTCTGTATAAATGAATTTAACAGTCTCTTATATATCCCATATCACATGAATTGAAAATCGATTTGAACAAAGAGAAGTCTTGTCAATAGATCTTCTTCAAACTCTGAGAGTTACAAAGTATTTTCCATCATTAAAATAATAATAATAATAACCAGGTATTAGGGTAGATGCATTCTAATTTAGTCTCTAAAAGCTCATATAATGTGGGAAAAAGAAATGATAAGTTAGTTAAAGGTTAAATGAAATTTGCAATTTGGTACACAATTTAAACCGAAATTATTCAGACCACACTATGTGATCTGCTAGCAAGCACAGCAGGCTGATATGAGCGACATACAACTACTCAGGACAATCAATCAGAAGTATGCCATTTTATACAGTTCAAGGCTAGTACAAATATCGTGTGTATTAATAGATGGTTGGAGGGAATCCGTAGGAAGCCTTCCACTCAGGTTTCGTGCTGGTTGGCACTCATCAGCAAGGCGTATCTGCAACCTTGAAGGATCTCATGTCGCTTCTGAGATTCAAACCTGCATGTGCATTAACTATGAGACAGTAAAACTTCACTGACTTGTCCATCATGAAATAATTATGTGAAATAAATGAAGTCATCTTATATATGACTAACGATAAAGGAGGATAGGCGTTGATGGTGTGGCGGTAGAATGCCCTCCATCCACCCATGTGGTCTGGGGTTTGATTCCCGGCCACCGACGCACTCCTTTACCTCGCTAAGCCGGTGATAAGACCAGCAAAGAAGGAAGGTTGGGCATGGGACCCCATCCCGTAAAAACAAACACCACTGCTGTCGAAACTTCAGGCCTCTAGCTTGAAGCTTTATGTTCCACTGGGAACGTAAAGGAATTATATATATATATATATATATATATATAGTGTTTCTTATTTTTTCAGCTCCAGTTATGTGTCAGAAACATAGGCAGATTGTGTATAATAATACTTTAGGATCGTGGTACATAACCCTGGAAGCTACATTGGTGCCTGTATGTCAAACGAGTTTTGTAAACTTCAGCACTTAAAATCATTCATTCTAAACCAAAACTGTAAATGTTCTTTTACCATTATTTGCTTCGGTGGCACAGCGGTTAGGACGCTCACCGACTATACATATGGTCTGGGGTTAAAACCCCGGCTGGCGGTCTCCTCTACCTCTCTAAGCCAGAAATAATGCTGATGAAGAGACAACGTTGGGCATGAGACTAGCAACCCCATCCTGTAAGAATAAACACTGCTACACAAACTTCAAGCCACTAGCTTGAAGCCCTATGTTCCACTGGGAGCGTGAAAGAAAAATTATTATTAAAATTATTATCATTATTTCGTTTCATTTCACACTATTTTGTTATAATTGCATTCAACTCTAAATAAGTTTGTCATACAATTTGAAAGTAATCTGATCTCAAACTTAACTTTAATCATAATTACTATCATTTTATTCCAAGCAATATTTTTTGGTACAGAATGGAATTCTCAACGTTTCCTAATATTTCAACAATTTATCTCCTTTTACAAATAAATACATAAAATGGTAAACATAATGATACAATCGCAAAAAATCTGAAAGTTGGTAGTATAATAATTGCTGCTAGATAACTTTCTGTCTGTTTTAAGTATAAAAAGCCAGGTTTATGAGCTCTTTTCTGACATTTGTTTCTTCACTCAAAACCAGTGCTAAATATAGTAGCGTTGAATTTTTATATTTTGACGTACTGGTTGCAATGAGAAAGCTGTGAATAAGGGGTACATTTAGTATCAGATATGATGGTTTTAACTAAATGCTTAAAATAATTAAAGTGTCTGTCGACAATAACTTCAGGTAATTCCATATTAGAATTCAACTGGTGGATGGTGACTAGCAGTGGAATCCAGGATGCGCTTTTCGTCTTATTTGGGGCTCGTCGCTAGATGTACCTGCATTTCCCAGTGAGTGATGATTATGTTTCCACCGAGGCTCGAACCCATGCAGCGTTAATAGACTGTTAATGGATTATAGTCCTAAACAAGTGTATGTATTAATGTGTACAAACATAACACGATGTGAAACACCATTTTTCCAGAATAAATGATCATGAATAGCAACGAATAATATTTTCATGAATGTATAACAATTATGAATACTAATGACTAATAATTATGTTGAACTCTGTTGATACTGGTTATGAACATCATATGGACGAATGATAATATCAGGAACAGGGAGGGAGATGGGGTAGAAGCTTATGCCTGTGATTATCAATGTGTCATCTAGTAACTAAAGTTAAGAACAAGAAAGGTTCGTTTATAAAATTGCGATAATAAGTAGAATTCATATCTACATGATGGACAGTTATGCCTTAAACAGATGACGTACTACAGCTGTTCAGTACTCTCTGGTTTTCAATGATTCTCTAACTGATATCAATCTGTGATCAACTCGTAAAAACATTACTAACCCATACAAACCAAACTATAGAAAACTTTTATATAGCCACACTAGTTAGTGTTCCTGAGCACAAGAGATTAATTTCTCAGAGTAACGGCTAATATTACTAGCTCTAAAGGAGTAGTTAAATTCACAGATGCAGAAAGAGTTGATTAACCTACGTACTTCGTCTTTCGCTTGAGGAATCATAACCTGTCCTTTCAATAATATAACCTACAGTTTACCAGAATTAAAAGTTCTTTGAATTGTTTATGGATGTAGAACAGTTTTTTCACACTTTCTTGGCCATGTGTGTTTCATGATGATTTTTTCTGGATGGGTATTTGCAATTAAGATGGCACATACAATCTTCAGTTCATTTTTATTCATAACAGGTTCAGCCGTGACTGCTACCCTGACTTGCTGTAGAATTACTAAGTTCGTAAATACAACATTACATCGCTCTTATTAGATATGACCATTCATCCTATAGATATAAATTCCTCAACCCCTTATTATTTCAGCTGCATAAAAAACCTTTAGTTTTTCTATTTAAACCTGTTCATTAACTTACAGACTAAGATGTACACGCGCATAACCTTCTCTCCCATATTCTATTTCAAATCTACGCTTTGAGGAATAATCAAAACCGTGGCTTTAACACACTTTCAAGTTTGATCGCTGACTGATATAAATTGTAGAATCAGTCAGAATCATGGAGTACTGGGTCGTTGTTTCGTCCCAGTTCGAGGCTCATCGGCACTACACACTCACTAGGGTTTAAACCCAGCCCGCCCCCTTGGTTACCTTGTAGACCATTCAGTCACTGGGATCTGACTCAATGAACTGACCACGAATTCTAACTTCTACCAACTCGTGACTTTAGCACCCCCATCAGCCAATATAAAACAATTAAAGATTGACTGATAATTCACACAAGTTAAGCAGATAGAATAAAAGTTTAAAAATCATTCAGTATTTTTTTTCTAGTAAGTTTAATTATTTTCGTCTGCATGTCCCTGGACTAATAGTTATAGTAGTTAGACTGTCAACGGAAAATAATAAACAAAATAGAAACCACTTTTTATGGTTTGAAAGATCCCTGGCTAATTTATCAGACAGAAGGAAATAATTATATTTTTTTCTGTCTAGAAATTTGTTTATAGTGTCTCTTATTGGAAACTAGCTGACTGGTTTAGTATGTCTGAGGCAATAGGGGAAAGAAAATTTCATGTGCTAAAATCCCTACTTCTAAAATTAGTAGTTGTTGTTTGTTATTATTGTTATCAGTATTACTCAAATTAGCAGCTATTATTAGCTGGGAAAACTTTGTTATAGTTATCAAATGACTCAGCTTTCAAACTTAGGGAGAGAGATAAATCACAAGAGTGATGCTCACTGGTGACTGACTACAATATGAAGTTACCTGGAGTTCTAGCGGAAAGTCATGACCAGTAGGATCCACCAGGTCGGATGTGAGGACAAATACTGGCCAAGGTCACGCTAAAATCACGAACCGACGCAAGCTAGAGTTCATAGGTCTTTGAATTTCTGCCAAAGTAGCTGAATAGTCGATCAGTAAGTCTGGTGTCGTAACCCCTGAATATCCTGTGTTCAATTCCTGGTGGGGTCGTAGGTGTGAAATACCGAAGACTCCCAAAGAAAGACGAAACAGCTGTCTAGTATTTCCTGCTAGTTTTCAGTGTTTCTCTGGAGGAAAACAACTGGTGATCAAACTTCAGATATACCGAATCCCTACAAACTAACTCTATAAATTTATAAGACATTAAAAGCTTGCAGTTAGTTGTGATTATTCCATTGGCATGGACTTAAGTTTTATGCTGTTGACAGTCATCTTTATGATATATCAGTGATTTCATAGCCTATACATAATGTCCTTTTAAATATTTCCCTACTGGCACAATGAACCTCTTACATATTTAGTCTGACACTGGATCTAGTACAAAGTGAGACGGTTAACGAATATGCACAGGAATATTCTGCATACAGTTGCAATACGCAAGATAAATAAATCATGTGAATTTTCGTTGTCTAGTGTTAAGTGACATTGAAAACTCAGTTCAACCGATATATTATCTTTTTGGTTAATTTTTGTGACTAGTGATTTTGTTTCATTATATGAACAAGTATTCTTGCAGGTCATATCATTGTTGTTCCCTTAGGTTTCGAATGGAATATAAGGCTCCATAAGCACATGTCCGTTTCATTCTTTTGTCAGCAGTTGGCTTTACGATTAACCGTTGGCTTTCATCTTCTCCTCACATGATCCCTCCACGTCACAGTTGGACCCACGCCCAACTCACTGTTCCTCATTCGGCTTCAACTAGGGGGCCTACATTGCACGATATGCCACTGTGAACAGACTAATCATTGGATGTTCGACCCATGTCTATTTCCTTCGGCAAATTTGGTGGGTGGTAGATTCTTGGTTGATTCATTGCCAGAGTTTCTTGTTGGTTATCCTTTCTGGCCATCCAATTTCTAGTATGGGACCAGTGAAAGCAACTGCTGATGGAAGTCAGCAATAGTCCACTGCAAATCCCTCTCGTAACGCACATGCGAAATCTCTGAACCAATTAGAATCTTTAACCGACCTAACATTAGTGTTAAAAATTCGAATCTTATTATTTACTCTTAGCCTGTTGATTTTCATACTTATTTCAGATTAATGAAGGTATGCCTTTGAAATCCATATCCCCACTGACTGCCTGTAGTTGAAATGATGCTGCCTAGATAAGTGAAAGTGATGACCTCTTTCCCATCTCCACTTGAAGTCCTGTCTTTGCTTACAAACTCTTCTGTCAACTTGTTGGTTTCCACCACCTTCCTAAAGTCGTATTGTTAGTTACTCATGATTTTTTTTTCGTAACGATCATTTCACAGAAACTTTAAGGAGATTAGTATGATTTTTATATTTTCTTAGTCAATTTGAGAAAATAAGTTCATAATTTAGTAAAATACTTTAGAATTAATGACTACCCAATGTATGATAGGAAATCGTGATATGCACTACACCAACCATAAAACTTGGTCACAACTACACTTTTAGTACATATAACGAGATAAACTAGCAGGTAGAAACAAGTTATTCCGATTATACAAGAAAATCAAAAAGTAGGAACTGAGAGAGTGTGTGCATTTTTAATAGAAGCAAAGTCAAAAATGAAGTCCATTCTGAGTGATGAAAGATTAGATGATGGGATGAACCTGGGATGAGGACAGCTACTACTGAAACGGGCGGTGGTCACGTGGGATAACACATTGGGATGACGTCCAGTGTATACAGGAAAAATATACAGGGAAAATTTGGACATAAGAATATAATGTAAAAATGTCCGACAGGCAGCCAAGCATAACCAACTACGCGCGATTGGCGCTGTCATAGAAACGGCTTTATGATGGAAGGGAGAGATGGTGTGTTCTACTTACAAGGAGATAAAGCAACAGATATCCTTCCCTTTAAACGTTTGCCTATGACAGTCACCTTTACAGTTTGCCCTGGCAGGAAAAGTGTGCTGAACAAGTACTTATTTTCGGGCATATTGCTGTGTAGCACTATATACATAACACAGCTGTGTAAAGGTTAAAAATTTTCTATCATATAAAGCGAATCACATGTGGTGAAACCAAGAAATGAATAAAATTTGTTTTAGGAAAGACAGTATGGTTTACTGATGTTTCCAGCTCAGTTATATTCATATCAAAGTTATTCACATAACTTTCAGATTTCATTTAAGAAGTACCATGATTTTTTATTCTTCGATTTTGTCAATAGTATTATGTTCCAAATCTTTGATATCAATACTGGACTATTCCTATTGCAAGTGTTTTCTCTGTGTAAAGATTCGATGAACAGAGAGAGGTTCAGTGACCAACTTCTCGCTGAAACTAGCCACATCACTTTTTAGATTTGTAGTTCAATCCCACCCTATTGTTCGATTGTATGTATGCATTACTAATGTTGAGCTTTTCTTAGAGGGATTCCCCTTTGTTTACTTAGCTAAATTCTGAAAGATATGTGAGCACCTTGATTTATGTAGAATAAATGGATCTTGAAACGTTGAAACATTCATCCAACACACTGGATCATATTTTTTATAATTCTTGCTGTTTTAAATCATTTGTGTATTCTTGTCAGTCGCAGAATGTACTCACACACAGTTTTAATTGACTTTCAAACTACCAGTGTGTATTTCTCCGAGACAAAGCGATAATATCAGAATTGATCAGTCTATGCTTCAGACTAAACAGCATTGCGTCACTCAAGAAGATCGTGGATGGAGAGGAAATATTATGCAATGAAATTCACCGAGAATTCTATGAATTGTTTAAACTTTCTCTTTAGAATTACGCTGTTGTTATTATTGTAAATTGTTTTAAAAACTTTAGCTACTGACAAGTAGTATTGTAACGACAGAAGACAGTGGTCAGGCAACAGACCCTTTATTGGAAAAATCAAGAGGTATTTTTAGATTTTAATGTACATTATTGTTAGTGGAGAATCAACGTTTCCTGATTGGTTGTTTACTTGTTGAAGGTTATTCCGTCATCTCTTTGTGGCCGTTTCTCTGAAAATCAAGCCATATGTCCGCAAATCACACTTCAACACGTTAATTCCGCTGTGATTTTCTCAAGGTTAAGCTTCGTTATTGTTTTTCTCATGAACCTGATTCAGGACGTGAACATTGACGTAAATTGTTGTCTAAAATTCTGGCTTTCACCACTGTATGGTGTTTGCGTTAATGTTTATTTACTTTTTTTTCACTGGTAGATTTCGAAGCATAACACGACAATACTACCGTAAATCAGATGGTGTAATTATTGTTTTCGATGCCACGAATGAGTCAAGCTTTCTGGCTGTTCGATCATGGCTGCAATCTGTGACTGAAGAGACAGATGAAAATACAGTGATTGTAATTTTAGAGAATAAATCTGATCTTCTAGAAGAAAATGATTCAAAACGTTGTGTACCAAAAGCAACAATCGATAAAATTGTTCGTGTAAGTACCTTTCAGCTCATTGAATATGCTAAGTATAATGTTTTCATAAAGTGTTTCGTTTACATTTTTATGTTACGAAATGAATTGCGCATACTGTTTCACACAGGTTGCATAGGAGTTAAATATGCCATTTTTTAATTAACTGATGACATTTTTCAATATTTTCTACGATATATTGGGATTAGTGAGTGAAACTGAAGAGGGATCTTAGTTCTAAGTAGGCTTCAAAACAACGTCCTTTCCGTCCTCAGGTACTTCTTCTCTACAGACCCACCTACAAGACCGTGTCGAAATTCCTCTTTTCTTCAGAAAGGATGTCGTCCAGTTTCCATATATGAGTGAGCGATAAATATTTGTTGCTTTATTCTTATCACACCAACTACCCGTTTCGATTCCGTTACTCAAGTTTTGTTGATAGTTTTATTACTCTTTTAGGTTCCGAAAAGAACGTAGGGATTCTTATTAGCCCGGCGTATTTCTGTTTCCTCGTCGCCCACGCACTGTCTACCACGATCAGGAATATTATCAGAGGCAGACTTGTCCTACTCATGTCTTTAGTTTAAAGTCATCAGTTAGGTTTCCGTTGTGAATTAGGTAACACGTGGTGTCACATAGCTTTCGAATACGGCTGACGAAGACTTTGGGTGCTCTGTAGTAATGAGGCAGTTTCTAAATCACTTCAGGATCAGCGCTGTCGAAGGTCTTTTCAGAGTTGATGAAGTTGGTAATCGACTGTCATGAAGCGTAGTGTTGTAATTTAATCCGAACATGATTTGCTTTACCTCGATCCAGCTTGATCTGACCAGACTTCTTTATCCAAAGCAACCTTTAGTCTCCCCAGGACGTGTCTTAGTGTTATTCTTGGGATGGACAGGAGCATGATTCCGTGTCACCTTTTCCAAATGCTTAAGTCGCTGTTCTTTGGTAGTTTGACAAGATAAACTGTTTTCCAATCAGTAGATACCGTTCATTCCCTACCAAACTTTCTGTAATAATGGAGCAAGGATATCCACTGAGAAATTAAAGACAAAGCAAATGACAAATCGCTGCCAAGGTTATCTGCCATACGCTTTGTTTAGTAGACTGAGAAACGTAAATATACATCATGGATGAATGTGACTATCGGATATCGATACTCTCACATGAATCGAGACAGTATCACAATCGATTAACCGGTAGCACCTAGTTTGAATTATATCACTATCTAGGCTTCAACTCCTATCCCATCACAATCATTTTTTTCTAAACAACGACTACGTGAAAATCAAATTCACCGTAAATTACATTTCTAAAATATCTGGATGCATACGTGCTCAGAAACTATGAAACAATAACTTTAACACAAGCTAGATTTTTATCAGCATAAATAGCTAAACGAAGATTATGATAAAAATGTAAATGTAGTTCAGTGTTATACATTGAAGTAATCCAGAATGTTTCAAGAAGACAAGTAAATACTATCCGCTGATCTTTTACTGCATTAAATATTTAATCAGACTCTTATAATTTCCAGTACAAGGATACGACACAGTAGATGTCTAACTTATACTGTAACAACAGAAGACAAGGGCCAGGCAACAGATCGTTTTATTATGAAAATCAACACGTATTTATATATATTCCACATACATTATTATAGCTTATGCAAGTAGACAAGCTCAGTCATCTGATTGGTTGTTTATCAGAAGTTAAGCAGATAAACGCAGGCTTCTGATTGGTTGCTTCGGGATTCCTCGAAAAACAGAGTTCTATATCTGCGAATCATATTTTGCCACGTTAAGTCTGCTGTGATTGGTTGTTGAATCAGCCTTGTACATATTTTCTCACGGCCTGCTCTCACCACAATACTATAGTGCTTTTCCCCGTTTCTTCGCTTTCCGAATGGAGTATAGGATTCGAGCTTTAACTTTACAAGTTTCGGCAGCATTTTAGGTTATAAAGGGTAAGATATCTAACTCCACGTGCAGTCTTCCATCTGTTTTGGATCTACTACCATCCAGATGAGGTTTATGTGTCCACCAGCGGTGAGTAGAACCTGAGTCATTTGCTTGGTTAGCTAGCATCCTACAACTAGAAGCCTAGACGTATACCATAAAATTTCAATATTATAAATGTTGTACAAGCATAAGTAGCTGATATTGCGAGTACTCCCAAAGTACTTAGTTTCAGTTAGTTTTGGAGATAATATATGTTTCAACGATATATTAGTCAACGTTCTTTGTGTAGCATTATTATTATTAATTCCTTTAGTTCCTAGAGGGGAATAGGGCTTCAGCCGAACGTCGCCATTGCGTTTGGTTCCCTACCAACGTTTTCACCTGGCTCCATGTCTGTTCACATGCATTCATCTCCTCTTCGCATGACCTCTTCTATATCACCCTCGCACTGACGACCAACTCACCGCTCTCCATTCGGATTCCACTCGAGCGATGACCGGGCGAGTGGTGTCACTTGATGGTTTATTGTGTCAAAGTATGGCCAATCCACTTCCATTTCATCCTGCAGCTTTGTTGTACCATTACTTCCTGCTAGGTTGGTTCGTTCGTGGCCAGAAATCTCTGTTGCTGATCTTTTCTGACAATCTGGTCTTGAGTGATATTGAGCGAAGACAGTTGTTGATGAAGGTCTGTAGTTTGTTCAAAGTGCATTTCATGACGTGCCAAGTCTCAGATCCATAAAGTAGCATTTACTTCACATTGGAGTTGAAAGTTCGGATCTTATTTTTCACGCTGTCGATCTCCACACAGCCTTGAGAGTAATAAAAGCTCACCTTGCTTTCAAGATTTCTGTTTTGATATCCTGTTCAGTTCCGTCAGTCTGTAGTTGAAACGATGCTTCCCAGGTCGGTAGGTAAAGGAGGTTGCTTCCTTCAGATTTCTCCCACTTATGCTGATTGTTGTTGCTGATGGCCAGGAAACTTCATCACCTCTGTCTCCTCTATGTTCACCCGAAGTCCTATTTTGATGCTTCTTCTGCCAACTTGTTGCTTTTCACTTGCATATCTTCCAGTTTGTGGGAAATCAGACATGTGTTTATCATTGGCGAAATCCAGATCGTCCAAAGTTTTTGTGTGGGTCCATTTTATGACTATTTCGTCGTTGCCCGCTGTCTGTCGCATTATCCAGTCTACCGCAATCAGGAAAATCATCGGGAATAGGAGGCAGCCAGCTTGTCTCACTCCCGTCTTTGCTTCGAAGGAATCCATGATTTTCCTGTTGTAGACTACTCAGCATGCAGATGTGTAGCTTCATATGTTTAATTTGTCATGGTTACCAATAATGTGATGCAACTGATCAACATAAATGACTATTAGTATTCAGCAACCTGCTAGGATTGTTTACACAAATAACACTGAAATCCTGACGATTTTGAACCATATCGCTAGTATATTGTCTAGCCATTGATTCTTGGAATACTGAGGACGCCAACAAGGCAGCTGGCATCTCCCTAAGTGGATCCAACTAACTGTCAAAGACTGCATGGGATGATACCAAGTTTTGGTTTTGTTATGTACTCGTCGAGTAGTTAATAGTCCTGACGTGGAAAGAGGGAAATCAGAAGACCACCAGGTTTACGATGATACTTGTATTTTCCAGACAAGGAAAATAAATGTCACACAAGTGTGTGAGTGGAAGGGTACTTAGATGTACGAAATGTGTGTGAACAAGAATGTACAAGAATGATAAAGCAAGAGTATATATGAAAATAGCTAATACACATGAACCAATAAGATAACGTCTTACCATGATTGGTTGTATTGTCATGTGATAACAAGGTCATACATTGCTTATTTAGTTAGTGGACAGACGAAAGCATAACGTCAGTTATAATGGAATATCGATCCATATAGACATAGCAAAATATAACAGACTGTCAAAAACCAAAACACACATCATGTGGATACATATCAGGTTTAACCACCCCTAACCATCTTCTATGCTAATCTTATGTTGGCTAACACTGCTTGTCGAGGAAGGTGACGGCTCAGCATATGCAAAAACTGTCCTGGCCATCTCAATCAATGTAGCTTCACAACCTGGTCGATTGACACAACTACACTAATAATCTACACCTATACAAAACTTATTTTTCTAAATTATTGAGTCAACACTTGCAAGATACGAGAGACAACTTGATAGTGAATAGCAAATAATGTGATCTTGATTTAATAACTTCTTATTCTAGGGACTATATGTAAGTACTTCCCGTCATTGGATATGTTTTATATTTCAATTAATGTTTAATTCATGTATTTAAACCCTTGCAAATGATGTATTTGCAAAAGTTAAGTATTATAACTTCTATTACTTAAATTCTTTTTTAAAATATTATATTACTTGAAAAAAACTTAGGCATATAACACAATGTGCTTTGAAGTCAGTGCGAAAACTGGGCAAAATATTGAAGAAGCATTCACTGTTTTAGCAAGGTAATTTATAATGTTATAAACACTTTATTTCTATATTATAGAGAAGATTTGTAGCTCAGGTGGATGATCTTGAGGTGGTTGTGTTCTCTGAGCAGAATAGCTAATTTGCGAAGCTTTCATCTCTAAATTGAAGGATGCGCTGAAGATGTCGCCTAGTAGGGTGATGAAAGCTTCGCAAATTAGCTATCCAGCTCAGACAACACAACCACCTCAAAAACACTTTATATCTATCAGAATAAATCATATCCAATATGCATATGTGACTGACTAATTATCATTTTAGTCTTTCCATTCAATTGGACACCATTTAAGTTGACAGTTCGCATGTAAATTAAGTGTATCCCACAAACTGACAAATACAAACCATCGTCAACTGCTAAATTGTACAGCCTGTGTTCATTTAAATATATTAGTTCATCAAGTCCTATTAATCGCCATCAGATCCATGTTAGTATCGAATGAATTAATCACATGGATAGTTGATAGTTACAAAAGATATATAGAGTATGACTAATATCATGAATATGAATAACAAAATGCTAACAGATAATTGGATTACAGGCAGTAGTTTTTCTCGGGATATTACTGAAATCGAAAGGTATCATTGTGTGTAAACAAAGTGACCGACAGAGTTCTAAAAGAAGTGCAGCATTTCAAACTTCCACAGTCTGTGTAGTAAACAGAGGTAAAGAAATGAAAGAAAAACCACACAGTCTACACCTCCCTATATGGATGGCTCAAATCAACTGTCAAAGAATACATGGATTGATGACAGGTTTTGATTTGACCACCTCTAACTCTTTTCCAACCCAATCCTATCAGTTAAAATTGATCGTTGAGGAAGACGATGAGGTGGTGGTATGAGAAACAAGTATCCTAGCCGTCTCAATAGATGTAACTTAACAACCTTATCAATCGACATAACCTCTTTGTTTAACGCTCCAAGCCTATCGCTAATATTACTGGCCATATTATACCACTTAACACGGGAGATACGACGCAAGTATCTGTGGTCAAAGACAGCTAGTCTTTCCATATCTATCACTTTGAGTGATCATGTGTCACAGCCATAAAGGAGGAGAAATACAACTGTGGCATAGTACACACATCTGTTGATCGATAACTGGATATCACATCCACCCCAAAGATGACGTAGGTTATCAAATGCCACACAAGCCTTTTGTTAAAACTTCGTGAGCACTCAGTCCACGAGGGCTGATGCAACTTACCAAATAATTGAGGTGGTCAATATACTCTACCACTTCAATCTCTACCCTTAAGCAAGGAGTTGGTGCAGTCCAGTCCTGCAGTATCATCTTACATTTGACTGGGGCAGGTGAGTCTTATTCCAAACGTTCAAAGAAATCTGCTCAGTGTGTTCAGAAGACCCTGCATGTTATGACGGAGTGATACTGCTTGAGGGGTTCATCGAACTTGACTAGAATGTGTCTCTAGGACACAACACTATAATCCCAATTGATTACTTGGAAATATCTCTCACACTGAGAAAGACACAAAAGTCAGACTGGGAAAAACGACGATCAGAACGACATCTGTTAGACAAAAATACAAAACCACCAGAAATCTAAGCTGTGAATAAAACATATGAGTGGTTGTATGACATCACAAATCAATCAGGAAATTAAGCCATACATAAATGAATCAAAACCGTATAGTAATGTTATCATGTAACAACAGAAGACAAGGGCCAGCCAAACAGATCGTTTATTAAGGAAATCAACACATATTTATAGATTTTCATGCACATATTATAGATTATTGTTAGCAGAAAAACGCAGTCTTCTGATTGGTTGTTTTCTCATAGAAAGTTAGCCTTGAATCTCTTTGTGGCTGTTTCTTGAATGTCAGATCATCTGTATGTTAACTGTATCCGCCCACGCAGTCTTTGTTCTCATTTTTCTCACGACCAATATTGGGGACATAAAGATTGACGTAAATTACTGTCCACCAACTTTGGCTAACAGCCAGCTCTCACCACAATCATGTCAGTGGATGCATAAATCATAGCTACTAAAGCAGCTAGTCCGTCTTACCACCTCTCTTTTTATTAGTCCTTGGTTAGAGGACCACTGGAAGATACTTTTAGTTCTACCATGGTACAGTATTTCATCAGCGTCTTCGACCAGGTGGACGGTATCATCCGCATACTCTAACTAGATAGGATTCCCCCATTGTAACAAATAAATCCCTAAGTCAGTTAGAACCAACTTCATCAGTACACCTATTGAGGAATTAGACAGAAGTGGGGACAATAGGCATCCCTAACAGAAATCATTGGCCGATTACCTCCGCAAATGGAAACCCTCGGTAAAATTTTACACAGCTGTCAATTAGTGTGTAGACACCCATTACAAACCTATCTTTGCTATCTCTATTAAACTTATCTAATTTCAAATAATATTCCTCTCCATTCATTTAGACTTATTGGGTCGAATGAAAAGAGAAACAAAAATGTCACGTAGTTGTATCATGTGATTATATAAAATAAGCGGAAAAATAATAAGTGAAGCGAGTGACATAAGAAAAACAGAATTCTAATGAACAGTGTTGAATTAGTAAGAGAATGGTTATGAACACAAACAGGAATAAGAATAAGGACAATTATATCGCTGTGAAAAACCGACTGAACGAAAACAAGTGTAATGCTTCATGTTCAAAAAGATAAAATAAAGAAATGAAATGATACTACTTACTTACAATAGGTAGCATAAGTGATAACATAAAAAAATAATAACATTTCATGTTTCACCCTACGATCAGTTCTCAGGAGGCTGCTGCTTTAAATCCTACAGTGACCCAACTTTTTGTTCGGTTTAATCCTCATCCATTATGCAAGAATATAAACATAAATATACCTGGAGAGAAAGAGATTACAAGCATTTTGACAGCTGGATGATACGCAATAAGGAGCCGATTAGCATCAAAAGTGAGTGGTATCTGATTTCTTCAAGCGAAAAACTTATGGATCATATCAATTTTAATTGTGCTGACAACTCGGTACATTATGGACATCATGAGACTGGGGACAAAAAATAATAAAACAACAATATATAAAGAAATTAGGGATAGAATTAATGGGGACATCATTCATGAACCAAGCATGTCTGTCAAGGTCACTCAACATTTATCACTTCATGTTACTTTCAAAAAGGGAAGAAAGAAGGACATTGCAGCATTCTCGCCAATGATTCTTCACCATATCTGATAACGTTTTGAACTATCTTTCGGGATCCCAACCAGAGACTTTTGATATACCAGCTGATCCCGACATAACACCGCTGCTGGACCTACGAATTACTCACCCGTTGATGCGATCGGACGCAAGCAGATCTATGAAGGCAGCGGTGATTGAATATAGAGAGTTGCTCGATAAGACCAAGTTTCAAAGGCGTAGGTCAAGCGCACCCACTCTTGAGCATTTCAAACCCGATGTCTGACAGCCAGGCTGATGTCGTGATGATGCAAGAGGTGGTCCCCGTTGGCGTATGCCACGCGCTAGCCGTAACTATACGAATACAGATCCGTCCGTCACACCTCCAACAGCACTCACACAACCACCCAGATATACAAACTTATCGACAACTTCAAGCGGATCACCTGAAACAGTGGGTGCAGGTGTAGATACCTCGCGAAAGTACTTTGAATTCAGACAGAACAAAGCACATACCATACGTATAGACACTGATCGCCAGTTGATTGTGTGAGACTTGGGCAGCCAGCATACTATCGCACAGGAAGACGATATTGTCTACATACTCAGGGTCAAAAAGTCTTCCTCCGGGAAGCAGGTCTACATCACCACCAAGTAGAACCTACGGAGCTGACTCCAGAATGTCACCGACAGCAAAGTTAGGGAGAAATGGAGAGACTGAGCAACTCTGTGGTGATAGCTGGTTGTCTGTTCTCTCACTCTGTACGAGGCTTTTAGCGTGCTGGCAAACTTCCCGGAAGTAGGAAAATGCAACAGGTATATGAATTTAAGTTATGTATATTGGGAGAGGAAAATTTCCTTAGGAATCGATGAAACTTCACGTTCTCAAACTCAATATACATATACTATTGTAGTAGATCTTCTTTTGAATAGCCACCGATTCCGGTATGACACATTTTCTTCCCCAAGATCCTACAAAATTAATAACCTCTGAATCGTAAAATGATAAGTTCATTAATTTATAGCAATAGTATTTTGACTTGTATTGCTACTGTTTTTGCAAGACACCATTCATCTGAAGAGTCCAACAAGACAATTTTACCTTGTGGGGGAATAATCCTTACAAAATTGTATGACTAAGTGCAGAATCCTTTATTCACTTAAACGCCTCAAGTGTAGTCAGAAAAATGAAATCATATTCTCATTCATATCATTGTATTACCTTCTGAAAGTACTCAGAGTTTTGCTTGGTACACTTTCATTCAGATCACTACATAACTGTAAAACTATTCACATCTTTGTGTAATTTAAAAGGCATCTATAATCATTTATTCTGTAGATGACACTGAGGTAAGTCTTATTATTGCTCCCTTGGGTTCCGAGTGGAGCATAGGGCTTCAACAAAACATCCTCACTTTGTTCTATTTTCTGCTGTCCTCTTCTACCCCCCCCACGATTGCCCATAATCTCTCATCTCCTTTCCGCGTGATGTCTTCCATGTAACCCCAAGACATTCCACTCATCGTTTCACATTTGGGTTCCACTCGAGCGATGGACGGGCACATGATTTCATTCAATGGCCTCCTCATCGGGTGCCCACTTAATGTATCTCGATTTTCTCCTACATATTTGTTGAACAATAGGTTTTTAGTTGGTTCCCTGCCAGAGATTCTTGTTGCTAATTCTTTCTGGACATTTGATCTTCAATATGGAGCCAGTGAAGGCAGCTGTTGATAAAAGTCTGCCACCTATTGGAAATGCTTCCTGACCCATATAGTGGAAGTGATTACCTTCACATTGGTGTTGAAAATCCGAATCTCATTCTGTATGCTGATTGGGTGCAGAAGATTTCCCAACCAATTTCAGATTGGTGAAGGTATACCTGCCTTTTTAATTCTGGCTTTTACATCTTCCCGTTGCGCCTGGGGTTAAAACATTGTTTCCTAGATATGTGAAGGAAGTCACCTCATTCAAATTTCTCTCATTGACGGTGATTGTTTGTTGTTGCTGTTGGTTGGTTATCTTTATCACCTCCGTTTTCTATATGTTCACCGAGAGCCCTGTCTTCACTGCCTGTCACCATTTCAGCCAGTTAGTTTGTTTTTCCGCTTGTATGTCTTCGAGTTTGCATTATAACTAAACATAAATCGGCAAACTTAAACTTTCGAGCCCACTAACAACCAACCAGCGAACGACCTTGAACGGAACAATCACATTAAAGAGGCATTTATGGTAAATGGAAACGCATATTTATAGAAAAAAGCATGTGAGACAAACATCTCCAGTTTAGCAAGGGACTGTCAATGGAGAAGTCACACCACATCCTGTACATATATTCATCTAAATGACTATTAATGAGATCCCTTTGAGATCCATTTATAGCCCGTATCCTGTTTTTCAAGCGGCCCCAAAAACCCTTCAATGGAATTCGTATGAGTCCTCGTAACGGGATCCACCCAGCAAACAAGTGATTTTCTCTATCTTCCACGAAGTAATATCTCTGCAATGCTGGAACCACTGAACTGTTGAGATGAGGCTATTCTCCGTCTCGGCAGCTGCTCCTCTCACTGGCAGTTTCAACACCCAGTAGTTGCAGATATACAAAATCTGGGTTAGGGAGAGATGCGACCTAGCAAAAACTTTTCCTACGAAATATTAAAATTATCAGCTTACCCTCTCTAATATTAGCGCGCTTCAAACATATAGCACAACGATGAACAAAGTCATCAGTTGATCTACTATAGCTTTTTAAAGTCATGATACCACCACAGGAACAAGTTCGCTCCTTCCGGAGCAACCCTAAATCCAGGCAATACTGGAAAACACTGTCCACCTCGAATTGCAACCGTAACCTTATAAGGTCACGCATTAGAAATGAATCAAGCGCTATACAACACTGAAATACGTTCGTGAATCTCATTGGACAATTCGACGTCGTTCGCTGATTGGTAGTTAGTGGTGTCGAAAGTTTAACTTGGCCCACAAATCACCCACGCACGTAAGAGCCAGATCTTCTTATCGGTAGGGTAAGAAGCATAATTAACTAACTAACTAGTTAACTAACTGACAATGTCTTTCTCTTCTTTTAACATTTAATCAAGAAAACTCAAAGAAAAAGAGGTCTATGAACTTCAAACACTTCACAATTTGAAAAATGAAGCAAGCACAAAGAAAAATACATGCTGTCGATAAGGCGTTATAACAATTCTCAAAAGAAATGGAAATATACACACAAAATATTTTTCCTACCAAATAATCGTTTACTTTATTCTTCAATATTCTGTTCATGTGGTTTTAGGTTGATCGTTATCAAGATGTTCATTATAATAAAATTTTTATAAAGAAAAAAAAACATTTTCATTTACATTCTGATCAACACTAAAAGCATAGAACTATTATTCATATCAGAACTGTTCTGATATGAACAAAATAAATTACTCACTCTCATTTTATCATTCTTCATTATCTCAGAATCAACACCACTGATCTGATATGCACAATTCTTAAATTTGGAAAAAATAATAAATAAATAAAATTCTTCTTCATCTCAAATGTCATACCATTTTTGTTGGTAGGTGTACCAAGATGAAAAACTATTTGCCTATAAATGTCATTTAAATTTACATTGTAGTAACTACTAGTATTTATCATTTGCTTGTAAACTTATGTGATTTCACTGTTGTAACTTTTTAATAAATATTGAGTGGTTACTACTTTTCACCTGTGTGAACTAACCAAAGACAAAACCGAAAAAGAATCTAGAACAGTGGGGTGTACAACCCGTCGGGTGTGAGGAAAACTATTCGCCAAAGATATTGGCTACAGATCGCGTTATGCCGTGAATTGGTAGGAGTTGGAATTCATTGTCTATTGGATCAGGTTCATCAGTGGCTTAATGGTCTACGACCTCGCGCCTTGGATCGTGGGTTCGAACCCTGGCGGTGGGTGAGTACTAATGAAGACTCCCGAAGTAGGACGAAACAACTGTCCAGTACTCCATGCAGGTTTTCTAATAGTTCTCTAACCCATGTCAGTTCATGATGAAATCTTGTAAGCAAACAATCAAATGCCACACAAATCAATACTTGAATAAGAATCTGAAACACTTGATTTCTTTCCCTTCAACATTTGAGACATTAGTGAGTCAATGGTTCAATGGCAGAATGCTTAACAGTTAGCTAGCTAAGCTATACAGGATTTAAAAGTCAATCTGAACGAAGAATATCCTTCTCAATAATTTCTCCTCTTTAGGTTCTTACAGTTATAAACTATCATATTTCTTATCGTTACAGTAGTGACCAGTTATGCGGTGGATACTTTCTTATGTACAATAACAGACTAGTTATAAAGTGATAAAATCGATAGCATTGGTGTGACAAACATGCTTGACTGAATTCAGATACAAAATACTGCGAAATCAGATGCGATGGTGGTGATTAGTCAGACTAGATTCTAGGAATGTGCTGAAGGAAAACTAGCAAGTCAGTTCAGGGTTATAAAAGGTATCAGAGGTTAAATGGCTAGTTCCAAAAGGTATGCGGAAAACAGAAGACGGCAAGTCTGTGTGCGGTGAAAAGAGTTGTTCATCATAAAATTAGCAATATGTGAAGAAAAGGGATAATATCACTAATAATAAGTTCGAATGGTATAAATGGAAAATTGGATAATAATGAAAGAATACAAGAATGAAATATCTACCTCAACCTCATCGATTATGTAAAAGCCTTCGACAGCATTGACCTTGAAGTGATTTGGAAACTGCCTCAACACTATAGAGTGCCCGGGAATTTGATTAACTTCATTCAACAGCTACATGATAATGCCACATGTCACGTGATTCACAAGGGGAAACTGAACGATGACTTTGAAGTGAAGACAGGATTGAGATCGTTGAAGAGTCTTTTTGCTGAATGCTGTGTTCTTAATGCTACAATAGGAATTATTAAATTATTTGAACAAGCAAAGCATATGTCCTTTGTACCAGTAGTAGTCACCATTGAGACCCATTGATGTTTTTTTTATAAATACAGAACATTCAAAAATCATTGCCCAATTTAGTTTATTCGCTTAGAATACCACTTACCTCTGTTAAGTTTAAGTTTGATCACTTAGATTATAATTTTCATCCTGAAATTTAACTTATGATCATCACTTCAAGTGATTTTGGTGTCGTCAATAATAATATTATTACTATCACTATTATTATTATTATCACTATCGCTACTATCATTATTTATTTTTACATTTCTTTACATATCTCCTGACTAATTTATCCGCGTAATTATTAAGTTTCAAGGCTTCTTTTATGTGTATCACTTTCTGTCTTAGATTTTCCTTGGAACTACTTAATTTTTGTGCTCTATCATATAAACATTTCACCAATCCTATTTTTACTGACATAGGATGGGATGATCGGAAATTCAAATAGCCGTTTGAATGTGTGGGTTTTCTGTAAACACTAGTGTTTAAGTTCCCATCTTCTTTCCTTTTTACGTTGCAATCTAACATTGGAAGCTCCCCCTTCTGACTTTCCAATTCATAAGTGAATTGAATTACCTCTACCTTCGAGTTGATGTGTTCGAAAAATCTATCTATATCTTGTGTTCTAAGTACAGTGAATATGTCATCTACATACCGCCACCATACTTTTAGGGTGGGGATGAACGTTTCAATCGTTATCTTTTCCCACCTATCCATGAATATATCTGCTACAACCGGGGATATTGGTGATTTGTATATTTTCCCTTGGAATTTAAATACTGTGGAAGTCAGGCAGAGCTGCACTCCCAGCATTATGTCCTCAAGTGGCACTTTTGTCCTAAGCTCGAGTTCTTGGTCAGAAATGAGTTTGTTTCTGACTGCCTCTATAGCCATATTTATTGGTATACATGTATATAAACTGACAATGTCAAAACTAACTATTTTTTCTTCATTATCTAAACTGTTTTAGTTCATAAGAATTTGTTAGTCTAGATTTTGAGTGGCTTTTAAGGGGATTTAATACCATGGCTAAATATTTAGATAATTCATAAGTAAGTGAATTTCTAAAATCAACTATAGGCCTAATAGGGTATCCTGACTTATGAACTTTAACCACACCATACATCCTACTGGGGCTATTAGTTTTGGGCATTAAATTAAACCACTTAGACTCACCTAGAAACGGCTTCATTCGGCGTATAAGGTCCGCTGTGGATTTCTCAACTTTATTCATAACTGTGTCTATTGGTTTATTAATTTAATTAATTAATTAATAAAAATAATAAATTAATAAATCAATAGACACAGTTATGAATAAGGTTGAGAAATCCACAACGGACCTTATACGCCGAATGAAGCCGTTTCTAGGTGAGTCTAAGTGGCTTAATTTAGTGCCCAAAACTAATAACCCCAGTAGTCGTGTGATTATAATTGATATGATTATGAACAATAAATTTTGTTCGAAACGTCATCCAGTAAATATTACCGTTTCACTGTGTGATACATCTGATAAACAAACTAACATAGAATTACTTACTACCAGAGTGCCCAAGTTTTACACATATATTAATATGGTTGTTTTCCTGTTGTCATCTCTCCTTGCTGCTTCTTAAACAGTCCGGTGATATATCTGCGATTCGTGTCCGCTCACGCTAGGTCTGCTGTGATTGGTTGTTGAGTTCCTCAAGGTTAGGCTTTGTTATTGTTTTTTCTCATGACCCCAATTTGGGCCGTAAACATTGACGTCAATTGTTGTCTACAATTTTGGCTTGCAGACAGCTCTCACCACAGAACTAGCCTTATACTTACTCTGAACTCTCGATTAGATTGCAAGCACTCATTAGAAAACTTGAAAAGTGCATGTTTCCTTCACACATAACTATCTAATCTTAATTTTACTGACAGAAATTTACCGAACACATGGGTGGTGTAGTCTCACCAAACCAGATGTCATAAGCTTTTTATTCATCATGAAAATAATCAAAGAGGAAATCAATTCCTAAATGTTAAAGACAAGCGTACTTGAAAATGTTAGAACATATAGCAGCATTCATCAAGAAACTCATAAGAGTTTTTCGAGTATGGATCATTGTTAAATTTTTTTATCTCTTACTTATATACTTGCATCATTTGCAAATATGCTTCTATTTCAGTAATTTAAAACAAACTTACCCCGATGGCTAATGTGTATTTATTTCTGATTGTCATTTAGACCCTGAAATTCATCAATAAATTATTCACTTCTTCATCCCGTTGTTCCCTTATTTTGTCATTTGAATTATGACAAATTGAAATGTTACTCTTTTATGCTGGGTTTTACGCCGACGCGTCAGTTAACCACATCCTCAACCAGTTATTCACAGGGTCTTTTTGTTTCTTTTGTTCTTTTCATCCTGAGGCTTCAGTGATGGTGATGCTTTTTCTCTACTGGGTGGAGTTATCCACCTCACATCCAAAACTTCTCTCTTTACCGGGGATTAAACGAGCTGGTTTAAATCTAAGCTAGTTCACGTTGTAAATCAGTACCTCATTTCGTCAACGTCATATTCTAAAATTCTTTGTGAGGAGCATTGAAAGCTATCGAAATTATTGAAAAAATCATCGTATCATCGTACCAAACAAAGGCCCAAGCGTGATGTTGATGGACAAAGACGAATACGTTGCAAAGATGAGAACTGTTTTAAATGGCCCATTGAGGTTTAAAGCAGAGGACTGCCGGGAAGATAAGACAGATGCAGTTCAAAAAACAGCATCTCAAACGTTTTGAGAGATTTCATGAAGAAATTGATTGACAGTGATTTAAAACCCCAAGAGTACCGTTTGTCTTACATTTATGGCCTACCAAAAACACAAAAAACATGTCCCCCTGAGACCTATACTTTCTATGATCAACTCACCTTAGCACAATGTTGTTCGTTGGGTTGTAGAGAAATCGGAACCCATTCGCCAGCAGCTAGCTGCGCGCACCATGAAAAATTTATTTCATTTCACCAAGAGCCTGAACCACATGAACGTTCTACATAAGTTCATGTAACCTCCTTGATCACAAAGATCCCAATCACAATGGAACTGTCCATATCACTTGTCAGCATTTTGATCTTCCCCCACTCTCAGTGTCAGAATCTAAACACCTACTGTTAATGCGTACCAAAGGTGTACAGTTCCAGTTTGACAACACTCCTCTTTACCTCCAAATAGATGGCGTAGCTATGGCCAATTCATTTAGCTCTATTTTAGCCGACAACTTCATGTCAAACTTTGAGAGAACAAATTTGAAGCCTACAATTGACGAAGCAACTTCTAATTTTCGATAACACATTTGTAGTGTGCAACAATGAAAGTCGTGCTTCCTACCTACTCGGTTTATTCAGTGATGCACATACAAATATTGAACTTACTATGGAACATGAAAATGATAGAAAGTTTCAATTCCTCGACATCGCCATGTAATGCCTGGAAGGTTGTACTCTCCAGAAGGTAATATACTGAAAGTCACCATGGAATAGACAGTGCTTACATCTTAATATTTTTTTTGTCCAAATAGTTATAAATGAGCACTAGTAAAAACTCTGTTCTACAGAGTCAGGCGAATATGCTCTACAGGCAATTTAGAGGAAGAATCTCCGATTGCCGAAAAGATGTTGAAGAACAACGGTTACCCTCAGAAATTCACTAACAAGTACGGAAGGTGTGAAGGCTGATATAAAAAACCGATGGCGGCGGGAAAAAATCTGTCTTTATTCAACTCGATCTTAACGGAATAGTAAACGGAAGATTGAATACATCCCTAGCCAGAATTTATCCTGCAGCTAAGTTTGCACCATACCATTTGGTGCAAACAAAAGTCGACAGACACGCTTCTCATGTTAAATCCAACTGTGTATACAAATTAGCATGTGTATGTGGGAGCAGTTACATTGGGAGAACAAAGAGAAAGGCACAACTCCGATTTTATGAATGTGTACCCAAAAGCCTACGTCTCAAGGGAGCAAATGCATACAATAGTACTACAGTCAAACACCTCATCAATACGGGTCATGAGGTGGACATCGCGAAATACTTCATCAAATCATCGAAATCACGGAAAATACCAATTGAGTCATGAAGAAAATAAAAGATAGATTCAGCGAAGAAAATTTTCTTTATCGACGAAATCATCTTCAGAGGCTGTACAGTCGTATTTATACTTAGAAAAATATATAGTGGTCTATTATTGAGTAATAGGGGGTGACATAATTGATATAATTAATCATAAGTGGCTTTAGAAATGAAAATGAAAAGTTGTAAATTACATGGCACTCAACGGCACAAAGATAGAAGTTTGATAAGGCTAAAATTGCTCTTGAGTGAGAATAAAGGTATTTGAGTGTCAATTTAACAAGTGTGAAGAGGGTGTGAAAACATACAAAAGGAGCATATTAGATTGATAATAGTGAATTAACTATTAAAGCAAAAGCAAACTAAAAGTAAAATTAAAAACACAAGAAAAAATCAAAATTTTTTACAGGGAACGATTAGTGAAGAGGTTAAGACCAAGGTAGAATAAGAGACTGGACAACCTTTTGCTGTATACAGAGTTCAGGGTTGTATTGATGAATTGCCAGCGCCTCCGTCATACACAAAAGCCAAAACCTGACGCCCTTTGTACAATTTGGCTTCACTTTGTAGATGATCTTGAAAGACGACTCTGGTGCAGCTACGTGATCTGAGTTCACCAAATGCTCGAGAATTGAGCTAGTAATTGTCTTGCATTGTCCCTTCGCTAACCATGCCGGATAATGTTGAGAGATGCGTTTGGAAAGCGTGCGCTTTGTGTGGCCAATATAACTAGCTCCACACGAGCAGGTGAATTTATAAACACACACTGAGGTGGCCCAAAGAGGCAGTTTATCCTTCACACATCCCTTGATCGTTTGTCGACTGTAGAAATTGATACGTAGCTCAGCCATAAAGAAGGCTTTCCTCAGTAATCTGCATAAGCGATTCTTCAGGATCTCGGCTGCGGTATCACCTTTAAATTCAACACTCATAAAGGGCAGTTTCTTCGACACCGTCTGGATTCTTTCAGGCTTTCCCCTTAACTTCATGTTTTTCTCGATAAATCTTGGAGGATATCCATTCTCTATGAGAACTTGTCTGAGTCGCTCCAGTTCCCCATCGATTGTATCACTTGAACACATCCTCCTTATTCTTGAGGATAAGGAATGGATAAGATTTCTCTTTCTTCTCAAAGGGACCCAGCTATGGAAATTTGTGTACTGAGCATTCCATGTTGGTTTCCTGTGGATCGATCTTTGAAGAGAACCATAAGATCTCCTCTTTAGAAAAACATCCAAAAAATGGAATTCCTAGTTAATCTCTGATTCCAACGTGAACTTGATGACATGATGGCAGCTGTTGAACTCCTTAGTTATCAATTCGATGTCGGTATTGTCATCACATATGATGAAAGTATCATCCATGTATCTTTGGTACAGATGGAAACTGTCGATATTAGGCCGTAAAATACTATTCTCCAAACTAGCCAAGAAGCAGTCTGCAAGTAAAGGACCCCATTGCTACTCTATCTCTTTGTGAACGTGTCACTACGTCCAATCTTGGATATGACAAATTCCCCACTGCCAAATGGCTCACAGAAATCGTCCTACCTATCTAAAATAACCTCTGCAAGCATAGTGTTTCTGATTCGTTTGAATTCGTCGATTCAATAAGTGATGCTAATGTATCCGGGAAGAAAATGATATCTGTGGATGTTACTTCGCTTTTCACCAACGTTCCCCTCACTGAAACTATCTGGTTTATATGAAAATTCATTGAGGATAATAATGTAGACGTATATCTTCCGATCCACTACTTAAAGGAACTACTTTCGAGGTGCACTCCGAATGTCCAATTCAAGTTCAACAACACGATTTATTGACGAAGAGATGGAGTAGCAATGGGGTTAGCATTGGGTCCTTTACTTCATACTACATAACTCTGGGTAATCACTACAGAAGCGTTTATTAATTTTAGGGCCTCCCGTCAGCTGACTTCATATAACATTTGCAAGTATGGTCAAACTCTGTGCATATACTTAATGGTTTCTTTAGGCCGTACGCAGCTGATGAGAAGTTAACGAAAATTTTGCACAAACTGTTGTTCTCGCCCTATTCAGAATTAGATAACCATTTTAAATCCCCAAGATAAAAATAATTACAGTAGATACATGTTTCATCTATGCCGAAATTATCTCCGATTTAATTAAGCACATCAAAAAACTGAGATACTGATGACTAATAGTGTTCATCATTTATAACCCACCAATAATCATACTGTTTAAACGTCTGTCATCATGAACATTTAAATGTAATTCATTAACCGAATGCGAATTCATGTGCTAAGCACCCGGTAATGTATACTGTGTTACGGCTTAATGTATCACTCAGTATACTCTAGGCAAAAGAAATGATCAAGGCACTCTACACGAACTCATGCAGCCAGGTGAGGGCTTACGGCGAGTTTTTATCTGAAGTGGTGACGACTAGTGGCGTCCGTCATAGATGCCCATTATCCCCATTCGTATTCAATTTCATCATAGACGTACTAATGGATTTAACCCTAACTCACTTCAGAGACTCAGGGATTGACTTGCTACCAGGGAATAATCCCGCTGACTTGGAATATGCAGACGATATAGTCCTTCTAGGCGAAGACGCTGACGAAATGCAGAGTCTTCTAAACACCTTGAGCCGCAATCTACGAATGTTTGGCATGCGATTCGCTCCCGCCAAATGCAAGATGATGTTACCGGACTGGACCACACTGACTCCTAGTTTAGAAATAGGTAGTGAAGTGGTAGAGCACGTTGACCGCTTCACTTACTTGGGAAGTGCCATCAGCCAGTACCAACGGGTTGATCTCTGACAAAATCTCAGCACGGATACAGAGGGCTATTTTCGCAAGTCAGTTTACGCCGGCTCTAGCATAGATGTGATATCCGACTATCGACCAAAGGGCGGGTGTACTGCTCAGTAGTTCGCTCCGTCCTCCTTTATGGCTGCGAGACGTGGCCATTGAGAGTCGAAGACATGAAAAGATTAGCTGTGTTTGATCATAGTTGCCTGTGCTCTATCTCCCGTGTGAAGTGGTATAATAAGGTGAGCAATATTGAGGTTAGGCGTCAAGTGCTAGGTAAACAGGGGAAATCAGTCGACGAGGTTGTGAAGTTACATCGACTCAGATGGTTAGGACATGTTACGTATGCCTAGTCATCGCCTTCCTCCACGGGCAATGTTAGCTGATATAGGGTCAGGCTGGAAAAGAGCTGGTGGAGGTCAAACCAAAACATGGCACCAGTCAATGAAACCCACAACAGTTAGTTTAAGCCACGTACAAAGACTGGCTTCCGGGTTGGGGTCATCGGGACGGTGAGAACCAATGGTTGGAAACAATTGGTGATATGGCTCAAAGTGGTTGTTCTCAATGGCTGGTGCAGATGCATCCACTCCTTGTGACTTGTGATTCCCAATGAAACTATATTGTTCTTCGTTATTACCATTCCTTTGTCTCACACCTCTGTTTACTGTCTCTAATACGCATTTCTTCTACTTTCTTATCTTGCTTTGTGTGCTACATGGAGTGTGGCGACTTGAACTGCTGCACATATGTGCAAAGTTCTATGTCGGAAACAAACAGACAGACAAGCAAAAGACGGAGAAGTGACAGCTGTAACAGGGATATTAGCCTATGGTGCTGAAAATAACCCATACATTCTTCGACAACCTTAAATTAAACTAGAGTTTAATGCCACCTTGGTGTGTATCAAAAGAATAAAGGGTGACTGAAATAAATAAGTAGATATAAATAATTTTATACAAAATATTATATACATGATTCTATGTACAGAGTTCAACCAGTTTACCGTCCTCTGAAAGTTTAACAGATTTACTTTTATTAATTTTACGCACAATTTCATTTTTCAGTTCATCTTTAGTACAATAGGTTGTGTTTTGACCATCTGGATCTAAAGTTTGTGTATAGATCTGTGGATAGACGAGAGAAATAAGAAAAAGAAATCGGTGAATACAACTTTTCAACTGACAAGAAAATGAATCGGTTACAGAAGTTAACGTTTTTAGGGTAGTTTGAAATGTAAATTACTGTCTTAGTAATTTTTATCTCAAGTTTGACCACGCATTGATGTCATTTAGAGAACCATAGAAAATCAGGAAGTACTAGACAGTTGTTTTGTCTCAGTTTGGGTTTCATAATCAGTAAGCATCCACCAAAGCTTCGAACCCAGGACCTTCCGGTTACAAAGCAAGCTCATAGACCATTCAACCACTGGGATCCGACTCAATGGCCAATGAATACTAACTCTTATCGATTTGTGATGATTTTACCACGACCACCAGCCAATGTCATCCGTGGCGAGTATTCGTCCTTACTCCCCACCGGGCGGAACCCGCTGGTCACGACTTCCCACCAGAGATCCAGGAACAACTCGTAACTGATGAGTCCCTAGATGGACGGGACAACTGTCCAGTACTACCTGGTTTCCAGTCCTTCACTAACTCATGTCAATCCCCGAATAAACTTGAAAAAAAATCAAATTCTAACAAATAAACTCTCGGAAATATTTTTCTCACTTAAATTTCTGACTAACGACACGATTTTCTTACTTGTTAACCTCTACACTTTTTGTTTTGAAGTAAAATATTCTACTTGAACCGTTTCGCAAATAATTCAGATCTTTATTTCGACTACGAATACCTCCATCTTCAAGAGAATTCTACGAGCATTTAGAATTCAAATTATTACAGCAGGAATACCTGAATGGAAAGCTCTAAATAAAACAGTATTTCAACTCTCTAAGTTTACTTTCACTGACGTTGGTAGTAACTACTCCGAAAATCAGACAACCCAATTAATACATTAAAAAAACTTTCCTCACAGTAAAAATGTCAGTAGCGACGGGTACTAGCTGTTATTTTTTGAAACTTGAATTTCATTGGAATGAAATCTTCAGTCTCTTTTGATATAGGCTTAAACGTAGGCTGTCAGCTTTATTATTATTATTGTTCCCTTGGGTTCCTAGTGGAACATAGGGCTTCAACTGCACGTCTCCACTTGCCACTTCTGTCTTCCTTCTGCTGTACTTTTCACCTGCATCCATGTTAGTCCATACTGTTCCAACTCCTCTTCACACGGTCTCCTCCATGTCACCCTTCCACTGACGTCCCACTCGCCGCTTCCGTTTCGGCCTGGTTCCACTCGAGCAATGGCCTGACGCGCGCGCGATGTCACCCAGCGGCCTCTTCAGCGAGCGAGTGTTCAATCCATCTCCACTTTCTCCTGCATATTTGTTGGGCGATTGATTGGTTTTTGTTTTGTTTCTTCCCACAGTTTCTTGTTGGTGATTTTTTCCGGCCCCCGGCCATCTCATCTTCAGTATAGAGCCAGCGAAGACAGTTGTTGGTTGATGAAGGTCTGCAACAGGCTGTTGGAAGTATTCTTTGTGACCCGCCCGTCAAGTTTCTGATTCGTATAGAAGAACTAACCGACTTGACGTTTGTATTGAAAATCCGGCCGAATTTTGTTGTTGATGCTGGCTGAGTGACGAAGATTTCCAGATTGGTCTCAGGTTGATGAATGTGTTTCTCGCTAGCCTTCCCGATTCTCGCTCGATTTGACATCCTCGTCCGTTCCCCCTGTAGTTGAGACAATGCTCCCTAGATAAGTGAATGAAGTAACCTCTTTCAAATTCCTCCCGTTGATGGTGATTGGTGCTGGATGTTGCTGCTGTTGTTGTTATTGGTTGGTTATTTTCATAATCTCCGTCTTGTCTATGTTCACCTGGAGTCGTCTTTGCTGCTCCTTCGACCAGTTTGTCAGTTTTCGCTTGTAAGTCTTCGATTTTGTGTGACATCAAAGACGTCAGCTCTATTTACATGTAAATGCTGTTAAGTAATGATAGACACATTTATTTATTTAAACGCATAAAAACTTGGTACAATATGGCACCAAGAAGGATGCGCTACACAATAATAATAAAACAACATAGATCAGAAGGAAAAGAAATATATATATATATATAAGTAGAGAACAGATAAAGAACTTCATCTGGAAGGAAAACAGTCATGCTTAACTAATTCAAACAGTGTTCGTTAACTATCATCGGGAAGGGAAGAAAGAAGGAAATTGCAACACGTTCGCCATTGTTTACGATTCTTGACCATATCCGATAGCGTTTCGAACCATCGATTTGAGCTATCTCTCGGACTCCAACCAGGGAGTCGTGACACACCAACCGATGCTAATCTAGCACAAAAATCCCTCATCCCACGACGCCACGTCATGAACTGACCACCTCTCCGCCCTTTCCATACCGTCCCAGGGCTAGCGAACAGAGACCTTTACGGAAGCCTCTGGGGTGACATTCGCAGCACATGTCCAAGCCACCGGAGCCGGTGTTTTCAGATGACGACATTCAATGAATGGTGATCTCCAGTGTTCAAACACACGCCGCCGAACCTCAGAATTACTCACGCGATGATGCCATCGAACGCAAGCAATCCTGTGGAGACAGCGATGATCGAACACGCAGAGTCGCCGAACATCCTCAGCCTACTCGAAGAGGTCAGGTTTCACAGGCGTAGAGCAAGACAGCCCGCACCGAAGCATTGTATACCCGACCTTTGACAGCCAGGCTAACATCGCGACGGCGCCATAGGTGACTCAAGTTGATGTATGCCACCCTAGCCTTCATTATATGGTTGGAAATCTCATCCGTCACCCCTCCGCCAGCACTCACAAAACTACTCAGGTACACAAACTTATCAACAACTTCAAGCGGTTCACCCGAAATAGTGAGTGCAGGTACAGGCTCCTGCCAATCTTGTAAGAGTACTTTGCACTTAGACGGCGCAAACCACATACCATACTTACAGACACTGATCACCAACTGATTAAGTGCGATTTGGGCAGTCTGCATGTTATCGCACAGTAAGACGATATCGTCTGCATACTCGAGGTCGAAAAGTCTATCTCCAGGTAGCAGATTTACACCACCTTCACGCACATCCTACAGAGCTGACTCCAGAATGTCATCGATGGCAAAGTTAAAGAGAAATGGAGAGATTGGGCAACCCTGTCTGACCCCCCTGTTGGTTGGGAACAGTGACGATAGTTGGTTGTATACCCTCACTCTACCCGGTGTTTCTTTATAGGACTTTCAAGATGTTAACAAATTTCTCAGGTAAACCTCTCTCTAACAGACAGTTCTGTCCAACGAATCGAAGGCAGAACACATACATTTACACGAACTCAGATCAAGACTTGATTGAACAGTTCCATTATAATTGGAGAGCTGAGTGAAACGTAGACATGTAAAGAAAAATTACAATTGTTTAAATCTCAATGAAACTGAAATAAGCACTACCAACATTTCATTTGGTATACTGATTTGAACTTTCCCTGAGGAAGGGCACGAAAGGCAAATAAATTATTTCAAACAAAACACCACCAATTGCTAAGTGATGTACTACTGTACACATATTTATACTTAAACAATTAATTAAAAGATGGTTCTTCTAAACAACTAGGCAATTTTTCCAATGGCTTGAATGAATAATGAAAACAATAAAGTTTGAAATGTAAACAACTTTGCATAAATGTTGAAGCATAAAACTAGGCTTTCATATCGGCTAAGGTATAAGACATGTAAAATGAAGACACAACTTACAGATTTTTAATAAAACAACTGCGCATTTGTCTTTCGTGTTACTGAACTTATCTATCAACGATTAACAGTGGTATAAGACATGTTTCAAGTTTACGCATGATCCCATGTCTGAAAAGACTTTAGGTTTCGGCCCAATTAAATTTAAAATAATTTCAGCGAAAATCAATTAACACCCGTCTCGAAACGAGTATCTCTCGTTGTCCAATAGATAACGCCTTGTCGCTCGAAACGATGGCATCATTACCAGCTACTAGGGACGCATGTACATCTAGTTGACCACTCCCAAATAGAACGAAATACGTATCTGGGATTTCACAGATAGCCACTATTACACCGAACAACAAAACTATATAGTAGATTGCGGACTGAAACAGGCATAAGTCCATTAGGTGACAAACCAATGAGCTAAAACTCAAGTTGATATGCTGGCTGACTGGTTAGTCCTCAAACGTCAAGAATTCCGATGGGAGACTCGCTTACATTGGTGCAAACACACATATTTCTTACTTTCGAAATTCTGAATTCTTTACCTAATGTTGTCTACCTGTTTTCTTTTTCCTACACCTACGTTTCTCTAATGCAATGCCCGTTGTCTTCTTTTTTAAGGTTTTTCTATATAGTGTTCCATGTTGGTCCATTGATTATAACACTGGACTATCGATTTTTTTCATGTATTCAAGTATTTTTCCCTTGTGAAATCTTATTACAAATGAAACAAATGACTGAATTAACCACAGCTATATCATGAATGAGAAACACGAAAAGTTATACCGCCTGAAACCTATTGATCTCACCTTTTTAACAAGCTTCTTCAGTGAAATTCGTCCACCGACTTCCTGTACTATTGTATTTAGTAACTTTTTCATGCTCTTGGACTTGTGTACTTGATCAGCTTCGTCAACGGGAACTTCTTTGACTTGATGGGATTGAGAGCTTGAAGTCCGAGTTGAATCTATGATTCCGTTAAACAAAACCAATCACTCACCAACATGTGTTTGAGGAAGAACGCCTTTTGTAGTTGTACTGATTGTTCCGTCAGCAGGTGAATAAACTATGTTCTCGGAGTTTTGAATGAAATTTAACAGATTAGCTTTGAATTCCTTTTTTGTTATGCATTCCTCAGGAGAAGACACTGAAGCTTTGTATGTACTGTACATCTGTAGGTAAAAATAAGTAATTATCATAGAATAAAGCCAAATATCGCATATTCAGATGAGGAAAGTTTAATTGGCGCCTGTTTCTTAACATTACCAGTTAACAATAATCAGCATGTTATTACAGCCAGTGTAATGGTGATTTTACATTACACTACTTCAAATACTTCTCAGAATTACGTGTTTATTTAAAATTTTCATCCAAAATGTACAGACAAATATATGAAAATAGATCAAGCTCGAAGAAGCGACATTTAAATGTTGGATTAACTTGTAGACCGGTATTTCAGCGAGATAAACAATACCATCAACATTTTGGGAGAAGAGTAGTTGCGTTGACTTTAAAAGGAGGGCGACTAATAACAGAAAAGACCATTTCATTATGTTAAGCGTCACATACGAAACAAGTTATTATTATGTTGGGATTGAGTTCACCAGTTGGCTACTCAGACTTCGATAGATGCGACAAAGTTTGCACCAGTGAAGAGGATTTGAATCAAGGTTACTGAAGTCCTACGGATAAATTTCATGGTAACCTAGATCCTACCGAGTCACACCCTGTGGACAATTCCTCAAAATTAAAAAAGGGATGGAACCAGTTATTCATAGAAGCCGCTACTTTTCAAAGAAATATTTCCATAACAAGTAAGCTACTTGAGTTGTATACCTTTTGGCATTTCAAAAAGTAGTTCCCTTTGAACTCACCTATAATGCGTGCAAATCAAAAATAAACAAACAGCAGACCACGATGTATATCTCTAGAGTAATACGCAACATTTAAGATGCATTTCAATGCTATCTTATCAGATTAACTGTACATCGAGTAGTAGTTATATATATATATATATTATATATATATATATACCTGATTTTCCATGACGGGGAACCTTATAAAACTGAGGGTGAATTAAGAGCGCATAACTTACTTCTCTTGTTTTGGGCAAGACAATTGCATAACCTTTAACTTTAGTCATACATTTAGGACTTGGATCACTAAGAAAATTGATAACAGACCGTTACGTGGTTAGGACACGTGTTACGTATGCCTAGTCATCGCCTTCCTCCACGGGCAATGTTAGCTGATATAGGATCAGGCTGGAAAAGAGCTAGAGGAGGTCAAACCAAAACATGGCACCAGTCAATGAAATCTACAACTGCTAGTCTAAGTCACGTAGGAGGGTGTAGACTTCCTGACTCGTTGGGGTCCTCGGGACGGTGAGAACCAATGGTTGGAAACAATTGGTGATATGGCTCAAAGTGGTTGTTCTCAATGGCTGGTGCAGATGCATCCACCCCTTGTGACTTGTGATTCCCAATGAAACTATATTGTTCTTCGTTATTACCATTCCTTTGTCTCACACCTCTGTTTACTGTCTCTATTATGCATTTCTTCTACTTTCTTATCTTGCTTTGTGTGCTACATGGAGTGTGGCGATTGGAACTGCCGCACATCGGTGTAAAGTTCTATGTTAAAAACGGACAGACAAACAGTTACCTGGAAAAGAACTTCGTAAGAACAACTTAAGTGATAGCTAGTTACATTTCACTTGGCTAATACTAAATTGGTCGTTTCTGTAAACTTTTTTTTAAAAAGAAGCTACAAAAAGTTATAAGAGATTGAATAGCCAGTTTTATTACGTTATTTCTAAAACATCGGAAATGTTGGCAACTATGCAGATCTTTAAGCAATGAGTATATACGAGTAGTAAATCCTCTACAGGACTTCAATAGAAAGACGGGGAAATCAACAGTGGAAAGATGTCCATGCCTGAGCATAAGTGTTGTTTTTGACACTAACTTCAGGTACTCTAATCCCCACCTTAAATTTCAAGTAAATTTGCATTTTGGGTCCAGTCATAAAACAGCATATCCCACTGCACGAAAATCTGAAGATCTGACTTTCTAGGGGCATTTTAAGATATTATTTTGGTGTAAGTACATATCCCAAATAACAACAAGAAAAAATTTTAAAAATTATCGTACCCTTTTGTGAAGTGTTCGCACGTGGCTTATTTATGGGAATCAGAATACGAAGCTTCCGCAAGTGAACATCTTATTTTTGTGTATTTATACACCGTTCGTTCACTGAGTACGATGTGACTGATTGTCGAGGCATTACCGTTTGATGAGAATGATTTTTAATGAGTAGCAATGAGAAACCACAAAAATACACTTCGAGACCATGTACTAACGAATTAAAAACAGAAGTTTTAAATCAGAGGGTGTTTGGACACTCACCATTTTCCTCACATCGCTGAAAGGTGCTTTACCGCCGAATTCTGTTAAGATATGCTGTATATGTTGTACAGACAACTGGAAATGATATCCATTAACTGAAATTTGATAGGTTATAGTAACGGCAAGCAGAACTTACCATCTACCTTCTGTCTTTTAGACTTCGGTTCCTCAACAGATACATTCTCCTGTGACAACGATGGGACAGTGTTTTTAGGCACTGGTTTTACGGACTCTAATAATTTCCATATCTCGTCAATGGTTTGCGGTGGTATACCACGATATTTCGATTTCATGAAGTTCTATGCAGTCTATCACACTCAGATAAGAAACATACCTCGAATTTATTCTTCTTTTTAGGTATATTGTGACAACCCCGTAAATTTTCAAGAAGTCTCTTGTGGTTTGTCGATTGACAATTTTTAATTAAATCTTCGATTTTCATGATCCATTCTGATTGCGTACACACCTTGTTGCCTTTTGATGACTCTTTGAACCTTGGCTTGTCATACTTCTCCTTTTCAGAAATACAGAAGCAGTGAGATTCCACTGAGTTTTTACTACCATTAATTAAGTTTAACACTATTTGGACTAATTTTTTCGCAAACTTACTCAAAGTCTTTGTGACAATCCACACATGATACAGTAGTACACTTCTTAAAAGATAGATGATTTTTTACTGCAGACTTTTTTAATGTGGCATTACACTGTGTGCACACAAAAACCACCATGCTGATGCGCAACGCACAACATCAACTGACGCTCTGCATACATACAATCCAATTTCCAATACCATTTCATGGCTGGACTTACCCGGCATATTGGTTGAAATTTAGCTCGGCAGATTTTTTGTCAATAATTTAAAAAAAATTGTGGTATATGTTTCCTGGGTTGATAGGAATTCTCATTTCCTATAACCTTTAGAGCACAACTTAATGCTCATTATCAACTCTATACTATGAACTATTAGTTGTGCCAAAAACCTCATCCAGACAATCATATCAAAACACTTCTTGTCATATCATATAAACTCGTGTTAAACAGAGTAGTTAAGGTAGTTTTCGTCACTGCAACCAGATAGTTCTTAAATCCTCTCCATTGTGATTAGTGACATACATGTTTGACATAATATCTTGTAACGGGTGAGATTGATATTTTAATATTACTCATGTGTTGTGTTATGTGGCGTAATAAAGATTGGTTGGTCGATGCTTGCGTTGAAACATGACTGAATTGAGTGGAATGCGAACAGCGACAGAACACCGTCTCACGTGCCACTACCACTAGATAAAAAACAATAGTGCGGGCATAGAAAATGCCTTCAATTTGGAACCCCAAATGTAGCTACCATCTCATTGTGAAACTTCCTCACCGATTATTCGGAAATTGCGGTGACTCAGCTATTAGTCAAACTGGACTGCACCTGAAGCCTCAGAAGTGTCATAGTAGTCTACAAAATACAGAGGTTACGTGGAAAACACCCTGGACAGTTGACGCGAAAAAAACGCGCATGGGAAATGCAAACTGATAAACACTCGCAACCATGAAGTAACTCATGACCGTCCATTTTGCACAAGTTAGGTCACAGAATGCAGCAAAAACACCCTCCAAACCACTTGCAAAACAATCGAAGGCCAATGACTGCATCACTTCGGAGTTCCAGGCTCTTCAAAGTACCGTAAACTGGTTTGTCTCATTTCAACGTATGCATGTAAACGGAGCCGTCTGCGATGAAGAATAGTTGTGCTGGATTGGCGTTTCTTACGTAGGTTCTAAGATCATGCGAATAAGTGTCCCAGGACGTCATCCCGAACAACTGAGAATTGTAATCAATGAAGATGTCGCAGTTAACGCTCGGTGTCCATAAAATAAATTGTGTCCTCATCCAAGTAAAATAAAAACAGACCATATACACCCACAGCGCATCTGACCCAATAGTATCACCAAACAAATTGAAGTCATTTGGCACGAAAACCACTTGTGCGTAGTAAGAACTTCCACAGAATCCCAAACCGTTCAAACCACGAATCTTGAGCAGATCAATGTGGAAAACTGTCAATCCTGCAGTCATAGTCTCATCGTTCGCTGTTCGATGGAAGACAGAAAACTATCAGAAGTATTATCGTGATTTATTGTTACATTTATTCTTAGACCTTGTGTATAATAACCTTATTGTTGGTTGCATAGAATAAAGGATTCTCGAGTCGCTAATCAGTGTTCTGGTTTTTCGCGTTGGTTATTACAAATTGTTTCTGAAAGTCTTCGAGGGACAGCGTGAGGTCCAGCGTAGTAAGAGCTGGACATTAAAAGTTTCTGAGAGTTGAGTGACAGTTTCTGATAGTTTCTGTTCGTCTTTCCTCGTGTCTCCAAGTCTTCTTTGGACAAGTGTTATCTGGAACTTTTCCGGATTTTTTGGTCAAGTTCAGTGATGCCTGGGTCAAAGAATGGACAAAACGTCTTGGAAGCAAGCAGGAAAGTAAGTAATTCTGAGTTGCCTGTTTATTGTAATGATATGTATGAAGCTCAGCATGATGAAGCTGTTGTTCATGGTTCGACGTTTAGGAATAGTAAGGGTTTAGAGTAACCTAAAATCGAGCCTGGGTACATTGATGGAAACCCAGCGGACTATCGAGAGCTCATCATAGAGTTTGAGAATACGCCGAGTGGTTTTTTATTAAATGATGAAATGAAGGTAATGTATTTGTCGAGGTACTGCACAGAAGTTGCTGCAAAAGCCATACAGTGTGTTAAGGTTAATTCCCCAAAACGAAGCATAAACTGAGGAGATGCGTATCCTGAGCCAAAGGTTTGGAAGACCTTCGGTGATTGTAAGGAACGTATTCGAGGCTGTTAAAGGCAACGGTAGCCAATCACGAGATAACTCCAAGGCACTCTCCGAGTTTTTGGATGATCTGATGACTTACAAGAATACGTTGATTTCGATGAATTGCATTAGAGATCTGAACTCAAGTTCCGTCCTAGAGGTAATAGCGAGTCGCCTACCTACTCCACTGCAAAGGAGGTGGGTGAAGAAGGCTCTCGTATAGAGGATGAAGGTATTGAGCCAAAGTTCGATGGTATACTGAAAATGGCAAAAGAAAGTGTCAACCAAGCTTGGAGCAAGTTTGCCATTATATTGCATCCCAAATCTGGAGTAGAGAAGTAATAGAGCAAAACGCAATCATTTATGACGAAAGGGTCTCAGAGAAGTGGATATCGAGAAAGCTTTATGGTGTCTAGTAATAATAATAATTTTATTTTCATATAAACATAAATTTACATGAAAATGCATGCCATTTTTACAGGCACGATCAAGGATGATATAATGTCAAATCTTAAATTGTCTACAAGTTAATAATGTTTCAACAGTTAAATATTTGATAATATATATAATTACACTCATTGTCTGAACCAGGCCGTATAGTTATTGAATTGTACAGTTGTCCTCCAGGTTGAGCGGGAAAATCGACTTCGTTTCGTTTTCATCCCGTGGTTGTAGGCATACGATAACCAACCAATATTGAGGTAAGTACAACGTTTACAAGGGATTGGAAGCTGTTTTAGAAAAGTTAAAGTGCTAAGGTGAAACATTAAAGTGTAATAGATTAAGTGAGTGAAATATATCATTAATAAACACATTTATATAGAAAACAGAATGGGGAAGTAATTAATCCTTAGGCCGACAACGTTCATTTGCAATGTATAATGAAACCAATATATTTTATACTATCATGATGTCCACTTTTGGCTTTAATACAATTATTTTCAAGCCAGTTGTTTTTATTTCATGTCTTTTTGTCTATTTGGTGCACAACCGTACCCTCCAGAGAATAGGAATAGAATAAGTCGAATCAAATTCATAAAGAGCTATAAAATGTTAGGTTTAATGGAATATAATGAGGATCAAGTAAAGACGTTATTAGAAAATAAGTGAGACAAGATATTGTGAAGTGGTATTTAAAGATCTGACAATGGATAGCAAGTTAATTTATAAGATGCCCCATAAATCTGTGCAGATCCCACGTGGTCGCATCTCAACAATAGGCTGAGCGAATGGTATATATTTAAAGGTAGAAGCATGATCTGTCAAGGCGTTCACTATTATCTTTTTCAAGATAAAGATCTAAGCCCTCATAAAAATCAGAAATATCTCGAGCCTTTAATTTGTATATTGCTGTTCCTGCAGAATGGGGCGATTCACCTTAGTGACCACCACCATATCTACTGATCAGCTAGCGCCACCCTCCCTCCTTTTTTGATGTTAGGCTCTGAGACTATGATTATTATGGCTACCGCAAATATATTGCTTGGTACCAGACATGTTCGTACCCCATATTCCATCTCCCTAGCTTTCTTAATGAGTGCTTCCAATAGGTCTCCACGTACATCTTTACGAACATATTATATATGTGTGCATGCATCCTGATGAACAGATTACTTTATAAGAAGTTAAAACCTTAAAGAGTAAAACGAATAGGTATTGTGAATAGTGGAGCAAGATTTAGCAGAATACTATAGTTAAGGTTCAATTTAGGTAGTATGGACTGAAGGTAAGGTCGGTTGGCAGGACTTAGTGTACTTATATATAGTAAACATCTGACATTGCAAAGTAACGTGTCTAGACATATTATAAAAAGATATTAACACAGAACCAACGAAATTTTGGCATTTGTTTAACAATACTGCAGTGTGTGTATACTGAAGAATGGTGGTTAGTCTACAGGGAGCCGTAGAGTAAATCAAACCATATATGATAAGAGTATAATCAATAATATAGTTCGTATATCAAATATTACACTAGGTTCAATAATTGAGTGTTATAAGGGAAACAAGCGTGGTAAAGCAAGAGAACATTTGATGCATAAATATTTTAAGTATTTTAATATCCATCTAATTTAAGAATTGAACATGCATGATTAATAAGTATTATTATATTAGTATATACATATGTAAAACGTTAAAAGGTGTGGATGCTATTACAATTATTTCCAGTGTTACTTTTACCAACACAACTTAGTGAAAATTATAGAGAATAGAAATCAGTAAATTAGTTAACGTTCGCTGCGTGAGTATTAGAGTCGAGATATACGTATGTGACTATACTGAAGACTGGACTGGCCTTCAATTTCCGTTCTACCAACAGTTGTGGTCTTTTAGACGAGCTAGGGTGGACATGTTAAAGTGTCTTTCTAGGCTCCGTTTGAACCCATCAGGGTTTTCACAACATCTTATTTCAGGTGGTAGTTGGTTCCAAAGAGTGCAATATTTTATGGTGAAAAAGTTTGCCCTAATGGATTTTCTGTGGGTAGCCACCTTGACAAGGTAGTCGTGGTTTCGCAGCTGATATGATTTAATATTTTCCCAAGTTATGGATGAGTTACTGTAGCAGTGTTTCCTAATGACTTTGAAGAGTAGAAATAGGTTGCACTTCACTCTCCTTAACCACAGAGGCTCTAATTTCAGACGTACACACCTGTCAACATATTCCACTTGTTGGTCGAACCCTATTATGCGTTTCGTGAGGAATCTCTGGACACTTTCGATTTTTTTCTGTCTACAGTCCTGAGGTTACTAAATAGGAGAGCACAATATTCAAGTTTGGGACGGATACATGTCCTATATATAGCTAATCTTGCTTCTTGGGTGTAGAAGTTACGCAGTACAAAGCCAGTAAGTCGTTTACAGTCAGATACAACCTTATTTGCATGATCGGAAAAGGATAAATCTGAGTATGTTATCCCGAGATCTGTGACTGTGTTCAGTTTTGAGAGGAGCTTACCGTACATATATAGGCACATTATCGGTTTCCAGCGTCCAAGGTGGGTTATACCGCACTTGTCTGGGTTGAAAGTCAGTTGCCACTTTTCGCTCCAATCGCCTAGATCATTTAAGTCTTGTTGGATCTTGCTTTCGACGCTCATATCACCGTACCCATAATCATATACTATCTTGAGATCATCTGCAAAAAGGTATGGCTTGCCATACTTGATTACAGAGACTATGTCATTTATAAATAAGAGGAATAGAATAGGGCCAAGAACACTACCACCACTGGTTATCGGCTTTGAGGAAGACAACTGGTGGTTGATTTTGACTAATTGCTCTCTTTCTGTGAGAAAAGAACTTATCCATTTGTGAAGATTTCCGGTTATTCCGTAGGATTGGAGTTTTGTTAGGAGTCTGATATGTGGGACTTTATCGAAGGCCTTGCTAACGTCAAGAAACAATGTTGTTACCGAACGCCCATTATCAATGCTTTGTGTGATGTAGTCAAAATAATCTAAGTGGCAAGTAATGCACGACCTTCTACTTAAGAAACCGTATTGGGATGGGGATAGTAGGTCATTTGACAGCAAGTACTGAATGATTTGAGTCTTAACTATCTTTTCCATTACACGTGAAACTACAGACGTGATGTTGATGGGGCGGTAGTTGTTGATATCAGCTATAGGCCCGTATTTATGGATAGGTACAATATAAGACTTCTTCCAGCAGTTAGGGTATGTCCCATCGCTTAATGAAATTGAGTATAACTTGAGTAAGAGTAAACTCATGTCATTACCACCTTTTTTCAGCAGAACGGAAGATATACCGTCTGGGCCAGTAGTGTTACTAAGCTTAAGATTTGCGACAGCTTTATCGATCTCATGTGTGGTGAAAATTATGTCACTTAAACATTCGTCTGTAATTCATGCAAACCTAATGAGTGTGACAGCTCTCGTGAGACGTCCCCAACAGATAGGTTACAAGCTGCAAGACAAACACAGTTGTGTTTCGGCCGTTTGCGAGAAGTGCACACAAAGGCGAACTGTGAAGGAGTGAGAAAGTTTAGTGGTAAGGTAAATGTAAAATCAAAGTCTGACTCCGAACCGTGTGGCGATAATGGTGCGGTGAAGGAGCCTGTAGTTCGCAACTGGTGACACATGGGTGACACATGCCTACATCTGAAGGTGCGTGTGTAAGGTATCGCGTTTCGTCTAAGTGACTCAGTGGGTCGCCTCCATATTTAACAAATGCTCAGTCCATGAATTCTACTTGTACCTGCGGAACTTTTACAACAAAAGAATACCCTGCTGGGGTGGGGTGCTGTGTTACACTAGAGTCCCTCACTTTACAGGTAAATCAACGATACTGGAAACCACTTCCTTCAGCGAAGAATCCCACGAGGTCACTGAAACTACAGATTGGCTAAAAAAGAAAACATGGATGCACAGGATGTATACATGAATATAACTACCAATATAGTATCAACGAGATGGTACAGTAAGAATTGATGAAACTTTATATCAATGTGCGATTACATCAGACGCTATTTTTGACAAAAGTGGATATTTCGACGAAGAAATAAGAAGACGTAATTTGTCCGAGTCGTGTAGTGTCGTATTTGTGCAACACATTTTGGACACTCTGGTCACGCATGGACTTGTCACAGGAATACATATGAAATTAATACAGTTAAGAGGTTAGAAAATAAATTTAGATGGAATTAAAATCACATATTGGAGGTCAAAATAACGATGAAGATCACTAAACCAAATAACAGATATTAGTATATCTACCCTGACTGGTATCAAAACGAAGTTTAACAAAGGTTTCGTATGATGACGAATAGTTTTGGAACTCACAAAGGTGGTTTAAACTTTCAAATCACACTTGGGCTTCCACAAACTTAAGGATGCAATCCAAACATGTTTTACAGATAGGTTTAAAAATGTACCAACGTCAATTTTATGTCCTGTCTCTATAAGGCGTTTCGCAATGGGGCAGCTAGGGCTCCATTAATAGATTCTGGAGGCACTTAGGAATATGATGCGTAGCCCTTACTTGCAGAAATCGATGAGTCCTCCCTAAATGGATACAGCAACCGCTTCTAAACCTTACGTCCATAGCTTTAAGAGATGTCGGACACCACTTCTACGCGATTTCAAAATAATTTTGTGAATTAACCTCGAACAAATGCATATAATATACCGTGCGGGCAATAACAAAATTGGAAGTTTATGAAACCAAACTCAATAATGGGAGAAAATGACCGGCAAAGTTTAAGAATGGAGTCCCAAGAGATGCAAACGCATAATGAACTTGAGCCGACCAATCAGAAAATAGGAGGAATTTTGCATAAAATTTAACGTATATTTACACAAAAATGCATGAAAAAAAACATTAAACGGATTATATTTCTCTGATATGACTTAAAAATACGTTCCAGTTGCGATGAAGAGTATCAGTTGCTAATTTGGACTCGTTTCTGTAGATGTATTCACCAAAGAGACTGAAGGTGTGCTGTTTTGGGAATGGTTCATCTCTCTTCTCTTGCTGTGTAGTCCTCTCCTCAGCCCTCGGTCTAGTTATTATGGTTCCAGTAAGAGCATTGGCGACTACATACAATGGAAATAAGGATAACAAAAGAACTTGAAATAAACGAAAAATCTATTCCTAATCGCTACCCTAACCCCAACCCTAACCCTAACCCTAACCCTAACCCTAACCCTAAACCCTAACCCTAAACCCTAACCCTAAACCCTGACCCTAACCATAACCCTAAACCCTAACCCTAAACCCTAACCCTAAACCTAACCCTAAACTCTAACCCTAACCGTAACCCTAACCCTAACCACAATACTCGCCTTAACCCCTATCCTAACCCTAACGAGATGTTAACACATTGTCCAAACAGTAATAAAAGTGTTATCTGGGTGAAACTTGCTCCTTATTTGATGAATAGGGTTGATATTTCAGCTATGATAATGACAGGAACCGTTAGCCAACGACAAGCATGCGTTCAAGGTCATTTGAGCGTTGAAGGTTTTGGGACGCTATTCTTAAACTCAATGACCTACACCTCAGATGTCTTTACACACGTGATCACGAGGATGGTATTCAAATCCACCAAATTACTAAAATGTTGCAGTGTGCATTTAACTCATTTAAAAATTTTGGTAGAAAACAGTGAATGTTGTAAGTGATCGTAAAACATATTGCAGTTTCTGCCCATTTGTGAAAACTAATTTTCGCTTGTACCTATGCATTCTATTAACTTTCAGCGATCAAAGCACCACGCAAAATAATGCGGAAGGATGCTTGAATTCGATATCAACCATATTCTTCGGTTTCTGCAACAGTCATAGGTACTACACAATAGCTGATAGGGAGATTTGCGATCGAGTAGAGGTTTCCGCCAAGCTGCAAAGAAATTTATCGAATGACAGTCGTCGAAATGTACGCGAAGCTTACTCGGTATGCCAAATAATCATGCAATTGCAAGAACTATGTATTTAAGCGTCCCGTCACACAAGCAATCAGTAAATGCTCGAGAACAATATCGAACAACAGTTTTCATATAAATTCACCCAACAAGAGCAAATTGAGCACCGAAATCGCGTCTGCTGCGTATGCCTGAACGACTAGCTCCAACTCGAATCAACGAAACCGCGCAAATGCCGTCAAGGTTAAGCCAGAGGCGCCACTTCAAATAGGGGATATGCCATATCAACGCCCAGCCCTAACGAGCTATTAACACGTTGTCCGGACAGTACCTAAAAACGTGATTTGGGTGAAATTTGCATCTTCGTTGGTGAATAACGTTGATATTTTAATTGTGATAATGACAGGTGCCATTAGCCATGGACTAGCACGCGTTCAAGGTCATTGGAGTGTTCGCACTTCTGGGACGCTATTGTTGAACTTCTCCATGTCTGCTATAGAAGCGGTGTACTGGTTGTAGAATAGTTTTGGATGAGGATGAGAGGTCCATGAAAAATCCAAAGGATACAGCATGGTTAATAAGGAAGCAGGTAAACAGTATGGACCAGTTAGAAGACGAAACGAAAACCAGCACTCTGCATTTTAGATTGCACTCCAAAGTTATGCATATTTTATAATGAATCGTTTTAAACAAAAATTATGTACAGTACTTCCATTTTTAAAATCTAACGAAAAACTGTACAACCATATTGTTCCGAATCCCACAAGCTATCCCCAAAGTTGCGCTTTGAAACTTTTACCTGGAGCTGATGAACGAAGTCTTAAATCTTTTGGTTATGAGCAGGAGTGAGTTTGTTCAACTTAGCCCTCACTCGTGTTTCAAAAGGAGTAACATGGAAGTGATCTATTAAACGTCAATGGGGAAGAGAAACTAGTTAATCTGGAAATGCGAGAGTTTTCAGTAGACTGAAAGCATATTACTCAATCGCAGCAATAAAATGAGCCGAAATTTCGTCATCTCGAACACTCTTCGAGATACATTATGCATCAACACACTCCTGCCGCAAACCATTGATAAGAAACCTTCCAAGATTACTTAATTCCATAGCGTCGCCAAAATGTAATAGCTATTCGCAATAACCGAATCCTAGTAAACCAAACAATAACACAGAGGGTAAAATTTAAGAATTTTTTATTTGGCGGAATTATTGGTAATTTATACAATATATATAAACAAACAACATTACGTATTTAAACGATGAATTGACAGTAATTGTCAGTCACCACCAATACCTAACTTTCGTTTTTGATAATTATGTACTTACACACAAACTCTAAAGCATTGCTGAGGGAAGACTGATAAGTACAATTTCGGTGTTCGGTCCGGGGTTTTATACAGCATCCCCAGACCCCTTTTCAAACTTGTGTAACTGTCCTTTTCGGAGGCTTGCTGTCTGGAGATTCTGATCCCATTCGCTGGCTGACCTTAGCTGAAAATGAGATTGGTGACTGTTATATGGCCACCTATTATATGTGGACCTACGACCTCACCTCAGAACTAAGTGACTCCTGGGCCTGACCAACCTTAAGTTGTTGACCAGGCTACTCCTGAGATTACAAGGAAGGGTGTCATAATTACGCCTGTGTCATACTCTTCTGCCATCTCTCACCAAATGTTTCTAATTCATTTACCTGTGTTAGGCTTTTACAGAAGCTGATTTTATGTATGCTTGGAGAATATTTGGCATTGTGTAAGTGAACTTCGGTTTTTGATTGTCTTCTTATACATTGCGCTGTTAAGCACCGTTTATTTTAGTTCGCGTTTTTTGAAAATTTTGACTTCGCTATTAGCACACTTTCCTAAGTCTTCATTTATATCTTTTGGTATAACATTGTCGGTGTTTAGTCTGTAACAGCGTTTAGTACATTGGAGATCGTGAAGACGTAGTTAAACTGTAGCATACTGATTGGAGTCAGATCATAATACGCAATGCCTGTCAAGCGATATATACAGGTGAGTGAAATAAATGGGGAAATGTAGGAGTGCACAACGCAAGTACCATATTTCTTTCCCTTGAGGTTACAAATGTCTCCAACTACTTCCTTTCTACTCCAACATCAGAAGTTAACAAATTGACTAATTAAGATACATTATGTGAGGTTTCACTAGCTCAGTGAACTTCCTAAGCCATCTATATTTTGAAGAAATGGTTGGCTTTGTTGTTTGCACGTATCATTTCTCATACATAAATGACTTGTTTGCCATTTTCGTTTAACATGGTACCAATACTTCTCTTAATTCTTCATGTCGTAAAATGCTGTTCGGAGCTGTTCGAGACCTTAAGGAATGCTAGGATACTTCAACATACTAATAAGTAGAGGTAAACAGGATATATTTCCACTTAAATCTGAATTAACCTGTCTGGGAGGCTTGAGTGTTTCACATACTATCATTCCTCATACTTCATAGAGTTGCTTACGCTCCATGTTTAGGCCTGTTTTAAATTCTCGTCTGACGCTTTATAATCTTAACAATATATTAAAGTGTTCATTATAAAGTTTTTCTAATAAAAGCTTGTTGACTGTACCGATCTACTAAATAGACGTTTCATACAGGAGTGACTGATGCATTCACAATGATCTCTTCTCAGATTAGCTAATTTTAGATCAGCGACCACTTCAGACTGTCTACGATTGTCCATTTAGAGTCCTAGTAGGTTTTGTGGTGCTCTATTTTACCAAACTAGCGTACACGTATATCCTAGTACTTCTTCGTGTTTATTATTGCTTCCTAATGTTGTGACTACTCGACATCCACAACGTAAATCAAAAGGCACTTGAGAAGGAGTACGAACGTATATTATCGCTGTAATCAAAATTCAAAAGTTGAGTGAGTACAATGTATCAAGTGATAACATGCAATCTTTAGAGTGATAAACAAATCAAAGTCTAATTACAAAGTGAAAGTATACTACGATGATAAATGATAAAATGGGTCACTACAAGAGGAATGGCAAGTTTATCACGGTAGAACGACCTAAAAAAAAGCAGCAGCTATCAGTGTTGATATTATCAAGCTAGCCTTTATCGACGAATACCTAGGCAACTGAACGACCTACCAACACTTCCATGCAACATCACCAGAAAAATCCGTGAAAACAACGCAGTCCCGTTGGAGAGTTCATTAGTTATAACGTTAAGTTTAAATAGTCACCATTTAACTTGTTATGAGCTTTCATTTTTAATGTCTTGGTTGGAAATTACCATACAACTGCTCACTCACGTTATCGACATTTTCACATAGAACTCACACCGCTTTCACTTAATAATTGAGGTTTTCTGCATTTAGATAAAGCAGTAAGAAGAAGTAATTTGTCTGAATCGTGTAATGTATTTGTGCAACACATTTCGAACTATCTGATCACACACGGACTTGTCATAGAAATATATATGAAATTAATAAAGAGTTAAGTGGTGAGAAGTAGTTAAAGGACATATTGTAGGTCAAAATAAACCACTAAACCAAATAACAAAGATAATAGTACATCTGCTATGGTATCAAAACAAAGTTTACCAAGGAAGGTATAGTGTAATGAGGAATTGTTTTTGAACGTATAAAGATAGTCTAAACTTCCTAATCGCCAGCTAGGGCTTCCACAAACTTTAGGATATGCTCCAAACAGGTTTTATAGATAGGTTTAAAATATGTATTAACGTCGGTTTTATGTCCGCTCTCTATAACATGTTTCGCGATAGAGGAGCTAGGTCTCCTGTTCTCACCATTAATGGGTTCTGAAGATTCTATTTGTCTCTGGAGCTATTTAGAAATATGTTCTGCATTGTTACTCTTAGTCGTGTGAAGTTTACTATTTGCACATCGTTTCCATCTAAAGACTATGGATCCCCGACTGATTTTTATCGTTCCACATATTTTCTTTCATAATTGTTGATTTAGTTGTCGTTAGTGGATTTATTATTAATATTATTAAATGTCCATACATTTTTTCAAAACTGTGGATTAAACTGCGTATTTTTAAGCCTAATACACACACAGATTTCTATGTGTCATCTCTACTATTTTTTATGTAAACTCATGTTACTGATGAACACTATAACTTCATATTTTAGTGTTCTGATGAAAGAATTATACATCTCGCTTGTATTAACTCTAATTGTGCGCTTACAAAACTAATTCATTTAGGCAAATTATATATTTACAGAAACTAATTTTATATATACTTGTCGCATATTTGCTATTGTATTAATGAACATTGGTTTTCGTTTGTTACACATATATTTTGTGCATTTCATGTTAGCTTGTTTATTATATTTATCACACAGTGAAACAGTATTATTTACTGGATGACGTTTCGAACAAAATTTATTGTTCATATTCATATCTTCAGTTATAATCACACGACTTCGAAACTTGAGTTTTATAGTTTTCTTTGTCTTCTCCTATTTGTCGTTGTTGGGGTAGTAGAATTTTCCAGATATCTGGAACAGGTGTTGAATCATTCCTGTTGCATGTATTTGCAGTTGATTCGATAAACAAAGCTTATGTTATCAATCTCTCCCTCCACCCTGCTGTTACATTAGATTCTAGAACTGTCATCCTATCCCATCCTATTGTGTGGATCTGTGTAACTGCATGTAGTGATATAGCTGAACTATTCTCTAGATTTCTTATCTTATTCGGGTCAACCAACCTAGATTTTGCTAGGTATTTTATGTTCGGTTAGTCTGATTGCCCCTGTTCTTCTAGTTTGACCTATGTATTTGACGTGACAATCATTGTAGGGTATTATATAAACTAAATTGTTTCACAGGATTTCATCATGAGCTGACATTAGTTAGAGAACAATTGGAAAACCTGGGAGTACTGGACAGCTGTTTCGTCCTAGTTTGTGACTCTTCAGCAGTACCCACCCCCCGCCAGGGTTCGAACCCAGGACCTTCTGGTTACAAGGCGAGCTCGTAGACCACTGAGCCACTGGGACCCGATCCAATGGCCAGTTCATGAATTCTAACTTGTGCCAATTCATGACATAGCGCGACCGCTAGCCAATGTCTTCGGTGAGTACTTGTCCTCACACCCGACCTGCTGCACCCTACTGGTCACGACTTCTCACTGGAACCCCATGTAACTACCCACCTGAATAGGACAAGTAGCTAGTGAGCATCTCATTGATACTGAAGTGTTGGTCTGTAGGGATTTGATTGGTTTACTTAATAATTACTCTGATAAACTAGTCAGGAGATATGTAGGGAAATGTAACAATAAAATAAATAATGATAGTAGTGACAGTGATAATAATAATAGTGATATTAATGACGATATGAAGTCGAATATGCTCAAGAAAATACCAACAATAAGGAATCTAAATCAACAGTAGTGATTCCACACGAGGAGGAAACCTTACGCAGAATTCTTAACAATGCAGGAATAAAAGTGGTATTCAAACCAACCACAAACTCAATTAGAAACAAGCTTTGTCGGTTAAAGGATCCTGTGGAGCCTTTAACGAGAAAGTCCTGGGTTCGAACCCTGGCGGTGGATGCGTACTGATGAAGAGTCCCAAACTAGGACGAAACAGCTGTCCAGTACTCCCGTGTTGTTTTCCAATGGTTCTCTAACTGATGTCAGCTCATGATGAAATCCTGTTACTTTTTTGTTATTACTGACAACTAAGCATAACAATAGTTACTGTCAGAATATATTAAAGTTATCGTCAACGTGGTTAAACCAGGAATGCGTAAGCTGACAAGTAATTCAATAAATCACTTCTGCATATTAAAAGCATTTCGGTTATACGCTCACTAATTAGTCATATATATATATATATATATATATATATATATTGTCGGCTTTTATGTTGTTTATAAACCTAATTCTGCCTTATGATGTGCTGTCTTTCAGATAAATTTAGTCATCTTTAATCAAAAGATTTGTAATTATGCTAGTATAAAGGTAGAGAGTGAATATTTTTCCATCAGAATACCATTGTCATGTATAAACACAATGGCAAAAGCATTCTGCCCGTAACTTGTTTATAAACACTGAAAAAGAAAACCTTGTATGATTATTACATTAGCATTTAATTGTCGGCAAAATATTTGTACATGTTGTACATGCGCGCATAGGAGGCACACCCTTAAGATTTTTATTCACCTCCTAATTTTATTGTACTATCAACAAAGTTAAGAAGATAAAGTGTTACAGAAGTATCACTGAAATATCATAGATTAAAAAGAAAATGATATATCAGTTAAAGAAAACAAAACAATACCTCATTTTACATGTTTTAGATTTATACATTTTGAAAAAATACTTTCTTTATGTGTGAAAATGATTTCTGTGCGTGTTGAATAAAGGTGTGATATTGCGTGTTTAGTTTTGTCACTTTTTAGTGATAAGTGATTTTTTATCACTAAGGCAAAGCGAAAATAAAAAACTTTACGGATATTTTTAAAAAAAGTCAGTTTTGCATCCATAATTTGTTGGTTAAATTAAAAGTTTAAGAGATAGGGAACTAGACAGTTAGCTGATCATCAGCGATTTATGAAGGAAAATGGGTGTCTGATTAAATTCTACTACATGATGCAAACAACTGGTGTGTTCTTCAACAAGAATGATCAAAGGGAGAAGGAAGTTTAAGAAATTAGATGTTTACCCTTTATTTCTTGCTTTTTCTCAAACTATAAACGGTTAATCCTACATAAAAGGATAAATGTAGAAAACTGGTGATTTAGATTAATCACAGCATAAGCATACAGTCCACTAGAATCGAAATCTAACAGTAGGTTTTCAGTTAACAGTATTCAGAGTTAGTTGAACTCAGGTTGCAAGTACCGTCGTTTGAAATTAACGTGAATATGACTCTTAGAAGTGGAGTTTCTAATATTAAGGATCAGAAAAGTATAATTGCCCGAATAAATCTTCTGAATACACAGAGTTTAGGGAGATGCTGATGACTGATCACTCTTAATTCTAAAATATAATTTTTTTTTACTAGTTGATCACGGATTGATATCGGTTAGAGAACCATTGAAAACCAGGGAGTACTGGACAGCTACTGTTTCATCCTAATTTGGGAATCATTGGAAGTAGACACCCACTCGGATTCGAACCCAGGACCTTCCGGTTACAAGGCGAGCTGGCTCGTATACCATTCAGCCACTGGGACCCGATTCAATGGCTCGTGAATTCTAACTTTTACCAATTCGTGATTTAGCGCGACCCCAACTATTGTCGTTGGTGGGACATCCATCCACACACGTGACATCTAATTGGACCTAACTGGTCACGACTTCTCACTAGAACTCCAGGAAACTCCATCCTGTGGCAGGTCACTAGCAGGCATCAGATTATTTTTCTATAGTTTGGTTCGTAAAAACATAATTAACCCTTACAAACCAAACTATAGTAAAATATAATTGATGTTCATTCATTAAAATGTATCCGACAAGTCTCTTTAGTAATTGACTATCAGACGAAATATAGGCTGCAGATGTTTATTGACTGCTGTCTTCGGTCGATGCCGCAAATCAGATGACCAAAAATAATAAGTAGTAAGGAATTCTGACATTGAATCAACCAAGAATCCACTGTTTAACAAATATGCTGAAGAAAATTTACATGGACTGGACATACACTGTGTAGATCGTCAAGTTTCATCATGAGCCAGATTCGCAAGTGAAAACTGAGTGGAGAAGAATGAGTTGAACGTTCTAGGGTCGAACAGAAGAGATCGCATGCGGAGGAAACGAAAGTTCACAGGTAGTCGTAAAACCAACTCCAGGGAACAGAGTGAAGTTGTGATGTGTTTCTGAGGCTCCATGTCTCATTTGTTATCCAAGGGAATAATAATAATCAAATGAAATATTGCACTTTTCACAATTTTTCCATACAGTTAAATATCTAATTAATCTAAATTGACAGTGACAGAGTATTAATTAACAGAACAATCTTAAGGAACTACTCAAAGTGAAATATACTTGAAGGCAGATGACAATATAAATATGAAACTTTTATATTAACGATACTAACTACTTGCAAGTAGCTCAAGAACGTAATTAGTTACAAAATAGCGAATTAATTCTTTCAACCAGTTTTAAGGTAGAATCTTAACAAAAACTAGCCGTTTATTAATTTTGTTGAGAAATAAAGGAACTGTTGTCGGTGTTAGATGACAGTCTTCTTCTAAATTTTGAACAAAGTCAACATTTTGGCGAACTTAGTAGTACTAGTGGTATACCAAAAAATTGTTAGATTCTATGAATTCAAGTGAATTTCTTCAATGCTGCAGACATTCACTGTTGATGAGTCCTGATGACTTCGCCGGTTAGGTCAACCGATACTTATGAACTGGTTCTTTGGAATATATAATATGAAAGAGAGTTTTATTTTACCATTTTGTTAAAAAATGTGTGTAACCTTAAAATTGATCGTATGACAAACAAACACTATTAGATGACATTTATAGCGTTAATTTTTTTTCCCGTCACCCAAAATAGTACAAAATCTATGAGCATGAAGAAAACACAAAAAGAAGATGTAAACGGTTACAGAGTGTTAGACAAAAGAAAAATAAGCCTTGGTAGAAGACTAATTAACACTTGTTCTTAAGTCTCATTTAAATTTAGTTCCAGCACCGAATGGTTATCAGTTAGAGAACCATTGAAAATCAGGAAGTAGTGACATGCTAACTCACCGTACTTTGTAAAATGGTTTCTGTTCTGTAAAACTTAAGGAAGCTGAATAGCTTTCTGAATACAGTAATTAAAATTCCCTTTTCTACAAAACTGAACGCGCATTAAGTGTCATTTTACTTCCACGTCATCAGTTTCAAACTAAACGTATATGAATGATTTTTATGCATTCTGATAGTGAAATATGCAATTACTTTATAAGAAGTTAACATGAAAGTTGAAAATGAAAACAAATAAACCTTTCGACTGTGGATAAAGTTTGTTGAATGAGTATTGAATGTGATACTAATCTAAGTGACGTAAGATTGATATCATAACAATTGAAGTCAGAGGAGAAAACCTGTTGGATTTCTGAAATCCTAAAAAAAATAATATTGTATACATATGGGTCAGTTATTATTTCCATACTTTCAAGTCTATCCAGAACATAAGTTGTATGCAAAAAATGCCTCTTAGTACTCGGCGAATAAAATTAATTAATATTAACTGTTAAACTAAAGGAATTGCACACCAGATGGGAGAATTACTTTTTATGAATTTATAGCGGTTATTCAGATGTTCGACACCAGTGAAAATACAAAATCTCCACACAAAAAAAAACAAATAAAAAAACGCCTGCAAAGCAAGACAAGCTTTCATTACTCTTAAGTCTGTGTGGCGGTCAACAGCACTCACCATCAAAAATAACATCCGGATTTTCAACTCCTATGTGAAGTCAATCAGTGCGACTATACGGATCAGAGACTTGGTCAGCGCGTCATGGAGAGCATCTCAAACAAACTACAGACCTTCATTAACAGTTGTCTTCGCTCAATATCACTCAAGATCAGATGGCCGGTCAGAAAAGATCAGCGACAGGGATCTCTGGCAATGAGCCAACCAACACAGCAGGAGCTGATTGTGAAACAAATAGGCAGGAAGAAATGGAGATGGATTGGCCATACTCTGAGAAAACAAGCCATCAACTGACATCACTAGACAAGCCATCGCTCGAGTGGAACCCGAAAGGGAAGCGGCGAGTTGGTCGTCAGTGATAGGGTGGGGTGAATTGGAGGAGGTCATGTGAAGAGGAGATGAAAGCATGTGGGCAGACTTGGAGTGGGGTGAAAAAGTTGGCAGAAAACCGAAGGCAATGGAGAAGGGCAGCTGAAGCCTTATGTTCCTCTAGGAATTAAAGGAAATAATAATAATAAAGTAATTGTTATTTTGCTTTTGGAAGGTCGTCTTGACCGCTTAACCATTGTTTAACTTAATGAGTCAATTATTTATATAAAATTTACTAAGCGAATTACTTTAACTTATGGATGATGTTTTAATAAGACGTAGAACTAAGAATAAACTTAACACGAATGACCACCCCCTCCCTTTATTTGTGTAAAATGTAGCGCGTTTTGAAATTGACATTAGCAAACAAGTACTTTTCACTTGTTCATGATTTAAGAGATAGGATAAAGTTCATCGTATATTAGTATTGGCAGATATTCTTGCATTTAGGAAAGCTATGACCCTTTAAACGCTTAACTCGTCAATGACAAACAAAACACTCTTACTCATGATATTTAGGCTGATGTTATTATTGATAAATGCATTTATAATCAAAAGCTATACATTATAATGCTTTCTTTCAAATCATTTATGCTTAAAAAAGTAAATAAATGTGAAGCATACTGTGAATTGTTTAGGTTTATCCTTGTCTTGGAAACAAACGAATCAGAATCATACAACAACAGAAGTCTCCCAGTGAAACCACAATCAGAATGAAACTACATTTTATGAGAATATTTCTGAGGAACTCACAAGCTTTTAAAAAGCACAATTCATCAGAACGTTAAATACGTTGTGGAGAATAGAAAATAAATTGAGGAATAAAATTTTCGCTTCACAGTTTTCCCTCTGCTGTATCATCCCAAAATGTTCAGCTTACAGGAATGACGTAACACTCCAAATTTATTTGTTTACGAATATGAATACTGCCAAAGTGCCCAAGTTTTACGCATACTAATGTAATGCTATTTTCGCTTACTACGACGTTTCACGCATTTTGAATTTCTCATCTGAAAGGTAAGCTACTCAGTGCTAAGTAATTATTATTTTTAAATTAATTCAACTAACTATCATTAATTATACTGCTTATGATAAAGCATATTTAAGTATTTGCTCACCTCTGTCTTTTCAGCTTTTTCAGTTTACATTTTCACATAGATGTGAAAAAGAAAACGTACCATTATTATTATATAACACTATAAGTCGTCTGACCACTAGACCTTGTCATGACCTCTAACTGTGAATCTTTCGATAACAATGCTTCCGTAAAAAACAATTAAAAGCCAGTGAGAGAAATGTAGTCAAGATATAACTTGATGTGAAAAAAACAGTTAAGTGTGTACATCACTGTTACGTGAACACACACACACACACGTCTTTATTTCACAAAATAATACTTACATGATAGGGATTCCAGACAAAGAATTAACTCCCTCAATTGCTTTTCAGTTGTGTATTTCAAAGAGTAAGATTTAATAGGCCGCTGTTTTTTTCTCCTTACCCATCGTAAACTATCAAAGGTCCAAAATATTTGGACATTTTTTGTTTTTTCTCATACAAAATGATTACACTCAAAGCTGTCATTATTTTTTCAATGATTTGTAATCTTGGTGGTAAGAAACATAATTATTATTATTGTTCCCTTGGGTTCCTAGCGGAGCATAGGGCTTCAACTGCACATATCCACTTATTTCTATCTTCTGCTGTACTTTTCACATGCATCCATGTTAGTCCATACTCTTTCAACTCCTCTTCACACGATCTCCTCTATATCACCCTTGCACTGTCGTCCCACTCGTCGCATTCCTTTCGGCCTGATTCCACTCGAGCAATGGCCTGACGCGCACGCGATGTCACCCAGCGGCCTCTTCAGCGAGCGAGTGTTCAATCCATCTACATTTTCTCCTGCATATTTGTTGGTTGGCGATTGGTTCTTGCTTTGTTTATTCCCAGCCATAGTTTCTTGTTGGTGATTCTTTCCGGCCCGGCCACCTGATCTTTAGTATAGAGCGAAGACAGCTGTTGATGAAGGTCTGAAACAGGCTGCTGGGAATACCTGTTCTTTGTGACCCACCCGCCAAGTTTCTGATCCGTATAGAAGAACTGACTGACTTGACGTAGTTTGTATTGCAAATCCGACCGAATTTTTTTGTTGATGCTGGCTGAGTGACGAAGATTTCCAGATTGGTTTCAGGTTGATGAATGTGTTTCTCGCTCGCCTTCCTGATTTTTGCTCGATTTGACATCCTCGTCCGTTCCGAATTCCCGTAGTTGAGACAATGCTCCCTAGATAAGTGAGTGAATGAATTAACCTCTTTGAAATCCCTCCCGTTAATGGTGATTGACGTTGGATGTTGTGAAGTTGCTGTTGTTGGTTGGTTATTTTCATTACCTCCATCTTGTCTTACCGATAGCCTTCGGTAAGAAACATTAGTTTGTAGTAATTCACGTGAACAAGTGCAAACATCAATTATGCTTGGATGATGTAAAATTATTACACAGGCGAAACACACAGCACACTAGAAAATTTTTGGAGGAGCGGTACTCAGATCAGTACCCTAAGCAAAACTCTTTCATCATACTATTCATGTTATTGGGTAACTCTTCTTTAACAATCATTTGTGACAACTTGTCACTTTTGTTACTACCCTGTTGTATCAACATCCAATTCCTCTGAACATATAATTCCACTAAAAAATTACTAACTACATTTTTGTTTGATAAATTCAATGTACATATACATACAAAATAAGCACATATATATTTTTGTGATTGTAAAGCTTTGAAAATGAATTCGCTGAGAAGAGACTCTTCGCTTAACTACTGGTCTTCTCTCTATTAATGTTCGAATGGGAATTTTTCATTTATTCCAATTAATTAGCGAACAAACAGGAATATTTAATTGAATTTTAGATTTTCCTGTCGATTGACTGGACCGAAGTGCTTGGTCTCAGGTTGACATGTCGGCTTCTTGTGCTGATGCTTCGACGATGTCTGGGCATTTAATTAGAATTTAATTGGTGGATGGTGACTAGCCCGAGTGAACTAGTGGATAACGCTTTGGCGTTTGGACCTATGGGCACTGGGTTCGAGCCTCAGTGGGAACATCGTCACTTATTGGGAAATGCACGTGCATCCAGATGACGAGTCCCAAATAGGACAGGCGAAATGCGCATCCTGGATTCCACTGCTAGTCACCATCACCAATTAAATTCAAACAGGAATAGCTTACACGACCAAAAGATGAAATATCCTGTAAACAAGAGAATCCATCTCACTAAAAGTGAATAAAACTGTAAGAAAACCTACAAGAACTACCAACCACCAAAGTCAAAGGCTACATGAAAGAATAAAATACTTCATTCAGGAAGAATTTTCGAAGCTCAGACCACATTGTCCAAAAGGACAATGAAATTTTTGTCATCAGACCATCGAGGCGAGAAAATACAAAAACAACAACAAAAACAATCATTTTTGCAATACAGATAGGAATTTTACATTATCGGAAAAGAGTTTTATTTTACCTTCTTATTTTGACATTCTTATTTTTAGAAATTAAAAAGCATCATTCATTTTACTGCTGTATTATTTACACCGAATTCGACTGTTCTACTTTGATATAAGCTTCCATACACTAAATACTGAGATTTAAAACAAGACTAACATTCAGTACAGAACGGGAAACCTTATACAGTTATGAAGAAAGATTTGTAAGAGCACAAGGCATAAAAAATTATTTCATAAGTCAGCTGTTAAGACAGCTCTTAAATTTAATACTTCAGATGTACATGGAGAGGAACAGAACACAAATATACGAAGACGTCTGATCTTAATCTCAATTAATCTCAGTGACTGACAGCTAGATTCTTTTGTTGCCTTCTGAAAACAGAATTACCGCTGTCAAAATAGATAACCAGGTTGCGTGTAACTATTGAAAATAAATTACCCTTCTTAAAGTCTGGAGGAATACCGACAGTATACAATTAAGTGAACAGTGAGAAACACTGAATAAAGAAAGAAAAAAAGAACATATATGCAGGATAATACAGGGTTGTTTTATTTCGTGGATTGTGTTCAACTGCATACACCTTAAGTAAATCAGTTATAATATGTTACAGATTTCTAAACCTACTTTTCATAGATAGAAAGTATTTTTTTATTACTTCACGTTCCCAGTGGAACATAGGGTTCCAAGCTAAAGGCTTCTAGTTTCTGTAGCAGTGTTAATTTTTACAGGTTGGGGTTACTAACCTCATGCCTAACCTTTCCGCTTTACCAGTCTCACCACTGGTTTGGCGAGGTTTGGGAGTCCGTCGGCCGAGGATCGAACCCTGAACCATCTGCATGGTTGGCGAGCGTCCTAACCACTGTGCCACCGGTGCATAGATAGAAAGTATGAGCAACATAATTTCAAAGATGATGTAAGTAGACAACTATTTAGTATTAAAAGCGTAACTATTTATATAGTAATTTGAAAAAGGGGTGAAAAACAAGGATGGACTAGAGAACAGCAGAGTTAATTTATACATAATATGTTAGAGAGTTCAGATGGTGGGGATAAATTATTTTATTATTGTTCCCTTGGGTTCCAGTGGTAACATAGAGCTTTAACTGCATGTCTCCACTTACTTCTGTCTTGCTTCTGCTGTACTTTTCACCTGCATCCATGTTAGTCCATACTCTTTCAACTCCTCTTCACACGATCTCCTCTATATCACCCTTGCGCTGTCGTCCACTCGCTTCTTCCCTTTCGGCCTGGTTCCACTCGAGCAATGGCCTGACGCGCGCGCGATGTCACCCAGCGGCCTCCTCAGCGAGTTTCACTTGTGTTGATCTCTTCCCGGATAGAGACTTGATTATTTGATATGATCTTCTCAGGTCCCTTTTGCCTGATGCCTTCTCAGCTTCGGTGGCCAGATTGTCGTAGAATTGTCTTTTGTCCTTCCTAGCACTCTTCTTCACTTCTTTGTCCAGTGCTGTGTAAGCTGAACTCAGCGTCTCCTTCTCTTATCCGTCTTTGCATTGAATCATTTTGTCATTCACCATTCTCTTTTCCTATATTAGCTTCCAAGTTTCCATTGAGAGCCATTCCTTGTCTTGTCTCTTCTTTCTTCCTAGATCCGTTTAACACGTTTCGTTAAAAATCACCTTCAGAGAGTTCCAATGGTCTTCCACGCATGATTCTTCAGTGATGTCACGTAGTGTTTCCTGCTTTGCTCTGACAGTTGCAGTGAAAGTGTCCTTTGTGGTTGTGTCCTTCAGTTTTGAGTGTTGAACTTGCATTGTGGCCTATCCCCAGCTGGTGTGGGTAGATAGTGAAGTAAAATTATAAAATAGATAAAATAATTTAATTTCGTAGATTTTAAGCCTAAGTAGTAAGTTCAATTCAGTGAATGAAAATCAAAATTAAGATTAAGTGAAATGTCAAGCAACAGAACAAAACACAAAGGTACACAAACAAAACAATCACAGTTACCACAGTAGTGAGAGTTTACTCACACTATCTTTCTGTACGCATATGTGGGGTCGAAGTCTCTCGATGACAATGGCTTCTGCTAACCGAAGCAACTATGTTTTTCTTTGTGTAATGATTATTTTGAAAGCCTGAGTAATTTCCACTATATGTCCCATGTCAATTACGTGTCTGACGATTGTACTTGACAAAGCTTTGCTACCTTTCAAATAGAGACTTTCAGAGATATGTTCGCAGAATCTAGTAGTTTCTGCGGGAAGTGCAGGGGAATTGGTAAATGCATTTGAAATTGACATAAGCAACATACATATCTACTTTTGACTGGGTTAACGAGCGCACTGTGTTGTGAAGTAGAATGACTCCATCGGCGGGAAATCTTCTTTTTAATGCACCTTTAATTCTCTTTCCTGTTCTTATGGATACTTCGCTTTTGTACGCTAGACGGATGAAAACTAGTTTCTTTTCAACTATTTCAGGTTTCGGTCTAGGTGCTTCTTCCTTCTCACATTTTGATATGAACTTCCGAGGGTATACATTTTTGATAAGGTTGTTTTTGATAACTGCAAGTTCGTCATCGATTTTATCTTTCGAATACAACTCCCTAGCTCTGTTGAAGAGCGTTTTCACCAAGCTCCGTTTGTAGCCGATTGGACGGAAACTGTCATAATTCAAGTATTAGCCAGTCTATGTTTCTTTTCTATAGATGGACTTTTCAGTTGTCCCATCATTTATTTTTTTATGTTGGTATCTATGATGTGGAACTGATTGTCGCGTTCATGGTCCATTGTAAATGTTATGTGAGAGTGAGCCGCATTGAGGCTTTCGAACAACGTAGATGCGCGATCCATACTGTTGCAAACCACAAACGTTTCACCAACATACCTGCAGCTTCATTCGTGTTAGTTCAAGATGAGCCATGAATCTGTCTGCAAGAACAGGACCCGAAGGTATACCTACAACCACCACTTCGGGACTGGACGTTCTTTGTACAGAAAAGTAGCAATTTTCATAACTCCTCTTCAGGAAGAGGAAGTAGTTTGGATTGCTGCCGTATGATTCTCACTGTCTCTTCAGTGGGTATGCTTGAAAACAGCGAACTTACATCGTAGATATGGGAAGATTTTCTGAAATGTTCATTTGGTCTAATGCTTATGAGAAGTGGAAGGAACCCTTGATACTGTGGACTGGTAACGTTTGTCCAACTGGTTCTAACTTTTGTTCCAACCCACCAAGCCAGTTTATGGTATAGTGATTTCACCACTGACATTATAGGTCTCAATCGCGTATCAGTTTTGCAGATTTTGGGTTGAACATACATGAACGGTAGGCGTCAACCCCTTGTTTTGAGGTCATTATAAGTGCTGTTGTCGATTAATCTTTCTTTGAGCAGTTCCCTTAGGTATCTATTGACTTTGTTTTCTAAGGCAGCTGTTGTGTCGTTTTCTGACTCCTCCACTTGGAATCTTATCGTATCACTGAGAAACACTGTCATTTTGAAGATGTAGTCTCGCCGGCTCATTATTACGATGCCCAAACCTATGTCTGGTTTAAGAATGACTTTCTTAACATTGTTTTGCAGGTTTTTTAACGCCAGCCTGTGCTTTTTAGTAAACACTTTTAACTGTGCAGGAAGAGAAATATCATACTGGTCTGCAATATCAACCATTCTGTACTTAAACCAAACATTTTCATCCTGGTCTACAGGTTTCAAATCTGATGGTCGGTCGTGTAAATACATACTTGATGGTAGAGAAATGTCAACGCCATGTTTTCGATGTAAGCCGTGAATATTATAAACTATGAAAATAAAACGCTTCATAGTCAATTACTTAAAATTTGATGAGTTCAGAGAAAGTGTGTTCAATGCCTTCACTCAGCTGCTTGTTATATGCACTAGGCTTTATTTTTACAAAATACTATGAAAGTTACACCAGATAGGTCGCAATGTCCAATGTCAGGAAGTATTAGGTTTAAAATTAAGGAAAGTAAGTTTAAAACTATGTTTTTGATACTCGAACTAATTCTCAGGAGTATTGAAGAAATACAAGCTGAATGAAGCCCTTCAATTTACAATCACTTTCCTAACTCAAACCTATAATTCAAATATGCAGCAGTGTATCGTGAATTTTTTTAAAGAATGCATAACCATTATATTGTTGAAATATGTACTTTTCAGTCATATCGATATATGGTAGGAGGTATTATTAAAGAGATTAGTTTTGACTACATCATGTTGGTCTAGGAGCTGAAAGGAAATAACTTGAAACTTGATGATACTTGAATTTTGATCCTTCTGCTTACATAACCATAGGCAACAGTGACAAAAGTGAATGCTGTTAAACAGTTGGATTCATGTGAGGGTGCTCGATATCCGGAGATGACAAGGTGTTCGAGGATCGAGCTATTGCTATTCTTCTTTTCTCCTCTGGCTAACTAAGCTGGGCAGTGTTCCAGGATATGTTTGTGGACTTGACGTTGCGTACGGCCGATATACTTTGCTCCACACAAGCAAGTTAATTGATAAATACACATTGAAGTGGCTAAAAGCGGTATCTTGTCCTTAGTGTTAGACTGGATTAACTGTCTGCAGGAAAATGTTATACGCAGAGTAGCTGTTGGAAATGTCTTCTTCAGACTTTTTGAAAGGCGGTTTCTGAGAATTTCCTCTGCGATGTCACCTTTGAATGATAGGTTCATGAAGAAAGTCTTCTCAGGAACCGTTGTGATGTTTGACACCGGAGGCCTCTCCTTCATGTTTTTGTCGATGAATCTTGGTGGATACCCATTCTCTAATAGGGTTTCCGAAAGAGAAACCTGGTACGTACATTGTGTTCAAGAATTAGAAAACTCTGCTTGGAAGACATGGTAGAGAAAGAATTAAATTTATTACGTGAAACCCGCTAGAGAAGAAGAAGCTGTTGACCTAGTTTGCGCGCTGATTGACACCAGTCGCCAAGGTTTATGCCCTCTCAAAGATATGAACCCATTGCTGCATTACCCTTGAGTTATTCAAGTTCATGACTGTAGGCGTTCAATGTTCGCATTAATCAGTACCCAATGCCATTTGTTTAGCCCTTATTGTTGGTACCGACTGAATTCTATCAGTTGAGTTCAGAATGTGGTCTCGCCACCCTGATGGATTTGAATGAATTTTTATCAGTTAGTTGGAGGTCAATCTTCTAGGTCGGTGGTCACGTTACGAACTTAACTGATGAGATTCAGTCAACGCTACCAACAACTAGACACATAACGCTGATTACTCTACAATGACCAATCAGTGAAAGCGAAAATCGTTTTCACTGATATATCTTGTTACTTTAACGCTTTCGTCTCCTTTTTACAATACAGTCTGGGAATGAAATCAGGAAAAGAAGTGTTACTCAAATTTAATTTAAATAAGACAAATTAGTTTTCAAAATAATAAGATGATTTAAAAAGGTTGTAATGAGAAGTCTACAGCTTCATTTGTATGCGCAAATGAGACTGAATAATTAATTATTCCTATTCTACATTTCAATAAACATAGTCACGTGATGCGCAAAACAAAAAAGATATCAACATTTTCAATGAAAATTTAATCTTCTTACTAATTTTTGATAAATAATAAATAATTCTGTAGCAGTTACAACATAAACAGAAAAACTGTCTGAACAGTAATATTCTCTCTACTCAAACAACAAGCAACAAGGTGGTTTTTTTAAAAAAAATATCTTCCTGCGTAATCTGATGATAATGCATCAAACCTCAGTCCAAACGAAATTAACTCAGTCAAACTGCAGTAATCAGTAAAAAAAAGGGGATAATTTAAAACTCTAAAAATAATTAAAAACTTCTCAAATGTATGAGTTTTTGCATGTAGGTTAAATTCACTGCTGAAGATTGGATGGCCACAAAGTATAAGCATCTCTGACAAAGAACTCATGAAGAACCTATTGCTCAACAAACATTACAAAATGAAGTGAAGATAAGTTAAACATAAGTGAAGACACTGTTGCAATGCATTCCTGACCATCTACTTTAAATTACTACAAAAATAATTTTACATGAAGCAATAAAATCATGCGGATAAGGATAAAACGGATCCATTTTATTTGAATAGAGTTATTAGAAGACGGAGATTATCTGAAAAGCAATGTGATTTATTTGCGCTATACATTTCGAACAATCTGATCACACATTTATTTGTCAAGTCTTTATATATGAAGAAGTTAAATTAAACAAAGTGACAAAAAGAGAATTAGGAAAAAATAACACAACGTTTGGTAATCCAATCAAATAAGGATTACCAAGGTAGGTTAAGAGTGTTGATAAACTGTTTTTGAATGCACAGGGGGGGGGTTAAGTTTATGAATAGCTATAGCCTCAACATACTTCAGTAAGCGCCTTTGACCGTTTTTATAGATAACCCTAAAGGCTGAGTTAACATAAATCTTATGGTTCATTTAGATTAGATGTTTAGCTATAGACGAAGTTGGTAGTCCGATGCCTGTATCTATTGGTTTTTCACAACTCATATGTTTTTCTAACCATTTAGGGATATGCTCTCCCACCCTCACATGCAAAGCGCTATCATTCCTCCCTATGTGTGTGTGACCACACACATTCACACGAAAATTGGTAAATAGTGTGGGATGTGACATAATCACTTGTGCACTTTTGAGGTTTACAGTGGAGCATATTTTTAGCTTTTTCGGCAATTACAAGCTGGGCTGCATAATAGGTTCTACGGATGATCGAACTCAACCTTTGTCTCAATATCCTACTATTTATTTCCCTGTTATATGGTAATTTGACGAAAACATTTTTCTTAGGGGCGGTATGGATTGTAGGTTTGGAGATGAGTTGATTTCTACACCTGTTTAAAAATTTTAAAGGATATCCGTTATTAACAAGAGTATTCATTAATATTTCGTTTTCTTTGTCTATAACATCAGCTGTACAAATACAAATACGTTGAATCCTCTTAAATAGACACTTCACTAAGCCTCTCTTATACTGTAATGGACAGAAACTGTGAAAATTAAGGTATTGTCCTGTCCAAGTGGGCTTTCTGTAGATATTGAGCCATCACCTCTTCGACTCAGAAGTATGTCTAAAAATGCAAGCTGGTTGCAACTTTCTTCCTCTCATGTAAGACTAATATGAGTCTGTACAGAGTTAAGTCTGTCTAATAGGCGACTCGCATCTTCATGATTGTCGCATATCAAAATGATATCATCTACATATCTCCTACAGAATGGCAATTTTGAAATTAAATCAAGGGATAAGTTTTCAACATAGGACGTATAAACGTCAGCTAACAAAGGTCCTAATGGACTCCCTATCATTTTATTTCGTTGATATCTTATAGCCTGATTAATAAAGTTTATGTTGGCTACTTAAGTCATCTGTTGGGCATTTCTTCAATGTCATTGCCTTTGAATTCTAGCTGCATGAATACAAACCTTTTATCCACAGTAGTATTCTTACATCTTCACTTTCCCTTTATTTTTCTCATATCTGTTGGTAAATTTTTGTGTGTATTTATGGTGTCGAATTCATTTCACTGTAATGTACAACTAGAGCATATCATTCTCGCACTTTGAAATGTTATAACTACTGTCCCCTTTTAGTTACTTGGATAAAATCTTTTAAAGTTCATGTAAGTGTCATTTCACGCATTTTTCTTTTTGGATCGACAGGTCTTTGAAGTATACTATCTCTTCCACATCGAATAGTGATATACGGAAGCATTACTGTTATTATTTCTTACTACATTCCTTCGCGTTCCGACTAGAACATTTGGCTTCATGTTTGAGCTCTGAATTTTCAGTACCAGTGATGTTTAATTTTCCATAGGATGAGGTTATTAGCTTCACTCCCCACCTTCCCTCTTTCCAAGGAGGGAAGCCGGGGTTTAAACATCTGACCACTTGCATAATTGGAGAATATTCTACCACTAGCCCATAGATGCACAAGGAATGTTGAACTCTAAATCAACTTCATATCCCACGTTGAAGTCAATGTTGTTGTAAATACTGATAGCATTTCCTAATATATGGAATGAATTACATTGTAAATATGGTTGTAAAAATTCTCTATACTTTATTAAGTAGATACGCTGATTTATCTTCATGTAGTGATTATTCTTGTTCACTATGTGTTTCTCGATTGAACTCAAGCGATTCAAAATTATGATAGAACTATTAATTTTGGTTATTCAGGTTTCAAATCTTTAAATATTCCCATTTTTAATATTAGAAGAAGACATATAAGCGAACAATATTGTTTTCAATTAGATCTTCTTTAGGCTTTACTCTAATTTATATAGATTTATATATAGAGTAAAGCCTGAAGATCTAATTGAAAATAATATTCAAGTGTTGGTTTGTAGGGATTTGATTGGTTTCAGGATTTCACCATGAGCTGACGTTAGTTAGAGAACCATTGGAAAACCAGCTGCGAGTACTGCACAGCTGTTTTGTCCTAGTTTGGGACTCTTCAGCAGTACGTACCCACCGGGATTCGAACCCAGGACCTTTCGGTTACAAGGCGAGCTCGTATACCATTAAGCCACTGGGACCCGATCCAATGGTCCTTCAATTCTAACTTCCGCCAATTCACGACATAGCCCTATTCAGGTAGGCAGTTACCTGGATTCCAGTGGGAAGTTGTGACCAGTAGTGTGCAGCGGGTCGGATGTGAGGTCAAATACTCTCCGTAGACATTGTCTAGCGATCGTGCTATGTCGTGAATTGGCAGAAGTTAGAATTGAAGGACCATTGGATCGGGTCCCAGTGGCTTAATGGTATACGAGCTCGCCTTGTAACCGAAAGGTCCTGGGTTCGAATCCCGGTGGGTGCGTACTGCTGAAGAGTCCCAAACTAGGACAAAACAGCTGTGCAGTACTCGCAGCTGGTTTTCCAATGGTTCTCTAACTAATGTCAGCTCATGATGAAATCATGTAACCAGTCAAATCCCTACAAACCAACACTTGAATAACTATTTTCAGTTTCAATCCCAGACAGATATCTAAATATAATTTTCTTGTATAAAGAAACTTTTTATGTGGATTTAAAGTAGCTTTCAGTGCAGTGATAGTAGTATTAGTTTCCAAAAGATAACACTTTAGCAAGTGTCATATACGTGGAACCTTCTACTTTACATAATCTTTTAATAACTTAAGTGTCAACAACAAAAGCTGTTAAATATCGAGACCTCAGAGATTCTAGACCTATCGGTGGTTTCAGATTACTAAGCAGAACACTATACACTGTAAACGACTCACAACAACAGGAAACGGTCAGACAACACGACTGTTTATTCTTCAAGCAATAATGAAACAGATTTACAAAGGTTAATTAGTATCAAAGTCTGTAAATAAACGTTAATTTAATATACAACAATACTTCTGATCGTATTTCTCCAATCTTCTGCTAACCAGTACATGATTAAGCAATGACAGCCTTCTTATCTCCCGCCAGTATGCAGATCAGTCCAAACAAACAAATGACTCTATTTCACCAGCACTGACAAGAGCATACTTGGAAATCGGTATTTTACTTTAAAAGTTCTACAAATAGTATTTTTATTTTATTTTTATTTTTGATTACAGCTTGATTCCACACTGTATTTTTGGTACAAGTATAGAATTTTCAGCATGGATATAGGTAGCCCAAATTTTGCAGGCCGACCATAGATATCAGGTGTTCGTTGGCAGAGGATTGAACGTCGGACGATGTGCATGGTCGGAGAGAGTCCTAACCACTGTGCCACCGACGCACACAATTATGGATAGAAAATGGATTTCCAAGCTTCTTTATTCGTCTAAAATTCAGAAGTGTGTGTAGCCATGAGATATTTCCACATTTTATTTGCTAACTAATAATTTAAAAATTTTATTTGATGATAATGCCAGCTATATTTTAGCTACGTAAACTAGTTTTAAAACAATGAATCCAATAGAGATAACATGACCTGTTCAACTATGTCTCTTCTGTCTCGATTTCTATGAGATGATAGACAATATTGCTTATATGAAGCGACATAGGTTAACAGATTTCTTAAATTAAAACTAATATTGTTCGGGCTTGTATTCAACAGGACCAAAATAGTTTAAAAAAATTACTCAGCTTATTTTGAATAATAGAAAAGTTAATCCACATATGATGCGGTAATTTGTTTAAGTAGCGATACTCAGATCTTTTAATACTTTATTTCTTATTTTATTTTATTAAAACTTGATTCCACACAGTATTTTGGTACAAGTATGAAATTTTCAGCATGTGATATTGGTAGCCCAAATTTAGCTGACCGACAATTGACATCAGGTGTGTGTCGGCCGGGAATCGAACCCCGGACCATTTGTTTGGTTGGTGAGCCTCCTAACCACTGTGCCACCGACTCACTATCATTTAGATAAAAATAAGTAAGGAATGTTTAACAAAATATCAAAAACTCATGAAATGATTGGACTATTTACGTTCACCTTTGACCCTTTGCATACAGTATAGATCATGAACACTTGTAAACATATCATTATTAAAACAGCACTTTGTTCTATTGTTTGAGTACAAACCCACCAGCCAATCATAGGTGGAAAATACAGTTAGACTTGATTGCCCTAAGTTCATCACCTGTTTTGTATTTGAAAAAAATTATGACTTAGAAGATTTGATAATTATCAGAGATACCAAAAACTTTTACGATATAAATATAGACTGTGAAACGTAAGACTTCGTTTACCTTTTATCCCACTTAAAATGTATTCAAAATTTCTTCCCTTCACGTTCCCCAGTGGAACATAGGGCTTCAAGCTAGTGGCTTGAAGTTTCTGTAGTAGTGTTTATTTTTACAGGATGTGGTTGGTAGCCTCATGCCCAACCTTTCCTCTTTACCAGCATTATTTCTGGCTTAGCAATGTAAAGGTGTGAGTCGGCCGAGGATCCAACTCCGGACCATGTGCATTGTCGGCGAGCGTCCTAACCACTGTTCCACCGACGCACATTCAAAATTTTTGGAGACTATTAATTGAATCAGGTATGGATCAACACGGAGGTCTGCAGTTAAATGAATTTAACTTTGCTATACTGAAATTAGTGAGTTATCATATCAGTCCAATAAAATAATAATCATTTCGGAGAAGTTGTCAACTAATTTAAATGAGTACCGAGGTCGCACTGGTTGGCGTTTGGGATATTCAGCATTTAATACTAACAGAAACACACATCTATTTTATGAATAATGTTCTCCATTGTCAGAGAATTAAACTTAATGCGGTCTGCCTTAATCACTGGGCTATCTAAATTCTTTATCCATCAAGATATATCGTTATTACTGCGATTCAAATTATTCTAAACTTCTCATTACCACAATGGTGCGTCGGTGGCACAGCGGTAGAATGCTGGCCAGGGTTCGAGTCCCGGCTGACGCACTCCTTTACCTAGCTAAGCCATTGATAAGACTGGTAAAGAGGGAAGGTTGGGCATTGGGCTAGCAACCCCACACCGTAAAAAAATAAGCACCACTGCTACCGAAACTTCAGGCCTCTAGCTTGGAGTCCTATTTTTCACTTGGAACGTAAAGGAATACAAAATTGCCACAATGAGTGACAGTCTATACTTGTGTACAATTTTATATAACTTCCTACCTACCGCTAGGAATTTTTTCGAAAAAAGTCATGGGAGAACATCCTGGAGGAGCATTGAAGCATACTTCGGATGGAACACTATTGCTTCAGATGGTGTACTATGGATTATTGCATTATTTTAAGATTTTACATAAAGGGTAAATATCTTGTAATGGAATTCGTTGAAGATTCCGTATGATGTATAAACGCATTTTTCGGAATAAAGCTATTATTATTATTATGAATGTTTTAGAGAAACACTCTTTAAGCTAAAATTTTCCAGAAGAATTTCTTACCAGCATTTATTAATGACATTTAACTGTTGGTTATGTTGACAGAATTCCTGATCAAAGCACTGAAAGCTAGCAAAAATGATTACTACTGCAATAAACGCGTCTACTCTTAAAGATATTTAACTTTCATGAATATGTTTCTCAGTCATTTTCGCTAAACTAGGAGCATCACCTAGTAGAAGTACAGTAATTCAAGTGTTGGTCTGTAGGGATTTGATTGATTGGTTTCAAGATTTCATCATGAGCTGACATTAGTTACATAACGATTGGAAAACCTGCAGGGAGTACTGGACAGCTGTTTCGTCCTAGTTTGGGAATCTTCAGAAGTACACACCCACCGGGATTCGAACCCAGGATAGTAACTAAATAAATTTAATGAAAACTTTTTTCCATTCTTCTTTTTATCATGTACTTTTAAAACTTACATCAGTGTACATAAACTTCAAATTGTGATGTGTCACATAGAATAACCAATGAAATACGGACGTCATTTGCAAACACGTTTCTGATATTGGATTGAATACCGTATTTCAAAACAAAGCCAGCTAAAATACAAGGAAAAAAAGAGTTAAATATTATAAAAACTAATGCTGTCATTCACCTGCAATTTCATTTTATAGAGAATAGGTATTAGTTAAAGAGATTTGATCACTGTTTGCTAGCTTGCTGGCTCAATGGATCTTATTGATTTTCCATCATGCTACATAATGGTTCATTCTTAATCAAAGGTTACATACATTAAGACATTATAATAACCGTGAGTTACAAATTTCTAATTTCGCCTAAAAAACAATTCCCTGTGGAATGCACATACGTTTTATTATCTGTTAACTCCAGTCGCCTTAGAGAATGAAATATTTTGCATTAGAGAAACAGACAAGCTGAAAGGTCGTTTCAAAACAATGGACGGTGTTGTTGGCACAACAGTGAAAATAGAAGAAACACACTTGTTTTTAAATCTCCAGGACAGAATGGAAGGTTATTTGAAAAGAAACCTTTGAAACTGCATTCTTTTTGTAGTCTGTACCTCTAAAAATATCCAGAATGATCACAATTCTTGCTAATATACTGCAGAATTGAGAGAATATAACGATATCTGTTAAGCATACAGCCTTAACCTTCGTAAAATAGCCAGTCAGTCTTTAAAGTATAAATATAAGTAAACTTTATCTAAACAGTTTATTTTTTTAGATGAAGTGTCATAAAACTCAATTATAGCAAAACGGTGGCGCGAAAATTTACTGATAAAGAGCGGATGAATCGTTCCAGAATATATTGTGTGCTAGATTTAGCAAGCTCCCTCCTTCCCCATAATGTTACGCTAGTCTCCACTTTTACTCTGCTAAGGTCACTTACTGCGTTTGTTAACGAATATTTCTGAAAGTGATTTTTGGGCAAATTACAAATCACGTCAGAAAATAACTTTGTATAAGACTAGCAAATTTGTACTACTATTCTCCAATTACATGTGGGATCAAAATATCAACTGTTAAGTTGTATAAACCAGTTGATGAAGGACTTTTGAGAATTCACTTAGTCCCTAGAACCGCCAATTTTTTCCATAAAATAATAGATCCTTGGGGATTTACTACAGGTGTTTTGTGTAAGACATTAATCAATACTGAGCTCTTTGAATTCCTATACATCTGTGTAACAGCTTTACGGACATTAGTGATGTACGTATCTAAAGACTGCTGTTAGTTTTTATATGCATGAATTTGAAAATAAAGCTAGTAACGAAGTTATTGTAGTGTACTACAGATGTTCAGTTGTTCCCCTCATTAGTTATGTGCGGCAATTTCTTCGAACGATGTTCGTTAAAATCCACTCCCAATAGGAATAAAGCTTTTCTCGCCTCACCGTTATTTCTTTTAATATTCATAACTCTTAGATTCAGAACGACAAATAACTGAATAATTTGACTTCATTTTCATTCACTAAAGTCACTTCAAGTGAACAAATGGAATCCAAAGAAGATTTTAATATTTAATATCGTTTAATTCATATGAAGCGAAATAATATATAATTTTTCAGCTATTTTATAATCGGAAATAAAAACACAAAAATGAAGGGATTTCACCTATTTTTTTCAATGACACAATGTGCTAAATCGATATTTAATAATTCCCATTGTAGTAATAAGAAGACAATATTCAGCGAAGTGACTCTTTTCAACAAATTTATTATCAAGCTGTACAATCGTAAATATACGGTTCTTTTAAGGAATTATATCCGGTAAGGGAATTAGATCAAAGGTGTGAATACATGAAATAATAATAGTAGTAGTATGAAATGCAATTAAAATATTTGTGATTATAATCATGGTTTAATGTCAAGTGGCAAAGTGGCTAATGTCATATATAGAATAATACATGAGATGTATAGATTTTAGAAAGGTATACATAATTATAAGATTAGTAGACGAATATAAAATGTTACATAACACGGTATGAAATTTCATAAGATAGAATTCCTGCTTTTTCTACGTTAAAGACTTCTAAAGATAGCTGAGGCCTTGGCAATTCATGACTTTAAGCCAGACCTTTGTGTACAAAAGAAGTACGTAGAATCCCTACTTCTACCTTGGACGTAGAGGGATAGACATTTACTTATTTTGTTTATTTAGTTATCCTATGTACCTTTCCCTTATTACTACGGTTATTATTATTATTACTATTCTCACCCTGAATCTTTTCCACTTCACCCACTTGTCATTTTGAACCCACAATTATTAATTTTTATATTTTTTATTTCTACAATATTGAATTCTATCTTATGAAATTTCATACCGTGTTATGTAACATTTTATATTCGTCTACTAATCTTATAATTATGTATACCTTTCTAAAATCTATACATCTCATGTATTATTCTATATATGACATTAGCCACTTTGCCACTTGACATTAAACCATGATTATAATCACAAATATTTTAATTGCATTTCATACTACTACTATTATTATTTCATGTATTCACACCTTTGATCTAATTCCCTTACCGGATATAATTCCTTAAAAGAACCGTATATTTACGATTGTACAGCTTGATAATAAATTTGTTGAAAAGAGTCACTTCGCTGAATATTGTCTTCTTAAATCGATATTTATCGGCCCAAAGGGAAGTTGGGGATATCTTCAACGTTCAGTTATTTAACTCGTGGACGGTGACTAGCAGTAGAATTCAGGATGCGCATTTCGTCCTATTTGGGACTCGTCAGCTGGATGTACCTGCATTTCTCAGTGAGTGATGATGTTCCTACGAGACTCGAACCCAGTGTCCATAGTTTCAAACGCCAAAGCATTATCCACTAGACCATTTGGGCCACGAAAGCCACCTCTTGTGCATTGGGTCATATTAATTTTAATTGAATTTGAGATTTTCCCGTCGACTGATTGGACCGAAGTGCTCGGTCTCAGGTTGACATGTCGGCTTCTTGTGCCGATGCTTCGATGACGTCTGGGCATTTAATTAGTGTTCAGTTATTTGACTAGATATGTGATAGATAAACTAGAACATTGAAAAAAAACAGATGCTTTATCTTCAACTGGTCCAAATTGATTGTCACAAAATTCTGTCTACTACACAATCTGAGAATTGACTAACGTTAACATTTCACCGACTTTAAATCACTGATGATTTCCCCAGCACGCATTAATTTAAATTGACAAAAGATTTTATCAATGGATTATTCTTCAATGGAACTCAAACAGTAGACTTAAAAATAGTTACAATCTATTTTAAAAACCTATAATCTACTGCTAGAGTTAACCTTCACTTAAACACGCAATATATGGTTTTTCATGTCACAATTAATAGTGAAATTAAACGACACGCCCTAAGAAACAGCGAAGTAAACAAATCAGGATAGCAAAAAGAAAAACAAAAAAATGAAAAACAAATAAATTAATTTAGTAAACACGCTCTCCTTTTCTCTTGCAAGATTCGTTTTTCAAGTTCTACAGTATCATCTACAAATTGTTCATTGAAGAATTAAGCTTTTTTGTGTGCATTTATATTTGTGCACACAAATAAGAATGACCCATGGAAGTGCGTGTGTATTTTTTCTATTAACACGAATGCTTTTTTAAGTAATTATAAATGTTGTTGAAAAAATACTGCAAAGTTCTATCTGTGTGTCAAGATTTTATCCAAAAGCAACCTGAAACATTTATAGCTTTGGTAATATTACTTAAATTGTCCATAAGTTAGACTATTTATAATTTTTTTTAAATATTGTAAATTAGTAACTACCATGGAGATACAATTAAGCTTTCTCAACCTTTTCTGTATTTGTGAAGACTAAACGATTGACCACACTCTTTGTTTTTTTTAGTCTGATTTGTAATGAATATTTGTCTATCAAGTGTGCAGACAATTTTCACCCGGTGAAGTTCACCTTAAATCAGTCGGACGGTGTATGTTAAGTTTGACAATGTTTTTATCCTCAGTCAAAAGAAATGGTGGTAAGAAACATAATTATTATTATTGTTCCCTTGGGTTCCTAGTGGAACATAGGGCTTCAACTGCACATCTTCACTTGCTTCTGTCTTGCTTCTGCTGTACTTTTCACCTGCATCCATGTTAGTCCATACTCTTTCAACTCCTCTTCACACCATCTCCTTCATGTCACCCTTCCACTGACGTCCCACTCGCTTCTTCCCTTTCGGCCTGGTTCCACTCGAGCAATGGCCTGACGCGCGCGCGATGTCACCCAGCGGCCTCTTCAGCGAGCGAGTGTTCAATCCATCTCCACTTTCTCCTGCATATTTGTTGGGCAATTGGTTCTTGTTTTGTTTATTCCCAGCCAAAGTTTCTTGTTGGTGATTCTTTCTGGCCCGGCCACCTGATCTTTAGTATAGAGCGAAGACAGCTGTTGATGAAGGTCTGAAACAGGCTGTTGGAAATATTCTTTGTGACCCACCGGCCAAGTTTCTGATCCGTATAGAAGAACTGACTGAGTTAACGTAGTTTGTATTGAAAATCCGACCAAATTTTGTTGTTGATGCTGGCTGAGTGACGAAGATTTCCAGATTGGTTGTTTCAAGTTGATGAATGTGTTTCTCGCCTTCCCGATTCTCGCTCGATTTGACATCCTCGTCCGTTCCCCCTGTAGTTGAGACAATGCTCCCTAGATAAGTGAGTGAATGAAGTAACCTCTTTCAAATCCATCCCGTTGATAGTGTTTTGGGCTGGATGTTGCTGTTTTTTTTGTTGTTGGTTGGTTATTTTCATCACCTCCGTCTTGTCTATGTTCCCATGGAGTCCTGTCTTTGCTGGCTGCTTTTTCGACCAGTTTGTCGGTTTTCGCTTGTAATTCTTCGATTTTGTGTGACACCAAACATAAATCATCTACGCGCGAAATCCAGGTCTTCTAGGTTCTTCATGTCGGTCGGTCCTGGATATCCCTGTCTTCTCGTTTCCCACTGTCTGATGCATAATCCAGTCCACCACAGTTAGGAATATCATTGGTGGTAGTAAGCACCTTTGTCTGACCCTTGTGTTTACTCTAAACGCCTCGCTGAGTTTTCCGTTTTGGATTACTTGACACGTGCCGTTGTCATACAGCTGTTGAATAAGGTTGATGAATATTTGGGGTACGCCGTAGTACTAGAGCAGTTTCCACATTACTTCACGGTCAACGCTGTCTGGTGAAGGCCTTTTCAAAGTCTATAAAGTTGAGGTAGAGGTTTGATTACCATTCCATGCTTTGTTCGATGATGATGCACAGAGTCAGAAGATACACAAACCCAAAAGTCAAACTAAAGAGTGATTTTTACGTTAAACCAAGAAACTTCTTTATGATATAACCTCCCTCAAAACCACCAAATGGGTGTCACACTTTAAAGCATTTTTAGGTATTAAAGGAAACCAACGACGGCCATGTGTATTTTTTATAGCAGAGCTCCTTTAAAATTATAGGTTTCCAGACCGTAGGTGTTACGAATTTCCTGGAATAATTTGAGCGCCGAGTCAGATTGATTCATTATAAATTATTTAAATTAATCCCAGCATGTTAAGAAATCAAAACAAGATTTTTCTGAACGTTTCGCCGTGTAAGCCACAGTTCTTCAGCAGATTTATCTGCTGAAGAAGCTGGGACTCCTTTAAAATTGTTCATCTAATAGCCATCTACTAACTAACAAAGTCGTTATTACTATTATGATCAATTATTTCATTCTAGATGAAATCGTTATACTGTATGAACGATTAGGTAGTAGATCTGAAGTCTTTCTTTTGTTTTGTCAAAGATGGGTTGTAACGAATGTCAACACTTCACTGTTCAAACACGACACATAGATGTCATTAAGATATCTTTGAAAGCTTCTTTATAACGGGTTCGTGTTTATGCAGCATTTCGTAACAGACCTGAACAGGTGATGAGTTTCCACTCCACATACACCTGCTGTCTCCTGTTTCCTAAAGAAAGACAATTTCATTAGACAGTAAGAGGTGGTCAGCTGTAATCCCTAATTTTATTGGGGCACTTTGTTTCTTGATCCGTACAAATCTGTCAGGATGAATACAGAAAGTTATCACAAATTCGTTTATCATTTTTTAAGTCACATTAGATTAGAGTCTTGAAGAAAAAAACGGAACTTGAAAAGAATCAGGAAATGTTTTTTAATTATTGTTAGTGGTTATTTTACCGCGCATAGATAACTGTCTGTAGATCATTATTTATGCCATGATAAGTAACACTTGAACAAATCTAAAAAGGATATTTATTTAGTTAATCTCTTCAAGTTCTACAAACGTACGTACAGAATCGTTAGTAGATTTTAGTTCAGATTATGTATATGTGGTATTATGCATAAATCCAGCACTGAATTGAGGGTCAGATATCAAAGTAACTGATCACTGGTGACATGGAATATATAGTTGTGAAAAGTGATGACTAATTTGTTTAAGATAATTTGAATTTCCCGTCGACTGATATACGCTGAGCCTGAGTGCTTGGTCTCTTGTTAGTATGGAGATCTGATGGTTAACATGATATCAAAAATTCATATCACTGATTTATGATTAGTCTTCAGATTGAATTTTATTCGGCATGATAATAAACTCTATATAAATGAAACATAACGTCGAAAATAAGGGGAAAAAATGATGTGTGTGGCAGTGTACTAATAATAAATATTAAGTTAAAAAATTTTTTCATATAGATGTCCAGATACAAAGGTGAGTAAAAAAGTTGAAAACATGAAAATAAGGGATGTATGCATTCTGGACGAAGATTCATACCTGAATGGTTGAAAATGCGACAGTTCAGTCGGCAACAATTTGATCTGCAAATGTATGAAAATTTATGTCCTGTTGATTTTTATAGAAGGTATTCACTGATATTAGTTTGACTCTACTGTTTTTGATTGGGTGGAGGACTTCATCATGAGCTGACATCAGTTAGAGAACCACTGGAAAACCTGCAGGGAGTACTGGACAGCTGTTTCGTCCTAGTTTGGGATGCTTCAACTAAGTAGATGGTCTCAGTGTTGATAGTGAATTATTCCATTTTTTTCAAAGGTTCATTGTGAAATGATAAAGTTTATGTTCTTCAGCTTGGTACTATGATTAAGTTTCTTATTCACAGTTGAGAAATATGAAATATCATTCAAAAATATGAAATATCAATTCACTGTTTGACATCACCGACAGAAGTTGATAGCCTCACACTAGATGTCTGAACCTTGTATTATTATATCCTTTAATTGCTAGAGGATCATAGGGCTTCAGCTGCCCTTCTCCATTGCCTTCGGTTTTCTGCCAACTTTTTCACCCCGCTCCAAGTCTGCCCACATGCTTTCATCTCCTCTTCACATGACCTCCTCCAATTCACCCCACCCTATCACCGACGACCAACTCGCCACTTCCCTTTCGGGCTCCACTCGAGCGATGGCTTGTCTAGTGATGTCACTTGATGGTTTCCTCAGCGTATGGCCAATCTATCTCCATTCCTTCCTGCCTATTTGTTTCACAATCGGCTCCTGTTGTGTTGGTTGGCTCATTGCCAGAGATCCCTGTTCCTGATCTTTTCTGACCGGCCATCTGATCTTGAGCACTAGTGAACGAAGACAACTGTTAATGAAGGTCTGTAGTTTGTTTGAGGTGCTCTTTATGACGCGCTGGTCAAGTCTCTGATCCATACAGTAAGTAGCACTGACTTCACATTGGAGTTGAAAATCCGGATCTTATTTTCGATGGTGAGGAGTGCTGTTGACCTCCACACAGACTTGAGCGTAATGAAAGCTTGTCTTGCTTTTCCGATTCTGCCTTTGATATCCTCGGCAGTCCCGTCAGCCTGCATTTGAAACCATGCTTCCCAGCTAGGTAAAGGAAGTTGTTTCTTTCAGGTTCCTCCCATTTATGCTGACTGTCGTCTGTTGTTTTTGCTGTTGCTGTTCGTGTTGGCCAGGAATCTTCATCACCTCTGTTTTCTCTATGTTCACCTGAAGTCCTATCTACTCTGGATGCTTCTTCTGACAACTTGTTGCTTTTCACTTGCATATCTTCCAATTTGTGGGAAATCAGATATACATCATCATCGGCGAAGTCCAGATCCTCCAAGTCTCTTTTTGTGTGAGTTCATTTTATGCCTGTTTCCTCATTTCCCGCTGTCTGTCGCATTATCCAATCTACTGCAATCAGGAAGATCATTGGCGATAGTAGACAGCGTTGCCTCACTCCCATCCTCACTTCGAAGGATTCCGTGAGTTTTCCGTTGTGGATTACGGGGCATGCAGCATTGTCGTATAACTGTTGGATGAGATGTATAATTGTCGATGGCAGCCTGTAGTAGCGAAGTAGTTTCCAAATGACCTGTCGATCGACGCTGTCTGAGGCGTTTTCAAAGTCGATGAAGTTGAGTGAGGTGGAGAGGTGACTGCCACTCCAAGCTTTGTTCAATGGTGATCCGTAGAGTCGCGATTTGATCAATACATGATTTGTTTCTCCTGAATCCGGCCTGTAGATCACTGACTCACCCATAGACAATTTGGTGAGCCCATTCATGTTCCATCTGCTTTCACATATTTCCAGCACTTGGATTCCGTATCTTTTCATCTCGTTTGCGATCTGGGCAGCTTTTATAATCTCGTACATAGTGCGGACGTTCCATGTCCCCACACAGACTTTTTCTTTTGGCACAAAGAGATTCATCGTGCTGAAGTTTCTGTAGCAACTTTGTTTACGGGGTGGGGTTGCTAGCCTCACGCCTGAGAAAGGAATTGGTACATTAAGATTAGTAAACCAAATTAGGGAAATATAAGTCTGAATTATATGGCTGTCATAATCCACACTTTTCTTATAACTCTTTTAATTTATGAGACTTATGGTTTAACATCAAAATAAATTTGAGAAAAAAACCCTACTGGTTGGTTAAATTGAAACCTGTCAAATGGAAGAAAAAGCCAGATTTATTTCTTATTCTTAGCACTTTGTTCCTTTACGTTCCCAGTGGAACAAATGACTTCAAGCCAGAGCTTTGAAGTTTCGGTAGCAGTTTTGTTTATTTTTTTACCGAGTGGCGCCGCTAGCCTCATGCCCAACCTTCCTTCTTCATCGATCTTATTATTACCAGCTAAGAGAAGTAAAGCAGTTCGTCGATTGAGGACCAAGCCCCCGACCACATGAGTGATTGGCGAGCATCCTATCACTAAGCCACTGACGATGAAAGTTCACAAAAGGAACTAATTGCTTTAAATGGTGATTGAATAGAAATAGAAGAACCTAGGCCATGACACCACCGAATCATCAGCATTCAATTTAGTGGATCTAGTAGCTGCATTGACTAATTCACCACAACCTAGTCGTCCCAATGATATTACGTTAGAGACTGGAGGGAAGAAATCAACCCGCATTTCAGCTGTTAAACCTTAGTCCGTTTTTAGAACTCAAAGACTTGGAATAAACTTTTCTATATGCTGCGCCATGACCTTATGACAGTGTCGCAGATGGCCATTTTGGAGTAGGTGGAATGGAATTCCAATGTTTGAGCCACTAAACCAAATCTCCAGTCAGGGTGACATAAATATCTGACTATCATTTCACTCGTTTGGGGTATCAGACTGAGTATCAGACAGTTGAATCATCAAGTGATTCCAGTCTTCCTGTCAAACAAACTTTCACATCAATTCATATTGCATGAATACAACAAACTCTTCAGAAATCCATGCACACGAATGAATAATAACGACAACAGTACAACAAGATAGCACGAAATCTAAGGGGTGTGAGCAAAGTTTGAAGAAGGCTGTGTGCCATATGCATCGGCCTCACCCTGATATTGTCTGTCTCCTTTTATAATGTTTTAGCGATCCGTCTTGGTTCACCATTCACTGGCTGGATGCTTCACAAGCCTGTGGCTTCGTGCTGGACTGCATGTACACTGGCCTCGTAGACTTGCTTCCAGCATCCAAGGCTCATTTCAGTTATTAAATAAACTGAACGGTAAATAACTCCAACTAAGATAAGTCCAGAAGCGTTAGAGTAGATGAAGAATATCAAAAATTAACACAGCTGTCGAAATTAAAAGACTTACCAAAGTAAACCTATACAAAGTAGGATTAATTGATTGTCAACAAATTTATTAGCCAAACCAAATGTTTAACAGACAGTCGTGGTCAAGAAACTGAATCCTCTTCTTTGTTAAACAGCACTACAGATGGATCCGAATATGAAAGCTCTGTAAACTAAATTTAACTCTTTATTAATACCAGAACTATTAAATTCTTAACACCTTTTCTCTTTTCCTAGATTTTTTCATTCCCTGCCTTCTGAACAGAACAAGGATTTCAAACTTTGAAGTTTGCATAGCAGTGGTGTTGCGTATTCTAAGGGGTGTGGTAGCTAGCCTCACCCCTAAACTTTCAGTCTTTTTCGGAGTTTCCACCCACTAAATAAGATTTAGGTGTATGTCGACCAGAATTTGAATTCAAACCACACGTGCTACTTCATTTATTCTTGAGAATGAAAATTTTAGACAGTATAGAAATCAAATGAAGTCTTATAGTTTCTATGCCCACAAGGTTACCTGAAACACGAGGGAATTAACCTGCCTAACTTCCAGTTGACAGTAAATGGGAAGAATAGGATGACATTGGAATGTCACTACAAAAATACTTCATACTCAGTTGTTAGACTTGCATATTCATCACCATTGAAAACATTTCCACTACATAATAAAGTGAGTCAGTGTCTACAGGTGTTTGAACAACTCAAGATAAAATATTAGATTCGCTTTATTTACACTGTAAGTACTTTTAATCATTTGTTACATTAAAAAAAAAAATACTGCATAAATATGCTACGTCTAAACGTGATGAATGCTGGCAAATTATTACAGCATAATTAAAATGTTTTGCAAATCAGTTGAGTTCTTTTTTCTGATAATTTCGAGATTAACTTTTCATTTTTACTAACTTAAGCTATGATTTATGAAACTACTTGCGGCTCACAGTATTTGTAAAAAAAAATATTAGAAAAACACTGATGATTAGATGGCATTCACGATGCTTTAGCCTTTGAGAAAAAATGTCAATGAGAGAAAATGAATAAAGTCTCATGAAAAAGTTACTTTAAAGAAGTGTTCAACTTTAACACTGTGATGAACTTAAACAGAGGTATATCACCTTTCATTCAACTGTAGAAAGCAGTGAAATTATTTTGCCAGGGATTTATTGCCTCAAAGACTGATTTATCTATTCAGATGTTTTCGGTACAGGTAGTATTCACTTCGCGGTTATAACGCGTTTATCAATTCAAAAGAAAATTTTCATCTTTTTAGTGACTAACTCATACAAAATGTCGTGGAATATAAATTGGTTAGTCAGTGAAGATGACATAAACTGTCATGCTAAGGCAAAGATACTTTTTATTCCTTCACGTTCCCCAGTGGAACATAAGGCTTCAAGCTAGTGACTTGAAGTTTCTGTAGCAGTGGTGTTTATTTTTACAGGATGGGGTTGCTAGCTTCATGCCCAACCTTTCCTCTTTACCAGCATTATTTCTGGCTTAGCGAGGTTTTGGAATGCATCGGTCGGGGATTGAACCGCGGACCATGTGCATGGTTGGCTAGGGTCCTAACCGCTATGCCACCGACGCACAAGGAAAGACATACCTTACTGAAATTAATATCATTTAGGCTTCTGAAATGCCAATTGCCAATGTGTTCTCGAGCATTTCAACTTATGAATAATCAAGGCTTTTGATACTATATTCCGTTTCTACCTTAAGAATATATGCCAGTAAAATACCGGTCTGAATATTTAATAATGTTCAAAATGAAAAAGCTTTTAAAATATTGTTTGAGAAAAGTGGTTACTGTATAGTTAATTGTCTAAACCGGACGTAAACAGATGGAAAGTTGGAATCGATTTCTTACTTTTTGAGTAACTGTATTGTGATCTTTATTTTTAGTTTTCTATACATAACCATTAATTTTTGATTGCATACTAGTCAGTAACTAGTGTAATGTGTCTAATCCTATCTTCACTGAAGACTGAATTCTATCAGTCAAGCTTGCAATGTGGCCACCATGCTAGGTGGCTCGCCATTACGGTGCACATTAATTTGATGGTATTAGATGGTTGGAGGCAATCGTCTGGAAGCCTTCGACCTAGGTTTCGTGGTAGTTGGCACTCATCAGCAGGGCGTATCGGCAACCTTGAAGGAACTCATATCCTTTCTGAGATTCGAACCTGCGTCACTCAGTAATGGCGAGCCACCTAGCATGGTGGCCACATTGCAAGCTTGACTGATAGAATTCAGTCTGCAGTGAAGATAGGACTAGAAACATTAAGCTAGTTACCGACTAGTATGCAATCAAAAATATCCAATACAGGAGGTCAATCGTGAACCTGAATAGTTCAATGGTAACGTCTCTGACTGCACCACTGGGTGACACAGGTTTGAATCTCAGAAAGGATATGAGTTCCTTCAAGGTCGCAGATACGCCTTGCTAATGAGTGCCAACTAGCACGAAACCTGGGTCCAAGGCTTCCTGTGGCCGATTGCCTCCAACCATCTAATAGCAATAACCATTAATTGGTTGAGATAGCATTATTAGATCACCTTTCTTCGATATATCATAGAATGCTTCAGTTGTTTCAGTTTCATCGTTTTCCAAGTTATACCTCATATTTAGATAAGAGAATATTTTGTTCAGTTTCATATTTACGGTAGGTATTCATACATGTACCTATAATCAGCTGATGAAAAGTTGATGAAAACTGTTCGTCGAGTAAAGACATCAAAAAATGACTAAGTCAGTCTTCATCAATCAGAATATCATATTTTCCTGCTTTTGACTGTGCAGAATCAATGAGTACTGTAAATAATTTGTAAACAATTAGATGACAGTCACTGAAATACTGAACTAAAGTTTTGTTATCTTATATTATTTCTATTCGCTAAAAATTTTTCATTCGTTCAGAAAATAAACGCGCAGACTTTTCTGACGCAGTGACAGGAATAAATAATAAAAATTGACTTTAGAGCTTTTCTTCTTCTTCTTTTTGTAATATCTCAGATCCTTATCAAACAAACAAAGCTATTACTTTCATCAGTGTGATAAAGACAGATATAGAATTTAAAGGAAACTATGCCATGCTAATAATCTCATTGCCTAAAGTAGTTGGTGTGCATCTTTCGTTTCATTTGCCCTTGTAAAGAGAAAAAACCCAAATATTACTGGTGTGATGTGTTCTACTGATAAGATTTGTCAGTTTTATATAAAGAAACATTCATCGATATGAAAATATCAAATAACGGAGAGATAGGACTGATGTCAAAGAGAGCAAATGAACCAGTGTTGAGGTGAAACACGAGAAGAAGACAAAATAAACGCAATACGAAGGGCAGAGGTAGAACAACACGGAATATCTATGCAAATGACAATTTACAGATGTATACATAATTTGGTTATGTGGAGATACCAAGTTTCAAATAAACATTCCGTTACCAAGTCTCTTGTCTTCCACCGTTTCACTGGCACGCTAAGATTTATCAAGGGGTAACAGTTTTGTTCTGTTAGCCTTTTAAACTCCAGTCTAACAATGAAATCGATTAGTCTCTTTCTCATAACTCTAAAATATTTTTGTAGTTAAAGCAGTGTAAACTTACGATTCCGGATAATCTAACTTCATATGTGACAGAAAAGAAGAGCCTAGAAACATAGATGTGTTGTAAAGGTCTTCAAAGTTTTACTCACCTAGACGTAAAGATAAAGCAGTTGAACAAAAATAAATGATAAACGAGACAATCATTGATCAGACCAAAATCATACGTCTGTTAAACAATGACGTCCAAGTTGACTTTATTATTACCCTTTCATCTTCACAAGTGTTTGAAAGGGAGACGAAAAAATGTAGGAAGTGGTCTTTCACAGTTTTAGTCAGAAAAATGTAACTGATAAAACTTGTGAAATACGTTTTGTTCCCCATTTTTCTAGTTTTTTAATGCAGCAAAAGATTAAATAAATTGAACAGAATAAAACTGAAAATAATTTCTCTTTCTATTATTGTCTCGGCGAGGCCCCGAGTTAAGCACTTTTGTGCGTCGGTGGCACAGTGGTTAGGACTCTCGCCGACCATGCACATCGTCCGACGTTCAATCCTCTGCCAACGAACACCTGATATCTATGGTCGGCCTGCAAAATTTGGGCTACCTATATCCATGCTGAAAATTCCATACTTGTACCAAAAATACAGTGTGGAATCAAGCTGTAATCAAAAATAAAAATAAAATAACAAGTAGTACCTAAAATGTGAACATGAAACAGATTAGAATGTTTGCGTCTTCTCCGTCAGAATCAGTGTTGTCTAAGCTTTTCAATTATCTACAAGTCTCATTTTACCAAAAACCAGCCTGCTGGTTAATCCAAGGTTTGATGCATCTTTATTTTCTCACACTATCCTGGTTGAAACCATAAACATCAGACACTAACTATCTAGTTAACTATCTATCTAGTTCTCTATCCTCTTGGTTTACAAATACAAACTTCCAAACAACTTTTTCTCAGACGTACCAAAATATACTATTTCACTATGATATCATCCTATCTCACTAATTTGATGATGTGGATATGCATTTTTTGAAATAGATATTAGATGATATGGATACGGAGAATCATGACCAAACTGATGAAAAATGTATTTCACGGCGTGCACCTGGAGTAGATTTCATTTCCAGGAAATCATTTCTCTCCAAGTGAAACTCACAAAGACGAAAACGATAATGATCTTTACTTTGCAGACACCAATTTTCATCGTGCTAAAGATGAAATTAGCTAAGAATGTATTCATGAAAAAATGACACATTAAAAATGATTCCTAATTCAACAGCTTTTTAGTAATGAGCTATGAAAGGCGTCTAGTATGCACCATCTAAGCAGAAATATATTGCATAAATAAAAGCTTACATAAGAACTTACTGTTTTCAACAAATGACAAAATGATTAATGGAAAACTTCAGAAACATAGCAATAATAGTGAAATCAGTTGTTGGCTAACTGATTAATATAAAATACATATCCTTCCCGCAGAAATGTACACGATACGAAAGGAACTGTTTACTGACACAAATGGAGATCACACTACCTCAAATTGCCCTACTCAGTTTATATTCAGATACTAAAGCAAATACACCTTATCTGGATGTATTTCACAGTATGTCTTTTAAAAACGTCGGTCGTAATGGTGCAGTCACTTTCAGCAATGCCATTTTTCACTTATGTGGCGACAGTCTTGTGGCATATTTAATCAGCAGTTAAGTGTTTTCTTTGTTTTCCCGGGTTCATATTCCTTTTTCTTCAAATAGGCAGCCTCTCACCCTTCCTTTTAAAGTCAACAATCATAATTCCCTGAGGTCAAAGAGGATATGTCAAGCTATCTCTTTTTATTAAATTATTGTTTAGAAATCAAGCGTTGAAATCAAACTATGGCACATGTGGCTAGCTGGAAGTGACTAAACTACATATTATAATATTATTCTTGTACTACTTTTCTTTTTTTGATTACAGCTTGATTCCACACTGTATTTTTGGTACAAGTATGGAATTTTCAGCATGGATATAGGTAGCCCAAATTTTGCAGGCCGACTATAGATATCAGGTGTTCGTCGGCAGAGGATTGAACCTCGGACGATGTGCATGGTCGGAGAGAGTCCTAACCACTGTGCCAGCGACGCACAGCTTTATCTTAGAATATTGTAATTCGCCAAAGATTCTGGAGCTTAACTTTCAAAAATTTCATGTTTGGCTTCCTTCTTGTGTTATTTTTCCTTCCAAGCGGTAGTGTAAAATAACTATAAATAAAGTTACTGCGGCGTCTGTGGCACGCATGATACACATATGAATTAGTTGAAGTTGATATTCAGCAGAATTTATTCGTGGAGAGAAAAATAAAAAAATGCTAACCAGGAGTACAAGAGAAAAGCTAATAAGCTCCAGATAAAAGCGGAAAAATTAAATCCAATGTTGAAAGCGGTAGGAATTTTCACATTAACGATTCTACTTGTTGTTACTAGCGATCTTTCTGCAGTTCAGCGATCACTGGAGTGAATATTTTACTTAAGGTATTTTGTTCTACATAGGTAGAGTTATGTATAAATGCCTAATATTAAGAAATACAAATAAATAAATAGCTTCTATCACCAGTAATAGAATCACTATCATACAATAAAACGTCTTTCAATTTAAATGATAAACGGACGTTTGTAGTATTAAAAACAGGCATCTAAACTTTCCTCATTCATATATATGCTTGAGTAAAATAGTAAATTTTAAACCCCCAATCCTTACATTTACGACCTGCTTGCAATTCTATTTTATAATTGACAACCTATTCATAATCGCTACTTTATTAAAAGCCTTTTTCCTGCATTAAGAGATTGAAATAACCCTGGACTACTACCCAATAATCACCCACACTTTAAAAAAACATTCATCTACTGAAACGATTAGAAAAACAAACTGATACAATCATAAAGTAGCATAGAAAATGAAAGTCAACAGGGCCGAATATTTTGTAACTGCTGTCCTTGATCACTGTGTATGTAATAAGCACTTTCAGAATACAGTGAACTGTACTTTTTTTATCATAGCCTAAATTTAGAACAAATGCAGACGTTCACAACATAGCCGGATCAAAAAATGCAAAACATCCTGTCCATGTAACAAATTCCGCTAAATAATTTAACCTATTTATACACCTATTTATATCAGTTTGCAAAGAGAGAAAGAATGACTAGGGGAACTGAAGACGCAATAGAACGCATACAAAATGTAATATGAGCAGGTAAATTACATACCGAATAAAATTATATATGTTCAAACCGGATTTGCTGATAACAGCTTGTAAAGATTCCATATAGATCAGAAACGTCAGACGATATCAGAAGAGTGCTCAAAAAGAAAAAAATTAGAGTTTTCTTGAAAGCATCAGACTCACTAAAAACAACCTCGTCCATGTAAGAGTCCAAAGCCATACACAATCTCAATCTAATTGTGTCTATAAGATAAAATGCGTGGAATGTGATGAGATATACGTAGGACAAGCATCATCAGGGACAAATCAAGAAGAAATGAACACCATAGAAAATCTGTTACACCACTGAGAAATCCAACCGAGCTGGAAAACTTGAAAAATCATCAACTACAGGTGGTCCACACGCTAAAGAATCAGGCCACAAAATAGTTCAGGAAAAATTTCAGAAATCACAAAAAAGGGTTTAGTATCAGAAACACATCATATCAAATGATTTCTCAAATATATGAATAGGAATGATGGACTGAAACAGAATTCGACCTCGTTGCACCAGCCACCCTACCCACCCAACAACACAATGAAATGACAAAATCAACACAAATCTGATGAGCGATTTCATTATGCAAACACATGCTGTTTTTACAGTTTTATACGCCTATCAAATCCAACAATCTGCACTTGGTTTTGTTATCTTTACGCACTGGTCAATTTGACAAAATAAAAATTACCCCTTGCTGATGAACGATGATTAAGATGTTATATATGAACTGAGATTTTGTAAATTCTGGTTTAATAATACTCTGATAGGGCTATTAACAGCATTAAATAGCAAAAGGTGACTAAAAACGATATTATTTTGTTTTTAATTCATTGGGAGATACAAAAACTTTTATAATAATATATAGCAAGATTTGTCTTTCGATTAAACTTATCTTAAAATTTATCGTTGAAAAATTAGACAAAATAGAAATTAAAGTTTGTTGATTTTGTCACTTCATGATAGTGCGGGGGGGGAAGGGTGGCTGTTGCAACAAGGTCAAATTCTCTTTTAGTCCATCATTACTATTCAGATATTTGGGATTCCATTTGATATGAAGGGATTCTGATTTTAGACGTTCTTTGTGATTTCTGAAATTTTTTCTAGACTACTTTAATCCTGTCGAAATTAATTTCGTGGCGTGGTTCTACAGAGTGTGGACCACATGTGGCTGATGATTTTTCAAGCTTTTCTAGTTCAACTGGATTTCCTGGTGATCGAATAGACGTTCTATGGTTCTCATTTCTTCTTGATTGGTCACTGACGATGCTTGTCTTACGTATATCTCATCACATTCCACGCATTTTATTTTATAGATTGAGACTGTTTTGGGGCTTTTGTCTTATACATGGACGAGGTTGTTTTTTAGTGAGTCTTATGTTTTCAAGAAAACTAATGTTGTGCCTATTACCTCATGTTGATGAAAGATGATCAATATGTTATATATGAACTGAGATTTTGTAAACTCTGGTTGAATAATAGTCTGATAAGGCTATTATCAGCATTAAATAGCGAAACGTCAGTAAAAACAATATTGTTTTGCTTTTCACTCATACATTGATCAAATCGCCACACTACAGATCACCATTGAACAAAGCTTGGAAGGGCAGTCACCTCTCCACCTCACTCAACTTCATCGACTTTGAAAAGGCCTTCGACAGCGTCGATCGACAGGTCATTTGGAAACTACTTCGCTACTACAAAGGAGTCCCATCGACAATTATACATATGGCAAAAATTAAACATATCATCCAACAGATGTACGACAATGCTGCATGCCAAGTAATCCACAACGGGAAAATTATGGAAGCCTTCGAAGTGGGGGTGGGAGTGAGGCAACGCTGTCTACTATCGCCAATGATCTTCCTGATTGCAGTAGATTGGATAATGAGACAGACAACGAGCGATGAGGAAACAGGCATAAAATGGACTCACACAAAAAGAGACTTGGAGGATCTGGACTTCGCTGATGATGTGTATCTGATTTCCCACAAACTGGAAGATATGCAAGCGAAAAGCAACAAGTTGTCAGAAGAAGCATCCAGAGTAGATAGGACTTCAGGTGAACATAGAGAAAACAGAGGTGATGAAGATTCCTGGCCAACACGGACAGCAACAGCAACAACAACAGACGACAGTCAGCTTAAATGGGAGGAATCTGAAAGAAACAACCTCCTTTACCTAACTGGGAAGCATAGTTTCAAATGCAGGCTGACGGAACTGACGAGGATATCAAAGCCACAATCGGAAAAGCAAGTCCGTGTGGAGGTCAAAAGTACTCAGCATGAAAATGAAAATAAGATCCGGATTTTCAACTCCAATATGAAGTCAGTGCTACAATACGGATCAGAGACTTGGTCAGCGCGTCATGGAGAGCATCTCAAACAAACTACAGACCTTCATTAACAGTTGTCTTCGCTCAATATCACTCAAGATCAGATTTCCGGCCAGAAAAGATCAGCGACAGGGATCTCTGGCAATCAGCGAACCAACTCAGCAGGAACCGGTTGTGAAACAAATAGGCAGGAAGAAATAGAGATGGATTGATCAAACGCTGAGGAAACCATCAGGTGACAACAATAGACATGCCCTTGAGTGGAATCTGAAAGGGAAGTGGCGAGTTGGTCGTCAGTGATAGGTGGGGTGAATTAGAGGAGGTCATGTGAAGAGGAGATGAAAGCATGTGGGCAGACTTGGAGCGGTGGGAAAACGTTAGCAGAAAACCGAAGGCAATGGAGACGCTTGGCTGAAGCCCTATGTTTCTCTAGGAACTAAATGATAAAATAATAAATAATAATAATTTTCACTCATTGGGAAATACAAAAACGTTTAGGATACTGAACAAAACTAGTTACTATTTACTGGAAAATCAAATATTTCAAGTAATCCTGGCCTGAGTTACCAATAATCCTAATGTCAATAATGAAAAGACAGAAAAATTGCTTAGGACCATAAATTTAGATTTGAGAGAAGTGGCGTTAAAAATCTCTACAAATCTTATAATGAGGTACTGAGACTGAACAATGCATGTCCTTCAACTTTATGAAAAGCTCAGAATACTCTCTGACGTGTAATTGTAGGGGACTGTCTAGAGAGCTCAATATTTGATAAGGTTTCATCGCCCTACTAGGCGATATCTTAAGCGCATTCTTCAATTTGAAGCTTCGCAAGTTAACCATCCAGCTCAGAGAACACAACAACATCAAAATCATCCACCTGTGCTACAGATCTTTTCTATCATATCTGGATAGCTCAATAACATAACTGATATGCGAATTTATATCCAAGTCAGTGAGATGATAGTGTAACAATATATTATCAAAAATGCAGTAAAGAGTAATATTAACAAAAAGGTTACTGGCCTATACAGTTAAAGTCCACTGCTACAAATTATTAATATAATCCATAGAAACGTTCACCGATGGAATCTTGTCTACTGGTAGAAGCTGTATACCGGTTGTATAGTTGTCTTCGAATAAGAATAAATGATTCCTGCAATAAATCCAAAGTATACAACACGGTATGAGTGGAGCAGGTAGACATTAATGGCCAGTGAGAAGGCGAAGCTACCAACAGTACAGTGTATTTTGAATTGTACCCGGAAGTTATATATATTCAAACATGAATCGTTTTAAACAAAAATCATATACTATGTCTCTAATTTCAACAACTAACAAAAAGCGTACAATCATATTGTTACGTACTCTACAAAATAAATCGGTTTTGATAATTTCGGTACATGCGAATTAGAAAAAAAATGGAATTATGTTTATATCTTACACAAATAATGGTCCATACTCTATAATTAAAAGTTTTCCACTAACTTCTACTTACGAATGAACTTGAAAAAGAGAAGAGTTAAACAACGAGTCTCGGGAATACTCCTGCTGTTATGCTAGATATGTGATAAGAAAAGGAAAATAAGGTTTTATGATAATAATGTTAATTGATGGTATTAGATGGTTGGAGGCAATCGGCCACAGGAAGCCTTGGACCCAGGTTTCGTACTAGTTTGCACTCGTCAGCAAGGCGTATCGGCAACCTTGAAGGAACTCATGACCCTTCTGATATTCGAACCCGCGTCACCCAGTGGTGCAGTCAGAGACGTTACCACTGAGCTATTAAGGCTCGCGATTGACCGCCTGTAGGACTGTAGTGGATATTTTGATTTGACACTAGTAACTAGTGTGATGCGTCTAGTCCTCTGATTGGTGAAGACTGAATTGTATCAGTCTTCCGATTGCCTCCAACCATCTAATACCATCAAATCAATGTGCACCCTGATGGCGAGCTAGCTAGAATGGTGATCACACTACAACCTGACTGAGAGAATTCAGTCTACACCAATCAGGGGACTAGACGCATCATGCTAGTTACTAGTGTCAAATCAAAATAATGTCAGTTATTAGCCTATATCGTCCCACATTCATTGTTTATTAAAAGAGATATTATCAGTCTCCAGATCCTCTGAAATAAGTTCAATAAAACTAAGGGTATCGGGAGAATGGTTTAATGATCTGATCTCTCAATTACCAGAGTGCTGTATTCAAAGATGAACCTCGACCGTCATACGAATCCTTGTATTTTTTGTAATTATGCTGAAAAAATTAGACAAATGGAGTTTTATCATTTTCGACAGAGACCTGATACAAAATTGGTGAATAATATTTGTACAACAGGAATAAAAGAACTTTGCAGCTTCTTTCTGTGGCCATTGAACACATCGAAATAGTTTTAGTCCAAATTTTGTCATGAACCAGCATCAGATAGGGAACCAATGAAAATCGTGGGTTTTTTCATGTGCACTGAGGAAGTGTCGCAAACTAGGGCGAGACAGGCGTTCAATGTTTGGTGATCTCTTGTGTTTCTTTCAGTGATGTTGGTTCCCAACAATATTTTACACTGATAATTTTCTGTGAAAAGATCGATTCACACAGGGAATATTGTTTCTTTTACACGAAGCAAATGTGCGTTGGTGCTTAGGACTCTCGCCGACCATGCACATCGTCCGAGGTTCAATCCCCTGCCGACGCACATCTGATATCAATGGTCGGCCTGCAAAATTTGGGCTACCAATATTACATGCTGAAAAATCCCATACTTGTACCGAAAATACAGTGTGGAATCAAGCTGTAATCAAAAATTTAAAAAAATTTTAAAAAAATAAGTAAATGTATCCGACTCAGCATTGTTAATTAAAGCTATTTCCGCAATCCCGTGAAGGTCATTGAAACTAAAGCACTCAATAAAAATATTTTCGAATATCTAAACAAATAGCAATCATATCACTATGTAGAAACTAAAAGATGTTTTGAATGCGAAATTCTGCCCAAATTCTGGAAAAGCAAATCATATACCAACCAGATAGCAACGCTATACATCATCGTCGAACAGTGCATAAAATGTCAGTCAGCTATCCACCTCAGTTTCATCGACTCTGATATCTTCGACAGTACTGACTGCGAATTAATCTGGCAGCTGTTTCTATACTGAGGCATGCAGTACCGTGAAGCTGTATAAACCTCATTAAACAATTATATGATAATGCCACATGATGAGCTCAGTGAAGCATTTGGGGTGAAGATAGGAGTAAGAAACGGTTGCTTGCTATCGTCGATTATCTCTACCTAAATGTGGCGTACTCGATCATGTGTCAGATAAAAAGTAGTAATGAAACTACAGGCAGATATTGGACCAGTAAAATACTTGGAAACCCGAGCTTTGCGCATGATTTATGCTTTACGTCACACAAACTCGAAGAAATACAAGTAAAAACCAACAAGATGACAGGAGAAAAAGCGAAGATAAAATTTCAAGTGAACCTAGAGAAAAATAAGGCTCTGAAGATAACCAAGTAACGACAACAAACACCGACCATTATCAACGGGTATAATTTGAAGGAAGTCACCTTTTTCACTTATCTGGGAGGCGTTATTCCAAATACAGTCGACATGGATGTGGATTTAAAAGACAACCGGAATCACAACTAAACAAGAACCTATGCTGTAGCACAAAATGGAGATGGATGGGCAATAAGTGAGCCATCTGAAAAAGACTGGCGAAAACAAAATGAAAAGGAGAATTGCTATTGAAGCCCTATGTTCCACCCAGAACTTGTTTTTGCTTCACGTTCCCAGTGGAACATAGGGCTCCAAGCTAGAGGCTTAAAGTTTCTGTAGCAGTGTTTATTTTACAGGATGGGGTTGCTAGCCTCATGCCCAACCTTTCCTCTTTACTAACATTATTTCTGGCTTAGCGAGGTAAAGCAGTGCGTCGGCGGCCGGGGATCGAACCCCGTACCAGAACTTGGGGGAATAATATTGACAACAATAGTTCTCGTTTATCTTCAGGACAATGAAAATTAATTGTTTAATTGAAAAGGAATAGTCATTTCAAAGTCTGTTGAAAGCAGCTAGGTTAATTAGACTAGGATAGATGATATAATACAGCATCAGTCTCCACAACATCTCCGTAAATGCCTTCTTATAAGGGCTTTCATAAACAAATATCATAGCTAGAAGATTGCCAAATAATTTTTAAATACCTTTTGGAATTGATAGTGTTCTCTGAGCTCCTTGGTTTAATTGCGGAGCTTTCATCGTCTTTCTGGACGACATCTTCAGCGCAGTATTTGGGATAAAGTGAAATGATTTAAATTTCTTCATGAGTCTCCCGGTAACCATCTTTAGATATTTATTGACCGTTTTCTATTGATTGGGATTTTAAACTTTCTGATCACCTGATTTACTTCTTATTAGTTGGTATATTTCATCTATATTAACGTGTTTATTAATTGCGTTTTCATTTGAGTACCAGGCTTCTAGGAATTCCCTGGCACATTTGGTGTTTCCTCTGTTTAAGATTTTGACATTATCCCAATCAAATTTATGTCCATGATCGTCTGAATGTATTGATACTAAAGAATTTATATCATGTCTTTTCACGGCTGATTTGTGTTCCTGGATTCTTATTCGAAGGGGACGCCCACTTGCATTTAAATGCAAGGCCCTAAACGAAACAAAAATTTATGAATTTGGAAAATAAGAACAACGGATCACGAAAAAATAAATAAACAAAAAAGAATTAAACCAAAAAGAAAAAGTCGGAAATTAATTTTCCAAACAAAACATAACAGAAAATTTTTTTAAATACCTTTTATTTCTGAAGCATGAAACACTGGTCATTTTTATTTGCACTATAAATAAGCAGGTACATACAGTACACCTTGAAACAGTTTGCAGAGTGTCAGTTTCACATTTTTCAGTGTCTCATTTTGTAAACATTGATTTGAACTTATCATTGTCAATACACAGACAGAAGTTCTTTCAGTCACGTTTAGTGACCAGTTAAAAAAGTTTTTCTTCTGTTACAAAATTTACCTGTGCCTTGATCTAATTTTACTTTATGCTTTATTGTATTAGTTAAAGAAGTAGGTTTAAACTTATTTTTTATTATATTATGAAGAAAATAAAATTTGTGGCATATTTTGTATAACTTGTGCCAAACTAATCCAGCCTTCATAATTCTACTTGGTACTGTTGGTTAAAATTACTTTTGACGTCAGATAACATGATGTTGACAATTACCACGTAGGCATAAATAACTCTGATAAAGAAGTTCAAAAACAGTATTTATTTTAAACTCTGGAAAAAGTGATGAGGCTTACAGTGTGCTGCAAGAATGGAATGATAACTTAAGGTTCAAAACAAAGAACTAGATTTGTAAGACTTCATCAAAGAAACTTTTAAAGAGTATCTTCTAAACTCATAATCCCGTAGTTTGTAATACTCAGAGTAAATGAGTAATCACTTCTGATTCTGTAAAAGTGAAATATAACAATGATTAAAAGAGTTACAAAAAATAAAATAGCATATTTGTAAGTCTGTTTTCTCAGACGCTTTGACTTTATCTTTTATATAATTCAGTTGTAGAAGTCTAGTTGATATGGAAGAAGCGAGAAATGCATAAACATTTCGCCTGTTGAAGCACGAATTGTAGAATTTGAGTAAAAAGTGGGACATTTTAAGTGAATACGTATGTTAATATTACCATTACCTTGAATTCCCAGAGGAACATAGGGCTTCTGCCGAACGTCTCCATTGCATTCGGTTCTCCACCAACGTATTCACCTGTCTTCACGTCTACCAACATGCTTTCATCTCCTTACCACATGATCTCCCCCCTTCCATGTCACCCTCTCCCTGACCACCAACTCGCTGCTTCCTATTCGAGTTCCACTGGAACAATGGCCTGGCATGTGATATCAATCATTTGATGGTTTGTTTTCTCAGAGTATGGCCAATCCACCTCCATTTTTCCTGCTTATTTGTTTCACAATTGATTCTTGCTGAGTTGATTCGTTCCCAGAGATCTCAATCGCTGATATTTTCTGGTCATCTGATCTTGAGTACTAAGCGAAGACAGCTGTTAATGGAGGTGTGCAGTTTGTTCGAAGTGGATTTCATGACGTGCTGGCCAAGTCTCTGATCCGTACAGTAGCACGTATAATCCAACGTTAATAAATAAAGGTCACGAATATTAAATCAACAGAACGATCAAAAAAGTATCATCTTTCAGCATGAATAATATTTTGATAAATGGTTAAGAAAACAACAAGGAAATATTAACATTATTCACAAGAAAGAATCAGTTCACTTCCCAGGGATTTACTAGAATGTTTGTATCGTATGTAATAAATAAATTCTCATTAACTTTATAGATAAATTGCAACACTTCAGACTTTAGTAATTCACTAAATTTTCAGATTGTTGTTTTATCACATACTCTTCTGATATGACACTTAATTTTACAGTAATAAAAAATGATTAGAATTTTTTGGTTTCTCCTCAGTAGCTTATAAGATTATAGATAAATAAACCGACAACTGAAGACTCATAAATTGGCCTAAACTGGGCAATAAATGTTCTGATGATGATACGGGAGAATCGCAAGTACTACCTCAAAGAACTTTCAGCGCACTCCAAATAAAATGAAGAGTGACGACAAGGCTTAAGGTGATGGAAGTTACACCTAAATATTTCAAACAATAGTGATCATTTGTTTTTGTGACGCTACGTTTATCAAACGTAAGTGATTCTTCCTCAGGCTTAGTGATACCTTTAGTACCAACTTCGTTTCTAAGTGAGAAGTATTCGTTAGTTGATAAATATTTAGATGTTCTTGTCCAAATGTAGAGGACAGAATACATTTTTGATTTGTTACCTTTTAACCTTCTATTTCACCCCTTAATTTAAAGTAGGTTGACAGAAGTTAGAAAACAAAGGTGATTGGATTTCTTCCCTTGTAGCCAAATAGTCCATGGACTCCCCTTATGAAATGGAAATCCTGCGTCCGATCGCGGATGGAACAATGGGACGTACCGATGAAGAGCCTCAGGTTAGCACGAAACTGTTGTCCAGTATTCTGTGGTTTTCAGTAGTTCTCGAAGCGATGCTATTTCATGAGTGTGTTGGTTAAAAGCTGACTTCTTTCCCCCTAAGTAGAGTGTAGACTGAGTTTATGTACAGATGTCTGTTGACTGAAGTGAGGTCTAAATACCAGGCTCTAGGAATTACTTTGAGCTTTTTTTACACGTCACATAATAATGTGGTTAAATTCGTGCTTGTAATTGTTTTGGTGCATTGAAATCAAAGACTGATTCCTTTTTTTAAATCCTTGGGAGGCATCGGACTGTCTAAGTGACATGTAGTATTGTGGATAGTCTTTACAGTTGATTGTATAAATTACATTAACCTCGTTTTCCTTTGACAATGGACCTTTTGTCTTATGAAGTAAGTGTTTTGGTGATTTCGTTTACTTATCTGCCAATTCAGTATCATATGAAAGACGACTAGTAAGACATTGTCCATATAAAGTATGATAAACCCATCACTAAATTGTGGTAACTTAGCTGTTCTTCTCTCCACTGATTAGTATTTCTTGATGAAGTTACAAAGACAATCAATTTCTGTAAATATCCTGCACTGACAGCTTTCTCCAGAGCTTTGTACAGTTGTTGAGCTTGACAGATGAAAGCAGTGTCTTGACACGAAATTTCCTATAGGCTACAAGGGGTTATTGCTTTATGTATTAGCCAAAAGATTACTACCAATTAAGCAAACTGAAGATGCTGATATCTACTTTTTTGCAGTACTTAATATTACCTGATACCAAATGTCATTTTATAATCAAACATAAATTAAAATATAACTTGTGGATGGTGACTAGCAGTGGAATCCAGGATGTGCATTTCGTCCTATTTGGGACTCGTCGTCCGGATGCACCAGCATTTTCCAGTGAGTGATTATGTTCCCACTGAGGCTCGAACCCAGTGACCATAGTTTCAAACGCCAAAGCGTTATCCACTACACCATAAGTGGGTCACGAAAGCCACCTCTTGTGCAACGGGTCATATTAATTTAACTGAATTTGAGATTTTCCCGTCGACTGAATAGACCGAAGTGCTCAGTCTCAGGTTGATATGTCGGCTTCTTGTGCAGACGCTTCGACGATATCTGGGCACTTAATGAATCGATGCGAAAATCTCAAATTCAATTAAAACAAGCTACAATACTTAGTAAATAAACATAATTTTTAGTAGATTGAAATTTTCTGCTTTCTAAGAAATTTAAAAGTGAGAAATGTTGATGTAATTGAGTCACTAGTTGATGAGTGCTCATGTTAGGACTCAATGAATTTAGGAAATTTGTTGAAAACAACTACAAATCAATCTGGTGATTTATTAAGTCAGTGAATAGCTAAACTTCCACATATATTTGTATCAAAATGTTTATATTTCTTAAATAGTTTTCAAAATAAATGAAGAATAAAACTTTTCAAATGAGGATAAGACTTTGTTAATTTTTATAAACTGCTTTCACTTCCATAGACCTCAGTTTTTAGATTATTCTGTAATCATCTGCTTTGCATATTCCTTCAGTTAGTACAAAGTGGTATAAACGCATAAAAGGGGAAGACCTGTATGAAACGTAGGTTTAGTGCATCATCCTAATTCAGATAACGAATTGAAATTTTGTTGTCTATCCAACACCTTCATTCATTTAATTTAATATAATAATGTTGAATGCTGGGATAAAATTGGTCTGCTAATCGACTAAATAACCATAAGAATTCAGCTGACTTGAGCATAAGGAAACCTAAATTAGCTGAAATCATCAACCTTTTGTTTTGAATTATGATTATGATTTACATTAATAATAATAATAATAATTTGCTTTATTCCAAAACAGTACTTGCGATACAGAATGGAATTCTCAGCATTATACTACTGTATTACATCCAGTTAGTACATTAACAATAAATAAAATTCTACATAGATCTCAGTTCATTATGACAACAACATATTGGCATGTCGGTAGCAAAGCCAAAAATTGAACAGAGTGTTTGAAGGTATTCGAAAAGTAGGTTCTAGCATATTTACTGGCGTAAGCAGAAGAAAGAAACAAAGCTGCACATAACAGAGAAAAGAAAAAGAGAGAAAGAGAAAAGGAAAAGAAAGAAAGAAAAAAACGTTGTACCTATAAATGATATGAGTTGGAAAGACGAGATCCAGTTGTTCTACTGACTATTTAATAAGTTATAGGTATCCCGCCTAATTCTTTCTTTATCGCACAGAACACGAGCTAAGTAGGGTATGATTGAGTTTTGATCGGAACACTTGGTTATCATCTGTTACTCCCTTAAGAAAACACCTTTCATTCAATCTATGGAAAAATAAGCCTTTTCTAACCAGCGAGTGATTTGAAAATCTGTGGACAATAAACTAATATGACGGGCTACTGAAGTATAAATTTGTTGTATAGATATCTCTGTTGTGAAGCAAAATATACAAATCATACTCATATTGTTTTCATCAAATGTATTCTCAACTACGCACAAACATTCTGTAATAGTCATTGAAAAAGCATTGAATGCCTTCATTTCAATCAGTCACCGACCATGGTCTGATTCAGCAGCTGTCCTTATTGTTCTCTTGACATTTCGAAAGGGCTTCTAGTTATGTATAGCTAATAGTACTAAATAAGTTAGTAGAAGAAGAAGCAGCAAAGATAGGAATTCAGTTGAATATTGAGAAGATGGTGGATGTGAAGACAACCAACCAACAGCAACAACAACTAGCTGCACAAATCACCATCAACGGAAGGAATTTGAAAGAGGTCACATCCTTCACTCATCTAGGAAGTACAACTCTAACTACAGGTAGTTGGAAAGGATGAATGTGTCAAAGCTAGCCAACCAGAATCGGAAAGGCAAGATACACCTTCATCAATCTGAAACCAATTTGCCAATCTTCTACACTCAATCAGGATAAACAACAAGATTCAAATTTTCAACAGCGATGTTAATTCAGTCAGTCCTTCAATATGGATCATAAATTAGGCACCGGTGTCACGAAAAGCATTTCAGACTGGCCACTGCAGACTTTCATCAAAAGCTGCCTCCTTCACTGACTGGCTTCACATTGCAGATTAAATGGCTGGTAGAAAGAATTAGCAATAAGAAACTCTGGGAACATACTAACTAAGAACCTAATGCTCAGGAAATATATGGAAGAAACTGGAGATAGACTGGACATAACACACGTTGAGGAGACGATCGAATGACATCGCACATAATGCAGGCCATGGGTCAAGTGGAATTCGAATGGAAAACAATGAGTGAGGGGTGTGTCCGACTGTGATATGGAAGAGATCGCGTGAGGAGGAGATGAGAGATTTCGGGAAATCTTGGGCCCAGCTAAATAGGGGAGTTGAAATTGGAACAGAGTGGAGATGTGTTGTTGAAGCTCGATTTTCCACTTGGAACTTAAGGGGGGACAATAATATTAATAATGACCGGTCACTGCAGACTTTCATCGAAAGCTGCCTCCTTCACTGGCTGGCTTTATATCGCAAATCAAATGGCTGAGTGGTAAGAATTAGCAACAAGAAAATGGAAATGGATGGGAGTGACGATGAGGAAACTGTCGAACGACATCGTGCACCAGGGAATCCCTCGAGTGGAATCAAAATGGGAAATAACGGGTGGAGAATCAAAGGGTGACGTGAAGGGATTGTGCGAATAAGAGATGAGAGACTACGAGCAATCATGGAGCTACCTAAAGAAAACTGTAGAGAACAGGAAATAATACAGATGTGCTGTTCTATGAGGAACCCAAGGGAATAGTAGTGATAATCATGCGAAACAGGGCTTATTAAGCAAAATTTGTATTCCTAGCAAGAAGTTTGACTTCGAGAAAACTAAGGCTTAATATGAACTTTATTCAAAACTCTAATCATCAATATGCTTCACTAGATTCTATATTCCTTTACATTTTGTCATTCTTCTTTTACAACCCAATAAGCACTTTTGATCTACATTGGTTTATCTGACTTTAATTTGATTTTATTCATCTGAGTTTTCGCAACATTGTAAAATGCTCGAATGATATCTTAGGCATCATTTTTCAGTGATTAATAATGATAAAGTGAATAAAATTTGACTCTGTTAGAAATATAATCTGTCTTTTATTCTGTGCTTATGTTGACCATTTTTTATTTTTTAGAAACTCATTCTATGGACAATTTACTGATGACAACAAATTATTTTTCTCCGTTTAATGACCTACAAAGTCCTAATAATTTTAACAATCGAAAGTCATAGTAAAATGACGTAAAACTTTGATATAGAAAATGGCGGCCTGCTTGAATCACTGGGCTACCGAAATTGCTCTCCACCAAAATATTTAATTTCATCTGGTGTGGTTTTGTTCTCTGAGCTGGATGATTAGTTTGAGAAGCTTTCATCGCCCTACTAGGCGACATCTTCAGCGCACACTTCAATTTGAAGTGAGCTTTTAGGTTTCTCCACGAGTTTATTAATCATTCCTCCTGGTGACCTTGGACGTGATTGGTTGTTTATGTGTGTTTTCACACCTTCTAGGTTACTTGTGTTGGAACTGTTTCTGTGACTTGAACTTTCACCCTTTGTGTGCGAAGTTTCTTTCTTGTTGGTTGATAAATTTTGTCTATCTCGATGTGTCTATTGTTTGATGATTCACTGGAATGCCAAGCTTCTAAAAATTCTCTAGCATTCTTGTTATTTCCTTTGTCTAATATTTGAACGTTGTCCCAGTCGAATTGATGTCCGTAGTTGTCTGTGTGTAGTGAAATGAGGGAGTGTATATCATGTCTTTTGACGGCTAGCTTATGTTCGTGGATACGAAGACGAAGGGGATGTCCACTTTGGCCAATGTAGTGTTTTTCACAGTTGTTACAGTTTATTTTGTAGATGATGTTGGTTTTGTCTTCTTTCGCTGTTGAGTCTTTTGGTTGACATAGAATTGAGTGCAGCGACTTTGTTGGTTTGTGTACGACGTCAATTCCTAAAGGTTTGAAGAGTCTTGTAGTGATTTCTGAGATATCCTTATATATGGTAAGGCGATTTTCTTTGTGTTTTCCTTGGTGGCTTTTGTTTTGGTAGGTTGGCTTGGGGGTTTATGTCTCTTGATGAAATTCTGTGGATATCCATTCTTTTGGAAGACGTCCATGAAATACTTTTCTTCAATTTTCCTTAAGATGGGAGTGCTGCAGTGAGTCCTTGCTCTCTTGAATAGTGTTTCAAGAGAGCAAGATGATTTTTCTTCAACATTTGAGAAAAGAATACTTACTGTGTCATCATCCGATAACTTTCAGGTATTCCTAAGTAGGATGAAATTGGCCCCTGCCAAGCTTCCTTAATAATAATTAACTAACTTTAGCTGCATCATCAAGTATAAAACACTCGATGCGAAAAATATCTCCGCATCAACGACAAGTGATTATAATTATTATTATTAATCGAATGAAAGACCAGAATCTTAATTGTGAATGAAATGACTGTTAGAAGTTGAGATTTTTCAGATTTCTCTGAATGAGATGTCGTAAGTACTTGAATCTACAACTTTCTGGGTGCGACTTCCAGCTAACATTGGTTGAGCTGCTTCACTGTGAGCTGGCTGCACTTGTAAAGTGGATTTCAGATCAACCATGTGTCACATGCATTAAATGCATCAGATGCATTAATTTTTAGGCAAAATTATAATAAATACGGTTCTTCAGAAGGAGAGCCAAGGTCTCTTTCCCTATTCTTTGGTGAAAAATACTGTGTCGGATAATAAGATCACATCCCCAGGGTCCGTTGGAATCACATTCAATATCTGTTTGAATTTATCGACGGTAAATACACTTCCTGTTGAGGATGTAGTGGACATTTAACCTCTGAACTTTTGTTTAAACTCACACACTCCACTTTTGGCGCTTCTGGATTTTTTGGTCCATGATTTTCCTGACGCACTTGGTTCGCTCCCTCGTTGTGCTTTCATGCAGCGCAGTCTTCCAGCCTACCTCCAGTCGAGTCAGCAGATAAGTTGTACAGCCACTTTATTTATTAAATCTGTTATTCAGTTACATTAAATACAACTCATACTACGAATTCTTTCCATTTTTAGCCTTTAAACTTTGATTGTGTTAATCAGTACTTACACGTTAGGTAGAGTACTGGTAAAGTTATAGGACGGTGAAGTTTTTAGTAAGTGTGGGGATATCAAGGTCTATTTTAAGTCTAGCCCCAACACTTACAAGGAAACTCAGATTCTATCCGGCAGTCATACTCCATTTTTACTTGTCAACAAAATCACAGGCTTCAATAAAACACTAGTCAACTAACAGTTAGCGTATATGAATATGAAATTTATCTGTTTACTCATAGGTAACCATTAAAATTTGCTAATCAAATGTGAACATTTTCATTAGGTTGGATATTGTGTACACTGTAGATTATTTAGGTTCCAATAGCAAAAGAACTATTAGCAACATTTGTGAGACCTATGCTTAGATCTCCTTATTGACCTATTCCCTATGTCTAATATTGAAACAGACGAAACTATGGTCATTCTTGTTTGCAACCGAGAAATTCTGCAGATATATATATAGTTATATATAGTCATTTAGGGGAAGGAGAAAAGTCACCTGTTCGTATTTCGGAGTTCGTTATAAAGATTGTATATATGATCTGTTTATAGTCGACTAAAATATAACCTGTTGCCTAATTAGTCTAAGATATCAGATTGGCATCTTTGTAGTAGTCGTCAAGATAACAAGTTAAACAGAGTCTGAGTATATATTTAATTTCTCTGAGACAACTGTCGTAAGTTTCTTTGGACCTTACGATTACTTAATAAACGAAAAATATATAAGATTATCATGCTATTCCATTGGCGTCATACTGAACAAACATTTCATATTTGCCACGATTTTTAAATACCAGACATATACAAAGAAAAAAGGCAGACCTGCATTTTTCACTTATAAAATTCTGATGACTTTTCTTCTAGCTTAGTAAAACAATACGCAATTTTATTTCTGATATTTGAACTTGTAAGCCTACTAGAGATAGTGGAAGAAAACAACCTTCAACAATCATCTGTGCCTTACTTTCCAATGCATTTGCTTATTATTATTTTTTGCTATACATAAACGTTTTCAATGGCGCCATCAATTCTACTATAGTAGACTAATTTAAGCTTATCTATTCACCGTCAATTATAATACTTTATTTGATTATTGTAGTACAAGTATAGGAGATAATTTTGAAGAAAAACTCTGAAATCAAAAACCAAAAAATAATTAGAAATAAGAATCATCTTACTTACTCAACAATTGCCTCTTCCACCCTCTTCTACCCTCTCTCTCTCCCTCTTCCTTTCTCTCCTTCCTAAATAATTCTTGTAAATTTATGTCAAATAAAGATAAATCATTTTCTGCATACACCTATTTGGCATTCAGCCAAATGTGTAAAATGTATATATATGATCAAATTGAATGATAGATAGCCAATCAAATGTAGTGTAAACACAAAAATTTTAGAGTAAATTACAAAGAAATAAAAATATTTTCTTTAATACAAATATATTAACCAATCACAGTGATCTTTGGAATTTGTTTTTAGCTAGCAATAACAAAAAATACCAACCAACCAACCAATAAATAAATGTCAATATATCAAGAATGATTGACAGCCAGCCTTATTTTCATGATTGATCACAATTTAGGGATAAATACAACAAAGAAAGAAGTTAGGTTGCGCACAAATCTCATTAACGCTTCTTCTCTCTTCAGAGAAAAATTCATATTCATTCATTTGCTTTGTTAAACACTGCACTGCCGCATAAATTTTTATAAACTGATGTACACTGTTTCTCGTTCATATATATATTCAAAAATCTTCAGTAAGTGAAGAGAGGCGATCTATGTTATAGGTAAATAAGTTAGATATGACATGGAAAAGCAGTAGTAGTAGTTTAATGGGGTTTCAATCAATGAAATACACTGTAAAGTGTGTATATTTTCAAAATCCCTAGATTCCGCTCAAACTTTAGTTGTACAAAAATTATTATATTATTATATTATATTGCTCCCTTGGGTTCCTAGTGGAACATAGGGCTTCAACTGAACGTCTCCACTTGCCACTTCTGTCTTCCTTCTGCTTTACTTTTCACCTGCATCCATCTTAGTCAATACTCTTTCAACTCCTCTTTACACCATCTTCTCCATGTAACCCTAGCATCGACGTCCCACTCGAGGGCTTGACGCGCGACGACACCCAGTGGTCTCCTGAGTGAGTGTCCAATCCATCTCCACTTTCTCCTGCATATTTGTTGGGCGATTGGTTCTTGTTGTGTTTGTTCCCCATAGTTTCTTGTTGGTGATTCTTTCCGGCCCGGCCATCTGATCTTCACTATAGAGCCAGCGAAGACAGTTGTTGGTTGATAAAGGTCTGCAACAGGCTGTTGAAAATATTCTTTGTGACCCGCCCGCCAAGTTTCTGATCCGTATAGGAGAACTACTGACTTGACGTTTGTATTAAAAATCCGACCGAAATTTGTTGTTGATGCTGTGTGACGAAGATTTCCAGATTGGTCTCAGGTTGATGAATGTGTTTCTCGCTCGCCTTTCCGATTCTCGCTCGATTTGACATCCTCGTCCGTTCCGACTTCCCGTAGTTGAGACAATGCTCACTAGATAAGTGAGTGAATGAATTAACCACTTTGAAATCCCTCCCGTTGATGGTGATTGACGTTGGATGTTGATGTTGCTGTTGTTGTTGGTTGGTTATTTTCATAACCTCCGTCTTATCTATGTTCACCTATAGTCCTGTCTTCGCCGGCTGCTTCTTCGACCAGTTTGTCGGTTTTCGCTTGTAAGTCTTCGATTTTGTGTGACATGAAACATAAATCGTCGCTGCACGAAATCCAGGTCTTCTAGGTTCTTCACGTCGGTCGGTCGAGGATATTCCTGAGTTGTACAAAAATTAATTCAATTATTTGATGCATCTACTCAGTGCGCCCGCTACAGTATAAAGGGAAAATGTGTCGCAAAGCAACCTATTCTAAGTCTTTCGGTACCGTAGTGGAATAATATATAGTGGTAGCATATTGCTAGTAGACAGAAGAAGGATATTTTTAGCTGTCTGATTTAAATTTAGTAACTGAGAGATAGTATGCTGACAGCTTTTGACTCCATCTGATAAAAAGGTTGAGAGAACTGTTGAAGAGTTCCCAAATATGACAACAACAGCTACGACAATCTCTTATGTTTATTTTTATTTTCATTTTATTGAAATTCCAAATCTCCTGTTTTTTGTTTACTTGACTTCTCTTCAATTGATTTATATTCCATGTGGAACAAAAAGCTTCAAGCGAGAGTTCTGAAGGTTCATTAACTGTAGGGCTTTTTACGTGACCTTCCCTCTTTACCGTCTTTACCGCTGAATGAGTATGGTAACGGGATGCTTTGGCCTAGCGTCGAACATTGGACCATGTGATTGATTGGCGAGCATTCTACCATTAGTCCACTGAAGCACAAAACTAAGGGGTAATGGACAACTATGAAACTCTTCAGCAGTACGTATCCACTGGGGTTCAAATCCACAACATTTTAGTTACAAGGCAACCTCGTAGACAATCCAACCACTGGGACCCTTAAATTCTATAACCCATAATGTGGTCACTTTTATTGCTCTTTGATAACAAGAAGCGAATAAGGTCAGATACATATAATATTCAGAGTAAAATTATTTAATTCTTAAGCTAGACAACAGATCAACTAACACTAATTCGTAATATGAATAGGTATAATGTATAGGAATCCCAATGCGGACTGATATGCGTTAATCTTTTCCTTACTTGGGGTCAGTAATGTAGCATCCGTTGATTTCTTGGCTTATATTGGCCACAGACTTAGATTTCACGAGAAATAATACAGATCACAAAATTTATGGGTGTATAAAATAGTGTTTTTTTTTAATTTCCAACCGCTCACCTAGACCTACCTACTTATCAGTGGATTCTAGTTCCATTACTGAGAGTCTAAACCAAATTTTAAGTCCTAAGTAGCAAAAAGTGGTTTTCCGGGAGATACTGAGTTCTAGCAAAAATTAATTGTTTACCACATTTCCTGATGTCCTGTTATTTTATACTGGGAGAAAAAAGCCTATCACTTTTGTCTGAAAAGCTACAAAGCAGGAAAGTTTGTTCGAAGCTTCCACATTTAATCTCTAGCATACAATCGGATCTGAGTGGAAATAATGGAAATATAGTGGTACCTGTTTGGAGACTCTGAATTTCACCTTAATCAAATTAACATCTTCCAATGAAATAAATTACTTTTGTAAAAAATTATATTTGTAAAATCTCAGTGAAATTGAAATGGTTAATTCCAATGTTTCTTGTGTTCGGCAATCTGGTCCGAACTTCTTCAGCGAAATTAATCGAAATTAACATAACAGAAGTTTATATATAAAAGGAACAACTCATGTTTTTAAAAACTTTGGCCAATCATATAAGTCATGAAACAAGTATCAACATGTATAATAAACAAAATTGTATGAACTGTGATCAAAATTTGACAATTTCTTTTAAAAACAAGAGATGTCTATTTATATATAAACCTCTGTGATGTTAATTTCGATTAATTTCGCTGAAAAAGTTCGGACCAGACTGCCAAACGAAACGTTGGAATTAATCATTTCAATTTCGCTGAGATCTTAAAAGTATAATTTTTTACAAATGTCTACTTATAACTCGGCGCTTAAATATTTTAAAACTATTCTGTCAATTCTTGGCTACAGTTCATATGAAATAAATCACTGTTAGTTTAAAAATGGAACAGTTTGTCGAACTGTTCTAAAAACTAAAACTAAATAAACTAGGGTTTAAATAATTTGATATCAGCTAAAATGTGACAGGCTGAGGTCATATAGATATTGTTGTAAAGTTTAAAATCTAGAAAAGATTATCTAACTAATTTTAGCCATAGGAATTTAATGCATATCTGTACCTGACTGTAAAATATATCAAGTGTAGCTATGCATATTTAGAAAAGATAAACAGATGCTTTACATCTAGCCATCATTCCATTGAAATTTCCAAGCTAATCTTGATTATAACAGGGTTCAGCTTAAAAAATAACAATAAATTTACTTATAATTGTGGGTGCTTTCAACAGATTTAAAAGCACATAAATGCAGTTGAAAATCTGTCAATATTGCGCACTATATTGTGTATTTATTAACTCTTGGAAACTCAGTTTCTTCAAGACTGTAATCAGAAGAACTCAAAAAAGAAGTGTAAGACTCTATCAGTAAGTGACTGAGGATGGTGTTAGTTTTACCTGCTTGATTGAAAATAATATTGCAGAGGTGTAGGCTATTTTAATGCTACCATTTGAAAGCCAATTTTTACTAGATATTATGTGCACATTCACAGCAAATAAATGAAAAATTTTGACTCAAAGAACTAGTATGTCATGCGTCAGGCTGTTGAACCGTGCCACCAAACGTTACGCCAACACCTTTCAGGTTTTCTTCTCACCTGACGCCCCTATACCCCACTTTCGTACGCCATCTTTGCTCGACCTCTCAGTAGCATCCCCAGCCCGACCGCCTTCGCCATCGGGTCCCGCGAATTCAGTGATGCCATCAAAGTTCAACAAGAAGCTTTGCATGTCTCCTTACTGGAAAGAAACAAGCCATGGAGTCTTCATAGTCTGGAGGCAGTGGCACCAAAGGTAATGGTAGGAGAAAAGAGACTTGGAAACGGAATGCTTATTTAGAATCCGGTATCTTCAGGTAGCGAAATTATGTACACCCTATCGGAAAATCATCATTTAAGGAAACGGAGAATATCTGTCACCTGAACTCATGCATCTCTGAAATTTTCATGTTGGAAAGTTTACAGTACTTGATATGATTATGAGAAATAGTTTGTGCTCGAAACGTCATCAGTTAATATAACTGTACAACACTGTGTGATTCATCAAAATAAAATCTTATCCATAATGGAGTTTACAGTTCTGTTACCTTCAGATGAAACAGAGATCTCCTGCCTAATGTCTGACTTACTACACTTTCTGAATATTCGCCACTAATCAGTGAGTATATACCTATACCTGTGTGCAAATCTAAGTTTCTACAGTAAACTCAAACAAATCAATTTAGTCTATGTGTCTTTAATTTCATCTCAATTTTTTTATTGACTCATTAGAACCAGTAGTCTACTTCAAATTAAGTCCTGGTTTCTTTTTTTATGATTTCTGTCATTTTATTTAAAAATAAGCATACAATAGTGACACCGTTGTAACACGGTTCGAACTAGTAACTTCCAAAATTCATTGGTGCATATTAACCTGTAAACGATTTTATAACCACCACTCACCCGTCCTTTGAAGAGGTTGTAGACATCGGTCGTCTGGTCGCAGCTGTGGTTGAGAAACTAGCGCTATACTACTTCAGCATTTCAAGAATTATCTCACTACCAGGAAAATATCTTATTTACTTAAGGTTAGTGGATAATGTAGCCTTTTTAGATCTCTTCAGAAAGCCTTGAACCAAAATCTACATATGTCTGCATATAATTCACCCTTGTCAAAGTTAAGACCGTACTGCTAGGCTGGTTTGTGCCTAATTTAAGGACAGAAAATGGAATCACTGAGTATTTCGGCTACCTCATTTATTTTGGTAATTGAATTAGACCTAAATGACTGCTTGCTGACGAAATAACGGCATTGAAACAAGAGTTTAGCTAGACATTTGGGAATTAGCTTCACCTATGGCTTCTATGCGATTTCTAGCTATTCATGAAGGGATGCATTAATTGCGCATCACTTGACCCCATCCTGCTTTATGGTGGTAAGTCATAGTCCAGAGAACTGAAAGTTGTGAAGAGATTATTAGTTGCTAGTGCACATGTATCACATTATGGATGGAATGTAGACAAATTTATAAGATATGGGACATATATGCAGTTATACACGAAAATATCTGGTGCATAGTGAAATCCTTAACTACTTTTACTGGGTTTAAATTGTTACTTAAACAATACCCATTTAAAGAGATGTTTCTACTTAAGCGTAACTAAGTGTATTGTTATGGTATCAACTTCATTTCATAATTCTCACACGTAAAATTCAGTTTAATACACATAACAGTGAGTTCACTACTCCCCTTGTTCTAAGGACACAGTTAAGTGTGTTCTAATTTTAAGTTATTACAGTTTGAAATTGATTACTGGTCTGGGTACCAGGTGTGTGTATTGATTAATCAGTAATATGGTACCTGGACATTGAATCTCAAGGCGAGATATAAAGCACAAACATTTAATCTAAGCATGATATTTTTGATTATGGCAGAAGAATAAAGTGAGTGATAACTCCATCATGGAAAATATTCATTTTTAGAATTTCAATAATTCTTTTTCGTTTGACAAATTAGGAAATTCAAATAGCGTACAGCATGTACGAGTGTAACAACAGAAGACAAGGGCAGGCAACAGATCCTTTTATTACGGAAATCAGCACGTATTTATATATATTTCATGTAAATTATTATAGCTTATTCAAGCAGACAAACACAGTTTTCTGATTGGTTGTGACTGGTTTCTCGGAAAGTTAAGCCATATATCTGCAAATCTTATTTGCCCACGTTAAGTCTGCTGTGATTGGTTGTTGAATCAGCCTTGTTCATATTTTCTCACGGCCAATATTAGTGACCTAGACATTGACACAAATTAATGTTTACCAATTGGCTAGCAGCCTGCTCTCACCACACGAGAAAAGAAAACCGGAAAACACAAAAGGAGTTAGTATTTTGAGCTTTGCCAAACAGTCAAAATACCTAGATCCACTAATTCGACTAACGTTTATAAATATTTAAGTGTTGGTTTGTAGGGATTTGATCGGTTTCAGGATTTCATCATGAGCTGACATTAGTTAGAGAACCATTGGAAAACCTGGGAGTACTGGACAGCTGTTTGGTCATCCTAGTTTGGAACTCTTCAGGAGTACGCACCCGCCGGGATTCGAACCCAGGACCTTCCGGTTATGTAAGATTTAAAACATCGTATCACAATAGTCACAAAGATGCATGTATTTGACTTAGTTAATAAATCAAATGTTTATACTGCATAACTTCTAAATTTTGCAGTTCACTGAAGACAACACATTTCTTAGTCCTTACCTATTACTAGCATTTGTGCATCGGTGGCACAGTGGTTAGGACTCTCGCCGACCATGCACGTCGTCCGAGGTTCGATCCCCGGTCGACGAACACCTTATATCTATGGTCGGCCCGCAAAATTTGGGCTACCGATATCACATGCTGAAATTCCATACTTGTACCGAAAATACGGTGTGAAATCAAGCTGTAATCAAAAAATTTAGTTATTACTTAACATTAAGTATTGTTAAATGTTAAGCAATTTCAAGATCTTACATCTTGTTCTGGTGTTCTTCAAAATATATGACACTGTAAATAACTGTATTTTACGAGCGCGTACCACACAGTAATATGGGAACTAAAGCAGAATACTAATGGCTGATTGCCATTCAGTAAGCTACACTTCATACTGTCAAACTACCTATGAATCTTAGACAAAATTTTATAGTAATGCAGTGCATTCATTTTGAAGATGTAAAAGAATTAATGCATTGTTATTTTTGGCATTATGTTTCACATATGTCAAATATTCGGAAACTAAATCGTGATTTGCTACTTACACAGTTCGGGGTGAATTTTTACCACAGTTTTGTTTGGAAACCTGAAATACTCAGATCTAGATGTCACCCATATGATATTATAACTGGCTTCATGAAAGTAACCATTGCTATGTAAATAGATGAATACCAGCGGTATCAAACAAAAGTACATAGATTATTATTAATACTATTGTCCCGATTAGGTTCCAAGTGGAAAATCGAGCTTCAACAACACATCTCCTCTCTGTTCCAATTTCAACTCCCCTATTTAGCTGGGCCCAAGATTTCCCGAAATATCTCATCTCCTCCTCACGCGATCTCTTCCATATCACAGCCTTACCATATATAAAGGATATCTCAGAAATCACTACAAGACTCTTCAAACCTTTAGAAATTGACGTCGTACACAAACCAACAAAGTCGCTGCACTCAATTCTATGTCAACCAAAAGAATCAACAGCGAAAGAAGACAAAACCAACATCATCTACAAAATAAACTGTAACAACTGTGAAAAACACTACATTGGCCAAAGTGGACATCCCCTTCGTCTTCGTATCCACGAACATAAGCTAGCCGTCAAAAGACATGATATACACTCCCTCATTTCACTACACACAGACAACTACGGACATCAATTCGACTGGGACAACGTTCAAATATTAGACAAAGGAAATAACAAGAATGCTAGAGAATTTTTAGAAGCTTGGCATTCCAGTGAATCATCAAACAATAGACACATCGAGATAGACAAAATTTATCAACCAACAAGAAAGAAACTTCGCACACAAAGGGTGAAAGTTCAAGTCACAGAAACAGTTCCAACACAAGTAACCTAGAAGGTGTGAAAACACACATAAACAACCAATCACGTCCAAGGTCACCAGGAGGAATGATTAATAAACTCGTGGAGAAACCTAAAAGCTCACTTCAAATTGAAGTGTGCGCTGAAGATGTCGCCTAGTAGGGCGATGAAAGCTTCTCAAACTAATCATCCAGCTCAGAGAGCAAAACCACACCAGATGAAATTAAATATTTTGGTGGAGAGCAATTTCGGTAGCCCAGTGATTCAAGCAGGCCGCCATTTTCTATATCAAACTTTTACGTCATTTTACTATGACTTTCAATTGTTAAAATTATTAGGACTTTGTAGGTCATTAAACGGAGAAAAATAATTTGTTGTCATCAGTAAATTGTCCATAGAATGAGTTTCTAAAAAATAAAAATGGTCAACATAAGCACAGAATAAAAGACAGATTATATTTCTAACAGAGTCAAATTTTATTCACTTTATCATTATTAATCACTGAAAAATGATGCCTAAGATATCATTCGAGCATTTTACAATGTTGGGAAAACTCAGATGAATAAAATCAAATTAAAGTCAGATAAACCAATGTAGATCAAAAGTGCTTATTGGGTTGTAAAAGAAGAATGATAAAATGTAAAGGAATATAGAATCTAGTGAAGCATATTTGATGATTAGAGTTTTGAATAAAGTTTCATATTAAGCCTTAGTTTTCTCGAAGTCAAACTTCTTGCTAGGAAATACAAATTTTGCTTAATAAGCCCTGTTTCTCATGATTATCACTACTATTCCCTTGGGTTCCTCATAGAACAGCACATCTGTATTATTTCCTGTTCTCTACAGTTTTCTTTAGGTAGCTCCATGATTACTCATAGTCTCTCATCTCTTATTCGCACAATCACGTCACCCTTTGATTCTTCACCCGTTATTTCCCATTTTGATTCCACTCGAGGGATTCCCTGGTGCACGATGTCGTTCAACAGTTTCCTCATCGTCACTCCCATCCATTTCCATTTTCTTGTTGCTAATTCTTACCACTCAGCCATTTGATTTGCGATATAAAGCCAGCCAGTGAAGGAGGCAGCTTTCGACGAAAGTCTGCAGTGACCGGTCATTATTAATATTATTGTCCCCCCTTAAGTTCCAAGTGGAAAATCGAGCTTCAACAACACATCTCCTCTCTGTTCCAATTTCAACTCCCCTATTTAGCTGGGCCCAAGATTTCCCGAAATATCTCATCTCCTCCTCACGCGATCTCTTCCATATCACAGTCGGACACACCCCTCACTCATTGTTTTCCACTCGAATTCCACTTGAGCCATGGCCTGCATTATGTGCGATGTCATTCGATCGTCTCCTCAACGTGTGTTATGTCCAGTCTATCTCCAGTTTCTTCCATATATTTGCGGAGCATTAGGTTCTTAGTTGGTAAGTCGCCAGAGTTTCTTATTGCTAATTTTTTCCACCCACCCACTTGATCTGCAATGTGAAGCCAGTCAGTGAAGGAGGCAGCTTTTGATGAAAGTCTGAAGTGGACAGTCTGAAATGCTTTTCGTGAGACCAGTTCCTAATTTATGACCCATATTGAAGGACTGACTGAATTAACATCGGTGTTGAAAATCCGAATTTTGTTTATCGTGCTGACTGAGTGCAGAAGATTAGCAAATTGGTTTCAGATTGATGAAGGTGTATCTTGCCTTTCCGATTCTGGCTGGCTAGCTTTGACACATTCATCCCTGCCAACTACCTGTAGTTAGAGTCGTACTTCCTAGATGAGTGATGGAAGTGACCTCTTTCAAATTCCTTCCGTTGATGGTGATTTGTGCAGCTAGTTGTTGTTGTTGCTGTTTGTTGGTTGTCTTCACATCCACCATCTTCTCAAAATTCACCTCAAGTTCTATCTTCACTGCTGCTCCTATCAGTTTGTTGGTTTTCTCCTGCAATTCTTTGAGTTTGTATGACATTAAACTTAAATCAAGTACACTGATAGTTCAATTAAAATAGTATAAGCATTGAACTAATACACGTAAACGTGTCATTTTGAAATGAGTAAAACTGAAATGAAAACAGCCATCAAAATTAAACTACATTTGCTTTATTGAATTGAATTTTTGATTTTCCCGTCGATTGATTGGACCGAAGTGCTGGGTCTCAGGTTGACATGTCGGCTTCTTGTGCAGATGCTTCGACGATGTCTGGGCATTTAGTTAGTATACAATTGGTGGATGGTGGCTAGCAGTGGAATCCAGGATGCGCATTTCCTCCTATTTGGGACTCGTCAGCTGGATGTACCTGCATTTCTCAGTGAGTGATGATGTTCCCACTGAGGCTCGAACCCAGTACCCATAGTTTCAAACGCCAAAGCGTTATCCACTAAACCACTTGGGCCACGAGAGCCACCTCTTGTGCGACGGGTCATATTAATTATTGAATTGAATTTTGATCAATCGACGGGAAAATCAAAAATTCAATTCAATAATTAATATGACCCGTCGCACAAGAGGTGGCTCTCGTGGCCCAAGTGGTTTAGTGGATAACGCTTTGGCGTTTGAAACTATGGGTACTGGGTTCGAGCCTCAGTGGGAACATCATCACTCACTGAGAAATGCAGGTACATCCAGCTGACGAGTCCCAAATAGGAGGAAATGCGCATCCTGGATTCCACTGCTAGCCACCATCCGCCAATTGTATACATTTGCTTTAGTTTTCTTCTACAAAAAGCGACTTCACGTCAGGTCTGATTTTGATTTTAACGAAGGACTAATAATCCTAAATAAATGCCTGTAAATTTTTCTCAGCTTTTAACTTTATGTTGTCACTAACACTTATTTCCGAAATGACAACATTATCAAAATGTAAATTTGTTTTAATTAAAAGCTATAAATATTGCATCATGTAGAACTATGCATTTCAAGTTGCGGTACATTACTTATATTGATTGACAGCTGTAATTTTCGAATCATTGATAAATCACACTAAAATTTTGCCTAAACGATTACTCACACAAGCATGCACTATTCCAGCTTTGTAGTGAGACTTCTTATATATTTACTAAAATCTTACGTTCATATTTGGTGGATTCATCAATCATTGTATTCTGCAGGATCATGAGATGCATCTACTGCATTCAAAATCTGTCTTAGCTCATAAAATAGCAAGGGTTTCATTTTCAAATTCATGCACAAAAGTCTCAAACAGACTACATATATTATTTCGAAGTAATGAAGCACAGTACTAACATGTACTTATTTCACCCTATCAAGTTTCCTTTCAAAAAACTAGCTGTCGATCACATGCTTCCCATTGCATCAATAGTGACCATTCAGTGCTTAATATTATCTGTTTACCACCATCAATTTACGCGCGCATCATTTATTATTATATTATCATTATATCCTTTAGTTCCTAGAGGAACATAGGGATTCAGTCGAGCACCTCCATTGCCTTCTGTTTTCTGCCAACTTTTTCACCCCGCTCTAGGTCTGTCCACATGCTTTCATCTCCTCCTCGTGTATCATTTGCTTCTGTTGAAATGACAGTCTCACTTAAGGCAGATTTGAATGACAGATGATATTTTAAAACAGAAGTGTTTTAGGCCAGATAACCTTCTACGAAATAAAAGTATTTGTGCATACTACCATTTGCCTAACCACGGTTTGTATCACAGTCATTTGATAATAATACACAATCAGATTTTGAAGATTAACTTTAGAATACAAATAAAGTTATCTGCTGCCTGTGAATACAGCTACTGTTTCAGGCAACTATTTTCCTTGATGTATCTGTCTTTTTTCTGTTAAATAATTTCGGAATTCTAGATAAAAATTGTTAGTTTGCAGATGCTAGGATCCAGCTACCACATACTCAATAATTCGTAAAATAATGATGACCAAGAAGAATAGATGGATCAATTACGTATGAATACCAAGATGCAAGTAAATTCACCGAATTAGCTGCAGCAATAATCATAATAAAATAACAGAGACAAATGATACTTACAATAACAAGAATCATTTATGAGACTCTTTACACAATGTGTGTATGGGGTCATAGCAAAGAAAGGGACTGCATGAATTCCTTTTGAACAGAGATTTAGCTTGTTCAAATGAATTTTGATTGCCTCTGATGTATGCTGAAGTCTTACTCATGGAGCATGCCAAAGAGAAGTTTATTGAATTTGATGAAGTGACTTAAGCTAAATCACTTCATAACTTCAGAATTTAATCAAGTAGTAACTCAAATGACCAATGAAGCAAGGTACCCAGGTAAAAGTAGAGAAAAGAGATTTGGTAATAAGAAACTAGCCTCATTATTACTATTTCCTTTAATTAATAGAGGGACATAGGGCTTCAGCTACGCGTCAAAATTGCCTTCTGTTTTCTGCCAACTTTTCACCCCACTCCAAGTCTGCCCACACACTTCCATCCCCTATTCACATGACCTCCTCCAAGTCACCCCATCCTGTCACTGACGACCAACTCGCCGCTTCCATATCGGGTTCCACTCGAGCAATGGCTTGTCTAGTGATGTCACTTGATGGTTTCCTCAGCGTATGGCGACCAATCCATCTCCATTTCTTCCTGTCTATTTGTTTCACAATCGGTTCCTGCTGAGTTGGTTCGCTCATCGCCAGAGATCCCTGTCGCTGATCTTTTCTGGCCAGTCATCTGATCTTGAGTGATATTGAGCGAAGACAACTGTTAATGAAGGTCTGTAATTTGTTGGAGATGCTCTTTATGACGCGCCTAGTCTCTGATCCCTACAGTAAGTAGCACTGACTTCACATTGGAGTTGAAAATCCGGATCTAATTTTTGATTCTGAGTGCTGTTGACCTCCACATAGACTTAAGAGTAATGAAAGCTTGTCTTGCTTTCCTGATCCTCACTTTTTTATCCTTGTCAGTCCCGTCGGCCTGCAGTTGAAACGATGCTTCCCAATTCGGCAAGTAGGTAAAGGAGGTTGTTTCTTTCAGGTTCCTCCCATTTATGCTGGCTGATTGTTGTCTGTTGTTGTTGTTGTTGCTGTTGGTGTCGCCCAGGAATCTTCATCACCTCATCAACTAACCTCATAAATCTTACATAATGAACCTACAAACCAATAGACCAGAATGAAACAACACTTGTTTGTTTAAAAGGAAGTACTGCCTTGAGAGAACATTAGACTGAAATAAGAGTGACAGATGACACCTAGGTTAGCGTATACATCTTTGCTTAGAAGAACTTAATTCCATATCACATAAGTTTATGTAATATAACACATGATAATACAATATTACAAACTTGATGACATCTAGGGCCCAATTTATTGCTTATAATCATATGATACGGACCAGTTGCCAATGTTGCATCAGTGATTTTTATACGAAATAAACTTATCTAATACAGAATTATATACTACTACCAAAGCACTAAAATACTACTGTTACAGAATAACTTAAGTACATACTATGTGAACTGTGTTACAATGTAATGTGAATGGTCTGGCTATTATTGGCTGAATAATCTCATCCCTGTCGTTAAATCTGATATGTGCGATGGTGTTACTGCCTTTATGGTTAGACAATGTCACCAAAATTTGATATGACCGGCACTAATAATAACTCTGTTACTAGGCTTTGATAAGAGAAGATAACGAATAACACATCTGAATACAATGAGATAAACTTGTTATCCATACATTCAAGAAGTAAACTTCTGCTAACATCTTCAGTATTTCAGTTGAAACTTATCTCTTTTCCCTTAAACTCCACATTTATTTAGGTTTGTTAGCCTGCCAGATAAAATAGTAATGTTTTATTTAGTATTTTCGAAAATGGCTATAAAGCCCATGTATCGGAAATATATCATACCTGTATACCACTTCACATTGCAGTGAATATATAAGAATCATCACACCAAACGCAATTCATACCGAACTAACCTGTTTTGTAAGTTAGCGGATGGTGACTAACAGTGGAATCCAAGACGCACATTTCGTCCTGTTTGGGACTCGTTCGCTAGCTGGATGTAGTTGCATTCACAAGTCAGTGAGTGATGATGTTCCCACCTAGGCTCCAACCCAGTGCTCATAGTTTCAAAGACCGAAGCATTATCCACTAGACCTCTTGGGCTATAACAGTCATCTCTTGTGCAACGGTTCTTATTAATTATTGAATTCAATCTTAGATTTTCCCGTCGATTGACATTATTGAAGCATTTGCACAAGGAGCCGACATGTCAACCTGAGACATAGCACTTCGGTCCAGCTGATTAATGAATATGACCCATTGCGCAAGAAGTGACTCTCGTGACCCAGATATGGTCTAGTGGATAACGCTTTGGCGTTTGAAACTATGGGTACTGGGTTCGAGGCTCGGTAGGAACATCATCACTCACTGGGGAATGCAGGTACCTCTAGGTGACGAGTCCCAAATAAGACAAAATGCGCATCCTGGATTCCACTGCTAGTCACCAACCACCAACTAACTTCTAATTACATGCCCAGACATCGTCAAAGCATCTGCACAAGGAGCCGACATATCAACCTGAGACCTAGAACTTCTGTCCAGTCAATCGACGGGAAAATCTAAAATTGAATTAAATAACTTATTTTGTACTTCAAAGAGCATTGTGTCTAACTAACATGAGATTGTTTTCAATTATTTATTTGCATGTTTGTTTTGAAAGTACACCTCAGCGTTTAATCATCATTATAATTTCTGACGGTAACAGTAACATCAACACAATTATTTTAAAAATTAATATAAACATGATGAAGTGAAATACACGCCCTTCAGAACATTTGAATTGTTAAGCTTCATTTAAAAGCAATATCGTAGAAGTGAAAATACACAAGAAGGATGATAAAAATAATGATAACAATAGTATGTTTTATAAATCAACTCTTTCTTATCAACGTCTCTATCTTTATCAGTTGTCATCATTGTGGCAATCTTCATTATTCATTTGTGTGTGTCATCCCTTGTCATTTTTCTCCTTCCAAACATCTGCTCAAGTTATTTCTTACATCTAATCATTTTGGGCGCTGTCTTGTCAACAGAATGACAAAAGATAATTTTCTTTATAGCTTTACGCTCATAATGTATTTTTTGTTTACGTTCCATCTACAGACTATAAGACAAATTTATATAGATAACAAAGACGAATATAAACATGCTGAGTAGATTCATTACTACTGGTAATGATAGAGGATAATTCTATTATTAAAACTTTGTTAGCTTCGTGATTTATAGCTTAATCGTTTATACTGATGAATGTGTAGACTTCGTTAGTATACTCTAGTAACAGAGTACAATGTGAAGGCATTTCATATGCAGATGAAGCCTAACATCATGTTTGATTACTGGAGTTAGACAAGACTAAAGTAAACTGATAACAAGTGTTGATTTGTAGGGATTTGACTGGTTACAGGATTCATCATGAGCTGACATTAGTTAGAGAACCATTGGAAAACCTGCAGGGAGTACTGGACAGCTGTTTCGTCCCATTTTGGGATTCTTTATCAGTAAGCACCCACTGGGATTCTAATTCATGAATTGGCAGATGTTAGAATTCATAGGTTGGCCATTGCATCGGGTCCCAGTGGCTTAATGGTCTACGAGCTAGCTCGCCTTGTAACCAGAAGGTCCTGGGTTCGAACTTTGGCGGTAGGTGCGTACTGATGAAGAGTCCTAAACTACGACAGAACAGCTGTCCAGTACTCCTTGCAGGTTTTCCATTGGTTCTCTAACTAATGTCAGCTCATGATGAATCCTGTAAATTGATAACATTTCAACAAAATTATTGTTCCCAGACGATATCGGTCTTAGTTTCAGTGCAGTCAAGCTTCAATTAGAAATGGTTTAAGTATGACAAACTACTCAACAGACGTTTTATCATAAGTTAGGAAAATAACAATGACTCTTCGTTTTGATATTTCACTTAGTTCTGGTAAAACAAACAGGATTTTACCAGATCATCAAAAGAAATACATCCCAGTTATCGCAGTTACGTCAAGCAATTATAATGCAAGGCTGTTTAAACATGAAAGATGAGTGTAACTTTATCCTAGAACACTTAAACCCGACTGATAATTGTTACCTTCAAATGGTGGTAGAACTTACCTACCGCAATGACCTAACGAGGTACACTGGCTGAAACAAATTTTCCTGCGGGTCTTCTCAAACGCGAAATATCATTTGTATTGAGTTTAGACTAAAAGCAGTTACTAGCATAGTGTAAGTTATTTTCATTATGCTGGAGGTTTATGGACGTTGAACTGCTGGCAAGTAGAGGTTTAACAGCAGCAAGGTCTCTTTACTGTAGGAAGAGGAGTTAAGAAAAGTTATCCTGAAAAGTGTGCATCCCGACTTACATTGCAGCAGTCTGTAGCCAGTCATACGACCTTGATTCGCACAGATTTTCAAAAGCCAACTCAAACAGACCATGTATGACCTGTCCCTAGAAAATGAGAAGAAGCTGGAGAGTAATAATCCTCCAAACACTTCCATAAGCCAGCAAGTTTTTCCAAATCACCACACACCTTATCTCCTTGCATTCTTTCCACCGTTAATACCACTCCACAGGTAAGTTCCTCACCCCTTAACCCCGAGACTATTAGTAGTGACTAAAGCCGGAAAAAACCAATGACAGTCTATTAAAACCACTCTGCCAACTACACACCGGAGCATTCAATCTCAAGACCCCTTGAGAAATCTTACAACAGTTCTCGCTAGACAGAACACTAGGATCTAGAACCACAGATATTTGTTGTGTTCTGGGGACACCTATACAAAAGTTAAATATGGTTATTCACTTAACTCCGCCAATTTAACATGATGAATCTGTGGAATTCTCTCCACGGATTTTAGGAGGTTCTTCGTTTAGTTTTTGTGGACCAGCAAGTCTAGAGGTAGGACTAAAGGCTGTATCCCTGCGGATAGTCATATCTCTGTTGTCCGGCTGAACGGATGAGTTAGAACAAGGATAGTGAAACCCGTAGCTCACGTCCCAGCCGACTCCACTTAGGATGAAGTGAAAGATGAGTTCTGCCAAAGGCTGCCTAATTTACTGCCTAAAGCAAAACGCTGAGATATCGTCATTTTAGCAGGTGAATTTAATGCTCGAGTAGGGAAAGTGTGCCAGATAGACATGTACTGATGGCGCCTACTGAACCCTATGTTAACAAACCTATAACGGTGATAGTTTCCCACAGTTGTGCTCAGATAACCAACGGTGTCTAATCAGCTCTAACTTCAGATATAGAGAAGGAGATCGCCTAACCTCGCAACCTCCATCATCAAATCAACAAAGAACTCAGACAGATAGTCTATTTATGAAGAGGTTTGGTAGAAGACTGTCGCTACTTCTGCAACACCTTCAAAGACTCCAGTCACGCTCTAGTTTGTGCATATATTGCCTGAGACTGAACCAACATAGGAGACAACTAGCTGTGAAGCCTCCACTTCTCCAACTCGATAAGGACATAAAGTCCCAATTTGGGGAATCGGTAACACCAGACAAATATTCGGGTTTATCTGATCTCTTAATGACAATAGCTTTGTTTGTAATCACACTGTTACTATTTTTTAAAATAATAATTGTCTTGGAGAAAAACAGAGCCTTAATTAGCTTTCAAAATAAAGAGGAACACTTTAAGGGGCAATCTAACAGAACTACAGCTTTGCTTTGTTTACCCACGACCTAGAACCTACCTGTGTTGGATGTCGACATTGGTCCTCTAACCACAACTGAAGTTACAAAGGTTGTCTCCAACTTGTAACGAGCAATGAGATCAGGGCTGGATGCTATGACTTCAGAGGTGTTTAAGGATGGTGGTGACTAACTGTCGTCCGGGCTAACTAAGATATTAGATAATGTCTGTGAATCAGAGGTAGTTCCGTCAGACTGGGGTGAATCACTAGTTTACTCAGTTTATAAGAAAGGAATCAGGTGTTCCTGGAATAATCATAGGGGGATAAGCTTGATTAATATAGTAACTAAAATCTTAAGTTCAATAATGGTGCAAAGACTAAATGGTGTTTGGCAGGTAGGTGTATTGATCGTAATTTCAACACTTCGAAAGGTTCTGCAACAAAGGCATACTAATCAGAGTCCATATTTCCTGACCTGAAGGAGACATTTGACCCTGCCGACCGAAAGGTGCCGTCGTAAATGTATAGCCTTGAAGGGAAAGCCAAGGAAATACATAGCGCTGTTCAAGACACTTTACTGTGAATCATGCAGCCGTTAGAGCCTACGGAGAATCATCATATCAAGTGGTGTCTATCAGAGATACCCATTATCTCCATCTTTGTTGAATTTTATCATATATATTCTGTAGGCTGTAACACTAACTGACTTAAGCAACTTAGGGATTGACTTGTCATGAGAAAAAAGCCTTGTCAACTCACAGTATGAAGACAATATTGTGCCTTCTAGATGAAGGTGCGAACAAAACCCGAAGTCTTTTGGACACCGTAAGCAGAAATAATTGTATGTTTGGTATGTAACTCACCCCTGTAAAATGTAATATGGTGTTGCATGAGTGGTCTGTACTGACTCCTAGTTTAAAGATAGAGAATGAAGTGGTATAGAGTGTTGACCACTTTGCTCACTTGGGGATTCGTACTAGTCTTCATGGACTGACTACTGACGAAATCTCAGGGCCGATACAAAAGGCTCTTGCGACATCAGCTAAACTATTAAAACACCGACGTGAACGTTATATTCGGCCCTCGATCAAAGGAGGTATGTTTGGCGCAGTAATACTCTTTGTCCTCCCAAATGGTTGTAAGTTATGTCTATTGGAAGTGGAACACTAGAAAAGAGTCTGCTGTTCATGACCACAGATGTTTCCGTTGCATCTCCTATGTTAAACCATTTGATATGATGAGGAAAAGTGAGATTGGAGGTAGAGTATTAGTCAGGGGAAAAGCCAATCGATGAGTTTGTAAAATTACATGGAATACGGCGACTAAAATGCATGTTACTCATGCCAAGCAACCACCTTTTTTGTCGAGCAGTCTTAGCTGACACAGAATTAGGATGGAAGGATTTACACTGCATCAGTCTATGAAATCTTTGACAGTTGGTTTGAACCTAGTAGACTAGCTGGCTGGGCGTCTCAAGATAACTTGAGACTGTTGTTGATGTGGCTAGAAATCATTCTTGTTTGTTCGAATGCGTTCACTGTTTGTAAACTCCCAGATCCAATTAATCCTCAAGTTTTTTCCACGTCACAATTCTTCATCCTCCACGTTTCTGCTCATTATAGTCATTTATGAAACAGGCATAAAATGGACTCACACAAAAAACTTGGCGAATCTGGACTTCGCCGATGATATATGTCTGATTTCTCACAAACTGGAAGATATGCAAGTAAAAGGCAACATGCTTACAGAAGAAGCATCAAAGATAGGACTTCATGTGAACATAGATAAAACAGAGTTGATGAAGATTCCTGGGCGACACCAACAGCAACAACAGACAACAGACAACAATCAATCAGTATAAATGGGAGGAACCTGAAAGAAACAACCTCCTTCACCTACCCACCTAACTGGGAAGCATCGTTTCAACTGCAGGCCGACGCGACTGACAAGGATAAAATAGTGAGGATCAGGAAAGCAAGACAAGCTTTCATTACTCTTAAGTCTATGTGGAGGTCAACAGCACTCAGAGTCAAAAATAAGATCGGGATTTTCAACTCTAATGTGAAGTCAGTGCTACTTACTGTATGGATCAGAGACTTGACCAGCGTGTCATAAAGAGCACCTCAAACAAACTACAGACCTTCATTAACAGTTGTCTTCGCTCAATATCACTCAAGATCAGATGACTGGCCAGAAAAGATCATCAACAGGGATCTCTGGCAATGAGTGAACCAACTCAGCAGGAACCGATTGTGAAACAAATAGGCAGGAAGGAATGGAGATGGATTGGTCGCCATACGCTGAGGAAACCATCAAGTGACATCACTAGACAAGCCATTGCTCGAGTGGAACCCGAGATGGAAGTGGCGAGTTGGTCGTCAGTGATAGGGTGGGGTGAATTAGAGGAGGTCATGTGAATAGGAGATGAAAGCGTGTGGGCAGTTTTGGAGTGGGGTGAAAAAGTTGGCAGAAAACAGAAGGCAATTTTGACGCGCAGCTGAATCCTCATGTTCCTCTAGGAATTAAAGGAAATAATAATAGTTATTTATGATTTTTTCTTTCTTCTTCCTTTGGGTACTACCTGGAATGTGGCAACTTGAACAGGTGCATTTTTGTGCAAAACTTTTCGCTGAAAACTCTGTCATTTAGTCAGGACACCTAAAATTATCTTTACACGTATGCTGTGGCAATTTAAATCCAATCTGACTGTGATTGCCTTTTAGTCAGAAACTTTTGTGACTGTATTGCATAACATTCATAAACTCCCCCCACCCTCTCACCGAGTTACTTATTAATATCAACTATGCCGTTCGTAACACGACTGTTAAGAAACTACAAATTGATGTCATCTTGCGATATTTATCTTCTAATTAACTCATTTAAATTTATCACAGTGAATGTTTCAACAAATCAGTTGGTTTGAAAAGCTTTTCCTTCCAATAGGTCAGCTGTCTCAAAAGAAAAAAACTCTGGCGACATTCTTAGTACTATAGTCCAGCCTTCCCAATGTACTCCGTTCCCAGCTTCATAATCCTAAAGCAAAAAAGGATCAACTTTGTTGGTTCAAGTAAAAAAACTTTATGAGAAATAGTCCCACTTAATGGTCTTCAGTTAGGAGCATACATCTTAATACTGAGAAATTATGCTTTACTATGGTATGATGAATAGATTTCACGTATGATAATGTTAATAGCCAGTATAATAATGCTGACCATTTAAAATGTGCGCTTTTCAAATGGTTTAAAGTGGCATTGATTTAAAATTGACATTTTGTTCACATCCCATACTCAGTTGGTGAATAAATGATGCAATGCATAAGATGATATAAATTAAATGACCCTCAAGAGGGAGAAGTTAGAAAAATAAAAGAATTTTTAACACATGTCCAATCTATCCTCATTTCCTTCCGCATATTTTCTGGACAATAGGTTGTCGATCAGTTCACCGCCAGAGTTCTTTATTAATTACCCTCTTCGGCTGGTTATCTAATCTTTATATTCAAGTGTTGGTTTGTAGGGATTCGACTGGTTACAGGATTTCATCATGAGCTGACATTAGTTAGACAACCATTGGAAAACCTTCAGGGAGTACTGGACAGCTGTTTCGTCAGCCTAGTTTGGGACTCTCCAGCAGTACGCACCCACCGCCAAAGTTCGAACCCAGGACCTTCTGGTTACAAGGTGAGCTAGCTCGTAGACCATTAAGCCACTGGGACACTATTCAATGGCCTATGGATTCTAACTTCTGCCAATTCACGACATAGCGCGACCGCTAGCCTATGTCTCCGGCGAGTATTGGTCCACACACCCAACTTGCTGCACTCTATTTGTCACGAGCTCGCCTTGTAACCAGAAGGTCCTAGGTTCGAACCCCGGTGGGTGCGTACTGTGAAGGGTCCCAAACTAGGACGAAACAGCTGTCCAGTACTCCTAGGTTTTCCAATGGTTCTCTAAACAATATCTGATCTTTAGTTTTAGGTGAAGACAGGTGTTAAGGAGAACAAGATAGAAGGAAGGTTTTAATTCACTAAATAAAGATTAAATATGCCTCTTAAATCTGTTACCTGTATATTGTTCGTTGCATCACTGTAATTACATGTGTCACAGTATTTCTTGCTGGACAATCAGTACACAACCGAAATTACAGTAGTAACATATAAAAACCCAATGCAAATTTACGAAACTGCTTCTAAAGAATGACTGCTAAGTTATTCTTGGTAAAAGAAAGGAAATACAACACGTTTGATGCAACTGATTCTAATTATGATATTCAACAGACAGCCAACCTTGAAAATTAAAAAGTAAGATTGAGGATTTTATAAGAAAAGTAATGGATATAACTATTGAAGAAGACGAAATTATCACAAGTGTTGATGTGGTTTCATTTGATATTATGAAATATGAACTTGAAAACAATCAGGAAATATTAGCCAAATGTTCTTTATTAGTAGAAGAGATTATTAAATGTTTAAAACTTTGTTTAGAATCTACCTATTTTACCTTTAAAGACAAACTATACTGTCTGATGAATAGAGTTGCAATAGGATCATCATTATCTCCAATTGTAGCAAATCTTTATATGAAAGCTGTGGAAAGAAAAGCACTGACAAGTTTTAGTTGCTACCCTAGAATATGGTACAGATATGTAGATGACATATTTATCACTATTAAGAAAGCTGAAAAAGAAAACTTTATAACACAGATTAACTTAACCTCAAAATATGTAAAATTTACTAATGAAATAGAGTCGGATGAGGGAACTCTAAACTTACTGGATTGTCTTGTAAAAAGACTAAATGATTAGAAACTTAAGTTCACAACATACAGGAAACCAACTCATTCAAACAAATATTTGAATTTCCAATTGGATTAACGAATTAGCATGAAAGTTTCAGTGCCTTTAAATCTCGTTAACAGAGCTAGAAACATTATAACAGATAATGACGATAGTGAGAACGAGAAATCCAATATATACAAATTTTGATTGGAAACGGTTACCTGGAAGAGCTTCTAAATAATATTACCAATAAAAAGCAGCAGAATGGAATACAGTAAATTGCTGAATCATGGTTATTGACGATAGTTTTCCTATATCGAAAGGCGACAGCTGAACAACTTCAAAGGCTACTTGCTTCATATAATATTCAAGTATGTTTCTAGCCCTCTCATTCTCTAGAGAAAGCTTTGCTGAATGTCTAAGATATGGTCCCCAAAATGACACAATACAACTATGTCTATAGGAAAAAATGTCCATCATATGAAGCTTACTATATAGGGGACAGCAGTACACAGGTGAAGGTCAGAGTGAATGACCATGGGTTGTGCACGAAACGTCTTGATGAAAGATCAGCTACAACAATGCATTGTATATAGACAGCGGACATAAGATTGATTTCAGCATTGTAGAAGTTCTAGGAAGAGGTTTTATTCACATAAAGAAAGGCTAACCTCTGAAGTCTTGCATATTTTAACCACATCGAATGCAGTATAAATAGGAATGAAGAGATAGGCTTATCATGAATATAGCAGACTTTAATGTAACAAAACATAAGAGGGAAAAAAATTCAGTCTTATATTATGACCATTTTATGAAATATTTTCATGTTTTGACATGTTTTCCATATAACAGAAAACATACACACACCAGACAGACAATTACACATTTATGTCAGTTTGACATTACTCATTATAAATCTGTGGTGATTGGTACAAACATCCACCGACAAATGACCTTCGATTTATATAATTTTTGACTATATATTTTGATGGTTAATAAAATCCGAATAATTCTGCTGCTGAAGAAGCTATGCCTTACACAGCGAAACGTTCAGAAAAAAACCTTGTTTCAATTTTTTTCTTAAATACACTGGGATTATTTTAAACATTTTATAGTAAGATTGATATGTTGGTAGGACATTACGATTTAAGGTGGAATCAAGGCTAGACCTTCTAGCCAGTGTGTTTGGTATCCATCATCCAAAACACAAAATGTTAATCATCAGCCATTACTGAAGCATCAGTCCTAAGAGCCAATATATCAACAAAGACCGAGTACTTCGGTAAATGCAAATTAACTCTAAGAAACGACAACTGATATCATTTGCACAAAAGATGACTTTTGTGGCTTAGAGACCTAGTGGATAATGTGTTGGGGTTCCAAACTATGAGTGATAAGTTTCAAAGTCAGTAGGTACACCATTACCCTGCGAGAATGAAGGTACATTAAAAAGTTCCAGGTAGGTTGAGATGTGCATACCAGCTTCCACGGCAAACCACCATCAGCCAAATAACGAAAAATACTCAAATAAATATGACTACTGAGAAAAATATCGGTTACTCAATTTTCCTCTTTATGACTTTTCTTCAAGAATCATTCAGAAATCCGTCTTTATTTTACCTACTTGTCTGATGCTATCACTGACTTGGCCACGAATTTCATACAAAAAGTTTTTAATGAGTAGGAATTTTCTTTTAATTGGGGTATGTTTTCGGTGAATTATAAACTCTCCTTGAAACTTTTAAAACAGCTTCGAAATATATTTATTCCTGATTGATAGGTAAATGTTTCTAGTGCGTCGGTGGTACAGTGGTTAGGACTCTCGCCAACCATACATATGGTCCGGGGTTCGATTCCCGGCCGATACAGTCCTTTGCCTTGCTAAGCCAGTAATAGAACTGGCAAAGAGGGAAGGTTGGGCATGAGGCTAGCAACCCCATCCTGTAAAAATAAACACTGCTACAGAAACTTCAAGCCTCTAGTTTTGAAGCCCTATGTTCCATTGGGAATGTGGAGGATTAAAAAAAGATAGGTAAATACTGAAAGTGTGGAAATAAAAATGTGGTGATTTTCCATTAAACATAGTATATTTACTCAATTTTTCCATCCTCACACTTCCCATGTTTTCTCACTATTTTTGACTTTCTCCTACTTATCGAATAACCTTCAAAACTGTTTGACTAAATTCTCACCAAATATATGAACTTTGTTAAATTACTGCAATGAATCTTGCAAAAAGTCTCGATTATGGGTTTTACGGAAATTCGGAATCATTTAAAATCACAGACGATTGAAGAGCTCTTTCATAAATGAGCACTGATGAATAGTTCGTAACTAGGAAGAAACGGCTATCCAGTGCTGCTTGGTTTCAAATGTCTTCCTAACTCATGTTGGTTGACGACGACATCTACGGTGAAATTATGTATGGTCATCAACATTACCCTACAGTAGTTTAAATGAGATTAACTCAGATCATGATAATGCCTCAGGGTTGATGTGTGATTTTACAATTTTATCACTTATAATTTCATTTATATCTAATTATATTCACGCAAGTTCATGCTGATAATGAGTATATCATATGATTTATTTCTTAGAAAAACTATCAGCAGTCATCATGCTTAGATCATTCTCGAACACTACTTGTCAATAATTCTGACTCATCCAGTTGTTTTAATTATAATAGAAAGATAAGGCTTTAAGCCAACAATCAAAAAGTCAAAATTTAAGTACTTTTGTAACAACAAAAGGCAGGACACAAGAGCCAAGGTATATTTCTCCATTGATCAAGCCGCTGCTCATATCTATACAGTTTATATTCTTTAACCAATCACCGAGCATGTGATTTCGGTTTACATCAAACGACATGAAATGCAATGTTCAAATATACATAGTATTCTGTTACCAGTGCCGTATTGAACTGTGTGAAAAGTATTCTGTCTCTAACATCAAATAAAATGTTCAAATAGATATATCGTATTGTGTTTCTAATCCCAAATTGAACTGTGGGAATATAGGAGTATAATATTCCGTCAGCACACATTGCCTGTATCACACCACTACACTTTGATCACAAAGTTTCATCTGGGTAAGTAGACCATTTATTGATGTAGATGCTGTTATGAGATCTTTAGATCTTTTGTTATGTTTCTGAATTTACCTAACATCACAAATGATATTTCTGATTTTGGCGGACTGGATCATGCGGAACACCATGGGAAGCGAGAAGGTGGACATACTCTGGGCCAACAAGAAGGCTGTAGACGATCTGGGCTTCACTGACAATTTAGGTCTAGTGCCATACAATTACAAAGACTTACAGCCAGGAATCAACAAGTCTACAGAAGAAACAGGTATTAAACACAGGATTTTAAGTGGGCATAGTGATGACAGAGGTGATGAAGATACCCAACCAATAAAAATGAGCATCAATCACTATCAGCAAGAGATAATAGGAGAAGGTCACCTTTTTCACTTATCTAGGAGGTATCGTTTCAAATACAGGCAACATGTAAAGGACAACCAGGCTCAGAACCAATCAAGAACTTGTATTGAACAACGAATATGTAGAGGGAAGTAGAGACAGATCAAACCCAAGCTTAGAAGACCATCAAGAGCGTGATGCAGGTCTTGTAGTGAAACCCCAGTGCGGAACTACACAGACGGGAGTCCAAGTGTGACACTGAGGAGACTGGCTGAATAGCAGATAAGAGCTTCTGGATATTTGTGGAGTCACTTTGAAAGAATTGCAGAAAACAAAGTTGAAATGCAAATACACTGTTGAAGCTCTACGTTACACTCGGGACCTAGAAGAATAGTAATAATGAGTGATGAAGAATTATTATATTATTACTGTTCCCTTGGGTTTTGGGTTGAACATAGAACTTCAACAACACATATCCACTTTGTTCCAATTTCCCTTCTACTATTCACCTGGGCCCAAGATTGCCCAAAATCTCTCATCTCCTCCTCACACGATCTCTTCCATATCACACTCGGACACAGACCCCACTTGTCGTTTCCCATTAGGATTCCTCTCGAACGACGGCATACACTACATGATGTGTCATTCGATCGTCTCCTCAACGTGTGTTGTGTCCAATCCATCGCCAGTTTCTTCTACATATTTGCTGAGCATCAGGTTCTTAGTTGGTATGTTTTCAGAGTTTCTTATTACTAATTCCTTCTAACCAGCCATTTGATCTGCAATATGAAGCCAGTCAGTGAAGGAGGCAGCTTTTGATGAAAGTCTGGAGTGGACAGTCTGAAATGCTTTTCGTGACACCAGTGCCTAATTTCTTACCCATATTGAAGGACTGACTGAATTAACATCGCTGTTGAAAATTTGAATCTTGTTGTTTATCCTGATTGAGTGTAGAAGATTGGCAAATTAGTTTCAGATTGATGAAGGTGTATCTTGCCTTTCCGATTCTGGTTGGCTAGCTTTGACACATTCATCCTTTCCAACTACCTGTAGTTAGAGTCGTACTTCCTAGATGAGTGAAAGAAGTAACCTCACTCAAAGTTCTCCTGTTGAAGGTGATTTGTGCAATTATTTGTTGTTTCTGTTAGTTGGTAAGTTGTCTTCATCATCTCCGTCTCCTCTATGTTCACCTGGACTCCTCTCTTCTCTGTCTGCCTCTTCTAGAAGTTTGATGGTTTTTGTCTATAAGTCCTCGAGTTTGTGTGACATTAGACATATTTCATCTGCGAAATCCAGATATTCTAGAGTCTTCTTATCTGTCTTCCAGCGTATTCCTGACTTCTCGCTCCCAAAGCACAGTGTGATGCATAATCCAGTCCACCACAATTAAGAGTATCACCGGTGATAATAGGCAGCCACTCTTGTCTTACTTCTGTGTGCACTTCAGAATCTGCGCTGAGTGATTTTACCCTTGTGGATCACTTGGTACGTAGCACTGTCATAAAGCCAGTTATTGAACGAGGATGATAAAGATTTGGGTACTGCACGCCATATTGTTGAAGTAGTTTCTAAATTACTTCGCGATTATCGCTGTCAAGAGCTTTTACAAAATCGACGAAATTCAGATAGAGATTTGAATGTCATTCTATGTTTTGTTCAATGATGATGCGTAGAGTTGCAATTTGATCAGCACCTGATTTGCCTTTGCTGAATCCAGCTTGTTCCAGGCTAGGGGAGTTCCGTATCCAGTGCATCTTTTATTCTCTCCAGAATGATGAGACTTAGTATTTTACTTGGCGTGGACAAGAGCATTATTCCACGCTAATTCCTCCAAAGTCAGGCGTAAGTCGATCTTCTTTGACAGCTTGACACGGTAGTCTTCCCTCTGATCAGTAGACACCTTTCCTTCTTTCCAAACTTTTTGCAATAACGGCGCAATTTCTGGGTCTGTTTTACAGTGCTTCGGAGTAAAGAATTCTATCTGGCTCTACTGCCTTCTCGACTAGACTTCGGTAGCTTGATAGCATTCAAGATTTCTGCTTTCGTTAAAGGATTGGCATCCACTGCTGGTTGTTTTTTAGTTTTCGATGGTATTCCTGGGCGAGTTGTAGGTGGTGTTTGATTCAAGAGTCCTTTGAAGGGATCATCTCATGGCTTTGCTTGTTTCTCCACCTCGGTAATTAGTTTCCCTTGACCATCTTTTTTAGGTTTGTATTTTTAATATTTTTGTGTGTTGATATTTCAGTAGCAGTTTGATTAGTTTTGTGGGGTAGAGTCACTAGCCTCACGCCCAACTCTACCTCTTCCACCGGACTTGGGACTAGCTAGAAAACTAGACAGCTAGCAAACTAGGCGTGGTAATAAACAATAATGTACACTTATTACACTGGAGCAACATTCCTCTGCTAATTCATAGTCTAATGAAACAAAAGACAGCTTGATTGCTCCATTTATTCATCCTGTTTTTCTTATCTGTAGATATTTCTGGGAATTAGACAGGCTAGTATACACTGTGTTTGGGTGGTCTTATAACTCATAACATTTCGAAAGTAGAGGAAACTAACTAATTCCTCAGCACATAAAGGCCATGTGATAATGAAATCTTTTTGGTCAAAGTTGTCAAATTGAGATTATCATCAAAGGAAAACTTTATCCGAACATAAGTCTTCACAATAAACTCCTGGTGTGAATAATTATCAACTATCGTAAGTGGAATTCTTTACCGATGCCATTTCCACCTATATTCGATTGAGTTACACAGCGAACAGTGATAATCACCTCATCCCTTCGAACATTCAATCATCGGAACTAATTTAGACCGACCGCCGCCTTCGTAAGCCAAAGAAGTCACATGATAAAATGATAGTAATTTAAAAAAATATATAACTTAGTTTCTCTGCAAAGACATCTTAGTTCCATTGGGTGATTTCAGTCAATCTCATCACTGCAACCGTCCAGTCATCCAGTTAGTTTGTGGTTGAAGATGGAGTAGTTGACATTCGGTAACAAAAGTAAGAAGTCACTCACTAAAGAGCAGTGTCTATACATTTGTATAACACTTTTCACTAGGATTACCCATTCGTTTGTTTTCCAAATTATAAAGTAAAGCTTCTGACTACTTATTGCTCACCTTGAGGATAAACAGATATATTCTTCAAATCAATCCTATTCAAGGTATTTTTTCTAAATTAGGAGAATTTTTACCCAACCCACATTAAAAATTTATATCCAGTCACAACAAACATTTGTGTGACAATATTGTAAAAATGAAAGAGCTTGTCGATAAGGGAAGGAAGGAAAAGTCATTAAGACAACAAATCCACTAGCGTCAATTTACCGTAACCGTCCAAAGGTGAATGCAAGACTATTTCTTAAAGTAGAGGAATAAGTATGCCACCTACCAGACAAATTTTACCAAAACAGATTGATTACATAAAATAAAAACTGAATATTTTATGATATGTAGTCTGTTTACAACTTCGTGTAAGGGTAAACACATAAAAGGGTATGCATACCAAATATTGTGCATACATGCATGGGAATGCGTGACTATGTGCATTAACGGCGAAAGGGTGGATTTAAAGACAATAAAAAGGCAGATGTCTGAAAACTTCTCTTTTGCCCTAATTCCATTAACTCATGCAATGATTATTTGTAATCACAAAATAAAAATACGCGACGTGTTTATTAACAAGTGACTTAGGTAACTGAGCCAAAATTTATTCAATTATTAATAATATGAAATAACTGTAAATACACGTTTTGAACCACTGATCTCAGGATTATTTATACTGGTTCACCTTGAAGAAAAGTTTATCACAAGCTGTGGTCAATATTTAAAAAAATTGATTTGACAGCTGACTGCAACCTAGTATTTATATAACTTTCTTATCTGTCCTCAAGAAAGCCATTCAGTAATTCACAGGGCTTCTTATATATTTCATCCTGTTCTACACTTAACCTCAATGGGTACAAAAACATTTTTTGTATTACAGCTTGATTCCATACCGTATTTTTGGTACAAGTATGGAATTTTCAGCATGTGTTATCGGTAGCCCAAATTTTGCAGGAGGACCATAGATATCAGGTGTTCATCGACAGGGGATTGAACTTCGGATCATGTCAATGGTCGGCAAGAGTCCTAACCACTGTGCCACTGACACTCTAAATCCTGCTGTTACTGCAAAAGAATGGATTAAGCATAACTTTGAAACAAGTGTAGTACAGATGAGACTGAAAAGAAAACACTACACCACACGTCGGTGGCACAGTGGTTAGGACGCTTGCCGGCCATGCACATGGTCCGGGGTTCGGTCCCCGGTCGGCTCACTCCTTTACCTCGCTAATCCAGAAATAATGCTGGTAAGGAGGAAAGGTCAGGCATGAGGCTAGCAACCCCATCCTGTAAAATAAACTCTGCCACAGAAATTTCAAGCTAGTAGCTTGAAGCCCTATGTTCCACTGGGAACGTGAAGGAAAGAAAAATAACTAACTGGATGCAATACTGCAGTAAAATGCTGATAATTCCATTCTGCATCGCAAGTAATGTTTTGGAATAAGGCTATTATCATTATTACCGTCTGAGGTTCGATCCCCTGCCGACGAACACCTGATATATGTGGTCGGCCTGCAAAATTTGGGCTACCGATATCCATGCTGAAAATTCCATACTTGTACCAAAAATACGCTGTAGAATCAAGCTGCAATCAATATATATATATATATATATATATATATATATATATATATATATAAATCCAATCAGTCTGCATGAAGTGTGCTCTCTTCATCTATATATTTGCCACATAATTCTGACACTGATTTCCTTCTTTTTTTCATAACTCTGATGGTTTTAAGGATATCTGGTGACAAAAACAATTATTCTGACATTGTCAAACGCATAGTGTAGGCGTTGTGATCTGAAGTGTTCTTAGCCCTCTCTCACTGAATGTATAAAGTGGTTGTTTAAATAGATTTCGTGGTTTATTTTAGACGCTTTCAGTTAACACAAGCCTTTTTAAAGAATTAAAAACGCAGTATATTCGCAAAAAAAAAGAAACAAATCAACCACTTAATCACCAAGCCAAAACTATATGCGAATAAAACTGACGGCCGACTGGAATTTTCGATCTCTCTGTGTAGGTAGATGTACACTAATCAATCATACTCTTCACTTTTACTTATACTCCATGCCCACTTGATAATTCTCAGTACAACAACTTTAAGTAAATTTTCTATGCTGTGTTCAAAGTTGCAGTGTCTTTCTCCATCTACCTGGTAGTATCTTTAATTCGCATTGTGTTCATTAGCTGGCATCGATGTCTACATTGTTAATTATTCAAAAGAATGATCAGTTACTCTTGCAAAAATCTTGGGAAAAGTTCAACAATAACGTCCCAGGAGTGTGAACGCTGCAATGACCTTGAACGCATGCTAGTCGTTGGCATCTGTCATTATCATAGCTGAAATATCAACGTTATTCACCAACTTAGGAGAGAATTTCACCCAGATCACGTTTTTAAGTACTGTTTGGACAATGTATTAATAGCTAGTTAGGGTTAAGGTAACTATTGGGGTTAGGGTTAGGATAAGGGTTGTAATTAGCATTAGGGTTAGAATTACGGTTCGGATAAGGGTTATGATTAGGGTCAGGATTAAGCTTATGGTTACGATTAGGGATAGATTTATAGTCGATGTCATTTATTTTAACTTGTTTTATTGTCTACGTTTTGCTGCTAAGCATTCGTCTATCCTCTTGCTGGAAACCAAAATAATTCAACCGAGGGTTGTTTTTGCAAGACTGCAAGCAGGATGAGAGAGATAAACGATTCACAAAAACAGTTTATCTGTAGTCATCTCGGTGAATACATGTAAAGAAACTATTCTAACTTGGCAACTGATACTCCTCGATATAACTAGGACGTATTCTTAAGCCATGTCAGAGAAAGACAACCTGATTAGTGAGTTTTCAAGCATTTTCTTGTCAATATACATCATTTTTTGACCAAACATTCCTCATTTTTATGATTGGTGCGTTCGCACTCCTGAAACGCTTTTGTTGAACTTTGTCAAATCTTGAATTTTAAATAAAGTAACACTTATGGATACTACTCATATATTGAAAGTGCGATGTATAAGAATCACTAATGATGGAAATCCATCAGTCAGATGTGTAGTATAGCTATTCAGCCAGCTGGAATGATACTACTGCATATGGTGTTTAAATGTGATTCAGCGTTCACTGTTAAAGGCCAGTGGTGTAGCAGGCCTGAACTCATGTCTTATAGATTATTTATTCCTGTCACTATTATTGTTATTATTCATACATTGTACTTCAGATGAAACATCGGGCTTACGATGAACATTTCCATTGTAATTTCAACCAGCTTCACGACTACCCAAAAGTTATTAACTCTAAACATGATTTTCTCCATATCAGGCTCGAAACCATGACCGAATCGTAGCCTCACGTTTCACTCAAAAGTCTCCTCAGAGTGTGACCAATAAATCTTCTTTATCAGTTCACTGCCTGCCTGAGTTCCTCGTTGCTTATCCTTTCCGGCTGCTCATGTGAATTTCACTGTCGAGGCAACGAAAGCACGTGTTAGTGAAAGTCTACAGTAACCTTTCGGCAGTGTTTTTAGTAATGCATCTGCCAAGTCTCCGAAATGTATAATAGAAGTGACTTGACATTAATGTTGAAGATCCATATCTTGTACTTTATGCTGTGGAAAGGTGGTTTCCACATTAATCACAAAGCAATAAATTTCTGTCTTGCTTTTCCATTCCTGACTTTGAGATCCCCATCTATGCCACCTGAAGTTTAAACTATCCTTTCAAACCAGGTAAATCAAATAGATGAATTCCATTAGATTTCTTCCGTTAACGGTGATTGGTGCTTCTTGTTGGTGTCTGGGTGTTTTCATCACCTCTTTATTCTTTATGTTCGTTTGAGGTTCCGTCTTCACGGTCTATTTTGCTAATTTGTTTGTTTTCGCCTGTAGACTTTCAACCTTGTGCTCCATGAGACATAAATCACTCAAAAATTCCATTCAGACCAAGGTATGCCTGTTTTTCCCCCTCCACATGACCTGATTCATGATCCACTCTACCATAATCAGGAATATAGTTGGTGGTAGAAGACTGCCTTGTCTTATCCCTGTCTTCACTGCAAAGGCTTCTCTGAATTTCGCATTGTGAATCACTTGACATATGACATAATCATACTGGTGTTCGACTGAGGTTCAGCATTTTACCCGTCTTTCAGTAACTTCCTGGTGTTCAAGACTTCTGCATTTTTTAAAACGTTGGTGTGTACTGGCAGCTCTGAAGTTGCTGTTAGTATTTCTGAGAGAGTTGTGGGTGAGGATCGACCTGAAAGTCCCTTGAAATGATCAGCCCAATGTTCCTTTGTCCCATCACTTTAGTAGTTGGTTGACTGATATTATCTGTGTTAACTTCTTCCTGAACATCAAATTAGTTATCTGTCCTGAGGTCTTTTTCCCCTGCAGCCTGTTTCGCTTCAGTTACCAGTGTGTCATGCAAGTATCTTTATTTTCTCTAGTGCACCGCTGTGTTAGGTATGCTGTAGACGGTGTTCAGTTTCTTCTTTCTATGCTCATCTCTGCACAGATTCATCTTCTGTTTCACCATCATCCTGTCTTCTGTCAACCTTCAAATGTCGGTAGGAAATTGTTGTTTGTCTTGCTTCTCTTCCCTTCCTGGAACGTCTATGCAGGTTTCTTTGAACACCATTTTCAGTGATTTTCATTGTTCTTCCACACATGTTTCATCAGTGATTTTGTTTAATGTCTAAAACTTTCTTTTGAAAACCACAGCGGTGCTTTTTGCAGGCTCATCCTTCAGTTTATTTGTGCTAGGCTTGAATTGTGGTCTGTCTACATTTGCTTTGAAGGTTTTCATATTCTCTTGAAGTTTTCTTATACCAGACAGTGATCTGAGACTACATCCGCTCGCCTTCTTCAATTTGTACACAGTAGTCTGTCTCACCACTTTCTTGAGATTGAGATGAAGTTCATCTGATTTTTAGTGAATCCATCCAGTGGAACCAATGTCACCTTTAGTATATCCTTGTGCTTGAATACGCTGCTTCTAATCACCAAATAATTTGCAACCCAAAAGTCTGCAAACAGTTATCCCTTTTCATTTATTTCACCGATCACTTCCTAACTCATGATGAGTTCTCCTCCCGTGTTGCCTGCTCCAAGTTTGGCATTCATTACAATTCTGATATCTTCATCTGTGGTCTCGTCCTAAAAACTTCAGCTCATGATGAAATCCTGAAACCAATCAAATCCCTACAAACCAACACTTGAATAGAAAAGAATACGTTTTTTCTAATATTCTTGCTGTGCTTTCAAATTTCAAGCAGCGATTGGATCTACCTCCTGGAGTATGATTTCTAATGTAATCATTCTTTTTTCCAGTTTACAACCTGTTAGAAAACTAGCAAACCAACCAGCAATGCGAGTTGATAACTGCTCATAATCCGCCTCAAAGATACAAAACTCAATATTAAACATGTTATTAAAATGTTTAGCATTGATGTGTTCGATGATGAAACCAGTTCAAATTAAAAATCTGCCTGAAATTAATATTACTGAATATTAACAGTTAAACTACTGTTATATGACAAGCAGAGTGGTAGTCTTGTGCTGTTTCATTACCTGTATTTGTAAATTTTTCTGAAATGGTAATGGAAGTTTTATGACTAAACCAACCATCGTCTAGTTATGAAGTTTTGTAAAAGATTTAAGGGCATTAACTAATAAGGACAAGTCGCCTCATTCTCACTCTCACTTCATAAAAATAACCTCCTATTCTAAAGTGTACTGAAAGAATATTGTTATCCCACAAAACAGGCAAACTCGAAAACAACAAGAGAGTTGTTAAAAGCACACTTTTCAAACGAAACTACAATCAACAGACATGTTTTGTCTAATGTATACATGAATTATTTATCAGAATGCAAATGTAACTAATTCAGTTGAACTTAAAGTGAATTGTTAATAATAAGTTAACCTAACAGAGATAATGTACTCAACTTCTGAAGAGATCCATTTGGAAAAGGAAGTTTTTTTCTATAGTTCGTTTGTAAGGGTTAGTTTTTTTCGAGTTGGTCACGGATTGATATCAGTTAGAGTACCATTGAAAACCAGGGAGTACTGGACAGCTGCTGTTTCATCCTAGTTTGGGAATCATCGCCACAACACACCCACTGGAGTTCGAATCCAGGACCTTCCGCTTACAAGGCAAGTTGGCTCATATACCATTCAGCCACTGGGACTCGATTCAATGGCCAGTCCATGAATTCTAACTTCTACTAATTCGTGATTTAGCGCTACCCCAACCATTGTCGTTGGTGTGACATCAATCCACACACGTGACATCTAATTGAACCTCACTGGTTACGACTTCTCACTAGAACTCCAGGTAACTCAAACCTGTAACAAGTCATTAGCGGACATCAGATTATTATGGTTGGGGTCGCGCTAAATCACGAAATGGTAGAAGTTAGAATTTATGAGCCATTGAACCGGGTCCAGTGGTTGAATGGTATACGATCCAGCTCTCCTTGTAACCGGAAGGTCCTGGGTTCGAATCCCGGTGGGTGCGTAGTGGCGATGATTCCCAAACTAGGATGAAATAGCAGTTGTCCAGTACTCCCTGATTTTCAATGGTTCTCTAACTGATATCAATCCGTGACCAACTCGTAAAAAGAAAGTTTTGCAATTTTTCAGATTGCATCAAAATCCGGCAAATAATTTTTATTTCGTCAATGAAACTATGGTGTTATTGATGCCGAGTTCAGTGGCTTATGCTCCATTATCTTCCGCTGGGAGAAGTTTGTTCTTACTTGCAATAAGGACATTTATTTTTGATATCTTTAAATAGTTATCCTTCAGAGTTAGAATCACTTTCTATTGAAGTTTTGAAGAATTGACTTTCTTCGAGCTGCTCGATTTGTCTTAGCTGCATTCAACTAGAGCTACTTTGATCCAAAATATGCAGACCAAAAATTTAAAAAGTATAAGTGATAAAATCAACAGCATGCACAACTCAATTTGTGTCATCAAGTGAAGAGTGCTACGTAACGTTAACAAACATAGATCAGCCTTCACGAGAAACGATATGTCCTTCAAATGAGCCATTTCCAGAAATCAGAATTTAAAGTAGAACAAGTCCTAAACAGTGGAAAGAAAGAACAGGCATTATAACTAGATTATCATTATTTATGGTTCCAGTTAGTGCCTCGAGGAACATAGAGCTTCAGTCGAACCTCTCCATCGCATTCAGTTCTCCGCCAACGTATTCACCTGGCTCCATATCCCCCTACATCCTTTCATCTCCTCTTTGCATGGCCTCCTCCGTGTCACCTTTACACTGACGACCAACTCACCGTTTCCCATTCGGGTTCCATTCGACCAATGGCCTGGCGTGTGATGTCACTCACTTGATGGTTTGTTTTCTCGGTGTATGGTCAATCCACCTGCATTTCTTCCTGCAGATTTGTTGCACAACTGGTTCTTACTGGATTGGTTAGCTCCCAGAGATCCTGTTGCTGAACTTCCTGCCCATCTGATCTTCAGTACTAAGCGAAGACAGCGACAGGTAGGGCAGAGACAACAACAAAAAAGCCGTAGCAGTAGTACCATTGTCAAATACAGTTAAAAAAATGATATCAAAACCATAGAATCATTGAATTAGATCAACTTGGATATTTAAATCCAACAATATATACAATTATAGATATTAATTAGCGTTAAACAGTGACAAAATGCCAAATAGATAGTTATAGGTATTATCAGTCAACAAGATTATATCCACAGGTTCAGTTTTCGAAATATATTTAAAATATTTACAATAAATTTCACAACTTCCTAGCCAGGAACACTAGAGAAATAAGAGTTTTATGTAACTAAGTAAACATAGCGTACTTATCGAAAAACGCATCCATTATAACTAGAACCAAATATATATTTCAAAGGAGATGAAGCCTTTGCAATCCATAGGGTAAACATCGACTTGAAGAATAAAACACTAAAAGTGCAGCATGATAGAATATCTAGAGAGAACTAGAAGCAGTTGAGCTGATCAACACAGATAAATTTTCATTCTGGAAAATTAATTAATATGTTCACTTCCATCTGAAGTTAATGTGTGTGTATTTGGTACCGAATAATAATAGAAAACGATTGGATGAGATATGAATTTTCACTGAGTCATAGAAAAAACGTTCAGTGAAGACTTACTCTTTTCGGAAATATCATTTTCAAGCTGTACATACATATGTTTAATTGTCTTAGCAACAAAATGGATACAAGAATTCTCACCAGTTTCTGTCGAATCAAGAATCATGTTCGTCAGTATTTCATTTTATATTCTGTTTGTGAAAGAGTATGTTTTTGTTTAAATACAGAAATCACTTTATTGCATAATTCTTGTGAACCCACGTAGGTTCTAAAGTGCCGTAGATGAGATTCACAATCCAGCTAAAAACTGAGCTTAAAATAGCCTGAAGATCCTTATTTCTGTTATTTATCGTATTCACCATTATCATGAATATTTTATAAAACCTTTGAAATCATCATATCGAGAAAAGTGGCTACTAAGTCGTTCAGTATTATACGAAACTGTCTGATTAATATATACGCTCTGTACTGGATATTTTGGCTGGATGTAATTAAACTCCCATGGCACACAGGCTTTTCCATTAAGGTAATAATCTGTGTTTGACATATGATAAACAACACCGAATACAGTACGTTAAAAACATCATACGCATGAACAAGCCAAACAATATATTATACACACTTTTAATAAAATATTAGATTACTAGGATTCTGACTGCTTTTTTAAATGCAAAAATATTCTCATTAATTTTGTAATTTTACGGATAAATTACCTATGTATGCCTAAATGTCTCACTGAAGATGCTGGCTTGTTGCAGATTTGTCTATGAAAAAATCGGTCTTAATGCTCCATAGTGAAGTTTGTCTCTTCTTTAAAAATTTCAGCCAAAGTGATTCCGGAATAACTAACAATTTTCGTATCTGTGTAATCAACAAGAAGTTCAGTTTATTATCCTTGTAACCTAAGATTAATGTGAACAGTGAAACACAGTTTTCACATGAACGGCCACGAAATGAACAGTGTTGCTTTAGAGCGTAGAATTTAATTAGTGAAATAAGGTAAAGCATTATTTTAATACAATTTTAGAACAATACAATACCCATTGGATCGGGTCTTAGTGGCTCAATGGTATACGAGCTCGTCTTGTAACCAGAAGGTCCTGAGTTTGAACCCCAGTGGGTGCGTACTGTGAACTGTCCCAACCTGGGACGAAACAGCTGTCCAGTACCACCAGGTTTTCCAGTGGTTCTCTAACCAATATCAGCCCATGATGAAATCCTGTATACCATCAGAACGTTGGTGAACAGTTATCACTAGAAAAGATGATTGAAAAATGGATAAAGTATGTTACGATTTCCTGGCACACAGAATAAGTAGAAGAAAGAGACAAGTGAATTACGTTGACACTGCATCCGTAAAGTGACATAAATCCAACTTTAAGTGATATGTAAAACTATTCAGCGTGGTCACAGTAGGGTGATACATATCCGTCGAAAACTTCTAGAGCTTACTGGGAACTGTCAGTCAAGACGATGATATGGAGTAGGCAGTATGGAAGAAGACCTTATAAAAGTTGATGTATTTGTCCCTTCAGTTGTATTATTATTATATTCTTTAATTCCTAGAGGAACATAGGGCTTCTGCTACGCATCTCCACTGCCTCCTGTTTTCTGCCAACTTTTTCACCCCACTCCAAGTCTGCCCACACACTTCCATCTCCTCTTCACATGACCTCCTCCAAGTCACCACACCCTGTCACTGACGACCAACTCGCCGATTCCTATTCGGTTAGGTTCCACTCGAGCAATGGCTTGTCTAGTGATGTCACTTGATGGTTGTCTCAGAGTATGGCGACCAATCAATCTCTATTTCTTCCTGTCTATTTCTTTTACAATCGGCTCCTGATGTGTTGGTTCGCTCATTGCCAGAGATCCCTGTTGCTGATCTTTTCTGGCTGGCCATCTAATCTTGAATGGTACTGAGCGAAGACAGCTGTTGATGAAAGTCTGCAGTTTGTTTGAGGTGATCTTTATGACATGCTGGCCAAGTCTCTGATCCGTATAGTACCGTTGACTGACTTCACATTGGAGTTGAAAATCCGGATCTTATTTTTGATGGTGAGGAGTGATGTTGACCTCCACACAGACTTGAGAGTAGTGAAAGCTTGTCTTGCTTTTCCGATTCTCCTTGATGTCCTCGTCAGTCCCGTCGGACTGCAGTTGAAACGATGCTTCCCAAGTCACCAAGTAGGTAAAGGAGGTTGTTTCTTTCAGGTTCCTCCCATTTATGCTGGCTGATTGTTGTCTGTTGTTGTTGCTGCTGCTGCTGTTGGTGTTGGTGTTGGCCAGGAATCTTCACCTCTGTTTTCTCTATGTTCACCTTAACTTATCTTAACTTATCTGGATGCTTCTTCTGCCGACTTATTGCTTTTCACTTTTATATCCTCCAGTTTGTGTGAAATCAGACATATATATCACATCGGCGAAGTCCAGATTCTCCAAGTCTCTTTTTGTGTGAGTCCATTTGCCTGTTTCCTCATCGCTCGTTGTCTGTCGCATTATCGCATCTACTGCAATCAGGAAGATCATTGGCGATTGTAGACGGCTTTGCCTCACTTCGAAGGCTTCCGTAAGTTTCCCGTTGTGGATTACTTGGCATGCAGCATTGTCGTATAACTGTTGGATGAGATGTATAATTGTTGATGGCACCCCGTAGTAGCGAAGTAGTTTCCAAATGATCTTTCGATCGACGCTGTTGAAGGCCTTTTCAAAGTCGATGAAGTTGAGTGAGGTGGAGAGGTGACTGCCCTTCCAAGCTTTGTTCAATGATGATCCGTAGTGTGGCCATTTGATCAACGCATTACTTGTTTCTCATGAATCCAGACTGTTTTTGTCGAAGTTTTTCATCCAGGCCTTGTTTGATTCTCTCCAGGATAATGCGGCTTAGTATTTTACTTGTGATGAACAGGAGCATAAGGCTGTGCCACTTCTTGAATTGACTTATGTCTCCTTTCTTTGGCAGTTTGAATAAGTAGCCCTTCTCTCAGTCTTCGGGTACCTTGCCCTCCTTCCACGCCTTCTCAGTAATGGCGTCATCAAGTGCGCTGTTATCTCTGGGTCCATTTTCAGTGCTTCCGCTGGGATTCCACTTGGTTCTGCTGCTTTTCCAGCTTTCAGCATCTTGACTGCATCCAGGACTTCTGATTTCGTCAGGTTTAGGAGGGTTGATTATCACTGGTAGTTCTGCTTCCGTTGTTGGTATTGTTGGGCGCGTTTCAGGTGGCGGTCGATTTAGAAGTCTTTTGAAGTGTTTGGCGCAGTGTTTTGTTTGCTCTACTTCTTTGGTCATTGACCTTCCATTGTCATCCTTCACTGGCTTAATCTGTGTCGAACTTTTGCCCGATAGGTGCCTAATTGTTTGGTGGAGTATGGCGAGGTCTCCTTTGCCTGCAGCTTGTTTTGCTTCACTTCCCATACTACTACTACTTTTTCCTTCACGTTCCCAGTGGAACATAGGGCTTCAAGCTAGTGGCTTGACGTTTCTGTAGCAGTGGTGTTTACTTTTACACGATGGGGTTGCTAGCCTCATGCCCAACCTTTCCTCTTTATCAGGTTTTATTACTGGCTGAGTGAGGTAAGGGAGTGAGTCGGCCGGGGATGGAACCTCGGACCATGTGCATGGTCAGCGAGCGTCCTAACCGCTGCACCACCGACTCACTTCACATGGCTTCATGATATTTTCTTTTGTCTTCCCTGGCACTCTCCTTCACTCTTTTGTTCAGTGTATTGTAGCTTGCATTCAACTCCTGTTTTTGTCGCTCGTCGATGCACTGGATAATCTTTTGTTTCACCATCCTTCTCTCTTCTATTAGTTTCCAAGTGTCCGTCAGTTGTATGATCTTCATTTTTAGTAGTGAGTGATGCATTTCTGAGCCTTAGACATGATGAGTAATATTTCTGAGTTGAAGATAGGTCTCTCTCTCTCTTCGGCACCAATCATCACATCACAAAACCACGTTTCAGCCTTCTCTACTGGTTAGATACTAACCCTCAGATGCTTTAAGTATTTCAACTTAATAGCCATTTAATAAATATTACCAGTGATAACCAAAATATTCCATTTGCGCTGCACTTTTAGAATATATCTGGTGTAGCCGTTGTTTAGGGTCAAAATGTTAGACAATAGTTATGATAGGAAGTGTACTTGTTAATTAAATTCCCTTGATTCCTACCAAATATCTGATAGTATCTACTTACAATCTGAGATGATTACTTTAAAGATGCCGTATAGTCCTTACCTTTTGTATTAATATTTTCCCCTTGGGTTCCGAGTGGAACATATGGCTTCAACGACATATCTCCACCTCGTTTTATTTTCTGCAGTCCTCTTCAGCTTGGTTCACGCCTGACCATAATCTCTCATATCCTTGTGGCATGGTCTCCTCCATGTCACTTTTTTCACCGACAACCCATTGGAACTCCACGCAAGAGCCTGACTAACCCACATTTTGTTAATAAACTACTCAGTGCACAATGGGGACTATTGTTCACTTACACTTTTGTACACTCACTGAATGGATTCTTCCTCCTTCAACTGTTTTACATTTTTTCCTAAAATTCGGTAACACAAAGCGATAAATGACAATTATGGAAATTTTCATTAGAGTAATTCTCATAACTAACTAGTGAAATAGTTCGCTAGTTGCTTGCAAAGTTATTAGAGGAATTACAATCAGAGAAAAGAACCACAGAATTTATTAGACGAAGGCAATTTAGACAAACTCATTTGTTCAATGCTTGCTGATTGTGAGCTTTTCGAAGTTATACATATATATATATATATATATATATATATATATATGTATATATGCAAATTATCTATATTGCTTATCTTAAAATTTATCATTGAAAAATCAGACAAAATAGAAATTAAAGTTTAATCGAAAGATGAATCTTGCTATATATTATTATAAAAGTTTTTGTATTTCCCAATGAATGAAAAACAAAATGATATTGCTTTTACTGACATTTCGCTATTATTAAACTAGAATTTACAAAATCTCAGTTCATATATAACATTTTAATCATCGTTCATCAGAAAGGGATAATTTTTACGTTGTCAAGTTGGCCAGTGGGTAAGATAACAAAACCAAGTGCAGATTGTTGGATTTGATAAGCGTATAAACCTATAAAAATAGCATGTGTTTACATAATGAAATCGCTCATCAGATTTGTGTTGATTTTGTCACTTCATGGTGGTGTTGGGTGGGGAGGAGGGCTGTTGCAACGAGGTCAAATTCTGTTTTAGTCCATAATTCCTATTCATATATTTGAGATTCCATTTGATATGAAGTGTTTCTGGTACTAAACGTTCTTTAGGATTTCTGAAATTTTTTCTGGACTATTTCAATATTGTCGAAATTAATTTTGTGGCTTGATTATTTAGAGTGTGGAACACCTGTGGTTGATGATTTTTAAGCTTCTCCAGCTTGGCTGGATTTCTCGTGTGGTGTAACAGATGTTTATTCTCAAGTGTTGGTTTGTAGGAATTTGATTTGTTTTTAAGGGTTGACCATGAATCGATATCATTGGGTGGTTGTCACGCTAAAATCACGACTCGGTGGAAGTTAGAATTCGCTAACTGGCTATTGAGTCACGTCCCATAGCTCAATAGTCCTGAGTTCCAAATCCACTGGGTGAGCGCTACCGTAGATTATTATTATTATTATTATTAAACTAGGCTGATGAAACAGCTGTCCAGTACTCCTTGGTTTTCAATGATTTCCTAACTTATATCAATCTGTGGTCGAATTTATTTATTCATTCATTAATTTTAAGGAATCTCTTGGAGGATTTCATCATGAGCTGATATCAGTTAGAGAACCATTGGAAAACCTGCAGGGAGTACTGGACAGCTGTTTCGTCGTAGTTTTGAACTCTTATCAGTATGCACTCACCGGGACATTCAGGTTACAAGGCGAGCTCGTAGACCATTGAGCCACTGGGACCCAATAAAGTGGTTCTTGAATTCTAACTTCTGCCAGTTCACGACATAGCGCGACCATTTCGCAATTTTTTTTCTTCGGTGAGTTACTGCCTCATCTTCGACCTGCTGTACCCTACTGGTCACGACATTAGTATTCACCATATTTTATCAAAATAAAAATTCGCTTATTTTTAACTGGAATGTCACAACATCAGAAATAGAAATTATCGTACTGCACCAATGAACTTCTTCAGTTCATGTCCCTAATTAACAAAATGTGAAGAAAGTCTCATTACAGTAGTTTCTTTCTTTCCCTCAAAATTCACTGTTACACAAGGTATTCCACTTACGAGTCACTATGTGGTGCTTGAAAATTTACATTCTGTGCCAATTTCTTATATAGCTTACAGTTGTCCTGAGATGTGGATTTTCATGTAAGACAAGTGAATCAGTACACCTTGAAATTTAAAGTGAGTAGTAATAAACTAGACAACAATCAATAAGCATTAAGTCTGTGAAATAATTATTTGTTTAATTCTTCTATACAATCGTTACTATGGGGACTCAAAATGTTAAAATGTGCATTCATTGATTGAAGTAAGTTCATTTCTATAGTTGTCTTTTTAACCTTTTATTCTAATTAAAACTAAACTAGTCGGTACAATATGCTTAATTTCTAGCATTTCTAGCAAATTTATTCTGTCTAATAAATAAATAAATTCTAGTTGTTTATATTGTCTGATATAGTTTCATATATCTCTCTCACTGTGAATGTTAGTTGTTGTAGTTACCATCATTCACACAGGACATAAACATTCTGAATGTTATAATGTGACATTGAAAAACTGAAGTACACTAATACTCAAGTGATCATTATCTGGCTTAACAGTATTTCAAAAATAAACAAAAAATAATCTTTTTTTCCCGCTTTTATCTTGCTTTCGGGTTCTTGATAGGTTTAAAAGGCGAATAAATTAATAATAATATTTAAAATCTGTTATATTTCGGAAAACTTGACGTATGTTTAACGATTACAATAATAACGCTAACAGAAGTCGAACTTGTTGTTTAACATGACTAACTTCATTGGAGTTTATTTATTTCCCATTCAAATATCTCCTAATGTATGTATAACAGCTATATATATATATATATATATATATATATATATATATATATCACTGTGTGTAGTGTATTGAGATGAAGAAGGTGAAATAGTAAAAAAGATGATAAAAATAGTATTTATATTAAAAAGCTAAATATCATATGTTCATTTAAATGCTTTTTCATTTCAACAGTTAATAAATTTCAATATGGCGAAAGTACTCATTCAGAAATTTAGAAAAAAATTACTGACCGAAGTATATCCTTTTCGATGATTTCCTATTCTGGCTCTACAATTATATATTTAAGAACACAATATTCAGCGAAGTGACTCTTTTCAACGAATTTATTATCAGCTGTACAATCGTATTATTATTATTATATCCTTTAATTCCTAGAGGAACATAGGGCTTCAGCTACGCATCTCCACTGCCTTCTGCTTTCTGCCAACTTTTTCACCCCACTCCAAGTCTGCCCACACACTTCCATCTCCTCTTCACATGACCTCCTCCAAGTCACCACACCCTGTCACTGACGACCAACTCGCCGATTCCTATTCGGTTAGGTTCCACTCGAGCGATGGCTTGTCTAGTGATGTCACTTGATGGCTTGTTTTCTCAGAGTATGGCGACCAATCAATCTCTATTTCTTCCTGTCTATTTGTTTCACAATAGGTTCCTGATGTGTTGGTTCGCTCATTGCCAGAGATCCATGTTGGTGATCTTTTCTGGCTGGCCATCTTATTTTCAATGGTATTGAGTGAAGATGGCTGTTGATGAAAGTCTGCAGTTTGTTTGAGATGATCTTTATGACACGCTGGCCAAGTCTCTGATCCGTATAGTAGCACTGACTGACTTCACATTGGAGTTGGAAATCCGGATCTTATTTTCGATGGTGAGGAGTGCTGTTGACCTCCACACAGACTTGAGAGTAGTGAAAGCTTGTCTTGCTTTCCTGATGCTCACTTTTTTATCCTTGTCAGTCCCGTCGGCCTGCAGTTGAAACGATGCTTCCCAAGTCAGCAGGTAGGTAAAGGAGGTTGTTTCTTTCAGGTTCCTCCCATTTGTGCTGGCTGATTGTTGTCTGTTGTTTGTGTTGGTGTTGGCCAGGAACCTTCATCACCTCTGTTTTATCTATGTTCACCTTAACTTATCTGGATGCTTCTTCTGCCGACTTATTGCTTTTCACTTGTATATCCTCCAGTTTGTGTGAAATAAGACATATATCATCGGCGAAGTCCAGATTCTCCAAGTCTCTTTTTGTGTGAGTTCATTTTTGCCTGTTTCCTCATTCCCCGCTGTCTGTCTCATTATCCCATCTACTGCAATCAGGAAGATCACTGGCGATAGTAGACAGCTTTTCCTCACTCCCGTCCTCACTTCGAAGGCTTCCGTAAGTTTCCCGTTGTGGATTACTTGGCATGCAGCATTGTCGTATAACTGTTGGATGATATGTATAATTGTCGATGGGACCCCGTAGTAGCGAAGTAGTTTCCAAATGACCTCTCGATCGACGCTGTCGAAGGCCTTTTCAAAGTCGATGAAGTATAATCGTATACATATGGTTTTTAAGAAATTATATACGGTGAGGGAATTAGGTCAAAGGTGTGAATACATGAAATAATAATGGTATGAAATGCAATTAAAATATTTGTGATTATAATCATGGTTTAGTGTCAAGTGGCAAAATAATTAATGTCATATATAGAATAATACATAAGGTGTATAGATTTTGGAAGGGTATACATAATTATAAGATTATAAGATGTTACATAACATGGTGTGAAATTTGATAAGATAGAATTCAATATTATAAAATTAAAAATGTAAAAATTAATAACTGTAGGTTTAAAATGTCAAGTGGGTGAAGTGGAAAAGATTCAGGGTGGGAATAGTAATAATAATGATAAACAAAATAAATAAATGTCTCTCTCTCTACGGCCAAAGCGGAAGTAGGGATTGTACGTACTTCTTTTGTACACAAAGGTCTGGCTTAAAATCATGAATTGCCAAGGCCTCAGCTGTCTTTAGAAGTCTATAACGAAGAAAACGCGGGAAGTTAGCATGGATTCTATATATGATCTTAAAATCATCGTCAGGGTAGACCGAGTGACAAAAGTCGATCAGATGTTCCAGAATAGAGCTTCGCACACACTTCCTTTCTCCCTTGCAAAACCATATGGCTGGAATATGTTCTCGTATCCATATGGAAGGCGTCCTCTGACTACTGCCAATGAACCTTGTTCCACAAGGACAGGTAAACTGATAGATGCACATGGAGGCGGCCAGAAGTGGGAGCTTATCTTTTACCGAGATGGAGAACAACTTGCGGCTAGTGAACGTCATATATAAATTTGCTGCAAAGAACGTTTTACTGACTGATTTAGAGAGAGACGATTTTTGAGCATTTCTGAAGCTTGATCACCTTTGAACTCCAAGTTCATGAATAAGGTTTTCTTTGGAACTGTGCCGGTGACCAATTTAGACTACTTATCTTTCATGTTGCTGTCAATGAATCGGTTAGGGTAACCATTTTCTGCGAGTGTGGCTTTTAAGAGGTCAAGTTCTGAGTCAATGCAATCTGAACCACAAATTTTCCTCATCTTAAAGCAGAGCGAATGAATAAGGTTCGTTTTCCAGGAAATAGGCACCCAACTGTAAAAATTAATTAGTTTTCCGTTCCATGTGCGTTTCCGGTGGATAGATCTTTTGAGAGATCCGTCATTACGTCTGCTAAGACACACATCAAGAAACGGAATACTTAGTTGGGATTCTTTTTCTATGGTGAATTTTAAAGAAGGATAGCAGTTGTTGAAAGCAAACAAGATATCATCAAGAATTACGTTATTATTTCAGATGATGAAAGTGTCGTTTACGTATCTTTTATAAATGTCAAAATGACATAGTTTGTTTTTCCTTCACATTCCCCAGTGGGACGTTGGGCTTCAAGCTAGTGGCCTGAAGATTCTGTAGCAGTGCTTATTTTACAGGATGGGGTTGCTAGCCTCACGCCCAGCCTTTCCTCTTTACCTGCTTTTATTTCTGGCTTAGCGAGGTAAAGGAGTGCGTCGGTGGCCGAGGATCAAACCCCGGACCATGTGCATGGTCGGCGAGCGTGCTAACCGCTATACCACCGACGCTAAAATGACCTATGGTTTGACTATATTTATGTTTATTTACAAGATAGAATAGTGATCATTATCAATTTTGGTGTTTTTAAATATTTTCAATTTGTTAAGAACAATGAAACTGCATTTCAAAAAAGACGCTTATGTTATAGTAAGCATAAAAATGTAATAGTAAAACGAATATCAAATAAAATTAAGGAAATTTCTACAACAAACTGAAGATATCATTATTTTTTTATTTTTTATTTATTTTTGATTTACAGCTTGATGCCACACCGTATTTTCGGTACAAGTATGGAATTTTCAGCATGGATATCGGTAGCCCAAATTTCGCAGGCCGACCATAGATATCAGGTGTGCGTCGGTGCGGGCTCGAACCCCGGACGATGTGCATGGTCGGCGAGAGTCCTAACCACTGTGCCACCGAAGCACACCTTGATGGCCAAGGTAAGGACAGTGTCTGAACCAACCAACCAACTTCTTTTAGATACATACGCTAGGTTTCTTAATGTAGATCCCAACGGCCTCAGCACTATGTAGTAACCAAACTTTCAAGGTAAAGTTAAGATTAGTTGGTATGCAGTAGATGGCTTTGAAAGCCTCGTTAACATCAATATTGTGTCGTGGATCTCTTCCATTGCTCTTACATAACAAATAGATAGTATTTAAAAACACCAATATTGTTAACGACGTTTATTTCAGAATATTGTGTGTATATGAACCTATATATATAATTGTAGAACCAGAAGAAGAAATAGTCGGAAAGGATACTCTTAGCTAATAAACTATTTCATCATGAGCTGACATTAGTTAGACAACCATTGGAAAACCTGCAGGAAGTACTGGACAACTGTTTCGTCAGCCTAGTTTGGGACTCTTCAGCACTACGCACCCACCGCCAGGGTTCGAACCCAGGACCTTCTGGTTACAAGGCTAGCGAGCTCGTATACCATTAAGCCACTGGGACACGATCCAATGACTAGCCCATGAATTCTAACTTCTGCCAATTCACGACATAGCGCAACCCCTAGCCAATGTCTTTGGCGAGTATTTGTCCTCACACCCGACCTTCTGCACCCTACTGGTTACGACTGTTAATGTCTGTTAAACAAGTTAATTTGACTTCTGTGCCATGATTGTGAGAATATCACTTATGACACACATAAGAAAACAGTGAATTATTTTCATTACTATCATAACCTGTTTCACCAATATATGAGTTTTCCATAAATTTTTGAGGCAATAAAGATAAAAAAACAGATAATTTAAGGAATATGGCAAGCATATCTGTTATCTGTGTAAAAAAATCATTCATCTTTCTATGTATTCATTGTTTAGTATATTAGATATCCCGTTAAGCTGCCGACAGCTGGAGAACCAAATGATACCATCATGCTACACACAATGCCTCTCTGCACGAAAAAAGATGTGCTTGTTAAGTTCAATTATTCATAATGTTATCAGCTGTAATCTCAAATGAACAAAATGCAATATATATATATAGGATACAGCTCTATATAATGCTCAGGTTATTCTTCACAATGTGAAGTATACGCAAAACAACCCTATATTTTTTATTACTGTATTGATTTTTCGTGTTTTTATTGTTTTAGCTCGATAACTACTGAGTCACTTATCTTGTTCAAACAATTTTCCGCTTTCTGAATCGCTTACAATACATTTTAACTGTTTCAATTTGGCTACACTGTAGTGTGTTGATGCTAAGTTCTTCTTATCACATCAATGAAAACAGTTGTTTACGAACTAAACATCCAGCCTGATACACAGTATGAAAGCCAGCTTGTGTAGACCGTTGTGTTTATAAGAACTAAGAATCAAAAACATTATAAAGAGATAAATAATCATTTAGTTAAATTTTGGAACTTATTGAAGACAAGAATGAAAATCCCTACATTTTAGAAAAGATGTTGCTTTTTAAAAAAAAATAGTATTACATTTGAAAAACCAGCTTTGAACATATCTGTATAAAAGGATTTTGAATAAGAGAAATGCAACCAATAAATAGGGTTTACATTTCAAGCAATATCCAAGTTATAATGGACAAAACAATAATGTCATGAAGTTTTTTATTAATATAAAGACACCACATCAGGATTTCGTTGACGAATTATGTCTAATGTCACGCACACTCGAAGAATTGTAAGCGAAAACTAACAAACTGGTTGAAGAAGTAGCCAACGAAGACAGGACTCCAGGGGAACATAGAGAAGACGGATGTGATGAAGATAACCACGCACCGCCAACAACAACAACAACCAGCACCAACCACTGTCAACAGGAGAAATTTGAATGAGGTCACTTCCTTCAGTCTTCTAGGAAGCACGATTTCAACCACAGGCAGTGGGAACGGATGGAGATGTCAAAGCTAGCCAGAATCGGAAGGGCATAATATGTCTTCATCAACCTGAAACCAGTCTGGTAATCTCCTGCACCCAGTCAGCATAAAGAAGAAGATTCGGATTTTCAACACAGATTTGTAGTCAGTCAGTCCTTCAGTATGGTCACTCGCGTTATGTAAAACATTTCGAACTGGTCCCTGAAGACGTTTATCAAAAGCTGCCCTCTTGGCTGACTGGCTTCATAATGAAGATCAGGTGGCCAGGTAGGAAGAATTAGAAACAAGAAACTCTGGTAACATACCAACAAAGAACTTATTGCTGAACAAATATGTAGACGAAACTGGAGACGGATTGGAAACACACCACTGAAGAGACTGTTGAATGATACAGTGTGTAATGCAGTACATCGGTCGAGTGGAATTTGAATGAGAAAAGATGATTGTGGCATGTGTCCAAGCGTGACATGGATGAGATTGTTTGAGGAAGAGATAAGAGATTGCGGTCAATCATGGACCCAACTAAATAGGAGAGCGGTAAATGAAACAAAGCGGAGATGTGTTGTTGAAGCTCTATGTTCCACTCGAAACCTAAGGGGACAATAATAATACATCTGATAAGCAGATATAAGAGATATGAAGTGTAATCGGGAGTTAATCAATAATTTAAATGAATTTCAGTGTAGATTTCGTAACGAACTGACGTAAGTTAGATAATCACTGAAAACCTCATAAACTTTAAACCCCAGATCCTATCCCTGCTGGATTCTTGGGCGCGTACTCCTGAAGATTTCCTACCTAGGGCGAGACAGCTATCCGTTAATACTTTGGTGTAAATAATTCTCTAACTGGTGTTGGTTTGTGATGAAGTCTTAAGTGAAATTCTTATTTAGTGAGTAGTCCCCATCCGAGCATTAAGGAAAAACACTCATTTTTATTATTTGTTAAGTATGTGATAACACTCAGTGTTCTTTTTCCCGAACATGCTATATTTAGAAAAAATTTAGTATTATTACATTACAAATTAAATTATTTTCTAACATCTGTTCAGTAAGGTTATTTATGGAGTGGATATTTTAAGCAACTGATAAACTTTATAAAAGAAACAGTAAGATGGTAAATTGTTTTAAATATTCTCCTTGAGATGAAACAAATTACATACCTCATATAACACAATCCATACTATTCAGTGGATTTTCATTCCTTTCAATGAATATGAATCATTTCAAACTTACACCTCTGGTTGTAGTGTAAAACAACTCAAACTGACGCAAACTCGTAGTATTTGCTCACAATTCTCATTTAACTTCTGATGACTGAAAGATCTAAATGATTTGAGATTCATGATTAAAAGTCGCATGAATTATAAAGAGGTTTACAGTAAACGAATATATCTGTGTAGAAAACAAACTAATCTATCTGGAAAAATATATATATTCGTAGTCATTCATCGAATTTACACCGAACATACGCAACAGGAGTGATTAATACCAGGGATATGGAAGATGTTACTATCATGGAGGATTTCATCATGAGCTGACATCAGTTAGAGAACCACTGGAAAACCTGGGAGTACTAGACAGCTGTTTCGTTAGCCCAGTTTGGGACTCTTCAGCAGTGCGCACCCACCGCCAGGGTTCGAACCCAGGACCTTCTGGTTACAAGGTGAGCTCGTAGATCATTGAGACACTTGGACCTGACCTAATGGTCATTGAATTCCAACTTCTGTCCTGGGTTCGAGCCCCGATGAGTGCCTACTGATGAAGAGTCCCAAACTAGGCTGACGAAACAGCTGTTCAGTACTCCTAGGTTTTCCAGTGGTTCTCTAACTAATATCATCACATGATGAAATCCTCCATGCAATCAAACAAAATCCCTACAAAACCAATACTTGAAAATATCACTATCAGTCAAATCGAGAGATGAGAAATGATGAGATTATATAAATGAAGTCAGAAAGTTGCCCGAGTCCGTTGATATGATTATAAGCAATCAATTGTGCTCAAAACGTCATAAGATAATATTACTGTATAACACTGTGAAACTTTATCTATTACAGTGCCCATGTCGTATTCTTATGTGAAATTTATTCACTTTATTTCTTTTTATTATCACACCATATCGAGAACAACTATATAAGTGACGCGCGTGAAATTCTACTTTTTCATAGATTAAAGTAAACTGTATTTGGTATGTTATCATACGCCAGTATTTTGTCGACTCATTTCTATCAATAAACTAACCAGTCAACAGCAGCTCTCGAAAAGCACTTTGTCTCTTGTAAACCAAATGATCTGAGGAATAATTGTTGCTAAAGAAGACAACAGAAGATAACGTTCATATTTAAATCAAACAATGCAGTCTCAGTTGTAAGTTCCTCACCAGTAGATAACACATAAATTGAAAGAAAAGTCGCACAATCTACGAAATAGATGCAAAAATTCTTGTCACTACTGTTGCGAAGTTTCATCTCAACTAACTACAAATAGAAAAATTGACGTTTTCAGTGAAAACACCTGTTTCTTGCTGACGAAATAAGTAATTAGGATGTACATTCATAAATACATAACAAAAAGGTGTTTAAAGAGACGCATAAACCGCTTGATTGTAAACAAACTGAACAGATTTCAGTTGTGTTCTACTACGGACGTATGAGAAATTTTATTGTGGAAGAAATGTTCGGAGAAGCATGAATACCTCAAAATTATGCTCAAAAATTCCTTAACAGTATTACATACCTAACAACTCATGTAAACTAAACGATTTACTCCCACGTATTCCTGATCCCCAGAATTTCAGTTGAACATTTCAGGAGAATCTCATGTTTTCTATGAAATATCTATTGGTTAATAAACCGTAATCAGTAACCACACTGTTACTGTCACTGAGGAGAGAAGACATGACGTCAGCAAGAAATTAGGAAAAACCCTTTATCAGTAATCACTGAAATAGTCTTTTGCTCACGCCCTGAATATATCACTATTCCTACTCCATATATCACTTTTATGTAAATCTTGAGATATAATTTCGGAAGCTAATGAACTTAATACAAAACTCCTTTATGAAAATTATTCACACAAGAGATAAGATCTCAGTCTCACGTAGTGATACCTACAATTTTACCTAAACAATTTTAAACTGTTACTTTAATCAGTATAAAATTGGTGGATGGTGGCTAGCAGTGGAATCCAGGATGCTCATTTCGTCCTATTTGGGACTCGTCATCTGGATGTACCTGCATTTCTCAGTGAGTGATGATGTTCCCACCGAGGCTCGAACCCAGTACCCATAGTTTAAAACGCCAAAGCGTTATCCACTAGACCACTTGGGCGACGAGAGTCACCTCTTGTGCAACGGATCATATTAATTATTGAATTGAATTTTTGATTTTCCTGGTGATTGTTTGAACCGAAGTGCTGGATTCCACTGCTAGCCACCATCCGCCAATTGTATACTAATTAAATGCCCAGACATCGTCGAAGCATCTGCACAAGAAGCCGACATGTCAACCTGAGACAGAGCACTTCGGTCCAATCAATCGATGGGAAAATCAAAAATTCAATTAAATAATGTTACTTTAATCTCTTAAATGGAAAAATTCATCAGTCATAATTTGTTAACAAAATAACAGTGAATTCAGTTGAAGAAACTGAAGAAAAATGAAAGCCTAGTCATGATATGGCCGGAAAAGTGTCTCAAGATAGAATAATTTCCTTGACGAAGTGTTATTCACTACATCTAGTCGAATAATACTCACTACAAACTTATTTGTTTTTGATAAAGGTATTAATAAAAGTGAAAAATAAAACATATGTTAGCAAAAAGTTTACTTAACACTATCGTCTATAAGGTTTCTATGGTCCTGCACTTGTGTGATTTACTTAAAGTACACAACATGACATTCCATTTCATGTGATCATAATCTATCCATATCAGTTAGTCGCTATATGGTTGGTGGGGATTTCTGGACCAGTGAAATAGGGGCTGTTCAGTTACACTTTCCGTGATACCTTTGACTTCTTTGATTCAATCAAGAATGTCAACTTATCAGACAAAAGGATTTTATTTTTCTCCTAAGAAAATCTCCATCAACACAAACCAGGTGTTTCATATATAGCCTTATACGATTCGGTAAAACTGATTCAAGTAGGCTAGTTCACTTCTTAAAAGAGCTCCTAATTTGATGTACCTTAAGAGAATAGAAGATGTGATAATGGGTTTGCCTTGATGACATCTCATGACTGACTGACTTGTGAATAACCTGGAAAAGAACATCAGCTCATCGGAAACAGTCACTAAAACATATATTTCGGAAAGCTCAAGTGTTTGTTATGAGAACATGTATCTCCAAAATTCCCCTCACATTTTCGTATCCATCAACTTAACACTAAAAAAAGAATCGGCCTCAACGTCAAACTTTCTAAGAAAAAGATGACAGCTGATTAGTGAGATCTATTCTTAAAAAGTCTTCACTAGATGTACAATTAAGTCATTTTCAAGGTTCGGCCTGTGTGAGTAAAAGGAATGGCCGTATCCATCAGTCACCAGGAATATTGTTGACAGAGAACTGATAAATCTCCGAAAAGTTCTGATGAGTAATACTTACTCATCCATATTCACTGACAAACCCTGGAACTGAAGGACACTGTCGAACATGCCTATATGGTCCGGGAAAATATTCTCCACTTAAATATGATTTTGTGGCATAGATTTTTCCAAGTCAGTCATCCAAATCCTGAAATAGAATACGTTTTATCACCTTCCTTCGCATTGTTTTCTTTTGCAATAAACTACCAAGTCAGTGTGTGCACGATGAGCTAACGCAATGAGCTACACTAACGTGGGTAAACCAGTTTGCTTTATCTTGTGTACAACTCTGGTATTATGTATTCACTAAGAAAATTGATCAGTCTGGTTAGCAAAAGAACAGTAGAAGGATGTCTTCAGTTGAGTATTAGGGAACCTTAAACTCAGGTGACTCATATATGTCCAAACCAAGTTCACTTTTAACGGTTTGAAAAAATTTGGGCATTGGGTATATGATATTCATTAAAATAGAGGTTTTTGTATTTCCCAATGAATGAAAAACAAAACAACAATACCTAGCCACTCAGAGAGTGGATGATATCACATTACCTTAGTATAGTCGAAGAACTGAGATATTCTAGTCAGACAGATTAATTGCTAGACAAAATTATTATTACTAGATTATTTTTATCTTCTTCAACTGCTGTTTGGTTTCTTATTTTATATTTATATCTTTACTGTATAACTTTAGTTACTTATTTCTTAAATTTTCTAACACTTTTATTGCATATTCACAAACGAAAAGACTGGCTAATGACTTCAGGGAGAAGAAAAAAAATTCTTCCACTGCAGACATTAATTTCACATAATTTCCGACAGTTAAATTTTATTTTTAGAAAAAAAAACGAACTAGTTAATTAATTCTGTCTAAGACCTATCAGTCTATTCACTTCTGGAATCATTTTATCTCAAACTACAAAACTACAAGGATATTCACAAAATTAGTTCGCTACTTATCTCACTGAAACAAAATACAGTTTTATAGCCACATCCATCAATCGAATCTAATTAAAAGAATTCAAAACCGATTATATATGAAACATGGTGAACCAAAAGTGATAACTAAGACTAATAAGATGCGAGATAAAACATTTATCAGTCCAGATAGACTATGAGGTTTAAATAAATATCATTCTAGACTAAGTGTTGTCATCCTGTTAGTTTGCCAACAGCAGTATGACTTCCAATCCCCAAAATAGAAATGGTAAGGCGGTATGAATGAGTATAAACAACTAATTATCTATTCGCAAGAAAACTTTTTCACTTGTGTTACCATCACAGTTACATTCGCAATCATTAGATTCTTAAACACATTTTCGTTTCTAAACACTAAAAAATTTTCCAAAACCATCTTGACCCTGATTATCTCAAAGAACTGTGTCACACTCAGTTAATTTTGTTGACATAGTTATTTACACTTTACTTCTAATCATTATGCCCTTAATTACCGTTGGTTGTCAAGTCATAGCTTTCTATCCAATAAACATTTACACGCAAACCTCTACCTTATAACTGATCACATGAAGTTCATAATCTGACAGAATTAAGTTCATTACTTGCTTCTAATCACAGTAATCCTTACTGCTGTCAGTATGATGTACAGTAACTCAGTTAGAGTAAAAGACTTTAACTCTTTGATTTAAACGTCAAGTGCTAAGATATATTATTATTGTTCCTTTGGGTTCCTAGTGGAACATAGGGATTCAACTTCACGTCTCCACTTGCTTCTGTCTTCTGCTGTACTTTTCATCTGCATCTATGTTAGTCCATACTGTTTCAACTCCTATTCACACGATCTCCTCCATGTCACCCTTCCACTGACGTCCCACTCGCCGCTTGCCTTTTGGCCCGGTTCCACTCCAGGAATGGCCTGACGAGCACGATGTCACCCAGCGGTCTCCTCAGCGAGTGTCCAATCCATCTCCACTTTCTCCTGAATATTTGTTGGGCGATTGGCTGGTTCTTGTTTTGTTTGTTCCCATGGTTTCTTGTTGGTGATTGTTTCCGGCCCGGCCATCTGATCTTCAGTATAGAGCGAAGACAGTTGTTGACGAATGTCTGCGACCTGTTGGAAATATATAAATATATATCCCTTTCACATTGAAATCATATAGAAAAACGTTTAATTATTTGACTGCTGATATACACTTATCTGGTTGTGGTTCATTGGAAGAATGCTTGCCAGCCACTTAGGAAGTCTTGGTTAGATTCCCCACTGACACATTCTTAAACCTTGCCTAGTTTAATGAGTGACAGTAGTCCCAGTAAAGATCAGATGTTAGGTATGGAGTAAGCAAGCTCACCCTTTAAGAAAACCACACCGTCTCTACTGAACTCCAGAACTGGAATCCCTATAGTCCACTAAGAACACAAAAGAAAATCAAAAAATACGCCAGCCCGTTGCTTGATTAACATGAACATGTAACTGTAGGATATGATGAGCGATTTGTCAAAATGAATATTCTTTGGTCATCTGATAATCTCAGGCATCAATAATCTCATTTATTACAATGAAAAATTAATCTGATGCTCACTAGCGATTGTTCCTATTCAGGCAGTTAACCTGGGGTTCTAATGGGAAGCCGTGACCAGTACGGTACAGCAGGTCGAAGATGAGGGAGTAATTCACCGAAGAAAAAAATTGCGAAATGGTCGCGCTATGTTGTGAACTGGCAGAATTTAGAATTCAAGAACCACTTTATTGGGTCCAGTGGCTCAATGGTCTACGAACTCGCTAGCCTTGTAACCAGATGGTCCTGGATTCAAGCCCGGTGGGTGTGTAGTGCTGAAGAGTCCCAAACTGGGCTGACGAAACACCTGTCCAGTACTCTTAGATTTTCCAATGGTTTTCTAACTGATGTCAGCTCATGGTGAAATCCTCCATACAATTAAAAGCATTTATAATTTATCGGAACCTTTCTCTCCATGACATCAACTGGAAAACATTAAGGATAAATTATCTCACACGCCGATATTATACAGAATAAAATCATACAAATTCTCGCTCTTCTAAATTCTGTCTTGAAAAGCACAGAAATGAGGGAGACATGTTACAGTTTATGAATCGCTAGCATAGTTGAAGATGATTTACATGAAGTTATGTCCATGGAAATCTCTGGACATTACACAGATCTTATTGAGGATTATTTTTTAAGACAAAAATACAGTGACCAGAGATGTAGTGTTTAATGAAAATGTCCATGATTTCACAAATTTCAGTGCTAGACAGTCATTTGAAATTCATCTTTTTTAAAAGTTTGTTCACACAATTAACTATCAGGTAAAACCTCGAGGGAAATTTATGCTTTGCTTAATTAAAAATTGCAGTGCTGTGTTCTGTCCAGTGATTGATATGAGAATTTTTGGCTAATTAACTAAATATAGCGTTTTATTTTTTAAATTGGGAAAGTTCCTGCCTATAAATAAACATTAGTTAAATATATGTTGTTGATAATATTCTCTAACAGGTAGACTTTTATCAATCACCCAAACAGACTGAAAACAAAACAAAAAAAACAGAAGAATAGAATGCAGTCACTCAGGTCATATATATATTCAATAATGTCTATAGTATTAGCGTTTGCTATAAAATGCTTTTTTACTTATGAATTAAAAATTACAGTTATTATCACAGTATATCATCTCACTCCTTTGTAACGATGATTCACTGACTAAAATTGATACATATGTATATATTGGGAGAGAAAATAAAGGAAAAGAATGTATGGTGAAGAAGAAGAATAGCTTCTCAATCCATCTGTCAGTGTAATAAATCAATATCTACCAAAATAAACATCTATGAAAATGAAATATAAAATATATCATGAGTCAGAAGTTGAACAGCCAAACTCGTTATTCTTTGTTTTTTTTGTTTTTTGATGTTGATGATGAGATAGACAACAGTAAATAGAAAGTGGTAATTTTTTTTCAAAACAAAGTGTATTCACTAACATTTTGCTATAAGCCAACCAAATAAATGAATCTTGATGCAAAAACTTACTATCGTTTGCTTTCAACCAGCATTTCCGTTATCAATCACTGATTGTACATCTGACAGATTAGGACTTCATTTGACACTAGGAACTACTGTGATGTGTCTAGTCCTCTTATTGGTGCAGACTGAATTCTATCAGTCAGGTTTGCAATGTGGCCACCATTCTAGGTAGCTTGCCATTACGGTGCACATTGATTTGATGATATTAGATGGTTGGAGACAATAGGCAGGAATCCATATTACAACCTGACTGATAGAATTCAGTCTGCACCAATGGGAGGATTAGATGCATAACACTAGTTACTAGTGTCTAATGAAAATATCCACTACAGTCCTACAAGAGGTCAACTGCGAGCCTGAATAGCTCAGTGGTAATGTCTCTGACTGCAGCACTGGGTGATGCGGGTTCGAATCTCAGAAGGGATATGAGTTTCTTCAAGGTTGCAGATATCCCTTGCTGATGAGTGCCAACTAGCAGGAAACCTAGGTCCGAGGCTTCCTGTGACCGATTGCCTCAAACCATCTAATATCATCAGATTAGGACTTCGTTATTTCTAGGCAGTTTTATTCCGCATACTGTTAAATGTGAACCAAGGCATAGCTGAAGATGTCAAAGCCAGACTTAGTTAGATAGAGAAAGCATGAAAAGCGTTCAATACTCTGTAATCTGTGTGAAACTCTTCATCTCTCACTCCACACAAAAAGCAACATCCGAATTTTCAACATTAATGTCAAATTGGGCAGCACTTATATATGGTTCAGAGAATTAGCAGGCGTGCTGCGAAAAGCATTTCCAACAAGCTGTCGTAGACTTTCATAAAAAAAAATACCTACGCTCTGGAGTGAAGCTTGGACGATTAGTCGGAAAGATTAAACAACAAGGAACTCTGGTTGACAGCAAATTAACCGGGAGCCTGTTTCTCAATAAATAGCCAGAGGTAAGTTAGAACTGATTAGACAGTCGTTGAGGAAACTATAGAGTGATATCACAGGTGAAGCAGGCCGTCTAATGGATCCAAAGTTGGAAACGATAGGTAGGGATGGGTCTCAGCATGACTTGAAGAAGATCTTGTGGGCAGCTTTAGAGGCGTTTGAAAATGCAGTGGAGTTCTCTGCCTGAAGCCGTATGTTCAACTCAGACCGCAAGAAAGGAATGATAATAATTATAATAGTAATAATGTATTTAAGACTTTTCATTTTAAATCATAGTGAAATCGGCTAAGCCAGCGTAAAGACTTGAGCATTCAATCAACATTACGGTTGGGGAAGGCCACCGGTGGTGATGAGGATACGGAAACCTTGATGTATTACAGATCCATATATTTTATTTTAAGAAAAATTTTTTTTTTATTTTATTTTTTTTATTTTGATTACAGCTTGATTCCACGCCGTATTTTTGGTACAAGTATGGAATTTTCAGCGTGGATATCGGTAGCCCAAATTTCGCAGGCCGACCATAGATATCAGCTGTGCGTCAGCGTGGGCTCGAACCCCGGACCATGTGCATGGTCGGCGAGAGTCGTAACCACTGTGCCACCGACGCACAGTACCTTATCAAAAAACCAAGGAAATCTCTTAAATCTTATAATGTTCACTATTTCAAAGACTCGGATTTTGCATCTTAGGCTCAATAAAAGAAGGTATAAAAGGTTATAAAGATCAACCCACAACTAATACAAAATTTTAAAATCCAAATAACAGGATATCATTAATACTCATTATTAAATCCAACAAAACACAAATTTGGAATGATTTGTTCAATATTAAATAAGACTTATTTCAATTTCTTTTAAATTTCTTACAAAATAATAAAATCCCATTTTCTCATTTATTATATTTTTTTTCTTAGAATATATACAAAGGAAAATTTATTGGTAATACAAATTAAGAAACCGTGTGCTAACACTCAAATGTCAAAAAGTTCAGATAAAGCAGAATAATATAATGAAACTATTTCATTCCCATGGCAACTGTAAAACATCAAAACTTAATCAGCTTATAATGAAAATGAAAGCCTTACCAGTATATTCAGCATTTAAGAGTTGCTAACACGAATGAAAAAAAGGAAACAATTTACTGTATTTCATCATGAGCTGACATTAGTTAGACAACCATTGGAAAACCTGCAGGAAGTACTGGACAGCTGTTTCGTCAGCCTAGTTTGGGACTCTTCAGCACTACGCACCCACCGCCAGGATTTGAACCCAGGACCTTCTGGTTACAAGGCTAGCGAGCTCGTATACCATTAAGCCACTGGGACACGATCCAATGATTAGCCCATGAATTCTAACTTCTGCCAATTCACTTCCATCCACTGTTTTTTAGCTCAATTCGAACTGCCTAGGTGAAGCCATCAGTGAATAAACGATTCCAGTGACTAACAGCAGTCAGGATGCCTAGGTTTGAGCCTTTCTGTTTTCAGTTATCACAGCCTACAAATTGAATATTTATTCAGTGTATTGTTCATTCAGTCTGAACACCTCCTGTGTTGGTCACAAATCCAGATCAAATATGGTTGATCCTCTGAAACAGTAGATTGTAAAACTGCATTTTAGTCATTCCACCTTGATAATTTAGTTCACATAGTGATTCCTATTCAGGAACCGATTTTAATATAAGAGTAATACTTGTGCACTGTGGTAGAGTGTAATTCCATATGTGATAAATCACATGTGTGATTACCTTGATATGATTATGAGCAATAAATTGTGCTCGACACGTCATCAGTGAATTGGCAGAAGTTAGAATTCATGGCTAGTCATTGGATCGTGTCCCAGTGGCTTAATGGTATACGAGCTCGCTAGCCTTGTAACCAGAAGATCCTGGGTTCGAACCCTGGCGGTGGGTGCGTAGTGCTGAAGAGTCCCAAACTAGGATGACCAAACAGCTGTCCAGTACTTCCTGCAGGTTTTCCAATGGTTGTCTAACTAATGTCAGCTCATGATGAAATCCTGAAACCAATCAAATCCCTACAAACCAACAGTAGAAAACAATTTAGTTGAACTTCGTAAATATCTACTCAGCTATAATAACTCGAATACATTCATATCAACTCTTTTTTCACCGCTATATCACCATGATAATCTGTTTCACATAAAAAGATAATTATGACACTTGATATACAAATCTTATATTCACTGGCTAGGAAATATAGTTTAGACATGGTTGACTATTTTATTACACTATTCTAACACATAAAAAGCATTTATAGAAATTAGAGGACTGTTGAAATATGGCTGATGTTTTCATGGTTTTATGTTGAAAGCTATTACACCTTATGTAGAAACGTGATCCTAGAAACCCATGAAAATAAAATCGGCTTACATTAAGGCTTTGAAGATACAAAACTGTACTTAATTCACGGATAAATAAAGAGATGAGCAGATCACATGCATGATATTATCACAACCTAAATAAGTGATATTGTTTCTTTTTAAGAAATCAGTGGTCATGTGCTAATTAAACAACAAGTAAGCTACACAGACTGGTCACTACATGACTGTAAATTTTCTTCGTTTCATATCTTAATAAAGCTGAGGTATATTTAGTAGTTTGATGTGGTTGTGTTCTCTGAGCTGGATAGTTAATTTTTCGAAGCTTTTATCGCCCTACTAGGCGACATCTTCAGCGCATACTTCAATTCGATCAAGTGAGCTTTTAGATTTCTCCACGAGTTTATTAATCATTTCTCCTGGTGACCTTGGACGTGATTGGTTGTTTTTGTATGTTTTCTCTAGCATTCTTGTTGTTTCATCTGTCTTAATATTAGAAAGTTACACGAATTAACTATCCAGCTCAGAGAACACAACCACATCAAAATCATCCACCTGAGCTATAAATCTTCTCTATCATATTTAGTAGTTTGACTTGAACACAGAGGAACTCAAAATAGAGAAGAAAACAAAGTACAGAATTCTACATATTCTACTTTTGTAACGATAATTACAGTATCAGAGCAGATGAAATCAGTATGCGACTGTTGCCTACTCTCAAACATGAGTGCATTCCGAGAAGAGCCCGAATTATTTCACTTGTTAGCCATTTGATTACCATCTAGCTGATATTAATCCGTCGTCTAACCTGAAACAAATCGAATCACTACAAACTACTTCTTGAAACTTAATCTGATGCTGGCTAATCACTAGTTACAGGACGATGTTGCCTGGAGTTCTAGTGAGTTGTGACCAGTTAGGAATGAGGATGGACTTCTCACCCATGACATTGGTTGGTAGTCGCGCTAAAATCATCAACTGGTAGAAGTCAGAATTCTTTTTATTTTATGTTTGACTACAGCTTGATTCCAAACCGTATTTTTGGTACAGGTATGCAATTTTCAATATGTGATATCGGTTACCCAAATTTTTCAGGCCGACCATAGATATCAGGTGTTCGTCGGCAGGGAATCGAACTCCGGACTATGTGCATGATCGCCGAGAGTCATAACCGCTGTGTCACCGACGCACTTGACTAATCTAACTGAAAATGAGTCAACCAACATCACAAGATCACAATCACCATATAACAACAGACTGCCATGACCTTCAGTCACCTTGTGACGAAACTAAAAATAGTCTGGTCAAAGTAAAACTATATGAAATTGGCTGGTAAAATTCCATTTATTTAGAGTATCTTATTCACTTAAATAGCCACTGAATCGGGTCTCAGTGGCTGAATGGTATACAAGCCAGCTTGCCTTGTAATTGGAACGTCCTAGGTTCAAACCCTGATGGTGAGGGCGTACTGCCAATGAGTCCCAAACTAGGCTGACGAAACAGTTGTCTAGTACTCTTTGGTTTTCAATGGTTCTCGAAATGATATCAATCTGTCGTTTAATCTGAAACAACTGGAATCCCTACAAACTGTTTCTCGAAGATACTGAATTAAATTTACTTAGAGTAACAGAAAGTGATTGACTAGTTTCAACATAGAACTTTGCACCAACGTGCAGTAGTTCGAGTTTCCACACTCCATGTAGCATACAAAGGAAGCGAAGAAAGTAAAAAGGAATGCAAGATCGAGACAGTAAACAAAGATATGAGACAAAAAGAATAATAATACGGAAGAAAAATGTAGTCTCATTGGGTGTTATAAGTCACATCTCACTGATTGTCTCCAGCCAACGGTTTTTACCGTCCTGAGGACCCAAACCATGAAGTCTACCCCTTCCTACATGACTTAAACTAACTGTTGTGGATTTCATTGACTGATGAGGCCATGTTTCGGTTTGATCACCACTGCCAGAAAAAACAGTTTGCATGGAGTAAATTATTCCGTCCAAGTGGAGACTCTTTTCATTAGTAGTCAAATAAACTTTTTGATAAATAGCTACCCAAATGGACGAGAAACCAATAGAAAAATACTAAGCGAAAATTAAATTTTCCATACCATAGTTAACCATCTTTAAATCTGTCATTTCGAATAGTAGATAATAGGGGAATTTGTTGAGTATTATTCACAACCGCTAAATATATCAAAGGTACTAAATATGTTATTTATGTTATAGTAAATTAATAATTAATTAGGATATTGATTACTCCAGAGACAAATACACTTACTTATTTGATGGTTAAAATACCTTATTCCATCATGACTTACTACTGTTGTTTTATTTTTTTTCCTTCACGTTCCCCAGTGGAACATAGGGCTTCAAGCTAGTGGCTTGAAGTTTCTGTGGCAATGTTTATTTTACAGGATGGGGTTGCTAGCCTCATGCCCGACCTTCCCTCTTTACCAGAATTATTTCTGGCTTAGCGATGTAAAGGTGTGAGTCGGCTGAGGATCGAACCCCGAACCATGTGCATGGTCGGCGAGCGTCCTAACCGCTATGCCACCGACGAGGTAATTTAATCTTCCTGAAAGGAATAACAAAGTAGTGATTCGGACTTAATAGATTAGGCCTATCATTTGGAAATGAGTTCAACAATTCTGTGAAGACAAACTGTGAAAGAGAATGCTTTCGAAACACTTGACTAATTTAATTGAAAGTGAGTCAGCCAACACCTTAAAACCACAATCACCATATAACAACAGACTGCCATGACCTTCAGTCACCTTGTGAAGAAACTAAAAATAGTCTAGTCACAAGTAACACTATATGAAATTGGCTGGTAAAATTCCATTTATTTAGATTATCTTATTCACTTTAAATATTTACTAGCCATTATCACCACAAGAAATGTGTAAAATAGCTTTACATCTTGTTATTTAATATCTACAATGTAACTAAATATCATTTATGCATATTTGAAGTCCCGATGAAACATTCAAATCAGCAAACTTTTGATACATCTTCAAAAAAGAAATAAAACCTGTAAAATGGCTACAGAAATGGGTATTAAGGAAGAATAATGAATGAGAACTTCAAATTAGACGGCACGCTTTACAGCCAAGTGGACAGGGTGGCGATAGGCTCCCCATTAGTTCCCTTTTTGGCTGATTTCTTTCTAAGTAAACTGAAAAAGCGACCTTAGCACAACCTTATCAGTAAGCTCTCATTTTATTGCCAATATATGGATGATACCTTCATTCTTTGCGATAATGGTTCTGATAGGAGTACAATAAATACTGAATTCAATGAAGTACATCTAGCTATGAAATTCACATATGAAGAGGAATCCTAAGACAGAATTGCCTTCCTCGATGTCCTATTTACAAGAAAACCAGATGTTAGCATAAAAAGAAATTTGGATAGAAAAAGTACTTGGACAGGACAATATACACATTTTCACAGCTTCGTTCCTATCAAGTACAAAAGAAATTTAGTAAAGACCCTCAGCCACAGAGTTACAGCTATATGCTCGGAAGAAGTAATTGAAGGTGAGTTAAGCATTGTATATGATACTTTGATCGAAAATGGCTATCCCAAAAAGTTCATCAAGAAACACATGACAAAGAAAGCGGAAAAAGATTACTCAATGTCTGTAAACAAGAAGCCTCTTTATATACGACTGCAATTCAAGGGCGATATACCAAGTGAGATAATTACGAGGAAATTAAGAAAATCAGTTCAAAGAACTTTTAATGCTGGCTAACTACACGTATTATTCTCTATACGACCGATGGTGCTACCTCGACTGAAAGATGAAGTAGCTAGACTAGCCACTTCAAGTTTTATCTACCAATTCAACTGCGCTTGTGGAGAGAGTTATATTGGCGGTTGATTTTTCGTGCTCACTCGAGAACATCTCCCAGCATGACTAAGTAAAGGCGTATTGAAAACCAATAATAGTTCGATAGTGGACCGTCTGGTGCAAACCGGCCAGCCACAAAGCCAGCCAGCGTGGAACAATCCTTCCCTATCATCATCATCTACCGGGTACCTAGTAAATTGCCAAAGTCATCATCGAAGCACCGAATGCTCCAAACACCAGAGGCGATTGCAATTCGCCTCAAACAACCAGTTCTCTGTGTTCAAAAGAAGCAAGTACAGCCAGTCAGCCAGCCCCTACTACTGCCCTAGCTGGCCTTCAGTAGAGACTATAAACTCATGAATTTGTAATATTATCTTTCCTAATTTTTCTGACATTCAGCTTATTTTATGTTGATGCTATTTAGCTATAATCTATCCATATTATTGAATCGGTGTTATTTAAACAACATAAATGTTGTTCATAACACGAATTCATTCACTGATTCACTATAATGTGTGTATAACTGTAGAGCCTGATGAAGAAGAGGTTATCGAAAAGAGTACTCTTTGTTCACTATCCATTCTTTTGAAAATTTTAATGCGCACTTTTAATCAGTTAATAATGAAAGTATTGGTTCTTAGTGATTTGATTAGTTCGAAGTTACATTTTGACAGCAATCTACATCACTGAAAGAACTGAACCTGTTCTTATAATTACTTAATACGAAAGATACACATTAGGCACACAAGGCTTTTTTCTTGGTTGGAGAGTTCATTCATATCTCTATACTGTGGTGTTCAAATACAGTCATCTGGTAAACGTGTGGAATATGTTGATTATAATAGTTAACCTGTGATAATAACAAATGAAGTGAAAATATAATTCATATTTACAGATTATCTAAAATCAGGCAGGACAGTCGTGATTAATGGAAGAAACTAACCGAAATATAACAAAAGACATATGAAATGTAGTGAGTTTTTTCAGTGATTGCTTAGTTCTTAGGGTACTTCTGAGAAACTCACTTTCTGAGGTCCTAAGAAAGAAGGAGATTTTATTTTTTTTTTATTTTGATCATAGCCTGATTCCACACTATATTTTTGGTACAAGTATGAAATTCTCAGCATGTGATATCGGTAGCGCAAATTTAGCAGGCCGACCATTGATATCAGGTTTGAATTTGCAGGGGATCAAACCCTGTACCACGTACATGGTTGGCAAGAGTCCTAACCGCTGTGCCACCGACGCACAAAAGCGTGTTTCCGAGGTGGAATACATTTCTCTCAGAAGAACATTCTATGCAGCAGTGCTTAGATTAGCCTTCTCTTTCGTTTGTTTCACACCTCAAATGATAAATACTCATATATCACTGATCTACCAGTTCAACTGCTTCCGCGGAACAAAGTATTTGGATCATTTAATGAGACTTTTGTCAAAATATTCTCGGGAGGACTAACGTGCAGGGATGAAGTCATACAATTTGATCTATTAGAAGTGTCATAAATTAACCTAACTAAACAGACTCTTTATTGAGTTACATGATTTTCCCTTTGTGAATGTGTAATACACGCCTAGTGTACTAAATCTGGATCAAGCTGGATTCAGGAGAAACAAGTCATATATTGATCAAATCGCCACACTACAGATCACCATTGAACAAAGCTTGGAATGGCAGTCACCTCTCCACCTCATTCAACTTCATCGACTTTCGAAAGGCATTTGACAACGTCTATCGAGAGATCATTTGGAAACTACTTCGCTACTGCGGGGTGCCATCGACAATTATACATCTCATCCAACAGTTATACGACAATGCTGCATGCCAAGTAATCCACAACGGGAAACTTACGGAAGCCTTCGAAGTGAGGATGGGAGTGAGGCAAAGCCGTCTACAATCGCCAATGATCTTTCTGATTGCAGTAAATTGGATAATGAGACAAACAACGAGCGATGAGGAAACAGGCATAAAATGGACTCACACAAAAGAGACTTGGAGAATCTGGACTTCGCCGTTGATGATGTATATCTGATTTCCCACAAACTGGAAGATATGGAAATGAAAAGCAATAAGTCGGCAGAAGAAGCATCCAGATAAGTTAGGAGGTGAACATAGAGAAAACAGAGGTGATGAAGATTCCTGGCCAACACCAACACCAACAGCAGCAGCAACAACAACAGACAACAATCAGCCAGCATAAATGGGAGGAACCTGAAAGAAACAACCTCCTTTACCTACTTGCCGAATTGGGAAGCATCGTTTCAACTACAGGCTAACGGAACTGACGAGGACATCAAGGCCAGAATCGGAAAAGCAAGACAAGCTTTCACTACTCTCAAGTCTGTGTGGAGGTCAACAGCACTCCTCACCATCGAAAATAAGATCCGGATTTTCAACTCCAATGTGAAGTCAATCGGTGCTACTATACGGATCAGAGACTTAACCAGCGCGTCATAAAGAGCATCTCAAACAAACTACAGACCTTCATTAACAGTTGTCTTCGCTCAACACCACTCAAGATCAGATGACTGGCCAGAAAAGATCATCAACAGGGATCTCTGGCAGTGAGCGAACCAACCAGGAATCTATCGTGCAACAAATAAGCAGGAGGAGATTGAAGTGGATTGGCGATACTCTGAGACAACCATCAAGTGACATCACTAGACAAGCCATCGCTCGAGTGGAACCTAACTGAATAGGAATCGGCGAGTTGGTCGTCAGTGACAGGGTGTGGTAACTTGGAGGAGGTCATGTGAAGAGGAAATGAAAGCATGTGGGCAGACTTGGAGCGGAGTGAAGAAGTTGTCAGAAAACCGAAGGCAGTGGATACGCTCGGCTGAAGCCCTATGTTCCTCTAGGAATTAAAGGAAATAATAATGAGTGTACTAAATCTGAGCAAGATAAAAAATATGCCTTCTTAAATAATGCAGTGTATGAGACAGAACGTTTTTTTTATTTTTACATGATTTTTGTTTCGTAAATTCAAAAATATTATTCAATGTGTGGATTCCATATTTTTTTATATGTAAACGAAAATGTCTGTAAAATGACATTGCCATCTACTGAGATTTATTCCTCCTCGCATTTGACAAAATTTAACTGATACCTCAGCTCTTATACAGTCAAGAGAATTTTTCCTTAAGCATATTCATACCTTTTCGCTTACTTGTCAATATAATTCTGATACAAACATTTTGCATACTTCAGCTTTAAGCAGTCACATAATTCACACACAGAAGCCAATCATTGATATTTAATGACTGCCAGATAGACTGCTTTTCCAGCATTTCCACTGAAGTAGAAATAATAGTATCCTGCACAATGGATGAAAGTAAATGAGATCTTAATTCCACAGATGATCAACTATTAATATTATGATCATGAATAACCAGAGAAATGATAAAAAGCGAATAAAGTTGACAAAGAAATGTGGTATACCTCTGTGGGATGTTCTACTGAGAAGATTTATCAGTAGTTTATGAAAAGATGTCCACTGACATTTCAATATATATAAAATGGCGGAGAGATAGATTTGAAATCAGAGATAGCAAATGAATCAGAGTTGTGGAGAAACGTGGGAGACACGAAAAGAAGACAAAGAAACTCAGTAGAAAGGAGAGGATTACCACAAAATGGAATATATATGCACATGACGTTTTTAATATAACGTATTCATAATTTCCCTATGCGTCTTTGTGAAATCGCTTATAAACATTCGGTTGTCGGGTCTCCTGTCTTCTTAAGTCACACCTGTCAGCCAACTCTCAAAAACTGTCAATGTCCAGCTCTTGCTACGCTGGACCTCACGCTGTCCCTGGAAGACTTTCAAAAACAATTTGTAATAATTAACGCGAAAAAGCCAGAACACAGATTGGCGACTTGAGAATCCTTTATTCTTACGCCAACATGTAACCAACAATAAGGCACAAGATTTCTGATAGTTTTCTGTCTTCCACTGAACAGTGAACGATGAGACGATGACTGCTGGATTGATGACTCCCGCGAAAAATATAGAGTTGGGTTTGGGCAAACAACCATGAATTGATGGCTTAATCTTCAACTACATTGGCAACACCTCTACCTGAACTGACTTATGAGCCGATGGATTTTGTGCTTAAACACTGTCTTTAGTCATTTTTCCGTGATACTGTTAATGTTCAGTTCAACGCGGGTATGTTTAGCCAATGATACTATCCTGAAAGTCATTGCTACCTGATCTTAGGATCAATCAAATCGTAATCAAGAACATTATCAAGTCGATTTCTTAGTCGAACAGCTACTGTGTCAGAAAACCCTAGTGAAAAAAGTTCTAGTTAACCAAACTAAGAATATTAGCAGCAATTCATTCTTCTCTTGAATAATTGTGTTATACAGGATTACATAGTGAATTCTGAGACGAATCAGTACTCGATATAGCAAATTTTTTTATTACAGCTTGATTCCACACCGTATTTTCGGTACAAGTATGGAATTTTCAGCATGGATATCCGTAGCCCAAATTTTGCAGGCCAACCATAGATATCAGGTGTTCGTCGGCAGGGAATCGAACCTCGGACGATGTTCATGGTCGACGGGAGTCCTAACCACTGTGCCACCGAAACTGGTCAAACTGTTCACTTCATTTCAGTATTATTGTTTACTAAATGTTACTTTAATAAAACTTTCTTTTCCATTTTCAGGTAAGTGACGGATAATTCTATGACTGGATCTTATAATGTTTTTATTTTGACAATGCCAGGGAGAAACTTTCTGATAAGGAAACCTTACTTAGTTTACAAATATAACAATCTAGAGTTAGGCGTTACATAGACTTTCTGCTCACCAGTGATTGCCCACAGAATAAAGTTGCCTGAGAAGTTACAACCAGTAGGGAAACCAGGTCGGTTGGGAGGATAAATACTCGCCAATGACGTCGACTCTCTGTAACTGTAAAATCGAGAACTGATAGAAGCTAGAATCTGTGATCCATCAGATTCTGTCTCAGTGGTTGAATGATCTACCGGACTAGTCTCTTAACCTGAAGGTCGTGGGTGTCGACTGTGAAGAGCCCTAAACTAGGATGAATAGTTGTCCAGTACTCTTAATCCTCAATGATTCTCTAACAGACGTGAATCCGTTAACTTCACTATCATCATCCTCTTAAATGTTTTTCACTGAAGTGACTGTTTTAATAAACACGTATGTAAAACCTACAAGTATAATTTATATAAAGCAAAAAACATACAGATTTGTCTGTTGTTAATTTTGACATCTTGGTGATCGTCCTTTAAAGTTAATTCGACAACTTGGATATTGAAAGTAGTATATCAGGCACATATCTAGAGAAGTATAGAATAAGAAGAAACGGTTACGCAGTATCAGTCAATAGTTAGTAACTATTTAAGTACAACAACACTCTCACAATACAAGGTTACGTCTCTTTTCCCGTTTTCTTAGCTGTTTAACTGATCATTTATTTCAGGAATGCACTCAGTTTTAACCTTAAAATAAGTATAAGCTTGTTCACGACACTTCATAATCACCATCTGTGATTGAAGTTACACTTCTATTCCCTTCGAGTTTGAACAAGAGTAAAGATTTTTGAGGACATAACGTTTGTTTCTTTTGTCTTTCTTTTCTGAAACTGATGAATTCCTAACTCTTATCTCACGATCAAATGATGCTGAACTAACCTAACTGAGACTATCTTATGGTAATTAACTAAACTTTATTAGAGACATGATATGACAATGCATCAGAACGAAAAGCCATCTATTTGGAGGAACGTCCTACTGTATCCTATTTTCGCTGTCCAGTCTTGTGGCATAGGTAACCTCTTTGTTCATTTATGAGGTATAACTTTCCGGCGCACTGAGAATTGTAGTGACCAAAACACAGAAAACAAATTAACGAAACCAAGTCAATATGGTCCTCATGATAACAGAGGTCAAATTTACTAATAACTAAAAAATAACTCATTCTGTCCAAAGGTCAAATGTTAAGTCAACACATTGATTAGCTTCCAAGGGTTTGGTTTGTAAGGATTAGAGATTTGTTTATACAAGTTTGACCACGGACTGATTTCAGTTAAAGAACCATTCAAAACCAGGGAGTATTGAAAAGCCATTTCGTCAGCTGATTAGTACCAACAGAAGTGTACGCAATGACAAGAAGATCTCCGTAGACAATCAACCATATTCCCTATGACTGCGTTGGTGACACAGTGGTTAGGACTCTCGCCGGCCATGAACATCGTCCGAGGTTCGATCCCCTGCCGACGAACACCTGATATCTATGGTTGGCCTGCAAAATTTGGGCTACGGATATCCATGCTGAAAATTCCATACTTGTACCAAAAAGTACAGTGTGGAATCAAGCTGTAATCAAAAATAAAAAAATATACTTCACTCGGAAGTAAAGCAATAGAAAAAAGTCACCAAATGCACCTGTAAACTTGTTCAGAAGTGAAAAAAGACAAATTTGTATGACTCATCATCTCATGAATATATTATATGTATATATGTATGTAAGAATATGTAAAATTAACCACTAATATCATGGGTTCTTTTAGTGTCGGTGGCATAGCGGTTAGGACGCTCGCTGACCATGCACATAGTCCAGGGTTCGATCCCCAGCCGACTCACTCCTTTACATCGCTAAGCCAGAAATAATGCTAGTAAAAAGAGAAAAGGTTGGGCATGAGGCTAGCAACTCCATCCTGTAAAAATCAAACACTGCTACAGAAACTTCAAGCCACTAGCTTGAAGCCCTATGTTTCACCGGGGAACGTGAAGGAAAAAAAATCATGAGTTCTTTTATTTAAATACATAAAATATCTCCACTTTCGATGTAAATAAATTCTCTCCAGCCTTTATCATGGTCACGAATAACAGTGGACTTTCAAGTAGTAGGATAAACCTGCCCTACAAAATCAGCACTTTATCGTATTAAATAGAATTACCAATGATATATGTATATTTCTAATATACTCTTTGGAATTTTCATGTAAATAGATAGCATCACTGAAAAGTTGTAATTTCTATGATCTGACCATTTTTAACTAATAAAGAAAACTTTCTGACGTCATTTCACTACTTTTGAATAGTCACACGCATCGTATTTACTTACTTAGAGCATAACAATACGAGTTGGTTAGTTTATTATTAATTATCTTTTAACATTTGATTAAAGTATGCGACATATTATTTATTACATAACTTTTATTCAAAATATATAAACACTAATAAATAAAAGGAAGTTCAGTAAACTAATTTCAACATGTGATCACGCCACTTTTCTGTAAACCACACTGAATAATACGGTTTATTTCTATCAGGGTATTAGTGTGGTATATCAAAATATTTTGGCCTTCAGATAATTTAGACTTTCGGTCAAGACGAATTAATAATTCAGCCTTTATTATTAACACACAAACACACACATACACACTTAGAAATCATAACATATTCCAAAATATTAAAAAAAATGTTTCATTTTCTTGGGCGATTTCTTCAAAGTCTTTCTTTCACTAGCTTTTCTCTAAAGCCAAGCTAACACATAAATGGTTTTTGTAAGCTTGGAAAACAAACATCACACCATAATAATTTCAGTACACCACTGTAAATAATGGCTGGAATTGTCTCTACTGAGTCGCTTTCCCTCTATTAATTTTGTCTAAAACTGAAACCACTGTGATTTTTGAATTTGATAAGCGATCATAATAACCATACCATAAATGTGGTATCACAGTCATTAATTCCTCACAGTCTTCAAAATTATTACTTTGAGCACGCGAAAAACTGAAACAAACAGCCTATTCATATATAACTACTTAGAATTTGACTCTAGGAACTTGATTTTTCGTGCTCACTTGAGAACATCTCCCAGTGTGACTAAGTAATGGCGTATTGAAAACCATTAATAGTTCGATAATGGACCGTCTAATGCAAACCGGCCAGCCACAAAGCCAGCCAGCGTGGAACATCCTTCCCCATCATCATCTACCGGGTACCTAATAAATTGCCAAAGTCATCATCGAAGCACCGAATGCTTCAAACACCAGAGGCGATTGCAATTCGCCTCAAACAACCAGTTCTCTGTGTTCAAAAGAAGCAAGTACAGCCAGCCAGCCAGCCACTACTACTGCCCTAGCTGGCCTTCAGTAGAGACTATAAACTCATGAATCAGTAATATTATCTATCTTTGCTAATTTTTCTGACATACAGCTTATTTTATGTTGATGCTACTGAGCTGTAATCTATCCATATTATTGAATCGATGTTATTTAAACAACATAAATGTTGTTCATTACACTAATCCATTGAATCACTATAACGTGTGTATAACTGTAGAGCCTGATGAAGAAGAGGTTATCGAAAAGAGTACTCTTTGTTCACTATCCATTCTTTTGACTCTAATTGTTGTTATGCTGGAAATGCCTCAGGATTTTTTGCTCCTATTATAAGAGATTGGTTTTACTGATAAAGTATATTTCCCTTTCTCAATATTAAGCAAACCATTTCTTAGGTGTATTTATCAGTTACAATTAATTTTTGTGTTCAGCCAGTGTAAAGTTTTTCCCACAAAATCAATGTGAACTTTATTGAATATATGTATATCATTATTTCTTGAAAGTTTTGCTTGATAAAAACTTAATCACTCTGAATAATTATCAAGACCAAGCCTGTTGTAGAAAAAAAAATACTTGTAAAATCTCTCGAAATGTATAATTTACTAAAGCAGGTGGAAAGATTGAAAACTTCATAATTTAAGGCGTACAATGTAATTCTGTGACATTGTGTGAAATAAAAACCAGCTCAACTAGCAAGTAGTCTACAAACACTGTTGTATAAAAACTAGTAAAACTGACACAAATCCTGACCAAAACGTATATAGATATACATATATTTTTTTTCCTTCACGTTCCCAGTGGAACATAGGGCTCCAAGCTAGAGTCTTGAAGTTTCTGTAGCAGTATTTTAATTTTTACAGGATGGGGTTGCTAGTCTCATGCCCAACCTTTCCACTTTACCAGTCTCACTACTGGCTTGGCGAGGTAAAGGAGTGAGTCGGCCGGGATCGAACCCCGGACAATGTGCATGGTTGGCGAGCGTCCTAACCGCTATGCCACCGACGCACGTATACATACATCAACTTATCGGTGGTGTATCATTAAATGATGGAAATTATATTTCATGTACCACTATGTTGATAGTCACGCGTTTCAATCACTGGTGGAGTTTTAGATCTTCAGTGCCAAACATTCCCGAAGTTGGGTGAAAAACTGTCCAACGCTGCGTGGTTTTCAGTGGTTCTTTAATAAATTTCCATTTATGACGAAATCTACCACATCAAAAACATTATTTTTTTTGAAAATTTAGTTTTTTCTGTCAAAAAATGGATTATACTGAACTAATTAGGATTAGGTTGTGGGTAGATTTAACGTGTATGAATTTTACAATCATGTTTTCTTCTTTCTACACGCTCATCATTAAAATATGCCTACTATCTTGGGGAAATCTACATATCTTCGGGAATTAGAATTTATATTTTTGCGTGAAGAAATGATAGTTTGTATTACTAAGTCATCATTCAGACTATGATTAAATGAGAATTTATCTCTGAAGGAAACAATGTCAGACAAAGGATTATTTCGAAATGTTTGCACCATCTAGATTTAACAGTATGATTGAAATTCACTACTGATATTCTCATAAGCTTGATAACTGATAGTGCTTGAATTCTACTATTCCTTAAGGATCCTAGTGACAGCAGCTCAACTCCGTTTCACACTGTTTTGTGTGGTCTTTTTTCTGGTCCCACAACTGCCCACCGGCTTTCATTTCCTCCCCAAATAGCCACCTTCAGACCCATGCCCAACTGGTAGTTCCATGTTCGGATACTATTCAATGGCCTTCTTCGTGTGTGATGAAGCCCAACAGTCTTCTCAATGTATGTCTTATGGACCTCCATTTCCTTCTACATATATACTGGGCAGGAGTTTATTCTGTGACGTGAAGAGTTGAACGTGTGATATTTACTATCCCTTGGAATATTGTAGTAAAGCTAAAGTAGTACAAACCAAACTTAGTATATAAAGCTTAGACAACATGGCACGATTTCTCTAGCTCACTTGTAAGAACAAATGCATGGAACTATCATCGACTAATATTTGCAGATTATTCAAGACTAATAACTGCAGTATGGTTCCTTACAGATGAGTCCCGGTGTTGTCATGTCTGTGGAAAAGAGGTTGCGAAAGCTGCTAAAAATTAATATAACTGTTTTTAAGTTTGATCATGGACTGGTATCATTTAGAGAGCCATTTTAAACCACAGAGTACTGGAAAACTGTCTCGTTCTAGTTTAGGACTCTTCATCAGCAGAAACACACCGAGGTTTGAGCCCATAATCTTCCGGTCGCAAGGCAAGCTCGTAGATTATTCAGCCAGAGGGACCCTACTCAATAGTTTATAAGTTCTAACTTCTACAAACTATGGAAATGACCCAAACTAGGACGAAACAGCTTTCCAGTACTCCCTTGTTTTCAGAGGTTTTCTAAATGACACCAATCCGCTATCAAATTTGAAATAAATCAAACCCCTACAAATTAACTCTTGAAAATAATTGCTTTTTTCAGTCGTTTATAATCACACTTTATGTAACTGCTATAAGGTAGACATCAGGAAAGCATTAAACAAACAAATTAGTTGACATTTAAATGCTCTACATTCAATAGACTATGATTCATTACCTTTTAGTAGTCTTTAAAAATGTCATTTCATTACAGACTCCTAGATTGAAAATTAATGTGCCACACCTGACTAATTAATACACCTGGCCTATTTATTGACTCATAGGTACATGGAGCAAATGCCACTAATGAGACACTGTCAACCGAGGTGGTTGGGACGCCTTACGTATAATATCTCGCTCAGTCCCTTCACGCTGGTTATTTTCACAAGGATAGGAAGCGGAATGTCAACGCTCATTGTTTATCATGGGTATGGAACTCAAAAATTCAGAATTTAAATAAATCGAGCCTACAGACTGCAATGTTAGAGACCTTTGAAGGATATGTAGTGCACCTTGAATGTTTGAACTTTTGTTTTAACGGATTCACGTGCTATGGCGCCGTGCCATCCTTTTATTTCCGGAATGAATGTTCACACGTGGTTCGCCCCCTTGTCGTACTGCCATTAAGTGCACTCTTAGAGCTTACTACTCAGCCAAGCAACAGATATGTTGTACAATATTCTTGTTAATTAAAATTGATATTTAATCTGTGTAAAATATAACTCTTATCAGGATACACTACTCAGTCTCAAGCCTTTTTTACTTTGATTTCGCTAATCGGTACTTACACGCTAGGTAGAGTACTGATAAGGATATTAGGAGGAGAAGTCTTTAGTAAGTGCGGTTAGTGGAGGTCTATCTTAAGTACAACCAACACTTACAGATTTATTTTTGGTTATGTTAACCAACACATTGTAACTAGAAATATATCTCTATCAACTTGCCAATTATATTACAGTTTACAGTTCCTTTAAGACAGTTACTTGTTTCATTTCAGGTGTTTTGAACAAAATCTTACCCCTGACACAAACTTTAATATAACAGTCCATAGGACATTTTACTCTAATTTAATGCCCAAACAGTTCATTATGCTGAAACCGTGAAAGCCGAACTACAACACTATACATATTATGATATTCTCATTTCTGCAATCGTTACAATCATTTACACACACACACTTAGCCTAACAACTTGTCATTTATTGTTACATTTATCATCATTAACCTGACACTACATTTTCATCTTAAGCAATGATCTGAAATTTTCATGCTCTAAAGTGAACAGAATAAGAGGAATGTTTGGCTAGAGCTCTAGAAGACCTTTCCAATGATGTTTAATCTTAACAATTGCCAGCGATATACTTAAATTGATTTTTACATTTTTCATCTCAAAGGATATTCCGTGTTTACTCATCCAAAAACTCTCTACACTAACGTCCGGTGGAGCTGACATCACACTAGGCACTGAATTTGCGGCTAATGTGCTTATAAGCTGAAAGTTAAAATGGAAACAACAAGAAGTTCATCATCGTTTATTGTCTTTTACTGTGTATCATTAATTTTTTTGACGGATCCAACATTAACTTTATGCTCTCAACAGAGATCTTAACGTAATCTTCACAGTGGAATTTAAAGGCTGTGTGTTTAAACGAGATGATTTCAGGCCGGATAAAAGAGTAGGTCGTCTACGCTTTTGTAGCAAGATTTATTACAACATCACTCAGGTTATATTTGGTTCACTCTTCCACTTAACCATATCTTCGAAAGGATAACATTACGGTCATCTCCTAGTTATATGAGTGCATAAAAGAATGTTGCTCCTATGATTGGACACTAGTAACTTGTGTGATGTTTCCAGTCCTTTCTTTAGAAACTAACTAAACTTTATTTGGAAGATTCGTAAGATAAAGAATAATTCAGTAATCCAAAGTGGCACTATCGTTTAGCTTATCTTTGTAAAAGGACTGTAAAAGCCATTGGGATATTAGTCTGTTATCAAACACGTTAAAATCACTGACTGCTGTCACCAGTCAAATGCTTTATTTATTTTTTATTTATTTTTTTTATTTTTGATTACAGCTTGATTCCACACCGTGTTTATGGTACAAGTATGGAATTTTCAGCATTCAAAATTTATTCTTAAAGAAAGGGTGCCTTTCTTTCAAATTTTGAACGCAGTGACCACATATTTACTCCAAAATAATACGTTAAACAGCGTTACATTTGGTGAGAACCAGAAATAGTAGTATGTTTTGCTTTCCTATAGTTTGGTTTTTAAGGGTTAATTTTGTTTTTACAAGTTGATCACAGATTGATAACAGTTAGAGAACCACCGAAAACCAGGGAGTATTGGACAGCTGCTGTTTCAGCCTAGTTTGAAAATCATCCGCAGTATACGAGCTTGCCTTGTAACTGGAAAGTCCTGTGTTCGAACCCCAGTATGTCTTGCTATCAATTCTACTTTTGATTAATTAAATGAGACTGTTGTTTGGATTCATAAAACGTTACCCATTACTTAAACACATATCATGTAGAACAAAAGTATAAAATAATTTATCACTTCTATTCTAAAGGAGCATTCGATTTAGGTGAGGCTACGGTTTCTGTCTTGGTGAGTACACTATGTCTACTCCATCATAACTATGAAGTCTACGAAATTGTGACAGCAGCTTTGATGAATGTGCATGTCAACAAACCTGTTACACCACGCAATAGCATTTTGTCATTCAGCTATATCCTTGTTACTCAAATATCATTTAATCGTCTGGAGATCATTATCTTTGACTTTACTATGCCATTTTCACCCTCAGAATTCAAAGAATGCTTGTGCTCGCCCTAGTAAAAACTGTCGTTCATTCAGAAAAATGTATGTAAGACGATGAAGCTTTCTGGTCGTGTATAGAAAGCTGGAGAAACACATGTCTCTCTGTGTGTAACATCCATTACCATCTCAATGTTGGTATGCCCGTTGTAAGCTGGATGAACACGTTCCTGCTTCCTTTCTATTTTTATATCCCTGATGTACGACTGTGAATCCTGATAAGATTTCTTGTCTAGAAAGCACTATGAGATTTCGCCGTGCGTATTCTATAGAGACTATCTGTAGATAAACCCGGATGTGTTAGTAATGTCATTCAAATGTCTTCCTTATTGTTTACCCCTTCCTGATGGGTTAGCAGAAGTGATGAAATAGTACATTATGAGACTTCGGAGACAAAGTTCACTCACAGTCGGTTAGCATTTGTTGGGACATCACAACTTTCACAATAAATTTCATGAGATCAGGTGGTATTATCAGATAAAGTTCATAACTGAAATCATAGGAATTAGTAAAATGACGGTCGCAGCGGAAAAAATTTTATTTGCGACGAAGTCATCAACTAGGCTGTACATTCCTGTATTTATGATAAATGGATGGGAAAGTTCCAAAATAATTTCCGGTCAAGGGTCAAATTAGTAAAATTACAGTTAGGAATTAAAATGCCATAATAAAACAGGGAGGGGCGAAGATAAAACTCAAACAAAGTAGCATCATAATTACTGAAAAGACTGACATATTATGCAATTGGAGCTAGAAATGTAGAAATTACAAAATAGACAAGATGTTTGGATAAAAAATCTAGTGGAATCATAACTGATGTGACGAATGCTTGTTTATGCAATTAGGGATTAAATATGTTGAAATAATAAAACGACAAAACAGACAGGAAGCTCAGATATGAAAATATGGTGGCGTAAATAGGGATTAAGAAAAGCTTAAAAATAACATGAATAAATAGGAAGTTTGTATAAGAAAGGTAATGCGATAGTCACTGTTAAAAGAGTTACCTGTTTATGATGGCCATGGCAGGGAAAAGGGTTGGATGGATTTCTTTTGGATACATAGCGTGAGTTTGAGCTTTTGGATGGTTAGTACCTCCGCTGTGCCCAGATGTCTTAATTTTACTCCCTTTGATAGGTTTGATCGAATCCTGTATATTATTTTGAAGGATTTTTTTCGAATGGCGCTGAATGTCCTAAATTGACCAAATGTTCTGTCACCAAACCATATACATATTTTCGTTCTCCTTTTACTAGACAGGCTAGGTAGTGTTCACGAGCGCGTTTTCCAAGGTGGCGCATGGTACGGCCGATGTACTCAGCTCCGCAGGAACAAATAAATTGGCATATGCACGCTGAGATGGCCCAATTCGACAACTTTTCTTTCGAGTTCTGGCTGAACAGTTTCTTACAGGAAAACGTCTTTCGTAGGCTCGCGGAGAAGTATGGTTTCCTCAGAGATTTTCAAATGCGTTTATGAAGGATTTCTTCTTCAAAGTCACCTTTGAATTCTAGATTAAGCAGAAGCATTTTCTTCGGGACGGACTGGACTTGTTCAGGAGCCTTCTTTGATTTTAGATTCTTGTCTATGAACCTAGGCGGAAAACCGCCTTCCGTCGAGGGCCCTCAAAGATTACTCAGTTCTTCGTCAATCACTTCCTCTTTGTACATCTTTCGAATCCTCAAGGAAAGAGGGCATATCAAGTTCCTCTTTATGTTTAGGGGCACGAAGCTTTGTAAGTTCATGAACTGTTCATTCCATGTAGGCTTTTTGTAAATGGACCTTTTCGGAGAGTTGTTGGTGTTTCTTGTCAGATGAACGTCGAGGAAGTGGAAGATTCCGTCTGATTTTAGCTTCAAGAGTAAACTCGATGTTTTGGTAGGCATTGGTAAGGCTTTGAAGTAATTTTTAAAGGTTCAGGTTCTCATCAAAAATGATGAAAGCATCATCAGCGTATCTCTTGTAGAGATGGAGGTCGTCGATAGTTGATGGTAAGGAGCTGTTTTCTAGACTAGCCATAAAGCAGTTAGCAGGAGGAGTCCTAGGGAGAACCTGTTGCTACTCTATTTACTTGCCTGTATATTTCATTGTTGAAACTAAGGTATACGTTGAAGGTACATCGTAGTAACAGTTCTTTCAGGTAATGGTTTGGTATACCGACATCGATGCTATTAAATTGTATGAAGTCACAAAGGAAACATACGGTTTCTGTCAATGGAACACTGGTGAAGAGAGAGACGACATCCAAGGAGACTATTTTCTTTCCTACCACGTTGATATTCTTAATTGAATCAACAAAGTCGAATGTGTCATGGAGGTTGTGTCTTGATAGCTTCTCTTTCACCAGCCCGAGAATCTTCACCAGCCATTCCACGATTGAGTGATATGGGGAATCTATCATATCTAGTAATGGGCGGAGTGGGACATCTTGTTTGTGCAGTTTAGGTAAGCCATACATGCGTGGCGTTGTAGAACCAGATGAACGTAGTTTTTCGTATAGTTTTGAACTGATAGTGGGTTCGTCTTTTACTTTCTTCAATATCTTTGTTAGCTGGATCTCCGTTTGTTCGGTGGGATCTTTCTCTTGAAACTGTTTTTGAAACTTTTTATCATCAGATGGTATTACCGAGAGTTTGCTTAGGTAGTCTGATTTGTTCATCAAGACGATACCGGAGCCTTTATCTGGACGTATCATAATCAAGTTTTCATTATCCTTCAGTTCACTGGGTACCACGTTGCCACTTTCTTTGTTTCTTCTGCTATTGAATGGAATACAAAAAATTGAGTTCATCTGGAAGCATCTATTAGGAGTGTTAACTTAACCATCCTATCACTTTTCAGGTACTTCCTCTGCTTACTTTACGTCACTATTACATTCTTTCGTATAGCGAAGTTGTCTACTATTCACAATGTGCTATTTCTACTATATCTAGTAAAACAAATTTCAAAATGTTTCAGATATTATCATCAATGATGTTGTTGTCATCGTATTTGCTTCTTTCTCCTTAATGTGAATGAAAAATATATAATACACAGGATGTCAGTTGCCAGTTGACATATATGTGAAGCATATTTCTTTAGATTGTCAATATTTTGGATATTTCTGTAAAGAAAAACAAAAAGTTTAGCTACCTTCAAAGCCCTTTGTAATTTAAAAAAAAACAACTAAAAGCATTCATCAGAACGATGACTGAGTATTTATATATAAGTGGATATATTTAGGTGCAGAGCTAAGAACGTTTAATAATTGATTGACGCACAACAGATTTTCCAGTTTAGCAAATATTATTTATTTATTTAAAACACAAGACCTGGCACAATATGGCACAATAGTAATAAAACAACATATGAGAAAAAATAAGGTAAAGAATGAATGAAGGATTTTATCTGGGAAGAAAGCAACTTTATTTCACAAAACCAAATAGCGTTCGCTGAATTATTTTCAGAAAGGGAAGAAAGAAGGAAATTGCAGTGTGTTCTCCATTGATTGTGATTCTTTGCCATATGCGATAACGTTTCGAGCCACCGATTTGAGCTATCTCTCAGACTTTAACCAGAGAGTCGTAACACACCTACCTATGCTAACTTATCACGAATACCCTTCATCCCATGACACCACATCACGGACTGACCACCTCTCCGCTTTTTCCACCCAATCCCAGGGCTAGTGAACAGAGACCGGTACGAAAGCCTCTGAGATGGCATTCATAGCACATGTCCAAGCCACCGGAGCCGGTGATTTCAGATGACGACACTCAATGAATGGGGATCTCTCACCGCCAGACCACATAACTACTCATTAGATGATGTCAGCTAACGAAAGCAATACTGCGGAGACAGTGATGACCGGATACGCAGAGTCGCTGTACATCCTCAGCTCGGAGAGGCCAGGTTTCACAGGTTTAGAGCAAGACAGTCCGCACCGAAGCACTGTATACCCGACCTTTGACAGCCAGGCTAATGTCGCGACGGCTCCAGAGATGGCTTAAGTTGACGTATACTACCCTAGCTTTCATGATACGGTTTGGGATCTCGTCCGTCACACCTCTCCAGAACTCACACAACTACCTTATCAGCAACTTTAAGCGGTGCACCAGCAAGAGTAACTGTAGGTACAGACTCCTGCCAATCTTATAACAGTACCTTGTACACATAGTAAGACTATATCGCCTGCAAACTCGAGGTAGCAATTTTGCAAAGCTTAATTCGTGTTTCATTTCTGCGCAAAGACAGCTACATATTGCATCAGTCGGTGTTCGTCTAAACAGTGAACATGTCTAATTTAGTCCAGTTGATGATGGCATCACTAAAAAGGTTGAAAGACACCAGAAAAAAACTTCATTATTCTCCAAAGCAATCGATGACCAACTTCTTTACGTCTGTCTGTTTGTCTAATCAGTAGAAAGGTAAACTAAATTTTCCCAAACGAAAATCAAAAATGCTACATATCATCAGTGGTAATTATTTTACAAACAGTAATTTCGAAGACTAACAAACTACTCAAAGCATCTGCCATCGAAAAGTAGCGAGGTCGTAATCCTAAGAAGAAGAAGAAGAAGAAGAATTTTATTGGTTAACTTGTGTGTTTTACTGTTATGAAAAACCGGCAGAACACGCAGACACACACAAATTTCCCTGTTTGTTAGCACTCTTTAGCATGCAATTTGTGTATGTTGACTGAAAGTTAAACTACTAAAATGCAAGACAAGTGGAAGCGAAGACACGTTTGAAAAGTTAGTTAGAACGCTCTGTGATATGAGAATGGCTGATTTTTTTTAAAAATAATTCCATATCGCTAACTTTAATGACATTGTGTACACGTGTTATTGACGTGGTCATGTTGTAAAAACACTGAAGACACTAAATAAATAGTGAACATCAAAAGAACTAACGTTCGTTTCTTTTTAAAGAGGGAATACTTTTTAATTTTAATATCATATTCTAAAATGAAAGATAAGAAACTCATCATTTCAAAGTACCAGCTTGTCTTGCTAACAAACATTTACAGTCCTATCATCATTTCGCTTTGTATTGCCCCTATATATAGATCCATATCTTAATCCACTGTATTCAAAGCATACTTCTTTTCTGTCAAAGTGATATGCAGTAAAACAGAAGTTAGGACAATCTGGTATCATTCCGCCTCTACTGTTACAGTTTGTTAATTCTTGTATTCTACTTATAATTCTTTACTGCTCCCCTTTAATGCTTTCCTGGGCTACTTAAGAAAGACTGCGACGGGCGCTAAAAGCCATCAGTAAGTTGAGTGGGGTTTTGTTAAACCAACTCGTTAATACACTTGTAGATAGACATATAGACTCCTGCAAGAAATTAGCAAATACTATCTTGTCAGACTGTGAGCATCCTCTCTGAGCAACTCTCTCCTTACATCTCATCGGGTAGAACTAGGAGCAACCATGGAAGGCTGTATGCTCGGACAACTAAGTACAAACACTCTACACTCTACCTTATTTAGTATACATTTTATGTGATGAGAAAAGTGTAAGGTAGGAAGTTACCAACTGATTGTGGAACTCTAAGTAAACAACCCCTTTTTTATTCTTAGATTGTTGTTAATAGTTTTACTTGATTTTATATTCCATATTAATTTGTTTATAAGATATATCACACAGAGAAACAGTATTATTTACGCAATTTATTGTTCATAATCATACCAATTATAATCACACAACTTCGAAGCTTTCGTTTTATAGTTTTGTTTGTTTGGTACCCGGTAGGCGATAGAAAAGGATTATTTAATGCTGGGTTTGTGGCCGGTTTAGACGAGGTGGTCTAGCATCGAACCACTGATAGTTTTCACTATACCTTTATTTAGCCACACTGATAGATTTTCCCGAGCACGAAAAATCAAGTTCTTCTGATGTTTGGCGTATGCCTCTATGGCCATATTTGTTGGTATACGTGTATCCAGACTGTCAAGATAAGAAATCTGGAGAATAGTTCGACTATAGCACTCACTACATACAGTTACACACAACCATACAAAAGAATGGATGGGATAGGATGACAGTTTTGAAATCTAATGTCACAGAGTTGAGGGAGAGATTGATAACAGAAGCTTTGTACTTACCGAATCAACTGCAAACATGTGTGATAGGAATGATACAACACCTGTCCCAGATATGTGGAATAGGAGAGAACAAAGAAAACTATAAAACTCAAGTTTCGAGGTTGTGTGATTATAATTGATATGATTATGAACAATAATGAATTGTGTTCGAAACGTCATTCAGTGAATAATACTGTTTCACTGCGTGATATATCTAATAAACGAATTAATATGGAATTACATTCTACCACAGTACCCAAGTTTTACACATATCAATTTTACATTCATGTGTTGGTTTATAGGGATTTGATGGGTTACAGGATTTATCATGAGCTGACATTAGTTAGACAACCATTGGAAAACCTGAATGTGCTACACAGCTGTTTTGTCCTAGTTTGAGACTCTTCATCAGTATGCACCCACAGCCAGAGTTAGAACCCAGGACCTTCTAGTTACAAGGCGACCTAGCTCGTATACCATTAAGCCACTGGGACACGATCCAATTGCTAGTTCATGAATTCTAACTTCTGTCAATTCACGGCATAGCGCGACCGCTAGCCAATGTCTTCGGCGAGTATTTGTCCCCACACCAAATCTGCTGCACCCTACCGGGGTTCTAGTGAGAAGTCGTGACCATTAGGGTGCAGCAGGTTTGGTGTGGGGACAATTACTCGCCGAAGACATTGACTAGCGGTCGCGCTATGTCGTGAATTGACAGAAGTTAGAATTCATGAACTAGCAATTGGATCGTGTCCCAGTGGCTTAATGGTATACGAGCTAGCTCGCCTTGTAACCAGAAGGTCCTGGGTTCTAACCCTGGCGGTGGGTGCGTAATGATGAAGAACCCCAAACTAGTACGAAACAGCTGTCCCGTACTCCTAGGTTTTCTCTAACTAGTGTCAGCTCATGATGAAATTTTATATTCATTTTCTTATTGAACAATATTATCTGTGTAAATTCCCTGCTTTAATTATAATCCCTGTAATGAGAAAGTTAGGTGCAATACTGTACTACACACTGAAATTTGCATATTTGTACCAAAAGTATTGTATGGAATAAAGCCATTATTATCATTATCATTGTCGTTATTATTATTATTTTTAGAATATGCATACTGATAGTTCACTATATGTCTTAAATTTATACAAACAAATATGTCCAGGAATATGTCGAAATCTTAATTAGTTCTCACAAATTTGAAATGACAAATAACGTATTATCTATCCTCAGCTTTGTTCGATAAACTGTGTCAATTTTCACTGGGCGAAATCACATATTTCCACACACACACACCCCTCCCCACAAAAGAACCCGCATATTACTTGAAGGTACATTATGAGAAGTTGTCGCAACACTCGTATACGCTAAAAAATGTTAATGGACAAAGATGACAAAGGAAAAGGCCTTTCCGTGTATCTGAATACCATGCATATTGATACGCTTTTTATAATCCCTAGAAAAGTAGATTATCATAATGTCAGCAAATCACCATCTTATCAAGATATAAAAAGTTATTCTACAAACCAAACAACTCTGTGATGTACCCTCATCAAACATTTTGAGAAATATTATCAATTCAGTCGATAGGAAAATCTAAAATTGAATTCAATAATTAATAAGACCCACCGAACTAACGGTCCAATTGATAATACTTTGGCGTTTAAAACTATGGTCACTGGGTTCGAGCCTAGGTGGGAACACCATCACTCATTGACTTGAGAATCCAGGTACATCCAGCTGGTAGACGAGTCCCAAATAGGACGAAATACCCAGCCTGGATTCCACAGCTAGTCACTAACCATTAATTTTACTTAAAGTGTATCCTGTTCATTGAAGAATGTATTAAACATATCTAGTAAAAGGTTTGAAATATCTTACAGTCCTGTCAGTTCTATTCATTGACAAAATATTCTACTTAGGCATCCTGTTCTTATAACCTTCAATCATCAAACATATCAACAGAAATGCCAAATACTAAATATTAAGAATAAAGTGATGTGAGTCCGTAGAAAACAAACAAAAACAGAACAACTCTGTTGTGCTTAAATATAACAGTGATGAATAAAACAAAAGAATATTTGTCTAGTGAATTCTTTTTATGCTTGCCAATGTGAATTTTTATTATTAGTTAAAATAATTAAGTTTATGTTCTTTTTTTTTATTGTGAATCATAATAAATAATTATCTCAATTAGAATAATGAATGACCATAAGTGGATGTTCAATAATTCTATTGAATCTAACTGATAGTACAAGAGTTGTGAAGGTCAGTTTTAACCTCTCTTTTTTAATGTAAGAGAGGATAAGAATACTCAAAGGTGTATACAGTGGGGAAAACATCCCGTCTCACGTATAAATCACTTGGTTTATTAATGAAGATATCAAAGCAAGAATCGGAAAAGCAAGACAAGCTCTCATTACTCTCAAGTCTATGTGCAGGTCAACAGCCCTCACCATCAAAAATAAGATCCGGATTTTCAACTCCAATGTGAAGTCAGTCAGTGCTACTATACGGATCAGAGACTTAACCAGCGCGTCATTAAGAGCATCTCAAACAAACTACAGACCTTCATCAATAGCTGTCTTCGCTCGACACTACTCAAGATCAGATGGCCGGCCAGAAAAGATCAGGAACATGGATCTCTGGGAATGAGCGAACCAACCCAGCAGAAATCGATTGTGAAGCAAATAGGCAGGAAGAAATGGAGATGGATTGGCCATACTCTGAGAAAACAAACCATCAAGTGACATCACTAGACAAGCCATCGCTCGAGTGGAACCTAACCGAATAAGAAGCGGCGAGTTGGTTGTCAGTGACAGGGTGTGGTGACTTGGAGGAGGTCATGTGAAGAGGAGATGAAAGAATGTAGGTAGACTTCGAGCCAGGTTAAAACTCTAGCAGAGAACCGAAGGCAATGGAGATGCGCAGGTGAATCCCTATGTTCCTCTAGGAATTAAAGGATATAATAATAATTAATAACCTATTAAGCCGCAGTTAAACAATAGCGTCCTAGGGATTCGAACGCTCCAAGGACGCATGCTAATCGTTAGCCAAAGACATCTGCCATTATTCTAGCGCAGAAATGAACGCTGTTCATAAAATGAGGAGCAAATTTCACCCGGATCACATTTTTAAATACTGTCTAGATAATGGATTGATGGTACGTATTTGCAGATGCAACTGTGGTGTTTCAATGAACCTGCGACCGTATACACAAGTTGTTTATGGATACATATTTAGATGTACGGAGTGTATGATATGAACGAGTGTTCGTAATGGTAAGTTAAACAATCAGTTCATTGTTTTCTAGGAATTTTCTTTGCAAAATCAAAACTTCGTTTGACGAATATACTGTCTCTGTGCCATTACTGGATACTGAAGTCTGGAGTGAGGCCAACAGCCTCTCAGACAGAAAGTAGCTTGATGGCAACTGTGCAGTGGTTTCACTTTTGCCGAGATTTAGCTTCCTGGAAATTGAATAATGTTACACAAGTGTTGCGACGAGTTGGTGTAATCGTTCACGTCGACGAAACAGTGCTCATAAAGTAGAATTACAAGCGTAGTCACGCTAGAGCTAAACATTTTTGGGTACTGGGAATTTATGGTACTCGAATTCAGAAGGAGATAATCGAAGTTATTCCAAACAGCAGTGCCGACACTCTTCTGCCTATTATTTAAAGCCTCTTTATCCCTAGTACCATTATCCACACTGATAAATGGGCGGGATATAGCCGCTTATCGGATTTGAGATATATACGTAATCGAATTAGCCATTCAGATGATTTTGTCAACTCCACAACTGACACTCATACTAATTCAATACAGGGCTTATGGGAGAGATTGAAAATTAGGATAAAGGCAATATACGGCTCTCAAAACCAACTTATTTTTAGAAATTGGTGTAATTCAAAAACTGACACTCTCCATGATAACTAGGACATAGTTTTAAGCCATAGCAGAGTAAAAATATATCCTGTTTAATGTGTTTTCATGCATTTTCTTGTAAAAGAAAATACGTCATTTTTTGTGCAAAAATCACTAGTCAGCTCAGGGTCACTCCTGCGTTTGCATTCATTGGGACGCCATTGTTTAAATTTTCGCCTGTTAACCTATAATTCTTTTTATTGAAACATGAGAAATATTGTCCAGTTAGCATTTGAATACTCCATTCTTCATTGTAGAACACCTGACTAGTAGTATTTTGTTATCGGTAATAACAATAACTGTAAGATCTTAAGACATCCACAGACAATTTGAAAAATGATTGGACCAACAAATATAGAATAATATAGAAGACATGAGAATGTTACAATTTTATGAAAGCTAAGCTGGCATACCTAACAGTTACTGATATCTTCAATTAGGTTAAGTAAGTTATTTTTTGTGCCCTGTTCATGCTCCTTAATTTCATATATCTGCAGGTCTAAAATAAACTCACCTGTTGCCAAGACAAATAAATCAAGAGATGATAATGAGTCAATCTCGTCCACAAATATTGTAACCTCATTGCTTTAATATTACATTCTCTCTCTTCTCTAATGACTTCTTTGATTTTAACCCCCCACCACCACCACGAATGTGCCATTTCAATCAAGAAAAGTATTACGTATGATTTTATGGTCAATTAACCTTTATACACTTTTCTCCCTGTTTTTGACCTTCTTTTAAGCAGTCATCTTTAAGTCTCCAGAATATGAAGTTATTTGGACAAATAATTGAAGTCCCCAGATTTACATAGGAAGCCCGTTTAGTATGAATACAAAATTGGTGAGTTTATCGTACCTTAAGAGTACTACATAAATTATATTGGTATTCAAGTGTTGGTTTGCAGGGATTTGATTTGCTACAGGATTTCATCACGAACTGACATTGGTCAGAGAACCATTGGGAAACCTGGATGTACTGGACAACTATCTCGTCCTAGTTTGGGACTCTTCACCATTACGCACTCATCGTCAGGATTCGAACCCAGGACCTCCAGGTTACAGCGCTAGCTCATAGGCCATTAGGCCACTGGGACCGGATTCAGTGGCTAGCTCATGAATTCCACCTTCTGTCAATTCACGATGTGGCGCGACCACTAGCCAATGTCATTGGCGAGTATTCGTCCTAACACCCAACCTGCTGTACCCCAATGGTGATGACTTCTCACCAGAACGCAGGTAACTACCTACCTGAATAGGGCTAGTCACTAGTTAGCATCATATGGATATTAAAGTGCCCTGATATTTCAGTGGCCTAATGGTCTACGAGCTAGCGTTGTAACCTGGAGATTCTGGGTTCGAATCCTGACGGCGGTTACGTAGTGATGAAGGGTCGCAAACTAGGATGAGATAGTTGTCCAGTACATCCAGGTTTCCCAATGGTTCTCTGATGAATGTCAGTTCATGCTGAAACCCTAAATTATATTGGTAACTAAGATAAACTACAAGAACCAAAGAAGCTAATCTATGTGGAATGAAATTGAAGTTTCTTCCAATAGTATAAGCTGCAGTTACAGAATCCTAATAATCCCTATTCTTTCAGACTATGTAAAATTCACATATTAAAATGAATACTGAAATGAACTTCATAAAGGTTCTTAAACAAAAACGAAACTTTGCTTACATCTTGAATAATCACTCAGTTTATTTCCGGTACATTCGAACTTAGTAGCACTGAAGACTTTAATCAAATTACTTTTCACATTTCATTTGACAAACTGATAATTACACAACTAAAAATCAGGTCATTTAGTGACACGTTATATCACATATTAGTCTATTTGCACTAAACAGTCTGATTTACAGAATAATTTGAACGATTGCCTTCCTGTTTTCGCATATATCAACTTGCAATGGGGTTTTTGAGAAAGCTGTAATGACTGGTTTTGGAAAATTAGTTATTGATAACAGGATTTCATTATGAGCTGTTATTAATTAGAGAACTATTGGAAAACCTGGAAGTACTGGACAGTTGTTTCGTCCTAGTTTGGGACTCTTCATCAGTACGCATCCATCGGAGTTCAATACATGCTGCATTTTTGAAACCTGAAAATCTAGAAAATCAAGCAAACAAATTGTTCGCACATTAATTCCTTTTAACACAAAAGAGGTTTGAGCTTTATACCATTAACGTAAGCCAACAACACGTATTGCAATAAATACCATCATCTTCTGATATCTAATGAACAAATTTCTACATCACAATAAAATTCCATTCACAATTGATTCACTTCACTTACAAAATTAACATTATTAAAACATCTCTAATATGATTTAGACAACCTAGCAACTAATATACATCACTAAACCCTTATTTTGAGTAATGTTTTACCAGGACCATAAATATTTCCTTCAACGTATAGATAAGAGAATAGTTAAGCTTATTAGTAGTATTTATATAAAACATTCACTTGATAAAAGGGGAAATATGCCCGTATCTACCATCATACCTTTGTAAGGTAAACAAGATCACCACTTCCCCTATGGGACCAAGTATGTTTACAGATTAAAATATAAGATGAATATCATAAATATCTCGGTGTATTTACAATACATAAAAGTTAGGAGAACAATAAACATGTACATTGGATACTGGCGCAAGGCATAACAAAACTTTTATGACTTCAGGGTGTGTGAGTACAGTAAGCAAAATCTACTCAACTAAGAACAGAAGTGGTGTAAACAACAGTAAATAGTACATTTGTGTAAAAGGTACATAACAAAAGGGAATGAAAATTTTAATTTTGTAAAGCTATTCCCCCACATTTATTTACTAAATAAAGAAATCAACTACCATAGTTTTTCTGTGTTTCCATTATTAGATAAGAAAATAAAAGCAGGTACAGACTTGGCTTTCATTTTGAAACTATCGCAGTGACTATATATTGAAGTCACGTGTAGCAAGTGACAAGATATCTCAGTTTATAACAAGTGGTATAAATAGTGATTTTAGATATGAAATTAGCGAATGTTCAGTGATGAAAAGCCGGGTAATTGACGGATGGCAGACAAGTAAATCAAGGCTAAATGATTCTGTTTCATGATTAGCTGATGTGTGGGGAACAATAATAATAATCACAGGGTGTTGACAAACGGAGAAAATTTTCCAAAACTTTTAATGCATTTTAAAACTCATCTTCTAACTTCTAAATTAAGGAGTTTAAGATTTCCATCATATGTGATAGCAGGCTGCAATAAATTCGAGAATTTTTGCAACTACAGACCTATAAAAATGTAAAATGAATTAAATACGTGAGACGTGTACTGATACAATCATCTGTTTGCTGTTTTTAATTGGCATGAATTGTTTTAATGAACAGGGGGGCAATTGATCTCAAACGACTTCGTGAGACAGTTGCCACAATCCATGTGAAGATTTCGACCTTCAGAGGTGAAGTGTTTCTTTGCTCGCCAGAATGAAGTTTAAATAATTAATATAAAAAGCGTAGCCAGCTAGTTAAGGAAACTGCTTTATGCAACTAATTCCTGACTATCTAAATCAGAAATCTTAGTCTAAAGAAGTTAACTTATGGAAAAATGCGACACCAACCTATAATCCATATTTTCAGTATCACTAACCATACAGTGATGAACAGACTATAGGTAAACATAAAAACAACATTTGAAAATGTAAGTATATTTCTGTACGCTTTGTCACATCACGTACGCCGCCCATTACCTGTTCATGTAAGTAAAGGAATAATCAAAGTTAATTTACATTAATGAAATTATATTAAACACAAAAAGAAAACTATTCTTTACCTTTATTGCTTATAAACTTCTTCATTAACATAGTCGGATAACAAGACTATAAGATATTGGTGAATTTTATAGATGAATAGGTAAAACTAGACCACAGTTGTTATCAGTATTCGGTTATTTTATGAAATTATCAACGACATCCACTGTACACCACCTGACAAATGTCATTATTTGTCTGTTGTGCTACTATACGGATCAGAGACTTGGCGAGTCATAAAGAGCACCTCAAACAAACTACAGACCTTCATTAACAGCTGTCTCCGCTCAATACTCAAGATCAGATGGCCAGAAAACATCAGCAACAGGGATCTCTGGGAGCGAACCAATCAGGAGCCGATTGTGAAACAAATAGGCAGAAAGAAATGGAGATGGATTGGCCATACGCTGAGGAAACCATCAAGTGACATCACTAGACAAGCCATTGCTCGAGTGGAACCCGAAAGGGAGACGGCGAGTTGGTCGTCCAAGGGTGACTTGGAGGAGGTCATGCGAGGAAGAGATGAAAGCATGTGGACAGACCTGGAGCAGGGTGAAAAAGTTGTCAGAAAACCGAAGGCAATGGAGGTGCTCAGCTGAAGCCCTATGTTCCTCTAGGAACTAAAGGATACAATAATATAATAATAATAATAATAACCAATCACTGAGGGTGTGATTTCGGTTTACACCAAAGGATATGAAATAGAATGTTCAAATATACAGTAGCATTCTGTCGGTAATGGAGTAATGAACTGTGTGAAAAGTATTCTGTCTCTAACATCAAAAAGAATGTTCAGATAGATATATCGTATTGTGTTTCTAATCCCGAATTGAACTGTAGGAATATGTGAGAATAATATTACGTTGGCACATGTTGTCTATATCACAACACCACAATATAACCTAATGCGGGCTATACAGAACTCCAACACGAGGATTTAATTAATTTCGAAGTAAAATGTTGAACAAATTTTGTTAGAGAACTACTAAAAATAAGGGAGTACCGAGTAGCTGTTTCGTCCTACCTTAGGACTCTTCATCAGTAGGAACCCATGACCTACAGGTTAGTAGACCATCCAGTTGACCATTTAGCCACTGGGAAGGAATTAAATGACCTATAAATTCTAGATTCTGTCACTTTGTGATTTAGGGTGCAGTTTGTTATTCATATAATGATAATGGTTAGTGTGACTGACGACAAACTGTCAGTAATTTACCCAGTAGAATACATACTTCCATGAGAGATTTCGTGTTCATTTTTAACTTAAGCAATTTTCTCACGTATACTAATTTTCTGTTCTCTACATTTAGATGATACTGATCATCGGTACATTAGTGTTGAAGGATCATTTTTCTCATTTTACCTACACACTCTGGCCACCGTTGTATAGTTCAAACGTTATTCCTTCTTCTAACTGGTTAAACCAACTTTAGGTTTACAGTAATTTGAATAGTATGAACACATATATATGTTCTATAGCTAAGTGATACTATAATGCAGGTCTAAAAAGAATCACTCGATACAATAAAGATATACCCTAGTACTTTGAAAATTCTAATCACAAGACTCACCTAGATTATAGTCAGATATCATGACAAGCCTTATTCCCTGTGGAATTATCAGCTTTAATTTCCCAAAGTATTATCATTAATACTTCAAGTTGTGAATCAGAAGTACTGAGGTGACATTAAACCTTATCAATACTCCCGTATCTCAAACAACTGTTGATGTAATAAAAACTTCAAGATTTCTATCTCCACACTGACTGAATAGTTACTATTATTAGCTTTTAGTTCGACTGAATGATCTGATAGCAAATGATCAGTGTTCACTGGCATCAGATATATTCTTTTATTTAATCGTTTATTTTCATCCAAAAAAGTTAATCCTAAAATTAAGATCAGCTAAGTCTGACACCGTGAAACGAACGACTAACGAATCAACAGTTAGTTATACACTAACGTTAAGCCATAAATTACACTAAACTGAGTTAATGGTAGGTAGGTAGTTTGTCTGTTATGCATACACTGGATAGTAATTTATGAGAGAATAAATAGGAATCCATTAGACTAATTGAAATTTTTCATTATGTTTGCATTTTTATATGACTTGACTATATATTCATTATGATAATTAGATAGAGTCCAGTCTGGACTCTATCCTATGAGAGAAGTTACATTTTCAAACAGTCTTAGAATGAAACTGCAGCATATACAATGTTGTTATTCATTTGCATTTTGTACATAGGATAATAAGAATTTAAAAAACAAACCAACTAACCAAACAACAACAGCAGAATTCATTGTTAACTTTTGATTAACAGTAAAAACACACATAATCAACCTGAACACACATTTACATAGAGACAGATATCTTTTGTCAGACGCTACTATTCAAATTTCAATATATGTATTTTTAAAGTGGACATCGGAAAGGCATTTAACAAAATGAAGTTTTCTGAGACTTATAAAAAAGGGTGATATCGTAGCGAATCCAAAGGTAATTATATATATATACATATATATATATATATATTCCTTTACGTTCCCAGTGAAACATAGGGCTTCAAGCTACAGGCTTAAAGTTTCTGTAGCAGTGGTGTTTATTTTTTTTACGGGATGCGGTTGCTAACCTCACGCCCAACCGTCCCTCTTAGCCACTCTTATTACTGGCTTTGCGAGAAATAGGAGTGCATCAGCCGAGGTTCGGACCCCCAACCACCTGTGTGGTCGGCAAGCACTCTACCGCTGTGCCACCGGCGCACAATAGGTTATTATATGGTGATTCTGAAATCATCTTATAGTCAGTTAAATGAATTTATGTACATCAGCAAAATGTGAATTAGAAAGGTCTTTCCTTCAAGAACAATCTCCTCACTTCAGTATCATAGTCACTCACCTTCAAATTAAAATAAATGATAATAAGACTACTTGAAAGAACCTTAGGTTGGTAGACTTCTAGCAATGCTAGACCGGGTAATGACTGAAAAAGAAATGAATATCTCAGGCATGCTGGTATTCAAACTAGCGAACTCCGAATCACTAACATAGCAGTCTACCAGATGCGCTACAAGACCTGCGGGGTGCAGGCATACACCATACAACCCTCTCTAAACCTGACATGCAAACAGGTCAAGTACTATCGCATTGCCCATGGCATATATATATATATATATATATATATATATATATATATATATCTGAAAGCCTGTATTATTCCTCAAGATAGCTACGTCTCTTAAATTCAGGAAATGTATTAAATTAGCAGTTCTCTTGTAGTTATCTTTTAGGAATCAGTCAATAAGAAGTCCTAATCCCTCTGTGTTCAACACCTATTAATTATCACCTGCAAAGTATGTCTCCGAACTTGTGAAAATCCATGTCTCTCTAGTATCCAGAACTGTTATTAACTGAGAAAGTCGGTGTACACCACCATGATATTGAGATCTAGTCCATTACCTTCGGATTTCGATGTGAGTGTATTTACACTTGATCAATTCTTGGGATGTCACAGTGAGAAAGTATTTCGTGTATGCATACAACCGTGAACTAAGAGACTTTGAAAGTCATCCTTGACTGGGATGACTAACCACTATCTTAAAGGAACTCATTCCAATCAAAAATCGGAAGATTGCTAGCTCCAGCCCAGGGGAGTCACACATTTTGGTAAACCTCAGTTTGAGATAAGACGATTTTTCTCTAGATTTCTGTATTCATTTGCTCTGTGTCTAGTGTTTTGAAACCCCTTAAGTCATCAGAGGCCCCGAAAACCTCTAATATATATATATATATATATATATTACACTGATGTTTATACCATATCTATAGTCAGTTAAACTTCCTTCACCATTATAGGATTCACGTCAGAATAATATAGCTGAAAAAGTACCACGTAAAAATGCCAAAATGGCTTTGTTACTCAACCGAAAACTGTGATTCATTTGACAGTAATGATCAGTAATTAAATAACTACATAACTTCTATTTCTGACTGGCATATAAATATGACAAATATCTAATTTAGGCCCATGTTATACAAAGTCACGTGTTTTCAGTAGACGGTTGAAGAATCCTCTTAAAAAAGGTAGAAGTTATCTTTTTGTATTGTATATATACAAGTAATTTCATAGAATCAGCTACTGAATTCAGATAGTGAGTTATAACAAAATGTTCTATGAAGGTGTCTTCTTTATCTTATTCCCAAAAAGAGTACTCGGTGTATCCCAAATATTCATCAGGCTTATTCAACAGCTGTACGACAACGGCACATGTCAAGTGATCCACACCGGAAAACTCAGCTAGGCGTTTGGAGTAAATACAGGAGTCAGACAAGAATGCTTATTATCACCAATGATATTCCTAATTGTGGTGGACTGGATTATGCGTCAGACAGTGAGTGAGAAACGAGAAGACAGGAATATCCTGAACCGACCGACGTGAAGAACCTAGAAGACCTTGATTTCACGTGTGGCTGATTTATGTTTGATGTCACACACAATCGAAGACTTACAAGCAAAAACCGACCGAAAAACTGGTCGAAGAAGCAGACAGCGAAGACAGGACTCCAGGTGAACATAGACAAGACGGAGGTTATGAAAATAACCAGCGAACAACAACAAAAACAACAGCAGCAACATCCGGTGCCAATCACCATCAACTAGAGCGATTTAAAAGAGGCTACTTCATTCACTCACTTATCTAGGGAGCATTGTCTGAACTACGGCCAGTCGGAACGGACGAGGATGTCAAATCGAGGGGGAATCAAGAAGGCGAGAAACACATTCACTCATCAACCTGAAACCAATCTGGAAATCTTCGTCACTCAACTCAGAATCAACAACAAAACCCAGTCGGATTTTCAATACAAACGTCAAGTCAGTCAGCTCTTCTATACGGATCAGAAACTTGACGTGCGGTTCACAAAGAATATTTCCAACAGGCTATTGCAGACCTTCATCAACAACTGTCTTCACTGGATCTATACTGAAGATCAGATGGCCGGGCCGGAAAGAATCACCAACAAAAAACTATAGGAACAAACAAAAGAATAACCAATCGCCCAACAAATATGCAGGAGAAAGTGGAGATGGATTGGACAGTACTGGCTGAGGATGCCGCTGGGTGACATCGCTCGTCAAGCCCTCGAATGGAACCTGAAAGGGAAGCGGCGGGTGGGACGTCAGTGCAAGGGTGACATGGAGGAGATCGTGTGAAGAGGAGTTGAAACAGTATGGACTAAGATGGATGCAGGTACATCCAGATGACGAGTCCCAAACAGGACGAAATGCGCATCCTGGATTCCACTGCTAGCCACCATCCACCAATTGTATACTAACTAAATGCCCGGACATCGTCGAAGCATCTGCACAAGAAGCAGACATGTCAACCTGAGACCGAGCACTTCGGTCCAATCAATCGATGGGAAAATCAAAAAAAAATCCAATTCAATTAGATGGATGCAGGTGAAAAGTAGAGCAGAAGACAGAAGCAAGTGGAGACGCGCAGCTGAAGCCCTATGTTCCACTAGGAACCCAAGGGAACAATAATAATAATAATTGATATAAGTACAAAACTTGGGCACTGTGGTAGAGTATAACTCCATTATCCGTTATCTTATCCATAAAGAGGTTCCTAAATTGAATCACTTCCACCTACATGAAGAGGAATTGCTCCTTAAAATACACAATGGCACTTTTTAAATTTTCCACGTAATTCTTTAACGTCTAGAAGAATATTATGGCAACTTAGGAATGAACTAATGGCAGGCATCCTAAAGCTTTTTCCAAATTTCCTCTTAAAATAAGTTGACTACGCCAAAGGATTTTTTTAGATAACTATGCAGTTGCTTAAATTATCTTTTAAAGATATAAGCTTTTTAATGCGATACACAGAGAAGTAGTATTATTCGCTACATTACTGGACAGATGGACAAGCATTTCACAACTCACTTAAACTGACGAACATATTTTTAAGTGTTGGTTTGTAGGGAGTTGATTGGTTTCAGGATTTCATCATGAGCTGACATTAGTTAGAGAACCAATGGTGGTCCGAGGTTCGAGCCCACGCCGGCGCATACCTGATATCTATGGTCGGCCTGCGAAATTTGGGCTACCGATATCCATGCTGAAAATTCCATACTTGTACCAAAACTACAGTGTGGAATCAAGCTGTAAATAAAAAATAAAAAAAAATAAAAAATAAATGGAAGACCTGGAAGGACTGGACAGCTGTTTCGTTCTAGTTTGGGACTCTTCAGCAGTACACACACACCGGGGTCCGAACCCAAGACCTTCCGGTTACAAGGCGAGCTATCTCGTAGACCATTAAGCCACTGGAACCCGATCCAGTGGCCAGTCCATGAATTCTAACTTCTGCCAAATCACGACATAGCGCGACCCCTAGCCAATGTCTTCGGCGAGTATTTGTCCTCACACCCGACCTGCTGCACCCTACTGGTCACGACTTCCCACTGGAACCCAGGTAATTACCTACCTGAATAGGGCCAGTCGCCAGTGAGCATCTCATTGGTATTTAAGTGTCCTTGGATCGAGTCCCAGTGGCTTAATGGTCTACGAGATAGCTCGCCTTGTAACCAGAAGGTCTTGGGTTCGGACCCCGGTGTGTGTGTACTGCTGAAGAGTCCCAAACTAGAACGAAACAGCTGTCCAGTCCTTCCAGGTTTTCCAATGTTTCTCTAACTAATGTCAGCTCATGATGAAATCCTGAAACATATTTCTACTTCCAGAAATCTCTTTTTGTCATTCTAAGTAATATTATGTGATGTCCATGGAGCATAGTATCCATCAATACCAAATGAACCGTTCACCTTTATTACTACTCACTACTTAAACTGGATTAATTTATTTTTTTTAGTTCTAAAATGTTCATAGTCGTAAAACTGATCCATTTTTTCTCTTTTTTCTTCAGTGGTTTTCTTTTCGAACACTGAAGATGAATGACTCACTCTTTCTCATATAAATCATGCATGAAAATAATGAAATAAGCAGTAGACTGATGATATAGAACACACACACACACACACACACAAACAGAGATAAACTTGAAATTAGGTCAAAACCAAAACTCAATATGCTTCATCGTAATCTCTTCTTCTGCTTCTCTTTTTTTGACCCCTATTAATTTGAGGTCAACTTTAGTGATCTGCGCTCAGCTGGTTTGGCATATCGCCAAAAACAATCTCTATTGTGTTTGTAATACTCGTCTTGCTTTCACTGCCCACCCTCTCTCTCTCTCTCTCTCTATTATAACCCTCCACATAAATAAAGCTTTAGTTCTGCTCTGTGTGTATGAGTGTCTGTGTGTGTGTGTGTGTGTTTAAGTAGGCACGTTTACTGGATGCACAAGCATGCATGTTTGTGTAAACAAGTTAATTTTTTCCTTGATATTGAATTTTATGTCACATGGTTGAATATTCTTTTTTTCCAATGATAACTTTAAATGTTTGTTGTTTATTTGCTTTCCACAGATAAGTAATAGAAATTTTGCCAAGCCACTTCATAAATCAATTTGATGTAGGAATACATATTTGGTAAAGACGGTCTTAAACTTAAGATTAAACTTAGTGATATATGTGTTGGAGTATTTTTATACTTTCGCGTATTCAATACATTTTTAGAATAACTAGCTAGATATGGCATTATTTTCAATTGCTATCTGATGATGCTATTGACAAAATGAGAACAGAATATACAGCCTAATTTGATTTCATTTCGAGTAGATCTCAATGTTGACATCAAGATTTGATACCAGCTTTAAAAACTCAAAGTTTACTCACCTACCTACCTACCTACCTTGCAAATTATTAATTCAATCCATTTCTTGAACAAGTATTACTACACTTTAAATAATTTGCAATCATGTACGCAGTTCAAGATGAAATTACACACAGCCTTCTTTGAAAATCGAAATCATTCAGATCACAATACGTGATCTGTTCGATAGCATTAATGGTAGTCAAAGAAGGCAAGCACACATGCATGACGCCGTGCAGTACTTATTGATTAGGAGAGCTTGGTAACCAGATCCAAGTGACTTAAACATCGGACGACTATTTCTGTCGTTTAAAGGCCTGGGTCATCGATGGTGTACGCAGACTGACTTAGCTCAATTGTATAAACTGAAAGCTGAGAATTTGATTTATGGTATTACCAGCCCACCTAAATAGCTAGCCAGAAATCATATAGTCTGAACTGATTCGGTTCTCTGAGCTCAGTCAAACTGCGTATACTCATCCCTATTGCTGAAGCTTTGGGCATCGAAATAGAAAAGCCAGAATTTTGTAGACTGTAAACGTTTTTTCAACCCCCTCCAACTATCATGGTCTTCATCCGTCTTTGCTAAGGTATGATAATCCGCATACATACTTCGGCCTTACTTACTTTTCATTTTGTTTATACATTCCTTTATTATGTCGATTGTTATCATTAATTTCACTTTGAACAATTTCCGGTATTCTCTCAATTGTTACCTTTTTTTAAGTCCAATTCAATATAATTTTTGCATGCTGTCGCACTATAATTATAACCTTGTAGCAGAATGTTTTAACTGCTTACTGATGAGCCACTTGCCATAAGAGCGAAACAATCGTCCGATGTTTACATCCCTTCGATCTGGACTAGTGAACACTACTGGTTAATGTGAGTGGCATATAACTACTCGTCGCAATCAGTCAGTAGTATATAACGCCATTTCGTTCTACTGATGGCTCACACAACAGAAACTATAATTTTTTAATTGAAGAGTGTAAGTAATAAATTTCAGCATACATCTTGAAAATCAACAACCTGAACTATTGTTATAGCCATTCTTCTGGCAAAATATATTCTATATAATTTATGTTTATTATCTATCTAAAACAAACCTTAGTTTAAGGGCGTTCCTTGGAAGGTAATATCTTAGAAATTAGGTTAGAACCGCTCTTCTTCGTGTGATAAAACAGTCCACTATTGAGCAGTATCATATAGCTTGGTCGTGATTAGTTGTTTACAGGCAAAACAAGCTAATAGCTTAGGCTGGTTCATCATACAATCTTGACAACAAACAACAGTAATGATGGCCTTTATATGGATTAGTCATTCTTATTTCAAAATAGTTCTATTGTTAAAACAGACAAGCCGTCTGTTGGCTTCGAAGCCATGATTTATGCCTGCATTGATATGATAATCTGAATGCACAGCTTTTGGTTCGTCTATTGTTGCCGGAACTGACGAGGATATCAAAGCCAGAATCGGAAAAGCAAGACAAGCTTTCATTACTCTCAAGTCTATGTGCAGGTCAACAGCACTCAGCATGAAAATGAAAATAAGATCCGGATTTCCAACTCCAATATGAAGTCAGTCAGTGCTACTGTACGGATCAGAGACTTGGTCAGCGCGTCATAAAGAGCATCTCAAACAAACTACAGACCTTCATTGACAGTTGTCTTCACTCAATACTCAAGATCAGATGGCCAGAAAAGACCAGCAACATGGATCTCTGGCAGTGAGCGAACCAACTCAGCAGGAACCGATTGTGAAACAAGTAGGCAGGAAGAAATGGAGATGGATTGGCCATACTCTGAGAAAACAAACCATCAAGTGACATCACTAGACAAGCCATTGCTCGAGTGGAAGGTGAAAGGGAAGCGGCGAGTTGGTCGTCAGTGACAGGGTGGGGTGAATTGGAGGAGGTCATGTGAAGAAGAGATGAAAGCATGTGGGAAGACTTGGAGCGGGGTGAAAAAGGTGGCAGAAAAGCGGACGCAATGGAGACGTTCGGCTGAATCCCTATGTTCCTCTAGGAATTAAAGGATATAATAGTAATAATAATTGTTGGCTTCAGTTCTTGAGGATTTGTGATGTAGTACTACCAATCAGCTTTACATTTGGTGGACAGTAACTAACAGTAGAATCCAGGATTCAGATTTCGTCTTATTTGAGACTTGTCATCTGGATGTACCAGAATTCCCAGTGAGTGTGGTTTTTATTTATGGCTTCAATTTCTGAGGTTTTGTAAATATGATATACCACGTATTTTTTCCAATAGAGGCTGTTGCGATTGAATCTGACTTTGTGTCTATTTCAATGTGGGAGATATTTTCAGTGATTATTTGATTATAGTGACGTGTCGAAAGACTCATTTTAGTCAAGTTACGTGAACCTGACAACCCTGTATTACTCCGTCATAACATTTACTCAGTGAAGTCAAACAGTTTTTGTCAGCGAATGCATAGAAATGAAAATAGCAAGTAACTGAAGTTTTGAGAGACAGAAGTAAATAAGTAATACGTAAAACTAGCTTACTTTCATGATAATTTTTTTCTAAGTTCATAAATGTTGTACTCAGAGAAATACAACAAACGCTTAATTAAACTTTATAATGATGAAAATCAGATTACTGAATATGTCGATATCTTAATTCTGACAGACTATTGATTTTTCAATGTTCAAGTGTTGCTTTTTGGGGATTTAAACTGACTTCAAATTACATAACAGTGAAACTAATCAGAAACAAGTCAGTGCAGGACAGGATGGATTTCCAGGAGTTCTAGTGGGAATTCTTGACCGATGAGAGGACACAAACTCACCAACAAATGGAATTGGCTGACAGTGGTGAATCGGCAAGAGTTAGAATTCAGTGACTATATTGTGCTCTGTTCCAGAGGCTTTCCTTGTAACTTGAAGGCCTTAAGTTCGACCCTCGATGAATTTGTTCATGTGTACTGATGAACAATTGCAAACTAGGATGAAACATCTGTGCATTACACCTCTTTAGTTGAAATTTTTCAATTTACCGTTACACAAATCCACATACTTGGTGGAGATACTATGAGTTCCATGAATCTTTTTTTCTCTGTACAAATAATTTCTGTTAGTAATACTTAAGCCATTAATCTTTATTCTGATCAACGTCAAATTAGTTTTGTCAGCATCAGTATACATCCACATTTAATACCAAAGAAAGAACTATTTGAATATTCTAATAAAGAGTGATTTTCAACTTAGTAATATATTGTAGAAGATATTTGCTCTTTCAAACATGTGAGAATCGAACTTTTTACATATTTATTCTTCTCTACTTAAATCATTCTCACTTAACTGCAACAGTTAATGAAAATTTACCTCGTACACTAACTGCTAAGTCACAGTTCGGAATACGCCATTTTTCATATCACATGAAACACAACCCAACTAGTGTAGACATATTTCTCCATTGTGTTTTAAAAACAAAACTTGAAGTATTATCCTGTGATAGGCAAATACTAATGAATGAATGCTTTGGAGTGAATTGTTTTTCTAGACTTGTGTTATGTTCTTTTCAAAGAAAACTTGTTGATATACTGAAGCATTTAAGTTTATGGTGCAAAACTCCTATTTGAAAATATGTTTAAAGACTATCTTAGACACAGTGTATAAAATTTTTTTCCTTCTAGAGGGAAACACTACAAGTTAATAAATTACACATGTCACATTAATCACTTGCCTATATATTGTAAAAGTTTTAATGAACTAGTGTGTTTTTACATTCTTACATACAACTGAATTCAGCAAGTATTTAGACTATTGTTATCATCACTAGGATTAATGTTCCCAAAAAGCTTCTCTGTGGATATAAACAAAACAATTTGATAAAAGACTTACTAAAGACTTTCTTTTTCCTTTTTCTCTTCCCAACATTCGATACATTACATTCTATCTTAGCCTGATGACTGGACATCGTCTATTGTTTGTTAATTTTGGATTTATTTACTCATGGTTCTGTATTCGTCGGCATAAAAATATCAAATAGTGGAGTGATAGACTTGACATCAAAGAGAGCAAGCAAATGAACCAGTGTTGCGGCAAACAAATGGGAGACGTAAAAATAAGACCAAGAAACACAATATGAAAGGCATAAGTAGCACAACACGAAAGATCTTTGCAAATGACGATTTCTAGATAAGTTGTACATAGAGCTGTCGAATTCCAAGTAAACATTCTGTTACCAAGTCTTTTGTCTTCTACCGTTACAGCATTACTCCCTAAAGCGCCATTTGGGAAATCTAAATAAACCACTTCTAGATAATCTTCATCAGGGCAAGAAGAACTAGATTTGCAGTATAAAATGTCAGCATTTCATAAGTGGTCGCCAATTCCCTAGATTGAGGTTTTCAAGTCTAATTTCTGCTCAAAAGAGTAAAAGATGTATATCCTTACTTCATGTACATTTTAAGTTTCCTGATGCAAATCTTATTTTTCTTGTTTTCATGAAAATGATAAAGAGAACATATGACTTCTGAATAATTATCAGTTGGAAAAATTCCTAATCAGTTCAAAGAATTCAGATAAAAACTACAAAATATCAAAACGCCATTTCAAATTTAGAGGTTACAAGTTCGATCACGAGCTGCCATCAGTTAGAGTACCACTGAAAAATCAGGGAGTAGTGAACAGCTACTTCGTCCCAGTTTAGGACTTCTCATCAGGACATATCAACCGGGGATTTTCAGTTGACGAGGCGAGTTCGCTGACCATTCAACCACTGAGGCGGAACCAAATGACCCATGGATTCCAACTTCTGCCAATCCGTAATATATAGCGCGAGTAAATGTCCGCTTACCTGAATCGGTGGAGGTCACTGGTCACTTCTCATTAAACGCCCAGTAGCTTCCTGTTTACAGCCAGTTGCTAGTAAATATCAGATTAATTTCCAAGTATCGGTTTGTGGGGATTATTTTGGTTACATATCTGATGAAAACTCCAAAACTAAGACAAGACACCTGTTCACTATCGCCTGGTTTTTCCAACAGTTCCCTAAATGATGTTAGCTCGTGGTCAAACCTGTTTTTTCTTTCCTTCACGTTCCGAGTGGAACATAGAGCTTCAAGCTAGAGGCTTGAAGTTTCTGTAGAAGTGTTTATTTTTACAGGATGGGGTTGCTAGCCTCATGCCCAACCTTTCCTCTTCACCAGCTTTACTTCTGGCTGAGTGATGTAGAGGATTGCGCCGGCCAGGGGCCGAACCCCAACCCATGTGCATGATCGGCGAGCGTCTTAACCGCTATGCCACCGACGCACACATAGGTCAAACCTGTAACCAATCAAATTTCTGCAAATCAACATTTGAAAATTTTCGAGATTAACTTACAGATAAGTGAAGTTATCTGTGTATCTCGTGTAATTTACAAGTCAATTCTTAAGTGTACTGAGTGATTTTTTCCTAAATTTGTCTTCATGCACCTGAATAACTTCCACTTACCACCGATGTGTATATCTATTTATTCACACTACTTACAAATATTCATAGTCCATAATTTTCTTTAATTTTTTTATTGTAGTTTCAAGAATGACGCAAGCAGACAAAAATTGCCTGATTACAAATATCTGCATAATTTAATAAGTGGAAAAAACAAACAAACAAACTCAGAAGTGTAAATAAAGCTTCAGTATTTTCCTAAAATCTATTGGACACACAACTCAAAGCCAAATGATTTAATGTCATAATCTGATATTACATATCGTTGGCTGAATAACAATAATAAGGGGGAAAAAATATATTATTGTCAATTGGATCGAAAAGTGTATGAAATACAACATATACTTTTTAAAAAAATACCATTGAGCATTTTCGTGTAAACATTCATTAAAAATTTAGTTTTATGTAATGATTTACACACAGAAACATTGACAGTATACTAGTGGGATAGAAAAGGTTGTGATCGAATTTAATTGGTGATAATTTGATTTTACACTAGGTAGTAATTAATGTCAATAAGCCTAGACATTGGTGTTAACGCAGACTGAATTCCATCAGTCAAGTTGGCAGTGTAGCTTCCAATCTAGGGGATTGACCATCACGGAGCACTCTGATTGGACATTAGACGGTTGGAGTTAATCGACAGGGTGCAATGGATCTAGTTACTAACTAGTGTTCAATTAAAAATACCCGTAATAGTCTTATACGAAGCTAGTCGTGGGCCTGAATAGTTCAGTGGTAAGGTTTCTGACTGATGACTCGTGTTGGAATGTCAATATTGCAGACACGCCTTGCTAACGAATACCAACAAACACGAAACCTAGGTCGGGTGTTCCATGCTGATGGAACAACACGTGGGGATAACGTTGCGAACTTTGCACGTTTACGTTTTTAACAGCAAACAGGGTGCTATATGCATTGAGAAAATCTTTACCTCAGTTCTATATCGATAAGACAGCTAAGTAAGAAAGAAAAGTATTTCGGGATTTTAGTGAGAAATTAATGCCTCATTAAATTAAATAGCCCCGTAATATGATTCAGAACAAGAATGATTTGAACGAATAATTGTCTTCATTAACCTCTTCAGGCTGTACAGTTATAAATCTACGAATATTAAAGTAGAATAATACTAACAAAGGTCTATCAAAATTATACTAGAAAGTTTATTGGGGTAAAAGTGGAATAAAAGTTCATTAGTTTAATTTTCTTAAATTATCAAGTATTGGTTTTGTAGGAATTTTGTTTGATTGAATGGCGGATTTCGTCATGAGCTGACATCAGTTAGAGAACCACTGGAAAACCTGGGAGTATTGGATAGCTGTTTCGTCCTAGTTCGGGACTGTTCATCAGCACGCACCCATCAGGGTTCGAACCCAGGACATTCCTGTTACAAGGCTAGCGAGCTCGTAGACCATTGAACCACTGGGACTCGATCCAATGGTCTTTGAATCCTAACTTCTGCCAATTCACGACCATTTCGCAATGTCTTCTTCGATGAGTTACTGCCTCATCTTCAACCTGCTGTACCCTACTGGTCACGGCTTCTTGAATAATTGAGCTGATTTGTTTATATATTCTTACATACACACATTTCGTGTATTCATGATATAATGAGTCATACAGACTTTTCTGTTTGACTTCTAATCAAGTAAACAAATTCGAGTGATGATTTAATACATTGTTAATCGTTCTTATTTATCTGATGATGGATGACTAATTGTACTGTTGTTAGTCCAGTGTGTATAAGTATGCTTGACGATGGATAAAATGATTACAGATTCCACACTTTCATTCAAATACGATCCGTATGTCTGAATTTTAGTTATCGTGATTAGAAAAAAATTACTATCACAATTCTCGTTGTTTTTGCTTGATTCGATGTACGAATTCCAGTTAGTACATAGTGAGGAAACTATTTAATCCTACTATAAACTAGTACACTTGTCTTACCAAGATATTGTTATCAATAATCAACACGTTTTAAATATGTAATTACAACAAGAGATAACTGAAACCATACTATGCTCCTATCCATCCCAAGCAAAATACTAAGCCACATCATCCAAAAGAGAATCAGACAAGCCAATCTGAATGCCAAACTTTGACCGAAATAGGTTGAATTCAGGAGAAACAAGTCATGGATTGATCAAATTGCCACTCTACGGATCATCGTTGAACAAAGCTTGGAATGGCAGTCAGTCACCTCTCCACCTCATTCAACTTCATCGACTTTGGAAAGGCCTTCGATAACGTCGATCGAGAGATCATTTGGAAACTACTTCGCTACTGCGGGATGCCATCGACAATTATACATCTCATCCAACAGTTGTACGACAATGCTGCATGCCAAGTAATCCACAACGGGAAACTTACGGAAGCCTTCGAATTGAGGACGGGAGTGAGGCAAGGCTGTCTACTATCGCCAATGATTTTCCTGATTGCAGTAGATTGGATAATGCGACAGACAACGGGCTGGGTAACGAGGGAACAGGCATAAAATGGACTGACACAAAAAGAGACTTGGAGAATCTGGACCTCGCTGATAACATATATATGTCTGATTTCTCACAAACTGAAGGATATGCAAGTGAAAAGCAACAAGTTGGCAGAAGAAGAATCTAGAGAAGATAGGCCTTCAGGTGAACATAGAGAAGACATAGGTAATGAAGATTTCTGGCCAACACCAACAGACAACAATCAGCGAGTATAAATGAGAGGAACCTGAAAGAAACAACCTCCTTCACCTACCTGGGAAGCATCGTTTCAACTACAGGCTAACGGAACTGACGAGGATATCAAAGCAAGAATCGGAAAAGAGGAGCATATGGGCAGACTTGGAGCGGGGTGAAAATGTTGGCAGAAAACTGAACGCAATGGAGACGCGCGGCTGGAGCCCTATGTTCCTCTAGGAATTAAAGGATATAATAATAATAATACTATGCTCGATGAATAAAGGTGGTCCTCTGGAATAACCTGAATCATAATAATTCATATGTATCTTTAGATTAATACAAAACTCTAATCTATCAATTATCACTTTCAATCATGTGTTTAACATCAATCTGTTCTATTATTTAAAATAGTTGTGGGAGGGTATTTTCCTACCTCATAACAAGGTGAAAGTATTTGAAGATACATACATAGAATTATCGATATGATCAAACGTGAAACGTCGTCTCTTTTTTCATTCTCTACTATTACAGCTCAGAGTAAGCTGTAAAATTAGCAGTCAGCTTCCTTCATTCTTGCAATTGCAAGTTGACATTTGTAAATAAAGCCGATCAAAAGGGTTACGCTAGTTAAACACATGAATATTAAATATTTTATTTAAGACTCATGATTTCTGTCTCTGTTCCTCTATCTGCTAAAATGCTTTATGGTAGTTAAAATCAAAACAAGCTCAGAGATCAATAGATCAATCACCGGTGGTTATCACTGAACTAAACAGACAAAGCTTGATCATCAGGTTAAGCACTAACTACCATCTTCATATTAACTTAAATGAAAGCTTCAGAGAATTCAGCAGATTCATACATAAATAAGAATCACACACTTTTATCCTGATGAAAGGAAAATTCTTTACTGGAAAAGTGGAAAAAAAATTGACTGATATTTCCAGCGCAAGGTTTTCTATTATTATTATTATTATTATATCCTTTAATTCCCAGAGGAACATAGGGCTTCAGCCGAGCGTCCCCATTGCCTACGATTTTCTGTCAACTTTTTCACCTTGCTGCAAGTCTGCCCACATGCTTTCATCTCCTCTTCACATGACCTCCTCCAAGTCACCCCACCCTGTCACTGATGACCAACTCGCCGCTTCCCTTTCGGGTTCTACTCGAGGGCTTGTCTGGTGATGTCAGTTAAAACTGTCGAATCTAATTATCGTGAACAAAACTATATATTTTCAAGTATTTGTAGGTTTGTAGGGATTTTGTTTAACTGGCTGGAGGATTTCATCCAGGGCTGATATATCGGTTACAGAACCATTCGAAAACCTGGGAGTACAGCATAGCTAGCTATCTGTTTTCCAATGGTTCTCCAACCGATGTAAGCTCATGATGAAATCCTCCAACCAAATAAAAGCTATACATACATATATGTATATGTGTCAATCACTTTATTCTATTTGTCAAACAGTATTGATCACCTTCACCAGCAGTACGCCAAAACTCATTTTCTGACAACAGTATGCTGCTTAATGTTTGAATAAATAAACCATAGAATTACAAAGCACATAAAATAGTAAGAGTACATCATAGATAAAGAAAAAAAAGAAAAGGAGAGAGAATATCTCACAAACAAACGTCACTCCATTAGTGTGTAGTAGACTATTTTTAGAAGTAGAATTCTAAAAAAGAATAAATCAAAGTAGATATATACATATACAACTCCACATCACTAACTTCACAACACAATAAACCTAAGATAAGACGCATAAGGTCTTCTTATTTCAGATCAAATGACGTGAACTTAACTAAAATAATATATATGTATATATAGATAAACTTGAGGTAAAACGATTTACTAAACATCAACGAAGCATTATTATTCCTCTAAAAGAATGATTTACAATGAAAATGGGTAGGTAGGTCTATAAAATAACACGAAGAAAGCTATCCTTTCACCTTATTTTTGTCTTTTCTAAGAAGGAGAGAGAGTAACGCTTGATTATAAATTTGAATATATATTGAGCATTGGGAATATTTTGAGAAAGTGGACAAATACCCACCTCATGTTACCTCCAACTGTGTCTACCAATTTACATGTACGTGCCAAAGCACATACATTGGAAGAACAGAGAGAAAGGTTAGTGTCCGCATCTATGAACACATAGCAAAGAACATGAGACTGAAAGGTCCGCAAGCATTAAACAGTGTTATTGCTCGTCATCTATTGGACACTGGTCATATTGTAGACAACCTGAAGTCGTTCAAAAATAATCAACAAGCAAAAGAAACCTAGCTTGCTAGGCTTTGCTGAAGCAATTGCCATTAAACGACTTAAACCAAATCTATGTACGCAGAAAGAGGTAGTGGTGAATCTTGCACTGCCCTGGTGATAACAAAAAAAATATACAACCTTCATTAGTCACCTTTTTCATGTTTAGAAAACTCTACTCTCTGATCTAAACATGACTCACTCTACCTTGTTTCTTTTCTTTCCTTTTTTCTATTGGCTATTAGATAAGATACTTTCTTTAGGATTTCATCATGAGCTGACATTAGTAAGAGAACCATTAGAAAACCAGGGAGTACTGGACAGCTGTTTCGTCCTAGTTTGGGACTCTTCAGCAGTACGCACCCACCGCCAAAGTTCGAACCCAGGACCTTCCGGTTACAAGGCGAGCTCGTATACCATTAGGCCACTGGGACCCGATCCAATGGTCCTTGAATTCTAACTTGTGCCAATTCACGACATAGCGCGACCGCTAGCCAATATCTTCGGCGAGTATTTGTCCTCACACCCGGAAGGTCCTGGGTTCGAATGCCGGCGGGTGCGTACTGATGAAGAGTCCAAAACCAGGACGAAACAGCTGTCCAGTACTCCCAGGTTTTCCAATGGTTCTCTAACTAATGTCAGCTCATGATGAAACCCTGTAACTAATCAAATCCCTGCAAACCAACACTTGAATACTTTCTTTAGTTACGTAATCTACTTTTTTGTTGTGCTCTTTCTAGCTAAACCTTGTTTCTATACATATATAAATATATATATATACGCAACCGTTTTTTGTTTCCAAGCCTAATTGTTTAATTATTCTATAAATAGTCAGTGTGTGTCACTTTTAATCAGTTAAATCATTCCGGATTAATGTTGCTTTTACTTCCTACCAATTACTCCTTATGATCGTGGAAAAGTATGTTCATATCTTTAATGTAATTCATATTTTTTTTTAACGTTCAGGTTGTAACCAGTTGAGAAGAATCCTCGATTAAATAATAAAAGATGAGCTCATATTATCCTGGTACAATTGTTGTTCTTGCTTTGTTCAAGTTTATTAAATAGGAAGAATTGCATGAAATTTTGAAAAACATTGAAAAACACACACGCATTGTACAAAGATGATGAACTCTATTTTTTCTTTTTAAAAATTATGTGTATGCATAAAACAGTTTACACTTACTGTGTAAAAAATAGGATTGAAAAATATTCAAAAGAAAAATTAAATAAATAAACAAATAAATAAATAAACAATTGAACAGAGTAAATAATGTGTTCAATATGAAAAAAATTTTTGGGGAAATGTACAAGTAAAATACTGACAAATATAGTTCATAACTTTCCTTCTACCTCCTCCTCCCTTGTGTTCTTATCTCAGATATAGTTAGAACTGGACAAGTTCGCGTGAACACAGCGTATCTAATGATAATAATGATAGAAATATTATTATTTTTTATAAAACACTGTAAGAACCAAGTTGTACAGTGTGAAAACGTAGATAGTGACAAAGAAACCAAAAAAATCAAATAAATAAATAAACAAACCAGTTGGAAAACAAAAAACACTACTACTACTACTAACAATGATAATAGCATATGTCAAAAATAACGACACCATCACTAACGATAACTAGAACAAAATAATGTTCATAAAAATAGATACTGTATAACACTGTACAATAAGAAATAGTATGAATGTAAATTGTGAAAGACCAAGTATAACTTGCACAGTGTGCATAGTTATGTAACCATATATATATATATATATATATATATATATATATATATATATATATATATATATATATATATATATAAATATGCAAGTATTTATCGTAAACACGGTGGAGAAATACAATGTATATGATGACGTAGCTGACGAGTTGATTGGACAGGAAGAAATGCACTGCATTCACTTGGCAGCAGTAAATGCACACGACTCTTTTTGGGTGAATATTCTTCATTATGAAAATCCCACTGAGAATTTCTAAATGTTATAAAATATGGAAAAGAAAAGAAAATACTGTTAGAATGCTCATTAACACTGTATTGTGATAGCATGACAAACAAACAAGTAGTAATCAAGTTCATGTTTGACCACGAGCTGAAGAATCTGCCAATTCGCGATGTATATAAGGCAACCGTCAGTTGATGTCATCGAAATAACTGTCTTCTTACTTGAACCTAATGGAGCTCGCTCGTCATTTCACTAGAACTTCAAGCAACTGGGAGGTTCTTAGTTAGAACTTTAGTGGCTATGTGCTGCGAAGAGTCTCAAACTGAGACGAAACATCTGTCCAATAATCACTGGTTTTCCAGTGGCTCTCTAACTGATGCCAACTCGTGGTCAAACCTGTAACCAATCAAATCCCGGCAAATCAATACTTGAAAACATGCTCAAGGTTCAGAGGATAAGTCATAAGAGAAACTAGTCTGAGTTGCATACGGTAACGGGGTTTACTCACTGATTCTAAGCGGACAAATATTTGCTTCATTGAAACAAACTAGGACGATGGATACAGTTTACTGACTGAGTTAACTAAAGTACTAGGCAGAGTCTGAAAATCAGAGATAGTTCCATCGGACTGGTGGAAGTCATTGATTATCCCGATAAACAAGAAGGGAGAGAAGTCTTCCTGTGATAATCACAGGGGGATTAGCTTGACCAATATGATATTTGAAGTTCTAGGCTCAATAATAAGTGGTGCTCAGGATAAACTAACACGAAAAAAATCAGTCGGGCTTTAGACGGAGAAGGTGTATCGATCACATCTTCACTCTGCGACAGATTTTGGGACATAAGCATATTCACTGGTACCAAACAATTACCACATTTTTTGACCTGAAAGCAGCATTCGATTCCGTTGACCGGGAGACAGTATGGCGATTTTTGAGAATGAGGAGAATGTCGAGAAAATACATTGCACTGATCAAAGCACCCTACTCAAACTCATGCAACCCGATGACAGCCTACGGAGAGCTGTCATCTCAAGTGGTTACAACCATTGGTGTCCGTCAGGGATGCCCGCTGTCTTCATTTCTGTTTAATTTTATCATAGATATACTAATGGACCTAACCCTAACTGACTCCAGCGACTCAGGGACTGACTTGTTACCAACAAGGAATAATCTCGTTCAATGAGAATATGTAGATGATATAGTCCTTCTATGTGAAGACGCTAACAAACTATAACAGAGTCTTCTGAATACCTTGAGCTGAGCAGCAATCTTCGAATGTTTAGCATGCAATTCGCTCCCATCAAATGCAAAATGATGCTAGAAGACTGGACTACCCCAACTCCTAGCTTAAAGACAGAGAGTGAAGTAGGAGAGCGTGTTGGCCACTTCACTTATTTGGGAAGTTGCATCAGCCCTAGCAGGTCGATAGTTGACGAAATTTCAGAAAGGATACAGAAGGCTCGTTTGGCGTTTTCCAACTTTCGCCATTCCTGGCATAGACGTGATGTTCGGCTGTCAGCCAAAGGAAGTGTGTACTGCTCAGCATTTCGCTTCGTCCTCCTTCATGGCTGTAAGACTATTGAGACAATTGAGATGGTTAGGATATGTGTCGCGCATGCCTAACCATTGCCTTCCTCGACTGACAGGCTGGAGAGAATCGGTAATATGACTCAAAATCTTTCTCAATGGTGCAGATGCGTCCACTCTTTGTGATTTATAATATCCAATAAAATTCTATTGATCTTTCATATTACCATCCTTTTTTGCCTCATCTCTCCTTCTCTTTTGAAATTCGCTTTACTGTCTTCTCTCGCTTTGTGTGCTACGTGGAGTGTGGCAACTTAAACTGTTGTACATCTGTGGAAATTTCCACGATGAAACCAGTCAATCAGTCAGAAAGTATGTTTCGTTCGTAATACAAATACATGTTATACGACATGGAAAAAAGGGTTGACCTGAGTTGAATATACCAAAAACATTGGAAAAAAGCACTTTCATAATGACTCATATGTTCTTAAATAAGCACTATATGTTTTCCTAATTTGATTAGAAAGTAAAAGCTACAGGTGAAGTACGTACACAATACTTCAGATAAGATTGTTCGGGCCATTTCCGTTCACACAAAATAAATGATGCAATGAATTCACTAACAAGCACGAAAAGGGAAAAAAGGGGCGATGGCTGGTGCGATTTGCACAAAGGTATAAAATGTAATGAAGTTGATGTCTTATAAAGTGAGATTCAGGTGACAACATATTACTCTATATTGAGACAGTCTGGAGTAAACCATATAGTTTTATTTGTAGATGTTAAGTCCTGGTACTTTCTACATCTAATTAAGATCAATCATCACTAGAACAGAAAGCCACAACACAATGAACAAGCCATTTCCAGTCAAAATAACACTGAAAATTCTCACCCAATTTTTTAATATCCATAAGAATATCAAACCATTAAAAATGTGAAGCATAAACGACATGCATTAGTCATTATATGAATCTGAGGCAGGATTAACGCTCATCAATTTGTTGATCACAGAAAAAAAAAGCTTAAAACACGTTTCGAAAGAGATGTTAACTACATTGTATAAAAAGACTAAGCATCAAACAACATGCGCTACTTTATTGTCACTTACCGTTTCATTGTCGATAGTGGATCGTATTCTTCAGCAGTTGGTGGAACTTTTTTAAGCTCCAAATTGTCAGCAACTTCTGTACACTGTTCAGCACCATCAGGCGCTCCACGTTTCAAGACTGTAGGACGTGCCAAATGAGGATTGTTTAGCGTAGACTGACAAAGAAGCTCTTGGTCAGGAGATTCTGAGACATTCAATCCACAAGGTAAACGTTCAACAATTAAAGGAGGAGGGGATGGTATAGGAGGAGATGAATCAATATTGAAGTCTAGCGTAGAGTTTAAACTAGGATATCGAACAGTAGTATTTGATCTGTGAGCTTCTGCATTCCGATCAGCAGCCCACTTAGGATGGCGACCTAAGTAACATAAGAAATACACAGAAAATACTCAGACTTGCTGAAACTATAGTCGAAATGATTAAAAAAAGTAAACAGTTAGCATTTAGTTTTTCTTAATCTTAACGTGATCATAATAAACAAGAAGTTTGACTTTATGTCCACTTGATATGATGCAATAAATCTTTGTGAACAATATATTACTGAATCATGAACATTAGAGTTTGAAATGATAGATAAAACGCTAAGACAACTAGGACTAACTATTTACTTGATGTCTGTATTTTTTAAGCGACATTTTATTGGTCAGCACTATACTGCTAGCATAAGCAGAAAGTTTGTATTTATCAATACATATGGTGTTAGACAAATCCACCATTACGGACAATCATGTGAAAATAGTCATTCTCTCTCTCTCTCTCTGTATATATATACATATATATCAGGACCCTGGTGAACTAGGTCAGTGAAACCTAGATCGCATGATTGTTTGAATTATGATTCACAAGCTATTTATTATTTTATGCTACATATCTCATGCTCAGCCAAAATGAATTGGTCTGAACTTGCAGATACAAACAAAGCAGGAAACATAACCCACCACATACACATAAGGCGAAGACATTTGAACTTGTATGGGAAAAATGAAATTATGACCTACTTTTGGCATGCAAGCCAACTTGTCGGCCAGATGTTTAAATAACGACAGACTGACAGGCATATGCCAGGCATAAGGACGACAAATGCTAACAGTTCACTAAAAGGTGGATAGGAGTATGGTGTGCGTAAGGTAAGCATATAGTATGTATTAAAAAAGGGTAGAACGAAAATAAACAAAATAAGGGTGGTGGGGAGGGAGAGAGAATTAAGAGAGATTTATTTATTATTTTATTAGTCAGCCAAACACGTTTAGGCTGGTCTGGTTATGAATCATAAAAGGTCACAGGAATACTGCCCTTAATCGGACAAAGAAGGACAAATATGAATGCCAAATACTATCGCCTAAAACCCATTTGTATACGAGATGAAAAGAAAAAAGAAGATTAATATCTAATTCACAGACAAAGGTTGTTATTTCTGTGTAATATACGGTTTAACCACAAAACCACACGTACACATACAAGGACAGTAATTATTAATTACTTATAATACAGGAAAGAAAACTAAAGATTATACGCTTCGAGATATTGATGATGAAATTTGGCGATTAGGTGTAAAAATAACAAGAATATGAATACTAACAGTGTAAAGCAAAGTTTTATTTACTCTGAAATGCACTGTCTAATATTCTTACGAAATTAAATAACATGATGAGTGCCTGGCTTATGCTTCCTACTGACAATGTTCCTAACAAAAAGGTATTTTCACACCTTGCAACCATTTTCTGTAAGAAAATCAGAAGTGGTTGCTACAAAGATTTTATGTTGCAATGAGCCAGCCAAGTAAAAGTTTTACGGCACTAACTGTCTGCCAAGAGACAAAAAAAGTAAAATTAAATTAGAACTAGAAACCGTCAGCTGAAATCCAAGTCTATAAGCCAATAATCCACACACCTACACTGATTTTGCTAAATATACAACAACTAGAAAGCATTGACCAACCAAGGTAACTCATTTTAGACTAGAAATGATCGGTATGACAATAAATTACAGAACACAAACACTGTGGTGGTGGTGGTATGTAATTCTATGTTAGTCAAGTTACATAACTTGCCATGCAATAAAACAGTGCTATTTTTACTGGGAGAGATTGGAATACAATTTATCATCATTAGTGATATTAATAAAATGAATTAAATTTACTTTTAAATGATTAATGTCAGAAGTGTAATCCAGAAAATTACATTTATAAAAAACCAAACCTTACTAAAAATAGAGAAGACTCTTGAAGGCAAGGGAGAACTTTTTATTTGTGGCGGTGTACGTGAAAACATTAATAGGGAATAGTGCCGCTTTACTTGCAACATAAACAACATATGCTAAATATAATTTTATGCCTTTGATACTAGAAGCTGAGTAAATTAACTTTTATCTGACACTCAGGAAAAGTAAACATTTTATCAAGATAGTAAGACCAATACGAATTAGAAGTACACTGGTACTGGAATTTGCATTTAAATCGAGAACTTATTAAAGGAAAACTTATTATGGGAAAAAAAGCACTTTTCTTATTGACTTACGCGTAAAGATCCCTCCATTCGGTAAAATATTAGTTATAGGAGCCAAGGGTTTCAAAGTGATTTCATCTGAATAAGATGTCATTGTTTCCGAAATCAAATTTGACTCATCATCATTATTCTCAAGGGGAGATGGTAATGAATAAGAACGATTCATCAGTGTTAAATCGACATCAATGGAAGCGGGGATAGAAGATGGAGGTAGTGGTAAGTCATGAGGCCAGCAAATATTTTCTTGACTAACGTCTACTTCGACCTGCGAGATGTTTGACCGCAGAGGTGATGAAGAAGGATAACACGGTACAGGTTTAAACAGCTTTTCGCACGCAACTTCCTGATGATCATCTCCACTACTGCTACTGCTTTTATACAATTCAGAACAACAGTATTCATTTTCCAAGCAGTTTTTAGTAGTAGGTAATGGAAGTATAGGAAAAGGAGCTGTCGGTCGGCAGTGACGATACCAAGGAGATGACAAGACGGTTTTAGTGGGACTTGAATTTCTGACACTTGATTTTCTTTGAATACTGGAAACAGAGCTGTCGTCTGACGATTCTAATATGACAGGGTAATAAGCCGTCTGGGATTTATTGCAGCTGTGCAAGATATTTTTAGGATCCTAGAAGACAAAGCAACAAACCAAATGGTGTTATAAGTGAAAGAAATTTATAAGCCTTGAAGAAAACATTTATAAGACAGTAATTACTATCAGAAATACACTTAGGATGAAAATCAAAAAACTGTTGTGAAATGTTCAGTTTAGAAGATACTACTTGTAGCAATTTCATTCTCCCCATGAGAAATACAACTCAGGGAAAACGTAGAGTTTAACGTAGTTAACCATACATGTTGTACGCGAATTAATGACACTTCGAAACACTGACAAATCAGAATGGAGAATGGAATTACAGCACCTTGCCAACCGGTTGAAGGCAAGTTAATCAGCTACAGTTAAACTGGAAGTGAACAAATTCATCTAATGCAACGAAGCTGTGACCCATTGATTCGGGCTATTGAGTTCCAATGAGTAGCAGGTTCAAACAAAACTGCAACTCAAGAAATTTCAGAGACCTGTTAGTATCTCTAGGTTTGATAAAATAGGTATGGCTCACTGACTCTATGCAAATACAAAAGGTTGTGAGAATATTTTCTTTTTGTGTTAAGTGCTAAGCTATGTTTTTCCAAGTTGGTCCAAATGAAAATTCTTAAATGAACAGTAGGCTCAACTCAATAACTGAGTGGTCGAAAACAAAATAATTTTCTAGTCTTTGGTCTGTAAGACAGTATAAGGTCTGGAACTGACTACTACATAATGGGCAGTTAAGCTTCCAGTGGTAGACTACGAGACGAATATGACTGATAAAAGCTTAACTTTAACAATGGACAATCAGAAAGTGTCACTACAACCCTCCAACCAGCAAAACGCTAAAGAATACTTATTTCTGGCTTCACTACAGCCTGACAGTTTTCAATAGTATGCGACTACGACTGTCACTTAGATGGAAAATACACACACCTATCTTTTGGAAAGTTATTATTAAATTCTGTTACTAAAAATAAAATGCAGCGTGATACTATTAAGATAAGGGTAACTGTGGAATATTAAGTATGGTAGCATTATTTTATTCTATGGCGGTAGTGAATGTTCTGTCTAGGAACATATCGGTGGACATAAAAAGTCCAACAATGACGTAAGAGTTTAGGATAAACAAAAAATATTAACGTTAAACTTAAGATTGGACAAACCTGTATGAGGAGATTTTCAACCCGATTCGCCAGCTGACTGATACGCCCAGATTTACTATTTGAAACCTCACTAGCCGACAATGTACAGCTACGACTAGAATGAACTCCACGATGCTTTGATATTGAATGTCGTGCTTCATTGTTAGAGCAGCTTGTTAGGCTATTATGGGAATGACGGGTAGAGTGCACTTTTGATTTCTGAGGAACAGGACGATAGTACAACGAAAAAATGTCCTTTTGAGACATCTGAAATGAAGAAATTATGTAGTGTAAGATTCGTACAGTTTGGAAAATTACGTGGAAAATTGAAGGAGAGATTTATGCATAATTGAAACGCCGTGACAAAATTGGAGTGAATCAAATCAAAATTTGTTATTTATAAAGTTCGAGGTCGAATTTCACCATAGTTTTCTTTGGAAACAGAAACGATACAAATCGAAATATGTAACTTGCCCAATACCATAAATGGCAATCAATAAGACTAATATAACTGTGTGAAACTATTGGAGTAATATCGGTAGTTTTATAAACAATTCACAAATATAGTGCCAGTGTGTTTGCGTTGGTGGTAAAGGAAAAAACATCTTGAGGCTAAAAAAAATTGTGCCTTTGTCTAAGTCAACAGTATGAAGATGGTTACGTGAATGAAGCCACTCGAATTCCTGCTTAGCAAAAAGCAGTGCCTATGGTTTTGAAACAATAATGATCGAAAACACAAAAATCACCTTAGGTATAAGGGTATATATATATATATATATATATATATATATATATATACCTTTATAGGGTGCAGCTGGTCGGGTGTGAGGACAAATACTCGCCGAAGACATTGGCTAGGGGTCGCGCTATGTCGTGAATTGGCACAAGTTAGAATTCATGAACTGGCCATTGGATCGGGTCCCAGTGGCTGAGTGGCATACGAGCTTGCCTTGTAACCAGAAGGTCCTGGGTTCGAACCCTGGCGGTGGGTGGGTACTGATGAAGAGTCCAAAACTAGGACGAAACAGCTGTCCAGTACTCCCTGGTTTTCCAATGGTTCTCTAACTGATGTCAGCTCATGATGAAATCCTGTAAACCAATCAAATCCCTACAAACCAACACTTGAAAAAAAAAATATGTATATATATGTATATATACAGGCTCTTTCAAATAACTCATGGATTACGCAACTGCATGAAACATTAGACATAGTCAGGCTCATAATCATATCACGGTAAATAACTCCTTTTCTCAGTGAATATGACCAACAGAATTCAAGTCGACAATTTTTAAGTGTTTATGACACTTTCCGGAGTAAACGAAATCGTCAATTGGATAAGTACAATTTACAAACAAAAATTTTAACTCACTAGGTCCGACACAACAGATCGTGTCTCCGTCCCAGAAACCAATGACCCAGTGAGCTGTGTCCGACAACTGGTGCTATAATTGGAGGAGCACGATTCGTTTGCCTCAACTAGTAGTTTACCTTCAGTATTTGATGAGCCTAATTGCAAAAATAAAAAATATAGGATTTCTGCGTTAAATAAAAAGAACAGAAATGTCGTATTACTTATGACGTTGAATATAATCACGTACTTAGAGTGTTATTCATAGTACTGTCTCACCGGCAGGTGTCAATGGAATTTTCAGTTTTACATATATATATATATATATGCTGACGGGGAGAACTGAATTAAAAAATGCCTAAATGAGTGTGACTAATTCTGAGACAACTGAGATGGAGAAATTCATGAGCAGATTGTTAAGACTGATTTAAAAAGATTGCTAATGCTTCAAAAGCTAGAACCTGTTGAGTATCTAATTTCTAAAGCATACCACTGAAATAATCTTTACTGAAGTGACAAAGTAGTTTGTAAAGACACCAGCACAACACTGAGTTCTTTGAATACAGTGATAATTGTTCTTACTTGTACTGCTATGATGGAAACCGATTACTAAATTGCTTTTTTTAATTATAAAACTCGCGAAGACAGAAAAATGAAGGAAAGTGAGTAGAAAAATCAGACATGGATAAATACACGACAATGTATTGGTATTAGTCGACATTATCTAGACCAGAGCAAAAGTAATAGGTGGAGGGATGTCAGTGATAAAGATTAAACACTCTTGAGTTACTGTGAATGACTTCAGTTCAGACCACTGAAGGCCATGGATTCCACAAATACTCAGGTGAAACAGATACTACGAAGAAATCTATTTTTCGAGACAGCAAAACTAATAAAGGGCTTTAGAAATTCAAATCAATGTTAGTTGTAGTCCCCCTTGGAAACACATGCAAGGAAAGGTCGGGTGCAAGCACTACTGAGGTTTCAAGCTCACAATAAATTATTAAATAACAAAACTTTGAAATGCTATGCAGAAAATTAAGAGCAGCAATCCACATACTTTTATAAATAGGGTTTCTGTGATTAAAATAATATTAATTGCTGGTTGAAAGCACTGCCATCAGCCATTACATGCAAAAGGGAAGTTATATTTGAGTTAACTATCAATCTAGATATTTAAATATGTTTACTTGAAACTAGATTACACATACCACTAATATGATTTGCATGGCGCTTGAAATACATCAAATTACAGTAGCACCAAACACTTACATAAGGCTTTTCGTAATCGTGTGTGAAGCCAAAGCTGTTGGTTCAAATTCACTTATCCTCTAGGTCGTTATGGGTCAAACTTATGATGTACTGACTGATTTTACTACTCAGTTGCCCAGACTAAGGACAAACCTGAGACCCATTGACTACAAGTCGAGTGTTTAAATAAATGATTGGCATCTCCATAAAACCAAGGCTGATACCAAACAACCAATGAGACCAGAAATTTCTGGTATCTCTGTTTTCACTCACGCAAAAATAAATGTGAGTATTAACAAGCATATCATATAAGTTATAGGTTTCAATAAACTGTTTCAACTGCAAAGTGACAAGAAAATATGAACACGTAATGATTTCCTAGGGGTGGATGGGTGCTAGGTATTGTTTACTTAATAATAATGCATGTGAAGGTCAGTATTATTTACAGAAATATTTCAAATAAATAATCTCACAGTTAGTTTAAGAGCATTCCACCATGTTATACAAGAATAAGAGTAAAAACACAGAAATTAAGACATGTGCTCAATCCATATTTGACTTTTCCTGACCAACCGTATTCATTTAAAATATTCTGAATGAGTGACTAAATTTACACGATACTGAAACGGTTGACTTGTGGACGCCAAAAAATATCAAATTATACGTTCATTGTAAAATAGTAAAAGTAATGAATTCACTGCACATCATGGCTGTTAATTAAGAGTGAATAAAGACAGCACCCGGTTCAGCGCACAGTACGGACGAAACAGCTTCTCTTCCTAGCTTCTTGCTTTCCGCTATTGCCAATCATCTCTGGATTGTACCTGGTCCGTATATATACATTCGGATCCTTTGCTTCAATCTCCTTTATCTCTTCGCAAGTACCTTTGGGTTGTTGGTATACTCTTACGAACAACTACATACCAAAATAGGACTACTCCAACACTACATCTCTGTACGTCTTTACTTGTGTATATTAGGACAATTCTAACTCACCGAGTAACTGTATTTTATGTACATTACTATGTGTGGACTGAATTCCTCTCAACATACATACATGTTTGTATTTGTTTTGTACTTTTTATTCATGTATAAACGATCTTTCAGTTCACAACAGACTGTATTTCAAATTAACAGTAATTCCTTTTAACTTTTGCAATTAGTACTAGAGGAACGCAAGGAAAGCTAGGCAATGGACACTATGAAATATCCCGCAAACATAGCACCTTTATTCTCAATAAAAAACAGTGTTATCATCAAGCTCCCTCGTCTTTATAATTAGGAGAAAATAAAGCCAGCTATGTGGAAAATGGAAGAAATCTCGGACAGAGTATTGATGGATAACAGGCAAGGACACGAAAAATTTTCATCTTCGAAATGTATCTAACCGCTGCAGCGAATTACTTTACATGTCATCATTTAATATTTATCAGAGCACACTAGGTCCATCGTCTTAAGATTGTAATTTTTAAGATGAGAATCCTTTTAGTGGTGAACTACAAAAGGCAACATCACTTGCAGTTGATCTGTACTTGAAAAGGCCTATTTACATCACGTACTAGTTAACGTTAAATTAATCCAAACACAGTGATATTGTGTTATGGTAGGGTTGGGATCTATTGCATAGATTCTTACTAGAGGTATACAACGACTGCAGCTTTCATCACCGATTGAACCCATGTGCCACAAGTGAATGCAACAAAGATGCACACAGAGGCGTTAAATAGCATTATTACGAAAATTGCCACTAAAATATCTATGTACATATGTGAATATATATACCGTACAAACGCACGACAATACACGCTGAAACCAAGTCAAGTGACTTGAAATACACACTGGTGGCACTTACGTTTCGATCCTTTTGGAAGTTCTGACAATGCAATGCGATTATGCCGACGTACTTTTCTTGATCCAAGAGATGCCATCGCAGCTCGTTAACAAGAAGTAACTTTGAATACCGCGCAGTCTGTAACCCTCTTAGGGCTTGCTATTAAAAATTGAAAGAAATGATTATTTATAACAAACAAAATAACTGTAGTTTGTAAAGGACATTTTCAAGCTTTCGAAAATCTTCCATTTGTAAATGGTCCTCAAATTTAGCCACGAATGGCAAATACATTATAGCCAACTATCACAGGCTAACGGAAAGTGAAATGATAAATCTATTCAAATATGTGTTATACATTGTCAGCTTTTTAAACTCTATCTTGAGATGGAGTCATATTACTCACCACATACAATAGCTCTGAATATTAGGAAATACAATGATTACTCTTTGCTCTCAATAAGTCATCATACGTCGGTGGAACAGTTGTTAGGACTCTCGCCGACCATGCACATGTTCCGAGGTTCGACACCCTGCCGACGAATACCTTGTATCTATATTCGGCCTGCAGAATTTGGTCTACCGATATGCATGCTGAAAATTCCATAGTTGTTCCAAAAATACAGTGTGGAATCAATCTGTAATCCAAAAAATATAGGGATTAAAATTGAAAGTGCCATTTGATGTAGTGCAATGTTTAAAAATTCACATTTTCTCAGCTTGAGCTGTATATAACTAGCTTCAAGGAAAGCCGTGTCATGTGATTTACCGATAGAATCCTCAAAACAGCAAAAGCTCGGAGCTAACATATATTGCGTGTAGTCCAAGTAACTTAAAAAAGAGAAAAATGTTCAGTTCAACTTGGAAACGAAATTACAGCTGTTGAACATGAGAAATGTGAGCCTCATGTGTGAACATCATACGTCAAATTTCTCCTTAGTAGAAAAAGCCCCCACCAGCACAAAACGGAATGGACAAGGGCCAATCAAATTTAATGGTTTACTCCTCAGGTACGAGCGGCTCTGAAGCTATGACGGATACTCTTTCATATTAAAAGATTCGAGATAGGCAGTAAGCCGAGCCTTGAAAACATGGTATTATTCCTGATGATACTACCGCTTTTAGGCTAAACTCCATTAATTGCGTGATAAGTAGGCAGAAGCTTTACTTTATAATTTTGAAAACAAGTTAGTGGGCGTTCATAGCGAAAAGTGTCATACAAAGGTACAGACATTGCTCTTTACTGAGTGAGTGGTTGATTAAATGACTTCTAACTACGTTACCGAATACCACCTTGTCCCTGACTGAAATAAAATGTCTTCGTAGAAAAATCAAGTTATATATTTTTTAAAATTACCATCATTTTATCGAGTGACTTCTTTGGCCTATGGAGGCTGCGGTCAGTCTAAATTAATTTCGATGATCGAGTGTTTGAAGTGATGAAGTGGTTATCACTGTTCGTTGTGAAACGGAAAATAATATTGGTAAAAATGATACCAGTAAGGAATTCCACTTACGATAGTCAATAGTTATTCACATCAGGAGTTTAATCAGAAAACTTATGTTTGGATAAAGTTTTTCTTCGACTATAATCTCAACTTGACAGTTTTGACCAAAAAGATTTCATTATCACATGGCGTTTATGTGCTGGGGAATTAGTGAGTTTCCTCTACTTTCGAAATGTTATGAGTTTTAAGACCAACCAAACCAAGTGTATACTAGCCTGTCGAATTCCCATAAATATCAACAAGTAACAGTAATGAGATAAATAAATAAAGGGATCAGGATATCTTTTGTGTATCATTAAACTATGAAAAGTGGAGAAATGTCGCGTCAGTGTAATACGTGTACGTTATTCTTTATCACCTCGCCTAGTTTGCCAGCTGTCTAACTTTCTAGCCAATCCCAAGTCCGGTAAAAGAGGGAGAGTTGGGCGTGGTGCTAGCGACCCGACCCCAAAACACTGATCAAACTGCCACAAAATATTCAATACCCAAAAAATAATAAAAATACAATGGAACAAAAAAATAAGCTTGTTATTCGCTGGAATCGGGGAGGCGAAATGACATGGTTGGTGGAAGCTACCTTCAGGAACTCAGTAAACCAATATGTCTTCTTTCAATGAAAGCAAGAAGAAGGATGGAGACATGGATCATTCGTGGAATGTTTGAAGCTGCGAAGGCTGTTCAGATAGCCAAAATAACGAGATGTGTCATAGAAGTGTTCAGAATGTGAGGTGTGTTATGTGTCCACATATATATGTGTGTGTATGGTGATCTCTCTTTTTGTTGCTCGCTTAGCCTGTGACCATTTCATTTTGATGAACCTGTCTCCTTTAACAATGTATATTCCCCTTATATTATATATAATATAATATGAGTGTTGACAGTCCGTTGCTTGGTGAAATATATCCATATATGGTGGTTGTTGACATGTCTGCTATATTTTGCTATGTATATATGGATCGATACTTCATTATAATTAGCCATTCATGTAAAGACTGTCTATTGATTTGTTCACACCCTTGTCTGGACATTCATATATATTTCGCTCTCACAATTTGTGTGATTTACTTTGTGATACCACTTATTGCTTCTCCTTGTGTTTGGAAAATAGAAGTATCACCGCAAACCCAGTGGTCTTCTGATTTCCGCCTTCTTGCGTCAGGAATATTTAATTCTCGACCAGTACATAGCAATAATTTGGTGACGAGTACATAAAAAGGGGCGCATGGGATGTCTCTTGACTCTTCAAGTTGTCAGCGGGAGAGCCAGTAGTTTGCTCCGGCCACCCAGACGACATGGAGGAAGTGAGCGGCTATCATGTTGTCACCAGTGGCAGCGAAAGCTTCAATGCAGTGAGAGCCAATCTCTTCCAGGATTACATCAATATTGAGATCAAAAGGAGTGAAGGAATGTTACGGCCTTCCAATGCTGCGCACACTGCTGCGAACGACTTGGAACAAGAGAAGCAAGAAGTTTCTCTACATGACTATAAACAGTGATGGACAATATCCCAAATGGTGACACCGAAATCACCATAGGCGTTATGAACGACGAACTGGAAGCAGGCAATACAGAAACAGAACTAATCAAGAGTCGAGAAGGACTCATGAATGAATGAGAAATGAGAATTATACTCAGATTCCTGAACTCCCAATGATTTGATGATTGGGGGTAGTAGGTCTTAACCGCAAGAATACGCACAAAGAAACATGGATTTCGCCTGATAGATACACTAGAAGAAGTTCGACGCTGCCTGCCGAACACAAGGAGACCAGATAGGGGCTCAGACCATCGTTTAGTCTCAGGAATCTTCAAGATGAAGCTGAAATTCCCAAAAACAACTGGAGACAGATTACAATTCAAATTCAACATTAAGGAAATAAAGGACAAGGCTACAGAGGATACCTTCAATACAGATCAGATGAGAGCAAAGTGGAAGACACTGCGCAGTATCACTGAAGTAACCTCTTTGGAGGAGTATTGGAAATAACTCTCTGTAGGTGATGTTGAAGGAAACGTGTACAACGGTTCTAGGATGAAAAAAGAGACATACAAGGAATGGCTGTCAAAGGATACATGGAAAATAATCGAGGAGAAAAGAGGAGGTTGGTGAAAGCGAATATGGCTCACTGCATATATGGTCAGCAAAAGGAGAAGCTGGGTTCAATGTGCACTGCACTGAATAAATAAGTGAGGGAGGGTGTTAGGAGCGTCATAAGACAATTTTAAAAACCCGATGGCCAGCAACTGAAGCAGAACAGGCAGGCTGCAGGCAAAGGAGACCTCAGAACACTCCAATATTTAACCAGGTCTCTGCCGGGGAAGAGATCAACACAGATGATGAAACTAATAAAAAGTGGTCAAGGGAACCTGATTACTAACGAGAAGATACAGATAAAACAGTGGGCTGATCACTTCAAATGACTCCTGAACCTGCCATCACCTACAACTCGTCTAATAATATCGCCAACTGTGAGCATAGAACTACCTGCCAGTGGACACAAATCCTTCAACAAAAGCAGAGGTCTTGAATGCATTGAAGCTACTGAACTCCGGAAGGGAGGCTACGAGGACAAAACGAAATTTCCACTGGAACTCTGAGAATGCACCCGAGTACTGCGGGAGATATGTTGATGCCATTATTGGGAAACGTTTGAAGGGAAGGAAATGTGTCTACTCATCGGAAGAAAGGTTACCTTGTCGGGCAGCCAGAGAAGGGTGACTAAGACCTGTACAAGATCTGGTGTGGAATAAAGCTATTGTCCACGCCAAGTAAAATGCTGAGTCGCTTCGTTGTGAAGAGATTAAATGATGCACTAGATGCGGGAAGGTCATATCACGCGTGGTACTTTCAACGCATGCGTTGCATTTTAGCGTGATTCGTTATATAAAATCTACTTTCCTTGTGAAAATCGAACGAGGGTTTCTCCAACTCCGCACCAGTACCCATTAACTCTTTCGCTAATCAGTTATATTTGATCATACAAAAAGCCACGAAGTCAGTCACCTGTTAATCTGATGATTGCTAGTACATATCCGCTTGCTACAACAAGATCACACCTACCAAAAATGTGACTGTGAGACACACAGCTCAACAACACGCGGCACTCGTCTAGCTGCCACACCACTACCATTTACTGTGGCTGAAACTGACAGTAAAAATGTGCTGACAACTGGCACTAATAATAATATTGTATACACGTAAATTTAGCATTTACATGATCGACATACCGTTTGTATTAGTAGCAACGCTTTGGCAAACTCAGCACTTAGTCCTGATATGGACCTTTTCACTACACCTCATATACGTTTCAACAAACTTCAGACACCAGGTCAACACCTACTTCAGAAATAAAACAACTTAAGCTGTCTGTGGGAGAGATAAAGACCGAGGTGCGGGAAAAAGGAGCAGTGAGGCTATAAATACAGGAGGTTCAGAAAATCTGACCAGCATATCTGAACTATCAGTACGGATTAGTGACAAAATCGCAGGTCTGTAAACTTTCACCTTTGAGCATTCTGACCAGAGCAATAAACCCTGGAGAACGTGACGCGGAATGGGCAGCCAAGGTAGACAACCTGAATAACTTCATCACAACAGAGGTTATCAAAAGAATAGGTACAAATCTAAGTGCGAGAGTCAACAATATACCAAATAATGAAGGGTTAAAAAAGGTTCAGTGCTTCTCATTTAGGGCGACGAAAATGCCCAACTCTCAAAATGAGTGCCACAGAGTGAATAAAAGTTAGCATGACCATTGCTACACCATACGTCTTCAGCCTGAAACACAAACAGAGGCTAAGAAATCCATAGAATCACAACGCATCTGTCAATGTAGTTGAAGATTGAACGATCAATTCACGGTTGTTTTCTCAAAACCAACTTCCCCAATTTTCGCGGAGGCATCAATACGACAGTCATCGTCTCATCGGTCGCTGTTCAGAAGGAAGTCAGAAGTAAACCGTCAGAAGTAATCTTGTGATTTATTATTGTAATATTTGTTCACAGACCTTAGTAGAAATATTTTTTATATGTTGGTGTTACAATAAAGAATTCTCGAGCGGCCAATCGCTGTTTTGGTTTTTGCGTCCGTTATTACTAAGCGTTTCTGAAAAACTTCAAGCGACAGCGTGAGCCCGAGCGTAGCAAGAGCTGGGCATTAACGGTTTACGAGACGTGGCTCACAGTTTCTGACGGTAGAAACAGATTCTGGTGGATTCAAACAGTTGGTGAAAGTTTGGATAGTCGCCGTTCATCTTTCCCTGTGCCGGTCAAGTCCTCTTTGAACAAGCAATATCTGGAACGTTTTTGGAATTGGGTCAAGTTCAACAATGCCTGGGTCAAAGAAGGGACAGAGTGTCTTGGATGCAAACAGGAAAGTAAGTCATGGTGACTTGTCTGTTAATTGTAACGATGTATCTGATGTTAAGCATGGCACGGTTGATGTTACTGTTTCGCCGTTCAGGGATAATAGGAACATCAAACTCCCTAAATTTGAACCACGATGTTTTGATGGAAACCCAGCTGATTATTTACAATTTGTAAAGGAGTTTGAGATCATGTTGAGTGGTTTTTTATTAAGTGATGAATTGAAATTGATGTATTTGATGAGGTATTGCACTGGAATTGCTGCAAGAGCTATACAGTGTTGCAAGTTTATGAAGCCAAAAGAGGGCTACGATGAGGCTATGAGCATATTACGTCAAAGGTTTGGAAGACCTTCAATGATTGTAAGGAACGTATACGAAGCTGTCAAAGGTAACGGGAGTCAACTTCAAGATGACTCCAAGGCACTTACTGAGTTTTTAGATAATCTTATGACTTATAAGAATACCTTGATTTCGATGAATTTCATGAGTGACCTCAACTCGAGTTCTATACTAGAAGTAATAGCAAGACGCCTACCTACTCGACTGCAAAGGAAGTGGGTGAAGATAAGCTCCCGTATAGAGGATGAAGGTATCGAGCCAAAATTTGATGATATCCTGAAACTAGTAAAAGATAGTGTCAATCAATCGATGAGCAAGTTTGCCAGTATATTGAATCTCACCCCTAGAATAGAGCAGTCTGAGGGTAAAACGCAATCATTGATGACGAATAGGCGTCAGAGAGGTGGATATCGAGAAGGCTCCATGATGTCTAGTAATGCATATAGACCTAGTGAATGTAACAGGTTTTGTAGTACATCCTCAACAGATGAGTTACAAGGTGCAAGACAAGCACGGTTGTGTTTTACACGTTTGCAAGAGGTGCATACAGAAGTGAACTGTGAACCAGTAAGCAAGTTCAGTGATAAGCTAAATGTAAACTCCAGGCCTGACTCCGAATTGTGTGACGGTAACGGTGCGGTGAAGAAGTCTGTAGTTACAACTGGTAAGCCATTGTTGAATGGAGTGTCACAGAATAGAGTTGCTGCTTCAGAGTCCAGTTCTGACCCTACAAGTTTACAAGGTATTACTAGTCAGAGTGAAGTTATAAAACCTTTTAGGATTTGCGAGGAGGAATCAAAATTGTCTACTTCTGTTATAAAAGAGTTTGAAAATGATGAAGTTGACGGTAAAGTGAATATTCGTGATAATGATCATGATACTTCACAGTTGTCTTTCGTTGATCATGATGAGATGATGTATATGCCTACTACTGCTAAGTTGAACAAAGGTTCTGTACAACTTGAACGTGAAGTAGAAATAAATGCAGGTGCAGTTGCAGAAGGCATGCATACTTGTCAGACCGTCAGTGTGAGTGATCAGCATGTAGCCCACCTATCATCAGATGCTAGTGTTAAACCTGAGCTGATAGTAAAAGACAGCAATGGTGGTGGTCTTGCAGGTAGACAACTTTCTGAAAGTCGAGCAACAACAGCTTTTGATCCACCGCTAAGTTCATCAACTGGTATCAATCAGTCGTCGTTGGTGCTGTTATCCACAATGAAACAGACACCCATCAACTCAAGTATCTTGTGCAATGACTATGCCAGTGTCAGTTCGTTTGAAAAGACGACTAGCAATGGTCAGTTTAGTGAGGATAAGCCAAGTGTAAACGAGAGAGTAATTGTTAAATTGACTTGCATGAATAAAGGCATTTCTTGTTTCAAGTTACTATTTGAATGTTATTATCTTTGGTGTAAATTACTCTGTTTCTACGCTTGGTTGGCCAGATACGTCGTGTGTTTGTTCGTCATTTATATTCTACGATACAATGACATGAGCGTGTTACCGTTCAGATTTGAGGATATAGCTGATAGAAGGAAATCAACAAATGAACTCTGCGATGATTTTCCAACCTAGAGCGTCAACTTGAGAAGGGTTGCAGGCGTACTGCTGTAAGTCCTACAATTCTTCAAAGGGTAGCGCATCAATGAGCAGTCCAATGTGCTTGGTGTGTGATTTTGTACATATGTTCATATTGTATATACTGAATTGATATCATCTGTCATCTAGCTGTTGGTAATTCTGATTGTGTCCGGACGACTTCCACTTGGATCATCAACCTGAGAAGGAATGTAGGCTTACTGCTGTAAGTCCTACAGTTGTTCAAGGGTAGTTCGTCAAGGCAGAATCCACCATTTTGATGCGTTGATTGTACTTATGTTTGTGTTAAATAGTTGTGTGAGTCCCAATTATTGTAATTGTTGGTTAATCTTGTTTATGTCCGGACATTCCACAACTTACAATCGTCAACCTTTGAAGGGTTGTAGGCGTACTGGTGTAAGTCCTGCAGTTCTTCGAAGGAATTCCACCAAGACATGATCCGCGAAGTTATTTGTACTGTTTGTGTATACGAGTGGTGTGTCATATCAATTTGTGATTTTGGTTTAATTGTGTTTACTTGTTGTTTTCGTACCTTGTTGTTATTGCATAATTTTGTTAAAATTTTCGTCGTGCTTACTTCTGAAGTTGTTTCGAGTCTTCTACATCCGTGAATGAATTGATTGATGTTAAGGACAGCAGATGGGTCGTATACGCCGGGGAGGCTATTGCAGAGAATGAAATGCACACGGAGATAATTGTTAGCTGCGGTCTCACACGCCGGGGAGAAAGAGTGTAAACGACTGAGGCTCGCATACGTCATCGTTACTAGAACTGAGACAGAATGAGTGACAAGCGATTTCAGTGGTAATTGGTAGTGAGTAGATAAGAGGATGAGCGTAGAGTATCGTGAGGTGGTGCCATGGTCACATTGCATTCTGCAAGAGTCATTCTAGCAAGTGGCGATTTTGTTGCAAGAGGATGCTTTTAACTGGAAGGCGCAGGTCGTCATTGATGCGTGAGATTGTGCTGTGGGTATGCTTGTGGTGTGTTGGCTTTTCTGTTTGTTTTCCATTTCAGCTCTGTCCATGTGACCCAGGTTCTCGCAATGGCATCGAAGTCAAGGTGTATTGGTCGTGATGGAAAAAAAGGGATGGATCCCTTTTTTGCCGGGGAGTGTCAATGTAGTTGAAGATTGAACGATCAATTCACGGTTGTTTTCTCAAAACCAACTTCCCCAATTTTCGCGGAGGCATCAATACGACAGTCATCGTCTCATCGGTCGCTGTTCAGAAGGAAGTCAGAAGTAAACCGTCAGAAGTAATCTTGTGATTTATTATTGTAATATTTGTTCACAGACCTTAGTAGAAATATTTTTTATATGTTGGTGTTACAATAAAGAATTCTCGAGCGGCCAATCGCTGTTTTGGTTTTTGCGTCCGTTATTACTAAGCGTTTCTGAAAAACTTCAAGCGACAGCGTGAGCCCGAGCGTAGCAAGAGCTGGGCATTAACGGTTTACGAGACGTGTCTGACACATACTATTACGGGATACGAGCTACAAACAAATAAATTTTGTAGTGGATAGGACAGTGGTTGCATGACGCACTTACAATCGCCTCAATAAACCTAATGGCAAGCCACTGAAATAGATAAAATGAGGGCCAAATGGTAGAACTAATGTTCTCCCTCTCTTAAACCTTACAATATTCGTCCTACAGAAAGCAGCATTAACCGAAAGGCTAGTGGATTATAAAATTTCTCCCATCGTAGGCCCTATGTCCTCTACATTCGATTTAGATATAACTCCGGACAGCCCCAAGGCAGAAACCAATGCCGCACACCCGAACGTCGGGGTTATGCCCTCATAGTCATGAAGTGAGAATTCAAATAGAATTCGGCAAGAAACACGCCGAAATTTACCACTCATAACCAAAACTTTCATTATATTCACACAGTGCTTTGCGGGAAGGACGAGTCTTGGAAACGAAATGAGATATCACACTGACAACCCCACGCATTGTGGGAATAAGACCACACTCTGCAAAAATAACAACACTAGAACATACTTACACAATATTCCAGGTCACACTCATAGTGGGCGTAGCAGCACCATCAGGCAAAATGATGCATTGGCAATGCTCAAAACCCAGCTAACAACCACTTTTCAAAGAAGGACACACAAACAATCTTTGTCACAATATATGGCACACGTCCGCCGGAAACGAAGCCACAATACAGCGGTACATACACACAGTGGCTCCAAGCCTCAGACAAGATAATGAGATATTGGCCTCACCAGGTACCAGTAAGTATTTATCCGCCACACTCTAATCAGAACTGGCCAAACAACTGGTAGGGATGTTAACTCTTCCCATCCCGGATCACTAGTGTCAGCTCACTATCGGGAAAGAGACAGGAACAGTCTAGTGCACAAGCAGTTATCAATCACGTCCAATGCTTGTACAAACATGTGACAAATAGAAATTCCTACCTAAGCCTAAAATTACCTTATACGGTAGTGACTCCAATAATTATTCACTGACAGAAGTGGACGGTAGCTTGACGGACATAGGTGAACATAGTACTAATGTAACAAAAGAAGACAAGTGTCAATGTAATTGAAGATTGAACGATCAATTCATGGTTGTTTGCTCAAACCAGCTCCACATTTTTCGTGGGAGCCATCAATACGGCAGTCATCGTCTCATCGTTCGCTGTTCAGTGGAAGACAGAAAACTATCAGAAGTATTATCGTGATTGATTGTTATAACATTTCTGCTTATACCTTGTGTATAATAACCTTATTGTCGGTTATATGTTGGCGTAAGAATACAGGATTCTCGAGTCGCCAATCAGTGTTCTGGTTTTTCGCGTTGGTTAATACAAATTGAATCTAAAAGTCCTCCAGGGACAGTGTGAGGTTCAGCATAGTAAGAGCCGAACACTGACAGTTTCTGATAGTTGCCTGGCGACAAGGGCCAGGCAACAGATCGTTTATTAAGGAAATCAACACGTATTTATATATTTTCATGTACATTATTATAGATTATTTAAGCAAACAAATAGTCTTCCGATTGATTGTTTCTCACTGAAAGTTAATCTTTCATCTCTTTGTGGCTGTTTCTTGAATGTCAGATCATCTATATGTTGACTGCATCTGCCTACGCTAAGTTTGCTGTGATTGGTTGTTGAATCAGTCTTGTTCATATTTTCTCACGGCCAGTATTTGTTATGCTATGGGGAACCAGCGGATCCCGAACGACAATTGCGCCTGATTCACGAGCTCAAATACTTCAAACACTACTTCATCTCTCAACTTAGCCTAACCCTTATTAATGCTAGATCCATCCCAAACAAACCAGTGATGCTCAGGGCATACACGCTAGTATATAAACCCCTAACAGTCATTACTGCTAAACCATGGTGTCACTCCAATATGCCAGAGGTAGAGATGAGCATCAATGGGCACACACACTTTCTATGTGACAGGAACAGTGCTAAGGGAGGAGGCTGTCTAGTGTGCTTCCTGAACACACATGCTGTGCTACAGATAGAAAATAGGGAACTGAATGACATGCGCGACACCCTATGGGTCAGCATACACTTCAAAATTGCTACACTACTAATAGGATGTACCTTCATGGCACCTGGCGCCTTTAGTGATTACGAGAATCAACTTATAAATGCACTGGAGCAAGTATTCAATCTTCCATGCGGGCATAAGGTCACATATGGACACTTCAACCTACCAGAAATCAACTGGGATTTATTAACTGGCTCAGCTAAATATGACAAGCTCTTAGGTACACTGAACATTTTCGGCTGGAAAAGAACTCTTACTATCCCTATAAGAGGTGACAACGTGCTGGACTTAATATTCTGACACGATAGAAGTCCACTCTCAATCTTAGTGGGTTCTAAGCTTTCAGGCAGTGACCACAAAACAGTAATGTGTGCACTGCCACTTCCAATGCGATGCAGCTCATACTTCCACTTCACATCAGATAATATATGGGAACTACAGTAAGGCAAATGGGAATTTCGTAGAATCAATGCTAAGATCCTCTATATGGGGTGAATACTTCACCACTGATGACCTCTCGAGAGCTTTGGGTATCTTCTATTAGCAATCGAACGGATGCCTAGATGCTGCCATCCCACTCCGAACACTAAAGGTTTCCCCATATAGAAAGTCATTCATAAAGCCAAAGGATCGTACTAAACTGAAGAGACTCTCAACAAGTTACTTCAAACACCACGACTTCGGCACACTACGTTTAATACTTAACACCCTTAACTCCATCTCAAAAGCTCGAGATTTCCGTATGGGAAACGAAGAACGCATCGCAGTAGCCAGTCCTGCTAGAGTGTATACACTCACAGAAATCTTAAGGAAGCGAATTAACCGCAAAAATCAAAGCATTTCTCTCCTCATAGACAAAGATGAGCTACGCAGTAATTCTGCAGACATGCGTGAATTATTCAACAAAGCGTAACTACCTTAAGCCCTCAGTTCAGTTACTCGATCAACACCCTGCCACTAATATTGAATCATGGAGGGACTAGTTAAAGATAACCTAATCAAGCATATTCTTGGCTGCCATATTATAAGCACGAACCAACATGGAGAGAGGGTGGAGCATGCTGAACAGCAGATATGGTAGTGGTCACAAACGTAAATCGCTCCGACCTGTAGGACAGTAACATGAGTTTTTGACAGCTCGAGAATGTAACATTGGTCTGGACCCTCAACAAAAAAATCATAAGCGTTGTACAGATATAAATTATAAATGAAAAAGTGCTTTTATTCCTACCATCTACAAGCCTGTTCAGCTTCTTGTTAAGATGCTACCCATTGGGCCCTACAGAAATTCGTAGGGCATCTTACAGTCCGGCTTGTCCTGTGGATTCTAATTTTCTAGATCTTTGAATTCACTCTTCACTTAAATATGGCTTACCTATATCACAGTAATAATTTTATTCACGCACTATTATGCTCTATGTGATCTTAACTAACTGGGCCATTATTGAAGCTAAAACTTGCTCTTTGTTCATATTTGTTGCGTGCCCAAAGTTCGGTTGCTTTGATTAAAAACACAACAACATCAATGTTTGAACAAAGCTATATCTTCATCGAAAATATCATAGTTTCCACGCTTAGACCAATATGGTTAGTATTAAAAGTTGCAAATGTGTACTATCACTTCAAGTACTATAAAGTTTCTTCTTCTTGTATTTATCTTGTAAATAAACTTTTATTAATGTATTATTCATAATTGCATTTTACACCATTTTGCAGTTGCACAGAATATTTTTCTCTTCCTAAAATAGCGCTCAATCACGTGGTGGCATAGCACTCACGCCGAAATAGGCTGTTCACTGATTGACCATAACTATCAGCGGTAAAACAGAACGAAGTTTGGGTTGTCGCTCAACTCTGATGGTGGCCTTAGTAAACGATCTACAATTTAACCTTTATAAGAACCTGTTCTGATTGCTCGTATAACAATTGAAAAATTTAAACTTTTAAAAAGTGTTAATTTGTGACACTTCAGGATTGTAATTTATAACATTACCGATCGTGTCTGTAAAAATGGCATGCATTTCTTGTAAACTTACCCGTTTGCACGAAATGTAAATTATTATTAGATAAGTAGACCGAAGCATTAATTTTATATCGATAGAGGATACACTGAAGCAGATCCAACCACATTTGCCCAGACTGAATTTCAGGGTTCCACTGAGTCGACCCAGTAGTCACTGTCTAATAAATTCTGCACAACATTCGGAAATGCATGACAATTTTACAGACACGATCGGTAATGTTATAAATTACAATCCTGAAGTGTCATAAATTAACACTTTTTAAAAGTTTAAATTTTTCAATTGTTATACGAGCAGTCAGAACAGGTTCTTATAAAGGTTAAATTGTAGATCGTTTACTAAGGCCACCATCAGAGTTGAGCGACAACCCAAACTTCGTTCTGTTTTACCGCTGATAGTTATGGTCAATCAGTGAACAGCCTATTTCGGCGTGAGTGCTATGCCACCACGTGATTGAGCGCTATTTTAGGAAGAGAAAAATATTCTGTGCAACTGCAAAATGGTGTAAAATGCAATTATGAATAATACATTAATAAAAGTTTATTTACAAGATAAATACAAGAAGAAGAAACTTTATAGTACTTGAAGTGATAGTACACATTTGCAACTTTTAATACTAACCATATTGGTCTAAGCGTGGAAACTATGATATTTTCGATGAAGATATAGCTTTGTTCAAACATTGGTGTTTTTGTTATATTTTTCCTTCATCTGAGCAACCAAACTTTATGCGGGCAAAGAGTCTGAATGAAAAGAATAAATTTCATTCTTATTAAAGGCCTAGGAGGTTGAGATAAAATAGAGTATAATAGTAATTAGATGAAAGGATTGTCGTGAAGTTTGTAAGTGACATTTCAGAGAGAAGTGGCTTGAAAGGTTAGAAACTGTAAGATATTTGGTGAACTTGTGTATGGCCTATGGGTTAGCATTTTGACAAGAATAATAATATTGCATTTATTTCTTTTTATGTGGGAAAGGGTTGTAGATGTTAGGGGCAAAGCCATTTTTATAACTTATTTTTGTAACTTAGATCTATGCAGTCATTATTGTTTTCATTGACCTAGGTCTGAGGTATTTAGTGACCCAACATTTTCAAAGCAAATGGCATCGTAGATAGGAAAGTTGAGGGTGCTGTTGGAATGCATACTCAGGAACATTCACGACAATGGAGTCAAGCTCATTCTGTACAAAACATGTGAAGAATACTGTCCAGCACTCGCATGTGATGAGCTGGTGACGGAAAGTATCCAAGGATATTTGACGTCCAAACAACTTTGATATGACTGTGAGCTAGACTACATCTCATAGTGCATGATTCTGAATCTTGAAGCACTTTGGACGAGAGGACTTCTTATAGACCCAATATTCTTCCCTAAGTTCCTACACAAAATATCATTCTCAGACACCAAGGATATCCGGTTCTCACTACAAGGCCGGTACGATCTGCGTGACCAAAATTGCACAGTGACAACAAAATCCCTTAAGTCATCACTCCGCGAAAACTCCTACACTCATGCATTCCAGAGTATGGAACAGTTTGCCCCTGGAAATCAGGACTCCCACCTCGGCTATACGTTTCAAACACTCTCTGTATTAACCTCCATTCTACTGATCGTATAAACAAACCACTTATTCCTAGAACGAATCAATTATCAGTTAACTATGGTACCTAAAAACCGCACATAAATTCCCTAACTACTCTACAAACGATAAACAGATTAGACGCAAAGATTAATAAAAGACTAAGATAATATAAATATACAAGTATACCAGACGGCTATGTACGCTGAGTATAGGCATGTAAATTTGCAGACATTAGGATTCTATCCCTGTCAACGAACTTCTTCTCTGGTAATTTGTTGTTCTCCTCTTTTCCTCTGTTTGTCTTAAAGTGGAAGTTGCAAAAATTTATATGGATACTGAAGTTAATCAAGACTTGAAGTAACTTACTTGTATAAACCATACGATCTTTCGAGCTAGTGTCTCGTGATAACTCAACATCATTATAAACTCCAGTTTCACCTTATCTAAACATCCTACACGAGCAGTGTTCATGACCTAAGATGAAGATGAAACTGGTTTACAAATAGTTTTCTACTTAGTGGTCATCTTGCTCGTACAGAACACCAGGCAGCTCCAAATAGAGGCAATGGCTGACATTGATGCAGTAAAACAAATCTGCTTGGCCATGGCCGATATTCGTCTGCATGGGCAACAATCCACTTCTTATTTTACGCTACGATAAAAATGATGAGAATATGATACGCATATATTGCTCATTTTATAATAATACACCGTATGGATATAAATCAGAATAAATTTCGATGCCGTACACAACAAAGTTATGTGGAAAAACTGACCTCAAGAACTATTTTTCCCAAGTACTTGTGATCCATGCAACACATAAGTGAATTTGTTAATGTTAAGGCAATAATCTTAAACCTTATAGTGTATGCTTGATTACTCATCTCATTCTTCTAAATTTTCGAATCACTAACTGCCTTTGACCACATTAGTCTGTTAGTTAACGTTGTAATGCAGAAAATGAGCAATTATCATGTCTTTTGATGCAGTTGTTATAAAGTGAGTAATCTCAGATGGTTCCTTGGATTTGAAGCTGATTGCAATTGTCAGAGTTTTCTTGTTGACATCAACTTACAGACTGAAATTCCTTAAAAAAGTCAGCACCGACTGGAGCCTGATGAAAGTCAGCTACACTGAAGATCCATGTGAAACGACGGGGTAAGCCAGGGTTCAGGATAAGTGATTGTTCGCCATAGGTCACTGTGCTGGTCTTTATAGCTGCTCGAAGTGTAAGTTTCCCTACTGTGCTAGAAAGTCGCCCGGATATTGAGTGGGATACTGCACTAGCGTTGACTCCTGTGTCTATCAGGAGTAATGTGTCCGTACTTTTATCCCTCACGTAGAAAAGATGACCTGCGTGACTGCCAATAAAAGCCATCTTCATCAATGTCTGGCTTGAGAGTACCTCCGAGCCGAGTCACTAAAACTGAAAATCCATGGTCCTACAAGCCTAATAGCTCGGTGGCCAAACTTCCTATGTACCAGCAAATATTGCGAATATAAGAAGATGATCTGATCCGCTGTCTCCAGACAGACCGTCGAGATTATCTCGATCTCGACTTTGGTCAATCACATCATGTACGTGGGCTGGCCAGTTCAGTTTCTAGTTCTTCTGTCCTGCCCGCTAATGCCGAAACAGCTGATGATACGGACGTGCCCGCAGTAGACGCAGCCTGGACTTTTAACCAGTTATACAGCAGTGTCTGGCATTAAGTCGAGAATGACATCTGCGAGCTCACTCAGATCTTCCGGGTCGACGAATCTATAGGAGATGGTGAAAATTTGTTGAATATTTCACGGTAGTTTCTGCAGCTGCGCCCGTCTAAGACTACTTCGCTAACCTGATGTGGATTAATCAGTTGACGCACAAACGTGAGGAGATGAGACAGCGTCCCTGAAACTAAATCACATGCGAGCTTTTGCAGGATTCTTTCCATGTAAGAGACACTCTTTCTTTGAACCGGAACTGCGTTGAGAAGATTGCATTGTTGGTCTGCAAGATCGCTATCGTTTACGTCAGTATTGTCCCTGAGTACCTTTTCCGCAGTCTAAATAAGACGCATACATACTTTTCAGTTTGTGACCAGCTAAATCCTTGGCTCATTAAAACCAAGACAGTAACGGTAAAAATGTTAGAAGAAAAATCTAAGTTAATCAAAGAATATTGTAACTGATTATTATCAAAAAAACATTTAACGAGTTATATAAATTAACGGTTACTTGGTGTTGCAGTTAAAGTTCACTGCTACAAATTATCAACATGATTCACAGAAATGTCCACTCCTGGAGTGGTCTCTACTAGTAGAAGCTGCGCGCCGTTTGTAGAATTGAATTTAGATGAGTATGAGAGGCTCCTGCAACATCGAAAGAATAAAACAAGTTAGAGGAAGAGAGAGTAGGCGATATGGACAAGTGCGAAGAAGGCGAAAGCAGCACAATTTATTTTGTTTTTCTGATTATAGTTTGATTCCGCACCGTATTTTTTGCTTAACTACTGAATTTTCGGCATGTGATATCGATAGCCCGAATTCCACAGACCGAACATTGATATCAGGTGTACGTCGGTAAGCGATCGAACGCCGGACCGTGTGCATGGTTAGTGGGAGTCCTAACCGTTGTGCCACCGATGCACAGTGTTTTAAATATTTCACCGCAAATCATTTTAAACGAAATTTATGTTCAGTGTTTTCATTTTTGACATCTTAGAAGAAAATATACAACCATACTATTCCAAACGAGCGACTTTATTGCATATCCCCTCAATGACGCTTGTTGCTGTGTTGCTATTGGTTTCAAGTGGCCTTGGTTTTCGGGGAAGATTTAACTGATGTAATATTGCGATTTCGTAGACATAACTCAGGCTCATACGTGAAAAACTATAATCCTGGAATAAAGACAAGTTGTTTAGAAGGTAAGGAGGGCATTATTTTTCAGTTTATTTGTATATATACTATTGTGTATCGAGTTGCACTGAGTTCTTAGTGCATTTTTTTTTTTTTCATTTTCACTAAGTGTAGTAATGAAGAATGGAATTTCTTCCACATCAGTGTTATTTAATTGAAGTTTTAATCTTTGTAGGCCCTTGAAGGAATAAATTCGGCACGGAGAACTCCTGTGGAAACCGAAAGCACTTTTAGTTTACTAAATCTTACTGACTCCCTGTATAAGTTTGATCTGTCAAGTTTTTATGTAAAGTCTGCTGGTGTATTCAGTAAAGTAAAAGTTGTAGTGCTTAACTCCTAGACTTGTTGTAGTCATTGGTATTGCCAGAATACTACTTACTCGTTTTATGCAGCCGAAGTATTCAATTATCACTTTATTGAGGAAATAGTATATTGCCTGCAAAAGTAGTGCGTCAGTTTACGAGTTTCATCAAGCCTACAGAATGTTTTCTGTTCACTGAATACTGTTTGCGAATTATCCGAGAAAACACATTTCCGAGTGGGATGTAATACAAAGCTGAATTCTTAAACTGTCATCCTTATAACAGTTCAATTCAATCACACATATAATAATATGATAGTCTGTAATTGACTTCAAAGACTTATCAGGGAATATTCTCATCACCTTACGGTTTGCTGATGATATTGTCCACCTAGACTATGAGAAGTAACCCCTGATGCTGTAAAATATGAAAATAATACCGGTGTTTGATTATAGATGTCCGCGTTCTATCTCATCAGTAAAGCAGTATAATATGGCGAGTGCTGTTGGGGTTACGCATAAATGTTTAGGTGGGGGGGGTTAGTTAGCCTTCAAGGTAGGGAAGCTGAATAGGTTGAGATGGCTAGAACACGTGCTGGCATACTAAGCCATCGCCTTCCTCCAGGGACAATGCTGACCAGCACATGTTAAGGTTTAAAATGCGTTTGGGTCGGTCAAATGAAAAAGTGATATTGGTTCATAAAATTTTTGACAGTCGGCTGGAAGAAATACCGGAGATGTGACTGCAAATCTTTGGTACTGGTACTGGTGCATTCACTCTGTGTAATCTCACATATCTATTCAACTCATGTTTTTCCTTGTCATTATTTATTCTCCCTCACATTTTCTCTCGTTAAACATCCATTTAGTTTTATGTCTCTACCTTCGTGTGCTACATGGAATGTGGTAAATTAAACAGGTGGACTTCTCTGCAAACTCATACTGAAAGCTACTCAGAATGACAGTCTGTGCGTAACTAAATGCGAAACATTGATAAATGATCTCCAAAATTTCAACAAATGATAAGTGTAGTTCATAATCTTGCTCTTTGTCAAATGAAAAATTGATACCTTTCGGTAATCTCTTCTTCCACCCGGGACTCGCCTCCTACTTTGCAACTGGATTTGTGCTTTGTCACATTTGTACTTAGTTTTCGGTCATTCAGCATTCGCCGTTGCTGTTGACTCAGCGCCTAGATGACTTTAGTTGAATAAGGTTTCGATCATGCAAACACGGGTCCTGGGCAGTTGATTGGTTGCATTATCATTTCCCAAATGGAATGCAGCATACTGTATATTAGGGTAAATCTTCCGCCTCGCCTGCTGGAGCTGGTGTTCCTCAGGGTATTGTTATCTCTCTTTGTCTTTTTTCTCTCTCGTCTTACATGACCTTTCTCTTTCTAATGAGAGCAACTTCGTCAAATATGCTGGTGATCTCACCGTCTCACTTCCTGTCATGTTACAATGTGACTGCAGCAAACTTAACTGCTTCCTGTCTGTAGTCTAAGGTACGTGGTCTTACGTTAAATCCCTCTAAATGTCAGGCAGCTAACTTTCCCCTCACTCATAAGCGTGAACTGCGAAAACTGTGTCGTTCACAAGATGCTTGTATCAAAGAGGACACTGAAACAGAAACTAAGTCTAACATAAAATACCTTGGAGTAAATCTATCCTCTGGTCTTTCTTGGTCATTCTATATCTTGTCGATTTCTAAGAAAACCTTCAGTCTAGGTTACCATGTTATGTAGTCAAGACAGTCAAGAATCATGCAACCTCTCTTTTTACAACTTGTTAACTCTTGCATTGGTCTTTACTGCTCCCCCTTATTCTTTCCTGAATTACTCAAAAACGACTATGTCGTATTGTGTAGGGTATTAAGGTTGTCATTAGGGCAAGTGGTGTACCATTTCGTCAACTCGTTAATGCATTAGTTAAAAGACATCTAAACTCATGCGAGAAATGGTCTAAATCTATACTGTCTAACCCTCAACACCCCTTCTATTCTCAGCTCTTCCCTTTAATTTCATCTGATGGAACCAGAAGTCGGAATAAAAGATTATGTGATCGTTTTTGGAATTAAGTAATACCAAAAATTGTTGTCGTTTTCATTGCCAGCAGTTCACAGCCTATTGAGTTTACGCAAGTGCAATGCTCATTTCCCACTTTCCTGAGGAGACATCAACTAGGATTCCAGGAAAGTAGTACGTCAGTATGCGAATTTCATGAATCTGTAGACTACATTCCATTCACTTATTACTGAAACTAAACTATGAAGGAACTGATATTTCAAAGAAGGATGTAGTACAAGGCTCATTTCTACAACTGTCGTCCTTATTTTAGTTCACTTTCATCATAAATGTTTTTTTTTTTTTTTTTTTTTTTTTTTTTTTTTTTTTTTTTTTTTTTTTTTTTTTTTTTTTTTTTTTTTTTTTTTTTTTTTTTTTTTTTTTTTTTTTTTTTTTTTTTTTTTTTTTTTTTTTTTTTTTTTTTTTTTTTTTTTTTTTTTTTTTTTTTTTTTTTTTTTTTTTTTTTTTTTTTTTTTTTTTTTTTTTTTTTTTTTTTTTTTTTTTTTTTTTTTTTTTTTTTTTTTTTTTTTTTTTTTTTTTTTTTTTTTTTTTTTTTTTTTTTTTTTTTTTTTTTTTTTTTTTTTTTTTTTTTTATATTTTTTCCATATGACTGTTCGGTTTTCATCACATTTCTGTTCATTAGAGTTCCATTTAATTTATTTTTTCCTCTACCTTTGTGTGCTACATGGAACGTGGTAACTTAAGCGGGTGCACTTGTGTGCACGCTTCTATGTTGAAAATCAGTCTGTCAGAATGATCTATAGTCCAGGTATAGTGAAATGTTAAAACGGGGATAAAAATAGGCAAAATGTCAACAAATGGTAATCGTATTTTTCATTTAGTTCTTGTCTAACTGAAAAAGTGATCTTACAATAATTTCTCCTCTTACCCGAGATAACTCTCACACTCTGTCTCGTTATATCTCATTAGTTAGTTAATTTTATCACGTAGCCCAACTGCGAAGTTGAAACACATCTGATGAAATATGTTATGCTTATTACCAACCAAATATAATATTTTTCAAGTGTGGAACGTCACAAATCGAACTGCTACACTTCTGTGCTGAGTTCCATGTTAAAACTCAGTCAGTCAGCTTTGTCACTACAAATGCGTAGTGTCACAACTACCTAGTGTTAATTAGCTTAAACAATTATTCATGCCGTTTCCTAAGTACTCTATGCATTTCCCGATTCCTTAAACTGTCCAGATAAAGTGCACCGAAGAGGAAAACATAAACCAAAAGTCAGTAACATGGACGTAAGAAATGGTGTGAATAGAAGTGAATGAGACGAGTGACCTTTTATCCCTGTAGTACGCTTAAGTAAAATACTCATGTATATGAATGAGGCAAAAAGTTGTGTGACTGACTTGATATGATGATGAGCAATAGTTTGTGCTCAAAACGCCACCAAGTAATATTGCTCTCCAACACTGTGTGATTTACCAAAATAAAATCGTATCCATAATGGAGTTATACTCTACCACAGTGCCCAAGTTTTATGCTTATGTCAAAAATACTTATCTTGTGCGTTATGTGTCTCCTAATTGTTTCATTTTTGTCTTCCTCATTGCAGGTTGTCAGTCTCCGTAGACATTCTACCAGATGTCGTCATGCATAGTGTCTGCAAGCAGTCTTTCAATACATCTACCTCCCGCAAAGTTATTGTTACGATGCCTTTAAATCATTTACATTTGGCCGTAATACAATTAGTGTGCTAATATTACTGATGCAATGACATGCAAGACTTGTACATGTTACTGTGAAGCTAGTTTGTAATAACATTCCCTCCATAGTAAATAGAATGCTTGTGATAACAATTCGTCATTATCTTTTCATTGTGTTGATAGTTGCGTATATATTAGAAAAAAGCTAACCTTGTCGTATCAGTTCTCTAAATTACAATCACTAAGTGCCCATACCTCTGCTGAATACCAAGTGCTACTCGTGGCCCATGAAATACTTATTACTGCATTCGTAAATAGCTATCAAACTGTTATTACATGGAGTATTGAGACAGAAGGCGTATGAAATTTAGATATTAGTGTGTATCTGAAGTAAACGACACAATATATATGTGCATGTTTCATTTCAAAACTAGAGAATTTTATAGGGTAATGTAGGAGTGAGCGCAATGAGTTAATAATGTATTCTTTACTGCATCCATCTTGTATGAGTGGAATGCTTCTATTCAATTTTCGGCGAAGCTTCAATATCACCCTACAGGGTTTCTTCAATGCACTCTCATAAGGAATAATACTTGGCACTGAGGAATCCAGCCAAAAGCATTTGTGACACAGTCGAATGACTTTTTCAACTAAAAGCGGTAATACTGATATTAGGTGTGATTTATCTGTAAACTGAGGGACTCTGGTGTAACACAGCACCATATCCCAGCAGGGTATTGTTTGTGTTTTACAGGTACAAGTAGAATTCATGGACTGAGCATTTGTTAAATATGGAGGCGACCCATTGAGTCACTTACACGAAAGGCTGATGAAATGCGATACCTTACACACGCACTTTCAGATGTAGGCATGTGTTACTCCACATGAACTCTGGGCCATATCGAGTAGGCATTCCTTTAAATCTACTCTACCCTGTGCGCTTAATTATTGTTCGTATATGTGATGACTTGGTGCGTTTCCTAGTTTGCCTATAATTACGGAATGTACATTATATTAACGAACACAAATAAATTTTGTGAAAACCAGTGGTGTTCCTTCTCTAGTCTCAATTGATGTCACATTGATTGACACGATTAAAGGAATAGATTGTAACGTGGTGTTTTCTGTAGCTGCGAAACGTAGATACCTAGTTTCGAATTGACATCATCCGTCTGATCCTATTAACCTATGGGTATAGTTCATCCTTCATGATAAAACTAGAACTCAAGAGTAGACTGTCTTTGACAGATCTAGTTTTACGATGTGACTAATTGGTGAGTCACCTGGTGTTGTGGTAGCAAAAAAATAACTCCAAACCTTAGTATTTTCTAGATATGAACAGATTTACTTACTTTGGCGACAATTTAATCTTAGGGATATTAACCTTTACTTAGTAATTTGGATCCGAAAGTAAACGCCATGTTACTAAGTTATTCAAAAGACAGAATGATGAGTGAAACAGTACTCGGATACTTATTCTAACGAAATCGAATAATGATTATCGTTTAGCCTACCAATATGCCGCTTACTTTCAGTCTTAATTCAAAGACAAATTTAATTGCCCAATAAATTAATAGTTTCAGAAGACTGCTCTACTCCTGTCTTTGAAATACTTTACCCGATCGTGTTTTACTTCAAAATAAGTGTATACTGGCCAGCTGATGTTGCTTATCCAGTTACACTGTTTTTCAGTTACAATGTCCCATCTATTTCCTATCAAACACAACATCCCTTAAACCATCAACGAGTAAACATCATTTCTAAAAAAATAACCTTAACTATTCGCATGTAAACGATGCTATAAACTTTATCACTTACGTGATGTTTCAAATTCCGATTAATCAGTTTTCCCTTACATGAGCACCTGTTTCAATTTTAACGGATAGTTCTAACCTTTGACTACTGAATTAGTACGTTTCATTATGTACCATCCATACGAAATATAGGTACTGATAATAATTACTGCTAACAGATTTATCACGAGAATGTACTCCATATTGACGACAATATTCCTCAGGGGCGGACGTATTTTCTAAACGCGCTACTCAATACAACACATGACCCTAACCCCATAACTCTGTAGCTCACAACATTCTATGAAGTTAGTAGTGACTATTAACAAGTAGAATGTCTATTTGAGGTATAGAGAATACATTTATTAGTGATTCGACACAAAATACAAAATCAACGGTACTGGAAACCACTTTCTTCAGCAATGAATCCCACGAGGTCACTGGAACTACAGATTATCTAAAAAAGAAAACAAGGGTTCACAGGGTGCATACATGAATATAACTACCAATATAATATTAACGAGACAGCACAGTAAAAATTAATGAAAGTTTATATCAATGTGCGATTACATCAGTCACTATTTTTGACACAAGTGGATATTTAGACGAAGTAATGAGAAGACGTAATTTGTCCGAGTCGTGTAGTGTTGTATTTGTGCAACACATTTTAGACAATCTGGTCACGCATGGACTTGTTATAGGAATACATATGAAATTAATACAGTTAAAAGTTTGGAAAATAAATTTAGGTGGAATTAAAACCACATATTGAAGGTCAAAATAACAATGAAGATTACTAAACCAAATATCTGAGGGACTAGTACATCTACCCTGACTAGTTTCAAAACAAAGTTTAACAAAGGTTTCGTGTGATGACGAATAGTCTTGGAATTCACAAAAGTGGTTTAAACTTCCTAATCACACTTCGGTTCCCACAAACTTTAGAATGCAATCCAAACACGTTTTACAGATAGGTTTAAAGAATGTGCAAACGCCAGTTTTATGACCTGTCCCTATAATATGTTTCGAAATAGAGGAGCTGGGACCCCATTAATAACTTCTGAAGATTCTGTTGCTTCTGGAGGCATTTAGGAATATGATGCGTAGCCCTTACTTGCAAAAATCGATGAGCCTTCCCTAAATGGATATAGCAACCACTTCTAAACCTTACGTCCATAGCTTTAAGAGATGTCGGACACTACTTCTACGTGGTTTTAAAATAATTTGGTGAATTAACTTCGAACAAGCGCGAATGTGGCGTCAGGACAATGACAAAAATCGGAAGTTTATGAAACCAAACTCACTAGTAGGAAAAAGTGACGCACACGTCAGATGTCTTTACGTACCTGATCACGAGGATGGTATTGAAATCCACCAAATTACTAAAATGTTGCAGTGTGCATTTAACTCACTTAAAAACTTCGGCAGAAAACAGTGAATGTTATAAGTGATCGTAAAACATATTGCAATTTCTGCCCATTTGTGAACACTAATTTTCGCTTGTATCTATGCATTCTATTGACTTTCCTCTATCAAAACAACACACAGAAGTGCGGGAGGATGCAGGAATTCGATATCAACCATATTCTTTGGTTCCTGCAGCAGTAATAGGTACTGCACAATAGCTGATAGGGAAATTTGAGATCGAGTACAAGTTTCCGCCAATCTGCAAAGAAATTTATCGAATGACAGTCGTTGAAATGTACGCGAAGCTTACTCGGTATGCCAAAAATCACTGCATGAACCATGTATTTAAGCGTCCTGTCACACAAGCAATCAGCAAATGCTCAAGAACAATATCGAACAATAATTTTCATATAAATTCATCCAACAAGAGCAAAATAAGCAGCGAAATAGCGTCTACTACGTTTGCTGGACGACTAGCCACAACTCGAATCAACGAAACCGCGCAAATGCCGTCAAGGTTAAGCCAAAGGCGCCACTTCAAACAGGGGATATGCTTTATCAACGCCCATTCCAAACACCAGAAGCTAACCGAGATGAGGTGCGTCAGGGTAAGGAGTAAAACAGTTATGCGGTTAACAGGATAAGTGCTTACACAAGAAATACTAACATTATTCCTGTGTGAGACTGGAGAGAAAAATGAGCTAAAATCCACGAGGAAATATAGACTACTCCTAAAGATAAACCATTTACCATTTACAGTGAGATTCAACCTTCAACTAAAGCCTCGAACATGTAAAACGATGACTACTCTCAGAGAGAATTTCAACGACGTGAGTTAGTTAAATTTGATATAAGATTCATTACACACCCTATAATTGCCGTAACTGTCCAATTATTAAGTCTGAAAATGAATTGTTTTATGTAACTTACAGCCGTTTTCTCAGAATCGGTGAAGTGCAGGGAACTGACAAAGAATTAAATGAATGAGGGTGTACAACAGTAATGTTGGTGGGATTCGCACAAACAATAATTCTTGGGAAGAAATGTCAAATGTTGGTCACCGGCCCGATGTAAATTTATTTTAAAGGTATCCAAACTCCAGAAAATTAACTACTATGTTCCTACAGACGTGTAGTCGGGAAAACTACAGAGCGATTTCGCACTTCCTAGGGTGAAGATATGTTTTTAAGCACCGAGCGTAACGATTATATTAAACTGCAATATTATATATTATACGAGAAAAAAATGATGGACAATTACCATTAAATAACCCTCCGTTTACTAGCCTTTCTCACATTAGGGTTTCTACTACCACTGTTGTGACTGGTGCGGTGAGATAACTCATCCAGAAGGCAAATGACAGGAAACACACCTTTTTAGTCACTCTTTGCATGCATATAAAACTGAAATGTGAAACCATGTAAGAAATTTTCACATCAAAAGCTCCTAAACCCTCAGTATTATATACATCATAGTAAATCACAGGACTGATTACGAATATCTCAGGCTTTGACCGCTATTTCCAGGTGCCTAATACTGTGAAAACGGGGTTAATTAATGGAATAAACAAAAATAAGCCAATGCTTAAAAGTCATTTGAAGTATTGAATGGTGTTTGTAAACTGCAACTTCTGAGCCAAAGTTATTATAGACGTTTAGAACCCACATTTCCGGGTAATTTTCATGTTAACAGATTCCTGATATATTCTTAATGTGACCAATGACACTGAATAGTAAAATTCATTACAATCTCTCCTCATCCATTTTATTTTTTGGAATATAAGTGAATTAAATTCAATTTGGAATCCATGTATGTTTACATGCATCACGAGGTTTTAAGCATAACCAACCTTGACAACTTTGCGCTGTTTGAATTTGTTTAGGAATGGTATTTTTGTTTTCACATTTCTAAAGCCGTAAAATGCATGCAGTTGAGTCTGTCGTCGCTTCTCCAAGATATGCGAGAAATGGTAATCATGAAATGGAGCAATATTACGGTTCCAGCTGCAGAAGAAATAAATATCCTTCCATCGCCAAATGTCGTGATTCGTATTATACAGATAGAGTTAGTTTTATCTCCTGCTCCCCCCGGCAAAGAAATTTACGGGACTTGAGTCTGTCAAATTTAACAGGATCTGGCTGGCGTACCAATCACGTATACGAAGAACCTTCTGTACTGTTGAACCCGCGTAGTTTTCTCAATCCAGACATTAGTACCTCATATAACTTTCCTCATAGAGGAAGTTCTCAAAACTTAGGCGGTTATTCATCTTCTGGAAGACTAAGAATATTGAATCAAGCACCAAAAAATTATCTGAGCCCATCCATTTTAAGCCTTAATAATGGAAGCTGTAACAGATCTCTTCGTGACTTGTACAAGTCACCAGAGAGGCAAATAATAACAAATCGGTACTCCCATTTAACTACAAAATCTCCAAAGTCCGGTACTAACAATGATTTCAAAACGTCTTCCAATTCCAATGGATTTGACCGCGAACAAGATATTCAGCGGCGACATATTTTCGGGACTGCGCCAAACCGTGACTGCAGGATAGAATATAAAGTTGCATCACCAGAACACTCAGAAGTAAACCACTATACAATTTCTCCAGACTTGGTTAATGGCGCAGGTCTAAAAGTAGAGAAAAGAAGAGATTTCAATCCAAATAATTATAATTCATTAGATCACGAAGGTTCAGGAATAATTCACGTAAAACCCCATCGTTTAAGGCGAACAAGCGACGTAGAACCGAATGGCAAAGGTCATAATGACTCTGTACATAAACGGTTATCTAGAGGTCTCCAGCCAAAAAATGAAATATCACATGATGGTTCTTGTTGTATGTCAGGAAACCTTGCTGTCACTTTGTATGGATCAAAATTGACTGAATTTGAGCGTAAAGAAATCCAGGACTATCCTGAAGTGTATTTCCTTGGTCTTAGTGCTGTTAAAAGATACCCACATGCAAGTTCTATAAATGATGTCTCATACAGAAGAGGTAATATGGTTTCGTCAAACAACGTAAATGGCTTCGATGATGCACAAAGCAGCTATATTCTTGTTTCTAACGATCATTTGGCTTATCGATATGAAGTTTTAAAGCCATTAGGCAAAGGGAGTTTCGGCCACGTTGTCCATGCAATAGATCACTGCACCAAACAGCAGGTTGCAGTTAAAATTGTTAAAAGTGAAGCTAGATTTACGAGGCAGGCCGTTGAAGAAATTCGAATACTCAAAGCTCTCAACGCTCAGCAAAATGATGGGGAATACAATGTTGTGCATTTGCTGGATCATTTTATGTTCAGAGGTCATGTATGCATGGTGTTTGAATTACTTTACATCAATTTGTATGAACTTATCTACCGTAACAATTTCAAAGGTTTTTCTCAGTCTTTGGTGAGGAAACTGACCTATGGGATACTCTGTTGCCTAGAACTGTTGTATCGGTAAGTATATTTATTGATATTTTGCATGATTTGTAATGCTTTTGAATCATATTTCTTACACTGATAAGCATTTTTATTGAAACATGCAAACATGTGCGACTTCTCTTTCGGACTGCTTCTTGAATAGGCTAAGAAGTTATATGTAAGCGGATATCAGCTGTGCTGTCACAATGGTCAGTGTATGTCTGAATTCTTGTCAGATATCTTATAAGTGACATTTTAGCTACAAAATGACCACAATAGTAAGTTTCTTTGGCTTGTATATGGATTATAAACAGCGGTTAGTTAGGTTAACGATCGTATTCTACCAGTTTATGAAACTGTTAGATCCTATTTGTTCATCATGTCTTTTATAATAGACAGATTTACTTTCTGATACAGCCTAGTTCAAGTGACATTTCAGTAACATTAACCTGCATTGTGGTCGTTAATAACTTGAATGGAATATTTCTCTAGCTAGATGATGTTAGATATTGAGATGTTTTTCATTCTGTTGCAACAAGTAGCTGCGATTCTCAGTGAGTTTGTTTCATACTCCCTCTTCTCTTTTATTGTCAAAAATCCGTTTCAATTAGTACTTTTTACTAATATGCACGAGTTAAAATAACAGGACTTATGACAAAAATCTTGGGTTATGACCATGATTTCTGGATATGCTGCAGTACTTTTAATGCTCAGTTCAATTTATTTCCGGTGATCTTGCAGCAGCATTAATATTTACGCAATTAAAAAAGCATAAAGTGTCCGGTAAATACTAAGATATTCGCCTCAAATAAGTAGTGTACATTAAAACTGGGGATTAACTGACTGTCTTTATATTCTAGCAGTAGATCTTGTGAACAGGTTACAATTCTTAGAAGCCCTTCAGCAAACTCTGTTGAACTTAAATGAATCTGTAGATGTAATTTACTTTTAGAAGTAATGTAATTTAGTCACCTAATAGGTATTGTGCATAGCACTTTTTAAATGAAATCAGTTTTCGGCAATAACAGAGATACTTGCGCACAGGTGAATCAACCTATACTTACAGAAATACTACAGTTCGGGATTTCGCCGGCAAAAAGTTGATTTCATTTGATTCGTTTTTACAAGCTTTACCACAAATAATTGGAAAGCATCCATGAATAATGAGCATTTTCGGCTGTAATACATTTTACATTTGAAGTGTTTTGTTAGCTTCTGACAAATACCATTTATTCTGTTCTGAAAATGTATTACTTTTTTATTTTAACTGCATCCAGGAGAACTTTTATTTAAATTTCTTTGAACTAACAAACTAAGTATCCGCGAAATTAGATTTAGTTTATTAACTTTCTTTCTGTCACGTTAATTCTAGGTATTTTCTAGCATGTATTTAATTACTTATTTACATGTATATTGAGGGTTTGATTTTTATGATAAAATTTGTTCACGATCTTTTTCCTTATTATCTTTTAATGAGGCCGGACAGCATGTCCGTTTTGAGCTGTACTAGTCTGCTGAGCTTTCTGACTAGAAGATGTATATGAACAGTAATCATATAGCACATACTAAACACCAGTTTGGGAGACATTATTTACAATTTTAATAAGCTTTTCATTTACTCTAAGATTCCTGAAGACTATATTTTGAATTTCATACCTTTGGAACTTTCTCGCTGCAATCAAACTAGTTTATGGTCAACAGTCAGTTATTTCGTGGTTACTGCTAGGCAGAATGCCTGATTTGTATATCTAATCTTGCACGACGTTCCAGAAAATCCTTATTAATTTACTAAATAGACAGAGGCTTCCAGATTATTTTTGTACACATAATTTCGTTGTTGATCACCATGAGTTATAAAAAACTTATTTGAGATCTGAATGCGACACACAATTTACTCTTGTCTAGTAAACACCAATACAACTTTCAGTGTCTTAAAGAACCACGTCTCGATGTTTGCAACACTTTACTGTCTAGACACAGTTTCTCATATAAAATAATAATTTCACTATGTGAAATTAAGTAAAATTCAGTTTACGACTGTTTTAGGCCAATATAAAACACTTCAGGGGAACTGCTTCCTAGCGTAAATATCCTTGTTTGTGCTTAAAACACCGAAAGAATGGCGATAATTATTAACTTGCTTTTAGAAAAATTACAGCTAACCTAATTACACTAATGGCTATAAATGCATATTCTTTATTTCTTACTCCAGAAAGGTGCGATACTGGTTATTTCTGTCAAATACTTTTTTATTCAGCTTTTGAGATTAAATAAATTTTCCAGATTATTAAAAACTTCGGAACTGGCAGTGAATTATAAAAACAGGAAATTATGATCAGGAACCTACTATTTTCATCAGTTACTCTATGTCTTACATGTCCCTTAAAATCATTATTCCACCCTTAGATCAGCTTTATATCACTGAAACAAATATAAATTCCAATCAACTTTCTTTGTACGCGTAATTTTATTCTGGTGTCATCATATTTAGGCTATAGAAATATACCAAAACATTTTTCTCAGGTTTCCTTCATATTTTTCTAACAGTGGACTTTACAAACGGTTTCAGAAACCTTCTTTGTCTTAAGAATGCAGCTTAAAAAACCTTTTAACTATGAACTGTTATATGCACATTGTTATATGGAGATGGAATTCATCCGAAGATTATGCTGGAAGAGTCAATCTATCTGAGAATAGGGAGTATTGGGTAGATGTTTCACCCTTGTTTGTGACTCTTAGGCGGTACACACCTATGAATCTACCAGAGATCAAACCTAGGGACTTCTGTGCAATCTAACTAACTTGAATTTTACTGTGATTTGGGTTTTCATTTATTTATTTAACAAGTGTTGCTGAGAATGTTTCATTCATGAAATTCATTGCATTAAATAAATCGAGGAAATGTGTAAGTATTTATGTGTATGGAAACCTCTAGCTGACAGATGGAAGTACTGATTAAGTCTGCGTTACAGTATCAAAACAGACAGAATTTTTTTGCCTCAAAATGATATGTTGCTTGATACCTTCCTGTTGACACAAATAAGCGTTGCATCGTGTACTTTTATTTGTGTGGTTTTAATCTCAAGTAGCTTGTATAAATTACAAGTTATTATATATATATATATATATATATATATATATATATATATATATTCATCACTATAACTGTACATTTCAAGAAATTGTTAATCTTAATATACCCTTATTAAGTTCATAGTAAATTCCTTATCAAAGCAGAAGGGAATGAAATGAAATCCTCAAGGCCTGTATGACTGGTCATATAAGCTCATGGAAGTGTGTGATAAACATATTTGTCCATACAGTTAGGACAAACACTTCTTATACTGTTGTTATATATACATGTTATAGTAAATTTAAATATGCTTTCTTTCATACCAAAATGGTTTTAGTCAACACTTCTTTACCATCTACAAATTTATAAAGTCAATTTTTCTAATTTACCCTACGAAGATGTTTTTCCTTTATTTCGCTTCTTATTTTTTAACAGGACCATTTTTATCCGATCAAAAGTTTACACTAGAGTGAAAGATATTCATATACGCACCATGCATTCATTAGACAGAAAAAATAAATGAACCAGCAGTCTTTAAAAGTTTAGTTGTGGATATATCATAAACTATTTATTAGTTGCCAGTAATACGAAGTTTGATTAACTGTTACCTTGATTTCGTGTTTTACTTTTTGAGTCTTCAAATTTTTAAAGAATGAGATTATAGAAGCCTATTTTTGTTATTAATCTAAAGTCTTCTAAAATCCACTAGTGATGAGATAGGAAATAGTTTAAGCCACATTGCAATAGATTTAATTTCGTTTACACATCTATCTTCCAAGTAATGTTACCAGTCAGTATTCGATGCGTGCGGACTGAAGACTGTTTTGTTCACCACGACTTATATTATCACAGTTTACTTTCTTGAATAGTTTCTAAGATTTTTCATTACTTGTGGTTAAAGTGTTTAATTTCTACCTGAAGTTAGGAAATAGCTAAACGCGAATTGATGATCACTGAAGATGATTTGAAATGGGCAATTAATGTTTCTTTTATAAGAAAACCGGAAAATGGGATATAAATAATGGTATGGTTTGCAAATCAAGCTTATACGCAACACATTATGATTCCGTACTAGATACGTATACTTGTTATAACGCAGAGATACAATAGTATTAGCTGTTTGATGTATCAAGCAGAATTTATCTCCGATATCATATCAGGATACTCACATGAATTCCTAATTTTGCTTTACAGAATTCTAATTCCTTCCATTTTAAATAGAAATTTCGCATGTATCCAGGACTGATATTGTGCGTTCTCTGTTGCATGTATTGGTTGATGATTCATTGAGCAAATACCCATCGATAATTCTCTTTCCCTAACCAACTACAATCATTTTTGATACTTTTACCCTGCCTAACCGTATTGTACGATTGTATGCAAGTATGTATGCCCGACAATAGCTGAGTTTCCTCCAGATTGTTTAACCTAACAGGGTCTATTATTCTAGTTGTTGTTAGATTTCTGTGTTCTGATAACCCAACCGACCCTGACCTAATAATGCGATCCACACATTGCTACTGTCATTAAAATGTCTTGTCGTATTGTATCAGTAGGAATTATCATCTACCAAATTGCCCATACTCTACTTTTACACTAATCCATTATGAAGTATTGTGATGCTAGCCTCCATTAAATATATTCTTTATTCTCCTGTATTTACTATACATTATTTTTGGTTCACTAATCGTATACAATCTACTCCAGCAGATGATGTGTACATTTATCCTCTTAAGCCTCATACAAAATGAAAAAAAGCAACACAAAGTATTTTATCAAAAGTGATCAACTATTTCTAATGTCTGCAAACTAGTCGATTATATATAAGTACATTATTTAAACGGATATATTAAACCAGTAGTTCTTAATAATGAATAAGCAAGTATCTTTTGTTTTAGGTTTCCCGCAGTTTTCATTGTTTCATTCATTCTTCCTTCTCATCTTGCATTGGTATGTATATTTTCGCGTGAATATTCGTGTATGTGTATACACATTATGATTGACATGATGTGGCAAACATCAAAATTCTATTTATTTTCACGTTTAATAAAGTACTGATTAGGATCAAGTACATTATATATAAATACCAATAACAGCATAATGGTCAAAATTAGAAGATTTCTACGTTGATATGTTGAACATATCAACTACTAGTACATCATGTATTTGAACATTCGTACAGATTTATATATGTACAAGTATCTATATATATCATGTATGTGTTTATAGAGCGCATACAACTTTAAGACAAATGAAAAGTCATGTGATTATTTTCTCATAATTTAGAAAATTAAAACTTGAAATGGTATATTTCTTTAGCAAATAAAAGAGATTATCTTCACATCTAACTATGCAGTATGTAAATTATGATGTTATTGTATCGTTTAATTTAAACGTTACGCTTATTTCAACATGAATTCCTGTTGCGCAAAAATAAACCCTTTTTTTTATTAAAGTAAGAAAAATACCATAAATATCACAATGATTGTCATTAACTAATACATTGGAAAAAAAAGAGAAACTGTAGAAATATAGACCTCACATAGTTATGATTTTATTTTCTGTTTTCACCCGTGAAGTGTAAGCCTAATAATTACCAAATCTCTTGGTTTGGTTTTTCTATTTCAACGAAACAACCAACAATATGCAATTAGATGTGTGATTTCATGTGATAATTATTGATGATTTCAGTGGAATATAACTGATTTACTGAGTGGAATACTGTGAAAGGTCTTCTGAAGTCTGTGATAAATCTAAAGTGAACTTCATATCTGTTACTTTTGTGTATAAATGCTTTTGATGCGTAAACTGGTAATGCATTTTAGCGTAACTTGCCTTTCTGTTATCCAGTGAACTAATCGACACCTTCATTTAGAAATCCAGTAAACAGAAAATTGGTTTGCCATTCACAGGGGTAAAAACACCAAGCGAACAACGATAAACAACATCAAGCAAAAGTTAAATGTTGTCCTTTTTAGGTGACTTCCTTCTTTTCTTCCACGTTCCTCAGTGGAACATAGGGCTTCAAGCTAGTGGCTTGAAGTTTCTGTAGCGGTGGTGATTATCTTTACGAGATGGAGTTGCTAGCCTCATGCCCAACCTTTCCTCTTTACCATCATTATTTCTGGCTTAGTGAGGTAAAGGAGTTCGTTGCCGGCCGGGAATCGAACCCCAGACCATGTGCATGGTCGGCGAGCGTCCTAACCGCTGTGCCACCGGCGCACTTTTTAGGTGACTACTGAGCAAAATGGTGGTTACATGTATATATATTCATACTTAACAGTTGAACTCGGTCATATAATCTGTAAAGGCTATAAAATTACCAGCTGTTAAGAATTGTAATTTTTCTTACATAGAGTATGAAAACTAAAAATTCTAGACATCCTTTAGAATGAAATATTTGCAGTATCTGTCATTCTCTATTATTCAATAATTTTCTACACAATACTTCTTACTATTTACAGTAATCTAGTAATCATATTTAGCAAAGGTCAATAAATTCAGTGTTTTTTTTGGTGTTCAGTGGTTCATGTGTTCAACTACTTTTCACTGAGTATAGCTTACATACACCTTCTTTACTAATGAAATATCAAGAAAACCTTTATCAGTTTGCTTATCAGTTCAGCCAGTCAACTTCTACTACGATAAAGAGGAGTATTAGTGTAATGCGTAATTTTATTTCAGTAGACGAAATAACAATAAGTAATTAATTTCACATGACATACTACTGGAATTTGGAGCTTTATAAGTCATAAATTGACGGTTTGTATTGTGTGCAGAACACAACTCCTTTGTTTTGTGTAACTCATGAATATGATGAGAATATATGTTTACAAACTAAATGTAACTAAAAGTGTGTTTTGATTACGCCTCTTCAACTTCTTGAAGCTTATTAGCAATAATTTCAAATGCGAAGGCTTTAGACTGATAGACGAAGATCTTGTTTTTAAGCAATTTTTAGTACTAAATTTTCAAGCTCTATTGTGAATTCGCTCAAAAATAGAAGTACATCTTTAAAAAACATGCTTCAGCCAATGTGTCATTAAAAAAGGTATAGTATTTCGTTGTGAAAGGTTTCAAAACTAGAGTTCAGGTTAACAGTAAAACTGATAATGGTTAAAGTATCTAAAATACCTAACAAGGTTTTTAATTAAAAAATGCAAGTAAGTATACCCATGGCAAGCTTGATATAAAAATGAAGTTAAAGAGCTGTCTAAAAAGCTAATTTTAGACTCAAGTATCTAAAAAAACAACATGGTTACTGTTTCGCTGTTCTTAATAATAGTTTATCTATGGGATATTTATCAGCGTTAAGCCTGCGTTCTATCTTTCTTGTTAGGTGGTATAATAGGGTGAGGAATATTTAGGTTCGGATTTGGTGGAGGTTGTGAAGTTACACCGATCAAGATGGTTAGGACATGTACTGCACATGCCTAGCCATCGTCTTCGTCAACGGGCGATGTTAGCTGACGCAGGATCAGGTTGGAAGAGAGCTCGAGAAGAATTTTCCCAGAATCTCTTGTAAAGTCAAAAAGGACTTTGCCTGAACTATCAAAGCTGCAATATAGACAATTAACTACGAATACTACAAGGATATCTATAAGCAAGGTTTAGTTTGACATACTCTGTCAGCATCGGTACTATGACACTCGTGTTCAAATCTAGATGAAGTCAGTTTTGTTACTTATGGTTATACTTTCAGAAATCGAATACACAGATTAATAACTGAAAGTAGGGTTTTACTACTAGTGATGTGTGAACATTAAGATATTAAAGTAAACTAATTTTATTTATTTGAGTTTACTAAATAAAAAAGATTATTTTGTAATAATTTCATTCGAAGCTGTCAGCGTAATTCATTTTGAACTAGGCTGAGTTATACCTACAATATTTATTATCATTTCAAAGTTACCACTTTTTATACACATCTAAGATATCTCTCGATTTCTTATGACAATATAAGCTGATTTTTAAAAGCATATATGGGCTCTTATGTTCGTTTAGGTGGATTTATTTCTCAGTGTGCATAATTACACAACACAGGATATTTAAGTACTCTTTTTTACAGTATGATGTGTGGATAATAGCAATCTTCCTGTCCATCCATTTATATCTTCAGTGACTGTTGTTCACAAGATCTGTCAAAGCATTTTAAAGTTAAGGATAAATAATAATGTTACCAACTAAATAATACGACCATTATCATTTCAAAGAAAATTTAGACCTTTTAATGCAATTTTCAGCCTATATATATATTTAAAGACTGTTTAGTCTTCTGACTTTTTGAAGCCTCATCTAGCTCGAGTTTTAAAGCATTCAACGTTAAGACTTTCCTTACAATTAATGCGTCGACAGCGCTGAAGCTTTAAAGTGAAAGACTAAACTAATAATAATAATGATTTACTTCATTCCAAAAACAGTACTTGTGATACAGAATGGAATTTTCAGCATTAATCACAATATTCCATCTAATTTCCTCAAATTATAAATAAAATTAATCACACAGAAAATCTTCCACATTTACAATAGGGGTAATGTCAGAAACTTGCAGTATATAAAATGGAAATAATAATAATGATAACAGCTAGGGTAATAATAATAAGAATACAAGTGAAAATTGCCGTTGGCTTGTGTCACACAGTATTGGCAATGTGGTAAAGAAATCCTAGCATGTTTAAAAATATTGAATATAATGTTCTCTTTACATGATATGGTGAGGGGAAAAACAAAGATTACAGCCGTCATGGAGATAAGTTGGTGCTTGCAATTATGAGAGTAAAACAAAGAAGCAACAGGACCATAAAAATAATAAAAGTAAAACTTGAAGGTATATAAGGATGGATAGAGGAAATTGTTTATTTACTAGATGAAAAAAGGTTAGTTAATTGTTGCCCAACACTGTTTTCATCACATAAAATACGTGCCAAGGATGGTATCATAGAATTTCTATACTTAGATGTGCGAGCATACAGTTTTCTGAAGTTACTTCTTGTTCTACCTGAGGAAATGCAAGGTGAAATTTGAGGGTAAAGTGGATGCTCCAAGTAAGACAAAATTCCTCTATCAAATTTATTGCACGAAGTCAAGTACCTATCGACAACGACGTTAACTATGCGGTCCACTGGGACACTACTCACCCTACTGACTGTCTTCAGCATTCTACGAATTGTGACATAGTCCTTTTTAAGTAAACCAGGAGAGAATAAGGGTGATTAGTAAAGAAGAATAGGTAGGATGCAATAGTTTATGAACCGTAAGAGAAGGGGTTGAGCTATACCCGAGTGCCTTAACTTCTTAATGTAAAATGTCAGTCGGAATATTTTACTGGAGATCGCTAAGACACGGGAAGACCAGGAGAGATCAGGAGAAAGAATAAGTCCAAGATACTTAATTTCTGATTTGATTCCTATATCATTGTCGTCAATCTTACAACTGTCATGAGAATCGATGACTTCTTTTAACTGTCTTTTACATCTTAAGCTGAAATTAACAGTTTGACATTTAGAAGGATTCAGTTTAAGACCGTTAGACTCAGACCATTTACTGACTCCCGACAGAAAGCTATTTATTTTGGTACAATCAAGCTGGGAGTTAACAGCCATTGAAACTGTTAAGTCATCGGCGTACTTCACAAAGTTTATTTCATCAGAGTGAGGCAAGTCATGCAAGAAGAAAGAAAAAAGCAATGTAGAAAGGACAGCGCCTTGAGGGACACCAGCTTCATTAGGCATTGAAGTGGAAGACTTCCCTTTATACACGATGTACTGCTTTCTTTCTGAGAAATAGGACTGTAACCAGTTAACGGCCCAACATTCTGTTTGACTTGCAGCAAGTTTATTTAATAAGATGTCCCTAGGGACCGAGTCAAAAGCAGATGCATAGTCTAGGAAGGCACAACGAACAAATTCAGCCTCCTTGTCTAGACTGGAAGCAATGTTATGATATAAAGACAGCAGCCGCATCTAAAGTGCTTCTACTGTGCTTATAGGCAAATTGTTTAGGGTCATTGAAGGATTTTTTAAGTGAAGGTACAAGACTAAGCAAAAGTAATTTCTCCATAGTTTTCAAAAAAGGAGAGGTAATAGTAATGGGTTTAAATTTGACACATGCTCCAGTAGATAATTTGGGTATAGGTACAACTTTGATGTCCTTTCAAACGGCAGGTACAATATTACTCACTAAGTAAGTAGTCCTTATTCTTCTTCTTATTATGTTACAAAGACCACGATGTTTTTAATCGTAAAACTACCTTTGAAGTAATCACATATTTTTTGAAATATTTATGTTTGTTAGTTGTGAGTAAAAGTTAACTTGATAAAATAAATACTTCAATACATACATACATACATAAAGCTTAATTTTATTGTCTTACTATATATTACTGAATTGTTTTATCTACCAAGAAAAATGTAACACGTGATTATGAAGTAAGTAGTAAATAAATTTGTGAGACATTTTTTACGTAGTGGAATGTAGAATATGTGGTATAGACTACGATCTACTTTCATGTTTAATATGTGTTTATTCAAATCTTTATACGGTGTATTCGTTGACATTAATGGTTTTCCATGTTTCATTACATTTTGCCATATGAAAGTGAACGAACGTATACAAAAATAAAATAAAAGACAAAAACAGTGTTGATTTGGCGTAAAAACTAAATAAATAAATAAATAAATAAATTTCACTTAACCACACACTGACATTCTTCATTTTATTGACTTCGAATGTTAGTCAACAAATTTTATGGTAATCGAAAAGCATTCATTGCTCTTAAAAGAAAACAAAAACTGATCGTATTTGTTTTGACTTTTTGAAATTAAGATTCTCATAAGTATTATAAACAAAAATAAATTAATAAAAATTTAATGACAGTATCAAAAATTTTTTAAAATGTTACTGTTCATCTTCTTCATCATCCTCTTCTTTTGAAAGTTAGTCACACAATAATAATAATAATAAATTGTTTTATGACAAATACAAAATGTTGAACATTGAGAGTAACTTTGTAAGACCTTCTTCAACAGAGTACATTTGCAAGTACCTATTCATTAAATGATTACATCACATTTTGTATATGTCAACTGGTAGTAGGCAGTGCTAAACTGCAGATTTAAAGAGAAGTTGATTCAAATATTGCTTAAAATATTCAAGTTAAACTCCCCATCACTTAGGATAATTTTTAGTAGGTAAAAGAAACTGCTGTAGACTGTTTTGCTTTGTAATGTTAGGATTTTGAAGACAGCAGTAATTTGTGATTATGTGTTCACTTACTTTCTTACTTACTTACATAAAATCAACTTATCTCTCATGTCTTACTGCCAATCCGCTCATTTTTCAATTTTCTGCAGCTTTGAGATGTAAAATAATATGCCCGAAAACATTTTTAATTACACTCATTACAACTTTATTCTCATGGATATTTATGTACGCGAAAAATCTAGATTCCTGCTTAGTAGTGCATCTCAGGTGAATTGATATTGAGAATAAAGATGGAAGATCCACAAGGATGTAATGATCATCATTCTCAAAACATTAGTTTTTTGACAACTGATGATTAAAAGGAATCGGCCACATACATTGCTTTCTTTTGACGTTTAAATCAGCACACAGTTAATGTTCATAAGTGCGTTGGTGGCACAGCGGTTAGGAAGTTCGCCAACCATGCACATGGTCCAGGGTTCGATTCCCGGCCGGCGACGAACTCCTTTACCTCGCTAAGCCAGAAATAATGATGGTAAAGAGGAAAGGTTGGTCATGAGGCTAGCAACCCCATCCTGTAAAAATTAACACTCCTACAGAAACTTCAAGCCTCTAGCTTGAAGCCCTATGTTCCATTGAGAACGTGAGGAAAAAAATGTTGATAAACAAAAGCTTAGGAGAAATATTTTTATAGAAGAGGTTTAAAGTTTTTCCAATCAATGATTCATATTTTCTCGTACGAAGAGAAAATATTTTAATTTTTAAAAATTTTTAATTTTATTATAGCTTGATTCCACACAGTATTTTTGATACAAGTATGGAATTTTTCAGCATGTGATATCGGTAGCCCAGATTTAGCAGACCGACCATGGGCATCGGGTGTGCGTCGGCAAGGGATCAAACCCCGGACCATGTGCATGGTCGGCGAGAGTCCTAACCACTGTGCCACCGAAGAATGTAAACTCTAACTGATAAACCTGTACCCAAAAATTTGCTAACATCATATCTAGATAAAAATGAGAGTCATGTAGTGGATTCGTGTGAAGGCGCAAAAGTGTTCTCATTATAGCCTTCTGGAATTTTAAAATTTTACCTGTTATTTGCAGTTGGAATACAATAAAACTTTGAGATAATGATGGAAGTTTCTTGGCGGTTTTGTATTCTCTGAGCTGAATGGTTTAGTGGTGTTTACATACCGGCGCTTTTGTTCGCATTTGTTCTTACATTTGTACCATGGATGTCACTTTCATCTCCAGAGAAAGATATTTTTGTGTTTAAGTGTTGGTTTGCACGGAATCTCATCATGAGTTGACAGCTGTTAGAGAACCACTGAAAAGCATGAGAGTTCTGGACAGCTGTTTCGTCTTAGTCTGGGACTGCCAGGTATCCAATGGTTCTCTAACCATTGTCAGCCCATGATGAAATCCTGTGAAAAATATTCATCTTTTATTAAGTGTGAGTCGAATTCATTGACTTGGGTTGCGATAGGCACAAAAAAAACTTGAAAATTATACATCACCTGTAATATTCACAAGCCTAATAGATGTATGTAGAGTAAATGAGAGATCGGCTCAGTTGTCTTTTTCATGCATTGAAAATATAGGGATGGATTAAAGCGGAATGTATAAACCTCTAGAACAATTCAGAGAATGTTTTGTCGGATGAATGTAAAATTATTAATCGGGAAAATTATACTTACTCTGGACACATGTTTTATTTTTTAAGAAACAACTTCATTTGGAGTATCAGAATATTCGTTTATTTCTCCTGAAACTTTAAACTCAGAAGATAGATGGCGCTTAAAACAGTGAAATTAACAAATGAGGAAAGGAAATGGATGATATATTCACGAAATCCTTTTCTGAAGGATTTCTGGGTCATGAAAGTTAAAAACAAACTTATCACCTGCCATAGTAGATTAAATTTTCGTGACTTTAAGAAACCTGTGATTTAGGCGAAATTTCATAAGCCGCTGAACAGGAATCATTCATCTGTCTAGTTCATTTTCCTATGTGCAATGGATTCTAAAACTTGATCACTTGATAAACTGTTATTGAGGCTAAATAATGAGCCTCTGAAGACGTTACTTCATGTATGAACAGCACTACCTCTAAGAATGCAATAGGTAATCTGGTTCACCCTCCCTTCTAATGTGTCTTAAAAAAACAAGATATCGAAAACATTAAACTTTAGTGGCAAAGCTTTGACGAAAATGGATGTCTAACATACATGCTAAAAAGTATTATGATATTATTATTATTCCCTTGGGTTCCGAGCGGAAAACAGGGCTTCAACAGCACATCTCCACTTTATTCTGTTTGGTGCTGTTCTCATCAGATAGGTCAACGATTGACTATAATTTCATCTTCTCCTCGCCACACGGTCTCCTTGATGTCACCCTCAAACTGACAAGCCACTCATCGATTCCCATTGGGATTCCACTCGAGCGCGATGTCATTCGATGACCTCCTCGATGGCGTATGCCTGACCCATCTCAATTTTCTCCTACATATTTGCCAACCAATTGGCTCTTGGTTGGTTTGTGGCCAGAGTTTCTTGTTACTAGTTCCTTCTCGCCATTTGATCTTCAGTAACACTTATTTGGGAAGTATCATCAGCCCCAACGGGTTGATCTCTGACGAAATCTCAGCACGGATACAGGGGGCTCGTTTCGCATTTGCCAGTTTACGCCGTCTCTAGCGTAGACGAGATATCCGACTATTGACCAAATGGCGGGTGTACTGCTCATCAGTCCACTCCGTCCTCCTCCTTGGCTGTGAGACCTGGTCATTGAGAGTAGAGGATATGAAAACATTAGCTGTCTTTGATCACAGGCGCCTGCATTCTATCTCCTGTGCGAAGTGATATAATAAGGTGAAAAATATTGAGGTGAGGCATCCGTCGAGTGCTAGGTAAGAAAAGGAAATCAACCGACGAGGCTGTGAAGCTACATCGACTGAGATAGTTAGGACATGTGCTAAGTATGCCTAGTCATCGCCTACCTCGACAACAAGCAATGTTAGCTGATATAGGGTTAGGGTGGAAAAGAGCTAGCTAGTGGCGGTCAAACCAAAACATGGCACCAGTCGATGAAATCCACAACAGTTAGTCTAAGCCACGTAGGAAGGTGTAGACTTCTTGGTTGGGGTCCTCGGGACGGTAAAAACCAATGGTTGGAAACAATTGGTGATATGGCTCAAAGTGATCTTTGTCAATGGCTGGCGCAGATGCATCCACTCCTTGTGACTTATGATTTCCAATGAAACTGTTTTGTTCTTCGTTATTAATATTCCTTTGTCTCATACCTCTGTTTACTGCCTTTGTTACGCATTTCTTCTACTTTCTTCTGTTGCTTTGTGTGGTACATGGAGTGTGGCGATTTGAACTGGTGCACATCAGTGCATAGTTCTATGTCAAAAACAGACAGACAGAGACAACGCGAACCTATTCATAGACCATATATGTGATACTATCCTTGAAATGATGAGAATGTAAGTACACTTAGATCAGAAGGTTGATAAATTATAGATTTCTATGCTCGGTTGTTTTCGAAAAGATTTTAAGACTTATTTTATTAACAATAATCTCATTAATCCACTTCATATATATTCTGTTCACTACGAGGAAATCATCGTCCATTTGAACACTAGAATAAATTATTCTTACTTACTTATAAATTCTGGATTACAATATTGAAAAGAAGATTACAGACAAGATAATTTCTTGAGTTAAAACAAAGATCTTATATCTCAGTAGGGACTACAAATATAATAGTAATTTTCCATTTAATGGTGTGGTTTACTATAATATTTTTGCTCAAATCAAAGCTAATCTACTTAACCATAATTATATCAACAATCAGTCTGTTTTAACTCACTTACACGGACTCTTTGGCTATGAACTAAGTGCTTAAACCGGCGAAAGACGTCTCCACTCTTAATGATAAAATATCACAGCAGTTGAATTCTCACTAACTAAGCATGTAGTCAGGATTTCGATACCCAGTCGGTGCACTCCTGAACCTTTCTTGGTCGGTAGTAACCCCTGTAAAGAGAGAACGTGGGACGTAAGTCTAGCAGCCCTACCATGTAAAAAGTAACACCACTGCTACTGGAACTTCAAATTTAGAAGTTAAAATACACACCCACCCCCTGTGTTTTACTCGGAACTCAAAGAAACATGATAAAAAAATATTTATCGCATTTTTATCTACAATTACGTAAATTTACTTTGCAGTGACACAGATAGTGATTGATTTTATGTCATACCCTTGCCTATAATATAAATGTTTCATAGCCTGAAGCATGAATGACTCTAAAACCACTTAAGTGCTATTGAAGTGATATGAATTTGCTAAGATTCAAATGTGTTTTAAATCATGAATATACTTGATAACTACTTAGATATCAAACTATTTGTGTTCACTCGATTGACGTCAAATTCTGACAGTATTTTAAAGTGATGAATTCAGAGCTGATTATTATTATCACACACAACAGAACAAGAATAGTGAGAAAGTTGATACATTAGATAACTTAATGCTTTTTTTCAAAACATTCAATAGCAAAACAAACATATGGTCATATAAAGGAAGAGGCATTCAGCAAAGAGTTACTCACCTCAGTGACATCATTCTCTAAAGCTGTATAATCGCATATATACAATTTAGTCTCATAGCAACAAAAAGGATGTTTTTAAAGACACGTCAATCAAACTGTAGGTTTTACATAACAATTGAAAGATTATAAATTACAGAATAAAGTAACATTAATATATCAGGGAAAATAAGGGAAAATTAAGTAAGTAAATTAGATGACACTACGCTGATCGTACAGTTTTATTGACACGTCCCTGGAAAGCATTCCTTTTTTTGCTATGAAAACAAATTATGTATACGTTTATACTGATGAAGTAATGATGGAGTATACTCTGAAAAGAGTAACTCTTCACTGTTTATCTCTTGTTCTATTATTATTATTCCCTTTAATTCCTAGAGGAACATAGGGCTTCAGCTGCGCGTCTCCATTGCCTTCGGTTCTCTGCCACCGTTTTCACCCCACTCCAAGTCTGTCCACATGTTTTCATCTCCTCTTCACATGACCTCCTCTAAGTCATCATCCCACTATCGACCAACTCGCCGCTTCCCTTTCGGATTCCACTCGAGCAGTGGCCTGGCATGTGATGTCACTTGATGGTTTCCTCAGCGTATGGCCAATCCATCTCCATTTCTTCCTGCCTATTTGTTTCACAATCGGTTCCTGCTGGGTTGGTTCGCTCGCTCCCAGAGATCCCTGTTCCTGATCTTCTCTGGCCGGCCATCTGATCTTGAGTGGTATTGAGCGAAGACAACTGTTAATGAAGGTCTGTAGTTTGTTTGAGATGCTCTTTATGACGCGCTGGTTAAGTCTCTGATCCCTACAGTAGCACTGTCTGACTTCACATTGGAGTTGAAAAAACGGATCTTATTTTCGATGGTGAGGAGTGATGTTGACCTCCACACAGACTTGAGAGTAATGAAAGCTTGTCTTGCTTTTCCGATTCTGGCCTTGATGTCCTCGTCAGTTCCGTTAGCCTGTAGTTGAAACGATGCTTCCCAAGTCAGCAAGTAGGTAAAGGAGGTTGTTTCTTTCACGTTCCTCCCATTTATGCTAGCTGATTGTTGTCTGTTGTTGTTGTTGTTGCTGCTGTTGGTGTTGGCCAGGAATCTTCATCACCTCTGTTTTCTCTATATTCACCTGAAGTCCTAACTTATCTGGATGCTTCTCCTGACAAATTGTTGCTTTTCACTTGCATATCTTCCGGTTTGTGGGAAATCAGACATATATCATCGGCGAAGTCCAGATCCTCTTCCTCCTTCTTCTCTACAACTGTTTTATTATTAACGTAACTTAATTAGAAAAATTTTTTAAATCTAGGCATTACTGTAAAAGCGGTTGTACCCTAGTTTAGCCTCTTCTCATGTTTTAACAATGTTCATGCATTATTTACATTATGATAGGAAAAAGATAATAAAGGTTCTACAGACCCGTTTCTGAAAAGTTTTCACTTTGATGTTTATGCAAACATGCAAACTGTTATTTTTCTTCGTAAAAAATTTACCCCCTATCTCTTCGAATGTATTTGAATATTTTCACTGACTTATATTAGCTAACTTGAAATAATTACAGAGTAAAAGATATTCTAATAGAATTGTATGTTAACTTCACAATGTGCAGGGTAGAGAGAAATTTTTTGTTTTGCCTGACTACGTTCGAATTTCTACCTTTATTTGTATGCATTATTCATGTTTCCAGGAAATCATAAAAAAATATGTATAGGTTCAGGTTCATATTGTATCATCTCAGATTTCTTTTAAACAAAGAACAGCTATGGAAATCTAATTCGTAATATGAAATTTACACAATTCAGGGTTGTATTTTACCACAGTTTCCTTTGAAAACCGAAATGATCCAGGCAGCAATGTGCGATTTTCTTGATACCATAAATGGGTGGGTAATCACAAAACCAAGTATAAACGCATGACGCTATCTATTTACTAATGATTGATGAAGTTTTCAAGTGTTATACAATATTCATAGAGAAGTCCCATTGAGATACATAGAATATTAAAACAAATGATTCACTGAAGAGACTCGTTTTAACGAATTTATTATTAAGCTGTACAACCGTATATGTATATGTGGTTTCTACGGAATTATATTCGGTGAGGGAATTGAATCATAGATGGAAATACGGAAAATAATAATAGTATGAAATGCAATTTAAATTAAATTTAAATTAAAATGTTTGTGATTATATTCATAGTTAAATGTCAAATGGAGAAACAATTAATGTCATATATGGAAGAATTCATATGATGTGTAGAAGTTTATGGAGTGTAAAATTATGGGATTACTAGGCAAATAGAATAAAAATCAGAACGTTGTGTAACACTGTGTGAAATTTGATAACATAGAATTTAACGTTAAAAAGCAGTATTATTTACTGTATAACAATGTCAGACTTTATCAAATAATTCACTCTATTATAGAGTTATTCTGTGTTACAGTGCCCAGATCCCATTCTTATGCTAATGTTTGGGTCAAGTCAAACTTTAAGCACCTTTAACTACCAACGGAGTGCGACTGAACCAATGACCTTGAAACGCTTACTGAGCAAGTTAGTGAAACCTGTCATCACCAATGAAATATGCTCATCGAAGTGTTATGCTATTAAATAGGATTTTTAGCATGTTTCACCTTAGGATTGGGAAAGAATAAGTTAAGGCTTAGGCCAATGATAAGGTAGGGTTAGTTTAACCTAATAAAGTCGACATTAGCGTTAGTTCAACTTAGATTAGGGTTAGTTTAGGCAGATTTTCACGTTTGGGCTAGGTTAAGGAAAGATTAGGATTATTCTTAGGAACAGAAGATCCAAATAATTGCATACATAGAATGTGGTTAAATTACTCTGTTGATATAAGGATAGAACTTGTGCATTGTAGAAGAGTATAATTCCATTGTGGGTAAAATCTATTTTGGTAAATCCTCACGATATTATACAGTAACATTTACTTACGACTTTTCGAGCACAGTTTGTTGCCAAGTAAATATTACTGTATATCACCGTGAGACTTTATCAAAATAAATTCTACTCACAATAGGATTATACTCTGTTGATACTCCAACCTAAAACTGAGAGCTATTTTTATCAAATGTGAGAGGAAGGTATCCTCTGTAACACTTTTATACAGTTTTTATACATCTTTTTCATAAATATATGTATTTCATACACAAAAATGCCCCCTTTACGTGATTGGTGCGTTCAAGGTCATTCGCTAACTGGCAGTTGGTGGTGCTTAAAGTTTAACTTTGCCAACGGTTGACTAGCAAAAGTATTTTTACACCACTCACATTATTAAGCAGTAGTACTTGCTAGTTGTATGAAAGGGATCTAAACGCTGGCTAGTCTGGGACTGAGCTCATCAGCAGTGTACCACCGTTTGAGTTAGCTCCATTGTGTAAATTGGGAATTATTAATTTGATTTATGCTATTACGAATTCGCCCTAGCAGCTAGTCAGAAATCGGGTGGTTTGAACGGATTCGGCTCACTGAGTCGAGTCAAACTGGGCACACCTCTAATGACTTCAGCTTTAGATAGGTGAAATCGCCGTCTAGTGTTTAGACTACTTCGATAATCTGGCTAGCGAGTACTACTGACTGATCTGAGTAATATACAACTGCTTATCTTAATCAGTAGTATATGATTTTATGTTATACCTGGGTAACTTAGAGATAACCCTCCTCTCATTCACTTCACTATTACCACTATTAACAATTCGGAAAATGAATCCCCCTATACCATACTACGTGTTTAATAATAATCTTTACAGCGAATGTAAATAGACCTTTTATTTTCTCATATTTCCTTGATAAATTGAAATAATTACTTCATGGAATGTGTATTTTGTGATACAATAGCGAAGATATTATCACAGGTAGCCATGGATAAATAACAGTCGTTATTGTTATCATTAGACGAATGAACTTCAGACTTGCCTTATACATTATTAACCTTAGTGGATGATCTTAAACGAGAAGTAGGTTTTCATAAAACTTCAGTAATTGTTTTATGAGATGATTCAGACTTCGCGCTTATTGTGCTTTCTTGAATTGCATTTCAGTGGTTCAATAGTACTTGTACATGTTGAACAAAATGAAGAGATTGTTATAAAATGAAGCATTTAGGCTAAAGAATATTTTTTCCAGCGAAGTAAATTAATATATTGTTACAATGGGATATCTTGTATTGGAATGTATCACTTTTGTGTAGGCGGTCTTACATAATAGCTGACGTCTGTCCACAGAAGTTACTTCTGTTAAAAAATGAATATCTTTAAAGCATACTGAAAAAATTGTAACTCCGAAGGATTTTGACAGCTTGATATTTTTGACCCAACATTGAATGTTCTATCATGAAATGTAATGTTATTTCCTAGAAATACCATCCTCACTTTGTACAGAAACATGTTAGAATGAGTAGAATTTTTCAACTAGTGAAGAATACATCACCGTTGAAAGGTCAAATATCGAGTCAATCAGAGAATCATTATCAACTAACGTGAATACAATCATAAGGAAAACTACGGTGACAAGCAGTCACAGACAAATATTTTATCCGCATAGATTTCTCAAAGCTCACTTCATATTAAAGTCATTGTTGAAGATGTTCAGAAAGACAGTGAGAGCTTTGTTATTAGGTAATACAGCTTAGGAAACATGACAGCAACAAAAGTATCCGCCCGAACTACAAATCTCTGTTATTTACTATATTCGTTTCCATTCGTAGAAAAAATTGAAAGATTTCAAATAGTTGACTGTGAGTTCATGATGTTTCTCGATGTTACCGCTGTTGTGTTCTTTGGTTGAATATGGACCATGTGTGGTAGACAATCAGGCAACTATTCACAAAAATTACAAATCTCCAGAGTTGATTTCAAAAACTCAATACTCAAACAAATAAATTGCATTCTAAAGGAATAGTAAATATCTAAATACATTAGAGAAACTCTAATCTACCGACCCGAGGTGAAAGTTAACAGGAAAATAAACAACAATCGCTAATGACCACTATAAAGAATCAGAAGAGAAACTTATCAGTTCTATTTCCATAGAAACCTTTTATAAAAAATTCCCTTCACTTCAAAACAAAGTCTTTATCTCCGATCATTCTTCTAAGAAAACACTAAACTGACAAAAATGCAGCTTCTGTTGACCTGTTTCTCACAGTCATTGCCAGTCAGAGTCCGTAAATCTAAATCGTCGATATCTACATTGTATCAGCATTGTCCAAAACTAAATTTTATTATCGACTTACAAGCTGTTGATCCACAACCAACTAGTTCATCTGTCGACTGTCTCACGTTATTCACTGAATCATTTTGAAAATAACTTCTCATCAGGAACTTTTAGTCTTGTTTTAAATTTGTGTACTAATTATTGCATGTAAATTGAAACTTTGTCTGTTAATTTTGTGACCTATGTCTTCAAGCCCTTTTAAGAGACAATAAATCCGACTGTTTTGTGAATGATTTTACATGCGTTAACTTTTAACTTATTATTATTACTATTGGTATTATTACAAAATTCTATGGTTTAATTGGTATTAGTAAAGTTCAGCTTACAAACAGCTTCTATAAACTGTCATTGATAAAATTTTTACTTTCGAGGCAGTGAATTATTTTATTAGGTCAAATCGTCGCTTTCAGTGTCAAAAGATATATACCATAAAAGATACTTGTCAAAGCAACAAAAAACAACTGGTGCTTTAAGGTTTTCTGTCAAAAAGTAATTAACTTGACTCTTTACACAATGTAACTCACTTATTTAATGATTAGTTATTGAAAAATATAGTAAAACATTTCGATGAATTAATAAAGCATTGTGATATACTTGTTTGCGTAGAAATAACGTAACAAAATATGCACATTTATTTCAATTAATGTAATATTAACCACTAATTTGTGCCAAGTGACTCACTTTATCTGATTCAGTGTAGGTAACCAATTGTAATGAACGTGGTACACTGCGACGTATATATATATATGACTGGATGTCTTGTGGTAAGCTGTTTATTCTGTGTCAGTCGCACCCTTAAGCTGACAAATGTAAATTCCAACAAAGGGTTTCAGATTTCCCTTCTCTGTAATGGCAGTACTACGAGGGCTTTCATTTCCTTACTAATCATTATTATGAACATGAATTACTTCTTCTGTTTTCCTTATCCATCTTTATGTATTTCTGAATAAATCCTCCTGTAAATTTATTTAGTATTATTGTCTCCAAACAAATGAAGAGGTTATGTAATAGGAATAATGCAACATCAAATCTACTAGACAAGATAAGATGGATTGTATTCATGTCAAGGAAGTTAAAATACGTGTGACTAACTTCATATGACTAAGAGCATTCATTTATTCTTGAAACGTACCATTTTAAGTTTGATAAAAATTTCTTTTAACATAGAATTACACCATAACTAAGTGACGAAGTTCCATTCTTACTCAGATGTTGTTATCAGTTATCGAGCTATAGCATTATTTAGGACAATTACTTATTACTGTAACTACACCACTCACTTCTTATTGTTTCTGTTTGACACAGATGCGAATACCTCGTTGTTTCGTGTATGCAAACAGTATTTCTGTCATATCGTGTTACATTTGTACCTTATTTGATGTCTACGTTTTAGATATTGATTACACACCATTCAGTGTTTTACTGATGTTTATTATCATGGCTTAGGAAAGTCTGTTTGAAGTATCTTGGTTAAGAAGAACTGTTTATAGTCCCATTTAGTCTCTGTAATGTATTGTATAATTACCTACTATGGAATTATAGCGCATCTGGAGAACTCAGTACTGAAATTAAAGTCAGTAGCGACAGTCTCAATTAGCTGTTCAAATAATTTATTGGTATGGTAATGTTAATTGCCCATCGACGAATGCATATCATGAGACATTTCCGACCATTATGGTTTTCAAGTATTTTTGTATATTACGTCTTTGCGATATGCTGGTGCATTAAAGAAATATGATATTGCGATATGTTTGTTTTTCAGCTCTTATGTTGCATGATTAAGAGCCTAACATGGTTTCATTCGAAACAGCGCTGCCACCCGATCAGAATGACAACTTTTTGATAGGGAAAGCACACACATAAGACCAAGATAGATTATGCTCCCTGGAGGGAGTTTATTTCTGTAGTGTGAGGAATAAGAGAGAATAACTGTTCAACGCCCATTTACATTCCAGAGTTGTCCATGTAATTTCTTTTCGTGGAAAAACGTTGTAATGTGTTCTGTCGATTTACTGACTGGCATTTTTTTCGAGTTTTGGTTCTTGTGATTAGTCTTTTAAGAACACTATTTTTTCAGTTATTCTACAGCATTTTCTGGGTCTCTACTTTTCCGACAGTAATCTTCCGCAAATATCTTACAAATCATATGTGCTTTAAAAGAATTATATTAAATTTATGAGTATTATATTTTTATATTTATGATGATTTATGTTTGATGTCACACAAAATCGAAGACTTACAAGCGAAAACCGACAAACTGGTCGAAGAAGCAGCCAGCAAAGACAGGACTCCAGGTGAACATAGACAAGACGGAGGTTAGGAAAATAACCAACCAATCAACAACAACAACAGCAGCAATATCCAGCGACAATCGCCATCAACGGCAGGGATTTGAAAGAGGTTACTTCATTCACTTCACTTATCTAGGGAGCATTGTCTCAACTACAAGAAGTCGGAACGGACGAGGATGTCAAATCAAGCGAGGATCGGGAAGGCGAGAAACACATTCATCAATCTGAAACGACCAATCTTAAAGTTTTCGTTACTCAGAATCAACAACAAAATCCAGTCGGATTTTCAATACAAACGTCAAGTCAGTCAGCTCTTCTATACGGATCAGAAACTTGACGGGCGGTTCACAAAGAATATTTCCAACAGGCTATTGCAGACCTTCATCAACAACTGTCTTCGCTGGATCTATACTGAAGATCAGATGGCCGGGTCGGAAAGAATCACCAACAAGAAACTATGTCAGGGAACAAACAAAACAAGAACCAATCGCCAACCAACAAGTATGCAGGAGAAAGTGGAGATGGACTGGACACTCGCTGAGGAGGCCGCCACTGGGTGACATCACGCACGTGTCAGGCCATTGCTCGAGTGGAACCAAGGCGAAAGGGAAGCGGCGAGTGGGACGTCAGTGGAAGGGTGACATGGAGGAGATGGTGTGAAGAGGAGTTGAAAGAGTATGGAGTAACATGGATGTAGGTGAAAAGTACAGCAGAAGACAGAAGCAAGTGGAGACGTGCAGTTGAAGCCCAATGTTCCACTAGGCACCCATGAGAACAGTAATAATAATAATATTTTCATATTCATTTCTTCAAAAGTTTTCAGTGGAATTCATGGTATACTCTTTAGAATGGCATTGTTAAACCAGCAAAGTAGACAAAAGTAGCATCATGGGGTAAATTTGTTAAATTGTAGATAAATCTTTTGCTTCTCATCAATATACAGATAAATAAACCATGTACTGGTACTTTTAATAGCGTAAAATCCGTTTGACAAATTGAATTTGTACCACAGTTGGTCAGAAAAATAAGTGTAATAGTTAGTCTGAAGTTAGCGTATGCGTTTATGTTTCATATAATGACTTTTCAAAAACCAAGAAATTATATTTACATTCCGGTGTTATTTTTTGTGTTTTTGCTGCTTGATTTGCTTGTGAATTCATAAGTTTATGGCTCATTGTTCTGGTTGATACGACTTTGCTTTTAGTCCCTTGTCATAATTATCATTTGAGAATCACTTTTTTAAAGCTGTTTATCTCAAAGGCCTAACTAATTAGAGTAGCAAAATACGTGAGATGATAGTTCACTTCCCTTGATTATCAAAAGTTCACAGCAGTTCACAAAAGGCAATTCAACAAAAAAAGTATTGCCGATCTCAGGAAGCAGTAAGATTTAAACCCACAAGTGTGGCAGTAAATTGATATTTCATTGGAATGTAGACTGTTTATGTAATTTTAGCAACAGTTTCAGTCTCGAAGCAATAACAAAACGTCTTTATTCTGCAACCTTCAATATTTGATAATAAATTTCTCACCAACAGCTTATGTGACTGACTTAGCATCTAAATAATAACTAAGTAAAGTAATTGTAAGCTGCATTAAACTTATACTGTTTATCCATCGACCAGTAGTTACTCGATTATAAATCATAGTCTACCCTTCTTACCTCCATTTTGTTCAAGTTGCAGACAGAAGGAAACCATTTGTAGTGTATTATCATTGAATTAATGATGTTTTTGGTTAGCATTCACGTAGTTGGTTCTGAAGATGGAAAATTAACTACTTTGTCAGTCTTTTATTAGTGTGATACGAAAATCAAACCAATCCTTGCATAACTTTTTCTGTAAATCACTATATCTTGGATTCAAATTATCTCAAATTTCCCATTTATTTGTTCTACTAGACTGAAGTGCTCGACTTTCTGTTTTTACATATATTGGCTCCTAGAACAGACGCATGAACGATGCCTTAAAGTTAAGATGGCGTTATTTGGTTGTGGTAGCCAGCAGTAGAATTCATGACTCTGGTTTCATCCCATTTGGGACGTTTCGCCTGAACACACATGCATTCGCAGTAAGTAGTAGTATTCTTACTGAAGACTCGAACGCAACACTTGTTGTCTCAGAGGTCAAAGGGTTTTCCACTAGACTGTGTAACTTGCATCCTGGATTTAACTGTCAACTTCCATTGATGAAGTGTTAAATCCATGTTAAATCTTTTGTCTAAAGAAAATGCAAGAAATATAATAAGTAGAGTAACTACTTAGAATTTCATAGTTAGCACTGTGATCAATCCAGTTGCTAAGCAGCTGGGATCATTTACAAATACCACCAGTTGGTTTAAATAAAGATTTCGAAATTCTGTGTAAACAAAAGTCACTACTATTCCAGTTATTTGCACACGAAAAACTGCTGCTTATAAGCTCATCAGCTAAACTTCAATTTCGTCTTCCTACTGAATGATGATATCGTCTGTAGGCTAAACTGTCATTTGAAATACAACGCATATGCTTGATGCTTGATCTGTTTTTTAAAATACCAATCCTAAATACTTTTCATCTCTACCATAAAAAGTCAGTATGGTATGTATAAGTGCAAAAAGTGAAAACAAAAATCAGGAATTTTTCATCCAGTTTTATCCATTCTATTTTTGACAAACGTTTTATTTACAAGCATACGCCTGAATATTTAGACTCCTTTAAAAATAGTTGCATAAAATTCCATTTTTCAACAAGAATCATTAATTATTGTGTCTATTAAAAAAATAGACATTGAATTGCAAAGCAAAACGCTCAACGTTTAACACACTAGAAGAAGGAGAAATTTCAAAATGCTTGTAAAACATGCAGAACATCTATTTTTGTAGAATAGTAAAATGGTATCAAAATGGATACGGTTTATACCACACGTCTCTTAAGTATTTTTCTGAATGTCAGATAATGTTTATAAATAATCCTAAAATTCACACGATACCGACAGATAAGACACTGACTGTACTGAAAATGTATTACTACAATTATACATTATATACCCAACAAATTTCATGTTCACATTAGCAGTTTATCGATTTCAAGTTTTTAAAGAGTCAAAATACCCCCTTCATTGTTTCTTTCTAACGTAAATTTTCAATAGTGATAACCTCCAGCAACTTTTTAATAAGCTTTTTTCTGTTATGTAGTTCTTGAGAGAATTCCATTCGACATTACAGTAACTTAAAATTTTATTCACATGGCTGTCTTTAGTCAAAGCACAGAACAAAACAAAAACTAAATAGAGACAAAATTGTAGAGTTAAGTGGTCAGGAGAAAGGTAGGTGCATCTATTTTTCAACGCAGGATCTGGACTTCGCCGATGATATATGTTTGATTTCTCACAAACCGGAAGATATGCAAGTGAAAAGCAACAAGTTCGAAGAAGAAGCATCAACGATAGGACTTCAGGTGAATATAGTGAAAACAGAGGTGACGAAAGTTCCTGGTCAACAACAACAGCAACAACAACAACAACAGACAACAATCAGCTAGCATAAATGAGAGGAACCTGAAAGAAACAAACTCCTTCACCCACCAACCTGGGAAGCATCGTTTCAACTACAGGCTAACGGAACTGACGAGGATATCAGAGCCAGAATCGGAAAAGCCAGACAAGCTTTCATTACTCTCAAGTCTGTATGGCGGTCAACATCACTCCTCACCATCGAAAATAAGATCCGGATTTTCAACTCCAATGTGAAGTCAGTCAGTGCTACTGTAGGGATCAGAGACTTAACCAGCGCGTCATAAAGAGCATCTCAAACAAACTACAGACCTTCATTAACAGTTGTCTTCGCTCAATACCACTCAAGATCAGATGGCCGGCCAGAGAAGATCAGGAACAGGGATCTCTGGGAGCGAGCGAACCAACCCAGCAGGAACCGATTGTGAAACAAATAGGCAGGAAGAAATGGAGATGGGTTGGCCATACGCTGAGGAAACCATCAAGTGACATCACACGCCAGGCCACTGCTCGAGTGGAACCCGAAAGGGAAGCGGCGAGTTGGTCGATAGTGGGATGATGACTTAGAGGAGGTCATGTGAAGAGGAGATGAGAGCATGTGGGCAGACTTGGAGCCGGGTGAGAACACTAGCAGAGAACTGAACGCAATGGAGACACGCGCCTGTAGCCCTATGTTCCTCTAGAAACTAAAGGAGATAATAATGACTTACACGTGGATAAATTTTCATTGACAGTTTATACACTTGCGTAACAAGATTTGGTAACAAATACAACAGAATATTAGTTCTCTGTAATCAAAGAAAAGTATTTCGTCTGAACATTTAAAAAAAATATTTTGAATCTATTTAAGTCCAAGAAATATTTCTACATTCAACACTAAGCTTTTAAGTGAGACTTATAGGATAATAAGTTGCAATAAAAATAGGTAGGATATTTTGATCTCATAATAAAGCATGTTAATAACTGATTACTGAGTGTGTTCTTCTCTTGATCTTTTCACCAAGAGATCAAAGTTCCAAGCTCATGGTTCAGTAAGCTTGGACATTCACACATGAAAAACTTTGACGTATCGCGGTTGTTTCTATAAACTTATATAACCAGCTTATATGATATGAGAATAAAATTCTGTTTTCAAAGTTTGTCTTATCAGTTTTACTTGTTTACCACTTAAAGAAGAACAGATCTTCACAGGAAAACTGAGAACCTTTTTAACTATTCCCTCCAAACTTTTTCGATCCAAACAGTTTACATAATTAACTTGTTTGATAAGGTATCTGCGTATTGTGATCTTAAATGACAGTCTGTTAATTTGTAGTGCTGATATATTGAGTCTTTTCTATGAGTTAGATGTATATTTACAATGAACAATCAACATGCGGTCTTCTTACCCATCATTTGAGGTTGTTAAGCTGGATAGACTGCAATCTTTTAGCACTAAGTGAAACTTTTCACCACCTTATTACTACAACTTTAGCAATTTCTTAATAGTAAGTGCCGTGTCATCAATAAAATACCCAACTACTCTGAACTACATATCTAAAATAATTTGACTTGAACTACGGAATATACATATGGGATCATAGGAATTATTAAACAGATGGTTGCAACGATGAAACCTTTCTTTTCGACGAAGTCATCAACTAGGCTGTACATTCGTGTATTTATGATAAACGGATGCGAAAGTTTCAGAGTAATTTCCGATCAAGAGGCAAATTAGTAAAAATTACAATTAGGAATTAAAATGGCATAATAAAACAGGGAGGGGGCGAAGATAAAACTCAAACAAAGTAGCATCCTAATTACTGAGAAGGTTTACATATTGTGTAATCATGGGCAAGAAATGTAGAAATTACAAAATAGACAAGATGTTTGGATAGAAAATCTAGTGCGATCATAACTAATGTGACGAATAATTGTTTATGCAATTAGCGATTAAATATATAGAAATAATATAAAAAAGAAATAGACAGGAAGTTCAAATATGAAAAATTCGTGGAGTAATAATGATTAACAAAAACTTAAAAATAACATGAATGCACAGGAAGTTTGGATAGGAAAGGTAATGGGACAGTTGCTGTTAAAAGAATTACCTGTTTATTATGGCCATGGCAGGTACAAGGGTCGGGTGTATTTCTTTTGGATACATGGCGTTGGTTCGAGCTTTTGGATGGCTATTGCCTCGGCTGTGCCCAGATGTCTTAATTTTACTCCCTTTGATAAGTTTGATTGAATCATGTATATGATTTTGAAGGATTTTTCGAATGACGCTGAATGTCCTGAATTGATCAGATGTTCTGTCACTGAACTGTATTCACACCTTCGACATCCCTTTACTAGCCTGACTGGATAGTGTTCACGAGCGCGTTTTTCAAGTTAGGGCATTGTACGACCGATGTACTCAGCTTCGCATGAGCAAGTAAAGTGGTATATGCCCGTTGAGATGGCCCAGTGCGACAGCTTGTCTTTCGCGTTCTAGTTGAACACTTCCTTGCAGGAAAACGTTAGTCGTAGGCTCGCGACGAAGTATGTTTTCCTCGGAGATTCTCAAAGGCGTTTGCGGAGGATTTCTGCTTCAATGTCACCTTTGAATTTCGTCCTGAAGAAAATACTTCTGCTAAATCTAGAATTCAAAGATGGCTCTTCGTTATGGTAACAGCACGGCACTTTGCAATTCGCACTGAGTAGTATACATAATTGCGATATATTATTACTGTTCATATTTAGTCACCTACTCTCTTTGCAGTAAAATCATGATTTTTCAGAATATTATTTCTTAGAATTCTGTCCATCGCTATTAAAGTCTTAGATTAGAACCGATCATTTGTTGCGTTAAGCAGTTGGTCAGGTGATATCGCAGTTTGTAGAGTCTGACTGATAAATAAATGTTTTTGTTAATTTGGCATTATTTTGTAGTGATCGGAAAATAAAAGGTGACATCATTAATTTGTTAGTGACTTTCACACGAAACAGAACTCTGAGTCATATATAGCAATAGTATTTAAGAATTAATTTCTTATTGTGGTAGTAGTGTAACTTATAGAAGAAAGTTTCAATCTGTATCTCTAAAGAATCGTTGCTTATTTACTCACTCTCTCGCCTCCTGTGGTTATTAGGTAGGCCTATATGTATCTTATGCTTTATATATTTTTAAAAAAACTTCAGGGAATTTCGAAATGAAACAAACCTTTCAATCCCAGTTGAGGAAAAATCTGTTATTTGCCTGGATGCGAGCAGCAGTTTTTTGGTTCAACTGTTCTCTTGTGTTTGAACCATTGCAGTTACTGAGCTTAATGATGAAATAATGTCCAAAGTGAAGAGAACCTTTTGATTATATTGGCTTACATAAAGCGTATTAGTTAATTCTTCTCATCTCGATATAAGTATAACTCAGTGTAAAAGGTGTGTGTATGTGACGAAATCCCACTGGTTAACACATTTCATGGGCTGAAGTGAATAACAATAAACATTTTCATGTGTACTAAACATTGAGAATCTCCAGTGTACTAATTCCAGGTCACATGTTTGCAAAGTGGATCATTCACCCTATTATGACACTTCATTTGGCCATTAATGGTTTCAAATGCTCTTCCACTTAATTCCTAATGACGAAATACACAAAAACAAAGATCGTGTGAAAAAATTTCCTGCGATTTTGGCCAACGTTATATTTAATTAAAATAATAGCCAGGCTTTAGGCATAATTAGGTCAAATCATTTTCCACACCGTCGATAGTTGTCACCTATTATGTTGTCCACACCATCGATGACATGTTACAGCATGATATGTTTTTATTTCATTAGTAACATGTCCGACAAATTTTTCTGCCTATAACTAAACTAAACTGATGATGAAATCACTCAGTATATTCTGGAGTTAGCAAATTACTGTTATTATAATGGGTGATGATGCAACGTGAAAAGTAAATCTTGGTTGCAGAAAGATTTGAACCAGACTGCTAGCCCGTTGCCCCACCACATAAAGTGCTATACCTATTTACCTCGAGGTGACATTCGACTCCAAAAACTGAGAGCTTCTGTGGCTACAGCTGGTTATGAAGATAAAGGGACCACTTTATGCTTTTACAAACGTTCACGAAATGCAGATATGACAGGTTTTGAGTATAGATGTCTTCGTTTAATTTCTCACTTTATGTGAAGCAATATGACATGGTTCCATCTCTTACAATGGCACATATGTATCGACTCTTCACCGTCTTCATCGATCTTCCCGTAACCATTCTTTCCCTCTCGTACATCTTTATCCATTTTTAGTTTAATCATACTTTCTTCTGCGTTTATGTGTTTTTCTGAGATGATCTAACTCACTTCTTAGGTAGATTCCACGTTAGGTAAGGTCAGTAAGCCAGTTTAACTTGGGGTTATGGATATGAATAAGTTGAATACTATAACAATCTTATACTAAATTTCACCAACATCCGTCAAATATTTTACTGAGCATTCTAGTGTTAGTTTGCAGGAATTTGATTGGTTACAGGATTTCATCATGAGCTGACATTAGTTAGAGAACCATTGGAAAGCCTGTGAGTAGTAGACAACTATTTCGTCCTAGTTTGGGACTCTTCGTCAGCACGCACCCACCGCCAGGGTTCGAGCCCAGGACAATCTGGTTACAAGGCGAGCTCATATACTATTTAGCCACTGGGACCCGATCCAATGGCCAGTTCATGAATTCTAACTTCTGCCAATTCACGACATAGAGCGACCCCTAGCCAATGTCTTCGGCGAGTATTTGTCCTCACACCCTACTGGTCACGACTTTATTGAGCATCCTGTTATTAGCCAAGCTATTTAGTATCTTATTTTGTTGTGTCTACTAGACGACATTTTTCTTTTCAGTATGACTGTTGACAGATAGTCGTCACCTTATTGGTGTATCTAATAATACTGTCTATATATTTCCTAAGAAGTCAGCCAAGGCCTGCATGCTGCTATCATTATCGCCACTCTTACAGCTTGTTCTACTGCCTGCCATTAGGTAATATAAAAAAAACCCTGGAATAATTCACCCTTATTCGGTGCATCCTTATTCATCAATTTTATATTTATAAACTTTATAAAGTGTGATATACCCGTAAAAAAGGTTTATTGAAAAAAAATTCATGTTTAGTCTGGTTAAATGTGAAATTATTCCTTTTAGCCTACTTGACAGAGCCTAAAAAAGTGAGATAAAATACTGGAAAAATAATTCAGTTATACACCTTGTATTATTTTTAAGCCCATAGCAGCAGCTAACCGGTTACTATGACTATTTGTTCGCCCATAGGAATCTCAGTGAACCGTAACAACAGAAAAAAAGTTGGTGTAATTGCGGTAATAAAGTAGACTGTATTGATTTTTATTTATGCTATTTTATTAGGGTCATTCTAAGTATTTATTGTTTTCAGCCGGAAGTAGAAAATGTTTCTACCACATTTAAGCCTATGAAAATTGCACTCAATATTTCATGTTCGTAGTTGATAGATGAGGAGATTATATATATGCTATCACCAATGATCTTCCTGATTGCAGTAGATTGGATAATGCGACAGACAGTGGGCAATGAGGAAATAGGCATAAAATGGACTTACACAAAGAACTTGGAGGATCTGTACTTCGCCGATGATATATGTCTGATTTCCCACAAAATGGAAGATATGGAAGTGAAAATCAACAAATTGGAAGAAGAAGAATCCAGATGAGATTGGACTTCAGGTGAACATAGAGAAAACAGAGGTGATGAAGATTCCTGGCCAACACCAACAGCAGCAACAACAACAACAACAGACAACAATCAGCCAGCATAGATGGGAGGAACCTGAAAGAAACAAACTCCTTCACCCACCAACCTGGGAAGCATCGTTTCAACTACAGGCTAATGGAACTGACGAGGATATCAAAGAAGCAAAGATCAGGAATGCAAGACAAGCTTTCATTACTCTCAAGTCTGTGTGGAGGTCAACATCACTATTCAGCATCAAAAATAAGATCCGGATTTTCAACTCCATTGTGAAGTCAGTCAGTGCTACTGTATGGATCAGAGACTTGGCGCGTCATAAAGAGCATCTCAAACAAACTTCAGACCTTCATCAACAGTTGTCTTCGCTCAATACTCAGGATCAGATGGCTGGCGAGAAAAGATCAGGAAGAGGGATCTCTGGCAATGAGCGAACCAACCCAGCATGAACCGATTGTGCAACGAATAGACGGGAAGAAATGGAGATGGATTGGCCATCCTCTGAGAAAACAAACCATCAAGTGACATCACTAGACAAGCCATAGCTCGAGTGGAACCCGAAAGGGAAGCGGCGAGTTGGTCGTCAGTGACAGGGTGGGGTAACTTGGAGGAGGTGATGTGAAGAGGAGATGTAAGCATGTTGGCAGAGAACCGAAGGCAATGGAGACGCGCGGCTGAAGCCCTATGTTCCTCTAGGAATTTAAGGATATAATAATAACTATATATATATATATATATATATATATATATGACGTGAGGATAATTCATAGGTTGACTTTTTGTTTGAGCTCTGTACAAAAAAGGAATGTGCTGTCTTTCTTTGAGGATTACTTTCTTTTTGCTCACTTTTAAGAACTTGAAGCCAGGAATTCCTTGGAATTTGTGTCAAATTTAATTATTGATTAGATGAAAAGCGAATATGAAGTTGTACGATGAACAGAAGAGCACCAAAGGAAACAATACCGTTTTAGCAAGTATTTTGATTTTGAATCAGGCCAGTATGTCTGTTTTAGTTTTTCTTATCGACTATGTAGTATTTAGTCAGTTATTTAATGAAAAATAGACCAAAACAAATCCCACTAAATAAAAAAATGAAATGTAGTTAAATACAGAATTTGATATGTTTTTTTCTATAGTTTGTTTTGTAAGGGTTAGTTATATTTTTACGAGTTGATCATGGATTGATATCAGTTAGAGAACCATTGAAAACCAGGGAGTACTGGACAGCTTCTGTTTCATCCTGGTTTGGGAATCATCAGCAGTACGCACCCACTGCCAGGAGTCGAACCCAGGACCTTCCCGTTAAAAGCCAAGCTAGCTAGTATACCATTCAGCCACTGGGACCCGATTCAATGGCTCATGAATTCTAACTTCTACCTATTCGTGATTTAGCGCGACCCCAACTATTGTCGTTGGTGGGACATCCATCCACACGTGACATCTAATTGGACCTCACTGGTCACGACTTCTCACTAGAACTCAGGAAACTCCAGCCTGTAGCAAGTCACTAGCCAGCATCAGTTTGGTTTGTAAGGGTTAGTTATGTTTTTACGAGTTGATTACGGATTGATCCTTTTCTTTGCTTCCCCAGTTGAACACAGGGCTTCAAGCTAGAGCTCTGAAGTTCCGATAGCAGTGGTGCTTATTATTCTGGGATGGGGTTGCCTGCCTCATGCCCAACCTTCCCTCTTTACCAGTCTTATTACTGGTCTAACGAGGTAAAGCAGTGCGTTGGCGGGGATCGAACCCCGGACTGCATGAGGTGCGGTTGGCGAGCATTCTACCACTTTGCCACCGACGCACTGTTATTACGTTTAATATCTACCTGTCGGTGCAATTCGTAATCAAAAGTCAAAACTTTTAAATACATTAGTTTGATGTAGAGATCAGACTAACTTTATTTATTCATTAACTCATTCCTTATGAGTTATCAGTAATTATCAACGGAAGACTCAAGATCTTTGAGGTGTGTAATTACCCAGCTGTTTTCTATATAGACCTACTGATAAGGGAATGTGAAATCGATTCCGTTATCCAGGTAAGACGGTCATTTGAGTTGCTCAGTCATAATCACATTTTGAAGAATAGATTTTAGAATTCCTCAGTGAAATACGTACTCTAATATCTAACTTTTGAAAATGTACTTTCTTCGACTTTAACTTTAAAACACTAGTATTGTAAGAAGGAATTTATATTGTTTGGCAATTAAAAGGGAGAATAATACAGGTTTTTATTCGTTTTCGTTCGTCTTCGTCGAACTTGTACACGATCGAACCATTCGCGCCTTCGAGTTGCCCACCAATGGCGACCAAGGCCAATGTACCAACGTTCACTGTTCACTTCCATTGACAACATTGGTATTTAGAAATTAAGTGGATGACACCAACATCATATGCTTTAGTGGTGTTTCAAAATCAGCGCCCTAGAGTGTTTGAAATTTGATGACCGATTTTATGTGTCACATCACAAATTTAACGGAAAAGAGCAGACATTTTAATACACACGTATACAAAATCAGGCTGTTTAAAGCTTTATTAGTCTTTTAAATATCCTCATTATGTGAGTTCTTCCGATTTTTGTTCACTACGCATTACCTTTACGGGTACAACAGAATGTCAATATTATTAAAAATATAGCAAAAAATATTCATTCAGACATCTATAAAACACAAAATAATTGAACAAAGAATATCCTTTTCGATAAATTTCTCTTCTGGCTCTACAATTACCTTTATATTTGTTTATATACATAGAATATTCTAGATTAGTAGTCAATAACAATATTATTGTGCGTCGGTGGCATAGCGGTTAGGACGCTCGCCAACCATCCACATGGTCTGGGGTTCGATTCCCGGCCGACGAACTCCTTTACCTCGCTAAGCCAGAAATGATGCTGGTAAAGAGGAAAGGTTGGGCATGAGGCTAGCAACCCCATCCTGTGAAATGAACACTGCTACAGAAACTTCAAGCCACTAGCTTGAAGCCCTGTATTCCACTGGGAAACGTGAATGAAAAAAAACAATGTTGGTGTCTTTTAAATACTATCGATTTCTAAAGTATGATCAATGCAATTGCAGTTCAATAAAGATGCTTAAATAATAATAATAACAATAGAGAAAAATAGTAAATAGAATATCAACTAAAATTAGGAAAATTCCACAAAAATTCAGGATCATTCAAACCTAAATGCCCAAAGTAAGAATAATGTCTGAACTAACTTCTTTTGGATGCACAAGTTAGGCTTGTTAATCATGGATCCCCACAGCTTCAGTAATATTTAGTAGTTGAACTCTACTTACGAATCTCAATTTTGCCTTAAGAGTTCGACTACCGAGTATTGCTGAAGCCGTGGGGATCCATGATTAACAAGCCTAATTTGTGCATCCAAAAGAAGCTAGTTCAGACATTATTCTTACTTTGGCCATCTAGGTTTGAATGATCCTGAATTTTCGTGGAATTTTCTTAATTTTAGTCGATATTCTATTTGCCATTATACCTTTATTATTATTATTATTATTATAATTTAAGCATCTTTAATGAACTGTAATTCCATTGTGATCTTACTTAACAAATCGATATTTAAGAAACACTAATATATTGTTATTGACTACTGTTCTAGAATATTCTATGTATATAAACATGTGGATGTAATTGTAGAGCCAGAAGAGGAATTTTTCGAAAAGGATATTCTTTGCTCAGTTATTATTAAAATATATTAATTAGTAACTGTACTGACAATGTTTTCTTCCAGTTTCAAAATGAAAACACTTTTTGAAACTAATTAATCCCCATGACACTTCAAAACTGATGATAACGAAGTGTTATCGATCAATAATCAGACAATGATACATATTTAAAATATCAGAGGCGGGTTATTCAACAGACTATTGAATCTACAGTTCACATATTGAAAAAAAATTAGTTCTTCTCTTTAATTTTATGCAGTTGTTGTGTACATCATCGTTCATTGAAATGAATCTTCACAATGATCGATAGTTAAGTAAAAGTTTTTCAAAAGGACATTATTGCTTCAAGAAAGAAAACAATATCGCATCATGAATACTTTCAGGTCATTTGATATAAGATATTCAAATTCTCTCAGAAGTCAATGTGAATATATGCATATTTATTTATACATCAAATTTATGAGTTATTTTTCTGTTTTACAAAACTTTCGTGAGAATAACTGACTCTATCACTTCATGTTGTTACGAAAACCAAACTTTAAAAAATCGATATCACAAATCTAAATTTAACATTTTATGTGCTAATAAATTCACTGTCACTATTTGTCATTATTGATTGTAATGATGAGAGTAATAAAAGGAAGATAATGGCATATTACTCTCTTTACATTAATGTTCTAGAAAATTGAGCTTTTTGGCAAGTGAATTAATCATCAACATTTTTGTGATGAAAAGTAATTGAAATTGAAATGGTATTTTATAATAAATATTCAAAGAAATAAAAGACATACGCGCGCCATATTTGTCCGATTCATTGAAGATATGTTTGTGTAATATTGTGCTCTTAAATTCCTAAGGTCGATGCTCTATGCCAGTATTAGCGTCTTACTTAGAAGATAGTGTAAAGTACCCAATAGGACGTTAGAGAGAAGAGAACACGAAGTTCAGCAAAGATGTTATTCTTTTCGGCGATTTCATTTCATCGCATTTAAATACATAATTTCGCATTGATAAAGTTTTTTTTTTTACTTGATTCCACACAACTACGAAGGCGAATAAAAGGTGACGATCGTTTTCAACTTGATATGGTTTACGAGAGGCTTAGAAACACAAAAATTACGCAGGATTAGAATATAATTGTATAGACACCTGTCATTCATTATAATCCAGTGTAACTTTTGTTTCTAAGCCTCTCGTAAACCATATCAAGTTAAAAATAATTGTCAACTTATATTCGCCTTCGTAATTATGTGAAATCAAGTTAAATTAAATTGTATCAATGTAAAAATTATGTATTTAAATGCGATTGTACAGCTTTTGAAAATAAAATCACTGAAAAGATATCTTTACTTAAAAGAAACTATCACTGTAAAAAGTCGTATTTTCCTACCTTCGTTGTCATTACTTAGTTACATCAGTCTTGAAACTGGCATACAGTAAAATATGGCTGTAATTCATTTTAGTTCCATTGATTCGCGACTGGACCATACGATGTTTGTATCAAGAAAGCATCTATTCAACTTAACGAAAAAAAACAAGAACAGTCACAAGTGTTATCTTGAGTTGATACGACCTCAAAGATATCTGAGCGTAGTTCATCTCCTCAGCCAAGAGAATTTGAGGCTTTTTATGAAATCAAAGATTAATTCATAGGTAACAGTTCAATCCATCTAGCTAAGCCTATGTGCGTGAATTATTCATTCAGTAGGCAAGGCTCCTAATATTCAAGGACGACTTACTATGTGGTGATTATCGATAAAAACAATTTAATTTTCAAGTACTGGTTTTGATTGCATGGAGGATTTCATCATGAGCTGACATCAGTTAGAGAACCACTGGAAAACCTGGGAGTACTGGACAACTGTTTCTTCAGCTCAATTTGGGACTCTTCAGTAGTACGTACCCACTACGTCGTGGTCCGAACCCAGGACCTCCTGGTTACAAGGCGAGCTCGTAGACCATTGAGCCACTTGGACCCGATCCAATGGTCCTTGAATTATAACTTCTGCCAATTCACGACATAGCGCGACCATTTCACAATGTCTTCTGCAACGAGTTACTGCTGTACCTTACTGGTCACGGCTTCTCTGTGTTTCACACTGGTGCTTCAGGAGATTTATATTTGTGAATAATTCTATGTTCTTGGAAGAAATTTCAGTATAATTTGGAACTCCTTTGATTAATTTTTATATTTGTTCACACACCTGCACTAATCTTTTGTTCAAGCGTATCTTGAATTGTATCTGTGAAAACTGATGAGACCTAGGAATTTACTATTTGCGTTAGCTCAACTGAGCATTGTTTCTTTATTTAACAACACGTGATACTTTAATACTCCCATTTCATTACTAGTTAAACAAGTAATTGACTGGACAGGTTTCTAGATACCTCATATTGATGGATTTGGTTTACCAAAAATCATAATTATTTAATGTTTGATGCTACTAGGCCGCAGCCGTTGGTAACGAAATCTTTCCCCTTACTTTTATTTAGCCTATGACGTAACCTATCCTGCTTCTTTTTACTGCAGTATACTTATGAATAGAAATTTTTGGGGTAACCATTATTAGTCTGCTTGGTGATGGAACTATTGGATTCCTTCTTGATCAAAATGTGGTTCAGTCGGCAAAATTTTATAGTAACTTGACAAGATGGTTTTATAACTAGTAAATAGCATTAAATCTTTTCAGTAGACAAATTGCAGTGTTTTATAAGCCATTTTTCGTTATGCATATTGCATTTATTAGTTGAGTGGCGCGAAAATGAGTACCATGATGTCTTTCAGATTTAAAAATATATTACAAAGGCTGTAAACAATCCGGTTTAGTGGTAAAATGTAAGACTCTGTGTGCAGGTTACGCTGAATAACTGTCAACAAACCTAATTTGTTCAATTTTCCCCGTTGAATGATTGAGCGGAAATGTATTGCTTCTGTTATCATGTCAGATTTCGGTGCGGACACTTCGAGGATGTCTGAGGCCAAACATTCCAGTGCAACCATTTAACAGGAAAATGAAGGAATTAACTTCAAGAAATAATAAATGATACCCAATGTACAAGAGCTGGCTGTCGCGGTCTAAGTGGTCTGTTGAATAGTGCTTTGGTGTCTGGGATGACAGGTACTAGGTTCGAGTTTCGGTGGGAACACCATCAATCACTGGAGGCTGCAGATACATCCATCTGACGAGTCCCAAATAGGATTCCCCTGCTAGTCACCATACACCAAATTTCTTATAAACAAACCTTTTAGCATATTCAAAAGTTACTTAAATATTCGCCAACTGAATGAAGAGGATTTATCCCACAATTGTCATTGATATTTTCATATGAAGCCTTTGAAAATTGTTCCCGGTGTTTACAGATATCAATAATTTTAAGCATACATATAATTATTTTGAAGTGGTCTCCAAAAGAAGAAAACTGTTAATTCCTCTTCAAAATAACCAACATAATTTTTTTTAAACTAATAGTTTTGCTTATAAGTGTGTTTTTATTCAGTAAGTATTATTCTGTCCCTTCCCGAAACTAGCTGCAGAAACTCTTCTGTATGTTTAAAAGAACCTCGTCGATTGTAAGCATTTAAACCTAAGTAAATACACAACTGGAAGTGAATTTTATGCATGATGCATATAACTAACTAGATTAGTTCAAGTAATTTATTCCTACTTACTTAACTGTGATGATAATATTAGTTTTGAGCTCCTACCTCTTGTTAAATTTTCCTTCTTGTGGTTTTATCAATACACTGTGCATTCGACTTCATCTGCTTTACCGTAAATTTTGAATCCTAAATTATTTATCTATTATTTTATTAAACCGTGCGTCAGTGGCACAGCGGTTAGGACGCTCGCCGACCATCCACATGGTCCGGGGTTCGATCCCCAGCCGACGAACTCCTTTACCTCGCCAAGCCAGAAATGATGCTGGTAAAGAGGAAAGGTTGGGCATGAGGCTAGCAACCCCATCCTGTGAAATGAACACTGCTACAGAAACTTCAAGCCACTAGCTTGAAGCCCTGTATTCCACTGGGAAACGTGAAGTAAAAAAAACAACAACAAGAAGTTTTATTAAACCAGTTTTACTCTTACTAGGATCGGTAACCAATTTTTCTTCTTTACTATCCATAATTCTATAGGTATTCTTGTTAGACTCAGTAATTACATCTCATTGAAGTTCAACAGTGAAATACGCAAGGTCAAATTTTTTCTGATGTATGATTTTTTTTATTCTGTTTGCAGGAACAAAGTAATTCACTGTGATTTGAAACCAGAGAATATTTTACTACGACGTGCAGGAAAGAGTAAAATCAAAGTAATCGACTTTGGATCAAGTTGTTATATTAATGAATGTCCATACAATTACATACAATCACGTTTTTATCGTGCACCAGAAGTCATTCTTGGTCTACCATACGGTACACCAATTGATATGTGGAGTTTGGGATGTATTCTGGCTGAATTCATAACCGGTAAGTTGTATTTGATTGACTTACGTGTTAGTATGCTAAAATTAACAAACTTGCTTAACTTTGTATTATTTTATTTGTATATCAGATTTTGAAACACAGAAGGTTAATGTCCTGTAATAATCACGTAACCTCAGTTGGCATTTTAGCATGACTAGGAAATGGTGTTGAACTAATTACTGTTCGAATTATTTAATATGTTTGTGATATACGTGCACAACTTAGTCACTGTGGGTGTGTGTACTCTTATAATAACTTTTTTTTTATTAGATATTTACTGGATGACGTTTCGAACACAGTCACATCATTTGTGCGTCGGTGGCACAGTGGTTAGGACTCTCAACGACCATGCACATGGTCCGAGGTTCGATCCCCTGCCGACGAACACCTGATATCTATGGTCGGCCTGCAAAATTTGGGCTACCGATATCACATGCTGAAAATTCCATACTTGTACCAAAAATACGGTGTGGAATCAAGCTGTTATCAAAATTGAATAATTCATAACTGCAGAACTTCGAAAGTTAATTTTTAACTTATTTAAAACATACGACAAATGGGAGGGAATAAAGTGGACTATACAGCTCAAGTTTTAAAGTTGTGCAATTATAACTGACACAACTATAAACAATAAATTGTGTTCTAAACGTCATCCAGTTAATAATACTGTTTCACTGTCTGATATATCCAATAAACGAAATTAATATATCTAATCATGCTTTGTTATATTTAAAGTGTCCAGAGTATCTCAGAATAAATAGTCTGTAGCTAGAAGTGATATAATCTCATTCAAACCAAATACAATGCATTATTCAACCCATATTTTTTGGCGAATGCATTAAATACGGTTCTACATGCCTAAACTGAGATTGACAGAATTCTGGTTCGAAAAAGTAAGAAGATATTTGATATATCTGGTAACACACGAACTAAGAACCTATTGCTGAACAAATACGTAGAAGAAACTAGAGGTGGATTGGACACAACTCACGTTGATGAGACGATCGAATGACATAGCACATAATGGAGGCCATCGCCAAAGTGAAATCCTAATGGGATGACTAGGGCGTGTATCTGAGTGTGACATGGAAGAGATCGTGTGAGGATGAAATGAGAGATTTTGGGCAATCTTGGGCCCAGCTAAATAGGAGAGGTGAAATTGGAACAAAGTGGAAATGTGTTGTTGAAGTCCTGTGTTCCACCCAAAACCCAAACAAACAGTAATAAAATAATAATTCTTCATCACTCATTATTATTATTCTTTAAGGTCCTGAGTGTAACATAGAGCTTCAACAGTGTATTCGCGCTTCATCCTGTTTTCTGAAGTTAGTTTGAAGTGGCTCCAAAAATATCCAGAAGCTTTCATCTGCTATTCAGACGGTCTCCTCAGTGTCACACTTGGACTCCCATCCGCGTAGTTCGTCAATGGAATTTCACTCCAAGGCCTGCATTAGCGCTCAACAGTCTCCTCAGCATTGGATTGATCTATCTCTACTTTCTTCTGCATATTTGTTGTTCAATACAAGTTCTTGCTTGGTTCTGATCCTGGTTGTATTTTACATTTTGCGTGTATCTGAAACGATACCTCCTAGAAAAGGGAAAAAAGTAACCTTCTCCTAATACTTCTTGCTGATATTGAGTGATTGGTGCTTGCTTTTATTGGTTAGGTATCTTCATCGCCTCTGTCATCACTAGGTCCACTTGAAATTCTGTGTTCGATAACTGTTTCTTCTGCAAACTTGTTGGTTCCTGCCTGTAAGTCTTTTTATTTGTATGACATTAGACCTCATATAGTCTACAGTCTTCTTGTCGGCCCAGAGTCTGCCTGCCTTCTCGCTCCCCATGGTGTTCCTCATGATGATCCAGTCCATCACAATCAGAAATATCACTGATGATGTTAGGCAACTTCAGAAACATAACAAAAGATCTAAAGATCTCATAATAGCATCTGCATCAATAAATGGTCTACTTACCCAGATGTAACTTTGTGATCAAAAAAGTGTAGTGATGTGATACAGGCAATGTGTGCTGACGGAATATTATTCTCACATATTCCCACAGTTCAATTTGGGATTAGCAACACAATACGATATATCTATTTGAACACTTTATTTGATGTTAGAGACAGAATACTTTTCACACTTTTCATACGGCACTGGCAACAGAATACTATGTATATTTGAACATTGCATTTCATGTCGTTTGATGTAAACCGAAATCACATGCTCGGTGATTGGTTAAAGAATATAAACTGTATAGATATGAACAGAGGCTTGATCAATGGAGAAATATACCTTGGTTCTTGTGTCCTGCCTTTTGTTGTTACAATATGACTGTTTAATCTACTTGGTGTATGCACCGTGCGGCATTTATGCTTACCATTCTGATATCAGATAAACCAGGAATGATGATTAGAATATTGACGATTTCCACTCTGAAAATATGTATCTTGCACACACCACTAATTGGATTCTTCTTTCAACTGAATAAGAAGCATGACTGTGATAACAATTTTTAAAAGTGAAAATACTTCCTCTAATCGAATAACAAAAGTCATATGAAAAATGAATTGAAAATATGCGCACTACAGAAACCACAGAGATGCATATCGCATATTTCATTTCAACTATAATTCAAACAATGTTGAAATTTTCTTTCGTGCGTTTTGTTTTAGTGCATAAAAGCATTTGAATTGATGTATCTAATAAGAGGAGAAATTGGCATAGGTTTTTGATAAATTTGTATTTATTCACAGAAGTTAACACACACATGCGATTAAACAAGTTAATAAAAGAAGCTAAGAAAGGCAAATACGTCTTGGATACATTGAGATATTGCGCCTGATATTATTTATTTATTTTCAAGTAATCTACGCGAGTTCAAATGCGTGCAGATGAGCACGTCGTACTAATTGGCTCAGAAAAGTGTAATTAAGAGTATTCTCTGAGCTGGTTGGTTTAGTTGCGGAGCTTTCGTCGTCCTTCTGGACAACACCCCCTTTCAGCGCAATATCTAGCATAAAGTGAAATGGTTTACATTTCTTTATGAGTGATATAACTGCGTCTCCCGGTAACCATCTTTACATATGTATTGACTTGGATTTCAAAATTTCTGGTCACCCGATTTACTCTTTATTAGTTGGTAAATTTGGTCTATATTAACGTGTTTGTTAATTGCATATTCGTTTGAGTAGCAGACTTATAGGTATTCCCTGGCACTTTTGGTGTTTCCTCTGTCCAAGATTTCGACAGATGGTTACCGGGAGACACAATTATATCACTCATGAAGAAATTTAAATCCTTTCACTTTATGGTAAATATTGCGCTGAAGATGTTGTCCAGGAGGACGATAAAAGCTCCACAACTAAACCAACGAGCTCAGAGAACACTATTAATTGCAAGTCATTCACCTGAGCTACAAATCTTCTCTGTTATTTCAGAAAAGTGTGTCTTATAACACAGGACAGTTGAAAACAGGTAACGAGTAAGAAAAGAACTTTCAGAAGTATTTATCATATGTGTAGCAAACATGAATTTCTATAAGGTCATATGTCAAGCAAGTAGAGAAAAAAGCTGATCAATCTTTATACGAAGAAGGCTTATTGAGCCTAGAGACATCATTTTGTATACAAGATCAATACTAACCACACCTGCATGTCTAGAACGCGTACTGTTTGCCCACTATTTCTTATATGGTGAATTTCGAATAAGCAAATAGTCTAAATTCGTAAGGTATTGACCAGTAGACGCTGACTGTGTTTAGAGCTAAAATTGAAAGTATTATAGTCAATATTTCTTTTTAGGACTTGTTAATTTAGTCTTGAGTCAGATATTTTTCCTTACTGTTTGACCATTGAGTCTATGTTGATTGTCTCCTATAAATAACACGACTGCATATATTAAAAGTTGAACAGTAAGACAAGCTCGGTCTCAGGTTGACATGTCGGCTTGTTGTGCAAATGCTTTGACGATGTCTGGGAATCGAATTAGTGTTTAATTAGTGAATGGTAACTAGCAGTGGAATCCAGGATGCGCATTTCGTCCTATTTACGAATCGTCTGTCAGATGGATGTACCTGCATTCCCAAGTCCGTGAGTGATGATGTTCCAACCGGGGCTTGAACTCAGTGTCCATAATTTCAAACTCCAAAGCGTTATCCACTAGATCACTTGGGCCACGAGAGCCACCTCTTGTGCAACGGGTCATATTAATTTAATTGAATTTTATTTAGATTTTCCCGTCGATTGGTTGGACCGAAATGCTCGGTCTCAGGTCAGTCGGCCCAATCAATCGACGGGAAAAACTAAAAAAATTCAATTAAAATAATATGACCCGTTGCACAAGAGACGGCTCTCGTGGCCCAAGTGGTATATTGGATAACGCTTTGGCGTTTAAAACTATGGGCACTGGGTTCGAGCCTCGGAGGGAACATCATCATTCACGGACTTGGGGATGCAAGTACATCCATCTGACAGACGATTCGTAAATAGGACGAAATGCGCATCCTGGATTCCACTGCTAGTCTCACCATCCACCAATTAAATAAGACAAGTGTTCTTAGATCAAAATACACTTTTATTTCATTTTCATGACCTTTTTAAACAAACTTGTTGTCATATCCCGCCACTTATTTGTTTTACTGAACGAACTGTCTGCCGTACACTGACGCAGTCTTGCTGGGTAGTGAACAACTGTGGTGCTGATGCTGATCAGTTAAACTGCTCCTCAAAGTGTTAGCCTACAATTCACCTATCATGGGAAGTTATTACAATTTTCTATCCTTCGAAGATCACTTCACTAATTTACTCATATTACCTACTGTGAATGCTTTTTTTCCACTTTTTTGTTTGTCTTTTCGTCAATAATCAGTGTTTGCCTACCCGTTTCAGCTAAAAGGAACATATACGTTTTATAAGATATATAACTAGGGATGAAAAGTGAAAAATTATATCTGTTAGTCGTAAATTAATAATAATATTTCCTAATCCTGAGTGTGAAATTTTGCACACAAAATTGATTTTTAAAAAAAGATGACTAATATGATGACAAGTGGCATTCAAAATAAAATCTGTGCTAAAGTGTTTCGCAAAAAGTATAGACTATGTACAGTGCCAACTGTTTTGCATATATTTTACATACAGAACTTGATTTGACACAAGTAATTCTAGACTATAACGAACAATTTTCTTTTATCGATTCATGTTGGCATTAATTTAAGTTATTCTAATAAACTACAAATAAGTATCTTTTTGTTGTAAGGCGTCCATGACGGATCAGAAATCAATAGGATTTTTACTAATTGAGTCTAGGAATTTGACCTTCAGTCAAATACATCGAAAATTTGGACGGGATTTCAAGCTAGGCTCATTGTTTAACGCGGACGTCTGTACATAGTTGTTGAGATCCCTTTTCAGATTTGCCATAAAATACTAGTCTGAAGTGGTATGAGCATTTTTACATCTTTGAATTGACGGTCATTTATATATATATATATATATATATATATATATATATATATATATATATATATAAATGACCGAAAGGCTCAGTGGATCTGAAGGGCTTCCCATTACAACACCATCTATTGTCAACTGATACATAAATGTCGCATGTTTAGAACCTAGCTGGGGAAGTAACTGGAAAAGTTAATTTTATAAGAGATACGTGGATGACATAATAGTCATTTGTGATAAACCTACATTTGCCATAGAAATCCTTGACCAGTTCCATAAAGTACAAGACAGCATATCGCTAACATATGTAAAAGAGAATAATAATTGCTTGTTATTTTTAGATGTACTAATAGCCCACCGACAAGATAGGTTAATAAAACAATCTGTCTACAGAAAGTTCACATGGATGAGACAGTGTTGTAGTTTCTGTCCGCGACAGTATAGAAAGTCGTTGGTTAGGTCTTTGTTCAGACGCATTCACTGTATTTATACTGCCGACATCATTGAAGAAGAAATACAACACCTCACTGAAATATTTTTAGATAACAACTATCCATTGAAGTTCATTGAGCGTTATTCAAGTGTCAACCATAGAGCTCTGTCGATCCAGTCAGCACTCAAAATGGATGTTTATATTAGAGAAAACAAGATCTATGCTGTCCTGTAAACCCTCACAGCATCCAAACGATAGTGTCACATCCTATTGTGTTTACCAATTTACATGTATTTGTGAGGACACAGGTACATAGAGAGGACCCATCGGTCTCTGTAGGTGGCTGCAACAACAGATAAAATCACCGGATACAACTGGTCCCAGAGATAGATGCTCAACATCATCTATAGCGAAGCATATCATAGAGATGGGTGATAAGAATGGTTTCAACAATGCCTTTAAGCCCATATGTAAAACAAGGTTGGGTTACATACTTAAATTCGTTGAAGCCTTGGCCATAAAAAGGCTTAAACCTGTCTTATGTGTCCAAAAATTACTTGTTATTACTTCAAACCTGCCTTGGTAATCCGATTTGGAACCAAGGTTCAATTTACCTGATGATATTTTCACCCCCTCCCTTTCGTTTTCTCTGAGTTTCTTTTTTTACCCACGCCCTCACGTCATCTTCCTAGCCCTTATTTATGACCTTGACTTTGTACTGTAATAATTCATGCTATCTGGCCTTCCATATATATGTGTATGACAAGTACGTGTGTGATCAGAATGTCCGAAATGTGTTGCGCAAATACCATTACACTTTTCAGATAAACTACATCTTCGCATTGTAAAGTCGAAATTCACAAATGGAACAAATTGGTTTAAATCCCTAATATTAAGCTAAAAGTTGTCAAAGAAACAAATCATTTTAAAAATAATATACAGTTTGAAACTCTTTGAGGAATCTGTTGATTTCACTGCGACTTCACTATCAATTGACATCTGTTGGGAAGTAGTGAAGTACTAAGAGGCACTAGTAGCACATAAAGTTTCTCCAAATTATGTTCAGAGTATTTCTGAACTGCACACTTTTCCTACACGGTTAGGTTTTGAAATCTATGTAAGTTTTTAATACTGTGACTCATTTATTTTTGAAAACCTAACAGTAAATGATTTTTTGATTTCTTGAAGAATCTACAAAAATTCTACAAAATTACTGAGTATCATAAAACACCGGGTAATTGCTTCTTCAGTCTAGTTTAAGGCTTTTTAGCAATGGTTACCCACCGCTAGGGTTTCAACTCAGACGTTTTAGTTATGAGTCCAGCCCGTAGACCATACAGCCAGTGAGAACCAACCCAGTGCTCCATGAATATATATGTCATCAGCAGGAGGCTGTCCTCTTGCCTGACTGATTTAGTGGACCTCTTTGGTTAAATTTCCTCACTAGAACTTCAGTAACACAGCCAGTGTGCCCCCGCAGGGCCCTGGATTTGAACCCCAACAGGTGAGTACTGCCGAAGATCCCTAAACTAAGTCGAAACAGCATTTCAGTACTTCAAAGTCTCCCAATAGTTCCTCAGCTGATTTCAGCTTGTGATCAGTCGCATACCATAGTTAATACGGGTTTTGTGTAAACAGTCATATGTCAGAAATCATCTTATTAAACCTATTTTATCAGCAGCTGAATACCAGCACTAATATGTCACTAATACTACTCTTCTTCTGTTAAGTTCCGCTTTTAAGCTTTTACTATTATTTTTACTATATTATTTATTTATTGATCTTTGGAAGGAAATATTCAATTGATGATTGCAGAAAAGCAACATTTCACTTTACGATGAAGTCACCATCAACTAACTAGACAGCCGTAAATTCGTGTGTATTTATAGTAAATGACTAAGAAAGTTCCAGAAGTATTTACGTCCGATCAAGGGGTTAGAATTGTGCGTCGGTGGCACAGCAGTTAGGACGCTCGCCGATCATGCACATGATCTGGGGTTCGATCCCCGGCCACAGACGCACTCCTTTACCTCGCTAAGCCAGAAATATTACTGGTAGTAGATTGGATAATGCGACAGACAGTGGGCAATGAGGAAACAGGCATAAAATGGACTCACACAAAGAACTTGGAGGATCTGTACTTCGCCGATGATATATGTCTGATTTCCAACAAAATGGAAGATATGGAAGTGAAAATCAACAAATTGGCAGAAGAAGAATCCAGATAAGATTGGACTTCAGGTGAACATAGAGAAAACAGAGGTGATGAAGATTCCTGGCCAACACCAACAGCAGCAACAACAACAACAACAGACAACAATCAGCCAGCATAGATGGGAGGAACCTGAAAGAAACAAACTCCTTCACCCACCAACCTGGGAAGCATCGTTTCAACTACAGGCTAATGGAACTGACGAGGATATCAAAGAAGCAAAGATCAGGAATGCAAGACAAGCTTTCATTACTCTCAAGTCTGTGTGGAGGTCAACATCACTATTCAGCATCAAAAATGAGGTCCGGATTCTCAACTCCAATGTGAAGTCAGTCAGTGCTACTGTATGGATCAGAGACATGGCGCGTCATAAAGAGCATCTCAAACAAACTTCAGACCTTCATCAACAGTTGTCTTCACTCGATACTCAAGATCAGATGGCTGGCGAGAAAAGATCAGGAAGAGGGATCTCTGGCAATGAGCGAACCAACCCAGCAGGAACCGATTGTGCAACGAATAGACGGGAAGAAATGGAGATGGATTGGCCATCCTCTGAGAAAACAAACCATCAAGTGACATCACTAGACAAGCCATAGCTCGAGTGGAACCCGAAAGGTAAGCGGCGAGTTGGTCGTCAGTGACAGGGTGGGGTAACTTGGAGGAGGTGATGTGAAGAGGAGATGAAAGCGTGTGGGCATACTTGGAGCGGGGTGAAAACGTCGGCAGAGAACAAAACGCAATGGAAACGCCCGGTTGAAGCCTTATGTTCTTCTAGGAATTAAAGGATTAATAATAATAATGAATAATACTGGTATAGAGGAAAGGTCGGGCATGAGGCTAGCAACCTCATCCTGTAAAATCAAACACTGCTACAGAAACTTCAAGCCACTAGCTTGAGGCTCTATGTTTCACTGGGAATGTGATGGAAAAAAGCAGTAAATGAAATCTGTTTGAGTTTGTTTTACTTTTATAGAAGAAAAACAAACTGTACTTTTGTAAAGGATAGTTTCGATTCAAGCCTGTAAACTTTGAGAACAAAATTTCATTACTTCAATATATAGCCGACATTACTGTGGTGTCGAACGTTTTGACCCTAAGACTCCTGTCGGCGACTATCCAATTTTTAAACCGCAAATAAATTCACACAAATATTCACTTACCAAATAATTGTTTTGCGTGACGTCTGTTCTCACTTCAAAGGTATATGTGGAATTCCGACCTTTCATTGTTCTTCAGATTACTGGTGCTGACATTTTCGATAGGATAAGCTGCATACTTTTAATATTCGGCTCAAAAAGGCTTTATCTATACAGCCTAGCACTTGGTAACATTTTAAAATAGATAAATGCAAACATTTTCATATATCGCTAGATGTTTGATGAATGCCTGCACAGTATGTGATTTTCTTTGTATTGTATCTTTTAAATCTTCCACATTTATACTTGAAATGTGCAATGTGAAGATGAAGTGACTAAATGGCACAACTTACTACAGCTTATTTACGTTGTAAAGCAAAATATATTTTCAACTTTGAAATTTTATTTTAACATGCTATTGTATTTTAATGGTATTTATTAATCAATCACGTATTTCATGCTAATTTAAGTATTACCCTAGATATAATTCAAAATTAGTATGACCTAAATACATGCATATATATTTAGTATATGAAAGTAATTAACACGATGGCTATTAATAAATGTTTGAGCAAGCTAAATGTAGGTGAGTAAGAATCTCAATTTACAACTCAAAGCAATGTAAACAGCATGAATTAATCGACTCATCGGATGTACTAATTTCAACCGTTTTAATGATTGTCAGTAGTAGGGCATGATTTAAAAATCATTAAACCTTTACAGGATTTCATCATGAGCTGATATCGGTTAGAGAACCACTGAAGGACCTGGGAGTACTAGACAGCTGTTTCGTGAGCCTAGTTTGGGACTCTTCAGCAGTACGCACCCACTGGGATTCGAATCCAGGACCTGGTTGCAAGGCTAGCGAGCTCGTAGATCATTAAGCCACTGAGACCCCATTCAATGGCCCATAAATTGTAACTTCTGTCAATTCATGACATAGCTCGACCCCTAACCAATGTCTTCGGCGAGTAATTGTCCTCACATCCGACCTGCTGCACCCTACTGGTCACGACTTCTCACTAGAACCCTAGGTAACTATCTACCTGAATAGGACAAGTCGCTATTGAGCATCTCATTGATATTCGAATGTATTCAAATAGAGAAACAATGAACGGAAATGTTTCCCTTCCTCAAAAATAACACCCAGCAGAACTTTAGAACTAGCCTACTCTTCATAAAGATGAAAATACTTACTAGCGGATAGTAACAACAGAAAACATGGTGAGGTTAATGGCTTTCAGTGATTAGAGAAAACCACCTTGTTGATTTCTTAACAAACACGAACTTACATAGTCTACGATTTTAGTAAACAGTCTGCTTACAAATATCATTTCATTAACCTCTCTTAAAGTTTCCTCTAAGTTGATTTTAACAAGTAGATATTCAGATTTTGTTTTAATTATTCTTTACTATCATACAAATGAAGTAATTGGGTTGTCGTTAGACAAAGCTAGGGCTCCTATTGAGTCAGTGATATGAAGTAACGTATGAAGTATCATATCATCATGAAAAACAACAGCTTCAGTATAAAGATTTGTCGAATGGTGTGCTGCCTGAGGAATTTTGCGCCAAAACCTTCTGCACATCTTGCATCTGTATCACTTAAAAAGTGACGATGTGTCTGAAAACTAAGAAGTTCCAATTTACGAGGGGATTTAGGCGCAAACTGGCTATTATGCTAAAGAGTAAGGCTTTTTGTTCAAATCAATACTGTCTAAAGATTAGTTCAGCTTTTCTGATTTACTGCGGAACGTCTGTCATTAACGACTAATATGTTTATCATGGGCTTCCTTTATAGACCTTTTTATTCCTTCACGTTCGCAGTAGAACACAGGGCTTTAAGCTAGAGGCTTGAAGTTTCTGTAGCTGTGGTGATTATTTACAGGATGGGGTTGCTAGCCTCATGGCTAACCTTTTCTCTTTACCAGCTTTCATTTCTGGTTTAGCAAGGTAAAGGAGTTCGTCGGTCGAGGATCGAACTCTGAACCATGTTCATAGTTGGGAGCGTCCTAACCGGCGTGCCACCGACGCACTTTATAGACTTAATAATGAATAATTTAAATAGCTATTTTAAAAGTTCTCCATAAAAGATTTGATTGCTCTATTTTTACTTATTTTTATTATGTTCAGGGGAACCATTATTCCCCGGTGAAGATGCTGCTGATCAATTGGCTTGTATCATGGAGATTTTAGGCCTACCTCCAATGCAGATGATTAAAAAAGGCAGTCAAAGTCATCATTACTTCAATAGTAGTGGACAACCTTTGTATATGATTGAACAACACCAACATATTTACGGGAATGAACAAACAGACAAATTACAAGAAGCTATAACCAATCTAAGTAAATCATTGAACTCTTCAAGTAAACTTAAACGTACTAATGGTAATAAACATCACAAGATAAGAAAATCCCCTGGTTCAACAAACTTAATTGAAGCATTGACAAATTCAAAAAATTCTTCTGTCTGTCTGCCTGTGGGTGAGACATCAAGTTTTGGTCATAAAATACCACAACCATTAGATCCAGATATGATTGACTTTTTAAAAGGATGTTTAAAATGGAATCCAAATGAACGAATGAATCCAGTTGAAGCACTTCAACATCCATGGATCAGAAAAATGCCGTCGTTTACTGGATCAAGTATTGGGAGAACAAACAGTTTTGTTACAAGTTGTAATACCTATAACAATTCAGATTCTTGTTATATTACTACTAAAACTAAATTCAACAGCTTTTCCAATTCACCGAGTAAAACAAATTCAGACACAGATTTTGTAGCCAATATCCTTGGTGTACGTACACGAAAACACAAGCAAAATCCATTACGTGTCTCTCGAAAATCTGAAGTTCCGAGTATTGTAAGTTTTATTTGTCTTTCTCACACTAATTTTCACAATCCAACATGATGTTTTGCATATCAAAGTCTAGAATCTCAAATAATTTATGCTAAGTAATTAACATAACTGCAAATTCTTCACTGACTAGCAAACAGAACAATATAGATAATAACTGTTTTATTTGGCTACCAAATAAATGAGTCACAAATAGGATCTAGTAATATGGTTAGAACAGCTTCTGTAGGAGCTCTTCTCATCGCATTATTCAAAATTATCAAGGAATTCAACTCCATGAATTTTAAAAAAGTTATTCGCATATTCATCTGGTATGGGATTCCTAATGCTTTTAAGTGATGACTTCATTGTAGGTATAATGAATATTCTAAGCTATAAAGGAACAAGGCGACTAGACTTAAATTTGCTACAGTGAATTCAACATTGTTTCTGTGTAGTATTTTGCGTTGTTGACAAAGGAATTTAAGACTTTAGCATTTGTTTTAGTCGTCGTTGTCGAAATAACTTCCTTAACAATTATCGTGGAATTTCATGATTTTCTCATCAAATAGGATAATATTAATTTCTAAGACTACTGGCTGAGTTTCTCAGAAGTGTAAGTTTTATTATTATTATTGTTCCCTTGGGTTCCTAGTGGAACATATGGCTTCGACTACACGTCTCCACTTGCTTCTGTCTTTCTTCTGCTGTACTTTTCACCTGCGTCCATGTTAGTCCATACTCTTTCAACTCCTCTTCACACCATCTCCTCCATGTCACCCTTCCACTGACGTCCCACTCGCCGCTTCCCTTTCGACCTCCTTCCACTCGAGGAATGGCCTGATGCGCGCGCGATGTCACCCAGTGGCGGCCTCCTCAGCCAGTGTCCAATACATCTCCACTTTCTCCTGCGTATTTGTTGGGCGATTGGTTCCTGTTTTGTTTATTTCTTCCCATAGTTTCTAGTTGGTGATTCTTTACGGCCCGGCCATCTCATCTTTAGTATAGAGCCAGAGAAGACCTCTGTCGGTTGATAAAGGTCTGAGTTAGCCTGTTGGAAATATTCTTTGTGACCCGCCCGCCAAGTTTCTGATCCGTATAGAAGAGCTGACTGACTTGACGTTTGTATTGAAAATCCGACCGAATTTTGTTGTTGATACTGAGTGACGAAGATTTACAGATTGGTTTCAGGTTGATGAATGTGTTTTTCGCTCGCCTTTCCGATCCTCGCTCGATTTGACATCTTCGTCTGTTCCACGTGTAGTTGAGACGATGCTCCCTGGATAAGTGAGTGAATGAAGTTACCGGTTTCAAATCCCTCCCGTTGAAGGTTATTGGCGCTGGATGTTACTGCAGTTGTTGTTGTCGGTTGGTTGGCTGGTTATTTTCATAACCTCCGTCTTGTCTATGTTCACCTGGAGTCGTGTCTTCGCCAGCTGCTTCTTCGACTAAGTTGTCGGTTTTCGCTTGTAAGTCTTCGATCTTGTGTGACATCAAACATAAGTCATCCACGCACGAAATCCAGGTCTTCTAGGTTCTTCACGTCGGTCCAGACAGGATATCCCTGTCTTCTCGTTTCCCACTGTCTGACGCATAATCCAGTCAGTCCACCACAATAAGAAATATCATTGGTGATAATAAGCACCCTTGTCTGACTCCTGTGTTTACTCCAAACGCCTCGCTGAGTTTTCCGTTGTGGATCACTTGACATGTTCCGTTGTCGTACAGCTGTTGAATAAGGTTGATGAATTTTTGGGGCACACCGTAGTACTCGAGTAGTTTCCAAATTACTTCGCGGTCAACGCTGTAGAAGGCCTTCTCAAGTCTATAAAGTTGAGGTAGAGGTTTGATTTCCATTCTTGATCTACGATGATGCGTAGAGTCCCAATTTGGTCAGAACATGATTTGCCTTTGTTGAATCCTGCTTGTTCTGGTCGGAGTTCTGTATCCAGTGAGTCCTTTATTCTCTCCGGGAAGATGCGACTCAGGATTTTACTTGGCGTCGATAGGAGCATGATTCCTCACCAGTTCTTGCGGAGTCCTTAGTCGCCCTTCTTTGGTAGTTTCACGAGGTAACCTTTCCTCCAGTCAGTAGGCACTTTTCCCTCCTTCCACGCTTACTTCACACCAAAGGTTTGAATAACACTGATTAGGCTGTTTAGTGTAAAATTCAAGATATTCATTCAGAATTCTTTAAATTATATACTTAAAATATCTAATAATTTTGAAACCTAACACAAGGCAAGATGAATACATACAGCGTTTTTTAAAAACATCTTCTTTAATATTTATTATGACCAATCTATATTTGTATTATAATGTTATTTATTTATTCTTAGATGTCTGACAACTCTTCAAAACCGGTTCACTCGTATCGTCGATATTCCTATGACCAGGATAACAGCAAACTGTCAGATTTATTCGATAGATCAGTGAAGTGTACTTCAAATCCAAAATCTCCAGATCGACTTAAACATCCAAGTCTAGACAGCTCTTATATCACAAAGCAGTATCGTAGTTTCTTAAATAACGGCCATAATGGGAACAGTGTCAATAATGATAACGGTGATGAGGATAATACTGATAAAAGTGTATCTCCTCGTAGTGATATTCATAGTCATCACCGTCGTAATCACCATCATCATCATCATCGCTCAAGTAATAACAATAATACCAATAACAGTAATACTCATCAACAAACAGAGGAGATCAATGCAGATTCAAATAACAGCTTGATAGAAGATGAAGATATCATCAATAATTGTAACACTCCGTCTATAACAAATATGAATGATCGAATGAAAATTGAAGATGACAGTGATTGTAGTGATATCAGTATTAGTGATGTTGAACAAAACTGTCGAAATTCAGGCTATTATGACAATGCTAATAGTCATAATGGTAGTGCTAAAATAATACTTTTTAATGAAGGCAAAGTCATACGAGTTCCGCATATAACAACAGGTGAACATGACATATAACCTTAAGACATATAATTACTTTCAATCTTCTAAGTATTTGTTTTCATTCTCTGTATTTTATGTAACCTCAGACGTATGAAAGTCAGACAGAGAGAAAGAGAGACGTAAATCGTATATATTTCATACGCATAAATACTCTTTTTTTCTACCTTCGAACGAGTAATTATGACTTATATGACTGATTTCAACTTATTTTTTACTTAATTACCTAAAGTGTTTTGTTTGATCCTAATTATTTTACCCAGTAAGTGCTAATGTTTTTAACTATTACCATTGATTCCATATAACCCTAAATAACCAACCCGTCAACCAACCAACCAACCAATCCAGACATCTACTCACTTAACAAACATGTACCAGCATTTCCCGCCTAGAATTTATGAACCGTATATCTACTTCATAAATTCTTCATGTAACCCTTTTTTCGTTTTTTTTTCCTTCTTCATGTACACCGACAACCGGCTTGTTCCCTCAATGTTAAGTCTTTCTCGATTGTGTACAATTAAGTTTAGGTGAGAAATAAAACTAGATAATATAAATCCTATTTTCAACTTCTATTTTATTTAATTACAAAATATAATCCGTACTACAAATCAAGTATAGTATTGGACTAATTGTAAATACATTTTGTCAAATAGTGAGTGTTTCACTCAAGTCTCACTCATTAACCGGTTGAAATACTCCGTGACATTTTGCTAAGGAGTTTCAGATGCGGGGAAAGGGTGATAAGATAGGCGTTACTTGTCGTATTTATGTACAAACAATCATCATGACGGTCTTCCAGTGTTTTGGATGGCGAAAAGATTACTTTTTAGAATTTTATCCCTCCCCCATCCTATTGTGTGGTTGTGTGTTAATGCATGTAGTGCAATTGCTGAGCTTTTTTCTAAATTACTTATCTTCTCGGGGTCAACCATTCTTACCTTAGTTAAATTCTTATGTTCCGATAATCTGACTACCACTGACCTACTAGTTTGACCTATGTAGTTGACCTCACAGTCATTGCATGGTATTTTGTAAATAATATTATTTTGTCTCATTGGGTCAGCCGACAGGGTCCTTTAACCTACAGAGCTTGTCCCTACCTGAGTGAATTTGTAGGTCTGAATGCCACCCTAATTCCTGCCTTATTAAGAATCCTACGTAGGGAGGATCTCAGATGTCCCCTCAGATGGTATAACAATAGATGACTTAGATTTTCTCTTATTTATGTGATCTATACTAGTTTCACAATTATTTTTATTATGCTTTTGGTCTTTTTCGATTTCCCTAATGAATTTTAAAGGATAGTTATTTAACACCAACGTCTCTTCTATCTGTTTTATTTCATCATTTAGGTCTTTTTTGTGCTACTTAGTGCTATTGCTCAGTTTGTTAAACACTTAACTAAGCCTGCCTACCCCGAGAAGATAAGTAATTTAGAAAAAAGCTCAGCAATTGCAATGCATGCGCTAACACACAACCACACAATAGGGTGGGTGAGGGATAAAATTCTAAAAAGTAATCTAGGTAGGTGGAGAGAGAGGTTGATTACTGAATCCTTGTTCATCGAGTCTACACCCAACACATCCAATAGAAATGATTCATCACTCATACCTGAAATATGGAAAATACTGTTACAAATCAAATCAAGTGAAAAATAATGGAAATCAATAAATGAAGTTACCTTGATATGATTACGAGCAATAAATTGTGCTCGAAACGTCATCAGTAAACATTACTGTATAACACTGTGAGACTTTATCAAAACAAAATTTACCCATAATGGGATTACACTCTACCACAGTGCACAAGTTTTATTCTTATATCAAGGTCTTCCATTGTTTTGGAAGATGACAGGAGGGCCATCTTTTCTGCTTTTACGAAAGAAACAAATCTCACGGTTCGTTCATCATTAGAATCTTAATTGTAAATCGTTGATCTTAGGTTATTTGATGAGTAATCTGAATGTTCGCTGAGTTGAGGTAAAAATTGCACCTTACTACCGACCTGGATGATGAGCACCCTAAAATTTAAGGTTGGTCAGAACTAGCAGTGTTGCAACCAAAATGCAATTGCTGACTAATATCATCACATAATTTATCCTCTTTTGGTATATTTTCAGTAATCATTGTCAAAAGTGACATTTATCGATAGATGCGGCTTTTTTTTTCATCAAAAGTAACCAACATTAAACTGGAAATAACTCCTATAAATGAAACCGACATAGTCATTAGGAGGACTTCGGCATTTCTGCGTGAACAACAGATAAAAAACATCTCTTGATTAACAACAGTTTTGTCAAAAGAAAGTAGAATAATTTTCAGGATGTTTGCGCTAATTGACTTCTGGAAACCGTCTTATGGGAAATGTATATTTTCCTAAGAAATTTTATGGAATATAACTCTTCACACATTTTTTAAAGAGAATGTTAACTGAACAGAAAATATTTTTTTCGATAACTTCATCATCAGATTCTACAGTTATATAAACATAATAGTAAATGAACTAGTGCTATTTGCAACATTATTGTTGTTTAAATAACATAGACTCATTTATAATATCAATGAATTACACTTTGATGGCATCAACATAAAAAATACACTGAACATCATAAAAATAATAATACAATGCATGAATTTACAGTCTCAACTGAAGGTCGACCAGGGGAGTAGTAGTGGCTGGTTCGAATTACTTCTTCTGCTGCACACAGAGCACCGGTTGTTTCAGACGAATCGCGACTGCTTCTGCTGTTTGGAACATGTGGTACCTGGATGATTTTGGAAATTTATTTAGTACCTAATAGATGATGGGGAAGGATTTTCCACTACTGGCTAGCTTTATGACCGGTTTGAACCAGGTGGTCTGATGTCGAACTGTTGATGGCGTTGAAAACATTTTTATTTAGCCTGAGTGGTAGATGTTCTCAATTGAGTCTGGAAAATCAGGTTCCTAGAGCAACGGCCAATATAACTCGCTCAACTGCAAACTCAGTTGAATCGGTCGATACAATTAGAAGTGGTTAGTCTAGTCTAGGTACTTGATCTTTCTTTTAGGGAATCATCATCGGTCGTGTAGAAAGTAAGACTTGTAGTTTGGTAGCATTAAAAGTTCTTTCAACTGATTTTCGTAACTTGGTAATTATTTCGGTAGGTATATCGCCGGTGAACCGCAGTTGTATGTATAAAGACTCCTTGTTTATGAATAGTGAGTAGTCCTTATCAACTTTCTTAGTCATATGTTTCCTGATAATATTGTATGTATAGCTATATGTAGTCATGCGTATGGTACCATGGTTGAAAATAGATATCCAGACAAATGCATTAGAAAACATATGACTAAAAAGTTGAAAAGGACTACTCACTATTTGTAAACAAGAAGCTTTTATGTATACAAATAGATTTCACGTGATCGCTCAGGAACATCTACCACTGTGGCTAAATAAAGATGTTTTCAACGCCATCAACAGTTCGACATCAGACCACCTGGTTCAAACCGGTCATAAAGCTAGCCAGTAGTGGAAAATCCTTCCCCATCATCTATTAGGTACTAAATAAATTTCCAAAATCATCCAGGTACCACATGTTCCAAACAGCAGAAGCAGTCGCGATTCGTCTGAAACAACCGGTGCTCTGTGTGCAGCAGAAGAAGTAATTCGAACCAGCCACTACTACTCCCCTGGTCGACCTTCAGTTGAGACTGTAAATTCATGCATTGTATTATTATTTTTATGATGTTCAGTGTATTTTTTATGTTGATGCCATCAAAGTGTAATTCATTGATATTATAAATGAGTCTATGTTATTTAAACAACAATAATGTTGCAAATAGCACTAGTTCATTTACTATTATGTTTATATAACTGTAGAATCTGATGATGAAAGTGTCGAAGAGCATATTCTTTTTTCAGAAACCAATTTTTTGAAAATTTTCTAATGAGCATTTTCTCGCATTTCTTGCAAATATGAATTCGTCATTTATGAACTTGTACTTACTAAAGTCAATTTCAAAATGCAACATTAACTTTGTTGCGTGTACAGGATGTCTGGTTTAAATCCAAAACGTTTTGAAGCTAATAAAATAAATATAAAAGTCACCTAAGTCATTTATCATAATGTTTATTTTAAATGTTTTTTTTCAAAAATACTTATGGTTGAAAAAATCAGATTGGCAAAACAGAAGCAAGAAGAGATGTTACATTCATCTAGTCTAACTGACGGGTTGTATTGCTAATTGTAGTTATTACATTAAAGGCTAATAAACATTAACGAAGATGCGTAAATTCAAAAAAGTTTCCTAAAGTGCATACCAAAAACTAAAGATACTGTACAACAAAAATGATGAGATACGCTTATAACAGCCTACCAGTAAAATTGAATTCAAGTATTACATACAACCAGGCGTGGAATATTATAATTACTACCAGTGAATAGATTATTCATGCGTTATGTATGAATTCATATTAGCTATTCAGCGAAGATATAATAAAATGCCTGTTGAATACTTATTGTTAGCAGTGACATTAAAAAAAGAATGATTCTTCACTTTTAATCAATACAGAAGCATTCATCTTCATGCAGAGAGACTGATATTTGATGAATCATACTGTTTTGCTATTCAAATGTCAAAGAGTTGTCCCTTATCTAAAGACTGTTAAACCCCATAGAATTAAAATATCACCTGACTACAAGAGAATGTGTTGTTCAATATTACGAAGTATGCAGTAGAATTACAAAGAATAGAAACACTGAAATTATCAAGTAGTGTTTATGAATGTCTGCATTGCTCTCCTAATCCATCATTTCTACTATGGAAATATTGAAATTTATTTATAGCCATGCATGAGTGGTTTGTTATTGTAAAGGCGATATTGAAGTATATTATGTTGTTGTGCTAAGGGAACATTTGATAATTTCCATATCTAAACGTTAATCTTCATAACTTTTCATACCTTCACGTTACACATGATAAAAGAAAACTGAAGTATTCACATAGTATTCTCCTAATATAAAATAATTGAATGAAAATAAAGTATGAGTAGACCAGTCATCTTTTTTCTCCTAAAATCGATTTTTTGATAACTCACAACACATGTGTATTTGGATTTGAAAAGCTTTAGCAGATTTGAAGTTTACCCAGTCTCAGAATGCACAATTTTATAAAAGCGTTTATTTTAAGTAGTGAGTTAAACATCAAATATGTGAAATAAAGTTTCAAAAATGTAACACACTCACAGCATGCTAAATACACTCACTTAGGTTGTCAGTAAAAATATGTTTTAGGTGGGGTCTCGTTCCTTATAGATGTACCTTCTTATTATATATATTATACGCATTCAATGTGACATAAAAAAACTGAAATAAAATCAAAGGACTATATAGTTAAACGATGCAAAAAATAGCATGATAGTAAAAGATATTTTAGCCTTAGTTACCTGCTGTTGTACTTGCATGTTATGAATGTCTTGGCGAGGCCTAGAGCTAAGCACTGCATCGGTGGTTTAGGAGTGAAACGCTCGAATCTGAGAAAATAATCCGGGTTTGATTCGCGGTCGACGCACCCGGAAAATGGAAGAAAAGACATGAGGCAACCAACATCACTTGGTAAAAACAACACGATGGCTACTGAAAAATTATAACTTGAAGTCGTATGTCCGACTCGAAACGCAAAGGAATGTAAAAGGGATATACTGAAACTACGATAAATGTATCTGAATTCATGTTTACTCATAATCCTGTGTGTAAATGGCTTTTTAACATGCTTTATTCTGTCAGCTAAATAACCACATGCATGATATAGGGTAAAGAGGCGAAGAAACAAAATTCTAAGCAAGCTTGAGCATGAGATCGCCTAAACGATAAGATGATTTCTGATGTTAAGATATGATCAAACGATGAATTGAAACAAAGCTGACAATAATGATATGATGTAAGAGGGAAATCGACAAACCAACAAAAGAAACTAAGCCGATGTGCTTAAGTTAATATTTGCGCCCACCGTTTAAACTTGTAGACGAAAAATGTATGAAACAGATTGTACCGCTACAAGGATAGAAATCTCCAAAAACCTATTTCGAATGAAATTTTGTTTTCTATACACACAGCAAATATGTGCGAGTATGAGCTCTACATCTCACATCTACACATAGAATGGCCTATTGAAGTACTTCTCTGAGAACAGGGTGAAAAAGAGCTAGTTAAGCATTTAGAGATACTAAGCCAAAAATTAAACTTACTGTTTGCATATAACACAAGTACACACTGCTAACATCCTAATAGTAACTTCTTGATACAGGATTTCATCACGAGATGACATCAGTTAGAGAACCACTAGAAAACCAACAGGGAGTACTAGACAGCTTTTTTGTCCTTGTTTGAAACTCTTCACTAGTACAGACCCAGCGGGATTCGAACCCAGGACCTTTCGCTCACAAGGCCAGCTCGTAGACCATTCAGGCACTGAGACCTGATTCAGTGACCAGCCCATGAATTCCAGCTTCTTCCACTTCACAAAATAGCGCGACTACTAGCCACTGGGAAGTTGTGGCCAGTAGAGTACAGCAGGTCGGGAGTGAATACAAATACTCACCAATGACATTGCCTATTGGTCGAGCTATATCAGAAATTGGCAGAAGTTGGAATTCATAAGCTGGCCATTGGATCGTTTCCCTGTGGCTTAATGGTTTACGATCTCGCTTGTAACCGGAAGGTCCTGGGTTCGAACCCTGGTGGGGGGGGTGTACTCATGAAGAGTCCCAAACTAGGATGAAAAAGCTGGCTAGTACTCCCAGGCTTTCTAGTGGGTCTCCAACTGATGTCAGCTCATTATTAAATCCTGTAACCAATCAATCAAATCTCTACCAACCAATACTTCAGTATCTTTTTTTATGGGTAAGAACCAAGAAATCTCTAAACACTATTCAATGTATGATTATTCTGAAAGTATGGAAAACTAAATATTCTACGGTAATTTAAATATGATGTTGGGATTTGTAAAATAGTGCAGTAAAATAGTGGGACATAAACTAGACTGCATTCAATACAAATGTAAGTGAGAATTTAATTTTTCAAATTATTGGTGAAACCCTATGAAAATGCTTGTTCACGTTTTTAAGTTAAAATATAGATGCTTTCAGGTTGCTTGTTTTCTGTGCTCACTTAGAAATAGTATCTATTTACACTGACCGATTCCTGGTCATTGTCAAAGCAGGTGTTCAGAAAGTATATATTTCCCATCAGTATTACTTTAGAGTAATTTATTGTGTCTGTGATCACTTTGATATAGCTTACTGCGAGGTGAGACAGTGTCTTCCCACTGCGAGAGATTACTAAATGTTTGAAGAAACAAAATTAAATGTGATGATCTTCGTTCTCAGTCACAATAGGACTGTGTTAAAACCTCAAAGCTACTTTATTTGAAAGTATAACCATCCTACTCCCCAATAGTTGCCAACCTTTTCATGAATAAATTCGAAAATAACATCTTTTCAAGCATATTCACTCCTAAAATACGGTTAAGATCTGTGGATGATACTTTTGTAGTACTAAAACGAGATCTACACAATTCACTCCTGAAAAAAATAAACTGTGTATCTCCAAGAATCCAGTTCACTTTGGAAGCACAATCAGATGTCGGTGAACTACCATTTCTAGATTGCTTAGTTAAGAGAAAGGAAAACGGACATTTTAGTATATCCATATTCAGGAAGAAAACCCACTCCAATAAATATCTAGACTTCAAATCATCAAACCCCATCAGCGCAAAGATTTCAGTTGTTTTAAGTCTTCTTAGACGAGCAAACTATCTGATAACGGATGAGCAAGAAAAAGAAATATTAAAAATTATTGAAACTCTCAAGCAAAACAATTACCCAAAAAACTTCGTCAACAAAACCAACGCAGACATTAAGTATGGCTGAAAACGCATTCCGAAAATATGGACATCAATAGTCGTCATTCCATATAGAGCAGAGACGTCAGACGATATCAGAAGAGTACTCAATCAGCCCGACGTAAGAGTTTTCTTCAAAACATCAGATACACTTCAAAGTAACCTTGTCCATATAAAAGACCAAATCTCGGAAGATTCTCTATCTAATTGTCTATAAAATAAAATGCTTGAAATGTGATGCGATCTACATCGAACAAACATCTCGCGAAATCAAAATCAGAAGAAGTGAACACCGTAGAGTATGTGTTCGACCATCGAGAAATCCGGTTAAACTACAAAAACTTGAAAAATCATCAGCCATAGGTCTACACGCTATAGAATCAGGTCACAAAATTGATTTTGACAATATTGAAATAATCCAGAAAAACTTCAGAAATCACAAAGAACGTCTAATATCAGAAGCACTTCATATCAAGTGGAATCCAAATTGTCTGAATAGGAATGATGGACTAAAACAGAATCTGACCTGGTTACAACATCTCCCTCCCCCATGAAGTGACAAAATCAACACGAATGTGATACGCAAGTTGACTACATAAACACACATTACTTTTATAATTTTATACACTGATCAAATCCGACAATCTACACTTGATATTATTATCTTTACCAATTGACCAACTTGACAACGAAAAATGACCCCAGACAGACGAACGATGATCAAGTTAGTAAACTTTATTTTGATATAATAAGAGATATACTGTTACCTTTGTTATTTAGTTTAGTGATCTTCATTGTTATTTTGACTTTCAATATGTCCTTTTAAGTTGACCTAAGTCTATCTTCTCACCCCTTAACTCTTTGTTGTATATATCCTGAGATTTTGTAAATTCCGGTTTAATAATACTTTAAGTAGCGAAACGTCAGTAAAAACAATATCGTTTTGTTTTTTATTCACTGGGAAATACAAAAACCTTTTTATTTATAGTGAACGAACTTACTTTCAAGTTTGACAATATCTAAACGTTTTACCTTCCCTAGGAACCTTAATGAATACTAATTAAAGTAATGCCTTTCATTGATTAAGCTTTATTTGGTGGGCCAATACATGGAGAAAGTAATCGATGAGTATAATTTACATTACATCCTTTACACACAGATGCCTATTTTTGGATATTTATGAATGAGAAATCCAAGAATATTTAGTTATTCGACTAAGTGAACCCGTTGCATTTATTTGATTCCCATTGAATTGATGGCTAAATCTGACTTTAAAATTAGAGAAACGCTACCACTATCTATTGAAAGAAATTTTTTACTAATCAAGCCTTTTATTTAATAAACTTGATAACCACAATGACAGGTGTACTGTTTGAGAAAAGTAAGTTGCATAGTCATTTACTTTAATATACAGTAATTACCGATGGGATGACATTCGGATTGTATTGGAACACAGCTTATCCTGTATTTGCAGAAAAGTGAATTTGGATAAGTTGGCCGTGATAAAGATGTCATTTAATTCATTGTTTACTTTTAAATAATAAATCATATAACAAAATAGAAGAAGGAAACAGTACACGTGATGTCGCCGACTTCAATTCCCTTTCGTGTTTATATATTCGGATAATAAAACAGATGAACAGCCCTTTAATAGAAGTTAAGGTGATACAAATTGAAATAAATTTTTTTACCATAAGATTTGGCTAAAAGGAGAAATGCGAAGGTTGTATAAACCTTATGAAATGTTATTTTAACTATATGAAAAGTTGTTAATCTACAAAGAAAAACCTTATCTTTGACATGGCTACATTAGTAGATAAGTTGTTGTAGCTATCAGCGGAAACGGAGAAATATGTGCATGTTCACGCCTACGATCTGCATCAGTTAACGCAAAAGGACTTTTATCTACTTTTTTTCTGAGTCGATTTCTCGTAAAAAAGTTAGCCTATAGACAGGTTTATGTAAGGAGTCAGATTTTGTTCATCACTAACTTCTACGAAAGTGTATTTATGTCATTTGAATATAAACAAGAAAGATAACTAAAACCGTAAACACTGTGCGCTTTCTTAGTTTGTATCACTAATTTTTATAAACTATGGATTGTGAAACAAATAGGCAGAAAGAAATGGAGGTGGATTGGCCATACGCTTAGGAAACCATCAAGTGACATCACTAGACAAGCCCTCGAGTGGCACTCGAAAGGGAGGCGGCGAGTTGGTCGTCCAAGGGTGACTTGAAGGAGATCATGCAAGGAGGAGATGAAAGCATGTGGACAGACCTGGAGCAGGGTGAAAAAGTTGTCAGAAAACCGAAGGCAATGGAGGTGCGCAGCTGAAGCCCTATGTTCCTCTAGGAACTAAAGGATACAATAATAATAATAATAATAATGGATTGTATTCAGTATGTATTTTCAATGTAGATTTCGTCGTGAACCAACATCAATTAGAGATCACTGAAAAACCATGGAGCCCTGTCTTATTCTAGTTTGAGACTCTTTAATAGCGCGAACTCACAAGCCTACTAAGGATAGAATCCTCAGGCTAGGGGACCGAGCCAATGCATCCACATGGGCTCGAAATCAGTGACCTGTGAATTCTAACTTTGTAAATTCATGACATACAGTCACCTTTAACCAATGCCTTCTATGACCATCGAATTCACCTTGATATGTTGGTTCGTGACGAAGTCGATTCCTGCAAAACCCTAAATCTAAAGATGATTATGCATTTCATGTTTGAATCCTTGATACTACTGTTTATTGTTAACAATTCAAGTCAATCAATCATCTTATTACATCACATTTGATATGTGGTTTTCATAGATGTTTCATTCCTGTGATCGAAATGTATATGATATCTCTATGTCCAATATCAACTTTAGAATGTAGAATGTAAACTTAGACCTTATTACATCCGAGTTTTTAAGCATTCCATGAGATAAATTTTTGTCCAGCTTGGCATATATATTTTAAATGATCAATTTTTAGTAAAACTACAAATTTTATTGTTTTCACAGCTGTTATGTAATTACTTGCCATTAAATCATGTTCAATTTTTTTCACTTCTGATATTTTCCCCATAGACTGGCGTTTACATTTTCAAGCTTCTATCTCTCCTATTCGGCTATTCAACATACTATTATGTAGGATATTTAAATGTAACCCAATCACTGCATTCTGATTCTTGTAGATGGAGTAGATCAGCTTCTGATTTTGAGAAAAAAAAAAAGAAAGAAGCTGTTAATGGATAATGAATATTCGGCGGCCTGCATGAAACTTGGGCTACCGAAAACATCCATCAACATACTGCATATGATCTCTCTTATTCTGCTTATTTAAATCTAGTAAGGTATGATCTCTAATAGAATTGTTTACTATGGAGAGTATTTAAAACATCTACAACATGCTTATTCGCATGTTTCTAATAAACATGAAAAGAAGGATTATCCCCTATGGCAGCCGATACCAAAATATGAGATGATGTTCGCAAGTGGTGTCCGTTGTTCACAAAAATGTACTCCGGAAGATTTTATAATTGTCGTTTTAACCAAATGTCGTCTATATTCATGTATTGGTTTGTAGGGATTTGGTTGATTGGCTACACGATTTCATCATGAGCTGACATTGGTTAGAAAACCATTGGAAAACCAACAGGGAGTGCTGGACAACTGCGTCATCAGCCCAGTTTGGGACTCTTCATCAGTATGCACTCACTGGAGTTCGAACCCAGGACCTTCTGGTTAAAAGACTAGAGAGCTCGTATACCATTAAGCCACTGGGACCCGATCCAATGGCCAGCCTATGAATTTCAACTTCTGCCAATTCACGATATGGCGCAACCGCTAGCCAATGTCTTCGGCGAGCATTTATCCTCATACCCGATCTGCTGCCCACTACTGGTCACGACTTCCCACATGAACCCCAGGTAACTACCTACCTAAATAGGGCAAGTCGCTAGTGAGCGAATTGTCAGAAGTTAGAATTCATGGGCCATTGGATCGGGTCCCTGTGACTTGATGGTATACGAGCTCACCATGTAACCTGAAGGTCCTGGGTTCTAACCCTGTCGGTGGGTGCGTACTGATGAAGAGTGCCAAACTAGGATGAAACAGGCGACCAGTACTCCCTGTTGGTTTTCCAATGGTTCTCTAACTAATGTCAGCTCATGATGAAATCCTGTCGTCTATATCTTGAAGAAGACAAAGAATCGATATCATAATAGATAGGTTTGCGCTTCAGGTCATGTAGAACTATGTCACACCATATACTGTCAATCAATCTTTTGTTTGAATATCCTGGTCTAAGAGAAAATGTCATGCAATAAACTCCGCTGAAAATTATGTACATTATTTGAACATTGTTTCAGAATAAAGCTATCACTGTTATCATCAATATTATTATTAGTAGTAGAATTAATGGATCACTTTGGTACGAACACTTACTACATGTTAGTGTACTACTCTAATAAATAGCAGATTAGCATGATTTCATATTTTAAACTTTACACCTAAAAAATCAGGTCTGTGAGATAGATAACTGACAGGTTTTTCATCGGGCAGAAAATTCACAACACTCACAAATCATGCATATGATTAGCTGAGGTTTAAATAGTCACACTTAACTTAGACCTTCATCGTTCACCTTTCCACGTTTATATTTATCGTCCTGGCAACTTCCATAATTCGCTTTTATGTTGTAACAACAGAAGGCAAGACACGGAAGCCAAAGTACATATTTTCAATAATCAAACCGCTGTTTATATATATATATATATATATATATATATATATATATATATATATATATATAGTTCATATACGTTAACCAACCACTGAGCGTGTGATTTTACTTTACATTAAACTACATGAACGTTTTTTTACTATTACGTTCCCAGTGGAACACAGGGCTTCAAGCTAGAGGCTTTAAGTTTCGGTAGGAGTAGTGTTTAGTTTTACGAGATAGGGTTGCTACTCTCATTCCCAACCTTCCTAATATACCAGTCTTATTGCTGGCTTAGCGAAGGAAAGGAGCGCGTCGGCAGAGGATCAAACCGCGGACCACATGCTTGGTCAGCAGTCATTCTACTGCTGTGCCACCGATGCACAAACGACATGAAACAGAATGTTTAAATGCACATAGTATTCTGTTGCTAATTCAGTACTGAACTGTGGGAATATGTGAGAATCCTATTCCGTTGGAACACACTGTCTGTATTACACCACCACAATGTTACTAAAAATGATATTTATAAATACTAAACTTTTGATTTTAATATTTTTACTGACTGTTTTATCAGTTTTGGAATAAATTTCTTGAAGACTTTATTGAATAGCAATTATGTCTACTAGTTAATACGTCCTCAGGAAAAAACTAGCTATCGGTTGTCAAATTGGAATGTAAATCAATCAGGCAGATAATATTTCAACCTAGTAAGCAGGCAGAATACAACCGTAATACCTAAACTTATTACTTCTTTGTTCTGTATTCTGGACATCTTGTCCATGCTTTTTCATCAAAAGGTATGCAATACAACATTCCATTCGCATAAATATAGGTCACTACAAGTAAGCAAAATGTCAATATAGCAATCATAATTCTGAATTTTCTGATTCACGTGACAACTTCATACAACTTGATCTAATTGTTGGCTGATACATAAATTCTTCAGGTAGTTAATTTATTTTACTGGGATATATATATATATATATATATATATATAAAGTTGGGCAAATATGTCACAAACCTATCCATGTGAAGTTTTTAAAGTTAATGTAGGTAAAATGAGGAGTTCATTTGCACACATGGCAAGTGCAGATGTATTTGTCAACATTTGTTCATTTTACAAAGCTATTAAAAGGTAGAAACACATCGAGCAGGATCTTGTTTCCTCGATGAATTCATCCTTGCATCCAACCATAAGTCTTTTGTTCTAAAATAACGGAAATACTGCTAAAAATAATAATAATAATAATAAGTTGCTTTATTCCAAAACAGTACTTGTGATACAGAATGGAATTCTCAGCATTTTACTACGGTATTGCATCCATTTAGTACATTATCAATAAATAAAATTCTACATAGCTTAAGGAAATCTCAGTTCATTATGACAACAAAATATTGACATGTCGGTAGCAAAGCTAAAATTGAACAGAGTGTTTGAAAGTGTTAGAAAAGTAGATGCTAGCATATTTACTGGCGTAAGCGGAAGAAAGAAACAGAGCAGCACATAGAGAAAAAAGAGAGAGAAGAGAAAAGGAAAGAAAGAAAACGTTGTACCTATAAATGATATGAGTTGAAAAAAGACGAGATTCAGTTGTCCTACTGAAATACTTGCTAGTGCGAGCATATAGTTTTCTATATAGGCTTCAAGTTTTGCCCGAAGAGATACAAGGAGAGAGTTGTGAATGAAGAGGGTGGTGTGAAATGAACTTTAATTTAGTATAGGGGTTGTTTCAAACAAGATCAGTTATTCAATCCTAAAAATACAAACAACGGTCAGAATCACTTTTACAGGAATTTCAAAGTCATGATAGAGCTATTTTTTAATCGGTTTCGTTATTACCTGCTTACTTGAAGTGGTGCTACATTTGGCGAATATTTAACTAAAACAGCCAAAAACTGTTTTTTATATATCTTCAGCATTACAGTCTTCTATGTGTATTCCGTACACATTAAAGATAGACCATATATTATGAGGGGGGGGGGCGTTGAGCAGCAGTAATAAATAAGGTGAAAACTTAGTTCAGAATGTGTAATGAATTCACAAATAATACACCATAACTAATGGTATGACAAAACAGAATTAGACATTCATTTGAAAGATTTTCGACATTATCAAGCTGAGTACATTCTCCAACAGAGTAAATGTTTCAAGACTACATGCTGAATATCAAACAAGCCTTTCCTGGATTTACTATTATTATTATTATTGTTCCCTTGGGTTCCTAGTGGAACATAGGGCTTCAACTGCACGTCTCCACTTGCTTCTGTCTTCCTCCTGCTGTACTTTTCACCTGCGTCCATGTTAGTCCATACTCTTTCAACTCCTCTTCACACCATCTCCTCCATGTCACCCTTCCACTGACGTCCCACTCGCCGCTTCCCTTTCGACCTGGTTCCACTCGAGGAATGGCCTGACGCGCGCGCGATGTCACCCAGTGGCGGCCTCCTCAGCCAGTGTCCAATCCATCTCCACTTTCTCCTGCGTATTTGTTGGGCGATTGGTTCCTGTTTTGTTTATTTCTTCCCATAGTTTCTAGTTGGTGATTCTTTACGGCCTGGCCATCTCATCTTCAGTATAGATCCAGCGAAGACAGTTGTTGGTTGATAAAGGTCTGGTCTCAACAGGCTGTTGGAGATATTCTTTGTGACCCGCCCGCCAAGTTTCTAATCCGTATAGAAGAGCTGACTGACTTGACGTTTGTATTGAAAATCCGACTGAATTTTATTGTTGATGCTGGCTGAGTGACGAAGATTTCCAGATCGGTTACAGGTTGATGAATGTGTTTCTCGCCTTCCTGATTCTCGATTCGACATCCTTGTCCATTCCTCCTGTAGTTGAGACAATGCTTCCTAGATAAGTGAGTGAATGAAGTTACCGGTTTCAAATCCCTCCCGTTGATGGTTATTGGCGCTGGATGTTACTGCTGTTGTTGTTGGTTATTTTCATAACTTCCGTCTTATCAATGTTCACCTGTAGTCCTGTCTTCGCTGGCTGCTTCTTCGACCAGTTTGTCGGTTTTCACTCGCTTGTAAGTCTTCGATTTTGTGTGATATCAAACATAAATCATCCACGCACGAAATCCAGGTCTTCTAGTTTCTTCGCGTTGGTCGGTCCAGGATATCCCTGTCTTCTCGTTTCTCACTGTTTGACGCATAATCCAGTCAATACGCCACAATTGGGTATATCATTGGTGATAATAAGCACCCTTGTCTGACTCCTGTGTTTACTCCAAACGCCTAGCTGAGTTTTCCGTTGTGGATCACTTGACATGCGCCGTTGTCTTTCCTGGATGTGATTTCAGTGAAAAGAAAAACTGCTTTTGTGTTATGTTTGCTTATTCCCAGAGTATCTATAAGTTCTATATTATCTATGTTATCTTGAAAACAATATAACAAATTTAGTAATCCATCAATCTTTATGTGCTTGTAACAAATCAATGCATGTTTCAACTTTACAAAGTTCCTTTCCAATAAAAATTCCAAATGAATCTGTAGTTTTCTGTAAATATTCATTCTAAAATCAATGGTTATTAATTTACTAACTGATTTTTGCTAATTTGTGTTACCTAATATAAAAGTTTTATACGATAGAAAGACTGTTATTTTTGTATTTAACAAAGATGCATGTTCCATTCCAAACACAGCGACTGAAACGTTCATCCCCACCCCAAAAGTATGGTGAAGGTATGTAGATGACACATTCACTGTACACAAAACACAAGATATAGATAGATTTTTCGAGCACATCAACTCGAAGGTAGAGGCAATTCAATTCACTTATGAATTGGAAAGTCAGGAACTCAGGGAGCTTCCAGTGTTAGATTGTAGCGTAAAAAGGAAAGATGGGAAGTTAAACACACTAGTGTTTACATGAAATCCACATATTCAGACAGATATCTGGACTTCCGATCATCCTATCCTATGTCAGTAAAAATAGGATCGGTGAAATGTTTAATTGACAGAGCACAAAAGCTAAGTAGTACCAAGGAAAATCTAAGACAAGAAATGATACACATAAAAGAAGCCTTGAAACTTAATAATTACCCGGATAAATTAGTTAGGAAATATGTAAGGAAGTGTAAAAATAAAATAAATAATGATAGCGATAGTAATAATAATAATGATAAAAATAATAATATTAATGACGACACCAAAAATAAGGAAACTAAATCATCAGTAGTAATCCCATACAAGGAAGGAGCCTCGGAAATCAGCTTACGGAGAATTCTTAACAAGGCAGGAATAAAAGTGGCTGGGATTCAAACCCAAAAACTCATTTAGAAACAAGCCTTGTCGGTTAAAGGATCCTGACAGTGGAGCCTTTAAAACAAAACAATTTAGTTTATCTAATACATTGCAATGATTGTCAAGTCAAATGCATAGGTCAAAGTAGTAGAACAGGGGCAGTCAGACTAGCCGAAAATAAAAACCTAGCAAAATTCAGATTGGTTGACCCAAATAAGATAAGAAATCTAGAGAATAGTTCAGCTATAGCACTCACTACATGCAGTTACACGCAACCATGCAATTGGATAAGATAGGATGACAGTTTTAAAATCTAATGTCACAGGGAGGAGGGAGAGATTGATAACAGAAGCTTTGTTTATCGAATCGACTGCAAATACATGTAATACGAATGATTCAACACCTGTCCCAGATTTCTAGAAAATTCTACTACCCCAACGACGACAAATAGGGGAGTCGTGTGATTACAATTAATATGATTATGAACAATACATTTTTTTTCGAAACATCATCCAGTAAATAATACTGTTTCACTGTGTAATACATCTAATAAATAAACTAATATGTTTCATTCCTATTTTGCAGAATCTTAATTAATTTTAATTCCCGCTATTTTAGATGAATCACTGTCATTATCAGTAAGTCACTATGACTGTCTAACGGATTAGCGGTTATACTGTAGTGCTTCATTTATGTTAACAGATATTTTAAGCAAACCTGAATTCTAAGTATGCGTTGGTGGCATAGCGGTTAGGACGCTCGCCGACCATGCACATGGTCTGGGGTTAGATCGTCGGCCACCGACGCACTCGTTTACCTCGCGAAGCCAGAAATAATACTGGTAAAGAGGAAAGGTTAGGCATGAGGCTAGCAACCCCACCATGTAAAATAAACACTGCTACAAGAAGCTTCAAGCCACTAACTTGAAGCCCTATGTTTCACTGAGGAACGTGAAGGAAAAAGAGAAAAAAGAAAAGAATTCCAAGTATTTGACGTGCCTGCAGAATCAAAATTATTTGTGTCACAGTTTCAGTCCACTGACACAGGTTACACACACTAACTTATTTTGACGAATGAATATTGCTGCACTGACATTCCTCTTGTGATAGTCATCAACTAATTCTATAAAAAACTAGGGCCTCACAACCATATTTATTATTATTATTCTACCAGAAAATATCGGCAGAAATGAATTACTATGAGTGTTGGTTGAAAACACTTCTTCAAGATTACCATATGTTAGTTAAATACCATTTGCTATATATATATATATACATCAGAAAATGTGAAGCCGATAAACAAAACAAAACCCATCACTCTAGTTAACAAAATATTTCACATAATGCACATAAAGCATTTCCGTCATTGTTTAAATGTTACAAAAATAACGATAACATGTAAATTATAGTATTCACTTATTTTTAGGACAAAGATTGACAAATGTTCATAAATAATTATAAGTACAGTTATTTTTAAAATAATAGTAATAGTTTTCTATTCTATGCTATATACAAATTAAATATTTTAATGTTCTAAAATGAGTTTAATATTATTGGAAAGTTTATTGACTGAATCGGTAACACTGAAGAATGCAAAGAATTTCAGTTATACTTTCATTAACTAGTAAGCTGTACTTTGTCGAAATCTATAATACTTATGACTGTTAGTATAATTACCAATAAAATCGCTATTATTATTATTATTACTGTTATTATTCACTGACGTCACTCTTTAGATGCTAAATTTGCTCTGTTCGGTACAAAAGAGCCTTAGTAAGGTACCTTTTCAGTAGAATCCAACGAATATGCACTGAAAAAAGACTTAATGAAGAAAAACGAAAGTTGACAATAATTATCCAGACAAGTTCGTCAGGAGATATAAAGTAGTTAAAAGACCAAGACCCACTCCACAACTCGCCCCTAAGAAAGACGTCAACATCAAGCTACCCTATATGAGGCATCAGAGCAGCTTGATAACTAGACAAAGACTGAACGCTGCTGTTAGTAAAAGACTTCTTATGCAGTTAATGTCATAATAATTGAGAATGTGAATTCAATGTATCTATCTAAGCCCTTCTGACATGCGAAAAATGATGTCACATCACACTGTATTTACCAGTTTGAATGTAAATGAATTCATTGATCTCTGCAAGTAAAAGCTTCAGAGCATATTCCTAAATGGCTCAAGAAATAAATAGAATCTTCAGAACTCATTAATGATGAGAACAGGAGACCTAGCTCCTCTATTACGAAACATGTTATAGAGACAGGACATAAAATCGACGTTAATACATCATTTAAACCTATCTATAAAACCTGTTTCAGGGGGATCCTAAAGTCTGTGGAAGCCCTAGCTGGTGATTAGGAAGTTAAGACCACCATTATGCGTTCAAAAACAATTCGTCAGTACACTACACCTTCCTTAGTAAACTTTGTTTTCATACCATAGCCAAAAATGGTAGACAGCATTTTACGTCAATGGGTATGTCGTAAATATTGGTGGTGAGAAAATATGAACAAGACTGATTCAACAACCAATCACACCAGACTTGGCGTATAGATTATCTGACATTCAAGAAACAGTCACAAAGAGATGCAAAGTCAACTTTCTCTAAGAAACAACCAATCAGAAGACTGTGTTTGTCTGCTTGAATAAGCTATAGTAATGTACATGAAGTATATATAAATATGTGTTGATTTCCTTAATAAACGATCTGCTGCCTGACTCTTGTCTGTTATCGTTAAAATCGATGTCGCTGCCTCTGAAAAATGAAGATCCCATGACCAGCTGCGTTTGAAGAAGGAGACATACAGAGCTTCTTACCTGACTTCGAGGCCGTCGCTGAGCTGGTGGGCGTCAAGGAGCAGGCGGCGAAGGAGGTTGTCCTGGGGACGCTGTTGAGAGGCCGAGCGAAGGCGGCATATGACAGCGTAGACAGGTCAAATGGCACAGCGTCTTGGAAGAAATTGGTTGAACGATTGGTGCTGGAGTTTGACAGCGAAACAGACAGACAGCTAGCAATGCAGCAGTTCCGGTCAATGAAGCTTGGACCTGATGGAGACCCGCTAGTGTTGGCGGTGAAACTGACTAATCTACTTCGACGCGCGCTTCCCACTTTAGATGAAGAATCAGAAGCGCAGTTACTGTCTTCCCAATTCATCGAGAGTGTCCCAGACCACATTTCTCAGCGATTACAACTGGTTAACGCAACGCAGCCGATGGATATTAGTGAGCTGGCGAAGGTGACCAGACAGCTGCTGAGCACAACGGTAGCCGCTATAGACCAACCAAAACCAAACGAATATGAGCAGAAAATTGAAGCATTGCAGCGGGAAGTGGCGGCGTTAAAGTTGGCTGATAGAAAAGACCGGTGTTTTGAATGCGGTAAGCCGGGACACTGGAGAAGATACTGCCCAGAAAGGCGAAAAAGAAAAAATTTCAGACGGTATAATGCTTGTTCTTTCTTTCGTATGAACCTAGATTTAGTGGGGGCTATTGAGAAAGGGGCTCTGTATTCGAAGTTGCGAGTGAATGATCGAGAAGTAGTATGTTTGATAGATACAGGGGCGGCCGTGTCGTTAATAGATAAGAATTTATGTAAGAGTGTTAGTCCGTGTTCATTGACAGTACAAACAGTAGGCGGGTATGTGTTGCGTATCACGGGTAGATCGAACTGTACGGTCGTTGTTGGTGGCTGCGAGGTGACGTTTCCTTTCATTGTTGTACCCGAACTACAGCGAACGATATTAGGAGCGGATTTTCTGCGTGAGATTGGTGCATAATCGACACGCAAGCGAACGTGGTGATCACGAAATACGGGCATATCAACATGTATGAGACCAGCGAGATAGCAGCGATTAAGCTGTCGACGGTACACAATGTGACAGAGTTAATTAATAAATACGATCATCTGTTCACTGGAGATGGCGACCCATACGGTTATTGCGATAAGGTGAATCATGAAATTCCGTTAAGTGATCCGAAAGTAAGGTCATTTACAACGCGAAGAGTTCCATGTCATCTGGAAGGCGAAGTGGAGCGACAAGTGCAAGAGATGTTAAAAGATGATATTATTGAGGAAGCTGATAGCCCGTACAACTCTCCAGTGCTGTTAGTAAAAAAAGCGAATGGGAAGTATAGATTCTGTGTTGATTTTCGACAGTTAAACAGTATGACCGTGTGCCATGCCAACAGTGGTAGAAACTTTAGATCGCCTACAAGGTGCGAATGTGTTTTCGGTTCTCGATCTTCGCTCAGGATACTGGCAGATACCGATAAAACAAGGTGATAGAGATAAGACGGCTTTCATCGTGGGTCAGACACAATATCGATTTAAACGCATGCCGTTTGGACTAGCAGGTGCACCGTTTACGTTCAGACGACTGATGAAGCTATTACTTAGGAACTTGAAAAACGTGGAGGTTTATGGTGATGATCTCGTCATATACAGTCAAAACGAAAACGATCACGTCAACCATGTAGAAGCCGTGCTGCGACGCATCGAAGAGTTTGGACTACGCGTCAACAAAACCAAGTCCAGATAGCCAAAAAGAATGTTACTCTGTTGGGACATAAAGTGGGAAATGGTGAGATTAAACCACTGCCGGAGAAAATTTTGACGATTAAAACGATTCCAGCCCCGAATTCAAAGAGAAAACTGAGACAATTCTTGGGTAGAGCAGCGTTTTATAGTCGCTTCGTGAAGAACTTCAATGAGATAGCAGCCCCTCTATACAGGCTACTAGGTGAGCCAAAGTTTGTTTGGTCGGAAGAATCGCAGAGGACATTCGACAGAATTAAACAGCTGCTCGACCACCAACAAATGACGCTAAAACTACCTGTGCCAGGAAGACAGTTCACAGTGTGCACAGATGCCAGTGACTACGCTATAGGTGCGGTCCTAAGACAGGACGAGGGAATCGTTGAGTATGCCAGTAGGGTTTTGACTCACAGAGAGAAAGTATTCAACGATAGAGAAAGAATGTTTAGCAATGGTATGGGCAGTCGACAAATGGAGACCTTATTTACTCGGCCGGCGGTTCCACATCGAAACTGATCATAAGCCGCTACAATTTTTGAAGACAGCGAGAGACCCACGGGGGAAGTTGTCACGGTGGATGTTGCGTCTTCAGGAGTACGATTTTACGATCTCACACGTTCCTGGAAGTGAAAATGTCTTGGCAGATTTGTTATCGAGACCAGAAGATGAGTCTGAGTTGCCCGAGGTCGCTTACGGAGTGCATGCAGTAGAACAAGACCCACTAAGACTTGCACGTAGGCAGAGGTTGGACGATACGCTGAATACAGTAATACAGGTGATCACCAACGGAATAGAAGTGGATCAAACTACGGCGAGTAAGGAGCTAACCACACTACTCAGACAGAGGGATCGACTCAGAGTGAATGCCTACGGGACTCTGACCTGGCGAGAGAACGACGGAAGCTGGCTGGCTGTCATACCTCAATCGTCGCGCCACGACATGATAGAAGAATGTCACCAGCTAGCGCATACAGGCGTGGCCAGAACGACCGACCTCCTAAGACAAAGTATGTACTGGCCAGGTATGAGAGAAGACGTAGCAAGATACGTACTTGGATGTCCACGGTGCCAGCTGATGAAAGGTGACCGGTGTATACGACCACCACTTCAGTCGATTCCAGTTACCGCGATAGGTGACTTGTGGTCCGTAGATGTCATGGGTCCATTTCCTCAGACATCCAATGGTAATCAGTACCTCTTGGTGATGACGGAACACGCGACACGATGGGTAGACGCCGTAGCAATCCCAGACCAACGTGCAAGAACCGTGACAGATGCAGTAGTTAGACACATTGTTGCAGACCACGGCGTACCGAAGACAATACTGACAGACCAAGGTCCCTGTTTCGAGAGTGAAGAGTTTACTTCCCGTTTGCAACGGCTGGGCATCAAGAGGATCAGAACGACTCCATTTCATCCACAATGGCATGCATTGTCATGTAAATTTATATGTTTATGTGGGAATACTTATTATTGTTATTATTATCATTAAACGAATGGCCTAACGGAGAGAAACAGCCGTACACTGAAGGAGTGGCTGGCCCAGAAGGGCGGTAACTGGGAAACGGAGCTTACACTGGTTCTACTAACACATCGTGCTACCACTCTGGAAACAACGAAGAAGTCACCCTTTCAACTGATGTATGGTAGAAAAACACGATTACCGATACACAACGAGACCTGGCCCCTTCACCAAAAGTGGAGTACGACGAAATTAAGAGCAGAGCGGAAAGAGGCAGTCAAGAATGTAATGCGGAAGCAGCAAAGTGATGTCGCGAGGCCTCAGCTGAAAGGAAAGACTCAGTGCATTATCTTTGCAGTCGGGGACCAAGTGAAGTGTAGAGACAGAAGCTATACAGTTGGATGCGGGCCAGGTCCACGGAAACTCCTTCCAAAGTGAGAAGGACCATACACAATCACAAAAAGATGGGGTCAAGTATATACCATCCCAAGAGGTGACAAACAGAAACGAGTTAACGCCAGTCAGCTCCAACGATGGGTATAGTGGGACAAGCCAGGCAGTAACAACCCCCAACTAGAGGATGTAGCGCCCAGAAGGTCGGAACGTCTGCGAACGAAGCTATTTGACAGGGGGACGAGCGTGGTGAGAGCAGGCTAGCCAAAAATGGTAGACAGCATTTTACGTCAATGGGTATGTCGTAAATATTGGTGGTGAGAAAATATGAACAAGACTGATTCAACAACCAATCACACCAGACTTGGCGTATAGATTATCTGACATTCAAGAAACAGTCACAAAGAGATGCAAAGTCAACTTTCTCTAAGAAACAACCAATCAGAAGACTGTGTTTGTCTGCTTGAATAAGCTATAGTAATGTACATGAAGTATATATAAATATGTGTTGATTTCCTTAATAAACGATCTGCTGCCTGACTCTTGTCTTTTCTCGTAACACTATTACCTCTGTTATTTGGTTCAGTGGTCTTCACAGTTGTTTTGACCTTCAATATGTCCTGTAACTATTTCTCACCACTTAACTCTTTATTAATTTCATATATATTCCTATGACAAGTCCGTGTGTGATCAGATAGTTCGAAATGTGTTGCGCAAATGCATTACACGATTCAGACAAATTGCGTTTTCTTATTGCTTTATCTAAATTCATAAAGGGAACTAATTGTTTTAAATTTCGACAATCTTTCCCATAGTTTTGTTCGTAGGTTGATATCACTTAACCGATTATTAGATGTTGATGGTCCTTCATTTTAATTTTTTCTTGACATTTACTAGTGGTGAGATTTAAAAACTTCTCAAAAAGTTAATGTCAGAGAAGCTGAATATTTTTCTCTCTATAAGTGTACTTCGTACGTAATTCAAAGGTAATTCTTATGAAAACAAATTTGTTTTTCAGCCTAAAATGAGTTAAGTAATACTTCAACTTTAGCTAGCTGAATAGTGACTATAAGATACGATTAGGGGATGAAAATGTTTTTCACACCAAAATTATTAACTATAGAAGGCACGTAAAAAAGTTCAGGTACCTGCCAGCAGGTAAAAAGAATACGAAATAAGTGTGACTAAGGGCTGTTCAAGACTTGACACGGAATCGTGTCTCCATTCACTTTAAGGGGAAATAAGTTGTATCATCTTGGAAGAAAAAAATGTTGTCATGGACGAAAGACTTTGCCCGAAACAGACTGGATTGAGAGAAAAGTGAGTCACGCTTTGACCTAATTACAGCATTTCGTAGAATCATCGAATACAGTCTAGGATTTCAGTCAACTTTCTACCTCAACTTCGTAGATTTTGAAAAAGCATTGGGTGGCATCAGTCGTTAAGCAGCTTGGCAGTTTCTTCAACAATACGGGGAAAAGTGGAGCAAAGACTTATAAGACTAATTCAGCAGTTATATGATGATGCCACATGCAAAGCAGCTTATAGCTCAGTGCAGTGTCCAAAGTGAAGACAGTGGTGTAAGACAGGGTTTCTTTGTACCACCAATGATATTTATGAATGCAGCAAATCGCAGCTTCTAGTAGAAGACGGGGAGTGAAAAGACAAGCACTCTTTTGACCATAAAAATAACTCTGAAAGATAAGAATTTCGCAGTCGATTTACATTTTATGCAGCACAAACTCAAGGATATACAGGCGAAAACCACATAGTTTACAATGGAGAATCAAAGACAGGATCTCAGGTGAACACAAAGAAGATAGATGATAAAGATACCTAGTAAACTACGGATACTAATCACTGTGAACGCAAGAAATCTGAAGGGATGCATATCTTCCACTAAACTGGTCAGAATAGTTTCAACTACAGGTAGGAGGCATGGATAAGGACATCAAAGTCAACAAGGATCGAAGGGAAAGAAAGATAGGCCTTTATTACTCTGAAAGTAGTGTTACAATCTACAGAGCGTATTCACCACAGGGAACTACCTCCAGATTTTCAATACTAATGTCAAGTTAGTCAGTGCTTTTATACTGCTTCAACGGCTTGGAGTGCGAATCACTAAAAGCATTTCAAATATCCTGCTACGAACTGTTATCAACAGCTGGCTTGGCTCTACACTGAAGATCACATGGCTGTCTAAAAAAATAAGCAACCAGAAGTCCTGGCAATGAACTGACCGAAAACCTATTGCCCAGTAAGTATGTAGAAGGAAACAGAGAAGGACTGGATATACTCTAAGGGGATCATTGGGTGATATTTCGCGCAAAACAGGCTTTCTAGTAGAACCTGAATGGCAAGTAATGGGTTTGCTTCCTGAGAGTGACAAGGATCAGATTATATGTAAAGGGAATGAACATTTGTAGGTAGTCCTAGGACCAGTTTAAATTAATGTCATAGAACCGCATGCAGTGGAGATGTGCTAGCCAGAACTCAAAGAATGAATAATGATGATCATTTTTTACTCTCGGTTGAGTCACAAAATCTATAGATAGTCTGACTGATGGTAACCTCCGTGCCATATATATATATATATATATATATATATATATATATACTTAATTTCTTGTTGAATGTGTCCACTAAATGAGCTTAGACAATAATTTCTGCAGTCTGACAACATGGTGAAACAAATACTATGATGACTAAGTTTAATTAAATGTATATTATAGTATTATTGTCAGACATTTTACTATGAAAGTGTAGAAAGTACCGACAACATTCGTTCACAGATACAACCTTTTTAGTAGATGTTATGCGATCTTAGTCAGTCCATGTCAGCTGCACATTTCGTTAGCCATCCATTCCCGGGCAATCAATGAAACTTAATGGATGGAATTCAAATTTAAAAATACTTTCAATCTCATGGGTGGAAAATGTATTCAGTAAAGAGCAATTTCGTGTTTACAGAAAAGATGAGTTTCTGTTGAATGAAGTCCAAAACAACATAATCATTCCTTTGTTGATATGTATATGCACTTAAATATTGTTTTGACAAAATAATAATTTCATTGAAGAGGAATAATTACTTAAATCTGAATCTAAGCAATTGATTTTCTCAGAATTCTAAGCTTCAAGAAAAAAGATTTGATCATTCTTCACATCAATGTATTCGAGTTAGGAAAACGAATTAAAGTTAGCGAAATGAATGAGTAGAACAGGATTTTATACTAAAAAGATGAAGATAAATTAACCATCGCCTCCCCCGACGGGCATTACTAGCTGATATAGGTGCAGGTTGGAAAAGAGTAAGTGGTAGCCAAACAAAAACATGGCATCAATCCATGAAATCCTTGACAGTCAAACTGAGTCAGGTAGGGAGATGCAGACTCCCGGGTTGGGGCCCTCGGGACTCTAGGAATCAATGGCTGGAGACAATAGGTGACATGACTCAAAATCGTTGTCAATGGCGCAGATGTATTCAGTCTCTGTAATCTTTCATATTCCTTCCTACCTTTATGCATTCTGTTTCACTCTTATACTTGTCAAACTCTATTGATTTTCTTTACTCATCTTCTTGTCTACCTTTGTGTGCTACATGGAACGTGGCAACTCGAACTGCTGCACTTCGGTGCCAAGTTCTATGTTGAATCCAGACAGACAGACAGACAGCATGTGGTTATCGACTAGTCTGAGCATTAACTCAGAGGTCTTTGAGTTTATATTTCACTTTAATCACAACTTTGCTTTGCTTCAAATGGAGCTTTAGTGTAAGTTTAGAAGTAAGCTATTGAAATATAATATACACAGGTAAATGTCACCACTCGTTCTCTCCGTAGAAAGTGAATAGCCCCTGCGGAATCATTACAATTAATATATTACTATCTCATTGTAGGAACAATATTTATATCCAAAGTTATTTTCAGATAGCTAGAATCTTACACCCTGGCTCTTTTAACTGAGTACGAAAGGCATTGAGTCTAAACATAAGGAATAGTGTTAATTATCAACAAGCTTAAATTAAAAAGTTTACCGTGATCTGTTACATCCATTCTAATCTAAGATCACAGATGTAGTTTGGAAAATGGGAAATAAGCGTTTGCTTATCATTCAAAATCCTAATGAACAAGGACTATGTCATTTACACTTATTACATCCATTTATTTCACCTTTACATTTACGACTAGTTATGGTTTAAATGGCTTCAAATATTCTCAGTTGAATAAAGCAAGATCGACAAATGTACCAGGATAATCTGAGCTCATGTTTTTATTTTCATTATTTCGTGGATTCTTCTCAACTGGTTACGACATGAATGATACCAAAATTATAAATTAAATTAAAGATGTGAACCTACTTTTGTACAATAATAGTGAGTAAGTGATTGGAACTGAGAGTAACGTTGGTCAGAAATAACGTAAGTTGTTGAATTATTAGGAGTGAAAAGGATCGACTAATTATAGAAGAATTGCATAACTAAGCTTGGAATCAAAAGGACAGAGTTCAACAAAAGTTTTGTGGGTAAAAATAAAGTTTACCTAGAGAGAGTGCAAATAGACAAAGAGAGAGGTAGGAAGAGTCACGTTTAGCCGAGAAATACAAGTCTTCTAAGCAGGACATAAGATGACGCAGTGAAATTTCTTCACTTTTCTATCGCTAAAGCAGGGCAAGATTCACCACTGTCTCCTTCTGCGTACATAGATTTGGTTTTAGCCGTTTGTGATTGCAGTTGCCTGAGCGAAACGATGCAGGCTGTGTTTCTTTTGCCTGATGATTATTTAGAACGACTTAAGGTTGTCCACAGCATGGCCAGTTTCTAGTAGATGGCGTACAATCGCACTGTTTAATGCTTGTGGATCCTTTAATTTCAGGTTCTTTGGTATATGTTCAGAGATGCGGATAATAATTCTTCTCTCTGTTCTTTCAATATATGTGCTTTGGCACGTACATTTTAACTGGTAGACGCATTTGGAGGTACAATGATATGGGAGTTTATTCGCTTTTGACTGTCTTAAACAACAGGTCGTTTAATAAACACATACAGCTGCTGGATACGTTCTTTTCAGGGCAGTGTTCAGTCTGCATCATCATCACCTTTTAAGGGAAGCTGTCGAAGGACGGGTTTTTCTTCTACTGTGCTATGTTTCACTTTGTCAAGACTATGTTTTCCACGTTTGTCCAGTAACTTCTGCGGGTAACCATTATCACTCAGGTATTTTTCAACATTGGCTAGTTCTTCCTCCACTTTTTCTTCCGAATAAAGTTTCCTTACGTAATCAAACAGTGCTATCACTAATACCTTTTTGTAACTCATAGGGCAGAAGTCTTCCAGGTCTCCTTTTTATAGAAGTAGCTCATGATTTTACCACCTTTACCACGTTCGATGTCAAGGTCCAAAAATGAAACTTGTCTTGATCTTCACACACTATTGTAAACTTTACATTCAGAATGTTTAGTATTTGAAATGCGTCATTAAAACAATCACAAATCACAAACGTGTCATCGACATACCTGGTATAGAAGTCTGTCTGGTCGGTTGCGGCCTTCATTTTGGTTTGTTTTAGGTTGCCCATAAAGGTGTCTGCCAGAATCGAACCCAGCGGACTTCCCATAGCAACTACATTAATTTGAGGGTACAGAACATTGTTAAATTGAAAATGTATGTCCTTAGTTCATATTAGCAGCAGTTTTCAGAGTTCATTCTTTGACAGAGGAATAAGATCAGATCAGTTGTTCAACTGTCTTTTTTCATTTCTACGTGTATTAATTTTGATCAATGCAACAAACTTGAAACCTGAAGATAAATTATAAACATTAATCATACATGAGGAACAGTGATTCCAGAAGCTGATTACGTGATATAAAATTAAGGTAACAATACTTTGTTTATTCTGGTTCTAAATGACATATTTTTTGTAGCCAAAAAAACTAACAGACGCTGAAAAATACCACGTTAATGAAGCAGACATACGGAATGCTAAATACCATGTAAAACTAACACCAACGTATGATGTAATCAGCTGATTGAATTGTAGACTGTATGATTGATAGAGACTGTCCTTAGAAATTGTTTACTGTCTAAATATCTTTTATTTATAAATTATTATTACTACAATTACTTTTACTGTGAACATTGGAAGCTATATTATCTTAGTTGCATTTCTTAAAATAAAATAAGAATTAGAATTTTACAGTACATTGGTATGATGATTAGATGACTACTTAAAATAGTAATGGTTGGCATGTACTACTTACTGATGAATGCATTTCATAATAAGTAACCATCGTATCGCATATAATCTAATTCAGATGGCGTTCTGCATTTTACGTTGTTCTTTAAAAAAATATTATAAATGACCTCGGAAAAAAGATCTATGCCAATAAGCTGACCTTGAAGTAGAATGCAATATATTTTACAATCAAGTAGCCTTGACTTTGATTTTGTTCAGACAATAAATTCTGAGTTTTCACTGAGATTAGTGCAATGCACAAGCTAATAAAGTCTGAGATTTCGAAGAATATATCAATACTCTCCGGTGAAGTAGTTAACAAGGGCTTGTGCTTAATACAAGTAAAAAACAGCAGATTTTTATCAATCAGTGTAACACCAAATTGATGATTGTTTCAGTCACCTTTTCCCGTAGATCCTGAGTGTAACTTTTAAATGAGTTTCAGCTATGGTGAATAATTCATTCATAATAATAATGATAATGGTAAAGCTTTATTTAAGACAGTATGTGAATAAACGGTACAAAAATTTTCAGCGTATTCCGTTCCAAAGTACTTTTTTCTTCACACAGGATTCACATGTAAAGTAATAATCTGAAGTATATCTTCATTTCGTTGATGAATTGTACAGCGTCTACTTGGGAGCGAGTTAAATCATCGCGCAAGTTTATGTATAGATCATTTGATATAACTGGACGATTAAAACAATGATAAATCCAGATGAAATTAAGCATTTTGGAGGAAAGTAATCTCGGTAGCCCAATGCTGTAAGCAGGCCGCCTGGATGTTGTTTTGAATAAAACAAGAACAACAATTTTGCAGAAATAATTGCTCCATCATTTATTTTGTAGCCTTTTCATCATCTGCTTACAGGCCAAATTCATTTTTAAGTATATCTACAGAACCAATTTTAACATACTTTCACAGAGTTCGTTTTTAAACAAAAATCAATCAGTCATTATATGCATACAGTAATAGTATATATATATATATATATATATATAATAAACACTATTCTGTGCAATAATGATCATACACAATGGAAACTTTCGACATTACGTATTCGGATGAAAAAGAGATGAAAATATCCAGTTACCAGAGTAAAGAAAGACTGATAACTGTTTCTTTCTAAACGCACTAATCAGGTTGCAGGCGCTTGATGGAGATGGCTTCAGCAAGCTTGAGGAGAACTAAACTCTTTTGCCTACTGATAATTTTGAACGATTTTGCGATGTCCACCTCATGATCCGTGTCAAGGAGATGCCTGGCGATGGCACTGTTCAAAGAATTTTTCCCCTTTTTGACAGGCTTTTTGGTGCATGTTAAGAAAATCGTAGGTATGCCCTTCTTTCTGTTCTTACAATGTAACCGCTCTCACAGATACATGTAAGTTTGTATACACAGCTGGAGTTAACATAAGAAGGATATCTATCGATTTTTGATTGCACCAAAGAGCAAGTTGTTCGATAGACGAAGACGGGCTTAGCTGCATGATAGGCTCTGTTTAGTGAAGTCCTTAATCTTCCGTTGACAATCTCTATAGTATTTTCACCTTTAAAATCATGTTGAATGTAGATGGGCATTTTTCCACTATGATTTGCTTGACATTTGAGACTTCAGATCTTCCGTACTTGTTAATGAACCTTTGAGGATAACCGTTGCTTTTCAACATCTTTTCGAGAAACATAAATTCTTCTTTTAATTTATCTATTGAGCATAATCTCCTGGCTCTATAGTATAGAGTCTTGACTAGTCCATGTTTGAAGCTTTTTGGACAAAAACTATTAAAATGTAAATACTGTCCTTTCAAGTAGGCTTTCGGTAAATTGACCTCTGAAGACTACCATCTGCTAGGCGTTGCATGGCAACTTCGAGGAAGTGGAACTTTCCATCACTTTCATGTTCCATAGTAAATTCAGTATTGGTAGATGCGTCATTGAATAATCTGAGTAAATGGAAAACGTGCCTTTCATTTTTGCACACTATAAATATGTCATCGACATATCGACAGTAGGAAGTTGTTTCGTCGATAGTATGCTTCAACTTTGTTCTTCCAAGGTTGGACATGAATATATCTGCTAAAACGGGACTAATTGGACTGCCCATAGCTACACCATCTATTTAGCGTTAACGAGTGCTGTCAAAGTGGAATCGCACACCCACAGTTCACATTAGTTTTAGGCGTTTGAATTCAGACTCTGGAAGTGGGAGGTCAGACTACTGACAAATGATTTCAATAATTTCATTGATTGGAATCATTGTCAACAAGAAGGTTGCATCAAATGACACCATGAACTTATTTAAAAACGTTCATGTGGTTCACACTTTCATCGAAATGAAATGAGTCTTTCATAGTGTGCATGGCTAGCCGTTGACGAATAGGTTCCAACTTCTCCGCATGCCAACGTGGAACCTTATAGTAGGGCGAGTTGATCATCGAAAGCATAGGTCTCAGGGGGACGTGTTCTTTGTGTATCTTTTGAAGGCCATACATGTGCATTAAAGCTGACCTGAATTATGTATTTTTATTGAATACAAACGATTATCAAGCTTTACAAAGCTCTAGAAAACGCGTGATATGTATCTATATGCTTCTGTAAAATTTTTTCTGTTATGAAAATCCTTGAATTAATTTAACTACCTTGTTTGATACAATCTACCCTGGAATGTGAACCTCATAAAGATCTGCTACTAGTCTGTCCTAATACGACTTATACTACTCTGTTTAAACTGATTTTCCATGAAATCTGACAAACAACACTTCGATAACAAGTATCTGAGATTTCTGATGCTTCATAAACGTCCATAGGATCCGCATATTAACGTCTTTGCAAAACAATCGACTAAATATCGTCTTAATTACCCAGCAACAGATTCATAAAAGTACAACCACATATATAATACTCCGTGAATTATGAATGAAGGCAGAGAATTTTACTATTTGAAAATGTCAGCTGTTTTGATAGAAAGTATAGCTAGACAAGAACAAGTAATAGAAAAAATTGCTGTTAAATGTCTTTTTTTCCCAATTACGCTAATTTTAGTAGCCATCAGTTTTGAAAATGAAACTGAAACTTTTGGTGAATATTTTTATTTTCTGATAGAAACTTTGACTATCATATATACAATTAATCAATGCACAGTAGTATTTAACAATTTTTTTCTCCATATCACTTTTCATCATCGTCTTCAGCTGCTTGCAAAAAAAGATTTACACTGGGAGGTGAAAGCTAATTCGTAATTAAATGCTTAATGTATTTTCTGAATATTTTAAATCTTTCTATGGCAGTTATTCTCCCCTGGTTCACATAAATTTGTGAAATTTCAGATTTTGCAAGTTTTACATTAAGCAGACTGAAAGGCACCCAAATATAAGAAAGCTATGTCTCAAATAGTTTGATGTCACACAAAATCGAAGACTTACAAGCAAAAGCCAACCGACAAACTGGTCGAAGAAGCAGCCGGCGAAGACAGGACTCCAGGTGAACATAGACAAGACGGAGATTATGAAAATAACCAGCCAACCAACCAACAACAACTGCGGCAACATCCAGCGTCAATCACCAACAACGGGAGGGATCTGAAAAAGGTTACTTCATTCACTCACTTATCTAGGAAGCATTGTTTCAACTACAGGCAGTCGGAACGGACGAGGATGTCAAATCGAGCGAGAATCGGGAAGGCGAGAAACACATTCACTCATCAACCTGAAACCAATCTGGACATCTTCGTCACTCAGTATCAACAACAAAATTCGCTCGGATTTTCAATACAAACAGCGTCAAGTCAGTCAATTTTTCTTTACGGATCAGAAACTTGACGGGTGGGTCACAATGAATATTTCCAACAGCCTGTTGAGGCCAGACCTTTATCAACCGACAACTGTCTTCGCTGGATCTATACTGAAGATCAGATGGTCGGGCCGGAAAGAATCACCAACAAGAAACTATGGGAACAAACAAAACAAGGACCAATCGCCAACCAACAAATATGCAGGAGAAAGTGGAGATGGATTGGACACTCGCTCGCTGAGGGGGCGGCCGCTGGCTGATATGGCGCGCGCATCAGGCCATTCCTCGAGTGGAAGGAGGCCGAAAGGGAAGCGGCGAGTGGGACGTCAGTGGAAGGGTGACATGGAAGAGATGGTGTGAAGAGGAGTTGAAAGAGTATGGACTAACATGGACGCAGGTGAAAAGTACAGCAGAAGGAAGACAGAAGCAAGTGGAGACGTGTAGTTGAAGCCCTATGTTCCACTAGGAACCCAAGGGAACAATAATAATAATAAATGTCTCAAATAAGAAGAGGCAAAACGGATGAGTCCAACAAATTAATGAAATGTCTATGACATCTAATGAGTCTAAACAGACACAATCATGGTTTTTGTGAAGAAAAGCCAATGTTATGAAATAAGACTGATTGGTTACTGAAGAGTAATCTGTTTCATTCCATGTAAATTTTAGTGGTGCTAAACTACACTTTAACCAACGTCACTACTAGACAATAATAATATATTGGTCACAGTGCCTGAAATTCTGTTGAAATACTACAGTAAAGGAGGTGTTAAAGTTGTTTGTTTTTGGAGAGTAACACTTTATTATTTTAACAGTAATATTGAAATAGAAGACTGTAGAAAGTGAACAATTGGTATTATATATATTACCATTATCCTCTATCACTTTTTATATCTCCACAATTATATCTTAGAAGCAATACAAATGATTAAATATTCACACAATAATCCTCTAATACTCTAAACAAATAGTTAAATCAAGGTGATGCGTAGGCAGAAAAGTTACCTTCTTTCCACAGAAATCGATTTCTCTCCATAACACTTGACGCATGTATTAGACTTCAAAAAGCGTTAATAGATCCAAATGGGAATATATTTTCTCAGGTAACATAGGCTTATAATGCACTGCTTGACAAGTTTATTTATTATTAGTCATAGAGAGACAAAAAACATAAAATACGTTGAATGAAATTTCAAAAGTGTAAATTGCACATTCTATGCGTGTTTTGTATAACACATTTCCAGCCTGCTGAATATATACTCACTCAAAGCTCATTGAAGTCATCTTTTTGGTGATCACAATTGTTTATGTTTTCCGTTTACAAGCATTATCTTCTAATGGCACATTGTGATAAAGGTGAAGTAAACTAAACTGAATAAGCAAGTCGATTTTTTAACATGATATGAGAAGTCACAAGTGTATAGGGAGTCATTTTCATTTTTTTAGACCGTTCGACTTCTTTATATAGTCAATTTTTATCGTCATCTAATACTTTTGTTTTCAAGAGATAATTTGTTTATTTTTATATAAGAGACATGTAGACGACATAATAGTTATTTGTGATAAACTGACAGTTGCCATAGAAATCCTTGACCACTTCCTTAAAGTACAAAACAGCATATCGCTAACGTACGTAAAAAAGAATAATGATTGCCTCCCATTATTAGGTGTACTCATAACCCACCGAGAACATGGGTGTCAGTAAAACAATCTGTCTACAGAAAGTCCACATGGACGGGACAGTATCTAAATTATCATACTTTCTATCAACCACAGTATAAAAAAGGCGTTGGTTAAGTCTTTGTTCAAGCGCATTCGCCGTATATGTACTACCGATACAATTGAAGAACAAAAACAACACGCCACCTAAATATTGCTGGTTAACAACTATCCTTTAAAGTTCATTAGGCGTTACGGAAGTGTCTAACAAAGAGCTCTACCGATCCAGTCATCTGTTAAAGAGAGTGTTTATACGCCCTAACTTTTCAGGAATGATCAGCAAAGTCTGTTCACTAAACAAAGACTCAAGGTGGAAACTAATAGAACTTACTATGCAGCCAAACTTATTTTCATAGAGAAAACGAGATCCTTGCTGTCCTGTAAACCCTCACAGTATCCGAATGATAGTGTCACGTCCTAGTGTGTTTACCGTTTTACATGTGTGTGGACACAGGTACATAGGGAGGACCCATCGGTCTCTGTAGGTTAGGACTACAAAACATATTCCAAAGTGGCTGGAACAACAAATAAAATCACCGGATACAACTGGTCGCAGAGGTGGATGCTCAACATCATCTATAGCGAAGCACATCATAGAGACGGGTCATAATGTTGATTTCAACAATGCCTTTAAACCCATATATAAAACAAGGTTCGATTACGTACCTAAATTCGTTGAAGCCTTAGCCACAAAGAAGGCTCAAACCTGTCTTATGTGTCCAAAAATTACGTGTTATTACTTCAAACCTGCCTTGGTAATCCATTTCGGAATCAAGGTTCATTTTACTTAATGATATTTTCACCCCCTCCCTTTCGTTTTCTCTGGATTTCTTTTTTTACCCACGCCCTCACGTCATCTTCCTATCCCTTATTTATGACCTTGACTTTGTACTGTAATAATTCATGCTACCTCACCTTTTATATATGTGTATGATAAGTACGTGTGTGATCAGAATTTCCGAAATATGTTACGCATATACATAACACGTTTCAGATAAACTACATCTCCTTACTGTGTTGTTGAAATTCTTAAAAATTAATCTGATACTCTCTACTGACTGGCTACAGGATGGAGTTTCCCGGAATTCTAGTGAGAAGTCATGACCAGTGGGGTACATCCATTTGGGAGTGAGGACAGGCGCTCATCGATGACATTGGCTGATTTTTATCTTCATTTCTATCCACGAAACGTAGTTTTTAATCTGTTTCCATATCCCCCTTGATCACATCTCAATTTTAAAAGTCACTTTGCTTGCTATATAGTCTTATTTTCAAGTTCGTATAGCGTTCTAAATCTGTCTTGTGGAGGGAAAACGTAAGCTGATGGTGTTTCACATCTATGCAGAGTGAAGTTATCGCTCATATTCTTCACTAGTGCTTTCAGGAATTAAATGTACGATTAAAAAGTAAAACTATCATTCATGAATAAATATTCACAACGAATAGGCAACTACTGTACAATGTGATTGCAACTCGTCATCAAGAGAAAGTTGAGCATGGAATTAGTGCTTCTACCTCGGAAAATCAACTCAGTCGCTAAGGAAACTTCAATCACAGAAAGAAATACAGAAAGTAAACTTATTATTCTCTGGAATTGGATAGGCAAAATGACAAAGTTTGATTGAAGACTTCGGGAAGCCAGTCAACAGAAGCGTTTCCTTCCAATGAAGGCGAAACTAAGCATTGAGATATGGAGTGTCCGCACAATATTTGAAACTGGGAAGGCTGACAAAGAAATCAGAAGGTATAGTATATAAGTACTCAGAATCTGTGAGATTAGGTGGAATGGGAGTTGGTTGTCCAGATTGGTAACTGGAAGGGCCGCTTAGTATTCTGGAAACTACTTCAGCGCCATTCAGTACAGTACAACAAACATTAATAAACCTCATTCATCTGCTACATGGTAATGTCATCTGCTAGGTGATTCGCAGTGTAAAACTCAATGAAGACAAGAGTGAGACTAAGCTGTCTACTATCATCGATTATATTCCTGATTGTGGTGGACTGGGTCATGCAACAAACCGTGGGAAGTGAAAAGTCGTATGTATGTGAGTACTAGACCAACAAGAAGGCATTCGAAGATCTGGGTTTTATGTCTAATGTCACACAATTCTAAGGTCTACAGGCGAAGCGAACAAGTTGGCAGAAGAGGCAGTGAAGACAAGACTTCAAGACCTGTATAAGCGGCATCATTTCAGCTACAGGTGGTGTACATAAAAGTCAGAGCTAGGATTAGAAAGGCAATAGAGACATTCATTAAACTGAAATCAGTGTGAAAATCGGCTGCACTCAGCATATGCCTTAAGATTTGGATTTTTAACATTAGTATCAAGTAAGTCAATACCTCTATATGGTTCATAAGCTTGAAATGAGTGTCATGAAGAGCATTTCCACTAGCCTGCTACAGAATTTCATCAATAGCTGTCTTCTTATAATACAGAAGTTGAGATAGCCGGACAGATATGGAGCTCTAAAAAGTACAGCCACCCAGCTAAGGACGTATGATCAAACAAATATGCAGAAGAAAATGGAGGTGAATTGGAAATTCATCCAAGAGACTTTCGAACGATATCACTTGTAAAGCAGTTCCTCGAGTGGGACTCAAATGAGAAGCGACATGTTCATCGCCTGAGAGTGAAATGGAGGAGATCTTATGAGGAAAAAAATAACAGCTTAAGGTAATCACGGGACCAGCTACAACAGACTGCAGAGAAATAAGTGGAAGAAAATGTGCTAGTGAATTCCTATAGTCTACTCGGAACCCAAAATAATAATAATAAAAATACAACAGTTGTATGAATTCACGGCCAAATGCACAGCCTTTATACTACTTAGCCTGTAACTTGCCTTCTGAAGAATCGCTTCATTAATGTTAACTGTGTGGTTTTTAAATTCCAATGATGTCATGAAAGTCCTGAGATTTTTATCTACACGAATTAATGACTTTCTACTGGATCGTTTTTTAAATCAAAGCCAATTTATATCAGCAAAGTATCCAACTCACCGTATTGAAAAACTAGTCTCCTACAAATGACGTCATTTTTTTCTGAGTTTAAAGAAATTTTTCCCGGTTGTAAAGAAATTCACAACCTCATTATCTGTACAAGAGTTATATTTTTCCTATCAAGTTGGTCATTTTTATCCTGTCTTATCTTATTTCTGCGTCAGTGTACATTTATGAAAAACATCTAATAAATACACTGTGTTTGTTAGTTGTTTAATTCAATCTTTCACCGATTTGTATTCAAACGTTGACTTGTAGGGATTAGAATACATTTACATAAAAGGCTGATGCTTACTGGTGACTGTCCCTTTTCAAGTAGGCAGTTACCTGCATTCTAGTGTAAAGTCGTGACCAGTATGGTACAGCAGGTTGGGTGTGAGGAAAAATACTCGCCGAAGACATTGGCAAGCAGTCGTGCTGGGTCGTGAATTAACAGAAGTTGAAATTCATGGACCGTTGGATCAAGTCCCAGTGACTTTATGGATTATGAGCTCACCATGTAACAGGAAGGTTTTTGGGTTCGAACCCTGGTGGTGGATGCGTACTGATGAAGATTCCCAAACTAGGACGAAACAGCTGACCAGTACTCTCTGTTGGTTTTTCAATGGTTCTCTAACTGATGTCAGCTCATGATTAAATCCTTTCACTGATTTATTGCAGCAAATTATATAAAAAGTTTGCAACTTTCTTTCAATTTGTTCTTTTGCATTAGAATATTCACAAAACTAGGCTTACAACAACGTACACTATAACTGTCACATAAATGCTGAGAATTTTTCATCTTTTAATTTCTCACCGATTCATACCAATTCGAAGAGCAATTTGTTATAAACTCACATACATGAAAATTGGTTTAGTGGATTACTGTCAACTAGTGAACAACAGAAATAACAGTCCACACTAGTAACGAACAAAAATTGTTTCCAAAACCTACTCAATGAAATATAGAAGTGTACTACTACAATGGAAGGAAGGGAACATAGTACTTAATTATACACAGACATCGCATATACACTGCATAACCACTGTGAATAAGCGCATGCATGACACATGTTTCTTTTTCAAAGAATGAAGCGTTAAAAAGCACTTCAGAATTAGGGTGTCAATAGTTCAGATTATTCAGTCTCAACTACAACCATATATTTTAATTGATTGAGTTCTAGTACAGGGTTGTATTTCTAATGCTTTACTACATATCGCAAAAACAGTACAGAATTCTTAACTCAAAATGATTTTATAAAGCTCGTTTGAGAAGAGTAAATAATAACTGAAACTATGAAAAAAAAAAAAAAATTCGCAGAAAATAACAGTGAAAATCTACAATTCAAAATGTTACTTGTCAAGGTATAAGTGCTTTCTCTGATCACAATGCCTGTATCACAAAATGCAACGGTACTCTTGTTGCTGTCTGTTGACGAAACTATGTTGGATCTCTTGTAATTGACCATACTTCACAATACATTCCCTGAGATTTTGCCGCTTGCTTTCAATAATAATATCAGTTCGAGAATCCCTGGAAACCAGGGAGCACTGAAAAGCTGTTTGAGATTCTCTAACTGATGTCCATTGTTGACGAAATCAACACTGAAACTAATCGAAAACCTTACAAAGCACAAAATATGACTTACAAATCACTTTTTAGATCCGATTAACTGAAAAGCTGATTAAAAGCCTTTTAAAGTGATTACGAGACTAGTATTGTATTTAAGAGCTCCATTTATCACTGCATAAAATTCCTGTTTGTTCAGAATTCCTTATAAAATCTTCAGATAGCTTTTTCAAGACTTTCAAGGTTATGAGGAATATAATAGAAGCATTCAGTGTTCTGTTAATAACAAAATTCGTAAGTCAAGTTATCTCTTCGGAGAAGTGATGTTCGAAAAATTCACTCCAGTGGACGACTGATAGTTAATTATTCGATGTTTCAGCTTGGAAAACATGCAATTACTACGTCTGTGAATTCGTTTAGTTACATTTGATATAGATACCCTCCAGTTGACTGATTTATTACAGATTCACTCACCATTAAAGAAATACAGAGTATTTAGATAACATAGTCATTTTAGTTAAAGATGCTGATAAAATGCAGAACCCTCTAAACACTCTTAGAAAATTCAAATATGTTTGACATGCAACTTCACCCTTTCAAATTTAAACTAATACAGTATGTTGGTCTACACCGACTTCAAGATTGAGAACAGGAAATAAAGAGGTTTGGAGTTTTTATCAACCCTTATGACCTGGTTACTGATGTAATCTCAGCATAGATACAAAATAATAGTTTCGTCTTCGCTGACTTCAGTCATCGCCTGAGATTTATCAAAGGACTTGTATAATAAGCAGAAATTAACTCTACATTAGCCTACAGCTATGAGAAATGGCCAATGAAGTTAGAAGTTACTTGAGTGATTACTGGCTTTTGACCATTGGCAACTTCTGTTATTTACTCACCTTAGATAGAGAAACAGGATAAGTAATATTGATGCTGAGAGTTAGGGTGAAAAATTAGAATTAGTCGATGCAGCTGCGAAGCATTCAATAAATAATTTTTTTAAGCGGTTTGAGTAAATGCTTCACTAAGCTTAAAGATAAAGCAATGTCCGAAGTAAACAGAATCCTAATATTGTTTTGTAATTTAGCGTAGAAAAGGTCAAAAAATTCCCACAAATTAACACATTTGATGGTTTAAAGCGATGAGTAACGAACATTATCATGTGTTCTAAACATTAAGAGCACCTCTAGCGTACAAAAGTGGACCACATGTTTGCAAAATGGATCAACCCACCAATTATGAAACTTTCAGTTGACCATTAATGGTTACCAATATTCTCCCATTCAATTCTTATTAACAAAATACACAAAAACAAAGATTGTGTGAAAAAAACTTCCTGCGAACCAAGCCAATACCATGTTTAACCAAAACAATATCCTTGCTTTACGTGGAATTAAATTAAGTCAATCAATTTCAACACCATCGAAAGATGTTATATATTTTGTCGCCAGCATCATTAATGTTGACTGACTGACTGACCTATTAACGTGGAACTCTGCATAAAATTGTACAACATCTGAAGTTACCACACTTCAGAAAGCGTACATAAAAGCAGAGAAAAAGAATGTAACTAGAGAATAACCAAATGATTAGTAAATGTGTTCAGCATCTTCAAGATGACAAATGGTGGTAGGCAAACTTGTCCTAATAAGTTGAGACCAAATGTGAATAGTTCTCTTTCCTTAGCAGGCTTTGACTAATAGTTTATAACATACGTAAGAAAGTATATCAATGCTGATATGGAAGAATTCTCAACAAGAGACGTGTAGTCTTCAAATAAATGAAAGTTGTTCGCATTTTATTCTGAAGTTACAACATTTTCAGGGCCAAATGTATCTTAGAAATGTTAAATGTCATTATCTACACCATGGACATTTTTTCTATAGTGAATCTTTGCATTCACCAGCTGTCAAAATCTAAGTAAAGACAGAAATAGGAAGCCTTCTTGATTTTAAAAATGATAATATTCAAGGCTTTAATAAATAACTTGAAAAACTTACTTTTCATGAGAAGTCTGAATGTCTAAGGTTGATACGGGGAAATACTCATGTATATATGCTCTAGGAAGCACTGTTTCAACCACAGGTGGGACTAAGGAATAAGATGTCAAAGCCAGAATCAGAAAGGCAAGATACACCTTCAACAATCTGAAATCAGTATGGAAATCCCATGTAATCAGCACAAAGAAAAAGATTCGGATTTTTAACACGAATGTTAAGTCAACTGGTTGTCCTATATGGGTCAGAAACATGGTGCATCACGAAAAGCATTTCTGACAGGCTACAGTAGACGTTTATCAACAGCTTCCTTCTCTGGTTCAATATTGAAGATCAAATGGCCAGCTGGCCAGAAAGAATTAGCCAAAAGAAACTCTGGGAAGGAACCAGCCAAGAACCTGTCATTCAACATATATTTAGAAGAAAATGGAAGTGGATCAGACACGCTGTGGAGACCGTCGAATGACATCGTGCACAAGGCCCTCTATTGGAACTCGAATAGAAAATGACCAGTTGATTATTGGTCCGAAGGTGATATGTAAGATATCGTGCTAGTAGGAGATGAGACATTATGGGCGATTGTAGGCCCAGAGAAAGAGGACAACAGAAAACAGAACAAAGTGGAGATGTACTATTGAAGTCCCACGTTCCACTGGGAACTCAAGGGAATAATAATATACTCTAGTGATCTGCTGCTATCCACTAACTATTCAGATAACTCTTTACAAGTTAGCCTTCTATATACACTTTTGACTTCTTAACTAGAGTCGGCTGTTTTTAATTCATACTGCGGTACAAAATGTTTGTGGATTTAAATAAGATCTGAAGATTCCATATTAACCCAGGAATCAAGCATATCAAAAATGAAACAGTATTATTTACTCAATAACACCTGAAACAATTTAATATGAAAGTTTAGACATCGTTAACAGGCTAAAGGCCATAATAAACTGCACTTTGTATTGTTAAAAGATTTTCTTACTATCAAGTCTCCTTATTTAGGAAGTTAAAAGAAAACGATTTCAACATTATAACAGAATAAAATCACAAGCTCCTAAATGCTATCCAAAATGGATGCATCAGAATTTTCTAACAAACCAGGATCCTTATAAAATTTCGATTTATAGTGTTTAGATTGACATGACTGCAGGTTTTGTAGAGAACCCACATCTATTTCCCAGCTACTGAAAACAAGGAAGCATCCAACAGCTGATTCTTTCTGGTTAAAGACGCTTCAGACGTAGGTATCAGGCACTGTAGTGTATATCGAACCCAGGATATTAAGGCTATGCTGGGAATACTTTACTAGTCTATATGAGTTTCACTACTACTCCCATCTAACCCGTTGACTGGTTGATGATTTGCTTGGCTAGTAAAATGAAGATCCATGTTTCAGTAAATGACAAGATCTTGAATATTCACCAGTTTAGAATCCTAAATTTGGTTGGAACATCTGTTTGATGCTTCCTAGTTCTACTTGCCTCACTAGCTGACTTCACTTTGTAGTGATATCTACCACAAAATCACAATCTAGTTCAGTATTTTCAATAACCATTTGTGATAGAGAGAACAAATACTACCACAAATACTGTACTAACCAAAACCTGGTATCATCTAATTTGATGAATCAATAGCATGAAACTTATTAATGCCTGTCATTATCTTAAATGGTCTATATCTCTCTTATACAGTGAAAGCAGAATGATTTACGCTTATAAATAAATCAATTGACTGTTTAGTATTCAGGTCAACTAACTCAGTTAAATCAATTCGCTGACTACTTGAACAATTTAATGATCTTTAGACGATATTCATTCATATTTTACCAAATTAATAAAATTCATTTAGAAGTAACTGCATTACTAGAGTTCCTTTTAATAACCTTAAAAAGTAGGGAAAAATACAAACACCTTTGTTAACAAGTAGTGAAAATACAATGCTTTACGCATATATGCATGGTGTAAAATAATAATATTATATATTGTTTCACTTACTTTGCCCCACCCAAAATATATTTCAATCCCATAACACTACCATTGCCTATAAATATTTCAGTAAAAATATGTTAGAAGAAGTGACAGCATTCTGCCAGTCACCATATCAGTCAGTTATCATGAAGACATTTCTGAATTTAGTAAATAAACCTAAGCGCTTAGGGTAAGTAACTGATGACCAAGTACAGCCATTGTAGGATGTCTAACCTAGAGAACTATCTGTAGCATAGATAACAGAATTACATCCATAAATATTATCACGATCCTAGATAAAGCAGTAAAAAGTTGTTAATTTATGAATAGAAACTGTGAAGCAAGGTCATCCAGATAAAAGTAGAGAAAAGTGATTTGGTAATAGGAAACTAGCCTCATTATTATTATTACTATTTCCTTTAATTCCTAGAGGAACATAGGGCTTCAGCTGCGCGTCTCCATTGCCTTCGGTTCTCTGACAACTTTTTCACCCCACTCCAAGTCTGCCTACATGCTTTCATCTCCTCTTCACATCACCTCCTCCAAGTCACCCTTGCACTGACGACCAACTCGCCGCCTCCCTTTCGGGTTCCACTCGAACAATGGCCTGGCGTGTGATGTCACTTGATGGTTTGTTTTCTCAGAGGATGGCCAATCCATCTCCATTTCTTCCTGCCTATTTGTTTCACAATCGCTTCCTGCTGAGTTGGTTCGCTCATTGCCAGAGATCCCTCTTCCTGATCTTTTCTCGCCAGCCATCTGATCTTGAGTGATACTGAGCGAAGACAACTGTTAATGAAGGTCTGTAGTTTGTTTGAGATGCTCTTTATGACGCGCCAAGTCTCTGATCCACACAGTAAGTAGCACTGACTTCACATTGGAGTTGAAAATCTGGATCTTATTTTTGATGTTGAGTGCTGTTGACCTCCACACAGACTTAAGAGTAGTAAAAGTTTGTCATGCTTTTCCGATTCTGGCTTTGATATCCTCGTCAGTTCCGCCTGCCTGTAGTCGAAACGATGCCTCCCAGGTAGGTAGGTAGGTTGTTTCTTTTGGGTTTCTCCCATCTATGCTGGCTGATTGTTGTCTGTTGTTGCTGTTGCTCAGGAATCTTCATCACCTGTGTTTTCTCTGTGTTCACCTGAGGTCCTATCTTTGATGCTTCTTTTGCCAACGTGTTGCTTTTCACTTGGATATCTTCCAGTTTGTGGGAAATCAGACATATATCATCGGCGAAGTTCACATCCTCCAAGTTTTTTGTGTGGGTCCATTTTATGCCTGTTTCCTCATTTCCCCCTGTTTGTCGCATTATCCAATTTACCGCAATCAGGAAAATCATTGGCGATAGTAGGCAGCCTTTCCTTACTCCTGTCCTCACTTCGGACGGGAGTACATAAGGCTAAAACTAATTCAGAAATAAATCGCTCATTGCCGGATACTCTACCGAATTCTTTATATCTATACTTCACATGCACACCTGAAGTCAAAGACACAGAAAGATTGATTAATTCTAATTTCTTAATCTACATTGGGATTTGACAAAATTAGTTTATGTTTAAACAATGCTTAGCTACTTTATGATGTTATGCTTTACCTTTTTTAAATTTTAGTTTTCTTACTAATTCATTTAAAATCCCAACTGAAACATTTGAAACATAGAAAGATGATTCAGCTGAAAAACTATTTTAGGAAAGTTGATTTACTACAGTTGTACAAGTCTCAGTTGCATACAATTTATTTCGTGAAAGTATGTAATGGCTTCACATTTAAACACGTAGTAACTACTAGAATACTTTTGAAATTATTGAGAATAATGGGTATTATTCAAAATACAATGGTAGCATTGTTGAGGCGAAGAGTCACAGATGATGAGTTACGCAATAAACCAGAGTTCTTAAAAAGATAATCACCATCAAAATGAGAATTCCTAAAAAAAGATGTAACTTCGTAGGAATTGAGTCCAGCGAAAGAATTAGAAGGAATTTTCTGATGTATTTTAGCCTACCAATAATTTACCAACCAAAAAGGAAAGGTTGAACAATTTTATTCTATACACGAACTTGTATATAGATGCCCTCCTTACAAGAAAATCAGATGGTAGTATAAAGAGAAATTTACATAGGAAAAGTACATGCACTTGACAATATACACATTTTCATAACTTCCTTCTCTCTAATACGAAAGAAATTCAGTAAGGACCCTCAGCTACAAGATTAGAGCTGTGCCCAAAATAGGTAACTGAAGATAAAGTAAGGATAGTATATGATAGTTATGATAGAGAAGATTTGTAGCTCAGGTGGATGATTTTGATGTGGTTGTCTTCTCTGAGCTGGGTGGTTAGTTTGCGAAGCTTCCATCACCCTTCTGGGTGACATCTTCAACTCATACTTCAATTTCAAGTCAGCTTTTAGATTTCTCCACGAGTTTATTGTTCATGTCTCCTGGTGACCTTGGACGTGATTGGTTGTTTATGTGTGTTTTCACACCTTCTAGGTTACTTGTATTGGAACTGATTGTTTCTTTGGCTTGAACTTTGACCCTTTGTGTGTGAAGTTTCTTTCTTATTGGTTGATAAATTTTGTCTATCTCGATGTGTCTATTGACTGACTATTGATTCAATCAATAGACAAATCGAGATAGACAAAATTTATCAACCAATAAGAAAGAAACTTCACACACAAAGGGTCAAAGTTCAAGAAGAACAATTAACAAGAACATTTAATGCTGGAAAACTACAAGTAATATTTTTTACATCACCGATGGTGATTCCCCAAATGAAAGGTGAAGTACTTAGACTAGACTAACGACTTCTAATTATACCCAGCAATTCAACTGAGCTAGTGGTGGAGCGAGTTGTATTGGCCGTCGCTCTAGGGAATTCATTCCTCGTGCTCTCTCAGGAACATCTACCACTGTGGCCGGCTAAATGTGCAGCAAACACCATCAACATTTCGATATTTGACCATCTTGTCCGAACCGGCCACAGAGCTACCCAGCATTGGAGAATCCATCTCCATCATCTATTGGGTACTAAACAAATTGCCAAAATCATCCAGGTACCACATCCTCCAAACAGCACAAGCTATCACGATTCATCTGAAACAACCAGTGCTCTAAGTGCAGCAAAAGAAGTAATTCCAACCAGCCACTACTACTCCCCTGGCCGGCCTTCAGTGAAGACTGTAAATTCATGAATTTTTTTAATGCTTTTTTGATATTCTGTGTAGTGTTATGTTGATGCCATCAAAGTGTAATTCCTTGATATTATAATTGAGTCTATATTATTTAATGTTTTTAATAACATTAGTTCATTTACTATTATGTATATGTAACTGTAGAACCTGACGAAGAATAGGTTATCGAAAAGAATACTCTTTTTTCAGTAACCATTCGTTTGAAAAAAGATTTACTTCTTTATTTCTATGAATGGAGGTTCTAAAATACAAATAAGGTGGAGGCACACCTACTGTTAAAGATCGAATTTTGTCTTATAGATAATTATAAAGTAGAAGATTGTTAAAACAAGATGATAATTATCAAAAAGATGTTCCGTTACTACACATCTTACATAACCGTGTTCTACATCTTCTTGTTGCTTTTGAATCCTTTTGAACGGAACTCGTATCAAATGGCATATGTAAGCAAACCCAAAAGAGCAGGTAAATTGTATTACAGACAAGAAGCCGGTCAAGTGCAGGATATTGTCCTTCAGGTTACTGAAAAACAGCCGCTGGTTAAAAATCACTGCACTCATTTATGCTGCAACAAATTTCGTTCTTTTGGAGTTTGAGATCCTTATATTAAGGACGTCGATAACTAGATCGCGCTCGTGAACACTATCCAGCCGGGTTAGTAAAAAGAGGACGAAAATGTGAGTACAGTTCAGTGACAGAATATCTGGTCAACTCAGGACATTCAGTGCCATTCGAAAAATCCTTTAAAGTAATATAGAAGATTTGACCAAACCTATCAAAGGGAGTAAAATTAAGACATCTGGGCATAACCCAGGCACTAGCCATCCATAAGCTCAAACCCACGCTATGTGTCCAAAAGAAATATGTCCAACCCTTGTTCCTGCCATGGCTATCATAAACAGGTAACTCTTTTAACAATGACTATCCCATTGCCTTCCTTATCCAAATTTCCTGTTTATTCATGTTATTTTTAAGTTTTTCTTAATCCCTATTTACACTACCATATTTTCATATCCGAACTTTTTGTCTATTTTTTTCATTTTATTATTTCTACATATTTAATCCCTAACTCCATAAACAGCTATTCGTCACATTAGTCATAATCCCACTAGATTTTTTATCTAAACATCCTGTCAATTTTAGTAATTTCTACATTTCTAGCCCTCAATTGCACAATATGTCAGTCTTCTCAGTAATTATGATGCTGGTTTGTTTGAGTTTTATCTTTCCCCCCACCTCCCTGTTTTATTATGGCATTTTAATTCCTAATTGTAATTCTGCTAATCTGCCCCTTGATCGGAAATTATTCTGGAACTTTCCCATCCGTTTACCATGAATACATGAATGAACAGCCAAGTTGATGTCTTCGTCGAAAATACAATTTCCTTCGCTGCAAGCGTCTGTTTAATAATTCCAATGATCCAATGTGTATATTCCGTGATGTAATAATTCCATAAGATACTTTTTCAGAATACAAGAGGAGGATTATGGCTCTGTATTAGAGCGTTAGTTTGTTTGATAGAACACAGTAAAACACAGTATTAGTAATCAGAACACACTTTCAGCATAATTTATAGCACATAATCAAGGCATTCACACGACTAAATTTCTTTACACATTTTTGAAGCATCAAATTGTTTTTTTTTACTTAGTGGAATTTTTTCATGTGTCCAAGATCAATGTTGCATCATTCGCCTTACACACTTGCTGTGTACTGTTCCAATAAATTTAGATTCGATGACCAATCTCTCTGTTCACCTAAGTTTATCGTGTTTCACACCATTGTATGATTAAATACTAATGCCTGCATGAAAATGGCTAAGACTTTTTTCATATATATTACTTTGATGTTTAGAATTTTAAATCATTCATGATAAAATGCTTAATGCTCCACACAAAAATGATATGATGCCGTTTGTGAATGAGTGAAGCAAAGCCCACTTGGTGTGTGTGTGTGTGCATATATTTTTTGAACTTACTACCTTTTAGATTTGGCACAACTACATACGGGTTAAAAAAGTGAAAATTTTGAGAAAAGGGTTATCATTTCTATAAATAATTTAGACACTTAAGAAAAGACTATATCATAACAGAAAGGTAGATTGAAAATAAATTTCAGTCCACCTTAGATTAGACTTTCGACTGAATCAGTAATGATAATTCCAATGACGTTAGTTAAACGATATCAGCTAAGCTGAATGAATGAAGCATCACACTATTTATCTAGACTTATGTTTTCGAATGAACTTTTCTCATACGCAATCAACTAATTACAAGAAGACCCCAGATAACATCACAGAATTGATCATTCTGATTGATTTTGAAATCAGGAATCATAAAAAGCGGTTTAATGCGAGAAAGATATAACTTGTAAGCCACGTTACTCACATGATTTAGAAAAAACCTAAACAAAACGCCTTGATAAGTTAGTTATCAATAAAAATATTTCGTCTATTTTTTTCTGATTCATGTGAAATTTATCATTTTAATTCGATAGTGATTTCAATGTTTATATAAATTAAACAAAAACAAATACTCTTTACATTGCGTCATTTAAATGATGCTGTTAAATTAATCTCAAGGTTTGGTTAGATGAGTAAGGCAATCGTGTAAACTGCATACACTCCTGTAGAAATATAATTATTTTTCAAGTATTGATTTTGTAAGGACTTTTTTTTGATTGGTCGGAGGATTTCATCATGAGCTGACATCAGTTAGTGAACCATTGTAAAGCGTGGGAGTACTGGACAACTGTTTCGTCAGCCCAGTTTGGGACTCCTCAGTAGTACGTACCCACCACATCGGGGTTCGAACCCAGGACCTTCTGGTTACAAGGCTAGCGAGCTCCTAGACCATTAAGCCACTGAGAGCCAATCCAATGGTCCATGAATTCGTAGAAGTGAGTTGTCTAACTGATGTAAGCTCATCATGAAATCCTCCGACCAATCAAACAAAAGCCGTACAAAACCAATCCTTTAAAATTAATCTGATGCTCACTAGCGACTATCCCTATTCCGGCAGTTAATTTGGGGTTTTGGTGGGAAGCTGTGACCAGTAGGGTACACTAGGTTGAAGGTGAGGCAGTAACTCATCGAAGAAGACATTGCGAAATTGTAGCGCTATAGCGTGAATTGGCAGAAGTTAGAATTCAAGGACCATTGGATCGAGTCCCAGTGGCTTAATGGTCTACGAACTCACCGTGTAGCCAATAGGTCCTGGATTGGAACCCCGGTGGGTGCGTCCTGCCGAAGAGTCCGAAACTGGGGAGAAACAGATATCCAGTATTCCCTGTAGATTTTCCAATACTTCTCTAACCGATGTTAGCTCATTATGAAATCCTCCAACATATGTAATTATTATTCAGGTATTGGTTTGTAGGGATTTGACTGATTGGTTACAGGACTTCATCATGAGCTGACATCGGAAGCGAAAGCTGAAAAGCAGAAATATCATTTCAATTTCTTTTGTTTCGCCTTTTGCTTTAGACTCACTGAAATTAGCAATACCATTGTGCACCTGTGACACAGTGGTTAGGACTCTCGCCGACCATGCACATGGTTCCGGGGTTCGATTCTCTGACGATATCAATGGTCGGCCTGCAAAATCTGGGCTACCGATATCACATGCTGAAAATGTGTGCGGTTTCAAGCTATAATCAAAATAAATAAATAAAATAAATATACATATGGCAAATGTTTATGCATGAATATATTCTAATCAGGCTAATCAGTAAGTACCGACAAAAGCAAATCGAAACTAGTCGAACTTGTGAGTGTTTTCAAAATTATAAATAGAACAATTGAAAATATTTCATTGAATGCGAGGCTAAGAGGCAGATGCAGTTAGAAATATACTGATAACAGGAATCGAAAGTATGGACCAAGTAATACACTAGAAGAATAATTAGCTCAAGGCAAATTGGAGAGAGAGAGAGAGAAAGTGTTTGAATGGATTTAGGCAGGAGAACAAAATAATTTTTCTAAACATCATTTCTGAGACTTTGTACGCTAAACTTTTACGTAATTTACGGTTAAGATTATTTTCTCGTGATAAATGCCCTTTCTCAGTACAACAATCTTCAGATACTCAGCTTTTTGTACTGTTTTAAGATATCAAGCAACTTACTAGACATTTGACTACCAAACGGTTGTTGGTCCCATAGAACTATAACCAGTTTCCTTACTGTAGTTAATCACAGTTAACTAGTTAAGTTGCATAGTAATTTCAATTTTCACACCTTCAAAGTGTCAATTTCTCTAAGAAATTCTAAGTGACACTGAAGATCGCTGAGTAAAAAGCAAGATTTATTAGCATATTCATGTAAGACAACAAGTTAAATAATCTACTGATGTTCTAGTTACCATCTCTATTCTTTTTACTTTATGTGAAAAAAGGGAACTTGGTATCAACACGCCTAAGGCGATGTCTTCTCTCAGTCGTTATCACCTTAATTTATGATTATTTAACACTGCCTGAAAAGCAGCATTGGTGATAAGTGATCTAATTCCAATACATAGCTAAAACAGAATTGTACACATTCTGAACATATTGACAAGTACTGACTGATAGCATCTTTTGACAATCAAAATCATATCATGATCGTTAAATATGATTCCCAAAGTGTTTACGAGTTGAATGTGTGTAAACAAAATCATAAATCTGTTGAAAATGTTTGTTTCCCAACAATGAAGGAAACTAAACATCTTTTAAACTAAAAAAAACTCAGCTTTGCTATGAAATATATCAGAAAAGAGAAGCCCTTTCTTAAGTTCTCCAACGTATTCAAAACAGCAAAAATTAAAAAATGAACAATTCCCATTCGAAGATTAATAGACAAAAGACCAGTAGTTCAGCGAAGAGTCTCTTTTCGGTGAATTCTTTTTCATAGCTGTACAATCGCAAATATCTATGGTTGTTATTGTGTGTGTGTGTATATACATTAAATTTGTCGAACGAAAATACAATTACTAAGTTCAGATGAATTGGATGTTGGTATAAGAGGATAGTAACAAAAGTGATGAGTTGTCATAAATGATTGTTAAATAGGAGTAAGTTCAGGTGAATTGGATGTTGATGTAAGAGGACAGACTTACTTAGCGATGTCCTCAGAAGGAGAATTTCCACCTGTTTAAGAAGAACTTTCTTTGCGGCAACATTGAGAGTAGTGTTCTCCAGTTGCCTGCTGATCTACAGAAGCCCAAAGGAGAAGATTCTGCACCTGACCACTTCTATGTGTATATATCAGTCCATCTGTTGCTGTGGAGCCAGGTACATCGGTCGTTCAACGAGCATCCTGTCAGAAAAGGTCAAAGAACACTATTCAGAGTGGCTGCAGAAAGGAAATAATGGCCGTATAAGTAGTGCAATAATCGGACATCTCGTCAACACTGGTCATTCCATTTCAACAAACTCCTCCTTCAAAGTAATCTACAAAGTGAAGAATAACCTTCTAAAGACAGTACGATTCCGTCTTCTTTCCATTGCAGAAGCCCTAGCCATTCAGTTAGAGGAACCAGAACTGTGCATACAAAAGAAAATTACTCAATCACTTCCACTCTCATGGTAACAACTCTGTTGACTTGACTTAACTTTTGTTTGTATGCTTATTTTCCTAACTACTTAAAATCCTTGTGTAATTCTGTATATTATTTTGTTTCCATGTACACCCTCAGCACAATTCTTTCACCAAACTATTCACGCCATCACGTAACTCTTATTTAACAATCAATTATGACAACTCATCACTTTTGTTACTATCCTCTTATACCAACATCCAATTCATCTGAACTTAGTAATTGTATTTTCGTTTGACAAATTTAATGTATACACACACACACACACACAAAACAACCATAGATATTTGCGATTGTACAGCTATGAAAAAGAATTCACCGAAAAGAGACTCTTCGCTGAACTACTGGTCTTTTGTCTACTAAAAAATGACATTGCACTATATTATTACTGCACTTTTAAGTATTACAAATTAATTTCAACTATGTGGAGGACAGTAATCACTTAGGTAGTTGTCATTTCAAACACACCGCTGAAATAAGTTCCTCCTTCTTACCAGTTTAATTTTCAACTTCATATTTACTTTTAACTTACAGTTTTTGAACCATTCATAAAAATACAAAAAAACAGTGACAAAAGTAGGCGCAAAATTTAAAAGTAAAACAACTGAAAACAATAAAACAAAATTAATCAAACATTTTTCACTCTCTGAACTGGGCAATGTGTTGTTTATTGTAACCTCATTATTTTAAGTTACTTCATATTTGAAAATGATCCATCTTTTTTCGTTTTTGTTCTCCATTTACAAGTTCATGTTAGGTACTTAAAAATCTCTAAAAGTACATTTTACTTTCATTCTAACTAGCACAAAAAAAATTTGAATAGCTCAGAATATTAACCTCTTCGAACTACTTGTCAAACAGTTTCTTAAATGATTACTCTAACTGTCTTCGTACAATATGAGGAATTCTACCTAACCAAGATGTAATGAAGTAATGAACGAATTTCCTATTAGAGTTTCAGGAATCATAGGGCTTGTCTGATTTCCCACAAACTGGAAGATATCCAAGTGAAAAGCAACAAGTCAGCAGAAAAAGCATCGAAGATACGACTTCACGTGAACGTAGAGAAAACACAGGTGATGAAGATTCCTGGCCAATACCAACAGCAACAACAATCAGCCAGCATAAATGGGAGGAACCTGAAAGAAACAACCTCCTTCACCTACCTGGGACAGCAAGTATCGTTTCAACTACAAGTGGAACTGACAAGGATATCAAAGAAGCAAAGATCAGGAAAGCAAGACATGCTTTCATTACTCTGAAGTCTGTGTGGAGGTCAACATCACTATTCAGCTTGAAAAATAAGATCCGGATTTTCAACTCCAATGTGAAGTCAGTGCAACTCACTATACGGATCAGAGACTTGGCGCGTCATAAAGAGCATCTCAAACAAATTACAAACCTTCATTAACAGTTGTCTTCGCTCAATACTCAAGATCAGATGGCTGGCGAGAAAAGATCAGGAACAGGGATCTCTGGCAATGAGCGAACCAACTCAGCAGGAACCGATTGTGAAACAAATAGGCAGGAAGAAATGGAGATGGATTGGATTAGCCATACTCTGAGGAAACCAACAAGTGACATCACACGCCAGGCCATAGCTCGAGTGGAACCCGAAAGGAGAGCGGCGAGTTGGTCGTCAGTGACAGGGTGGGGTGACATGGAGGAGGTGATGTGAAGAGAAGATGAAAGCATGTGGGCAGACTTGGAGTGGGGTGAAAAAGTTGTCAGAGAACCGACAGCAATGGAGACGCGCAGCTGAAGCCTTATGTTCCTCTAGGAATTAAAGGAAATAGTAATAATAATAAGGGCTCGCAAGGATATAATACCCATTGGATATGGAATGATAAACCAAACGGTTAATAATTCCTAATCTGACTTAGATAAGTGTACTCCAGTAAAGGTTTTCCCTTCTAATTTTTCTCTTAATCTGTCCTTAACCTATAGCACTAAAAAAAACAAGTTTCAAAAAATAAACACAATCGTATTGTTAAGTTCAACTGAATTTCGTAATGCATATTTGTAAACTTATATAGATACAAAGGAAAACACGTGACCCAACGGAAAATATTTCACACAACTGAATGACATCCATTTGTATACAACTGGAGCATTTGACAAGAACCTAAACTTCTTTTTTTGTTCTTACTTGGTATTGATCGTCTTTTTCTAGGATCATGAAAACTACTTTGCTTCTTAAAGAAGTGGACTGAATTAGTCTACGAAATTAGTAGTGCTCCAAATGTGAATATAAAACAGTACAGGTAACTGTAGTGATCGATTCTTGAGCTCATTCAGATCAGATAATCTAAATAATTAGTAAATTTTCATAAACTAGCAACGCAAATTGGTAGCCGACAAGAACTAGAATAGAACTGTAACTCAGCTTACCGAGCGAGACGGTTTTGAGTATTAACCGTGTAAATTCCCAAAGCAAACTGGGGCACTCGCTGTTTCAGAAAACTATGAAATTCCAGTTATGACTGAGATGTGAACTTAAATGATTAAGATGGACTTAAATGAAGAATTCTGTTATCATGGTTGTCTTTTAGTGTTAGTGACCTTTAGCATTTTAACACGTGCTGTGTACTATAATTTACAGGAAATAAAGGATAATTGCCCAAGTGGAAGACTTTAAATAAACAAATTAAGTATCTAACAAGATCACTTCAAGAATTCATAACGAAAATGACTTCACTTTATTCTTCGAAAACTGACTGACCAACAATGTCATGTGTATCTTAAGTATGACTACTACTCAGTACTGTTCACTCTTAAATGGTGGATTTACGTCAACTAGACTAATCGTCACAGGGAATAAACTTATCAAATGTTTCTCAAAATATCAGCAGTTATCATAAAATCACATTCGTAAATAAAGGTAACACTAATATCCCCTTTTTTCGAAGTAATATACATATCTCTTTTCATATACATCTGCTCATCTCAATTCGTGGATAACATTCAAAGCAGAATATTTGATTTCAATGTTCATATTATCGGATGCAATGGAGTTTCACTAGTAACTCTCCATGCAGTAATGGTTGTTAGTCTTTTATTATCCTCCAGTGGTATATTAATTATTTTATCTCTTTCAGGAGTGCATTATTTCAAATGGAAATTTAGATAAGCTACATACCCCGATTTCACTTAGCTATACTTGAAGTGCTGGGAGGTTCCATGCCCAACGAAAGATATATGTGTCACCCCGGAAATACTAAAAAATGCTCTAGATACAAAACTAGAGCGGGAACAGGTTGGATTCGGGAAAACCAAGTCATCTGAGGACCAAATCACAACTCTACGTATCATCGTAGAGTAGAGCAGAGAATGATAGTCAAATCTCTGTATCAACCTCATTTACTTTGAAAGGGTCTTTTACAGCGTTGGCCGCGAAGTAATTTGGAAACTACTCCAATGCTATGAAGTACAGTAATGCAGGCATTAATAAGCCTCATGCAGCTGCTACATGATGATGTCATGTGGTAAGTGATTCGTAATGTAAAACTCACCGAAGCGTTTAAAATGAGAACACGAGTAAGACAAGGCTGTCTTCTATCACCAATGATATTCCTGATTATCTTGCACTGGAACATGCAACGAGAGGACAGGAACACATTGAACCCATAAGAAGACACTAGTTATTAACTTAATGAAAGATTTACATCTAATGTCACATAAACTCGAAGTTCTACAGGCGAAAACTAACAAACTGGCAGAAGAAGCTGGCAGCAAAGACATGACTTCAAGTGAACATAGAGAAGACAGAAGTGATGAGGATAGTCAACCAACAACAACAACAACAAGCACCAACCACTATCGATGATAGAAATTTGAAAGAGGTCATTTCCTCCACTTATCTAATATGCAACCCTTCAGTCCCAAAAGGAAGAAATGAGGATGTCAAAATCACAATCGAAAAGGTAAGTTGTATTTTCATCACTCTGAAATCTGTGTGGAAATCTGCTATAACCAGCATAGATAACGAAATTCGGATTTTCAGCACTTATGTCAAGCCAATGCTTCCATATGGTTCAGAGACCTGTTGTGTCACAAAATCACTTTCAAAAAGCTTCAGACTTTTTTCAATAATTACCTTTGTCCCATACTGAAGATCAAACTGCCAATCAGAGTTGATTAGTAAAAAGAAAGTCTGGGGATGAACCATGTGAGGAGGAGATAGCGACTTATAGATAATCGTGGAGGCATCTAAAGAGCATTTCGGAAAACACAACGAAATGGAAAACTGCTGTTGAAGACCTTTGTTCCACTAGGAACCTAAGGGAATAATAATACTCTAAGTGATAACAGAAATTTTCATTTGATAAATAGATTCTGATGTGGCAGATAGTGAAGTATATTTATTTAGCTCTATAACGGGTACAGATACAATATCTACTTTATACAGGAATATATTTTTGACTTAATCTATATCATAATACCTGTTTTAAATCTAACTAACAAGAAGTCAAGAAAAAATATCTCTTCATATTGTTCAACACCTAAACTTATCCTCTTATCTTCATGCATAGATGTCTACTAACAGAAAAAGTTGAAAAATTAACTTAACAAACAAAATAAACTAAGTTATCATAGATGAAAAATTGCTCCAAACACTGTCAGTAGACTACTTAAATCACTCTCTGTCAGTGAGGAGCAAATCCCCTTCCTCAATAGTAATAGTTCTCAAGCAAGTGAATGTGGGAAGTTCACAGCGCAGAAGTAACATGACCGCAGTCGAAATCTCGAAAGCATGACATTCTGACGAAATGGTAACTAAGAAATACGTGGGAATAGGCACGATATACAGACCATTAAGAAAGAAACAATCGAAAAAAAAGCCTAAACTAAATAAGTCAACACAACATTGTATCAGAGGCGAAAATCTCACATTCACTAAATAGGCTAAAGTTTAGAATTTCATGTGGCAGGTAGCAGACCTCCAACGCAACCAACTGACAGACACGGAACCTAGTTCAGTTAATCGATTCTGACTAACCTTTTTTCCACTCTTCGCGTTCTCAATGGAACATAAAATTTAGAGATTTCGGGCTTTCAAGTAGGAATCGTGTCGTTGTTTTTACGAGGTGAGGTTGCGAGACTCACACCTAACATTCCATCTTTTCCAAGAGAGGTTGAAGAGTTTGCCAGCCAGTAACTAAATTCAGAGCTCCTGCGCAGTTGGAGAGTATTCTACTATTGAACGACAGGCACAAGAAATCAGTTATCTGCTAGGCGACTTGACCACAAGATTATAGGTGTATATAGCTTGACGACTTTGAAGTGACTGATATACTACCCAAAATTAGCATCTGTATTACCCAGTGATGTAATCAAAGATGTTACCACTGAATTACTGAGTCTTAAAAAGTTATCCACTGGGCCACTTTATCTGCGGAAAATAAAATCCTCACATGCTTGCAAACGATACACAACCGTTACAATGACTTGAAAAAAACACCGACTAGCTGCTCTTCTTTGTTTCCACAAGATCTTACTTAACACACTACACATTAACTTTGAGAGCAACAAAAGGTTTCAAGCGGTGAAAATATTTCCTTGTAGCATATGGTTATTATGTATAAAGACAACGACCAATTAATATTTTCTTTTTCACCTTCATGAGCTTATCCTTACTCTTTAAACTGACGTCATATTTCAGACTAATAATGTAAAATATAAGAAGTATATTATTGATGATTATTAATAACAAAATTATTGGTATCAGTTTGAGAACATCACCTAAAAGAAGTGTGATGATGACCGCATGCATTCAGGAAAATTTAATTTCAAACAGGTCTCAGCCTTTATGTGGAACAGTGGAAATTAAGGAGCACTGGGTAGGTATCTTATACTACTGCTTCGGAACAATATGGAAATTCCTCCGGTAAATGTCTGGAAACCAGTTAATTTCTCTAAAACCATTCACTTAGAAAGTCAAAAAAAGTATTTCATCGTAGACTATTTGAGGTAACTGAAGCTGCATACGTTAAAAAAAGTGAGACAGCTTTTCACTACTAATTAACTATATAGTTTTTCCTCCCAGTTTTCACAGTTTAAATGGTATACAACCACGTTTGACTGAATAAAAATCTTTCATTTGAAGTTTTAAAATCACTCTGCTCTAACACAAACAGTTTTTTCCAATCGTTTTTATCTCTACAACAACAGTGATATTCAGTGTATTATTCAGCCTACAACAAAGATACAAGCTCATGGTTAAAATACAATTTGTCTACCTGTATGTTTTCGACGTAGAACTTTGCATCGATGTGCACCAGTTCGAGTCGCCACACACCCTCCATGTAGTACACAAAGCAAGAGAAGAAAGTTGAAGAATGCATAATAAAGACAGTAAACAGAGGTGTGAGACAAAAGAATAGTAATAACGAAGAAGAATATGGTTTCATTTGAAATCATGGCACAAGGAGTGGATGCATCTGCGCTAACCATTGAGAACGATCACTTTGAGCCATATCACCAATAGTTTCCAGCCTTCATCGATTTCCACCGTCCCGAGGACCCCAACCGGTCAGGAAGTCTACACCTTCCTACGTGGCTTAAACTAACTGTTGTAGATTTCATTGACTGATGCCATGTTTTGGTTTGACCGCCGCTAGCTCTTTTCCAGCCTGGCCCTATATCAGCTAATATTGCCCGTCCGTCGAGGAAGGCAATGACTAGGCATGCATGCGTAACACATGTCCTAACCATCTCAGTCAATGCAATTCCACAGCCTCATCGATTGATTTCCCCTCCTCCTTACCTAGAACTCGACGTCTAACCTCAATATTGCTCACCCTATTACACCTACCACTTCACACGGGAGATAGAGCGCAGGCACCTATGATCAAAGACAGTCAACGAGATTATTCCCTGGTAGCAAGTCAATCTCTGAGTGTCTGAAGTGAGTTAGGGTTAAATCCATTAGTACATCTAGGATGAAATTGAATAGAAATGGGGATAATGGGCATCCCTGACGGACACCACTAGTCGTCACCAGTTCAGATGACAACTCTCCGTAAGCCCTCATCTGGCTGCATGAATTCTATTAGAACGCCTTGATCAGTGCAACGTATTTTCTCAGCATTCTCTTCACAGCCAAGCATCACCAGAGTACCTCTCGGTCGACAGAATCGAATTCTGCTTTTAGGTCAAGAAATATAGTGATTGTTGGACGCCGGTAAGCATGCCTATGTTCTAGAATCTGTCGAAGGGTGAAGATATGATCAATACAATTTATAAACATATTAGTAGACAAAAGTAATTACAGATGAATTCATCAAATTCATAACCATGTTATAACGCGAGTATGGCTGTTTAACACAATAGATCAAAATACGCAACATGTAGGCATTTTACAAAGTATAGAGTAATTCAGCTTTCCAACTTGCTCTTCGGTGTCCTAAACTTGCATTAACATGCATCAGTTCAATTTAACATACTGCACAGCTGGCTGTCTTGATAAGTGAATTTCTACGGAAATTGAGTAGTGCTGTAACAATCTATAAAGATATAGAAGAAAAGATAACGAGTTTGTAAGCCCTAGTAAATTCATGCAATATATATATATATATATAGAAATAATTATGGTAAAGAGGAAAGGTTGGGCATGAGGCTAGCAACCCCATCCTGTAAAAATAAATACTACTACAGAAACTTTAAGCCTCTAGCTTGAAGCCCTATGTCCCATTGGGAACGTGAAGGAATGAAACCAACCAATCAACCAACCACAACAAAATTCATGGACCTAACTGATTATCCCAGCAGGAAATCTAAAATACATCACCAAAAACAACTGCAAATGGACAGTAAATTTGAACTGAATTATTGACTTTGAAATAGTTTGTAAAGATTAGTACAAATTTTCGAAACCAAAAGAAGATATTTTTGTGTCATTGTAACAGATTTTGAGTCAATTCATTCAAAATACTAAACTGCCATTTTCTAATATTTATGACTCAGATTTATTTAAGAGATGAGTAATGCATTTGAAAAAAATCAAAGATCACAATAAAAAAATTGATCGTATTCACCCACTCAGTTTCCTTGAAAATCAAGTATTAAACAATAAATTGTAGAGAGTAAAATAGCTTTTAAATCTTACATGTGATACGTTTCGTGATTAGCAGCAATAATTTTTCTTTTTATATAATTAATTACCTCTTGATGACTCTCTTTTCTGTGTGGAAGGAATAACAGACACTTTGAATATGCATTTCCTTTCTCATGTGACGACTCAATTACGTAACGATAAACAGAGTCATTATTTTTATTCGTTTGTTTTTCTTTAAAGTCTCTCGTTAAAAATAAAATAACAAATAATGACCTGAAATTAAACTCTTATAATCTGTAAGATTATTTCAAAGTATGTTGTATATACGACCGCATACAATGAATTAGGTCATACAATTCAGGTATTGTCCTCAGACACGTTTAAAGCCTCAGTGTTTAGCTCAGTTATTTATAAACATACATGAAAGATTCCTTATTTCACAATTTAAGTCATGGTTTAGTAAACTATCACTACTTTTTGTATACTACAGATCATTTAAAACAAACGTATACTTAGAATGGATAAATTGGCAAGATTATTTACTGTAAGCTTTGAAGCATCTCTAAGTAATAAGTGATTTCAGATCGTGGAAAACACCCATAAAGATATTAGAAAGAAGAGAACACGAAGTTCAGAAAAGATATCTTTTCAGCGACTTCATTTTCAAAAGCTATACAATTGCAATCAAATACATAATTTTACATCGATACATTTTTTACTTCTCTTCTTTCTAATAACTGATTTATTCCATCAACAAAATTGGAAGTTGGTTGATTAGTTTTATAGAACTTGACAAATTGAAAGACACTTTTTGTGGAGCAGGGAAATTAGGTTATGAAACATTATTATATTATAATTATTTCCTTTAATACCTGGAGCAACATAGGGCTTCAGCTGCGCGTCTCCATTGCCTTCGGTTCTCTGCCAACTTTTTCACCCCACTCCGAATCTGCCCACATGCTTTCATCTCCTCTTCACATCACCTCATCCAAGTCACCCCACCCTGTCACTGACGACCAACTCGCCGCTTCCCTTTCGGGTTCCACTCGAGCTATGGCCTGTCTTGTGATGTCACTTGATGGTTTCCTCAGAGTATGGCTAATCCAATCCATCTGCATTTCTTCCTGCCTATTTGTTTCACAATCGGTTCCTGCTGAGTTGGTTCGCTCATTGCCAGAGATCCCTCTTCCTGATCTTTTCTCGCCAGCCATCTGATCTTGAGTATTGAGCGAAGACAACTGTTAATGAAGGTCTGTAGTTTGTTCGAAGCACCCCTCGTGATGCGCAGTGCAAGTCTCTGATCCATACAGTAGCACTGATTGACTTCACATTGGATTTGAAAATCCGGATCATAATTTTCAAGCTGAATAGTGATGTTGACCTCCACACAGACTTGAGAGTAATGAAAGCATGTCTTGCTTTCCTGATCTTTGCTTCTTTGATATCCTCGTCAGTTCTGCCTGTAGTTGAAACGATGCTTCCCAGGTTGGTGGGTGAAGGAGTTTGTTTCTTTAGATTTCTCCCATTTATGCTGATTACTGTATCTTGTTGTTTCTGTTGGCCAGGAATCTTCATCACCTGTGTTTTCTCTATGTTCACCTGAAGGCCTATCTTATCTGAATACTTTTTCTACCAACTTGTTGATTTTCACTTGCATATCTTCCAGTTTCTGGGAAATCAGATATCTGTCATCAGCGAAGTCCAGATCCTCCATGCTTGTTTGTGTGGGTCAATTTTATGCCTTTCTCCTAGTTGTCCGCCACTGTCTGTCGCATTATCCAGTCTACCGCCAACAATCAGGAAAATCATTGGAGATGGTAGACAGCCAGCTTTTCTTACTCTCGTCCTCACCTCGAAGGATTCCGTGAGTTTCTCGTTGTGGATTACTTGGCATGCAGCATTGTCGTACAACTGTTGGATAAGATGTATAATTATCGGTGAGACCCTGTAGTAGCGAAGAAGTAGCTAAATGATCTCTCGATCGACACTGTATGCTGAATGCCTTTTAAAAGTCAATGAAGTTGAGATAGAGGTGACTGCCATTCCAAGCTTTGTTCAATGATGATCCGAAGTGTGGTGATTTGATCAATATATGACTTGTTTCTCCTGAATCCAGCTTGTTCCCGTCGAGTTATGAAACATACATCACGTAAACACATACCAAAAGAACAAAAAAGGTTGTCTTACCATAATACATAATTCCTGGGTAGCATATAGCTCTACAATTTTTTTATTCCTTTAAGTCCTCAGTGGAACATAGAGCTTTAAGCTAGAGGCTTGAAGTTTCTGTAGCAGTGATATTTATTTTTACGCGATGGAGCTACTAGCCTCATGCCCAACCTTCCCTCTTTACCAGTCTCATAACTGACTTAACGAGGTAAAGGCGTGCGTCGGTGGCCGAAGATCAAACCCCGAACTACATGCTTAGTTGGCGAACATTCTCCCACTGCGCCACCGACGCACCAGCTCCACAATACTGAGATGGAATTTCAAGACTTTACTCTTTCTTTTTGAATGTATAGCCACTTATTCGTATCACAACGTTCACAAATATCGTCATTATTGGTTCACATTTATTATCCAGATTACTTCATGGTGTGTGGATTGCATTATAAAAAAAGGAAAAAAATAATGCGAAGTTGTTAAACATTAGTATTTACAGGATACCTACACATTCAAACTGATATTTGGATTTCGATTCATCTCACCTCATTTTAGTGAAAACAGTTTTGGTAAAGTTATTTGAGTACCAGGACAAAATAACTAAATGTTACCCAAGAAAGTCTACAGTAGGAAATAAGACTTATAACAGAAGCTTTGACGCAATAATTACCCTGATAAATTAATCAGATAGCATATGGGAAATTGTAGGGATAAAATTAGAAGCAATCATAACAGTGATATAATAAGGAGCGATATGACTGACAAACATACACAGAAAGATGACCACTAACATTAGGGAACTTACAAAGTCAGTAGTGCTTCCATACAAAGAGCAAGGCCTTTGAAACCTTACGCATGATTCTTAAATAGTCAGGAATGAAGGGGGAATTCAAACTCACAAATTCACTTAGAAACAATCGCTGACGTTTCGATGATCGTGTGCGACCCATTAAACTACATAATTCAGTTTTATCCGATTGTGACGTCAGATAGACAGATCAAAGTATTAGACCGGGGTAAATTAGACTAGTGGAGCACAAAAACTTGGCGAAATCTAGATTATGCTGTCCTTCGACATTGAGTCACTTTTCACCAATGTCCCACTCACGGAAACGGTCTGCTCCATATGCAGATATATAGATGACAACCATTTCAATATTGGAATACCAACAACATATTTGAAGGAATTACTATTGAGATGCACTCTGAACGTCCAGTTCACATTCAAAGATGGTATTGCAATGGGATCTTCAGATTACTTCGTGGCAAGTCTCCAGAGAGGTCCACTAAAGCCGAGCATTGACAATTTGCCACCGTATAAAAGATACGTGGACGACATTTTCATTATTTGTGACAACAACAATGACCCCAATCTACTTCTGAAGACATTTAACTGTTGCCATCCAGCAATAAAATTCACTCTTGAAATGGAAAACGAGTAAAAAAAATTCCGTTTGTTGATGTGGAACTAACAAGAAGAACTGATGGGAGCCTAAGAAAATCTAGATTAGTTGACCCTAGAAAAAATAAGGAATTCAAAAGATAGCTCAGCTACAGTACTACATGCAGTTACATACAACCACACAATAAGGTAGGACAAAGTCAGAGTATTAAAATCTAATGTAACAGCATAGACGAAGAGATTGATAAGGGAATGAACTGAGAACACATGCAATAAGAAAGACTCAATATTTACCCCGGATATCTGAGACATTCTACCACCCTTATGACAAATTAGAAGGAAGAAAAAGGATTATGAAAATCAATTTTTGTAGTTGATGAATATGAACAGTAAATTATTGCATTTTGGATAAAATTTTATTTTGATCAAGTCTCACAGTGTCATACAGTAATATTTACTGATGACGTTTCGAGCACAATTCATTTCTCATAATATTATCAAGGTATCCATACAACTTTCTTGCCTCGTTTATATACATGAGTGAAAATTGATTGAAGATGTCCATAAGGACGACAAAAGCCTTGCAATTAAACCAACCAATCAGTTCAGAGAACACAACTAATTGCAAATCATCCACATGAGCTACAAATATTCTCTATTATTTCAAAATCAATGTAAGACTTGATATGATTATGAACAAAGTGTGCTCGAAATGTCATCAGTAAATATTACTGTATCCCACTGTGATAATTTATCAAAATAAAATTTTATACATAATGGAATTATACTCTACCACAGTGCTTGAGTTTATCCTTATAACAATAAGTTGTATTCGGACAATCATTCGGCACATCATGCTATTTCACTGTATGATACCTTCAAAGAAGAAATTAATGCGAAACCTTATTAAAATCTTACGTAAAAACTTCTTCAAATAGAGTGAATAATTATAAGTCAGCTTTAATTCTAGTCGAATTTCGAAATATTGATTTGACAACAATAGACCAGACACAAATTGTCTAACTCCTGAGTTCAAATTTAATAACATTTATGTGTAAATCTTCTTTACGTGTCAGGACTGTGAAAGTTTTTATAAAATCATTAAGAATCACTGACACCTTGAAAGAGTCTAGAATTAACGACATTTTTTTAACTTTCAGCATAAATTTAGTCATAAACCAACACTAGGGAGCACAGCACAGCTGCCACGCTCTCGTCTGAAACTTCTCATCGGTGCACACCGATGACTCCATTAGAGATTTGAACCTGGAACCTTCGGATTACGAGACCAAGATCGTTGATCATCCAGCCATTTGGACCGGAATTCAGTGACCCCTGAGTTCTGTGTTCTTTTTTATTAACCCCGAATATGAACAGACATCTCACTCTGTATTAGTAAATACATTTAAAATTCAAGATAGTGAGAAAAGCATACTAGACCATAGTTTGAAGATCTTCACTGTATATAACATCTCATCTATACTGTATTACATTGTTTGTGTTATATATTTTAAAGAAAATTGATTGTGTATAATGAAGCAAAGTCTCTGCATGTTTGCATACTTGTTCGCAACTACTCCCCTCCTTTTATAACTTTTATTATTTTTGTAATGTCTAAAATCTCTTTCTACTTCATTTAAAGTAAGATCAGCTGTTTCTTGTGTCTATACTTAATTTGATTATAATACATTCACTAACTATTTTGTCGCATTACGTGATTCCTTTTTAATCTCAATTAACTTCATTAGCATTTACTATGCTTATTAACTTTGCATTTGTTTTGCTTGTTACTATTGATTTTGAGTTTTTAAGCACATTCGCGGAACGGATTTGTACATAATAATTACAACTGTACAGGTGTAATAAATCAAACCAGAGAAGCTACTCTGAAAATACATGTTTTTTCCTTGCCTACATATGACTGACACATTTAAATCTAGGAGATAATATATCCATTTCTTCAGGGCTGCAAACAGTCACCATGATAATCATTCTAAAATAGTGAAATCGAAATGCAGACTTTCTTACTTATTGTTTTAACTATCCAGTACTGTTAGCACCAAATCTTGCACAAAATAGGAGCTTTTCAAAAGATATAATTAAACAAACTGCACTGTTCACCTCGTCACATAAAAGTTGATTTTAAGATTTCAGTAACTTCGTTGAAAATTATATATTTTATGCTTTTTAAACTAGATATTCTTCATATTCCATAGGTGATTACATTATCAGTTAAAACGATGTTGAGTTTAAGAGACACATTACAAAATCATTTTGTTGATTCACCAAAATCACGTTACACGAACACTTTGGCAGTGTAACAAAATGTGAGGTTAAACATTAGTTGAGAAAAAATCTTTTGTGATTTAGAATGCTGGAACTTCTTTATTGGGTGAAATATTCAGAGAGGTTATCATTGATACAGCACTCATGCTTCAAATCTTTCAAAGAAAATTATCATTATTATGTATAGCGTATTGATTTTCTGTACTTAGCATATTTATTGAAGCGAGATAACATTTATCCAAGTTGGACGGTTTCATCATCAGCTGACATCAGTTAGAGAACCATTTGAAAACCTGCACAGAGTACTGGACAGCTGTTTTGTTCTAGTTTGGGACTCTTCATCGGTACACACTCACCTGGGTTCAAACTCAGGACCTTCTGGTTACAAGGCGAGCTCGTGAACCATTCAGACACAGGGACTCGATCCAATGGTCCATGAATTCTAACTTCTGCTCTGATGAGTGAGTACTGATGAAAGGTCCCAAACTAAAACAAAACAGCTGCCCAGTACTCCCAGGTTTTCCAATGGTTCTCTGACAGATGTCAGCTCATGATGAAATCCCGTAACCAATCAAACAAAAATCTCTACAAAACCAACATTTTAAAATTTATCCAAGTGTTGGTTTGAAGGGATTTGATTTGATTGGTTACAGGATTTCATCATGAGCTGACAGCGGTTAGAGAACCATCAAAAAACCTAGGAGTATTGAACAGCTGTTTAGTCCTAGTTTGGGACTCTTTAGCGGTACGCACCCAACGGAGTTCAAACCTGGATACATAGTTGGAAATAATGACAGAAAGAGGAGTGTAGTAGAGATGTGCCGCTGAAGCCCTATATCCCACTCGAAGAGTAGTGGAACGAATAATAATAACTACACATGTAAAGATTATGAATTTGTAACACACTTATTCACCTGACAGGAGCTAGTGAATCATAAAGTCTTGCAGTGAAAGCACCATGTGGTATTATCCATCTCAGTTTCAAAGTTGAGGATATTTTGAATGTATTAAAAAAATATTCAAATCAAAAACTAGAACTGGTTGCAGTTTTAAAAAGCGAGTATTCTTCAAATCTATTTATGTATTTCTTCATTAGCAGTCAGATATTTTGAACTTTTGATATTTTTGAACTTATTACAAGGAGTCTTTAACTGAAGAGAGAAACTCATTCTCTAATCTTCAAGTATTGGTTTTATAGGGATTGTGTTTGACTGTATGAAGGATTTCATCATGAGCTGATGTCAGTTAGAGAAGCACTGGAAAACCTAGGAGTACTGGACAGCTGTTTCGTCCTCGTTTGGGACTTCTCTTCTGTACGCACCCACCAGGGTTCGAACCTAGGAACTTCTGGTCGCACTGTGCCGTGAATTGGCAGAAGTTAAAATTCAAGAGCCACTGGATCGGGTCCCAGTGGCTCAGTGTTCTAGGAGGTCGCTTGCCTTGTAACCAGAAAGTCCTGGGTTCGAACCCCGATGGGTGCGTACTGCTGAAGAGTCCCAAACTGGGCTGACGAAATAGCTGTCCAGTACTCCCAGGTTTTCCAGTGGTTCTCTAACTGATTTCAGCTCATGATGAAATCCTCCGTATTTTCTAATCATCTGATTGCCACAAGATATTGGGTAGACGTTTTCGAGTCATTTATAATAATCAAAACAGACAAAATAGCCCAGGCTTTCTTTGTTTTCTTAAGACCATTCCTAATCAAAGGTCTGAAACGTGACTTGTGCGTATTCACATAGCAATCGATTACTAGTATTCAGTTACCTTCATAACTCACTTTTCTTAGTCATTCACTCATCTGATTCGAGAATTATTTATCACTAGATTTTAAATGTACTCTAAACCTTAAGATTTGAAAGTTTAGTCTTGCTAATGTTAACCTGAATGTTAATAACTTCCACTGTGATCAATTATCGTTTTAAGATGTTTGTAAAGGTGTATATAAAAACTATCAATATGGTTAAAAAACAAAAATAATTATGACTATGTATTAAACAAAGCCCAGTAGAAAGTAAACTATATTTATATTGGCCTTTGCCCTAGAAACTTGATTTTCCGCACTCCCTCAAGAAGATCTACTAGTGTGGCTAAATAAAGGTGTAGTAAAATCCATCAAAAGTTCGATATTAGACTATCTGGTTCATACCGGACACAAAGCTAGCCAGCGTTGAAGAATCCTTCTTTATCATCTCACGGGTACCAAGTAAATTGCCAGGAATATCCAGGTACCGCGTACTCCGAACAGCAGAAGTTATCGCGATTCCCTTTAAACAACCAGCCAGTCATTACTACTGCCCTCGCTGGCCTTCAGTGGAGACGATAAATTCATGAATTTGTATTATTATCTTTCGCTAATTTGCCTGTCTGATATTCAGTGTATTGTTATCTTGATGCTATCGAACTGTAATCCATAGTTATTATCATTATTGATTCGATTTTATTTAAACAACATTAATGTTGTTAATAACACTCATTCATTCACTATTATGTGTATATATAAATATAGAACCTGACAAAAGAAAAGAATATTCTTTTTTTAGTAACCATTCTTTTGAAAAATATTATCAAAGTATTTTCTCCTAATGCGTACAAAAACTTGTTACATTATTTACACATATTCACAAAGATAGTTTTGGATTCCATTATGTTCAGCCACTGACAAACTTTATGTCTAGATCAGGATAGCCAAGTGGAACCATGAAAAAAAACGACAATTTATTTCATACACAAAGTGATAAGCAATTTCTATTGGCCTAAATTAAAAACAAGTCTCAATTTAAACAAAATGAAATAAACAGGTAATTGAAAATAAATTTTTAAAAAACTACGCTGTAACATTCCAAATAGATATGTATATAGTGTGAATTGGTCTTATCATAAAAATTCCTACTTGTCTGATATATATTTGTTTAAATACAGAACAAAATAACAAATGTTACAGTGGAAGATGACTTAAATGACCAAATGTATCATTTATCTTAGTTTAAACAAAGTAAAAGTAGCTTCATTAAAGAATATTTTATGTGAAACTCATTGGATGACAACAAAAAATATATGTGTAGCCATACGTAGTGTAATAAACTATTTGATATTCTAAAATGACTACTTCTTAAAATTAAATTTTAGATTTTCCAGTCGATTGGTTTGACCGAAGTGCTCGGTCTCACGTTGACATGTCGGCTCCTTGTGCAGATGCTTCGACAATGTCTGGCCATGCAACTTGAAGTCAATAATTGGTGGATGGTGATTGGCAGTGGAATCGATGATGCGCATTTCGTCCCATTTGTGATTCATTTATCATCTGGATGCACCTGCATTCCCAAGTCAGTGAGTGGTGGTGCGTCCACCAAAGCTAGGACTCAGCGGCCATAGTTTCAAACGTCAAAGCGTTATCTTCCAGACCACTTGAGTCACGAGAGCCACTTCTTGTGTAACGAGTTTTATTAATTACTTAATTCAATTTTAGACTTTCCCGTCACATGATTGGATCAAAGTGAGAATGCAGGTACATCTGTCTGGCGGACAAGTTCCAAACAGAACGAAATGAGCATCCTGGATTCCACCGCTAGTCACCATCCACCAATTGACTATTTTTCTTATTGTAAACTCCCCATAAATGTAAGCAAATTTACTATCCTCATGGTATTATAGGATGAGGATAAAAGCTATCGCCGCGTATTTTGTGCCTAGTATAACAAACACTACAACAGACATTCCAGCGGTACAAATAAGAAGTTGATATAAAACCTTTAAAATAGTTAAATGTAATATCTGATATGATTGCAGCATTCATCTAGACATGTAATACAAAACCAGCTACCTGTGGAAACTCAAGTTGTAATTGACCACCATTTCAACTATACAAGTATACTGAGATGAAAGCGTAGCAAGTTTGATATGCGAAGATTTACATCCTCGTCCGTTTTACCAAACTAACTCACCACTTAGCTTCAAATTAATTAAAACAGCTACACATGTTTGATATATGAATAAAAACATTGGCATAGGTAGTTACTTCTAGCTTTTGGATCATTTCAGCACTAACTGACTATTCTATTCGCTTAAAGGTTTTCATAAGAGTAGTCATACCATGTTTATGAACTGCACCAATCGACTCTTTGTATTGTTCTTATGATTCATAACCCTCCCTAACTTTTGCTTCGAAATGATAGGTATATATTCTGGATACATGTATTCACAGCTTATCATTTATCACATATTTAGTTGTAGGACTTCTGGATGGTGTAAATGAGATTAATATTGCTTTAATACACACGATTATTGTAAACAATGAAAAAGAACTCAGTAATTACTTTCGACAATTATTTGGTTCATGTAAATATACAAAACTGGCTTCAGTGCAACAAATTACAGTATGTATTGAATTATCTCAACCCTAATTACCATCAAGGCATGGAACAGGCATAATATTACAACGGTAAAGTATTAACTTTATAGAAAAGCAATAAGAGTAAATACCCATTATGATATTTAGATGTAAACATTGTTAATTTGATAATTTAAGTTATTAATTTCGCTGCAATTTGTTTCTATGCAAAGGATAATAGCAAGTGTTAGTAAGACAGCGCTTACTAGAGTGCGGTTTGACGATATCCACTTCAAAGATGGGAGAAGTTGAAAACACTACATAAATACCAAATTCATTCAGTGTGTACGGAGACAAAAATAGCAGTGAGAAAGAAGTGTCAAGAAACAGTTACATAGGTATAGCAGTGGTCAAGTGTACAGGTGATTTGCATACCTCAGATACTGACACCAATAAGGGACAAAGCCTAGATAATCACACTATTTGTGACTAACAAGCAGTTAGTGCTTCATTGTTTTTCTACGAGTTGTAAGTACTTTTACCCGACATACTTCAGTAGTAAGACCCTCAAAATTTCGTTGTTTTAAATTCCTCACTTTCAGATAGCTGAAATAGTAGATCTAGAAGTCTTCTTTTTGACCATGAGAACTGACCTCAGAATTGGAAGTATGTGTAACTGAAAGTCTTATATTTGTCACTTTTGGAATTCATCAGTCCCACAAGGTCACAACAAAATAGCCGACATAAATACAAAAATATTGCTGAAATGACCTCATTCATTATTTTTCTCATAACAGTGGTAACTGAGGGAGCAAATATTCAAAATATCACGATACAAGACGATCTGCCAGACACAAAACTAAGGCTGACCAAATTATCCGCCTGATTAACAAACTCTCCGTCGTTGTACGTTTCCTTTAGGAACTCTCATTCTCTTCAGTCATTTTAAAATTGTCTTCTTTTAGCTCTCGCTTGAAGATGGATAAACACGCTCATAAGACACATTAACGAGAAAAGAAATAGTGAGGGAAATATAAATACACTTAAGTAACCACAAGAGCTGAATCTTATGCTATAAGTGTCTTTACGACTTATGATAAACAGTACACGTTATTTGCAAACTTCAATCGGAAAACTATGTACTTAACTATTTAGGGAGGGAAATTGTTTACAAAGCTGCCCCCTTGGAACACGTTGCATGAAATGTGAATACACCACCGACATTTTATTTTTAAAAACATTGCTTTTATTGTGTAGAATTATTCATATTGTCAGCAGAGGTTGAACTGAATAGAATAAATGAAGAATATGTTGTTATGACTTGCCTTTCTTTTTAAAATATCAGATGGTGCTCCACCTATTTCTTACGCAATTATACCTTTTGCCAACCACCAACAATATCTAGACAATCTAATATACGGAAGAAACACTTAAGCGAACAAAATGTTTATTCAAACAGAAGACTAGAAGGTGTTTTTATTAAAATCTGGGAAAACAAAAAACAATTTATTGTACTGGTCTTAGATGGTAGGATTTGATGAAGGATAAAATTACTCGATTGCTTATCAGCTTAATGCACGTTGGTGGTTCAGTGGGAGAATGCTAGCCAACGGTGGACGCCGTCTAGGATTCGACCGCCGAACGAGGGACGTCTTTATCCTCCTTTGTTGGCTGTTCGCCTGTTAGAGAGAGGGGTGGTTTAGCCTGAGACCAGTCCCCTGAAACGATACCACTGTCACTGAAATTTCAAATGTCCAGCTTAGAGTCCTAATTTTGGTGTGGTTGTGTTCTCTGAGCTGGATAGTTAATTTGCGAAGCTGTCATTGCCCTACGAGGTGACATCTTCAACGCATACTTCAGTTTGAAGTGAGCTTTTAGATTTATCCACGGGTTTATTAATCATCTCTCCCGATGACTTTGTATTGGGACCGATTGTTTCTTTGGCTCGAACTTTGACCCTTTGCGTGTGAGGTTTCTTTCTTATCGGTTGATAAATTTTGTCTATCTCGATGTGTCTATTGATTGATGATTCACTGGAATACCAGCCAAGCTTCTAAAAATCCTCTAGCATTCTTGTTGTTTCCTCTGTCTAATATTTGAAGAGTCTTGCAGTGATTTCTGAGATATCCTTTATATATGGTAGAAACCTTTAGGAATTGACGTCGAACAAAAACCAACAAAATCACTCCACTCAGTTCTATGTCAACCAGAATACTCAACAACGAAAGAAGATAAAACCAACACCATCTACAAAATAAATTGTAACAACTGTGAAAAACACTATATTGGCCAAAGTGGACGTCCCCTTTGTCTTCGTATCTACGAACATAAGCTAGCCGTCATATCACTACATACAGACAACCACGGATATGAATTCGACTGGGACAACCAGCGTTCAAATATTAGACAGAGGAAACAACAAGAATGCTAGAGAGTTTTTAGAAGCTTGGCTGGTATTCCAGTGAATCATCAATCAATAGACACATCGAGATAGACAAAATTTATCAACAGATAAGAAAGAAACCTCACACACAAAGGGTCAAAGTTCGAGCCAAAGAAACAATCGGTTCCAATACAAGTAACCTAGAAGGTGTGAAAACACGAAATCAACCAGTCACGTCCAAAGTCACCAGGAGAGATGATTAATAAACTCGTGGAGAAATCTAAAAGCTCATTTCAAATTGAAGTGTGTGACTAAGAAGATGTCGCCTAGTAGGGCGATGACAGCTTCGCAAATTAACTATGCAGCTCAGAGAACACAACCACACCAAAATCAGCCACCTGAGCTACAAATCTTCTCTATCATATTTAGAGTCCTACGTTCCACTTGAAATCCAAAGGAATAGAATGAAATTGTCAGCCTAACACTAACATCAATAAAAAGCACAGAGTAAAATTTTGACTGTTTCCCTTGCGACTGCTTACTGGAACCACTTATCAGATTTCATTTCCTGTTTGTATTATAGATTGATGACTGGCATGATCAGTCACGCATAATGCTTCCTTCTAAGTCATATGAATAAATCAGCTTGAATTATTGAATCAGAGAACTGATTTACAGCATACCTCGACTTACTTATTCTTTTTACATATGCTAGTTTTCTGGTATTTATTGCAACTATTACGAAGTCTTTAGGTAGTTCACAAGCATTAATTACGCTTCATGTGGACATAATTTTCTCTTACTACGGCTTTTGGGAACAGTATAATGCTGTTTCTCCTTGAATTTAGAGCATAGACATCAATCTACAACTTACACTATAGTCGAAAATAGCATTGCTTTGCTTTGAAATACCATTTCAGATCCTGTTGATTTATGTTTATTGGTAAAAACTTGGTGACAAGACTCCACATCATCTGAAAGAGACCTTATTTGTATAATGTAATCTTTATTTTTATGACGTCCCAGTTCGTGGGTTTTCTTCCTCTTTTTGACAAAATTGTAACTGAATTTTAATTTGGCTTTAACACCTTTTCAAACATAACATACTGCCCGATTAAATGAAAGAGATAAGTACTGATTTCTTTCAATGTTATCAAGACAGATATATTTCACCGATTTACTAGATCACTACTTCACCTAGCTATGCATAACCCCATCCATCTATCCAGTTAATTTCTAGGTTTCCTTTCCTTTTATATATGTGAAATTCATTTCACAGTACGTCTACCATATTATATTGATTATTATGAATATATCTAAAATAATCATAGATGAGAAAATTATTACATCTGCGCACCAGCATGAAAACGGATACTGTGCTAAATAAACTGGCTGATGCACATACACGCCTTAACATAATTTTGAGATAAATATTTACCTAATTTATACGCATATATATTATAATTATGCACTTCACAAATATAAGCGTAAAATGTAGGCCCTGTGCTAGAATATAATTCCATATTAGACAAGTTTACTTAATAATAACACAACATAAATCGGTAGAAATGATCATGGCATTTAACCAGTCCGATTTAATAAGTACAAATAAACTTAATTCCAAATGAAACTTCTGTATATGCTAGCAAAATGTCACTCAAGAAAAAAAAAAAGACGATCAAGATATTCATCCATAATTTTAAGGTTATACTGTGTCGTATGGGTTTTTTTTAGTGACTGGCTTTCATGCTGCCATTTAGTTACTTTATGTAGAAAAATACCACTTATATTATAATAGTTCCTTTTTATTACTATTCGTAATATTGGCAGGACAAATAAGGCACATTAAAGACCAGTGATAAGTACGCACATCCAGCGACCAATCACACGGTCGGTCTCCAGTGAAGTGCATTCTTTTTCCTCAGGTTTTGAAACTCCCAATACACAATTAATTCTATGATAGAAGTATTGGAAAAAAAATCAAGTTAGAATTTCGACATTATCTAGAGAACCATATGAAACCGGCAAGCACTCTATAGTTATTTCGTTCCAGTCAAAAACTCTTCAACAATGCGCATCCATGACCCTGCTGGGGATCATACCTTTAGATTTCAAGGCCAATACATTACCAATCCGCCATTGGTTAGTAATCTAATCATCTGTGAACTTATTAGTTGAGATGCCAATTGACAGGAACCATAATTCATCAGTGATTGACCGAATGATAACACACTCACCTTGTAACCACTTGTGCGATCAAAGTTGCTTACTGACCAAAAGCCCCACACTAGGGTGAAACACCTACCTAGTGTTCCCTGGCTTCCGAAAGTTCTCCGACTGATGTCGGCTTGTGACGAAATATTCTTCCAAATTATTTAAATTTCCACAAAAATAAAAACATCAGAAGCAACCTGTCTAGAAAGATGAGATGCTTCACTGACAAACAACTTTACCATCTTACAAATTATTCACTAACATACAAATTTAACCCAATTTTTGTATTTTAACTTAAACAAATTCGGGAAGAAAATTCAATTGTTACACAGGGAATAGTTAAGCTGTCTGAACTTGCCACTTCAAGAGATTATACGAAATGTTACTAAAAGGTTAAGATATTAAATGGTTGTAGGCAATCGGAAGGTAGCCTTCGACCTAGGTTTTCTACTAGTTGACACTCGCCAGTCAGCAAGATGTATCAGCATTCTCGAAAGAACTCATGTCGCTTTTGTGATTCAAACCCGGATTACCCAGTGCTGTAGTCAGAGACGTTACCACTGAGTTATTCGGGTTCGTGATTGACCCCCTGTAGGGCTGTATTGGAGACCTCCATTGGACACTAGTAACTAGTGTGATGTGTAGCCCTTTTTTGGTGCAGACAGTCAGGTTTGCCATGTGGTCGCCATTCTAGGTAGCTTGACATCACAGTGAACATTGATTTGATGATATTAGATGGTTGGAGGCAATCGCCAGGAAACCTGATTGATAGAAAGGACTAAACACATCACACTAGTTACTAGTGTCCAATCATAGGCTGAAATTTAAAACGTAAGATTGAAAATGTCTATAAGATAAAGGGTTCACTTATCAAAGCTTTGACAATCTGATAACCGCATCTGCTTCATAAGTTTGAGTGTGCATATGTTAATTCTTTCTAGCTTGAATAATAACTTGTGTATGTTTGCCTTGTTATCTATATGGCACCGAAATTCTGTTCAAATATTTATCAATCATGGATTATGATTATGAACAATAAATTTTGTTCGAAACTTCATCCAGTAAACAATACTGTTTCACTTTGTGATACATCTAATAAACAAACTAATATGGAATCTGAACAAAGCAAGAACCACAGTTTTAGCAGAATAAAATGGTACCATCTTTTATTTCGTTGCCTTCTCGTCAGCTGCTTACATGGCAAAGACATTATTAAATATATCTACAACAACAACTTTTACATACTTGCACAGAGTTAAGTTTAAACAAAAATCAATCGATCAATATACTCATACACTAAAAATATATACATATATAAATATGCAATATTAACCACTATTCCGAACAATAATAATCAAACACAATGGAAAGTGTGAATCACATGAACGTTCTAAATAACTTCATGGTGTCATTTGATGTAACCTCCCTATTCACAATGATTCCAGTCAATGAAACCATTGAAATCATCTGTCAGCAGTCCGATCTTCTCCCACTCCCAGAGTCTGAATTCAAACGCCTACTGCTTATGTGCACCATGGATGTGCAATTCCTATTTGACAACACGTTTTACCGCCAAATAGATGGTGTAGCTATGGGCAGTCCACTTAGCCCTGTTTTAGCAGATATATTCATGTCTAACCTTGAAAGAACAAAGCTGAAGCATGCAATCGACGAAACATCTTCCTACTGTCGTTATGTTGATGACACATTTATAGTGTGCAAAAATAAAAGTCATGCTTCACACTTACTAAGATTATTCAATGGTGCACACGCCAATATTGACTTCACTATGGAACACGAAAGTGACGGAAAGTTTCACTTCCTCGACATAGCCATGGAACGCCTAGAAGACGGTAGTCTTCAAAAGTCAATTTATCGAAAGCCCACATGGAAAGGACAATACTTGCATTTTAATAGCTTTTGTCCACATAGCTTTAAACGTGGTCTAGTCAAAACTTTGTACTATAGAGCGAGGAGAATATGCTCTACAGAGAAACTAGAGGAGGAGTTTGAGTTCCTTGAAAATATATTGAAGAGAAATGGGTATCCTCAAAGGTTCATCAACAAGTATGGAAGATCTGAAGTCACAAAAGTAAAACAAATCACAGTGGAAAAAAAGCCAGTCTACCTTCAGCTTGATTATAAAGGTGAAAATATTGCAGCGATGATCAACAGAAGGCTGAGTACATCACTAGCCATAGCGTATCCTGCAGCTAAGCTCGTTCCCGTCTATCGAACAACTTGCTCTTTGGTGCAATCAAAAATCGATAGATATCCTTCTCATGTTACCTCCAACTGTGTATACAAATTTACATGTATCTGCGGGAGCAGTTACATTGGAAGGACAGAAAGAAGGGCATATCTACGATTTTCTGAACATGTACCAAAAAGCTTACGTCTAAAGGGAACAAATGCTTTAAACAGTGCCATCACCAGGCATCTCCTCGACACGGGTCATGAGGTGGACGTCGAAAAGTCGTTCAAAATTATCAATAAGCAAAATAGCTCAATTCTCCTTAAGTTTGCTGAAGCCATTTCCATCAAGCGCCTGAAACCTGATTTATGCGTCCAGAAAGAAGCGGTTATCAGCCTTTCTTTGCCCTGGTAACTGGATAATTTCACCTCTCTTTCATCCGAATGTGAAATGCTAAAAGTTTCCATTGTGTTTGATTATTATTGTTCGGAATAGTGGTTAATATTGCATATTTATATATGTATATATTTTTAGTGTATGAGTATATTGATCGATTGATTTTTGTTTAAACTTAACTCTGTGCAAGTATGTTAAAATTGTTGTTGTAGATATATTTAATAATGTCTTTGCCATGTAAGCAGCTGACGAGAAGGCAACGAAATAAAAGATGGTACCATTTTATTCTGCTAAAACTGTAGTTCTTGCTTTGTTCAAATTCATTAAGGGGAATAAATGTATGTAATATGGAATCATGAATGTATCCTGCTAAAAATAATGAATTAATATTAAACTCCATATAATACACACATACTCCATATAATATACTGTACACAGGATACAGAACAAAATTCATCACCATTTACTCATTTTTCGTGCAACAAAAAGTAAGTAAGCAAGATAACAGTGAGAAGCCATGGTCAGTGAGATCCACTGTGTCAGTGGTGAAGCGGATGCTCACCGATGGCTGTAGTTGTCGACAACGCTATCTCGTTGACTTGACAGCAGTTAGAATCCACGAGTAACTGATTACTAACCCAGTGGTTGAATAGTCAACAGACTGGCATTGCAATGTGACGGTCTTTGATCCGATACCTTGTGAGGTAGTGGGTAAGTAATTGGGCGAAACAACTGTCTAGTGCTCCCTAGTTTCTAATGATTCTCTAACTGATGCGGATTGGTGGGGAAATTTACGTTAAAATCAATCCTAATCTCAACAAAACCCAAAGTCTGAATAGACTTGGTTAGAGCAAAAAACTGATTATTACATAATGTAATTACCCTTACGCACAATCATAACCTTAAATCCCTCTAAATGCTAAACAGTCAGTTTCACCTTTAGGCCCAAATCTGACCTAAACAAACTGGTTACCACTCACGAGGTGTGCAACATAGATGGCACTGAAATTGAAACCAAGTCAGAAATTAAATACCTAGGCGTCATTCTATCTGCTGATCTTTCCTGGTCGTCTCATATCTTGATGCTTTCTAAGAAAATATTCCGTCTTACCTTCTACATCAAGAAGTTAAGACATTCTGGTATAAGCCAACCCTTACTCCTACAATTCGTTAACTCCCGTATTATGCCTATTATTCTCTATTGTTCCCCCTTAGTTTTTCCAGGGCCGGTTACTGAAGAAAGACTATGCCTTATTACGCAGGATGTTAAAGGTTGTTACCAGGGTAACCAACGTGCCACTTAACCAGCTTGTTAATATTCTGGTCGACAGGCACATGGACTCATGTGAAAAATGGGCAAAATCAATTTTATCTAACTCACAACACCCTCTTCATTCACAACTCTCCCCTTGTATCTCATCAGGGAAAACCAGAAGCCTATATAGAAAACTATATGCTCACACTAGTAAGTACAAAAACCCAACCATACCCTACTTACCTCGTGTTCTGTGTGATAAAGAGAGCATTAGGCGTGATACATACAAACTATTAAATAGCCAGTAGAACAACTGGATCTCGTCTTTCCAACTCATATCATTTATGAGTACAACGTTTTTTCTTTCTTTCTTTTCCTTTTCTCTCTCTTCTTTCTGTTATGTGCAGCTTTGTTTCTTTCTTCTGCTTACGCCAGTAAATATGCTAGAACCTACTTTTCTAACATCTTCAAACACTCTGTTCAATTTTGACTTGCTACCGACATGCCAGTATGTTGTTGTCAAAACTAACTGAGATTACCCTTAATCTATGTCGAATTTTATTTTATTGTTAATGCACTAGCTGGATGCAATACTGTAGTAAAATGGTGAGAATTCCATTTTGTATCGCAAAGTACTGTTTTGGAATAAAGCTATTATCATTATCAAAAGAAAACTACACAATAAAAACGCTGTCTCCTATAGAATCCTTGACTAGAGGAAAAGTAATCCTACGTCTGCTGAACCTTAGTCAGTTTCTTTTAAAATAATAAAGCGATATCCAGTCCTTAATGCTGACAGACCTCTATCATTTAAAACAATTAGTCCTTTTGATATAAGTATAAAACTTGGGCACTGTGGTAGAGTATAATTCCATTATAGATAAGATTTTATTTTGATAAATCGCACAGTGTTTACAGTTATATGAACTGATGACGTTTCGAGCACAAACTATTGCTCATAATCATATCAAGTTACTCACACAACTTTGATCTCTCATATATGTATATAAATGAGAGATCAAAGTTGTGTGAGTAACTTGATATGATTATGAGCAATAGTTTGTGCTCGAAACGTCATCAGTTCATATAACTGTAAACACTGTGCGATTTATCAAAATAAAATCTTATCTATAATGGAATTAGTCCTTTTTATAAATTTGCATAGCGTTATTAAAAGACGAAGATTATCTGAAAAATGTGATGCATTTTCACTACACCCTTCGAACAATCTGATCACACACTTACTTGTCAAGTTGATACATATGAAAAAAATTAAGGGCAATTAAATTAAACAAAGTGATAAAAAAAAGATTTAAGAATGATTAACACAACATTTGGTAATCCAATCAAATAAGGATTAAGAGTAATAATAAACTGTTTCTGAATATACAGGGGGGGGGCGGGCTTAAGTTTATGAATAGCTATAGCCTCAGCGTATTTCAATAAGCGCCCTTGACCGTTTTTATAGATGACCTTAAAGGCTGAGTTAACATCAATCTTATGGTTCATCTCGATTAGATGTTTACCTACAGTCGAAGTTAGTAGTCTGACATCTACATCTATTGGTTTTCCACAATTCGGTCAAGTCTGCAATATAGTCACCAAGTTGAAGTCTGTCTGTTTTCGACATGGAACTTTGCACAAATGTGCGGAAGTTCAAGTCGCCACCACCAAGTTGAAGGATTCGCTACAGTATTTCGAACCGATATGAGAAATTTGGAGGTAATTGGCAAGTAGCCTAGCATCTAGATTCCGTGGTTACTAGCAAGATGTGTCAGCAACCTTGGAGGAAATGATAGCTTCGATGGGATTTGCTGCTCTCAGAAACATTATCAATGTATGTTAAATTGTTAAGGTATTGAATCCATTAAATCCAAGAAATGTAATTTACATTACCCTGCCTATGCAGTTTCCCTGAACAGAACTATCTTGGTAGCTGATATAAACGTAAGATGAAATGAAAATATTTCTAGGAGTTGAACTGACTTTACCCACCTTCATATCATGTAAAGACAAAAGTCTTTACAATACAGAATACATGTTCATTCATTTTCACACAGCTCATTGATAAGACGAGTAAATTCACACAACAAATGTTTATTTCATAAAATAATATTTCCATAATGTTAACCGACAAGAGAATAGTGTTCAGTGAATCTATTGTAGGCGAAAGTTTGAAGTTTTCGACTGATTATCTGACCCAAATAACCAGAGTAAAATATCTCAAATAAAAACTGAGTGAAACAATTTATTTAACCTGACGTTTATGAAAAGAATAAATACGTGGTGCCAATAGAAGATAAGATAAGATAATAGCTTTATTCCAAATCAGTACTTGTGATACAGAATGGAATTCTCAGCATTTTTACTACAATATTGCATCCAGTTAGTACGTTAACAATAAATAAAGTTCTACATAGATTAAAGTTATCTCAGTCGGTTTTGACAACAACATATTGGCATGTCGGTAGCAAAGCCAAGACATCCACTCAAAACACCAGTAGCCACATAATATTCCTTCCGATAGTAGCAGCGTTACAAACCCCCTTAGTTCGTAATGATAGGTCACCAGAGAGTAATCAGTATTGTGTCTACTCCTTTAGTTCTCAATAATACTAGAAATGAATAAATATGATCACATTTGAGAAAAATTCTTATCGTGATATAGTTCCCTATTGATTACAGTAGTCCGATTTGAAAAAAACTCGAAAGTGACTATAGCAACTGAGTTTTTTAACTGAATAAATCTACTGTTGGTTTGTGAGGATTTTGACTGACTTCAAGGTCAAGGGTGACAATTGATGAAGCACCAGAAGCACGTATCTAGGGTTCCCTGAATTCCACCAGCTCACTGAAACAGTGCTGGTTCGCAACTGAATCTACTCTAACACAGTGTATTAGGTCTGACCTGTATGTTAAAATTCGATATTAGTTAAGAGTTTTCTCACAAACTTTTAATTGTAAACTACTCTGTTAAGAAGATAAGAATAAGAAATGAATAATAAAGTTTCAGGACTTCAGCATGGACTAACATCAATTAGGGGAGTACTGGATAGCTGTTTCGTCCTAGTTAGGGAATCTTCATCAGCACGCACCAACCACCAGGGTCGAACCCAGAACCATGTGGTAAAAAGGCGAGCTCGTAGACCATTAAGCCATTGGGACTCGATGTAAAATGGTCCACGGATTCCAACTTCTACCGATGTCAATTCATGATGAAATTCTGAAACCAATCCAATCCCTGCAAACTAACACTTGAATAATAGTGTTTTGAAAAATCAAATGATACGTAATACACACAACGACAATAACGAAAGTATAAAGCTATTTCCCCGTCAAACACTTGATATGAGTCACAGAAAATATGACGCAATAATTACCCTTAAAATTAATTATGTTCAACGACTAAATCTCTTGTCATAAATGATGTGCGTATGATGAGAACTGTGAAGCGATTAAATGAATCGAAAATGTAATCATTCAAATATTAAGTGTAATACACTAAAGGGCTGTGGAAGATTTACATTGGATGAATTGGTTAATATTTCTCGTCATTGATCGGGGTGGTTAACATTTCTCGTAATGATCTGTGATACGGTTGTGTATAGGCACAGTTTGATACTAACATGATTCTCTTTACACCTCTAACATTAAATACATTTTACGCTTGATAATCGGTTATTTCACTTTTCTATCATGAGAAATACCTGTGGTGGGTAGTGAATGGCATAGTGAAGTGCATACACCCCCACGAAACTGCATTAACAGGCAGAAGACATTTGCTAATTGAAAAAGAATTTTAGGCTTTCGAAGCACGATTAGTCAGTGTTGTGCTATACTTTCACTGTTATAAACTAAGCTGTCAGTCAAACGACTAAATCCTAGTATTGTATATAGACGACAGTATGTTTGTCAGCATACAACAGATGCTAAGTCATACATTACGATATTCATTGCGAAAGTTTACGTTAGTTAGTCAGTATACAGCTGTTTGTTAGAACTAGTAAACACTGACGGAAACGTAGAGGACTACCGATGAAAAGAAGGAAACATCACAGCCAAGCCTTTTGACTGGTATTGTGTGCGTATTTTTTTTTCATCAGTAGACAGTGTTGAATGACTTTTCATTTCCTTAATTTTTTGTAATAAATATCATTATTTGTTAGCTGTTTGCGGAGACTTTGACTTTGTCTGGATTCAACATAGAACTTGGCACCGAAGTGCAGCAGTTCGAGTTGCCACGTCCCAAATAGCACACAGAGGTAGACAAGAAGATGAGTGAAGAGAATCAATAGAGCTTGACAAGTATAAGAGTGAAACAGAATGGGTAATGGTAGAAAGGAATATGAAAGATTACAGAGACTGAATACATCTGCGCTGGCCATTGACAACGATTTTGAGGCATGTCACCTATTGTCTCCAGCCAATGATTCCTAGAGTCCCGAGGGCCCCAACCCGGGAGTCTGCATCTCCCTACCTGACTCAGTTTAACTCTCAAGGATTTCGTGGATTGATGACATGTTTTTGTTTGGCCACCACTTACCCTTTTCCAACCTGCACCTATATCAGCTAGTAATGCCCGTCGGGGGAGGCGATGGTTAGGCATGCGCACCACGTGACCTAGCCATCTCAATCTATGTAACTTTATAGCCTCATCGATTGATTTTCCCTCTTTGCCCAACACTCTACGCCTAATGTCAACATTACTTACCTTATTATACCACCTAACGTGAGAAAGAGACCGTAGACTTCTATGATCAAAGACAGTCAACCTTTTCATGTCTTCAGCTCGAATTGGCCATGTTTCAGAGCCATAGAGAAGGACGGAGCGAACTGCTGGGCAGTACAAACGTCCCTTGGTTGATAGCCGGATGTCACGCCTACGCCAGAGATGGCGTAAGTTAGCGAAAGCGGCTCGAGCTTTTCGGAACCGTGATGAGATTTCTTCGCCAATCAGTCCGTTGGTGCTGATACAACTTCCCAAATAGGTGAAGTGGTCAACATGTTCTATCACTTCACTCCCTATCACTAAGCTAGGAGTTTACGTAGTCCAGTCCTGTACAGCATCTTACATTTTACAGGAAACTTTGACTCCTTTAAATGGGCTAGAAGATGCTTCAGTGTATCACAAATTCACCTGATTATCATCCATGGGAAGCAGTATACCTGAGACTGCTATGGTATGAATTAAAACTGTTTTGTCAAAGTCATTACATCATTCATTTTGCCTAGTGTCTATTTTTTCGCCATTTACAAGCTGGAAATAGAACTTATCTTGATGACACTATACGAATTCAAGACTTTTCTTTTTATTATTGAACTTCAAATCAAGGAATTCCTTCACCAACCACTAGCCAGAAACTTTATCAAATGGTAACCCTGAAGCACATTCAATGTAACTGGCATCTGGAATGATGTTCTTCTTAGTAGCTTACATAAGAAAGCACAGAGAAATTGGACTTAGAAACAAATTGTGTATTTTTTTTCTTCATGACGGATACTTATTAAAGAACAGATAGAAGCTCAGTTCAGGAGATACAACACAATCACCATATGAGGACGTTGAGGATTTGATGATTACGAGACCGTGTTAAGGCTTAAGAGTTGCTACGACTAAAGCGTAATGGACATTATGGATCAGAATTCGCCAGCTACTTTTGCTAGAAAACAGAGCAGAAAATAACTAACAATATTAATGAACTAATCGTATGAAACACTCAAACCCATTAGTGCAATAATGAAAAATAAAATACAGGTATTCTAAATAATTTGATATTTAAACCATCCATGCTAGGACATATGTTATGCATGCCAAATCACCAATTTCTTCAACAAGCAATGTTAACCAACATGAAATTAAGTTAGAAAAGAGTTAGAGATGGTCAAACATCAACCTGGCATCAATCCGTCAGGTCTTTCACAGCTGCTGTAAGCCATATAGGTGGTTAGGGTCCTCGGGTTGATGACTGGAAACTATCAGTAGAAATGGACTGAATTTCGTTCTAAATGACTCAGATGCGTGCACTCTTTGCATATCACTCATATTCATTAATTCCTCATGTTTTTTTCAATGTTACTACTCTTTCTCCCTAACATTCCTGTTTATTGAAGCTCGTATGAATCTCTTTCTTCTCTCTTTTTTTTGTCTACCTTGTGTGCCATACGGAGTATTCTAACTTGAACCGCTGCACTTTTGTGCTAAGTCCTGTGTTAAAACTCAGTCAATCAGTAATTGATCATCCATCATTGAGTCTAATTCCCCACGCTATACAACTAAAAAGCAGTTGACGCAACTTTTTTCGCAAGATGGTGATAAAACAGAGTGTGAAAGACGAAATTTAATTCATAAATAACGCTAACTTATTTTGATTCGACACTAGTAACTAGTATGATGTGTCTAGTCCTCTCTTTGATGCCGACTGAATTCTATCAGTCAGGCTGCAATGTGGTCACCATTCTAGGTAGCCTGCCATCACGGCGCACATTGATTTGATGATATTAGATGGTAGGAAGCAATCGGCAGAAAGCCTTGGACCTAGGTTTCGTACTAGTTGGCACTCGTCAACAAGGCTTATCTGCAACCTAGAAGGAACTCATGTCCCTTCTGAGATTCGAACCCGCGTCACCCAGTGCTGCAGTCAGAGACGTTACCAATGAGCTATTCGGGCTCGCGATTGACTTCACTGTAGTGGATATTTTGATTTGACACTAGTAACTAGTGTAAGGGACATGAGTTCCTTCAAAGTTGCAGATACGCCTTGCTGACGAGTGCCAACTAGCACGAAACCTAGGTCGAAGGCTTCCTCTGGCCTATTGCCTCCAACCATCTAATATCATCAAACGCTGATTTATATTGGAAAGGGAACTAATAAAATTATCGGTGCCACATGTGGAAAAAGTAATTACTAATGTAGTGGGATGGTAAACAGTGGCACAGAAATAAGTATTTCGGCGTTTCTTTCGGAAGTGCTTCTTTAAAGAGTTAATAATTCACGTGCACTTCGTTTAAAATAAGCTTCTACACAGTCTGATGATAATGATGCACAGGAGTGAGTCAGTTCAGGTTATATAAGCACAAAACAAAGAAACTCAACAAACATATGAGATGAGGTAATCTACAAAATTATGAATCTGTTTGAAACTTCAACAATTAACCGTGAGCATATCTACACCATCGTGAACAAATAACACCCACTTCATCCTAGCATCCCTAGGAACCCAATCACAGAACCCACATAACTTGTCGAAGCTCAGATCAACAGTTTATGACTTCAAGTGTTGGTGTCACGTTCTAGTCTGACCAACCCCAACTCTTTCATAAACCAATCATCCCACTTCAACAAGAAGAGATGCCTTCATATGTAATAAATCAGAAGAATATCTGTTGTTGCCGTAAAGACGGAAATGATTTTGAGAAAACATGTAAGAACTTTAACATACATCTGGTCGTACCTAAGGCTTAAAAATAATAAGATAATATAGTCTTACTGATGAGGACAATGCACGAAACAGTCACTCGGTGTATAATATAAAGCCAAATCAACTGGTAACCATATTCCTTTTCTGAGCACCGGCTGATCGCAATGCGAATAACATCTGTCAAAGTGGTTGAGTCCACTAGGCACGAACTTTCCGTTCAGATGATAACCTCCATAATAATCCCACCAATGTTCTAAGTCTACTCAAAAGAGTTGAATATCTATAAAGTTCCCAAAACATACCCGAATTCAGCAAAAAACACGTGTCCCTGAGAACACACACAGTTTACGGATAACTGAGAATCTTTAGAATATTAGAGGCAGGGAAGTTGTTATTCATTTTTTTAGTCGATGAGTACTGAATTCGCGACAGCACAATTCCCCTCCTGTCTACTATCACAAATTGAACTGCTTCTGTCGAACTAGATACTTTGTTGGAGATTTCCTACTACAGTTAGACAAAAGCTACACAAAGCAAAACACTGGTGCATCCTTTTTTGCTGTTGTGAAACATTAAGTTAATAAAGCTGTTGAAGATATTTTTAATACTCTACATTACTACTAATATCGCTTTTTCATCAGTTGCGCTATTCCTCCTCCACACTGACTGTTCTGAGGTAATTAAACATGATCGACAGATCAGGATTAATTGCTTTTTTTTTTTAAAAAAATCAATTGTGAAATAACCTACCATTAACTTTACAAAAATAATTATTTCAAATATTAAAATTATTCATTTTGTATTTGCTGTTACCCCTCTTCATCACCCTGATCACAAGTTCCGTTCAATAACTTCTTGCTAATTAACCCAGTGAGTTAGCTAACTGGGAGAGGTGGGTACGAATTTTGCGATGACTCAACGTATCATCATTGCAACTTCCACTACAACTTAATACGTATTTTAAAAGGTGCATTCTGAAAAAAGTTTGTGCTTCATGTAACAGTTACCTATATGCTTCAAACAAAGTCTGTGCAGTACGTTTAAAGGACAGTGTTTAATTTTGTATATTACATGTCCAACGAAACAGAATTCTATACTTAGGATGGAACTACGTCCCTTGATAATACTATTCACAAAGGTACTTTAACAGTTGACAAGACAATCTTTAAATATGACTATAACGAATGCAACACAAATAAAAACTCAGTTAACTTTTTACATCAACACCCAACCTGACTATCACAGACAAGACATTACAAAACATGATAAAACCAAAGCAGTAAGTGTATTCAAATCATAAACATTCACTGCATACAAAACAGTTTAAGGAAGTTATGATAAGAAGCCATGAAAATATTATTCATTCTGTTTGTTTCTTTTTGGACTTCTTCTTACGTTTCTTCTTTGCATCAATTGAATCTGGTGTATTACACTGTAAATTTACAGATTCATCATCACCAGCATCCTTGCTGCCGACTTGTGAATCATTTTTATCCGCTATAGTATCTTCCATTGGTTGTATAACAACAGGAGGTTGGTCAGGCACGGCTTTTTCAAAGTTACAGTTTGTAGTTACAAAACTCAGGGAACCAAGTTTATCTTCAAGTTTTTTCTGTACTTCAGATATTTGAGAAATAACCTTGACAATACTTTTTTCTGTAGCCCCAGTTAAATCATTTATCTTTTCATTCAGTTCATTCAATGAATCTGCGTCTCGAAATGTCACAGACTGATCTGGCACAGTCATTGATACATCATTGCTAACCGGCACTTTATCTTCATGACCCTTGAACGGTATAAAGCTTTGATATCCTATAAAGGAGAATAAAACAGATTTTATTGAAATAGTCAATCCTATCAGACGGAAACAACTAAGTGAAACTTAAAAGAAAATCAGGCATAATATCTGTCGATGGAATAAACGGGAATAAATGCTTATAAAAGAAAATACAGTGTTTAAAAGAATTAAGTATACCTTTGACAACGATGTGTAAAAAGCAGACGAGATACAGCGAACACAAGAAATAACACAATCCGAGGAAAATAAGTGTTCTCAGACTTAGAGTTAATAAGACGCAGACTTGCTACAATGATACCGTATCATCATTTACTGGATAAAGAATTTGCCTGCATAGCTCTATGGAAATCACACCACGTGAGGAAAGGGAACTATGAGTAAAAACAATATGTGACGCGTAACTGAGACCACATACATTGAATAAATACATGACAAGGCATGACCAAATAGAAGAGTCCCAAACTAGGACGAAACAGCTGTCCAGTACTCCCTGCAGGTTTTCCAATGGTTCTCTAACTAATGTCAGCTCATGAAATCCTGAAACCAATCAAATCCCTACAAACCAACACTTGAATAACAATGAGATGCGCACTAGTGACTTGTCCTATTCAGGTAGGTAGTTACCTGGGGTTCTAGTGAGAAGTCGTGACCAGTAGGGTGCAGCCAGTCGGGTATGAGGACAAATTCTCGCCGAAGACATTGGCTAGGGGTCGCGCTATGTCGTGAATTGGCAGAAAATGAAACTATTTTGTTCTTCGTTACTACTATTCCTTTGTCTCACACCTCTGTTTACTGTCTCTATTATGCATTTCTTCTACTTTCTTCTCTTGCTTTGTGTGCTACATGGAGTGTGGCGACTTGAACTACCGCACATATGTGCAAAGTTCTACGTCGAAAACAGACAGACAGAATTGAAAGAAGTCAGAATTCATGAGCCATTGGATCGGGTCCCGGTGGCTGAATGGTATACGAGCTCGCTAACCTTGTAACCGGAGGGTCCTGGGTTCGAATCCCGGTGGGTGAGTACTGATGAAGGGTCCCAAACTAGGACGAAACAGCTATCCAGTACTCCCAGGTTTTCTAATGGTTCTCTATGTAATGTCAGCTCATGATGAAATCCTGAAACCAATCAAATCCCTACAAACCAACACTTGAAAAGTAGAGCATACTTACAGATCTTCGTTTGAAACATCGCTTGGAGAATTCACCATGTGAGATACGAAAGCTGAATAACTGCTTAAGGCTATTAATTTGGCCTCTAATAACAGTGAAATTACAGAAGTAACAGGTAGTCTTTCTATAACTCATCTTTTAAGTTCGATAAAAGCATGCATACATGGAAAGGATCAATATTCAAGATCAGAAAAATTATTTTCTTGAGAGTGGTAGTATTTGACGCGTGATAATATGAAAATTAAGGTTTGCGGTATTCTGTCGACCGTTATCAATACCTGATACCAAAACAGAAGTCTACTACATTATACATTAATGTCTTTTTGTTCATCTCGGTTATCACATAGAGCATATGGTTGAGGCCTTTTGATTTTGATAATTAAAAAGCAAACTGATTACACTCAAGGAATCCATTCTTGTATCCTAGAATTTAATTGATATCTCAGTCATTAAAGTAGCTTCTAATGAACTCGGTTTAGATTAATTTCTTGAAGAAAAGGGAATAGAGGACACATTTTATTACATTTATTATTATTGCCCACCTACTAACTTTAACCTATGCGATGATATTCTACATGTCAAGTTATGCATAATGAAAACTCAGCAAAGAGTTTGAAATCAGAACACGAGTAAGACAAGGCTGTCTTCTATCACCAATGGTATTCCTGATTATCGTGGACTGGACAGTATGGAAGACCACAAACAACGAGGAGACAGGAACACGTTGAACCCGTAAGAAGACACTAGATCTGAACCTAACGGACGTTTTACGTCTATGTCACAAAAATTCGAAGATCTACAGATAAAAACCAACAATCTGGCCGAAGAGGCCGGCAGCGAAGACATCACTTCAAGTGAAAATAGAGAGGACAGAAGTGATGAAGGTAATCAACCAACAACAAACAAGCACCAATCCCTATCGATAGGATAAATTTGAAAGAGGTCACTTCCTTCACTTATCTAGTATGCGTTGTTTCAGCCACATGACGAACAAATGAGGATGTCAAAATCACAGTCGAAAAGATAAGGAAGATTTTCATAACTCTGAAACCTGTGTAGAAATATTTTGCATTCAATATAAGAAAAAATATCCTGCATTATGGATAAGATTTTATTTTGATAAATCACACATTGTTACACAGTAATATTAACTGATGACGTTTCGAGCACAAATTATTGCCACTCATAATCATATCAAGTTACTCACACAACTTTTTACTTCATTAATATGCATGAGTGAAATTGGTGATTAGATATTTGAATAAAATCAATACAGGATAATGTACATTCAGAAATAATATTATGAGTGTTATTGATCAATTACAATCAGACGGGAAATAAAACGAGTGTTTTTATAGTCATAATAAGTAACTTGTTAGAATGTTGTGATGTGCTTGAAGTAAAATAGAATTTTGAGATTATTTATTATTCTCTTTTGATTTGACTGGCAGTAATAATATCTTCCATATTTCTCGTATTTGCATTGAGTCACTTCTGTTGCATTAACACATAACCACACAATATGGTGGGAGAGGGTAAAGATTCCAAGAAGTAATCTATGTAGGTGGAGAGAGAGATTGATTACTGAATCCTGGTTCATTGAGTCTACACCCAACACATGCAACAGAAATGTCTTAATGCGAATACTAGAATTGTGGAAGATATTATTACTGCCAGTCAAATCAAAAGAGAATAAATAATAAATAATCTCAAAATTCTATTTTACTTCAAGCACATCACAACACTCTAACAAGTTTTTTAATAATAATAATAATAACAAGTTACTCATTATGACTATGAAAACACTCGTCTTATTTCCTATCTAATTGTAATTGATCAATAACACTCATATTTTTATTTCTGAATGTACATTATCTCATATTGCATTTTATTCGAATATCTAGTCAATTCCACACATGTATATAAATGAAGGAAAAAAGTTGTGTAAGTAACTTGATATGATTATGAGCAATAGTTTGTGCTCGAGACATGGTCATCAGTTAATATTACTGTGTAACACTGTGTGATTTTATCAAAATAAAATCTTATCCATAATGGAGTTATACTCTACCACAGTGCCGAAGTTTTAGACTTATATCAAAAATATTCTGATTTTCAAAGCCAAAGCTAATTTATCTCTTCATTATGTGTCAGAGACTCGCCGTATGTCAGGTAAAGCATTTCCAAAAGGTTGCAAACTTTCATGAATAATAAGAAGTAATTTTAACGACAACGAGGACTTTGATCCTATTCTCCTTCCGAGCACTTGTCAACGAGTGTTTTTATACGATTCATACGAATATATGCAATGAGTGACAAGTCAAAAATACGCGGGATGAGGTTATATATGTAGAAAATCAAAGTGAAATGAACTCTGTAAGTGAAAATGAAAATACTTCAACATCTCAAGAAAGAATTTACTTAATACATCACAACTAAAACATACACAAGCTATTTTATGTCTTTAATCCAGTTGGATAGCTATACCTAAGAAAAAGAAGTAATTCAAGGCCTAAACAACTTTGTTCAATAATAATGAAATGACGTGAATCAAAACTGTAAGCATAAAAAGAATTTTATCGCAACTCTAGCTAAGAATTCGATTTATAGCATTTTCTGGTAGATGGAATCATAAAGAAAAAATCAGAACAGTATTGCTGAGTTCAGCCATGCAAGGTTAACTTCAACACTAACAAATTATGAATGTGTTTCATACATTTATTCCCCTTAATGAATTTGAACAAAGCAAGAACTACAGTTTTAGCAGAATAAAATGGTACCATCTTTTATTTCGTTGCCTTCTCGTCAGCTGCTTACATGGCAAAGACATTATTAAATATATCTACAACAACAATTTTAACATACTTGCACAGAGTTCAGTTTGAATAAGAATTAATCGATCAATATACTCATACACTAAAATATATACATATATAAATATGCAATATTAACCACTATTCCGAACAATAATAATCAAACACAATGGAAACTTTTAGCATTTCACATTCGGATGAAAGAGAGGTGAAATTATTCAGTTATCAGGGCAAAAAAAGACTGATAACCGCTTCTTTCTGGACGCATAAATCAGGTTTACGGCGCTTGATGGAAATAGCTTCAGCAAACTTAAGGAGAATTGAGCTCTTTTGCCTATTGATATTTTTGAACGACTTTTCGACGTCCATCTCATGACCCGTGTCGATGAGATGCCTGGCGATGGCATTGTTTAAAGCATTTGTTCCCTTTAGACGTAAGCCTTTGGTACATGTGTTGTTAGAATATTTTTGTCGTCGGTGGCACAGTGGTTAGGACTCTCGCCGACCATGTACATGGTCCGGGGTTCGAACCCACGCCGACGCACACCTGATATCTATGGTCGGCCTGCGAATTTTGGGCTACCGATATCCCTGCTGAAAATTCCATACTTGTACCAAGAATACAGTGTGGAATCAAGCTGTAATCAAAAATAAAAAAATACAAAAATAAATACAAAAACGAATCGTACGACAAGCCCCTGATAATACATTCTTCGGCTTGCTCATACAAGACATTCTTCCAGTAATCCTATGTAGTATAGTCCAACAGATAACAATGACAATATGAAAGAAACTAAAATGCAGCAGACACTTAAAAAAAAACAAGCCTTATAGAGCATACTAAGTCAGAAATCCTTTCAGCTTTGCCAGGAACTCATCAAACGTATTACCTTAATGTTTTGAAGTTTTGACTTATTGAGTAATGCCTTATTCTTTTAATTACTATAATTTTCATGCTGACCAATGTCATTGTGGATACATCTATCTTCAGGTACGGATATCAAAATACAAGACCTTGGCAATAATTCGAAACAGAACAAGTTAGCACTTTTTACAACTGTACATAAAATCGAAGATGATGTCAGCGCAGAAAAAGAAATATAAATATTGGGAGAAAAATGAGAGTACAACCACTCACCAGTCAATGAATTCATGAGTTCCACCATATCACAGGTTAAGATATATTCTGAGTAGATATGTATAACACACCTCCCAATCGTTTAACTGCTTAGAGGTTCACAATCTTAGCTTTTTATCTGATAATCTTTACTCTCTGTATTCCCTCATATAGTGGTCCAATACATGTCAGTATTCAGTGTTGGTTTTCAAGGATTTGATTGGTTTTGGAATTTCATCATGAACTGACATCGGTTAGAGAACCAATGGAAAACCAGTGGTCGGGTGTGAAGACAAATACTCGCTAGCGGTCACGCATAAGTTGAAATTTATGGACTGTTGCATCGGGTCCCAGTGGCTTAATGGTCCACGAGTTGGCCTTGTATCTACAAGGTTCTGGTTTTGAACCGTCACCGTGGGTGTAATAATGAAGAGTTCCCAAACTAGGACGATACAGCTGTCCAGTACTAAAAGATTCTCCAATGGTCTTCTAACCTATGTCATTTCATGATGAGATCCGTATCAGTATTGTTATGTAAACAATAGCGACTAAATATATCTAAAGAGCATAAGTTCTTCACCTGCAGTACCAAAAGTTCATAGAAGCACTAATTAAGCTTTTCAGTTAGGTGAAATGATAAACGTATTCATCTCATTTTCAATTAGTAGACTGTGTCAATTCAGTACGTGACACTCACCATTTACAGGTTACAAAAAATAAATATGATGTCCAGAACGCAAACTGACACGTCACCATCCTTTATAACCTACTAATCTTTTAGACAAAAGTTATTGAATCTCGCTGAGCTAAAATCAGTTTAAGAAAAATAACCCATAAAATCAGAAAATAGAAAATGGAATCCTAAACTAATCAAATTGCTACAATCCTGTTCTTCACAAAGCATGGCTTAGATGATTAAGTGAGACTGATACTGTTTCAAAAACAACATCCAGAAAACTAAAGGCCCATATACACAACGGGTAACCATACGAAACTAATATTGTTGAACTTCACAAACTACTTATTACTATGATCAGTAGTAGGAGGGAAGAACACAAAAAATAAGGTAGAAAACAAGGAACTGGTAAAACTTGAAAATTAATCCCCTGAAAGCAATTTTAACAATTAGAATTCACATTTCATTATTTGTAAATTACACACAGTTTGAGAAGAGAAATCATAACAGTTTCCTTTGGAAAGCGAAAAGAATCATTCAGAACACAGTATGCTACCTGCTTGGTACCATAAACACTAATCAAAGATTATGGCTATGGAGTGTAAGTAGTTCCCTAGCTAGTCATATATCAATCAACCAATAATATGCAGTTTAGGGCTATTTACGAAACTGGTTGTGTGTATCCTAATATTTTAATGATTAGCAATCCGTAACTAACGAGCCAAAACTCTGTTATTACTTTTTTTTACATTCCCATAATATAAAAGTAGAATATGAGAGTATTGAGTACAGTTAGTAATTACTATCTGACGTAAAATATTCCCATAAAAGGTGATTTATTTTCAAGCATAAAAATAAACCTCATGTAACCAAAAGCCAAAAAAAGAAACATGATAAACAAGCTAGTCCACGTAACCAGTGAACTAAAATGAGTGCTAAACATGTCCAAGTTTTTAAATACATTAAAAAACATACATGTGATATACAATTATCTTGAAACAAACGTGAATAATATGAAATGTAGAGAATTATATATGCATATTTTATACCTAAACTATTCTTGTGTTTTATATTGCTAATGCTACACGACATGGTGTAGCTTATTTAACAGCGACTGAATATCAATATTTAATAGGTATTCATTTACTGGATAAGAAGAAAGCGTCGGAACATGCAAAACCACAAAAAGTAAAACAAAGTGAACAAAAAGGAAGTGGTATGCAGATGCAATAAATTTACATATATTTATAATATAATATATATAATATATTTATTAATATATTTACACAACTCAACTCTCAAGAACTAAAGGGTCTCAAAAAGCTAAAAAATATGAGGGACATCGTCATCCTACTAGCCGACAAAGGAAGAACAACAGTAGTCATGGACAGAGAAGAATACACCAAGAAAGCTGAAGAACTACTCAAAGACGAGAATGTATATCAACAAATCCCATACAAACATTGGACAGCCGCATCTAGGTAAACAGGGGAAATCTGTCGACGAAGTCGTGAAGCTACAAAGACTGAGATGGTTAGGACATGTGTTACGTATGCGAAGCCATCGTCTCCCTCGACGAGCTATGTTAGCGGATATAGGGTCAGGCTGGAAAAACGCTAGCGGCGGTCAAACAAAAACTTGGCACCAGTCAATGAAATCCACAACAGTTGGTCTAAGCCACATAGGAAGGTGTAGACTTCCAGGCTGGGGTCCTCGGGACGGTAAAAATCTATGGTTGGAAACAATTGGTGACATGGCTCAAAATCGTTCTCAGTGGCGCAGATGCATCCACTCCTTGTGACTTATGATCTCCAATGAAACTGTTTTGTTCCTCGTTATTACTCCTCCTTTGTCTCACCCCTCTGCTCACAGTTTCTATTATGCTTTTCTTATACTTTCTTCTCTTGCTTCGCGTGCTACACGGAGTGTGGCGACTTGAACTTCCGCACATTTGTGCAAAGTTCTATGTCGAAAACAGACAGACAGACAGCCGCATCCAAAGAACCTTAAACAAGCTCACCAAAACTGGACAGATCACAAAACAAGACCAATGGCGAATGAAGTCCAATGGACCAGTTCTACTTCGATTCTACGGCAGACCCAAAATACACAAGCCGAATATCTCGTTACAACCAATTTTATCACTCCCAGGAACTCCAACATATAACTTATCCGAAGAATTACACAGAACACCTGACGGAATCTTGTGATCACTCCATCAACCCTACTATCCAATTCCTAGAGAAAATCAGAGGCATCCAAATAGATGATATCCTTCAACGTCACAGCATTATATACCTCAGTTGGACAAAGACTAGCAAAAGAAACCATGGAGCAATTACTTAGCAACGACGAACACCTTCCACAACAATCAAAAATACAACACACAAGCTGGATGGAATGCATAAACCTATGTCTAACAACATACTTCCAATTTAACGGCCAAATATATGAACAAGTCAAAGGAACACCCATGAGATCGCCAATATTAGGTTTGATTGCAGAAGCAGTAATGCAAAGGCTCGAAAACATAATTCTACCAAAGATCAAACCCAAGATTTGGATACGCTACATCGACGACACATTTGTAATAATCAAAAGAGACGAGTTAGATAAAACTCACAACTTAATAAACAACGTCTTCAACGACATCAAATTCACAAGAGAAGAGGAATCCGAGAACCTAATCCCATTTTTGGACGTCTTAGTCAAGCGAACAACCAAAGGGGAATTAGAAACTAAAGTTTATAGAAAATCAGCTAACACAGACCAAATCCTGAATTGCAACAGCAACAATCCAATAACACACGAAAGGAACTGTATACAAACACTATTCAAGAGGGTCAACCAGGACTAATTGCAGCACTCCTACCTTAAGGAAAATTGAAGAAAAATATCTCATGGACGTCTTCCAAAAGAATGGATATCCACATAACTTCATCAAAAGACATATACCCCTAAGCCAACCTATCAATCCAAAGGCCCCCAAGGAAAGCACAAAGAAAATCGCCTTACCTTATATAAAGGATATCTCAGAAATCACTACAAGACTCTTCAAACCTCTAGGAGTTGACGTCGAACACAAACCAACAAAATCACTCCACTCAGTTCTATGACAACCAAAAGAGTCAACAACTAAAGAAGATAAAACCAACACCATCTACAAAATAAATTGTAACAACTGCGAAAAACACTACACTAGCCAAAGTGGACATCCCCTTCGTCTTCGTATCCATGAACATAAGCTAGCCGTCAAAAGACATGATATCCACTCCCTCATATCACTACAAACAGACAACCACGTACATCAATTCGACTGGGACAACTAACGTTCAAATATTAGACAGAGGAAACAATAAGAATGTTAGAGAGTTTTTAGAAGCTTGGCATTCCAGTAATCATCAATCAATAGACACATAGAGATAGACAAAATTTATCAACCGATAAGAAAGAAACCTCACACACAAAGGGTCAAAGTTCAAGGCAAAGAAACAATCAGTTCCAATACAAGTAACCTAGAAGGTGTGAAAACACGAAAACAACCAACCACGTCCAAGGTCACCGACCAGGAGAGATGATTAACAAACTCGTGGAGAAATCTAAAAGCTCACTTCAAATTGAAGTATGAGCTGAAGATGTCGCGTAGTAGGGTGATGAAAGCTTCGCAAATTAACTATCCAGCACAGAGAACACAACCACATCAATATATATATATATATATATATATATATATATATATAAATGGCACCTTTCAATTAAACTACCAACATTATTTTCAAAAGTCATCTCAAGTAAAAAACTAACTTTTAGGCATCAATGGTTTCAGAACATCAGGCACAATAATTCCATGCTCAGTTTGATAATTTTCTAAAATTGCACAAATCACCCGGGTGGTTGCACACATTGTTGCATTGAGCATATGCACGTATTCAACCTTAGAACAAAACAAATTAGTCGTCAAATTCAAAGAAAAGAAGATATTTAAACTAAATTTGTGTTTTAATTATAAAATCAGAAATAAAATAAACACTTGTAAAGGCTTATTGTAAGGTGATATTGTATTTTATCCTTATGGAGTTATTCTGTTTTAGAAGTTATGTGTTAATAATACTATTAATAATTCCCAAGAAGCACTTTTTCAAAGAGAGCAATAAGGCAACCAGAATACTTCACATTACGTGGAGCGAATTCTTCATCATAATTATACAGTTGATGTACTTAAAGTCTAACACTGTTTTAGTTAGATAGTGTGCTTATAAGTTTACAGACCGGTGTTACGAACTTCCTGGAATAATTTGAGAGCCGAGTCAGATTGATTCATTATAAATTATTTAAATTAATCATCATATATTTTGATGATTAATAAAAATCCGAATAAATCTGCTGAAGAAGCTGTGGCTTACACAGCGAAACGTTCAGAAAAATCTTGTTTTGATTTTCTTAACACACTGGGATTAATTTAAATAATTCATAATGAGATAGTGTTTGTTTGTTTGTGTTGTTTTTGTTGACAGAGTAAAAAGTTCAAATCCATAAAGTACGGAAATTTTGGCATAATAATCAAACTGAACTGTTATTTTTCAGTTAAAGTAAGAAAAAAACGAATAGAAGCAGTACTGAGGCATACAGTGAAATGTTAACCAATGCAAAATGACTACTTCGCCGACTAACATACTTTGTAATAGAAGTAGTTCTAAATCATGACACAACAAAAGACTAAGTTGGTACAGCAGCTCGGGTGCGAGGAGACATTGGCTAAGAGTCGCACTATGTAGTGAACTGGCAGAAGTTAGAATTCATGGGCTGGCCATTGGATCGGGTCCCAGTGGTTTAATGGTATACGAGCCAGCCGGCCTTGTAATCAGAAGGTCCTGGGTTCGAACCCTGGTGGTGGGTGCGTACTGCTGAAGAGCCCCAAACTAGGATGAAACAGCTGTCCAGTACTCCCAGGTTTTTCAATGGTCCTCTAACTAATGTCAGCTCATGATGAAATCCTGTAAAGACTAATTTAGTCAAAACTGATAGAAACAAGGAATGAGAAGCAGAAGTAATGCCAAGGAAGCAGAGAAATATTTAAGACTAGACTGACTTCAGTGACAAGATTTGCCAGAAGTTAATTGATCAGTTTACACCACTTAGGCTATAAGCATACTAATTGAGTTTATAAGACACAGGTACCCTGGAGGTAGTTTATCCATCTACGAAAAAAGTCAACAGCTGACGATTACACTGTCTGATCACTAGGAATATTCCTTTAACCTACTTGTATTACAACTGCTTTCAGCACAAACGTCTAAAGTCTATTGATTAAAATTGTCACGAAACTCCTTGGTTAGTAACTACAACCAAAACTCATATGATAATTGTTATCGGTTGATATTTAGAAGGACAATGAAAGCTTTGCAATTAAACTGCTCAACCCCCCCCCGCCCCGCTTAGAGAACACAACCATATCAGGAAAAGTTATCAGTTGAATTTGAACTGTCAAATATGAGTTGGAAATGCTGCTACCATACTTTGTTCATTATTATTATTAGGACAGAGAGGTAAAACATGAGCCAGTGTTTTCCACGCGATCTGTAAACCAAAAAATCAACCCTAACCTAGATGATTAAAGGCCTCTTCATTTGACTCTTTATTGGTACATGCTAAACGATCAAAACATAGTTTTTATATCATAAACTAGTAATGTATGGGTCATATGAAACAACTATGATTTCTAGTCACATTACCTCTTTCATAAAAGAGCACATCTCTACTCCCCCAATCTATCTTCTGTATCTTCTCATTGTGGGGATTTGTTTCAAAGTGTGTTGTGTCGTGTGTTGAAGTATCAGTTAGAACAAACCAAATCTAATATTATCTCAAAATCACTATAATTATCATTCATGACGCCATCGCAATAATGTTAAAAGAAGCAAAAAGTCAATGTATAATACATTCAGTGACAGAATACTCACACTTTGGTTCATTTTCTTTGTTTGTCCAAAACGAATTGATAGCCGACGAGACTGGTAGTCCAAACAATTACTGCAAGATACAAGCTCTCTGAATGCACCAGAACCAGGAAACCAACCTTCTAAATCATACTTCATAGCGGCTGCATTATTTAGTTCACCAGATACAATTGAAACGATTCGATAAGGTATTTTTAAGGCCTGCCAAAAACATGTTAATAAACAAAAAAATGGGGTTCACAGGTGAGGCAAAGTATTCATTTTTAAGTCTCAATACAAACTGGAACGACAACAACACGCCTGTTTGACAGAATTATGACTATTATTACTAGTTATAAACAAGACTCAGAAATACAAACAACTGTACATTAATATTCGGTAAACCCATAAGATTACACGTGATATTTTATGTTTAAATTTTTTAAGCACCTTGTGCTGGGTTCTATATTGAGTCAGTAGTTAGTCTTTTAGTTTACTACTGGTTTAATCATTTTCTTAATTTGTTTGCAGAGGCCTTTGTTGCTGTCATTCTTCGAAATAAAAAGGAAAGAGCAGGAACAAGCTTCATTGCTTTTATTTATCATGGCACTTACAGTGTAGACGACACCCGTTGGATTCACACTATGCTGTCCCACTGATCCAAGTCAAGCCGATATTGAGAAAGCAGCATGAGATCATACTACTATACTCTCCCGTTATCTTAACGGCAGAGCACATCCCTTAGACTATCCGATTGGTATAGCTTACAAACGGCAACAAGGATGAGTGAACATAGGCAATAATACAACCAAGATATATTTTTAGTGACAGGTCGACAGAAAGTTACATATTGTTATAAATTATTTATATCATATGTAAAATCATAGTGTGTCGGTGGTATAGAGGTTAGGACGCTTGCCGACCATGCACATGGTCCGGGTTCGACCCCCGGCCGACGTACTCCCTTTACCTCGCTGAGCCAGAAATAATGCTGGTAAAGAGGAAAGGTTGGACATGAGGCTAGCAACCCCATCCTGTAAAATAAACACTGCTACAGAAACCTCAAGCAACTAGCTTGAAACCCTATGTTCCACTGGGGAACGTGAAGAACAAAATTATTATTAATTATTACAGGTAAAATCATAGTCAGTTACAACAATTTCTGAGATTATAATAATACCATGTAATAAAGTGCAACAGTACACAGAATTTGATATGCAAAACAATGCACTTACTTGATAAAAATCTTCAGCATTAGAAATCATATGATTGAACATTTCCCATGATAAATTGTCGTGTGGACTAGTTATGCAAAACTGCTCTACCTATAAGCAGAAAATAACAATAAAGGATTTCACATAAGTAATGTAATAAGAACCAATCTAACGGATCTCTGGTCTGAGTCCCGCTCCACTTACCTCGGTCTAGACACAATGAGTCGCTTACATCCTAGCAAATGAAAAATTCGCTTCAAGGAACTAATTTTAAACAGATTTTTGGAAAACAAACTCTGGAAATATCAAAACAGTGACCAAAAATACTTCCAAATCAACAGACGAAACACTACAAGTACACAACAGTTCAAACAGTCATAAGTCGAAAAACTCTTAATAACGCCTGTGTATCCTGAAACTTAATTCACAACGTAATCATAATTATGCAACCAAGACTTTTAATACAATCAACTTACTTTTTCGAACTGATGAACACGAAATATTCCCCGAGTGTCACGACCATGACTACCCACTTCTTGTCGGAAACAAGTTGAAATTCCAGCATACTTAATTGGTAATTCATTAACGGGCAACCATTCATCCTGATGAAATGCAGCAATAGGTTGTTCGGAAGTTGCAATTAAATATTTCTCTTCTTCATCATTTCCATTTGTTTGTGAATTATGATCAACCGTAGCGTTGGGGTCACGACGACCAGTAACCTATAATGTATTAAAAATAATCGCACGTGTCATTAGACCATAATATTAGTGCTTAGATAGTGCGTACTCTGAATGGAAATCACTATTGATATACCTTTAAATAAACTACTTCATCTCTTATCTTAGAACTTCGGGGGCGATGTAGACTGGTAGTATCATCTTACATTTGACAGGGTGAATTATATCCCATAAGTTCAGAAGGCCTTGCATTTTGAAAATACCTTCATTTACAAGGACAATATTATCTGCATACTCTAAATCAACTAGGTTGTTCCCTGGTAATAATTTAATCGTTTAGTCACTAAAGTCGACCACGGTCACGTCCATTTGTATATCAATGATGAAATTAAACAAGAATGGAGACACTGGGCGTTCTTAACGAACACTGCTGGTATTAACCTACAACATGCAATTTTGACTTTTGATTACAACATGTAGTTTATCTATAAGTTAAACTTCATTTAATAGTACGATATTTCTTCCCAAAAAGCATAATAAAATCCAGTAACTTACCTTGTATAGTTCTTCATCAAATTGGCTTAGTTGTGCAACTGCTTTCATAGCTTCTTTGCGCATGAAAAAAGGAGTGTACAGTGGTGTGAAACCACGCTCTTCTAGCATACACAAGGCCAAGTTTATAATGGCTTGCTCCAAAAAAACAAGAGGCCCCTGGACAATGAGGTTAAATAAAATGTATACAGTAAAAAAAACTGCACTTGAATTGTCTAAAAGAATGTCGATCCACAAACACAAATATAATAAAAAAGAACTACTGTGAAGGCAAAATGTGTACCACAGTAAGAAGGTTGGACAGGAATCCTTTCCTCACAAAAATAATGAATCACTACATTCTTCATTTCTGTAATGCTCTTAATAAAATCTACAACTAAAGGCTTGAAGTCTGAATCCCAACATGATTAAAGTGTTATTCTTCCCCTAACCATCATTGCCTTGCAACAAACCAAACTGCCAAAACAAGACCACTTTAGACAGTATAACTAATAGACCTAAGCTTCAAAATTCTAGCAATAACGTAAGTGCTAAAAACATACCAATTCACAAACTTCTATCAAAAATATCAAAGAGCAATTTCACGCACGAGAAACATACCTTTACAAGTTGCGTCTTCCTTTCAGAAGACCCTTGGTTCATCAGAATGAACAACGTAATTCAGTTACGTGATGTTTACCTGTTCCATTGGAAACTACTGTGTTTAATGTGTTGTTCACACTCAAGTATACAAAATCAGAGTGAATCGGCGACTCAATAGTTGCTAGGTAAATACCAAAATCAGTAAACTGGAGTTATGATTACGAGCTCGCTTTATTTCGGCGTCACGCGTTGAAACAACAGTATAATAAAGTGATTATTATTATTGTACTTAGGTACATTTCTGTAGTCTTAAGAAAACTATCATACGTTTTTAAACAATTTGTAATTCAAACTAACTCAGTAAGATATGTCCCTATATTTTTCAGAAAACTCATTCTTGAGATTTGACTTGATCCACTTATCTTGCAAACTGCAGATAATCCTCAAAAGTTTCGTGAGCCACCACTTTCTCCAGTTTACCAAACAAGTAAGTAGTTAATGAGTTCTGCATACAACGTGTTTTAAATTATCGTGCAGACATCAGTAGCTATTTTACCAAACACCAGTCAACTTCTATTTGTACAGAGGCTCAAAACAACAAAACTGCCAGTGTCTAGTGCTTTTCTAATCTTCTTAACTTCCTTGGCTAATACATTTCTACTGTTTGCCTAAACATAAACTGGTCTAAACTTTTCTAACACGTAATGTTTGTCAGAACGCCCATAAACACGAATTTAAAAGCAATCCAAGAGATTCATCCTTATTGATCATGTACTACTGAAGAACTAAGATTAATTTGCAATTCTTCCCTTGAAAATAACTCGTCTGCTGATAACTTACTACACGGTATAAATAAACAGTCCTAGAAATACCGTAAGAATTGACTGATAACAGGCGTCAAAATAGAGATACATACTAATCTCAATAGGATCAACTGATAAGCATATACTTCCATAACAATATATCTTTAAAATAATTAAAATATTAGCGGTAAAAACTTGTGAAAAATATAACAATTCGCCACTACTGGTGAAGGAAACGGTCACTAACCTTAAGAAAATAACCACGTCCGCCAGCTATTGCACTTCCCCGTTCACCATCGAAGCCATCCACCATGACCACCAAATCGACGTGAGAAAATGGCTTACGAAAGTCACTTGTTCCGTAGGTTCGAATAATTAAGTTGTCTTCCTGAACAAAACGAAAACGTATATACATTTGTATTTAAAATGCACAGACGTCCAACAGTCTAACTGGAACCAGTATAAATAAAATAAAATAAATCGAGTCTACATGCGACTTTGTGAGAACAGTTAAAATACAACTGTTTGAACGCCGGATGATACAACAAAAGGTTGGTGGTCAATGTCTGTCTGGCGGTCAATCATATTCTTAAACGCAATTCGTTTAACCTGAGCCTAAGCAACGTGCGCTCCATCAAAGAATGTGTCTTGATGTCATCAGCTATTGTAATACGTATGACAGGTCTGAAAAGACACTGATCTTAACACCCCAATCTCATAGCTACCACCGAAAAAGGTAATGAGTTGTTTACTCAGCAATGGCGACTTATGACCAAATTCCCAATACGCTTCAGAAAATTAGCAATTTAGTTATGCTGTTTTGTGGGGTCGGTATCCAGAATTGCCATAAGATGGTTGTTAGCCGGTGACAAGGTCCACTACGTAGACGAAACTCCACCTCGAAGCAGGTCAAATGGTTGGTATTTGGCTGTTGTTTCCTGGGTTCTGCGGTCACACAACAATGAGGTTTTTTGTTTTCCAAGTAATCTACTCCCACGGTATGTAAAGTCGAGGACCACAGGCCTTGCTAGCCAAGAACGTCCGAAATCTCAGGTTTCGGATACATGTTGCGGCTATTCACTTAACCTCAACTGGCTAACATGGTAAATCGACAAAATTCTTTGCTTTTGTATCCTTCACGGGAGTGTGACAACTTTGGACCGATACGCTTATTTATATCCCACGTTGATACATCAGTCAGCCAGCTAATCACAATAAATGTAGTGCACACAAGACAAATAAACAACTCGTCGAAATTCAAATTAGACAATATTTAAGCAAAACGAGCACAAAACCCGACATTTAGCTGCGTAAAAAAGATAAGATCATGTGCCCGATAAAGTTTCATTGTGTGCATTGTATCGCAACTTCTTAGTCCCAGGAAAACCCAGTCCATTACTTATATAAGACACGACCAAAGGAGGATATATTTATATACACCTGTAGCATGCGTAAGAATACTTTTGCATTTCACTACAGTGAATTTCGAAATATATACGTAGGAATGAATTACAAAAAACTACCTTGTCTAACTCTGTTAAACAACGCCCTAAACAACTGAGGGTGCAAACAAAGGGAATGTGCCTCATATGCTCTCCATAACCTACGATGCGAATTCCTGTTACTACCCTGTACTACTTACTGCTTTATACATAAACCTATGTTGCTTGAAACACATACTTCTAGTATTTTCTACAATTGAAAGTTATGACAATACATGTCACTCCAAATAATAATAAATGAATAATAATGATGAAGTTTGGTCACTGATTCATGTCAGAGAACCAGTGAAAGCTGTGATCAACCCAACAAATCCCTACAGACTAACCATTTAAAATATTTGTGAAGTTTACAAATCACAACTGTAGGTGATGGGATTTCGAAAAATAGTTCAGGCTATTCAGAAATTTACGAAAAAGGACAATCTAGTGGGAAAAAGCTAACTACGAGGAAAAGCTGCTGCTTTCATTAAATCAGTTTGTTTTTCAGGATCTTAGGATTATGGTTTTAAAATAGCTAGCTAACAGTGGATTACACAAAGAAATAACGCAATTTTTAGTGGCACGGGAATGGGATGACCGATAGCATGAAAAAAATTTACATATCAACATCTGACACCACCCAAATTATTTCGTAATGAAGACTGTAATGATTGAAAAAGAATCACCATACCGAATATAAAAAACCAACAAAGATTACTCACTTCGTCATTGCTTACTGGTACATCTGGATGCAAGAGATTGCCAATTTCATACAAATGCTGTTGCCTAATTGATTCAAATTCAGTAACCGAAGATCCATTGGATTTTATTTCCTCGGCGACGAGGTTAGATAGAGCTTTTAGTTGTGATACACTTAGAGGCTAAGACATGAGAATGAACGGCCATGTTACCTGCAAGTCACTTTCAACTAATGAATCCAGGCGACAACATAGCCCATCGTATATAGCAGGTTCGCAATCAACGTTGCTTCCGTTTTCCTACTGATTAAACTAGTCCCCATTAGTCTTACCTTCATCCGTTTAGCAATGATTTTACTACAAAGATTTTTTGCCTTGTTTAAGTGGTCAGCTCTAAAACGTGCTGAAAAATTAGGATATAAGCTATTAACAAACACCTTTCCGCCAATTCTCATCGGCCTCAAGTACCAAGTCGACACGCTTTGTACCTCTGTATCGTTTGGTTTCATTTGCACGTATGAGTTCTGGATCACCTCCCTTATCAGTTCTGAAAAGATCCAAGTCAAGCACCATGGTCGTAACGTCCGACACAAACACCGCGCGCGTCAATCAGTATTCAGTGACTGACATCTCATCCTTAACGATTAGTAGGATACCTCACCATACGCGACATACTCCAGTGAAATTTCTTATATCCTGTTGAAGGTGTTACTGTGAAGAAAAAAAGACTGCATGCAACAGTCCCAAGCTTCCAGATTTTCGTACAGAATGTGTAGTGAAAAGCAGCCCCCCACAAACGTATTAGTACTGCCCCTTCAGAAGGCATCTTGACGTCCAATCCGCCTTATACAGCATCAAAGAGCAATATGTGTCCCATTTTAGTGGGGAATTCAGGTGATGGTGGTGTTACTACATATGTACCATTCTACACTTAGTGTGTGAAAAGAACTGACACACCTGTGATTTCATGCAACTAACGTATACAGCTGTCTTGAAAGACAGAAATCCACAGATAAGGCTATTATAGGAACAACCCGTGCAAGTACAAGTGGTCAACAGAGACTTAATTGCACACACATACCTGATAGCCACATAACTGACAATCATATGCTTTCTGATGACAGCCCACGAAAACAAATGATCAGTTGAGCGGAGGACAAGTATTTTATGGTTTCACTACTTCAGTTAACTTTAGTTCATGAGTACCAACTGCTAGTCTGTGATGTACCCCCCTAAAGTTGTCGCTGAGTTCCTGACCCGGGTCGATATATACTGGGTCGAACAGAATGTGTAGTCAAACCAAATATTGGAAATAATAACTAAGGACAAGGATATAAAATGTTATATGACACTGCTATTGGGGAGAAAAACATCTACCAGTATTACTGCTGTTGGTGATTATACCAAAGTGAATCTTCAGCCGTTGACTTTTTGGGTTTGTTGTTTTACCTACCCACCAAAAATAATATCGGTAACTTATCTATGGATGGCTTAGGAGTACTGCTACTGCTTATGTCTTCCTCTCTCTTTAAATATCTCCGAGTTGTGTTCGTGTTGCCGTATACACAAACAGAATGACAAGAGATGTCTTTTCCACCCTGCTTTTGGGGCATAGCACTCCTTGCCACATATTTTCTGATTCATAGAGAAGTGACTGTATTCTCTTAGGGATAAAAATTCCCTAAAGACTGACTACTAGAAACAATCAGGGGCATTGATTTATCATCTTAGAACACTTCTGATCCAGCTGTATGGAAATATCAAAACCGAATTAGATAAACATGAAACAGATCTATCTGCCGATGTCCACTTTCGTTACAAAAGTTGTTTTGCCTTCCATAAACTCTCACAGAATTAGGACTTGTTGCTAACCTGCCGCAGTTCCACATAAACGAAAGTCCGTGAATCCTGGAGAAGGTTTAGGACAAGGCCTTCATTACTTCCTGACTATGTACATAAACTCCTCTTGCCCAATTTTATCTATGAAGAAAATCATTGTTGAAAACATTTTCCGAGCTGTGAACACCGAAGAATAAATTCATGTGGCCTCTGAAAGAGCAGCTCACTTCCGACAACGGCTTCGAGTACGAACTGTGAAATGAACTCAATTAAAACGAACATGTACATCAGGCTAAATATTACGTTATGGTTCCTAAAGTTAGTAAAACAAGAGAGGCCAGAAATGCTTACCCTATGTCGGTCAATTTGTTAAACTCTACTAGTGAGTTTAAAAGAAGAGCTATGGATACTCTGGATTTGTAGGAACGAAACTGTGTTGACTGCATTGTATCGTATGTATTCATGTCATTTCACGATGCCATTTAGCTACATACATATTTCGATAGGCTTAAGTTTGACATTTGTTTGTGATTAACAGGGATCATTACGCGAAAATTGACTATAAAGTTGGAGCAGGCTAGATGAAGGGATTTATGGTGTGTTTGGGGATATAGGCCGACACCAGGTGTTATCGCGCAATGCCATGGGTTTCCGCGCTCACGTCAACAGACGTTATAATCACCTATTTTTTTGGAAATAGATTATATTTGACTAGTTTTAGACTTCTGTAGCCGGATGGCAGTATTTTGCTGTATTTTGTTCTTAGTAGAGCGTAAAATTGTATATTATAGCTCGGACGAATTATCAATGAAGAAGTCATCCTTTTTAAGAAAGTTCGCATAGAAAGACTATTATTTGCATTATAGTGCGTTGAGGGTTTGTTTTTTTGCGAGTTGTTTCAGATCTTAAGGTTGTAAATATACTGCAGTCAATGGCTGTTGTCATTCCAGTGAATCTATTAGAATCTGGCCTATGAAAGAGAAATAGCATGCAGGCATAGGTTAGATGTGTGCTTTGAACATGTTAAACTTTTCTGTTATCATCCGTGATGACAATGGATAACTCATAACACATCGACGACATTATGCGATGAATGAGATAGGCTGCTGAATTTCCTGGTGATTATATCTATTTTGATGAAGTTCCTAGTTAAAAGTGCTTGGGCGAAGATGTAAAAATAGTTTAATTGACATTTACACATGAAATTTCACAAGGCCTTAATTGCTCAGTGCATGAAATGGCATCAGAGTATATTGACATCAGTGTTCATTGTGTCTGGAAGAATAGTATAAATAGTCCTTCTCAAATGTCAGAGTACTTAAAATTAGTACCAGATTTCTGTCGATTAGTAGCTAGCGGCTGTGTCGTACAACTACTACACCTGTTACATAGGTTATATCAATCTTAAAAATTATTTTGCTTCACATCACTAAGATAATCTGAGATCCTTAATGACTTAATTGTGGCTATGAAATATGTAGAAGATGCACTTATGGCTGATATATTTAAAGCAGTTATTATTAAACAAGTTATCTGTAAGCAACTTGTGATGTTCTGAATACTGCAAACTGTTGATAAGAAACTGCATCAAAGGAAAAAATGCTGAACAGCTAGAAAATACTACTGCAGTTTCGTTGGTTGTTACCTTTTGCATTTGTAAGTCATCCTTTCAAAGCTGCGATTGACGCCAAACCATCCATGGCACCCCACAGGCTCTATAGAAATTTGTGAGAGATCTTACATGTCAGGTTGTCTTCCAAATTGTAAGGTTGCAGATAGTTCAATTTACCTCTCACTGAAATATCACTTATCTACTTCACTATGGTCTTTTCATTTGTGCACTATTACACTTCATTTTATGTTAACTGGATATGCCTTTATTAAAGCTGAGACTTACTCTTTGTGCCTATTAGTTGCTTGCTTACAGTCTATTTGCTTTTATTAGAAACACAACAACACCAGTGTTGGAACAAAGCTGTATTTTCATGGAAAACGTCATATTTTCTATGTTTACACCAATATGGTTGGCATTAAACATTGCAAATGTATACTCACATTCCAAGGACATAGTACTTAACCAAATGTACGGTGTTCATTGTTAAGGGTTCACAATTTAACTCTTATAATTTATGATACTTCACGATTGCAGTTTATAACATAACTTATTGCGCCTGTAGAAATGACATGCATTCTTTGTAAACATTGGTTTATACGAAATTTGAAATTATTACTATATGCTTGCTGCTATCCTTTAGAAGAGGAATAATGTGTGTGGCAGTGAAAACCCCAGAAGAATGATGTCATTACCAAAGAATGAGAAAGGAGAATGAACCATTTTCAGCAAAGGTAGGCAGATATAAATCGTTTACCTTTAATATTACTTCTTCCTTACTTCAGCTATTTAAAAAACACTTTGTTTACTTATTTGTAGATATCCGGTAACGTCAGTCAACCCCGTCACAGAGATTCGACATTGCCCAAATTATTACGGCAAACGACTGCGTAAAGACATTTGCTTGTTATTATTTTTTCATTAAATACATTTAATATCCTGCTTACCAGACCTTTCTTATTATATCTGAGTGTAGATATATTTGTCATGATGACTAGGTGCAGACATGACTTATTAATAAGAACTGACGAAGTAATTGGTGGCATATTTTAGTGTAAGCTAAATCTAAATACGATTGCTAAAGCTCAACGAATTCAATAATTCGTCTGGTGTAGACTTTAATTTACGCTACATGTCAACAGCCTTAGTCATATGGATTGACATCACGCTTTAAGTGAAACATTAGTAATGCAATACTTTCGAATACACGTAACCGTATAAGAACTGGAACTCGAATGCAGTGCCTAAGTTATGCCTACTATTGTCCCTAAAGACTTGTATATGACTATGATACGTATGCACGTTAGCTAACTAAAATACTTATAATTTAACACGTATGCTGACCGACATCGTTCCTACACAATTACACTTACGTATTGTTAGTAGTGAAAGTCCTAGAGAGCACCGGTCTAGCATGCCGTGCTCACAAAGTGAACACATGAATTGAAAGACAACAAAATTTACATGAAAATTTTATTTTCATTATGATACAAATTTAGTTTATTTACATATTAAGAACACGATTGATTCCTGCGATTACTCCGTCTGCATAAGTATTGGCAAACACTTCTCCAAATTTGTCATTAATTCTGTTCATACCCGCAATGATAATCCTCTTTTTGGTATCGTATATGTCACTTCGATTTCGAGGGATAACTGCTGACGTACTTTGAGATGCGAACAAGTTGCGTGGCCACGTCCATTGTTTACAATTATGCATCATACACCTTTAGCATACTTTTTTTACTCTGATCTCCTTTTACACTGCACTAGACGGCATAAATAATTCTTCACAATGGGATTTCTTGTCTACGAATAAAATGTAATGTATGCTTCGAAAAACTTACTTTCCGACAGAAAGCTCGGCAAACATGGAAAGAACACAAAACAATGTGCGCTTGTCTGTGCGTTAACTTGACGGCTGCTATTTCAGCTTGCGCACAATCCATAATGAAGGATTCTGTTTTGGAGGTGTCTTCCATTATTTGCCGGAAACAGTCTAATATCCAAATTACATCTCGTTTGAATTCTTTTCTAGTCCACGCAAATAAAACTGGTCGTCCACGACCAAAATTATCCGTCACAAGTAATTGGAACAAAGAATACCTGCACGTTGGTTAATGAATTGGTAAACTTACTTCCCCTTATTTGTATTATACGTCGAGTCGATACCAACAACTTCAGGGAACTGTTTATACAATTCCATTTGCTCATAAGTTGCAAAACAAATTCTTGTTAGTGAATTCCTGATCGGTTCATCGGAATAATACTCCATTAACTTCCCACGGGATTTTAGGAATTCAAAAATGTCACGACGACTCGAAATACCTTAAGTATGTAACAAGTACGTCAACGTTACCTTTATTGACTGCGGCTTTCATATTTTTAACGTCAATGCGAGTTATATCCTTGTTGTACTTCTCCTTAACATGCATTATTATTTCATCGGATGAGTGGGATTGCTGAAGAAGTGGTTCAATATTTTCTTTCTCTTCAATTGTTAGTCGTCTATACCATGGGTCATTCTGCATGTACACCCTGCTGCATGGATGGTTATGCACCATATTGTGGGAAGCAATTATGTATTCACTATAATGCAAAACCACGCGAAATGAAGACGAGCAATTGCAACATTTAGACCTGAAATATTCATGAAATCATATTACACTTCTTCTTACGACTTGTTTTAAAATTTCAATCCAGGTCTTGTACCATTCATTCCAAAAGTGCATTTAAAACCAACATAAGCGTACTTAAACCTGTCATCCGGTATCGTTTTGCTGCAATTATGAACATAGTGAGTGTAGGATAACTACAATGTTAGCATTAAATGACTTCCTCACTTTTTGAAATTCTGCTAATGACTTCTCAAATTCATCCCAGCTGAAGAAACGCCTTCCAAGTATGTATTCAGCAAAAATTCCACTTAAATCTGTGCTCCTGTCACTCGAATTGACTACCTGCAACGGACTAAAATAAAATTATCAATTAGGATCCATCTATATCACAACTATTCCAAGATAAATCGTAAAAAAACAACATTGAAATACAGGGATGATCAATAACCATCAAGAAAATACCGCACGTATAACTTAAATTACAGAAAAACACAAGAACCCACCGGTTCGTTGACATCGCAAGCAACCAATAGACCAAACAACGAATTGTACGACAAATAAAGCCTAGTACATGCACAAACAAAGAAAAACAAAGCGTTACAATAGTCTAATACACGTTTACAGTAATCACATATGCTGGCAAACGACGCAAATACAGCACCCGACAGCACGCACCCAAGGACAATTCAAACTCCAATTGACCGCCACCATTCTAGCCAATGAAAGACGAAAAAAATTAGTCGCGGAAAATATAACACGAACCCACGTATATACTCACCCACTGTGAAATGAACTCAATTAAAACGAACATGTACATCAGGCTAAATATTACGTTATGGTTCCTAAAGTTAGTAAAACAAGAGAGGCCAGAAATGCTTACCCTATGTCGGTCAATTTGTTAAACTCTACTAGTGAGTTTAAAAGAAGAGCTATGGATACTCTGGATTTGTAGGAACGAAACTGTGTTGACTGCATTGTATCGTATGTATTCATGTCATTTCACGATGCCATTTAGCTACATACATATTTCGATAGGCTTAAGTTTGACATTTGTTTGTGATTAACAGGGATCATTACGCGAAAATTGACTATAAAGTTGGAGCAGGCTAGATGAAGGGATTTATGGTGTGTTATCCTTATAGCTTAATGTGTCCATACCATGCTGCGTGGGGTCAATTTATCACCTGCTTACAAGCGGAAAGCATCATTTACCAGCATATCTCTAGCGAAAAACATGAAATTAGTACAAGTATAAAAAGAGAAGCCAAGGGCTAGCCAACAGATCGTTTTATTAAGGAAATCAACACGTATTTATATACATTTCATGTACATTATTATAGCTTTTGCCGCATTCAAAACATCGCTCTTTTCTATCACCTAACTTTAACGCCGCCACTTCCCGCTGCAACGCTTCAATTTTCCGCTCATATTCGTTTGATTTTGGTTGTTCTTTAGCGGCTACAATTGTGCTCAGCAGCTGTCTGGTCACCTTCGCCAGCTCACTAACATCCATCAGCTGCGTTGCGTTAACCAGTTGTAATCGCTGAGAAATATGGTCTGGGACGCTCTCGATGAATTGGGAAGACAGTAACTGCGCTTCTCATTCTTCATTCAAGGTGGGAAGTGCACGTCGAAGTATATTCGTCAATTTCACCACCAACACTAACGGGTCTCCATCAGGTCCCAGATTCGTTGAACGGAACTGCTGCATTGCTAGCTGTCTGTCTGTTGCGCTGTCAAACTCCGACACCAATCGTTCAACCAATATCTTCCAAGACGCTGTGCCATCTGACCTGTCTACGCTGTCGTATGCCGCCTTCGCTCGGCCTCTCAACAGCGTCCCCAGGACAACCTCCTTCGCCGCCTGCTCCTTGACGCACACCAGCTCAGTGACGGTCTCGAAGTCACGTAAGAAGCTCCGTATATCTCCGCGTTTGAACGCACTTGGCCGTGGGATCTTCAGTTTTTGGAGGCAGCGACGCCAATTGTAATAACAGAAGATAAGGGCCAGGCAACAGATCGTTTTATTACGGAAATCAACACGTATTTATATATATTTCATGTACATTATTATAGCTTATTCAAGTAGACAAACACAGTCTTCTGACTGGTTGTTTCGGGTTTCCTCGGAAATTAGAGCCATCCATCTGCGAGTCATATTTGCCCACGTCAAGTCTGCTGTGATTGGTTGTTTCATCAGCCTTGTTCATATTTTCTCACGGCCAGTATTAGTGACCTAGACGTTGACGTTGATTAATGTCTACCAATTGGCTAGCAGTCTGCTCTCACCACACTCATCCCACCGACGTTCCGACCTTCTGGGTGCTACATCCTCTAGTTGGGGATTATTACTGACCGGCTTGTCCCACTATACCCATCGTTGGAGCTGACTGGCGTTAACTCGTTTCTGCTTGTCACCTCTCGGGATGATATATACTTGATCCCATCTTTTTGTGATTGTGTATGGTCCTTCCCACTTTGGAAGGAGTTTCCGTGGATCTGGCCTGCATCCAACTGTATATCTTCTGTCTCTACACTTCACTTGGTCCCCGACTGCAAAGATAATGCACTGAGTCTTTCCTTTCAGCTGAGGCCTCGCGACATCATTTTGCTGCTTCCGCATTACATTCTTGACTGCCTCTTTCCGCTCTGCTCTTAATTTCTTCGTACTCCACTTTTGGTGAAGGGGCCAGGTCTCGCTGTGTATCGGTAATCGTGGTTTTCTGCCATACATCAGTTGAAAGGGTGACTTCTTCGTTGTTTCCAGAGTGGTAGCACGATGTGTTAGTAGAACCAGTGGAAGCTCCGTTTCCCAGTTACCGCCCTTCTGGGCCAGCCACTCCTTCAGTGTACGGCTGTTTCTCTCCGTTAGGCCATTCGTTTGTGGATGATATGGGGTCGTTCTGATCCTCTTGATGCCCAGCTGTTGCAAACGGGAAGTAAATTCTTCACTCTCGAAACAGGGACCTTGGTCTGTCAGTGTTGTCTTTGGTACGCCGTGGTCTGCCACGATGTGTCTAACTACTGCGTCTGTCACGGTCCTTGGACGCTGGTCTGGGATTGCTACGGCGTCTACCCATCGTGTCGCGTGTTCCGTCATCCCCAAAAAGTACTGATTACCATTGGATATCTGAGGAAATGGACCCACGACATCTACGGACCACAAGTCACCTATCGCAGTAACTGGAATCGACTGAAGCGGTGGTCGTATGCACCGGTCGCCTTTCATTAGCTGGCACTGTGGACATCCAAGTACGTATCTTGCTAACTCTTCTCTCATACCTGGCCAGTATATGCTTTGTCTTAGGAGGTCGGTTGTTCTGGCCACACCTGTATGTGCTAGCTGGTGACATTCTTCCATCATGTCGTGGCGCGACGACTGAGTTATGACAGCCAGCCAGCTTCCGTCGTTCTCTCGCCAGGTTGGAGTCCCGTAGGCATTCACTCTAAGTCGATCACTCTGTCTGAGTAGTGTGGTTAGCTCCTTACTCGCTGTAGCTTGATCCACTTCTATTCCGTTAGTGATCACTTGTATTGCTGTAATCAACGTAGCGTCCGAACTTTCCCTGCGTGCAAGTCTTAGTGGGTCTTGTTCTACTGCATGCACTTCGTAAGCGACCTCGGGCAACACAGACTCGTCTTCTGGTCTCGATAACAAATCTGCCAAGACATTTTCACTTCCAGGAACGTGTCAGATCGTAAAATCGTACTCCTGAAGACGCAACATCCACCGTGACAATTTACCCCGTGAGTCTCTCGCTGTCTTCAGAAACTGTAGCGGCTTTTGATCAGTTTCGATGTGGAACCACCGGCCGGGTAAATAAGGTCTCTATTTGTCGACGACCCAAACCATCGCTAAGCATTCGTTCTCTACCGTTGAATACTTTCGCTCTGTGTGTGTGTGTAAAAACCTGACTGGCATACTCTACGATTCCTTCACCCTATCTTAGGACCGCACCTATGGCGTAGTCACTGGCATATGTGCACACTGTGAACTGTCTTCCAGGCACAAGTAGTTTTAGCGTCATTTGTTGGTGGTCGAGCAGCTGTTTAATTCTGTCGAATGTCCTCTGCGATTCCTCCGACCGAACAAACTTCGGCTCACCTAGTAGCCTGTACAGAGGGGCTGCTATCTCATTGAAGTTCATCACGAAGCCACTATAAAACGCTGCTCTACCCAAGAACTGTCTCAATTTTCTCTTTGAATTCGGGGATGGGATCGTTTTAATCGTCAAAATTTTCTCCGGTAGTGGTTTAATCTCACCATTTCCCACTTTATGTTCCAACAGAGTTACATTCTTTTTGGCTATCTGGGACTTGCTTTTGTTGACGCGCAGTCCAAACTCTTTGATGCGTCGCAGCACGGCTTCTACATGGTTCACGTGATCGTTTTCGTCTTGGCTGCATATGACGTGATCATCGCCATACATCTCCACGTTTTTCAAGTTCTTAAATAATAGCGTCATCAGTCGTCTGAAGGTAAACGGTGCACCTGCTAGTCCAAACGGCATGCGTTTAAATCGATATTGTGTCTGACCCACGATGAATGCCGTCTTACCTCTACCACCTGGTTTTATCGGTATCTGCCAGTATCCTGAACGAAGACCGAGAACCGAAAAGCATTCGCGCCTTGTAAGCGATCTAAAGTTTTTACTACTGTTGGCATGGCACAGTCATACTGTTTAACTGTCGAAAATCAACACAGAATCTATACTTCCCATTCTCTTTTTTTACTAACAGCACTGGAGAGTTGTACGGGCTATCAGCTTCCTCAATAATATCATCTTTTAACATCTCTCGCACTTGTCGCTGAACTTCGCCTTCCAAATTGTATGACTTATCGAATTGATGATGCCTGTAAACTGGCGTCCCTAATGTAAAAAATGAGAATATATTATTATTATTATAACTATTCGCGTTGTAAATGACCTTACTTTCGGATCACCTAACGGGATTTCATGATTCACCTTATCTCAGTAACCATATGGGTCGCCATCTCCAGTGAACAGATGATCGTATTTATTAATTAACTCTGTCAAATTTTGTACCGTCGACAGCTTAACCGCTGCCATCTCGCTGGTCTCATACATGTTGATGTGCACGTATTTCGTGATTACAGCGTTCGCTTGTGTGTCGATTATCGCACCAATCTCCCGCAGAAAATCCGCCTCTAGCATCGTTTGTTGTAGTTCGGGTACAACAATGAAAGGAAACGTCACCTCGCAGCCGCCAACAACGACCGTACAGTTCGATCTACCCGTGATACGTAACACATGCCCGCCTACTGTTTGTACTGTCAATGAAACGGACTAACACTCTTACATAAGTTCTTATCTATTAACGACACGGCCGCCTCTGTATCTAATAAACATACTGCTTTTTGATCATTCACTTGCAACTTCGAATACACAGCCCCTTTCTCAATAGCCCCCACTAAATCCAGTTTCATACGAGAGAAAGGACAAGCATTTTACCGTCTGAAACTCTTTCTTTTTCGCCTTTCTGGGCAGTATCTCCTCCAGTGTCCCGGCTTACCGCATTCAAAACATCGCTCTTTTCTATCACCTAACTTTAACGCCGCCACTTCCCGCTGCAACGCTTCAATTTTCCGCTCATATTCGTTTGATTTTGGTTGCTCTTTAGCGGCTACAATTGTGCTCAGCAGCTGTCTGGTCACCTTCGCCAGCTCACTAACATCCATCAGCTGCGTTGCGTTAACCAGTTGTAATCGCTGAGAAATATGGTCTGGGACGCTCTCGATGAATTGGGAAGACAGTAACTGCGCTTCTCATTCTTCATTCAAGGTGGGAAGTGCACGTCGAAGTATATTCGTCAATTTCACCACCAACACTAACGGGTCTCCATCAGGTCCCAGATTCGTTGAACGGAACTGCTGCATTGCTAGCTGTCTGTCTGTTGCGCTGTCAAACTCCGACACCAATCGTTCAACCAATATCTTCCAAGACGCTGTGCCATCTGACCTGTCTACGCTGTCGTATGCCGCCTTCGCTCGGCCTCTCAACAGCGTCCCCAGGACAACCTCCTTCGCCGCCTGCTCCTTGACGCACACCAGCTCAGTGACGGTCTCGAAGTCACGTAAGAAGCTCCGTATATCTCCGCGTTTGAACGCACTTGGCCGTGGGATCTTCAGTTTTTGGAGGCAGCGACGCCAATTGTAATAACAGAAGATAAGGGCCAGGCAACAGATCGTTTTATTACGGAAATCAACACGTATTTATATATATTTCATGTACATTATTATAGCTTATTCAAGTAGACAAACACAGTCTTCTGACTGGTTGTTTCGGGTTTCCTCGGAAATTAGAGCCATCCATCTGCGAGTCATATTTGCCCACGTCAAGTCTGCTGTGATTGGTTGTTTCATCAGCCTTGTTCATATTTTCTCACGGCCAGTATTAGTGACCTAGACGTTGACGTTGATTAATGTCTACCAATTGGCTAGCAGTCTGCTCTCACCACACTCATCCCACCGACGTTCCGACCTTCTGGGTGCTACATCCTCTAGTTGGGGATTATTACTGACCGGCTTGTCCCACTATACCCATCGTTGGAGCTGACTGGCGTTAACTCGTTTCTGCTTGTCACCTCTCGGGATGATATATACTTGATCCCATCTTTTTGTGATTGTGTATGGTCCTTCCCACTTTGGAAGGAGTTTCCGTGGATCTGGCCTGCATCCAACTGTATATCTTCTGTCTCTACACTTCACTTGGTCCCCGACTGCAAAGATAATGCACTGAGTCTTTCCTTTCAGCTGAGGCCTCGCGACATCATTTTGCTGCTTCCGCATTACATTCTTGACTGCCTCTTTCCGCTCTGCTCTTAATTTCTTCGTACTCCACTTTTGGTGAAGGGGCCAGGTCTCGCTGTGTATCGGTAATCGTGGTTTTCTGCCATACATCAGTTGAAAGGGTGACTTCTTCGTTGTTTCCAGAGTGGTAGCACGATGTGTTAGTAGAACCAGTGGAAGCTCCGTTTCCCAGTTACCGCCCTTCTGGGCCAGCCACTCCTTCAGTGTACGGCTGTTTCTCTCCGTTAGGCCATTCGTTTGTGGATGATATGGGGTCGTTCTGATCCTCTTGATGCCCAGCTGTTGCAAACGGGAAGTAAATTCTTCACTCTCGAAACAGGGACCTTGGTCTGTCAGTATTGTCTTTCCTCAAGAAAAGATCTTGCGTCACTTGCCATATAGACTTTTTCAACGAAGTCACCTATAGAAGAGATAGGAGAGAGCTAGTGATTATCCTCTATTTCGATATAAGGAAAGCCTTCGACAGAGTCCCACATAGTCTGTTAGTCGGTAGGCTATGCTCACTAGGGATACGCAACCCCCTCTACAATTGGATAAAATCATTTCTCTATGACAGGAATCAGACAACTAAAGTTGGCTCAATGACCTCCAGACCTAGACCAATCAGCAGTGGTGTCATCCAGGGGAGTGTATTGGGACCCCTTCTTTTCATTATATACATAAACAGTATATGTGAATGTTTTAGTATAGGCAAGCCAATACTGTATGCAGATGACTTGAAGGTGACATATACCTGCACAAATACAGATATCGGCCCAACTATGAACTCCATACATGAAGAATTAGCAAAAATGGATAGATGGTGTGACACGTGGAGACTTGAGTTTAATGTTGAAAAGTGTGGATGGCTCTGCATAGGCTGTTCCAACCTTGACCTCAACCTAGCAATTCAGGGCCACAAAATCCCCAGACTCAAATCTGTACTAGACCTAGGACTGAAATATTCACACAATCTATCATTTTCAGAGCATATCTCGAATCAAGTGTCGAAATCACGAAGGCTTATTGGTTTCCTACTCAGGAACTTCTACAGAAACGAGTCCAGAATACTACTGTACAAGGTATGTGTGCGCCCACTCCTAGATTACTGCTCATTCATATTCAGCAGTACACGCATAGAAGACAAACTGAAAGTAGAAGGAGTACAGAGGTACTTCACGCGAAAAGTACTCGGAACCGATAACGGCACAAACTACTCTACCAGATGTGAAATCCTGGGACTAGAAACATTATGGTTAAGGCGACTGCGACTAAATCTGTTACTCTTCTATAAGCTTCTTAACCAAATAGTGTATACCCCTGCTAACTATACTCGGTCCTCAGGTAACACAGGATACAACCTTAGGCACACTAAAGGTACAGTGGCTATAGAACCATGTAAAACAGCCACCAGGCAAAAGTTTTTCTTGATTAGGTATGCCCAAATATGGAACAAACTACCTGAGAAAATACGACTAGCAAGCACATTGGCCTCCTTTGAAAAGGCACTTAATGACACACTAAGTGAGTTTGTAATTGATACCAATGGTAATTCCCATGTAAGAGTTTCAGAAATCATAGGCCCATTTAATGTATGAACTCAGAGACTACACCTGTTGTTTGTTTTGTCTCTATTTATAATTCCAGACAAAAAAGCAGCAGTCATGACAATAACACCCATTCAACCAAGAGTCGATCAAACTATGTCTACCTGATACAAAGGGCGAACCATAATCAACATACGAATGAAATATGAGAAAACAAGGTAGAAACTTACCGCAACACCACATGAAAAGATAAAAGTTACTTGGATATCATTTATAATCCACCAACTGGTCTCCTACCCAAAAAGAATGCGGCGATGTTTTATCCAAAAAGGCGAGGAAATACATAAACCCACAGCAGCTGTTGTTAACACTCAGTGGGGGTAGGAGCCAACAAAGTAATCCTTTCAAAGCACATGTATACTTCAAATGGGCACGGAGACTTTGTAGAATACGTCATAATCCAAATCACTGCCTCTACAGCGCCAATAAACCTGGATATCTATGATATAACGAAAACATGCTGAAAGCTGCATCTCAGATCAAGTTGACTCATTCCATGGTAATGATCTCCTCCTGCGTGCCTTATTCGACATATTGAATGGAATGGTTCGCAGTTATTCTGGTACTAGATCGAAAAGAATAAAAAATTCACCGGTTGCTGAATCAAAAGTACTTCTCTGCATGTTTAACTGTATTCTAACTGCTATGATTAATTCCAAACCATTTATCCCATAATCACTCAAATTCCAGGAACGATCCAATTCTACCATTTAAAGAAGCTGGCGGACACGATGTAAATGAGTATTCATGATCTGAAATAAAGAAGCAACTGGTTTTCAACATTTTACTCAACTTACGAGTACAGTCCGCCATGCAGACACAAATGGCGCAAATGGGGAATTCTGGAATCGACCTCGGCACCATTTGATGCAGTAAAACAACTTAACATGACCTTATCTAATTTTCGCCTCCACGATCAAATTTCTTTCCTGTTATGAAACTACGATAAGACTGCTGAAAAATGGAATAAATATATCACTGATCTCAACATAATACATCAATAATCTTTAAGCCAAGGGTGCTGTTCACAACAAAGTTATATAAGAGAATTGACTTCAAGCTTTATTTTTCCCATATATCTGTATTACATTCATGTGATGTCTGGGTTTTTTGTTAATGCGAAGACAATATTTCTATATCTCTTTATGTGCTACACAAACAGACTTTATAGCAGACTGTTCCGACTGACTCTAATGTCAGAAAGAACAACCAAACTGTAAGTCCATTATACATCAAATTATGTGTAATTTATATAATAACTTATCCATGCCTGTACAATAGGTATGTTCCTGCATAAACAGGAAGGAATATATTATTATTATTAAAACAATATTTATGCATGCCTATACAATTGGTGTACCCTACATAGCTAGGGAAAAAATGTACTTTATTATATTATCTTTACTAAATATGCTTATTAATATTATGTGTAAATTATCGAATTGATGATGCCTGTAAACTGGCGTCCCTCATGTAAAAAATGAGAATATATATTATTATTATTATTATTACGCCGTGGTCTGCCACGATGTGTCTAACTACTGCGTCTGTCACGGTCCTTGGACGCTGGTCTGGGATTGCTACGGCGTCTACCCATCGTGTCGCGTGTTCCGTCATCCCCAAAAAGTACTGATTACCATTGGATATCTGAGGAAATGGACCCACGACATCTACGGACCACAAGTCACCTATCGCAGTAACTGGAGTCGACTGAAGCGGTGGTCGTATGCACCGGTCGCCTTTCATTAGCTGGCACTGTGGACATCCAAGTACGTATCTTGCTAACTCTTCTCTCATACCTGGCCAGTATATGCTTTGTCTTAGGAGGTCGGTTGTTCTGGCCACACCTGTATGTGCTAGCTGGTGACATTCTTCCATCATGTCGTGGCGCGACGATTGAGGTATGACAGCCAGCCAGCTTCCGTCGTTCTCTCGCCAGGTTGGAGTCCCGTAGGCATTCACTCTAAGTCGATCACTCTGCCTGAGTAGTGTAGTTAGCTCCTTACTCGCTGTAGCTTGATCCACTTCTATTCCGTTAGTGATCACTTGTATTGCTGTAATCAACGTAGCGTCCGAACTTTCCCTGCGTGCAAGTCTTAGTGGGTCTTGTTCTACTGCATGCACTTCGTAAGCGACCTCGGGCAACTCAGACTCATCTTCTGGTCTCGATAACAAATCTGCCAAGACATTTTCACTTCCAGGAACGTGTGAGATCGTAAAATCGTACTCCTGAAGACGCAACATCCACCGTGACAACTTCCCCCGTGAGTCTCTCGCTGTCTTCAAAAACTGTAGCGGCTTATGATCAGTTTCGATGTGGAACCGCCGGCCGAGTAAATAAGGTCTCCATTTGTCGACTGCCCATACCATTGCTAAACATTCTTTCTCTATCGTTGAATACTTTCGCTCTGTGTGTGTGTGTGTAAAAACCTGACTGGCATACTCAACGATTCCTTCACCCTGTCTTAGGACCGCACCTATGGCGTAGTCACTGGCATCTGTGCACACTGTGAACTGTCTTCCAGGCACAGGTAGTTTTAGCGTCATTTGTTGGTGGTCGAGCAGCTGTTTAATTCTGTCGAATGTCCTCTGCGATTCCTCCGACCAAACAAACTTTGGCTCACCTAGTAGCCTGTATAGAGGGGCTGCTATCTCATTGAAGTTCTTCACGAAGCCACTATAAAACGCTGCTCTACCCAAGAATTGTCTCAATTTTCTCTTTGAATTCGGGGCTGGGATCGTTTTAATCGTCAAAATTTTCTCCGGCAGTGGTTTAATCTCACCATTTCCCACTTTATGTCCCAACAGAGTAACATTCTTTTTGGCTATCTGGGACTTGGTTTTGTTGACGCGTAGTCCAAACTCTTCGATGCGTCGCAGCACGGCTTCTACATGGTTGACGTGATCGTTTTCGTCTTGACTGTATATGACGAGATCATCACCATACACCTCCACGTTTTTCAAGTTCTTAAGTAATAGCTTCATCAGTCGTCTGAACGTAAACGGTGCACCTGCTAGTCCAAACGGCATGCGTTTAAATCGATATTGTGTCTGACCCACGATGAATGCCGTCTTATCTCTATCACCTTGTTTTATCGGTATCTGCCAGTATCCTGAGCGAAGATCGAGAACCGAAAACACATTCGCGCCTTGTAAGCGATCTAAAGTTTTTACTACTGTTGGCATGGCACAGTCATACTGTTTAACTGTCGAAAATCAACACAGAATCTATACTTCCCATTCGCTTTTTTTACTAACAGCACTGGAGAGTTGTACGGGCTATCAGCTTCCTCAATAATATCATCTTTTAACATCTCTCGCACTTGTCGCTCCACTTCGCCTTCCAGATGACATGGAACTCTTCGCGTTGTAAATGACCTTACTTTCGGATCACTTAACGGAATTTCATGATTCACCTTATCGCAATAACCATATGGGTCGCCATCTCCAGTGAACAGATGATCGTATTTATTAATTAACTCTGTCACATTGTGTACCGTCGACAGCTTAATCGCTGCTATCTCGCTGGTCTCATACATGTTGATATGCCCGTATTTCGTGATCACCACGTTCGCTTGCGTGTCGATTATCGCACCAATCTCACGCAGAAAATCCGCCTCTAGTATCGTTCGCTGTAGTTCGGGTACAACAATGAAAGGAAACGTCACCTCGCAGCCGCCAACAACGACCGTACAGTTCGATCTACCCGTGATACGCAACACATACCCGCCTACTGTTTGTACTGTCAATGAACACGGACTAACACTCTTACATAAATTCTTATCTATTAACGACACGGCCGCCTCTGTATCTAATAAACATACTACTTCTCGATCATTCACTCGCAACTTCGAATACAGAGCCCCTTTCTCAATAGCCCCCACTAAATCCAGTTTCATACGAGAGAAAGAACAAGCATTTTACCGTCTGAAACTTTTTCTTTTTCGCCTTTCTGGGCAGTATCTTCTCCAGTGTCCCGGCTTACCGCATTCAAAACACCGGTCTTTTCTATCAGCCAACTTTAACGCCGCCACTTCCCGCTGCAATGCTTCAATTTTCCGCTCATATTCGTTTGGTTTTGGTTGGTCTTTAGCGGCTACCGTTGTGCTCAGCAGCTGTCTGGTCACCTTCGCCAGCTCACTAATATCCATCGGCTGCGTTGCGTTAACCAGTTGTAATCGCTGAGAAATGTGGTCTGGGACACTCTCGATGAATTGGGAAGACAGTAACTGCGCTTCTGATTCTTCATTCAAGGTGGGAAGTGCACGTCGAAGTATATTCGTCAATTTCACCGCCAACACTAACGGGTCTCCATCAGGTCCCAGCTTCGTTGAACGGAACTGCTGCATTGCTAGCTGTCTGTCTGTTGCGCTGTCAAACTCCGACACCAATCGTTCAACCAATATCTTCCAAGACGCTGTGCCATTTGACCTGTCTACGCTGTCATATGCCGCCTTCGCTCGGCCTCTCAACAGCGTCCCCAGGACAACCTCCTTCGCCGCCTGCTCCTTGACGCACACCAGCTCAGTGACGGTCTCGAAGTCACGTAAGAAGCTCCGTATATCTCCGCGTTTGAACGCACTTGGCCGTGGGATCTTCAGTTTTTGGAGGCAGCGACGCCAATTGTAATAACAGAAGATAAGGGCCAGGCAACAGATCGTTTTATTACGGAAATCAACACGTATTTATATATATTTCATGTACATTATTATAGCTTATTCAAGTAGACAAACACAGTCTTCTGACTGGTTGTTTCGGGTTTCCTCGGAAATTAGAGCCATCCATCTGCGAGTCATATTTGCCCACGTCAAGTCTGCTGTGATTGGTTGTTTCATCAGCCTTGTTCATATTTTCTCACGGCCAGTATTAGTGACCTAGACGTTGACGTTGATTAATGTCTACCGATTGGCTAGCAGCCTTCTCTTACCACACTGCTATCATCTATATCTTCAAACTTTGAATGTTAACACGCCCATGACATTGTATCCTTGAATGCAGATGACTAACATACACACGACCTATCTGACTAACCAAGCGTAGGCTCGGAGTAAATTACGCCAAATTTAATAACATTCAATTAGTGGCTTGTAGCTTGAAATGCCTTTATTTGCACAAGTCAGTTTAACAGTTACACCCTCATAAACAGTTGACGTATCCTCACTAAACTGACCATTGACTATCTTTTTTTCAAACGGAACGATACTAGCATACCTACAGCACAAGACACATGATTTCATGGACTCACCTTCATCGTGGATGACAACACCAACGACGACTGACTGATACCAGTTGATGAAGTTTGTGGTGCATCGGAAGCCGTCGCTGTTCGACCTTTAGAAGTTTGTCTAACTGCAAGATTACCATCACTGCTGTCCTCTATGATTAGCTCCAGTTTAGCTTTAACATTTGTCGACAGGCCGGCTACACGCTGATCATTTACACTGACGATCTCACAAGTATCCATACCTTCTGCAAACGCATCTGCTCTTAATTCTACTTCACGTTCAAGTTGTACAGAACCTTTCTTCAACTCGGTAGCAGTAGGCATTCCGTTCATCTTTTCATGATCAGACAAAGACAAATCTGCACTACCATCATCATTATCACAAATGTTCACTTTGCCGTCGTCTATCTGGTCGAATTCATCATTTTCAACCTCCTTAATAGCAGCAGTAAATGACTTGGCTTCTTTAATAATAATAATAATAACAGCTTTATTCCAAACAGTATTTGTGGTACAGGTATGGAATTTTCAGCGTGCATTACAGTATATTGCATCTAATTACCTCATAAATTATATAAGATTTTTAAAAATCAAAAATAAATAAAAATAAAATAAATAAGTTATAAATAAATAAAATAAATAAATATTAAAAATTAAGAAAACAAAACAGCGTAGAGTATTTCATTTCAAACAATGCACCACAGGATATGAAATATAAAGTTGATGTGTGGTAGAAGATGAGAACAACAGTGTAGTAGTAACGAGGAAAGGAAAACAAAAACTAATGAGACTATTTGTTAGAGTGCTGCAGTAAGTTTATCGTGTCATACCTAACGGATTTCTCATCACATAACAGCTGTGCCAGATATGGTATTGTGGAGTTTTTGTATTTGGTAGTCCTAGCATATAGCCTCCTATAGCTGCTTCTAGTTCTTCCAGATGAAATGCAAGGAGATAGATGCGTATAGAGAGGATGCTCGGGGTCCGACAATATTGTATTCGCTAGTTTCTTACATGACATTATATGTCTATCTACAATAGTGTTCACCAGTTGGTCTAACGATATCCCACTTGCCCTACTAACAGCTTTTAGTGCCCTTCTCAGCGAAGCAAAGTCTTTCTTAAGTGAAATGAAAACAGACATCGATAAAAGTACCTGAGATGATCGTTAGCCTGTCCTCGTCACCTGTTTTCTGAAAGGAAAATGGAATTCCAAAAGGACCCGCATTATTGGAGTTTCTGAGTGCTCTTAAGTTCGAGAAATGTCATGTGACTTGAAGGCAATATTACCCAGAATGTAACCCTAAGATATCATAGCACCGGTAACACCTGTTCTGTTCTTATTTATCAAAAAACTGGTGGAGGAAGGGCAAAATAAATCACAAATCTCACAGGGAGTATTATAAAGCATGCTATCACCTGTAAATAGTTTCAGGATCACTTAGGGATTTCACTGGTCTTACCGAGTTCACTGAGTAGCTCGTTTTGGGTAGAAACGTTACTTTTTAACGTCCTTAGACAGAGCGAAAGCAACAGCTATAAGTATGTGTATCTGCAAAAGACTTTAGCGCAATACTATGCTTACAGCTGAAGTTTAAAAATATGTAAAAAGAACATTCGGGCCTGAAATATCAGCAGCACAATTCAAGACGTTTATGAGGTCCGTTAGAAACCAGCTATGCTGTCAGAAAGATTACATAAATTATCGCTTAAAGACCTGTAATATTGTAGGAAATCAGTACTGCTTATGAACCTTTATTTTCGAAAACCCGGCAACCGGAAGTAAAGCGAGGAATGCCTAGCCAAGAAAACGGAAAGGCATTCATGCTTCACATATAAGAGGAAGCCGTCAGGAGATAAAAGGCTGGAGAGTAGCTTCCGACATCAAGAATTTCCAAATGAAAATAATCGGGATATATTCATCCCCTAAGAGAGATTGCTTTCGTGTTCTCATAAGAAATATGGTGTATAGACTGGATTCCAGATGAAAATAAAGTGGCTGTGAATTGGTTTATTTCCTCAGAGGAAATAAGTTTGTGCGGCAGAAATTTAACAGACATTCTTGATGAGCATACGCGGTGATAGGAAGAACCTGCATGAGATGACAAGCTACAGGAATTTATTTCTTCTATGTTTATTATTTGTTGGCAGATGTTTAGAAAAGGCTAGGCCCATTAAATTGTACTTCCTTACGTTACTACCACCAAAATGCAGACATTAGTATTCAGTGTCTTTTTGGGGAAAGTTCTGAAATGGAACAATCCACTGAAGGCCTCACCACCAGCAAGTGGACAGGTGTTTAGTGGTGAGTGACGGATCATATCTTATTTATGTGTGTGGTTCGACACCGGCAGATTTATAGAGACAGCCCACTGTCACTGTATACACGCGCGAATACTCATGGAAGTGGCGTCATCTTGAAAGTTTAAACTTCTACAGTAAACTCAGCAATAATGTGAAATATCACGGTTAAAATGAAGCAATAAAATCCATTATGTTTACCGAGAGTAATGAATTATTAGAGCATGCAGTTGCATGAAAACAAGTCGTGGTTCACTTTCCACAAATTTATTATTAAAATACAAACATTCCCACTTCGAGTAGTTGAATGATTTTTCTTCATTTTAGGTTTATCAAACCAGATAATAATTTCTCTTTAAAAGGGAATGTGAATTCTTTGTAGCATGAAAAAGATTTAGACAGTCATTATGATGAAAGCTAGGCACGCAAAGAGAAGGATTTCACGAAATGCGAACTACTGCGCATGTATTTTATCTCTGCAATAATAGATGGCATTTTGAAAACTTGTGCAGATGAGCACAACAAACATTTCTTTAAAACAAGCTATGTACAAAATGTCTTGAGAGGTAAGTGACATTTTTGACTTTCAACATAAAATATACAACTCGTCTGTCAAAGTAGTTGAAGAATGAATGATCAGTTCATGGTTGTTTACTGAAAACCAACCCTATATTTCGGCGGGAGTCATCGATACTGCAGTCATCGTTCGCTGTTCGTTAGAAGACGGAGGAATACTATCAGAAGTATTATTGTGATTAATTGTTCTGACATTTTTTCTTAGACTTTGCGTACAATAACCTAATTGTTGGCTCTGTATTGGTGCAAGAATAAAAGGTTATTGAGTCACCAGTCTGTGTTCTGGTTTTTCGCTTTGGTTATTGCGCATAGTTTCTGGAAGTCTTCTAGGGACAGTGTGTAGCCCAGTGTAGTTAGACCTGGACATTTAACATCGTCTTTCTGCTTTTTACATTCTTGTGGGAATGCTATGGAGGATGAAAAATCGAGTCGTGTGTTTTGTAATACGGCCTCAGCATTCACAAGGGATGTGACACCTGTCATTTGACCTATAAGCATTTTAAGTAAGCTCCGCATTCTATGTGTTTAATGTACACCATACTCCCGTAATCACGGTGCAACAGCAACCAGTCAAAGAAGATAGCTGTCTTCAATAGTACAATCGGTGACAATTTGAAGATTAAGTTCAGAGAATAGAATTCCACTCTTAATATGCATCGAATTGTTTATAAAAGTAGATGCTGCCGAGCTTAGATAGCCTTCACTGGAGGCCGTGGTGTTGTGTATTTTATCTGACACCATGTTGGTTGGTTCTTCACTACCTGAGGTGTGTATAGCTATAGTGTATTAACAGCAGCATCATATGAAGTGTCATATTCTAAAGTCTTATGCGAAATAGTAGTTTCAAGATACGTATTTTACTAGAGGTCTCTTTCGACTTTATATTTGTGTGTCTGAACCAACCTGGGGCAACAGTGATGTTGACGGGAATGCAATGTTTTGGCAATACGAGAATGACTCGTATTTCATTACCCAGTTCGAATAAGAACGTTGCTTCCTTACCACTGATTCTAAATACATCGTCAGATCCCAGTTGTTCTGAAGTGAATTTTAGGCACACGTGATGGTTGTCAAATACAACGAGAGGGATATTTGATTTTTTTCAAGGTCGCTATTGCTCTCCGTCTGGTTATCGGGTGGTTAGTTGATTTTGTACCGTATATTCGCAGTTTTAAATAACCTGAAGCATTCAGTTGCGTTAGGAGTAGGTTTTGGCGTTGTTGCTGCAAGGGCCATGTTCTATCGACGCCTGAATTACATATGAGGCGTATATGTGCGTATATATATGCACCTATCAATCATGAATTTGACTGACAGTTGCACTCATCGAGAGTAATCTCCTACTGAAGTGACAAACAATTATAATGCATTCGATCGGTCTTCTACGACCTCCACATGAGCTCTGAAGATCGCTGATTTCTCCCCCCCCCCCAACAATTTGTCTATATCCGTTCCTTCTTCACTGACTAAACGTATTGCATTCATATAAATTTATGTGGGATTTATTCTTAATTTGACTGGATGTTGCTATAGTACTTGTTCCGTTCACATTTAACCACCATACTTCTGAATTGTGGTGATTTTCGCTACTATACCCAACTATCGGCAAGTATACTTGCCGATAAATGTTACTGCAACAATATTAGGGATCCAATTCATGCCTTTGTTTTTGGGTACACTTCGTTCCTCTAACATGTTTTCTTCTCTGGATAATATAACTTTATCACTAACCTGATTATTAAAGTCCATTTCCAACTGACCTTATAGTCATTTTGACTTTCTTCATTGTGTGTTGCGTTTATCCTTTGCCTCATTCAAAAAGGATAGTTGACCTAAACACATTATGGAACTGTATTTCTCTATTTTACAGGTCTTATAGTCATTAATATTCCCACATTTCTTCTTGGGATTCTTTATATGCACATTTATTTCGTGCTAACGTGAAATGAGTAGGCTTAAACGAACGCTTGTACGATAGTTTTGTGTTCCTGATGCCAACCTGTTAACTGAATGCAGAAAATAATGTATTTTTGAATGTCGCGAAAAAATTCAAATTGCGTGTCCAGTTCCTTTCAGTGTGGTCGTTTTCTACTCCTCAGTGTAGCTTCAACTAATAGCTCATCCCATTGGTTGCATTGCAGTCGGTACACTGCTGCATTAGCAAGCTGTGTGGCATAATGATGCCTTCTAACTGCGTAAATCTTAGCTAAAGAGGCAGATTTTGAATGAAAGCCAAAGTATTATGAGAGCGAGCTGTATGAAAGGAAATCAGTGTTCCTTTAAGGTGATTGTACTCCTCACTTTATGTGGACGCATTTATCCCAAAAGTTAGATTATTCTTAATTTGAATGGGTGCTTACAAAATGATGTATTTTCATCATAACTATTCTAGCTGTTATTTACTTGACTATAATTCATAAGTGGTACAGTATAGTGAGCAATATCAAGGTTAGGCGTATTGCTAGGTAAGGAGGGTCAGTCAATTAGGGACCTAGGGTTAGGACTTGAGTCACATTACGAGCCATTGCCTTCCTCTGTGGCAGTGTCAGCCGACATCAGTTTACGCTGGGAAGGAGTTACGGGTGGAATCGAAACGGGGAATCATTCCAAGAAAACTTTGACAGTAAGTTTGAGTCACATGGGGAAGCTGAATATCTAGTTGGGGTTTTCAGGATGCTAAAACCAATGAGGAGACACAATCGTTCTCAATGTCGCAGACTCATTCACCTCTTATAGTACCTCATATGTACTGAGCTGTCATGTTTTCTATGTTACTATTCTTTCTCCATCATATTTATGCTTATTAGTTTGTGGATCCCTCTTTTGTCTACTTATGTGTGTTACATGTATTGTGGCAACTTAAACTGCTCCATTTCTGTGCTAAGTTGTACGTTGAAACTCACTCAGTCACAACTCGTAACTGATATTCGAAATCAAGTAGTTATCATGTTGATAATTTTCTGGCATTTTTATAGTTTTTTTACAAGTGTGTACATTTTGACCAAGTTCTTTGATATTTTGCCAATTTATTTAGCATTATATTTCAGATAATTGTTCTAAATATCGTTAGTGAGAATTCTCAATTCTTTCGCTTTAAAATTTAGATTCACATGATTCCCAGTGAATCTTCATTCAAGTCAAAGGACGAAGCTAAAGCATTTCTAAAGCGTCTATGTGATCAGGTGCTTACTGTTCATGTATCCGATGGTCGAAAGTATGTCGGAAACTTCTGGTGTACTGATAATGTTGGTAATATTGTAATGGGTTCTTGTAGAGAATATCCAAGTCCATCTGATTCACAATTCGATATATTAGAAAGAGAACTTACAACTGTTGTCATTCCTGGACAGCATATAACAAAAGTTGAATGTCCTCGCAGTTTGTTGACAGATTGATAAATAATATAATATTTTACTGTTGAATCGATTTCTGTTTTCTTGTTGCTAGTTTTTATTTGTTTTAACTTCCTATCTTATTTTCTCCCTTATCAGCCCTATAAAGGCAGAGGTGATGCAAATATAGTAAGACATTATTTGCACAATATTGAATTCATGTACATGACACGACGAAGCAAAGAAATGGTTATAAAAGTTATTATTGTTGTATCTGCCTACTGGTAAGGTGTCTTTTACCGTGATAATCATCAAATTAATTTTTATTCCATCTAGGTTTATTTCCATCTCCTTAGTATTTATCAATAAATGGTTATTGAGTGATAAATCTGTATCGGTTAGTATTTCTTTTAAAAAAGTTGGTCAACAACCACAAATTCTTCTTATTAGCTCAAAGCACCTTTATTTATTACTTGGTTCCAATGTATAGTTACAGCACTGTTATGCTACTTAGCATCTTATGCTGCCCTACTGTTACCAAGTCGTGTAAAGTTTCCACAGTTGAACTTCTCCGTCAGAACATCTATTGAAGTAGGTTATACCTTGTCAATGAATTGATTGCCTTTTAGGTATTACCACTGTCCATTATATTTGTTGGAATGGTCAGTTTCAATAATTTGTGCTTGAAGTATTTAAGTGTTTCCTTTTACTTCTTGGCCCGTTCCTTGACTACCATCTTCAATGTCGTAAGTAATTTGTATATTAGTAGTAACCAATTAAAAGTTTTTGCTTTTAAAATTTGAGTATATTATTCGTTTGCTATTTGTGTTACTACTGATACGTAATCCATTGAATTTTACCTTAAAATGAAGCAAAAAATGTGCTATTTATAGACCTTTTCAAGTGTTGGTTTGTAGGGATTTGATTGGTTTACAGGATTTCATCATGAGCTGACATTAGTTAGAGAACCATTGGAAAACCTGGGAGTACTGGACAGCTGTTTCCTCCGTCCTAGTTTGGGACTCTTCATCAGTAATCACCCACCGGGATTCGAACCCACGACCTCGTGGTTACAAGGCCGGCTGGCTCGTATACCATTAAGCCACTGGGACCCGATCCAATGGCCAGCCCATGAATTCTAACTTCTGCCAATTCACGACATAGCGCGACCACTAGCCAATGTCTTCGGCGAGTATTTGTCCTCACACTCGACCACCTGCACCCTACTGGTCACGACTTCTCACTAGAACCCCAGGTAACTACCTACCTGAATAGGTAGGTTGAAAGTAATCGACTTTCACTGATTATCACTTTTCCTTTTTTTGTCTTTCCATTCTACTCACCTCATTCAGATGCTAAAGGAAAGTGCGTTAATTCGGACTGATGTAGAGTAATGTCAAACTGCGTTTCTGTTAGTGTTTTTATAGACGGCTGCTTGTTGTTAATTTATGTATTTGTTAATAGTATTTTCTACAAATGTTCATCAGTTTCTTGAGATACTACCCTTTTTATATTTGTTTATTCTGAATTCTACATTTGACTTCACTTTACATTAAGTTGTTCAAAATATGCACATTGATACGTATTGCTCGGCTTTCCTGCACGTGATCGACATCAGTCATATTAGTAGTCAGGGCCGACATGTGCAAGATCACTTACTATTTGTTGCCAAGTCTTCCAAATGTTGTTCGAACTCGTATCGTATGCTTTGTCGAAGAGCTCAAGATTTGTCAAATCAACTTTAACTTCTATTTTCAGAAGCTCGTCCATAATGCCACTTTTCCTTAACTAGGACAAGTTTAATATACTAATTCGCTGTTGAATTTTCTCGCTTCACTGTTACTCTTCACTCCTTTCATTCTTCCATTATTTTTTTCACACGTCAACTATCTATCTACTTCCTCCTAATTATTATACATATATTTATAAGATTTTAAATAGACGTGGTTACTGACCTATCTAATTCCCTGCATGGTTTTCACTGTTCTTATTAACATCTGTACTAATTACCATCACTTTTGTTAATATTATTGTCGTCATCATAATAAATGTTTTCACTGCTAAAAATTGTATGAATTACACTAAACATCTGACTCAGTCTTGAATTTCAGCTGAAGTGTAACAGTTTAAAATTCTGATACATTAACTTTGATCTAAGCCACCGACAGTGTCGTAAGCCCCTCATACATAAAGTGTAGCTCTTAAGTAGGTTAACTAAGCTGTACTCATTAGATCAATGTTTTACACTTAATATTGACCCGCGTACTAAGGTGATTGATATGTCTATATATATATATATATATTAGTCAGAAGAGAATCTAAATCAGTACCATATTATTCATTTAAATATATTCTACTAACTTCTATTTCATAAAGGCTACTCGGGTTTCTTTCAGTAATGCATCTGTCTAATATTCCGAGTTTTATGGTCAATCAGGGTATTATTTTATTTTATATGCATTTGTGTGGTTTTAAAGGGTTGAATAGAATACTTAATTACTTAAAAGATGGTGTAATATATACTTCTACATTTTAAAGTAATTTCATGAACCATTTTGAAATTTGTCTACTTCATTTGTACTAACCTGGAGTTAATTGATTTTGATTAATTTTTATCGTGTCCATTTTTGTAGATTTTTACCTATATGCTGTTGAATACAAAGACTTCAACCAAGGCATTGATTTGTTGTGCTGTAATTATCATTGGATATAGTGGTGGTGTAATTATCGAAGGCAATTTAGGTTAGTCATTTTCATCGTCTTATTCATTAGTGGAATTTATGTTATTTACTATGACTAAACATTACTCGAATTGAGCATGTTTCAATGTGTACAGCCTGTTGGTCTGTTAAAATTTCATTAAGTTTCAATAAAAGAATCCGAATGGTTCTGTTCAAACCGTTTGCTTCACAGCATAAATACTTCTAAGAATTTTATACCCTTTAGACAGCATCCTAGAATTGTTAGGTATCCATGATTGAAGACTTTTAGTGATATTAATTAGAGGGGATTACTACTGCATAGACGTATTCTCCTCTCTACTACCTTCGAAATTCACATGTTTTCATCAACTTTCTTTTCAGTATGCTCATCTTTTTATTCATTTTAGTATTGTTATTTATGTGTTCAATTTCAATTTGTATGCTGTTTTAAAGTCTATAAATATCTGACAACTGAGAAATTAATTATTGATAATATAATGAAACTGCACTTTTATTGCTGTTGCGCAGCTAGTGCTAGGCTTACCAACACTTATTACTGATCAAGGAAAAATTTATGCCCTTTGCGCTGATAATAATATTGCCTAAATGGTTCCATTATTGTATGAATTCTTCTCAATCTACAAATAAATTGCTTTTCTACCCATTTCTACTTATTTTGTGCGTGTATTCATAACAAATTCTGTACAACCACTTCATAATCTTTCACCGTCGTCTGAAGCTAGTGGGTTTTTTTTGTAAATTAGTGGCAACTATTGGATTTTAATGGTAAATTTCCTAACAGCATTGGCTATCGAAGTGTACAGTATATTTAAATTATGAAATACCAGACATATCCAAATGCTTTATGCGTCGGTGGTACAGCGGTTAGGACGCTCGCCGACTATGTACACGGTCCGGGGTCCAATCCCCAGCCGACGCACACCTGGTAAATTTGAGCTACCAATATCACATGGTGAACATTTCATAGTTGTACCAAAAATACTGTGTGGAAAAAACTCAAATAATGCTTCCCAGAGTTGGTGAAAAGGTAACTGTCTGTTTTCGACATAGAACTTTGCACAAATGTGCGGAAGTTCAAGTCGCCACATTCCGTGTAGCACGCGAAGCAAGAGAAGAAAGTACAAGAAAAGCATAGTAGAAACAGTGAGCAGAGGTGTGAGACAAAGGAGTAATAAAGAAATACAAAACAATTTCATTGAAGATCATAAGTCACAGGGAGTGGATGCATCTGCGCCACTGAGAACGGTTTTGAGCCATGTCACCAATTGTTTCCAACCATAGATTTTTACCGTCCCGAGGACCCCAGCCTGGAAGTCTACACCTTCCTACGTGGCTTAGACCAACTGTTGTGGATTTCATTGACTGGTGCCAAGTTTTTGTCTGACCGCCGCTAGCGTTTTTCCAGCCTGACCCTATATCCGCTAACATAGCTCGTCGAGGGAGGCGATGGCTTGGCATACGTAACACATGTCCTAACCATCTCAGTCGATGTAATTTCACAGCCTCGTCGATTGATTTCCCATGTTTACCTAGAACTCTACGCCTAACCTCCATGTTGCTCACCTTATTATGCCACTTTACACGGGAAATAGAACGCAGGCACCTATGATCAAAGACAGCTAGTCTTTTCATGTCTTCCACTCTCAGTGGCAATATCTCAGTCACAGCCATAAAGGAGGACGGAGGGGACTGATGAGCGGTACACCCGCCCTTTGGTCGATAGTCGAACATCTCGTCTACGCCAGAGTCGGCGTAAACTGGCAAATGCGGAACGAGCCCCCTGTATTCGTGCTGAGATTTCGTCAGAGATCAGCCCGTTGGGGCTGATGGTACTTCCCAAATAAGTGAAGCGGTCAACGTGCTCTACCACTTCACTTCCTATTTTTAAACTAGGCGTCGATGTAGTCCAGTCCTGTAACATCATCTTGCATTTGGCGGGGGCGAATCGCATGACAAACATTCGTAGATTGCGGCTCAGTGTGTTCAGAAGACTCTGCATTTTGTCAGCGTCTTCGCCTAGAAGGACTATATCGTCTGCATATCCCAAGTCAACGAGATTATTTGAAAAGGTAACACTGCCATACAAAAAACAAAGTGAATGCATTTTAAGTGGATCACAGTTAAACACTATTCCTGAATGTTGCTCTTTAATAAACACGAATATAGAGATATTTCTGTATAGAGTTACCTTTCGAAGTTATATGATGCACTCGTTAGTAAGCTTGCTATAACGGTGAAATTAGTAGTTTTTCCTTATAAACATATAAGTAATATTTTAATTGAATAAGCATATACAGATGTTTGCTTTACATTCTAAATGCTTGTTTTCTTGTCTCATATATGGCTAATTTTTAATAGTGTAACTGGAAGTATTATCATGTGTTTATTTTTACGCATATTTAGGTTCTTTAAACTGGCTTGGCTTGATATTCGGTATCGCATCCAGTGTTACTTGTGCATTAAACTCTATCTACACAGCCAAGTGTTTACCAAAAGTCGAAGGAAGTGTATGGCGACTAACGTTTTACAATAACTTAAATTCCATATTTTTATCAATACCAATCATTGGTATTTTGGAGTATGTACCAATCAAAGAGCAATTATTTAATACCGGGTATGCATACAATGTCATTCTTTTCGAATGTCTACTTCCATAAATTTGCCAGTAAATTAAAGTATTTAAGAAGTTGTCTGTACACTCAACTTGTCCACTCTATAAAATCGTTTTTTATACACAGCTTTGCGTAAGCACCGATTTGAAACATGTATTATGTTTTTATTTTGTGTCTTGCAGCAAGGCATAATCATGCGAACGTCTGAATGTAGCTGCGTCCAATTTCTGTAGAGTTTTACAGGAGAGTTAAGCGGTTGTTTCTTCATATATGAGAATTTGTAGGCAAATGTGACCCACTTCTTCTCTATAAGTTTCTGAAAAGGTTAGAATTGGGCTAAAATTCGAACCTACAGATTTACTGTCTCACGAACTCTCTTGATAAGACCGATTTCATTAGACAAGACAGTTACATCTATCGAACACAATGTCATAACGGCGATGTTAGATACGCCAAACTTAGGTACTGATGATGTTGAAAAAGTCGAATCTGAAATATAGGAGATTATCTATGGTTAAGGATTATTATTATTATTTAAACGCAGAAAAAACTTGGTGCAATATGGCGCCAAGAAAGATGCGCCACACAATAATAATAAAACAACATAGATTAAAAGTAAAAATATAAGTAGAAAACGGATAAAGAACTTCGTCTGGAAGAAAGACAGTCATGCTTAACAAATTCAAACAGTATTCGTTAACTATCATCAGGAAGGGAAGAAAGAAGGAAATTGCAACACGTTCGCCATTTATTTTATCTTTACGAGCACGCAGAGAGTTTTAATAATAGTTTGTTGTTTTATTTCATTTGTTGTGTGAGGGCTGAGATACTGCCCGGGCGCCCAGACCGAAGCAGGTAGTTTCCTTAAGGAACCACCCCCAAGCCTTTGACTTGGAGTCTAATTCACAAGGCAGCGGAGCAGCGTCAGGAGCTGCATTCCCATGGTTTCCGGTGACCCATATGGGTCCATACGCCATTTGATCCGATTGGATTCTGGAGCCCATGTACTCCATGGTAACTGTTCTTAGTCTAACCGCTATCCAAACAACCTTCGTGACATGGTAAGACTTGCAGGGACATGAGTCCCAGGCAGTTTAGCTTGTTGCATCACTGCGGTATTCAAGCCCGACCACCACAGCAAGGTAGCAGTTGTCGGCCGGGATGGTTAAGAATGAAAAATGAAATAGTATGGTATTCTTCGAGTTATGATATTCGATCATTGATGTTTTTACCGCAATCTTTGGTGACATCTTCAGCACTGAATTCATGAAGAAGTAATGTGTATTGCTTAAGTATTATTTTCCTTTCCCATAACCTTTATCCGATTGTAAAACTAGGGGAAGAGATTCTTCGTCCTATAACTTTTAGGCCTTAAATTCCACTATATCGCATGATAATTAATTTTTTTGTAGCAATGTAATTCTGAGCTGTCAACTAGTGTCTTTAACTTGGTTGAGTTTTGGTCGATTGGTTGAAGAGTTATCGTTCTTTCATCTTTCTGAATGAGTAGTAGATTGTAGATTGGATCTATGTCAAATGGCCAACTGATTGTAGTCCCACATGAATGAATGTCATGTATCTAAACATTCTCTTGATTCTTTCGAGTTTGTACGTTGTAATTTACGAGTATTCTGCTAGTCAAATTTGTGCAGGTAGTCATCGACTGCATGCATTGACACCGTTCTCATGTTCCATGATGAGTTTAGTGTTTTCACACACACACACACACTATTAAAATGTGCAAGCAAGAAGTATAAGAAATGCTTTAAATTCGTCTCATAGGATACATGCATCATCTGCTCATCTAGAATGAAATAAAGCTTCGTCAAATGAGTCTTTTACACCACCCTGGTAACTTAGTTTCCTATTACTTAGAGATCATATGCTTGCATGTCCAACTTTTCACATTTTGTTCATATATTTATATACTTGTTATCTTCAACAAATTTGTTTCCAATTAGATTTATATAACATTGATAAGACTTTCATATAATGTGATAAGGGGATCTCAGATCGAGTGGGTTTTTTTTGTATTTTGTATGACATTATTGACTTTTTGTTGCGTAATGTAAAAAAAGCGTTATAGGTTGTAGGCCACTAAAGATAACCGACGAAATGAAATGGACCAATATTTTTTGCTCTTTATCAATTTATCATAAAATGAAGTCAGTCCAAAGTGTAGGTTACTTAGTATCGATTTTATTATCAGGTTGAATGTCTGTATTTGTTTGTCTGTATACTGGATTGAGAATACCAACATATCTGACTGTTATTCACCTCGTCATACCAGGTTAACTAATCTTTGTTCATTGTCACAAATTAGTTATTTGAGTACATACATACTCTAAGATGATTGTGTTTAACAGTAACAGAATAGCACACCTTAACAGCGTATAGATATTGAAAAAGAGTAATCTTGATAAGCTAGGTAAGAATTCAATGGTGATTTGAAAATTGAGCTTTATATATAGAAAACGAGTTATTGTGAACTCAAAGTGTTCAATAGTTACTTTGTCAGTAGTCGGTTCGGCGTATAGTAGTGTCTTACTCTTACTGTGTATTTGTTATCAGCATTCTCCGATGACTTCATTTGATTTAATTGAATTTTTGGCTTTCCCGTCGATTGATTGAACCGAAGTGCTCGGTCTCAGGTTGACATGTCGGCTTCTTCTGCAGATGCCTCGACGATGTCGGGGCATTTAATTAGTATTTAATTGGTGGATGGTGACTAGAAATGGAATCCAGGATGTGCACTTCGTCCTATTTGGGACTCGTCAGCCCAAGTGGTGTAGTGGATAACGCTTCGGCGTTTGAAACTATGGTCACTGGGTTCGAGCCTCAGTGGGAGCATCATCACTCACTGAGAAATGCAGGTACATCCAGATGACGAGTCCCAATTAGGACGAAGTGCGCATCCTGGATTCCACTGCTGGTCACCATCCACCAACTAAAGACTTCATTTGGTGTTTAATATAAAGTCATCATCTTCACCATCATCATCATTATTGACTCGGTTATGGTTCTAGATGCTGAGACTTAGTTTAACTGTTTTTATGGTAATTCAGTTCGCTTAGTAGGTATCTAGAGTTTGGCTGATGCACTACTTATTCTAAGACAGAGGCATAGTATATATGCGATAATCACGATTACTTCTAAAGTCAACTGAACTCACCATTAACCTTAAAATTTCCAGGTTTTGCACTCCAGGATTGCCTACTGTCCTCTCAGTGGATACCATTGTTTGAATCATGATTGCTCACAAAAACAGTTCAATACCAGAAGAAATTAGTAATATTTCGTTTTAGTGTAATGTGGTCTATATTTTTCTGATAGATAATCCATAAAATTCTCTAAAAATAATAATTTCCGCCGTTTTCTTTTTCTCCTTTCAATATAATGTTCTAGCGTATACTTCTGGTTTATTATGCTTATCAGTGGGATATTTGGCTTTGCGATTGGTTATGTGAGTACACTACAAATTCAAGTGACCAGTCCGTTAACTCACAATGTTTCTGGTACAGCTAAAGCAGCTGCCCAGACAATATTAGCTGTGATTATCTATCATGAAGTTAAATCAATATCATGGTGGCTTAGTAATGCTGTTGTCTTGGTTGGATCTGCATTGTATGCAGCTGTTCGACATTCAGAAGGTGGACAGAAGTTGAAAGCAGCAGCAAATGTAAATCAAACTAATGATCCGTATGGTGAGGTAGAAGAAAGTAAAAAAAGCTTAATCAATAATCTTGTCATTAATCCTGCTGATGATGATAATGATAATCGTCTGTTTGATCGAAATATCCTACCTTCATCACAGATATCATCGGTTTGACATTCTTCTTCTTCTTCTTCCAAATTTTGTATACGTGTATTTCTGTGTTATTGAAAGTTAAATAAAATACTACAATTATATGGCTGTGATAAAGAATAAATCTATGTTTGGGAGTACTTTGAGAGTTTTTTAATTATTTATTGACCAAACGATGATTGAAGTTGAGACGAATATGAGGCTGATTACGAAACACCAACCAGCCTGTTAATGACATGCCTGTCTACCAACTGAACTATAGTGCTAATCACATTCTGATTTCTTAGCCCACCACCCAGTGATTGTAGTAATGATGCGAAACCAAATTCAGCTATTCAGTACAGAAAGATTTAGGGAAGAAATATTTACTTTTCAATTAAATTCTCATCTCTGGCCCTACTCTAATATACACATATAGCATTTTTATTGCAATACACAACAGTTTACCAATCAAGTGGCGATATGTTTGTTAACAACAATTAGTCTGTATCCAAATGTCAGTGGGTTGATAAATAACGAAGAAAATCAATACACATTTGAAAGGTAGAAATGGTTAGAATAAATTAATTTTACAAGGATAACACGTAATTAAAGATGAAGTGGTCAAAATAAATAAAAAATAAAATAATTTGGACTATTATAATTTTTTATAGTTTTTAAAGGTTTAGGGGGAGGGGGGCGAAGTAGTCCGGTTTATGCATTCATGTAACGATGGCCACGGTAAGGAAAGTGGCTGTACAAATTTCTTCTGAACACTTAGGTTTGGCTTCTTCAGGTGGATTCCTATTGCTTCAGCTGTCTGTAGAAGACGAAGTCGTATAGCAGAATTAAGATTAGTCTGAATGCGATAAATAATCTTAAATGCAGTATTAACGTCCACCTTATGCTCACTATCTACAAGGTGTGCTAAAATATAGCTACGGATAGATCTTGTTTGTCCCTTGCTTAACCATCTTGGATGATGTTCGGAAATACGATGATGAACCTGTTGTCTGTCTGTCTGTTTTCGACATAGAACTTTGCACAAATGTGCAGAAGTTCAAGTCGCCACATTCCGTGTAGCACGCGAAGCAAGAGAAGAAAGTACAAGAAAAGCATAATAGAAACAGTGAGGAGAGGTGTGAGACAAAGGAGTAATAAAGAAATACAAAACAATTTCATTGAAGATCATAAGTCACAGGGAGTGGATGCATCTGCGCCACTGAGAACGATTTTGAGCCATGTCACCTGTTGAATTATGTGCCCAATGTAGCTGGCTCCGCAGCTGCAGTCAAACCGGTAGATACACATAGAAAAGCCATATTTAGGTAGTTTATCCTTATTTCACGAACGTAGAAACAAACTTATCGCCAATTGATTGGCAAACTGTTGTGTATTGTAATAAAAATGCTATGGATATATATTCGAGTAGAGTCAGAGATGAAGATCTAATTGAATAGTAAATATTTCTTCGCTCAATCCTTCTGTTTTCCAAGTGTCTAAATGGGGATTTTTTCCTATATACAATACAGGTGTTTGTTTAAAATACAGTGGGGGGGGGGGTATGTAAACATCTGGTGTAAGTGTTTAATGCAGTGGACCTCGCATCTACAAATCGTGTTCACTGTGTTTCATTGAGTCATTTATAGAATTTTCTTCAGGTGTAATAGAATAGCCGCCTAGTGATACTTCAGAATTATTTTATGATAATACCAATTCATGTCAGCTTATTTCTGGAATTATGTTATTGCTGTTTTTGGAAGGTGTTTGTGCTAGATAAAACGGTAGTGTTTTAAGTCATGAATAGCGTTGTTGGTTTATGAAGATGAATGTGTATTTATCATCGCCATCAGACATTTTCCATACACAAATATATATGTAAGAATCATAACGAGATAAGGATTAGTATATTGAGGATACTGAGTAATTATTTTGCGCGGCGGCTTTAGAATATCATTAGCACTCGTTCAATACTATTCTTTAAATCAGTTATGTAAAAATATCTGTTTTTTGAGTTTATATTAGCTAATTTAAAATAATAATAATAATAACAATAGAAGTTGAAAGTAAGACTTATGTTATCAGACCAATGGCATTTTGTCTAGTTGTGAATACTTATCAAGTTTTATCCCTCAGCTTTGGACATAAACCGTTTAGCAGATTTCCACAGAAACAGTCTGTCTGTCTGTTTTCGACATAGAACTTTCCACCGATGTGCGGGAGTTCAAGTCGCCACACTCCATGTAGCACACAAAGCCAGAGAAGAAAGTAGACGAAATGCATAATAGAGACAGTAAACAGAGGTGTGAGATAAAAGAATAGTAATGGCGAAGAACAATATAGTTTTATTTCAAATCATAAGTCAAAAGGAGTGGATGCATCTGCGCCACTGAGAACTATTTTAAGCCATATCACCAATTGTTTCCAGTCATTGGTTTTTACCGTCCCGAGAACCTCAACCAGTCTACACCTTCCTACGTGGCTGGCCGGCTTAAACTAACTGTAGTGGATTTCATTGACTCGTGCCATGCTTTGGTTTGACCGCCACCAGTCCTTTTCCAGCCTGAAGTCATGTCAACTAACATTGCCTGTTGTCGAGGAAGGCGATGACTAGGCATATGTAACGCACACAGAAACAGTATTTAGTTCTGTATTCCCTGATGGCTGTATTTAATGACTAAAGTAAAATTGTCGTATGCAATCTAAACTACAACCATGTCAGTTGCATAAGTCAGAAATTTTGTTTCACTCTTTACCTTGTACACTAATAAAATCATCATAGCTACAATTTCTTTCACTGTCGGTGGTTTCTTCCTTAACCATGGAATATTTTCACTTTCCAATTATTTGAAAATTAGTGGTGATACATATCAGAAGTTACTATTATTACAATAGTGTAGTTCACAATATATTTGTAACCTGCTCAGGCCGTTGTTCATCAATAGAATCCAATTTAAAAATACAAATATTTTGTATGTTAGTAACTATTGTTTGTCATCTTGTTTACTGTCACCACCATCTAAGTTCAACTGCTCTAGTCGACCATAGTTATTGGCTACATTTTATGTATATGTAACTAACTATGTATGAGATATTTTGAATTTTATCAATTCCAGTAAAATGAATCAATATTAGTTACCTGATGGCTTCTGAGCATAATTTGTGTACGCTTTTTCAGCGCTCATAACTAGGTAAGTAGCTGTGGTGATAATTGTTGGTGTGTGTGTATACAAATTAGTTCTATATGGATTGGCGAATATGCATCGCATTCATGCATGTAATGAGCAAAATGTTAATTATCTTTTGAATGTTTCTGTGCTTGTCATTTTTAAAATGTCTTGTGTCAGTGAATTCGAAGTATCTCACACATTCCTTTCCGATAGTTTTTGTACACTTCACAGTATTGTTGAAATGTAGCCAGCCAGTTGGTAGAATTGGGGTGATAAGATGTGGGGTAGTTATTTTCCGTTTTCACATATTGATTATTCATCATTCACTACTGAGTAGTAGGATTCAGAAGAACCATGAAAGCCGAATCGCCATCAACGACTGTCGTTATTTTAATGCATTCACTTCGTTTGTAATAAACATGAATTCATAACTAGTAGAATGTGTAAGTTAATATATATGTTCGTTGAAGTTTCTCTAGCGATTTGGTTAAGCTTCGGAGGTGGAATAGCTAGCACCACACCCCAACCCTCCCTATTTATCTGGGCTTGGGACCGGCTAGAAAACTAGCGGGCTAGTAATCTAGGCGAGGTTCTTCCATACGGATCAGAAACTTGACGGGTGGGTCACAAAGAATATTTCCAACAGCCTGTTGAAAACCTTCATCAACCAACAACTGTTTTCGCTGGATCTATACTGATGATCAGATGGCCGGGGGGGGGCGTAAAGAATTACCAACAAGAAACTATGGCGATGAACAAACAAAACAAGAACGAATCGGCCAACAAATATGCAGGAGATGGAGTGGAGATGGATTGGACACTCACTGAGGAGGCCGCCACTGGGTGACATCGCACGCGCGTCAGGCCATTGCTCGATTGGAACCCAACAGATTGGGAAGCGGCAAGTGGGACGTCAGTGCAAGGGTGACATGGAGGAGATCGTATGAAGAGGAGTTGAGACAGTTTGGACTAACATGGATGCAGGTGAAAAGTACAGCAGAAGACAGAAGCAAGTGGAGACGTGCAGCTGAAGCCCTATGTTCCACTAGGAACCCAAGGGAACAATAATAATAATAATAGGATGTGTAAGTGAACTTTTGATCTTGCTGATGATCCACTGAACTGAAGTGTTCGGTCTTCGTTGATATATCCGCTTCTGGTGTGGACACTTCAAAAATATATGAGAATTAACTTGGAGTAATTTGGTTGATGGGGACTAGCAGTAAAATCTAAGATGCACATCTCGTCGTATTTTGGACTCGTCGACTAGACGTGCCTGTATTCCTCAGTGAGTGGTGGTGTTCTCACTGATGCTGTCGTAGGTCAAGCGGTTTTGGCGTTTGAAACAGTGCGTACTGGGTTTTGAGTCTCAGAGGGGAATGCGGGAACATCGTGACGACGATTCCTAGATGGGAGGAAATATGCATCCTGTTGATATCCGTGTGCTTTTATTCAGGAAACTTCAATCACATTTGTAAAGTTGTTATGTCTCTCTAGCATCTATAAATATTTATTGAGATTTATCAATACATTGTGACTATTTTTGATTATTGTCAGCGAAATAAAGTACGTCAAATTTGCAGTGTAAATATACACTCGTATAATTCAGGTTTGAAGAATTCAATTTATCCACTTCTGATTGTTAGCATTTATGTTTACTTCTTGATCGATTGGTTATTCTGGGTGATCAATGAAAAGAATAAAACTAGTAAGTAGTTCAGCGAAGAGGCATTTGTTGGCGAATTCATATCCTTTAGTTGTACTATCGCGCTTGTATCCAATATCTCTATGAAAGAGGACAGTCACAACACTGACGAGTTGTCATAATCCTAGTTGTTAATATTAATCAATGAATACATAAGAGAAGTAGTATAAGGGTGTGCTAGTTACGTAATTAGGAAAACAGTCTAATAGATGAGTTGTAATCAGGATGGATATGGGAACAGATACAAATTTAATGTTACGTAAGAGTTTGAAAGACATATAAGAGTTACAAAGAGTTAAAGAAACAAACAAATACCAAGTTAGTGAAAAACAACAAGGTTGTTACGATAATAGTAGAATTGGTTGAATAGTTTTCTTTTGTGTGCAGAGCTCCGGTATCTCTGTCTGAATAACTAAAGCTTCAGCAGTACAAAGGAGACTAAAGCGTATTTTCTTTAGCAGGTTGTTCTTCACTTAGTAGATTTCTTTGAAAGAGTTTGTTGAGATAGAATATCAGTGTTGATAAGGTGTTCAATTATCGCACTCCGTATAGCACCAATGTTACGTTTCTGTAACCATACGGGATTATTTATTTATTTTTTGATTACAGCTTGATTCCACATGGTATTTTGCGTACAAGCATGGAATTTTCAGCATGTGATATCGGTAGCCCAAATTTTGCAGGCCGACCATAGATATCAGGTGTGCGTCGGCAGGGGGTCGAACCCCGCACCGTGTGAATGGCCGGCGAGAGTCCTAACCGCTGTTCTACCGACGCACCGACTCTTGAACCCTTTTAGACAGGATACATGTCGGAGAACCGAAATGCCTGCCTCCACAATAACAGGTGAACTGGTGTGTGCATTTACAAGTAACCAGGCTTCTACACACCAGTGGACGACTAGAAGACACCACTTTTAGCGCTTTTGCCAAGAATTTTCTCAAGGTTTGTGTAGTTCTTCTCTAAAGGATACCGCAGCTTAAGTCCTCGCTTGAAATCAAGGCTCATGTAAAAGCCCTTTTCTGGTGCAAATAATGTTTCTTTCTCTGTGAACGTTTAGTTTGACGTTCTTGTAAACGAGCCAAAAATGAATCAGTAGGTATCCTGCTTTCGATGAAGGTTTGTTTCGGAAGTTCTAGTTCATCTTCTACAGCGTCAGGACCACAGATTCAAGTGGCTAAATTTCATTTTCGTTCAACAGGTGGCTACCTGTAGAAATTTGTCAGTTGACAGTTCCTTGTGGGTTTTCTATGGACAGAATTTTTGTAGGTTCTGTTGGCTCTTCTTGTCAGTTACACATTAGAAAGGAAATTCTGGATTCATTTTCCACTTCAAGAGTGGATTTTATCGCTGAATATCAGTTGTAACAACTGTGATTAGGATCCCACGTTTAGATCAGGCTTCTTAAGTCTTCGATAATAAGAACTAAACTTGTACACTGTGGTAGAGTAGAATTCCATTATGAGTAAAATTTATTTTGATAAACCCTCACAGTGTTATGCAGTAATATTTACTGATGACGTTTAGAGCACATTGTATTGCTCATAATCATATCACTGATATGGTACCTTGATATGATATGAGCCATAAATTGTGCTCGAAACGTGGTCATCAGTAAATATTACTGTATAACACTGTGGGAGTTTATCAAAATAAATTTAACCCATAATAGAATTCTTCAGTCTTCATCGTTTTACTGACTCGTGGCTCTTCCAATCTTGATCAATTAACTTTTAGCCTTACCTCCAAACTAGGTTTGCCCTTTCACTTCTGCTGTTTGACCAGGCTCTTCCTATATAGTAAAAAAGCTTCTTTTTAGGTAATATTTATAACTGAAAGTACAACGATCGATATCTGATATCACTTAATAAGGTTTGAAGTGTTATACCTTACTAATACACATAGAACAGGTTATACTTCCTTCTTGGATATAATATTGCTTATTGGTCTTCCCTAATACTCGAGTACTACGGCGTACCTCAAATATTCATCAACCTTATTCAACAGCTGTACGACAATGGAACATGTCAAGTGATCCACAACGGAAAACTCAGCGAGGCGTTTGGAGTAAACACATGAGTCAGACAAGGGTGCTTATTATCAACAATGATATACCCAATTGTGGTGTATTGACTGGATTATGCGTCAGACAGTGGGAAATGAGAAGACAGGGATATCCTGGACCGACCGACGTGAAGAACCTACAAGACCTGTATTTCGCGCGTGGATGATTTATGTTTGATGTCACACACACAAAATCGAAGACTTACAAGCGAGCGAAAACCGACAAACTGGTCGAAGAAGCAGCCGGCGTAGCCAGGACTCCAGGTGAACATAGACAAGACGGAGGTTATGAAAATAACCAACTACCACCAAAAACAACAACAGCAACATCCAGTCCCAATCACCATCAACGGGATGGATTTGAAAGAGGTTACTTCATTCACTCACTTATCGAGGGAGCATTGTTTCAATTACAGGAGGAACGGACGAGGATGTCAAATTGAGCGAGAGTCGGGAAGGCGAGAAACACGTTCATTAACCTGAAACCAATGTGGAAATCTTCATCACTCACCATCAACAACGAAATTCGGTCGGATTTTCAATACAAACGTCAAGTCAGTCAGCTGTTCCATACAGATCAGAAACTTCACGGGCGGGTCACAAAGAATATTTCCAACAGCCTGTTGCAGACATTTATCAACCAACAACTGTTTTCGCTGGATCTGTACTGATGATCAGATGGCCGGGGGGGGGGCGTAAAGAATTACCAACAAGAAACTATGGCGATGAACAAACAAAACAAGAACGAATCGGCCAACAAATATGCAGGAGATGGAGTGGAGATGGATTGGACACTCACTGAGGAGGCCGCCACTGGGTGACATCGCACGCGCGTCAGGCCATTGCTCGATTGGAACCCAACAGATTGGGAAGCGGCAAGTGGGACGTCAGTGCAAGGGTGACATGGAGGAGATCGTATGAAGAGGAGTTGAAACAGTTTGGACTAACATGGATGCAGGTGAAAAGTACAGCAGAAGACAGAAGCAAGTGGAGACGTGCAGCTGAAGCCCTATGTTCCACTAGGAACCCAAGGGAACAATAATAATAATAGTAGTTAATACAGTCATAGCACTTGATGGCACACATTGAGAAACGATCTAGTCATTGTTCAGTATTGACTCTCACACAAAAGAAATACTTCGTCCAATTTTTCTAGTAAAAGTAAAATGTAGTCATCGGGTGGAAAGTATTCACTACCAGAGAGTTATTGATTGGAACGATAAGATTAAATGTGAATTTCATTCAAGAGATTTTCTCATTAATTTACACTAAACCACAACGAACTGCATTTTTTCCATTTCATTATAGAACATTTTTATTACTATTATTACAATAGATAGTGTATGTAAAATTAATTGAAGTTCACAATATATTTATAACCTGCTCAGGCTGTTTTTTATCAATAGAATCCAATTTAAAAATACAAATATTTTGTATGTTAGTAACTATTGTTTATCATCTTGTTTACTGTTACCACCATGTAAGTTCAACTGCTCTAGTCGACCATAGTTATTGGCTACATTTTATGTATATGTAACTAACTGTGTATGAGGTATTTTGAATTTTATCAATTCCATGAATGATGAATCAATAATAGTTACATAATGGCTTCTGAGCATAATTTGTGTATGCTTTTTCAGCGTTCATAACTAGGTAAGTAGTTGTAGTGATTAGTGTTGGTGTGTGTGTATACAAATTAGTTCTATATGGATTGGCGAATATGCATCGCATTCATACTTGTAATGAGTAAAATGTTAATTATCTTTTGAATGTTTCTGTGCTTGTCATTTTAAATACATGCAATTTGAAATGTAGGTTTTAATATAATATAGGAAGAATGTCTAATGGTTTTGCAGGTGATTAAGCCGCATACTTTTTGTCGTCAACCCTAATTAATATGGCTTGATGAATGTTATGGCGAGTTGTATTTTCACACCTTCGCTAATTCTGTTTCCAGTGTTACCACCTATGTCTTATGCACACCTAATGATCCTCATCTTTTATTCGCCACTTCAGCGTTTAATTTTCTGTCTGAGAAATGTTTCAACCATTTTTTTTGTATATATATGTGCTATTTCGGTGAATGAATTTTTGAAGACTTTTATAAATTTTACTTTGCGTACTTAAACAAAATGGTATAGTAGAATTTAATTTTTGGATGGTGCCTAGCAGTGGAATCCAGGATGCGCATTTCGTCCTATTTGGGACTCGTCATCTGAATGTACCTGCATTTCCCAGTGAGTGATGACGTTCCCACGGAGGCTTGAACCCAGTGCCCATAGTCTCAGATGTCAAAGCGTTATCCACTAGGCCACCGTTGCACAAGAGGTGGCTCAAGTGGTCTAGTGGATACCTCTGTGACGTTTGAAACTCTGGTCACTGGGTTCGAGCCTCGGTGGGGACATCACCACTCACTGGGAAATGCAGGTACATCCAGATGACGAGTCCCAATTAGGATGAAATGCGCTTTATCCTGGATTCCGCTGCCAGTCACCATCCACCAATTAAATACTAACTAAATGCCCAGACATCGTCGAAGCATCTGAACAAGAAGCCAATATGTCAACCTGAGAACGAACACTTCGGTCAAATCAATCGACGGAAAAATCTCAAATTCAATTAAAATAAAATGGTATAGTTTTTTTATATTAGTCCATCTTATGTTATTTACTTTGTTCAAATTATCAACTATGATCTTTTCAAAATGTGTATTTTTGTAGCATACAAATGTATGAGCGTTGTTCATTAAATCTTATGCAGCATTTTTGATAAACAGAAGGTGAATGACTTTTATATGTAATATTATGCTTCGTATAATAATAGTAATGGCTAGAATGCTGAAATGTTAAATTTCACAAGAATTATAATTATTATACTTACTCTATTGATTTTTCTTTATTAACGTTAGCATTTAGTGCAAAAATGATTCAAAGTTATCCGGAGGAAAGTCTTTAGAGCATCTCTCTCACCTCTCTAGGTCAGGAACATATGATTATAACGCATTTTTATATGCTCAAATTAAGAAAAATAGAGAAGAGATAATAATTAACGGACTGATAAACATGTTAAAGTAGAATTTTGTCTTTTATTTTTTAATATGTTGATAGATGTATTTAATTTTGTACCCCTTTTTTTTTAAACATACTACGCTCTTTGTGTTTTGGTGATGAGAATGATTTACTCAATTTAAGATTATTCAACGAAGTTACATATGAAGCTAAATTGATAACTAAACTTTATTTGGTATGTTAGGGCTATTCAGTTCAAAGTTTGAATAAAAATTGTTCAAATGACTACTATCCTCGGTTATAATAGGATATGAAATGATTACAAATTTTTTATTCTTTTAGGCCTATTGAAATGCAATCGATTACTTCACACCTTGTTGTTGTATTACAACCCTGTTACTACTCAACAGCAAGTTGTCAGAAGAAACAGTGAACACAAGACTTCAAGTAAACGTAGAGAAGACTGAGGTGATGAAGATAACCGATCAACAACAACAACAACAACAATGACAACCAGCACTAATCATTATCAAAGGGGAGAAATTTGAAGGCAGTCACTCGCTTCACTTATCTAGGCAGCCTCGTTTCAACTATAGCCACTCGGAATGGATGAAGATGTCAAAACTAGAATCGGAAAGGCCAATAAGACCTTCATCACTGTGAAATCAGTTTTGAAATCCTCTGCACTCAGCAGCATTAATAACAAAATTCGGATTTTCAACAGCAGTCAGTTCTTCGATATAGGTGAGAAACTGAGCGCTTCAAAGAAAGCATCTCCAACAGGCTACAGTAGACTTTTTTCAACGACTGCCTTCTCTGGCTCCATATTGAAGATCAAATGACTAGAAAGAATTGGCAATAAAAACTAACCAGGAACCTTTTATTCCTTCATGTTCCCCAGTGGAACATAGGGGTTCAAGCTAATGGCTTGTGGTTTCTATAACAGTGTTTATTTTACAGGATGGGGTCGCTAGCCTCATGACCAAACTTTTCTCTTTATCAAGCACTATTTCTGGCTTAGTGAGGTAAAGGAGTACGTCGGCCGGGGATTGAACCCCGGACCATGTGCATGGTTGGCGAACGTCCTAACCGTTGTGCCACCGACGCTTGGCTAGGGACCTATTGCTCAACAAATATGTGAGAGAAAATGAAGACGGGTTGGGCACACGCTGAGGAGACCGTCGAATGACATTCAGAATGAGTTTTAATTCTCGTTACTCTGGCAGTTATGTCATCAGGTGTCTTTTCTCAGTATCTCCATGAGGAAATGCGAATCAAAGAGGTACACTTTGATTAGGAATTTCAAACAGACAATGATGTTTGTTTTAATGATTTACTTCTAATCGGTTCCATTTTAGTTTAAATCATTTGAATAACCGCCTTAACAGTTTTCTATTTAACTATGTCTGTGTTATCCATTAAATTCCCTCTCTAAGTGCTAAATCTTCAAAAGTGCTTTGACTGGTTGGAAACCAGTCATATGAGTTGTCTTATTATTAGGGTGGTCTGATATGTGTACCATCAGTAGGTTAATTATTGTAAATTAAGTCGTACTGAGTGCTCATTTCATCTGTCCTAGGAGAAGATATATTCACTAATTTTTCTCGACTCTCCAAATTCCTATAGATTTTGTGAAAATCATTCGTCTTCGACTCGCTTTCTTTTCTGTCAAGATTGCAAAATGTTTAAACATATTAGAATAACATCTAATGGTAGGGCTCAGCAAACTATAAAATATGAACTCATCTATCATTTTATGATGATAATTCTGTGGTAAGAAAGAGTGAAGAAAGACAGGAGCACTGTTTGTAATTTCTTAAAGTAGGGAACTGATTCGAATTTCCAAATATCAATCGATCGTGGTGTTCAGTAGAAATGGTATACTGAAAGGTAAATTATTATTGACATTCACAAGTGTTCTATTTTAAAAACAAATAGGTCATATACACTTTGGGTGATTTTCCTACCGCCTATCTGCATTTTATGGCAAAACAAATAAGTGTTTTCAAGTGTTGGTTTTGTAGGGATTTGGTTTGATTGTATGGAGGATAAGTGTTTTGTCTGTAAGTTGTATGCATAGAAGACTAGTTGGAAGATATTATAGGCCATACTTTCAATATAAAATATTTCTAAGATGTATGATTTCCACTACCGAAGCGCAGATTACTTCTACAAGAGGAATACAAACCAGTTCCTGAACTCATCCTTGTTTCATATCATATTATAGACTAGCTGAATAGTCTGCACATTAGAATTCACTTCATAAATATATCTCCGCCTTAGTCAGATAAACACCCAGTCAGATTTTACCATTTGAACAAATGGTCACTAACGGGTAGACATTGTCGCATGATTAGTTTCTTTTATACATTTGGACTATCATTATATCATTACTTCCCAATCAACGCTTGCCAATGGCGCATATGGTCCGGAGTCCGATCCCCGATATTGAGACCGGTAAAGAAGGATCAAGGCACTCTACTCCAACTCATGCAGCCAGGTGAGGGCTTACGGAGAGTTGTCATCTGAAGTGGTGACCACTAGTGGTGCCCGTCAGGGATGCCCATTATCCCCCATTTCTATTCAATTTCGTCATAGATGTACTAATAGATTTAACCCTAACTCACTTCAGACACTCAGAGATTGACTTGCTACCAGGGAATAATCTCGTTGACTTAGAATATGCAGACGATATAGTCCTCCTAGGCGAGGATGCTGACAAAATGCAGGGTCTTCTAAACACCTTGAGCTGCAATCTATGAATGTTTAGCATGTGTTTCGCTCCCACCAAATGCAAGATGATGTTACAAGACTGAACCACACTGACTCCTAGTTTAGAAATAGGAAGTGAAGTGGTAGAGCCCGTTGACCACTTCACTTATTTGGGAAGTACCATCGCCCCAACGGGTTGATCACTGACGAAATCTCAGCACGGATACTCGACAGGCAATGTTAGCTGATATAGGGCCAGGTTGGAAAAGAGCTAGCGGCGGTCAAAAAAAAACATGGCTTCACCAGCCAATGAAATCTACAACAGTTAGTTTAAGCCACGTAGGAAGGTGTAGACTTCCTGGTTGGGGTCCTCGGGATGGTAAAAACCAATGGTTGGAAACAATTGGTGATATGTCTCAAAATCGTTCTCAGTTATGGTGCAGATGCATCCACTTCTTGTGACTTATGATTTCCAATGAAACTGTTTTGTTCTTTGTTATTACTATTCCTTTGTCTCACACCTCTGTTTACTGTCTCTGCATTTCTTCTTCTATATTCTCTTGTTTTGTGTTCTACATGGAGTGTGGTGACTTGAAGTACCGCACATAAGTGCAAAGTTCTATGTCGAAAACAGACAGGCAGAAAGAAGGAAGGTTGAGTATGAGGTTAGCAACCCCACCCCGTAAAAATAAAAAACACTGTAACCGAAACTTCGAAGTTCTAGCTTGAAGCCCTATGTTCCATTGGGAACGTATGTGAAAACTCACGTTCCAATATTACCATGTCAGTCTCCTCATTGACTAGTTGAAGCCGGTAATATCTATCAAAAAGTCATTGTTAACAGGTATTCGTGTGAATATTCAGCGACTCTATCAACTTGAAAGTGAATTTCTAGAAGTCGTTAGACAGTATCTTAGTAATTTTGTCAGTGATTAATAATTTAAAATGACTGATACTTCCAATCAAAAGTTGAAGCGACAGAGGCTAAACTTATTAGCTCTGAAGTCATTCAAACGTTAGCTTTCGCATGATTTTGCGGTTTCACAACACTGTTGCTTGCAGTTCTGTCCAGTCTGTGGAAAGCTTTCAAGCTCAGGATTTTCGGTGACTATGCTTGGTTGATCATCTCTGTTTTTTTTTGTAGAACTGCTTTTATTTGATGATGAAATCAAAGTCTTATAAGTTTCTGATCAGTATGGGAATCGTCTTGAATATGTACTACAGATATAGTTACAGTGACTTTCCTGAGGATTTGTAACATCGAGATTGGCTCATTGAAGTGGCGTAGGTTAGAATATGATACGGTATCGCAAAATATAGAATATGTTAGATGCGTACTTATTAATGGATGACAGTTTGTTAGACAGAGTTCAAGTGACTATGACACTGAATGCCAGAGATATTATCATATGCCAAAAGGAATTTAAAGCACTGATAGTCATACTAAAGCTTTCCTGTTTAATGCAAAGAAACGAACACTTTGAGTGCTTGCTTATTTATCAGTATGTCAGGTTTCTCTTTTCCTTTCTGTCTTATTACCGTATTTAGTGTTAAGCGTTTCTTAGTGCTTAAGTTATTCCAAGTTGCTAGCTCGAACCAACATGCCTTGGTAATTACAGACACAACTGATGTTTTGTCAAAAACCAGAAAGCATACTCATTATGCTACCTAATAACTATCTTCTCAGGCTAATGGACGTAATGTTAGGTCGCAAGTTGTGACACACCAGTTAGAAAAGGAGTTCTTTGGTCATTTATTTCTAAACAACCCCTTTTAGTATACTTGTTTCCTCCACCGAATCTTCAACTGTTTGAGTAAAGGAGCAAAATGTAAATCTATTTATTTATTATTTTTGATTACAGCTTGATTCCACACTGTATTTTTGGTACAAGTATGGAATTTTCAGCAGGGATATCGGTAGCTCAAATTTTTTGCAGGCCGGCCATAAATATCAGGTGTGCATCGGCAGGCGATCGAACCTCGGACCATGTGCATGGTCGGCGAGAGTCCTAACCACTGTTCCACCGACGCACCTTGGCTTTGTTTTAAATACCACAATTCAGGAAACACTGTTTTCCGTCCCATTGTGAGAGTATAATATATCATGAAGAAACATCAACGTAGCTCTTTGAAGTTCTTAGCATGTACTAAAATTATTAGTAATGTAGTTCTTAAAACCAACACGAATTATTTTTTAAATGTAAGTGATAGCTGCCTTTAAATTTTCTAGCATAGGGGATATTCATGATACCAGGTAATTACATCTATATGTAATTGTAACGAAGAAAAGACCGATGAGACTTGAATGCAATGTTCATTAGGACAAACGCATTGTAAGTACGAAAATTCGGTATACCTCATCTTTAAGTCTTTATTTGACATCATTTGCGGATTCGTCTAATATAACCACATTCGATAGCTTGTTCGATTATGTACAGTGTTTTAACATTCTTCTCATCTTCGATTGTTTTTTTTTTCAGTGCCCAAAATATTATTTTTCTAAATTCGTCTACTGATTTACTACTTATATCTGGTTATAAGTAGCACTCACCACGTAATAACGTGAATATATGACTTGGGCATAGAAGTCACATTCATTCTAGTTAGTCAGGCATCAAAAAACATCTTTAGCGTGAAGATTTTAACATCCAGATTAGCATCGTGCCAGTAACACAAAGTTTCAAACAATTAGTCCCTTTTATAAATTTTGATAGCGTTATTAGAAGACGGAGATTATCTGAAAAATGTGATGTATTAGCGCTATACATTTCGAACAATCTGATCACACATTTACTTGTCAAGTCAATATATATGGAAAAGTTAAATTAAACAAAGTGACAAAAAGAGAATTAGGAAAAATTAACACAAACGTTTGGTAATCCAATCAAATAAGGATTACCAAGGTAGGTTAAGAGTAATAACAAACTGTTTTTGAATACACAAGGGGGCTTAAGTCTATGAATAGCTATAGCCTAAGCGTATTTCAGTAAACGCCTAGACCGTTATTATTATGTACTGTCAACGTCCATTTCACGTTTGAAGGCGAACATTTTCGACAAGTGGATGGCATTGCTATGGGGAGTCCGTTAGAACCTTTGTTAGCTGACGTTTACACGTCTTATGTTGAAAACTTATCCCTTGATTTAATTTCAAAATTGCCATTCTGTAGGAGATTTGTAGATGATATCATTTTGATATGTGACGATCATGAAGATGCGAGTCGCCTATTAGACAGACTTAACTCTGTACAGACTCATATTAGTCTTACATGAGAGGAAGAAAGTCGCAACCAGCTTGCATTTTTAGACATACTTCTGAGTCGAAGAGATGATGGCTCAATAAGACGGTATATCTACAGAAAGCCCACTTGGACAGGACAATACCTTAATTTTCACAGTTTCTGTCCATTACAGTATAAAAGAGGCTTAGTCAAGTGTCTATTTAAGAGGATTCAGCGTATTTGCACGGCTGATGTTATAGACAAAGAAAACGAAATATTAATGAATACTCTTGTTGATAACGGATATCCTTTAAAATCTTTAAACAGGTGTAGAAATCAACTCATCTCCAAACCTACAATCCATACTGTCCCTAAGAAAAATGTTTTCATCAAAATACTATATAACGGGGAAATAAACAGTAGGATTGTGAGACAAAGGTTGGATTCAATCATCCGTAGAACCTACAATGCAGCCCAGCTTGTAATTGTGGAAAAAGCTAAAAATATGCTTCACTGTAAACCTCAAAAGTGCTCAAGTGATTATATCACATCCCACACAATTTACCAATTTTCGTGTGTGTGTGAACATACATATATAGGGAGGAGTAATCGCGCTTTGCACCTGAGTGTGGGAGAGCATATCCCAAAATGGTTAGAAAAACAGATGAATTGTGGCAAACCAATAGATGCAGGTGTCAGACTACCAACTTCGTCTATAGCTAAACATCTAATCGAGATGAACCATAAGATTGATGTTAACTCAACCTTTAAGGTCATCTATAAAAACGATCAAGGGCGTTTACTGAGATACGCTTAGGCTATAGCTATTCATAGACTTAAGCCCCCTTGTGTATTCAAAAACAGTTTGTTATTACTCTTAACCTACCTTGGTAATCCTTATTTGATTGGATTACCAAACGTTTGTGTTAATTTTTCCTAATTCTCTTTTTGTCACTTTGTTTAATTTAACTTTTCCATATATATTGACTTGACAAGTAAATGTGTGATCAGATTGTTCGAAATGTATAGCGCTAGTAACACAAAGGTTAAAACTTAAATAACTAACTCACAAATGAGTTACAGTTCCACACTGAAGGTTATGGTCTTCTGTGCGGCACATCAGTTAATCAATCACTAATTTACTGTGTTCTCAAGAGTCGAATCAGTATGAAAAAGCAAGGGATCAAAGACCAGTTATCAAAAAATTTGATTTTTTTTCTACACTAAATATATTTAAAAGACTACAAATAACACCGGTAAGTAAAAAAATGCATCACAAAGTCTGTGATAATTTAAAGTGAACTATCACACTACTGATAATCATGATAGTACTATCAAAGGATTAAATTGCGTAAAATTGATGAAAACCGTTGAGAAATCGCAGATAATTTATATATACTGATATTACTGCTCTACATTTACGCTAGTTGGGGTTTGAGTCTCAAATGCAATTACTGTAGCCACACTTGTATCACATTCTTCCTGGTCTTGTAATTCATCGTCCTGCATATTCTCCTTCATTGGATCACAGTTGATGGCTTCACATCCGGAGAAAACCCTTGAGTTAGAGGTTATAATCACAGAATTGTGGTCAACAGGCAGATTTGAACTTGATCGAAGTATCTATGTCAGAAGTGAAATTAAAAAAAAGGGAAGTGACACACATCATTTTAACCATTTCTATCATGCATGTAGGGAAAAATTTCATCGCTTCGTATTCAGTTATTTCATTGTTTCTATACTCATGTTTTGATTGTATTGAGACCATTTAGTATTTTCCCTTGTCACTCACATCATTACTTGCGCATATAAACTGTTATTAATTTCATCCAATCTTCATTAACACTTACTATTTTTAGCAGCTTTGCATTAATTTCATATGCTCATTTTTGTTTGCGGTAGTATAGTTGTAATAAGTGAAATCACCAAAAACAGTTTCTCTTGTAAGATCTTAAGCTACGATTTATTATGAATTTAACCTGTAGACCAGGTGTTATGCCATACAATAAATTATAGTGAAAACTATTTTAGCCGATTAGTATTTTAAGAACGATAAGATATACTTATAAAATCAAATTTTAAGGCTGGATGATTATATGACACTGTAAGGTTGTGCAGGTCATCTTTTAAAGTCACAAAATTCTCTGCATCTTACTTCTTCATCTTCAACATACAACAGCATGTCATGTATAGATTGATAAATCAACATGTTTACCTACAGAGGCTTGAAGTTTCGGTAGCAGTTTTGTTTATTTTTACACGATGGAGTTGCTAGCCTCATGCCCAACCTTTCCTCCTTACCAGCTTTATTACTGGCTTAGCGAGGTGTGGAAGTGCGTCGGTGGCCGCGGATCAAAACCCGGACTATATGCATGATCTACGAGCATTCTACCTCTGTGCTACCGACGTACAGAACACAGTAATAAATAACATTTATCGGACAAATATTTAGACTTAGTATTTTGCACTGATATTTATCATTTCAAGTTACCTCATCTCAAAAATGGTATACGAAAGACGAAACGTCAAGTTCTGTCGCAATGAACAAACAGGAGTATGCTACAAAAGCTCTCAAAAAAGGATTGGTAAAGGCTTTCTCAGTTTAGAGGGCATTAAGTAGTGAGTTCGTTAGCACGTCTAAGTAGTGATTTTTAACACTCTAAGCTCCCTAGTTAGGTAAAGTTCATCTTTGCGCACAGCTTTGTATAAAGTTAGAGAATTCCTAATTTAGCCTGGTTATATATGATTGTTTTTCAAACTAACCCCATATCTGATAACACTGGATGTGGACGGAAGATATACGTGAGTAAAACAACATTTCCTTTGAGTGAAAAACTATCACTGACAAAATAAATGGAAAACAAAAGAAATACAGATTTCAGGATTTCATGATGAGCTGACATTAGTTAGAGAACCATTGGAAAACCTGGGAGTACTGGACAGCTGTTTCCTCCGTCCTAGTTTGGGACTCTTCATCAGTACTCACCCACCGGGATTCGGACCCAGGACCTTCTGGTTACAAGGCCGGCTGGTTCGTATACCACTAAGCCACTGGGACCCGATCCAATGGCCAGCGCATGAATTCTAACTTCCGCCAATTCACGACATAGCGCGACTGCTAGCCAATGTCTTCGGCGAGTATTTGTCCTCACACCCGACCACCTGCACTCTACTGGTCACGACTCCCCACTGGAAACCAGGAAACTACCTACCTGAATAGGGCCAGTCGCCAGTGAGCATCTCATTGGTATTCAAGTGTTGGTTTGTAGGTGTTTGGTTGGTTTCAGGATTTCATCATGAGCTGACATTAGTTAGTTAGAGTCCCAAACTAGGACGGAGGAAACAGCTGTCCAGTACTCCCAGGTTTTCCAATGGTTCTCTAACTAATGTCAGCTCCTGATGAAATCCTGAAACCAATCAAATCCCTACAAACCAACACTTAAATACAGATTTATCTAGTAACTTTATTACTAAAGTGTACAGTAGTTTCTTTATTTTATACGACATGCAGATTGGTTCACTTAAATGGCTTATTTACAACTAGCATAACACATTGTAAGAGGATTCTTCAGTAACGTGCTGCTGAGCACTATATGATTTGGCTGGAAATAGGACAACAGAGCTATCTATTGGCAAATATATTAAGAAGTTGTGTTATTAAGCTTCTCACTGTTATATTATAAATTAGTTTGTACGGCTGAATTTAACTACTCAAAAAGTCATGTATAGGTGAAGCCATAATAATAATCAAAAAAGCCAAACTCTGCATTTAAAAACGCTTTGTGAAACCATATTTTTTCTCCTTGGTTATAGTGATGTATTTCCTAGTTAATTCCATTTCAGTTAATCTTTTTATTTTTATAATTATAATATTACCATCAGCAGTTGACTTTATTCCGGAAAATAACTCAATTTCATCTTTTTAAAATGAAACGGAAATAATATTCCAGGGATTTATTGACTTTAGAACTATGTATGGAGGATTTTACCATGAGTTGACATCAGTTAGAGAACTACTGGGTGCGTACTGCCGAAGTGTCCCAACCCAGGACGAAAGAGCTGTTCAGTACTCCCAGGTTTTCCAGTGATTCTCTAACTGATGTCAGCTCATGGTGAAATCCTCCATGCAACCAAACAAAATCCCTACAAAACCAAAACTTGAATATTGAACTATGTCGTGTAAACCGTTTGCCTATCGCCTACGAGATATATTAGTGGAAATCCTAAGTGATCTAATTGAGAATCAGCTGTACTGGTAGAGATTTATTCACATTTGTTATTTGTTCAAATCAAAAATTGATATTTATTTTAAAAATTTCGAATCAGGTTAGTAGATTTGGCTGCATAACTTTCATTTTAATGTTACACTTGTAATGATTCCCTCTTCATTATACAGGTAAGAAGTAGTGGCATGAAGAATAAAACTGGAATAATATGTTAGAAATTAAGTCAAAATAATCAATCTGTCTACTACTATTAATTGGAAGTGTACTCGCCTTCAAAGGGAAGAAACCACTTTTTCATAACCATGTCGTATAAGAAAGTAACTAAAGAACGTTGATAATAAGTTTGAGTGCATTCTAGCCTCTCGATGCATATCTTTATTTATTGGACATGAAGAACTTTTATAACTACAAGAGAGTCATATAAGGACGTTTGAAACAAAGGTGCATAATATCTTACCATGTATAACATATACACTAGGAATATATTAGATGGTTGGAGGTAATCGGCAGGAAGCTTTGGACCTAGGTTTCGTGCTAGTTGGCACTCGTCAGTAGGGCGTGTTTGCAACCTTGAAGGAACTCATGTCTCTTCCTACAGGAGGCCAATCGCGAGCCCGAATATCTCACTGGTAACGTCTCTGACTGCAGCACTAGGTGACGCGGGTTCGAATCTCAGAAGGGACATGAGTTCCTTCAAGGTTGCAGATTCGCCTTGCTGACGAGTGCCAACTCACACGAAACCTTAGTACAAGGCTTCCTGTGGCCGATTACCTCTAACCATCTAATATCATCGAATCAATGTACACCGTGATGGCAAGCTACCTAGAATGGTGGCCACATTGCAAGCTTGACTGATAGAATTCAGTCTGCACCGAAGAGAGGACTAGACACACATCACACTAGTTACTAGTGTCAAATCAAAATACACTAGAAATATACCTATTGATAAACTACAGACGTATCGCAAAGTCATACGTCTTTTAGGAAAGTCGCTGGATAAAAAAAAGTTTAAACCATGGTAAACGCTGAACATGGACTAAATGTTTCGAGTTCATTTTATTTTACTTTTTCACAGTATGCTCTTAAAGTAAGATAACACATCCCAAATACAAGCATTAAATTTGAATTACTTGCATCGCTTCAGCGCATCGTGCTTGTAACAATTCATTTATCTGAAGAGCTAATGCTGATCTGGCTTCTTCAGCTTCTCTTGCTCTAATTCGCCAATGTTCAGACTGTTTTTCTGCATTTTGTACACGTTGACGTTCTACTTCAATACGAGATTCAGTCTCTAACATTTGTCTTGATAACTCAGTTTCTGCACTCTGTCGTAATTGGTCAAGTTCCTCTCTATACCGTTCAGATGCCTCTCTTAATTTGTTTCTAGTATTTTCTTCAGCCTGTGCAGTAGTTTCTTGAATTTTCTGCTCAAATGATAATAGTTGTGTTTGGATTTTTCGCTGCAGAGAAATTCCATAACAGTTAATTAGAACCACAATGTTACACTACTACGAAAAGACAAATTAAAACACTTAGAGTTTGTCATTACACAATTATATATTGGAAAGTAACTTTTCATAACAGAGGTGTAATGGTAAATACGATGGAACTGGTATCTCTATGTGGCGGAATTATTTACACAGATCTTCCGTATTGTGCCACTTCTGCCTTCCCTTCATTGTGTGCCTCTTTCTGTTCCTTTAACGTCTCCCATGTATCTCCATAACGCTGGATCATTTGCTTTCTCTGACATAGAATATATCTCCCTGCCATTTGATGTTTTAATGCCAGTGAACGTCTATTTATATACTAATGATAAATCTTACCAGTAGCACATGCCACAGTGGGTCATATTGAAGATTAGAATTATAAAATTGCATTTAGCTTTCTCACCATAAATAACATGCACTTTTTTGACCATAAAACGTATGTGAAATATGGAAAGACGATTTTATTAAAATTCATTAATTTCATTATTGTGATACGGTTCCGTGTGTGCTAAAGTCTCTTGTCTGGAATGTCATGGTTTTTTTAAATATTTTCCTATCAGAAATTTCTAGATTAAAAGCTACCAAGTGTAACTGAATATATCCTTTCACCTACAAAAGCTTACTCAGACTTACATCATTAACACTAGTTGAGTAAATTAAGTATTATCCTTAATAATGTGCATAATCCCTGAGTCATTTACGTCTTTGTATACACCCGATTTCCGCTAAGAACTTCTGGAGTCAAATGCTGTGGATAATGTTATTTTCTATTAAAAACACAAATCTGGTGCTTCAACGGAATTGGAAAACTGAACTATTCGAACCAACATAATAAAGTTATGAAAAAGAAAGATGGAAAGAATAAAGACAAGAATAACCTCATGGTTTCAATCGCAGACTCATCTTCATTCAGTTGACACCAGAATGAGTTCAAAGATGATCCAAAGTAGTATTTCCAGTTAAGTTAAAGTCATTAACACTTGAATCCATAATCCATTCCAACATTTATGACGTAGTCGACACAATCCCACAAAAATATTTTTTACCACTGTGGTGCGAAATGTGTTAAATTCACGGACATTAATTACTAAGCATTCAAACGACTTAAATAAACTGTTTGTTGTCGCATTAGAAGACGATCTTAATGGTATACCAAAGGCTTATTTGTCTTCCTGATGATGGGAAAAAAACACTACCGGTGATTACTTTAAAGTTGTTAGTAGAGTTAGTCGGCATGAAATATGAAAATAAGTAGCGAATTCTGGTATCTGTACTTGCTGTTTCGCGAAAAGGGGAAGAAATATACTATAGTCTTTAAAAATATCCGAGGTTTTAAGCGATCTACGATTTAAAACCATTGATTTCTGGACATCATTTCTTTCCAGTGGGTGGAAGGCAACCTTAATGTTGAGTAATATTACATTGGACTGTCCAGCCTACTATTTAGTAGAATTTGAAGACGTGACTGGTATCTCCACAGTCTTCGCATTAAGTAATGCACTTTATGCACTTGACAACAGTTTACAGCAATTTGTAAAGTTTTGTAAAACAGTGCACTCACTTGAGGTTAGTAGGACGAAATTGGTGTATGATGCCTTTTTGTAAAATTCTTGGCTACTTTTGACTTTGAATTTTAGGAACTCATGGGTGACATGCTTTAGCCACACAACTTATTGCTGCTCAGTAATCAGTTTTTCATTGAACATTTGCTTTCACAAGTGAATCATCGCCTACAGACTATGAAGTACCTTTCAATGAAAGTTAGTTCACAGTTACATGAGACTAGCTAAATTGGACTTTATTGGGATTCACAGTGTTCAAGGTGTTTCTTTAACGCTATTGGTTGGCATACGTTCTGCTTCGATAACAGTCTCATAGGACTTGGACTTTTTGCTGGTGATTACTCATATGCATCCTAATTGTCTCTGTTTGGATCCATGTAAAGCTGTGACTATATATCTTAATGGCCATTCCACAAAAGATTTAGTCAATCCATTTCACATGCTTTGCACCATAATGACTTTGTGTTGCAAGATACTCACAGAGACCTTATATATATATATATATATATATATATATATATATATATATATATATAAAGATAGGTGGAAAGTTATTCCAGGTGTTGGGTGGCTTATATTTAAAAGCAGTGCTGATTAGTACTTCTTTAATGTTTCATAGTTAACTGTAGCACAAATTGTAAAAGCATAGAAAACAGACAAGCACTTCAGTAGGAAAGATCTTCAGTGTGCATGTGCAAGAAAGGCGACTGGCTTTAATGCAAAGACTCTTTGCAGCACTCCCACCTTAAGGAAAATTGAAGAAAGATATCTCATAAACATCTTCCAAAAGAATGGATATCCACGGAATTTCATCAAAAGAATGCACCCTCAGGCCAACCTATCAAACCAAAAGCCCCCAAGGAAAGTACAAAGAAAATCGCCTTACCATATATAAAGGATATCTCAGAAATCACTACAAGACTCTTCAAACCTCTAGGAATTGACGTCGAACACAAACCAACAAAATCACTCCACTCAGTTCTATGACAACCAAAAGAGTCAACAGCGAAAGAAGATAAAACCAACGTCATCTACAAAATAAATTGTAACAACTGAGAAAAACACTACATTGATCAAAGTGGACGTCCCCTTCGTCTTCGTATCCATGAACATAAGCTAACCGTCAAAAGACATGATATCCACTCCCTCATATCACTACATACAGACAACCACAGACATCAGTTCGATTGGGACAACCAAAGTTCAAATATTAGACAGAGGAAACAACAAGAATGCTAGAGAATTTTTAGAACCCAGCCTGGCATTCCAGTGAATCATCAATCAATAGACACATCGAGATAGACAAAATTTATCAACAGATAAGAAAGAAACCTCACACACAAAGGATCAAGGTTCAAGTCAAAGAAACAATCAGTTCCAATACAAGTAACCTAGAAGGTGTGAAAACACACAAAAACAATCAATCACACCCAAGGTCACCAGGAGACATGAATAATAAACTCGTGCAGAAGTCTAAAGGCTCACTTTCAATTGAAGTATGCGCTGAAGATGTCGCCTAGTAGGGTGATGAAAGCTTTGCAAATTAACTATCCAGCTCAGAGAAGACAACCACATCAAAATCATCCACCTGAGCTACAAATCTTCTCTTTCATATCTAATGCAACCTAAAGGAATCCATTTTTAGGTGTGGGAAAAGATACGTCAACTAACACAGCGTAGATAATTGTGCCACAATGCTACCTAGGGATACAGTATTATCAAAATCTAACCGAAGATAACTTTCCCTGAAGCCACCTGTTCTAATCAGGACTGGTTATAAGTATAAACCTTTAATTTTTTTAATTAACCCTGTAAGGTAATACCACAACACACGTTGAATAGTTGAAGATATTTATTTGATGATAACCTGCTAAAATTTCTGACGTGGTAAAATTTGCATTCAATAAAAATCTTCAGCTTTGTCTATATTTTAAGTGTTTTTTAATCCATTCATTTCAGTTTACTAAGCACACCAGGTATTAACATGATTTTTCAATATCCATCGTGTGGTCGGTATGAATTGGAATGCAACTGTCTACATATTCGCTGTGCAATAAGTTCCAGAGTAGTTCATTGTCAGAGATCCTTATTCCTATCGTTTCTGGCTGACCGAAGGTAACTGCAAATGAAAGTCTGCAGAAGACTGTTAGAGATGCTATAGATGACTGGTGCATCAGGTTTTTTAACCGTATAGGGATACAAACAAGACATTAGTGTTGAGGATAAGGATCTTGTGCCGAGTGCAGTAGACTTCCATACTAACTAACCATCCAGCTCAGAGAACAAAACCACATCAAAATACTGACTAATAAATGTCTATCTATCTTCTAAATCTTCACGCCTACTCCTGTCTTCGCTGCCTTTTCGGCCAACCTGTTGGTTCTCGCTTTTATATATTCGAGTGTATGAGATACAAGACACGAATCACCCCCCCCAAACTGCAGACCTAGAGTATTTTCGTCCGTTCAGAGTGACCTTGCCTTTCTACTCTCAACGGTGTACCACAATTAAGATCACCAGTGACACCATACAGCATTAAATTAATCCTGTCTTCAATTAAAATGCTTTGTTTAGCCTACTGTTTTGAATTATTTGGCATGCGACATGGTAATATAGCTTTTGAATGAGGTTTACAAATGCTTGCAGCACTCTGTGGTGTTAAAACCGTTATCAAGTTAGTTCACAATGAACACTGCCGAAGCCCTTTACAAAGTTGATGTAGTGGAGGTGTGTTGAGAGCTATTTGCAAGCCAAAACTGTAGACACCAATTTACGTCAATGTTTACGTCCCGAATCGGGGACATGAGAAAAACAAGGACGAAACCTAACCTTGAGGAACTCAACAACCAATCACAGCCGACTTAGCGTGTGCAAAATGCTTCACAGATATATGGATAACTTTGTGGGCAACGGTCACAAGCACTACAAGATAACCTTAAGCAAGAAAACAACCAATCAAAAGACTTTACTTCTCTGCTAAAATAACGAACAATAATGTGCATAAAAATCTATAAATGTCTCTTGGTTTTTACAATAAACGACCTGCTGCCTGGCCCTTGTCTTCTGTCCTTACAGAGGTACAGATTCGACTGTCGTTCTAGGCTATGTTCGATGCATAGAATCGCAAAACTTGTGTGTCCTGAACCAACCCTGTTCCAGACGAAGTCTTCCAAAAAGGACATCTTTCAACCTTACCAGGGTGGTGCGATTAAATATTTCATTTGGAGCGAATAAGAGCATGATGCCACGTCAGTTGCTGTGTAACCTTAAGTCTCGCTTCTTTAGCTCTCTTTCTCGTGGCGTGTACCTTCCTTTCTTTCTCCTTCCCCCTTTTAGGCAAAGTGATGATCATGTCAACTAAGTTCTCTGGGTTCGTTTCCAGTGACTGTTTCGATATATGAAGTAAATATTTCGTGACACTGTGTGCTAAGAATATATGGTTAAACTATTTGAAACTTGAAAAATCTACATTTAGTAATCGTATAAACACAAATCAATCTTAGGATTGTCAGTGTGACTGAGTAGTTGTGTGTGTACCAGGATTCAAGCTTCCTCTATTAAAATTGTGACATTACCTATCATCGCTAAAAACTTCAAACGAGAGGTGAGATTTAAACACAGCCATATTGGTGGATCACAACAAAAATATCTAGCAGTGTAATATAAAACTTACTTCTGCAGCTGAATCAACTTGCTTTTTATAATTTTCAAATTCATTTTCATATTTTCTAATAGCTGCTGAGATTTCATCTTTTAATTTGTATATTTCATCTCTTTTAGTCTCATAATTCCTTTTTATGGAGTCTTTATATTTTTTAAATTGATTTTGCCAATTTTCTTTTAGTTGGACACATTTCTTCATAATTAGACCAGATGCTTGTTGTTGTTCTGTTAACTGTGTTTGATAGTCTTTTATGTCATCTTCATACTCTTTTATTTTATTCTCTAACGTCTCTATTGTTTGACTAGAAGTTTCACAAAACCCGTCTAGTTCTTTGCATTTATTTGTCATCTGAGCTAATTGTTCTTCTAAGGAGATTCTCTCTAATCGATATTCTGCTTTTAAGGAGTTAAGTTGTTCATCCCATCTGAAATAAAATTAAAGGCAAGTAAGGAAAAGGGATTATAAAGTATATTTTTGTGCATCTGTAAATCCCAAATTTATTAGCAATTTGTACATAAAAGAAGACCTGGATTTCGCGGATCGAAGACATACAAGCGAAAACCGACCAACAAACTGGTCGAAGAAGTAGCCAGCAAAGACAGGACTCCAGGTGAACATAGACAAGACGGAGGTTATGAAAATAACCAACCAACAACAGCAGAAACATCTAGCCCCAATCACCATCAACGGGAGGAATTCGAAAGAGGTTACTTCATTCACTCACTTATCTAGGGAGCATTGTCTCAACTACTGAAGGAACGGACGAGGATGTCAAATCGAGTGAGAATCGGGAAGGCGAGCGAGAAACACATCAACATCATCAATCTGAAACCAATCTGGAAATATTCGTCACTCAGCCACCATCAACAACAAAGTTTGGTCGGATTTTCAATACAAACAACGTCAAGTCAGTCAGTTCTCCTATAGAGATCAGAAACTTGGCGGGCGTGTCACAAAGAATATTTCCAACAGCCTGTTGCAGACGCTACCTTTATCAACCAACAACTGTCTTCGCTGGATCTATACTGAATGAAGATGAGATGGCCGGGGGGCCGGAAAGAATCACCAACTATTGGAAACTGTGGGAACAAACAAACAAACAAATCAAGAACCAACCAATCGCCAACTAACAAATATGCAGGAGATGGAGTGGAGATGGATGGATTGGACACTCGTGGCTGAGGAGGCCGCCACTGGGTGACATCGCGCGCGTCAGACCATTGCTCGAGTGGAACCAGGCCGAAAGGGAAGCGGCGAGTGGGATGTCAGTGCAAGAGTTACATGAAGGAGATCGTGTGAAGAGGAGGAGTTGAAACAGTATGCAGGTGAAAAGTACAGCGGAAAACAGAAGCAAGTGGAGAGGTGCGGTTGAATCCCTTCGTTCCACTAGGAACCCGAGGGAATTATAATAGTAAGATAAAAACTTTCACCAATTTTTCATTACATATTGTCGTATATGAAAAAAAAGAAAATCCTGTCAGATAGATCAAAATTCATAGATGAAACTTGCGCTTTGATAACTTGTACAAGTGGCTGTCCGTGAGACTGAGATCTTACATCTTAGACAAGTGATATGACCGTTAATACAATCGGTAGTAGTGCTAACAAACTTCTGACCAAGTCTATTCGCGAGCCTATTATTCTAACCACTATTAGGGCAACAGTTAAGAACAGATACCAACTTTAGATGACCTTGAAAGAACCAATCAGGTTGTAGGTGAAAAGTTGGTATTTAATCTACATAAAAATGTATTATAATACACATGTTACAAAAACGAATTATATAGGGTATATATCCTTAATATGCTGTAAAAATAAGTCTTAGTAGCTCATAGGAGTGTCTGCAGACACATAAAACCACTGTCGATACAAAAATTCATCTAAGTGGTTGAAAATCATATTTTACCTAGGAAGAGTTTCGATTTTGAGAGGAAGGTACCTAAAAAGCCACCATAATTTACGACTAACTAACTTTTACAGACTTATTCATTTAACAGTGGTTGTACCTAAATGCACAACCATCGAAAGCCCGGCACTACTTTTGCAAAGTCATTTTCCTTCCACATGTCAATCTTTTAATCCTCCTTACCAACCTATTTCCCAAACAAAAGTCAAATCTAGGTGAAGCTTGCAAGGATTATTATGAACAGCGTTCATTTGTAATGCTGAGTGATCTGACTGAAGGTCATTTGACTTTGGTGTCTATTGTTCACTCTTGCCACTGCTAGCAATAACAGCAGAATACGACACCACCGAAAACGTGGCACAATAAGAGAAGACAGACCGTTGATGTGGAGAGCTTTTACTGTCTCGTGAAAATGATTGACAACACTTGCGTATATATATATACTCCAAATGACCCTGATGGACACTAATTGCATTGATAAGTTAAAACAGTCAACAACCAATAGGATTCCAAGGTCATGGGTGGGTTGAAGGAAATACAACCAGCCGTGTAAAAGTACACGTAGTATTTTAGGATAATTAAGTATAAATATCAACTAGTCTCTGAATGTTTGAATGAATGACGTGGAAGGGGAAATGAATCCCCTCTAGGTTGCAATTATACTTTACTGGTAAGTTTCTATAAGGATACAATCCAGATCCAGAGCTTCTTATAGATTTACTTCTAACATTTGTTATATGCAGATTTCTCCAAAAATCCGAAAATTGACATTTCATCGATTCCTTTTAATTTCCCTTTTAACTCTTATCACTTTTAAAAAAACTGCCATGCTCTTCCAACTCGTGTGCAACAAAAGATGACAGATATCACGATCAAGACGCTCTTCGGAATATAAGACTATTTTATTAAAATCAAAATTTTTATATATCATATACATCTCATATGTGATGCCGTTTTATTTTTGACTAACAAACCTCGTTATGCTTTCAGTTCTTCTTGTTTTAATCTTCTGTAATCATTTCCATGTTATTGTTAAGAGTACACGAAATTGATCTTTTATCGCGTCCGCATTGAAACATGCCTTACATATGATGACTGTAAATATGAATCTGCAGAAATTTCTGTGTGAATATCACCATAGGGTCAAAATACTTCTTGGGATAAATTCAAAGCTAATAGTCTGTACTCTATAAAAAAACGCCCAAGAAAATAATCAAGTTCATCTTTGAATCAGTTTGTGGTTAGTTCACATATGTAACTGTTTATGTATCTTTTACATGTAATTCACAATCCATAAGAGAGATTTCAGGGTATTTTGTAAACCAAATTGATTAGCAGCAAATAGTATTCGACTTCTTGATGGAATTCATGGTCTTAGTGTTGATTTTAGAACTTGAATCTAGAGGCTGATAGTCATTAAGGTGTTGAATCATTTCCATGTAACTTAATACAGCTAACAGAGCTATGTAAGTTTTTATTGGCATCATCTAATAGACAGCGATTAGTAACCTGCACTTAGCCTCCTATCAAAAATTTGGGAGATGCGTATACTGAGTCAAATTCTCAGTTTGCTAATTACTCATTTCGGCGTGAAAATTCACCACAGTTTCCTTTGGAAACCAAAATTATTCAGATCACATTATGCGATGAGCTTGATAAATAGCAATCAAGAAAAGAAACATAAACGCAAGGCACCATATAATGCTGACTGATTTATATGAATCGTTGAGTGCCCCCCACACCATATAGTCGTGCATGTTAACCAGATTGAAGTGGTAATAAATTCGGCTCAAAACAAGTGAAATTGGCGTCTGGTATTTGGATAATTTCAGTCTAGTTAGCAAATACTACTGGTTGATTTAACTGTTACCCAACCACTCATACAGATCAACAATTAGTATACAGAATCATGCATTCTAGCAGTGTATAGTATAATAAAATAATTTAATATCGATAAAATAATAAAAAATGAGTATCTGCATTGTTACTTGTGCATTGGACAGCGACACATGTTTCATGTATGAGGGATTGTAACTACCTTGTTACGAAATATCTCTTGGTGGGGCATGCAGTAGATACTCTGGAAATTAAACGGCATGTGCAATGACAAGACCGCTTGCTGCATTAACCAGCTAGGGAAGTCAACGCACTATATATTTTGGAGCATGCTTGGATAACGTGATAGACCACCTTATCTTTGCACATACTTTTGAATTATTTGTCCTTATTTGGAATTCTGGTGAGACATAGACTCACAAGATATAAAAAGGCACCAGCAATTAAAAGTCCGCCATAAAAAATACCTAGTAGGTACGTCAGTGACACCTGATAAATAACATTTTACTCAGACGGTTCGATTCAATTCAGTCTTCAATAAACCAAGAAAAAGGTCCTACAACCTGATAAACTATAATTAATTTTCAATTTTATTTTTGATTGTATGCCGATTACTACTACTAGACCACTTTAAAAAGTATAATTAATTAGTATATGTTGGCTATACTTTGACACGCATACCGATTATGTAAACAGAAGCAGCAAGTCACCATAGCAACTAAGGACCAGTATTTAATCCAATTATAACTGAATTCAACTTTAAATTAATGGAAGCTTTTCTAGAGAATTATGGTTGTGATGAGAATATTCTTTTTCGTTTTCTTTTATGAATAAATAATTTATCGACAAATTGATGAAGTTACATATATATTCACCCGTACAATCAACTTTTATTTACGCATACACCCAACATATTTAATTTTAACATACTAATTATACATATAAGTATGTAAGACTATCCGTACAAAGTTAAACATTAGTGGATACTTGAACAATCACACATTCGATTTTTTTTTAAATATATTATAGCTGAACCGTTTAAAACTTAGTGAAATAAAGTGACTTCAAGGTAGATAAGCAACAAAAATGCCAAAGGTTTATTCCACAAACCTGAATAATTCGTTTAGTGATGTAACTTTTGTAAGAAGCAATCTTGAAAATAAACTACCTTATATGGATGTTGAATTTTGAAGTTATTTATTCAATTAACACTTGTCCAGTAGAAGTTGATTATTCAAGTGTTTGTTCGTAGGGATTTGGTTGATTGGTTACAGGATTTCATCGTGAGCTGATATTAGTTAGAGAACCATTGGAAAACCTGGGAGTACTGGACAGCTGTTTCCTCTGTCCTAGTTTGGGACTCTTCATCGATACGAACCCATCGGGATTCAAACCCAGGACCTTCTGGTTACAAGGCTAGCGAGCTGGTAGATCATTAAGCCACTGGGACCTGATCCAGTGGCCCATGAATTCTAACTTCTGCCAAGTCACGACATAGAGCGACCCCTAGCCAATGTCTTCGGTGAGTATTTGTCCTCACACACGACCTGCTGCACCCCACTGGTCACGACGAACAATGTTTCACTTTACCAGGAGATTTCATTAAACGGGTATTTTAGTGAACATAAGATGACTAAACGACTATTATATCTCCTAATACATAATAACAAAACTAGGTATAATCATTACCTGAAGATGAGGGAAAAACCATTGTACATAAGTGTGCTGGTATCAGATTTAAAAAAACGTGATGCTGGATTCAGTACTGTTGAAGATTATGCTTACATTTTCCAGAAGAAAACGTCTTGAATTTATTTTCTATTATCACATAAACTTTAAAACCTACAGTGCTGTTACCTAACTAGCTACTAGTAGCTGAATTCCTGAAAGGAGTTGGAAGCGACAACACGTTTACTGCATGTGATAACTTGTTGTAACTGAGCTGTTTAACGTAGATCCAAGCAACTGAGTTTACCATAAATAAATGAAGTCTACCAACCACCCTACATATTATATATACGCTGCTTCAAAATACCACACTTGACAATAACGTCAGACATTTAATCTTTAACTGCCATAAATTTGCACCCAGCGGAAATTAAAATTCATCATCACTGCAAACCGAGTAAAACTGAACATCTATTTCACCCTGGTTCAGATTTCATTTCACCAACTTCCATCATGTGAATTAAATGGGTCAAGTCTAGGACCATTAAGCTACATCGTTAACACTTTAATATTCCATCACTGACTTAAAATCCAATATGTCATAACTTTTACTGGTGCACAATATAGCGTCTAGACCAGATGTCCTTTGTCTCCATTTCGCATATACGCAATGTCAGTCGGTCATGAAATCTACTTTGCAATTAATCCCATTACCAAACATTTTACATCGTCCATTGTGGAAACTGTCTGAAACAAAAACCCACAGTAATGCACTAGATTATTCACACAATGACATCATATACCAAAAGCACACGTAATTAAGAATCAACCCAATAGATAACCCCCAATATAGTTAAATTTTATTTATCAATGAAATAAATAATTTCAGATTGTAAATTCGACAGAACTACTGAGAATTTCTGAAGGGATTTGCACAAATGAATGTTCCGATTAATTAGTTAATTAATTAGGGCAGCTTCCTTACAACGCACATATGATTTCCTTTAGAAAGTACATGCTTCACCGGCAAACAGAAATTTATATGCTCTGTTACTTTTAAGCAGAAACATATTTAATAGATCAAAAACCAAACCCATGGGATTTTCTCTGAGAGGGAGTTGAAGAAAAAGTTATATCTGAATATTTATTAAACAACTTACTGTGAATGAGCTAATTGATGCTGGTGTTTGGCCTCCTCTAATTCCTTAGTTCGCCTACTCTCTGCCTCTTTAGCCAATTTTAAAGCAAGATTCTGTTTAGCTTCTTGTTCCTTCCAACTTCTTGTCAGACGGCCCAAGGTAGAATCTAACTGACGCAGAAGAATATCTTTTGTTGCAGACTCTGTTGTCAAAGAGTTAACTAAAGCTGTTTTACGATCCAATTCAGCTGAAAGTTCATCAATTGATGACTGTTTTTCTAACAAACATTTTTCAAGCTTCCTGATCTAGAAAATAATAAAATATCCAGCATAAAATATAAACCTTTCATCAAAGTCAGTTTTAATACACTAGCTACACTAAATAAAATCCAAATATTAGTTGGTGTCATTTCACATACTAATGACACAGATTTGGTTACAAATCTACAGTATTTTAAAAACCACTGGCATATTATTTGTCCTTATTTTGGGACATTTCTAAGCTGTCTGCATTGTCTGCTTCCAGAGGGATTGAACTTAGAACTGTCAGGTTACCACGTAAACAAGTTACTATTCAGCCAATGGGTTGAAATACACTAAAAAATCACTTTTGATATTTATTAACTTATAGTAGAGTGCTACCGTCATTTACAGCCAAAAATAAGTCTCTTTTATCATACTCGAACTGATAGGTTTAGCCAATAGTTACTTAAAATTAAAACTTCTCAATATCCATTTCAAGACCACTCACTAAAGAACAGTAGGTTAATTTTAATATTTCAGATTTGTAAGAGAAGCACTAACTTGTAACAAAATACTCTGAAGCCGGACAAATCCTCATAAATTCAGTATATAGTTAAAAATTTGATTGTGTAGTGTTTCTCGAAAGAGTCACTGGAGAGAGATATAGAAAGAACATTACAATTACTAAATCATTCAAAGGTGATCGTTGATTTTACTAGTTTGACCATGGAGTGATATCAGTTAGAAAACCATTCAAAATCAGGGAGTACTGGACAGCTGTTTCATCCTAGTTTGGGAATCATTGGCAGCATTCACCCTCTGAGGTTTGAACCCAGGACGTTTCGGTTACAAGGCAAGCTGGCTCGTATGCCATTCAGCCACCGAGACCCGACCACTAACCAATGTCATCGGTGGGAAATCTATTCTCACACTTGACTGTCTGAACCTCACTGGTCACGACTTCTCACTAGAACTCCACGAAACTCCGTCCTGTAGCAAGTCACTAGCGAGCATCCGATTAATTTTCAAGAGTTGGTTTTTAAAGATTAAATTTGTTTTTACGAGTTTGACCATGGAGTGATATCAGTTAGAAAACCATTGAAAACCAGGGAGTACTGGACAGCTGTTTCATCTTAGTTGATGTGTTTACTAAAATTGAATGAAAAGGATGAGTTTTTAAAATGTGCTCGATATTTTGGCGGCTTTGTTCAAAGTAGGCCTGCTTTTTCACCATAATAGTAAATGTTTCTCAATAAGCATATTAGGCTGAATTCTGAATAACAATATTTAATAGACTGGAAAGATAGTAAATAACAATAGAATAGAAGTATATTGAGATAAAAAGGCAGTCTGATGCATAGATATTCACTGATCACATTTTTATTTAAGAGGGTTTGTATAGATAGTCATCGATTTAAAAAATGTGATGGCCTTTGTCTTCAATCTATCTTACAGTTACTGAAAAATATACAGACAAGCATTAGGTTTTGCTCATACTTAAAACTGTTCCACTAGAAGGCGTGTCCTTAGTCTAATTCTATTATACAAATAGTAAAATAGAAAAATATTCAAATTAAGATATTGCCACAAACTGATATCAGTCAAAGGATAGTTGTAAACCAGTGAACCCTGAATTCAAACTCATATGCAGAATAGTAATCAACCTTACCAAATAAATTGAAAGTTCTGATTTCAACGCCTGAACGGTCATGGATATGAACCACTGAAGAGTTCATGACTAAAACAAAACAGTTGTTCATAGCTTCCTGGTCTCGAAGATTTATTTAACTGGTGGCGGTTTGTAACGAAATCTAGTGAATTCCATATAAATTTAATTGATGGGTGGTGACTAGCAGTGGAATTCAGGATAACGCGCATTTTGTCCTATTTGGAACCCATCATCTGGATGTACCTGCATTTCTCAGTGAGTGATGATTCTCCCACCGAGGCTCGAACTTAGTACCCATAGTTCCAAACGCCAAAGCGTTATCCACTAGACCACTTGGGCCAAGAGAGCCACCTCTTGTGCAACGGGTCACGTTAATTTAGTTGAATTTTAGATTTTCCCGTCTACTGATTGGACCGAAGTGCTCAATCTAAGGCTGACATGTCGGCTTCCTTATAAACCCAACACCTTATTATTATTATTGCTCCCTTGGGTTCCTAGTGGAACATAGGGCTTCAACTGCACGTCTCCACTTGCTTCTGTCTTCTGCTGTACTTTTCGCCTGCATCCATGTTAGTCAATATTCTTTCAACTCCTCTTCACACGATCTCCTCCATGTCACCCTTGCACTGACGCCCCACACGCCGCTTCCCTTTCGGGTTCCACTCGAGGGCTTGACGCGCAATGTCACCCAGCGGTCTCCTCAGCCACGAGTGTCCGATCCATCTCCACTTTCTCCTGCATATTTGTTGGTTGGCGATTGGTTCTTGTTTTGTTTGTTCCCATAGTTTCTTGTTGGTGATTCTTTCCGGCCATCTGATCTTCAGTATAGAGCAAAGACAGTTGTTAATAAAGGTCTGCAATCTTTTGGAAATATTCTTTGTGACCCATCCGTCAAGTTTCTGATCCGTATGGAACAGCTGACTGACTTGACGTTTGTATTGAAAATCCGAATTTTGTTGTTGATTCTGAGTGACGAAGATTTCCAGATTGATTTCAGATTGATGATGTTGATGTGTTTCTCGCTCGCCTTCCCGATTCTTGCTCGATTTGACATCCTCGTCCGTTCCGACTGTGTGTAGTTGAGACAATGCTCCCTAGATAAGTGAGTGAATGAAGTAACCTCTTTCAAATTCCTCCCGTTGATGGTGATTGGGGCTAGATGTTTCTGCTGTTGTTGGTTGGTTATTTTCATAACCTCCGTCTTGTCTATGTTCATCTGGAGTCCTGTCTTTGCTGGCTGCTTCTTCGACCAGTTTGTCGGTTTTCGTTCGCTTTTAAGTCTTCGATTGTGTGTGACATCAAACATAAATCATCCACGCGCGAAATACAGTTCTTGTAGGTTCTTCACGTCGGTCGGTCCAGGATATCGCTGTCTTCTCGTTTCTCACTGTTTGACGCATAATCCAGTCAATACGCCACAATTGGGTATATCATCGGTGATAATAAGCACCCTTGTCTGACTCCTGTGTTTACTCCAAACGCCTCACTGAGTTTTCCGTTGTGGATCACTTGACATGTTCCGTTGTCGTACAGCTGTTGAATAAGGTTGGATAAACCCAACACCTTAGTGGACAAATATTTGTTGGATAAACAGTTTCGTTTAATTCATTATAGTCACTTCTTGTATATACTATATACTGTTTCCTGCTGCTTATATCCGCACATGGTAAACTTTTAACACCATGACAAATTTTTCCTTATTGTACTGCCCAGAAATGCGGCGACTTCTAATCAATTTACTGCATTCTAAATTGACTCAACTTTTTTGTTTGTTTGGTGACATCATGGTGTACTCTTGCTTGTCTATAATTCCCTATTTTGTCCCTTAACACAGCTATTATACATGAGACTAAAATCAGGTTCCAATAATTAATTTAATTTGAAATGGATAACGAATTCAAATTAATTCCTCCACAACTTACCTGGTCATTTGCTTGCTTTAGTTCTGCACTTAGTTTATCAGCCTTCTGTGCATAGTCACGCAAATTTCGATCGTTGCGCAAATAATATTCCACTGGATCCAGCGATAGAGCAGTAGTAGGCATGACACCTTTAACTATCGTAGATATGTTTTCATTTTCCGACACAGTATATCCATTTTGATTTTTGTGAGAATGATAATTTACAAGTACAGCGTTATTTATGTCAGAATGAAGCGGATTAACAATTCCCAATTGCTTAGAATCACCGTCTAATGGATTTTGCTGAGATGAGTTACCTTGGACTACACTTCTGTCAAAATGCTGTTGAGGTTGAGGAAGCGGGTGAAAATTATTACACAGAATGCCTTCATTCCTAGAAAAAATAAAAATACAGATTTACAAAGTAATTAAATTAATAAAAATTTTGGCAACACTCAGTAATCCAATGGAAAAAGCATTACCAACAGAATAAATCTCGAATATATATATATATATATATATATATATATATTGATTTGCAGATTAAGCACGTCTGTCAAAGAGAAGCTTAAAGCCATAAACTTTCACATCAGTTTTTTCAAAAAGACCTCTGTTGACAAAGTGCATCAAACACGAATAACGAATTACAGCCACATCAGTGTGAGTATACAAATTTACCTTCTCCCGCATAATTATTTATAGGTTCCATACATCAAAGAGGTTTTCCCTACACTTCTTTGAATGTGTCTAAGTTAGGCCCAAAATGAGTATTAAAGTCAGTAAATAGTGCCATCTCGTCTGATTAAGTTATCACTGAACACTATATTGGAATGAAAGAAGCTTTCGCGGTTACATATTGAGTACTAAGTAATCTGCCTAAAACATGCATTTATGCATCTTAGATTAAACTACAATTATGGGAGATAAAAACAGTAAACTTAATCCATCCGTTCAAAAAAGCATTTTCAACGCCTTTATTTGTCTTGGTTTTCTGTAAAGTTGACACAAACTTAGTCGTCTCATATATTTCCTCCACTCTCTTATTCCCTTGCAAAATACCTTAATTAATGGTACTTGAGTTACTTAATCCACTGAAATAATGCAAAGCACTTCAGTATTGTGCTTTAATGTTTATATCTGTATTTACAATAATTACATGAGGGTAGAGGCAAACAACAGGCTAAAGAAATCTCTAGTTTAATCTATGTAAAAAAAGCTCATTATGTTTTCAACCATCTACTATTTCACAGGCTAGTGTGACATTATTTCTCAGTACAATATTGTACAAGATTTGAAATTTTCATAAGATAGTAAACAGTCGAATGCTTAGAATTCTAGGAAACTTTGCATAAAATCCGTTAAATGAGGCGGAATTGGGCGACAACATCAGTTCTTATCCACATTTCACTTCTTCTGTGAGAAAAGAAGTTGTAGACTCTGGAGTCAAATCAGATGTTAGCAACATATATGCATCGGAACCATGACTACTAACCCGGTTTACTAATCTCTAGAATAGGTTAAAGATTCCTTAATCGAGATTCATTATTTGCTCATATGTATGATGAAGAATTCCAAAGCACTAAGTTACCCTTTCTTTAAAAATACTCATAATTTATCTAATAAAATATATTTTTTCATGGTTCACTTTGCAAACTATTCAGTTAAATTTTAGCCCTAACTATGCGTACTTCAGTCAGTACTTGAATTCATTTGCATCAAATATATACCAACTACTTAATTCAATCAGTAGGAAAGCCCAAATTGAATTAGGTAATAACCGATGCCTGCTGCACAATAGGTGGAGTCTGAAACTATGGGTATTGGGTTCGAGCCTCAGTAGAGACATTAACACTATTCACTGGGGAATACAGGCACATCCCAATGAAGAGTCCGAAATAGGAAGAAATATGCATCCTAGATTTCACTGCTAGTCACCATTCACCAAATTACATGTTAACTACATCCAAAATATAATTTATATGATTTCAATTAGATTATGCTAATCTTTACTTAAGCATAAAAATAAATTACTTTATCTTGGATAACAGCTCAGAAGTCCTCTTCAATAAGGGATCCAGATCAGCGAAACACTGTTCAGTTTTAGATGTATGAACCCTGAAAGTTATTTATTAATTTCACTTACATTAGAAGAGAATTCCACAGTACGGGTATATGGAATTTTTGATTATGTAATTCAGCAGCGAAGCAGTCGAATATACAGAGATTTTGAAGAGTTTCTGAATATTTTCTTAGTTGTGGTATTTAACCAGTTAAGGCTGAAATATAGAAGACTCTTTTATAAAACAGTTTATACTTCGAATAAAGCAAGAACAACGGTTTTTGCAAAATAAAATGGTATCATCATTTATTTCGTTGGGTTCTCATCAGCTGCTTGCAGGCCAAAATCACTATTAAATGTATCTACATGCTTTCACAGAGTTCATTTTTAAAACAAAAATCAACCAATCAGTATATGCATACAGTAATAATATCTATATATGTAATATTAAACACTATTCCGAACAATAATAATCATACACAATGGAAACTTTCAGCATTACATATTCAGGTGAAACAGAGATGAAAATATCCGTTTACCAAAGCAAAGAAGACTTATAACTGTCTCTTTGTGAACGCACAAACCAGGTTTCAGGCTCTTGATGGAGATGGAGTCAGCAAACTTAAGGAGAATTGCATTCTTTTACTAAATGATAATTCTGAACCATCTTGCCACGTCCCCTTAATGACCTGTGTCAAAGAAATACCTAACGATGCCACTGTTTTAAGCATTTGCTCCCTTTAGACATGATTTTTGGTACATGTTTAGAAAATCGTAGGTTTGTCCTTCTTTCTGTTCTTTCAATGTAACTGCTGTCAAAGATAGATGTAAATTTGTATATAGAGTTGGAGTTAACATGAGAAGGATATCTATCGATTTATGATTGCACCAAAGAGCAAGCCGTTCGATAGACGGAAACGAGCTTAGCTGCATGATAGGCTCTGCCTAGTGACGCCCTTAATTTTCCGTTGACAACTGCTGTAATATTTTCACCTTTATAATTAAGTTGAATGTAGATGGGCTTTTTCTCCACAGTGATTTGCTTGACATATGAGACTTCAGATCTTCCGTACTTGTTAATGAACCTTTGAGGATAACCGTTGCTTTTCAACATCTGTTCGAGAAGCATGAATTCTTCCTCTAATTTTTCTGTAGAGAATAATCTCCTAGCTTAGTAAGTTAGGGTCTTGACTAATTACCACTGGATTTACAGTTTAGGCAGAAAAACTGAAAATTCAGCCGGAAAGAAAATCTGATGCAGATAGACATTTCAAGACTGAAAATATATTAAACAGACTGTTCTCTGGTGCTAGAATTTAAATCAATTCAATACTTTTTCCTCAACAAAAATTATTTAGGCAGGATGGGAAGTGTTTTATTAAGAACAAATCTTACTGAACAACTCCAATGGAATATACATTAGAAACCTCAGTAAAAGGTCTTTTCAAAGCTACTTCGTATCTTCAGATATTCAGTATAATCGCTGAAATCTTGAAGGCATGATTTGGCAGAAAATAATGGTGACTGTATTACTCCAAACTGTGTTTTATACAGTATGGAAAAAGCATTGTGCTAATCGCTGTGTACCTCTTTGTGTTCCATCCCTCCCGTTGCAGATTCGGATCACAGGATTACTGCTGGAACAAACTGCCATTAACTTTACAAGAGGATCTGGTTCTTCAACAGAGTAAATTATGGCATGCTAACAAACGTACTGCTAACTGACTGATATCTACCAGTAAAACCTAAACACTGCCCAGAAGTGAAAATGTATCCTTACATTTTAGCATCATGTTCAAGTAGCATCTCTAAACTGATATTTCTTTCTCTCTTCACCTAACTCTTTGAACCTAACACAAGAAAAGAATCAGAGGAATCTATTGCATTTACCCTACGCCTTGTTATAGGCTAGAGGCGATTTTCATAATCTCAAATACAGTTGGAGTATACACTCCATCCAGCTTGATTTTATATGGTAAGTAAAATAGGTGAAGCCGTTGGTCAGCTAAACTGCCTCTCAAAATGTTTTCCCAAAATCTCAGATGTCTCCTTTGTTATGTTGCTGAAGTTGCATCCTTCTCGGAGATTATTTCATTTACCATGGCTATCTCAATACCTATTTTCCTAATTAACTGGTGCATACAGATACCTTTTTCGATTTTTGGCTTTCACAGTCTATCACTGTCTACGATCATGGCAGAGGATGTTGGTAAGCCTACCTTTGAGTGGTTTCTGCTACCCACTATACTGGAGCCTATCATTTCAGAGATAAGGCTAGAGGAATTAAAAGAAATTGGGTTGTGATGTCAGGCCTCCTCAGGATGAACATAGTTTTCACTCAGATATGTGTTCAGGTATCTCCTAACTAGGCAGATTTCTTGTGATGATATAAAAACTGGACAGTTGAAGATTCAACAACTGCTTGTCTTTCATATGTTTGTAGTCACAGACCTTCAATCCCATAGACGTATGGGTGACTGAAATCAAGTTAGGTGTTACAGAAGGGGAGACAGCCTTGTATTAACTTCAAATAAATTATAGCTGTACCGTCTATTTGTGTTCTCATCGGCTTCGTGCAGGTGATCACTGGATGGGACGATGTCTTTTCTGCCGTCTAAAATCAGTGCTGACTAAAAACAAATTGTAAGATGAATACCATTGTTGATTTATCAGTATGGGCTTCTATAAATACGTGCTACCTGAGTCCTAAGATAGGCTGCTAAAATGATTCTATCTTCTACTTTTCATTTTTAACTGTAAATTAGACAGCCTCTGATTAAATGTGATATATATATATATATCTTTAATCAGCTGGTTTAGGAGTCGATATATTGAAGAATCATCATGGAGTATTTCAATAAACCTACTTCTCACCCATAGGTATATAAGTGACGATCAGATATCTGAAAGCAACCAGCTAGTAACTCAGGCCAGCACAGACAGACTGTTTCAAAAACTTTCGAATGACTGGTAAAGATAAGGATCAAAGAAGTGGCATGAAGGCGTTGGAAATAAAAGAAGATACTCCACACTTAAGAATAATGAAAACAAAGTAAAGGTAATGATTGACGTGACTGAACATATGAATGATGTCTTACCAGGTTAGGTGGATTGTGAGGGTTTAAAATAAAAATGATTTTTCCGTCGAATTGTCTTTCATGTTTAATGTAGGCACTAAGACACTGCTTTAATCAAATTATATAATTGCCTTGGGGTATCCTTTCACGAGACTTCCCTTTCAGTTCTGATCCAGTAGACAGCAGAGAAATCTCAGGAAGGAAGACTACATTCCATCCGATGCCTTACCAGGCTGTTTATAGAGGGTGTATACAACTACCAATCTCTACTCTTCTCCACCAACAGTGTGAGGATGCAAGGCTGGTGAGTCTCGTTATTTCTCTGCGACTATGTCATCGATCACACTCTGGAGTTAGCCATGAAAATTCTTAGAAGTGGTGGTTTAGATCTACTACGTGGAGGGAGGATTTTTGTACTTAGGGGTTCAGACAATGTCGTATTGATGTTGAATAACACACAGGCTGTCCATATATCACTTAATTACTGGTTACTTAGTGTCTGTAATTGTGGTAATTGCTTCGTCTCATATAAGTGAAAAGTACTGTTGGAGGACCAACAAGAACCAGTACCTGCACTTGATAAACTTGGTGCACCTAGGATAGAATAACCCATGGGTTATGCCTTGTATTACCTTTCGAAAATGTTTGGCAGAAGAACAAAGCAATTCTGGTTAATTTCTTACATGGCTTGTTAGGTGATCTGAAAAAATCTCATAAACAAATCTACACCAAAAAGGCAGAAATTTTTGAAAACTTATCGTCACATATTTATTCAAGGTGACGTAAAAAAGAAAAGTCAGATTTCAAAAACATCAGATAAGTTAAATGAATTTTTAGAAACTGTATCAGACGTAAATATGAGCATTATGATAACATGATAAAACTGAATTAAGACGCCAGAAAAAGTTTGAAGGAAATTCTGAGGCAACATAATGGAGAAGCTTTGGCGGAGTGTGTCATTTTTCTCTGAATCCAGAAAACTTCCTTAAAACTCCGTGAACCTACCCTGAACGGTAAGACGTGCTTTTTCCTCTCTAACCGGAAATATCCAATTTTGTGAATTATTCGTTTGGGAAACCTGATCTTCCTATCCGGCGAATTTTTATTCAACCATTTCTTCCTCACCGAGCCTGTGTGTGGTACTTCCCGCTGTCTCGAACTACTGCCAAAGCTTCAGGTGCTACTTCTGTAGCAACACCCTCCTCACTCTTTCAAATATACAGGACTTGTGGGTCTGTTACGTGATTGCTGTGAAACCGAATAACCCGAAAGTTACAGGTAAAGTCTAAAGCTTTTACTTAAATACTTTATCCTTCTTTTCTGTGCTCTCTATTGTCTTTTGCTGTAAGTCTATTGGACAAAATAACAGTCTCTTATTATTTAATCACCAGTATTAATTTAGGAGTAAAATGACAATAGATTCTCAACCTAAAATAAGTAATGGGACATCATACTCTGTAGTTACCAGGGCTTCAGCCAAACTAGGCAAACAGGAGAAGGTGATGGACTCACGCATACCGGTCCTGAAGACCAGGGCTAATATTCCCAGCTCGTACAGATTACCCATGTCGCCACAGTCCTACAGTGAAGCTGTGCAAAGTCAGCCAAGTGGATGTGGCTCCACCCCTGTTAACACGACTAGGTTAACAGATCCGAGTGGGAAAATTGCACTAAGTGAGAACTTCATAACACCCATCCCCATGGTAGACCATGAAACAAATAGGAAGGCCAAAAAGAAACGTTCACGACGTCGCAAGACGACAAGAACGCTCCCCAAGAAGACAGACGACTGCAAGGTCTGTGCTTCTGTTGTCGAACAAGCAGACTCTGCTTTCGAATGTAACTTTTGCAACCGATGGGTGCATTGCAGATGCGACAGTGGGGTACCAAAAGCATATTATGACTTTATGCGTAAAAACCCATGCCAATGGTTCTGGTACATATGCCCGAGTTGCCGTCCTGATGTAGCCTCGCGTAGTCCTTTGAAAACTAAAGATGGCACAGAAGTAGCGGGGAAAAAGGTGAAAAGCTCGACCCCCACCAATCCGGAAGTTAGTACAAACGCGCGTAAACCGGGGATACCAAAATCCTCACCGGTTAAACTTGTAACTCTTGCCATAACCGCTCCAGACACAGAGGCTGGAGAACCACGGGTTTCCGTCGTTGGAAAAAGACCCCAACCGTCTATCAGTAATGCTGGCTATAGCACTGAGACACATAAAAATACCCAGTCGCACCAGTCAAACCAAAACGGTCTTAAAGGTGATCACAAACGTGCGAGGACCGAGCCCAAGCCCACGGTTAGCAGATCAAATTGTGTAATCCTCTTTAATGTACCAGACTGTAGCAGTAGTCTGCTGAAAGATAGGGCCCTATTTGATCAGGAACAGTGGTCCATCTTGAGTAGCACACTGGGTTTGGACATCCAACCAGTAAATCTATGCAGATTGTATAGGGGCACTGCTGCACCTGAAGGCAAACCATCCCCACTGAGGGTAACATTGGGCTCTACCGAGGATGTTGAAAAAGTGTTACTGGCTTCTCAAGTCCTTTCTATAGGGAGGGCCTGTAACATACGTGTTAAGCCAGACAGGCCGTGGAAGGAAAGACAAATGGCGAGGGAGTCGCCAGAGCTCATTCCTTCTGCCTCCATGGTTGTGCATGGCATTCCCGAACTGGTAACTGGGAACGCCTGCGAAAAGCATTGTCATGATGTACAACAATGGAGATGGTTAGCATCCCAGATGGCCCTGGGAAGTTCAGGGGCTGTCTCTATTTATAGACTGCCTCGACCCACTCATCTTATGTCAATTAACTCGCCACGTCTGTTAGCTGTCAAGTTCAGCTCCCAAGACCAGTTGAATACCGCTCTCCATAGATGGTACGAGACCAAGGACAAGGTCAGCAAACACATTCGCTGCTGCGAGAGCCGGCCTCGCACTCAAAGGAGAGAACAAAGCGTAGTAAAAGAAAATCCTCAACCCCTAGTCACACTACAGCGGTGCAGCACGGACGATGATAGCCAGTGTCATCCGAGTGCTCCAACTGAACTAGAAGAAAAAAACGCCAACAGGCCGGTTCCTGGGGAATCGGCCAACTAGTTCGTAGGATAACTCCTCAACCGATAGCCAATATCAAGTCAACTACCCCCCAATACGGGGAAGTGGTGAGACTGACTACCAGTTGCCTGTATAGTAATGTGAGAGGGCTAAGAGGCAAAATAGCTGAACTTAGACACCTACAATCACAACTAAACTCCAAAATCATAATACTGACGGAAACCTGGCTAACCCCTACGGTGGCAGACAGCGAAGTCAGTATAAATGATATGGTCCTAGTCAGGCGAGATAGGGACCTGAAAGAAGGAGGTGGAGTCGCCATATACGTCGACAAACAGCTCAGATGTGTTCACGCGACGGACCCTCCCCTCACAGAGCTCCCTGACTCCATATGGTGCCACTTCACCGTTGGGTACTGCAAATATCTAGTGGGCAGCATTTATCGATCACCTTCATGTGGAGCAGACCACAACCAGGTACTGCTAAATACAATCTCAGCAACTCAAGACATGGGTTATGATCAAATTGTCATAGCTGGTGACTTCAATGCCCCATCTCTTAACTTGGTGTCGGGAAAAGCCCATGATAGATTTGATCGAAATCTGCTGCATACCATCAGGAAGGCTGGATTCACTGAAAATGTCAAGATGGATACTAGATGGGGCCCTGATGGGAAGTCTTCTAGACTGGATTACGTGCTCACTAGTGACCAGCTACTAGTGGAAAACGTTCAGATCACGACTCCCATAGGTAGTAGTGACCACGCGGTCATAGTATTCGACATAGTCCTCCGCGAGCGCTTACAGTGGGACAATACACAGCCCTATCTGTGTTATAACAAAGCCAACTACACCAAAATGCGAAGACTTCTGTCTGAAGCAAATTGGCCTAAAAAATGGACAGAGCTAACAGTAGAAGAACACTGGAGAGTGGTAAAGGAGATCATTCACCAGGCGGTCTCAGACACTGTTCCTTTAGTCTCACCAAAAGCTAGGAAGCAACGATCATGGCTGAAAAGGGGGACACAACGCCTTCTGCAGGCAAAGCGAAAAGCCTGGTTCGCGTGGCGACGATCGAAGAGTCAACCCGAATATGAAGTGTACCTTGAACTCAGGAATCGATGTAACATACGAGTCCGGAGCGATAGAAGGACATTTCAGGGAGACCTCGCCAATAAGCTTCTCGTGAACCCCAAAAGCCTATACAGGTTTATGGCCGAAAGAAAACCGACCAACCAGGGAGCATGCAATCTAGTGGGTTCTGATGGGAAATCTCTTACTAGTCTTGAAATGGCAGAGACATTCAGCCTAGCCTTTCACAGGCAACTAAATAGTAACGAGGATATTACCCCTACAGAACATCCAGATTACATCGCAAAACCAACACACGAAAACCTGCTGGGGACATTTCAAATTACCCCGGCTATGGTACTTGCAAAATTGGGAAGGTTGGCTTCGGGAAAGTCTCCAGGTTGTGATGGCATCAGACCATCTGTCCTGAAGCAGTGTTCAGAAAGTCTCTGTCAACCCCTAAGTGATCTGTTCCAACACTCCCTTGATGTAGGGAAACTTCCATGTGAATGGAAACGTGCAATCCTATCCCCTATCTTCAAGGGTGGTGACCGGCAGAATGTGACCAGTTACAGACCAGTTGCTCTACTTCCAGTGGTATCGAAGATATTGGAAAGTCTCATTGACGACCACATGAGAAAATACTTCGATGGGACTAACCTTCTTCACGAAGCACAGCACGGTTTCAGGAGGGGAAGATCCTGCGTGACGAATCTTCTACTAGCCTGGAACGATTGGACACTATCCTGGGACAAAAAGGTACCAGCCCACGTGATCTTTCTCGACTTTGCGAAAGCATTCGACACAGTTCACCATGGTCTGCTCCTTCACAAAATAGGCAAGGCGGGAGTTTCTGGAGCACTTCTCGCATGGCTGAAAGATTACTTAGGCGAGAGAGAATTCTGCACCAAAGTCAACCGCATCCGATCATCCTGGCACACCTCGGCATCAGGGGTTCCTCAGGGTTCTATCCTAGGGCCGTTGATGTTTTTGATTTTTATCAATGACCTGCCCCCCCAACTAAACTGCTCTGCGCTTCTTTACGCTGACGACGTAAAGATTTGGAGAGCAATAAACTCATCGGAAGACTCAGATAGATTGCAGGCTGACCTGCAAACTCTGGGAAATTGGGCTTTGGCTAACGGAATGCCTTTCAATCTAAAGAAGTGCAAAGTAGTGCAGCTTCATTCCGGCAGGTCACAGAGTGTAAATTACACCCTTGGTGGCCAGAACTTGAGTTGTGTTCCATCAGAGCGTGATCTAGGTCTTATTCTAACAGAAAAGCTAGACACCAGTGGAAATTACTCGAGGGACGTCGCCAAAGCCTACGCAACATTACACTTTATGCACAGGCAGCTGGGAGCTCTCACTCCCGAACTGTTCTTAAGGCTATACAAGGCATATGTGAGGCCACACCTTGAGGTGCATAATATCATTGCACCTCCGCTACTCAAAAGGGATGCTAACATTCTAGAAAGTGTCCAGAGACGAGCGACAAAATGGGTGATCGGCCTCCGCAACAAATCATATGAGGAAAGACTAAAGAAATTAGGTCTTTTCACACTTAGTTACCGTAGGCACAGGGGAGACCTCATCACCGTCTACAAGATCCTAAATGACCAGGCCCACCCAAATAAAAGCATCCTGCCATTAAGCGATTATAGGCTTCCACGAGGTAACCCGCTAAGGATAGCACACCAGAGACCAAAGACTCGAGTGCGATCACATTTCTTTTCGCTTCGTGTTTGCCGTCTCTGGAACGCTTTACCGGCGGCCGTGACTACAGCGCCATCTCTGGAGATTTTTAAGCGGAAGCTAGACAATCATGCAGAAATGCAAGGTTTGTGTCTCAATGGCTTATCCTCATAAAATTTGAAACCACACTGTCAATGGATAAGCGTACAAACTAAATCCCCACGACCTATTCTGCCTTCTCTCACTCTATCTTTTCCTTAGGTCACCTTTATTATTCCACTTATCTCAACCTATATTATCTACACTACAACCTATTATTATTATTATTATATTATTACTATTCTGCTTTTATGACTACACCGAATGACCAACGGGAGTTAGGTCAAACTCCATTCACGGCAGCAATACAGTCCTAACATACTGCATACTACAAACCACATCTCGACCAATCCCCGCACCACTCCTCCTGGAGTCTACCAGAGCTAAAGCAGTCGAGTGTCGGGACTTACTACGCAGAAGCTCACCGAAGATCTGGAACCTCTACCTCACAATCAAGAAGCGAGCTCAAAGAAATCACTGGTTTATACTAGCTCGTAATCAGGATATTGGATATATTGGATATACCCCCCAAAAAACCTCTAAATTTAACCCGATTTACTCTAAACAAACTCCAAATACTCAGAATTCGCCTTTTGATAGCCCAAACATTTTTATCTGGATATGCCAGCTAGCTCCTTTTTTGGATCCCCTGCAAATATTTTAGAGTAAAAACTTCGCGTACATTGAAGAAAGTGGGATAGTTGTCTGCAGTCTCCTTCAAAGTGTCTGCACTGTGCCGGAAGTTTGCCCCCACCCCAATCTAATGTGGAGTTTAATCAATATCTTCCAGATAGCATTGATTTCGGGCTCACTGCTGAGTGTTTAGGGGTAGGCTTAGGGGCCTTGTCTCACGTTCTGCAATGCGCTCGTATACGATTAAACTACATCACTCCTCTAGGGTTTAACACAAACTCGAACTTGATCGGCACTTTCGAAGTACATCCAAGCGAAACGTTCTTTTACGAAAATGAAAACCCCAGGAAGTCCTGATATTTTTATTAAAAATTTAAAACTTGGGGAGCGAAAAAGACTTACTCTATTTAAAAAGCAGACATGACCTTCAGCAAAGTACACCGTGAAAGAAAATGATCAATCAAACGACCCTGAACAATTGTTTGGATTAAATAATCCAGATTCATAGAGAAATTCTTCACCAAGGCTCAGATGTGTTTGTACCGATTATCCAGCAATTATTCAGACGAACTATGGGAGTTATGTGACGTCCAATACGGGACATAATATACAATATCTAATGCCGCCTTTTATCATCAATCCAATATCATTTTCACGAGGTGGTATAAACCAATTTGATTTCTTTGTGCTCGCCTATTGATTGTGAGGTATAGGTTCCTGATCTTCGGTAAACTTCTGCATAGCTCGTCCCACCACTCCACTGTCGTAGCATTGGTTAACTCCAAAAGGAGAAGTTGTCAATGGAGTTGAAGATTGAACGATCAATTCATGGTTGTTTGCTCAAAATCAACTTCTCCAGTTTTCGCGGAGGCATCAATACGACAGTCATCGTCTCATCGGTCGCTGTTCAGAAAGAAGAGAGAAACATCGCCAGAAGTAATCTCGTGATTTATTATTGTAATATTTGTTTTCAGAACTTAGTTCACTTATTCTTTTTATATGTTGGTGTAACAATAAACAAATCTAAAGCGGCAGATCAGTGTTTTGGTTTTTGCGTCCGTTATAACTAAGCGTTTCTGAAATCTTCTAAGAACAGCGTGGGCCCGAGCGTAGCGAGAGCTGGGCATTAACGGTTTATGGGACGTGACTGACAGTTTCTGACGATGGAAACAGATTTGGCGGATTCAAACAGTTGGTGAAAGTTTGGATAGTCGCCGTTCATTTTTCCTGGTGCCGGTCAAGTCCTCTTTGAACAAGCAATATCTGGAACTCTTTTGGAATTGGGTCAAGTTCAACAATGCCTGGGTCAAAGAAGGGACAGAGTGTCTTGGATGCAAACAGGAAAGTAAGTCATGGTGACTTGTCTGTTAATTGTAACGATGTGTCTGATGTTAAGTATGACATGGTTGATGTTACTGTTTCGCCGTTCAGGGATAATAGGAACATCAAACTCCCTAAATTTGAACCACGATGTTTTGATGGAAACCCGGCTGATTATTTACAATTTGTAAAGGAGTTTGAGATCATGTTGAGTGGTTTTTTATTAAATGATGAATTGAAGTTAATGTATTTGATGAGATATTGCACTGGAGATGCTTCAAGAGCTATACAGTGCTGTAAGTTTATGAAGCCAAAGGAGAGCTACGATGAGGCTATGAGCATATTACGTCAAAGGTTTGGAAGACCTTCGATGATTGCAGGGAAATTATTCGAGGCTGTTAAGGGTAATGGTGGTCAATTACAGGATGACTCCCAGGCACTCACTGAGATTTTAGATAATTTGCTAATTTACAAGAATGGAATGATTTCGATGAATCGCATGAGTGACCTCAACTCGAGTTTTATACTAGAAGTAATAGCAAGACGTCTACCTACTCGACTGCAAAGGAAGTGGGTGAAGATGAGCTCCCTTACGGAGGATGAGGGTATCGAGCCAAAGTTTGATGATATCCTGAAACTGGTGAAAGATAGCGTCAATCAATCTATGAGCAAATTTTTCAATTTTTCCGATCTCACCCCTAAAATAGAGCAGTCTGAGGGTAAAACGCACACATTGATGAAGAAGTAGGCATCAGAGAGGTGGTGTCAGCAAAGTCTCATAAACCGTTAATGCCCAGCTCTCGCTACGCTCGGGCCCACGCTGTTCTTAGAAGATTTCAGAAACGCTTAGTTATAACGGACGAAAAAACCAAAACACCGATCTGCCGCTTGATATTTGTTTATTGTTACACCAACATATAAAGGGAATAAGCGAACTAAGCAAACTAAGGTCTGTAAACAAATATTACAATAAAAAATCGTTATGTTACTTCTGACGATGTTTAACTTTTCTTTCTGAACAGCGACCGATGAGACGATGACTGTCGTATTGATGCCTCCGCCAAAATTGGAGAGGTTGATTTTGAGCGAACAACCAAGAATTGATCGTTCAATCTTCAACTCCATTGACACTCCCCGGCAAAATAGGGATCCAACCCTTTTTTCCTTCACGACCAATGCACGTTGACTTGGATGCCATTGCGAGAACGTGGGTCACACGGACAGAGCTGAAATGGAAAACAAACAGAAAAGCCAACACACCACAAGCATACCCACAGCACAATCTCACACATCGCTGACGACCTGCGCCTCCAGATAGAAACCTCCTCTTGACATCTTGCAACACAGTCTCCACTTCCTAGAATGACTCTTGCAGAATGCAAAGTGACCATGGCAGCACCTCACGATACTCTACGCACATCCTGTTATCTACTCATTACCAATTACCACTGCAATCGCTGGTCACTAATTCTGCCTCAGTTCTAATAGCGGTGACGCATGCGAGCCTCAGTCGTTTACACTCTTTCTCCCCGGCGTGTCGGACCGCAGCTAACAATTATCTCCGTGTGCATTTCATTCTCAGCAATAGCCTAGCCTCCCCGGCGTATATGACCCATCTGCTGTCCTTAACATCAACCAATTCATTCATGGATGTAGAAGACTCGAAACAACTTCAGAAATAATCACGACGAAAATTTTAACAAAATTACGCAATAACAACGAGATACGAAAACAACAAGTAAACACAATGAATCCAAAATACACCAATTGATATGACACACCACACGTATATACAAATAGTACAAACAACCTCGCCGATCATGTCTTGGTGGAATTCCTTTGAAGAATTGCAGGACTTACACCAGTACGCCTACAACCCTTCACAGGTTGACGATTGTAAGTTGTGGAATGTCCGGACACAAACAAGATTAACCAACAATTACATCAATTGGAACTCACACAACTATTCAACACAAACATATGTACAATCAACACATCAAATGTTGTGGATTCTGACACGACAAACTACCCTTGAAGAACCGTAGGACTTACAGCAGTACGCCTACATTCCTTCTCAGGTTGATGATCCAAGTGGAAGTCGTCCGGACACAAACAGAATTACCAACAGCTAGATGATAAATGATATCAATTCAGTATATACAATATGAACATATGTACAAAATCACACACCAAGCACAGTGGACTGCTCATTGATGCGCTACCCTTTGAAGAACTGTAGGACTTACACCAGTACGCCTACAACCCTTCTCAGGTTGACGCCCTAGGTTGGAAAATCGTCGCAGAGTTCATTTGCTAACTTCCTTCTATCAGCTATATCCTCAAATCTGAACGGCAACACGCCCATGTCATTGTATCGTAGAATATAGATGACCAAAAAACACACGACATATCTCATCAACCAAGTGTAGAAACAGAGTAATTTACACCAAAGATAATAACATTCAAATAGTAACTTGAAACTAGAAATGCCTTTATTCGTGCAAGTCAATTTAACAATTACTCTCTCCTTTACACTTGGCTTATCCACACTAAACTGACCATTGATATTCGTCCTTTCAAACGAACTGATACTACCATAGTCATTGCAGAAGATACTTGAGTTGATGGGTGTCTGTTTCATTGTGGATGACAGCACCAACGATGACTGAGTGACACAAGGTGATGAAGTTAGTGGTGGATCAGAAGCTGTTCTTTTTCGGCTTTCAGATAGTTGTCCAACTGCAAGATTACCACCACTGCTGTCTTTCACTACTAGTTCGGGTTTAGCACTATCATCTGATGATAGGTGGGCTACACGCTGATCAATTACACTGACTGTCTCACAAGTATGCACACCTTTTGGAACTGCATCTGCGTTCAATTCTACTTCACGTTGTAGTTGTACAGAACCTTTATTTAACTTAGCAGTAGTAGGCATATCCCTCATCTCATCATGATCAACCAAAGACAACTGTGAAGTATCATGATCATTATCACGAATATTCACTTTACCGTCAACTTCATCATTTTCAAACTCTTTAATAACAGAAGTAGACAATTTTGGTTCCTCCTCAAAAATCATTAAAGGTTTTATAACTTCACTCTGACTAGATATACTTTGTAAACTTGTGGAGTCAGAACTCCACTCTGAAGCAGTAACTCTATTCTGTGACACTCTATTCAACAACGGCTTACCAGTTGCAACTACAGACTTCTTCACCACACCGTTATCGTCACACAATTCGGAGTCAGACCTGGAGTTTACATTTAGCTTATCACTGAACTTGCTCACTGGTTCACAGTTCACTTCTGTATGCACCTCTTGCAAACGTGTAAACACAACCGTGTTTGTCTTGCATCTTGTAACTTATCTGTTGAGGATGTACTACGAAACCTGTTACACTCACTAGGTCTATATGCATTACTAGACATCATGGAGCCTTCTCGATATCCACCTCTCTGAGGCCTACTCGTCATCAATGATTGCATTTTGATCTCAGACTGCTCTATTCTAGGGGTGAGATCTAATAGACTGGCGAACTTGCTCATAGATTGATTGACACTAGTATTTACCAGTTTCAGGATATCATCAAACTTTGGCTCGATACCCTCATCCTCCATACGGGAGCTTATCTTCACCCACTTCCTTTGCAGTCGAGTAGGTAGACGTCTTGCTATTACTTCTAGTATAAAACTCGAGTTGAGGTCACTCATTCGATTCATCGAAATCATTCCATTCTTGTAAATTAGCAAATTATCCAAAAACTCAGTGAGTGCCTGGGAGTCATCCTGTAATTGACCACCATTACCCTTAACAGCCTCGAATAATTTCCCTGCAATCATCGAAGGTCTTCCAAACCTTTGACGTAATATGCTCATAGCCTCATCGTAGCTCTCCTTTGGCTTCATAAACTTACAGCACTGTATAGCTCTTGCAGCATCTCCAGTGCAATATCTCATCAAATACATTAACTTCAATTCATCATTTAATAAAAAACCACTCAACATGATCTCAAACTCCTTTACAAATTGTAAATAATCAGCCGGGTTTCCATCAAAACATCGTGGTTCAAATTTAGGGAGTTTGATGTTCCTATTATCCCTGAACGGCGAAACAGTAACATCAACCATGTCATACTTAACATCAGACACATCGTTACAATTAACAGACAAGTCACCATGACTTACTTTCCTGTTTGCATCCAAGACACTCTGTCCCTTCTTTGACCCAGGCATTGTTGAACTTGACCCAATTCCAAAAAGTTCCAGATATTGCTTGTTCAAAGAGGACTTGACCGGCACCAGGAAAAATGAACGGCGACTATCCAAACTTTCACCAACTGTTTGAATCCGCCAGATCTGTTTCCATCGTCAGAAACTGTCAGTCACGTCTCATAAACCGTTAATGCCCAGCTCTCGCTACGCTCGGGCCCACGCTGTTCTTAGAAGATTTCAGAAACGCTTAGTTATAACGGACGCAAAAACCAAAACACTGATCTGCCGCTTTAGATTTGTTTATTGTTACACCAACATATAAAAAGAATAAGTGAACTAAGTTCTGAAAACAAATATTACAATAATAAATCACGAGATTACTTCTGGCGATGTTTCTCTCTTCTTTCTGAACAGCGACCGATGAGACGATGACTGTCGTATTGATGCCTCCGCGAAAATCGAGGAAGTTGATTTTGAGCAAACAACCATGAATTGATCGTTCAATCTTCAACTCCATTGACAGAGGGATATGCCTACTACTGCTTAGTTGATCAAAGTTTCTGTAGAACTTGAACGTGAAGTAGAAATAAATGCAGGTGCATTTGCAGAAGGCATGCATCCTTGTGAGACCGTCAGTGGTAGTGATCAGCGTGTAGCCCACCTATCATCAGATGATAGTGCTAAACCCGAACTAGTAGTGAAAGACAGCAGTGGTGGTAATCTTGCAGTTGGACAACTATCTGAAAGCCGAAAAAGAACAGCTTCTGATCCACCACTAACTTCATCACCTTGTGTCACTCAGTCATCGTTGGTGTTTTCATCCACAATGAAACAGATGCCCACCAACTCAAGTATCTTCTGCAATGACTATGATAGTATTGGTGCGTTTGAAAAAACGAAAGATATTTCTCAGTTTTGTGAGGATAAGCCAAGTGTAAAGGAGAGAGTTATTGTTAAATTGATTTGCACGAATAAAGGCATTTCTAGTTTCAAGTTACTATTTGAATGCTATTATCTTTGGTGTAAATTACTCTGTTTCTACACTTGGTTGATAAGATATGTCGTGTGTTTTTTGGTCATCTATATTCTACGATACAATGACATGGGCGTGTTGCTGTTCAGATTTGAGGATATAGCTGATAGAAGGAAGTTAGCAAATGAACTCTTCGACGATTTTCCAACCTAGGGCGTCAACCTGAGAAGGGTTGCAGGCGTACTGGTGTAAGTCCTACAGTTCTCCAAAGGGTAGCGCATCAATGAGCAGTCCACTGTGCTTGGTGTGTGATTTTGTACATATGTTCATATTGTATATACTGAATTGATATCATTTATCATCTAGCTGTTGGTAATTCTGTTTGTGTCCGGACGACTTCCACTTGGATCATCAACCTGAGAAGGAATGTAGGCGTACTGCTGTAAGTCCTACGGTTCTTCAAGGGTAGTTTGTCGTGTCAGAATCCACAACATTTGATGTGTTGATTGTACATATGTTTGTGTTGAATAGTTGTGTGAGTTCCAATTGATGTAATTGTTGGTTAATCTTGTTTGTGTCCGGACATTCCACAACTTACAATCGTCAACCTGTGAAGGGTTGTAGGCGTACTGGTGTAAGTCCTGCGATTCTTCAAAGGAGTTCCATCAAGATGTGATCCGTGAGTTTGTGTGTACTGTTTGTATATACGTGTGGTGTGTCATATCATTTGGTGTATTTTGGATTCATTGTGTTTACTTGTTGTTTTCGTATCTCGTTGTTATTGCGTAATTTTGTTAAAATTTTCGTCGTGATTATTTCTGAATTTGTTTCGAGTCTTCTACATCCATGAATGAATTGGTTGATGTTAAGGACAGCAGATGGGTCATATACGCCGGGGAGGCTAGGCTATTGCTGAGAATGAAATGCACACGGAGATAATTGTTAGCTGCGGTCCGACACGCCGGGGAGAAAGAGTGTAAACGACTGAGGCTCGCATGCGTCACCACTGCTAGAACTGAGGCAGAATTAGTGACAAGCGATTGCAGTGGTAATTGGTAGTGAGTAGATAAGAGGATGTGCGTAGAGAATCATGAGTTGGTGCTATGGTCACTTTACATTCTGCAAGAGTCATTCTAGGAAGTGGAGACTGTGTTGCAAGATGTCAAGAGGAGGTTTCTATCTGGAGGCGCAGGTCGTCAGCGATGTGTGAGATTGTGCTGTGGGTATGCTTGTGGTGTGTTGGCTTTTCTGTTTGTTTTCCATTTCAGCTCTGTCCGTGTGACCCACGTTCTCGCAATGGCATCCAAGTCAACGTGCATTGGTCGTGAAGGAAAAAAGGGTTGGATCCCTATTTTGCCGGGGAGTGTCAATGGAGTTGAAGATTGAAAGATCAATTCTTGGTTGTTCGCTCAAAATCAACCTCTCCAATTTTGGCGGAGGCATCAATACGACAGTCATCGTCTCATCGGTCGCTGTTCAGAAAGAAAAGTTAAACATCGTCAGAAGTAATACAATGATTTATTATTGTAATATTTGTTTTCAGAACTTAGTTCGCTTATTCCTTTTATATGTTGGTGTAACAATAAACAAATATCAAGCGGCAGATCGGTGTTTTGGTTTTTTCGTCCGTTATAACTAAGCGTTTCTGAAATCTTCTAAGAACAGCGTGGGCCCGAGCGTAGCGAGAGCTGGGCATTAACGGTTTATGAAACGTGATTGACAGAAGTGCTGGGATTAATTATGTGTGGTTTTTAGTATGAGGTGTATTAAGGCTGTTACCACTGTTAACAGAGTTGATCCTTTCACCAGTTAATCCTCCGGTATCGTCTTCCAAAGAAAATAGGTGATAATAATAATCGATATAATTAGTGAAGTTATTCAGACTAACTGACAGAAAAAGAAATAAAGAAAACGTAACAACAGTCAGCTGATTAAATTTGAAGTTGATGTACATATATAAATATCGGTAACAGAAATGATAATAAGTGTAGGTAAAGTTGTCAGGAGAGTAAGACGGAAGAGGATATAAAGGAGTTAAGCGTATTACTTAGTTGTCTACCCCTGAATTTCGTGTGGGATTTTAAGGGGATATGCCATTTGGATGCAGTCCCTATGTCACTGCATGATTGTCCAACCTTAGCTTAAAGGCGTCCACAGACGGTGATATAGTTGCATATGCCGATAAGGAATTACAAGGACAGCAAACCAGCAGTGAAAAGAAGTGGGAGGGCACCCAGGTCCTTGCCCACTGGTGAGCTAACCCTCTGCAACTTCCACGAGGGAGCCTATACCTAATCAATGGCAGAACACCCTTGTTTGGGTGATTCTGGTCATTCGCTTTTGTAGGCAGTAATCAAATCCCTCCTAAGCGAACGGTAGCTAAGTGTGAATGGGCCTAATTTCTTTAGACTTTCATCATATGGTTTATTTTGGAGACCAACCACTCCCTTTGTTGCCCGTCTTTGGACTCTTACAAAGAGGTTGGCATCTCTTCTAAGCAGTGTGTGTGGAGTAACATTATGCACTTCAAGATGTGGTCTGACATATGTTTTTTACAACCTTAGAAAGAGGTCAGGAGTGAGTGCACCTAACTGTCTATGTGTAAAGTGTGTGACCCCATATGCCCTCGCTACTTCCTCCGTGTGATATACGCTTGTGTCCATTTTATCCATTAGAACAAGACCTAAGTCACGCTTCAGCATTGTGCAGGACAAGCTTTCGTTGCACAGGGTGTAACCTGCATTCTACAGGTGCGTAACTTCACTACTTTGCACCTTTTTCAGGTTGAAAGCCATGCCACTGTCCACCGCCCAGTCTTCCATAAGAACTAGGTTCTTCTACAGTTTATCTGACAATTTATCGCCCTCCATATCTTTAAGCCTTTAGCGTACAGAAGATTCGGGCAGCTTAGACGGGATGGTAGAACATCGATAAAAAAATAAAAAGCATCAATGGTCTTAGGATATAACCCTGCGACACAAGATCTACTGTTGTAGTTGAAGATTGAACGATCAATTTATGGTTGTTTGCTCAAACCCAACTCCTCCATATTTTTCGCGGGAGTCATCAATCCAACAGTCATCGTCTCATCGTTCGCTGTTCGCTGGAAAAGAGAAAACTATCAGAAGTATTATCGTGATCTATTGTTATAACATTTATTCTTAGACCTTGTGTGTAATAACCTTATTGTTGGTTACATATTGGCGTAAGAATAAAGGATTCTCGAGTCGCCAATCCGTGTTCTGGGTTTTTGCGTTGGTTATTACAAATTGTTTCTGGAAGTCTTCCAGGGACAGCGCGAGGTCCAGCGTAGTATGACCTGGATATTGGCAGTTTCTGAGAGTTGGCTGATAATCAGTAAGTTTACATGAAATGCATGCCACTTTTACGTGCACGATCAAATATGTTATAAATTGCAGTCGTGAAGAAGCATAAACTAGCAATTTTTCAAAGGCCAAAATGGCAATTTTTGGGGCGAGCAATCAAAACACGTTTGTCTGAATGTTGAATTCTAATCCTTCACTAAGGTCTTCATCGAGGTTGAATATCAACCCAAACTTCGTCCGACTTCTTACCGATAGTTTTAGTCAACCAGTGGATAGCTTTTGTCTGGGTAAGTGCTATGCCACCGCGTGATTAGAAGCTATTTCATGAAGAGGAGAACGTCTTGGGAAGATGCGAAATGGTATAAAATACAACTATGGATATAAAGTCATTGAAAGTAATTTTTCAGAATAAATATAAGGAGGCGTCTATAGAGTACTTGGAACTGTAGAACGATCCTGAGAAAAACAGCTGAAAAGAACAACTTGTCACGCTAAGTTTTCGTGACGGATTTTCATGTGATGTGCGCTAAAGATTCCAAAGTAACTCAACAAATTACATAATTCAATAAAAACTACGTAATGTTCTAACATTATCAACTTTTTAGAAGTATATGAAAGTGAGTAGCTATTGACCGAAGGCGGTCATTTCAATACGAAAGTAGTACAGTGTATTATACTAATTATCTATGTATTTATATATTTGTATATGGCTGCCAATATAATTGTTTCTGGAAAAACTTACACTAAACCAACTTACTGAAGATTATATGGAGGAGAAAATCAATGATTTGGTTTATCGTTCGCTTTATAAGTGGTAGTTAAAGGTTTTACAAAGTATAAGAATTTTGAATAATAGGACGGATTAAATCATAGTCTACTGAGTAGAGTGAAATGAATGGTGGTAAATTAGGGACTAAGGCAAGCAGAATTAACTTGAGGAAAATGATTGGTTGGCTGAGCTTGTTACTGCTAAGTTTTCATCACTACCTTTTATTTGATATACTTTAGACATTGCAAAGTACCCATTTGCTTGAAAAATAGAAAAAACTATTGCAAACCACTCTAGGACTATACGTCTAGAATAATTATAGATAGTCTTATGACCCTGTAAACCCATTTGATGAAATATTATTAAGATTTCATATAAGATAAATAACCGAACCTTAGATCAAGCATTGAGGAAAAATTGGGTAAATTTTTTCACTTTTTAGATGCTGTATGGGGACTGAAGCAAATGAATTTCCTCAAATTGGAGGTATTGCATTGGGGTTTGTTGGTGAGTCGAGCTTCCCTTTGCCAGCCGACCTAGTAAATCGACACTTATGCGGAATCGTAGATAGATGGACTCAGACCACAGAGAGGGATTGCGTGACATACCTTAGTGAACCAGTCTTATCTTAGCCGCACCAAAATCTTCCCTTTCAAAAATGAGTTGAAACTCTGTCTTTTTGTGGAGGACCACAGCCTCCATGCTGCTACATGTATCTCCTCCCGTTATCTCTGTGTTTCTTCTGCTCACTACTTTGCCTAAAAACACCAATTTTAATGCTGCCACTATATTTAAATCGCGTGGAGCAAATTCCTTCTCCCCCAAAAAAGCTTTCATAGATAAAGCAGAAGTCAAGGGTGACAGCGTATTTTGAAGAGGCGCTTAGTTTGACGCTATAGACCTTAAATCACTCTGTAAGTTTCATCCTAAAGAGCCCCTCTTAAGTCTGTACATTTCTCCTTCAGCTCCCATGGAATAGTTTAGAATAGACAGTTTGGACTCAAACTCTACATGGGGTACACTTTCCCCAAGCATACTGAAGTAAATCGTTATGATAGGAAAAGTTGTAAGAAAAATAACCTCCCCTAAATATTCTGCTGTCTGGTCATGCATGTCCCTAAAATTCCAGTAACTTACCTGAGGATCCTGATTTAGCGTACCTGATATTGCGAATGCTGCAATGCATCGAAATGGATGGGATCACCAAACTCTGGCGTCGTCCATGTAGATTGATTTCACTGTGTCGGTGTACTTTATTTCAAGAGGACAACCGTCAACGGGTACTGACCGACATCTTACAATTCACCCTCTTTCGCTTTCTTCAAAAGAAAATCTACTATTTCCGGCCATAAACATTACGTAGCTGTAGCTGCATGATTTTTCTACCTGCTTTTGGACACAACTTTATCTACTATCACTTAATTAATACTGAAGTTTTGACTTTGCAGTTCTGGTCGTAGATATGCGATGTCCCTCATCACCATGGCGTTACCAGGTTCGTCAGTCAATAAAGAGGTAAATAAGAAAATTACATCTCAGTTGAGAGGATCGGACGGCGCTGAATGGTGGCATGAAAAGAACGAACTCTGAGATGCAGTTCACTTGGCCGCTGTTTTTTAACTTATATACGATGTCCTTGGCAGTGGTCGATTTTGAAGGGGGTGAATTGACATGGCACCAGTATATTTACGTGAAGTACGACAATTTCAAACAGAATCTCCACATCAGTGGTTATATTGAGTGACATAAATCTAGCCTAACCTAATTGCTCTCAATAAGAGACGATTTCCATGCTCTCCCACCATTTTCCCTTTTTATATTTACGCTTCATATTTGAAACATAGTCCAGCGCCCTGGATCAAATATTCTAAATTACTTCTGATGTAGGTCAGAGCCGACCTTCACTTTAGCCTTACGAAATCCACACAGAATGACAAAACCCTTCAAAATTGACACCCCAATATTTGCTGAATTTTTCGGTTCACAGTTTACTTAGACTCCTTAACGGCGTAATTTTTAACGTTGTAATAAGTGACACACACACACAAGTGCAATTCTGCCGAAGTTAATTTTCAAAGAAAGCACTTGCATCACCTAACCATGGAATCCCTCACAGTAAGTTGGGCAGCATCATTGTCAAAAGTCTTCCGGAGCCCAATGCTATCAGCGAAATTTCGGCAGCATGACTTCATTATCATGTATATCCCATCAACACACAACAGGCATAAAATAGGATCAAGAAATTTGCCTTCTGTCGCACTACTCTTAACTGACCGCGTGATATCAAGACCATGTAGAAGTCGCTTCCTATCTAACCCATTCCATAACTACCTGACTTTATTAGGAAAATTTAAACGGCGCCCATCTAAAATCTACGAATAATGCATCCTTCAGCCTGTTGGAATTAGAGGCATCCGCTATACTCTCCTGTGTAGGAATGACCTGTTCCAAAACCAGGCTGTTCCTAAAGCAGAAAATTTTTACCTTTTGCATGCCGAATGATAGCATCATGGACGGTTCTCTGTAGTAGCCCAACAACAAAATACTTAAACTAGCGTAAATGCAGTTCTCAAACAAATATACAAGTGCAGCTTTGATGATGTAATTCTCGCAGTATCTTGGAGACTTAGTCTGCCTGGCAGACATGTCGAACAGCAACTGCGCCTACCCATCTGTGGTCCTTACCAAAGCAGATAATTTTCGCTGACGGAATTGATTAAAACCACCAGAGTGATCAGAAATTATCTTTAAAAACAGATTTGGAATAATTTACTTCCCAGAGTGTCGAGGTTTCAATAACGAATCTGCCTTCGTGGAGTCTAACGCACGTGCACTACGCATTTCAGAAATATTTCGCCAAAATAAGCTTACATAGCCTCACCCCTTGACAAATTATTGTCCATCATTCTTATCAGGTTTTATTCGATTGAGGGACTAAAGTCAGCACCACTTTCATGGTCTTTATGGATAAATATGCGAAGAGTGATTCTGGAATAGCCCTGACTACTCATGGTAAATGTTCTTCTAGACTAGCAAATCATAGCCTTACGCTGATATGTGGCCTCGCAGCATCTTAACCATAAAAGGTGCAGACCATTTAAGATAAAATTTTTCATAAATATTTCCCCTGAGGGACAAGTGCCGCAATCCTTCCGCCTATCTGCTATGGCATGTTCCATGTCTCATAAGAAATCCTCCACAGAATAAATTCAGTTGTAACCACTAGGAGCGTTTCACTGAAATAACAACAATGGACTACTGTTCGTAAGTTTAATAATAGAGCTTTGAGCAAACAAACATGAAAGCACTTTCACTTTACTGTTTTCATGAATCAGGGTAAGATAAGGAGTGTGGACTACGTTCGAGGAATATTAATAAAGTCACGAGACAGCGATAAGTAACGATTTTGTTAAAGATTAAATGCTGGCAATGTGCACAAAAATAAGTGCTGCATTATTAAATGGGTTCTCATCTATTCATATATTCTGCTGCTGGTGGTATCTGATCGGACTCCCAACGGAATAAATGAACACATATTTTGTCTAGACGTAGTTCGTGCTGCACGGTTGAAAAGGTACGTTATTTATCGGGCGGGTTCACATATTTTTCGTGTCCACTAACAGAGACTACCCAGCTATTGACCACAGAAAACGAGGGAATGCAGCACGGCTGGTCAAGAGAACTATACTAAACCGTATTTCTGACTGGCCGTTCATCAGCGAAATAGAAACCACTTACGTGTGTATATACAAAACAAGCATAAATCTAAACAAGTAAAGTTTGTAGGCTGACGGTATTGAAGTTTACGGATAGTACGAAGTATACTAACACAAAATCTAATACGCACAACTTCTATAGTATTCGTTTCGCGTGGATCAAAGGCAAAGCAGAAGACAAGAACTGACCCTTCAAATTACGAGATATATTTCGGGACCAAAATGGAGTACGAGATGATTGCCTAGCTAGCTAGGGATCGTGCACGAGAGAACGAATGTGGCGCTATGGAGTAGGATGGTTGACCGGAAGTCTTCAGCCAAACAAGATGACTTGAACAGCTAGGGTCAGCAGCCAATGTTCAGTGATGAATGCTGTGGCCAATAATTTTTGGGAATTATTTACCGCTACAGACGCAAGGATTCTCATTATAAACATTAACAGCCATGATCTAACGAGAAGACTAATTGATCAGTTCAGGATATACAAAACCCTTATCCCAGAAATGCAATAGCCTATCTTTCTCAGGGTTTTCTGTTACTAAGGTAAGTACATATCAGCTGACATATGATTATTTAAATGCCAGAACCTTGTATCTGGCTAGTGTAAGAAAAATCCCAGGCCCACAACTTCTGCAGTATTTGTTGTGAATGGACCAAAGGCATATCAAAACACGAAATTGATCGGCCGAAATGGGATATATACTTCGGGATTAAAATCATTCTGCCGGTATGATTGCTTGGGTGGCTGAGGATCATGCACGAACGCGGCAGCACGTCGAACGGATTAGACACTTGACCACATTCAGCTTAGCGAATCAACTCAAACAGAGGAGATCAGCATTAAAAGTTTTTAATAAATCTCCAAGCTCATAAGTTTGGGGGATTATTTACCGCTACGGCCCTCTAGAGATCTAGATCTCTGCGATCCATCCCTCATTTTGGTCCCAATCAAATTACCTAGTGCTCCAAAATAATAGCCGTAATTATGCTACACATACTACAACTGCAGTCCACCCTTCACAGCGTCTCTCTGACATCACTTCCTCCTACCACCGAAATTCTCCTGGATAACACGAAATCTCAGCTTCGATATTAATGCAACTTGTGTAAATAACGCAAAGTATTTGCCGCAGGAATGGAGAACGACGTTTACAGCATGAAAAATGCCTTAACCTCTTCGGCGAAATCAGTTTCTTCTCCTAAATATGTGTATATAATGTTGAAGTGCGTTGTGCTGGCACTCTCAACAAGTTGTCTTCATTGGGGTTCTAAATTATCAAACAAACTGGCACTCACAATTTAGGCTTTAGGGATAACCTTTTCAAGGACATCTGTGAACTGTTCATCACATATCTTTCTCTTTCATTCTGTCCGAACGACACCCACACCCTATGAGTTCACAATACTACTACTGACATAAAAGGAGCCCTTAATAATTATTGTTGAAACATGTTACAATTCACAAAAATGATATGCCGAATTTCAAGGGTAATTAAACAAATGCCTTCAGCCGGAAGAATGAATACTGATAGTATAAATCATGATTTGGTGGATAAAGTGATACAACCATAAGCTTGAGATTTAAAGCAGCATCATTTGAAACAACCTTACTTTATTGACCACAGTAACATTTTCTTGTTTGAGTACATCAATGCCACATTTCGCTGCTACAACTGACTCTGGCAAGTATTAGAAATGGTAGAAACTTTGAAAGAGTGCTTAGATTACCACTGCATAGATAAAGATGGTAAATATAATTTTTCTGGAATATTGTTTCAGTTAAACATATTGAGAAGGCTTGCAACTTGTTAGTGTCAGCATCAAAGTCATGGAAACCCGGTCGGAACTTTATTTACACGAGCCAAGAAGTTCTACGACTGGCAGTATTGTCTGCGAAGGTAGTTCATCGTCGAAGTCCAATTTTTTCAAAATCAAATGTTTAGGCTCGTCTAACCAAGATTGTTTCTTCAGTTATGCACATATATGAATGTATATTTGGAAGTAGTGGTGAATTCACTGACCTGGTTTCATTGCTATTTTCCGAAGTATCCTTCCAGGTGGGAGACTTCTCTGCTGTAAGCTTTGTTTCTTCAAATACGATCTTTTTTCAGGATAGCATAAATTTGGCCATGAACCACATTGAAAAGTCAGTATACGAAGCCATGGAAAATGATCATGATTACATAATTAATAACTTGATAATAATTTTGTATAAATTCGTTCGGGTCAAATCGACATCATTCAAGAAAGCTGATCTAATCTTATTTTTGAGGCAGAAATTGAAGCAATTATTAGACACGCACAATAAAAATTTTTCATGGATCATCAAGTTCGGGATGTAAGTGTTTCATTGTTCAACGTTAACTTTTCTAAAACAAAATGGTAGTTTGATCACTGTTTTCCAGTTGTACAGGTTGGATTGATGTGTTTTGCAATTAAGCACAACCGCACGGGGTTTCATAAATTATTACAGAAAAAATTTTTCGTTTTTATGAAGTGTAATATTATTCATAAGAATTAAATACGCGCAGCGAAACTTTGATTCTCAGCAGTCAGCTTGTCTTATTTTCCCAGATTGCATTTATAATTTGACGTGAAAATAAATAGCAATCTGAATGAACAGAATAGATACAAACGGATTATATTTCTGCACAAATTAATGTTTCTTCTCTATAAAACTACTAACATCCACAAACTTCAGTCATCTGTTATTCTCTTATGGTTAGCATTGTTTTGGAAAGACAAATATAAATAAAAAGATTTCACAACGAAGCAGTGCGCATTAATACCACATCTAGGCAGGCAAAGTTGATAAGTTTTAATGAAACTTTCTCGCTTTGAAGGAGATTTTGAAGTGACATGATTTGCAGTTAGTGAGTTTAGATTTTTAGACATTTTTATTCATCTGTTTATCATAAGAAGTTAGACGGTAGAAGTCTTGTTGCGTGCGTTGTCTGACTAAACTGCCGTACACATATATTCTAGTATTTCTTTGTTCTTATTAATGTGCCCAGACGTTGTGGTTACTCGACGCCCACAACGTAAATCAAAAGGCACTTACGAAGAGTACGATCGTGTATTATGGCAGTAGTCAAATTCGAAATTGTGTCAAGGTAATGTTCAACAGTAAATTGAAAAATATTTGCGAAGTGCATATAAAATCAGTCTGTATACACATATAATACAAGTATAAAAATTTGATTAAAAAGCATGTTTACAGTTGGTATAGGGGTACTACAGTCTTATGCTTATTTTTTATTCAAAATACAAAATTGGCTGGTGGATTTCCATTATCCAGTTTTTTCTGACTTGGACTAGGGTTCTTTTTGAGCAACTAATGTCTTCCCTATGTGGTACACTGGTCAACATCCATCTTAATAGCTTAGTGTTGAGGTACCTGCCCTCACCGTCTACCCAAACTAATTCGGATGTTCAAGTTGAACTACACATACACGTGAACGTGAACATGAAATCCATTTCGAATGCCACCTTTTGCTGAATGAATTTTAATATTTAAGATCGGAGTCTAAAGTAATTCAGTCTATTACCAGTTGACATAATAGCTACATTGAAGATCTAGTTTGTGACCTTGTCAGTATCTAGAACTTAGAGGCCAGATTATATATGTGACACATACAACTATTTGAATCCATTGTAATGCATTTCATATGTTCATAAATCCAAATAAACGTTTGTTTGGATGTGTACGAATAATTTTGTTAACAGAGAAACATTATTTTAGCGCTATTAAACTATATACTGAAGAGGATTTCAACGCTTTTGGATGAGGGTCAACCGAGTGAATTCCGCAGGATTAGCTAGAATTTAGTCACGTGATTAATCAAAGTTAAATTTTGACCACCGTTACCTGAAATATAATTATCACCATGATTTGTGAACAAAATACCTACACATTACTTTTTTATTACAAGTGGTCAGAAATTTAGTCTATGATGCAAACACAGGCGGAAAATCCATAAAATCACATCTTTTTTCTGAGTGCGTTTCCAATGTGTAACGAAAATAATGTATTCTACTCGTCAAAGAGAAAATATCAGTTTATAAGGTTTTATCATAGCTCTAAGAACACATTACACAGATAAAACCGTAGTCAGAAAGAGTCAAAAAAATAAGTGGCTACTTATAATTTGGCAAAACATTTTATACGTATAATTTGCACGCTTCTGTCTGTAGATTTTAAAGAACCAGGCCAGAAGTAAGCACAACAGCCCTCATCGACACGGAAATTTCCTGTTATCTAGTAAATCTCTTAACCAGACAGAGTTTAGCTCCAAATTCTGCATTTCTGTAGAGTCAGAATTCATTTAGAAGCTATAATAAATAGTTTAGTAGTGCAAAACAAATACTAACCGTGATGAGCCACTACGTCAATGTCTTTATCCATAGACCTTTAAATGCAAGCAAAATAAGAGCTTTTCAGGATAAATGAGTTTTAGTGAATACGTTTGGAGCGACAGACATTTAATATGCCATTTTGATTTACGGAAGTGAGCAAAACCATGATAAAAGTATCAGCGAATTTTCGCTTTTTCAAAGTACAAAAATTCTCTAAAATTATTTACAACCGGTATGAGATAAGCACAGATGATTTCATTTGAAACTAGATAATGATGAAATATATTACTCAAATAGTTGGTAATTTTGAAGCGTCTCTATTACCTGGTGATTCGGAATTCTCACGTGTTGCTCCCTAAGTTCCAAATAGACTGAGGTTTACGACAGCAAAGTAAAGTAATTCTGTCTCCTACTTATCTATATTCTTGCCACAATCATCAGCTTGCGGTATATCTGAATGGCGAAATGTCCTGTATTTTTTGTAAAATTTGAATTTTTCTTATTGTTTAGACTTCTCCTGGAAACATATGTTCAAGTAGGATCCCGAAAAGAAGCAAGTCAGTTGCTGGAGACTTTGGCCAGTGGTGTTGCCCGCCATGTTCCTGAAGCAATGGTTGAACTTCTTGCGATAGCCAGTGGAGCAAATTTAGCGAGTGCCGAACGTTACATCAGCTGGGTGCTTGGAGTTTATAATAACAACGAAGTTGGATCTTCTGTAAACCAGCCAATTAAGCACTTTCCCTCTAATACAAAGGAAGGAAATTTACAAATGAGTGGCACATTAGCACAAAGTTTAATCAGTTTTGGTATAGTACCAGCGAGTCGTCTAGCGAAGCTTCGAGCAAGGTTTGTTTGTTTTTTTCTATTCATTTCTTACCCAGAAATAAGTTTATATAATTGCCATTGTACAGCTAAGTGAATAAATTCACCGAAAAGAGACTTCGCTGAATAACTTGCTTTTTTCAGAAACACAAGAAATAAAAACTTCTCTTCCATCTATCGAGCCAAACACTGAAAGAGTGCAGAAATGAATTAAAAGCGTAAATTAAAATATAAAAAAACATATAACTACAATCGGATGACTATTATAAATGATGATTGATTTCTGGGAGAAGTTTTAGGTTCACCAGATAATACTTAATTTGGTTTATACTGATCGGAAAGAAGAATAATAATGACTTCCAGATGCATTAGAGAATAAGTTATTCACCAACTGTGAAGAATGGAGTTGATTGATGGAGAAGGTAAGAGGAAAAATAAAGGATACATTTCATCTGTAAATTTTTAGTCAACCAGGTTTGGGGTTCTATCATTGTGAATTTGAAAAAGAAGGAAATGTCCAGATGGGAGAATTTGAGATTATAAAATGTCGAGGGGATTTAATCTACGTAAATTTGTCGCCTTCATGTTATGAGTATTTATCGACTATTTATTTCTATCACTTCATTCATCATTCATTTATGTTCAGCAATAACGCTGACGATAATTGTAGTTAATCATCGGTGTTATGCAACCAAGGTATATATACAATGTTTGTTCATTGAAACTAGTAATTAGTTTTGTGAAAAGTTGAACTATTTTATGCACTGTCTTTTGATTTAAAGAAATGATTCGTATAGAGTTAGGTTTACTTGAATGACACCAGCCTTAAAAGAACATTGAAATTCAGACGGCATCCTTTTATTCCTGGTTTAGGACTGAGCTAATTTACACACATTTTGGTTCTCTATAGGCTAAGTTAGACAAAACCTTAATCATATGTTTAATACTTTCTACAGAGTTTATATATATATATATATATATATATATATATATATATATATATGACATTTCGGCTTTCAAAACAGCTGAACAGTATGAAAAACTTGAAATTACTAAGATGGAATGAAATAGTTACTGATTATTGTCTGGATTTTATTGATTGTGCAATAAATGCTAGTTGTTAAGAGCATTAATTTTTTTTATTGTCCTGCACGTTCCCAGTGGAACACAGGGCTTCAAGCTAGATGCTTGAAGTTTCTGTAGCAGTGGTGATTATTTTTACAGGATGGGGTTGCTAGCCTCATGCCAAACCTTTCCTCTTCACCAGTCTCACTACTGGCTTAGCGAGGTAAAGGAGTGCGCCGGCCGGGGATCGAACCCTGGACTATGTGCATGGTCGGCGAGCGTCCTAACCGCTATGCCACCGACGCACCTAAGAGCATTAAAATAACTATTATATTTGTAAAACTTGGTGGTATATAGTTCCGTATTAATTTGTATGATATCTTCAATAAATAAATTAAAATAATTACAATTTCAGAATAAACCGATATTTATTCACCTTAAGAATACTGTACAAACTTACAAAATCAAAATTTTGGGACTTTTTTCACTGAGAAAGTATTTTTTCCATATTACTGATATTCTATAGTCCAAAGAATCCCATTGAACAAGTTGATGAATTTCTAAAAATTCTACGACTACTTGAAATTGAAGATAAAAACGACGAGCTATTACCGTTATCTGATAAACAGATGGAAGACAGAGCTGTCACTTTAGAAGATCAAGTTATTAATCATGAGAGTAATGATAATACTGACAGTAATTCTGTAACACTAAATAATTCTGAAGACACTATAGAAGATGCACTGTCTCCAAAGTATTTAACAAGTGAAACACGGTAAGAAAATTATTTTACCATTTTGGTTTATTATTTAATATTTAGTAGCAAGACAAGTAAAAACTGAGTCTCAAAGCGAATGGAATGGGGAATGCTAGTTACCGGTAGCATTAATCTAGATATCTATTCCGTTATAATATATTTCCAACTTGACCGAAATTTAACACTTATTTCTTCAAACGCACAACCACGATAACTTGTTAAAAAACATCAGTTTTTTCGTTTAAAATCTTTCTCTCATATTAATTTTATTGATGTGACTAGCACTTACTTGTACATCCATGATGTGCATTTCCTCCTGTATGGGACTCGACACCTTGGTCTACCTACATTCCCAGTGGGTGATGGTATTCACATTGGGCAATCAGGTGTATTCATCTATCGCTACCAGCTAAAATAAGATGTTAGTCTTCAGACATCGTCAGAGTGTCCACACCTGGAGCCAAGATGCCACCAGAAACCAAGCGTTTGGGTCTAAAATAATGAACCTACGGGAAATGCAAATTAACTTGGACAATAATCTTTCTTTCTTCCTTATTTCCCATTACTAGGAGTCAACCAATCGAGTTTCAAAAAAGTGTGGATTTCGTAGTAATTCTCACTGAATATTAAAGTCAAAAGAACTCCCACCAGGACCTACAAAAATTAAGTACATATGTAACAACAGAAGACAAGGGCCGGCAACAGATCGTTTTATTAAGGAAATCAACATGTATTTATATATTTTTTCTGTACATTATTATAGCTTATGCAAGTAGATAAATGCAGTCTTCTAACTGGTTGTTTCTCGGAAGTTATGCAGACAAACACAGGCTTCTGAGTGGTTGTTTCGGGGAACATCGAAAAGTAGAGCCATCTGTCTGCAAATCATATTTGCCCACGTTAAGTTTCCTGTGATTGGTTGTTGAATCAGCCTTGTTCATATTTTCTCACGGCCAATATTAGTGACTTAGACACTGACGTAGATTAATGTCCACCAATTGGCTAGCAGCCTGCTCTCACCACACATATAATTCATACTTTAGAGTAAAATAAGCTTATATCAACTAAAAGGTTTAATTCCTGTGTACTTAAACTATTTAGATAGCATACTGATGTTTAGAGCATTGGTCTTCATTCGACTCTCTGATACTTATGAATTAAACCAACAGATTATGTCTACTTTTATATGAGTCACTGCAACTGTGACGTAACTGACTGTCATTAGACGTTATACTTTATGAAAGTGTCTACTCTACAAGTATGTAATCTGCATTTTTACAAAAAAATTATTTTTTTTATCTTTATTTATTTCTTCTTGTGTTATATCTTTATATAGATTCAAACTGTTAGTACGTCTGTCACAATTGGCTCTTGATCGTGAACTACTGCATATTTGTCAGAAATGTATCAAACAGTGTGAAAATCTCATTAAAAAAGAAAAATTACCGGTAGTGAAACAATTTGGAGTCTTGCGAACCATTTTCTGTTTAAATTTTTATTCTCATTTACTCTATTTCAAAGTAGATGTACCTCTGAGTTCTAAAAAGTCTAAAATTAGATTCGTAGTCACCTGATCACTATTTTCAAATAAATGGGGACATTTCTCTTGTTTAGTAAGAGAATGAAAATTGTTCAGTGTATTCCTACCTTTCATCTTGGAATTTTCATCTCCAAGTTTGAGGACATCTTGAGCACTCTTTTTATTCAAAACATTTATCATCAATACAACATTCTCCTGGCGGGAGGGGGGGGTAATTACGTCCCAGTTTTGCGAAAGAATCGTTTTACAGGATTTGAATTCAAAGCAATACCAGCCTCTTTCATTCCATTTTGTTTTGTATCGTACACCGCTTTCTTAGCATTTGAAATTTCAAATGTTAGAACTCCCCATATGCAAACTTTCTTGGTAGAGCTTAACTGCACGCGCTAATGATGAGTTGAAAAAGAAGCTTTATGCTATAATAGCATATTTCAGAAGCACTTGACAGTTGACACTAACAACGCTTTGAAAGTTGAGATGAAAGTATAGTTTATAACCGTAAGTTAAGGACCAATCGTATCTAGTCTTTTCTTATTGATAAGTGAAGTCTGTTTTCTCAACTTAGACAGATTTTCAAATGTTGGTTTGTAGGGATTTGATTAGTTACAGGATTTTCATCATGAGCTGACATTAGTTAGAGAACCATTGGAAAACCTGGGAGTACTGGACAGCTGTTTCCTCCGTCCTACTTTGGGACTCTTCATCAGTACGCACCCACCGGGATTCGAACCCAGGACATTCTGGTTACAAGGCGAGCTCGTATACAATTAGACAACTGAGACCCGATTCAATGGCCCACGAATTCTAACTTCTGCTGATTCACGACATAGCGCGACCACTAGCCAATGTCTTCGGCGAGTATTTGTTCACACACCCGACCTCATTTTCTTATCAGACTGAAATAAGCTAGAGTGCTACTGGATAACGAATTATATAAAGCGCTTTTTTATTAGTTTATTTATTAGGAGGAAGGGACGAAGATGTCAAATAGAGAATCGAATCGGGAAGGCGAGAAACACATTCATCAACCTGAAATCAATCTGGAAATCTTCGTCATTCAGCCAGTATCAACAACAAAATTCCGTCAGATTTTCAATACAAACGTCAAGTCAGTCAGTCCTCCTATACGGATCAGAAACTTGGCGAGTGGGTCACAAAGAATATTTCCAACAGCCTGTTGAAGACCTTTATCAACCAACAACTGTCTTCACTGGCTCGATACTGATGATCAGATGACCGGGCCGTAAAGAATCACCAACAAGAAACTATGGGAACAAACAAACAAAAGAAGAACCAATCGCACAACAAATATTATGCAGGGGAAAGTTTAGATGAATTGGACACTCGCTGAGGAGGCCGCCAATGGGTGACATCGCGTGCGCATCAGTCCATTGCTCGAGTGGAACCAGGCCGAAAGGGAAGCGGCGAGTAGGACGTCAGTGTAAGTGTGACATGGAGGAGATCGTGTGAAGAGGAGTTGAAAGAGTATGGAGTAACATGGATGCAGGTGAAAAGTACAGCAGCAGAAGACAGAAGCAAGTGGAAACGTGCGGTTGAAGCCCTATATTTCACTAGGAGTCCAATTTATTATTATGAAGAATTAACTAAACGGACTATTTTTCAGGTTAAATTTGAAATTTTTGTCAAGAGAAAATAGCAATTGATCTGATCAGTTGATTCACCAGTTAAATTATATAACAATTTTACTGTGTAAAATGTTACAGATGTTTCATTTCATTTTGCCTTGTGAGAATGACCAGAGTGACCACTTTACAACCGCCGCTGCGCCTTAAACATATGATGAACACGTTTATTCCTTGATATGCCTGAATTACACATACCGTATGGAATTTTCTTGAGAAGCAGGTGATAGGATTGATCATTATGTTTATTCCTCTTAAATGAAAAATGTATGACACATACACGACTGAGGTGAATAACCTAACCAAGAATGCTGAAAACGTCCAAACACTTAATACTGCTAAATAATAACTTCATTTTTGATTGCACACAAGTCAGTAACTAGTGCAATGTGTCTAGTCCTATCTTCGCTGCAGACTGAATTCTATTAGTCAAGCTTGCAGTGTGGCAAGTATGCTAGGTGGCTCGCCATTACGATGCACTGTGAATTGTTGGTATTATATGGTTGGAGGCAATTGGCCACAGGAAGCCTTGGACCTAGGTTTCGTGCTAGTTGGCACTCACCAGTCAGCGAGGTGTAACCTTGAAGGAACTCATATCCCTCCTGAGATTCGAATCTGCATCACACAGTGCTGCAGTCAAAGACATTACCATTGAGCTATTCAGGCTCGTCATTGACCTCCTTGACTGACAGAATTCAGTCTGCACCGAAGATAGGACTAAACACATTACTCTAGTCACTGACTAGTGTGCAATCGAAAATATCCGATACAGTCCTACAGGAGGTCAATCGCCAGCCTGAATAGCTCAGTGATAACGTCCCTGACTGTACATCTCAGAAGGGACATGAGTTCCTTCGAGGCTGCAGATACGCCTTGCTGACTGGTGAGTGTCTACTAGCACGAAACCTAGGTTCAAGGCTTCCCGTGGCCAATTGTCTCCAACCATCTAATACCAACAATAAATTCATTTTAACTGAATTATAATGAATAATGTATATAATAAAATTTCATCGCAGAAAATAATCTGTTTAAGTTGTTGCATTCTTTTATTTTAACTAGAATAAAGAATCAGCCAGTTTCATGATTCAGTTTATTTCTTTGGAGGCAAATACTCAAAAGATAGCAGTAACAGTACCCAGAATGTCTAATCAATACCTAACAGTAAGTAATAAACAAGTGAATTTCATACATCATTTTGAAAAGAGGTTTATTTTGGAAATTACACTTTTATTGTATCCATCTTGCCTATTTGACCTTCTAATTGGATGACTGAGTAAGCTGATAATCACTGACTTTCACCATTGCTGATATCTTCTTAGGTAATGCGAAATAACTTAGATCTACAAACAGTCTGCCTTTTAAACCAGACAGTATCACTGAAACGCTTGCTAAATAATAAATTTGGATTAGGAGTGATTAATGCTGACGTTTCCCATTCCCAAAGGAAACAAAACTTAGTGAAATTTGGATGCAAGCTTATTGAAATAAAATATGCATTTCATATTTCATTGCCAACAGGAAAAATGTCCTCGCATATAAGGACTAGCTTCGAAATTGTAGCCGGCGTATTTGTCAAAATTGCAATACTGATAACAATTACTAGTATGATGTCCAGCATCTTCACTAAGGCAAGTGCACATAAGCTACTAAAGTACTGTGACTTTTCATAGTGGAAACCAGAAGTGAAGTGAAACTCAGTGTACAGTGTCCTCCGCTTTAGTTTAGTGACCACAATAGATAACAAACTGAAAGATTTGGTCAGAGAGTGACGATTTGAAACTGTATGTGCATCGTCTGGCCCTAGTGAGCGCCTTCAGCATCCACTGTTTACGTCTCCGGTTCTTAACCTAACAGAAATATAAGTTTCTTCAAGATGAAAATGAATCTTTATGAAGAGTACATATAAACAAAATATTTAGTTTTAAAACCTCCTTAGGTCTCATTCACTGTTTTCTTCATATCACCGAAGAATTTTCCAGATGATGTGAAAAACCCACTGATAATGTTTGCTTGCAACTCACACTATGCGTGTCAACTCTTAATGCACATCTCATTATGTTTTATTAAGTTTGATTACTAAATCTACTGAAGTATTTATAGGTTTCCAGACCGTAGATGTTATGAATTTCCCGGAATAATTTGAGCGCCGAGTCAGATTGATTCATTATAAATTATTTAAATTAATCCCAGCGTGTTAAGAAAATCAAAACAAGATTTTTCTGAATATTTTCAAAATATTTTGATGGTTAATTATGATCCGAATAAATGTACTGAAGAAGCTGTGGCTTACACGGCGAAACGTTCAGAAAAATCTTGTTTTGATTTTCTTAACACGCTGGGATTAATTTAAATAATTTATGCTGAAGTATTTGTTTGAATACTTCATGATTTGAAGACACACGATTTGATGACACTAATTAGAGGAAATATGCCACTATGTAGTTAGTTATTCACTAAAATGACACATCTCTTATTCCCCTTGTTTATTATCTATCTATGTTTTCTGAGTTTTGGTAATTAATCATTGTACACTAGAAAAATAAACTCATTTTCTCTAAATTAAAACCTGAAAATTTTCTGAGTAGATATCTATCAAGTCTAAGAATTTTGTTAACTAAATCACGGAAACTGATAAAGACGAGCTAAATGTCAACTAATTTTGAACTAAATCTTCAGTAAAATTAACTGCTACCAGTTTTGATCTTCCTAGGATAGCAGAAGACATTCTATGAGTCAGCGTTATCCACATAATTTGCAAACCGGATATTCTACCCTAAATTACGTTAGTGGTGTATGCTATCTAGTCAGAAGATAGTTTTTACCTTTTTGGTCATCTGAATTAAGTGTATAATTAGTTATTTTTACTGTTCAGACTACTTTTCTCTTGTTGCAATAAATCTTTACCGGAGTTATTCGCCTGTGTCTTAGTGTGATTTGTATTTGAGTGATTAGTCGTATAATGTGGTGGGCTGAAATAATAGTACGGATGTACCCAAATCCAGTATTATTTTAGATCTTTAGCTATTTTTTCGCCAAAGTGACTTTCATTTTCAGAAGTCAAGGAAAAATAAACGGTACAAAATATTGCTATATTTCCGAATTCGGTATATAACCCTGATAGCTGTGTTGACATCGATGCGATGTCCAATATCGACCAAGTGTGACAGGATAGAGCTTTCTATGCGCTTAATTTCGCCCCTGCTGAACCAAACTGGTAAGTGTTCTCGAACCCGTAGACGAACCTGCCTAATCGTCCGCCCTATATAACTTGAACCAGAGGAACAGTTGAAATGGTATATGCATGAAGAAGAGCTAAGGTTAGGTAAGACATCTTTGAGTTGCTGGGTGAAGATTGGACAGCTACTGAAGGATAGACACAGACGTGCAGAGTAGAAAGTTTTCTTGATCGCGCTGGTTATACGTTGCGATAGAATCTCTGCAGGAGTATCTCCCTTGAATTGGAGACGTAAAAACAAAGGCTATTTCTCCACAGTTGCCAGTTCATGTTTACGACTATTATAACCTATGTTTTCGAAAACATAAAACCTACAGGAAGCACCATCTCACGCATGTATGGTCTACCGAAAGTGCATAAATCAGGAGTGCCCCTACGCCCCATACTAGACATGTCCCTTTCACCCTATCACGAGACGGGAAAGTGGCTGGTACAGCTACTTCAACCCTTCCATGACGAGTTAGTAAATCACAGCGTCAAGGATACTTTTCAATTTGTTGATAAGATCAAAAACTTGAAGGTGACTGGCAAATATATGGCATCACTTGATGTTTCATCTCTGTTCACTAATGTGCCTTTAGTGGAAACCATCGATTATATCTGCGAACAGATTATAGAAAAGAAATTGTGCACTGATATTCGTATCAGTAATCTGAAACAATTACCTGTTAAATGCACAACGAATGTTCAGTTCCTATTTAATAATGAAATATACAGACAGGTTGATGGAGTAGCCATGGGATCCCCACTGGGACCTATTTTCGCGAATATATTTCTAGAGAAACTAGAAAATAGTCCGTTGAAGGAGGAAATAGCAAAAATTCAAATGTATTGTCGTTACATGGACGACACTTTTGTAGTGTACGATGAAGGGTTAAATAGTGATTTGATTTTGAACAACTTCAATAATGCTCACCCAGCTGTCCATTTCACCTACGAAGGAGAATACAACGACTCTTTACACTTCCTCGACGTCCTACTAACGAGAAGAGAGGATGGTTCCATCAAAAGAACCATATTTAGAAAGCTAGAGACCAAAGCTCAGCATACACACTTCCTTAGCTTCGTACCGATGAAATACAAACGTAATCTAATCAGGTGCTTAGCATTTAGAGCGAGGTCTATTTGTTCCGAAGAGTGCGTAGAGAAGGAACTCCAGATCATCCGAGACATTCTAAGCGAGAAGGGATATCCAGAGAAGTTCATTAAAGCCAACATAGGTTATAATAGTCGTAAACATGAACTGGCAACTGTGGAGAAATAGCCTTTGTTTTTACGTCTCCAATTCAAGGGAGATACTCCTGCAGAGATTCGACGCAACGTATAACCAGCGCGATCAAGAAAACTTTCTACTCTGCACGCCTGTGTCTATCCTTCACTAGCTGTCCAATCTTCACCCAGCAACTCAAAGATGTCTTACCTAACCTTAGCTCTTCTTCATGCATATACCATTTCAACTGTTCCTCTGGTTCAAGTTATATAGGGCGGACGATTAGGCAGGTTCGTCTACGGGTTCGAGAACACTTACCAGCTTGGTTCAGCAGGGGCGAAATTAAGCGCATAGAAAGCTCTATCCTGTCACACTTGGTCGATATTGGACATCGCATCGATGTCAACACAGCTATCAGGGTTATATACCGAATTGTTATATTCGACTGATCATTGGATAACCAATGCCAAGCGTCTAGTCGACCGTTTGGTGGAGACAGAGTCCTATCAGTCAAGTTTACAATTTGGCCACTATGCTGGGTGATTCAACATTGTGGTGCACACTGAATTGTTGTCAGATGATTGAACGTAGCCCGCAGGAAGCCTTAAACCTAGCTTTCGTGTTCATTGGTACTCATCAGCAAAGCGTATCTGCAGCCTGGAAGGGAATCATGTCCATTCTGAGATTCAAACCCGGATCAACCAGTGCTGCAATCAGAGACGGTACCATGGAGCTATTCGGGCTCGCGATTAACCCCCTGTAGGAGTATAGTGAATACTCTGATTGGTCAGTGTGTAGTAATACATATCATACTTCTTGCCAATGAGTTGGTTCACACTGAATTCTATCAGTCAAGCTATACAGGATAAAAAACTTAAACCTTGATAATTATTTGCATATATTTCCTATTTCACGTTAATTCTAAATGGCGAGAGAAATAAAGAGCAAACAGTGACTACAGAAGGTTATATTTCACTTTCAGACGAAAACGTGACCTACAACACCTAGCTAGCTCACATGGCCCACTATCATTGACGGCATAGAGGTTGAAATAACATCTAATGTCAAGTACCTTGGACTGAGTTTTTCCACCGATCTTTCTTGGTCGTCCCACATCTTGCTAGTTACTAGAAAGATGTTTCGCTTAATGTTCTACGTTAGGAAATTTAGGCAGTCTGGCATAAACCAGGCTTTACTTTCTCAGTTTGTCAATTCTTGTATTCTAACCATCCCTCTTTACTGCTCCCCATTAATCTTTCCTGGACTACTTAAGAAAGACTTTGCTTTGCTGAGAAGGGCACTAAAAGCCGTTAGTAGGGCAGGTGGGATATCGTTAAACCAACTGGTCATGTCATGTCAATGTCATGTAAGAAACTAGCGAACACTATAATTTTCAGACCCCAAGCAACCTCTCTATACGCAGCTCTCTCCTTGCATTTCACCTGGTAGAACTAGAAGCATCTATAGGAGGCTATATGCTAGGAATACCAAGTACAAAAACTCCACAATCCCTTATATGACACAGCTAGCATGTGATGAGAAATCCGTTAGGTATGACACGATCAACTTACTATGGCACTCTAACAAATAGTCTCATTAGTTTTTGTTTTCCTTTCCTCGTTACTATTATACTTTTGTTCACATATTCTATTACACACTAATTTTATATTTCATATCCTGTGGTGCATTGTTTAAAATGTAAAGGCGACGCTGTTCTTTTTTTTATCTGTTTTTGGGGTGTTGCTTTTTGACTTTAAAATCTTATAAAATTTATGAAGTAATTAGATGCAATAAATTGTAATGCGCGCTGCAAAATTCCATACCTGTACCACAAATGCTGTTTGGAATAAAGCTGTTATTATTATTATTTACTCTTTAATAGTTATAAATCTAACAACGAAGTTATCAATAGTCTGTATGATTTACGTAAATGGTTTTGAGCTTGCGGGAAATATGAAGACATCCGATAAATTAGATAATATTCTCACATGATAGTGAATACTTGCAGTTCAGCTAACGGATGTTTTGATAGCCTTGTTGGCTTTACACTCTTAATTTTAATCCACATGGTTTTCGAAATTAGTCCGGTAGTCTTATTCAGTGCATCTTTTCAAGATGATTTTGACTTTGTGAACAACAAAGCTTGTAGAGACGAACGAAATTGTTTTTAAACTACCCCGCCCCTCCGTCGTTAACTAAATCATGAACAAGACTGTTTAAATGGGTGTTTATGTAAGAATTTGTTGTTAGGTAGTTGGAAGGAATCTTAAGTAACCAATGTAAGAGTCCTTTGTGCATAGTGTCTAATTCATATTTGCTCCATTTGAATTAAAAGTAAGCTATGAGTTTTCTGATTTCACAATTTTTAAACACTAAATTATTTTCAACACAATTTTTTACATTTCTAATCATTTCTCAATGTATCAATAGATTCACTACCATGCCATGCGAAAATGTCATACCCTGTTGGAACAATATCTGTCGAATTCCATCCAGCAACCAGAAACGGCAACACAAGGCTGTCTTACACTATGGCATATGTGTTTACCCCTAATACAACATGACGTCCAAACTAGACTGAAAACAACTAAAAGCTTACAGTTAATCATCGACTACTTAACTAAACAAGACAGGTGGGTTTATTAAAATTTGAGGTTAATAACTACGCAGTGATATCCAACTTTTGGTTTGTAGGGATTTCATTGGTTTCATGATTTCATCATGAGCTGACATTAGTTAGAGAACCATTGGAAAACCTGGGAGTACTGGACAGCTGTTTCCTCCGTCCTACTTTGGGACTCTTCATCAGTACGCACCAACCACAGGGGTTCGAACCCAGGATCTTCTGGTTACAAGGCTAGCGAGCTCGTATACCATTAAGTCACCGCGACCCGATCCAATGGCCCATGAATTTCAACTTCGCCAATTCTAACTTCTGATGAAGAGCCCCAGTCTAAGACGAAACAGCTGTCCAGTACTCCAAGGTTTTCCAATGGTTCTCTAACTAATGTTAGCTCATGATGAACGCCTGAAACACAGTGATATATTGGTACGGTCAGCAAAAAAGTAACTAAATCATTACCACCATAAATATTTAGTGCTCCGAGGAGATAATACTCTACCATTCTGCGGTGTATAAGATAGGTATATTAATATGAAATAGCATTCTACTAAATTAACATGTTTCTCATCCATCTTAAGAAGATCGTCCTAGAAAATTCGTCGAAATTTCAGCTTTCAACTGAAAAAAATGATGATTAACCAAATGCTAACTACTACAATTAAGTGTTATTTAGATAAGGTATTTTAGACTAACTGGCAAAAACTATTACCAGTGGTTTGTAATTCGTCGACATCCACTGACTTATTTTGATGACGTTTGTGACGTGACCATCGGAACGGATAACTTATTCGGCTGGCACTGGCTAGTTGTGAAATTGAAAGGATGCATGTTTCGTCCTGTTTGGACCTCGTCAACTTGATGTAATTGTAAGCGGTGGCTTTCCCACTGAAACTGAAGCATGAAGCGAATTCAGAATTTTGGATCCCACGGCTAGACACCACTGAAGTAACATCAAGCTAATCTCATATTATCACTGATGCATTCGTACTAAGAGTTAAGGTACCAAAAAGGAGTGAGAATTCTGATCCTTTTAAATGAAACAGCGGGAAAGTCAGAGATGTAAGCAGATAACAAATAACCCGTGTTTGCTGTTTAAAATCAAAATCAGTTTTCATGAGATACTGGAGAGATTTTTAATATTTGCGAGAAATTGTCATAAAAAAACACAACATCAATATACCCTCTGATCCCTCCGGTATCTTACTTCGAGACTCCTGTACGTATTGGCAGAACCATTTAGATCGCATCAACATTAATTTTAATGTGGTTCAAAGTGTAAAGCACAGTAATGCACAACAGGCTCTGAAAATTGACTAGTGACCGTCTCATAAAGATTACCTAGCTGCTGAAGACTGTCTCGCAAACAAACAACAATAGAATTTATGGACCATTGGATCGGGTCCCAGTGGCTTAATGGTATGCGGGCTTGCTAGCCTTGTAACCAGAAGGTCCTGGGTTCGAACCCCGATGTGGTGGGTGCATACTGATGAAGAGTCACCAACTAGGACGAAACAGTTGTCCAATACTCCCAGGTTTTCCAATGGTTCTCTAACTAATGTCAGCTCATGGTGAAATCCTGTAATCAAACAATAGATTGGTTTGTGAAAGATGATCTACTGACACAATCACTAAGTGTCTATACAGATTTAATCAAAGTGAAGATTTTCACCGATCTTACCAGATTATACCATATTTTTGGTTACTTTTGTTATTTACAAATTTATAGGTCTCACTTCGAACAAATGAAATCGTTTTGATAATTTCCTACATATTTTTTCTTGAAAACGTAAGGCAGTAGCTCCTGAATGAGCGTCACAGCAAACATTCTCGCCGTTTTATTAACTTCTCTCTCATGTTCTACAGAATTGAAGGAAATGATTTTTGAAAACGTGTGTTTATTAAGTGAACCAAGCATCAAGTAAAACAGTTATTATTTTCTCATTTTAGTCTACACTTTCGTTTGCGCTGCCAGTTGCATATGACTATGGCTTACTGTCAAGCTGATATGGAACAGATCACTCAGGCTATAGACAATATTGAGAAGGTAAGCATCCAACATTAAAAACACTTTTCATTGTCATTCATTTCCAAGATTATAATTTGACTTCACAGGAGAATAAACATATGTGTCAATGCATAAAATAATTGACAGTTTTCTCAGTATTATGTAAAAAATAAAAGACATTCACTGAAAACCCTCAGTTCACCTTGTTTTAATCGTTTGAATGACTTAACTTGGATGAATCAACACAAAACAGAGCTGGTTCAGTTGCGAAATGACTGATATGGGAAAACTAATTTCCGCTCTGCACGTCTGTGTCTATCCTTCACTAGCTGTCCAATCTTCACCCAACAACTCAAAGATGTCTTACCTAACCTTAGCTCTTCTTCATGCATATACCATTTCAACTGTTCCTCTGGTTCAAGTTATATAGGGCGGACGATTAGGCAGGTTCGTCTACGGGTTCGAGAACACTTACCAGCTTGGTTCAGCAGGGGCGAAATTAAGTGCATAAAAAGCTCGATCCTGTCACACTTGGTCGATACTGGACATCGCATCGATGTCAACACAGCCTTTCGAAGTCGTTATCATGTACAGTTCGCTTACGTCTCCTACACACAGCTGCAGCTGTTGCAATAAGATCGACTAAACCGGAACTTTGTATCGAAAAAGAACACATCCAGACACTGTTCCTGCCGTGGTCAAACTTGGATTGGTGATTTTTCTTCTCACCAAGAGTGCTTCTTTCCCTTAACCCTCTTGGTTTTGTTTTGCCTTTGCTTATTATTACAATTATTAACATTATTATTCGTCATAATTTATGCCCTTCACGCAATCATCCTCTCAATACTATCGAATTTTCTATTTATACCATCCAGGCGTATTATTAGTGATATTATCTCTTTTCTCAATATATACCTCCACCTGTCTCATTTCACACATTCTTTATTTCATTATGAACCTCTCATTGCAGTCTTACCATCTCCTGTTTAATACAGACCACGTTGTACTAGCCACTCACCTGACACCTTTTATAACTTTGAACTGACTTGTCAATTTTCTTACCCCACACTCTACAAACCTATTATGACTAATCACCACCATTGTCTCCCATTTTACAATATTTTGTAATCGATTTCAGCCTAGCACGTTTGTCACACAAATACGACTATTTATTTTGACACCCCATAACTAATCTGTTATTCTACGTTAAAAATGTATCCGCCGCATAACTGGCCATTATTGCAACGACAATAAATATTATATTTTATAATTGCAAGAACCTGAAGAGAAATTATTGAAAAGAATATTCTTCGTTCAGATTAACTTTTAAAACTAATTTCAGTAACTTTAACCAGCAACTGTCATAATATTTAGTGAAATAAACTAACATGTTCTGCCGTTATATTAAAAAATTGTCAAATTTCGAAATAATCCCAGTAAACAACTAATGTGAAAAGTAACTTACCAAGGAGTAAAAATAAGTGTGAGTAGAAAAATCCAATAAAAAGGTACAGGTTTTTTCTCTTCTTATCTGGAGGTCAATAGAAGTATAGAAACAAACAATGCACTGAGCAGAACCAACGTGATAGCCAAGTCGGTCTCTGTGCATCATCCTCACCAGTACAACAAGAAATCCATGTCTAGGTTATTCATAATCACAACATCAGCAGAAACGATTGCAGAGTTCAAATAACCGCGAAAAAGGATACTTCTTAAATATTTACCGGACAAAGTACTTTTTAAGAGAGCCAGTGCTTTTATGAAAAGAAAGAGGATCGTTTGGGTTTGACAATGTAACTAAAAAGTATATAAGCACTGTTCTATTGATTTTTATTGAATTAACTAATTTAGCTTGTTCTGCCTTCATACCTTTCATTTAGGCGATTAAATTTGATGAAACAGGAGAATTTTCTACAAATTTGAATTATTTTAAAAAGTGTTTAGTACTCCGTTCAAATTTATACGAAGCTCCAAGTACAACAATTGAACAGGCACGTCAAATTGTAGAACGTCTTCAAAATACAAATAATTTATCGTCAACTGAAATTATTAAACTATCGAAACATTTGAATTCTTCTGATGGTGATATTAATAGTACTCAATTGATTGATTCTAAAGAAAATCATTTTATCACATTGTTGGTAAGTTTCTTTGGATTCTTTATTTAACATAATCTACAGTATTTATAGGTACGTCGGTGGCACAGCGGTTAGGAAGCTCGCCGACCATGGGCATGGTCCGGGGTTCGAGCCCCGGCCACAGACGCACTCCTTTACCTCGCTAAGCCAGAAATAATGATGGTAAAGAGGAAAGGTTGTTTATGAGGCTAGCAACCCCATCCTGTAAAATAAACACTGCTAAAGAAACTTCAAGCCACTAGCTTGAAGTCCTATGTTCCACAGGGGAACGTGAAGGAAAAAAACAGTATTTATTTAAAAAAAAACACAGTAAATACTCATTCTAAACGCACTCATGGGGCCTGTTGTTAACAATGAGGAAACAACGAGGAACTGTAACGATAGAAGACAAGGGCCAGGCAACAGATCGTTCATTGAGGAAATCAACAAATATTTATGTATTTTTATTTACATTACAGCAGAGAAACGGCGTCTTCTGAATGGTTGTTCTCTTGCTGAAAGTTAATCTGCCATCTCTTTGTGGCCATTTCTGCGAATCGTATCCACTCACGGAAAATCTACTGTGACTGATTGTTGAGCTAGTCTTTGTCCTCGTTCTTTTCTCATGACTGAGATTTGCGACGTAAACATTGACGTAAATGGCTGTCTACCAATTTAGGCTAGCAGACAGCTCTCATCCCAGAACTAGTTGAACAGTTCAAAACTTCAGTGTAAGTAGTAGATTAATTAGGGAAATCAAAAATGTGAAGCTGATTTTAGTGAGCCAGTATAAACAGAAGACAAGAAAAGTTAAGTGAAATGAAATGCGAAGAAGCTTAGTCTTAGATAAATTTTAAGCTGGAATTTACGTAACCTATCAGAATTTCGATTATACCCCTTTACTAAACAGTCATAACTTGTCCGTGCTACCAGTAACACTGACTGGTGATTTTGCAACTGTTTCATTTATATCCATATACAAACACAGTAGATTGTCTCACAGTTTGCTGAAATACATTTATGAGAAAAGTATTTTTCACTTGTGGAGACTAAACAACCTAACTTACTTCCGGTTTTGAGAAAATCCTCTTTTTCCTGCTGTATTTCATAGAAGGTGCCGAAATTCCTTTGAGTGTCAGTACTGATAGGCAGATTATTTCTTCTCACATATTGAATTTTACATATAAAGAGAAGCATAGACAAGTGTAACAATGCAAAAAGATACAAAGTACTTAGTGAAATGGTGCCGGGGGAAAATTCTACCAGTAAGAAAGCGACAAAAGCTGTGACTAACTGTCGCTGACGTGTATGACGTGATTCATTAGCAGAATTAGCAATCTGCTTGGTGAAATCTTTATTACTATCCTAACATTAGACATGTTAAATAATAAAATGCCTTTAAGTATTATACTCGTTTTGATTACTTTCAAAGTACTATTCATTATTATAGAGATTTTTACATTTCCCAATGAATGAAAAACAAAACGATATTGTTTTTACTGACGTTTCGCTATTTAATGCTAATAGCTTTATCAAAGTACTATTAAACCAGAATTTACAAAATCTCAGGATATATACAACAAAGAGTTAAGGGGTGAGAAGATAGACTTAGGTCAACTTAAAGGGGCATATTGAAAGTCAAAATAACAATGAAGATCACTAAACCAAATAACAAAGGTAATAGTACGTCTGTTATGATATCAAAAGAAAGTTTACTAACTTGACCATCGTTCGTCAGTCTGGGGTCATTTTTCGTTGTCAAGTTGGTCAATTGGTAAAGATAACAAAACCAAGTGTAGATTGTTGGATTTGATCAGTGTGTGAATTTATAAAAGCAGTGTGTGTTTACATAGTGAACTTGTTTATCACATTCGTGTTGATTTTGTCACTTCATGGGGGAGGAGGGTGTTGTAACCAGGTCAGATTCTGTTTTAGTCCATCATTCCTATTCAGGCAATTCGGATTCCACTTGATATGAAGTGCTTCTGATATTAGACGTTCTTTGTGATTTCTAAAATTGCTCTGGATTATTTCAATATTGTCAAACTCAATTTTGTGGCCTGATTCTATAGCGTGTATACCACTTGTGGACGATGATTTTTCAAGCTTTTGTAGTTCAACCGGATTTCTCGGTGGTCGAACACATGCCCTATGGTGTTCATTTCTTGCGATTTTGATTTCTCGAGATGTTTGTCCGATGTAGATCGCATCACATTCCAAGCATTTTATTTTATAGATACACTTAGATAGAGAATCTTTCGAGATTTGGTCTTTTATATGGACAAGGTTTCTTTGAAGTGTGTCCGATGTTTTGGAGAAAACTTTGATGTCAAGCTGATTGAGTACTTTTCTGATATCGTCTGACGTCTCTGCCTTGTATGGAATGACGACTGTTGATGTCCATGTTTTCGGAATGCGTTTTTGGTCATACTTAATATCTGTGTTGATTTTGTTGATGAAGTTCTTTGGGTAGTTGTTTTGCTTGAAAGTTTCAGTAATGTTTGATAATCTTCTTCTTTTTCTTTCTCATCCGTTATCAGAGAGTACGCTCGTCTAAGAAGACTTGAAACAACTGAAATCTTTGCACTGATGGGGTGTGATGATTTGAAGTCTAAATATTTGTTGGAGTGGTTTTTCTTCCTGAATATGGTTATACTAAAATGTCCGTTTTCCCTTCTTTTAACTAGGCAGTCTAGAAATGGTAGTTCACCGATGTCTGATTCTGCTTCCGAAGTGAACTGGATTTTGGGAATGAACTGTGTAGATATCGTTTTAGTACTAAAAAAGTATCATCCACATATCTTAACCATGTTTTAAGAGCGAGTATGTTTGAAAAGATGTCATTTTCGAATCTGTTCATGAGAAGATCAGTGACTATTGGGGAGACTGGTGAACCCATAGCGACACCATTTGTCTGTCTAATTAAATTCCCTTTAAATGTAAAATAATTACTTTCTAGACAGAATTTCAAAGCACCACAACTGAATTTCATGTCTGTTTAGGTAAATATGAGGTAGAAAAAACCCGATATTCTTAGTGCCACACACAAATAGTCATTATGTGTATACAGATATGACTGAGAAACAAGGACCATTGAAATGCATTTCGTCCGAGATTGGGATTATTTGGTGGCATGTACTCATTGTTCCGAAACGGATGGTGCACAGCTGGCATGACTCAAGTTGAGTCGACAGCACTTACTCGCCGATAAAATCAGAAAGATTTTATACTCTGTTATTGACCATACAGAAGTGGTGGTTCACCGAACTCATTACAAAATCTAATGATCTTAAGCTGTGTGGCTTAGTGACAGACAGCCGAATACTGCTTAGGAATTTCAAACTAGATTTCAGCTCATGTCTGATTGTCTTTGCGTTACAGTAACTAGTCGACTGATATGAAACGGAATGATTTCAGTAATTGCATACAGGTAAGAATGCGTAGTGATGTAAATTGGGATGAACTTGTGTTTGCCTTTCTTATCTATTTGCCATGTTTACTCAACTACGTATTTTACCATTAACAAATTTATGCAATATAGTTTATACTGTTAGTTTTTAATAAGTAGTAGTACGTTATTATACTTCATTTATTTGTTTGTCTTTATAGAGAACTTTATTCATACATATCAGCCAATTGGTTGATAAAACCATATTCGATGAAATCTACCAACTTGAAAGGAAGTTGTATAATGACACCAAAATGTTGCTAACAATACACACAAATAAACATCCTGAGGAAATACTTTCTCGAATTAATTCATTCAAAGAAATCTGGATGCAACTAGGTGACGTGACTAAAAATTACTCTGAAATAATTAACAAGAATGTTGAATATGAAATAAATGAAAAGTGGGTAGATTTTGAATTATCTGTATTGTATTTTAACATGAAATTTACGGGAACTGATGGGTTTTCTTGAGGAGATTGGTATGACTGACATAGTAGCCTTGAAGTTGATATGTTTGTCAAGATAATATTAGAAAAATTTTTAAGTATTGTTTTTATAGGGATTTTGTTTGATTGCATGGGGGATTTCGAAGTGGTCGCGCTATGTCGTGAATTGGCAGAAGTTGGGATTCAAGGAGCATTGGATCGGGTCCCAGTCGCTCAATGGTCTACGAGCTCACATTGTAACTGGGAGGTCCTGGGTTCGAACCCCGGCGGGTGCGTATTGATGAAGAGTCCCAAACCAGGACTGATGAAACAGCTGTCCAGTACTCCCAGGTTTTCCAATGGTTCTCTAACTGATGTCAGCTCATGGCGAAATCCCCCATGCAATATTAGAAAAACAAATCAATTCCGCTAAAAATTGTGTAATTTGTTTGCAACTTAAATCTTCGCCCACATTATACACATTAAAATATCCTTAATTTGAAATAATTTCTTTCGTTCCAACCGAAATCTTCGAACAACTTTAACATTTGAACCATGGGTTGCATACAACTACATTTAAAAGAGCATGTTCAAGTCTGAAAACTTGTCGCTACTTTGTAAGGCTACTTGACGACATAAGCTCCGTAATCACTGTCGTTTTTTGGACCATTCAATTAATTTATTCTTTGTATAAAATTAAGGCCGATTTGTTTTTCTCCTTACTACACTGAAAAATTTACCCGTTAACGAATTATCTGTACATATAAATACATAGAAGACAGTCAGTTAGACTGTTGGCTACTCTAAATTCAAGTCCATTGTGCTGGGTCACCACTTGGTGGGATAAATACTATTCTCATGTTTCTGAGATATTTGTCTAGTCAATATCTTAACTGCAGGATCGTGTGGAGTGAAGGTGTGGTACTGTTTTTCAACCCAGGAAAGTCTGAATTCTTTATTTTTAAACACAATTTCCATTTCTGACCCATTAAGTCAATGAGTCTGAATCTCACACACTGCAGAGATGTGTTATTATGCGTTGGAATTACTGTCTTTCAGTTGATTGCCGTGCGTCAATGGCACAGCGGTTAGGACGCTCGCCGACCATGTACATGGTCCGAGGTTCGATCCCCGGCCGGTGCAGTCCTTTACCTCTCTAAACCAGAAATAATCCTGGTAAAGGGGAAAGGTTTGGCATGGGGCTAGCAACGCCATCCTGTTAAAACTAAACACTGCTACAGAAACTTCAAGTCTCTAGCTTGGAGCCCTATGTTCCACTGGGAACGTGAAGGAAAAAAAAAATTAAAATAAAAAGTTGCTTGAATGGTTGAAAATAACTTCTGCTTGTGTCTGGCAAACACGGATCAAATTATTTAATAAAACATTGATTTGTGCATTATTTCAGTCATCATATTACAAACAATGCGAACCGCATTAAAACATTTTATAGTTTAGAAGAAAATCGTCACATTTGCAGGTTAGTTACAGTAAAATAGGATTGTGTAAGAATTACCCTAATGGATATACCAACATAACTCATTCATGTTGTAAATCTTTAACTATCTTCCAACAATTATGCTTTAAATTTATGAATAACTATCTATAGTTGGGAAACAGGTTAATTATTACTTACTTTTTAAAAGTGTCATTTCATTTAACTGAATTTCCATCCTACTTTATGTGATGCAAACTAAATCTTATAATGGTGAATGAGTCAGTCTAAAGCAGGACTATACCTTTTTTAAAGCGACCGAATCTATAAATCAGCTGAAGTCAATTATGGTACATCAGAATATGCAAAACTTAGCAAATTTAAAGTTTTTTAATAGTATAGCACGTTTTAACTCTGAATTGAAAAATGTTTGCATGAGTGATTTCAAGTAAATGATAAGAATGAAGTTAAACTTACACATGACACCTCCAGTCACATTGAAATTGTGACGTGATGGAAAATATTTCTACTTGAAGATGACTACTATAATGACATTCCTTAAAGAAAGAAAATTCTTTTCATCAGGTAGCTTTTGTATTTATATTGTTTCGGGCAGTGTGCTGTTACATTCCAACCAGTGTTTCTTTGGTTAACCTTCATTTTGCATCACATACGAACGAAGGAAATAACACAGTTATTCAAGTGTTGGTTTGTAGGGATCTGATTGGTTTCAGGATTTCATCATGAGCTGACATTAGTTAGAGAACCATTGGAAAACCTGGGAGTACTGGACAGCCAACTGTTTCGTCCTAGTTTAGAATCCCGGTGGGTGCGTACTGATGAAGAGTCCCAAAGTAGGACGGGGGAAACAGCTGTCCAGTACTCCCAGGTTTTCCAATGGTCCTCTAACTAATGTCAGCTCATGATGAAATCCTGACACAGTTATTGTTAGACGCTGAATTATTTCCTCTCAATTAAAGGCGCAGCTACATGAATTCTGAATAATTTTGGCTTTATGTAATAATATAACATTTTTATTCAAAATGTTTATTTTCTTGCAGACTACTTTTATGGTTCGATTTGATCAAACTGGCTAGGAAATACCAAATCTGGGATTTGTGCTCAACTCTATGTCGTTTATGTCTAGTGTTTGATGACGATAATTACTGGAATGTGTTACTTAAAAAGCTGGAACAGTACAGGCAAGTTGTTTCAGGCGATATTAAACTTCTTATTTAACTGTCTAAACACAGTAGAATTGTGATACCCAAAGTAGAGTGAAACGACAAGCCTTCGAGATAAAACTTTTGACAAATCCCCAGGGAAACGAGTGAAAAATAGTGAATATTTAGCATCTACTTTTTCATATTTGAGTTTCTCAGCAGTGCGCACTTATGTTTCGCTGAGGAATTGATTAATCTAACATAAAGTTTCCAGGGAGAAACAGAAGACTTTTGAAAACTCAGCCAGAAAGTTTATTTAACCTATGGAATTAACGATTACTTATATCCGAAAAAGTTTTAAATCAACTTCATTATTTTGAAATCTTTAAATATTCCAATTTTTAATATTAGAACAAGACATATAAGCGAAGAATACAGTTTTCAATTAGATCTTCATCAGGCTTTACTCTAATTTACACAGTTTCATATAAAGGTCAAATAAAATCTATAAGAAGTTCTATTTTGGCTCATTTGATTGATAGCGGTCACCAAGTGGACAAAAATAGTGCCTTCAAAGTTATCTATCGCATTCCACCGAGCCTTTCGAAAGGAATTCGATTCCGTCTTTTACATATAGTCGAAGCTATGGGAATTCGAGAGAACAATCCTAGTCTTTGCATGCAACCAAAGAAGTTTGTTCTACCTTTGTCTCTCCCTTGGCCTAGGTGAATTCTAGTAGAAACCCTCCCACCCTTTCTTATTTTCTATCTCCTACGTATTTTATGATATTTATTTTAACTCTGATTATCTGTCCACTTCACCCTTAGTATTACGTAACTTTTAAGAGTTGACTTAATTTATTTATTATATACATATAATACTACCTTTAGATAAAGCAATAAGAAGACGTAATTTGTCTGAATCGTGTAATGTATTTGCGCAACACATTTCGAACAATCTGATCACACACGGACTTGTCATAGGAATATATAGATAAAAAATTAATAAAGAGGTAAGAGGTGAGAAAAATAGACTTAGGTCAAGTTAAAAGGACATATTACCTTACCTCTTTATTAATTTTTTATATATATATTCCTATGACAAGTCCGTGTGTGATCAGATTGTTCGAAATGTGTTGCGCAAATACATTACACGATTCAGACAAATTACGTCTTCTTATTGCTTTATCTAAATTCATAAAGGGAACTAATTGTTTTAAATACTACCTTTGTTATTCTTATCACCTGCATAAACCTTATTATCAATATTTTGTTATCATTATAATCATCGTTATTAACTACGTTCAAAACATTTACCACATTATTATTATTATTATCATTATTATCTGATCCACAAAATCACCATCATTGGTTAAAAAATTTTATGTCATATATAGAATAATTCATAGGAGGGATAGAACTTGAAAAAGGATGTGCAATTATAGGATTAGTAGGCAAATCGAATAAAACAAAAACGTTACGTAATATTGTGTGAAATTTAATAGCATAGAATTTATCGTTGTAAAAAGAATTGATTTAGAATGACAAGTGGAACAAGTGAAATAATACCGGGGACAGTTCAAAGTGAGAATAGTAATAATGACAATTGACTTGATAAGGAAGAGTATACAAATTGAATAGACAAAATGAAAAATTGGTAGAGCTAAAATATGATTGGGGATTATCATATTTTAGCATAGAGGGATTATGACCATGAAAGTTGGAGGGGTTGAACGAACTTTTTCTGTACACAGAGATCTGGCTTTTCTGTTTCGATAGCCAAAGCTTCAGCAATACAGATGAGTCGGGTACGTAGGGATTTAGGTAAATTGCTCTTTGCCTTGTAGATGAATTTAAAGGCGGAGGCTATAGAGATAGGGTGATCATTTTCGACCAGATGTTCTATGATCGCGCTTCTTATTGCTCCACTTTTTTATATATAAAACTATGTAAATTAGAGTAAAGCCTGAAGATCTAATTGAAAACAGTATTGTTCGCTAATATGTCTTGTTTTAACTTTATTTTGACCTACAAATCTAACCAACAGAAAGTGAATTAGTTTTAGCAAAAAAAATTTGGTAACACGCTGTCTAAATGGTCATTTGTTTAGCACCATTAAGTATGTGTTCATTTCAACTTGTCTTTTTCATTATAATAGCTTACTTTTCGGTCTAACCAAAACTAACTCGATAATTTTCTTTTTGTATTTTCGATTATAGCTTGATTCCACACCGTATTTTTGGTACAAGTATGGAATTTTCAGCACGTAATTTGCAGGCCAACCAGTGATATTAGGTATGCGTCGACAGGGGATCGAATCCTGGGCCATATGTATGGTCGGCGAGAGTCCTAACGCTGTGCCACCGACGCACTAACCTCAGACCTTCTTAAATACATTAACGCATTAGTTAAAGCTTGCGTTGAATGAGAAACACTAGGAGGGTAATCAGTTAAAGCTTTCCTTACCTTGCTAATTAAATCAGCTGTATTCAGTTGACAAGAATCTTGAAATTAGTTAACATTAGGACACTGTCTAGTCATAAATCAATGTAGCTGAAATCTATAAGATTAGGAAATATCGCATGATTTTGTTTATATTGAAGTGCGAAGTATACTGAAAACATTCTTCAGTTATCGTGTTTTAGACTTCATAATCAAGAATGAGGCGTTAGAATCCGATAAATTAACCATTCTGAATAGTATTTATATTGACTTCTAACCGTGTCGTCAAAGCCAAAATTTCAATGAATAAAAGTTGTAAGAGTGTTATCATATGGCATATGATTCTCCGATGTTAAGTTGTATTGTATGTCACAAGAAGTAAACTTCTTTTTCTTGAAGAACTAAGTTTTACCCCAGAAGGCAAACAGCTTATAATAAAACTCTTGGATAAGAAGTAAGGAGTCGACATTTGAAGGAACTGCCCCCTCCCTGAATAAAATAGTTGTACAGTTTACCACAAAATTACAACATATGAAGCAGCGAATTCAAAATTAGATTACAAACAACTATCAGCTGACCATTCAACAATTATTGAACACAAAAGTGGTCAAACACATCGAAATTAGGTAGCCACATGTTAGTCTAAAACTATGACACACAATCAGTGTTTTATCTGATTCATGCTTGTGTTTACTCTGTATGATATAACTCTTATTGTTTTAAATATTTCATACATAATTATTTACAAAGGAGTTGACTGAATAACTAATTTTCTGGCTTGAATTCTCAACTACGCATATCTCTCAGCCTTGAAATATTCAAGCGTAAGAATTATAGCAAAGAATGTCACCTTAAAAGTTAGATTTAAAGAGTTACAAGTTGTTCTTATACGGCAGCTAATCAGGAAATATTTAGTAAAAGTGGAAATGCCATCATATTCTTCACCATTTTTAAAAACCTAGTTCACTATAGCAGTCCATTCTGAATTCATATTTTAAGGCAAAACAGTTAGAATTAAGCATGAAATCCCCGCTTCTTTTAGCAACGTGAAGACTCATTTAACCATAATTGTCAACGCTGAAAGAAGAGTTACTCACCACCAGTATTGCTCCAAGGATCATATGCCTGGAGGATATCTAAAACCCTACACATTCATGTTTAGATGTCTTTGAAATGCTTATATAAAAATTTTTCAAGTACGACAATGTTTATAAAATGAATACTTCCCTAGTTAATCATTTAAGTATACACTAAATCCGAATGAAAATGTTGCTAAAGTTTAGTTATAGCTTTAAAATCATTTTCACAGTCTACTAGTTTGTTGAATGTGGTTACTTTTCTCAAGCATTACATTTATGTGTTATATCGCTCTTTCAAACTGGAACTGGTTTCATTGTTGGCAACATTCCCTCAGTACACCTCAAAGTTTGCTGGACATCAACCTGAACAAATCCAAGCTTATTGTCTCAACAGGAAAATATTAATCTTCATAGTTCAGTTTCTAAATTACCACATTCCTTTTAGGTATTATACAGCAATACACTATAATACTTGTTGAGCATCTCTAGATAGATTCCCTATCTTTCATCCATTTGAAATTTTGTATCATAAACGCAATAAAAATGAAATCCTCGGATTTTTTTAAATATCGCACTTAAATGCACTATGCAGTGACCCAGTTGAAAATCATATCTTGATTTTCACGAAAAGCTTTCTCTCTGTTTTACCTCTTTTTAAACAGAATCATCCGAACTAAACCAGTAGTCAGTTCATCAACTACTTTGAAGTCAAATGAAGTGAATTCGAATGCTCAAATGCGTATGTTTGCTCAAAATTCTTTTTGTGTTTATAATTATGGTTCTTTAGTTGAACAGCTGTGTAAAAATTAGTTCCCAGTTCACCTTTAAGGGATTAAAAATATGTAGAATTACTCCGTTCAATGACAGCAGATGATCAGATGCTTCACTGACTGATAAACAAGTAACAAGGCAAGGAAACAACATGTTACCAGCCTGAATGAAATTTTCAGTTTATAAATAAATTCGCGATTTGTAAATTACACACTCCGAGACGAAACTTCATCACAGTTTCCTTAGGAATCCGTGATTATTCAAACCGAAACATGTGATGTGTTTGATATCATAAATGACAATCAATATAAGAAGCATAAATGCATGGTTACAAACTGATTATTTAAAGCGTTCACACGTGCGATTGATAATGCCCAAATGAGTATGGATATCATAATTTTCGTTCAGAACCAGTTTTGTGGAATGATATTGAATGTTGAATAAGAATCTGTGGTCACCAGAATGATGATTACGAAGAGTCTGGACAGTCCCATCGAATGCTTGATCACTAGGTTTCTGTATGAGAATTAAGTCACTATATTTATCTAGTTCATGTACTCCCAGTTTACTAAACAGAAGCCGTAATTTCCAGGCATATTCTCTGTCCGAAATATTTACTCGAAATAGGTTTTCGTATCTACAAAACCATGTATCAGATATCATGTTCGCATCTAGGTCATCAACAAACTCTGAGATGCTACTACCAGTGTTATCATTGGTTGTAGATGAGTCGGTAGGTCGTGATATGTGTAGACTAGCAGGTATTTCCGTTCCATTTAGCTGCTCCATTACGGATAAGATTTTATTTTGATAAATCACACACAGTGTTGTACAGTTATATTAACTGATGACGTTTCGAGCACAAACTATTGCTCATAATCATATCAAGTTGATATGATTATGAGCAATAGTTTGTGCTCGAAACGTCATCAGTTAATATAACTGTACAACACTGTGTGTGATTTATCAAAATAAAATCTTATCTACCACAGTGCCCAAGTTTTAGCTTCTGTCCTATTAGTTTCTCTGAACGCAGTGGGTCCATCTTGAGCGAACCGGTCGCCAAAAATTGTTATGATTGGAACTACAACCTAATAAACTAATATTTTAATGCATCATTGAACTTTCAAGCTCATTCTAACTGTATATATACAGAGTTTCTGTCTAGCCTTTTGACCATTGTTTGAGACAGTAAAAGCCCTCTTATCTACTTTCAGTTTTTTCTTTGTCTTTGTGTACCGGTGGTGTTATTATTATTGTTGTTGTTGACGTGCAAATACGACAGATTAGCCAGCGCTTTAAGTCATTATGCACTCATAGTCTACCAGGTCGTAATTCTGGTCATAACATGATTAACTGATCCGAGTAGTTGGGCACCACTGACATCATTCACTAGTGTTTGTTAGCCAGATAAAAGTGATCTAAACACTGTTCCACTGTTTCACTGATTTAACGCCAAACTTATAAGCTGTGTATCCAGTTTGACTTATGTTAGAGGACTCAATCAGTTAAAGCCATCCGGATACTGGTTGGCTACTTGTCTATTAATATATGTGTAAAACTTGGACACTGTGGTAGTAAGTTTATTAGTTTGTTTATTAGATGTACCACACAGTGAAACAGTATTTATTATTTATTGGATGACGTTTCGAGCAAAATTTATTGTTCATAATCATATCAATTGTAATCACACGACTTTGAAACTTGAGTTTTATAGTTTTCTTTGTCTTCTACCATTTGTTAGTAAAAATAAGATCGGTGAAATGTTTAATTGACACAGCACAAAAGCTAAGTAGTACCAAGGAAAATCTAAGACAGGAAGTGATACACAAAAAGAAGCCTTGAAACTTAATAATTATCCGGATAAATTAGTCAGGAAATCTGTAAGGAAATCTAAAAATAAAATAAATAATGATAGTAGCCATATTGATAATAATGATAACAATAATAATGATAATAATAATTATAATGATAATAATAATAACGACGACACCAACAATAAAGAATCTAAATCATCAGTAGTAATTCCACACAAGGAAGGAACCTCGGAAACCAGCTTACGAAGAATTCTTAACAAGGCAGGAATAAAAGTGGCTTGTATTCAAACCCACAAAATCATTTAGAAACAAGCTTTGTCGTTTAAGGATCATGTGGAGCCTTTAAAACAAAACGATTTAGTTTATCTTACAATCTGCCTGCAATGATTGTCAGGTCAAATACATAGGTCAAAGTAGTAGAACAGGGGCAGTTAGACTAGCCGAAAATAAAAACCTAGCAAAATTCAGATTGGTTGACCCAAATAAGATAAGAAATCTAGAGAATAGTTCAGCTACAGCACTCACTGCATGCAGTAACACACAACCATACAATAAGATGGGATAGGATGACAGTATCAAAATCTAATGTAACAGGGTGAATGGAGGGAGAGATTGATAACAGAAGCTTTATTTATCAAATCAACTGCGAATACATGTAATACGAATGATTCAACACCTGTCCCAGATATCTGGAAAATTCTACTACCCCAACGACGACAAATAGGAGAGAACAAAGAAGACTATAAAACTCAAGTTTCAAAGTCGTGTGATCATAATTGATGGCATGATTACGAATAATAAATTTTGTTCGAAACGTCATCCAGTAAACAACAATACTGTTTCTCTGACTGTGTGATACATCTAATAAACAAACTAATATGGAATTGGCTATTTGTTTAATTAATCTGTAATATTTAGTATCATGCATTTATGCTCGCTTTCTGGATTGTTATTTATGTTATCAAGCAGATCATACACTGTTTTATTTTTAATTAAAAACAAAACAATTTCAGCAGTCGGTGTGATCACAGGCAGTGGTTTCGCCTGAAATATTACCAAAAACTAAAACTTATCATTGTGTGTAAATTATTGAAATATGACTATAATTTATTCAATATTTGACGAATTCAAGTTGACTGCAAATGATCCTAATGACAGAATTATTTAGTATTCCTTGTTCATTTTATCCTCACTTTTTTCTTTTCCCTTCAAATTCTACAGCACTGAGAGTAGATCCTCAGAATATGTCAAATAAACCCAAGACAACTCCACGTACAACAACGACACCTCTAGATATTGTCACCAGTTATGAGTTAAAATTGTATAGTTCATTGTCCGAAGTATACTGTATATACGCAGAATGTTTATGTATGCTCTTACGTCAACAGTCATGTGGAATTCAGCTGGCTGGTAATGTTGAAAATTTAAAGCCAGCATGGTTAGATACTTCTTTGCTGACCAACAGGAATGAAAATGCAATAGAAGAGTTGAATGAATATAGTATACAGCTGAAAAATTATTGGTTAGTTTTGCATTCCAGGAAAAATAATATAATAATAATAATTTTGTTTTATTCCAAAAACAGTACTAATGATACAGCAAGAAATTTTCAGCATTCAGTACAATATTGCATCTAATTTACTCAAAAACGACAAGAGAAATTATAAATATACATTACATAATAATAACAAAACGATTGCTACAGCATCTACATAGCAAAATACTGCATGCCATACGTAGAAAAATATGCATAAAGTATAAAATTGTAGTAATAATAGTAATAACAACTAAAATAAAATAGCAGAGTAATAATTAAATGGCAGAAATTGTGACACCATAAAATGCAGAAAGATGAACAATGAAATGGTCGATTTACTGTGCTAGTTACATAGTAACTTATGTGTTTCACGTCTAACAGAGTCTTCGTCACATAAAGTACGGGCTAAATAGGGTATTGTAGAATTTCGGTGCTTAGTGGTACGAGCATATAACTTCTTACATTGACTTCTCGTCCTACCTGATGAGATACAAGGGGATAGTTGTGAATAAAGGGGGTGCAGAGGGTCTGACAGTACAGCCTTTGTCCATTTTGTACAGGAATTTATGTGTCTCTCGACTATATTATTGGCGAGCTCACGCAGTGGCATGCCACAAGCCCTACTCACAGCATTTAATACCCTTCGTAATATGATATAATCTTTTTTGAGAATCCCAGGAAAGATTAATGGAGAGCAATAGAGTACAATAGGTAAAGTACAGGAGTTTACAAACTGCAGAAGTAAAGGTTGGTTGATACCTGATTGTCTAAACTTTTTAATGTAGAAAGTAAGACGAAACATTTTCTTAGAGATTGATAAGATTTGGGATGACCATGAAAGGTCAGAGGAAAGAACTAATCCAAGGTATTTAATGCTTGACTTGGTTTTAATTTCCGTGCCATCTATGCTACAGGCATCATGGGAACTAACTAGTTCATGTAAGTCACGTCGATGCTTGAACGTAAAGTCAACTGCCTGACATTTGGAAGGATTTAACATACGACCATTTGACTTAGACCAGTTGTTGATGTCCAACAGAAAGCTATTAAGTTTAGAGCAGTCACACTCGGAAGTGATAGGCAGTGATACAGTCAGATCATCTGCATATTTGACAAAGTTAGTTTAGTATAAATGGAGCAGGTCGTGTAGGAAGAAGGAAAAAAGAAAAGGAGAGGGGACGGCACCTTTGAGGAACACCGGATTTTGTAAGCGAGGTAGAAGAAGATTTGCCATTATATACAGTATACTGCATTCTATCAGAAAAATAAGAATGCAACCAACTCTTAGCCCAGGATCCTGTTTGTATCAACGAAAGCTTATTTAACAGAAGGCCTCTAGGTACAGAGTGAAAAGAAGAACTGTAGTCTAGGAAAGCACCGTGAACATATTTGGCACCTTTGTCTAAGTAAGAAACAACATTATGATATAAGACAATCCCAGCATCCAAGGTACCTCTACCATGTTTGTATGCAAATTGTTTAGGATCATTGAAAGGTTTCAATGAAGGTTCAAGACGAAGTATAAGTAGTTTTTCCATCAATTATAAAAAAGGAGAAATAATTGTAATAGGCCTAAATTTAATATCAGTACCAGCAGATGGTTTTGGTATGCGGATAATTTTAATATTTTTTCATGCAAAAGGTAGTACACTGTTTTTTACTTCACAGAAGTGTATAAAGTTAAAACAGACATAAAGACAAATATAGCTTATAACTCTGATTCGATTCGCGAAATAGCTTGTAAGCCAAAAGCAGAACTTGAAAATGAATCACACTATATGACTGTATTAGCCACAGTGTATGCAGTCGCATTCGTATGCCTAAGACAATAGCAATGGTCCCACTAATTAGATTATAATATAACGTTTGCATATCTTTGAGCAAAGTTGGTCTCAACACCTACAGCTTAGTATAACGATCACCACAGGATGGGATAAAAAGAACTGAATGCTTTTTAATACGAGCGACTTAAAAAAAAGGACAAAGATTTTGATAAGTACTGAAAGATATGGAGGCAGTTGCTTCATGCTACAAATTCAGTAATAGCTGTGTAAAACAATAGGAATGATTGGAAACCATTATAGGAAATATAGAAAATATTACCAATAAAATCAAAGTATTACAATTAATAAAACTGTACACACAAAACCTAAAGGTCATTTGAATGCCTCATTTTGACCGTGAGCAATAAATTGTGGTTGTAGCTTATTCGTAGAATAAGTGCTCCTGTATAATTGTGCGCTGAATTCAATAAAACGATTGTGTTATGGGATTATATTCAACCACGGTACCCAAGTTCTATTTTCTTATCACTTATCTTCGATATAAAGGACATCCATGTTTAGTCTATGTGTAAAACAAACTGCCGACTTCTGATGACGTTATGCTGCAATTCACAGCATTTAGCTTAATTATATGGAGGGGGATTTGTTGTTGTCTCAAAAATATTCTAAATAACCTTGTATGTGTTCAAATGCAGTTAGATAAACTTGTGGGATGAAAATCATTTTAAATTACTTGTAAGGTCGCAAGAGCACAACATCTTTTTCTGGCAAAATAGTCAGTCATGAAAACGATGTTGTTGGTGAGCTAATGTCAGTAAACTTGTTAACGAGTAACTTACATTTCAGGCTGTGCGTCTAGGAGTCAATACGCTCCAGCTGTATTTAGCTGCAATTTGTCCAATTTCCTTGTTACGCATGACAGATGCGTAAAGATATTTGTTGTCTTCCAAAATCAAATATAATACAGCGTCTTTGCTTGCTCTTGTGGTTTGGAATAATGTAAGGAACCAGGCTGAATCATGGATCGATATTATTTAGTGAACCGCTGGAAAATAAGGAGTACTGGACCGCTACTTTGTGACTCTTTGGCAGTGTGCATCCATGATGGCACTAGTAATAGAACCCAGGACCTTCAGGTTGCAAAGCGAGCTTGTTGACCATTCAGTTACTGGGCCGAAGTTCAATGGTCCATGAATTCTACCTTCTATCAATTCGTGATTTATAGCACCACCACCAGTCACTGTAAGGAACAAAAGAATTTATAAAGGTTCGATTGGCTCCCTCAAATGTTTACTTTAACTTACTTCATTTCATAATTCTGTTTGCTTCATAATGTTTTTTAGTGAATGGTTTGGTCTTGTCAATGAAACCGCATTGTCAGCATTTCAACGTAGTGCTGTAATCTCTGCAAGAATAGCCGATTCGAAATGCTTATATTCATGTGCAGTTTGTGCTTGGAATTATTGTCTTCCAACAATATGTCAGAATGATCATCGCCAGATAACAACTACATTTTCGGTTAGTTAATATTAAAGGAAAATATTGACTGAATTCATAAATTCTCCCTAGCAAAATTGAAAAGATGATATACATCATCCATTAGGGGATAAACGATACTTCTACTTTGAAGAAGTAAGGTAAAACTTAATTATTTCAGATGTAAAAAGGGTACTTTTTGCCTGACGTTCTGACGAGTTATACAACGACATCTTGTGTGAAAGCATTTTCGAATTTCTAAGTAATAATAGAACCTCGCCTAGATTGCACTCAGCGTCAACAGGAAAATTCGGTCGGATTTTCAATACAAACAACGTCAAGTCAGTCACTTCTTCTATACAGATCAGAAACTTGGCCGTTCGGGTCACAAAGAATATTTCCAACAGCCTGTTGCAGACGCTACCTTTATCAACCAACAACTGTTTTCGCTGAATCTATACTGAGGATCAGCTGGCCGGTCGGGAAAGAATCACCAACAAGAAATTATGGGAACAAACAAACAAAACAAGAACCAATCGCCAACCAACAAATATGCAGGAGATGGAGTGGAGATGGATTGGACACTCGTGGCTGAGGAGGCCACCACTGGGTGACATCATGAGCTCGTCAGGCCATTGTTCGAGTGGAACCAGGCTGAAAGGGAAGCGGCGAGTAGGACGTCAGTGCAAGGATGACATGGAAGAGGTCGTGTGAAGAGGAGTTAAAACAGTATGGACTAACATGGATGCATGTGAAAAGTACAGCAGAAGACAGAAGGTAGTGAAGGCGTGCATCTGAAGCTCTATGTTCCACTAGGAACCCAAGGGAACAATAATAATGATAAATAATAATAGTAGTGTAATGATCGAAACTGAAGTATTATGGTCTGAACTCAGGGAATTAATCGTCGCCTTTTACTGCATGGACAACCAAACGTCTTCATCGCCCCGTAAACCTACACAGGTACAGAAGTGTTAAGGTTTGTGCAAATACCGCACTCGTAAAGGATAATTCATTCAAGCTTAGCCATCAATGAAACCCTATAAAATTTAATAAAAAAATATTATCCTTATGATCTAGTTAAGTGAATCCTTATGACCATCACGATGAACATGATAATACCATTCTGAAAATAGGGGTTTACAGGGGGAAGAGTGAGGATTCCCTTATAGCAGTGGTTATATTATCCTTAGAGTAATAAATTACTATGGCTTTTTCGGATTAACTGGTGAAACTGTCGCCTAAATAATGGTAATTTTACTGTTCAACCTACAAAAGACAAATTTCCCTTCAGTTTAGGTACTTATTACTCAGGTTATGAATGGTCAGTTTTTAAAAGAATTCAGCCATCGATAGGCAAATAACAACTTGATGATATATTAGGTAGTTGGAGGCAATCGGCAGAAAGCCTTCGACCTACATTTCGTGCTAGTTGGCACTCATCAGCACTCATCATCATCATCATCAAATAAATGTGCACCGAGATGGCGAGCTACTTAGAATGATGGCCTCATTGCAAAAGCTAACTGATAGAATTTAGTTTGCACCAAAGAAAGAACTAGACACATCATATTAGTTACTAGTGTCCAATCAAACTAACAACTTACTGAATTCAGTATATCCAAAGAGGTAATTCCTCAGTTATTTGACGATTATGACTTTAGACTAGTGTGGCCGAATAAAAAAGACTGTTTACTGCAAAATTGAAAGGAAATGCCGAGTTTAACATGTGAATCTCAGAGATCACCTAACAGAAGGTTAATAATTAAGCTTTGTTACTACTGATAAATTCTTTTAAAAGTTAATTAAAAGTTTAAGTACGTCCTTGTATGTTATAAAATCATTTCCCATACGTATTTAAATTAAACATCATCAACCAGAATTTTCCATGTATTTTGACTGAATAATTTAGGTGATTTTGGAGAGTGCAAATAAAATTGGACTAAACTGTTTACCAGCTCAGTTGTATACTGAAATGGCTACAGTACTGGCTCATGGTCTGATTCAACCCTGGCTACCAAAGCCATTAAAGTCAATTGTACATTCCGGTGATGAAAAGAATAAATCACTGCCTTCTAGCACAACACAGAAAGGTCAAAAGACAAGCAGAGGAAAGTCAGCGAAACCCACCACATATACTGTAAGTAATTTTTCAGATGTTATTTCATGCGATGAACAGAAGTAAATTGGATAAGCTTATACTGCTAGTGTTGCCAGCTATTTCATTCTGTTTACTAAAAGCATTCTCTGCTGGATGTACAGCTTCAATAACGTGCCAGCTTTTATCTTTATCAAGCACTAGTTTACATTTAAAGAGTCTTGTATATAAGTCAAAGTGTCGCCTTCACCTGTCGTTACTGCCTCATCTTCAACCTGCTGTACCCTACTGGTCACGGCTTCCCACTAGAACCCTAGATAAACTGCCTAAATAGAGCCAGTCGCTAGTGAGCATCAGATTAATTTTGAAGTATTGGTTTTGTAGGGATTATGTTTGAGTGTATGGAGGATTTCATCATGAGCTGACATCAGTTAGAGAACCATTGGAAAACCTGGGAGTACTGGACAACTGTTTCGTCCTAGTTTGGGACTCTTCATCAGCACGCATCCACCGACAGGGTTCGAACCAGGAACCTTCTGGTTACAAGGCGAGCTCATTGACGAAGACATTACGAAATGGTCGCGCTATGTTGTGAATTGGCAGAAGTTAGAATTCAAGGACCATTGAATCGTGTCTCAGTGGCTCAATGGTCTATGAGCTCATTTTGTAACCAGAAGGTCCTGGGTGCGTACTGATGAACAGTCCCAAACTAGGCTGACGAAACAGCTTTTTAGTAGTCCCAGGTTTTCCAGTGGTTCTCTAACTGATGTCAGCTCATGATGAAATCCTCCATGCAATCAAATAAATTCAAATTAGTTAAATGCACAAACCTGCACTAATGAAGTATCCAGACGCTTGTTAAGTCACTAGAAGCACACTGTAAACTGAAAGAGTAAATATTTACAACACATGAGAGTCACTTAAAGACAACACATAGCAAGTATTTTTAAGATCAAGCCAACTCCGAGATACGAAATAAGGCACCAATTATGGTGAGGTAAACACTAGATGATATCTGATAGCAAGAGTAATTGTAAAATAAAGATGAGATTCACTGGTTATATTCTACAAAGATTTTGTTTTTGTTTACCATTCTTCATAATTTCAAAAACCTACCATCAATTTGTGTTTTACTTTTTAAAATTCTTTATAAAAATCAAGGTGCCTCAAGAAGGTCAACAATGCATTAAAAAAGCAATGGACTGGTTAGTACTGGCCGGGAAACTTTTTGAACCTAATAGGTTGGATCTACTTCAGGATATTGACGAAACCTACACAATACAACCAGTTATACCAATAAGCACACGTTCTCGATTGATAATTTGCTGGTTATCAGCAAGACAACTAATCTCCAGTCCACCAGTACACAGAGGTTTGTTTCCAATGGATCTTCAAGGTGATAGCTCAAGCCATGGTGAAACAAATTATACATCTGATTTTGAAGCGCAAATGCGTAAAATGTCACTAAGTAACCAAAAGGAAGCACAAATTTATGTGGAAACATTAGTCACACGAACATTATTAGCTGTTCATTCTTTATGGCTAACACATAAGTCGAAATATATTTCTGAATGGCCGGTATTAGTATCGAAACTTATCGATGAACAAAGTACACAGACAATAGCAGAGTCATCAAAACAAATCGGCACAAATCTGGTTGGATTTAAAGATGCACCTTCACTAACAGAGGTAACTGTTAATTTTCCCTCAGTGTAGAGAAACTTCACTGTTTTAGATTCCTTCTTGTGAGCTAGTAAGTATATTCTATAAACATAAGTTGGCTAACTCTTTAGTACCAATTGCATACCAGTTTTTCTTGACTAAGGAGTACAAAATAGCCTTCTTTATAAAGTTTTATACCATAACTGAAAACACCCATTAAATGTTTAGTAATCCATATCAAAGATTTGTGATGCTGCTGTGGCTATAGGAAGTCTTTACCACCTACACTTTACCTCAAATTTTTCGTGGCGGACTTCCTTGTTATTTATTATTATTTTTCCTTTAATTCCTAGAGAAACACAGGGCTTCAGCTGCACGTCTCCATTGCTTTCGGTTCTCCACCAACTTTTTTCACCTGACTCCAAGTCTGCCCACATGTTTTCATCTCCTCTTCCCATGACCTCCTCCATGACCAACTCGCCGCTTCCTATTCAGTTGGGTTCCACTGGAGCAATGGCCTGGCGTGTGACGTCAGTTGATGGTTTCCTCAGAGTATGGCTAATCCAATCCAATTCCGTTTCTTACTGCATATTTGTAGCACAGTTGGTTCCTGCTGGGTTAGCTCGTTCATTTCTAGAGATCCCTGTTGCTGATCTTTTCTGGTCGGCCATCTAATCCTGAGTATTGAGCGAAGACAGCTGTTGAAGAAGGTCTTTAGTTTGTTCGAAGTGTCCTTTGTGATGCACCAAGTCTCTAATCCGTATAGTAGCACTGACTTCACATTAGAGTTGAAAGTTCGGATCTTATTTTTCATGCTTAGTACTGAGTGTTGACCTCCACTCAGAATTGAGAGTAATGAAAGCTTGTCTTGCTTTCCCTACCCTCACTGCTTTGATATCTTCGTTAGTTGCATCCGCCTGTAGTTAAAACGATGCTTCCCAAGGGCGGTAAAGGAGGTTACTTCTTTCAGGTTCCTCTCATTTATGCTGACTGCTGTCTCTTGTTGTTGCTGTTTCTGTTGGCCAGGAATCTTTATCACCTCTGTTCACCTGAAGGTCTATCTTATCTGGATGCTTCTTCGGCCAACTTGTTGCTTTTCACTTGCATATCTTCCAGTTTTTGGGAAATCAGACATATATCATCGGCGAAGTCGAGATTCTCCATGCTTTTTCTGTTGGTCATTTTATGCCTTTCTCCTCGTTGCCCGCTGTCTGTCGCGCTTTCCAGTCTACCAACCGAAATCAGGAAAACACTGAAGAAAATAGGTAGCCAGCTCGTCCTAATCCCGTCTTCACTTCGAAGGATTCCGTGAGTTTCCCGTTGTGGATTACTTGGCATGCAGGACTGTCGTACAGCTGTTGGATGAGGTGTATAATTGTTGGTGGCACCCCGTGGTAGCGAAGGAATTGCCGAATCACCTCTCAGTCGAAGTTGTTAAAGGTCTTTTCAAAGTTGATGAAGTTGAGATAGAGAGGTGACTGCCATTCTAATCTCTGTTCAGTGATGATCTGTAGTGTGGCGATTTGATCAATACATGACTTGTTTCTCTTGAATAAAGCCTGTTCCGGTCAAAGTTATTGATCCAGGGCTAGTTTGACTCTCTCCAGGATGATGCGGACTTCCTTGTTGTTTAATTCTTATTACTCTTCTTCCCCAACCAGGGTTTCATGTTAAAACTACTACCCCTCTCCTGATTTGAATGGCTTTTTGAGTGTTTTAAAAGCCTCATTCCATCTTAGAGCACTGACGGATTTGACACGTTTAACAGATGCAGAATTTCATCCAGAGTTTAAACTAGAATTAGGCATTTTTACCAAAGATCATTAATTGTTCTTTAAGTAATGAAGTTTCGTACGATAATGTTTTTAAAACAACACATAAGTGGATTGATTAGTTGTTGAAAGTACAAATGTGCAAAATGCAGCCAGAGATAATTTACACTTCATACAACTGCTTAGCCAATGCAGCGAAACATAGAAACCATTACCTCTTGAAATGTGAAGTCTTCAGTTTTTCCAAGTATCTTCAGAAATATCTTAACTGAAAATGTCATCACTCATTTTTTAAGTACTAATCACAAGTAATTTGGAATTAGTATCCAACTTTTTTAATAAATATCTGTACTGATGGTAGTACAGTTAGTGAAGTCCAAGTCGATATGCAACAACAGAAGACAAAGGTCAGACAATAGATAGTTTACTAAGGAAATAAACACATATTTATAGATTTTCATGTACATATAAGAGGTTATTGTTAGCAGAAAAACACAGTCTTCTGATTGGTTGTTTCACAGAAAGTTAACCTTGCATCTCTTTGTGGCTGTTTCTTGAATGTCAGATCATCTATATGATAACTGTATCAGTCTACTCGAAGCCTTTGTTCTTTTATTCTCATGACCAATGTTGGCGACATAAACACTGACGTAAATTGCTGTCCACCAGTTTTGACTAACAGTCAGCTCTCACCACAGATATAATAGTAATACCTATTCATAGGGTGACAATTCTGACAAATAGTTTCATACTGATAGTCATTTATTTAAAATTAACTTCTTTTTCAAGGCTATGTATTTAATGCAAACAGCATTTTGTGGGCAAAAACCTAATGTACAAATAGAGCAGCCCACTGGAAAATCAAATATTATAAAAGAACAAAGTAAAACTCCAGTCAAGTATGATTTACGATTGGACCAGTCAACTGCAGAACGTTATGTAGAACTTGAGTTGTGGACACGTTTAGCTATGATCGCCTTTTTAACATCACAGTATTCAACTGTCTTAGATATTATTGACTTGGCGAATATTCGAAAAGAATTAACCTGCAGTATCAGTCCACAACAGCATCAACAACAACAATCTAATGTAGACAACAATTACTGGTTAATTCAGTTACTGTGTCTACGTGGTTTAGCTATGTTTGGCATATCGAATCAAATGAAAATTGTTCGTCAACAAAATCTAAAATCCGGTGGGAAATATAATCAGCAACAACAACAACAACAACAACAAATGCAGCAACAGACACGTGGTAAACAACGTTTGACAGATGTTAAATTCAAATGTGTGGAACTTCTGTTTAGAAAACGAAGAATAAATACTGGCAGTGAAGATAGTCAAACAGTGGAAAGCAGTTTATTTGAAGCAGGTGAAGAAGCTTTTTATGAAGCTTCTCGGTAAGCTGTTTTCCTTTACTAGTAATTCTGTAAATCTGTTGAAAAATAAGCACAGAGTTAATAAGATAGATATCATAGTTTCACTGACTATTATGCTACCTAAGTCATGTTTAAATCGTGGAGGTATTCTGTTCACGTATACTAGTAGTAAACTAATTTGATAAAGAAACTTAGTATTCTTGCCAAAGCTCCATTACTTTGTATAACCTCTTCAATTTAACACTTGTTCTACTTTTGATAACTATTACTGCTTCCCTAGATGATCTTATCTTGAAGTGTAAGATGTTTGAAAATTAACCAAATTCTTTAAAAATCAAAGAAATTGCTTTTAAACATGACAGTAAGTGATGTTCAATAAATTATTTCCTTAGGTAATCCCCTTACTGTAAAGGCATGCGTACCTGCTAGAAACGCGGAATACATTTACCATGGTATTTAATCCAAATTAGTATGAAAATGAGGTGTTTGAGATCTATAAACAGATTGTGAATCAAATTTTGTCTGATGATTTCTTTCAACTATGAGATCGTTCCTGAACACTGTGTTTATGTCATGCGTGGTTACTGCAAGTTTAGCTGACTTTTTCTCTATTCAAACATAGTAAATGTAAATTCTCTGGTGTGGATTAGAATTCTTTTGCACATAATAACGATCGAATTTGGTTTATTCGCCTATTCGTTTACAGGTTTAAAATGATATACAGTTTTCAGATTTCAGATTTATTGGTTGAGGATAGGAGGCTTGGAGCCTATGTTAATCCTTTTCTAGTAAACTTCTGTGATTGTCCAAACCCTTCTTGAATGAATTAGTTGAGTTTGCAGACACCACTTCTTCTGGGAGTCGGTTCCAAGAGTTTATGACTCGGTATGAGAACCAGTAATCAACAGCAATATGATTTCTTCTTGGATTTTGAACTCTCCTGCTATGTCCTCTAAGGTGTTCCGACCTGGTAGGAAGGAAAAGAAAGAATAGGTCAGGTGCGTAGTCATTAGTTAGAATTTTAAACATTGTGATTAAATCTCCTCTCTGCCTACGGTATGACAGGGAGAAGAGATTTAAACTGTCTAGTCTTTCCTTGTATAATAAGTTAGCTATGGCATGAACCATACGTGTTGCCTTCCTTCGAACCCTTTCTAGAATGTGTGAGTCTCCCTTTAGACAAAGACTAGCGGCCTGGATGCAGTTTTCTAGTCTTGACCTCACCAGAGATGTATATAAGGAGGTGAACGTATCTCTAGTGATTCTAGTGAAGGCTCTGCGAATTGCCCGTAAGGACCTGAAACTACGTGCAGCCACCGCGCGACAGTGTGCTGTAGTCTTTAAGTCGTGGCTAACTATGACACCTAAGTCCAAGGGAGTCTGAACTGATGTTTAAAAGGAATTCCAATGTGATCAAAGAACATTAATCACAGTCCTCTTAATCTGATTGGGATTTTACTAAACGTAATGGAAATTCATCTGGTGACATCTTCATTTTTACACATAAATATTTTAGTAAAGTAAATGAGATTCATCTCAACCGTGAATAAACTTGCGATTTATAAAGCTAAACATACTTTCTTACATGCTGTTTAAAACCTCCAAAATTTGTTTTGCTAAATATATAATAGTTGAAGATGAAGAATATGTGAAGGCATTGGATTTAGCGCAAACGTTTTCTTCGCAGAACGTAATTTGAAATTCAAATGTTCTAGCATTGTTGCTGATCACTGATTATAACAGCAGACTCGCCTTATTTCCCATACAGTTCTTAATGTTCATTGTATTTTTTCCATCCAAAATCTGCATATTTTCTTATGGAATTAAGAAAACAACAACTGAAGGAAGATAAATGGAGTCTGGTTTATTCCTTCACTATCTTGTCAAGAAAATACCACCTGGATTATCAGAATAAACGATTATGTCGCAAATGTCACACACAAAATACGGAACAGAAGCTGAGAAATTGCCATAGCATACTGACAGATCATAACTGACAATTTCGTGGATTATCTTAAAGCATACACTTGGTTGCTATACATATGCACATAATGAAACTAGTGTTTTCGTGAAGATAGTGACAAGGATAGCAACAAGATATTGATATCTGTCTTGGACGCACAGATCAACTAGAAATATTTTTTAATGTAGTAAGTTAATCACAGTCAGCTGGATCTAGATTGCACAAATACATAAGGGGGGGGTAAATAAATGACAACTCACTTAATAGTAGAGACACAAGCATTACTACTTAAGGGAAAGAAATACTATTGAGGTTTAGAGTCAAAAGCCATGCTGATACAATGGAATAGAGTCCACACAGCTTCCTTTTAGACACAATGTTTGAGGTAATTAGTAACGATAGAGTCAGCTACGTTTGCCTTTTAAACAAAGTGAAAGTAGTTTATGCAGTGATGTATATATTGGGTCTTTATTCAGTCATGAAAAAAGCAGTAATATCATCATCGTCTCTAACTATTGTGACTCAGAGGCTCTCTTTTTTATTTCAAACTTTCAAATTATCATGAAATATAGGATTGCTTACAAAGCAGGACGTTACGATCTATTAGTTATGTCAACATCATTATACTGGACGTTATTAAATCATCCCACTTTATCATCATCATCAAGTCAAATAGCTCAAGTTTTGCAAAAAATACAATCGTTCGACGAAAAAATTCATAATCTAACTAAATGGTTAAGCCACTGTCTAAAAATTGAAGTTAGAAATGAATTGGCTACACAAATTCGAAATAATGAAAATAAACAAGACAAATCAACAGATTTATCCATAGTGAAAATTGAATCTGTTTTGATGGATTCAATCAGAACCATAAAAGAAGGTATGTGGTGTTTCTATTATAGTATTTATTGATAAATAGAAGTTATGAGTACATACATTTAAAAACATTTCGTAAGATCGTTTCTGTGAATGATCTGTAAATTAGTCACAATCTACAAAGTAGTCCTTCTAAATGACCCAGCAATTAGTATGATAAAAAATGTAGCAACTAACCTAACCACTGAAACTATGCAGACTGTTGTCACAGTCATTTTCGCGATAACTTCTTGTTTCTCGTCATAGACGAGTCATATTAACAACTAGATAGTACTGGAAAGGTATTTTAAAAAGCCATATTCACTCCATCAAGTTAAATAAATTTAATTAACTAATTAATAAATAGCTTTATTCTGAACAAAATGTTTACAGTGTACAGAATTCTCAGAGTAATTTATTGCATAATATCTTCTCCTCATCCAGGATCTTTAGGTAAAGTAGCAGTCTATAGTATATCATGTGATGTGATGCTCTTAGATGTGAAAGCATGAACTAATCCCTTATTATACTGTTCCTTCCTCTCTGTGAAATGCACACTGGAAGTTCGAAAGTCAATCTGAGAGTGTACTTGAGGGCAGTTTGAGAATGGTTATGACAATGAGAATTACAGGAAATATGATGCACTGTTTGGTTGTAGGATTTCATCATGAGTTGATATCGGCTGGGAAACCTAGTAGTACTAGACGGCTGTTCTGTCCTAGTTAGAGACTCTTCAGCAGTATATGCCCACTCGGGCTCAAACCCAGGATCTTCTGGTTACAAGGCCAGCTCATAGACCACTAAGCCACTGGGAGCCGATCTAGTGGCCCATCAACTCCAACTTCTACCAATTCACGACATATTCCGATCAATAGCCAATGTCTTCGGTGAGTATTTGTCCTCACACCCGACCTGCTGTCTCCTACTGGTCACGACTTCCCACTAGAATACTAGATAACTACCTATCTGAATAGGACAAATCACTAATGAGGGCCTCATTGATATTCAAGAATTGGTTTGTAGGTATTTGATTGACTGGCTACAGAATTTCATCATGAGCTGACATCTGTTAGAGAACCACTGGAAAGCCTGGTGGGTGCGTACTGTTAAAGAGTTAAAAAAAAACCAGTACTTCCAAGTTTTCCGACGGTTCTCTAACCGATGTCAGCTCATAATGAAATCCTGTAAGGAAATAATCAATTCCTTGCAAACCAATACTTGAAGATGATGCATTGTTTTAGGTAGCCCAGTGATTCGAGCAGTTGATCAATTCAAAGAAAACCCCTTTAAAATATTCCCAAAAAATAGCCTCCATCATGTAAAAAATACAGTTTACTCGTTGATTGAAGCGTATCTTGTTGATTGCTTTGTGCTGATTATAACAACAAAAATCCAACGATAAATACACTGCATAAAAACGTATAATAGTTATTGTTAGTTGGGAAGTATCTGCGCTTAAATCATTCGATAAACAGAAAAAGAAGGGGGATCAGAAACGAATGAATTGTTACTTGGTGTTCGTGGACTGAAAAATATTGTAAGAATATTAAATGAATCCCTACTTATACCATAACTTCATGATATTCTGCCTCTAGGATAACACAGAAATCTCTAGGAAACACTTGACTGGTTTCTATGATACGTTACCGGTAGTAGCAGCTAAAATTAGGATAACAGGTTATTGTCTACACGGTTCAACTTTTTTTCACTCCATTAACTTTTGTTTCATCTAGTTAGGTGTAAGGAAGTTCTTACGAGCTGATCACGGATTGATATCAGTTAGAGAACCATTGAAAACCAGGGAGTACTGGACAGCTGTTTCATCCTAGTTTGAGAATCATTGGCAGTACGGACCCACCTCCATGGTTCGAACATAGGACCTTCCGGGTACAAGGCAAGCTCGTATACCATTCAGCCACTGGAATTCTAACTTCTACCAACTCGTGATTTAGCGCAACCCTACTGGGTGCGTACTGCCGATGATTCCCAAACTAAGATGAAACAGCTGTATAGGAATCCCTGGTTTTCAGTGGTTCTCCAACTGATATCAATCTGTGATCAACTCGTAAAAACAATACCAGTGCTTACAAACCAACTTTAATAAGGAAGTTTGTCCTGTGTAATAGATTTTTTTCATTCTATGCAATTTTTGTAACACAGTTGAACTGATAAACAACACATCGAACCTGTGAGAAGTTTATTTTAGATTGTATGATAAAATTAACTATGCATATCAAACAGTCTGTGAATCTAAAGGATATACTTTTATTGGCTGTCATGTTTCTTTCATTTTTATCATATTTTTTTAGTTTCAAGTTTATACGAAACAGTAACTATAGTCCCATATCCAACAGTGACTCAATTTGAAATGGATTTACAACTGCGAGTGAATATGTTTACAGCTCTGTATGATTTGTATTCTGAACAGGTAATTTTCTGAATCACTCGTTTCGTGTATAAACTTCTTTAAACCTTTTTTATAAGCAATTACTGGGTCAGAATGCATTATGTAAAGTACAGTAGTACTCTGTCTACATTACATCATCGCAGAGTAGCTGAAAGGTAGAAATTCTCATTTTGGTAAAAAAAATTTGCACTATACTGGAATTAGTCTAATTGCTTGTCACTCTAAGAAACCAAGTTGTATTTTACATCGGAGTGAAAAGCCTTTATTGGTCAGAAGACTATTTTAAAGAAAGTGTAAAAGAGATATTGCTGAAATACTAGTTTACAGATAAGATCCTTACGTCTAAGTAATCATTATGATTGCAAAAATATCTTAAAAGAGTTAGACTGAGATACTGAAAGCTAAGCCACTCCTGTTCATAAGGAGTGATTTTTCTAGAAACTGAACCGGTAGGTAGAGCGGGATTCCACAGAAATTTTGACAGGAAAACGCCTTCGCCGAGCTAATATTTATATATATATATATAGTCGAGCGCGCTTTACAAGTTGGCGCGTGGTACGGCCGATGTACTCAGATCTGCACGAGGAAGTAAACTGTTATATGCATGCTGGAGTAGCCCAATGGGACAACTTGTCTTCCTCAGAGATTTGCAGAGGCGTTCACGAAGGATTTCTGCTTCAATATCACCTTTGAATTCTAGACTAAGCAGAAGTATTTTCTTCAGGACGGACTGAACTTGTTCGGAAGTCTTCTTAGATTTGAGGTTCTTGTCTATGAACCTGGTTAGGAAACCGTTCTCCATCAGGGGTTTTCGGAGACTACGCAGTTTTTCTGCCATCAATTCCTCGCTGGATGCCTTCCGAATCCTCGAGGAAAGAGCGTATATCAGGTTCCTCTTTCTGCTAAGGGGCACGAAGCCTTGAAAGTTGATGAACTGTCCATTCCATGTAGGCTTTTTGTATATGGAACTTTTCAAAGAGTTGTTGGCGTTTCTTGTCAGATGGACGTCGAGGAAGTGGAACATTCCGTCGGATTCAGTCTTAATGTAAAGTTGATGTTTGGGTGGGCGTTATTTAAGATTTGAAGTAGGTTTTTAAATCACAACTCTCATCAGAAATAATAAAAGTATAATCGATGTATCGCTTGTAGAGATGGAGGTCGTTGATAGTTGGTAATAAGGCGTTGTTATCTGAGCTAGCCATAAAGCAGTTGGGTAGGAGGGGTCCTGAGGGAGAACCCATTGCTACTCCATCTAGTTGCCCGTATATTTCCTTGTTGAAACTAAAGTATACATTGAAGGTGCATCGTAGTAACAGTTCTTTCAGGTAATGGATCGCTAAACCGACACCGATGCTATTGGACTGAATGTAGTCACAAAGGAAACATACGGTTTCTGTCAGTGGAACGTTGGTGAAGAGAGACACGACATCCAAGGAGACTATTTTCTTTTCTGCCATGCTGACATTCTTAATTGAATCAATGAAGTCCAATGTGTCACGGAGGTTGTGTCTTGACAGCTTCTCTTTCACAGGCCGGAGAATCTCCACCAGCCATTTCGCGATTGTATGACATGGAGAATCTATTTTCTTATAAGAGAGAAAGTTAGTAGTGTTAGGGTGAAATGAGTACTTTCTGATGGTTATATCAACAGTAGACACAGTTGTGGTCGCCTTACATTTAGAACTTTTTAACCGTTCCACAGAACTGGTCTCTACCTTGATGTTTTTTTTAAATTAATTTTATTATTTAATTACCACAAAATTAACTCTGGTTTTGTTGAAGCATCTGAATTAATTATTTTTTAAAAACATTTCTTATAGGGGAATTTCACCAGTGCACTAGCAGTATTGGCTAAAGCTACTCAAAACCTACCACGTACAAAACATAGAATGTAAGTGTACTTAAATGTATTATCATTTGTTTTCACTTAAATTTAACAGCTTTTTCTAAGAAGCGAGATGGCCAACTCCAACAAATAACTGTTTTAACGCATTTATTTCAGCACAAAAGGAAGACCCTGTTCCGAATCTCATCTAAACAAAAAATTATGTATAGCTTAAAATGCCGTCTATTTCATGGCAACATTACTAGATACTGCATATGATGGTTAAACATAAAAACTGTGCCATAATCAGAAAGTGTGACGTCTAAACATCCAGGCCTAAGCAATCCACTTTTTTATTTACATTGTCTCCCTATTTAGGTTGCTATTTCGTCAACTTGTCATCACAAAAGCTAAATTAGGCCAGTCAGTAGAATTCGATATGCAGAAGTTTACAGTAAGTTACAAGTTAACAACAGTGATTTTTACATTTTCTGTTTATTTGTTATAATAAAGGTTTTTTTGTATTTCCCAATGAATGAAAAACAAAACGATATTGTTTTTACTGACGTTTCGCTATTTGATGCTAATAGCTGCTTTATCAAAGTATTATTAAACCGGAATTTACAAAATCCACGCAGCATATATATAACAAAGAGTTAAGGGGTGAGAAAATAGACTTAGGTCAAGTTAAAGGGGCATATTGAAAGTCAAAATAACAATGAAAATCACTAAACCAAAGAACAAAGGTAATAGTACATCTTTTATGATACCAAAACATAGTTTACTAACTTGATCATCATTCGTCAGTCTATGGTCACTTTTGGTTGTTAAGTTGGTCAATTGGTAAAGATAACAAAACCAAGTGTAGATTGTTGGATTTGATCAGTGTGTGAATTTATAAAAGCAGTGTGTGTTTACATAGTGAACTTGGTTATCACATTCGTGTTGATTTTGTCACTTCATGGGGGAGGGAGATGTTGTAACCAGGTCAAATTCTGTTTTAGTCCATCATTCCTATTCAGGCAATTCGGATTCCATTTGATATGAAGTGCTTCTGATATTAGACGTTCTTTGTGATTTCTGAAGTTTTTCTGGATTATTTCAGTATTGTCAAAATCAATTTTGTGGCCTGATTCTATAGCGTGTAGACCTATGGCTGATGATTTTTCAAGTTTTTGTAGTTTAACCGGATTTCTCGATGGTCAAACACATGCCCTACGGTGTTCATTTCTTGCGATTTTGATTTCTCGAGATGTTTATCCTATGTAGATCGCATCACATTCTAAGCACAATTAGATAAAGAGTCTTTCGAGATTTGGTCTTTTATATGGACAAGGTTTCTTTGAAGTGTATCTAATGTTTTTTTGAAGAAAACTCTAATGTCAAGCTGATTAAGTACTCTTCTGATATTGTCTGACGTCTCTGCCCTGTATGGAATGACGACTGTTGATGTCCATGTTTTCGGAATGCGTTTTCGGCCATACTTAATGTCTGTGTTGATTTTGTTGATGAAGCTCCTTGGGTAGTTGTGTTAAAAACTTTTAAAACTAAACAACGTAGAAATCATTAATGATGTAGAACAGAAGAGTAATGATCAAGCTTTGACATTTCACAGTCGATCAGCTAAATTCAAATTTAGTGGTTAATAAATTAGACGGTATCCTGAATTTCATTTCCAGGTTCAACAGAGGTTATCTTAAAAAGTTAGAAGTTTGACTGAAGTATTGCTATTTTAACATAATTTCTTTCTGCCCAAACTAGCCTTTCATGTGTTGATCATCAGGAAGATTTTCGAAGTAATGTCGAAAATCACTAGTCACCAGTTAAATGACCGTAGTTACTGATAATTGTTGTGTACTCTAAAATCGAAATAAATGAAAGGCGTTGCTACATCCATAACTGACATCAAATTTCAGAGTGTAGTGCAGTATATTGATGAAATTCGTAAATTATATCAGTGACGATATAATAATAGTGCTGATCTGTGGATTCGATACCAGTACTGGTCACTGATTAATTCTGACCCTACAAAAATGAGGACAGAAGACAGATTGGTCCATGCCGGTGTGAACGATTTAATTTTTCTTATACAGTAGTACATTAAATGCAAATATTATCAACTATGGAAAATTAAACTGATGAATAACGAATTGAATTATTTACATAACTTGGGGCTTCAAGCTTGTCTAATTACATTATGATAAATACTGCCTCGACCCAACGGTTTAACTTCTCCAAACTGATTTTAATCGCTTTCAATCAGCATAAGACACACGAGGAAGTGACTGCTGACTGTAAGAAGTATTTAAACCATATTTAGGCATAACTGGTAGTAGAATTTCGGGACATTCGTTCTCGTTGAAATTCTAATTTGGTATCCATGATTTCAGGTTCGTGACTATATAAACTTAGATTGTCAGATTACGGTAATCACCACTCTCTTACAGTGATGGTTGCGAATATAGCCCGAGTTATCATGTTTTCACTTTTACAGATGTCATAATATCACTGTAGGTCAGTTTTATTTCGTGAAATACTGACTGTTGATGGGATGTATCCTTATGATACATTTTCAAACATAAGGCAGATATCTTATTATAAATGAATAGCTTTAATGAAACTTGCTTTGTACTCCCTATAAAACAAAAAACAAACAAAAGGATTGAAAGTAATAAAACTTCATTTGTGATCATACCAATTAATTTTAAAATAATGTACATAAATACTAGTTGGTTATTAATGACTAGCAATGGGATTTACAACGTGCGCTGCGTCCTTATCACGAATCGTTAGCTGAATATTCCTTCATCTCGATAAGCGGTGGTGTCCCAACTGAAATGGAAATCTCAAAATAGCTTCAGTAAACAATATTCATTAAAACTGGGCAATCACCCCTCACTGAGAGATGCAGGTACATCCAGTAGCTGACGAGTCCCGAATAGGACGAAATGCGCATCCTGAATTCCACTACTAGTCGCCATTCGCCAATTAAATACTATTTAAACGCCAAGACATCGTCGAAACATTTGCACAAGAAGCCAACATGTTAACCTGAGACCGAGCACTTCAGTCGAATCTATCGACGGGAAAATCTAAAATTCAGTTAAAGTTTTAAAGCAACGTTGACTGTGTTTGCTCTCAGAATGAACTCTTTTACATATATATTGCAGAACATTCATACTGGATTCCACTGCCAGCTACCAGAGAGCAAGTGACATCATTAAATGGACGGAATGACAAACCTTGTGACAAAGCAGCTTCACACAGACTTACCGGTGTTTTGTGCAAAGTGAAAAATGCATATTTTGCTTTCATGAGATAAATTTAATATAATCAAAATGGATTCTATTCCCCGCCCCACCTGAGTTTATAGGATACAACAGTACCGGAAATTCCTAGTTACTATGATCTGCTTTTTGTGTGCATATTTTTCAGTCAGAATCTGAGCCTTTACAAGCAAAAATCTGGAGAGAAATAGCTTACGCTAGTTCAGATGTCAATTTTCAGGTGAAAGCTTTTAAACAGTCGATAGATGCTATAAAGGTAAATGATACATTATTTCACTTTTGGCGTATTATATATTTAAGAAGCTTTCTTTAATAAGTCATACAGTTTATGATATATATATATATATATATCGTTAACTCTACTCATGTATATACTACCAGTTTTCTATTTCTGTCCTGTAGTTATGAGCATTCTCTTAGACTGAATATTTTATCACCACCATTGGAGAATTCTTCGTAACACTAACTTTCTAATGGTATGATTTTCATTTGTGCTGAAAACTCAATCTCGAAAGGATCATTTTATTTTTTACTTTAGCAGAGTATCATAGAATAAATGTTATTACAGTGCAAGCTGCTTAACAGAAGAGAGTGAGTTTCTCCATTTAGCTTGGGAATACAGTTTTCAGGGTATGGCTCAGATCAACTCAGGTGGTATCCAGTTTAAGGGAAGTTCTTACACTGTCTACTAAATTTGAAGTTATTCTATGATAACATTAGAAGGTATTTCAAGGTAGCTTCACTTCTGATAGTCACAGTCGACAAGATATATCTGCAAAACTGAAGAAAGCCATGTTTTCTACGAAATTCTAACTGAAATCATTTTCTCATTACCGTGACCACAGAGACAGGCATATAGGAAATAGTCCCAGTAAGAGTGTTTTGTATGCAAACAATTCGCTAGATTATGCCATATTTTCCAACTATAAACCAGTGCTCATTTGTTAGTCAATTTTTAATTACTTCATAAGGCATTTCTGTTTTGTTGGTATATAACCGTTTGAACAAAGTGAATGTTTTTAGTGGTATCAGTTTCGCATGGAAAGGAGGGTTTTTACTGTGAATGTGTATAACTGGAAGAATTCACAAAATAGCGAGTAGGAATCAAACTACTATTTTCCTCATGGAATTATCCTGCTTGCTTTGAAGTATTCGATATTAAGTATTATGCTACACTAAACTGTCACCACATCCCCAAATAATTGTACAAATAAAAGGAAGTAAATTCAGGCAGTTGGAGAATAAATAAATCGAATTGGCAGTATTTAGCTGAAAGTTCAGTATTCAGCTAAATTGATTATATGGGAATGATCAAAAGTACAAGACTAGCAGAGGTTATAAAGAACTGAGTAGTTTGCTCTGCTTGAAAAATTTTACCTGTTTACAATAGCCCTCCTCTCACATGCCTAAACCGTAATATTCAGGTACCTCAGAAACAGCATTGTTGCCCGGCTGGTATTTCAGAAGTCTTAGCTTTATTCGGCTCGCAGCATGACATCATGTGAAAGCACTCTTTTTCCCAACTATATTTGAAGAAATTTATTAATAGCTATTAAAGTGATCATTTATATAAAAGATAACTTCTGACTCAACTTAGTTTCAACCTAAAATGGGCGCCACTAATTAGCAGCGCATTAGTGCGTGTATTAAACTACCCTTTCTGTTCACTGATGTCTGGACATATTATTAATGCTACGGTCATGCAGATATTATTCCTTTAGAATCACCCCTGCTCACTCAGTGACTCTGAAAAGCTTAAATACTTTTCAACTTGGCATCTGTTGACATAATTCCCAAGTCTTCAATATCTAACAAAAACTTTACTCAATATCAGACATATTTTGGCCGAATTATCTGTTACCCAACAGATAATTCATCTGCATTGGCCAACCCTATCATATGAAATTTGTAGAATATTTAGCTTAGTGGTGAGATTTGAAGCCTACTAAATGAAAAACAGGTTTTAATACTCAAAAAGATTTCAGTTTCTTACGGTTTTCAGAGACTTCACAGTAAAGCTCTGCTGTAACAGATTTTTTATTTACTAACTACCAGCTTTCAGTGCTCGGAAAAAGTGTTTGATGTCCAGCATTGTCAGCGTCGGTGGCACAGTGGTTAGGACTCTCACAGATCATGCACATGGTCCGAGGTTCGATCCCCTGCCGACGCACACCTGATATCTATAGTCGGCCTGCAAAATTTGGGCTACCGATATCCACGCTGAAAGTTCCATACTTGTACCAAAAACACTGTGTGGAATCAAGCTGTAGTCAAAAATAAAATAAAAAATAAAACTTAAAATTACCTGTTTTTTCTCAAATTTCTGCTATACAGAATCCTGCTTACTGGACTTTGAAATCTGAACTATTGTTAGAATTTTCACAGTGGTTATTTGCACATGGCTTTGAAGTGCCTGTGTGCATAAGTCTAGCTGAAGAAGCTATGGACTTACTAGGCGATGTTTGTGCAAGAGAGTGTGATGAAAGCCAGTTTAAAGAATTGAAGTATAGTAAGCAAAACTATGTTCTTTTATTTTTATTGCAATTTTTTCCAGTTATTTTCATTTTAAAAAGTATCCTAATCAAAGGTAGTTGGTGGTTTTTGTGGTAAAGTGTTGTTATTTAGACAATGATCAGTAATCACAGAGAATGAACGCTCCTGTCAACATTTCACGGCCGGTTTCTGTGTCTTAAGGCAGTGATTCACCTGGCTTGGCGGCCCCACCTTATATTTGGCTGCACCAACACCAACGCATCCATTGCAATCATACAGGGCGTCAGCCAAAAGTCCAAATAGCTTAGTGCTAGCTTTTCTAATCATAGAAGTGAGTAGAAATCTCAGAGGGGACATCACTTCCTTCGGGACTGAAAATGCAGCTATTTAGCGAGTGATGAGAAGCAACAAATACAAGTTCAGGGATTCCTACCAACTGCCTCTAGTCATCTAAAATCAATAACAAGATTTATATGTTTGAAATTGCCAGATAACATGTGAAGTCAGAACTACTAAATGATAGCAGCATCGGGGACTGAAAAAAATTACATTATGGGGTTTCCATAATTTTCCAGTGACAGTAAAAGTTATAATGAAGCTCGTTTTATACCATAAGTTTGTTGTGACTTAAGTATTTAGGCAGAATGATACAGGAATCAAAGATATGCAATTCTTTCAAGAACACCGTATTCTTTAATCCTAAATTTACTTACCCTTGTAATCACTGATTAGACCTTTTGAGGATGTCATCCTTCCGGGAACTGACATTATCATAGGCAAGGATAATTAAAATATAAAAGAAATAATGTAACAGAAATGTATGAATGACAGGCAATGTATTGGAATTTGAATATTGTCGACCTAGAGAAGCATAAAAGATTATCCTACATAGCCTTTATTCCACTGTTTTATAATACTTAAGTGGAGTTGCGAACCATTTCGGTTTCGTTTCAAAAGGTGAAGAGGAGAAAGGTTCTGCTACTGTGGTGCCGTGATACAGACAGTGTGTTCCTATGGAATATTATTCTCACTTGTTCCCACAGTTCTGTGCTACTTTAGCAACCCAATATTATATGTATTTGATCATTCTATTTCATGTCGTTTAATGTAAACCGAAATAACACCCTCAGTGGTCGATTAAAGAATATAAACTGTGCACATATGAACAGCGGTTTGATTAATTGAAAATATACGTTTGCTCCCGTGTCTTACCTTCTGCTGTTAGACTACGATTTAACCGGAAATATTAAAAATTAAAGGTTTCAAAATTATTTTTCGCTTTGATCTGATGACATACAACTTATTGAGTATGAAATATTATGGAAAATACGAATAAAATATAAAAAGCTTCTATGGAATGGACAGTTTGTCAATTTTCAGAGTTGTGTCTCTCTAAGTGGAAAGAGAAACCTCATACGCTCTCTTCCCTCGAGAATCTACAAAATATATACCAAAGAACCTGTTGATTAGGAACTGCAAAATCACTGACGAACCTTTACAGTAAAATGGTTTCCCATCTAAATTCACAGACAAAAATTCTAAAACCGAAGTAATTATCTGAACAGGTCCAAGTCACTCCACAAGGATGTTGATGCTTAATCGTGAATTTAAAAGGGATACTGAAGCAGAAATTTTCTGTAAACGGTTTTCGAAATCTTTCAGTAAAATATACTTTGCTACCAGACTATGAGAGACATTTTTATTACAAGAAACTATTCAGTCAACACTTGAAAGAAAAGCCTTGCGCTTTGGGCCACTTCAGTATGCATATACCAGTTCACTTGCTTGTGTGGAGCTAAGCACATTGGCCGTACCATACATCCACTTGTAAAAAGCGCTCGAAAACACTAACCAATCTGGCCAGCAAATAGAGAACGCAAGTGTGTGTATAGTTCGGTAAAAAAAAAACCATCTGGTTAAATCAGGACATTCAGATCCATGTGGAAATTCCTTCAGACTCATGTACAAGATCAGACTGAACCTCTCAAAGGGAATGAAACTAAAACATCGGAGCGTATCTGAGGCTCTAGCGATCCAAATTCCACGCCCATGCTATGTAACCAAAAGAAACACGTCCAACCATTGCCTCTACCGTAGCCATCATAAAAAGTCAGTCCTCGGTTACCTTTCTTATACAATGTTCCTGTTTATTTCTGTTATTTTTACGTTTTCTAATTACCATCTTCACTACTACATTTTTCATCGAAACTTTCTGTCCACATTTTAATCCGTAAACGCACAAAGAAGTCAATTTTCTCGGTAATTATGATCCTATTCTATTTTTATCCGATCTTCCTGTTTATTACATTTTGCAATTTTATTATTTTGGCCCTTGAAGGAAAATAATTCTGGGACTTTCTCACCCATTTATTATAAATACACAAGTGATGACTTCCTCGAAAAAAAAGTTTTCTTCTCTGGAACAGTGATTTTTATATTTCCTCTGATCGAATGTGTGTATTTTGTGATTTGGAAAATACATGCTACTCCATAAATAAACACGAACCTGTTTACTAAGGCTTTAAAAGGGAGAATATAACACTTATTCAATGCTGCATGCCAATTAATCCACAACGGGAAACTTACGGAAGCCTTCAAAGTGAGGACGGGAGTGAAGCAAGGCTATCTATTATCGCCAACGATCTTCCTGATTGCAGTAGATTGGATAATGCGACAGAGAACGGGCAATGAGGAAACAGGCATAAAATGGACTCACACGAAAAAGAACTTGGAGGATGTGGGCTTCGCCGATGATATATGTCTGATTTCCCACACATCGGAAGATATGCAAGTGAAAAGCAACAAGCTGGCCGAAAAAGCATCCAGATAAGATAGGACTTCAGGTGAACATAGATAAAACAGAGGTGATGAAGATTCCTGGCCAACACCAACAGTTAAAAAAAAACAACAACAGACAACAGTCAGCCAGCATAAATGGGAGGAACCTGAAAGAAACAACCTCCTCCACCTACTCATCTACCTGGGAAGCATCGTCTCAACTACAGGCCGACGGAACTGATGAAGATATCAAAGTGACGATCAGAAAAGCAAGACTAGCTTTCATTACTCTCAAGTCTCTGTGGGGATCAACAGCACTCAGAATCAAAAATAAGATCCTGATTTTCAACTCCAATGTAAAGTCAGTGCTACTATACGGATCAGAGACTTAACCAGCGCGTCATAAAGAGCACCTCAAACAAACTACAGACCTTTATTAACAGTTGTCTTCGCTCAATACTCAAGATCAGATGGCCGGCCAGAAAAGATCAGCAACAGGGATCTCTGGGAGCGAACCAATCAGGAACCTATTGTGAAACAAATAGGCAGGAAGAAATGAAGATGGATTGGCCATACTCCGAGGAAACCATCAAGTGACATCACACGCCAGGCCATTGCTCGAGTGGAACCCGAAAGGGAGGCGGCGAGTTGGTCGTCAGTGCAAGGGTGACTTGGAGGAGGTCATGCGAGGAGGAGATGAAAGCATGTGGGCAGACTTGGAGCGGGATGAAAAGTTGGAAGAAAACCGAAGGTAATGTAGACGCGTGGCTGAAGCTCTATGTTCTTCTAGGATATAATCATAACACTCATTAGCTTCTAGTGATTACTTTAATAATATAATTCTATTGACAGCAAATTGTTGGTCAACTGTTCCGAGTTATCAGTTAAACTGAAAGTCATTTAACCGTGATAACCGATAACCTCCACTTGGTAACTTACCAGTTAGCAGGAAAAAAGACGACCTGTAATATTAATTTTGTGTTTGTTTGCCAGCCACACACCAATTCATAGAATACCCATCTCTTCCTAACTTAACTTAAATGAATCTAAAATGGGAGAAATATTATCAATTATATATTCCATTTCATAAAATAAAAGCCATCTTCTAAGTTCCTATTAGATTTGGTGTTTTTTAATCAAATACATTAGAGTAATGCTTGTGAAATCTCTCAGTGATGACTAAACAACGACAATGCGCATTCAGTATTCATAAAAGCATAAATTCAAAAATTAATACCTACACCCTGTAACAACTATGTTTCTAGAAATTACTGGTGAAATTCAGGATGTGAGTTTTGTCATTTTGATTAATTGTTTGTTGGATTGATCCCTATTTCAGCGAGCAACGGTCATCCAACTGAATAACTACTGTTTTAAGAACACTGTATTACTCATTAGATCAACTACTTATATGATCCGCATCCTATACAACAGGTATCAGTCAAAACTAATAAAATAGATAACGGCGAAAAATGATCAACAAACAGAATTTGTCACTCATTTTCAGAAAAAGTGTCTATTACAACATAATAGCAGTTTCCTGTTTTATAACCATAGGTTTTATTCAAACAATCAGTGGAAAGTTTGTCACTCAGTGAGTTATAGGTAAATCCAACCACTAATTTACTATAGGAAGGGACACCTGTGGAACTTGCTGACATCTACCATGACACTGGAAGGAAAAGTCATTCTTCTTTCAAGCTGGTGAACCCACAGAGGCCGGTTAGAAAATAAAGAATGTACACAACACTAAGCAACACCCATAAATCATGTTAGCACGCAAATTTGTCTGAAAAATAATTTTCAGAGTTGAGAAGTACACACCATCCCTAGTGAAATTACAAACTTCATTAAACAATTGATTTCCAAATAAAGTGACAGACTTTTCTTCTTTTCTTTTACAGGTCACCTGGTATGTAATTCAAAAAATATTGAATATTTAGATATTCTGATGAGGATATGCGTCTTATTAGCTGAATTTGTCGAAGCAGTGAATCCGGAGATCAAAAACAAGCATAACTTGAATTCGTTAGATTATTTGATTATCTCTGTAAACTGTGTTAAGAATATTTTAAACGTGAGTTAAATGCTTTCATAGATTTGTAAGCTTAATAATTTAGAAAGACAACTAATTTGAAAAAAATGCCTCATATGTTATTTTACCAAGAAATTAATTTAAGTTAATTAACACGATCCGATTGTTTGAACTTTCATCATATTTTTTACTACTTGTGTTTGGTGTGAATCAACCGACTTTAAAACTTTAATAGACGGCTTACTTTTGCCTAATAAAACAATAGCAAAAATGTAGTTTTCTCTCGTGTGAAGTGGTGTAATAAGGTGAGCAATATTGAGGTTAGGCACCGGTCGAGTGCTAGGTGGGTGGGAGGGGAAATCAATCGACGAGGCTGTGAAGTTACATCGACTGAGATGGTTAAGACATGTGTTACGTATGCGTAGTCATCGCCTTCCTTGATGGGCAATGTTAGCTGACATAGGGTCAGGCTGGAAAAGAGCTAGTGGCGGTCAAACCAAAACATGGCTTAACCAGTCAATGAAATCTACAACAGTTAGTTTAAACCAGCTGGTTGGAGTCCTCGGAACGGTTAAACAAATGAAAGCTGGAAACAATTGGTGACATGGCTCAAAATCGTTCTCAGTGGCTGGTGTGGATGCATCCACTCCTTGTGACTTATGATTTCCAATGAAACTGTTTTGTCCTTCGTTATTACTATTTCTTTATCTCACACTTTTTTTCACTGTCTCTATTATGCATTTCTTTTTACTTTCTTCTCTTGCTTTGTGTGCTCTATGGAGTGTGGCGACTCGAACTACCGCATATCAGTGCAAAGTTCTATGTCGAAAACAGACAGATAGACAGTTTTCTCCAATTTATTTTGTAGAAACATTTGCATTTGTGAGAGTAATTAAAAGTAATCCTTTTTATAATGGTTTTGAAAGCGATAAAATGAGTGAAGCATACATTTGCTTTGTTAATTGTGTAGTGATTCTTGCTGATTAATTAACGCTAGCAAATACCAAAAATGCATTTAATTGCTTGAGGTATACCCAGACTAACTAGTGATTTAGTGGTCAGTGTTTTTTATCAAGGTAGACGTTCCACTTTATATATCATTATCCTAAGTGAAGGTTAGTAATTAGTGTATACCTTAATTCTCTTTGCAAATTGTGTATACAAACCATTAATTTAAAAGTCACTGTTACCTTGATTTAATTAATTAATGTACATGTGAGAGATGCTTAAATTCATCCTTAAGAGATCAAATTAAAATAGTTTAACCGATCTACTTGCTTCTCTCTTCTCTTCCTAAAACAGCTTTCTGTGGCATCAATTGTAGAGAGTCCGCGAGTGGAACAAAGGTCACCAAAAAGTCCTAGATCCATTTCAGTTAAGTCAAGATCGAAATCAAATGCTCAAGGTGGCGGTGAAACAAACCGTGGAAAACAAAATGTAAGTGAAAAATATGCTTTTTAATTTGTTACACAGATTATGTTATGGAATAGTGTCATCGCCGTACCTCCTTGGTCTTGCTTTAATAATCCTCATCCAGGTTCTTTTATGTTGCAGATATAAAAGAAATTTCCCAACACCTAACACGCTCGTTCATTTTTGCTGCTTGTATCTAACTTTTTAATTCAACAAAACAAGCTTCACTTATAAATCTCTTCTTTCGCCAAAGGAAAATGGCTCTTCATATTTCTACTTCTGCATATATTCTGCAATAGTTTAGTGTTCTATTACGTTTACAACCTTGGTTTTCTATTTGCATATTTCTAATTTCGCAATAAAAAAGTTGCCATGTTGCGATGACATAAGTATTCACAGTCGATTGCTTTGATATATATTTTTTCAACTGCTCAAAAATTTCGTGAGTTTCATAATTTGCATTCGCTAACAAGTTTTTGAAAATACCAAAGAAGGGCGACTTAGGAATCTTCAAGAACTGGCGAGGAGTCACGCTCATGTTGACGATAAGTAAAATCCTGAGTCGCATCATCCTGGAGAGAATAAAGGACGCACTGGAGATAGACCTCCGCCCCACCAGAACAATCTGGATTCAGGAAAGGAAAATCATGTTATGACCAAATTGCAACTCTACGCATCATCATCATCACAGAACAAAGCATGGAATGGCGATCAAACCTCTACCTCAACTTTATAGACTTCAAGAAGGCCTTCGACAGCGTTGACCGAGAAGTTATTTGGAAACTACTCGAGTACTACGGCGTGCAGTGCCCCAAATATTCATCAACCTTATTCAACAGCTGTACAACAACGGAACATGTCAAGTGATCCACAACGGAAAACTCACTCGGCGAGGCGTTTGGAGTAAACACATGAGTCAGACAAGGGTGCTTATTATCATCAATGATATTCCTAATTGTGGTGGACTGGATTATGCATCAGACAGTGAGTGGGAAACGAGAAGACAGGGATATCCTGGACCGACCGACGTGAAGAACCTAGAAGACCTGGATTTCGCGCGTGGATGATTTATGACGATGATGGTGCCACACAAAATCGAAGACTTACAAGCGGAAACCGACCAACAAACTGGTCTAAGAAGCGGCCAGTGGATATAGGACTCCAGGTGAACATAGACAAGACGGAGGTGATGAAAATAACCAAACAACCAACAACAATAATAACATCAGCAACATCCAGCACCAATCACCATCAACGGGAGGGATTTGAAAGAGGTTACTTCATTCACTCACTTATCTAGCATTGAGCATTGTCTCAACTACAGGAAGTCGGAATGGACGAGGATGTCAAATCGACCGAGAATTGAGAAGGCGAGTGAGAAACACATTCATCAACCTGAAACCAATCTCATCCGGAAATCTTCGTCACTCAGCCAGTATCAACAACAAAATTCCGTCGGATTTTCAATACAAACAATGTCAAGTCAGTCAGTTCTTCTATACGGATCAGAAACTTGACGGGTGGGTCACAAAGAATATTTCCAACAGCCTGTTGCAGACGCTACCTTTATCAACCAACAACTGTCTTCTCTGGCTCAATACTGAAGATCAGACGGCCGGGCCGGAAAGAAAGATGGCCGACAAGAAACTATAGGAACAAACAAACAAAACAAGAACCAATCGCCAACCAAAAAATATGCAGGAGATGGAGTGGAGAGGGGTGGTTTGAACACTCGTGGCTAAGGAGGCTGCCACTGGATGACATCGCGCGCGTCAGGCCACTGCTCGAATGAAACCCAACAGAATGGGAAGCGGCGAGTGGTACGTCCAAGGGTGACATGGAGGAAATCGTGTGAAGAGGAGTTGAAAGAGTATGGACTAACATGGATGCAGGTGAAAAGTACAGCAGAAGGAAGACAGAAGCGAGTAAAGATGTGCAGTTGAAGCCCTATATACCACTAGGAACCCAAGGGAACAAAAATAATAATAACAAGCTGGTAGTTTACTTGATTACGTATCCTAATACACTCTTGAAACTTAAGTAAAATTTACGAAATTTCTTGCTCACAATTTTTAATTTGAAAGTTTTTGTCTACTTAGTAAACATAAAATGGAAAGAAGATTGGAAAGCTTTCTTACAGCAGTGATCTACATATTATACAGATGTCATTTTATGATCATAAAATGAACTGTCATATCAAATAAATAAGACTTGTTTAGAACAATGTCATAGCTGTTTTCATATCATTGAATCTACATTTCACATCTTCATTGTTCAAAAATCTACTGAAACAACTGATGTTGGCATTTATTGTAACGTAGTGTAGTTATTCACGCTTATGTGATCTTTTTATTTGAATTACTACATTATTATTATCACAGCTTGATTCCACACCGCATTTTTGGCACAGGTATGGAATTTTCAGCATGTGATATCTGTAGCCCAAATTTTGCAGACCGACCATAGATATCGAGTGTGCGTCGGCAGGGGGTCAAACCCCGGAATATGTACATGGTCGGTGAGCGTCCTAACCGATGTGCCACCGACGCACAGTCGATTTGAGAAATTCTCCTACTTATGAAATTTCTGAATATTTACCTACGGCATTAAATCCTATTCGGAAACCACTCAAAACCTAGACTCCTTAATTCGTATGCACTGAAACACAGACTGGATCAGCTACAATTACGTAGGCAACCTGAAAAGATTGTTAGTTTCCACATCATCAGTTTATACACGCAAATACGGATAAATGCGGTCACAGATTCGGTCAGAGAAAGACTTATATCGGACCTGAAACTTCAAATTATAACAAAAGTACTACTAGAAGGTATCATACTAGGAGTGCACCTATATCTGACTTCTACATCAATTCAACTCCAAGAGAAATTGTACAAAAAAACTAAACGTACTGGCAACGGAACACCCATATCCCCCACAGTCACAGGTACATTTGGGGATATATTGGAAAACCTAGTGACTGAGACATTCAGACCCAACCCCAAAATATGGTGGAGGTATGCAGACAACTTATCACAATGGTAAACTAAGTGTAGTAGTGCTAAGGGATTTCTCAGTCGAAGACTGAGAGTTGGTCAACAATAATAACAACAACAAGAAATTAGAGAACACAAACAAAACTAACACTCTTACTGTATGTATTAATAGGAAGATGTCCATGTGGTTTTCTGTATGTTCGGTTCTAAAAAGACTCATATCGGCATAATACTTCATGTAGTTCACTGATGATCAGTGTGCAAAAAAAAAACCATCAGCAACATAAATTCAATGGCTATCTTCCAAGAAACCGACCACACGTGCAGTCACACTAACGGATAACTTTTGGAATAATCATCTATTACAAAGCCGAATTCCGGAAATAACAAAAGGAAATACATTCTTATGCAAGAAAACATCTCAGAAATTACTAGAATATTTCATAATCCCTATGGGTTAAACATACAGGACATGACTTTGTGCTATATCAAAGAGAAGGCAGACCCTATACAGCTTGTGAAATAAATTATATTAGCTGACGTAAATGCTATCGCCTTCGTCTATGCATTTATAAACTTCGTTCAGTAGTTTATGCATGTGCGTCGGTGGTACAGTGGTTAGGACTCTCACAGACCATGCACATGGTCCGGGGTTCGAGCCCACGCCGATTCACACCTGATATCTATGGTCGGCCTGCGAATTTTGGGCTACCGATATCCACGCTGAAAATTCCATACTTGTCCGAAAAATACGGTGTGGGATCAAGCTGTAATCAAAAATAAATAAAATAAATTAAAAAAACCTGTTCGTTTTAGTGCACCTGACCAAATGTGTAATACAGAGGATTTTCCGAAGCTCTGTCTTCAGCCTGAATGTCCGTAAACGGATGCATCACTTACTGGATCAATTTATCAAACGACGGGAAATATAAGGAGCATCAATTAGAAGTTAGATTAACAGGGGAGTCAATGAAATTACCTGTCCAGAAAGTTTCGGTTAGGTTGTGGAGAAAGCTTTCTCTGTGCTTATGAGGACAAGCCTGCAAACCGTTTGTAAAACACAGGTCATTTGTGTTTTCTGAGTACTGCTGATGTCATCTTCTGGAAAGACATTGAAAAATTCACCACGATGTACTGGGTCATTTCTGTAACCAAAGCTAAAGGACTTTGTTTAAGTTATTTGATCTCACAATGGAAAAAAAGCAAACACTGGTTAGTATAGCGATTCGTTTGGGGGTAATTTGAATAAACGTCTGATTAAAACGAAAGTAACCATTTCAGGTCATTATATAAATTCTTCGGTTAGCACTCTGGACTTTGAATCCAGCGACCCGAGTTCGAGTCTCGGCGAGGCCTCCAGTGTGCGTCGGTGGCACAGCGGTTAGGACGCTCGCCGACCGTGAATATGGTCCGGGGTTCGACCCCCGGCCGGCGCACTCCTTTACCTCACTGAGCCAGAAATAATGCTGGTAAAGAGAAAAGGTTGGGCATGAGGCTAGCAACCCCATCCTGTAAAAATAATAAACACTGCTACAGAAACTTCAAGCCACTAGCTTGGAGCCCTATGTTCCACTGGGAACGTGAAGGAAAAAAAATTAAAATATAAATTCTTCGATTTAAATTATTAGAGGCATCTGCATGTGTAACGTATGGAGCCTTAATAAAAAAGAAACTATTTTGAAACCTGGATGCATATAAAAGTTACAAATGCGTAGAATATTTTCGTGTGTTTTGTTTGCTGATCTGCGTGGTTTAGTTGTGAAGCCTTCATTGCCTTACTAGGCAACATCGTCAGAGCATACCTAAGTAACACATTGAATTTATTTGGTAGTGAACAAGTGGCTGATGAAATTCATTTAGTTACCGTAAGTGAAGCTTCATCGGTAGACACTATACTTTCAAGGAGGTTATTATCATGAGGACATTCTGTCCGCGGTTCCGGGAATTTCTTGATGTCCAGGTTGACTGTGAAATATTTACCGCCGAAAACGTGTTTTAAACGATAAGTGAGTTTAAAAAATTGGAGTTGTAAGGATTTCCTATAATAAGAAAAGTTACTTAGCAGGTAATTTTCATAAAATACAATACAGGGGTAATCAGAGTGTGTTTATTTTGTAAAAATATTGTTTTTGTCGCCAGCTTGCAATTACTGTCGCATGTTTTTCCTTATTTGTTTTCTAGCCTGAACCTATTCATAAGAAGATAATACCAAAGACGATTGCTGAATGGTCTGTTTTTGAAGTGTCGGATGACATTATACAGGGCTGGCACAAAAATTACACGGATTATGTCAGTAAACTGATAAATATTAATTCATCTGATTTAGAACAGAGGGAATATTCTGGTTTAAGTGAGATTTATTCACTGAAACAACAAATTAATCCAACTACTATTCGATATCCTGTAGGTTGGATGGTCACGTTTTGCCTTTATTCCCTTCTTTATTTATTATATTATTTTATCATATCCTTCAATTCCTAGAAGAACATAGGGCTTCAGCTGCGCGTCTCCATTGCCTTCGGTTATCTGCCAACTTTTTCACCCGTTCCAAGTCTGTCCACATGCTTTCATCTCCTCTTCACATGACCTCCTCGAAATCCCCTTTGCACTGACGACCAACTCGCCGCTTCCCTTTCAGGTTCCAGTCGAGGGCTTGTCTAGTGATGTCCCTTCTTTAATATAACACTTTTTTCCTTATGTGAATGTGCCGAAATATAATCATTTCGGAGGCTGACCTTATCTTAAAAATGTTACCAACATACACCGATTGACATGACATTTCGATTAATAAAATGATAGTTTCTCAGATGATTTAACGTATTTCAGTGTTTTACATTGGAATAACAATGAAATTTTGTCCAGCTGCGGAACAAAAGCACCATCCTCTATGCTTTAAAGTCTACTTATTTCTCTTACAAGTCTCATAATAATATATGTATATGTATTGTAATCTGAAGAAATAGTAAAACGACAGTTTAAACTCCAGGATTATAACTCCTGTAGACTGAAGAGCTTTTATTCTAAGTAGATGAATTCTCTTTGATGACATTTTTAGGATATAAATTTTGATAAAATTGTTATAATTATCTGCATACCATATGCATTGAATGCAATTTGTACTATGGATATCACTATCACGTGGGAATACATCCTTATCTTGACCTGCACGTATTCACTACCACTTCAAGCTAATTCCTTAAAAAATCTCTTTTCTTGATCAATAAAAAGAAACATACATCTACGTAGGTTAAAATGATGAAGCTAAGACGTCTCAAAACAATAAATATTTAAAGGGAAGCATTTTAAGGGAGAACTCAGTAATTATGGATATCGAGTACAAAATAATTATAGTTTATCAGGTGTTTAATAAGCAACTTGGAGGTTGTTATCTCACGTCCGGTTACAGTTAAGGTCTCCTAACAATTTAAATTATAACTTCTTCAAAAGTGATAAGTTCCAGATTGCATATACTTTAAAATTTTCCCCCCTTCAAAATATTTACAAAATAAACAACAATATACTGACCCTATTCAGGCAGTTACCTGGGGTTCTGGTGGGAAGCTATGACCAATAGAGTGCAGCAGGTTGAAGGTGAGACAGCAAATCATTGAAGAAGACATTGCAAATTGGTCGCACTATATCATGAATTTGTAGAAGTTAGAATTCATGGGCCACTGGTTGGGTTATTAGTGGCTGAATAGTCTACAAGCTCGCTAGCCTTGTAACCAGAAGATTGTTTATAGTTCTTGTATTCCCTTAGAACTCTTACATAATTTCGTATTCTCTTCTTTGTTCCTATGTGTATCCTGAGTAAAACTCCACCATCAAACTATTCATATTATTGCACAACTTCTTTTAACAACTGCTTGCGACAACTCATCACCTTTGTTACTACTCTAATTTCATTGACACCTAATTTTCTTCACTGATTTTGTATTACGTAACTCCAACTACCAATCTTCACCAGTCTACTTAAAATAACCATAATCAGTTGCATTTTTGCTTGACAAACTTAATGTACACACACATACAAAATAAGACATATATATTTTCGATTGTGCGGCTAAGAAAATGAATTCGCCGAAAAAAGACTCTTCACTGATCTACGTGTTTTATTTTCATTAATATCTGTATGGGAATTATCCATCAGTTTCAGTAATAATGATGTAAAACTATTATATTAAAAGTAAGAATTGTTATTCAATATTCCTTATTAAAGTTCGAGAAGTAAGTTCCAACTTATAGGATTAGGACTCGACATCTTCGTTCGTTGGGAGTAGTTAGTTTTCTAAGAATCCGTAAGTCAACATTCATAAACAAGGCAAATCTCAGGAAATTTACTTTTTTCAAGAATTCACTTGCATATTATTCAGTGCTGAATTTAGTAAATTTACCATACAATCAATTAAATCATAACTGACCTCATGTTAAGCTAGCTAATGTAGACGAATCTCTCATACTGGTAACAGGCATGTTTTAAACAACCAACTGGATCGCTCAACCCCCGTTAGCGGGGAATATTATTGTTTCTTTTACTAAATTGTATCCCTAGTTTTCATGTTCCTTTACCTTCCCTATGTAAAACACCATTAAATCACATATATTTATTTTTTTCATTTTAACCACTTATGAATAAAACGGATGATCCAAAATTTGAAGCTTGTGACAATGGCATCTTTAGATCGCTTACTAAATATGATCACTGAAATGGGTCCAGGTCAGCTTGGTTTTCCTGTCTTAGTCCTACAGGACTGTATTCTACGCAGTTGGGCAAGATATGATAAGTCATCTTCGTTAGCCAATTGTACCTGTGTTGGGAAATTAATTCATTTAAAGTAAGTTGCATAAGCAAAAATCCGTTTTGCTAATTACATTAGTCTTACTTTGTAACTGCTTTCGTATTGTTTCCTTTACATGTTAATGGCAAAACAGTAACCACATGTTACGGTAAAGCACAGTTTAAACAGAATACTAACACAACAATCTTCCTATTTACAACCTTGGAAGGCACTAAGGTCTGTTAGATCTACCTCTTTCAAACGTTCGTTCTCATTCAGAATCTCTTTCTTTGTCTGAAAGTTATTCTACTTATTATTTTGGCTTTTCAAACTCAATCATTTTCAAGTGTTGGTTTGTATGGATTTAGTTGACTAGTTACAGGATTTCATCATGAGCCGACGTTAGTTAGAAAACCATTGGTGAAAAACCAACAGGGAGTACTGGACAGTTTGTTTCGTTCTAGTCTGGGACTTTTCGTCAGTACGCACCCACCACCAGCGTTCGAACCTAGGACCTTCTGGTTACAAGGCTAGCGAGCTTGTACACCATTAATCCCCTGGGACCTGATCCAATGGCCCATAAACTCTAACTTCTGCCAATTCATGACATAGCGCGACCCCTAGCCAATGTCCTCGGCGAGTATTTGTCCTCACACCCGACCTGCTGCAACCTACTGGTCATGACTTCTCACTAGAACTCCAGGTAACTACCTACCTGAATAGGGCAAGTTGCTAGTGAGCATCTCTAACTAATGTCAGCTCACGATGAAATCCTGTAATCAGTCATTTTCATTCCTAAGTAAATTATCTTCACATTCACACTTTAACGACCAAACTTCCTTACTTTCTCGGTAACTTGTAATTTAAATATATGTACCACTTCTGCCGATGATTACCTGCATTTCTCATTTAGCTAAGTTAAGCTACTCATAGAAAATGTATACGAATTCACTTACCGAAAGAAGATCAAAAAGGGATATCACTGATAGTTGTTCTGTATTGTGATCCTTCTTAAGCATACTGTTTGCTTTGGATGGTCACAAATTCAACTTCTACCTTTAGAACTAACTTGTTTTGTACGTGTTACTGAATTATTAACTATTTCATTGTTTGTGTGAATAACTTTCATATAGCCACTAATTACTTTTTTCTCATTATACTGTGACAGATCAATGGAACTATCTTGTTGTTTGGGCTTATTGTCTGGAGTCAGTTACCATCAAAACAAATTGAATCCTTTATCACCCAATGAACAAGAGATAGCTGAGTAAGTATAATAATCTAAGTATCCAGTAATGAAGCGAAGATATTGGCTGTTTGGATTGTTTAAGTGAGGTATTAAATACCTTTCATTAACTGACTAGTTCCAATTACTAGCATAATTTTTTTTCTAATTTTTATGATGTTTTATACTGAGCACCAATTCATTTATTGGAACTTCGATGATAATAAATGTCTATGTTGTTTAATGTTAAAGTTTGATTTTGAAGCCAGATGAATTGCCCAATCAATTATTCTAGGTGTCCACAGGCTAACACAGAATGGTTCTTTTAGTCTTGTTAAAAATCGTAGCGAGATTTATAAGTTTCGACATACAGCTGTCGATATCTGCAACACAAAAGGTAACACTCATGATCCATCTGTATCTAATGACTGCGTGATATATGTCTAGTTATCGTAGTTAAAATAAGTCAAAACCAAAGCTTGTGCAAGTATATGCTTTGGCTATTTTTAGAAGAAATGAGACTATTAGGAACAAGGGCCTCTATTTAAATAAGCTGTTCTCATAAAGTTTAAAGCTACTTATTATATTTACCTTAACTTTGCAAACGCGTATCTTTATTATGCATTTTGAATATCACACTTTCTGTAATCTTGGTTCACAAGACTGATTTCAGGCGCGAAGCTCATGAAGAATGAGTCGGAATACAATCATGGCCATAAGGGTGTACTGCTAGCAACGCATCTGACGAGTTAGGTTTTAACCAACTAGAAGACTTAATTAATCTCTATCCTGCTGATGTGTTATCCCTCATTGATAGCGTTTATCAACAAATGGAAGAAAAGTATTTTCCTTTGAATACTGGAGAACATATTAAGACTTCAGGTTCCAAACATTATGTATAACTTGTCCAAACTATATATGTAGAATACTTGTATCACTACCCTCTGATTTGTCTAGCTTATATCTAACTCTTAATGACAAAACCCATTTCAAAGACTCCTATTTAATGGTTTTGTGGTGAAAGCTGTCTGCTAGCCAAAATTGTTGGCAACAATTGACGTCAGTGTTTACGTCCCAAATCGGGGTAGTGAAAAAAACAAAAACAAAGTCTAACCTTGAAGAACTGAACAACCAATCACAGCAGACTTAGCGTGGACGGATACGATGTGCAGATATATCATTGGACTGTCTAAGAAACGATCACAAAAAGATGGCAGAATAACCTTCAGCAGGAAAACAACCAATCAGAGGACGTTGCTTCTCCGCTGACAATAACGAATAATAATGTACATAAAAATCCATAAGTATCTGTTGATTTTCTCAATATATGATCTGTTTCCTGCGACTTGTCTTTTATCGTTACAGTTACTGTGAAAGGATGTGAAACTATTGAAAATATGCAGTTTCTATTACATAATGAAAGAGAAGTAGTGATTATTTTTCCTTTGAAGTTCCCATTTTTAGAGGCTGCTAGACCACACTTCTACAAAATTGTCGTGGAAATTATACCCTGAAAAATGCTTTTATATACATATAAAGATATATATATATATATAAATTCTCTTTCACCTGTTTCCTCTCTAAAATGAAACAGTTAAGCGATTTCCTTCAAGTGCCACTGATGTTTCTTATCTAAATTTAGACAGGCATAGACTAGAACACGCCACATCATTGCAAACTACCTTAAATGCTGTGAATGACTAATGAACGTAATCTCCCATTTGGCTCTATATTAAATACCCACAAGTGTTAAGTTAGCTTGCCTGTCTTTTGCTCTGTTGCATCATTAAACAGCTGCAGTATCACATTTTTGTTCAATTTTATTGATGCATTTCACTTTACTAGTAATAAGGTGTGTATTTTGCTTTTATAGTGCATACACCCTATTGAAAACGAATCCATCTAGTCAGTATTTAAAAGATTTGATCAAAAATTGGATTGATTTAGCCGATCGACTTACTCGAATTGGTCAGTTTTCCTATGCACATAGATTTCTACATGTATCTGAACAATTGTGTCAACATGAAAACAGTCAAATGGTATACTGGTTACTTGCAAGAGCTCGTCTATCTCTAGCAGAAGGTCAATATAAACTAACTAGAACGCTAATTTCAAAAATATTTGTGAGTTTTCCACTGTGGTGTAGTTTTGTAATGCGATACAGTCAGAAAATAATTAAGTTTAACTGACTTTGTTTATAGAACTTACCACAATCTCTCCAATGGACTTTGATAAAATTGATATATATATATATATATAAGTCAAGAAATTATGCAATCTTTATTTTTGTTTCCGTGTTATAGCAATATTGATAGAGTGTTTTGTGTAAAATATTCTTGCTTCTGATAATTCGGCAACTACTTAGTAAACATATACACTTTATTCAATTGTTGGTTTGTAGGGACTTGATTGGTTACAGTATTTCATCATGAGCTGACATTGTTTAGAGAACTATTGGAAAACCTGGGAGTACTGGACGGTTGTTTCGTCCTAGGTTGGGACTCTTCGTCAGTACGCATCCACCATCAGGGTTTGAACCAAGGACCTTCAGGTTACAAGGCGAGCTCGTATAACATTAAGCCACTGGGATCCGATCTAATGGCCCATGAGTTCTAACTTCTGCCAATTCACGACATAGCGCGACCCCTAGCCAATGTCTTCGGTGAAGAATAGTATCCATATCTGACTCATGGTTTGCTTCAGCATAGGTACTTACTCAGTAACCTGTTAGTGTTACCCTGCGAAACCAGTGGATCTCCATCTCGATGAAACCCTAAGCTCCTAAGTTTCTGTATCGTCTCCTGTGTTTCTTCTAGACCCGGAAACAAGTCTCTTGATGACCTTCACTCTTGATGTCACCTCACCAGATCCATATCAGATGCCTCGTGAAGGGCCCCGAAGAACGATCTGCTTTGCCTTCTGTCTTTGTACACCGATCATATCTGCCTTTGAAACGACTCGTGGTCACTGCACCTTTATCTCCAACAGGGAAAGTAACAACAATCATAATGAAGAACATGTTGGTATCTAGTAGCGAAATTGCTAATCAAGTGAAATTACATAGAATATAACAATTTTAAGCTAAAACTCTAATTTACACAAAGTATTTATGTTCTACTTCTTTTGTCTTTGTCTCAGGCTTTTTACATTGACTGACTGTCTCGTTTATTTCACCAATATGGTAACTCATGACTAGTAATTCTGCAACTTCAAAGCCTGAAACTTAATTGCATTTCATTATCTTAAGTAATTTGACGTATATTTCTTTAGCAAACAATTTATTGATTTATTTTACTCAGGATTCTGAAATAGAAGATGAATCATTCTGGATTGAGTGTCTGTCTATACGTATTGACGCTTTATGCTATGATCCTGATCTAACAGCTCATGATCTTGGTTCACTTGAAATGAATGAACAAACCTCAGTGAATTATACCTCATGCCCACTACATTTTGGAATAGAAAAGGCCATTGAAGAAATAGAATCAGCTGAAAGAGATTTACAGAAAAGAAGGGAACAGTGGAAGTCTAGAGAAAGTTGGTTTAACAAGCTGACAGGTATTCTGTTATCAAAGAAAGCTCAGTTATTTGCCAGAATTGACCAAATGAATTATCATTATGCTACACTGTTCAGTTCAACGGTAAGCAAACTTTTTAAGCCATTTTTTTAACCAGAGCAATACTTCCTCCAAAAAAGGCAACAAGTAAGACCATCTGTCACAAATGCGTTACAATTCCAACTGCATCTGTCAGACTTTGTTAGGTAATTCAGCCTTCGAAACATTCAGTATTGTTTTAGTACATTCCAATTTGACGTGATTCCCAGTATATCCAAAAAAGTTGTTGTAATAAAAGGTTAAGGATATCTGATCGCATACTGTAAATTGTATAACCAACTAAAGGTTATATAGCTATTACTACCGATATTCGTCCCCTGCTTTCCGACAGGAACATAGTTCTTAAACAAAATGTCTTCAGTGCATTCGTTAAGTCTAAAGCATACAGAAATTAGATTATATATTGTATATTATTTTGTTCACTTTCCCAGTCGAACATAGGGCTTCAAGCTGGAGGCTTGAAGTTTCTGTAGCAGTGTTTATTTTACAGGATGGGGTTGCTAGCCTCAAATCCAAACCTTTCCTCTTTACCAGCATTATTTCTGGCTAAGTGAGGTAAAAAAGTGCGTCGGCCGGGAGTCGAACCCAGGGCCATGTGCATGGTCGGCGAGCATGCTTACCACTGTGCCACCGACGCGAAATTAGATTGCCTAGCCTATAATCAATCAATTATGGTACTAATACAAACTGTCAAACTTTGAATTAGGGTTGCTTAATCAAATCTGTAGAAAAATAATAAAGCTTAAAACATACAGAAGGTGAGTAGAAGTTGTTCACTTTTTAGAAATTAAGGAATACTTAGTGTTTATATCCAGAAGACTTTCAGTTCTCTCAGTTTTATTATTAAGTTCAGTGTTAATCACGAACAAATAGCTTATAGCGGCTGGTTTCTACATGAAGAACAGTGACATTTTGTGGAATTAATGCTCAGTTCAATACTTGGACACACTGTAACCACCCACGAAGTAATGGAAACTAAAATAATGCATATAGATATGTAGAGCTTATCATTATCACTTGACAGCGAAGTAGTTTGGAAACTACTCGAGTACTACGGCATGCAGTGCCCCAAATATTCATCAACCTTATTCAACAGCTGTACGACAACGGAACATGTCAAGTCATCCACAACGGAAAACTCAGCGAGGCGTTTGGAGTAAACACATGAGTCAGACAAGAGTGCTGGCTTATTATCACCAATGATATTCCTAATGATGGTGGACTGGATTATGCATCAGATAGTGAGTGGGAAACGAGAAGACAGGGATATCCTGGACCAACCAATGTGAAGAACCTAGAAGACCTGGATTTCGCGCGTGGATGATTTATGACGATGATGGTGCCACACAAAATCGAAGACTTACAAGCGGAAACCGACCAACAAACTGGTCTAAGAAGCAGCCAGTGGATATAGGACTCCAGGTGAACATAGACAAGACGGAGGTTATGAAAATAACCAAACAACCAACAACAACAACAATAACATCAGCAACATCCAGCACCAATCACCATCAACGGGAGGGATTTGAAAGAGGTTACTTCATTCACTCACTTATCTAGCATTGAGCATTGTCTCAACTACAGGAAGTCGGAACGGACGAGGATGTCAAATCGACCGAGAATTGAGAAGGTGAGTGAGAAACACATTCATCAACCTGAAACCAATCTCATCCGGAAATCTTCGTCACTCAGCCAGTATCAACAACAAAATTCCGTCGGATTTTCAATACAAACAATGTCAAGTCAGTCAGTTCTCCTATACGGATCAGAAACTTGACGGGTAGGTCACAAAGAATATTTCTAACAGCCTGTTGCAGACGCTACCTTTGTCAACCAACAACTGTCTTCGCTGGCTCAATACTGAAGATCAGACGGCCGGGCCGGAAAGAAAGATGGCCGACAAGAAACTATAGGAACAAACAAACAAAACAAGAACCAATCGCCAACCAAAAAATATGCAGGAGAAAATGGAGATGGATTGGACACTCGTGGCTGAGGAGGCCGCCACTGGATGACATCGTGCGCGCGTCAGGTCATTGCTCGAGTGGAACCAGGCCGAAAGGAAAGCGGCAAGTGAGAGGAGATCGTATGAAGAGGAGATGAAAGAGTATGGACTAAGATGGATGCATGTGAAAAGTATAGCAGAAGACAGAAGCAAGTGGAGACGTGCAGTTGAAGCCCTATGTTCCAAGGCAGCAATAATAATAATGATTACCACTAACTAAATAAACACTCACCGATACACGAAGACTGTCACTGAGGTGATCTGTCATCAGTGAACGACAGAAAAATTTACCAGTGGATTTATGACTGCTTATTTTTTTATCTAATACAACACTGACATCATTATCACACCTAAAGTTCCAATATCCTTGAAACTTTATAAAACCCTGTTGATTCACATTGATAGTGGTCTGGTATCTCTATCGTGTACCTTAGTCGCTACACTGAGTGTTAACAATTAACCCCATGAAGCTTTTATCTACGACTGAAAACTAACGTGATCACTTCAGCAGTCCTTAACTAATGAACCTGTTACAAATAAATTACACTTTTAAGACCTAAATCATTTTCTTCCAGTAGTTTTCGTGTAGTTTCTGCATTGAATAACAAGCCATACATTATAACGAAGCGTATTATTATAATGATTATGTCAAGTTACTTACTGTATTCATTTTTATTCTGTACACGTATATTTATAAAATATTGGGTCGAACAATGACTATCGAATTAATTTATTAGACATGAATATAAGTTATGCTATGACAACGATTCTGAAGATAGATAATGTAATTTTAGTATTATTTATTTTCTTTTATTTAGGATAAATCGTCAAACTCTGGCTTATGCTTACGCCCTGTAAACTTACTGATGAATACAAATGGTGCTCCAAAATTATTTGAAGAAATTATCCACCTTTTTGCTCCGCATAATAAACGAACTGCTTTAAGATTAGGCTGGATGCCTTTATTAGCCTATTGGGTCAATGCATTCAAAGCTGAAGTCAATGTTCAGGTGAGTTGTGTTCTCCATAATCAGGCAAATCATTAAAACTTGTTCAACTTTTTGTAGGATAAAATGAATTATAAACTTAAAAAAATTTTTTAAAAATACACTATGATTCGAACTCAGGACCTTCTGGTTACAAGGCGAGGTTGTAGACCGCTAAACCACTGGGACCCCATGTCAGTTCTTGATGAAATCCCGAAACTAGTCAATTGTCTGTAAACCAACATTTGAATAAAAATACACTACATCAAAATATTTAAAAGTTATTTACACTAATGAATCACTTCGCCTTAAGATTCTTCACTCTACCTAAGGTGTTCTTACACACACACACACACACACAAACAAACAAAAAGAAATAGAAATCAATCCGAATTCAATTCTGCTTGTACGATATATATATATATATATATATATATATATATATATATATATATATATATATATATATACTGATATACTTAATTACTGAGTGTTATTGTCAGTAGTCAAAGCCAAGATAATCGAAAAGATTTATATCATCGTTTATCACGACCGCCAAATCGAGTATGCAAAAAATATCCCTATGGATGAATAACCTGATAGTATTAAATATGATAACGAAAAGGAGATACTAAACCAACTCGATTACTATTGTCGATATGTTGACGACACCTTTATCATTTGTAACAATAATTTGGATAGACAACATCTGCTTCAATTCTTCAATAAGGTACACCCAGCTATTAAATTCACTTGTGAAGAGGAACTCCAAGGTAGTATTCCATTTCTGGATGTTCTTCTCACAAAAAGATCAGACGGTACCTTGAAATGAAACATCTATAGGAAAGCGACGTGGAACGGACAATACACCCACTTCCATAGCTTTATATCTATACAATATAAGCGCAAACTAATTCGTTGTCTTAGTCATAGAATTAGACGCATATGTACCGAGGATTGTATTGAAGAGGAAATAAGAAATCATACAAATGCCTTGCTACAAAATGACTACCCTACCAACTTTGTAAAGAAGTATATCTACAAAACTACACATAAAACCAAGCGAGACACAGTAAGTAAGAAAAAGCCTTACTTAAATGTACAATTTAAAGGCGATATAGCCAGCGATATATTAAACCGTAGATTAACAAGATCAATTGAAAGAACTTTTAATGCCGCAGAACTGTATGTCAGCTTCTCAACCAAACCGATATTGACACTATGCATTAAAGATGGATTGCCCAAAATGGTGACATCAATGTGTGTATATAAATTCAACTGCTCCTGTGGAGCTAGTTATATAAGTCGTACCCAGAGGAATTTATCTTTGCCCACTCGTGAGCATATTCCTGTTTGGCTTGGGAAAGGAGCAACCAAATCATTAAATAGTGCAATTCTGTCTCATCTAGTGGATAGCGAACACAGCATCAAAGTTGATGAGTCATTTACGGTTGTGTATCGAGTACCGAACAGTCTCCCCAAAGGCACACGAATACGCCTCCTAGCCATAGCTGAGGCTTTAGAGATTAATATAGAGAGACCAGACCTATGTGTACAGAAGAAACTTATTCACTCTCTTTGTCTACCCTGGCCAACTATAAGGTCACCAGGATCATAATATTTTCCGTACTATTATTATCATTATTATTATTTTGTGACATCATGTCTTTATTTTCCATTTCTCCGCCCAGTTTATTTCACCTCATTAATACTCTTATTTTTGTCAACTTTTATGATTTTATACTAAGCCTACTAATTCTGTAGCATTTTGTTGCAATTTAAAATTTAGCCTCTTTATCTTATCATTAGACATTATCGGTCAGCCCTCACATCCAGTACCTCCTTTGTTAACGTGTCTTTGCATGTATTTTGTGGTTATCGCATTTTCTCACCCCAAGGACACTTGTATTCTGTTAACTATAAAACAACACAATATATCACCCAACTGTTCATTCACACTTCTTCACATTTTTCTGACTAAACACCCTATACACATTTAATTGACTATGCTAACTAATGGACTATCATCTCAACTTACACATGCACCACAATACAGTTTCTGATATTATTTTCATTTGTCTTTATTGGCTGGCTATATGTACTCTATTATTCATGGATTTATAACTGTAGAGCCTGAAGAAGAAGAGGTTATCGAAACCACAATTGTTCGCTCAAAATCTTGTTTTGATTTCAATATGGGGATTTTTCATTTACTGAAAACTACAACTTTATTTTTTTACGAATGGGCATACACTAATTTGATTTTTGTGCATTCTAACTACAAATTTGTAAATGATTTGTTGTCACATAAGTAGGAGGGCATCATGAAAATTAAATTCCCTAGCATTTGATTAAAGATATGTAAATGGCGCCAGTCAGCATATTCGAAAAACGTCTACTAGGAAGTCTAATGATGTTCAAAGAGTTGAAATCATTCTGAAAATAAATTTAGCAAAACAAAAAAATCTGACTAACTGATAGAATTTAATAGTAATAATAATAATAATTTGAGCTTTATTCCAAAATAGTACTAATTTAACAATGTGGAATTTTTAGCATTTGGTACATCTACTTTTATCGTATATTACAAATAGTTGTAAAGGTAATACTACAGGACTGTTAATCGCAGTTCTTATTTGGTATTAGTAGTGACAGTAATATCATAAACACATGAAAAAATTGTAAATAATAATGTTAGTAGCTAAGATTGTCAGTCTATTGAGATACTGTCACCATACATTACAAAAAAAAGATAATAAAAGGGCCAGTTATTTAGCCAACAACATAACAGTTCAGAAGTTTCACGCTTTACATTGTCGCTATTTCATAGAACATGGACTGGCCAAATATGGTATCGTCGAGATCCTATACTCTTGGCAGTGGGAGCATGTAATCTTCTGTACTGACTTCTAGTTCTACTCGATGAAATACAAGGGGAGAGTTGAGAATGGAGGGAGTGTTGAGGTTCAGACAATGTAGATTTAGACCATCTCCCTCATGAGTTTTGATATCTATCAATTAATGTAGTTACGAACTGACTAAGTTTCACACCACTTGCCCTACCGACAACCTTAAATAGCCTTCTCAAATGACATAGTCCTTTTTCAGTAGACTAGAAAAGACTAAAGGGGAGCAGTAAAGTACAGTAGACAAGATACACAAGTTAACATATTGTAAAAGCAGAGGTTGAGTGATTCCACATAGTTTTAGCTTCTTAATGTAGTAGCTTAAACGGGACATTTTCTTGGAAATCGATAAAATATTGGATGACCAAATAAGGTCATAGGATGAAACTATACCGAGGTATTTCATATTAGATCTAGTTTCCATTACAATCTCCCCTACGCTACAAGCATCGTTGTATTCATTATTATTTCCTTTAATTCCTAGAGGAACATAGGGCTTCAGCTGCGCATCTCCATTGACTTAGCTTCTCTGCCAACGTTTTCATCATGCTCTAAGTGTTCCCCACGCTTTCATCTCCTCTTCACATAACCTCCTCCAAGTCACCCTTGCAATGACGATCAACTCGCCGCTTCCTACTCGGTCGGGTTCCACTCGAGCAATGGCTTGTCTAGTGATGTCACTTGATGGTTCCCTCAGAGTATGGCTAATCCAATCAATCTCCATTTCTTCCTGCCTATTTGTTTCACAATCGGTTCCTGCTGAGTTGGTTCGCTCATTCCCAGAGATCCCTGTTGCTGATCTTTTCTGGCCGGCCATCTGATCTTGAGTGGTATTGAGCAAAGACAACTGTTGATTAAGGTCTGTAGTTTGTTTGAGATGCTCTGTATGACGCGCTAAGTCTCTGATCCGTATAGTAGCACTGACTTCACAATGGAGTTGAAAATCCGGATCTTATTTTTCATGCTGAATAGTGATGTTGACCTCCACACAGACTTGAGAGTAATGAAAGATTGCCTTGCTTTCCTGACCCATGCTTTGATATCCTCATCAGTTCCGTCGGCCTGTAGTTGAAACGATGCTTCCCAGGTAGGTGGGTAGGTGAAGGGGGTGGTTTCTCTCAGGTTCCTCCCATTTATGCTGACTGATTGTTGTCTGTTGTTGTCGTTGCTGTTGGTGTTGGCCAGGAATCTTCATCCCCTCAGTATTCTCTACGTTAACCTGAAGTCCTATCTTCTCTGGATGCTTTTTCGGCCAACTTGTTGCTTTTCACTTGCATATCTTCCAGCTTGTGGGAAATCAGACATATATCATCGGCGAAGTCCACATCCTCCAAGTTTTTTGTGTGGGTCCATTTTACGCCTGTTTCCTCGTTGCCCTCTGTCTGTCACATTATCCAATCTACTGCAATCAGGAAAATCATTGACGAAAATAGACAGCTTTGCCTTACTCCTGTCCTCACTGTCTAAAGTAAAGGTCAGTAGTCTGAAATGGGTCAAATTAACCAATTTCAGAGCATTCGAAAATTTAAAGTAATCACCGTGATCAACTTACGTTAAATAAAGTGGGAAATAAGCAGTGAACAACCAGTGTATTCCAACCATAAGTTGACTGTATAATATTCGATGTCATGAATACGGAAGCATAATTCTTAGCTTTGCATTCCTCTTAAAAGTGAAAGCTGTTTTCATTCGGGCGTGCAGAATAGATACTTCAAATACCAAGAAAACTATTTCAAAATATATTTGTCAATTGTATGTCCTATCTATTAATCCCCTTCTACTGTTTTCCCTTACACCAAACTATCTCTGTTCTGAGAAGTGGACAGTTTTCAGTGCTTCCGTTTTTATTCCAAAATTCCATTGATTAAAAAGGCCCAAGGGATTTATCCTCTTGCTTACAGTTAATTTGCATCAAAAAAATTCAGTCAAATTAAATACTTCTGTGGAATCAAACAGTTTTGAATGTTTCCTTCAGCGCATCTTACGATGAAAATGTCACAGTTAAATAAATTTGTCCTTCGAAATACCAAGTAACGCTAACAGTAAATATATTTGGTTGATATTCCGCATTTCCTAGCTAATCACTTCTTAGTAAAACAACGCTAAAGGTGATATGATGCACGTAGCTCTGCCATTGAAAACCAAAGCTACGAGATAGTACAATTAATAGGATACTAGATGGATTTAGAAGCATATTCTTACATTCGCGTCATTAAAATTACTAATTACTTATATTTTACTTTTATTTTATGGGCTCATTCAGTTATTCTGTGGTAGACATTAATTTACGTCACTGTTTGTGTCGCCAATATTGGCCGTGAGAAAATATGAACAAAGACTGACTCAACAATCAACCACAGCTGACTTTGCGTAGGCAGATACAGTTGACATATAGATGACCTGACATTCAAGAAACAGTCACAAAGAGATGCAAGGCCAACTTTCTGTGAGAAACAAGCAATCAGAAGAGTGTGTTTGTTTGCTTGAATAAGCCATAATAATATATATGAAAATATATAAATACGTGTTGATTTCCTTAATAAACGATCTGTTTGGCTGGCCCTTGTCTTCTGTTGTTACAATTCAACATGTTAATTTTGTGAAACTTGAACAACCTACCCAAACTTTTACCTTCCAGTGTTAGTTTATTATCCGACTGATAAAAATAGGAATGACTCAAAAAATTTCCCAGAAATCCAATTATGAAAAGTCTAATAATTTTACAAGTAAACAGGTCATTTTATGCAAAAAATTACCTGAGGCCTGACAAACCTAGACAAAGTAAGAATAAAAATATCTTAGACTCAAAGACTCATGAGTGTTTATAGCATCTGAGTGACATAAGTGTTTATTAGGGCGACAATAACCTGTCCACTTCTAATATTTGCAAATCATAGTAAAACAGATGAAGCCCGAAGTCACAACACAATCTACTTTATCAAAAATAGATGTTCCTCTGAGTTTGACTAAAACTTACCGGCTTAGAACGAGAGAATTAAAGTATTTCTATCATCCCAGGTTACTTTCAAAAATTTGTTAACTTCATCTATAAGAAATGCTTGAAAATAACTGGATTTGAAATATTACACACCATCCTCTTAAGTTTAGTATTTTGTAAAAACAAAATTTTTGAAGTCCAAATGATTACACTGTTTCTTCGCCCTATTACTTCCAACGGGTTGAGGAAAAATATGTTTAAATTATTTTATTTGTCAATATTTTCAAGTCATTAGTGATTAATATTAATTTTAATGCTTACCTTTTGAAAGGTCATTCACTTACGCAAAGAATTACGTCATCCATCAACAACTTGTCTTTCTTTTGTGACTACATTAAAAGTCGCACGTCAATGCCTAAACTTTGCTCAAGAAACCGTTGTATTGGCTGAATCATTCAGCAATACAAATGAAGTAAGCAAGTCTGTGCATTATAAATTGGTTTATTGGTGTCTTAAATTACTGTTATGTATATTCCTAAAAGATACGTCGGTGGCACAGCGGTAGAATGCTTGCCAACAATGCAGGTGGTTCGGTATTCGATCCCCGGCTGACGCACTCCTATACCTCAATGAATCAGTAATAAGACTGGTAAAGAGGGAAGACTGGGCATGAGGGTAGCAACCCCATCTCGTAAAACTAAACACTACTGCTAACAAAACTTCAAGCCTGTAGCTTGAAGTCCTATGTTCCAGTGGAAACGCAAAGGGATAAAAATACATATTCCTAAAAGAATATTTCAAAGTTCAAAATATTGCTTACATAAGTTGAAGACATCTCCTTTGAATTACCCATTCTACTTCAATTGTAGCAGATAATTTCAGTTGCCTGATGAATATCTAAAATGGAAATTGTGTGTTGCTTTGAGAAGTTGCGATGCAAGATAACGATTTTTCTGTTCTCACGTCTTTTTATCTCACTAAAGAAAGATATTCAATGGAAAATAAACTTACTAGATGAAAGTTTACCTTCTGACGGTTTCTTATAACAACCACTTGTGAAGTGACTTATAAAATACGACATTAGATAACAAAGAGTAACAGATGCAAGCTATCTAACTCCTCCAGTTAGGTTATCATAAATTAACGCATCAGTCTCGATTTCAAAACTGGTCAGAGATCGACTTGTTGAGTCAGTAGTGAAAATTGTAGCAGAAGATCAAAGTTTTCAGGATCATTTCTATTGCATTATAAATTCGCCTACAGGTACAATATAATTGAAGCTACTGTTATGAGGATAAAATATGCCTCAAAGACTTTTGACTAACTCTAGTACACAAACTACTGATACCTCCTCTACTGTGGACCAACAATGATTTTGGTTTAAAACAGTTTTAGACATTAACTATTTAATTTATTATTGTTATCTAAGCTTTACATTTGTATGTAATTATTATATATTCCTTTGAAATACTCCTTTTCTATTTTAAGCTGAAAGGATGTAGTTTACCAGTTCGTCGAGAATTAATCGAAGTCAAATTTATGTTGGTCACCATTCTACACAGTATTATGAGTCTTCATGTAATGTATATGAAAGCTAAGCTACAAGAAAGCACTTTAAAAGACCCACTGTTTTGTGTAAGTTATTTTTATTTCATAAAAAGCGGGTCTCTTGATTATTTTGAATAAAGCATCAATAGATGTATTTCAGGATAAAGAGAGCTAAGTTTTTGATTCTCAGCTTTTCTTCAGCTACTGACAGTCTAAAAATGACATCAGTCACTATAAATGTAAGTGTATTTAACATATTTCAACATTTTCAAATATTGGTTTTGTAGGGATTTAGTTTGTGATTGAATGAGGGATTTCATCATGAGCTGACATCAGTTACAGAAACACTGGAAAAACTGGACGAAACAGCTGTCCAGTACTCCCAGGCTCATGATGAAATCACTCATCCAAAATTTCAAAATTATTTCAACTGAAAGGGTGGGAATCATCAAAAGCCTTTTTGAGGCAAAATGACTTTTGAAACATGCCATTTACTTACATTTATAGTAACTTGTTTCTTTTTCAAGTTGTCAGTAGCTGAAGAAAAGCCCAGAATAAAAAACGAGTTCATTTCATTCCTCAAATGTATATCCGTTCTTGCCCTAATGATATTGTCAGACAGATAAGAATATTATCGGATTAGTTAACAAGGTGTATGCAGTGTATTCTGCTCAATAAGAGAGAGGAATAAGGCATCGAAGTGCACATGGTCCGAGGTTCGATCCCTTGCCGACGCACACCTGATATCAGTGGTCGGCCTGCAAAATTTCGGCTACCGATATCACATGCTGAAAATTCCATACTTGTACCGAAAGTATCGTGGGGAATCAAGCTATGAACAAAAATTATAATTAATAATTTAGTTTGAGTGTTGGTTTGTAGGGATTTGGTTGGTTACAGGATTTCATCATGAGCTGACATTGGTTAGAGAACCATTGAACACCCACCTGGGAGTACTGGACAGCTGTATCGTCCTAGTTTTGGACTCTTCATCATTACGCAACGACCGGGGCTCGAAACCAAAATTTTCTGGTTACAAGGCCAGTGAGCTCGTAGACCATTAAGCCACTGGGACCCGATCCAATGGCCCATGGATTCTAACTTCTGCTAATTCACGACATGGCGCGACCCCCAGCCAATATCTTCAGCAGGTATTTGTCCTTACACCAGACCTGCTGCACCTTACTGGTCACGAATTCTCACTAGAACCGAGGTAACTACCTACCTGAATAGGGCAAGTTGCTAGTGAGCATCTCATCGATTAGTTCTTCAGCTGACAGCTATTCTTGAAAGAAATATGTTCAACCCAATTAACTGCTTACAAACCGAGTCGAATGAGATTTGCTGACACTCTGAATATTTCAGTGTAATAAGTCAGTCATCTGATTATTTCACTTCCATGGTACTGTATGAATATGTTGCTCATAGCTCTGAAATTCAGCACAGTTATTCACTCCTTGTACAACTAATCAGTAAGATAATCTCTCATTTGGTAACGCAATCGATCAATATTTTCTGAGGTGTAATACAAAATGACCTGAAAAATCTTTCATGATTAACTTTTTACAAAACGCTAATCTTTATTTTTGTTTCTTTCTTTTAATGTACTGCTGCCAATCATAAAGGCTGTTGAAAACTATATTGGTGAAAATTCATTAGACAGTTTACCGGAAACTTTAAATAACTACGAACAACCTAAACAGATATGGGATCGTACCATCTTGACAGCATTCGATGAAATATACTCTCTATTATCAGATATCTTTATAATGAGTGAAAAACAACCTCATCTACTAGCACAGGTAAAATGAAACTGTATTCACATATTCTGTGCTTTTCAGTGATTATTTCTAGAACCAATGATACATTTCTTCTGTATTGTATACTTTGTTATTATTATATGTTGTCAAATGGAACAGAAGTGATTAGAATTTCTCATATAAGCAACTATGGAAACTGAATTCATCATTGTTTTTATAGTCTAATCTGTACATATTATTTAGTGATGATGGCAAGCAGAAGAATCCTCAATGAGCATTTCGTCTTATTTTTGACTCGTTAGGTAAATGTATCTGCTAACCCCCCCCTGAATGATATATCTCCACTAAGACTCGAAATCAGCACCCTTCGTTTCAGACGCCAAAGAGTCATCCACTGTTGTCCAACGGTTATCAGTTATTGTTTGTTGAATTTCAGGTTGAATGATTTTATTCGATCCAAATTCTCAGTACCTAATTTTTGTGACTATTTTCAGAAATCTATTCCAGTTTACGGTCTCAATAGATTTCGTTGGATGTTGGTAATTACCTCAATTATGATTACAGCTATAAATGGGTACAAGACTGCAATGAACAATAGTATTCTCTTGCAACTAGTAGTGTTCTCTGTGCTGGTTGGTTTAGTTGCGCAGCTTTCGTCGTCCTTCTGGACATCTTCACAGGAATTTTCAGCATAAAAAAGTGAACTGATTTAAATTTTCCATGAGTGATAGAATTTCGTCTCCTGGTAACCATCTTTATATTCGTATTGATCATTTTTCACTGACTTGGATGAAAACTCCGCAACCAAACCAACCAACTCAGAGAACACTACTAATTGCAAATCATCCACCTGAGCTACAGATCTTCTCAATTATTTCAATAGTATTCTCTACTAAATATAGCCAAATAGCATAATTTCTTGTCCATATATATAAAAAATACCAACTCTAATCACTAAGACTCTTCCTCCTACATGTTTAGAACATTATTAAAGGTGATTGATCTATTTTATCAGAGAAAGAGCCTCCTGTTCATTGGATATTAGCGTATAAAGTTCGCTTAAGTACAGAGGAAGCCAAATGAATAAATTCTTAACCCTTTCACTAGTTTATGTTTCATTGTATTCAATCTAAATTAACAAGGTAGTAGTATAAAATGATATCATTCTGTTTCACAAGTTCTCATCAGCCAGAAATACCTGAAATTACAGGGGTTTTGAAAAATGACAATAACCTATATCAGTGTTTGAATGGTAGTAGAGAAGACACTATAGAATTAGCTCATCTGAAATATAGGCATCACAGTTTTTAGTTCAAGTTACCACCAATTTAGAGGCTTCAAACACTGCAGTGGGTTATTGTCATTTTTGAGGTAGTTTGCGGCTGATGAGAACCTTTGAAATAGAATGATATCATTTTCTACTGCAGATTTGGTCTTTTTAAAAACTTCATGCAATTCTCCCCATTAATAAACCTGAACAAAGCAAGAACAACAATTTTACCCGGATAATATGAGCTCATCTTTTATTATTTAATCGAGGATTCTTCTTAACTGGTTACATTACGTTAAAGATATGAACATACTTTTCCACGATCATAAGGAGTAACTGGCAGGAATTAAAAGTAACATTAGTCCGGAATGATTTAACTGATTAGGAGTTACAAACACTGACTATTTATAGAATAATTAGACAATTAGGCTTAAAACCAAAAATAACAGGGTTGCGTATACATATATGTGTATAGAAACAAGGTTTAGCTAGAAAGAGCATAACAAAAAAGTAGATTACGCCACTAAAGAAAACGTCTTATCAAATAACCAATAGAAAAAAGGAAAGAAAAGAAACAAGGTAGGGTGAGTCATGTTTAGATGGGAGAGTAGAGTTTTCTAAACATGAAAAAGGTGACAAATGAAAGTTTTATATTTTTTTGTTATCACCAAGGCAGTGCAAGATTCACCACTGTCTCTTCCTGCGTACATAGATTTGGTTTAAGTCGTTTGATGGCCATTGCTTAAGCAAAGCGTAGCAAGCTGAGTTTCTTTTGCTTGTTGATTATTTTGGACGACTTCAAGTTGTCTACAATATGACCAGTGTCCAACAGACGACTAGTAATCACACTGTTTAATGCTTGCGGACCTATCAGTCTCAGGTTCTTTGGTATGTGTTCATAAATGCGAACACCAACCCTTCTCTCTGTTCTTCCAACGTATGTGCTTTGGCACGTACGTGTAAATTGGTAGACACAGTTGGAGGTAACATGAGGTGGGTATTTGTTCACTTTTGATTGTCTCAAACAACTAATTGTTTGATTAACACATACAAGCTTGGCGGATAGATATGTTCTCTTCAGGTCAGCGTTCAGTCTGCATCTTATTCTACTAGCAGTATCATCACCTTTGAATGCAAGCTGCAGAAAGATAGGCTTTTTATCTACTGTGGTGCTTTTCACTTTTTCAACATGACGTCTCCCATACTTGTCGATGAACTTTTGTGGGTAACCGTTGTCGCATAGGCATTTCTCCACAATGAATAGCTCTTCCTCAATCTTTTCTTTTGAACACAGTTTCCTCCCACGATCAAATAATGTTCTCATCAATCCTTTTTTGTAACTTATAGGGCAGAAGCTTTTAAAGTTAGGATAAACCGCCCTCCAGGTCTCTTTTCTGCGTATATATCTTGTGACTTTGCCGTCTTTATCTCGTTGGATACCCAAGTCAAGAAAATGGTACTTTTCCTCTTTTTTATACTCCATTGTAAACTTAATATTAGGGTGGTCTTTTCTCTTTGTTGAAATCCAAAGAGGGAATCAGATGTATGAAAGTAGTAATATTTTGTTCAAGAGTTGTAGAGTTGTAACACCACTGAATATATATACATAGAATTTTGTGTAATTTCCAGGATTTTGAATATTGTTAACAAATTTGTGTAGAGTGGTAGTGGCAAATGTATTGATAAGAGGAAAGCTGTTCATCAACGAAATTCATGTACTGTACCTTTAGCAAATGACTTGCCTTTTCTATGAACCGTTGCTTTCGGTGTAATACAACGTCGAAGTTCACGTTTAACATGCAGCATTAAAAGTAGACCAAGGATACAATATTCTTCTTAAAAATCCTATCAGCTTTTGGGGGCTTTTTTTCTGAACGTCAACCAGTGAGAAGTACTTACTCTAAACATGATTTGAATTTTCTGCCCTGAAGTTCCAGTTATCTCGTGGTTATAGATCTTGGCTTTGAACGCTAATTACACTGGATCTAATTATCATTACATCCTGCTACTGCTAGTCTTTTAAGCCATAGACATTTATGTAATAAAAAGGTTTAGTAACATATTACTCATTAATTTCAACAAGTTTGCAAGCAGCGTATCTTTAGTAATGTTGTACTTTAAAGACTCTATAGATGATTATCAAACTAGATAGGTACATGTGCCATCATGACACTTCCTTGAAATCTCTGGAAAAATACTAATTACCTATAAATATTTCGAGGGGATTTTGCTTTCCTTAAAGATTCCAGCCATAAAATTTAAGCACAAATTAGCTGATCAGACAAGACAGCAAAATTGTCAAAGGATTTCAAGGCAGTTACAGTACACCCATAGAGTTGCTTCCTCACCTAACCTGTTTGCTATATTGAGTTATTACACCTACTCTGAATGTTTCAAAGCTTTAAGGGTGTTGTATACACAACATACTAATAAGTCAAGTTTCGCAAGAAACTTATTTTTGTATTCACTGATAAAAACCTGTGAAGCGGAGCCTACTGATTTGGATTCTACTGAGGAGTTAAGTTTCTCTGTAAGTGATATAGCTGTATCCAAATAATAGGTCAGTTTTTATAACCAAAACCATATTAGATTATTTAAACAACAATAGTACTTATGTTTTCGTATTGCTTTGTTAAACTTCATCTCTTTCGTCTTATAAAATACTTGTCACTGAATACCGAATGAGGAATTCGCCTAAAGTGAACATGGCCCCTAGAACATGACTATGGCAGTACAAACCGTATCTTAAACAATTATTCAGCAGAATATGTAGTGTAGAATAACTATTAACAAAAATTACAGATAATTTAACCACACCGGTGTGAAATTCAAAAACTGTAATAAACTGGTTCTTTTCATTAGATTTCTGAAAAAATTGAATGGATTTGAGGCGAATAAATGTAAACTATGGTGCAGTTTCATTTACCAGTCTGGAATAGTATTTTTCTGATTCAGATTTTTATCTTAAAATTAATAGATTAACAATATTTTCAGGTATAATTAAGTGATGACAAAACTGCTTCTATTGCCTTTGGATTCCTTTATGTGCTGTGTGCCTATATCGGAAACAACTGACATTTAAAGTCATTTTTGAGAAATCTCATTGTATCCGGCTATTTTTTCTGAAAAATTTTCAATAAAACATTCTTATGTGAAGTCCTTAAGGCAGAAGACTTCGGCTGAAATTATAGCGGACATTCAGTATGCATGAATTCTTTATATTCTGGAATTCAGATTTATCTAACTTTCCTTGTCGGGTGGGAAACAGGAATACACATCAGTGTTGATTGGCTTTTCACAATTTGATTTTTTAAGCGCTTTTCTTTCTGAATTAACTTCATGTAGTGTGCTATGTAAAGTCAAAGAGGTTCAGTCAATAGTTTTACTGAAGTTTATTGCATTTTAGTACGAAGAACTCCATATCTTTCACAAATCAAAGCGGGATTTGAGCAACGTCTGCACTACATCACTATAGACAGAAATTAAAAGTTTTTGATTGTCTAGTTCATACCTTTTGACTGATTATTGATTTGCTTGTCATGAATCTTGCCAGTCCTTCGTTCATTGTCTCATAAATGTATCTATTTGCATTGCTGAACTGCCTTCAATTAGGATGAGGAAGCTGTCCAGTATACCTAAATTTTCTATGGTTCTGTTGTTAGTATTTCACCACCATGTAAATCACTGTGACAAAAATATTCTTTGCACCATCTGGCACTGCAGTAACAGTATTCTAAAATTTGTGCTTACTAGGAGATAATGCGTTCGACATTTTCCCATATATCTCAATAATTCCGAAGTGACATGTCATCCCACTATTTCTTCCCACACTTCTTATGAGAAAGATCAGAAGTTTTTAAAACAATGAGATTTACTACGAAAGGTAAAAATCATGGTATTGACCCAGACCTAAAATCAATAGTCTTGGATTTCATTGGTGATGTCCACTAAGCTATTCATATGCAGGATTTATCTCTTTAATGACGACTACCATCTGTTAAGAATTCTTATAAGTGTAGATAATGACCGATCAGTTTGATTAAATGTAATTAGCAGTGATAAATAACATGTATGATCATTATTATTATTATTGTTCCCTAGTGGAACAGGGGGCTTCAACTGCCCGTCTCAACTTGCTTATGTCTTCTCCTGTACTTTTCACCTGCATCATTCCATGTTAGTCCATATTGTTTCAACTCATCTTCACACGATCTCCTCCATATCACCCACCCTTGCACTGACGACCCACTCGCCACTTCCCTCCCTTTCGTCCTGGCTCCACTCAACCAATGGCCTGACGCGCGAACGATGTCACCCAGTGGCGGTCTCCTCAGCCACGAGTGTCCAATCCATCCATCTCCACTCCATCTCCTGCATATTTGTTAGTTGGCGATTGGTTGGTTCTTGATTTGTTTGTTTGTTTGTTCCCACAGTTTCCAATTGTTGGTGATTCTGGTGATTCCGACCCGGCCATCTCATCTTCATTCAGTATAGATCCAGCGAAGACAGTTGTTGGTTGATAAAGGTAGCGTCTGCAACAGGCTGTTGGAAATATTCTTTGTGACACGCCCGCCAAGTTTCTGATCTCTATAGGAGAACTGACTGACTTGACGCTATTTGTATTTAAAATACGACCGAATTTTGTTGTTGATGGTGGCTGAGTGACGAGGATTTCCAGATTGGTTTCATGTATGATCAAATAGTTAAGTATTTGTCTCGAATGTTCCACGGTGAAATCTATTCAGACACCTATGTATATGCCTTACAAACGTTCGCATTGACTTAAAGAAGCAAGTCGTTGTTATTTTTTTAAAGAATTTTTGTGAAAGCCTCAACGCTTACAGGCAATCATCAGAACCTTGTTCAATTCGGCTTTACCCGAAATTTCAAACCTGAACCTCTCAGTTTAAAGATGCAGGCTGAATAAATGTTCTGTGTAGACTAGTAATTGTATTCCTTTTTATTTCCCCCTAGCAGACGTTCTACACTTCTGGGATTAATGTTACATAATTCCTGTTGTAAAGAATGTTAGATTGTGTGATTACTTTGGTATGATTATAGTTTAAAAATTGCGCAGTAAATGCTATTCATATGAAAATACTTTTCTATAGAGTATTGTATCAAATAAATGTATTAAGTATGAAATAAATTAAACCAAAATAGACTCGTAAGTAAATGAATGAATATCATGTTAATTTTATTGAAAGAATAATTACATTTAGAAATGAGAAATGTGAATGTGTCAATATATCAGAATAGATTCCTTTAATAAAATGTTTAATCTTTTGGGAAACTGACTAGTTAATATTATATTTCACTAAACTATATTTTCGTATAGTGTTTTTTCTACATGGGAGAATCGTTGTATCTATGTGGTCTGTTGTTGATACCAGATTTACAAGATTATTGGACTGACCACAGCGGTGAAGCTGCCAATTTGGTCAACACTGTTGTACGTGAGTTATTGGAAAAAAATACTGAAGACGTGAATTTGCATTCTGGGTTCCGTTGGAGAAATCGCAATGATGTAATCAATGATTTGGTAAGGAGTAGTTTAGTACCAGTCTTCAATAATATAAACAAAGTTATCAATAAATACACAGATTTAAGAGATTGTAACTGAAGATGTTTTGTAAATCTTTTTTAGCCGCAACATCAGAACTGAGGACCTGCACATTATCATTCCAAGGATCTATTGACTGAATTCTGGCCTTACCATCATCCAGTCTCGTAGGCTTTAACTTAACGGCCACATAAATAAATCAAACCAACACATGAGTAAATATTCTTCCAAAATAACATTAAACGTCCCGCCTGGTATCATACCACGTCTTTTCCCCAAAATCTAATCATTCATTATTAAGAGATAACTGTAGGTCACTTGTTGCAGAGACGGTTAAATAGTGGAGCAGATGAACGTTGATTAGTGCTGAGCGAATGAATATATATATATATATATATATATATATATATATATATATATATATATATATATATATATATATATGTTTATATACATATATATATTCACTCAAAAGTGTGAAAGTGGTATTGATTCAAATTACTGAAGAGTTCGTTTTAAAGATAGCACAGACTCTCCAGCTTGTTTTGCTGAAAGGTATTTACTCCTTTTGAAAAACCTTCATGTGAAATAATGACCGATAATGCATCACTTGAAGCAATATTGTCCCAGCCAAAGAATGCTCCACTACTTCGTGGAGTTTTTCTTCCATTTCATTTGAAAAAAAATTTATAGCAGATAGTTGAAACATTTTGAAAATTTGTGTGGGAGAAAGTTGCGACTCATGAAAGAGTAGTTGGATGGTTAAAACAGTACAAAACACAGGAAATATGCATGGATGGAAAAAATTTGGTAGCCCAGTGATCGAATCCGACCTCGATTGGTTTCAACTAGTTTGTTTTATGATAAGGTTCTTTTGCAAAGCCCTTATTTTACTCTCATATAAACGAACGATTTTGCTGTCTATCCTGAATAGCTACTTCTAACTCCAATATTTTCTATATGAAAGTAAAACTACTCATTATTCTATAGTGTCTACTTAAGGCGTAGTAACTATTGTAACTCTTGCCACTATTGGTTGAACTAAATTCACCAAAGAAGATCATCATTTAGTTGAAAAGGAAAAAGGTGTTGTCAATGGAAGATAGTAAGCCTAACTTATAAATTTATTTGTACTTACAATGTCGTTGAAATATGACTGGAACTTGTAACCTATAACGTAAACAATGCGGAGCCCAACCCGTAGGGTGGAGAATGCCGATCTGTTACATGCTGGTTTTCCTTTCAAATTCAACTGAGTTCAGAACTAGGACAAAACGATAGAACTACCTTTCTCGTAGGTATATTTTTAACTAGGAGATATATGGTTTCCTTATTTTTCTATATCCATGTTTTAAACCAGGACCCTGACTATTTATCTATGCAGCTAGCTGAAAAACGTTTCACTTTTTCTATATTTTACTATTCGTCCAGAGAACTTACGATTCAGTCATGAATTTATTTTCACAAGCTTCATCATTGTACATCATTTCCCTAAAAATCTGCTTTGCTCAAAACTTCATGGTGAGTTTAAAATAACTATATGAATATAACGTTGATAAGTATTTATATATTTATATAATTTTATGAATAACTCGTAGTCATTTCATGTACAGCTGACTTTACGATTCTGATGTTTCCCAGAGTTTTCCAAATAAATACTACTAAATTTTATCCGTTTCATCTTTTATGTGAACCTTCAGAGTATACATTTTCTTGTAATAACAGCAAGAACATCTAGTTTTTGGGAAGAAATCTCACATTTCTTTCTCTATATTCATAGTGTTTTTCCACTCCTGATATTTTTCAAATCGAGGTGTTAACCTTTGATATAGACAGGTTTGTTTCAGTGTAAATAGGCAAATGAATATATTCAGCAGCACATTCTTCAGTGACTATGCTAACTGGAGTACAGTCTCACATTGAGAAAGATCCATACCATTAGAAAGTCACTGGCTACTTATAAATGCAGATTATGGTGCAAAGACAGTCCATTTTAAGGTGTAAAAATTATTATGTTATGCGTATCTCTCTTTTAATAAGTCCCAACAAAATAATCAGTCGACTGAGAAACCATTTACATTCGCCATCTAACTGGTAGGGCTATCCAGTCACATTTCTATCCCCGTCCCTTCCATTCCCCTCTTAATTTAATTGGTCGGTATCGAGGAATAGATGTACGAATACTTGAAGCCAAGTGGTATTAAATCCTTAACAGCTACACTGTATTTCATTCGATAAACAAAATTCTTAGACATTATCCATTACTGCAGTCACCAGAGATAATATCGGCAGCTTAGCGGAATATTCTCTGACTTCTTAACTTCCTCAGACGGAATATAATCTTTAAGGTTACTGGTATAACCCTCAGAAGAGTACCAGTAAACAAGGAACTTATGTGTAGGGTCTTTTGTCTACTGACAAATAAGATCTAACAATGAGATGAAAATTCATTCTTGTAATAACGTTGAAAACTCTTCATAAATTTATTCTAGGATTAAAATGTCATATTTGTAAAGGGTTATTCTGCTGAAAAAAATTGACAAAATCCATTTGTACTTACTTTTTCCTAGGGTTTGGCTCGTCAAGTAACCGAATCTTTGTTAAATTTATTTGGCGGAATTCATGAAAGTGTTTCTGTTTTAACACAAGACTTACTCATCGCATTTCAAAGTTGTTCAACGGCAGTTCGACTACGGACTCACTTCTGGCTGACATTATTGGCGTATGATGCACGTAAATGTTCTGGTGGTACTCAGACCAGCTTTGATACACAAAATGAATTTTCCGACAGATCTATTTTGAGCTCCTCAGAAGCTCTTATTCGTCAGTTATTATGGTTATCTCCATCCAGTGTTTATAGTGATTTATGTCTGTTCACAACATGGGGATTCTGTTCCACTACTGAGCCTTCTTCTTATCCTGAAACGCTAGCCTGGATAACAGGAATTATATACAACTTAATATCTAGTCGTTTGCGTTCCACTGGCGGTTTATGTGGTGGATCAGAGGATCACTGTGTCTCCGCTAGTCCATGGTTGTCAAGTGTCCTGAAAACTTTAGCATCACAGTCACAAGTGAGTTAATATCTTTTCAGTTTTCATCGAAACTGAACGACTTTACGCCTTATTATTTGAATGCGTTCTGACAAACATACAATGTATATTAAAGTACAACACGAATATTTTGAGGCTAATAATTTTACAGACCACCACAAATCCTAGTCGATGGAAGAAATTCGCAACATGAAAATTCTAATTAGTATACATCTTATGATATTCCCTGGCTATAGAACTGGCATAAAACTAGACAATGCGATAGCGCCATCGATATTCACTGGTTATTATATTATACAATACACATTTATTACTGACAGTAAAAGACTGATTAATTCAATTTTAGATTTTCTCGTCGATTGATTCGACCGAAGTGCTCAGTCGCAGGTTGAGATGTCGGCTTCTTGTGCAGATGCTTTGGCGATGTCTGGGCATGTAATTAGAAGTCATTTGGTGGATGGCGACTAGCAGTGGAATCCAGGATGCGCGTTTCGTCCCATTTGGGACTCATTGTCTGGATGTACTGCATTCCGCACTGAGTGATGATGTCCCCATCGAGGCTCGAACCCATTGGGCATAGTTTCAAACGCTAAAGCGTTGGTGCTGCTAGAGCCTCGATGGGTATATCATGACTCACTACCGAGGGCAGGTACAACTAGATGATGAGTCCCAAATGGGACGAAATGGGCACCTGGATTCCACTGCTAATCACCATCCAGTGATTAAGTACAAGATTGAGTTAAACCTGATTAAATCTATTCCACTAATTTGAGTACTATTAGTCGTATAAATTAATCTCAGGTAAACCACTTACATTTTCATTTTCGTATTGTACTCGGTTAAAGCTCAAGGAGTTATTGATAAATACAAATGCAGAAGACTTCCAATCTGCCAGCATCTCAAGTACTTGTTATTCATATATTTTATTTTGCTTAAAGAAAACAACTGATGATAGTGATTATCATAATTCTACAAAGTTTAACCAATTCTGAATATGATTAAATATTAATAGGTTATAATCAAGCGTATTATACGAAATAATTATTATTATATTATTATTTCCTTTAATTCCTAGAGGAACATAGGGCTTCAGCTGCGCGTCTCCATTGCCTTCGGTTTTCTGCCAACTTTTTCACTCCGCTCCAAGTCTGCCCATATACTTTCATCTCCCCTTCACATGAACTCCTCCAAGTCACCCTTGCACTGACGACCAACTCGCCACTTCCTACTCGGTCGGATTCCACCCGAGCAATGGCCTGGCGTGTGATGTCACTCACTTGATGGTTTCCTCAGAGTATGGCTAATCCAATCCATCCCCATTTCTTCCTGCCTATTTGTTTCACAATCGGTTCTTGGTTGGTTAGTTCGCTCATTCCCAGAGATCCCTGCTGCTTATCTTTTCTGGCCGGCCATCTGATCTTGAGTGGTATTGAGCGAAGACAACTGTTAATGAAGGTTTGAAGTTTGTTTGAGATGCTCTTTATGACGCGCCAAGTCTCGGATCCATACAGTAGCACTGACTTCACATTGGAGTTGAAAATCCGAATCTTAAATTTCATGCTGAGTGCTGTAGATCTCCACAGAGACTTGAGAGTAATGAAAGTTTGTCTTGCTTTCCCGATCCATGCTTTGATATCCTCGTCAGTTCCGTCGGCCTGTAGTCGAAACGATGCTTCCCAGGTAGATAGGTAGGTGAAGGAGGTTGTTTCTTTCAGGTTCCTCTTATTTATGCTGATTGTTGTATATTGTTGTTGCTGTTGGTGTTGGCCAGGAATCTTCATCACCTCTGTTTTCTCTATGTTCAACTGAAGGCCTATTTTCTCTGGGTGCTTCTTCTGCCAACTTGTTGCTTTTCACTTGCATATCTTCCGATGTGTGAGAAATCAGACATATATCATCGGCGAAGTCCACATCCTCCAAGTTCTTTTTCGTGTGGGTCCATTTTATGCCTGTTTCCTCATTGCCCGTTGTCTGTCTGTCGCATTATCCAATCTACTGCAATCAGGAAGAACGTTGGCGATAATAGATAGCCTTGCCTCACTCCCGTCCTCATTTCGAAGGCTTCCGTAAGTTTCCCGTTGTGTATTACTTGGCATGCAGCATTGTCGTACAACTGTTGGATGAGATGTATAATTATTGGTGGCACCCCGTAGTAGCGAAGTAGTTGCCAAATCACCTCTCGATCGACGCTGTCGAAGACCTTTTCAAAGTCGATGAAGTTGATTGAGGTGGAGAGGTGACTGCCATTCCAAGCTTTGTTCAATGATGATCTGTAGTGTGGCGATTTGATCAATATAAGACTTGCTTCTCCTGAATCCAGCTTGTTCCGGTCGAAGTTTTTCATCCAGGGCTTGTTTGATTCTCTCCAGGATGATGCAGCTTAGTATTTTGCTTGGGATGGATAGGAGCGTAATGCCACGCCAGTTCTTGTATTGATTTAAGTCTACTTTCTTTCATGGTTTGAATAAGTATCCTTTCTTCCAATCCTCGGGCACTTTGCCCTCTTTCCACACCTTCTCCGGAAATGGCGTCATCAAGTCCTCTGTTGTCTTTGGGTCCATTTTCAATGTTTTTGCTGGGACTTCATCTGGTCCTGCTGCTTTTTCAGCCTTTGGCATCTTGATTGCCTAAGGACGTCTGATTTCGTCTGGGGGTTGATGTTTACTGGTAGCTCTGCTTCCGTTGTTGGTATTGTTGGGCGCGTTGTAGGTGGCGGTCGATTTAGAAGTCTTTTGAAGTGTTTAGCCCAATGTTTTCTTTGTTCCACCTCTTTGGTGATTGACTTTCCATTGTTATTCTTCACTGGCTTAATTTGTGTCAAACTTTTGTCCGATAGGTACCTAGTTGTTTGGTAGAGTTTTGATACGAAATAATAATATCGTGTAAAATTGGAATGTTCCTCGATAATTGTTCCTGGTAATTATGAAGCTACATTCTTGGATTTCATCCTAACCTACGTTATATTCACCATTCACTGACAATTAATAAAAGATATAACTCCATAGATCTAAGAATGTATCTAACAGTATTCTGTTTATATTATCAAGCCATAATCAGATAAATCACAAGTGACGATACCGACTGAACTATATAAGTAAATAGACACATATGTCAAGTAACATATGTTAAAAACTTGTTTCCTAGATCCGTTACTTTGAAAGTTAAAACTACTCTATTTGCTTATTCACTCATACTTAGAATTTCCTGTTCACGGTCATTTATCTTGTCCACAGTAGGCAGTTTGTTTGGGGCTATTTTGGTGGTGGTTATAATTCAATTCCAGAAACCTGTCTTTATGTCATTCAAAATCGGTCAGCTTGGGTCTACATGAGATGGAGTTTAGATTCTTTACCTTTTATGCAACAGGTTTTAGGTTAACAATCACTCACTATGATGCAATCTCATCTAATTAATAAATCATAAATAGGACAAAACTGACATCGTGATATTTTGAACGTTAAACACCACAAGGTGAATAACACAAAGGTTATTTTTTTATTTCACGTGACACTTACACAGACTGACACAAAATCGAGATGTACAGTAAACTTTTTATGCTTTTGTTTTCTTCAAAAGATATATATCTCTTAATAAAAACACCTTCCAGTCACTTATCCTGAAAAACTTTTATCCTCTGTAGGCTTGGAGAGTAACTGAAGTGAATCCTTCAATAATCTTTGATTCTAACAAAATTATCCAGTCAACATTGAGCTCACTACCTGGATCCAATTTACAAGCAGCTAAATACTGGAATCTTCTTATCATGGAACATTCTATAAATTCTTGTTTTCTGTATGCTGCTGTACCTAAAGGCATGAACAGAGCAACTTCTACACGAAGTCATCGACCAAGTATACCAACTAACAAAAGTAATAACAAAGGTTAGCAGAGAACGGTTTTTTCCAAATTATTTTGAATATCCTTTTGATTGACTGCACTAAAATGTCAGCTCTTAGTACGGATGATTTGACAGCGCCTTGAAGTCAAATTAATGTTGTTGACATGTGACTATTTTTACTTAGCAGTCCAGCAGATACAGCTTCAGTATTTGAAATTGTTGTGTCACATGGTTGAGTGATCTACGAGCTCGCAACGTAACCGGAAGATTCTGCGTTCAAACCCCAGTGGGTGCGTTCTGTCGGAGAGTCCCAAGCTAGGACGAAACATCTGTCCAGTACTTGCGGGTTCTGTGATTAGGTAGTTCGGAGGTAGAAAGGTAGCCGACCATGCATGTGGTCCAGGGTTAGGTTGTCGGCCGACGCACTCCTAAGTCTCGCTAAGCTGGTAGAAGGGCTAAAATAGACAGAGGGTTAGGCGTGAGGCTAGCAACCCCACCCTGCAGAAGTGAAACCACTGCTTCTGAAACTTCAAATCTCTAGCTTGGAGCCCAGGCCTGGTTAACTAGCTTGCTAGCTTCTTAGTCGATCCCAATCCCAGGTGCAGAGGGAGTCTTGAACATGCGGCTAGCTACCCTACACCAAAAAAGCTATCAAACCATTAAAGAAACTTCAACGCACAGAAAATATATTAAAAATACAAAAAATTCAAATAAAAATCTTCTTCTTTGCTGAAATCGGAGAGGCGAAATGACACAGCTGCCTGACTGGCGAAAGCCTTCGGGAAGCTAGTCAGCCGATCTGTCTTCTCTTGATGAAAGGACGAGTAAGAATGGGTGCATGGAATTTCCGTATAATGTACGAGACTGGGAAGGCTGTCCAGGTAGCCAAAAAGATGCGAAAATATGGCTTTGAATTACTAGATATCTGCGAAAGCCGATGAAATGGATGTGGACTGACAACATTGTCAACAGAAGAGTCAATAATCTACTCCGATCACCACACGCAGATGACAGCCACGAACACACTGAGGGAGCGGTTATCATGATGTCACCAGTGACAACCAGAGCCCTAATGCGGTGTAAACCAATATGATCCAGGATCATGACAGCAAAATTCAACTCAAAAGGAAAGAAGGTAACAATTATTCAATGCTACGCACTTACAAACAACTCAGAACGAGAGAAGAAGGAAGACCTTTATGAACAGCTACAAATAGTAATGAACAACATCCCTGATGGTGACGTCAAAATCCTCATGAGCGATATGAACGCCAAACTGGGACCTGGTAACACAGGAAGAGAACTCATCATGGGTCGACAGGCTGTCGCTCGGAGAAATGAATGAGAACGAAGAACTATTCTCAGACTTCTTCTCTTTCAGTGATTTGGTGACTGGAGGCAGCGCGCACAAGCACAAGGATATACACAAGCAACATGGATTTCGCCTGACGGACATACCAAAAACCAGACAGATTTAATCTCAATACTGCTCAAGGAAGTGAAGACGTAGCATGCTGGATTCAAAGTCGAGAAGGGGAGAAGATGTGGGCTCAGACCACTATCTAGTTCAGACAACCTTTTAGGTGAAGCAGAAATCCCTGAAAACAAGGGGAGACAGGCCACTGTAATTCAAGTTCAACATTCAGAAACTGAAGGACAAAACTACAAGGGATGCCTTCACTAAATATATCAGAGCAAATTCGGAGACAATACGTGGCACCACTGAGGAAGCCTGCGTGGAAGAATATTGGGACTAACTCTTTGAGGGTGATGTTCAAAGAAACGTGTACAAATGTTCTAGAAAGAAAGAAGAAATAAGACAAGGAATGGCTCTCAACGGATACCTGGAAGCTAATCGAGGAGGGGAGGATAGCGAAAGAGAAGATGACTCCACGCAAAGATGGTCATAAAAGGAGAAGCTGAGTTCAATATACACTGCACTGAATAAAGAAGCGTAGAAGAGTGCTAGGAAGGACAAAAGACAATTCTATGACACGTTGGCAACTGAAGTAGAACAGGCTGGCCGCAGGCAAAAGAGACATTAGGACACTATATCAGATGACTAGGTCTCTATTCGGGAAGAGATTAACCCCGATGATGAAACCAATAAGAGATATCCAAGGGGACCTAATTACCAAGGAGGAGAGGAAAATAAGACAGTGCGGTGATCACTTTAAAGGACTTTTGAATAGACCATCACCTGCAGTCACTATCGTCCAAAAATACCACCAACAGCACGCTCAAAACTGCCTGCCACTGGCCACCAATTTTTCAAAGTAAGCAGAAATCCTGGATGCGATCAAGCTGCTGAAGTCTGGAAAGGCAGCAGGACCAAACGGAATTTCCCCCGAAGCACTAAAATCGGACCTAGAGGCTGCCGCAGACATCCTCGCGCGATTACTGCAAAAGGTTTGGAAAGAAGGAAAGGTACCTACCTATTGAAATAAAGGCTACTTCACCAAGCTACCGAAGATGGTCGACATAGGTTTCACTTTGCAAGAACTGGCGTGAAATCATGCTCTTGTCCACGCCAACCCGCACCATCCTTGAAATATTAAAAGATGAACTGGATACAGAACTCCACCCTTCACCGGAACAAGCTGGATTCAGGAAAGAAAAATCATGTGCAGATCAAATTCCAACTCTACGCATCGTCATCACAGAACAAAGCATTGAATGTCAGTCAAACCTCTCTCTCAGTTGCATCGATTTTGCAAAGACCCTTGACAGTGTTGACCAAGAAGTAATTTGGAAACTGAAACTACTTCAACACTACTGCGTGCACTGCCCAAATCTTTATCAACCTCATTCAACAGCTAGCTATATGACGATGCCACGTGTCAGGTGATCCTCAACGGAAAGACCAGCGAGGCATTCGAAGTGCATATAGGTGTAAGACGAGGTTAATTGCCAATTATCACTGATGGTATCGTCAATTGTGGTGGATTAGATCACGCGTCAAACTGTGCGTGGAAGCGCGGAGACAAGAATACACTAGACCACTGATGAGAAGAATCTAGAAGATCTGGACTTCGCAGATGATATATGTCTAACGTCACATTGACTCGAAGACTTACAGGTGAAAACCAATAAACTGGCTGCAGAGGCTGGCTGCGAAGACACGACTGCAGGTGAACATAGAGAAGACGGAAGTGTTGAAGATAACCAACCAACCGCAACAACAACAACAACTAACACCAGTCACCATTAATGGGTGAAATCTGACAGAGGTGATTTTCTTCAATTATCTAAGAAGCATCGTTTCGACTACAAGCAGTTGGAACGGATGAAGATGTCAAAGCCAGCCAAAATCGGAAAGGCAAGATATGCCTTCATCAACCTGGAACCAATTTGGAAATCTTCAGCTTCACTCACTCAGCATAAACAACAAAATTTGGATTTTCGACACAAATGCGAAGTCAGTCAATGTTTCTATATAGGTAAGAAACTTGCACTGCTTGTCGCAAAAAGGATTTCCAACAGGTTGCAGACATTTATCAACAGTCGTTCACTTTACTCGCTCCATACCGAAGATCAAATGGCCAGCTGGCCAGTAAGAATCGGTAACAAGAACTTCTAGCTGGAAACAAACCAACCAACAGCCAATCGCTCAACAAGTATGTAGAAGAAAATGGAGACGGATCGGGCATACACCGTCGGATGACACCGTCAGCAATGTAGGCCAATGCTCGAATAGAATCCAAATGGGGACCGACGAGTGGGTCGTCCTAGAATGAAATGAAGGAGATCGTGCGAAGAGATGAATATTATGGGCAATCATGGACCCAGCTGAAGAAGACACCAGAAGATGGGACTAAATGGAGATGTGTTGTTGAAGTCCTATGTTCCACTTGGAACCCAAGAGAAATTTTAATAATAAATAATTTTCTAATGGAAAACAAATTCTTCTTCTGACTGCATTCGCCTGTGTTCTTTAATCCGAAATTAAATGCGAAACAATATCCTTCAATATTTTCAACTACTCTTCTAAAAGTTATGTTAAATGTAAAAGTGAATGCAGACCGAATGTTGAAGTAATGCCACTGGTTTGGGTGTGTTGCAACTCACTTTATTTACGGCTGAATAATTTACATGAATTAGTCAGTTAATAGTGAAAAGTTTAAATTTCTAAGGAAGTAAGAATTTTCTGTAAGTTACAGATTTGTCTATCTAATAAATGCAAACAAAAAAGAAACGCAGGCCAGGAATAATCTAATGTCTAGAACCAAGATACTGCAAGTATGCAGAAATGCATAGACGGAAGGTTTTTAGACATTTATAATTCCTCTAGTGTCTTTAAAGGCCAGAGTGAATGTTTTAGCCATTATCCAAATGTTAGCTGTCCTCATAATATTAGCTGAAAAAAATATTTAAACTACTATCAAAGGAACACTGTTCATCGCATAATAACAAAAATATACTTATGTGAAACCCTTATAAACAGTTGGGGAATTGAATGACTTCAAACGAGATCATACTGTGAACGGATCTCAGCTACGAAACCACCAAAAATCAAATCTTATCAGATAAAGACACTTAATGGTCAGAGGTTGAACCGCACGTAAAGTAAGGAGTGATCACCATGCATGAGTCTCAAATAGGGACTAAATTGTCTATCAATACTTCTTAGCCGCTGTTGGTTCTTTAGTTTATTTCATTCTGCAAAGAAAACTGTGATAAGGGAATTAACTGGGATATTTAAGTCTTCAACTTTAAATGGTCATCAGCGCATTTGAAATACTGTTTTTATGACAGTATCTGAAGTTGCTATGATAAAAAAATGTGGTGAATTACGCTGACTGGGTCATGGGAGAAAATATAACAAACATTCTACTCATTCACTGTGAATATGATATCCATAAAATGTTATTATTTGCTTTAGTTAATAAAAGTATTAGACTTACAACATTCTTTAACAACTATTTTTCTTCGTAAGTCATTTCAAAAATATTTGGCTTGAAATTTAACCACTTTCAGCTCGCATACTGGATGAAACACTATACTTCCTCGTATTCAGATCAGTCATTGTTTATGAATACTTTGCCAAAGATATTTCACACCTCGCTTAATGACCTAAGTTTTCAGACGCTAAATACATTGGTTTACACTACACCCGTTGGACGTGCGTCGGTGGCACAGCGGTTAGGACGCTAGCCTGTCATGCGCATGGTCCAGGGTTCGATCCCCGGCCGCTGATGCACCCTCTTACCTTGCCAAGCTAGAAATAATGCTGGTAAAGAGGAAAGGTTGGGCATGAGGTTAGCAACCTCATCCTGTAAAAATTAAACACTGCTACTGAAAATTCAAGCCACTAGCTTGAAGCCCTATGTTCCACGGGGAACGTGAATGAAATAAAAAAAAATACCCATTAAATAACACGATTGGACCAGTAGCAGTGAAGAATGGAATAGTTTATGATTCATTTTCATACTCACCTTATATTCTACTTACTTTCTCATAGAAAACTTGGTAAGTACTTGGTAGATTTTGTTGAAAATATTTTCCACATGTCTCTTCAAACTTTTGATGAAATAAATTAGGTCGTCATGACTGTATGTTCGATAAACAACTTGTTCTCGATTTATTCCCTGTAGATGAATTATCTACCCGCACTTTTAAAATTCAAAATCATATGAAAGCTATTGTTTCTTAATCCAATCATCATTACTTTTTTGAGACATGAAATCATATATTCTTCATTCTTTCATATTTTAGCAGGAGACTGTCAATATACCTTCTTGAAGATAGAGACAGACCCAGTCACAAAATGTAAATTAATTTGTTCATGGAAGAATAGTTTAAATAATCTGGATGAACAGTTGAAGAAATACGCAAATATTAAGAGTAACAACAATATCTTATCTAAAGAAGTAAATCAAGTATGTTTTCTTCGGCTGTATTTTTTATCACATATTAGTTATTACAATAACAATAATAATAATAATAAACCCATTATGGGTTTTATGGGGATTTCAATTAATTCCATTGTGGTTTTCCTCACAAACTAACAATGGAAACCAGGCAGCACTAAACAACTGTTTCGTCCTAGTTTGGGACTCTTCATCAGTGATTACTCACAACCATACCAAGGAATGAATTGAAAGAGGCTAGAATTCTATGATCTTTCGACCTCTACCCAAGTGGTTGGATGATCAACAAGCTGGCCTAGTAAATTAGAGGTCCTGAGATCGATAACTAGTGGAACTGTAGGTGCATACTGTAGAAACAGCTGTCCAAACTCCCTGATTACCAATGATTTTTTGACTTATTTTAGTTGCTGACAACATCTGTACTGAAATTAGTAAATAAAGGAGGAAGAAGAACGATTTGACTCTGGACGGTGTTTTTATACAAAACACACAATAATAGATATAATGGCATTTAATGTAATGCCTAAGGGTGTGAAATATCCCCATGCCCTAAGTTAAAAGTTCGTTTGAACGAAAAATATTCTTTTCAATAAATTCTCCTCAGCTTATTTCAGTTACAAAATAAAGCACTTTATATCATTACAGTGATAGCAAGTTATGCCGCTACTTAAAATAACACATCAGTTATATGATGATAAAATGAGTAGTATTTGTATCACAAACGTATCAGGCTGAATGCAATTACAAAATATCGTGAGGGACGAGATGATTATGGAGATAAGTAATATAAGATTCATCCAATATAGTGAAGGAAGATTAACAAGTTAGTTCAAGGTTGTGAAACATGTTTGGTAGAATTTCCCAAGTTTGCTTTATAACAGTGGGAAGGAATATTTAAATAACTATTTCTATACAAAAAGTTTGCACAGCACATGTGAATGATTTTTAACTTCCATTTACTCATTACTTGATGACATCTGCTTTTTGATAACTTTCAGTGAATGTTGTTACTACTTTTTTTGATTTCAGTAGTTGAATTATCTTCACCTAAATGTCACGGCATATTACCATACTTCATTCCAAACTGTACACAGCTTACTGATCATATTTCAGGTACAATTTATTCATTATAGTTACATTAAAGCATGAGCACAACTAAAATGGATAAAGATTTTCTTAAAATGTCCCTCGTGAATCAATAATAATGTATTCCTTTATGGTTGATTAAATTTCTATAACATGAATTTTATCTGTCTATACCCCTTATATAGATAATTACGATGAAAAGCCGTTTGTTTAAGAACTCCACTGAAAAAGTCCTGTTGTTCAATTATTTGGAGCCAATATTTGAAACCTTATCTAAACACTGGATACCTGAGACAACTTCCAATAGTAGTCATATAAGATCTAATACTGATACTATCAGCGTCAGTGATCAAAAGAATATAATTCCCGAAATTAATATCGCTGAACAGTTGTCTTTTTATTTTGAACAACATTTCAATAGTCAGTCAAATATTCCTAGTGATGGGTTGGTAGTAATTTCAGATTTTTGGTTGAATGAACTACCTCTGGAATTTTTAATAACGAATACTCTACTTACTGAGTTATGTATTAGTGACTGCCCGTTGTATAGACGACAAAGTTCTCTTATTCGAAGAGGTCAAACAACAGCAGCATCTAATTCTAGCAAACAGAACCGTTCACCTGCGTTGAAGAGAATGAATAGAGTTTTACCATTCAGCTGGTTGACACGAGACTTTAGTGTACAGCTGCTTTATTCACGTTTAACAGGTTTGTTCTTTCATTTATGCAAATTTACTCCATAACTATATAATATGGTGATTAATAATGTCACCCATCCAATATTTTTTAGAAAACAAAGCCAGTTCAAACTTTTCTTTCTTTACGGGGAGAACCAATAAATTTTTGGCGTACATCAAAAGGCAATAAAAATATGTTTCATTTCAGTAGTGTATTTTACCAAGCCCTATGAGAATAATCCGAAAATTTATGAACTATTCTAGGCTCATTACTTTTATACGACTGGGTCTGAAATGAACTTACAAAACCATACAGTTTTCTTCCAGTGACAAAAGGTATTGAAAGCGCTCAAAACCGATGAATTCATAAACCAATAAATCAAGTGTTACAATTAGATTTTTATGTTGTGTATAAAATTCAAAGGGATATAGCAACAAGTACTTAAGTCCATCTTACATATGCGGATGATATATGTGTCTGATTTCCCACAAACTGGAAGATATGCAAGTGAAAAGCAACAAGCTAGCACAAGAAGCATCAAAGATAGGACTTCAAGTGAAATAGATAAAACAGAGGTGATGAAGATTCCTGGCCAACATCAACAGTAACAAAAACAACAACAGACAACAATCAGTCAGCATAAATGGGAGGAACCTGAAAGAAACAACCTCTTTTACCTACCCATCTACCTGGGAAGCATCGTTTCGACTACGGACTGACGGAACTGATCAGGTTATCAAAGCAGCGAGGATCGGGAAAGCAAGACAAGCTTTCATTACTCTCAAGTCTGTGTGGGGATCAACAGCACTCAGCATGAAAATGTAAATAAGATCCGAATTTTCAACTCCATTGTGAAGTCAGTACTACTATACGGATCAGAGACTTGCATTGCGCGTCATAAAGAGCACCTCAAACAAACTACAGATCTTCATTAACAGTTGTCTTTGCTCAATACCACTCAAGATCAGATGGCCAGCCAGAAACGATCAGCAACATGGACCTCTGGGAATAAGCGAACCAACCAGGAACCGATTGTGAAACAAATAGTCAGGAAGAAATGGAGATGGATTGGATTAGCCATACTCTGAGGAAACCATCAAGTGAGTGACATCACACGCCAGGCCATTGCTCGAGTGGAATCCGACCAAATAGGAAGTGGCGTGTTGGTCGTCAGTGCGAGGATAGGGTGACTTGGAGGAGTTCATGTGAAGGGGAGATGAAAGCATGTGGGTAGACTTGGAGCGGGGTGAAAAAGTTGGTAGAAAACCAAAGGTAATGGAGACGCGTGGCTGAAGCCCTATGTTCTTCTAGGAATTAAAGGATATAATAATAATATATGGTAATTACTTATCCAGCAGTAAAGGAACCAGAAATAATTTCCCAGTTGTATAATGTTTAGGCAACTAGGTAACTGTATAATACTTCAAAAGAAAAACATTTCATTTCAGACAAATGTGAAAAAGTTGTAAAATTTATGTCTCATCTTTCGATGAAACTACATCTACCTACAGAAAATCAAAGACAAATTATGAATCAGGATTCCCCTTATGAGCGAGGAGAGAGTTCATATGGTCGTAGTATGAGAACACAATACTCCATGAAAATCCTTGTCGTTTTGCACACTAATAGCCTAAATCAGGACAGATATGTCCTTCTCTCTACATCCTTTTAGATTAAAATCAACGTCACTGAGCAGTGGATCCCGAAATGATTTAAACATAATGTTCATTAGGCAGCAGTTTTATTTTGGAAACAATCAACCCAGCCACCCTCAGTACATATATATATATCAGGTTGTTTGCTGCAGAACAGATAATCACTCAGTTTCTCTAACCTGTCATTACTCTATGTTCTCACTTCCCAAGGACAATCGCCTTTGTTATTGGTTACAGAAACGGAACTCCTGTATTCCCCTGATAAATTCTTACTTCTTTGTATGCCATTTTCTTATTTATAGGTGATACTTTATTAACTGACACATTTTTATTGTTAATTTCCGCACTGGTGCGACGTTTTAATAAGTTTGTATGTTAAACTTTTTCACTACCAGCTTAATTATTGAGTAACAGTCAATCAGTTAGTAATTACTCGATACATGTTAACTAGAAAACTTAAATTTGAACTAAAATTATTTTAGGACATCAGAATACACAGAAAGCTGACGATCAGTCAACTGAAAATCATGAACAAAGTGTACAACATAAAACGGCTAGGAAAACAGATATCATTCGTGGATCTAGCCGACATCCTCTGTTGCGTGACACTGGTGCAAAACTACCACCGTTACAATCTTCCAAACAGGTAGGTCATAAATTATTTTTTTTTTTAACTATGACCTTCTATTAAGGCCAAGAGCTTTTGTCTAACTGGAACTGTATAGATGCCAGTGGTTTAAGCGTAGCTAAGTCTTCCCTTCAACAAGGTTAGTTGAAAAAAAACTTGCAGCTAAATATACATCTTCCGGGACGAAAGTATTTATAGACATCTCAACTCATAAACTCAGTCTCCATATACCCTACCATCGATTATTAACTAGGCAGTTTACAAGTGAATCGGGAGGGAATTGGACCTTGGATTACGTGTGTAGTTTACGAGTATTCTACCATTGAATCACCTGTTGAAAATATGATCTTTATAAAGTATTTTGGGCCTTGTTAATGGATTATTCCACTCTTGTTGTTACATATCTGAGCTATAATTATCTGTGTTCAGTTAATTAACCTGAAAACATATTTATATTAGAAATGTACTCAAAAGTGAAAACATGAGGTGTCCTAGAATAAACGTCATCATCAGTGGAAACCAGCATGCATTATAAGTAAGTCTGAAACATACAAAAAAAAAACTAATATCCAAAATTTCCGATAGATCCCTTCCTTTCACTAGGCAGATTTCATTCAGTATTCTATCCCCAAACGTTTCACATTTCTAAATACCAATTTTATGATTATTTTTTGCAGCAAAACTCAGGATGTCTAGTGGTCAATACTACGTGTATGCGTTATCTGGTCGATCCATTTCTAGACACTGAAATAGTTGGTGCTGACACAACTACTAGTGCTTCCAGCGAGATAGCTGTTGGCAATGATGATGATAATAATAATAATGATAACGCAAAATTCACTGGAATCTCACTTAAAAGTCACCTTCAGTTATTATTGAAAGAGCCGTCAACACGTAGTCAGCAGTTCACTTCACGTTGGATTGGTTTAATGGGTGACTGGGAATTGGGGAAAATACCAACTAAGGAAGAATTAACCGTGTTTTTAAATGAAGGAGCCAGTGGACTAATCAGCTATAGTACTGAGTCTTTCTTATCGTATTTACCTCCTTCAGCATTTGTTAATTTATCAATTCCTAGTAAGTTAATAGTTGTTTAGTTGAATACTCATAACACATTTATTTATTTACTTATTTGTTTATCACTTTAATCATCATGATCTTATGTTAATCTTATTACTGGGTTTTATAACGTAGATTACACAAAATGACTTTTGTAAAATGTAACAACTTCTAGTCAGTTTTAAGTATTGGTTTGTAGGGATTCGATTGGTTAAAGGATTTCATCATGAGCTGACATTGGTTAAAGAACCATTGGAAAACCTGCAGGGAGTACTGGACAGCTGTTTTGTCCTAGTTTGGGACACTTCAGCAGTACGCACCCACCGGGGTTCAAACCCAGTCAGTTTCCCTGTCAAATACACGAAGAAGACGATACAACTTCAAAATGATAAATGATAATTATCCATGCTACTACTAAATAAGACAAAATACCCAAAAATGATGTGACCATAAACAATATCTTTACATTTGTGTAAAATAAAAAGCGAATACATCAACAAAGACAATATCAACTTACCTTCTTACACTTACAACAAAAAGATATTTTAAACCCTTAAACCAAACTGATATCTGTCAAAAAGGTGCGGATAGTGTAAATTAAATAATTCACTGGTCAACAATTTGTCGTTTAATGTGGTTTAAGATCTCATACAAACAAAGCAAAATTAAATTTGTGTCCTGTCCTGCTCTCCACTACTGGTCATAGTAAACTGTATTATCACACTGAATTTCTACAACCATCGTTTAGTAACTAATATTACTATTATTACCAACAAGTAGATCGAACAGCTATGGGTTCCCCATTAGGTCCAATATTAGCTGACTTTTCCCCCGCAAAACTTGAAAATGGGAGATTAAAAGATATCATCAGGGAGTTGGATTTGTAGTACCATTATGTAGATGATGGAAATGCAAACATAGGCGAACTGTTGCCGGAATTCAACAACGTCCACCCCTGGCTTACTTTTACTTGTGAAGAGGAGCAGGAGAATAAACGACATTTTCTGGATGTCTTGCTAAGTAGGCAAGAAGACGGGTCACTTGGGAGAAGCGTGTATAGAAAAACCACATTCACAGGACAATACACACACTTCCTTGTTACGTGCCCATTAAATAAATAAGAAATGTTGTTAAAGGTCTAACGAGCAGACCAAGAAAGATATGTACGGATGACCTCTTACAAAAATAATCTGAATATATTCATGATTCCTTGATGGAGATGGACTATACGAGTAGTTTCATAAAGAAACATATGAAAACATCAGAGAAAAAACCTGAGACTCTGACTGCACGTAAGAAACCTCTATTTATTAAGTTACAATTTAATGGTAACTTATCAAGTGAGCTTTTGTTCCAGAGACTTTCCTGGAGTATACGGAGAACGTTTTACTCAGCATACTTATGTCTGTCATTCTCCAGCTGACGAATGATTGGGACGCAAGCGAAGGATAAGTTAGATAGTTTTGCCACATCTATGTGGATTTATCAATTCAACTGCACCTGCGGTGACAGTTATGTTGGGAGTACTACTAGACAGCCTAGCCAACGTGTTAGGGAACATCTCCCATCGTGGTTTGGCAAGGGACAGACAAAAACAATCCGTAGCTCAATTTTGTCACATTTAATTGATAGTGGTCATTTAGTGGGGAAAACGAAAGTTTTTGAAGTAATTCATCCCATTTCACCGAATCTTTTCAACAGACTTCGTATTCGTCTACTGTACACAGCTGAGGAGATAGGCATTAGAGCTTCAAAACGTAAACTATGCATTCAGAAATAAGTTCGTATAGCCATTATCCCTCCCTTGGCCTATTAAGACATAACCAACTGATGATTTCTCCACCATTCCTAACTTATATTTTCAATCCCTCTCTTATCTTACTATATCTTCATTCAAACGTATTTTATTTACTTCCCTTACAATCTAGTATTACCTATTCGGTTCAATTGTTTTTCTTAGCCTTTATCGACTACATCTATCTGAACATTTGTTTGTTGAACCATGCTGCTTTTCGCCATTCTTGTTATCACTTTTTTCATCCTTGTTATCGACAGAACCGTTATTATTATTATTATCACTAATTGCACAATTTATATGCAAAATCTTATTATCCTATTGATAAAACACCCTGGACTTGTTTTGTATTTGAATATCTGTTTGTAAAGTTATGTATATAGGGTTAAGTCTGGTGAGATCTAAATGGAAACAATATTGTTCGCTTAAATATGTTGTTTTAAACTCTATTATTATTACTGATAGCATTCAGACCTATGGCGTTTCCTAATTAATATGATGCATCTTACAAGAGATGAGTAGGTATCATATTGACTGATTTTTCTTTAATGAACTTTGAGCGGACCTCAGCGAATACTAGTAAGGAGATGATCTGCAAAAGCCTTGAACTGGCAGATTATTAAAGACATAACGAGTAATCGGTGATAGTGAGCATAAGCCGTCGGATGAGAGCCAATATAATAAAATAATTACCTGCCCCTAAGTATGTTGGCCAAAACAGCCTGACTAGTGGTGCAACATTGTAATGACAGAAGACAAAGGCCAGGCAACAGATCGTTTATTAAGGAAATCAAGAGGTATTTCTAGATTTTTATGTGCATTATTAATAACGTTATTGTCAGCGGAGAAGAAACCTCTTCTGATTGATTGTTTTCTTGCTGAAGGTTATTCTGATATCTCTTTGTAACCATTTCTCAGAAAATCAAGCCATATATCTGTGAATCATATTTCCACCTTTTAACTCCGCTGTGATTTGTAGGCGATTTTCTCAAGGTTAAGCTTTGTTAGTGTTCTTCTCATTACTCCGATTCGGGACGTGAACATTGACGTAAATTGGCGTCTACGATTTTCGGCTTGCAAACAGCTCTCACCACAATATGATCAATAAGCTAGGGGAACAGAAGTTGTTATACATTATAGTTCAATGTAATGTAGTGTAAAACGCTAGATATCAGTGGAACGCAACCCGAGTTTCTTGTCTTCTGACACTCACTATTAAAGCATCGACGACTTTCTGGAAACCCTTTATGCTCTGCAGCCAGACCTCAGAGGTCTGAAGCAGTCTAAACTGTATAAATTCTGACTAACAACTTCGGTGAACCGGGTAAAATCCAGAACTGAACTTTCAACTTGTAAATTATGCGATTCAAGGGTAAAATATCTGATGAGCCTAAATTTAAGATGGTTGGGTCTTTCATCTTTCTTCACTACTCTGCGTTCTTCCCCTTATATCAAATAGTAGTGAAATCCATGTTTATAAGTAATGTTTTACCACTTTGAAATACACGCCATTCACCTGTATTCTAAAAATAAAACACGGACAAATTAACAAATAATCTTTACATAAATTGATAATCCTTTAGTGTTTTTATTCCTCTACGTTCCCAGTGGAACATAGGGCTTCAAACTAGAGCTTTGAAGCTTCGGTAGCAATGGTGTTTATTTCATACATTTATTCCCCTTGATGAATTTGAACAAAGCAAGAACTACAGTTTTAGCAGAATAAAATGGTACCATCTTTTATTTCGTTGACTTCTCGTCAGCTGCTTACAGGGAAAAGACACTATTAAATATATCTACAAAAACAATTTTAACATAATTGCACAGAGTTCATTTTAAACAAAATCAATCGATCAATATACGCTCACACTAATAATAATATATATATATATATATATATATATATATATATATATATAATATTAACCACTATTCCGAACAATAATAATCAAACACAATGGAAACTTTTAGCATTTCACATTCGGAGGAAAGAGAGGTGAAATTATCCAGTTACCAGGGCGAAGAAAGGCAGATAACCTCTTCTTTCTGGACGCATAAATCAGGTTTCAGGTGCTTGATGGAAATGGCTTAAGCAAACTTAAGGAGAATTGAGCTGTTTTTCCTATTGATAATTTTGAACGACTTTTCGATGTCCACCTCATGACCCATGTCGAGGAGATGCCTGGTGATGGCATTGTTTAAAGCATTTGTTCCCTTTACGAAATGGGGTTGCTAACCTCATGCCCAACCTTCTCTCTTTACCAGTCTTTTTTCTACTAGCTTAGCGAGGTAAAGGAGTGAGTCGGCTGGAGGTGGAACTTCTAATCACATGCGTGGTTGGCGAGCATTCTACTGCTGTACCACCCACGCACACAATCATTTACTACTTTAAGTAAATTATAAATATAACTGATAAGGAATATTATTAGTAAATTATAAGAATTCTGTGAAAACTTTATGAAATCTAAATTATTAATTCTACAGTTTCTGATTCATATTTAGTAGTGATACTGAGCAAGAAAACGAAATTTTCAGTTTTTAGCCTTTCAGAGGTTAATACCTTCTTTTTTACTATACGATACCGCATATATTTGGGGAACAGTGAGAAAATGAATGTCTGACTTGTATGTAAATTGACTCAGATATACCTTTTTTCTTCTCGTCACAGTAATGTGAAGAAGAGGTATGGTATGTGAAGAATTGTGATGCGAGTAGACGAACAGATTAATAACGTTGGTTCATCAAATTGTTACTTAGTCAAAATACAGCTTAAACATTAGATCTCGTTAATTTGGTTTTTGAACTTCCGAGGATTTGTGTTCGTCACTTTATCTGTTCATCTTTGTACTGCTAATTACTCACTGCCCTGTTTGTTCACTGAGGTGTTATTACAGTACTTGCACCCGATTATTCATGGGTTTGATGATTTATGCTGTTATTGTTTATGATTATCTGTTTTAAACATCTTGAGGTTGTTGTGTACTGGCAACAATGAAATTCCTCCAATTACATTCCTTCACAGTTACTGTTAGTGGGAAATAAATCGAAGTCGTACAATTCTTTAGAACTTTCCAATACAGACCTTATTGTCGCATTACTGCACAAAGATTTTCAGAACGACCTCTAGGTGTGTAACGTCAAGTAAGATCTGCCATCTTCTTTCACTATGATGCTTTCAGAAACAAACAGACTATATCACATAAACTATGCTTTAATTCATTATGCGTTTTTCCATGTAATTTGTAGCTGAAATAGCCTAGCAGTGTTTAAGTCATTCAGACAGATTGCGTTCACACGGGAAGGTAGTAGAGCCTCTTTTGATGACGAAAACGGTTTATGGTGATATGACTGATTTATGGTAAAATAAATACATTTAAGAAAGCATCCATCTTGAAATTGAATTCCTTAAAACTGTCTATTTTCGCTTAAATTCGAAAGTGAAGATGCAAAACAAAGCTTCGTTCAGATTTACTCTTATTGCTTAACAATCACTCATTAGTCCCTTGAAATGACAACAAATGTCTTGTGTAAAACACAACATAATCGAGCAAAGAATATTCTTTTCAATAAATTCCTCTTCAGGCTCTACAATTATATACATGTTTATATACACAGAATATTCAAGGTTGGTAGTTAATAACAATATTAGTGTTTTTTAAATAATATCGATTTGTAAAGCAAGATCAATGCAATTACAGTTCACTAAAAATACTTAAATTATAATAGTAATAAAGATATAATAGCGAGTAGGATATCAACTAAAATTAGGAAATTTTCACTAATATTGTTATTAACTACCAACCTTGAATATTCTGTGTATATAAACATGTATATAATTGTAGAGCCAGAAGAGGAATTTATTGAAAAGAATATTCTTTGCTCGATTATGTTGTGTTTTATAGATATCTGAATGAATATTTTTGCTATATTAAAATGTCTTGTGAACCTTAACCAGTATAAGAATAAAAATTTATAAGTAAAATTGAATTGACTTTCAGTCAGAGTGTCCTATATCGAAAATCCACTCAACCTACTTCGTGATGAGTAAGTAAACCTCTACTTTGATCAGTATTCAAGGATTATGCAAGGTTACCAATTTTTTCAGTTAACCTATAAGTATTCAACTTCATATCATGGAATCACTTGATCTGAGAAAACTATTTCATAAAATATTCAGTTGATGACTTTAAGTTGTACACATATTAAATGTTACTTTTTTTTTATTATTATTATTGCTCCATTGGGTTCCTAGTGGAACATAGGGCTTCAACTGCACGTCTCCATTTCCTTCTGTCTTCTGCTATACTTTTTGCCTGCATCCATGTTAATCCATCTTCTTTCAACTCCTCTTCACACGATCTCCTCCATGTCTCCCTTGGACGTCCCACACGCCGCTTCCCTTTCGGGTTCCACTCGAGGGCTTGGCGTGCGATGTCACCCAGAGGTCTCCTCAGCGAGTATCCGATCCATCTCCACTTTCTCCTGCATATTTGTTGGGCGATTGGTTCTTGCTTTGTTTGTTCCCATAATTCCTTGTTGGTGATTCTTTCCGGCCATCTGATCTTCAGTATTGAGCGAAGACAGTTGTTGGTTGATAAAGGTCTGCAACAGGCTGTTGGAAATATTCTTTGTGACCCGAACGGCCAAGTTTCTGATCTGTATAGAAGAAGTGACTGACTTGACGCTGTTTGTATTGAAAATCCGACTGAATTTTGTTGTTGGTTCTGGCTGAGTGACGAAGATTTCCAGATTGAGTGTTTCAGGCTGACGAATGTGTTTCTCGCTCGCCTTCCCGATTCTCGCTCTATTTAACATCGTCGTCCGTTCCTCCTCCCGTAGTTGAGACAATGCTCCGTAGATAAGTGAGTGAATGAAGTAACCTCTTTCAAATCGCTCCCGTTGATGGTGATTGGCGTTGGATGTTGTTGCTGCTGTTGGTTGGTTATTTTCATAACCTCCGTCTTGTCTGTTACTTTTTTTAATTGATTTGAAATTTCAGTATAGCAAAAATATTCATTCAGACATCTATAAGACACAAAATAATCGAGCAAAGAATATTCTTTTCGATAAATTCCTCTTCCGGCTCTACAATTATATATATATATATATATATACAAAATATTCTAGATTAGTAGCTAATAACAATATTAGTGTTTTTTAAATGATATCGATTTGTAAAGTATGATCATTGCGATTACAGTTCATTAAAGATGCTTAAATTGTAATAATAATAACAATAATAAAGATCTAGTAGTAAATAGAATATCAACTAAAATTAGGGAAATTCCACAAAAATTCAGGATTATTCAAACCTAGATGGCCAAGGTACGGATGATGTCTATACTAACTTCTTTTGGATGCATAGATTAGGCTTGTTAATATGGATCCCCACAGCTTCAGCAATATTTAGTAGTCGAAATCTTAAGGCAAAATTGAGATTCTTAGGTATATGGTAAATGACCCTGAAAGCATGGTTAACGTCAATCTTGTGTTCTGTCTCCACAAGATGAGACAGAATAGCGCTATGAATGGATTTTGTTTATCCTTTGCTTAACCACGCAGAGTGATGTTCGGAAATTCAACGAGAAACACGCCCAATTGTGCAGCCTATGTAACTAGCTCGTCAGGAGCAGTTAAATTGCTAGATACACATGGATGAGGCGAAATTAGGCAGTTTGTCTTTTACTCCTGAACGCAGAAGAGGAGTGGTCTTAAAGATACAACGTAATTCAGCAGCAGGGAATGCTTGTTTTACCGCATTTCTAATGCGCTGTGTTAGTATCTCGCTAATGTTGTCCCCAAGGAACTACATCTGAAAGAATAAGGCCTTTTTTGGAAATGTTGGTAACTTGGGCTGCTTTGCTTTCAGAATCATATTCTTATCAATACACTTTTCAGGATAACCAATTTCACTTAGCAACCGTTTAATATTATTCAGTTCCTCATCAAAACATTCGTCCGAGTAAATCGCTGTTGCTCTGTGAACCAGGCATTTTTGATTTTCTGTTAATTGATTGGCCTTTATTGGTTTATTGTCTCCTAGGTTGATTGGCTCGATAATGTTTTTGGTTTCATTCTGATGTTATTTGATTATTCATCTTGTTTATTTAAACAACCTTTGTTTAAATAGATTGCTACTTTATTTGTCATCTGGATAAAATTTATACAAGAAGTAGTCGCCTCCGACAAATGAAATTAGATGCTCATAAAACGTAAGTTCCATTGCTTTTTATTCTTATTTGTATTTGACTTTCAACCAACTAGTAATGAAACTGGTAAAGGGGGAAGGTTGGGGATGAGGCTAGCAACCCAACCCGTAAAAATAAACATCACTGCTACCGAAACCCTCAAGCCTCTAGCTTGAAACCCTGTGTGCTACTGGCAACGTAAAGGAATAAAAAAGAGGATATTCTGCTAGTAGGTACTAGCAGTTAGCATGAGTGGTTTTTGACCACTTATATCAATCAGCAGGATGTAATTTCATGTCGTTTCGTCTGATTTTATAATTGCGATTTATGGTATCAGATAGATTACATGTATTCTAAGTTTCCAAAGTAAATAGTACTGGATTTACACCTTGAAGTGTTTGGTTTGTCAATGACGAATTTGACTCTAGATTCTATAGAGATTTTCAAAGATTTCGAAGAATTATTTTCTAGCTTTTCCCAATTATCAGAGCACTCTATGAGACAATCGGTATGTTTGGACCGATAAGAAGACACTAGAAGATCTGAACTTCACGGACGATCCATGTCTAATGTCGTGTAAACTCTAAGTCTTACTAGGCGAAAACCAACAAGTTGCCGGAAGAAGTAGTAAATACAGGACTTCAGGTGAACATAAAGAAAACGAAAGTGGTGAAGATAACTAGCCAACACAATAAGCACCAATGACCATCAGCGGAAGAAAATTGAAAGTGGTCATTTCCTTCGCCTGTCTAACCAGCATCGTTTCAGCTACAGGTGGTGGCACGGATTAGGTTGTCCAAACCAGGATGAGAAAGTCAAGGCAGAACCTCACCACTCTGACGTTATTTTGAGAATCCACCGCGCCCACCTCTGAGAACTAAATTCGAATTTTTAACACCGATGTTAAGTCATTTCTTCTTTATTGACCTGAGATTTGATTTAAGTAAAGCATTTCCAACAGACTTCAAACTTTTGTCAGCATCTGGCTTCTTTCAATACTGAAGGTTAGATGGCCAGAAGGAACAAGCAATAAGGAACTCTGGGAACGAACCAATCACGAATTTATTTCTCTGAGTTTAGGCGACCGTTAAGTAACACCTCAGGTGGAAACCGAGTAGGGAACGACAAGTTGGGAGTACAAGAGTGACATGGTGGAGGTGGTGTGAGGGGCGATGAGAACCTATGGGCAGTCCTGGGGACAACTAAAGAGGACTTCAGAAGACATAGTGAAATGGAGATATGTTGTTGAGTCCTTATGTTCCGCTTGGAACCCAAGAGGATAATAAATACATTTACTATGTTCCAATAACTATTATTTTACGAAATATCGTGAAGCAAATATCACAGCTGGGTAGCTTATCTGATTTGTAAGTGTCAAAGAGTTTTCACTGGGTCAGTAATATATTCAGACTATCATTTTTTTTAAAAACCAAAGATGGCTTATCTTACATTTTCCCTTGGTTTAAAATATTTAAACTATATGCTACCAAAACTTCCTCCACCATGAAACCAATAGACCTCTGGTTATTCAAAGTCATAACTATATCCTGTTCTGCTACAAATTTTTATTTTTAAGCAAATCAGACTTAAGTTAACATATACACATTCTTATGTAGTTCTTGTCTTTAGCAGTAAAATTTAAAATTACTAATATTTATTTCAGAGAAACAAGGCACAGTAAATCATAAACGTGGTTACTAAGTGTTTTTCTTTATTATACTTTCATCTAGGATAATAGAACGTGAATTGGAGCAAGCTTTAACTACAGCTGTCACGTCGACACTAACTGGATCACGCTCTGTGATAACTCTGCAGTGGCCTACAAGCTTAAAAATCAATCAGTTTAGATTAGAAAAACTATTAGGATGTAAGTAACTATTAACTGTATTTTACTTTTGAAACTATCAGATTTATCACAAACATTACAACTGTAGAACTTTAATTCACTTTCAGATTTTCCCGTATGATGGATTCGATCAAAGTGCTCAGTCTCGGGTTGACATGTCGGCTCTTTGTGTGGATACTTCGACGATGTCTGGTAAATGGTGACTAGCAGGGGAATCCAGGATGTGCATTTTGTCCTATTTTGGACTCGCCAGTCCAAGTGGTGTAGTGGATAACGCTTTGACGTTTGAAACTATGAGCACTGGGTTCGAGCCTCAGTGGGAACACCATCACTTACTCGCTGAGGTACATCTAGTGAAGAGTCCCCAATAAGACGAAACGCACCTCCTGCATTCCACTACTAGTCACCATCCACCAGTTAAACTGTAAAACTGATGAAAATAGGAAGTAAGTGAAAACTACATCAAAGTTAATCAAATCCTCGGAATCCATATTCGGTTCTACTCTAACTGAATGATTGTACTCAAAACATTCTCAGCTACCCAGTAGGGGCACAGTAGTACTCTACTAACGAGCATAACACTTGCATAAAAAAGTTACCCAATGCTACCTAGCTTACAATTATTCTTCAACTGATGCTGATTCGTTATTAAAACTGCATTTGAATCAGTTGGCTCCTGATACATCAAATGGAAATATTGTTTATTTTTTTCAAAATTAGTATATGAACAGATAACCTGTATTTCTATACTACTCAAAGTGAGTGTAATTAGTATAATTGTTGACGTTTTCTTTCTTTCATTCTTTTAAGCGACAGAGTCCTTTGTGTTATTGACTATATGGCACCACCAAATCCCAAGTGATTTATGCAGATCATATATTTAAATCACTGGAATTATGGTCGGCTACCGAAGGGAAGTGAAAACTAAGATTTAGTTCAACTTTAAATAAAATACAACATATCAGTCGATATTTTACCACTGCCTTTTTTGAAAAGCAAATTAACAGAAGGGGCACTGGATAGCACTGAAGGAGAAATCTTGCTTCAAAACGGTGATTTTTGCAAACATTCGATATTATTATCATTGTTCCCTTGGGTTCCTAGTGGAACATAGGGTTTCAACTGCACGTATCCACTTGCTTATGTCTTCCTTCTTCTGTACTTATCACCTGCATCCATCCATGTTAGTCCATACTGTTTCAACTCCTCCCTCTTCATACGATCTCCTCCGTGTCACCCACCCTTGCACTGACGACCCACTCGCCACTTCCCTCTCTTTCGGCCTGGCTCCACTCAACCAATGGCCTGACGCGCGCACGATGTCACCCAGTGGCGGCCTCCTCAGCCACGAGTGTCCAATCCATCCATCCATCTCCACTCCATCTCCTGCATATTTGTTAGTTGGCGATTGGTTGGTTCTTGATTTGTGTGTTTGTTTGTTCCCACAGTTTCCAATAGTTGGTGATTCTTTCCGGCCCCCCGGCCATCTCATCTTCATTCAGTATAGATCCAGCGAAGATAGTTGTTGGTTGATAAAGGTAGCGTCTGCAACAGGCTGTTGGAAATATTCTTTGTGACCCGAACGGCCAAGTTTCTGTCTGATCTGTATAGAAGAAGTGACTGACTTGACGTTGTTTGTATTGAAAATCCGACTGAATTTTGTTGTTGATGGTGGCTGAGTGATGAAGATTTCCAGATTGGGTGTTTCAGGCTGACGAATGTGTTTCTCGCTCGCCTTCCTGATTCGATTCTCGATATAACATCGTCGTCCATTCCTCCTCCTATAGTTGAGACAATGCTCCGTAGATAAGTGAGTGAATGAAGTAACCTCTTTCAAATCTCTCCCGTTGATGGTGATTGGCGCTGGATGTTGCTGCTGTTCTAAATTCTGAGATAATAGTCTGACGGGGTTCAACTGATATAAGTCATCACGCTGATACCCCTTAATAATTACGACTGTACAAGTAACACCGGAATCTAACGTCTGTCGTCAGAGAGGGATTTGTTTAAAAGAGTTTCAAACTACTCACTTAAATCGGTTTGGCGACCCCACCACAAAAACTGCATTGATTCTTGTTGATACAATTTTTAGTATTACAAACAAAAGGACAACAATGAACAATAAACAATTAAGAATATCAGGAAGACAGTGACAGAAGTCAAAAAAGCATTCTGCTGTTTTGTGTACTAAATTAAAAAAGTATCACTGCTTTGAGTTGACCTGTCTTATGTATTTTAGATCCCATATAAAAAAGATTTCATGGTTTCATGATTTTTCTCAGTGAATAGAACTGAGTGGTTTCAACGTAGAACTTTGCACAAATTTGCAGCAGTTCTAGTGGCCACACTTCACTAAGCATATAAAGCAAGAGAAAAGAGTTAAACGAGTTTAAAAACAGAGATAATAAACAAAGACATGAGACAAAAAGAAAAGTAATATGGGAGAACAATATAGTTTTATTTGATATTATAAGTCATAAGGATTGGATGCATCTACGCCTTTGACAACAGTTTCGAACCATATCATCAGTTGTCTCCAGCCATCGGTTTTACCATTGCGAGAACGCCAGCCAGGAAGCCAGTTTACATATTCCTCCGTGACTGGCTGGTTTATACTAACTGCTATGGATTTCATTGACCTATAAGTCATGTTCTGGTCTGACCGACCCTGGCTTTTTTCCAACTTGATTCTATGTCAGTCAGCTAACATTGCCCATTGTCGTGGAAGGCGATGGCTAGTCATGCGTAACACTTCCAAAAGCGAACGAAGCCATTACGGTCAGTAAATACACCTCAACTGGTCTGCCACTATGGGAAATAATCATCTTACAGCCTAGATGAATATAAGTTTTCACACTTTACACACATTTAAAACCTATTACATCAGTCATTTTCGTTTGCCATACGGCTGTTCAGAAAGATCTGCTCTTGAAAAAACACCTGAATTTTTCGCGTATTCTTGGCCTACTCATGAGTAGTATACAATTTAGTGCAAAACTTTGGTAAAACCACTTTTAACGTCCCGAGAAAGTGAAAAACTCCATCAAACCTTTTACAAATACTTATCATTTCGTATTACCAGAGAGCAGAGAAGAGAAGGGAAAATCCCAAAGATTTGAGTCAAGCATAGAATAAATACTTCTGTCTCATCACAGTTAAATAAAGAAGCCTAATATAAGCTGTTCAATTTTTATGAGTAACTGACCATATAATAAATTCATAGTGAATTCGAACTTTCTGTGCATGCTTAACAGATTTATTTTCCTAAAAGTACAGCCATTTCAAAGAAGGTAGACTACTGCATCGCAAAATTTAGCTTAACTGTTCCTGCTGACTCAACCTATTCTGCTTTACAAAACTGGTATATACGTAAATATAGTCTGAGTGTTACTGAGTGAAGTAGGGTAGAGTAAATTCCGCATAATAAGCCAACTGATGAAAACCTTTAAATTTTAAACCTGAAAGTTATCTGTATTTTATTAGCAGAAATCATATAGTCATCTGTAGGATAACAGGCTCAGCACCTTAACAGGTTGGGGGATTCATCTGATATTCTTTTTATCCGCTAACTTGAACAGTTAAGGGGCTAGGGTTTGACTGTCCTATTAAATGTAATTGCTTTCATGAAGCACTTACTTATCTCCATGTGTTGTAATATATCCTGATCTCAGTCTCATTTAGAATTATGTCACTGAATATCCTCTTCCTGTGTGTTTTTATCTGGGCCCAAAAGACGCGGTTAAAAAAATGGAAGAGCTCAAGTTATCTCCCAAAGAAATAAATAGATGTTTCTTCTTCTGTCTCACCTCATTCTCTTAAGCTACGCAAATCATCAAACTCTTCTTTTTATTGTTTACATAGTCTTTAAGTTCACTGCATTGATCGTATTTGACAAACTGATACGTCTACCTTTTGATGTTTCAGTCAAAATAATTAAGTTTGTTTCTTTTTTTTCCTTCACGTTCCCAGCGGAACATAGGGCCTCAAGCTAGTGGCTTGAAGTTCCTGTAGCAGTGTTTAATTTTACAGGATGGGGTTGGTAGCCTCATGCTCAACCCTTCCTCTTTACCAGGATTATTTGTGGTTTAGCGAGGTAAAGGAGTGCGTCTGTGGCCGGGAATCGAATCCTGGACCATGTGTATGGTCGGCAAGCGTCCTAACCGCTGTGCCACCGACGCACACTACATTCTTATTTTTTAGACCTTTGCGTTCCTAAGGGGACATAGGGTTTCAAACTAGAGCTTTGAAGTTTCAGTAGCAGTGGTTTTATGTTTACTGAGTGGAGTTGCCAGCCTCTTTATTGGTCTTACTACTGGTTTGGCAAGGTATAGGAGTGTGTCAGCTGGGTGTTGAACTTCAGACCTCTGAAGAGATTGGCGAGCGTTCTACTTCTGGACCACAGACACACTGTTTTCCTAAACAGACTACAAATATTTCTCTTTAGAAGTGACCTTTTCCAATTAAGAAATCTGTTAGCTTTTCACTTTGGATGGTCATCTTCATGACAGACACTAAAGATTTTCTTGCTTACGAAACTGGCTAATCATACACTCACTTTTTGTTTCGCTACTGGCCATATGAACTATCAGTATTGAAATATACTAAAACACTTTTATCTTCAAGTGTTGGTTTGTAGGGATTTGACTGCCTACAGGATTTCATCATGAGCTGACATTAGTTAGACAAACATTGGGAAACCTGGGAGTACTGGACAACCGTTTCGTCCTAGTTTGGGAATCTTCATCAGTACGCACCCACCTGAGTTCGAACCCAAGACGAGCTCTTAGACTATTAGGCCACTGGGACCCGATCCAATGGCCCATGGTCTACGAGCTCGCCTTGTAACCAGGAGGTCCTGGGTTCGAACCGTGGCGGTTTGTGTGTACTGCAGAAGAGTCTCAAACCATGTGGGACGAAACAGCTGTCGAGTACTCCCTGGTTGGTGTTCCAATGGTTCTCTAACTAATGTAAGCTCATGATGAAATCCTGTAACACTTTTATCTTCATTGATCATTTCTCCTCTGTTTCAGAGAGACTGTTTTACACACATTTATTAGAAATAAACTGTCTGCTACTTGACATAATAGTTCAGATTGCGTGCAACATGTTTGTTCAGATAACCTCTGATATAATTAGACTTTGTTCAGCTGAAAAACTACAGATATGAGCACATTTATTCACTTTTTGTTGTCAAAACTTACACTTAATCAAACAGTTCTGGTTTTGTTCATTTTTTTTTATCATGTTTGTTTTATTATCATTCTGTCTCTGTGACAATGTTTTCTGCTACAGCGCAAATTGTAGTAGCCTAAAATGATACACTTGTAAGTTATACTAGCTGTGTTTGCTCAGTAATTCGGACTCAATGAGTTTCCATCGTAAGGACCTTGTGAGGTTAAATCAAAGTAATATTTATCACTTATTTTCAGAATGAAATGCCTCTTCTATCAGACTATTCAAATTTACCGCTAGAAATTGCCATTCTATTGTTCTATTTGTCTGACATACATTTCTGTATTCATTTTTAATCATACTAGATTTACTAGATCAAGCCTATACTATTGGACAGTCAACTATGCTGATACAGTATGAACTTTTTAAAAAAGAACTAGATGAATACAAAGTGCGTTTAAAACAAATCAATGAAGTCAAGGTCATTCAAATGTCAAAAGAAAACTCACTGGATGAAATGAATCATCATGAAGGAAAATATGAAAATATACAGATGAAAATGACACCAACATTGGAACCATTCAATATGATTGTTTATGGATTGCCGAATATTTCTTTTGCTTAATTTAATGGATCACAAAATAAAGTACTCTTAATGGTGTCATCTTTCATATTCAGATTCAATTTTTTCTTAATGTTACAGAATGAAAGCAGAGAAAAACACTCAAAATCAACTGCAGGAAATATTGAGTAGTTCTTTGATTTACTTTTCCTGACCAAACATACAATTTTCAATCGAAACTATGTCAAAAATATATATTGTTACACCTAGATGTGTGAATTGTTTTTTTGTTTTTTGACAGAATGTGAAGTATTTTCACTTCGTCTATGAGAGATTTAGCTTGCCTTCATGACCCATGGCAGTCAATTAAGTGAACATAGAATTAACCGGATAGTAAGCTTTAATCCAATTAAATAATATTAACTGGCTACTATACAAAGTAGATATTCCAGTAACAATCAATATTTGTGCTTAATTTAAATATCCACTGTTTAAGTCCTCTTAAATAAGCCAGAAATTAATATGATCCTTTACAATTAGTCAACGGTCTATTAAAATTCCAAATAATTTACATTAATGTATGTATAAATATTAGACTAGGTAACATGATGAAGATGATCAGAAATATCTTTCTGGAAATGTTAAGAAAAAGACTTATTACCTCAGATAGATAGCAGTGATGTGGCTGATATTATAAATAAGTAGTATAGTTCAGTGTTTCTAAAAAAAAGTGATAAAGTTATCTATTTAGTAAGTAAATGTTCTTCAGCAAATAATAATAACTAGTTCCTATACATAATCACAGCTCTAACACATTTATATTGTGTCTGAAACTGTTTACATGTAATAGCATCATTATAAGTAGCTACTAAGGCTTTTTGACGTCTCTGTAATGAACAGTCGGGTTTCACTGAGTATGATTGTTACTAGTTTAAATGGAATAAGTTAAAGTGGTAATTATTTCTTATCTAAGCATCTTTCAGTCTACAGTCCTCTACCATCTGAAGGTTAACAGCTAATCTTGCTATTCCTGACCTGAATAATAAGTAAGGTATATTAATCACAAGTGAAATGCAGTACGACACTGCAATACATTGTAACTAGGTATCAGGGCTCGATTCGTAGAAGAGGGGATCCCTTCATAACCTCTGATAATCATATCTGTGTTGCGCAGTGTTGAAATTTTGAAAAAAACAATACTAAGATTGGTAGCATAGTAATGTGTTTCATTTGTTTACCGAGAAATCTACATTCTTGTCTTTCCAAATTGAAATGGATTACAGGGTGAGAGATAATCCCTAGCTGATGAACTTCAACAGTACAAATTCTACATGCAAGACTCTCTGTTGATTAATTTTTAACTTTGATTACCAGTTTTCACATCTATCTCCAGTTAGATATCTTCTACGCTTTGCTGTTCCAATAGTGTTAGTATCTAGTTTGAAATGGGAACTTTTGTAGGTCATATATATATTAGGTAATCATTCATTTGTAAATGCAGCCATTGCATCTGAAATCCTTTTACATTTGATATTGGTGCCTTTGTACCTCCTGATCCATTTATAAACCTGTAGGACAGTAGCTGAACTGTCAAGTACTCGTCGTTTAACTTGATGGTCTTGCCTTCCATTCCTACAATGTCTGTTAGCTGACGGAGAGTTTCAGATTAGAATAAAATAGGTATTTAGTTCTCTATGGTTTTCAGTAGCTTCCCAAACCATACAGGTTCGCAATAAAATTTATCTTGATGACATCGCGTCTGAAGTCTACAAATAATTATCTTAAATGAAATACATCATCACAGTCTATGAAATACCATCCTATTGTCTTCGAAAGTAAGATGATTATTACTTGTAACGGATAGATTCCAAGCCCAATAGAGTTAGGTTGACTTAAAGGTTGCGAACTCCTGTATCACTGTTTTTGCCATAAATTAAATATAATTTTCCATAATACATTGCATTCCCTTCGAAATTATGGCCAATGATCTATAGGATCACAATTATTATCTTTCCCTTTGGTTCCGAGTGGGACATAAGGCTTCAACAACACAACTACACTTTCTTCTATTTTCTGCAGTCCTCTTCATCTGCCTCCATGATTGACCATAATCTCTCATCTCCCCTCGCTACACGATCTTCTCCATGTCACACTCGTACTGACGACCCACTCGTCGCTTCCCACTGGGATTCCACTCGACCAATGGCCTGAATTGCCCACTATGTGTTTCGACGAGCTCCTCAGTGGCGTATGCTCGATCCATCTCCATTCTTTCTTGCATAATTTTGATCAATCAGCCCTTGGTTGTTTTACTCTCAGCCAGAGTTCCTTGCTGCTAATTCCTTCTGGCCGGCCATTCGGCCTTCGGTATGGAGCCAGCGATGGTAGCTGTTGACAAAAGTCTGTAACTAGATCGGATTACTAGTGTGCCGGTATTTAGCTAAATTTATTTCCTATTATTTTAATAATCAGAAAGTAAGTTGAGAATCAAATAATCATTTTAATTATCTATTTTATATTGAAATTCATTCTCAGAGCATACTACTTTTCTACAGTATTGAAAACATTCGTGTCAGATAACTTTTAGCGTTTGTGAGACGTTGTAATGTCCAGCAGCCTCACCTACTGCCTATGAACCCCCTTCGCCTTGTTTTCATATTAAATTAACCAAGTTTATGTAAACAATATTTCGATGATGACTTCATTTTGTATTTTATTACGAATGTTACACTTTCCCATATTAAGGGTAAATAAATAAGCATCCGAACAACGTGAGAATCACTTTTAAAGATAGAGTCGAATATCAGATTCACTTAAATTATAGAAATATTTATAACTGCAAAACATAAACCTTAAATAAATAGAATCTTCTTTCCCACTCATTTATTACAAACAAACAAAAATTGCACGAGTGTTTACACATTTTGTACGGATGCTGAAGCAATCCTGAATTATATTATATCAGTTCTCACAAATCTGCTCTTTTAAAACTTCATCAGTAAATCATGAAATAGTGGAATGTTTCTCAACGAATGTTGACTATTACATTCCGAAAATGACCATTCAAGGTTAAATAACTTCAGCTATACAAAATCAAGTATTAATTTACTATATTTCTAAACGCTTTCCTTATATATTTTGAAAATGCACAGTTCCACTTTTTCAAGATTGTTATGTGTATTTAAAATCCTTTTGACAGTGTATTGCAGTTTGCTGTGATCATGGACTTGAAATAAAATTCACTTAATAATAAATTATGTCAGTGATTCAATGGTAGGTAGAATTCTTACCGACCACGCAGATGGTCCGGGTTCGATTCCCGACCAACGCGCTCCTAAACCTCGTGTGGTTGGTAATAAGCTCTGTAAAGACGGAAGGCTTGACTTGAGACTAGCAGCACGACTGCTACTGAAACTACAAAGCTCAAGTTTGAAACATTATGCTCCGTTTAGAATGCAAAAGAATGAAAAAGGAAAATAATAATCATAGGTATTAATACCTTAACGTATCATAATAATAATAATAATAATAGTTAATATTTTGTGAAACTGTTGGAAGTAATCTTATTTCAGCCGACAGATTTATTACAATGTAGTGATGGTAGGAGCTGAGACGAAATGATGAGCCATCACACGATTCTCGTCTCGAAATGAAGTGAACAGAGAGAGAGAGAGAGAGATCGGTACTTTGTTAAACCCCGTATATTTTAGCTCTAGGGATAAATTACTGACCGAACTCGTATTACACAGTAATTTAAGCAGTGTTATTTTCAACTGTTGGTTTGTAAGGATTAGATTTGTTTCTACGAGTTGATCACGGATTGATATCAGTTAGAGAATCATTGAAAACCAAGGCGTCCTTGACAGCTGTTTCCTTCCTAAACTGATTCACAAACTGGGATAAAACAGCTGCCCAGTACTTCCTGGTTTTCATTGGTTCTCTAACTGTGGTATCAATCCGTGATCAACCCGTAAATGTAGTGTTATTTGCCTATGAATCACAAGCATTCGATCGGTTTAACTGGTAACTGATACTGCTTTCTTATGCTTGTCAACATATTATTTGCATTCACCTTACAAGATAACTGATGTTACCTGTGGAGATTAATGATACAGTTATTTAAGAAGAAGCATCCTACTACATTTTGATACAGCCACAGTTACTGAAACAGACAAAATGTTTTTAAAGTAAGCAGAATGAAGGCAACAAAAACACGTCGTATGCTTTTATCCATAGTAGGTTTAAATGTTAGCGATTTCCAGGTTAGACAGGTTTCTTCATGTTTTTCTTTAAAATTGGTCCTGACTGGTAACAGATGGTTATCTGGACAGAAATGTAAAATGCGTTTTGGGATCTCACAAGTACCTTCAGCAAACTCTTCAGACTGGCTAAGGATGCTCTATCTGAGCATTAAACTCACCTTAGACCTGTGTATGTAAGTGGTTTGCTTTAAGGAACAAACTGGAAGACGGCTTCTGATAATGCTAGTGCTTTATGTCGTTCAAATTGCAGTCAACTGGTGGGTAAGCAGTGATTATGAAGTCTCATTACATATTCTCCTTCCCCTTTTATGTGCGCTTTTTCTGAAATATAACTAATTGAGCTAATGCACTTCTATTCAGAGTTCTACAGTGATAATTTAGCCAGTCCCAAATGTGAAATAAAAATTTATTGTATTGTCCAGTTGAATTCCTGTGTTAGTAATGGTTATCCAGGCATAACTTGTAGATCATAGTTTTGCTTTCTGTTGTAGTTAAAACTTTTAAGTGTTTCATTGTAAAAATCTCATCGATTTTAGAGTAGATTTTGTCAAGAAATGAAATCAGTATCCAATAGTTGTCTAATTAGTGTTGATTCGTGAGAAAACTTAACCTTTTTGCTTAAGTGCCGAAATTTAGAGAAGATGAACGTACAACACTTTCAAAATGATATTTGATGGATCAGTTAGCTGGTAGAAAAACAGATCTCTTGATTTTTATAATATTTTATAGAATACAGAAAATAGACGTTCTCGTAATAGTTTAATTCTCTTAATAAACTCATCGAAATGGCGTATCTTAATATTCATCTATTATTTCACTTGTACTGGTGCTTGAAGTAAATCCCCAAAAAATAAGGCTCCGCTTGTAAGTTTTCTGTGCTAATGAAGTTAAACTAGTGTGTTATTGTTATTTTTGCAATATGACTACGTTTAAATCTATGCCTCAGTAAGCAGAATACTTTTCATGCTAACCCCCTTATATGGACTGAAAATAATTTAAAGACTAAATAATAACTTCTCCTCAGTTAGTCAGTCAATCAATAGGATGTCAGGAACCTAGAAAAATAAAGATTTACAATTATTCTCAAAACTAGTTGCAACTTTCTACAGATATATATTCAACTATGATCGACGACAATAACTCTATCACAGTTTCTTGGGCAGGCGATCCAATTTCCATAGATAGTTTATGGTTCGAAATGCTTTAGTAACTCGGAGGATATTTTATTCTCTTGGGTTGACTTAATTTAGCGATATGATGTACATTCACCTATTAAATTCAGAGTTATTCACTCTGAAGAGAATTGATGAGGGTTATTTGATTGTAAATATCTTTAAATTCCTATAGCTTAAGATATTAGTTCACAACACAAATGAGTTATTAGTGTATGAAATAGAGTATTATTATGATTATTGTTCCCTTGGGTTCCTAGTGGAACATAGGGCTTCAACTGCACGTCTCCACGTGCTTATGTCTTCCTTCTGCTGTACTTATCACCTGCATCCATCCATGTTAGTCCATACTGTTTCAACTCCTCCCTCTTCATACGATCTCCTCCGTGTCACTCACCCTTGCACTGACGACCCACTCGCCACTTTCCTCTCTTTCGGCCTAGCGCCACTCAACCAATGGCCTGACGCGCGCACGATGTCACCCAGTGGCGGTCTCCTCAGCCACGAGTGTCCAATCCATCCATCCATCCATCTCCACTCCGTCTCCTGCATATTTGTTAGTTGGCGATTGGTTGGTTCTTGTTTTGTTTGTTTGTTTGTTCCCACAGTTTCCAATAGTTGGTGATTCTGGTGATTCCGACCCGACCATCTCATCTTCATTCAGTATAGATCCAGCGAAGATAGTTGTTGGTTGATAAAGGTAGCGTCTGCAACAGGCTGATGGAAATATTCTTTGTGACCCGAACGGCCAAGTTTGTGATCTGTATAGAAGAACTGACTGACTTGACACTGTTTGTATTGAAAATCCGACTGAATTTTGTTGTTGGTTCTGGCTGAGTGATGAAGATTTCTAGATTGAGTGTTTCAGGTTGATGGATGTGTTTCTCGCCATGAAATAGAGTGAATGAATGTAAATCAGTCACTATAATCCTGAAGTTTCTTCAAACAGATTACAGTTCTTTAACATGAGTAATTTTACACAAATCAGCCCTTAAATAACGAAAGAGTTTATGTTTGATTTCAACAACAAGAAACTGTGAATCCAATCATGCAAGTTGTTCGCTAAATAAAATGACTGGACGTGCCCGTGTACATGTGTCATGATGATAATAGCAAAACATCAGTCTTTCCTTCTTGCGTTCTTTCGGTTACTGGGATTATTATTACATGAGCAATGTAGTGTTCAAGTTAAAAGTAGAATTCACTACTTGTGGATCTAGTTATAGAGAAAAAAAGCAACACAATTTAACAATCCAATGTATTTATCAGTAGATACTCAGAGTCAATGATAATAATTTTTCTATGGCTTCAAAAGACTTCTAAATCGACCGCCACCTACAACGCGCTAAGTAATACCAATAGTGGAAGCAGAACTACCAGTGGATATCAACCCTCCGACAAGAAAACAAATCCTGAGGGCAGTCCAAATGCTAAAAACTGGAAAACCAGGAGGAACAGACGGAATCCCAGCAGAAGCACTGAAAATGGACCCAGAGACAACAGCGAGCTTGATGACACCACTACTGGAGATGGTGTGGAAGGAGGGCAAGGTACCCAAGGATTGGAAGAGAGGCTACTTATTCAAACTACCAAAGAAAGGAGACTTAGGTCAATGCAAAAACTGGCGCGGAATTATGCTCCTGTCCATCCCAATCAAAATACTAAGCCGCATCATCCTGGAGAGAATCAAACAAGCCCTGGATGAAAAACTTCGACCGGAACAGGCTGGATTCAGGAGAAACAAGTCATGTATTGATCAAACCGCAACACTACGGATAATCATTCAACAGAGTTTAGAATGGCAGTCACCTCTCTATCTCAACTTCATCGACTTTAAAAAGCCCTTCGACAGCGTTGATCGAGAGGTGATTTGGAAACTACTTCGCTACTACTGGTTGCCACCAACAATTATGCACCTCATCCAACAGTTGTACGACAGTCCTGCATGTCAAGTAATCCACAATGGGAAACTCACAGAATCCTACGAAGTGAAGACCGGAGTAAGACAAGCCGGCTGCCTACTATATCCAATGATTTTCTTGATTGTGGGCGATAGACTGGATAATGAGACAGACAGTTGCGGACAAGGAGGAGAAAGGCATAAAATGGACCCACACAAAAAAGCATAGAGGATCTGGACTTCGCTGATGACAGATTTCCTACAAATTGGGAGATATGCAAATGAAAAGCGACAAGTTGGCAGAAGAAGCACCCAAAGAAAATAGGCCTTCAGGTGAACATAGAGAAAACAGAGGTGATGAAGATTCCTGGTCAACGGAAACAGCAACAACAAGAGACAACAATCAGCATAAATGGGAGAAATCTGAAAGAAGCAACCTCCTCTAACTACCGATCTGGAAGCATCGTTTCAACTACAGGTGGACAGAACTAATTAGGATATCAAATCAAGGATCTAGAAAGCAAAGTAATCTCTCATTACCCTCAAGTCTGTGTGGAGATCAACAGCATTAAAAAACAAAATCCGAACTTTCAACTCAAATGTGAAGTCAATGCTACTTTGTCGATCAGAGACTTGGCACATCACGTAAAGCACTTTGAACAAACTACAGATCGTCATCATAGCTGTCTTCGCTCAATTCCACTCAAGACCAGATGGCCGACAAGAAAAGATTAGCAATAGGAATCTCTGGGAGTGAACCAACCAGTAACCGATTGTGCAACAAATAAGCAGGAAGAAATCGAGGTGGATTGGCCATACTCTGAGGAAACCATCAAGTGACATCACACGCCAGGCCATTACTCGAGTGGAACCGGAATAGGAAGTGGCGAGTTGGTCGTCAGTGCAAGGGTGACTTGGAGGAGGTGGTGTGAAGAGGAGTAGAAAGCATGTAGGCAGAGGGGGAGCCAGATGAAAAAAGTTGGTGGAGAACCGAAGGCCTATGTTCCTCTAGGAACTAAAAGAGCAATAATGATAATATGGCTAATCAACAGAGTTAACTTCGAGGAATTCTTCTACAGCCTTTAAACACTGTTGATTCAAGGGATCCCATATAAGATGCTTACTTTCATCTTTGTAAATAAACACAAAATAATTTCACAGGTGAAGCGATAATCGTCAATTAATGACTTCTTTCTAAAATCCACTATAAGAATTAAATAGTTTCAGTGTTTCAACTCAAACGAACAAGTTGGCAGACGAAACAATAAAGACAGGACTTCAAGTGAACTTAGAGGAGATAGAAGTGTTGAAGATTACCAACAAACAACAGCAAGCACCATCATCATCAACGGGAGAAACTTGAAGTAAGTCACTTCTTTCACTTATCTAGGTACTTTGGTTTCAATAACAAACCAAGACAGACCTTTATTGATCTGAAATTAATCTAGAAATCGACTGTGGTTAGCATAAACAACAAGATTCGGATTTTTAACACTGATATCTAATCGTTGTATCTATATGGTTCAGAGACTTGACATTTCACCAAAATCATTTCGAATAGGCTACAGACTTATGTTAGCAACTACCCTCTACGCTGTTCTTATACTTACATAAACTTTAAACACCGTTATCTTCCTAAATAAACATGGAATAAATAGTTCCACGCAGGAAGTATTCAGCACTTAGTGCTAACGTGTTACAGAGATGCTTTGAAAGCACTAGACAATTGTAGTGTTCCACCTCAGTGTGACAGCAATCCTTATCTTTAGACTAATTTTAGTTTCCATTATCCAATCGTTTGAGGAAAAATTTCATGTTGCTACTTGCTTGACAATGAAGTCTTTGAATACAGCGTTACAGTGGCTTTAGTAAAACAAAATCTACAAAACTTATCAAAGCCATGAGAAAATTTTCCTTATAATTAAGAGGCTTAATGCTTGACAGGATTCCAAATGAACATACAGAAGACAGGTGTGATGAAGATATTCTAATCAACAACAAGGAGAAGATGACAGCTTACAGACAATCGTGAAGCCAGATAAAAACAACTGCAGAAAAAAGAATGAAATAGAGATGTGCTACTTAAGACATATACTCCAATCTAATGGGATAATAAAGCACTACATACTGTTCACCGCCTAATTGTGGTGGACTGGATTATGCACCAGACAGTGGGAAACGAGAAGACATGGATATCGCGCCTGGATGATTTATGTTTGATGTCACACAAAATTAAATACTTACAAGCAAAAACACACCGACAAACTGGTCGAAGAAGCAGCCAGCCAAAACAGGACTCCAGGTGAACATAGACAAGACGGAGGTTATGAAAATAACCAACGACGACCACCACCACCACCAACAACAACAGCATCCACATCCAGCACCGATCACCAACAACGGGAGGGATTTGAAAGAGGTTACTTCATTCACTCACTTATCTACGGAGCATTGTCTCAACTACAGGAGGAGGAACGGACGACGATGTCAAATAGACCGAGAATCGGGAAGGCGAGCGAGAAACACATTCGTCAGGCTGAAACACCCAACCTAGAAATCTTCGTCACTCAGCCACCATCAACAACAAAATTCGGTCGGATTTTCAATACAAACAGCGTCAAGTCAGTCACTTCTTCTATACAGATCAGAAACTTGGCCGTTCGGGTCACAAAGAATATTTCCAACAGCCTGTTGCAGACGCTACCTTTATCAACCAACAACTGTCTTCACTGGATCTATACTGAATGAAGATGAGATGGCCGGGGGGCCGGAAAGAATCACCAACTATTGGAAACTGTGGGAACAAACAAACAAACAAATCAAGAACCAACCAATCGCCAACTAACAAATATGCAGGAGATGGAGTGGAGATGGATGGATGGATTGGACATTCGTGTCTGAGGAGGCCACCACTGGGTGACATTGCGCGCGAGTCAGGCCATTGGTCGAGTGGAGCCAGGCCGAAAGGGAGGGAAGTGGCGAGTGGGTCGTCAGTGCAAGGGTGAGTGACATGGAGGAGATCGTACGAAGAGGAGTTGAAATAGTATGGACTAAGATGGATGGATGCAGGTGATAAGTACAGAAGGAGGAAGACATAAGCAATTGGAGACGTGCAGTTGAAGCCCTATATTCCTTTAGGAACCCAAGGGAACAATAAGAATAATATTGTTCACTGGTCTCATTAGAAATCATTGAAAGCAAACTATCTTCTATATAATGCATATTTTCTTTATTGGGTTATTAAAAAGAAAGAAAATAATGAACAGGAATGCATATTAATCATATCTTAACATAAAAAAGGAAGCAAATTATTACCTGAAAGAATGGCATTTTGTGTTTAGAAAATAATAAAAAATTCATTTGTATGATAAAAGAAAAAATATGAGCATTGTCTAGTGTTAAACTCTTTTTTTTCCTTCTCTGAAGAATAAAAGCGGGAAAATTGAATGTAGAGAAAGCAAAAAAAGAAAACAAAAATTGGACTGAAAATAAATCTGTGTACAATCAGAAAATATGTAATTTAAAAATAAGTAGATGATATAATGAGGCAGAAAAATAAGCAATAAGGATGGTACTGTCAATTATCTATCCATAAAACTGAGATATCCACTGTCCTTCATTGATAATTGATCATAGTCAGGCTCCTACAAATAACAAAATGAAGTATAAAATCAGCATATAATAATAATTATTATTATTATTATAATTACAACATGCTTTCGGGTAATAGAATAAAGTACCAGTGAACTATTTAATCATATATAAACTGTAATGTAATACGTCCCCGCAGATGAAAGACATTTTTGTGATGAATATATCTGAAACATTTTAAGGCATCATCGTTGAATCCTGTAAGACTAGAATTATCTTCAATTTAAACATTTTCAAGTATTGACTTTGTGGGGTTTTTTGTTTGATTGGTTGGAGGATTTCATCATGACCTGACATTAATTAGAGAACCATTGGAAAACTTGGGAGTACTGGACAGTACTGGATCTGATGCTCACTAGTGACTGGCCCTATTCAAGCGGTTAACCTGGGGTTCTAGTGGGAAGCCGTGACCAGTAGGATACAGCAGGTTGAAGATTAGACAGTAACTCCTCGAAGAAGACATAAAGAAATGGTCACGCTATGTCGTGAATTGGCAGAATTTAGAATTCATTGGCCATTGGATCGGTTTCCGGTGGCTTAATGGTCTACGGGCTCGCCTTGTGACCAGGAGGTCCTGGGTTCGAACCGTGGCGGTTTGTGTGTACTTCAGAAGAGTTCCAAACCAGGTGGGACGAAACAGCTGTCGAGTACTCCCTGGTTGGTGTTCCAATGGTTCTCTAACTAACGTCAGCTCATGATGAAATCCTCCAACCAATTTAAACATTATAAACTAAATGACCTTGCAGCTTGGAATTATCAGAGAATAAGAGATCACTAAAAAACTCACTACTAGTCTCTAGGTTTTTGTGAATGCATTAGTAACTGCAATCAAGAAATTTATCCCACTTAATAATAAGAAAATATTAACTTATTATATATTTTCAAGTTAAATCTATCAGGCTTTAGTATTTGTGTAACTCTGTTACTTTCTTAGCCGAGAAATACAAGTTACTTGGATAGCTGCCGTGGTTTAAAACGAGTAAACTTTTCGGTGTTAACAGAATCATTAAGAAGCGCTGTCATATTAGGTTGAAAATGATTAACTTGGAGAACACTAGAACCAGTAAACAGTGAGTTTCTACTTATTTGAATTTGCGCTTTTCATGCATAAGTACAACAAGTCGATACTTCGAAATACTAAACCTAAAGCTGATCGGTATCACTTTAACAGTCATGTAAATTACTGACTAAGAAGATTTATGCCAGTAAATGTTTAAAAGTATACTTCAGCTAGCGTATTATGCTAAGTTGGTTGAGATGCTTGATGCTATAACCCTCCTGATGAAGTAGTCTATCATATGAATTTGATGTTACACATAGAAAGGAAAGACTATGACCTGATATCTTATTGCGAGAGTACTACACATTTTTCCTCTGTTATTAGAAATAACTTATACGGGAATTATTTAATGTATAGCACAGAATATAGTTGTGCGTCGGTGGCACAGTGGTTAGGACGCTCGCCGACCATGCACATGGTCCGCGGTTCGATCCCCGGCCAACGACCCACTCCTTTACCTTGCTAAGCCAGAAATAATGCTGGTAAAGAGAAAAGGTTGAACATGAGGCTAAAATTAAACACTGCTAGAGAAACTTCAAGACACTTGCTTGAGACCCTATGTTCCACTGGGAACATGAAGGAAATAGTTAAAAAAACAGAATATAATTCGGTACATTGCAGTCCCTGAGACACAATACAAGAATGACTATCTTTTAATACAATCGAGTGGTTAATTATCCTAACATAATGACCTACTAATTATACTACTGAAGACGGCTTACAAGGACTTTTCGATGCATGTTTCCTTATATGAAGGCAAAATATATTGTGCAGTATACTATCAAATAAAGTCATTCTTACCATTTTCAATGAATTGACTGTACCGTTGAACATTAGACTTGATGCATTGAACACTGGATCAGTCTCTTGAAGTAAATCCATCAATTGACGAATATATGTTATTGCATAACGTAATGTTCTAATTTTTGTAAGTTTTGTATCCTTTGGTATTTCTGGTAGGCATGACCGTAAATTACAGAATGCCGCATTCAATGTTCTTGTACGATTTTTATCTTGTTCACGTTGATGTTGTCTACGTATTGTTGAAAGTATTCTGGTTGAATTATATCGAATTTTTGAATTTTTTTGATCCTATTTTTATTTTAAAGAAAATAAATATTTATTATTAAATAAAAATAATAGAAAGTTTTCCTGTATATTTTATAAAGAATTTTAATAATAAACACTGTTTATAATAGCCTCTTGCAGAGGAAGGTAGTGAAGTAGTCAGTTGTTATTACTATTATAATTTAATATTATTCCCTTGAGTTCCAAGTGGGACATAGGGCTTCAACAACACATGTACACTTTCTTCTATTTTCTGCAGTCCTCTTCAGCTGTGTCCACGGCTGACCATAACCTCTCATTTCCTTCTCCCTGCACGATCTTCTCCATGTAACACTCGCCCTGACGACCGACTCATCGTTTCCCAATTGGGATTCCACTTGACCGATGGCTTGCATTGTGCACTATGCCATTCGACAACCTCCTCAGTGCCATATACCCAATTCATCTCCATTCTCTCCTACATATTGTACGGCTCCATAATGATGCTATTATTGATTCATCTTTGCCTTAAGGAAAAAGTATGACGAAGATGACTAGCCATAATAGATGATTTTTTATGGTTATCAGCATAACAAAACTCTTACTATGAGATTTTGGGCAACGGGACACCTATGAGGCAAATATTACTGAAAAAACATTCTTAACGCCACATAAATCCCTTCTTTAAATATTCTTAAACTTATTAAGATGAATATATATATATATACACTTTTCTGTAAGCCATTTGACATTTAAGATAGATAAAATTTAATCGCTGATTTATTTGGATGAACTTTGAATAATAATAATATACGACGTATCAAATCGTCACCGAAATCAATGCTGGTGAAACACGTGACTTCAGCTAATCTCTGCTGAACTGTTTCTTTCATTGTTATACTAGTAGTCGAATTCTAACCTAATTAACATATTTGATATTCTGATCTATCCACTATTGAGAAATCTTTAGAACTGAGCTCACCATTTTTGCACACTTAGCTAAATTTACCTTGAAAAACCGCACAGTTCCTGTTTGCTAGAATACTATCAAATGATTAGGATGGACTGACAAACTAAAAATGGATTGAATGGTTTGGAGAAACGTGTAAATTACACTATTCATGTTGTTACTTTTGCCAACCATAGTTTCCTGCTAATGTTTATGAAAGCGCATCATATTTCATTCTCATAGCCTTAAAACAACCAAGTTTTACTGATTCCATCATGCATAATGCAAATTTAGTTGAAAACTATTTCAGTTTCTTTCATTACAATTAAACATTGACCTATATATAAAAGGGGGATATGCAATGTTTAAAATAGGTCTATAGTATGTCTCAAATTAAAAATGCAAATCAGAATATGGTTCTCATAGACACAGTTGGTTGCATTACTAACGTGCATACAAATGAGTGGCTGGGATACTCGCCGACCATGCACATGGTCCGGGGTTCGATCCCCGGCCACAGACACTCCTTTACCTCGCCAAACCAGTAATAAAAAGTCGGTAAAGAGGAAAGGTTGGGTATGAGGCTAACAACCCCGTCCTGTAAAATTAAACACTGCAACAGAAACTTCAAACCTCTAGCTTGAGGCCCAATGTTCCAATGGGAACGTGAAGGAAAAAAAGTGACTTACATTCTGTACAACAGGAGAATTTCGAGGATATTTTATAGATAAGTTTTCTTCTGTGCGAACTTCCTGAATGAATGGAGAAATTTGATCAGGTGAAGTGACAATGAGTTGGTTTACCAGTGGTTCACTGTTTTGAAACTGTGATTGAAAATTTTCAGATTGTCTATTTTCGATTCTGTTGATTATCGAAGTTGGTATTGTAACTGTTGTCTTCCCAGCATCAAAAGATGAATAATCGAAGAAGTCTTCATCATTTCTTTGTTGATTAACAAATTCCCGCTTAGCATATGGAGTACTCATATACGTAAGATGATTACAGTTATTATCATTACTAATATGGATGTAGCCACTTAAATTATTCGACTGATAGCAGACAGATGGATTTAGTTGATTCACTAAAGAATAATCATTCAGTTGAGTGAGTGATTCTATCGTTTCATAAGAATTTTGATGTTCTGATAATGTCAAAGGAGTAGAGTGTTGTTGACGTTGTTGTACTGTTGAAAATTGACTAGAACTTGATGGAGATTCCAGTAGGATATCAATTTCTTGACTATCACTTCGATTATAATTTGAAGAATAAAAGTGTTTTTCAATGATCGATTCCAGAAATGATTGATTCATTGATTTCCTCTGATGATATGGATTATCTTCAATATCCATTTTATAAAACAGCAATAACAATAATAATATTCTGTAGGTGAACACTGCTGAGAATACTGGCACTATTTATATATCAGAATTTATTTCTTATTTTATCTTTCTGTTGTTTTTCTACCCATTCATCTCGTTTTCCCTCTCCCACCCCACCCCCCTGTCTCTTCTTTTCACCTTCTTTTTGTCTTTCATCAAATAGGAAAATGGATTTTATTTCTCCCTATATTTTATGCCAGGTGTAATCACCGCACTTAAATATGATTGGCTGGTTGATGTGTATTTTTGCTTCAACTTCCTTCTCCTTTTCACACTTCACTTCACTTCACATTTATGTTTATGCATTCAAACAAATAAACAAAATGCAATGGCAGTATTTATGACCGTATATCTATCTGATTGAAATTATCCTATAGAGGAAAAAGGGAAACGCGTTTTGCTGGAATGAATGCTGCATGCTTACACTTTTGCTGTGAATGCTGCTACTTTAAATGATAATGATGGTGATGATGATAAGAGTGAAAGTGAAGAGTATAAATTTTTTTGATTTCAAATGGCTGATAAACACTTCAGTGAGTCATTGTTGAAATTGCACCCCATTTCAACTGCTGTTATTATGAATAATGAGAAAATAACATTGAATTAATTCATAGGCATTCTGATTTCCCTATGGAGAGGGGAGGGGAGGCGAGTGGGTGGCTAAATGAATATTCACCTCCACAGGAGCAATACGCTGTCAATATTATTAATATTATTATTATTATTATTACCGACTGATGATGTAATCAAGATATGAAGCTTAACATGACACTCTTATCAACTTAGAACTATCAACTTTTTGTTTGAAAATGAATGTTAATCTGTCAGATGAGATAAATAGTTGTATAAAAATGTGAAGAGAGTGTGAAAATATTCTGTTAGGATTAATGAGTGGAATTCGATTTAAACACCCAGTAACTGAATTACTTCTGAATACTGAAATATTCCGATCTGGTCTGAAGGTAATAGGTTGGCATTATTGATTAATGCGGAAAGTTGAAGAAAAGATAAATTCTGACGATGGGTGTGGTGACATTTTTCTACTTAAGATGATAACATAGACTGAAGTGAAGACTTAATTCCTGAAGTGGAGTATAACGGCAGCTCCTGAAATGACTTATTACAGCAGTATTGACTTGGTTAAAAGGGAATAAAGTAATTATAACAAGATTGAAGGCTACTACTACTCCTCCTACTACTGTTTTATCTTTGCAATGACTCTTGGTAAATATCAGTTAGAAAACCACTGGAAAACCTGGGACAGCTGTTTCACCAGCCTACTTTGGAACTCTTCAGCAGTACGCACCCACCAGGGATCGAGCCTGGGATCTCCTGGTTACAAGGCGAGCTCGTAGACCATTTGAGCCACTGGGACTCAAACCAATGGTCCTGGAATTGTAACTTCTTCCATGCAGTCAAACAAAATCCCTACGAAACCAATACTTGAAAATTAATTTGATGCTCACTAGCGACTAGCCCTATTCTGGAAGTTAACCTGGGGTTCTAGTGGGAAATCGTGACCAGGAGGACACAGCAGGTTGAAGGCAAGACAGTAACTCATTGAAGAAGACATTAAGAAATGGTCGCTCTATGTCATGAATTGGCAGAAGTTAGAGTTCACGGACCATTGGATTAGCTGGTCCCAGTGGCTCAATGGTCTACGGGCTCGCCTTGTAACCAGGAGGTCCCGGGCTCGAACCCCGGCGGATGCGTACCATTGAAGAGTCCCAAATTAGGCTGACGAAACAACTATCCAGTACTCCCAGGTTTCCCTGTGGTTCTTTAACTGATGTCAGCTCATGATGAAATCCTTCATGCAATCAAACAAAATCCCTACAAAACCAATACTTGAAATATTAGTAGATAAGCTATGATCATCCAGAACAGTGACTGTTAAAGTTGGTCAGCACTAGACAAAGTAACAGAGACGTACTGGAGTACAGTTTCATTTAGGGAACTTGAATGTGTTCTTAGTGAAATTTTATCTTTATTTGTTAGATTTCGGTGAAAAGACAGAACAGTTAGTGGTTTAAGATTTAATGACAATCGTCACTGATGATACACAATTCTTATCTGGTGAATAGTATTCCGTGGGATTCACCCTCCTTCGACAGTGTTTGGTTGTAGTTTCAAATGTCGGATGAAAATTATTGTTAGGGTTAACAAAACGTGATATTTGTATCCTGTATATCTTAGTCAGTAAGGCAAATCATAACTCTTAGAGTTCAGTGCATATATAAAGAACAAGTTTAACCAATAAGAATGGAGGGTGGGTTTTGTCTGATTAACATCTTATATCTTGTTATTCATCGCGATTTTAAGTGGTTGTACACAACCAGCAGGAAGCCTTTGATCTAGGTTTCGTGCTTGTCGACACTTGTCAGCAAGGTGTATCTGCTATCTTTATGGAACTCATACCCTGTCTGGGATTCGAACCCGGATCACCAAGCGCTGCAATTAGAGATATTACCATGGAGCTATTCGGGCCTACATATTTCTACAGGAGATCAGTGTTTCTCAGTGAGTAGTCTTTTAAACAGTATCGATATTCGCTTTATTGATATAAGTATGCTTTAAGATTTCACATGCATCTAGATATTGGGAAAGAAAGAAACGACGGTTATTTTGCTTATTATTATTTATTATATCCTTTAATTCCTAAAGGAAAATAGGGCTTCAGCTGCGCATCTCCATTGCCTTCGTTTTTTTGCTAACGTTTTCACCCCGCTCCAAGTCTGCCCACATGCTTTCATCTCCTCTTCACATCACCTCTTCCAAGTCACCCCATCGTCACACTGAAGACCAACTCGCAGCTTCCCTTTCGGGTTCCACTCGAGAGATGGCTTGTCTAGTAATGTCACTTGATGGTTTCCTCAGCGTATGGGCAATCCATCTCCATTTCTTCCTACCTAGTTGTTTTACAATCGGTTCCTGGTTGGTTCGCTCCCAGAGATCCCTGTTGCTTAGTACTTCCATATACACAACATTTACGTTACTTTAGTAATATGAAAATTGACGTTTGTTTTCAATGTTAACATTTAAACAAACTGAAATCAACCCTGAACGGGAAGCGCATTTATAAGCTACTTCACCTAAACTTAGGAATCTTTAGTGTTGCTCAACCACAACCTTTTGAGAGATTGAAACAGTGACTTTTAAGTATCAAGGTGGACTTTACAACAGATGGTAAATCCAAAACCCACAGTCCCCAACCTCCAACCATACAATAAAATCAACAATTTTTTTTCCCTTACAAGTGAATTTATGGACCTTATCCAAAAGAGATTATTACAAGAACTTTGGAAAATGCATCTTGAAAGTAATGAATGAATCCACATAAAAGTACGAACTGGACATTTTACTTTACTTATACAGGGGAAAAATACAGGGGAATATAACTATCACATAAGATTTAGGTTAGTGAATAATTCTAGAATTCTAGAATAAGCATCATATTCCTTTACGCTACATTTACTAAACAGAAATAAATCAGTGAGAGTTATGATTGATGCTATCATCTGATATTTCCACAAATTGCAGTCATATATTGTAGAGAATTTAAACTTTAGTGCAGCATTTTCTTGTCTCTGCATGAACGTGATTATCACTGTTATCAACGTGTAAATTTTCCGCTTAACTAGGTCTTTCACTCTTCTGGTTCCCAATTTTTAATTCACATCTATTAAAAAGATAAGTTTGAACTGCTACAGTATTATAAAAGAAACCGTTTTTTGCATGATATATGTCACACAAATAATAATAATAATCATAATAATAATAGCACCTGCTGATTAATTGACATACTGGTGAGTGGAATTTAATTTCAAAGCAACTTTTATCAAATGATAAAAACAGCATTCTTTATTGTAGAAGTAATTTATTTGATGTGTGAAGCAGTACCACCTACTGATGACAGCATCACAGAGTCATACTAGCAGAGGCAGTAAAAATGGCAGTCAATTTAATTTAATAATTACAGCCTTAAGCAGCATAGAAATTAAATAACTTTCTGCTTTTTTTTTAAATAATCGAATAAATAGCACATTTTATTGACTCGGAAAATGATGCACATTGTATTATTATAATTACTGAGGTTACCTAAAGTTACTAGATGGGTCATCCTCATTCTACTTGAATTATTCCCACTGTTCATTAAAGTTGTTATATAATTTTTGTTCAGACAGTAACATCGCTGTGAGTTAGCCTACTGAAAAACAAGTCAAATAAGAGGTCATCAGTCACTTAACGGCATGAAGCTTGATGCCGTACAGAGTACTGAGTCAGCGTTGACCCCAAAGTAACTTGGAAACTACTGGAGTACTATGGCGTACCCCAAATATTCATCTACCTTATTCAACAGCTGTACGACAACTGCACATGTCAAGTCATCCACAACGGAAACCTCAGAGAGGCATTTGGAGTAAACACAGGAGTCAGACAAGGGTGTTTCTTATCACCAATGAATGATATTCCTAATTGTGGTGGACTGGATTATGCGTCAGACAGTGGGAAACGAGAAGAAAAGGATATCCTGGACAAACCGACGTGAAGAACCTAGAAGACCTGGATATCGCGCCTGGATGATTTATGTTTGATGTCACACAAAATTAAATACTTACAAGCGAAAACGCACCGACAAACTGGTCGAAGAAGCAGCCAGCCAAAACAGGACTCCAGGTGAACATAGGTGAATGTTCAAGACGGAGGTTATGAAAATAACCAACGACCACCACCAACGACAACAACAGCATCCACATCCAGCACCGATCACCATCAACTGGAGGGATTTGAAAGAGGTTACTTCATTCACTCACTTATCTACGGAGCATTGTCTCAACTACAGGCAGTTGGAATGGACGACGATGTTAAATCGAGCGAGAATCGAATCGGGAAGGCATGCGGGAAACACATTCGTCAACCTGAAACACCCAATCTGGAAATCTTCATCACTCAGCCAGAATGAACAACAAAATTCAGTCGGATTTTCAATACAAACAGCGTCAAGTCAGTCACTTCTTCTATACAGATCAGAAACTTGGCCGTTCGGGTCACAAAGAATATTTCTAACAGCCTGTTGCAGACGCTACCTTTATCAACCAACAACTGTCTTCACTGGATCTATACTGAATGAAGATGAGATGGCCGGGTCGGAATCACCAGAATCACCAACTATTGGAAACTGTGGGAACAGACAAACAAACAAAACAAGAACCAACCAATCGCCAACTAACAAATATGCAGGAGATGGAGTGGAGATGGATGGATGGATTGGACACTCGTGGCTGAGGAGGCCGCCACTGGGTGACATCGTGCGCGCGTCAGGCCATTGGTCGAGTGGAGCCAGGCCAAAAGAGAGGGAAGTGGCGAGTGGGTCGTCAGTGCAAGGGTGGGTGACACGGAGGAGATCGTATGAAGAGGGAGGAGTTGAGATAGTATGGAATAAGATGGATGGATGCAGGTGATAAGTACAGCAGAAGGAAGACATAAGCGATTGGAGACGTGCAGTTGAAGCCCTATGTTCCACTAGGAACCCAAGGGAACAATAAATAATAAATAAATAAATACAAGTAAAGAATTCCAAGCTCCTTGTTCTCAATGATTTTTTAACTGAAGTCAATTCTTAATAAAAAGGTATGTTGAAAAGTCGTCAAAGTCTTCCACGACATGATCGTGGTTAGTAGTAGACCATGTTTTACAATCTCCCTGATTGCATTTTTAATAATCTAGTTGCATCTGTAATAAATGATATTGATTTAGATCTTAAGGTAGTTCAGAAATATCCATACTTATTTCATTTAAAGAAAAGTGTGAACATACGATTCATTGTGATACTTCTACATATTTACTATCTGGATTATAAACTTGAACTGACTTAGTACCTCAAAAGTGGAGTGCTCATCACCCTACTGGATAGGCACAACAGAAGAACCTTATAACATTTTTTTATATTTAATGAAGATATTGGAACAGAAGAGATGAGAAGGTAAGCAGAAAGAAACGGAAAGAGAAATGGCGAATAAAAATGAAATATTCATCACTGAAGAACAGTAAACGAAAGATTTTGAGTCACACCGCCTAAAGCCTGAGATTAGTGACTACCATCTCAGAGAAAAATGCAACCAGATATCGCATACCTTCCTTAATGGAGGTTAGAGATTTTCAAGGCTGATATGGTACTACTTTTGACAAAGCTTGACAGTTTTCTGACTAAATTTTCTATGAATGGAATATTCCCAAACTGAGTCGTAAGAAAAAGACATGAACAGTGAAGAAAATTTTCTTTTCGACGATTCATTTTCATAAGCTGTGTAATCATAATTATATTTAACAAAGAATTCACAAGATACCGGTGAAATTTGTCCTCGAAATGTATTACAAAATGTAAGGTGTAATCTGGAAAGAGATGGCTAATTAGAAATTAGGGAAGGGGGTTGAAGTTGGGTTGACGCAATAAGTGTGAGAAGATGACTAATCAGTATGATTGTACAGAGTGGACGAAAAACTACTGCAAAGACGACAAATTGTTTTTATAAAATCTGTATGATAATGCAGCGTTATTAATAAACATTAACAGAGCGATAGTAAAATAAGGATAATGAGAATAATAATAATAATAATTGTAAACTTAAATAATAGAGTGAAGCAAAGTTATGGTGAGAACATTACTCTGGCCACGGTATGGCTAGTAAATACATTTAGTGCTTTTGAATCCAGAGTTCAGGTTTTAGGTCCCGAATGGCCAATGATTCAGCTATGTATAGATGGCGTATTCCAATTCCTTTCGTATGCTATTGAGGAACTCTATGTAGCACTGTGAAGCATTCATGCGGGGGTGTCCGATTTCCACAGTTGACGAGGTGTTTGAAAACAGAGCTGCTGGAGTTCTTTTTTCTGCTTTGGCTAACCAAGCTGGACAGTATTCCAGGATACTTTTTGGGACTTAACGTTGCATACGGCCAATACACTTTGCTTTACACGAACCAGTAAACTGATAAATACACACTGAGGTGGCCAAAAGCGATATCTTATCCTTAACGTTAGACTGGAATGATTGTCTGCTGGAGAGTGTGATGCGTAAGGTAACTGCTTGAAATGTCTTCTTCAGACATTTAGAAAATCGGTTTCTTTTTCGTTGTCCCCTTTGAATTTCAGATTCATGAAGAGAGTTTTCTTAGGAAAAGTTGTGATTTTTGGCGACGGAGGCATTTCCTTCCTGTTTTTGTCGAAGAATCTCAGTGGGTATTCGTTCTTCAGTAGAGTTTCACATAATGAATTTAATTCATTCTCTATCGTGTCATCCATATAGATTTTTCTAACCTTGAACATTCATGCATGACCAAGACATTGTTATCTTGTTGATCAATTTTTTATTGTTCACTCTTTTAAATTTTTAGGCACTAGTGATCGAAATAATAATAATGATATTAAAGAATGTTAGGAGTTTGTTCAATTTTAACTTCACCCCCGCAGAGGTACATTTAAAACTTACTTTCCACATTGATTGAGTTATTCTTCAAACACACGAGATCTATGATTGTTGCCAAGGTAAGATAAAATATAACATCATGGGAATAGTAATAGTGCTATTAATAATATTATTTGAAGCAAATTTTTATTGCCATTATGATTTAAGTCTCTATTGGTCTAAATCTCCTTAGGAATATCACAGACTTCAAAATATTCTACTGTTTCTTTAACATTTCTATATGATAGATTTAAAAGCAGTTATAAAATGGTCTGCTTCAAAGAAGTCTAATGTGAAATGATTCCTTCAACCACTGACTGAACTTGTCGACACTCGGTCACACACACACAGTGCCCATCTAAGTGGCAGTGTTTTGAAGACTATAGTGATAAATTTGAATCTCATTGAGAGAATAATAACTATATTTAATAAGTTTTGATAAGACCAGTATGTCTTTGCTTGATATTATTACAAAGTCATAAGATTACTATAAAATGGTCAAACACATGAGATAGAATTGCACTGATTTTTTTCATTTTTCCTTTACGTTCCTCAGTGGAACACAGGGCGTCAAGCTAGAGCTTTGAAGTTTCGTTAGCAGTGGTGTTTATTTTTTTTTACGAGATAGGGTTGCTACCCTCATGCCCAACCTTCCCTCTTTACCAGTCTTATTAGTGGCTTAACGAGGTAAAGAAGTACGTGGGCGGGAGGTGGAACTGTGAAGCACTTGCGTGGCTGGCTAGCATTCTCCTGCTGTGCAATTGACGCATACGACTTCACTGATTAGATTATCCGAAATAGACGTTTTGCTTTCAGTATTTTATGACGACATTTAATTTATTTGGAGAAGTATCCTTTAAAGTCAATAATCAAGATCAGATGGCCGGCCAGAAAAGATTAGCAATAGGAATCTCTGGGAGTGAACCAACCAGGAACCGGTTGTGCAGCAAATAAGCAGGAAGAAATCGAGGTGGATTGGCCATACTCTGAGGAAACCATCAGGTGAGTGACATCACACGCCAGGCCATTGTTCGAATGGAACCCGAATGGGAAGAGGTGAGTTAATAGGTCGTCAGTACAAGGGTGACATGGGGGAGGTCATTTGAAGAGGAGATGAATGCATGTGGACAGACGTGTGAAGCCAGGTGAAAAGGTTGATGGAGAACCCAACGCAATGGAGACGTTCGGCTGAAGCCCTATGTTCCTATAGGAACTTAAGGAAATAATAATATCCTTTAAAGTATTGTTTGACACACTTTTACCTGAGTGAAAAAATGAAACCGAGTCAGTTCATTGAATACACTACGGGACTCTGGTCATAACAAGACTTAAAAAAGAAGTATTTCACAAGTATTGGTAATTCTTTCTACCATTCCATTGTTTTATTGCATTCTATCATAAATAAAATACAAATACATACTTTTTTTTATGAGATCTTGTAATGAATCCATGTTTTGTACGTGTAAATTATTGTTATTCTTACATCAATGAGTCATTAATCATTGTTAAATCCTATCAGTATAATTCAAATAGTAATAATCACGGACACTTTATCTGTGAAAATTTCAATCTATGTTTAAATTAATTCATTGTACATAGGTGGCAATTTTGACTTTCACATTCCCTAAAATTACAAGTATACACATTGACATGTAGAATGCGTGCATTATTGTATGTTCACGTACATCGAATAACCCTAATGTAGATAAGACAGAAGAGATAAATTTGTGAAGCCATTGTGAATAACAAGAAAATAGGCAAGATAATAATAATTATTACCATTGTTATTGTTTCAATAAACAATATCGCTGAAGCATGTTCTCTCACTTTCCCACTAGAACAAAATGGCGATGATGTATGTATAATAAGATGGTAAATTATAACATGTATGTATAGATTATCCTTTTTCTTTGCTTTACTTAATAAACTTATCAGAATAAATATCCTTGTAGTAATAAAAATTAACGTGTGTGACTGTGTGTGTGTATGTGTGTGTGAAGTTATCTTCTTTATTACGTCTAGTCCACTTGTTCATGTAAAATATCTTTCCACCTTACGCTTCCATGCATCGTAGATAATTCCTAACTGTGCTTTAATGCAGCCGTTTTTGGATAGATCGCACAACACACACACACACACACATATTCACACACGCACACAAAAGTTAGCACGCGGGTGAACACATTCAACACTGTGTTATGGGAAGTGTGAAAATCTTCACCTCTGTTATCATAAATGTTCAATCTTTTAAAATGATCTAGAGCTCTGTGTCCTATGCATTATTACAATGTATAAAGAAAGAGTAAAATGTAGGCGAGGAATGCATTAACACTGACGCGTTATTTTGTGGTTGTTATTTTTAAAAAATTGACATTTTAACATTGGAATAATGAATTTTGATATTTTTTCTTTTTACATGCATGCATGGTAAACTGTAATATTGTGGTATGTTACTATTTTTTATATATTTTACTTCAGTACACTGCTGTATATCAAAGTATGGTGGTATTGTTGTTTTCACGAAGGGAGATGTCGAAGTGAGACAGGGAATAAGATGAAGCAGGATCGTGGATACCTTTCTATGCATAGGATCGTTTCATACTCACTAGTTGTCGCTTTCTACTTTCTTTTCTAGGTACGTTAACACCTATGTTCCTCATTTATCTTCCTTAATATCACCATTACACAAATCAACTAATCTTCGGTGATGTTATTGATAGTGGAGAGTATTTTTATTTGTACGACAGAGAATTGTGATACTATTTTTTCAAAAAGCTTTAAAGAAAGCACAGAGAAAGACAGAGAGGGTGAAAAAGAAATAACTTAGATAGCACCTTTCATTGATTTAAACAATTCGTTTGATAGATAGCTAGATGGATAATAAATAGAAGTGTTAAAATATGAAAAAGGTGTAAATGTGCTTGCTGTTTGTGTGTGTGAAAGAGAGTGTGTGTGTGTGTGTCTGAGGCTTTGCATATATATTCCTAGACATTTATGCGTATAATGACGAGTTCAGAGGGGACTATAATATGTGTGTGTGTGTAGACTAGTAGCGCTGAAAAACAAATGTAGATTTTTCGTTCCTTTTTTTTTGCAGACGGACTTATAGAGAGTAAAAGTGTGTTAAGAATTGTCGCGTGTAAAAAAATATGCTTTTTTTCCCATTTTCTGTCAGTTAACAATCTACAAATTGTGTTTTGTAGACATTAATATCCCCTTTTTGTTCATAAAGGAGGTATATTCTATAATACTAATACAACAGTAATAATGATAATAATAAAAGGATCATTATCGACAGTGGAAGTAATATTAATGTTATTTTAAAAAAAATCCATCATGTGTACAGAATAAGAGTAAGCTACCAGAACTGTTGGTAGTAGTTGTATTCTCCGCATCTCTTACTACCCAAAAAAATAACAACACTGACAAGGAAAATGATCCAGGTGCACTTGTCTTTTTTTGTAAAACCTACCATATATCCACTCATCTTAGAACAAGTGGGTATGTAGATGACTGCAGACGGACGGGGGGGGGCGGGTTGTAAAAATGAACATTTTACTGGTGCTAAATCTCATAAAAAACATCAATAATAATAATAATAATGGTAGTAAAAAGATAATAATGAAAACATTAGTACCAGTAGTGTTAATAAAGAAAACTTTGCCACAAACGAAAAAAGTAAAACATTAAGAAAGTGAAACATTTCAAATTGGTACTTTAAATTTTACTTAAAAATATAGTGCATATGTACCCGTCTACCTAAGTGTCAAATTAATTATATTCAAAAATATGAGTACATGGGAGCTGGGGGGTGGGGAACACTTTATGAACTTTTTCATCTACTGAATTTTAGCATGAGATTTCACGTGCAAGTAAAATGTAAATCTTAAAAAACAACACTGAAGAAGAATGACAGCGGTTTTTATGAAGTTTCAGTGTAGAACCCAGACTTATTATTTCGTTCTAGTTCAGACTCATCAGATGAACAACCCACAACCTAATAGTTGATTCACATCCTCCAAGTGAAAAACGAATGAACATGATAATTTTTAGTGACTTAGTGAGTGAATTCAGTTTTGTAATCGTAAGAAAATATTTGCTTACTACCAGTCTCAATGAAAAATCACAGCATAAATACAAATAAATATACACTGAAATGACTTTCATTTAGGTAATTTCTGTTTATAGACTTGAAATGAACCAAGATAAAATTCAAAATGACCAATATGAGTTCACTATATTCCGTAAATTTCGTTCAACTGTGTACAATCCTTAAAACCTATTGCATTAGTTTATTAAACAATTTTAAGACACTTTAGTTCAGTTAATTGAAATAAACTGATCTGTAAGAAAGAGTAAACTACTGTCACAGTGAAGTCAGAAATTATTTAAATCAGGAGAAAAGTATTAAATTGCGTGCGATATGATTAAAAGTGGCAGCCTGCTTAAAACTTGCGCTACTGAAAATTCCCATTTGTCTGTTGCATATATTTTCTCCCGTTTGGCTTGTTTTAATCAATTGAGAGATGACCTCTACAGCTTCTAATTCGCAAGTTCCTACTAAACTTGAAGAAATGCTTAATTGTCGGTGATAACGTGTTCCAAAACATGACATAACTGTTCTTCAATTAAGGTCTTTAGTCTCAAATTGTACTCCTGAGCATCCTACAATTAGCTATCAACTAGATATCGTGGATTTCTTGAAGGAGACAAAGCAGATTTATCATAATGGAGCTCCGGTGGATGTGTACTGATGGAGAGTCCCAGACTAGGGCGAAACATCTGCCCAGTACACCCTGATGGTTTTCCAATGATTCTCTAACCAATGTCAGCTAATGATGAAATCCTGTAACCATAATGCAATAGTTTGTGCTTCAGCTCAGAGACCATTGTGTCACAGAATTCACTACCAGTTAATATTTGGCTTTTGTTTTCAGAACCTAGAAGACCTGGATTTCGCGGATGACTTATGTTTGATGTCACACACAATCGAAGACTTACAAGCGAAAACCGACAAACTGGTCGAAGAAGCAGCAAAGACAGGACTCCAGGTAAACATAGACAAGACGGAGGTTATGAAAATAACCAACCAACAACAACAGCAGCATCAGCAACATCCAACGACAATCACCATCAACGGGAGGGATTTGAAAGAGGTTGCTTCATTCACTTATCTAGGGAGCATTGTCTCAACTACAGGAAGTCGGAACGGACGAGGATGTCAAATCGAGCGAGAATCGGGAAGGCGAGAAACACATTCATCAGCCTGAAATCAATCTGGAAATCTTCGTCACTCAGCATCACCAACAAAATTCGGATTTTCAATACAAACGTCAAGTCAGTCAGTTCTTCTATACGGATCAGAAACTTGGCCGTTCGGGTCACAAAGTATATTTCCAAAAGGCTGCAGACCTTTATTAACAACTGTCTTCGCTCTATACTGAAGATCAGATGGCCGGAAAGAATCACCAACAAGGAATTATGGGAACTAACAAAGCAAGAACCAATCGCCAACCAACAAATATGCAGGAGAAAGTGGAGATGGATCGGACACTCGCTGAGGAGACCGCTGGGTGACATCGTGCGCCAAGCCCTCGAGTGGAACCTGAAAGGGAAGCGGCGTGTGGGACGTCAGTGCAAGGGTGACATGGAGGAGATCGTGTGAAGAGGAGTTGAAAGAATATGGATTAACATGGATGCAGGCGAAAAGTACAGCAGAAGACAGAAGAAAAAGGAGACGTGCAGTATAAGTCCTATGTTCCACTAGGAACCCAAGGGAGCAATAATAATAATAATATTTGGCTTGAAAATATTGTACGAAAGGAAAATATCATGCAATAAACTCCTTTGAAAATTCTGTACATTTTATAAATACTGTTCAGAATAAAGATGTTATTATTATTATTATAGGCATAATTGGGAAAAAGTTCTTGTAGCGTAGAAAGTGTTCGATTAACAACTGTAGAATATAGATGAAATTGACTTCCTAAGTAAGCCAATGAGTTACAAAGACACTAGTAAGATACAGTCAAAAGATCAAGAAAAAAGTTTAGTGTAATTTAAAATTAGAATGAAAAACTTGTTATTCTTTACGAATCAGTGACATGTCATAAACAAGGATAGAACAGGTATTTAACTCTCCTCGATGCAGAATATCCAACTAAATGTTTGGGTTAGTAATGAAGTCAACCACATACACAGGAAATATTAATGTATTATTTGAAATAATTTAATGTGAAGAATCTTAAAGCCGGAATAAGTCTCCCATAAACATCGGATACATGATTATTTACAGTTATTTGATTGACTAAAGAGAAATGATGAAGTCATGCCTAAACGAGAGATGATTCATGCAGAGAAGTTTATTTTGTAAAATGTTATGCAGGTAGTCGTAATGATATTTAGATGTACATACATATACACCTAAGGATATGTGTGAAATAATATTTTGATCCATCTGTTAAAGTTCCCTTGATTGATGAGAACTATACAGCCTTCATTTTCCACTGCAATATTCATATTCATTGTATAGTGTAGAATACATTGCTTATCGTAAACTCACAGAACTTCCATTAAAGGTTCGACATACAAATGCAAATATTCGAATTCCTTTTAAAAGACTTTATTTAGTAATTTAGTTATTCTGTTTTTATGTTATTATTTGAATGATACAAGTAATGTTTTGTTCTACTTTCAGCAAGACAACTGAGATTACTGTCCACTAAGGTGTTTCAGTGTCCTTCTACAGGCTGTCATTATTAAGGGCACGTTTTACTACATAGTAATATATTGTGCTTAAATAGTCAAAGGTTTTCATTTTTGTCAAGGTTTTAATTTAGAAGACTAGTTTTAAATTCAGACAGGTTAACGCTAAAGTTGGAATAAAAGCTATACAAGTGGCTGATATAAGCTGTAAGCCCAATGGTTGAAATTTCTAAAACAATCGAATTCTTCATAGATTTATTCCCTTTTATGAATTTGAATAAAGCAAAAACAAATCTTTGTGCAGAATAATATGAAACCATGATTTATTTTGATGGATCCTCTTCAACCGCTTACAAACTAAAAGTTGATTGTGTAATTAGTTGTACACAGAATTTTGTCATACTTGCAAGAATCAACATGATTTTTGTTCACAGAGACAACCGTTAATAAACAGTGTTCAAGAGTTCCACTTGTATAACTTCTGAAGGAGGTCAAATACAAGCATGCAAAAATTAATGGTTGGATACTTTGAAAATTGAGTTGCACAGTCAAGAAAAGAAGAGAGAAGTTGGTGATGAGTTTAACTGCAGATGCAGAAACAAAAAGAACTGATTTACACTAAGACAAAAGCAAGAGAATATGCAATCAATTGAGACAAAGACAATAGACGTTGAGTCACCAAGGTAAAGAAAGACTAATAAAAGAATTTTTCTGAACACAAAAGTCAGCTTTTAAAGGTTTCATACATTTATTCCCCTTAATGAATTTGAACAAAGCAAGAACTACAGTTTTAGCAGAATAAAATGGTACCATCTTTTATTTCGTTGACTTCTCGTCAGCTGCTTACATGGCAAAGACATTATTAAATATATCTACAACAACAATTTTAACATACTTGCACAGAGTTCATTTTAAACAAAATCAATCGATCAATATACGCTTACACTAATAATATATATATATATATATATATATATATATATATAATATTAAACACTATTCCGAACAATAATAATCATACACAGTAGAAACTTTTAGCATTTCACATTCGGAGGAAAGAGAGGTGAAATTATCCAGTTACCAGGGCAAAGAAAGACTGATAACCGCTTCTTTCTGGACGCATAAATCAGATTTCAGGCGCTTGATGGAAATGGCTTCAGCAAACTTAAGGAGAATTGAGCTATTTTGCTTATTGATAATTTTGAACGACTTTTCGACGTCCAACTCATGACCCGTGTTGAGGAGATGCCTGGTTATGGAACTGTTTAAAGCATTTGTTCCCTTTAGACGTAAGCTTTTTGGTACATGTTCAGAAAATCGTAGATATGCCCTTCTTTCTGTCCTTCCAATGTAACTGCTCCCGCAGATACATGTAAATTTGTATACACAGTTGGGCGTAACATAGCGATTGCTTCTGCAAATTTGAGAAGAGTTGAGTCGTACTGTCTATCAATAATCTTGAAGGATTTCATGCTGTCCACCTCATAGCCCGTATCAACAAGATGTCTGGAAACAACAATGTTGAAAGCATTTGTCCCCTTTAGAGATAACCTTTTTGGTACATGTTCAGAGAATCTGAGATATGCTCTTCTTTATGTTCTCCCAGTGCAACATAAATTTGTATATATAATTAGAGTCAACACGGGAAGGTTATCTATCAACCTTTGATTGTACAAAAGAGTTTCCTATTCGATAAACGTGAAATAATTTGGCTGCAGGATAAGTTCGGATGAGAGAAGTTTTTAGTCTTCTGTTAATTATTCCTGCAATATCAATATCACCTTTAAAATCCAGTTGGACCAAGGTAGGTTTCTTATTCATTGTGGTTTGCATGTTTGTATTTTGATCCCCTTCATAAGTTATATATTTAAGCAAGGAAAGAACAAACACTGGAGCAGAATAACATGGATCCATTTTAATTCGTTGGTCCTCATCAGCTGCAACCTATTATCTTTAGTAAATAAAAGTCAGCATAAAATTTAGCATACTTTTGTCACAGAAGTGAAACTCGTGAACACTGTTATTAATAATTGTTTCTATGAAGAAGAATCATGTTGATTCTTGCAAGTATGAAAAAATCCTGTGTACAATTACACAATCAAATTTTAGGTTGTAAGCAGTTGAAGAGGATTCACCAAAATGAATGATGGTTTCATATTATTCTGCACAAACTTTGTTTTTGCTTTTTTAGGCACTCAAATTCGTCCTCTAACTTTGCTTGCAACTCTATTACATGCTATTCAAGTGGTAAATTATTTAGATAGATCTCATCGGTTAAGATCGAGTGGTTAATACAAGACTATTTAAAGTTATTCCATTAATAATAAAAATAATAATAATGTACGTTGGTGGCATGGAGGTTAGCACGCTCGCCGACCATGTACATGGTTCGGGGTTCGGTCCTCGGCCGACGCACTCCTTTAGCTCACTAAGCCAGTGATAAAGCTGGTAAGAGAGAAGGTTAAGCATGAGGCTAGCAACCCCATTCTGTAAAAACAAACACTGCTACAGAAACTTCAAGCCACTAGCCTGAAGCCCTATGTTCCACTGGGAAAGTGAAATAAAAAAAATAATAATAGCCAATTTCAAATCAGCTCACTGACTAATTCATTGCGCCAATGATCAAAGGATGGAAACCGCTGGATGACAAATATCTTAGAATATTCTAGCTAGCTAATATCTTCATTGGTATTCATTATATTTGCAATCTTCTAAATTAATCCGGTTTTTATTTGAGAAGGATGAAGGACGGGACATATTCAAGTTCTGCTGAAAGCTACCACCAACACAGTGACAAAGAGTAAGTTATGACAATATCGAAGAAATCATATTAATCGCACCAACGCATCTGGATGAAGAGCCTTAGGTATGAGATAGTGCACTTCTTATCTGACATCACTAACCACGTTAAACCTACTTTATCTTCTGGTTAGAATAAGTGGATCTATGAACTGCTTGGTAATATATCTCATTACCTTTAACATTTACTCACTGTTATGTTAATTGTGTTCATAATAAGACTCTACATAACAAATATGAGACAACATAGGACATCCCAGTGCATTTTGGATAAAATAAACCAATTGGTTTAAAGACGTTATAATCAACTCTTATAAAACAAGATGATCATTGACAAACCTAAATAAATATTCGGGCAAATACATGATTACCCGGCTATTTTTAGGACGTCATTTCCGAATTTTTGAATATCCTATGAAAAGGGTCTAAAATAATAGATACTATTAGGCAAACTATTCTGAAGAATTTAAAGCGATATCATTTAATTGATTGACGTCAACCATATTGTCAGAGAATTTGTTTGACAAATAAAGCAGATTCACAAAAGGTGAAATCACCTATCACATAATAATAATGATGATGTTCATAGTGTAAATGTCAAACGGTGTGCTTCATATGACACTTCAAATAAAAAGGTGTGAAGCAAAGGAACAAACAATGAATTCATAGATATCAACACACTGTGATCTCAATACTCTGGCTACGATCAGTGGTGTCTCTTTTAAAAAACTATTCATCGTTGAAGATTTTACTTACTAATCAATTATTTGTTGTTAAGCCAATTTTGAAGATTTATCTTATTATTCCTGTGGTTCGTTTTTATCCCAGAAATTATATTTTTTTTACAATAACTACACTAACCGTCATGGATTATTTTGACATGAAGTATGAAATATGAAGAGAGTGGAGTTGCAGAAAGTAGTTGGTAAGTACTTAGACTGAGGTTTACGTGTAACTGTGTTGGTGACAGTCAGCATGTTTGGTTATAAAACGGTTTTTTGACAAGGAATTCGAGATGTAACTCCTGCTTCCGAATGGTTTAGACTGCCTACACCAGTTTTTAAGCATAGTCAGTCATAAGTTAATCAACAAAGACTGCGAATAATCGCAAACTACATTTTATAGTCAATTTTTATACACCATATTTGGCTCCACTCGACCACTGGCCTGACGCGCGCACGATGTCACCCAGTGGCGGTCTCCTCAGCCACGAGTGTCCAATCCATCCATCTCCACTCCATCTCCTGCATATTTGTTAATTGGCGATTGGTTCTTGATTTGTTTGTTTGTTCCCATAGTTTCTTGTTGGTGATTCTGGTGATTCCGACCCGGTCATTTGATCTTCAGTATAGAGCTAGCGAAGACAGTTATTGGTTGATAAAGATCTGCAACAGGCTGTTGGAAATATTCTTTGTGACCCACCCGTCAAGTTTCTGTCTGATCCGTATAGAAGAACTGACAGACTTGAAGTTTATATTGAAGATCCGAATTTTGTTGGCGCCTAGATTACTAGCTCGCTAGTTTTCTAGCTGGTCGCAAGCCGGATAAAGAGGGAGGGTTGGGGCGGGGTGCTAGCAGCTCCACCCCCAAAACTTAACCAAATCACTACAGAAACTTCAACGTACAAATATATTAAAAATTCTAAAATGTATACAACATTGGCAAATATTAATATATGATTATACTTTTTTTAAAGTTGTAAGATTACAGCATTAGATATTTGAAGTTAGTCAACACCTTGCACTTTGCCTAGATTTTATACTTGTTCACATCCACTTGCAGTATTTATATTCCATCTTGAGGTTTTTTTCTGATCTCGTGAAGATTCAAGCTTGAAACATGCATGGTTGAGTTCAGAAGTATCAACATAAATCGATTGACTTGAAAAATAACTCCTGTAGGATTCTGTAATGCTCAATGATTGGTCTTAGTATGATAATCAATTTATTTGTTCAGTGTTAACTGCTGATCTGTGAAGACCAAGAAGTTCCAATCTGGAACTCTTGGGAGTTTACACTGATAACTCTAATTTGGATGAGAAATAACTGTATCAGGTTACTTATTAAGTATCTAACCGTCGAGTTTCTATTATTCAGTGGTTTATATTAAACTATTTCGGGGAACAAAAGTAGTTTTTGTTAGTGTATACATACTGTTTCAAGTTTGTTTGATCAAGCATTAATATCAGTTTGAAAACCATTGGGAACCAAGAGGTACTGGATAATCGTTTCGCTCCAGTTTGTGCCTCTTCAGTGGTACGCGCCAATGACCCCACGTAGGATGGAGCCCAGTACCCTCAGGATCGTTGAACAGTTAGCCACTGTGATGGAACCCTATGATTTCTAACTCCTGACACTCCACGGCTTATTGTCATTATGAACTGTATAATGCGATTCCAAATTCTGTATGTAGTGTAAATTAATAGTTCTGATACTTCTTTTAAAGTCAGCTTTAGAATTATTCATTTCTTCAATAAATCTTCAAAAGCTTGTTGCATTCAGCATGCGTTTGTAAAACTTTCTGTCAGCTGATATCCAGTTTACGTGTCCCACCCAGGGTGATGAGTAAAATCGACGTAATAAGTATTTATAGTGGTCAGAAGGCCAATCAGAATAAAATAGTAATGCTTTCTGTTTTATTATTAGATGTTTGGTGTCAACTCAGGAGAAATATAACACTTAACTATTGTGATTTTTTTTATTACAGCTTGATTCCACACCGTATTTTTGGTACAAGTATGGAATTTTCAGCATGTCATATTGGTAGCCCAAATTTTGTAGGTCGACCATAGATATCAGGTGTGCGTGGGCAGGGGATCGAACCTAGGACCATGTCCATGGTCGGCGACAGTCCTAACCACTGTGCCACCGACGCACTATGTATTGTTTGTATCTTTCTTTAGCAACGAAATATATCCATTCAGTCAGTTAGCTTACTTAAGCATGGCTAACCACACTGGGAATTTCTTGACAAACAATCATTTATATTTTAGTGGTATTAACTATGAATTTTAGCCATTTGTGTGTAAAAAACTATCGTTCCCTTCAAGTGTCTGTGTTGCAATGATTGACTCTAAGATAATTAATTCGCGTATACACTGACGTTAACAAGAGGGTCATTGGAAAACATGGAATGTCAAACAGTTGTTTCATCTTAACTGTCAGTTTCCAGATGAATTTCTCTGAGTTCCAACTGGCGATTTAACTGGCTATGGCAATAATTTCAGATATTAATGCACTCATTTACCCATAACATAGCACAGAAAGTGTAATACTTTATAAAATGGTAGAGTTTGAAAGTCATGGACTGTTGGGCCTTGATTTATCATAAGGTGTTGACATCAAAATCTGATGGTTATTTTCTCTACATGTTAGTAGACGTGATATACAATATTGTCTGTCTGTTTTCGACATAGAACTTTGCACAAATGTGCGGAAGTTCAAGTCGCCACATTCCGTGTAGCACGCGAAGCAAGAGAAGAAAGTACAAGAAAAGCATAATAGAAACAGTGAGCAGAGGTGTGAGACAAAGGAGGAGTAATAACGAAGAACAAAACAGTTTCATTAGAGATCATAAATCACAAGGAGTGGATGCATCTGCGCTAGCCACTGAGAACGATTTTGAGCCATGTCACCAATTGTTTCCAACCATAGATTTTTACTGTCCCGAGGACCCCAGCCTGGAAGTCTACACCTTCCTACGTGGCTTAGACCAACTGTTGTGGATTTCATTGACTGATGCCAAGATTTTGTTTGACCGCCGCTAGCTTTTTTCCAGCCTGACCCTATATCCGCTAACATTGCTCGTCGAGGGAGGCGATGGCTTGGCATACGTAACACATGTCCTAACCATCTCAGTCTTTGTAGCTTCACGACTTCGTCGATTGATTTCCCCTGTTTACCTAGAACTCTACGCCTAACCTCAATGTTGCTCACCTTACAATATTAGTGAGTTTCAGACTGACATCCATTCTTTTTTTTCTTATTCCTTTGTGTTCCCAGTGGAACCTGGGACTTGAGCTTTGAACTTTCAGTAATAATAATAATTTGCTTTATTCCAGAAACAGTACTAGTGGTACAGTGTGGAATCTTCAGCACTTATCTACAATATTGCATCTAATTTCATCGCACATTTAAAAGGAGTATTACAAAAAAAATAAATATGAAAAAAACAACAAAAAACACAAAAATAACAAAAAATGCGAAAAAAATACCAAGAAGTAGAAAGGAAATTAAACAACATGATAAATAATATCTCAGTATTGGGTAGTGGAAGCTACGATATGTTTATGCGTAGCGAACAGTAACAGCTATAATCATACAAAAAGTTAAGAAATGATATTAAGATGATCAAGATGATCAGTTAATTTGATTGAACAACACTAAACAACCATAAAATAAACATTTCAGGTTGTTGTTTATTTATTGTCAGGTCTAATGCGGTGTTTGTAGTGGTAGTGTGAGTAATCATGCATAATACAAAAATTTTAGGATGGTGATACCGGCGTTCACAAAGAAGATTGTCAGTTAATATTGCCGAACAAAAAGCAACCACAAAACTAATATTACCTGAAGGGTAATGACAGAACAATTTTGTAATATTCATAGTGATAATATAGTCGGGACTAGTAGATACACAAAAGAAGGAATAGAATAAAGTATAAAAATGTAAGCCAATGATAATAATTTTAGGTAGCTAAGTATGTTTTAGAAGGTTGTTCACTATAGAATACAAATAAGAGAGAATAAAGGAGAAATAAAAGGGCCAAAATTATATTATTTACAACAAAGCAAGTCATAGGTTTCGTGCTTAATACTGTCTCTGTCAACTAGAACACGGGCCAAATATGGTATCGTTGACTTCCTTTACCTGGTTGTACGAGCATATATTATTTTGTACTGATTTCTGGTTCTACCTGATGAGATACAAGGAGAGAGTTGGGAATAGAGGGGGTGTTGGGGGTCGGAGAGTATGCTTTTAGACCATTTTTCGCATATATTCAAATGCCTTTCTACTAATGTAGTGACGAGCTGACTGAGTCTTACACTACTAGTCCTACTAACATCCTGAGAAGGATGTTGAAGGTGGTTATTTTTGGTGGTGGTGTTTATTTTTACGGGATAGGGATCCTAGCTTCATTTCAACCTTCCCTCTTTACCAGTCTTATTACTGGCTTAGCGAGGTAAAGGGGTGCGCCGGCCAAAGATCGAACCCCAAACCACATGGTTGGTCCATCAATGTGAACCACCAACGCAAAATCCACTCAGTTCTGTCTTTTTTTCCCTAGTTAACCAGTCAGTGTAAATCACTGATTAAAACTATACTGAAACAATAAAGACTAGTTGAAGAAACTAAGGAACTCACTTTACTTACAATACAATAATATCTTAGGACATTTCATGATATAAAAGAACAGTCCATTAAATAAATTATTGTCTAGAATAATTATTATTCTTTCTTAATAGAAGAGAGGTGGATGGGAATAAATGATTAGGTGAAGTAGAGAGAGAGAGAGGAGGTGGAGGACTGATTAGGTAATATGCTCCCTCATTTCGCAATCATCATTTGACATGCACATTTAAGAAGAGAACAACCCTTATCTACAGTACTAAAGGAAATCACTTTGACAGATAATTTCATCCGCCTATATTCATATTTAAAAATGAACTAATATAACTGGAAGAAAAGTAATAATGCCATACATAATGCGAAGAGATCTAGTAATAAAGCTGACATAATTGACAGAATCTGGTGTCTGTGAAAATTGTTTATAGTTGAATTTTAAACGGTTATTGTGAATATAATATATGCATATTATTTGTTATTACTATGACATTAAGTGATTAAGGGAAGATATTATCGGTTTGTACGATTTTAGTAATCATACATTAAAACAGAACACTGACTAAATTGAATATCTGATATCATTCATTATCTCCGATGTAAATCATTTGCATTTTTATTAAAGAATATACACACACACAAAGATAAATAAAACATTTAACAATTTTGTTGGTGCTTTTAACCAACTGTTCAAACTTTCACATTCATATCATCTCTACTTGTAGTTGTGTAAAGTATATTATGATAACTAAGGGATTTCCACATTTTTAATGTTTTAATATTTCTGTCTATAATCAGATGGATATTTATTTCCTAATACTTCTATGATTATTATCTTAATATGCAAGCATGAAAGTTGAGTTATGTTGGTTTGTTAACCTGTATACATGTGAGTGTATGCACGCCTATGTATGTAATTCAAGAAACCAACACTTGTTGTCCCAGTTGAAGTAAAGGCGTACTTCAAGGTGTCGTAATATTTTATGATGATGATGATTATGATCAGATACTTATGATAGTAAACATATGGATGCTGTCGTGGCAACTCTAAAGAATAGCAGCCCAAACCGGAACTACCTAGCAAACGGACAAATGACCTTGACAAGGACAAATTCGACCAATCAGGAGGCTAAAACAACGGCGCATAATTGTAATAAGTCGTTTATATACAAGTAATGCAATGTTAAACAATAGCTACAAGGGACAACGTTCTCGTATATGTTGCAAGAAAACCTCCCAATTTTTCATAGGATTCTTGATACTCATGTTAAAACCAAGTCCTGTAGATAAACTCATCGAGATAACTGTATATTATTGCATTTCTTCATCCATTCACAGATTTGATACATCTTTTTAGAAGACTCCAGAAACTTTCAATGAAATTAGTGAGTTCCATCAAAAGGATTGAGAAAACCATTTGTATGGTTGACCACTTGATAGATATAGCCCAGATTCATTTCATCAACAAACAAACCCATCAATGCACTTATTGTATCTTTGCATTGGAATGACGCCTCCACATTGGCAGTTTTTCGACCTTCTTATCAGTCCGTTCTCCAACACAGTAATCAAAATAGATCTGGAGCGAATTTGCAACGGAAAAGGTGTACAGCACCCATAAGTAAGTCTGGAAAACACAGAGTCACCTGATTGGTTGCTCAAGGTCATTTATCCGTTCGCTAGATAGTTTCGGTTTGGGCTGCTATTCTTTAGAGTTGCCGCTGTCGTCTAGGTTTAAACATTCCATTGTGTTAGTCTTGTAACTAAGCCTAAAAACACAATATATACTTTTAAATAACTGTAATCCTAAGCTACAAATGTTTATCATTCCCCTCTTTTTTTCTCCAACACTCTTATGCTCAGATTATAGGGTCAGGGTAGGGTGATAAGTGTCGTGTTTTTCAGTCGTTAGTTCCGATGAGACTCCATTAGCTTGATTATTGATTAGGAAGACTTGATACTTCAGGTCGTATCTGAATAAAATCAATCACTATGAAATGAATTACATTATTTGGAAAAACAGCCATATTCTCGGAAACGTATCACCTAACAATAAGTGCTTTTTTCAGGACTATAAAATCAAGCTAATTCTAAAAATGTTACTGAAAGTCGTCGAAAGGCATACTTCGGGTAGTGTTAGGCCTTTTCTGTTTGTTTTTGCTATGATTGCTCCAAACTTAATAGCTTTCTGTTGGACATCAGCAAGTGGTCTAAGTCAAATGTTCTTATGTTAAATCCTTCCAAATGTCAGGCAGTTGACTTTACTTTCAAGCATCGACGTGACTTAGATGAACTAGTTAGTTCCCATGATGCCTGTAGCATAGATGGCACGGAAATCGAAACCAAGTCAAGCATTAAATACCTTGGATTAGTTCTTCCCTCTGACCTTTCATAGTCATCCCAAATCTTATCAATCTCTAAGAAAATGTTTCGTCTTACTTTCTACATTAAAAAGTTTAGACAATCAGGTATCAACCAACCTTTACTTCTGCAGTTTGTAAACTCCTGTACTTTACCTATTGTACTCTATTGCTCTCCATTAATCTTTCCTGGGCTTCTCAAAAAAGATTATATCATATTACGAAGGGTATTAAATGCTGTGAGTAGCGCTTGTGGTATGCCACTGCGTGAGCTCGTCAATAATATGGTCGACAGACACATAAATTCCTGTACAAAATGGGCAAAGGCTGTACTGTCAGACCCCCTGTACCCCCTTTATTCACGCCTATCCCCTTGCATCTCATCAGGTAGGACGAGAAGTCAATGTAAGAAATTATATGCTCGCACCACTAAGTACAAAATTTTACAATACCCTATTTAGCCCGTATTTTATGTGATGAAGACACTGATAGACGTGAAACATATAAGTTACTATGTAATTAGCAAAGTGAATCGACACTTTAATCGTTCATCTTTCTGTAATCTTATGGTATCACCCTTTCTATCGTTTAATTATAACTTTGCTATTTTATTTTAGTTGTTATTACTATTATTACTACAATTTTATACTTTATGCATATACTTCTCCGTATCGCATACTGTAATTTGCTACATAGCTGCTATAACAACGTTTTGTTATTATTATTATTATTGTGTAATGTTTATTTTTTGTTGTTGTCGTTTTTGAGTAAATTAGATGCAATATTGTACTGAATGCTGAAAATTCCTTGTTGTATCATTAGTATTGTTTTTGGAATAATCTTTAAATATTCCCATTTGTAATATTAGAATATTATATGTCTTGTTCTAACATTATTGGCATAAAGCAGAAATTAGGCCTTTTCTTTTTTGCTTTTGCTGTGATTAACAATTTAATGCATTTTTAGTTGTCTCTTATTCTCAGTTGTGTTTCGGGTGGGGGCCTAAAGGGTTAGCAAGCGTTACTTGAGATTGCCGTGGGAATCCAGATCAAATTATAACAACAACAACAACAACAACAATAATAATAATAGTTGTAATTACTCATTCATCGATAAGTACAGCATTTCACTTGTCCTGCGTGAGACGTCGTAAATTTACGTCACCCCTGTTTATTTCTTCTTTGACTGAAGAATACAACTCTGATCTTCAGGAATGGTGAAGAAAGAAAACACAATAATGTACGGGAATTTATTTCAGTATAAGACAGTGTTAGATTTTAGCTAAATATTTCACTTGATTTATCATTTAGAATCAAATATGAGACATTTCAATGGCAGTAAATGAAAAATGTATCACTCTGGATAACCAGTCAGTCTACTGTAAATCAAAATTAAACTTGTGACTTCATCAAGTTATCTTCACTTAAGAAAAACCCAAATTCTCTCCTAACTGACACTTGATAAAGTTGTCTGTTTTCATTTATTTGTTTATCTTTGTCTATAGTTATTTTTTAAAAATTTTTTGAAAGGCTGAAGTATATCTAAATTGACAAAGTACCACAGATTGAAATGACTTCTGAAAATTTTATTATTTTTAAAAATTTGTACCCTAGTGAAAGTTGGAAGAACCGACGGAATAGCATCTTTGATTAGTTAATTACAAGAAATGAAAGTTATGCGGTCATTTTACTCCCCCCCGTCCTGCTATTTGTGGACAGCTATTGTTTTTGTTTTCCCATTGAAGTGGACACTTTTCTTCTGAAATATTTTTCTGTTTTTACCACTCACTACACAAACAGAACGTAAACTGGGAAAGATACTTAAAAACTGTTTAGTGTCTCCTCTCCTCTCAGCTTATCCCATCAATTCTCCGAAAAAAAGCAATCATTAAAAGGCTGTCACAAATTTAGATCATATATGCACACTTATGCACCCATATGTTGATGTGTAATAGCTCACAATACACAAGATATTCAGCTTACTAGATAATTCAAAATTTCTTGTAGGACAATTATATTTTCAAAAAATAACCAAGGATTCTTGGCATATTTTATTTGATGAGATAATGGATTTCTTCTGAAATCATAATTTTCCTCATGAATGCTGCTTGTCGATGTCTTTGTATTACCTGCTAGATGGGAAGCAGCAATTATAACCGATTAGTGATTATTTTGTACACCTCACCAGTTGTGTTAACTCAACACATTTAAAATATGCTACCTGGATGTAAGATTGAAATACATCAGGGTATCAATGAAAATACATAACTGCAGATTGCTTTTTTATGAAAATTTTATCAAGAAGCTTTCGATGACACCATATTTTTTTAACACAATATAGTGGTGCTGTTTCCCAAATAATGGACTACACAGGTAATATTTTCTTAAAATTCCTTTACGTTCCCCAGTGGAACACAGGGCTCCAAGCTAGACGTTTGAAGTTTCGGTATCAGCGGTATTTATTTTTACGGGATAGGGTCGTTAGCCTCATGACCAACCTTCCCTCTTTACTAGTCTTATTGTTGGCTTAGTGAGGTAAAAGAGTACATCGGCGGGTATCGAATCTCAGGTCACATGCGCGGTTGGCGAGCAGTCTACCGCTGTGCCGCCAACGCACTACACAACACACACGTAATATTTATTATTATTATTGTCCCCTTGGGTTCCTAGTGGAACATAGGACTTTAAATGCACAGCTCCACTTGCTTCTGTCTTCTGCTGTACTTTTCATCTGCAGCCATCCATGTTAGTCAGTACTCTTTCAACTCCTCTTCACACGATCGCCTCCATATCACCCACCCTTGCACTGACGTTCCACTCGCCACTTCCCTCCCTTTCGGCCTGGCTCCACTCGACCAGTGGCCTGACGCGCGCAAAGTCACCCAGTGGCGGTCTCCTCAGCCACGAGTGTCCAATCCATCCATCTCCACTCCATCTCCTGCATATTTGTTAGTTGGCGATTGGTTGGTTCTTGTTTTGTTTGTTTGTTCCCATAATTTCTTGTTGGTGATTCTGGTGATTCCGACCCGGTCATTTGATCTTCAGTATAGAGCTAGCGAAGATAGTTGTTGGTTGATAAAGGTCTGCAACAGGCTGTTGGAAATATTCTTTGTGACCCACCCGTCAAGTTTCTGTCTGATCCGTATAGAAGAACTGACTGACTTGACGTTTGTATTGAAGATCCGACTGAATTTTGTTGTTGATGGTGGCTGAGTGACGGAGATTTCCAAATTGGTTGTTTCAGGTTGATGATGTTGATGTGTTTCTCGCTCGCCTTCCCGATTCGATTCTCGCTCGATTTAACATCGTCGTCCGTTCCGACTGTGTGTAGTTGAGACAATGCTCCGTAGATAAGTGAGTGAATGAAGTAACCTCTTTCAAATCCCTCCAGTTGATGGTGATTGGTGCTGGATGTGGATGCTGTTGTTGTTGTTGGTGGCGGTCGTTGGTTATTTTCATCACCTCCGTCTTGTCTATGTTTACCTGGAGTCCTGTTTCGGCTGGCTGTTTCTTCGACCAGTTTGTCGGTGTGTTTTTGCTTGTAGGTATTTAATTTTGTGTGACATCAAACATAAATCATCCAGGCGCGAAATCCAGGTATTCTAGGTTCTTCACGTCGGTTTGTCCAGGATATCCCTGTCTTCTCGTTTCCCACTCACTGTCTGGCGCATAATCCAGTCAGTCCACCACAATTAGGAATATCATTCATTGGTGATAATAAACACCCTTGTCTGACTCCTGTGTTTACTCCAAACGCCTCTCTGAGGTTTCCGTTGTGGATGACTTGACATGTGCCGTTGTCGTACAGCTGTTGAATAAGGTAGATGAATATTTGGGGTACGCCATAGTACTCGAGTAGTTTCCAAATTACTTCGCGGTCAACGCTGTCTGGTGAAGGCCTTCTCAATGTCTATAAAGTTGAGGCAGACACACGTAATATTAGTAATTTTAAATAAAATTCGATAATTGTTGAATATTTTATCCACTAAGCCCTATAGATTGTTCAATCAGTCCGTCTACCAACTGTTTATTTTTTTATTGCTTTGAAAATAGTATAATTTATCCTGCAAATATATAACCTATATATTTTTGTCTGGATAAACGGAAATAATGATTTGTAGACAGTGCAGTATTCTGCACAATGTAGTCTTCAAGAAAACAGAAGACTTAAAAACTGAATTGACAGATCTGTTCATTTAGTCAAGGAGGTTCAAAGTTGGTAGAAGCTGATAAGCATATATTCAACGTCACTCGTAAAAAGTGATTTTAAAAGCATAGTTAGACCTACTGTCACTAGCAGGAAAAGGACAACATTGAGGTCAGTAAGAACTTCTACTTTAAATAAAGTGAAAACCATTCCACACTTTGTAGCTATACATTAAGTTGTTAGGTTTATGAACTCGATGAAAACTCTATGATTTTAGATTAGCAAATGGTTCTTCTTACATCTCTATAGTCCGGTTAGACATTTTACGGTAAGAAATATTGATAAATCGCAGGTAATCGTACCTGGCTGCATGAAAGTATTTCTAAACTCTTGAAAGTCGGTTATCCAAAAATTCAGTGTTATTTTATACATGAAGATTTGGGAAAGTCGACGTGATTCGCAAACTGGTAACTGTGTTATTGGAAGACATTTGTATTAAAGTTTCAGTCTTCAGTATTTGCTGACAGCTAAAAGATTTTATTGAATAAATCTACAGCTTCAAGGAGATGTAATAAAATAATATTTACTGCTATCATTTTCATCTTTAAACAATGGGCTTCCAACCAGGATTTAAGGGAAGTTTCTTTACCACATATCACTCCTAATGCTTGTTTAACATAAATTGCAGTGATAAATTGATCAGTAATGCGTTGGTGGCGCAGTAGTTAGGACTCTCGCCGACCATGCACATGGTCCTAGGTTCGATCCGCTGCCGACGCACACCTGATATCCATGGAGAGCCCGCAAAATTTGGGCTACCAATATGACATGCTGAAAATTCCATACTTGTACCAAAAATACGGTGTGGAATCAAGCTGTAATCAAAAAATAATAATAATAAATAATTCTAGTTTTCTATTGTTGTCAATAACATGAACAAGAGTCAAAGTTAAGGAGTAGGTTAGACACTGGCATCTTGTATGAGAGGTTCGGTTAAAATAAACGCAAAATCTGTGGAAATTATTTCAGTAGCAATAAAACTGTTTATTTTTTTTAGTTATGTACTATTTGGAGCATTTGACTGTAAGAAGAAAGTATGAAAAACGCTTAGACATACAACAAAGAACAGAATTCACACATACTTCGATGTAAATCAACTTGTTTACAGTAACCTGGAGATTAATGAGGTATACGAAAAGGATGGAGCTTATAATGAATCTAGTTAAACTGCGATCAGTGTTTCAGTTAGACAGGATATTTATTTAACTGACATGTTTCCATTATCATTATCTAATATCTAAAAGTCTTCCAGCCATTGGTTCATTACTGCCTTGGATTTTCTTTGAAAAATTAATGGTGTTTAACGATGGCTGAAAATGTATTTTTCCCTTTAATGAGTACCATGTTTAGATGTACTTAGATTCCCGCTGATGAGCCAACCTGAACTTGAACGGAGTAATTATCGTCGTTAATAGGAAGGTATAATCACACTGGATACTTCTCAGTGTGGAACATCTATTCTTCTCCCATCCACTATTGTAGTTCACCTAGGTCTTTAAGTCACTTATGATTGATTTTGTGAGATTGTAGTGACTAGTTTCTAGCATTATCGGTACTTTAACCTCATTGAAACAGTCACTCAATATGTTCTCCTCTTACTTATTTGATATTATCAAGCTGACTAATTTCGAAAAGGCAGAATTTTATTTTTCTGAATTCTATTATAATCTATTTCAAAACCAATAACCAAATTGTTTTTTGGTTTTTTTTGGTTTTTTCATGTTTTTTCCATGAAATGTTTTCAAGTTATTTAAGTATGAAATAGGCCACTTACATCTAACACGTAAAACACGCATTACTTATCACAGTAAACAACAAAACAGAATCAGCGTAGAAATTTAACAGTATTTATCACATAAATTACTGTATATTTTATGTATATGAAATTGGTAATGTAAAGTTCATAACATGTTTCTAAAGGTCAACTGAAAAAATAAAGTTCACAACTACGCTTGCATACCTTGATTTATTTTTTGTAGTTTAAAAAAGATTCAGTGAATATACCTATAAGAAGATTGTTATCAGATGAACTGATGAGACTGTGGTTATTTGCGTATGATTAACGCAATTTTACCAAAATAATAATAATAATAATAATAAATCTTTTTAACACATCTATATATTGAAGCACATTTTATTTGATAATAGGAAACTAATTAATTATAATTTGAACGTATGAAGTGTATACCTTGATTAATCCTGTAATTAATCTGAGTTATTCTAAAATAGTTTAGGTCAATAACTCATGATGGATATTTGTTTTTATTCAATTGCAGGAAATGAGTCTTAGTACACTCTAAATATCGATCTTATGGCCTGGATTATTATTATTATTATTATTATCATTCAAAGCTGCAGAATTATTATTATTATTATGATTTCCTTGGGTTCCAAGTGGAACACAGGGATTCAACAACATATCTCCTTGTTTCTCCTATTTTCTGCTATCCTCTTCAACTGGGTGCGCGATTTTCCATAAAATTTCTCATCTCCTCCTTGAACGATCTCCATGTTACCCTCGATGTGACGACTCACTTGTCGCTTGTCACTGGGATTCCACTCCAACGATGGCCTGCATTGTACACGATGTCATTCGACTCCCTCCTTATTGGCGTATGCCATATTCATCTGCATTTCCTCCTAGATATTTTAACTGATTAAAATTTTCAAAAGAATGGATACTGAACAAAGAGTACTATTTTCGATAACTTCATCATCAGATTCTACAGTTGTATACACACAATAGTGAATGAATGAATTGGTGTTATGAACAACATTAATGTTGTTTAAATAACATAGAATCAATAATATCTAAAGATTACAGCTGAATAGCATCAACATAAAACAAGCTGAATATCAGAAAAGTTAGGAAAGATAATATTACAAATTCATGAATTTATATAGTCTCTACTGAAGACCGGGCAAGGCAGTAGTAGGGGCTGGACTTGCTTCTTTTGAACACAGAGTACTGGTTATTTGAGGTGAACTGCAATAGCCTCTGGTGTTTGGAGCAAACGGTGCTTGGATGATTTTGGCAATTTATTAGGCACCCGGTGGCCGGTTTGCCCCAGATGGTGCAATATCGAACAGTTAATGGTTTTCACTACACCTTTACTTAGCCATGGTAGGAGATGTTCTCAAGCGAGCACGAAAAATCAAGTTCCTAGAGCATTGGCCGATATAACTCGCTCCACCACAGGGTCAGATGAATTGGCAGATACAATTGGAAGTGGCCAGCTAGTCTAGGTACTTCATCTTTCAGTCGAGGAATCACCATCGGTCGTGTAGAGAATAATACATGTAGTTCGCCAGCATTAAAAGTTCTCTGAACCGATTTTCTTAATTTCTTCGTAATTATCTCACCTGGTATATCGCCCTTTAATTTTAGCCGTATATAAAGTGGCTTCTTGTTTACAGATAGTGAGCAGTCCTTTTCTGCCTTCTTTGTCATGTGTTTCTCGATAAATTTATCGGGATAACCATTTTCGATCAAAGTATCATATACAATGCTTAATTCATCTTCAATTACGTCTTCTGAGCATATAGCTCTAACTCTGTGGCTGAGGGTCTTCACTAAATTTCTTTTGTACTTGATAGGAACGAAGCTGTAAAAATGTGTATATTGTCCTGTCTAAGTACTTTTTCTATGCAAATTTCTTTTTATGCTACCATCTGCTTTTCTTGTAAGTAAGACATCCAGGAACGCAATTCTGTCTTGAGATTCCTCTTCGCATGTGAATTCCATAATCGAATGTGCTTCTTGAATTCAGTAATTATTGTACTCCTATCAGAACCATTATCACAAAGGATGAAGGTATCAACCATATATCGGCAATAAAATGAGAGCTTACTGATAAAGTTGTTCAAAGGTCCATTTTCTAGCTTACTTGGGAAGAAATCAGCCAGAATGAGACCCAGTAGGGAGCCCGTCGCCATCCCGTCCACTTGCCTGTAAAGCCTGCCGTCATATTTGAGGTTTACAGTCATGGTAGATCTTAATAACAATTCTTTTAGGATTTCAGTACGGATACCAATATTCATCCACTGGTTATTCAATTCTTCACATACGTAGTTAACCGTTTCTATGGGGTGTACATTTGTGAATAACGATGTTATGTCCATAGATATCATGGTTTTGTCCTTGATAGTAATATCTTTTATTTTGTCTACGAATTCAGATACATCTTTGACGCTAGATTTCACTATCTTCTCATGCAAAGGTTTGAGAATATTTACTAACCATCTAGCTAGAGCATGGTAGGGGAATCGGCTTTTGGTTGTCTCTTTGTTGCTAATTCTTTCTGGTTGGCCATTTTATCTTCAATATGGAGCCAGCGAAAGCAGCTGTTGATAAAAGTCTGCAACTCGTTGGAAATCCTTTTCGTGACATGCCAAGCTGAAGAATCCTTGAATTTAATCAACAGTATGAAATGCTCATCGGTGACTTGAAAATTACCATGAAATGTGTACTCATTCTAGTGGGAGGAAATCATTTACAGCTGTAGCACTAATTAATAGCATGAAGTGTCAGTTACCTTGTTTCAGTTGATTGAATGAGAAAGGTTTTGCTTAGAAAACAGTTATACTACACAAGCAAACATTGATTGTCTCTACTGCTGCTTAAATTTGACTATTTCTTTAAATTAAACAGAGTTTAAAAACACTTCTTATGGATGGTTTTTATTTAAAAATAAACAGAACTTTGAAAGTTTTTATGTTTGATCCATAGAATGTTACATTAACTATCAAATACAATTTCGATCCCAGAGTATCATGTCTATCTGCCTTGTGAATTTTATGTGCAGACTTGTTTTTTGATCGAATTGATATGCAGTCGATATGGTAAGAGTCAAGTTCTGATAAAACCAGTTCCTGTGAAACGTAATTCTACTTGTGCGAATAAATTATATTATTATTTCCTTTAATTCCTAGAGGAACATAGGGCTTCAGCCGCGAGTCTCTATTGCGTCCGGTTCTCTGCTAGAGTTTTTACCTGACTCCAAGTCTGTCCACACACTTTCATCTCCTCTTCACATAACCTCCTACAAGTCACCCTTGCACTGACGACCAACTCGCCGCTTCCCTTTCGGGTTCCACTCGAACAATGGCCTGGCGTGTGATGTCACTTGATGGTTTCCTCAGAGTATGGCCAATCCACTTCCATTTCTTCCTGCTTATTTGTTTCACAATCGGTTCCTGGTTGGTTAGTTCGGTCATTCCCAGAGATCCCTGTTGCTGATCATTTCTGGCCAGCCATCTGATCTTGAGCATTGAGCGAAGACAACTGTTAATGAAGGTCTGTAGTTTGTTTGAGGTGCTCTTTATGACGCGCAGTCCAAGTCTCTGATCCGTATAGTAGCACTGAAAATCTAAAATCTCATATCTGTGTACAAATAACGACATATTCAATAAATCAGGGAGACTATATTTGACGTGAATCTCTACATAAGCTTGCCATTCACATTTGCTGACCTTGACCTATCGATGATGCAGCCTTGGTGATGGTATAGTCAAAGGAAGCTAGAATAACTACCACAGGAAGTAAAACCCGTTTACCTTAAGGTTTTTGAATAAACAAATGGAGACATTTAAATCGTATGCTAAAGTGTTGAGTGATACTGGCTAGTTTCAGAGATAGTAATGTGGATTTTAAAAAATGATTTATGCATCAGGTCATTTTTGTTTAGATTCCACATGTTCTATACACAATCAGAGTTTATTGACATATTATGCAAAGGAGTAAGGATGCACCCTACACGCGCTATCAGTTCTCAAAGGAAATATAAAAATATTTCGGAAATATGAAGGCCTTAAACTCAGGGATATTTAATAAACAAGTACAATGAAGATAAGAGAAAAATCCTCTAAATTCCTAGAACTTCAATGGTGAATGCGTTTTTCAGCCTCAATTTTTAAGTGTACATAGACACTAAATAAAAGTCGCTGTTGGAAAGATGGATAGAGTACTCTTATTAAGCTATTGCAAAGTATATTTTACTTAATGAAAATCGCATTTTCAAAAGATTTTATTTTACAAAGTAGATTTAACAAAACTTAGCGTCCAGTTTCCATTGATGAGACTTTTTAAAATAGCCTTTATATTCAAACTGACTTCAGAAATAAATTCTGCCACATACTACTCTTTTTTTAGTATAGAACATTATACTACTTATTAGTAGCAGGAATTGATGCATTTATATCATTCTTATTTGCATTCATGCCTTTCACAAGTAGATTCCATTTATATTTACATACAGGTAGGATAGATCATTCTCTCTTTTATGGAATTACATTTCTGACTACAAATTTCTCCACTCAGCTCAGGTGGCCTGCTTAAAAAATTGGTCTATCAAAACCCTGTATTACTACATTACATATAATTCCTCTTGTTCACTTTGTTTTAATCGATTGAAATATCACCTCTAATGGTATTTCCTACTCTCACCTACTGATTCTCAGATTCCTGCTAAGCTTCAGAAAAATAATCGTTTATGGCAACGTATCCCAATACATGAGATAACTATTCCTGAGATTTTAAATGCGAATCGCCTCTATCATATAAATGAAACTAATGATCTACAGTCTTCAATTATTCAGTCCGATCTTGATTCTCGAAATGTACTCCTAAACTTCTTTAAATTGACTTTCAACTACATGTTGTACACCTCACAAAGAAGAAATACTATAATGGACTGGTTTGCGCTTCAGTTTAGACAGAGTTGTGTGGCGCGATACACTGTCACTTACTACTTTGTATCAAGAGATCCTGGACAAAGAGAAACCATTCCGCTAGTATTATCATCACATTTCATCAGCCCTAGACTGCATCTCCGTGTCCACCTTATACTAGTAGAGTCGTTACAATAGTTCCGTCTAACTTGTTCACAAGATACGTCTTTGTTTTGACACTGCCTTAATACTGGGATAAAAATTAAAAAAAATTAAAAATCAAAGATTTCTCTGAAAGTTAAAAAAAAAAATTAAATTAGCACTTTAGAGGAAAGACAAAGTGGACAGATTGGTGCTTGTTCATTTGAGTTTCTTAAGAGGAATACTTGTGTGAAACTTTAGATGACTACAGCTATCCGAAATTTTCAATGCACAATTTATTTATCTACTTGAATTTGTCACATAAAATGCACAGTATAGTTGTACTTCAATGTTCCAAATATTTATTGTATAACAGAATGCTATTACAGTTCATAAATAGATCCACTACAGTACCTTTGACAATTCAGTCTTTAGGCAGGATTCATTATGCATGTTTTCAATTTACCAACAAGCCTATGCGCTTATCAACCTTTAAAATCGAAAAGCTAACGAAATTTCAACTTCCTTTTAGATCATTTTGAGTTATGCAAACATGTGAGACGCCACTGCTGAAAATTATTATTATTATTGCTCCCTTGGGTTCCTAGTGGAACATAGGGCTTCAACTGCACGTCTCCATTTTCTTCTGTCTTCTGCTGTACTTTTCGCCTGCATCCATGTTAATCCATATTCTTTCAACTCCTCTTCACACGATCTCCTCCATGTCACCCTTGCACTGACGTCCCACTCACCGCTTCCCTTTCGGGTTCCACTCGAGGGCTTGACGCATGATGTCACCCAGCGGTCTCCTCAGCGAGTGTCCGATCCATCTCCACTTTCTCCTGCATATTTGTTGGGCGATTGGTTCTTGCTTTGTTTGTTCCCATAATTCCTTGTTGGTGATTCTTTCCGGTCATCTGATCTTCAGTAAAGAGCGAAGACAGTTGTTGGTTGATAAAGGTCTGCAACCTTTTGGAAATATTCTTTGTGACCCACCAAGTTTCTGATCCGTATAGAAGAACTGCTGAAAATAAACATAATTAATTGAATACACCTTATGAGATTAAGTAAAATAGTGCTCATTGCGTCTGATGCACTATTCAACACAGGAAAGTATCCCCAATTTTTTAATAGGTGATAAACACATCTCTCATTTAGTTATCGGTTAATATCAATTTCTGCAAATTTGCACTATTCAAAAACTCTGTTAGGTCAGCAGACATTTCAGAATCTAGAAAATGACTTGTAGATTACCCGGAGGAACAAGAGTAGCAGCTATTTTTTTTACTTAGAAGATGGTTTACAGAATCCTGGAGAGTACTGCCATGTAATTAAGTAGGATAACATCGTCCTGAACTGCAGTTTTATTTTGTTTCAGCCAATGATCTTTGTTTTTTATACTTGTATATAATCTATGTTGCTTCATGCTTTTTAAAGTGAAATTGATTGGTGATATTTTCAAATTCATTCGTCTCCTGACACTTAACTGGTAATCTTGTGATAGAAAGTTATCCATGTTCTATTCGAAATCACTGGTTAACTCTAAGAACCTTCAGAGCTTTGGGTACATACTGTATCTTTAACACTCAGTATAAAAGATGATCATTTAAAACCCTTGATTTTTGAAGATAGGCAGATAAATCATTGTCAAACAGAGAGGGAAATACATCCATAATGACGTCTCTTGTGGGAGATTTCGATCATAATAACCCTTTGTTTATACTTTATTTTTGACAAGAAGTAAGCTTTGGAATGTATTACACAGACCAGACCCTAGGAATTTCTAGATGGCAGAGAGAACAAAAGTAATAACAAAATATCCACAGTTTAACACTACAACTTGTATTTCAGACAGTTAGTTTATACAGAAGAATTTCTTGCTTACTGGTATTCAAATGCTTTAACATGAATATAAAAAATTACCCACTTGTGATCTCTGCTCTATACTACTTATTTCAGTGAATTTCCAAGTGACGACTTTAGTAACAAGGTTCATGTCGTTTTCTTGTCAAAAAGGAATGTTTATGAATCGGTTGGTTTGTTCATAGACCTTATTTATTTTAGATACTGAGTTCGTTGGTTAAATTCTCAGTGTTGCTTGATTTGTCTCGCGGATAGGTTGGGAAGCAAATTACGAATTCTCGCATATCCCATATACCAATTAACAGTTTCGTAGTCCAGCGTGAATAAAACGTTGTTGAGCACCTATGCTTTGCATTGTTCAACGTGAGTGCACAGTTTATTTGAATTATGAAAAGTTAAATACATTCGTGGAACTTTCAGTGGTTTTCTATTTTTGCATACCGCTTCATATATTCTTGAAATATCACCTTGCTACTTATAAAGATATCAGTAATATATCGCCACAACAAAAATTATGACGATTGCGTGCATTCTTGTTGATTGCTTAAGATCACAGTAGTTCGTGCACACAACAAATCACGCTTAAGAGATCAAAAGAAGTTTTGAATAACTTAATATAATTATATAAACCGGTTTTTAACTGTATTTCAACTAAAATGCAATTCATTATAATAAAGGTTTTTTGAATTTCCCGATGAATGAAAAACAAAACGATATTGTTTTTACTGATATTTCTCTATTTAATGCGGCCAGTAGCTTTATCAAAGTATTATTAAACCAAAATTTACAGAATCTCGGCTTATATATAACAAATTAATCATCGTCCCTCGGCATCGGGGCATTTATAAGTTGTCAAGTTTTCCAATTGGTAAAGATTGTTGGATTTGATAGGCGTATAAAATTATAGAAACAACGTGAGTTTACATAATGAAATTGGTTATCACATCCATGTTGATTTTGTCATTTTATGGGGAGGGTGGTGTTGTAATCAGGTCAAATTCGGTTTTAGTCCATCATTCCTATTCAGAAAATTTGGAATCCATTTGATATGAAGAGCTTCTGATGATATTAGACGTCCTTTGTGATTCCTGAAGTTTTTCTGGATTATTTCCATATTGTCAAAATCATTTTTGTGGCTTGATTCTATAGCATGTAGATAAGCTGTGGTTGATGATTTTTCAAGCTTTTCTAGTTCAACTGGATCTCTTGGTGGTCTCACAGATGCTCTACGGTTTGATTTCGATTTCTCGAGATATTTTTCTGATGTATATCGCATCACATTCCAAGCATTTTATTTTATAGACACAATTAGATAGAGAATCTTTAGGGATTTGATCTTTTATACAGAAAAGGTTTCTTCACAGTGTGTCTGATGCTTTGAAGTAAACTCTAATGTTGAGCTTATTGAGTACTCTTCTGATATCTTCTGATGTCTCTAGTCTCTATGGAATGACAACTGTTAAGGTCCATGCTTTTGGGAATATGTTTTCGCCCATATTTAATGTCAGAGGTGATTTTATTGATGAAGGTCTTTGGGTATTTATTTTGCTTGAGAGTCTTAGTAATGTTTTATATTTCTTCTTATTTTTCTTTCTCATCGTCTAAGAAGACTTGATAAAGCTATTAGCATTAAGTAGCGAAACGCCAGTAAAAACAATGTCGTTTTGTTTTCCATTCATTGGGAAATACAAAAAACCTTTATTTTAATGAAAATCATACACCCAAAACCCGGATTTTTTCAAACTATTAAAAGTGAACTTGGTTTGGAAATATATAAAATGTAATTCTCCTAAAATGTTATTTTAAAGTTTCACGTGAATGTTATTGGCTCTTAATGAGTTATATACTAGCTTAAATCTACATCATAACAGAAACAGCACTTATACACTACAAACAAGAAACTAAATAGTGTGAATATGAATAAATTTTGAAGTTATAAGTAGTTATTAAAGCGTAGGTGCGAAAGATACTCGACGAACATTGAGACTTTACTCTTATTAATATGAATCGATATTCATCAGAAGAGTCAAAAAGTAATCTCACCTTTATCTTTCGGTACAGAAAGAATTCACTGGTAACGGCTGATAAACGACTTCCTAATGAGTGCTAAACATTTTCAGTTGACAGGGGAAAACAATCAACTGAGTGACACATAGATACGGCCAAAACCATTTAAAACTAACTCATATATATGGAATTAAAACAAGCAGTCATCAGTTATAACGTTTATAAAATTTTTCAGCGCCAAGAATTGAAGTCCCCTAGAAGTAAAATATAGACAAAACGGTAGTTATTAGAAAAATAAAAATGGTACATACTTGCCATATTTCAAGCCAGTCTTGTTTACCCCAACTAGGTCATGAGTTTACAATGAATTATGAGAATAGCTGCAGTGGGCGGTACTTAGTTTACTATATAGTTTTAAAAGTATTAGTTAATTAATTTAGAAAAACAATAATAATAAAGCTTTATTTCAGACAATATGCGAATTTATAGTACAAAAGTTTTCAGTGTATTTAGTTCCAAAATACTTCTTTCTTCATGCAGAATTTACATGTAAAGTAATAATCTGAAGGATATCTTTATTTCGCTGAAGAATTTCACAGCGTTTACTTGGAAGCGAGCTAAATCAGCGTGTAAGTGCATGTATACGTCATTTGATATAACTGGAAGATTAAACACAATGATGAATCGAGATGAAATTAGACATTTTGGCGGAAAGCATAATGAAGATTTCGTCATTATCCGTCATCATTTAGAAACTCATTAAAAACTAAGGATAATTTGGCAGCTATTTCTTCTTAGTTGCGACTCTTCAACACACTGCACTGAGGACCAACAATAAGGGTTCAGAATCTGCACCTTCATATCATGAGCCAAGTACTTCGACAATTTATGGAATGGATTGGCATCCATAAATTTGGGCTTCTGGCAATTTCTGATAAAATCCAGGATGGAATTAGTCAAATCCCTACAAACCTGAAAGTAATATCAAGTAGTGTTGGTATTAGATGGTTGGAGGCGATCGGCGGGAAGCCTTCGACTTAGGTTTCATGCTAGTTGGCACTCATCATCAAGGCGTATCTACAACCTCAAAAGAACTCATGTACCTCTTAAGATTCGAACCGGCTTCACTCAGGGATGCAATCAGAGATGTTACCACTGAGCTATTCAGGACCACGACTGACCTCCTGTAGGACTGTATAGGATATTTTTGATTGGACACCAGTCAGTAACTAGTGTAATGTGTGTATCTAGTCCTACCTTTGGTGCAGACTGAATTCTATCAATCAAGTTTGTAATGTGGCCACCATGCCTCCAACCATCTAATACCAACAATTCACAGTGCACCATGGTGAGCCACCCAGCATAGTGGCCACATTACAAACGTGACTGATAGAATTCAGTCTGCACCAAAGATAGGACTAGATACACACATTACACTGGTTACTGACTAGTGTGTAATCAACAATATGAAGTATTTCTGAGGTATATGCACGAGTTGCTTTTAACAGTTAAGCGACTTATATTCAGCCTTTTTTTCGTGATAATAGATGAATAATAATTGGATACAAGTTATTCATATGAAAACAGATAAAAGCCAAGGTAAAACGTGATCAGAAGTTAAGTCTCGAAACTTAGGTGGAGACAGAAAATCTTCTCTGTAGCTGCAAACGAGCATTTGAATTTCTGAGGGAAACAGCTTATAATCCTCCATGCAATCAAACAAAATCCCTACAAAAACCAATACTTGAAAAAAAAACAGCTTATTCTCATTTCAACTTTAGTTGTAACTCATCCTACAGAAACGTATTCATAATCAGCCATTTGGTAGGAGTCTAATCTAGTGAAGTTAAATTTTCACAGTTGGCATCGAACTCGCCATCAGCTAACATATTCAAGTTCATGTCTCAGAAGCAAGATAAACTTACATAGGGGGTCATTTATGCATAGCTGTGGCAAAACTTATCCGTACAGGGAAACAAAACTTAGGTCCATCTGATATTCATAGTGCATAAATAACGCATGCTGATGCATACATACAATCAGTAAAGTTGGATGAGAAGTCATCTGTTCAGCATCTTAGTTTTCACAGAAATTCTACATATGTGTATACCTTCGCTTCATTGAAAAGAAATTAGTCCTGGTTAGTGTGATTGGATTATATTGGATATTCTACCGGATGACCCTATTCTATAGAAACCAGTCTAAATGAATACTCACATGACTTGAACTTTCGTTGTTTGTGCCTGTACCACTTCAAAACAGGATGGAGAAATTACCTAATCAATTTTCGGTTATCGATAAACTATGAATAGTCGAGTTAGAAGGAAGAAATTTAAACAGATGGTGAATTCTTACCAAGAAAACAGTCGATTCAGTATTGTTATTATTATTTCCTTTAATTCCTAGAGGAACATAGGGCTTCAGCTGCACGTCTCCATTGCGCTCGGTTCTCTGCTAGAGTTTTCACCTGGCTCCAAGTCTGCCCACATGCTTTCATCTCCTCTTCACATGACCTCCTCCATGTCACCACACCCTCGCACTGATGACCAACTCGCCGCTTCCCTTTCGGGTTCCACTCGAACAATGGCGTGGCGTGTGATGTCACTTGATGGTTTCCACAGAGTATGGCTAGTCCAATCCACCTCCATTTCTTCCTGCATATTTGTTTCACAATCGGTTCCTGGTTGGTTAGTTCGGTCATTCCCAGAGATCCCTGTTGCTGATCTTTTCTGGCCGGCCATCTGATCTTGAGTAGTATTGAGCGAAGACAGCTGTTGATAAAGGTCTGTAGTTTGTTTGAGGTGCTCTTTATGACGCGCTAAGTCTCTGATCTGTATAGTAGCACTGACTTCACATTGGAGTTGAAAATCTGGATCTTATTTTCTTTTTCATGCTGAGTGCTGTTGACCTCCACACAGACTTAAGAGTAATGAAAGCTTGTCTTGCTTTCCCGATCCTCGCTGCTTTGATATCCTGATCAGTTCTGTCCGCTTGTAGTTGAAACGATACTTCCCAGGTCCGTAAGTAAAGGAGCTTGCTTCTTTCATATTTCTCCATTTATGCTAATTGCTGTCTGTTGTTGTTGCTGTTTCTGCTGGCCAGGAATCTTCATCACCTCTGTTTTATCTATGTTCACCTGAAGTCCTATCTTATCTGGATGCTTCTTCCGCCAACTTGTTGCTTTTCACTTGCATATCTTCCAGTTTGTGGGAAATCAGACATATATCATCGGCGAAACGCAGACCCAGATCCTCCCTGTTTTTGTGTGGGTCCATTTTATGCTTATCTCCTCGTTGCTAGCTGTCTGTCGCATTATCCAGTCGACCGCAATCAAGAAAACATTGAAGATAGTAGGCGGCCAGCTTGTCTTACTCCAGTCTTCACTTCGAAGTATTCTGTGAGTTTCCCGTTGTGGATTACTTGGCATGCAGCATTGTCGTACAACTGTTGGATAGGGTAAATAATTGTTGGTGGCAACCAGTAGTAGCGAAGTAGTTTCCAAACCACTTCTTGATTGACGCTGTCGAATGCCTTTTCAAAGTCAATGAAGTTGAGATAGAGAGGTGACTGCCATTCCAAACTTTGTTCAGTGATTATCCGTAGTGTTGCGGTTTGATCAATACATGACTTGTTTCTCCTGAATTCAGCCTGTTCCGGTCGAAGTTTTCCATCCTAGAAGTGTGTAATTCTCCCTAGGATCATACGGCTTAGTATTTTGCTTGGGATATATAGGAGCATAATGCCACGCCACTTCAGTGCTCCATATTATTTAATATCTCATACTTTGATTGGTTTTGTATTGAATAATGCGCTTGTATTTTTCTAAAAGAATACATTTACCTGCATATGTATATATATACTTCTATAATCTCTAAGTCAGTGGAAAAACTTTTTATGATTCCAACACGCGTGACATACAATTGACTCTTGAATATTTCAGAATATTATGCTTAAGAGTGATCACTTCTCATCAAATTTGAATTGTTTACTTAATATTAGTGTTGTCATGTGAAAAAGATTGATTGTGTAATATTTTTTACCAGAAAATAAATGTGCTTAGAATAAAACAGAAATTAAAGAGAGATACCATGCCTGAAAATATTTATTTATAATATTTCACTGTTAGTGGTTCAAGTAAATGAGGTAATTGCTTCAAATGAGCAAAACGAGTCTCCGGCGTTTAGACCACCTCAAGCTAGCTAGAGAGCACTGCTGGTTGATATATATACGTGGTATACAACTACTCATCCCGACCAGTTAGTAGTATATAATTTTATACATTTACACTTGGTTTCTTGATTACCACTGATGGTATCAAGCAGGTCATATGTTATGATCTGAATGATTTTTGTCTCCAAAGGAAACTTTGGAGCCATATATACTAGCCTGAAGGAATACAGATGCAATTTCATATGTTTAACTATTAGGCCTCTTGTCTAGATATGACTATCAAACAACATTTACGCCAACCGATTAGCAAGACTTGTTCATTGAAAGTGCTAAATTTAAGGATATGCTTTAACATCACTCAACTAATGATACTCTTATTAGACTTGATTTTAACATCTATCATCATTCATAACACATCCGGATGAGGAAAGATGATGAGTCATATGATCGAATAAAGGAATGTAGTGAATAAAGTCGTGCTATTGATTATTCGTATAATCTATATGGTCTGTCAGCTAACTGATTATTATATGAATTTAATGACAGATTTTAAACGTGTTTGGAGTATGTGAAGAGGAATGCTTCAAGTATTGCAAACATGCACACACACTCAAACCATTCAAAAGTTGTACCGTACTAAAGAGAGATAGCTTCTAATGGCCAAGTTAAACTTTAAGCACCACTAACTACCAATGGAGTGCCACCGCACCAATGACCTTGAAACGCTCACTGAACAAGTTACCGAAACCTATCATATAAATCTGTCATCACCAGTAAACTATCCTCATCGAATTGTTATGCTATAAAATGGGATTTCTAGCAAGTTTCACCATAGGTTACGGAAAGATTAAGTTAAGGTTTAGGCCAATGACAAGTTATTAGCGTTAGTTCAAGTTAGATTACAGTTTAGTTTAGGTATATTTTCACGTTAAGGATAGGTTTAGGAAAGATTAGGGTTACTGTTAGGGTTAGAAGACCTAATTAATTACATGCATAGAATGTGATTAAATTACTCTATTGATATAAGAATAGACCTTGTGCACTATGGCGGTAGAGTGTAATTCCATTGTGGGTAAAATCTATTTTGATACATTCTCACAATATTATACAGTAACATTTACTGATGACGTTTCGAGCTGTATAACAAACACCTTGAGACTTTATCAAAATAAATTTACCCACAATAGGATTATACCCTGTTGATACTCCAAGCTATTTTTATCAAATGTGAGAAGAAGGTATCCTCTGTAACACTTTTATACAGTTTTTATACATCTTTTTCATAAATTTATGTATTCCATACACAAAAAATGCCTCCTCCGCGTGGTTGGTGCGTTCAAGGTCATTCTCTGATTGGCAGTTGTTGGTGCTTAAAGTTTAACTTTGCCCTTCTAATAAAAATAAAACCCTAAAAGTACATTTCCAAGTGAAAGACTTAAACACTAGTTTCGAATGTAAACGTTGGCTACACTAAAACTTTACTCATGCAAGTATATGTTTGAATTGAGCATCTTCATGAAGAACTGCACCACAAAATAAGTTGATTATATACTATACAGAAACACTGGGAATCAGACTGACGTAACAAAGTAGAACCCATGTTAAGCATACGAACACTAGCATAATTTTGAAATATAGGAGTCAGGAGAGAACAAATAAAAGAAGTACCGTAGGACTTTTCCTTAAAATTTATCTTTAACGTCAGAAAACACTTTAAACAACATTCAATGTAAGAATGGAAAATTTTTGACCATTATACCCCTATTTGATTAAGTTACAATTCCTGGAGAATTCATACATGCAGTATTTTGGAAAGTATATTATATGCAGGCTCAGATCGTGTTTATCATTGGTCTATGATCATTTTTTCATACAGCCTACTAATTCACTTTTTTGCTTTTAATATATTGTAAAAAAAGTTTTTTAAAAAATATTGAAAACAATGGCAATAAAAGTCAGGTTTACTGAGACACTGTTCTGTTCCGTTCTGCAATTATCCATGACAAAATACCTAGCACTGCATTCACTAGAAACTTCTATTCCACAAATTTGGATTTAATATTTAACCGTCAATATAAAATCACTATGAATTAAAGAAAGAAAGAAATCTAGAAAGTAAGTTATAAATCGCCTGCTAGTTAAGAAGTTGGTAACCTACAATTTACATCTGTTAATTCAATAGGTTGAACTACGCTCAGCCGACGTCATCACTCATAATCTGCCTTCAAGTGCAACTTGGTCGATATCACAATCATTAAAACGAACAGGAGACCTAGCTCCACTATTGCGAAACATATTATAGAGACGCGACATAAAATTGATGTTCACACTTTTTTAAACGTGTATTTGGGGTGTATCGTAAAGTTTATGGAAGCCGTACCAATTAAAAAGTTTAAACCACCTTTATAGCGTCCTAAAACAATTTGTCATCACACTAAATCTTTCTTGGTAAACTTTGTTTTGGTACTATACCACGTCCATTTTAACTCCATCTAAATTTATTTTCTCACCTCAACTCTTTATTAATTTCATATATGTTCCTATAAAAAATCTGTTGCGTAAATACATTGCAGTATTTAGAAAAATTATGTCTTCTTATTGCTTTGTCTAAAAAGAATTACATTCTGAGCAGTTGACTAAATTTCAGATAATTTTTATCAGGTATGTCAAATAGGAGTTCACTAACACTAATAACTGTCTATAGTATCTAATTTCAACGACTGTATGAAGAGCAGTGTACTACCTGAGACGTCTTGTGATCTTGAATTGCATTCCACACATATTTATGAGGTGATGTTGATGAGTCATCAGGTAAAAATGTACTACCTTTTAGTATTACATGATTAGTAGTATTTCTGTGATTGTTGTTGATCGGCTTTTAGAACTTCATTGAATTCTTTGTAAATATTCAAGTGTCGGTTTGCGGGGATTTGGTTTGGTTTCAGGATTTCATCATGAAGTGATGTCGGTTAGAGAACCATTTAACTGAGAAACTTTTTTTAGTAATAGTTTCTTTGGAAAAGTTGCTAAAACTTCTAAAAGAAAGTAACTACCAAGAGTTGATTTGTAAGGATTTGATTTATTTTCCCAGTTTGATCACGGATTGATATCAGTTAGAGAACCATTGAAAACCAGCACTGGAGTACTGGACAGCTGTTTCATCCAGGATTTAGAATCATCCGCAGTACGCATCCAGTGGGGTTCGAACCTAAGACCTTCAGGTTACAAGGCAAGCTCGTATACCTTTCAGACACTGGGACCTGATTCAGTGGCCAGCGATGAATTCTAGCTTCTACCACCAATTCATGATCTTAGCCAGACCACCAACCAATGTCATTGGTGGGAAATCTATCCTCCCACTCCCGAGTGAAACGACCTCACTGGTCACTACTTGTCACTAGAACTCCAGGCAACTCCATCCTGTAACAAGTCACTAACTACCATCAGACTGATTTTCACGAGTTCGCTTTGTAAGGATTAAATTTGTGTTTCGAGTTTGACCACGGATTGATATCAGTTAGAGAACCGCTGAAAATTAGTCTTAAACTCAGCCAATTGAAATGAGTTGATACTGAAATAAATGTAACCTTAGAATTAATGTTACATAATGAATAGGTTCAATTTGAACACTTTAACGAATAAAATTCATTCCATTAATCAACAGGATAAAGATTTTCTCCCTGTCTGGCTATTTTGTCTTGAACTTCCATCCGACAACTGCGTGTGGTGGACTGAATTCAACTGATTCACCAACTGATATTTTTTTCCCTCTGACTGATAAACACTAACTGTACTTCCCTGTTAAAAGTTTCAATTATTTTTGTCCATTATTTTCGTACACCAGTGAATAAATAAATAAATAAATGACTATAAAAATGAATAACACACTTAGTCTGTCCAATTTTCAGGTCTTCTTTTGTTTTAACAACAACAAATGACTATTTCTTTTGACACCATAAATGTTAGTTAGTTCAACTTTTATAAATATATATAAAAACATAAACAGGAATTTAAAAAAAATAATAAATTCAGACTGTTTATTAAAATACAGATTTACAAAATGAATAAGATATCTGCAATGAGTCATGCATGTTCATAATACATGCTGAACAAAATGTGAATGGCTATCTTGTGTTAGCTTCCTTCTTTCCCCCTACATGTACGAGTGTGAAATGCTTGCTACATAGAATTGGATAAAATCTATGCACAGAAATGTCTTATCGATTATTATTAAAGTTGTCTACCTTTATAAAACAGTAGAATTTTCATTTGATAACGTGAGTAGTTAGAAGACTACTTTAGACCAACTGATAGTGTTCGTTAGCCATATTGAAGTTAAGTGATTTGAAGCCAACCTCATCGGCAATGCACTGGATTTGTTTGATTCATTTGAAGCGCTACCTAACCTCTGCTCAGATGCTTTCTAGTATTAGTGAATATACCAGCAAATTAGGTACTCACAGAATTCACAGCCGTACAGTAAATCTAATCCTGATGCTGAGATTGTGAGCATTAAAGTGTTACTATATATATTCAGGTTGGTGAGCTATGTTGCGAACAAGTGAAACCATTTTCTGGCATTTAAATCCCTACAACCTTAATTTTTATTTTATTCTATTCATTTTCGTATCCCAGTGGAACATATGGCTTCAAGTTAGTGCTTCGAAGTTTTAGTAGCAGTGGTGTTCTGTTTTTTTACGGGATGGGGTTCCTAGCCTTACGTCCAACCTTCCCTTTTTACTGGCTAAGCGAGGTAAAGGTATGCGTTGAACTGGTATAAGTATCTTCCACCCACCCATATCATCCGGCAGTATTATGTACATAGTACTAACTTCTCATCGCCAAACTTGACAACATCAACAGTATCGAGGAAACTACATATCGTGGGAGTAATATATTTTTCTTTAAAGAGGAACAAAAAGGAGATTTCACCTCGGATTGAGATTTTTCTGACTATATGATTATCGTCTTTCAGTGGGTAATTGGTACTAGGAGATTTCCATCACAAACCGACAGAGCCGTCAAAAATCAAGTACCGGGGTTATTATCATCATATTTTAGGATGTCTCAGTAGTGAACACCCGTGACTTCGAAAGAAATCAAGCTGAAGATCACTAATTGTAATGCGGAATACTTTCATTCATCAATTTTTCAGGAAATATTCAAGTGTTGGTTTGTAGAGATTTGATTGATTACAGGATTTCATCATGAGCTGACATTAGTTAGAGAACCTTTGGAAAACCTGGGAGTACTGTCCAGTACTGGACTAGGACGAAACAGCTGTCCAGTACTCCCAGGTTTTCCAATGATTCTCTAACTGATATCAGCTCATGATGAAATCCTGTAACCATTCAATCAAATCCCTACAAACCAATACTTGAATATCAATGAGATGCTCACTAGCGACTTGCCCTATTCAGGTAGGTAGTTACCTAGGGTTCTAGTAAGAAGTCTTAACCAGTAGGGTGCAGCAGGTCGGGTGTGACGACAAATACTCACCGAAGATATTGGCTAGGGGTTGCGCTATGTCGTGAATTGGCAGAAGTTAGAATTCATGGGCTGGCCATTGAATCGCGTCCAAGTGGCCTAATGGTCTACGAGCTCGCCTTGTAACCAAAAGGTCCTGGGTACGAATCCCGGTTAGTGCGTGCTAATGAAGAGTCCCAAACCAGGACGAAACAGCTGTCCAGTACTCTAAGGTGGGTGTTCAATGGTTCTCTAACTAATGTCAGCTCATGATGAAATTCTCAGGAAATAGCTGACTCAGGTTGTTTTTGACTTCCACTGATTTGTAATACAATCTAACTATTACATTCTAAGAAATATATTATTGTGGAGAAGGGGATCTTACGTAGGTGTCATAAACTACTGATGCCCTGCCCTGGATAAGTTTGAATACAAGAAATGTTATAGACAGAAAATCATTGTATTTTATGAGTTCCACGATTATAAAAAAAGTGTTTTTAAAATTTCAAATCTTTCGGGATCATTTTTTTTGGTACTGTTTGAGAAAAAAAGAACAAATGGTTAAAATGCATGCCCCAGTGTCATGCTAAAAGCATATATAGCCTTACGCTGGCCAACTAGTTTAAATGCCTAACAACGTATTAACTTAGCTATATGTTATTACCATGTGAATGAGTTTTCTCTTACGTTTGACGCATGATTCTTTCATTGCATTCTACATGAGCAGAATAAACCATATATTTTGGAAGAAGAGGCAATCGAAGTTACACGATATTCACCGATTTTATGCATAACGGAAGTTTCTGGCTAGCATTATATGACTATCAATACTAACAAAGCTTTTCTGATGAAGATCCACAGATATTAGATGGTTGGAGGTGATCGGCCACAGGAAGCCTTGCTCGACCTAGGTTTCGTGTTAGTTAGCACTCATCATCAACGCGTATCTGCAACTTTAGAGGAACTCATGTCCCTTCTGAGATTCGAACCCGCATCACCAAGTGCTGCAGTCAGAGACGTTATCACTGAACTATTCGGGAATCGCAAGGTTGCAGATATGCCTTGTTGACGAGTGCCAACTAGCACAAAACCTAGGTCCAAGGCTTCCTATGGCCGATTGCCTCCATCCATCTACTATCAACAGATCAACGTGCACCGTGATGGCGAGCTATCTAGAATGGTGGCCACATTACAACCTGACTGATAGAATTCAGTCTGCACCGAAAAGAGGGCTAGACACATCACACTAATTAGTAGCGTCAAAACAGAAGATACACAGAACCACGAAATGAATATTGTACTGACTACATGTCGATATTAAATAAGGTTTCATACCTACTTAAGGTAATCAATATGACGTAATCTCAATCATCACCAGTTAAACTTTCACGAATTCCCGTTATACTTATCACATTTTCTCTCTACTTTCAAGGTGTTTTTATCCTTTCTAAGGTAACATCATATTTCTGAAAAACATTAAATACCGCTCAGTAGTGTTGCATGCATCGTGCGTCGGTGGCATAGCGGTTAGGACGCTCGCCGACAATGCACATTGTCCGGGGTTCGATTTCCGGCCGACGCACACCTTTACCTCGCTAAGCCAGAAATAATGCTGGTAAAGAGAAAAGGTTGGGCATGGGGCTAGCAACCCCATCCTGTAAAATTAAACACTGCTACAGAAACTTCAAGTCACTAGCTTGAAGTCCTGTGTTCCACTGAAAGACGTGAAGGAAACAAAACAAAAGTGTTGCATGCATGACACTATCCGCCCAGAGTTTATATTAAATGAACAAAAGGTTGTATACAAATAAATATTCAGAGAGAATTTTTCATTACTACTGATTCTGTATAAGTTTAAAAAAAAAACAGTAAAGCGAAATGCTAATTTATATTTCTACTAGCAAAAAGAAGAAGTTCATAATAAGCAAACATAGCTGTACTTCATCTTGGCAAAACTAATTATCTTAAATACCTTCTTAGGCTAAGCTAAGATTTATTAGTAGTGCCCCAATATCAGAACACAGTACAATATCAGTAAAGTATTATTATTATTATTATTAATGTTACGAATGTCGATGACTATAGTATCATTAGTGGTAATAATAGTAATGATAGTAATACTTACTTCGAAATAGCCTCCATTATGAGAAATAGAATGTCGAGAAGCAGATCAGTTTACCAAAAAAAATCGATAATTCAAATTAGCTGTTGTTATTGATGAAAGATGAAAAAAAATATTGAACTCGCACGATGAAAGCCATTTATTTATCAATAAATTTCAAACGAAAATACAAATAAAATTCAATCAGCTTGAAAAAACACATCCAAATGAGAAGGAAAGTGTTAGGAAGTGTTACACTGAAACATGGAATCACAACTGTATAACTATCAGGAATGTTGTGTAAGATGTATGAGAAAAAAGGTGATAAGTTCGAAATCATAAGCAACACTATTTTCAGAGATGTTTTAAAATATGCAGCCAATAATTCCATCCTCTTAACAGAAGAGAAACCCCGTGACTGCGTTTACAACGATCAGTAACAGTATGTATGTATTGTACCATAAACTTGAGAGTATTATATGAAAGATATAAAAGTGAAGTTTTTCTAGTCAGCTGACTTCCATTAAAAGCTAGTTCTCATTGAAGTGTTAGTTTTAAAAAGTTATTTTTTTTTGTTAAGTAAGCAATGTTAAGTTGTCTAGTTGCAAGTGCTGATCAGGATTTTCTGATCTAGTTTCTGATGTAATCACTAAACTGAAGAACTCTGCCCTACATAATATATCTAACTGATGTTAGAAGAAGAGTTTTCCGGTTTAGTGAAAACAGGTTTAGAACTTCGTAGACAGAATACATTCAACCTTTATATCTGAGCGCCTTGACAATTATTAATTTCTAGTGGTTAACCAGTTTGCATAACATAGAAATAAAAGCGATATCAGACAACATAAAAATAGTTTGTTGGTGGTGCTCCACAATGCAGTCATCCTTGCGGTGCGGTTTGAGTCAGTGGGGGAGGGTATCCCAATGTTTTAAACGGTTTAAATGTGAGATACAGCAGTTGTTTTTTGTGCCAAGATAAAACACAGTCACAGGAAACTCAGTGACTGTTCTGTTCACTTTAAACTAATTATTTCTCTCTATGAATTTTGACAAACAGCCAGAAAATGTAATTTACATAACACACATCTAAGGCATTCCAATCACACATGTACTTGTCATCCATCTTTATATAGGAGGTATCAAGCCATAAAAGCATGCTCAGTTACCTTTTGCATAAACATGTATGTCAAGTACGTGTGTGTGTGCGTGTGATCAGAATGCCCAAAAGGTGTGATGAAATTACATTACATGTTTCAGTTAAATATAGTCTCTTCTTTTTGTTCCTATTATGTACTGGACTAGAATTTAATAGTCCTGACGCAAGAAAGACGGAAGTCAGAAGACCACTAGGTTTGCGATGATACTTCTATTTTCCAAACACAAGGAGAATCAATGTGTCACACAAGAGTGTGAGAGCAAAAATATATATGAATGTCCGAACAAGTGTGTGAACACAAGTGTGTGAGCGAATATTCAAAATGAACAAATCAATAGACAGTCTTAACATGATTGGCTAATTATAATGGAATATCGATCCATATATGCATAGCAAATATACAGACTGTCAAACAAACACACATATTATATGGATATATATCACCAAGGTCAGACTGTCAAACAAAACACACATATTATATGGATATATATATATCAGTTCCGTTTTTCATTTGTGATCCCTCCAAGAATATGTATAACCCTGTTTTATATCAGTCATATAGCCTCACCATAGACTAGTTATTATTTCCTCGTTACGTCAAAATCTAATCAGCAAGGATTTTCCAGCTTCAAGTGAATTATCTGCTTGATACGGATGAGAATGGAACCTCCAGGGATGATGGATAACTTCACAATATGTATCATAATATTCTTATACAAAACTGCACCTTTTGTGTTGAACTATATCCCTGAATAAGTCATACGGACAGAAATAGATTCCTTCAACCATGCAGGTATACCTTGTTCATGAGTAGTGTAGATCACGAAATACAGGTGTGAACAAAATGATCATGGATACAAATTGGAATCAAAGTTTTCAACTTGAAATGAAGGTTAGGAGGTGTGAATATAGATTACAAGAGGCATAGAAACAAAAAATTACACAGGATTAGAATATAATTGTAAAAATGGTTATTCTAAACGGATTACAAGTGTGATCAGGAGGAGCATGGAAACAAACTTAAGTTAACTGATTTTATAACTGAAAAAATAGCATGAATTGAATGAAGACAAAGAGAGAAAATTACACACAGAGAACACAACAAAAAAACCGAAGGATAAGGGAACATACCGAACTAGGTCCACGGTAGTTGTAAAGGCTGGACTAGTTTCTTTTGAACACATAGCTCCGACTTTTCGATGCATATGGCGAGAGCTTCCGCAGTACAAAGAAGTCGGAAACAAACTGCCTTTGATAGATTTGGTGTTTCCTCGCATGACTTCCTCCAAGTCACCCTTGGACGACCAACTCGCCGCCTCCCTTTCAGGTTCCACTCGAGGGCTTGTCTAGTGATGTCACTTGATGGTTTCCTCAGCGTATGGCCAATCCATCTCCATTTCTTCCTGCCTATTTGTTTCACAATCGGTTCCTGGTTGGTTCGCTCCCAGAGATCCCTGTTGCTGATCTTTTCTGGCCATCTGATCTTGAGTATTGAGCGGAGACAGCTGTTAATGAAGGTTTGAAGTTTGTTTGAGATGCTCTTTATGACGCGCCAAGTCTCTCATCCGTATAGTAGCACTGACTTCACATTGGAGTTGAAAATCCGGATCTTATTTTTGATGCTGAGTGCTGTTGACCTCCACACAGATTTGAGAGTAATGAAAGCTTGTCTTGCTTTTCCGATTCTGGCTTTGATGTCCTTGTCAGTTCCGCCTGTAGTTGAGACGATGCTTCCCAGGTAGGTGAAGGAGGTTGTTTCTTTCAGGTTCTTCCCACTTATGCTGATTGTTGTCTGTTGTTGTTGTTGCTGTTGGCTAGGAATCTTCATCATCTCTGTTTAATCTATGTTCACGTGAAGTCCTATCTTTGATGCTTCTTTTGCCAACTTGTTACTTTTCACTTGCATATCTTCCAGTTTATGGGAAATCAGACATATATCATCGGCGAAATCCAGATCCTCCAAGTCTTTCGTGTCAGTCCATTTTATGCCTGTTCCCTCGTTGGTTGCCGTTGTCTGTCGCATTATCCAATCAATTGCAATCAGGAAGATCATTGGTGATAGTAGACAGCCTTGCCTCACTCCCGTCCTCACTTCGAAGGCCTCCGTAAGTTTCCCGTTGGTGATATATATCCATATAATATGTGTGTTTGTTGACATGTCTGCTATATTTTGCTATGTATATATGGATCGATATTCCATTATAATTAGCCAATCATGTTAAGACTGTCTATTGATTTGTTCACACACTTGTTCGGACATTCATATATATTTTTGCTCTCACACTCTTGTGTGACACATTGATTCTCCTTGTGTTTGGAAAATAGAAGTATCATCGCAAACCTAGTGGTCTTCTGACTTCCGTCTTTCTTGCGTCAGGACTATTAAATTCTCGACCAGTACATAACAATAATTTGGCGACGAGTACATAATAACTACATAGCCCATAATAGTAGTAAAAAGGTTAATCAGTGTTGCCTAGTTTTCAGTGCTACTCAAACTTTGATAGAAATGACAAACGAAACATTAGCTGAGATAAACTTATTCCCTGGTGCATGTATTCATATTCAGCTTCATGAAGAAAATGTAATCTTGGTGTTGAAAGAGTTCCATCTTAATCAATACGAGATACATTTGTAATGTGCTACACATTTTAAATTTCTATTATAGATTACAGAAATAAAAGCGTAGTATTTGGACTGTTCTAATAGTTTAATTATAGACGCTTTTTGTGATGAAATTTAATAATAAACTTATCATTGGTGTCAGCACCAAGGAATTGATCATTATATTTTTGAGACTATTTGGTCATATGTATGTGACAGGAGCTTATTGTTTATGTAAACTTAAGTATGTGGCAATAGAAGTGAGTAAGCGTCAAGAGATCTTGCCATCTTTTCAATCTAAAGTATGTTAGAAAATTTTATGGAGTATGATAATCTACCCACATGAATTAAAGAAATTAATTTTATTTGTCCATGCATATATTTCAAGTTTATATACAAGAGATCCTAAATGCTACAACTCAAATGTGTTGACAGTCAACTATTCTAGATATAAATTGATGTTTAAGTGCTAGGAGGAATTGACTGGAGGAGAATCATGAACTTAAGTTGCACACTTATCTGCGACTATCTACATGTTGCCTTCCCCAATCATTTCACTCTTGAAGTTAGGGAATTAACCACTAAGCTGTTAAAATGCCCAGCAATATTGTGTTCCTTAACATCATGACAACGTTGTACGCTTGATCGTTGGTTTTCAGTTAACACTGTTCAGATTAAACAGTATAGCTAGTTAGTTAAAATTCTATGATAGTATTGCACACACACACATATTTATAAGTATCGCACTATGAGTGACTTTACAGGTGTCAGGTGAGTTATATACTAAACAGTTTTTCAAGTGTTGGTTTGTAGGGACTTCATCGGTTACAAGATTTCATCATAGCTAGGGGTCGCGCTATGTCGTGAATTGGTAGAAGTTAGAATTCATGGGCCATTGGATCGGGTCCCAGTGGCTTAATGGTCTACGAGCTCGCTGGCCTTATGACCAGAAGGTTCTGGGTTCGGATCCCGGTGGGTACGTGCTGATGAAGAGTCTCAAGCTATGACGAAACAGCTGTCCAGTACTCCCAGGTGGGTGTTCAATGGTTCTCTAACTGATGTCAGCTCATGATGAAATCCTGTAACTAAACAGTGTTCTTTTAGTAGTTCAATATCTTATTGAAAGCTTACTATTAACCTTAGTTACTGATTGCTGGAGATGCGATATGAATAGGCGTCACTAAATAGCCTATGTAAAATAGCGAGACACTAGCTTTAACAAGTGAAATCATTTCCTATCAAGTAAATCCCACCTTAGATTGATTAAATTGTATATACCATCCATATTCCACCTTACTCGCCACAAGTACCGTTCAGTTTTTGGAACTCATCTCTTCAGTACTGCTCGAAATACAAACGAATTAGTGCACAGCCCGTTTGTCAGCTGGAAACAGCTGTGAAATGATAGATGTCACAGTAGCAACTGCTAGAAACGTTCATTACTAATGACCACATTTTCACAGTAAAATATTGTAACATTATTCAGCAATAATAACAAAAAAAACTGTTTATAAGTACATTTATCGTATATTTTACACTGAAAAACTTGTAATCAACGAAAATCCTTATAAGACAGTGTCATTTAGTGATGACAGTAAGAATAATGATACAATATACAGAAAAAATCTCACAAATAATATAAGCATAAAAATATGTTATAATTAAGTGTTAGGTAGTAGATTCTGTGGAAATATATCTTGACCAGCATCAAGGCGATCAGCCATGTTTAAAAGATACTCAGCTATTTGTTCCCATAATTTCACAACTGCAAGTCCGTTAACATGCTACATATTAAGTGGAAACAATTAAAGCCTAATTACTCACCTACCTGTTGAATCACAGAATTCAAAGAATTAAGCATTGGTTCACCATAGGAACTTGTGAAATAATGATTACCAGTGGTTAAATTGAAATTGTTATTATCGTTTAATATGTAAGCATTTGTGGATGAACGAGTCGGTGTTAATTCAGGAATTTGACATTGAGGTTCTTGATGACTGTTTGTATTTATTGCAGTAGTAGTAGTAAAATTTTTGACCTCATTTGTGCTACTTCCATGATCATCATTAAACATAAGTGACTGGTTAAATGCATGATAACTTTTATTACCATTCTACGAAATATGATTAGCAATTTGTTCACATATAACCACTTACCATGATTGCATTAACTAAATATTCGTGTTCTTTCATGTATATCTCCTCAGCCATTCTAGCCGCCGTACCAGCGCTTAAATATCGTGCACTGATTCTCACATATGTTTCACCACTATTCTTTTTTGCTTTACGTCTACACGCTTTTAAATAGGCACATATTTTTTCACGATGAAATGAACCATTGAATTCAGGGAAATTTCTTTCAAGTACACTTTTCAAAATGGTCAAAATATGCTTTGGTTGGTGTGAATAGGTAACTGTCCTGTCTAAATAATCGTTGACCAACTTTCGTAATAACAACTATAAATGTAGGTGAAAATAAAAGTATTCTTTAGACGAATTTAAAGATACTACTCACATTGTAAGTGATCTCCCTTTCAGAGTATTGTTTTCTTTCAACACTTTCCTGATAAATACTTTGATGTGACGATAATAACTGAACAGTTAATTTCATATTATGAATTACCTCAGTGTCTTGAGTTAAAATGTCATCAGATTCTGTCAGTTGAACAGAAGTAAGTGGACAAGGGTTCTTTAATGTGTAATAGACAAAGTGATTATAAATCATCATAAACTTACAGAACTGATGGAGAATGCATCTGAATTTGAATCACTATTATGAGGATTGACAACGCTTTTGATTTCTTCTTGAAGGTTTTGTCGGCATTCAGTAAATTCATTAGGAATGCTTAAGAATTCAGGGTTAGTTTCATTTGAATCGAATTTTATGTCAGTATTCTCCATGATTTAACGATTTAAAGCTTGGGTTTATTCCACTCTTGCTTCTCACAAATAGAATCTGAGACTATTTATATATAGGATGCACTACAATCAGACGTGACTGTTATTAATTTAAATTAACCAATACTTTATGTGTGTATTTATTAATGTTAAAGGCTGCCGTATGGTGGTAATATTTTGTTGGCGAAAATCGATAACTTCATTCCTCAATATACACCTATAGGCGTATATACATATAATATAGTGTATAACTATTTTGTATAGGTTATAATCTGGATATGCTCATGAATGTGTTTGTTTTCTATTTAGTCAAAATATACAGATAAAATGATTTAAATGAGGATGAACACTCGTGCATTTTTAATGAATTTATTAATATAATCAAATAATTTGAATGAACTTTGATGCGAAATATTTAACATACGATACTTAATAAGTGGGATAAATGAATTACTATTTATTGTTGCTGAATTAAATCTGAGATTCTTTTTATATATTAAGTGTACAAAAAGAATGTAGTCTGTTGACTGGTGCTAATAACATACACCCTGAAATATTAACACGATGAATGCTCACTTAGAGAAAAGTAACAACAAATGGTTGGAGGCGATCGGCCACATGAAGCCTTGCTCAACCTAGGTTTCGTGCTAATTGGTACTTGTCAGCAAGGTGTATCTGCAACCTTGAAGGAATACATGTCCCTTCTGAGGTTCGAACACGCGTATTATATGATAAGTTGGTGGTAATATGAAGATATTAAATTAGTGACGTTTAATCTTAGCGTAATATATCTATGTTGCAAAACTATGAAAGTTTAGACAGATCGTTATATAACAGACTGTTACATGAAGATGAGAAATGAATAGAAGTGTGATGCAGACAATGTGTTCCGACGGAAGATTATTCTCACATATTCACACAGTTCAATACTGCGTTAGCAACAGAATATTATGTATTTGAACATTCTATTTCACGTCGTTTAGCGTAAACCGAAATCACAAGCTCAGTGATTGGTTAAAGAATATAAACTGTAAAGTTACAGATAGCGGCTTGATAAATTGAAAATAAGTCTCGGCTTCCGTGTTTTGCCTCCTACTGTTGAAAAAGTGATTAATTTTCGATTCACCCACCCCTAATTCTTCCATCGTAGTCGTATACTGGTTAACACTGCTCGAAGAAGGAGGTGGCTTGGCATACGTAACACGCGTGTCTTAGTCATCTTAATCGATGTAGCTTTACGACCAGACAGACTGACTCCACTCCCCCCCCTTTACCTAACACCCATTCCCTATGCGGAGAATATAATGTTAGTTACAATCATTCAGTTCCATATTATTGTTGAATTTAAACGTTTCCCTCGTTCGCACATACGAAATCACAATGTCAAATATCCAAGTAGGCTTACAATATGGTTGAGACAATAAACAAAGACGTTACTAATGGCTGTTTTGTATCCAGCACAGTTTCTCCTAATAGGTTATCTTATTTAATCTGTAAACTTTTGATAACCCATCAGCTGAACCTATATGTATAAGGAAATCACAAAACAATCATTGTTCTGAGATCGGCATACATCGTTGCATACAGCCATTTAGTTCCCGTTGGGCACTCATTAATTACGGCTACTTTCATAAGTAAAATGTATGATGTTTAGTTTGAAACTGATACAAAAACAAGTGACTTGAAAAAATTATTTGCATTCAAGCGCTGAAAATCAATTTGTAGTAGATATTAGTATACATTGTATCATTCCGTCATCTATTCTCCTATGTAGCCCTTGGACAGCTCGTATGATTGTTTCCGAAATCCCCCAGTTTATGAAATGTATACTTCTTAGTTTCAATTTGTTCACCACATACTATACTATATTGTCATTGTTGAGGATAAGACTCTGAAGAAAGAAGAGCTTGATAAATTAATTAATAGCAATACTATGTTCTCAGCCTCTGTTATTCGTCCAGTGCATTTATTGTTTATTAGATTTAAGTGTGAAATATTCCCGTGTCATGAATTAACAGTCAATCTGAACGAAGAACAAATTCTCTTCAGGTTATTAGTTATAAAATAAAATGTTTCTTATCAATATCAGTAAGGTAAGCGTTCTTTGCGTAGAACATATCAGTTCTACGGTGGCCAGGTAGATAGTACTTGTATTGTAACGGTAGAAGACCAGATATTTGGTGAAGGAATGTTTATTTAGAATCTCAATATAGCGAAATTATATACACCTTATCTTCAACGCACCATTTGCACAGATCTTCCGCGTTGTGCTACTTCTCAACTTTATATTGTGTTCTGTTTTTACATCCCCCATGTATCTCCGCAACGCCGTTTCATTTGTGTTTTATTCTGACATCAAATCTATCTTATGTATATTAATAGTACCATATATTCTACTAGCATTTTTAGTTTTAGGCTTTAAATTTAACCATTTAGACTCATCCAGTGACGGCTTCATTCTGCGTATTAATTCCGCTGTAGATTTCTTGACCTTATTCATTATTCTATCTACAGGCTTCTTAATTTCCTCAAATGGACCCGTCTAAGTATGTTCAGTGACTTTCTTGATATTATAGTCAGATTTATCCAAAACTACTGTCGAGTTTCCTTTGTCAACTTTTGCAATGACAATGTTCTTATCCTGTTTTAGACTAATTATAGCTAGTCTTTCCGATGTTGTTAAGTTTGATTTCGCCTTCATTTGATTTTTCAGGATTAATGCACATTATGCTCGAACCTATTCTGCTGCCATCTTATCTACTGAACTAAGTGGTACTTCTATGTTAGGAATGATATCCTCTGGTTTTAATTTACTAACTGTTATGTTGAAATTTAGTCCTTTCTCAAGTACTTTTATCTCGCTAGAGCTTAGTTCCCTTGATGAGAGGTCGATCACCCATTTTGTTCTGTCTACAGAGGATGAAACGTTGAAGTCAATCTCATTTATTGTTTTTTTCCTCCATTAGTGTGTTGAATTTTTTGATTTTCTTTATGCCGATTCTCCAGTTTTTTCGGATGTTTCAACAACAATTAGGTAATCTTTGTCACTGACCATACATTTGAGTTTGTGCATTTTCTATTTCATTTCGTATATTATTTAGTTTCACAGTAATTCGATGTAGTCCTTCTCTTAGACATAATTTACTGATATGTTCGGCTGCTGATGTCATTTTTCTTGAAGTAATTGGAGTATTTATGCGTAAATATTTTGGAATTATATGATTTTTTAAACATCGACTGTTAAAAATCCGATGGTTTGTGAATCTTGCTTCTGTTTGATCTACGAGTTTCCAGTCTATGTCTGATAATGAAATATTCGAACAGGTTTACGGAATATCTGTGGGGTCTACACCAGGTCCTATATTCACAAGGGAGCTAGAAAATGGTCTATTGAAATAGTGGAAATGGGACTGCACTATCATTGCATCGAAGCCTACGCTAAATATATGCCTGGTGATTTGATTCTGAGCCACTTCAGTAGTGCTCATCCAAATGGCCTATTTCACTTGCGAAGGGGAACACAATGACCCTGTAATTTATAGACGTCTCACGCGTCATCTTGGATGTCTGGAGTTTTATAAAGACCGACATGGGTTATAAAAGTCGCGAACATGAATTGGTGACGTTGAAGAAGAAGCTATCATCTTAGAGCTTACACTTCAGGGGAGATAGCCCTCCTGAGATTTTATCTCAGCATCTAATCAGAGGGATTAAGAGCACTTTTTACTCTTGACATCTGTTCCCATCCTTTAGCAGCCGTCCAGTATTCTTCCCGAAACCGAAAGACGTCTTATTTAATCTTAGCTCCTCGTCATGCATGTACCGTTTTAACTACTCTTGTAGTTCAAGTTATATGGAGCCTACGACTAAGCAAGCTCATCTGCAGATTCAAAAATATTTAATAGCTTGGTGCAGAAACGGCGAAATTGAATGCGTAACTTGAACTACAAGAGTAGTTAAAACGGTACATGCATGACGAGGAGCTAAGATTAAATAAGACGTCTTTCGGTTTCGGGAAGAATACTGGACGGCTGCTAAAGGATGGGAACAGATGTCAAGAGTAAAAAGTGCTCTTAATCCCTCTGATTAGATGCTGAGATAAAATCTCAGGAGGGCTATCTCCCCTGAAGTGTAAGCTCTAAGATGATAGCTTCTTCTTCAACGTCACCAATTCATGTTCGCGACTTTTATAACCCATGTCGGTCTTTATAAAACTCCAGACATCCAAGATGACGCGTGAGACGTCTATAAATTACAGGGTCATTGTGTTCCCCTTCGCAAGTGAAATAGGCCATTTGGATGAGCACTACTGAAGTGGCTCAGAATCAAATCACCAGGCATATATTTAGCGTAGGCTTCGATGCAATGATAGTGCAGTCCCATTTCCACTATTTCAATAGACCATTTTCTAGCTCCCTTGTGAATATAGGACCTGGTGTAGACCCCACAGATATTCCGTAAACCTGTTCGAATATTTCATTATCAGACATAGATTGGAAACTCGTAGATCAATCAGATTAGAAATGGGAACACCAATGTACGATTTTCTCTCTATCATCTATTAACAGACATAATCGACTGTTCCCACCAGAAGATTAGTGAATAAAAGAGTAATATATCAAGGGATGTCATATATTTGAATGGCATGATTGACTAGTTGATGTGGAAGAACTGCAAGATGAATGAGACATATCTAGAATGGAACTTTTGGAAAGCCATAGACACCTGTAATTGTGCTACATGTGGGTTTCAGTATGTTATCGGTGAGGTATAATTTTATTTTCTCAGTTTCCTTAGTGATTTCTCTATCTACTTTCTCAGCTTAATCTTTCATTGGTTCTGGTTCCTGAACGTCGCTTTCATCCTGCAATATAGAATTCATCATCCTTATATATCATATCTGTTCGTAATCACGATTCTACTACGCCTCTTATCTGGTGTAGAAATGACTCTATTCTTATTTAGCCTTAGACGTTTAACAGCCTTCTGAAGCTCTTTGGTTCGTATACAAAGGGCTGTAGTCTTATCTTATTGCCTATACTGATGGCAGTATACCATATTCGATTTAAAACGGGCCAGGTCCTTATCAGAGGACGTAACCAATTCACCTGTTTGTAATATACAAGTTCTCAAACTGTACACCTGTATGTATTTGACTTAATGTTTACGAATATTACAAATTTTACGTTTGCAATGATAACAAATATAAAAACTTATAACCTCAAGAACCTGAAGAGGACTTATTGAAAAGAATGTTCTTCGTTCTGACTTTTAATTTATTGTTTAATCAAGTTCCTGTGGTTTATACTGTGATGAAGTATTGACTTCGAGTAAATGAAACCAAATGACTGTTATACGATCAGACAGCTACGGGAAAATTGAAAAGCCTTTAAAGAAATGGTTGGTTTTATGTAAAACCGAAATAAGAATGAGTGAATGTCAAATTCTAGATAAACACTAAAAGATATAGGAATTTGACGGTTCTGTTAACAATGATAAGCAGTTATATGCTGTAAGCACATCTGTAGAAAGAATTCGGATATATACCTAGTAGAATGCTACATTTAAAGCAGTTCAATTACTACACAGTACACCTTTTATGATGGCTTTCATTAGTCTTGCTCTCAACAATATAAATCAAGTATTTTTTTCCTTTACGTTCCCAGTGGAACCTAGGGCCTCAAGCTAATGGCTTTAAGTTTCTGTAGCTGTAGTGATTATTTTTACAGGATGGGGTTGCTAGGCTCATGCACAACCTTTCGTCTTTTTACGAGCATTATTTCTGGCTTAGCGAGGTAAAGGAGTGCGTCAATGGCCGGGGATCGAACCCCGGACCATGTGCATGGTCGGCGAGCGTCCTAACCGCTGTGCCACCGTCGCACAAGTATAGACAGCTTAAAAAAAGTTGAATATTCAATTACAAATCAATAAGTAAGGATAGGACACTAGTGAGTTTAGAACAATCGAATGTATGTGTGTCACGGTTGGAGCAGTATACTAACAGCGTCACCTGATCTATAGCGATGGCGAAGTAAACAGAAAGTGACAACACCGAGAGAACATTCACAAGTTCATCCGCATATATTCACCGGCGTAACAGACACATATACTGTATTGATAGAAGAACAGAGACTGATATTCTGATATACTTTTTTATAATAACAATAATCTTGTTTAAGTTATTTCACTCAGAGCCTTTTAGTGAATGATTAATTCACACACAGATTTGTTTGTTTGAGATACACAAACCTTTCTCACCTCACTTGAACTAACAATTTGGTATCAATAAACTGAGTGATACACACGTGTTAGTAGCGTGACAAGTGATTTGGAAGCGACATTTGAGACTGTAAGCGGTCGGGTAAATAACATAACGACATCCACGGAGAATAGCGACAGATTCAAGACATGAACTGTCTTACATCATCAATATAAACAACGATTTTCAGTAGAAGCATTTGTCGTCTAATCATATTCTATTAAAAGTATTAGTAGTCGTCATAGTAGTAGCGACTGTTTTACTGATGGTCAAATCGCTTTTCATATACACAGACGCAAATGGAATTCAGTCGACAGGTAGACAGATATGCAGAAAGCAAGTTCTCCTTCTTTAGCATCTTATGGATTCTTATGGACAGAAAGAAGGAGAAAAAAATGCCATTCCTATACACACAGACACAAGAAATTGCGAAGTACAAAGATAAATAAACTAAAGGAAAAAAATTAAACGAAATAAACAAAGCCAAGCCAAAGAAAAAAATTAATAAATAAACAACACAGAATGACTAATGTACTTCACATTATCTTTTCTTTTTCTCTCAAGCAACATACACATGTATATGTACCTACGATGATGGAAATGAAGAATTTAAGAGGCTAGAGAAAATATAAAAAGCAGACGGGAATTTTTAAAAAGAACTGACTTACAAAGAAAAAGCACATTTTTGTAATGAAAAAAAGAGAATTTTGACCAACAAGAAATTAATCAGAGAGTAGTGCAAATAATAATAATAATAATAGTAATCAAACATTTAAAATGAGTGTAAAAGTTGATAATACAAAGAACCGGGGGAGCGAGGGAGGAATAGTAGTAATACACGTGCCTATAAGTCACTTTGTTAAAGAGTCTACAAAATAAAATAAAAACTCACTGTGTAACACCTATTCATCAATAAGCAATAATATTATTGTATGAATGTACAGACACTGGACTTGTTTAGATAAATTATTACATATGTATTTATGTCGGATAAACGAATATGTATGATTGATAGGGAAGTAAGGTAAGCTATTAAGCATCGGTGTATCCCTTTAAGAGAAGCAACACATATTGTTTATTGCAGCAGTAAGGCAGAGAGAAAGCTGGACTTAAAAAGTGTACAAGATTCATACACACACACACACGCATACACGTCTTATTTGTGTGTGAATTTTTCACATGAAGAGAAGAAATAGTTGCACAAAACAAAGATCCAATAGAGAAAATTAGCCACATAGACAATTTACTTTTGCTATTCTTAAAAGAGAAGAGAAATGCTGTATTATCACCATGGTAGGGAGGGGTATAGCATAGGAACTATGCAATTTATTAAGTACAGTACAGACATAAGCTAAGAATTAATTAATTAGTAAAGAATTAAAGTAGAGTATTGATGCATCGGAAAAAAATCAAGACAGCAGGCATAATATATAGGTAAACAAAAAGACGTGAACACCGGATATTACAGGTGAAGGATACACGCATATCTATTAAATTCTAACATACGGCTATTTATTGTATCTCTAACAGTTTTACCAACACACAACCAATAATACTTCTTAAAAGTACTTGAAAGGAATGAGAATTAAATGAATTTTTTACAAACAAATTAACGAGCACCCACGCAGATAGACGAAGAGGAGCAGGCAGATTGAAAGCGAACAGATAAAATTATCAGCAATTATGAAGGCGGGGGAGGGGGAATTCGGGATATTGCATTGTCTTATGAAATAAGAAAAGTGATCATATTGGACGATGAATAATTTGCTTTAATTCAGCTTTGTTAACAAAAATCATTTTTCTTTTTTAATCAGATGCCTAGACTTATTTCCCAAAAGCGCATATATAAGGAGAAGTGTTAGGAGTTTACTCACTCCAAACACACACACACACGAACGAACGAACAAATCAACAAAAGTATAAAGTGCATACGCACTGTTGAAGAAACCTAAGAGCTTTTACAAGATTGTACACTTTTTTCTTCGTTTATGTTTTGTAACTTGTTTTGGATATTGTATACTAGCCAATTGAGATCGACGAATTTCTCGACCTATTTCAATAAATACCTTGAAAAATATGAATAAAACAGAAAATTTCGGACAGATAAGTAATTAAAACAATATCTCATTTAATGTACTATAGGCAAGTAAAAATAAAACATAAACACACACACACACACACACACAGAAAGTAACATTGAAGTATGTACCAGTTCCGGATCAAAACTTTTGAAACGTATAAAGCTTCCTGGTTAATGTTCATGAAGAGTTGGGAGTTGATATCTCAAGAAACTGCAGATAAAATGATTGCTTTTGAAGAGCTACACATATTCACTTAATTTAGAGTAGTTTCTCACTACATTTATGGATTCCTTGCACATAGCTTGAGTATCTTTTATCTTCATATCTTGCCTAAACATTTGACACAAGGTGTCACAGTCTATACGGCACACGAAAGGTAGCAAAAAAATAATAAAAATACGAAGAAACTATAATACAAACAATGAGAAAGAATAATCCCATAAAGGATAATAAGGATTTGATAGAACTAGGAGAGCTCAAGCAGAGTGAATGCGTCAGCATCACTGAGAACGATCTTGATTCATGTCACCAACAACTTGGTTCTTAGCACCTCGAGGACCCCAGACAACCGTGACTCAAACTAACAGTCAAGACTTTATTTAATGATGCTACGTTCTCATAACTCTTTCCCAACTTAACACTGCTTGATGAAGGAGGTAAACTGTCTGTCTGTTTCTGACATAGAACTTTGCACATATGTGCAGCAGTTCAAGCCGCCACACTCCTTCCTTGCAGCACACATGAAAAGACTAGCTGCCTTTGATCATAGGTGCCTGCGTTCTATTTCCCGTGTAAAGTGGCATAATAAGGTGAGCAACATGGAGGTTAGGCGTCGAGTTCTAGGTAAACAGGGGAAATCAATCGACGAAGTCGTGAAGCTACATCGACTGAGATGGTTAGGACATGTGTTACGTATGCCAAGTCATCGCCTCCCTCGACGAGCTATGTTAGCGGATATAGGGTCAGGCTGGAAAAAAGCTAGCGGCGGTCAAACAAAAACTTGGCATCAGTCAATGAAATCCACAACAGTTGGTCTTAGCCACGTAGGAAGGTGTAGACTTCCAGGCTGGGGTCCTCGGGACGGCAAAAATCTATGGTTGGAAACAATTGGTGACATGGCTCAAAATCGTTCTCAGTGGCGCAGATGCATCCACTCCTTGTGATTTATGATCTCCAATGAAACTGTTTTGTATTTCTTTATTACTCCTTTGTCTCACACCTCTGCTCACTGTTTCTATTATGCTTTTCTTGTACTTTCTTCTCTTGCTTGCTTCGCGTGCTACACGGAATGTGGCGACTTGAACTTCCGCACATTTGTGCAAAGTTCTATGTCGAAAACAAACAGACAGACAGCACACAAACCAAGAGAAGAAAGTAGAAGAAATGCACAATAGAGACAGTAAACAGAAGAGTGAGACAAAGGAATAGAAATAACGAAGAACAAAACAGTTTCATTGGAAATCATAAGTCACAAGGAGTGGATGCATCTGCACCAGCCAGCCATTGAGAACGATTTTGAGCCATGTCACCAATTCTTTCCAACCATTGATTTTTACCGTCCCGAGGACCCAAACCAGGAAGTCTACACCTTCCTATGTGACTTGAACTAATTCTTGTGGATTTCATTGACTGGTGCTATGTTTTTGTTTGACCTCCGCTAGCTCTTTTCCAGCCTGACCCCCTATATCAGCTAACATTGACTGTCGAGGAAGGTGATGACTAGGAATACGTAACACACGTCCTAACCATCTCAGTCGATGTAACTTCACAGCTTCGTCGATTGACTTCCCCTGTTTACCTAGAACTCGACGCCTAACCTCAATATTGCTCACCTTATTATACCACTTCACAAGGAAGGAGGTAAACTGGCCTCGATAAGATAATTTTATTAATAAGAGGAAAAGAAATGTGGAAATCGATTGTAATTTTGCACAGAACATTCATTTTACTATATATATTTTTTATTAGTTGTTAACACAGAATGATAATTTTTTCTCAATTTCGGTAAGTTTACTTAACACAAAATCTAAACAAAAACATTGTAGCACTGTATGTAAACAACTATTAAAACATAGTTATGATAAATCGATTCATTTAACAATGCACAAACTTTTCACATACGTTATTCATATGGATAGTAAATGCAACAATAATCACAGAAAACACTAAAATAGTTAGTCTTCAGTTTGCAGAAATAGTTAATAGATTTGTAGAGGCACATGAATTTGTTATACACTTGGATAATATCACACTAACTGTCTAGGTCCATCCTTGAAGCAATCATAGATAATAATTTCCCCCCCCCCCAACATACGGTCTGGTACGGCGCCAAAGGTAGGGGTAGACTTCAGTTATCTCGAAATTCTTTTATATGGTCACGCGTTCATAGCCTCCGCCAGGTAAGCCCTGCTCATTGCCTTCAAGCGGCGTAGGTACTCCTCACAAAAGTGAAAGGGTGAATGCCGACGTCTGGGGCTTAGGAGAGGCGGCACATACAAGCCTACCAAGGTGAGCTGTAAAACACTGTGCGTCGGTGGCATAGTGGTTAGGACTCTCGCCGATTATGTACATGGTCCGAGGGTCGATCTGCTGCCGACACACACTTGATATCTATGGTCGGCCTGCGAAATTTGGGCTACCGATATCACATGCTGAAAATTCCAAACCTGTACCAAAAATACGGTGTGGAATCAAGCTGTAATAACAAAAGATCCCAAACCTATGGTGTACATCAGCTCCAGAATCCGAAAGGTCCGAATAGCTCATGAACCTGTTTGGGTCATCAGTAACCATGGGAACGCAGATCCACTGCATTGTGAGTCAGACTTCGAGTCAAAGGGCAGGTGTGGTTCCTTAAAACAACCAACTAGTTCAGACTGGGCGTTCAGGCAGTATTCCAACTTTCAAACAAACTATCAGGTTTTGTGTGGCGCCCTTCCTGATGCCCATAATGTGCCAAGTTTCCGTTGTAATAATAATAATAACAGACAGATATAAAAAGTTTATCATAGCAGTTGAAATTCACCTCTTATGGTATTTTCATATTTAATTGTTGGATAATTCATGCTTTACCCAGAAGCCTACTGATTATTTTATAGCATACAAATTAAGCGAAAAAAAATCCTGATAGAATACAGCCTTGTTAAAATTGTTTCCATCTTTAATCAGCAAAACGGTATTTATCACACCCACAATTCGTAAAACAGCATGCACTTAATAGTCACTAAATGAATTATGACTTTGATCAACTTGACCTAAAGTTTCTAATTACGAAGCATCAGATGCATTGAGAAAATCGATGGTAAACACTTCGAGTAATGGAAATGTATGACCGTTCGTGTTAATATAACACTTGCATAGCATATGATAGTACTAAGTCCATCTTGGATAAAAAGAGAATTGACTTGAATTATATACATAAGCTGAAATCAATATTACTGACTTGTTGATGCAAGTCGATTAGGACAATGATTCAGGTGTACTAGTGATTATTTAGTAACTGAATCACAATACGCGCTTAAAGCTCAAGTCATGAACAAGCAGCAAACGAACACAAAAAGCATTAGTTAGAGAACCATTGGAAAACCTGAGAGTACTGGGCAGTTGTTTCGTCCTAGTTTGGGACTTTTCACCAGTACGCACTCACCGCCATTCGAACCCAGGACCTTCTGGTTACAAGGCGAGCTCGTATACCACTAAGCCACTGGGACCCGATCCAGTAGGGTACAGCAGGTCGGGTGTGAGGACAAATACTCGCCGAGGACATTGGCTAGGGGTCGCGCCATGTCGTGAATTGGCAGAAGTTAGAATTCATGGGCCATTGATAAATATGCTACTGAGACACACCAAACAAAAAAGAACAAACAAAAACAGGCCGCGTGTGACCGGCCTCAAGCAGTTGTCCCCTGGGCTCTGCTGTCACGCAACCAACTTCCACAGTGTGGGCAGCCGGGAGGTAACAATCGCCCACACACTTCCAAAAGCACACGAAGCCTTCCTAAGCATCATTCTCCCGTTATCGACATATAGAATAAGATAATAAAAAAGAGATCCCATTCAAAACATAGTCCATTTATAAATGCACAGCTAAGTAGTTAAGAAAGGCAACGGAGAATATCTACCAATAAAAATTAATTAAACTTTAAAGTGAAATAATATATATATATTTTTTGATAAAATTAGATGGTTCACAACTTACCTTATCCACATTACAACACATCTTTGCCGATGTCTCCACAAAAGGTACACCCCAACATTTTGCATATTGCATACCCTGCAATGTGTAGTCTTTTTGTTTAGGATCTTTTAGATCACATTTATTAGCAACAATTAACATTGGTGGTTGTTCACAATTCTTGATACGAACTACCTGTTCACTGAAATGGTAAAAAATTATGTGTATATGGATAAAGGAATAATTACTGTGCATGTTAACTCAAAATACACAAAGCTTTCTTTCATACATTTGTAAAAACTTCTTCAGAGGAATGAATCAAAATTAACATATATTATACAAAGGACATCTCTTGTTTTTAAAAACTTTGTCCGATCATATGAGTCATGCAACAGTCATCATGATAGAATATAATATAACCTTGTAGGTAGTGAGCATAAGATTGATATTAATACAGCACTTAAAATTATCTATCGCATTCCTACTAATCTTAGTTTTTCTCCACGAGTTCGTCTTCTACATACAGCCGAAGCAATGAGAATCCACCTGAAGAACAAACCAAACTTGTGTGTTCAGAAGAAATTTGTACAGCCACTTTCCTTGTCTTGGCCATCATTACACGAATGTCTAAACCGGATTACTTCGTCCCCCTTCCCCCTAAACCTTTGAAATTATAAAAATTATGATTGTCCAAATTATTTTATTTTTTCTGACCACTTCATCTTTAATAATGTGTTATCCTTGTAAAATTAATTTATTCTAACCATTTCTACCTTTTAACTGTGTGTATTGATTTTCTTCGTTAATTATCAACCCATCAACATATTAACTGACACTGACTAATTATTGTTAACAAACATATCAGTGCCACTTAATTGGTAAACTGTTGTGTATTGTAATAAAAATGCTCTACGTGTATATTAGAGTAGAGCCAGAGCTCAGGATCTAATTGAAAAGTGAATATTTCCTTGCTCAATCTTTCTCTTTTATAAATATCTAAATGGGGATTTTTTTCTATATAAACAAAATTGTATGAGCTGTGATCGAAATTTGACCTTAGACTTATAAATATTAGTGTTTTGCAATGGATGATGCTGGATTTCTATTAAGATTAATCGCGTTGGGATTTTCGATATGATTTACTAGCCATTTTGGAATATGTTCTTTTCGACGACATTGGAACATTCTGTTAGTTCTACCTATATAGGTGTCACCGCAGCTGCAGGTGAACTTGTAGATACAGTTTGAAGTAGAGTCCACAGAATTTCGTCCTTTAATCGTAGGAACAGGGATCGAAAATGTTCGGCAAGTGAGAAAAAGAGATGCGGCGTAGAATGTGCGTTTGATGGCTGATCGAAGTCTTTGAGTTGTCAACTGCATAATCTGGTCGCCCTTGAATGGTAGATTAATAAAGATGGCTTTCTTTGGTACAGAAGCTGTCTTTTCGAGATGTGGTTTTTCTTTGCTGTGACAAGTGATAAAGCTCTCCGGATAACCATTAGCTAATAAAACTGAATGTACATGTCGAAGCTCATCCATCAGTGTGTCACTCGTGCATATTTTTCGGGCCCTTGAGAACAAACATTTCACTAGGGAACGTTTATACTGGATAGGAACAAAACTGGTAAAATGAAGATATTGTCCAGTCCATGTTTGTTTACGAAAAATAGAGCGCTGAATCGTTCCATCATTTCTCCTAGTCATAGTAATATCCAGGAAACCAAGTTTGTTATTCGATTCTAGTTCGGAAGTCACTCGAATATTTGGATGAATATGATTAAATAGAGTAATGAAGTTTTCAATAGATTCACTATTATTACCAATAATAAGAGTATCATCTACATAACGTTTATACAGCATAAATCCTCCAAGCATACCTTGCATTTGTTTCTCTAATTTCGACATAAATATATCTGCTAACAGGGGCCCCAGAGGGCTCCCCATCGCAACACCATCGATTTGTTTATATGCCTTTTCTTGGAATGTGAATCTAATATTTTCTGTACACATTAAGATTATGTCTTTGATGTAAGTGACGGGAATGGGTAAGTTTATGCCATTGCTTGTGATGTAATCGCAAATAAAATCAACAGTTTCATGAAGGGGAACATTGGTGAATAAAGATTCTATGTCAATTGAACACATAACCTTTTCCTTAATGTTCAAGGTGTCCAGCATTTCTGTAAGATCAAATGAACTTTTTACAGAATGATTTGATAATGAGTCTCTTACAGGCGTAAGGACCTCTGTAATCCATTTGGCGATTTTATGATAAGGAGAATTTGACATGTCTAAGATGGGTCTCAGTGGGTTCCCAGTTTTGTGGATCTTCGGAAGACCATAAAGCTGAGGAGTATGTGACCCAATTGGTTTAAGTTGTTTATAAAGTTTTTCATTTATAAAACCATGCATCAGTAAAATCTGAAGCTGTCGATTGATCTGCTTTTCCACAAGCAGCACGTTATCAGTAGCATTGTCCAGCAGAAATTTGGACTGATCTTTGAGGATATCGTTCATTTTATTTTGATAATCCGATTTGTTCATAATGACAACGCCTTCTCCCTTATCAGGTTTAAGGATCACAAGATTATCTTTTTCGATTAATTCCTTAAGTGCGGCGTGGTGTTCTTTTGATAAACCATTTTTCTGGTGTATTCTAGCATTTAGAAATTGATGAGAAATGTCCACCAGTTTAACTTTAAACCAGTCCAGATTATCTTTATTAGAGGGAGTTAAATCAGAGATTTGGTCATACAGGTTTTCATACTGTGACTGGACTTCCATTTTGTTAATTTTCATGGGAATAGTTTTGTACTTCATTCCATAAGATAATGCTTCCAACTGTAGTTGGGATAGAGTGCATGTAGATAAATTAATTATATGTTTGTGGATATCTTGAGGAAATTCCAAAGTATGATTTGAGTCTTTCAAAGATTTTGTTAATTTTTCTTCGGTAGAACTTATGGTCTTTTTTACCATATCATTGCAAAATACTGTGAATTTAATTCGACATACTAAAGATAAATTATCCAAAACGGGATTTAGTCTTTGGTGTGTTTCAATAAATTTCGAAAGTTTGTCATTAATTTCATCAATTTCTAATTCAGCAAGATGCTGAAGGTTGGAGAGTGAAGATTTTGACTTATTCCGACGTAGTGATTTGTAAAATGATATAGGATAATGTTTATTTTCTATGCAGTTGCGATAAAACCTTAATCGTTCACGCTGAATTACAATTTTACATCTCAGATTTAGAAGACGGTTCAGAAGTCTTATAGTATCTTTCGGGAGCCTTCGTTTGAGAAAATTAAAACAAATAGTCCCTTTGATAAATTTGAACAAGGCATTAAGAAGACAAATTGTTCAAATTTATCAAAGGGACTATTTGTTTTAATTTTCTCAAACGAAGGCTCCCGAAAGATACTATAAGACTTCTGAACCGTCTTCTAAATCTGAGATGTAAAATTGTAATTCAGCGTGAACGATTAAGGTTTTATCGCAACTGCATAGAAAATAAACATTATCCTATATCATTTTACAAATCACTACGTCGGAATAAGTCAAAATCTTCACTCTCCAACCTTCAGCATCTTGCTGAATTAGAAATTGATGAAATTAATGACAAACTTTCGAAATTTATTGAAACACACCAAAGACTAAATCCCGTTTTGGATAATTTATCTTTAGTATGTCGAATTAAATTCACAGTATTTTGCAATGATATGGTAAAAAAGACCATAAGTTCTACCGAAGAAAAATTAACAAAATCTTTGAAAGACTCAAATCATACTTTGGAATTTCCTCAAGATATCCACAAACATATAATTAATTTATCTACATGCACTCTATCCCAACTACAGTTGGAAGCATTATCTTATGGAATGAAGTACAAAACTATTCCCATGAAAATTAACAAAATGGAAGTCCAGTCACAGTATGAAAACCTGTATGACCAAATCTCTGATTTAACTCCCTCTAATAAAGATAATCTGGACTGGTTTAAAGTTAAACTGGTGGACATTTCTCATCAATTTCTAAATGCTAGAATACACCAGAAAAATGGTTTATCAAAAGAACACCACGCCGCACTTAAGGAATTAATCGAAAAAGATAATCTTGTGATCCTTAAACCTGATAAGGGAGAAGGCGTTGTCATTATGAACAAATCGGATTATCAAAATAAAATGAACGATATCCTCAAAGATCAGTCCAAATTTCTGCTGGACAATGCTACTGATAACGTGCTGCTTGTGGAAAAGCAGATCAATCGACAGCTTCAGATTTTACTGATGCATGGTTTTATAAATGAAAAACTTTATAAACAACTTAAACCAATTGGGTCACATACTCCTCAGCTTTATGGTCTTCCGAAGATCCACAAAACTGGGAACCCACTGAGACCCATCTTAGACATGTCAAATTCTCCTTATCATAAAATCGCCAAATGGATTACAGAGGTCCTTACGCCTGTAAGAGACTCATTATCAAATCATTCTGTAAAAAGTTCATTTGATCTTACAGAAATGCTGGACACCTTGAACATTAAGGAAAAGGTTATGTGTTCAATTGACATAGAATCTTTATTCACCAATGTTCCCCTTCATGAAACTGTTGATTTTATTTGCGATTACATCACAAGCAATGGCATAAACTTACCCATTCCCGTCACTTACATCAAAGACATAATCTTAATGTGTACAGAAAATATTAGATTCACATTCCAAGAAAAGGCATATAAACAAATCGATGGTGTTGCGATGGGGAGCCCTCTGGGGCCCCTGTTAGCAGATATATTTATGTCGAAATTAGAGAAACAAATGCAAGGTATGCTTGGAGGATTTATGCTGTATAAACGTTATGTAGATGATACTCTTATTATTGGTAATAATAGTGAATCTATTGAAAACTTCATTACTCTATTTAATCATATTCATCCAAATATTCGAGTGACTTCCGAACTAGAATCGAATAACAAACTTGGTTTCCTGGATATTACTATGACTAGGAGAAATGATGGAACGATTCAGCGCTCTATTTTTCGTAAACAAACATGGACTGGACAATATCTTCATTTTACCAGTTTTGTTCCTATCCAGTATAAACGTTCCCTAGTGAAATGTTTGTTCTCAAGGGCCCGAAAAATATGCACGAGTGACACACTGATGGATGAGCTTCGACATGTACATTCAGTTTTATTAGCTAATGGTTATCCGGAGAGCTTTATCACTTGTCACAGCAAAGAAAAACCACATCTCGAAAAGACAGCTTCTGTACCAAAGAAAGCCATCTTTATTAATCTACCATTCAAGGGCGACCAGATTATGCAGTTGACAACTCAAAGACTTCGATCAGCCATCAAACGCACATTCTACGCCGCATCTCTTTTTCTCACTTGCCGAACATTTTCGATCCCTGTTCCTACGATTAAAGGACGAAATTCTGTGGACTCTACTTCAAACTGTATCTACAAGTTCACCTGCAGCTGCGGTGACACCTATATAGGTAGAACTAACAGAATGTTCCAATGTCGTCGAAAAGAACATATTCCAAAATGGCTAGTAAATCATATCGAAAATCCTAACGCGATTAATCTTAATAGAAATCCAGCATCATCCATTGCAAAACACTTATTAATGTCTGGTCACAAAATAAATATTAATGACTGTTTCACAATTATAAATATTGGTCTACTTTTGTTAAACACTTTAAACAGTATACTTTTCATTAGAATTCCAACGATTTGTATCTGGATTGGAGAGGCAATGCCGGATATGCCCACCAGTAAAGTTTCAAAGGGAAGATGACTACAGAACAGACTATACGGTATTATTACTAATCGCGTTATTACAACTTCGGTTGTGCAGCCTTAGAAAACTACTCTACATGGAGTATTTATTTTACGAAGGCCTTGAAATCAACTGTTGGTGAAGAAAGCCTCAGAGGGTAAAGTGTGGATACAGTACTATTCTTATAAACAAACGCAAAAGTTACACACGGCTGTTAATTTTTTTTGCAGCTTTCCTATTGCAAGCAATTTGTCAACAATCTGAAGGTGTGTTTGATAGTGTATATCTTTTACCCGTAGAAATTCTATAGGAACTTGAGTATACAGATATAATATGATCCTCGAGTGTGATAAAATATTGGTTATCAAAATTATGCCCAGTCCCTTCAGTGATTAGTGACTGAAACTTTTCACTCCTAAAATACTACAAGGTGTCTTTGCAAGATTAGCAGGAACTTTCAACCAATTAATCGCACATATTATTGTAAGATGAAACAGACAATTTTTCAGTACTAAACATTTTTTATGGCTAATTTAGCTGCGAACAGCCGAAGATTTACTGGAATTATCAGAAATCTCATTTACATGCGGTCAGTTGATGAATTAAATCGTTTCGACTGAAATTAAGAGGTTAGTTTAAATCTAAGCTTTTCGACATCGACATACGTATGCCCGTTTGAAAAAAAACAAATAGACAGATACCATGCCTGAAAGGAATGCGCTTAAATGTCTACATCTTAGCGTTAAAATTGACTGAATTAGGGCTGATAAAGAGTCTGGTTTTGTTACGGTGAATGCGAAAAGATATGCGCACAGAATGTAACTGAATTTCTAGAGCTTAAAGTTGATAAATTTCTAAGATGTGAAACGCTATTAACTGAAAACAAAGCGAGTGAATACCCTAAGAAACTATCAAAAACGGTTTGACAGATAGTTGAGTTTATAATGACCATATACCAAGACGTCCACGTTAACCGATAGGACGAAAATTCATAAAGCGAAATTTCCTTCGAGAACGCATTCTTTATTACACATTGGTTCGTTGGTTGTCACAGTATTAGAACCTACCAAAGAAAGGTTGAGAGCGTATAATCTGAAAGTCATTCTTTCAAGAAATAGATTAGTTAACGATCATTCATTATAAACGAAAATACTAATGAACGAGAGTAGAGACGAAAATTGTCAGTAGCTTGATCTACAAAAAAATTAGTAATGCTTTGTTGTGTAAAGGTGTACTCAGCCGAGCTTTAATGACCAGCTGTATAGACAAACTGACAAATTTGCAAGTGTCAGCACTACTACTCATTCCGGTTGATATTTTCAAGGTTAGTCTTTGAAAAAACCGACACGAATTGTATGATTAAAGAAACATTACATCAACATCATATGTAGGCTGATACTACAAGCAACTTATTTAATAGTTATGAATTCTTATGTGAAAAGTGTTACAATGTGAAAATGAAAGCAAATGTAGCAAAACGGTACTCAGTAGAACTTCGTTTCACACTTCAGTATTCCTAACGACGGAATAATGATGTCCCAGAACAGCATGAAAGTAAAATAGATGGTCCTAGAGGACGTCTTAATTGCAGATCACCTTAGTTTCTACGACAAAAAAGTCAGTTTTTTTTAATTTTCATTTAGGTCACACACTAAGTGATTTTTGTCTGTCTGTGAAACAAATATCAACAAAAATACTGTGCTAATCGACGCTCCCTAGTGATGCTCATACAGCTACATAGGTTAGTTAGAACTCGATTATCTGGGACAAATTTTCACTGTACCAGAGACTATTAGTCACAAAAATAGTGTGGGGCCGATAGTACTATGCATCTGGAGTAGGATTTGAACCCAAGACCCATTGGCTGAAAGTCCCTCACTATGTAAGAAGTGTGAAACAAATTCCGAAGGTAGAATAATAAAAAAAAGTGGTCACAGGTTATTTTCACCTAAGAGTAATAGAATAATATATTGAGTAACGTTGAAATTAGACGTAGCGTTAGGTAAGGAAGATAATTTGACCAAAGTGACTGGAAGTCTTCACCAATGGAACTGACTTGAATGTGTTACCCAAGTGAAGATCGGTAAGATTAGGCTTGGCTAGACTATGGTGTTAAGATACAGTGGTTGGGTATTCTTTAGAATATAGCCTGATAAATAATACACCCTTACAGCTTTCAGAAAGTTAGGCATTCTAACCAGCTGTAACTTGATTATCACCTTTTTCCACACTAATTTTTTTCTATAGCCGTAGTTTTAGCTCATTAGTTCTTCTAGATAGTTCATTTTGAATCGGACTCATTAATTCGAATTCCATAAAACATGCGAGGTTTGCAAAGACAACTAGTATCGCCAATCCCAATGCAATAAATGTAAGTCAATACCAGTTATATGAAGTCTTAAGGACCGTTGAGTAGCACTTCATTCATCTTTTGCTTTTGTTCAATTCTTCCTGGTACCGTGTCTGAAAGTATGACAGGTTAACAGACGTAATCCTGTGCAAAGTTCTAGAGTTGAAATAATAGAGAAGATTTGTAGCTCAGGTGGATGATTTGCAATTAATAATGTTCTCTGAGCTGGTTGGTTTAGTTGCGGAGCTATCGTCGTCCGAGAGACGCAGTTATATCACTCATGAAGAAATTTAAATCATTTCACTTTATGCTAAATATTGCGCTGACGATGTTGTCCAGAAGGACGACGAAAGCTCCGCAACTAAACCAACCAGATCAGAGAAAACTATTAATTGCAAAGTTCTAGAATGTTTTGTTCGTCTATCTGTTTATTGGATATAACAGGATTATTGCTGGTAGAAATAAAATTACATTTGTTTATACAACATGAAAGGTTTACTTAGTAACTGTGAGTAACTGAAGAAAGTTAAAAACATGATTTAAGCAAGCAATTAATAAACTCGAGAATTCTTCTTAATTCATACACTTACTGAAACATCGGTAGAGCACGTAAAGATTCTTCGTCATCAATAGCATACACCAGAAGAAAACCCTCACTACTTCGAAAATAGTAATCTCGGATACCGTTATAATCTTCCTGACCTGTTCATAGTTTTTTTTCGGAGAAAAAGAACCATAGATTGCAAAATTCATTGAGCAAAAGGCAAATAAGACAATGATGACAATAAGCAGGAGAATTATTAGATTTTACATAAAAGAAATGTGAATACTTTTCTGAGACTTAAAATCCCTTAATAAGAAGTAAGTGATTAGGATAGTTGCAGTCAATAACAGATGAATATTGCCACTACAACTGTATGCAGAACTTCTGCTATTACCAGTTATAATATATATATAATTTCCTTTAATTCCTAGAGGAACATAGGGCTTCAGCTGCACGTCTCCATTGCGTTCGGTTCTCTGCCAACGTTTTCACCCCGCTCCAAGTCAGCCTACACGCTTTCATCTCCTCTTCACATGACGTCCTCTAAGTCACCTTTGCACTGACGACCAACTCGCTGCTTCCCATTCGGGTTCCACTCGAGCAATGGCTTGTCTAGTGATGTCACTTGATGGTTTCCACAGAGTATGGCCAATCCATCTCCATTTCTTCCTGCCTATTTGTCGCACAATCGGTTCCTGGTTGGTTCGCTCCCAGAGATTCAGTAGAAAAACTGGATCTCGTCTTTCCAATTCGTATCTTTACAGGTACAACGTTCTCTTTCTTTTGCTTTTCTCTCTTTTATATGCTGCTTTGTTTCTTTCTTATGCTAATGCCAGTAAATATGCTATAACCTACTTTTCCAACACCTAACACTGTTTAATTTTGGCTTTGCTACCGACATGCTAAAATGTTGTTGTCAAAACTAACTGAGATAACCTTAATCTATGTAGAACTTTATTTATTGTTAATGTACTAACTGGATGCAATATTGTAGTAAAATGGTGAGAATTCCATTCTGTATCACAAGTACTGTTTTGGAATAAAGCTACTATTATCTTATCTTATCTTGCTAATCTTTTCTGGCCATCTGATCTTGAGTAGTACTGAGCGAAGACAGCTGTTAATGAAGGTCTGTGGCTTTTTTGAGGTGCTCTTTATGAAGCGCTAAGTCTCTGATCCGTATAGCAGCACTGACTTCACATTGGAGTTGAAAATCCGGATCTTATTATTGATGCTGAGTGCTGTTGACCTCCACACAGACTTGGGAGTAATGAAAGCTTGTCTTGCTTTCCCGATCCTTGCTTTAATATCCTAATTAGTTCTGTCCGTCTGCAGTTGAAACGATGTTTCCCAGGTCGGTAGGTAAAGGATTTCTCCCATTTATGCTGATTATTGTCTGTTGTTGTTGTTGCTGTTGGCCAGGAATCTTCATCACTCCTGTTTTCTCTATGTTCACCTGAAGTCCTATCTTTGATGCTAATCACTTGCATATATATATATATATATATATGCCTATGAAATTTTTTAAACAATCTTTAGGGAGAAGGCTATACACCGGACACAAAGCTCAACTAGTTTTTTAATACAAAGAATTAAAGCAGTTAGAGTACACAATTTGTGACATCAAACGCCAATTACGGAAGAAATTCAACACATTTTCGAGATGTTAATAACGACAGTAGGTACTGAATGAATTCTCAAAAACAAACAACCTGTAGTTTTTTGTGGGTGATATATATATATATATATATATATATATATATATATATATAGTGTGTGTGTGTGCATGCTGGACTAGTTTTAAAGTAAGAAGCTGATTCGCAATGACGGTACATATATTGTTTGGCATGCGACTCGCTCCCGCCAAATGCAAGATGATGTTACAGGACTGGACTACATCGACGCCTTGTTTAAAAATAGGAAGTGAAGTGGTAGAGCACATTGACCGCTTCACTTATTTGGGAAGTACCATCAGCCCCAACGGGGTGGTCTCTGACGAAATCTCAGCACGAATACAGGGGGCTAGTTTCGCATTTGCCAGTTTATGCCGACTCTGGCGTAGACGAGATGTTCGACTATCGACCAAAGGGCGGGTATACTGCCCATCAGTCCGCTCCGTCCTCCTTTATGGTTGTGAGACCTGGCCACTGAGAGTGAAAGACATGAAAAGACTAGCTGTCTTTGATCATAGGTGTCTGCGCTCTATTTCCCGTGTAAAGTGGCATAATAAGGTGAGCAACATTGAGGTTAGGCGTCGAGTTCTAGGTAAACAGGGGAAATCAATCGACGAAGCTGTAAAGTTACATCGACTGAGATGGTTAGGACATGTGTGTTACGTATGCCAAGCCATCGCCACCCTCGGCGAGCAATGTTAGCGGATATAGGGTCAGGCTGGAAAAAAGCTAGCGGCGGTCAAACAAAAACTTGGCACCAGTCAATGAAATCCACAACAGTTGGTCTAAGCCACGTAGGAAGGTGTAGACTTCCAGGCTGGGGTCCTCGGGACAGTAAAAATCTATGGTTGGAAACAATTGGTGACATGGCTTAAAATCGTTCTCAGTGGCGCAGATGCATCCACTCCTTGTGATTTATGATCTCCAATGAAACTGTTTTGTTCTTCGTTATTACTCCTCCTTTGTCTCACACCTCTGCTCACTGTCTCTATTATGCTTTTCTTGTACTTTCTTCTCTTGCTTCGCGTGCTACACGGAATGTGGCGACTTGAGCTGCTGCACATTTGTGCAAAGTTCTATGTCGAAAACAGACAGACAGACATATATTGTCAGAGTTAAGGATACTGACAATAAACTTGTAGAGAAATCACTAGTTGTTTTCAGCTAAAATCACATAAGGAATGTGTTACAATCAAGCATGTTAAAAGGGCGGCAATACTCGGAAAAAAAACAGACGATGAAGAATTGTAAAGTCTAGCGACTGAACATCGAGGTAAAAGATAGTAGAAAAAGTGTACAAGCTAAGTGAAATATAAGTCAGTATGAGTTGTCACATGCTACAGCAATACAAAAAATGACCACTTTAAAGTAAAATGAATGGAAAAACTCAACATTTAATACACAGCGAAGGGTAAGTACGTATCTGTAACCTGGATGTTTTTACTTGTTACTGAGTGGTTGAGCTGCTTACTAATAATGCCTCGGAGATAATACAACAATATCTAGTCTTCTTTAGATACGCATCTTTACAAACAGTGATTAGACAGATACACTGAGATATCACAACCTTTAGCTTAAGCACGAGTTTTACCAAGGCAGCTTCTGTAGATAATATCAGTGAACGCAACCCTTGAATCTATCTAAAATGAATATTCTATCATGATGGAGCTATCCCTTACTACTATGGGTTTAAACACAAAACATTTTTATTTAGTGACAAGACACACAGAGGTATAACTAAACTAATAAGTGTCTAGAATATTTTGTTTAAAAGAACATAGCTTCCTCAAGAAAATACCGTCCACGAGCGTTGAACTATGTGTTTACGGGAGTTAAATGCTTTCCAAATTTGAGATCAGTTCATAAAATTGAATAGCACAAGTAAGCGTGTTGTGGGACACAAAAAGCCAAATCTCAATCTGTGCACGTGCATGCGTATTTTTAAGTCTCCCTAAACCATTAAGAAAATGCCCAGCAACAATGAAGCCAAGCAGACAGAAAATAGTCCCGAAGTTACTGAAATTAAACACGTAAAAACTTTTGGAAAACATACAACCAGTACATCGTTTTGAATGGAATAGGTGCATTACCTGCAGTGTCCAAAATATCGAATTGTATTTCCTCACCGTCTAAACGTTCTTTTTTCCTGTATGAATCGGCTTTCGTAGGTTCATAGTCCTCAACAAACTAAATAAGTTGGAATGTCAAAACGCAAATAAAGCAATCACCTCATCATACATAAACTGGAGAGTTAAAGCACTCTTACCAACTCCACCAGATCCAATTATGGCAATCCTTAAGACGGGTAGCTGCTGCTGCATTGGTTCAAATAATTAGAGGGATGCTTAGGAGAAAAACTATCCTAAGAGTGAAAAATACCAATGAATAGATTATTACATGGAAATGTGAGACATACAGTAAATAATTCATAAATAAACAGATGCTTTGCCAATGCTAAGAAGAAATTGTGTGGTCTATCTATTGGTGCCAATATTGTACCAAGTTGCAAATAAACAGATAAGTAATCCACACGGAGAAGCGCGTATGGTTTTAACTTTCTTTGACTAAAGATAACGTCTAAAAGCTGCTAAGATAGAGAGGATTAGTAAGCAGTACACTTGCTCTTAGATAGGAATTCGATAGTAGAAAAATAACACTACTATATATTCAAACATACGATACAACGCGGACATCGAGATGAGCCACATAAAAGTAATAAATAAAAGACCAACTTTAATCTCAATCATTTCGACTGAAATGTTCAACTTGGCTAGTAGTTATAGGAATATTTATGAATATAGAACTCTGGAGCCAAAAAGGAAATCTACTGGTCTAAAGTTATAAGTTTCCGGACAGTAGATGTTACGAACTTCCCGGAATAATTTGAGCGCCGAGTCAGATTGAATCACTATAAATTATTTAAAATAATCCCGCGTTGAAGAAGCTGTGGCTTACAAAGCAAAACGTTCAGAAAAATTTTGCTTTATAAGTATAAATTTTGGGCACTGTGGTATAGTATATCTCCATTATGGATAAGAATTTATTTTGAAAAAAGTTGTGTGAGTAACTTGATATGATTATGAGCAATAGTTTGTGCTCGAAACGTTATCAGCTAATATTACTGTATAACACTGTGATTTATCAAAATAAAATCTTATCCATAATGAAAATTTTGTTTTGGTTTTCTCTTAAACACCCTGAGATTATATTAAATCATCTGTTAGTCTAAAAGCTTCACCAAAACAGTGAAACATACATGGAAAGCACCCACCAAGGAAGCTTAAACGAGTACTATTACCATGTACGATTTGACAGATGGTCTGCAACAGTCTTGTGTTGAAAACAAAGGCGCATATACTGGGGTGGATTTTAGTATATGCCTTTTACCATTCTTCAACCAGACATTATACATACAGAGACTAATTATGAATGAAATAGGCAGTTTTTTCGTCTTGACTACAGCCGAGTTCAGTTAGTTTTAGTAACTCAAACCATCTTGATAGTCAGTATAAAGATCAAAAGAATTAGTCACCTGAAGGTGATGATTGGACTTGCATATTATCATTTTTTGAGATCTTAAATTATAATTAGTGAATACGGTCAACAGTTACAGAATAACACAACCAAATGCAATTGATGTGACACCTAAAAACAAAATAACAAATTGAAATTAGACAGAAGTTGCACCGTAAAATGCTTCCTTAAGACACGGTATTTCGAACCTAGAATAAACAACTGATGTCAGAACAGCTGTGCTGCAGAAAATATAGCTGAGGAGAACAGCTTTGTTGGATTAATTGGATAGAGACAAGAAGTAGCACATAAATGCCAGAATTTCGCCCAATAATGAACAGATGAATGAGATAAAAACAAAGATGACAGTAATAAAACAAACGTTAATATGTAAGAACCCCAAGGAAAGTCTAATAACAATAATCTAAACAGTTGAGTCTGTAGTTCATGATTCGGTACAATCGGTTAACTGAGGGCACGTTTTATGAGCACTGATGATTGCTGCTTTGTAGTTAAGAAGAATAAAATACTGTCAACACGTACTAAGTGAATCAAGTGGCTTTCTGAAGTAACTACTCCTAGAATCATTGGTTAGAAGTAAAATCTAAAAGGAGTTGCATTCACTAACTATAAGAGATCGAAGTATATTCGTAAATCACTAGTTTCACCTAATACTGCAGACAAGACATGTGTCACACGATATGCTAATAAGCATAAGGCATTCATAAGTGTTCAGTTGAAACATCACGATCAAGCGAAGCGAAAGACATCTCTGACAAAGAATATAAAAATGTGGTCGTGGAGAAAAAAGTGTCACACACACGAACATACGGTAGGACCAAGAGAGTCCTATAATCGTGGTTGACCCAAACACTCCCACGCCTTTATGTAAATGACATTAAAAAAATAAGACTTAGCATTGCTGTAAAACAGCTTTAGTTGGCACTGTTTGAACATGTCCATTAAATAAAAGTGGGAATGAAGATGAAAATATAATTAGAGTTAACTGAATGTTATAAAAGACAGGAATAAAAAATAACGACGAATTCGAAGATATTTCTATTAGCCCATTATGGATAAGGTTCTATTTTGATAAATCACAGTGTTATACAACCATATTAGCCGATGACGTTTCGAGCACAAATTATTGCTCATAATCATACCAAGACTTGATATGATTAAAAATAATAAAATAACAAATAATAAAATCTTATTTATAATGGATTTATACTCTACCACAGTGCCCAAGTTCTATACTTATATCAATATTTCCATTAGACTGGTGCAGATCGCTTGTTATACCAGTTAATAAGGCGACAAGTCTTCGTGTAACAATTACAAGTGGAACCGCTTCGCTAAAGTAACCTCTAAGACCCACATGAACTAAGTAAAACACGGGAAAAAAGCCGCGAAACATAAGAATTCATGCCTAAATGAGGTTGCGTTGACTGAACCGTTTCTCTTCGACAGGTTGCGATACACAGATGTGCATGCATCGGATATTTGTCATATTTCTTGACCTAAAGGAGGCAATCAACCAAGTCAATCAGAAGTGTTGTGGCAGTGTTCAACTTTGAAAGAAAGGTTGAAAAAGTGTACTGAGGCAGTCAGGATGCAATTTTTAATGTACTGATGGACGGTAATAGATTAAGTGATGGCAGTCCTTCCAAAACGCCAGCTTTTTGAAGAGCATTGACATCAACAACCAAAATCTTTGACACCACGATACAAATAATGACAGCTTAGGGAACCTCCAGAAATCATCTTTCACGGGGACATTGATTCGCAGTGATTCTTGTATTGCAACAAAAAGATCTGGGATTTTTTGAAATGGCACATCTCAAATTTTAGCAACACTTGAAGTTAGCTATTCCCAGTTTGTGAAGTTTCAAAGACAGCTAAATTCATCCACATCAAACTGCGGTAGTCTTTAGATAAGCATGTAACAACAAATTCTGGAACGCAGTTTAGCAAACATTTGAACTAACAAACTAACCAATCCGGAACATAATCTCTATTTACTTCATTAGAATTCGTGAGTACCCACCGAAGTTTACATCATCAGACTACACTATTGACTAAACACTTAATACTCGGAAACATAAGCAAGTCCCATCAAATGTATTCATAACAAAGATGTTAACAAAGAGACGGACCCAGACAAATTAAGCAAAACAGTACCCATTTCATTCCAGTTTCTGAGATTTTGGTTGAGGGCAAATTTTGGGCTAGCGACTAATAGTTGTTGGTTGAGTTGCAAAAGTGAGCAAACAATAGTGGAGTTATGTCTAAATTTGATAAATGCATAGTGTCTTGCATATCCTACGTACAAACTTGGCAACTTAGAACATGTGGTGTCACTTCTAATGAAGGACAAGAATGTGACAGTTTTGTATGCTTTTTATTGATGTACTAGTTGTGACTGAACCACAGTTACATCACGATGCTTGAGATCTTACAACGAATTTCCGAACAATTCAACTCCAGGTGGCGTCACCACATTATAAGTTTTCTTAGAGCTAGGAAATAATGTTACATAGGAAAAGAATATATACAGACTACGACAAGTATAAAAGCAGTTTATAAAGCCAGCTCAGAGACTAAGGAGAACACATGGAAACACGTAACTGATATAAAAGTACATTGGACTAATTGATATTAGTATTGCTAAAAATCAACCGATTGATGAGTATATTATTTGACGAATAACCTGATTGTTTCCTCGGGTTATCGCAGTCTAGTTTCAGCCTTTAAGGTATGTTTTTTCAAGTGCATAACTTAGTAATGGTGGAGCTGTAAATAGGTCATCACATCAACCATAGTTCTTGAAATCACCTACGTCCCTATCATAAAATACCAAAAGATAGGGTACAGTTCTGAGGAAAGGGACGGAGGGCAGCACCATCTGCAGCCGGCAATATGCCCTGCGACTTCGTTCGTAGATTTTTCAACCATGATAATTATGGACAACTGGGAATCGACGTTCTATTACGAAGACAGCAGACAAAATGGTTCCCACATCGAAAGACGTTAACAATGGTAGGACCCACTAATAATAGATATAAGTAATGCCTAGTAATTCAAGTTGGATTCTTTAAAAGAAACTGTTCGGAAAGTAGGTCTTTTAACGGAAACCACGGTAAACAGTATACAATAGCCGCCCATCATATACCTAGTTTGAGGAAACAATTCGAGTATAAATCCATCAAACTCATAGGCACTGACAGTCGTGGAGATATTCTCTTACTTTTTGGGAATGATCTTTTTCTCCATCACACTTAACGTCAATATCAACGACCCAATTAATCTCAACCATACGACAGAAACTAACCAGCTTATCGCAGCCCCAGTTTGTAAAGTACACACAATACATTAATCCCGAGAGCAATAGGAAATTAAAATCCCGACTAACGCTAAGTGCTTGTGCAAGCTTTTGCAAGTTTCGTTTCTTCAGAACTACAGAAATGTTCAGAAAAAACCTTTTGGTACTCGTTCAACTGGTTTACAAACTGCTAAAACGACACACGTCTACAGTTGAAGTCTGGTTTAAACGAATGCAAGTTTTAAGTGTGAACCATGACTTTCCTGTTAAATAACTTCATTGCGTGACGAAGTGTGACTAGTTATGTAACTCGTCAAAGCTGCTAAGTTGGAGGACTATGGTTTAATCCTGAAATTCACTCTATGAATACATTAAAAAGTAGAATAGCAATACGTTACATGAAAACTTAATGACTATATATACAGAAAGCAAATTCCACTGAGTCTACAACAGAAAGCCTTCTAACTCGTACAAACCGTTAGGAAATTCGAAATTCCCACAGGACTTTGGTTCAATTAGTGACCTTAACGCAAGCAAGTTTATGAAATAGTCATTATCAGCTATGATCTCCGATTCCAATCTTACATTTCAAAAACTAAACACTTAATCAACCACTTCACCCAAATCTATAGAAGCTTACTTCTGTTATTGTCAGAATCGAACCGAATGTCCATTGTTATTAGGTTACTTCACGCCGGACAAATTGGAAAACGAATTGTTACGACCCAATAGACCATTAAAATCTCCTCACATTATTACTTCGATACTAAAAACTACATAACTAAAGGTACTGATGAGTCTATCGTTTAGTGGATGATGTGCAATCGTCCTATGTGGCGGAAATCAAATTGAGTATTCGTCAAATCCCTAATTATTTATTTGTTTTTGAATCTGAATTCGAAGAACTTTCACATACTGAACTCCTAATGAAACATTTGACCCGTGAAATAACAAGACAACTTCCTCCCTACCGGCAGCAGGTAACTGACTGAAAATTAGTCACCTGTTATATACCCTTAAGAAGACCTCTGGTGGTATAATACAAGTTAATGTTTTCCCCCCATCACTTTCCACTATTAATATGTGACGTAGATCCCATAGTAAGGCGTAGTGAGTCATAATCGAAAATGCAATATGACTTTGCACCTAGTAATATGACGTAGAAAATAAGGTTATAAGTGATTTTCTTTGGCTTCTACAACAGAGTATGCCATGGCCAACCAGGGGTAGTAAACAACTGGGGAACCCGCATGGGTTGGGCGAGTAACCCAGTAGGAACTATGTCTTCTTCACGACTTGTAGTATTCCCCAACCATCCAGCCATCGAATACCGACAATTCGCAGTGCACCATGATGGCGAGCTACCCAGCATGGTGACCACATTGCGAGCTCTACCGTTAGGACTAGACACATTCCACTGGTTACTGACTGGTTTCCAATAAAAAATATCCAATACAGTCCTACAGGAGGTCCATCGCGAGCCCGAATCGCTCAGTGGTAACGCCCCTGACTGCAGCACTGGGTGACGCGGGTTAGAATCTTAGAAGAGCTAAATTCCTTCAAGGTTGCATATATGCCTAGGTGACTGGTAAGTACTGACTAGTATGAAATCTAGGTCCAAGGCTTCCTGCTGATTGCCCCCAACCATCTATGGCTGACAATTCCCCAAATCTACTGAACGATGAGTGTCTTTCCTTTGCTTGATTAGGTCTCCTGCCTCATTTTCAGTCTTCCACGCTTTCGAAAATTAATTTTGGGAGACACAGTTAGTCGTTTGAGAAACTGAAAGCTGTCCGTCCGTAATATCAGTATCTATTTTGACAAACGTCGGTTTCCAAATTGGTGAGTCCGTTTCCTACACAATCTGCCTTCAACTTTTTTAGCTATAATACAGTCTACATATTTTCTCTACTTATTTTTCAGATTTATTTATTATTTTTTCGCTCATGCGTGATATTAAGCTTAGTAATTTTTATTCATTATAATGCCACCAGCGGAACAGCTAGCATAAACACAGCCAACACAGGACAGACGAGGTTAGTCGCCCAATGGAGCACATTCTCGGCCCAAGACTAATTTGTCTGTGTCACAGATACTTTCGGTTGGATCAGTTAATACCAAGGTTTGTGCCCTGTGAGAGTTTAGTGAAGAAACTCAATAGGAAGATGCTGCGGCTTCGCCGATAACTGAATAGAGGCACTTCCCTTAAACAAGATGTAGATAGCAATGAACATGCTATTAACTCACTGTGTTGAGACCTACATCACTCTATAAAATTTTCTTGTTTGGAAATGAAATATGGACATACATATTGTGTCAGCAACTGCAAACATACATTAACATCGAAATTTCATATACCTTCTATCTCAATAATCCATATCATAATGGTCTGATGGTCATTTACAAAAGCAGTGAAAGGTGTTTCATGGACAACGACTAGCACTTCGTACTAAGCAGAAGTATGGGCAATTGGCGAAAGTATTCTCGAGAATTAATACGACGAGATTAGCCCTTTTCTAATATATACGCACATATCAACGCAGTAAAAAGATAATGACGAATTGTTAACACAGGCATTTTATTTGCTGTGTAGGGAATTTTATTACGGGTAAACTTCACAGAAGCATGTACAAGTCTTGCATGTTGTGGCATCAGTGATATAGGCATGCTAATTGTACTACGGCTAAACGTGAATAATCTCAAGGCTTCATTCCAACAACTTTGTGGGAGGAGGGTGTATTGAAAGATTGCTTACAGACACTGTGTATGACCTCTACTAAAATGTCTACCAAAACTGATAACTTACAATGAGGAAGACAAAAATGAAGCAATTCGGAGACACGTAGTGCATAAGATAAGTATTTTAGTTAGGCATACTACAGTGATAAAAAATCACTCATCTTATTCACTTCTGTTCATACGCTTTCCTATATCCATATTACTGACTTCTGGTTTATGGTTTCTGCTTTGGTGCACTTTAGCCGGACAATTTAAGGTACTGAGAAGATGCCTACAGTAGTTAGGAAACAGCATTAATGGTTGTTTAAACCAGTTAACACTGCAGTGAGTTTTGACCCTAGGCAGCTGCAGAGAAAAGTTTTGACTGACTGAGTTTTAACATAGAACGCAGCACAGAAGTGCAACAGTTCGATTTGTTGCGTCCCACACCTGAGAAATATTATATCCAATTGGCAGCTATTAAAAAATACTTCATCAGGTGCGTTTCGACTCAGCATAAACTAACTCATGTGACATGACGAGACAAAAGACCGTGAAAGTTATCTCGAGTAAGGTGAGAGATTATTGTGAGATGACGTTTTTACAGTTTAACAAGGACTAAATGAAAAAATACGATTACCATTTGTTGATAATTCGACGGCTATTATCCACATTTTAATATTTCATTATGCCTAGATTATATTTCATTCTGATTGACTTTCAACTTAGAAGCTTGCACTGAAGTGCAACTGCTTAAGTTACAACATTCTGTGCTGCACACAAAGGTAGAGAAAAAATAAATTAAGTGGAACTCTAATGGCAATAAGTGTGAGGTAGAATGGATAGGGACAAGGATCAGACATAAGGATTGATTAGATACGTGGGATTACACAGATTGGATGCATCTGTGTCATTGACAAAGATCTGGATCCACACCTCTGCCTAACAATATGCGTTTAACCTCAATATTACTCACCATGTTATAGTGCTTAACGCAGGGGATAGGGAAAAGACACCAACGATCAAGCGCCAGTAATGTTTTCATATCTTCCAGCTCCAGTGGTCACTTCTCATAACCTAGGCGGACAATGTCATCAGCAGACTCAAGGCGGACGAGAGAGTTCCCTGGTAAACCCTAAAGTCAACAACGGAAAATCCTACCAATAAATGCACGATGAAATTGAGCTAAAATAGGGACAACAGTTCTAGAAATACGGTTCGTATTGTATCCCTTTTGGAAATAAGAGTTCCCTAATAATTTAGTTTCAGTACTAATTTAGTAGGATGCAATTAGTAAGACATTCATAAACTGACACACTTCTTTTTCAGTGAACCTAGTTAATGTTTCCACAGTAAATTGAGAAATGGGTATTGTGGTTGTGTAAACTCAATAGATTGCAGACCGCTGCCACTGAAAATGACGACATCTCTTAGAATTTTAGTTAAAGTTGTAGCCTGATTGCAACGTTCAGTAGCTGTTACATGGCCACTTGACGAACGTCAAGTTTATACAGGAGGTGCACAAGATTTAGTAAAGCATATGCAGCTTTGATTTCACCATGAGGTTTCAATGCCAAATGTACTACTTAAGGGCTTGCACAGTTCAATACTAGCACTGCATTGCCCTGAACCCGTCCCAATCAAAATAATAAAAGTGTCAATAGAGGTGGACATTAAACGTTTATTTTTGGAACTGGTAGCCATTGGTGGGCAACTCGAAGGCACGAATGGTTCGATCGTGCACAAGTTCGAAGAGGATGACTGCCAATGTCCAGGTCTTACTACACTGGACCTCCCGCTGTCCTTGGAAGACTTTCATGAATTATGCGTAATAACCAACACGAAAAACCAGAACACAAATTGGTGACCCAAGAACCGTTTATTCTTGCACCAATACAGAGCCAACCATTAGGCTATTGTACATAAAGTCTAAGAATAAATGTCATAACAATAATTCACGATAAAACTTATGATAGATTTTCTCTCTTCCGACGAACGGCGAACGATGAGACGATGACTGCCGTATTGATGACTCCCGCGGAAAACATGGAGTTGGGTTTGAGCGGACAACCATGAATTGATCTTTTAATCTTCAGCTTTATTGATAATGACCAAAAACGAATAAAAGTACGTAATAAATTTGTATAAAACATTTTTTGTAGACCTGTACTGTTCTCTTCTTTAATTGCCAAACAATGCAACTTCCTTCTTACAATACTGGTGTTTTGGAGTTGAAGTCGAAGGAAGTACATAGTATTTATGGGTGCCTAGCGTTTTCGTAACAATAGGATGGACTATCAGCGCAATTTGGATCCTTTGGTGACGTTGGATAATGTCTGGAACAGGGAAGGGTTATGGCACCATGGAAGCAGACAGAAAAGTTAGTAACGATGAGTTGCCTGTTAATTGTAATGATATGCATGATGCTCAGCATGTTGAGTTTGATGTCCATGTTTCGCCGTCTACTGATAATAGAAGTTTTACAATTCCTAAGTTTGAACCTCGAAACTTTGATGGAAACTCAGCCGACTATCCACAGTTTGTAAAGGAGTTTGAAGTCATGTTGAGTGAGTTTGCCATAAATGACGAAATGAAGTTAATTTATTTGCTGAGGTACTGCACTGGTGTTGTTGCAAGAGCCACACATTGCTGCAAGCTTATGTCCCCGAACGAAGGATACTGCATCAAAGATTTGGAAAACCATTTATGATATCCCGTAACGTTTTTGAGACCGTGAAAGGTGATGGATCACAGTTAAACGATAATTCAGAGGAGCTCCCAGAGTTCTTGTACAGTTTAATGGCATATAGAAATACTCTCGTCTCTTAAATGCGTAGATGAATTGAATTCAACTTCCGTGCTTGAGACAGTTGCCAAGAGATTACCGGCTCTTCTACAAAGGAAGTTCATGAACGTTAGTTCCTGGCTATAGGAAGATGGTTTGGGGCCTGGATTCGATGATATTTTGAGGCTGGTGAAAGATAGTGCCAACCAAGCGACGGGCGAATTCGCCAGCATTTTGCATTCTAAGGTAGAACCTAAGGAACCAATGAATATAAGGAAGGCATTTGTGGTGAGGTCTCAAGGCACAACGAGAAAGGATGAGTGTATTGTTTGCCATAACACGCATCAATTGAGTGATTGCAATCGCTTCATTGCTATGTCTTCCGTAGAAAGGTTAAAAGTGGCAAACCAGAAGCGGTTGTGTTTCAGTTGTTTAAAAATTGGGCACACAAAGTTGAATCGTAAGGCGACGCACAAGGGAAGTAATGGTTCAACCGATATGCACCCACTTCTGAGGACAGTAAACGAACCGGATAATTCGGTTAATTGTAATAGCACCTTCAGACAATCTGACAACCCACAAGTTTATTTAGGGGTATTACCAGTTAAGGTGAGAGGACGGAAATCTTGGGTGGAAACATACGCAATGTTGGATAATGGTTCAGACGTTACATTGATAGATGCTAAGCTGGCTGACTGCTTGGGTATTCAGGACCGAGAGCAATCCTTGGTTCTAAATACTTTCAATTCTGCGAAAACAGTAGTATGTGAACGAGTGTCATTTCAGTTAGAATCCTTGACTACTGGAGAAACCGTTGAAGTAGGTACTGCTTACACTACCTCCAGTATGAAACTTGGCGAAGCTATAGTACCTAGTCGTGAAACAGTTGTCGGTAAGCCATACCTGTGTGACATACCTCTTCCAACACTGCAAGATGGAAGAGTGAGAGTACTCATTGGATGTAGTGTGCCAGAAGCTCACAAGGTATTAGAAGAGAGATTCGGAGGTAGAGATGATCTGTTCGCGACGAAAACACCACTGGGATGGACAGTGAGAGGACCTATACCCATAGTCCACATATCATCATCAGTTGCAAATAATGGGGACAAACCAGAGACCATGATTAGAAATATGTATGACAAGGAGTTTTGTGACTGTGGTGTCCCAGGGAAGGGTCGTTCTGTAGAAGACTTAAAAGCAGTTAAAATAGCCGAGGAGTCTTGTAAATACGGAAATAGGCGTTTCAGCGTTGGCCCACCATGGAGATTTAAAGATAGACAGTTGGTTTGTAATAGAGAAGTTGCTCTAAAGAGACTAACGGGTTTGAAGAAGACGTTTCTGACGGATGCAGGCCTCTGGGCCAAATATGATGCCGTTGACGAACATTTAATGAAGGGTTACGTTGAAAGACTAGTTGATCAAAATGAGCCAGGGAAGTGGTATTTGCCCCATCATCCCGTCTTTAACCCGAGGAAGCCAGGTAAACTCCGTGTGTTGTTCTGCGAAACATGAGGGAGTCTCTTTGAATGATAATCTGTATAGTGGCCCAGATTGCGTGAGCTCATTAGTGGGACTGCTATTAAGATTCAGAAAGTTTACAGTTGCTGTCGCTGCGGATATTGAGGAAATGTTCCTACAGGTGAAGGTGCCTGAGAGTGACAGAGATAACTTAAGGTTCTTGTGGTTTGATGACGGTCCTTGTGGTAAGGTGTCAGAATATAGGATGACAGTCCATCCATTTGGTGCCACGTCCTCCCCGTTTTGTGCTAATTTTGCTCTACGAAAGGCAGTGTCTACTTTCGGTTCTAATGATTTGCGGGACGTCATAGATTGTTGCTTCTACGTGGATGATTGTTTAGCCTCCTTCGTGATGATAAGTCTGCAGTTAGATTTGCAACAAGCATTACTGAAGTGTTAGCTAAGGCCGGCTTTCGTCTAACTAAGTGGGTCTCGAACAGCCTAGACGTTTCGAAGCATATAGATCCAGAAGACAGAGCACCGACCGTACGAGATTTGCCTGTTGATACTCTACCAGTTGAACGCACATTAGGTATGCGATGGGATGTGAACTCCGATACCTTTGGCTTTGGTGTTGGTGATATGGATAAGCCAGTTACTCGGAGAGGCATGCTCTCTGTGTTGTCGTCCGTGTTTGACCCACTTGGATTAGTAGCACCTTATCTACTTCCGGCTAGGAGGTTATTTCAAGAGACATGCAGGAAAGGGTTACAGTGGGATGAACCATTAGGTGAGAGGCAGAGAGAAGAGTGGAAGGGGTGGGTTAACAGTTTAAGAATGCTGAATCTACATTCCGTCTCACGTCCACTTAAGCCATCGAGAAATCATGATATAATTGACTTCCATGTTTTTCTGATGCCTCTGAGGTTGGATTTGGTGCAGCCGTATACATCAGAACCACCTTAAGGAATGATATAGATGTTAGCCTGGTGATGGGTAAATCTAGAGTTGTACCTCTAAAGACGGTTTCGATTCCGAGTTAAGAACTTAATGCAGCCTTACTAGCTGCGCAGTTATTCACAACGGTGTGTAAAGATTTGGATTACCCCAAGCATCCCGTAACGTTTTGGACTGATTCAATGTCTGTGATATATTATATACGCAACGAGTCAGCAAGATATGCATGTTTTGTAGCCAACAGAGTATCTCAAATTCGTGAGCTAACAACAGTTGAGCAGTGGAGGTATGTACCGTCTGGAAAAAATCCAGTTGATCTAGCCTCGCGAGGAGTTATTGATATGAATGTGGTTAAAAATAAGTGGTGGAAAGGTTCAGAGTTCTTGCTAAGGGCTGATAGTATGTGGCCTCGTAGAGAAGATGAACCGCCTATAAACGAGTGTGCCTTGGAGTTGAAGACAAGTGTCAGTTTAACATCTACTCAAGAAAGACACTCAGGTTTACATCCACTTTTTAAATATTATTCTTCTTGGTACAAACTACTGAAAGCTGTTGCGTGGTTGACACGATATGTTACGTATTTAAAGGTCATGCATCTTGCAGGATACGGTAATATGAATGTGGGGCCTTTGAGAGTCGAGGATATTAGAAATGCAGAGTTGGCGATTTTGAGGGCTGCTCAGTGGGAAAGGTGGGGTGAGATTGTCAAGGAAGATAGTCCTGATTTCGCAGATTTCAAGTTGCGGTTAGATAGATTATCTCCGATAGTTTCCGAAGGGATCGCTAGAGTTGGTGGACGTCTACAAATGCTAGAATCGCCATATGAGACCCGTCATCCGGCTTTATTACCTTGCTACCATCCAGTCACTGATCTCATTATAAGACACTATCATGTTCTTGAAGGTCATTTGGGTTCTTCACAAGTACTATTATTTCGTCGCGCGCTGTTTGAAAGGGAGTGCTTTTTTCACGTATTTCACGTTTTTGACAAATCGCTGTTTTGTTGTGTTATTCACTTCAAGAACATTTAAAAAAAACTTTAACTTGACTTTTGTCTGTTAAGTTTTGATTTTAACCACTTATATATTCTATATTGGGTAAATTGTCTTGGCTGTTTCCAGTAGAATTTCATGATGTCAAAAGTACCACATAAATGTAATAGGGCGGAGTGTTACTTTTTGGTAGATGATGGAATACAGTGTAATAACTGTGAAAAATGGTATCATAAGATGTGTACTGGATTACGTCCAGCTGCATACAAACGCTGTACTGCTCCAACATCCCACTGGATGTGCAGAATGTGTTGCTCTCCAAAGATGACCTTAATAAGGGAGGCTCACGAACTGCTCTCTAAAGCCATGGAACTTCCTGATGATAGCGTGGCTAGTAAGAGTGACACGGACTGCCCGTCTGAAGATGAAGCAGTAAGTGCCATCATGAATGTTATCACACCGGCGGTTACTATCCCAGTTACCCCGGAAGTAAAACCTACTAGGCGTTCGAAGCGTCTTAGTAAGCGAAAAGGTAAAAAAACGGAAGCTGTAAACAGCACCTCAGAACCAGAGAACACCGTAAGCGAAGTTCACCATGAAGGTGGCGCAGACACTGATCTTGATTGTACCATCAAAAACTGCAGCAGCCCTGAGAAGCAACTGCAGGCAGATGATAAATGGGTAACAAAAATAAGCAGTCGAAAGAAATATAGTAATATTGATGGTAGGCAAACGTCTGTCACCTGTAGCCAGGCTGCATCAATAGTGGTGAGAAAGGACGTAGCCACTGCTAAATACGACAAGCTCTCCTTAGACTCTAACATAATTGTTGGAAATTTGGAAGAGTCCAAAGAATCTGATCCCGTGAAAAGGCACGATCACGACCTTAAATTAGTGAGTAGTATTATAAGGAAGATGCTCCCAGCGAATTTCCCTGGAGTATCGATTAAAAAGCTGATTAGAATAGGCAAAAGAGATGATGAATGTTCTAATCAGCGTAGGTTGCTTAAAGTAGTCTTAGGTTCTCCTGATGAACGGAATCATCTACTGGCTAATGTACACAACCTTGCCGGGTCAGGAATTTCAGCCAGACCTGATTTATCTCTTGAAGACAGACTTAAACGAAAAGAAGTTTTGTCCCAGCTAGAAACAAGACGCAAAAATGGTGAGACTAACCTTAAACTGGTGGGTTTTCAAATAGTCAGGTCTTGGAAACGTATGCTTCCAAGACCTGTGTGGATAGGCCAGACCGCATAGGAAGCCTGAAGGTAGTGTACACTAATATACGTAGTATCGGGAACAAATTTCACGAGCTAGGTGTATTAGTAGAAGACCTTAGCCCAGGTATTGTGGCCATTACTGAAACATGGCTGGTTTCGGGATTAGATGACACACCTGAGCTATGCGGATTTAGTTGCTTGCGCAGCGACAGAGTTAAGGGTCGTAGAGGTGGCGGGGTTGCTCTGTACATCAACAACTCCCTACATGTTCGTTCCGTGAAATCTGAAGCTCATGACAGTGGGACAGGTGAGGTAATTAGCTGTGAAGTAAGCTTTGCAACCGGCACTCTACTCATTGGAGTTCTGTATAGAAGTCCCTATTGTCAGTGTGATGACTTCATTTTAGATCACCTCAAACAATGGAGTAAACACAGTAGCTGTCTTATTCTAGGTGATTTTAATGCACCTCATATAGACTGGGTAGCTGTCACATCTCCAGGATCCGCTGATAAGTTTGACAGCCGGTTACTCTTGACAACCATGGAAAATGCCCTGACACAACATGTCTTAGGTAGTACAAGATTCGGTTCTACCCAAGGATCTTCCTTGCTGGACTTAGTGCTTACTCATGACAACGACGACGTGGATGGTCTAGTTATTCATCCACCTCTAGCAAACAGTGATCATGGGGTGTTAGATTTTAACTTAAGGGCTGGCAATTTAGTCAGTTTTCAACCCAAATCCCGGCCTAGTGTTTGGCATGCTGACATAGTGGCTATAAAGGAGCGTGCTTCAACTGCCGACTGGTCAGTCAACATTGTCTCATCCATTGAAGATGAATGGGATAGATTTAAGAATACACTTGAGAGGGTTACCACTGATCTCATCCCCTGGAGGGTTCCTAAAAGGCCAACAAATCGGCCACCATGGATAAATAGACAAGCTATAACACTCCTGAGACGGAGAAAAAGGTTCTGGAATCTCTTTGTTTCTACTGGGCTACAGCAGTTCCGGCTGAAATACTGTGAAACCAGAAACCAGTGTAAAACTTTGATCCACCAGTCAAGGATAGCTTACGAAACCCAGTTAGTTAAAAGTTCACCAGGCTGCCCAAAAAGACTCTTCTCATATATCAAGAGAAGAACACGTAAGAGTGATGCTATCCCACCTCTTATGCTTGAAGATGACCAGACAAACATGGCTGAGGATAACTTGACCAAGGCTGAGGCTTTGTCCAAGCACTTTAGTCAAGTATTCTCTGATAAAATTGATACCAGCTTTGTAAATTTTCCAGAAGGTAACTTGAAAATGGCACCCTTATACATTGGAAAGGATACTGTCCTAAAGTGGCTTCTAAGGCTCAATCCTGGTAAGTCCAGTGGCCCTGATGAACTCCACCCACGTATATTAACAGCATTGGCTGAAAGCATAGCCGAGCCATTGTCGGTAATCTTCAATATGTCTCTGGACCAGTCTAAATGTCCAAGAGACTGGAAAGATGCCATCATTAGTCCGGTCTTCAAAACCGGATCTAGAAACTTAGTTCAGAACTATCGTCCTGTTAGTTTGACCAGTATTGTTGTTAAACTACTAGAAAGAATAATTCGTGATGCTATCATTCAGTTCATTGAAGGGAACAAACTTTTCGCTGTGGAACAGCACGGTTTTAGAGCAGGTCATTCTTGCTTGACCAACCTTCTTTTGGCCAGAGAAAGTTGGGCAAGCTCAGCTGATGCTAATATACCGGTGGATGCCATATTCATAGACCTTAGCAAGGCGTTTGACAGGGTTTCTCATTCAGGTCTTCTAGTAAAGTTAGGTAGTCTGGGAATCAATAAAGTGGTTACCGACTGGATTCAAGACTTTCTAAAGGACAGAAGACAAAGAGTACGAGTTAACGGGGTTTTATCAACATGGGAATCGGTTAAGAGTGGCGTTCCTCAGGGTACAATTCTAGGCCCACTTCTTTTCCTGATTTATGTTAATGAGATTCCATCGGTAGTTAAGTCATCCTGCTTACTGTTTGCTGATGACATCAAGATATGGAGGGCTTTGCACGATGACAGTGATCAACTTGCTTTGCAGGAAGATTTAAACTTGTTAAGTGATTGGTGTAAGCGCTGGGCCTTGGAGATTAACTTAAGCAAGAGTGTAGTTATGCATGTATCCCATAGTCACGTGCACAATTACTCAATGAATGGCATTACTCTCCCAGTGGTCACTGAGTACAAGGACTTGGGAGTGGTTGTGCAGCATGACTTGAAAACAGCAACAAACTGTAGAACTGCAGCCACTAAGGGTTTTAGAATGTTATGGGCCATACGCAAGGCTTTTGCGAACTTTGACGCTGATATATTTCGTATATTATATCCGACTTATATCAGACCTCATTTGGAATATGGGATCCAGGCAGCGAGCCCGTGTTTCAAATACGAAATTGACTTATTAGAAAGGGTGCAAAGAGTAGGAACTAAGCTAATAAAGGGTTTCTCAACCCTGTCATATGAGGAGAGGTTAAGTCGACTGGGTTTATTTCCACTGTCATACAGACGACTTAGGGGTGACCTAATACTAGCATACCGTATCCTAAGAAATGATTTTGGAGCTAATTTATCTAAATTATTTCTTCCTTCTAGCACCAACCAATTGCGAGGACATCACCTCAAGGTTCAAAAACCACGGTCGAATCGTCTGCGTCTGGAAATCCGTTTTTCGCATCGAATTGTGAACCATTGGAACTCCCTACCGGAACATGTCGTATCAGCGCCATCCGTTGATTCATTCAAGGCGAGATTGGACCTCCTGTATGAAATAAATCGAAAGGATTAACACAGGCATATAGCCTACTATCCTAAATAAATTGTAAACTGTAAACTGTAAACTGTAAGTATTCGATGTAAGTTTTGGATATTGAAGGGAGGTACTGCTGTCCGTAAAATAATTGATAAGTGCATGGAATGAAAAACTACGGAATGCTCGCTCAGCAGATGATGGCACCACTCCCAGCGTGGCCAGCTTCTGAAGGGAAGTGTCCATTCGAGTATGTCGGAGTGGATTTGTTCGGACCCTTTGTAGTGAATAGAGGCAGAACCCTATGTAAAAGATATGGCTGTTTATTCACCTGTTTGAAAATGAGAGCTGTGCATATTGAGATGGTTCATTCGCTAACTACAGATTCATTCGTGCTAGCGTTACATAGATTTATAAATCGCCGATGTGTACCGAAGATGATGTTCAGTGACAGAGGGACTAATTCTGTTGGCTGTCACGCCGAGCTTAAAGAGTACTTCGAAGGTCCCCAAACGAGAGTTCATGAAGAGTTACTGAAAAGGAACATCGAGTGGCACTTCAACCCACCACATGCCAGCCGTAGAGGTGGGCTATGGGAAAGACTTATAGGAATTATCAAGCGTATTTTAAGCTCCATAATTAAAAACCAGAGTTTGAATGAGGAAACGTTGGAGACATTTTTATGTGAAGCTGAACGAATACTAAATGACCGGCCGTTATCACCTGTGAGGGACGACGTCAAGGATTTTGATGTGTTAACCCCAAACAAATTATTGTTATTGAGAGGCAACCCTGGCATAGAGGACTCAAGCGGGGAAGGAATACCTACGATTAAAAGATGGAAACAAGCCAGGCACATGAAAGATATATTTTGGAAAAGATGGTTAAAGGAGTATGTTCTAACACTGCAAACCAGAGACAAGTGGAAAAAGTTGTGCATAAACTTAAAGGTCGGTGATATAGACTTAGTGGCAGATAAATGTGCCACAGGTAGACGGCTTTTGATAATGGTAGAAGGGCTACTCTGTAATAGTTATGGGTTGGTGAGGACGGTTGAGGTGAGAACAAGTTGTGGAATGTTGGTGCGAGATATTAGGAAACTGTGTCTGCTGGAAGGTGCTGAGAGCTGAGAGACGGAGAATGAACCACTTGACGATTTTCCAACCCAGGGCGTCAACCTGAGAAGGAATGTAGGCCTACTGGTGTAAGTCCTACAATTCTTCAAGGGTAGTTCCTCCAGGAAGAATCCACCACAGTTGACGTACATTCCTTGGTGTTAAAAAATTGAATGGGTTCCAATTCATCTGATTTTTGGTTTATTTATGGTTGTCGTATTTTGTGAATCCTCTTGTAATGTTATTGTTAGTACTCCTGAAGTAGTTTCTAGTCTTCTAAACTTGTGAACGAATCGAGTAGTTTTATAGTCAGTGTATGCGATTGGATACACCAGGGAGAGGAATTTGGCAGAGTTATATGAAGCAACCAACACTTTGTGAACCAGATCAGTCGTGGTATTGTCTTCAGAGAGCGCAGATTCCACGCGCTGCTACAGCGTACTGTTGTGATATGGTATGCTTGTTGTATGTTGGGCTTTTCGTTCTGCTTTTCCATTTTAGCCTAGTCCCATTTGGCCCAGGTTCCCGAGTTGGCAGTTAGAAGCAAGGTTGTCGGCGCTATGGAAAAAAGGGATGGACACTTTTTGCCGGGGAGTGTCGATGGAAGTGAACATTGAACGTTGGTTCGTTGGCCTTGGTAGCCATTGGTGGGCAACTCGAAGGCGCCAATGGTTGGATCATTTACAGGTTCGAAGAAAACGAACGAAAACGAATAAAAGTGTTTCATATTTTGTATAGAATATTTCTTTACAGACTATTTACCAACCCCCGATTTTAATTGCCAAATAATACAACTTCCTTCTTTCAACCACTGGTTTTTTGGAGTTAAAGTCGAGAATCAGTCGTAGTATTTATCGGTTCGGAGCGTCTTCGTAACAATAGGAACTTAGGGTTAAGTTCCTTGACATCGTTATTTTCTTTCAATTTGATATAAATGTTCTGTATATTCTTTACTATATTTATTCGGTATCGCCACACCATGGAGGTGCAGAGTAAGGACTTTATGGCTGAACCCAAAGCCCCAATATGCACTCGATGGAGAACTCTAGCTCTGGGATTCACGTCAGTCGAACCGACATTCTTAGGGAAGTCTTTTCCGGGGGGGCTAGTGTAAGCATCTACAGCACGGTGTGCTACGGCCACTCAGATGTGTTAAGTAATTGAGAGATTTAAGAGGAAGAGACGGATATCTTAGTAGGAACTATATATATTTCATGATTTGTGAAGTTCTCTTTATCTGTTGATTGACGAATGTTCTTCCGTTTGTTTGACTAGGAATTCCACACTTCACTTCCCGGCTACCACGCCTTCGAAAATAAAGGTTCATCAACACCATTTTTCTTCTACAACAAAACAAGCTATTGGTCTGTAAATTCGGCAGCTATTTCACCAGACAAATAGGTTCCTGAAACCCTTGTATCTATTGAGAATTTGATGTCACGTGAGATGCCTGCTTTGAGTGAGACTTATTTAGAGAATGTATTGGAATAATGGTGTTTGTACATTAGAACAAGCCTAATTAACGCTAGCAAGCGGCTATCATCCTGCACAATATCCTTAGTCCAACAAGTGACATTTACCCAGAATTCAATGTTTTTCCCATATTCTAACATATTATATCGTCGAATGCGACCCAGAGCCTAGATTCTTATGGTGTAGCGAACATTGTCGACAAGTCTCAAAAAGCATTTTGTGACATTCCGCCGCAGCTATCGCCAACGCGTTCAAGTAAAACGGAGTGTGTGTCTATGAGGCAGAGATTAAAAGGGTATTTGCACCAAAATCTTCGCTTTCTTGATAGAATTTGTAATCTTGACCAGTTGTCATTACTGGGAGCCCTAGGATTTAAGAGAATTTGACGTCTATTTGTGGTCTGAATTCCAATAATGACCTCATAGATGTCGAAGTTTTCGGATGTAAATGCGGAAGGATGATGTCACATTGTAAAAAACAGAAGACAAGGACCATTCAACAGATCGTATATTAAGGAAATCAACACATATTTATATATCTTCATGCACATTATCATAGATTATTTAAGCAAACAAACACAGTCTTCTGATTGACTATTTCTCACCAAAAGTTATTCTTTCATCTCTTTGCGGCTGTTTCGTGAATGCCAGATCATCTATATGTTAACCGTATCTGCCTACGCAAAGTCTACTGTGGTTGGTTATTCAATCAGTCTCTGTTCATATTTTCTCCGTGACCAATATTTGGGACATAAACATTGACGTAAATTACTGTCTACTGATTTGGCTAGCAGCGAGCTCTCACCACAGTACTATTCCACTGTCTTTTATCACAGTACTGTTTGGAGCCCAGAGAGACGCAATGTGTATCCCCAACATGTCTCCTCAGACCACTGTGTTGGAAGCAAATAGTACATCCTGTCAGAAGGGCAATAGACTTCATTGTCAATTGAAAATCCTGAATCAAATAGTTTAGCAATCCTCACTTCTACTTCTTTACTTGACACGTCTGGTATATTCCTTCCATGGCTGAGATGACTGAATACAGTAACGGATAATAATCTCTGGTTCAGTTGATTCTTCACTTCACTGCATTTATCTGAGCAGTTTCTCATCTAATGTATAGCAGCACATGTTTTTACTGGTCACCTTAAAATGAGTCCCAACTTAAGGTCCGTTAGGACTCATTTGGTTTTATAAATCGATCAGAACAAGGGTTAATACTTCGATTGTCTCGAATCTTGTTTGCCGTTTGTAGACAACAGTTATCTGAAAGTCACCTACCAAAGTCTAGAGTCTCCGTTATCTTCTGCTATCTGAAAACCCCTGGTTGAAGTTGGCCCCTCAATCTGCAAAATATGGGTATTTTGATTGTGTACACAACTCTTCATTGTTTGTTGAACTTATAAATTGAGACGATGGCTTACTTTGTAGAAAATTAAAGACTAAGTGAAGTGAGTAGTGAGCTAACGGCCTAACTACCACAGATTTAGGTAATTTTAAGCAGTTGGACAAGGACAATTGATCAGGAATTCAAAACTTCACTCATTCATAATTTTTCCCCTGCATCAACTTATAGTGAACGAGAAGCTCAATAAGAAACTGTTGGCAGACAGTAAAAAGCGAGAGCATAACCGTCCCTGATTCGTAAACCATCTTGCATGAACTGGAGGAAGGGAAAAGTACTTACACAGTAGGCTTTTAACAATTTAATAAACACCTGTTTCATTTTCGCTGTTTCCGAAGTTATGTTTTTTACGGGGAGGAAGTGACAAACGTAAATTTTCCGTCGTCCTGTTATTCGAAGATATACTCATTGGATTTCATTTGTCGCTAAATTGAAATAGTAAAAATTTCACACTACCAAAGACAGTGTTGAAAATGTAATTGTTGTCACCAGAGGCAGTCTACAATTTTCATCCAGGTTTCTATGGCTGTGGTTTATTAAAAGTTAGCTGCATATTCTCCTCAAGGTGCACCTGGAAGATCAACTACAGTTCGCATCAGTTCCACGGAGTCACATGAGTCATTGTCAAATCGCTCGCTGCGAAATACACACATACATATGCACGACTCTCTAACCAGCCTGTAGGAAATCACGACAATCAATGTCAGCCAGGATATACACCTTCATCTTAACATCATCCGATGTCACTGTGTAAGGGATACTTCTCATGGTCGCCTTAAAGTTCCAACACGAGCAGTACTTTTCACTTCTATATTTTAATTAAAACCTTTTAAATTTGTGAAACCTAAGGGTATCAAAGTGTAGATACGTTGATACTAGGTCCTCATTTAAGGCGCTCGACCTGATTGTATTCGGTAAAGTCAATCACGAGTGCTTGCCATGGATGAGTTTGCTAGGGACCCCTGGTATGTTCGTTTACCACTCATCTCAGGAATTCATAGACAGAATCTATCATAATTGATAAACCACATTTTTATTTCCGTAGACTGTCATCGTGATAACTGATGAAGTCGCTCCACTTTTTTTATCACGTTTCCATGTACACGTTATGAGCGTTGCGTCATTCTGACTGCACGTGTTTGATGTTGAATTGATTGGTGGAGCTTCGGTGGTTGACATGTTTACATCACCTATTAGAATAACTTTCCGTCCATTCACCCCGTCAATCAAGTCTCATAAAGCGTTAATGCCCAGCTCTTGCTACGCTGGGCCTTACGCTGTCCCTCGAAGATTTTTAGAAACGCTTTGTATTAACCGACGCAAAAACCAAAACACTGTTCGGCAACTCAAGAATTCTTTATTCTAACACCAACATATGACCAGCATTACTGGCATTACAAACTAAGGTCTAAGAACAAAATTTACAACAATATATCACGATATTACTTCTGACAGTGTTTTATCTTCTTTCTGAACAGCGATTGATGGGACGATGACTGGCAGATTGATCAAACGCGAAAATTATGGGGAAGTTGGGTTTAAGCAAACAATCATGAATTGATCGTTCAATCTTCAACTACATTGACACAACCTGTCTCATAGTAATTGTGTGGTCATAGGAATCTTATTGCATTACAACAGCATTACTTCTGGGCCGTTGAAATGCATCCTTAGAATCAGCATCAGACGCGTGTAATCTATACACCCGATTTATGAATATTATTCGATAAAAAGTAGCGTAGTTTAGGACCACATAAAGCAATGTGTGAAGTCATCTGTGTACATTGATATGATTATAACTAACAAGCTTAACTGAAAACGTCATCCAGATGCCAAAAGTGACTAGCAGTATGTTATATGAAACAAACTCATCTAATATGATATTATATTCCACATCAGTGCCGGAACACTACTCCCGTTTAAACTATTTGACTTCTTTGAGAGGGAAATTTTGTGGTTTTCGTTTTGACTGAAGGTAATGTCTAATACTGACCATTAATAAATGCGATTTTACCAGTGTTCATGGAGTTCTGCTTATCTTTGTCCAGTGAAGCTACACCGATTGAGATGGTTAGGACATGTGTTATGTGTGACTAGCCATCGCCTTCTTCGACGGGCGATGTTAGCTGACATAAGACGGATCAGGTTAGAAAAAAGAGAACTAGTCGTTGTCAAACCAAAGCATGGCTTCATCAGCCAATGAAATCCATAACAGTCAGTGCAAGCCAGACAGTCACGGAGGGAGGTTCGGACTGGCTTCCTGGTTGGCGTCCTCAGGATGGTAAAAACCATTGGCTGGAGACAATCAATGATATGGCTCAATATCTTTGTCAATGGTTGGCGCAGATGCATTCACTCTTTGTAATTTTTCATATCCAACAAAACTCTATTTCCCTTCCATATTACTATCCTTGTTCCCTCATAATTCTATTTAATATCTCTGTTTTGAATCTCTCTGTACTCTCTTCTCTTGGTTTGTGTTCTGCGTGAAGTGTTGGAAGTGAAACTGCTGCATATCTGTGCGAAGTTCTACACTGAAACCAGTTAGTCAGTCAGGAATTTGCTTTACTCATGATAAATGGTAAACCATCTAAATGACTTGCTTCAATTTACTAAAATACATCGCTTTTGTTTCAAGCGTTATATGCGGATCACAAGTAGATGTGGTGTATAATATGCAGGGATATACAGTAGGAGATATCCGTTTGATGTAAGAAATCTCCAAGGACTTCATTTATTTAATCATCGTCATATATGTAGCATCTTTTTTTGTGGTGGATTATTCACATGGAGAATTTGGGATGTGGTGTAGTGTAAAAGATGAAAGGGATCACTCATTCGAAAAGATTGTAAATCTCCTTAGGTTGCAAAAGGTAGTACGATTACTCATGGTGTACTGTCAGCAAAATTAGGACTGGACTGAAAGAGAGCTCTTAATGATGACACTGGGACGTATTCACCCGTTCCGAGATTGTTGACCACTGATCTGAGTCCCACAGCCAAGTCCAGGCTGCCTGATTTAAATCACCGATACTACAAAATCAGCTTCCTGGGGCGTGTTTCCCGTGTGTCAGGCTGAACCCCACATACGTTTTTGTGGCCGGTAATACTATTCAGTAGGGTGGACTACTGGCTAAACGTTGAGATTTTAAGCAAGCGCACCGCATCTCAGTGGTAAGTGTTTTACAATCTGCCATGAATTGGTCGCTTAGATATTTTAGAGGTTGACGGAATTATCTTACACAGCAACTTCTAATTTATTCTCGTGTACCAAAAACAAAGCAAAAGCCAATATTTGATCGTCCAAATTACGTGATATATTTCGGGACCAAAACAAGCTGTCAGACGAACGCTTAGCTAGCTAGTGATCGTGCACGTGACACGACGGGGTACCAAATGGCGGGGATGCTTGACCGGAACCCTTCAGTTAAACAAGTCGACTTAAACAGTGGTGGTCAGCATCCAATGGTGAGTGATTGCTGTGGTCAATAATTTTGGGGAATTATTTACCGCCACAGCTCACTCCCCCCCCAGTGGGGTGGTGAGGACCCTAAGACAGAACCAGCCGGAAGTAAAAATACTCGATGATTCCTTTTTGGGTGAAAAAATCTTCCGAGCGGCTTGGTGGGGTGCCTACTGGTTTGTCTGCCTATGCTAATAGGGTTTTTGTACATAGATTCCTTGTTGTTGTTCGTTGGATCCCGTGCTTCGTTGATCTCCCGTTCAGTGCCCGTCGCACCTGGAAGAGAAAACAAGAACGCTAAGAACCATGTCGAGGAAAATGTACCAAATCAGCTTTTTGGTTAAAAAAATGATGTGCATTTACTATACAGTAAAATAGTGCTAAGTTCAGAACATCGAAAAAAATATATCTAATTAATTTATTTGTTCGTGTTACATGTACTGTTGAAAAAAATTTACTTGTGTTCAGTGGTACTGTATATAAAGAAATTGATACGTCTAAAAAATAGTTAGTGCCACAAACGAATGAGTTGGGTGAATCACACGACTTCGTTATATTAAATAAGTGTGAAGATATTCTGGGAACCTTACGGTGCGTCTAGAACGGGTTTTCTTGGGAGGCTCGATAGAAGGTTCGGTAGCTGTCGCTGTGCTAGCGACTTCATCGATGTCTACACGATCTTCTGTTACTTGTGGATTTTGGGGTACGTTCAGCTCTATGCTAACAGGATTACCCTCCAAATAAGCCGGTTTCAGACGGTCAATGCTGACGGCGTCCTCGCGGCCATTTTTGTCCAAGACAAAGAATTTCTCCGAACGTTTGATTACTTTATAAGGTCCGTCGTATGGAGGTTCTAGAGGTCTGCGCGCAGAGTCGCGACGAACAAATACATGTGAAGTTTTTAAACACGGATGAACGAAAACATCAATGCACTGTAGACGAAGGGGAGCAGGTTTAACTGAACGCATTGCGTTTGTAAGCCTGCTGACGTATGAAGCGTGATCTACCACTGGTTGGAAGCTAGAGGGAGAAACAAATTCACCAGGCAGTCGCAGTGTCGTGCCATATACTAGCTCGGCGCTAGTACAACCAGCATCGGTTTTCAAGGTGTTTCGTATCCCTAGGAGGACTAACGGAAGGGATTCAGTCCAATGAGTGTCGCTTGCAGCTGACAGACCAGCTTTCAATTGTCTGTGTGGACGTTCTACCATACCATTAGCTTGAGGATGGTAGGCTGTTGTCGGAAAACGCATGCAACCTATGATTTTAGTCAGGGCGAAGAATAAGCCACTTTCGAATTGCCGCTCGCGATCAGTTGTTATGGAAGATGGGCATCCAAAGTTAGCGATCCATCTTTCTACGAAGACGCGTGAGACTGTTTCAGCAGATACATCCTTGATGGGTACTGCTTCCGGCCATCGTGCGAAGCGATCGATGCAAGTTAAAATATAAGCATATCCATGGGATTTAAGAAGGGGTCCAACCAAATCTATATGGATATGTTCAAAACGAGCGTCAGGGAGAAGAAAGGTGCCAAGTGGGCTTTTGGTGTGTCTTATCACCTTGCACTTTTGACAAGCTAAGCACGTGTGTGCCCATTCCCTTACTTCTTTATTAATGCCAGGCCAACAAAACCGACTAGTTACGAGCTTGACAGTAGTTCGAATACCTGGGTGGGTGAAGCCATGCAACGTATTGAAGACGTTACGGCGATAACTTTTAAGCACGATGGGGCGAGGAGTACTCTTGGAAATGTCGCATAGTATAGTATCTCTTCCCATACCTAACGGTCTATGCCGTCGCTTTGGGTGAGGAAACAAACGCGCGATAGGTCATCTGCCACAGTGTTGTTTACTCCAGATACATGGCGAATACCTGATGTAAACTGTGAAACGTAATCCAGTTATCGTGATTCCCTGGGTGAATACTTATCTGAAGGTGAGTTCAGAGAGCGCGTCAGAGGTTTGTGATCAGTAAAAATTGTGAATTCACGAACCTCTGCTGAATGTCGAAAATGACTTATAGCACAGTACATAGCCAGAAGTTCTCTGCCGGATGTGCTATACTTCGTTTCAGCTAATTGAAGGCGCCTGGAGAAAAAGGCAAGTGGTTGCCACTCTTTGTCAACTAGCTGTCGTAGAACTGTGCCGATTGCAGTGTTTGATGCATCAACCGAGATACTTAACGGTGCCGTTGGATCCTGATACATCAGAAGTGTGGCATTCGCAATGGCTTTTTTAATCTGGGTAAAAGCATTTCGAGCAGACGCGTCAAGTTCTATGGACATTTCATTCCCTCGAAGGAGGTCTGTCAATGGCTGAATCAGAGCGGCACAGTTGGGAACAAAGCGCCGATAATAACTCACTAAGCCATTAAAAGTGCGGAGACTTTTCACCGTCTGTGGCTCTGGAAAGTTCAGTATAGCCTCAACCTTAGTAGCCAGTGGGCGAATGCCCCTGCAGTCAATAGTGTGACCCAGGAAGTCGAGTGAGTCAACACCTATTTGACACTTTTGAATATTAATGGTAACACCATGTTGGCGTAACCTTTCAAATGCCAAGTCCAAATGTCTAATGTGAGTTTCCTTGTCTAGATTGGCAATGAGGCAGTCGTCTAAGTATGCGTATACAAAGTCGAGACCGCGAAATACTTCGTCAATGAAGCGTTGGAATGTTTGAGCTGCATTCCGGAGACCGAATGGTATACGTAGAAATTCAAAAAGTCCGAAAGGCGTAGTGATAGCCGTTTTCGGGTTATCTTCTGTTGCCATCGGGATTTGGTTATACGCTTTAACCAAGTCGATTTTGGAGAATAGAGTCGCGCCAGATAATGTTGCCACCGGGTCGTGTATATGAGGCAACGGGTAGCAATCAGGGGTTGTTTTGACATTCACTCGCCGGTAATCACCGGTGGGTTGCCAATCGTTGCTATCCTTTTTCGGAACCATATGAAGTGGGGATGCCCATGGACTATTCGAAGGTCGAATGATGCAAAGGGTAAGCATATGGTCAAATTCATTCCTGGCGATTCTCAGTTTGTCAGGAGCCAGTCGTGCTTTAGATGTCACAGGTTGACCTGTGGTAATGATGTGGTGCATTACATTGCTGGTTATGCATGGCAGGTCGTTCGACGGGCAATCAAGTTCCGGATACTTGTCAACCATAGGTTGAAAAGTTGGATCAATGATTGCCTTTATCTTAACGGGCGACAAACTGGGGCCTATGTAGGTAATGCCTTTGATAGACAGATTAGTAGTATTGTCAATCAGTCGTTTTCGGTGGACGTCTACGAGTAAATCATGATGATTAAGTAGGTCCGTGCCAATGATGGGCATTGTAACGTCAGCGAGAAGGAAAATCCACCGAATAGGTTTGCGTAAACCTACGTTCAGATAGACGTATTTTCTACCAAAGGTTGCGATTGGTTTTCCATTTGCAGCCTGTAAGTTGAAGGTAGGTTCCTTCTGTCGATCTGCTGCTGTAGCAGGAAGGACGCTGACTTCGGCGCCTGTGTCGACTAAGTATCGAGTCTGGCTTATCACATCATGGATGCAAAGCAGGCGGCTAGTGCCACCGGCGACGGTTGCTGCTAACGCTTGCCGGTGGGATAGTTTCCCACAGACTTTGAGACATTTCCGAAGTTACAAGGCTTACGGCAACACTTCGCTTCTTGGCCATAGGTGTTGTGGTACCAGCACCAGTCGGGGTTTTTCAGTGAACGTGGTTTGGACTTAGATCGACCACGTGAGTTTCTGCGTTGAGGAGATTTAGGACGACGGCCGGAGGATTTAGAATGCATGTTCGACCTAAACATCTGCTGAAGGGAGTTGCATAACTCTATCATTGCAGGATCCCTACTCGAAGTCTGCTTAGTCATCCAGCATATTTCGGGAACTGACCGTTTAGTTATTTCTAGAATCCTATCTGCAGAAATAGCTAAGTCATCTATCACAACACCCTGAAGTGTCACAAGTACGGTCTGTACAGACTGTGGGAGCTTGGTCAAGAAGAGTTCTCTAAATAGTCCTTCGTCGAACTGACTTTGGCCAACGACTTCTCTCATTCTTGTCAGCATGCTCACGGCTGACTGATCTCCTAACTCGATGTTGCGAAATAATTCGTCCAGACGTTGTCGGTCCTTGGGAACGTTTCTTCTGAGGAGGGATGCTTTGAGCAACTCGTACGAGTTACTTACCTCGGGACTGAACATCTGTGAAGTTATGTGCTTGCTGAATTCCCGCGGTAGGGCGTGAATAACTGCAAGTAACTGTGAACGGTGGTCAGTTATCCCATGCTCACAAAAATCTGCTTCAGCTAGCTGAAACCACGTTTCAGCATTATCGGGCCAGTATGGTACAAGCTGAATGGTTTTAGGAGTTGAGCGGATACGAGTGACCTTGGGACCAAGATCACTCATGACGAAAATTATGTCGAATAATATAGGGTACTAGAACAAATACAAAACGGAACGAACTCACCGGGGTTATCTGCGGATTTATCGTGGATAAAGTTTGCGGTTGGGCTAACCAGTTTAGAGGTTGACGGAATTATCTTACACAGCAACTTCTAATTTATTCTCGTGTACCAAAAACAAAGCAAAAGCCAATATTTGATCGTCCAAATTACGTGATATATTTCGGGACCAAAACAAGCTGTCAGACGAACGCTTAGCTAGCTAGTGATCGTGCACGTGACACGACGGGGTACCAAATGGCGGGGATGCTTGACCGGAACCCTTCAGTTAAACAAGTCGACTTAAACAGTGGTGGTCAGCATCCAATGGTGAGTGATTGCTGTGGTCAATAATTTTGGGGAATTGTTTACCGCTACAATATAAACGTACTTACCGCACCCTGGGATTACTGCGGTGGCTAGTTAGTAATCACAGTAAACTGGTGCAGGTTTATATTTCAGGCTGTAAGTCACACAGTGTGTGAAGATTCATGATACTACCCAGTCTTGAGGACTGAAGCTGTTGGATCCAATAAGAGGTCAGTCGGACTGTAGCGTTCTAGCAATAACTGCAGTCGGTTACTTCATCTTTACTTGCTTGCATGCTGATTATGTAAAAATAAATAAGTTTAGCACATGGATAAGGATGATTTCAGTAGAAGTGGATACTATATGGCAATATTGAAGTTGTTACTAGTCCATCCCATCTGTAATTGGCTACAAGGCAATCTCTTTAAACGGAATAGACGATGCAAATTAGCATATTGGTGATTTCTTTGCCACATTTTCACCTAGCCTAAACTGTTGCTGTCAGCCACGTCTCGTAAACCGTTAATGCCCAGCTCTCGCTACGATCGGGCTCACGCTGTTCCTTGAAGTTTTTCAGAAACGCTTAGTAATAACGGACGCAAAACCAAAACACCGATTGGCCGCTCGAGAATTCTTTATTGTAACACCAACATATAAAAAATAATTCCACTAAGGTCTGTGAACAAATATTACAATAATAAATCACAAGATTACTTCTGACGGTTTTCTGCTGACTTCTTTCTGAACAGCGACCGATGAGACGATGACTGTCGTATTGATTCCCCCGCGAAAATTGGGGAAGTTGGTTTTGAGCAAACAACCGTGAATTGATCGTTCAATCTTCAACTGCTTTGACACTCCCCGGCAAAATACGGATCCATCCCTTTTTTTTCTTCACGACCAATACACGTTGACTTGGATGCCATTGCGAGAACCTGGGTCACATGGACAGAGCTGAAATGGGAAACAAACAGAAAGCCAATACACCGCAAGCATACTCACAGCACAATCTCACACGTCAATGACGACCTGCGCCTTCCAGTTAAACGCATCCTCTTGCAACAAAATCGCCACTTGCTAGAATGACTCTTGCAGAATGCAACGTGACCATGGCAGCACCTCACGATACTCTACGCTCATCCTCTTATCTACTCACTACCAATTGCCACTGCAATCGCTTGTCACTCATTCTGCCTCAGTTCTAGTAACGATGACGTATGCGAGCCTCAGTCGTTTACACTCTTTCTCCCCGGCGTGTCGGACCGCAGCTAACAATTATCTCCGTGTGCATTTCATTCTCAGCAATAGCCTAGCCTCCCCGGCGTATACGACCCATCTGCTGTCCTTAACATCAATCAATTCATTCACGGATGTAGAAGAGTGGACACAACTTCAGAAGTAATCACGATGAAAATTTTAACAAAATTACGCAATAACAACAAGGTACGAAAACAACGAGTAAACACAATGAATCCAAAAAACAATTGATATGACACACCACACATATATACAAACAGTACACACAAACTCGCGGATCATATCTTGATGGAATTCGTTTGAAGAATCGCAGGACTTACACCAGTACGCCTACAACCCTTCACAGTTTGACGATTGTAATTTGTGAAATGTCCGGACACACACAAATAAATAAATAAATAAATTTACTCTCATGATACAGTACATGAGGGACGCCAGTTTACAGGCATCATCAAATTGTTACAGAAATAGGATCATATTATTCAGTCACAATTTACAGTCGATAGCAAAATATGTTTAACATGTACACTGGAGATTATACGTACACTTGATAAATGTTAATCCGAATAGTATAAAACATCCTTTTCACTTATGTACAATCATTTCTGTGCATAGTTGGAAAAATCCGCTAGATTTTCAGTGAGTGCAACACATCAGGAAATACAGAAGTATTGTCTTCGCATTAACAAAAAAACCAGGTCTTTGGTGGATGGGTTATAAGTGCCTGGGAAAAAAATAAAGCTTGAAGTCAATTTTCGTACATACTTTGTTGTGTGCAGAATCCTTGAATTATAGTTCATTGATGTGTTATTTTGAAATCAGTGATATGTTTATCTCATTTGATGTGCAATGTCATTGTTGGGAGTAAAATACATAAGCTTTAGACGCATTAATTAATGGATTTCTACTGCTTGTGGATATTTACTTCTCGTGAGGAAGGTTTTTGAATTTTAGTTGTTCCGACAGGAGTTGTGGATATTGACTGCTCAGCAACATTATGGATATAAGTTCATCACATTATCTCAGGAATGTTGGGTTGTAGTTGGTGATGCATATATGATGTCCGACGAGCGTACATCTGTCCATGTGATGTTGTGGTGAGTTATAACCTTTTTCATGTTGTCAGTTTATGTCCATTTTATTCCACTTATTGTGTTGGGTAGAAGTTTTACAAACGAAACTTCTTGTCTGTTTGAGGGTAAGTATCTTAATCGTTAATGTTTTATCTAAAATTATAAATATAGGCAAAAACAGCAGGTGTAGTATTTGAGCTTATACATTAAATGGACCTATAATTTCGGAGGCTCTCAGATAGGAACTAAGACTACTGTCGTTTGCAAACTCGTGTAGTTTGTCGTTAAGCACTTTTTTGAAGGAAGCCAATGTACCTGCTTGACGCATTTCCATTGGTAGTTTATTCCATATCTGTGCATACCTAATCAAATAAAACTTTTGCCTGGTAGCTGTTTTACATTGTTCAATAGCTACTGTACCCTTAGTGTGTCTTAGTTTGTAGACACTGTCATCTGAAAGTCGAATGCCATTAGTAGAGGTAAAAACTAAGTGGTTTAGAAGCTTATAGTAAAGTGTTAAGTTTAGTCTCAGGCGTCTTAGCCATAGTGTTTCTAATCCTAGGGTGTCACATCTAGTGGAGTAGTTCGCACCATTTTCGGTTCCGAGTAATTTTGACGTGAAGTACCTCTGCACTCCCTCGACTTTCAATTTGTCCTCTATGCGTATACTACTATACATGAATGAACAGTAATCAAATAAAGGACGCACACAAACCTTGTACAACAGAATTCTGGACTCATTTCTGTAAAAGTTCCTGAGTAGAAAGCCGATAAGTCTGCGTGACTTTGACACTTGTTTGGAGATATGTTCAGAAAATGATAAGTCATGTGAGTATTTCAGTCCTAGGTCCAATACAGATTCCAGTCGTAAAAGTGCATGGCCTTGAATTGTCAGGTCAAGTTCTAAATTGTTGCAACCTATGCAGAGCCAGCCACATTTGTCGACATTAAACTGGAGTTGCCAGGTGTCACACCATCTGTCCATTTTTTCTAATTCTTGCTGTATGGCGTTTACTGTTATTCCGAGATCTGTGTTCTTGCATTTATAGGTCACTTTTAAGTCATCTGCATATAGTATTGGTTTACCAACACTAAAGCATTCACAGATACTGTTTATATATATTATGAATAGGAGTGGGCCTAATACACTTCCCTGGATTACACCACTACTTACAGGTTTTGGCCTTGAGATTATCGAGCCAACTTTTGTTATCTGATTCCTGTCACGGAGAAATGATTTTATCCAGCTCAGGAGAGGGTCACATATCCCTAGTGAGCATAACCTGCTGACTAGCAGATTATGGGGGACTCTATCGAAGGCTTTTGTTATATCGAAGTATAGCACAATTACTAGTTCTCTGTTGTCCCTGCTTCGTGTAACTTCATTGAAAAAGTCTATGTGACAGGTCGCACATGATCTCTTTTTGAGGAATCCGTGTTGTGATGGGTTGATAAGTTCATGTTCTAGTAAGTTGTCTGACACTTGGTCTTTAACCACTTTCTCCATTATTCGTGATATTACCGGTGTTATATTAATAGGTCTATAGTTGCATGCACTGGTTTTGGCCCCTGCTTTGTGCTTAGGTAGTATGTATGTGGTTTTCCACACTTCAGGATAAGTTCCAGTTTCCAGTGACAGAGTAAATATTCTAAGTAACAAGACTACCATTTCCGTGCTACCATTTTTGTATATGACAGATGGTATGTCGTCTGTTCCAGTACTGCCATTTGACTTCAATGTCTTAATCGCTGAGTCTATATTTTGCATATTAAAATCTATTTCTCCTAATTTGTGGTTACTTTTGCAGGTCATTTGGAAATTTGGGGTCGAGTGCACTCTGGTGTCATTGCAAAACCACTCACTGAGGAGTTCACTTATAACCTGGGGATCGTTGTATATTACACCCCTATGTTCCAAGATGCTTACATTATTGTCTTTACAGCTTTTTAGACGTTTTTGCAATATCCTACAAAGTTCCTGAGTTTTGGTGTTACCCATTAGCGCTTTATTTTCCTCATGTTGTGACTTCATTTTGTGTTTCTCTTCAAGCAGTTTAAGAGTTTCATGTATTTGGTTTAACGCATTAAATTCCTTAAATACATGGTATTTCCTTTTCAATTTCTTTAGTTTTAGTCGCGTTTTCCGGTCAATAAATGGAGTTGGTGTCTTTAGGGCAGATTTTAGGGGCGCGATTGTGTCTCTTGCTGAGCCAACTGTTTTGTAGAAAATCTCAAGTGATGCTTCTAAGTTATTGTTGATGAAGTATTCTTCCCAGTCAGAACTTCTCAACAGATCTGGTAGGAATTCCCAATCTGCATTCTTATAATCCCTATATTGATAGCGCACCGGGGAATTTTTAGGTGTGTATTTAGTTGTTAGTCGGAGGGGGAGCGTGCAGTACAATATGTTGTGATCACTGTTATCGAGTTTATTTCCCACCTCTATCGAGATGGGCTCTATGTTATGACAGAGGATTAAGTCAAGAGTATTTTGGTTCCTTGTAGGGAGGCGCACGCACTGCTTCCATCCTCCTATGTCTATAGCTTGTAGTAGCTCTTCATGGGTTCTTGGTCCTGTACAGGTATCCCAGTTTACTCCAGGTAAGTTGAAATCTCCACATACTACTTTGAAGTCGAAGTCCAGCGTAGCTACATGCTCTAGTATTTCTGCAATAGTTATATCAGTCATTTCAGGGCTATTGGGGGGTCTGTATATACATCCCACGAGAATTTTACTTTCGTTTGTGTGGATGCTTATCCACTTAGATTCTGGGAGTTTGTCAGTATTTGGGTTATTGAAAGTATTGGAGTTAGTGGATTTATAGGCATATATTAAGCAACCACCTCCTCTTTTGTCAACTCTATCGTTCCTATAGATGTCGTAGTTGTCTATTACCAGCTTTGTGTCAGGTATATCAGTAGTAAGCCAGGTTTCAGTCACCATTATTAGTGTTGGCCGTTCTATGTATGCCAGGCAGCGAAGCGTTGTTATTTTATTAAGGAGAGATCTAGCATTCAGGAGCATAATTGTTAGTAAACCAGAGTTATTGGAGGAGAGGTTAACATGGTTACTTGTCACTATCCCTACGTTATGTTTGGAGGGGCTCTGAGGTGAGACAGAGTCAGTGTGTGTACTATTTCCTGGATGAACTGTGCAGCGAGTGGGGCTATTGTTTGCTGCAGCCGAAAATAATCCTGTTGCATATTTTGACTATTAGCATCCATGGGTCGGCATCTGCGTTGATCTACTGGTGATATATGGTCTGCCCTGCAATTTGGGTTGTAGTTTGCTGGACCTAGGTACCCTGAGTTAAGATTACCCTGGTAGTTGTACCTCATGGGGCTTTCATAGCCATATGCATATTGGCTCACGTCACGTTTGTGAGTGAAGTTATTGAGGGGATCAAGTGCCGACCTGTTCTCATTAAGTTGATGAGGTTTAATATAGATAGTGCGAGAGTTTGGACGAGGATTTTCGTTAATATGGTGCCTATATGAGTCCCGTTTAGTGCTCCATATATCCTGAGGATCCATTCTACGTTGCATTCCCAAGTTATGTGCGTTGTTAGGCATGTTACTTCTAGTTCGGGAAGGGGTATTCCTTCTCACATGCTGCGTGACGTCTTTGGGAATGTGCTTCGTTACCCATGCTTTGTCATTTTTTAGACTGGACCGCTGCTTATTAGACTTATTACGAGGGAGGTATGTCGAAGTCTGGGGTGGGACTCTGGGTTTTGTGGTCTTTTTTGCGGTTTCTACTGAGGGACTCTCTGGCTTGGATCCAGATTGAGAGTGGTCTGCCAGTAGTTTCTGGTCAGCCATAGTTTGTGCGTCTATGTCAACCTTATGTAGGTCAGCAGGTTTTCGAGATGTGCTCTCGTGCACTCTAAGATTGCACCCAGTGGCACTGCTCTTACTGAGTTTTGGGTCGCTCTTACTTGCCGTTTTTTCTCCTAACACTATACACGTGACTTGCTGTGCTTCAGTGTCCGTCGACACTTTAGCACTGATACCAGATGTATTTCTCAGTGTTGTCAACTTTGTATCGAAGGAGTTCTTGGTTGCTTGCCTTTGGTTTGGTGTTTTATCCGAGACTACTTTAATAGTCTTGAATTTAGTGGCAGTAGCCAGAAGATCTTCGGCCATCTTAAATCGTTCAGCTGTTATGTAGCTGTCGAACCTAAAGAGTATAGGACAAGGATGCTTTAGGTCTTTTTTGCTTAGGCGAATGCACTGACAAGGTGCATTCAAGAGATTTGCAGCCTTCAGCAATGAGTGCTGGACTGACTTTATGGGCTCGCTATCCGGTACATTATACACTATTGCGTTTTGTTTTGAAGCCAGCCTTCTAACAACTTCGCTGGATAGAAAGTCGATGGCGTTTTCTAACTCCTTCGCACTTTCTGAGTCAGTATGAGTCATTCTAGAGGTCATATTAAAAAGCTTTAGGATTGTAGGATCCTGCAGTTCCTTTTTCATACGTGAGAAAGTTTCGGGTATACATTCTAGTGAACTTAATTTCGTTTTTAATTCATCTATCTGTAGCTGCATCTCTTTAATTACGCACGTTAAGTAAGAGAGCTCTACTTTTTCAGACAGAACATCTTCCACCTGTATTACAGGGGTCAGAGTTATGTTCGAGTCTTTTATGTTGGGTGAACTACTAATAATATGGGGTGGTAATGTGTTATTAGACGAGCCGGTGCTATTTTCTAAATTACTGGTGTTCACACGAACACGCTTTTTAGAATTTTGAACCATCGTTATTAAAGATCAATTATTAGTAACCAATAAATGAATATAAACGAAAACACGTGCAAAAGCGTCACCTGATTCGAACGTACCGGGCGAAAAATTACAATAGTTGGAACTCATACAATTATTTAACACAAACATGTGTACAATCAACACATCAAATGTTGTGGATTCTGGCACGACAAACTACCCTTGAAGAACTGTAGGACTTACAGCAATATGCCTACATTCCTTCTCAGGTTGATGATACAAGTAGAAAACGTCCGTACACAAACAAAATTATCAACAGACTGATGAAAGATGATATCAATTCAGTATATACAATATGAATATATGTACAAAATCACACACCAAGCAAATTGGACTGCTCATTGATGCGCTACCCTTGAAGAATTGTAGGACTTACACCAGTAGGCCTACATTCCTTCTCAGGTTGACGCCCTGGGTTGGAAAATCGTCAAGTGGTTCATTCTCCGTCTCTCAGCTCTCAGCACCTTCCAGCAGACACAGTTTCCTAATATCTCGCACCAACATTCCACAACTTGTTCTCACCTCAACCGTCCTCACCAACCCATAACTATTACAGAGTAGCCCTTCTACCATTATCAAAAGCCGTCTACCTGTGGCACATTTATCTGCCACTAAGTCTATATCACCGACCTTTAAGTTTATGCACAACTTTTTCCACTTGTCTCTGGTTTGCAGTGTTAGAACATACTCCTTTAACCATCTTTTCCAAAATATATCTTTCATGTGCCTGGCTTGTTTCCATCTTTTAATCGTAGGTATTCCTTCCCCGCTTGAGTCCTCTATGCCAGGGTTGCCTCTCAATAACAATAATTTGTTTGGGGTTAACACATCAAAATCCTTGACGTCGTCCCTCACAGGTGATAACGGCCGGTCATTTAATATTCGTTCAGCTTCACAAAAAATGTCTCCAGCGTTTCGTCATTCAAACTCTGGTTTTTAATTATGGAGCTTAAAATACGCTTGATAATTCCTATAAGTCTTTCCCATAGCCCACCTCTATGGCTGGCATGTGGTGGGTTGAAGTGCCACTCGATGTTCCTTTTCAGTAACTCTTCATGAACTCTCGTTTGGGGACCTTCGAAGTACTCTTTAAGCTCGGCGTGACAGCCAACAAAATTAGTCCCTCTGTCACTGAACATCATCTTCGGTACACCCCGGCGATTTATAAATCTATGTAATGCTAGCACGAATGAATCAGTAGTTAGCGAATGAACCATCTCAATATGCACAGCTCTCATTTTCAAACAGGTGAATAAACAGCCATATCTTTTACATAGGGTTCTGCCTCTCTTCACTACAAAAGGTCCGAACAAATCCACTCCAACGTACTCAAATGGATAATTCCCTTCAGAAGCTTGCCACGCTGGGAGTGGTGCCATCATCTGCTGAGCGAGCATTTCGGAGTTTACATTCCATGCACTTATCAATTATTTTACGGACAGCAGTACCTCCCTTCACTATCCAGAACTTACATCGAATACTTGATAGTACTTGCGAAGTACCCAAATGACCTTCAAGAACATGGTAGTGTCTTATAATGAGATCAGTGACTGGATGGTAGCAAGGTAATAAAGCCGGATGACGGGTCTCATATGACGATTCTAACATTTGTAGACGTCCACCAACTCTAGCGATCCCTTCGGAAACTATCGGAGATAATCTATCTAACCGCACCTTGAAATCTGCGAAATCGGGACTATCCTCCTTGGCAATCTCACCCCACGCTTCCCACTGAGCAGCCCTCAAAATCGCTAACTCTGCATTTCTAATATCTTCGACTCTCAAAGGCCCCACATTCATATTTTCGTATCCCGCAAGATGCATGACCTTTAAATACGTAACATATCGTGTCAACCACGCAACAGCTTTCAGTAGTTTGTACCAAGAAGAATAATATTTAAAAAGTGGATGTAAACCTGAATGTCTTTCTTGAGTAGATGTTAAACTGACACTTGTCTTCAACTCCAAGGCACACTCGTTTATCGGTGGTTCATCTTCTCTACGAGGCCACATACTATCAGCCCTTAGCAAGAACTCTGGACCTTTCCACCACTTATTTTTAACCACATTCATATCAATAACTCCTCGCGAGGCTAGATCACCTGGATTTTTTCCAGACGGTACATACCTCCACTGCTCAACCGTTGTTAGCTCACGAATTTGAGATACTCTGTTGGCTACAAAACATGCATATCTTGCTGACTCGTTGCGTATATAATATATCACAGACATCGAATCAGTCCAAAACGTTACGGGATGCTTGGGGTAATCCAACTCTTTACACACCGTTGTGAATAACTGCGCAGCTAGTAAGGCTGCAGTAAGTTCTAATCTCGGAATCGAAACCGTCTTTAGAGGTGCAACTCTAGATTTACCCATCACCAGGCTAACATCTATATCATTCCTTAAGGTGGTTCTGATGTATACGGCTGCACCAAATCCAACCTCAGAGGCATCAGAAAATACATGGAAGTCAATTATATCATGATTTCTCGATGGCTTAAGTGGACGTGAGACGGAATGTAGATTCAGCATTCTTAAACTGTTAACCCACCCCTTCCACTCTTCACTCTGCCTCTCACTTAATGGTTCATCCCACTGTAACCCTTTCCTGCATGTCTCTTGAAATAACCTCCTAGCCGGAAGTAGATAAGGTGCTACTAATCCAAGTGGGTCAAACACGGACGACAACACAGAGAGCACACCTCTCCGAGTAACTGGCTTATAGATATCACCAACACCAAATCCAAAGGTATCAGAGTTCACATCCCATCGCATACCTAATGTGCGTTCAACTGGTAGAGTATCAACAGGCAAATCTCGTACGGTAGGTGCTCTGTCTTCTGGAACTATGTGCTTCAAAACGTCTAGGCTGTTCGAGACCCACCTAGTTAGACGAAAGCCGGCCTTAGCTAACACCTCAGTAATGCTTGTTGCAAATTTAGCTGCAGACTTATCATCATCGAAGGAGGCTAAACAATCATCCACATAGAAGCAACAATCGATGACATCCAGCGGATCATTGGAACCAAATGTGGACACTGCCTTTCGTAGAGCAAAATTAGCACAAAACGGGGAGGACGTGGCACCAAATGGATGGACTGTCATCCTATATTCTGACACCTTACCACAAGGACCGTCATCAAACCACAAGAACCTTAAGTCATCTCTGTCACTCTCTGGCACCTTCACCTGTAGGAACATTTCCTCAATATCCGCAGCGACAGCAACTGTAAATTTTCTGAATCCTAATAGCAGTCCCACTAATGAGCTCACGCAATCTGGACCACTATACAGATTATCATTTAAAGAGACTCCTTCATGTTTCGCAGAACAATCAGACAGAACACGGAGTTTACCTGGCTTCCTCGGGTTAATCACGGGATGATGGGGCAAATACCACTTCCCTGGCTCGCTCTGATCAACCAGTCTTTCAACGTAACCCTTCATTACATGTTTGTCGACGACATCCTTATATTTGGTCCAGAGGTCTGCATCCGTCAGAAACTCCTTCTTCAAACCCATTAGTCGCTGAAGAGCAACTTCTCTATTACAAACCAACTGTCTATCTTTAAATCTCCATGGTAGGCCAACGCTGAAACGCCCATTTTCGTATTTACAGGACTCCTCAACTATTTTAACTGCCTTTAAGTCTTCTACAGAACGACCCTTCTCTAGGACACCACAGTCACAAAACTCCTTTTCATACATATTTCTAATCATGGTCTCTAGTTTGTCCCCATTGTTTGCAACTAATGATGATATGCGGACTATGGGTATAGGTCCTCTCACTGTCCATTCCAGCGATGTTTTCGTCGCGAACAGATCATCTCTACCTCCGAATCTGTCTTCTAATACCTTGTGAGCTTCTGGCACACTACATCCAATGAGTACTCTCACTCTACCATCTTGCAGTGTTAGAAACGGTATGTCACACTGGTAGGGCTTACCGACAACTGTTTCACGACTAGGTACGATAGCTTTGCCGGGTTTCGTACTGGAGGTAGTGTAAGCAGTATCTACTTCAACCGTTTCCCCAGTAGTCAAGGATTCTAACTAAAATGACACTCGTTCACATACCACCGTTTTCGAAGAATTGAAAGTGTTTACAACCAAGGATTGCTTTGGGCCCTTAATACCCAAGCAACCAGCCAGTTTAGCATCTATCAATGTAACGTCTGAACCATTATCCAACAAAGCATAAGTCTCTACTGAAGATTTCGGTCCTTTCACCTTAACTGGTAATACCCCTAAGAAAACTTGTGGGGTGTCAAGGGGTCTAGAGATACTATTACAATTAACCGAATTCCCAGGTTCGTTCACTGTTCTCAGAAGTGGGTGCATATCCGTTAAACCACTACTTCCTTTGTTTGTCGCCTTACAATTCCACTTTGTATGCCCAATCTTTAAACAACTGAAACACAGCCGCTTCTGCTTTGCCATTTTTAACCTTTCTACGGGTGACATAGCGATAAAGCGATTACAATCACTCAATTGATGCATGTTATGGCAAACAATACACTCATCCTTTCTCGTTGTGTCTTGAGACTTCACCACAAATGCCTTCCTTATATTCACTGGTTCCTTAGGTTCTACCTTAGAATGCAAAATGCTGGCGAATTTGCCCATCGCCTGGTTGACACTGTCCTTCACCAGTCTCAGAATATCATCAAACCTTGGCTCGATACCCTCCTCCTCTATACGAGAGCTTATTTTTACCCACTTCCTTTGCAGCCGGGTAGGTAGGCGTCTCGCAATTACCTCTAGGACTGAGCTCGAGTTGAGGTCACTCATGCAATTCATAGAAATCAAGGTATTCTTATAAGTCATAAGATTATCTAAAAACTCAGTAAGTGCCTTGGAGTCATCTTGAAGTTGACTGCCGTTACCTTTGACAGCTTCGTATACGTTCCTTACAATCATTGAAGGTCTTCCAAACCTTTGACGTAATATGCTCATAGCCTCAGCGTATCCCTCATTAGGGGGCATGAGCTTACAGCACTGTATAGCTCTTGAAGCATCTCCAGTGCAATACCTCATCAAATACATCAATTTCAATTCATCACTTAATAAAAAACTACTCAACATGATCTCAAACTCCTTTACAAATTGTAAATAATCAGCCGGGTTTCCATCGAAACACCGTGGTTCAAATTTAGGGAGTTTGATGTTCCTATTATCCCTGAACGGCGAAACAGTAACATCAACCATGTCATGCTTAACATCAGACACATCGTTACAATTAACAGACAAGTCACCATGACTTACTTTCCTGTTTGCATCCAAGACACTCTGTCCCTTCTTTGACCCAGGCATTGTTGAACTTGACTCAATTCCAAAAAAGTTCTCGTTATTGCTTGTTCAAAGAGGACTTGACCGGCACCAGGAAAGATGAACGGTGACTATCCAAACTGACACCAACTGTCTGAATCCGCCAGAATCTGTTTCTACCGTCAGAAACTGTCAGCCACGTCTCGTAAACCGTTAATGCCCAGCTCTCGCTACGCTCGGGCTCACGCTGTTCCTTGAAGTTTTTCAGAAACGCTTAGTAATAACGGACGCAAAACCAAAACACCGATTGGCCGCTCGAGAATTCTTTATTGTAACACCAACATATAAAAAATAATTCCACTAAGGTCTGTGAACAAATATTACAATAATAAATCACAAGATTACTTCTGACGGTTTTCTGCTGACTTCTTTCTGAACAGCGACCGATGAGACGATGACTGTCGTATTGATTCCCCCGCGAAAATTGGGGAAGTTGGTTTTGAGCAAACAACCGTGAATTGATCGTTCAATCTTCAACTGCATTGGCAGTTGTTTTCTGAGCCTGGAGCTAAATACTTTTGATTATTATTCAGATGCGTGTTGTGAATTATCCTCCGGAATAACGATGACAAGATTCGATTAGAAGAATCGGAGTGTGTTATAATTATTTGTAATCGTAGTATTAGTATTTCGAGATTCTGTGGTATGATTTCCATCAGTATTATCTGGACTTATTTCTGAATTATCTACAAATTCATGATTGGTAGCGGAATCATTACAGCAATAATTGGAACGACCTACTTCATTTATTGTCACTTTGTCCAGGTGTCTGTTATGAACTGAGTGATCTTTGATGTCTGATATCTTCACCACTCGATTTCCCATTTTTTGTAGTATAATTCCAACAGAAGGTCTATAGTTATTACCTTTGTAATAATGTACATTAGAAGTCGCGGACATCAGATGCTTTCTGAGAATTCAAAATTTGAAAAGTTTTGCAGGACTTTCACGGGTACTTGTATGCTATGCATTCAACAGACGCAGTCTATGCATATGCAGCGACTCCTCCATTTTAATCAGTTGCTCTCTCATCTCATTCAGTTCTTCTCGTGTTTTCGACAGTTAGCATTGTAACTTGGCTACCTCATTTTTGAAAACAGTTGACGCTTGAGTTGCTGAACTTGTAGTGAAGGTTTTCATTGGATGAGCTTGAGTATTTTGAAAAGTTGAAAGACACATTGACTCCATTTCACTGGACAGATTGGGAGAATTAAAAGAATTCTGAGTAACATAAGTATTCGAACTTCTGCAAACAGTCTTGATGTGTCCAACTTTACCACATTTATGATGCTTAGCACCCCGAAAACGGCAAGTGCTTCGTAGATGTAACTTTCCACAGGATAAACACGGTTTAATGTTTTTGGTCTCTGGCTGCTTTCTATTACCTGTAGACGGCAGTTTGGATTGCTTTCCATGACCACTTGTATTTTCGACTTTGGACAGCATGACATCAGATACTGACGTAGTGGGAGCAGAGTATTCACTGTTGACATCTTCATATGTAATACATAAATCTTTAGCAGTTTGGAAGGTACAAGAAGGAATCTGAATTAACTCTTTCTCTAACTTAGGAATATTGATCCCAGCAATCAGACGATCACGTAGTTGAGTATGTAGCTGATTTCCAAAGTTACACTTTGAAGCTTGTATTTGGAGTTGAAGAATAAAGTCTCTAATCTTCTGGTTGAGAGCATGAACCAGTTTATGGAATTGAGCCCTCTCTCTGGTCTCAAATGTATTAACATGAAAGTGGTTTATCAGTTCACGAATCTTGACATATGACAGAGAAACGGGTTTATCTGGAAACGCCAGATTCTTCACTAGGCTATATGCATCTAGCCCAATAGCAGTGATGAAATGTGCTGGTATTTTGTCATCCCGAACGTTCTTTGAAATGCACCACGCATCGAAGCATTCAAGGTAATTAGCAATTTCCCGCGGAGAACCATTTATAGGAAATTTTCCAAGGTTATTTAGTTCCATCGCGACGCCAATTTGTTGTAATTATCCGTAATCGTAGTATTAGTATTTCGAGATGACCGAATTACACGAATCCAACCAAAACACAGAGAGGGCGGAATTATAATGCCATTCATATAAGAAACATATTAACAATCAACAGTAAGTATTTAAACAATACAGAGATAGAAATATTCAATCACCACAGAGCGTCACATTTATCCAGTGCTGCGCTTTCTCAACTAGTGCAGAACAAGTAAATAGGAGCTACTTCCACAGAAAAGCGTAAAGACCGAAGGATCAGACATAAATGGCAAACTGAGTAACTTGATGATAGGAATGCACGCAAGCCGAACTGGGATCAGACAACATGGGGAGAGAACTTTTAGTTACTCAAGTTTCGCTTGGCGGGATATATAAGGACGGAGAGCTCCTAGCGGACTTCTGAGAGTGCGAAGTTATGGTGCTTGGAGGCATAGCTTACAGGCCTTAAAATATACACAAGACAACTTGGACAGACCAAAAATACGGTAGACTTCATCTTAGTTGCTAAAAATGAAGGCACAGCCAACTAGGTGCGAGAATGAGAAGGGGTGTCTGTCAAGGCTTAGACCTAATGTATCGATCTGTAAGGTAATGTTAGTGTTGTTCATAAGCTACAGTTTATCAGCTCTTACTTAACGTAACTTGCCTATGTACCCAATGATTCTGAACTCTGCCTGATCTGTACGTAATGACAACTAAAAGCATAATAAAAAGATTCAGTTATTAAGGAAGTGTGCTCTGGTGGATGGCTTATTTGGATAAAATGAAGGATGAAGATTATCCAAGGAAAGGAGTCTGGAATTTATCCAACGAAAATGGCAATATTACAAACTCAAAGAATGTGCGTGAAGACGTCATAATAGAAAAACGCAAACTGCGTTGGAGCCAGTTCGTATATGTATACATTAAAATAAATCCTTGAACCACTGAAAATTACACTAGATATCGTTCAGGACAAAGGTAAGAGCGCTCAAGAAAGCTGCAGGTTTACAACATTTCAAATGTGAAAACCCGAAATCCGTAGTCATCAGGAGACGTTTGGAGGTACGGAGGAGGGTATCATCGTGGAAACCTGGGTGTAATCATATTTAAGCTTTCTGAATGTGACACAGAGGGAAGCATCTAAATATGCTAGAAGAAAATGCAGGACAAAGAATCGCTCAGCATGGAGAAGCGGAATTCCATAGTATATTTTTTCATATAAACAAACAAATCTACATGAAAATTATACCGTTTTTAACGGGCACGGTCACACATGATAAAAATTCTGATCGGAGAATGTCAATCAGTTAGTAGTGTTTTGATTGTTTAAATGGCTTACTTATAACATAAGCTATCAGAAACAAAACATTTGTGAACAGTGTGCATCAAAATAAGTTGTCAGTAACTGAAGAGTAGACGCAGAAACCAATGTGTAAGTGAACGGTTAGGGAACGACGATCCAACATGGAAGAAATAACCTTCAGGTGTTTACCTCCTCCAATGACTTTGAGAGTGTGGGATAACTTAAGTCCTATCAGAACAGGTCTATATAAATAGTAAACTTTAAAACGGTTGTCAAGGCCTAGAAGGCAATCCGAGTGTCGTTTTGCTTCCTGTGGGTGATTTTACCCAATTGATAACCGCTAACTGACATTTTCAACGAATCGTTTTCCAAAAGTATTATACCTGAATCATGGAAAAACATCAAGATCGTTCCAGTGCCTAAATCAACAAGTGGACCTAATGTTAAGTTTAGACCCATTTCAATTACCTCACCCTTCTTGAAAGTTATGGAAAGACTTATTTTACATAATCTTGATCCCTCTTTAAAACCTTTCAACGAACTCAACCAGTTTGCTTATAAACATAGTAGGAGTACGTTAGATGCCGCTGTTGTCCTCCACCATAGCATAGTCTCTAGTTTAGATAAAGGAGCTAAATACGTTCGCTGTGCCTTCCTTGATTACACATATGCATTTGACTCTGTTCCCAGGTCTCTCTTGCTAAGTAAGCTTGCCGCAACATAGGCTGAAAGCTGGACAAATAAGTAGTTGCATTCCTATTTTTCTGAAAGGAAGCAGTACACCGTCTACAATGGAAAATCCTCCACTACCTCACTTACTTTAGCTGGTGTTCCTCAAGGTGCTGTTCTTTCTCCCTTTCTGTTCTCGTTTTTCTTACATGACTTGCCTCATTCTGATGTAGCCACTTTTGTTAAGTATGCCGATGACCTCTCGGTTTCTATGCCTGTCAACTCTCAGTCAGATTGTTCCAAATTAAATAGCTTTCTGTCGGAAATTAGTCAGTGGTCCTCTTCAAACGGACTTAAGCTTAATCCGTCTAAATGTCAAGTAGTCAGTTTCACTTTCAGACGTAAATGTGACCTACAGCAACTAATCAGCTCACATGGCCCCACTCTCATTGACGGCACAGAGGTTGAAAATACATCTTATGTCAAGTATCTCGGGCTGAGTTTTTCCACCGATCTTTCCTGGTCTTCCCACATCTTGCTAGTTACTAGAAAGATGTTTCGCTTAACGTTCTACATTAGGAAATTTAGGCAGTCTGGTATAAAGCAATCTTTACTTTCTCAATTTGTAAATTCTTGTATTCTACCCATCCTCCTTTACTGCTCCCCATTAGTCTTTCCTGGACTACTTAAGAAAGACTTTGCTTCGCTGAGAAGGGCACTAAAAGCTGTTAGTAGGGCAAGTGGGATATCGTTAAACCAACTGGTGGACACTATTGTAGATAGACATATTATGTCATGTAAGAAACTAGCGAATACAATATTGTCGGACCCCGAGCATCCTCTCTATAAGCATCTATCTCCTTGCATTTCATCTGGTAGAACTAGAAGCAGCTATAGGAGGCTATATGCTAGGACTACCAAATACAAAAACTCCACAATCCCAAATCTGGCACAGCTGTTATGTGATGAGAAATCCGTTAGGTATGACACGATTAACTTACTGCAGCACTCTAACAAATAGTCTCATTAGGTTTTCTTTTCCTTTCCTCGTTACTACTGCACTGTTGTTCTCATCTTCTACCACACATCAACTTTATATTTCAGATCCTGTGGTGCATTGTTTGAAATGAAATACTCTACGCTGTTTTTTCTTAATTTTTAATTTTTATTTATTTTAATTATTTATAACTTATTTGTTTTATTTTTATTTATTTATCTTTGATTTTTAAAAATCTTATATAATTTATGAGGTAATTAGATGCAATATACTGTAATGCACGCTGAAAATTCCATACCTGTACCACAAATACCGTTTGGAATAAAGCTGTTATTATTATTATTATTATACATAGACATTTGATCGAAGGCAGTTCTAAGAGGAAAAAACTTTCTGAGAAACAGAGAAGTGGAGAAAACAGGTGAGAGTAATATATCATTAAAAATATTTTAACGGAAGATATGCATAGGAGAACTATGCACATATAGGTTTCGGTGACTTTAAACTATGGCGAGCCAAAGTGAAACTACCTGATAAAAAACCTGAGAAATCCCAATCGGCCGTGATTCGGAAGTCAAAGTACGTAATTCTAAAAAAATGTTTGTAAAAAATGCGATGTTAAGAAATAGCGATAAAGAGGGACGCTGCTCTGTGTGCTGCATAACACTGAAGCGATATGTTTAAGTTTGCGTTAAATTTTGTCGTGATTCTATTTTTGTTGTGAGACTCGCACGAGGGTTTCTCTAGTTCAATAATTGTAACCAATAACTCTTTAACTAATTGGTTGTGGTTAAAGATGTCAAAAGTCACGAACTCAGTCACCTGCTAACCTGATGACTGGTAGCACATATCTGCTTGCCACAACAGACAACACAACTCCCAAATAATAGGCCACTGAGTCACACAGCTCACCAATACGCCACAAGCGTCGAGCTGTCGTGTCAATACAGTCTATCGTGACTGGAACTGGCAGCAAAAATGTGCTGACAACCATTAGAAGCATCGCTCCTACAAACTCAGCCCCTTGTCCTGACATATAACTCATCACCACACCTTATTTACGTGTCACCAAACTTCAAACACCAAGTCCAGCTTCAACACTTACTTCGGAAATAGAACAACTAAAGCTGTCTGTGGAAGAGCTGAAGACTTATATGCGGGAAATAAGGTGTATTAAGGCTATGATTGCAGGATGTTCACAAAATTTCGCCAGCATATTTGAACTATGAACACAGATTAGTGACATAAAATCGCAGGTCTGCTAACTTGCACGTCTCAGCATTCGGGTGGAAATCAACAAAGGTGATGCAAGTGGAAGATAGTGAGGGAAACTGAGTTATCAAAAAAGTGAAACAGTGGAAATACTGTGTGAACCACTTTAAAAGATTTCTGAATTGGCCACCATCTGTGGACACTGAATTATGGGTGAACACTAATCCTCTAACAGAAGCAGAAGTCTTGAGGGACATAAAGTTAACGAGTTGAGAAGTCAGAAATATTGGATGAAGTCCCTCCAGGAGCACAAAAAGAGGATCCAGAGACATAAGAGGACATAATTAGTCTATTACTACATAAGGCATAGGAGGAAACCTGCTGATGTTAAGAATGCATAGCCTACCAAACAGTCAAAAAATGGTTAGAATGAGTCTATGCAAGAACTGTTCAAGCACCAAGCTCCTGTCCGACTCATCAACGCATGCGGACTAAACTACGAGCTAAATGGAAAGCTTTTACTGAAACAATGCGGGTCCCCGAAAAGTAGACCATGCATGGCTCGAATTGCAAAGCTACACATCGGCATTGCAAGTAGACTAGAAAGAAACGCAACAAATCACCTTAAATTCATAGGTATTTGACAAACCATTGACAGTGAGGACTGCAAAGTAACTGAAGAAGTGGCATAGGAATAAAACTGTAAAGCACTGACAGTGATACTGGTTAGCTACACTATAACAGCCTTGTTAAACGTATTTGACCTAATGAATCAATACCCTGCCTAACCTGTCAGTACTGACGAAAAAACGCATATCAGAAAGACGCAGTCATTTGGAGATATGTTGTGATAAGCAGCATATTTAAATAGAGTATAAAGTAAATATTATTCAAGGAAAAGGATTAAGAACTTCTCTAGCTCACTAACGACTCAGAGAATGTAAGTATTAGCAGGAGCGAGAAATGGCGTTTGTTCCTATCCGGATGTGTACAAGTTAAAACAAAACACATGAAACATCTACAGTGGAAAAGGCACAAACAGTGAAGAAGATTTTCTTTTCGACGATTCATTCTCATGAGCTGTACAATCGTAATTATAATTAACAAAGAGATCTTTAGACCAATCAGATACTGGTAAATTTTGTCTTTGAAAAATTGTATTACATAATGTAAGGTATGAGAAAGGATGAACACTGCCCAGCTTGGTTAGCCAGAGGAGAAAAGAAGAATAGCAACAGCTCGATCCTCGAACACCTTGTCATCTCCGGATATCGAGCACCCCCACACGAATGTTTCACAGTGTTACACAGAGTCCCTCAATGTCGTACAAGGGGACTTCGGATACGCCATCTGTACATAGCTGAAGCAATAGCTATTCGAGATCTGAAACCGGACCTCTGCATTCAAAAGCGATACATACATTCTCTTCCCCTACCATGGCCAGAGCAAAGTTCTTACTACAATTTTGCTTCTTTCCTTTATTATGTAAGTTCACTATTATTATTATTATTAATACTTTTATTATCATTATTATTCCCATCATCCACATTTTATTACCACTCTATTACAGTTTATTAATAACATTGCTTTTCATACAGATTTTATACAAAAACACTTTATATCCTTTCCACTAGTTCCTGTCGATTTTACACGAGCTTATTGATTATTCATTATCTCACACTTATTACGTCATGCCAACTTCTGTCTCCTTTCTAACTAACAATTAGTCTGTATGAAAAGCAATGTTATTAATAAACTGTAATAGAGTGGTAATAAAATGTGGATGATGGGAATAATAATGATAATAAAAGTATTAATAATAATAATAATAGTGAACTTACATAATAAAGGAAAGAAGCAAAATTGTAGTAAGAACTTTGCTCTGGCCATGGTAGGGGAAGAGAATGTATGTATCGCTTTTGAATGCAGAGGTCCGGTTTCAGATCTCGAATAGCTATTGCTTCAGCTATGTACAGATGGCGTATCCGAAGTCCCCTTGTACGACATTGAGGGACTCTGTGTAACACTGTGAAACATTCGTGTGGGGGTGCTCGATATCCGGAGATGACAAGGTGTTCGTGGATCGAGCTGTTGCTATTCTTCTTTTCTCCTCTGGCTAACCAAGCTGGGCAGTGTTCATCCTTTCTCATACCTTACATTATGTAATACAATTTTTCAAAGACAAAATTTACCAGTATCTGATTGGTCTAAAGATCTCTTTGTTAATTATAATTACGATTGTACAGCTCATGAGAATGAATCGTCGAAAAGAAAATCTTCTTCACTGTTTGTGCCTTTTTCTTATGACTCAATATGGGAATGTTTCGTTCATCTACAGTGGAGTTAGACGTTTATTCAGTTATTTTTAAGTTGATTTGATTTGATGAATTAATTTTAGCACTGGAGTTATTTTGGTTCTGTAGCAGGTTTACTACAAGCTTGTCGAGTTTTGCGAATCGACAGAAAGTAGTAGTATGCGTCATGAATACCTAGTGTCTCTAGTCATTTATAATTGTATTATAAATGGATGTTATAATCCTAGTCGACTTAGCTGCCTCGGAGATCTATTTGTTACTAGGGGAAAGTCTCTTTGATTTGCATTACACAGATGGTAATACCGTATGAGGTGGAAACTCTGACAAAGTGTAGCGTCAAGTGAACACCTTATTTAAGAATATAAGTGTATTTAGTATGAGAGTGGTCCTTGTCAAATGTGACCTGATGTTGCATGGACTACTTAACTGACTGGTTTCAACGTAGAACTTTTCACAGATATGCAGCAGTTCCGCTTGCCACACTCCATGCAGAACACAAAGCAAGAGAAGAGAGTAAAGAGAGATTCAAAAAAGAGATAATAAACAGAATTATGAGTTGACAATAGTTTTATTGAATATGAAAAATCACAAAGAGTGAATTCATCTGCACCAACCATTGACAACGATATTGAGCCATATCACCGATTGTCTCCAGTCACTGGTTTTTACCATCCCGAAGACCCCAACCGGGAAGCAAGTCCACACCTCCCTCCATGACTGTCTGGAGTATACTGACTGTTATGAATTTCATTGGCTGATGAAGCCATGCTTTGGTTCGACCACTACTACGTCTCTCTATTGCAACCTGACTCATCCTATGTCGATGAAGATGATGGCTAGGCATACGTAACACATGTGCTAAAAATCTCAATCGGTGTAACTTCACAACCTCGATTGATTTTCCCTCCTTACCTAATACTCGACGCCTAACATCAATATTGCTCACCTTATTATACGCAATTAAATAGGGAGAGAACGCAGACACTTACTATCTGTTATGTACTCGTCGAGTAATTAATAGTCCTGACGCGGAAAGAGGGAATCAGAAAACCACCAGATTCACGATGATACTTGTATTTTTCAAACAAGGAAAATCAATGTCACTCAAGTGTATCAGCGAATGTTCAAAAATGAACGAATCAATAGACAGCCTTAACATGATTGGTTGTAATGTCATGTGACAACAAGGTCAGACACGTCTGTTTAGTTAGTGGACAGACAAAAGCACATTATCAATTATAATGGAATATCGATCCATATATATATAGCAAAATATAACAGACTGTCAAAACAAACACATATATTATGTGGATACATAGCACGATCAAAGATAGCTAGCCTTCTCATGTTTTTCACTTTCAATGACCATGTCTCATAACCATAAAGGAGGACAGAACGAACTGCTGAAAACCACAAACAAGTGCCCTTTGGTCGACAGTAGGATAATCAGTGCCTTTACGTAGAAGGACAGCATCATTTGTATATTCTCAGTCAACGAGATTATACCCTGGAAACAAGTCAACCCTAACTGACTTCAGAGACCCAAGGATTAAGACCATTAGTACATCTGTGGTGGAATTAAAAAGAATTGGGGACAGTGGGTATCCCTGATGGACACTACTGGTTGTCACCACTTCAGATTACAACTCTTCGTAGGCTCTCATCGGCTGTATGAGTTTCAGTAGAATGCCTTGACAAGTGCACTGTATTTCCTCAGCATTCACTTCACAAACAAATATCGCCATAGTACATATGACTGGACGGAATCGAGTGCCGCCTTCAGGTCATGAAATATGACCACTGCTGGACGCCAGAAAGTATATTTATGTTCCAGAATCTGTTGAAGGGCATAGATATGGTGGATAGCATGAGGAAAGAGTGGAACTTCTGACCACTTCCCTTAGTGAGATTGCACTGGTCTCAATAAGCCAGTCACTGATGAGATCCCCACACGGATAATTACAGCTGAGTTGTCATCTGCAAACTTTCGTTATCTTCAGAGCAGTCATGGTGTCCTGCCATTGACCGAAATGACTTTTTACTTTCCGGTAGATCTCAGGCCCAAATACTTAGGTGTAAGGTATGAGCATTGCAGACAATTGACTGGAAAAACTCGGCAGTTTTTGATCACACACTCAACTTTCCTCAATTTTTTTCATTTTACTGTAAATTGGGCAACGCTGTTTCGAATTGTGGTGAGAGCTGTCTGCAAGCCAATATCGTAAACAACAATTTATGTCAATATTTACGTCCCGTCATCAGGAAAAACAATAACAAAGACTAACCTTGAGGAATTCAGAAACCAATCACTGCAGACTTAACGTGTGCAAATACAATCTGCTGACATATCGCCTGACTTTCTGAGAAACAGCCACAGTGAGATGACAGAATAAACGTCAGCAAGAAAACAACCAATCAGAAGACGTTAATTCGCTGAAAACAACAACTCTAATAATAATGTACATATAAATCAATGAATATCTCTTAATTTTCTCAAAAGACGATCTGTTTCCTGGCTTTTTTCTTCTGACGCTACAGAATTACTGAAGACAGTAACTCCGTGGTGAGAGCTGGCTGCTAGCCGAATCGGTAGACAGTAATTTACGTCAATGTTTATGTCCAAAATATTGGTCATGAGAAAAATATGAACGAAGACTGATTCAACAACCAACCACAGCAGACTTTGCGTAGGCGGATGCAGTTAGCATATAGATGATCTGACATTTAAGAAACGGCCACAAAGAGATGAAAGATTAACTTTCAGTGAGAAACAACCAATCAGAAGACTGTGTTTTTCTGCTAAGAATAATCTATAATAATGTGCATGAAAATATATAAATATGTGTTGCTTTCCTCAATAAACGATCTGTTGCCTGGCCCTTGTCTTCTGTTGTTACAATTCGAACTGATGTACAAGACTTCTTTTTTTCAGGACAAACCATATCTTAGGGACACAGACACTTATTACTCACAAAGTCTCTCTGTATTCACTTTCTTATAAATCATACAGCTTTACACATCACTATCAGTATTATTAAGGGGCAATAGGCTCCCAAATATAATCAAATTTTCTAAGGAGTTGTTCAAATAAATATAACCTTGATACAATCCTTATGCATTTCGCAGCTCGATATCTTATTCTGCTATTAAATAACTCTTTTATGTTCCTTGACAATAATACTTGCAGCTGTGATGCACGTTTTTCATGCATGAATAAATGAACATAGTTAATTTTAGCAAAAGTAAACCATTGATTAGCACGTTTGATTAAGTAGTCAGTTAAATTACTTCCATGAATTTGGTGTTCTTTTTCCCATCTCATTGGATCATTATTACATGAACGATGAATTTCAAATAAAGATGGGATGTGTGATAGTCTTCCACGCCATTCTCCCCATAAAAAACATGTCGACTCTTCATATTGAATAGTTTCATTTGTAATGATTAATTTCGGGAAGTAATCCACTATAGTACTACGAATACTTTCAGTTGTAGTATTGTCATGTCCACTGAAAAATTGACTTACTCTTTCTCTTAAATTAATATCATAATTACTAGAAAGATATTCACCATGATTAAGCATAAACATATCATACTGCATTGAACGTTTACACCTTTGATAGTAGTATTCATTTATTCTAAATGGATAGCCTTTGTAGTGGGCTGGATCATAGAAATCTCTGTAATTGGTTTTATTTGTCATTCGTATAACTGCTGGCATACTGTTCATGACTTGTTCTAAGAGAACTACTCGTATGCGATTATATTCATCATATTCACTAGAACAATAAGGCTGACTAACTAAATGCAAATCATCCGGTCTACAATAAATCGAAGACTTAAAACAACTAGCAGGAATATTATAGGCAGCATAAATAACTTGTACGTACTGATTTAAATATTCATAAGAGTTTTTATTGCCAGTAGCAAGATTATCGTGATTATTCTTTAATCCCATAAAAGCTGTTGTTGTCATCGTCTCATATTGCCGTTTGTACACATCAATATCAATTACGAACAAAGTAAAATATCTTTGCATGTTATCAGAGGGATTTTCAATAGAAATTCCTGATTTTTCAATAGCCCGTATATCATTTATAAAGGATTTCGGTTTCGCTAAATTGTCTCCGACAAATACTTTTTTACAAAGACGAACGCTTTCTTGTCGCAAACAGCAGCACTGTGAATGCGTAATAATTAAAATACTACACAATACAGTTATATTTATCACAAGTGCTACTATAAACATCTTTCCTTCTCCTTGTATAATGTATTCTTACTAAAATATAGAATTAAAGGAAAATGATGGCATTATCATAGAGTGTATTCTTTTTATCAATAATTCAAAATAATCTACACTGATTGGTTAGAGGTAAAATCGATATCTTTACTCATTCAGACGTACTTGTTGAACAAAAGCATACAGAAAGAAACAGAATAGGATTGTAGAAATGAGTATTTTCGACAATAGAGTAATTTGTAATGTAGCTTATAATGGTACAGAACTATGTATTGACAGGCGTTCCTAGCACAAGTCAGTGCATGAACAAAACAAGAAGAACATACTGAGCAGGATAAAATGACGTAGTTTTATTTCTTTGGTTTTTCTCAACTGCATGGAATAACCTAATATAACCATATAAAATACTTCAGTTTTTGATCATGAAGATGAAGGATAACATGACCAGTGACTTTCACAGTTTGAATACTTCTGAAGTTCTTAAATGTTTAAAATCTCTTAAACATTCCCAGAGTCTAGGCCCTGATGATATACCTGGCATTGTCCTAAGGAAATGTGCTGATATTTCAAGTAACCCACTTACAAACATTTTCAATACTTTTTTTTCTAATAATGTTGTACCTTCTCTGTGGAAAGATATTAAAATCACCCCTGTACCCAAGTCTGGTTCTGGAAATAGTGTTAAGTTTAGACCTATTGCTATCACCTCTCCTTTTTCGAAACTAATGGAGAAATTATTGTTACTAAAACTTGTTCCCTATTTTCCGACCTTACTTGGTCATCTCATGTCCTAACGATTTCTAAGAAAGTGTTTCGTCTAACCTACTACATTAAGCAACTTAGACTATCCGAAATCACCCAAGTTCTACTTTCCCAATTTGTCAACTCTCGTATCTTACCTATTCTACTTTACTGCTCCCCATCAGTCTTTTCTGGGCTACTGAAAAAGGACTATACCACCCTGAGAAGGATGTTGGAGGTGGTTGTAGGACTAGTGGTGTAAAACTCAGTCAGCTCGTCACTACAGTAGTAGAAAGGCATCTGAATACATGCGAAAAATGGTCTAAAAAACCACACTCTCCCTATTCCCAACTCTCTACTTGTATCTCATCAGGTAGAACCAGAAATCAGTACAAAGTATTATATGCTCGTACAACCAAGTATAGGAACTCAACGATACCATATTTGGCCCGTGTTCTGAGTGACAGAGACAATGTTAAGCGTGAAACCTATGACTTACTTTGTTGTTATTAATATAATTTTGGCTCTTTATTTCTATAGGATAATACGATGGTGAATATAAATTGTGCAGTTAGTCATAATAGTGGTAATGATAATATTAATAATAGTAATAATAATAATAATAATGGTCTTATCAATAATAAGGATGAAAAAATGAGGCAATCTGTGATAACACGAATAATGAAAAACAGTATGATTAAACAAACAATTGTTCAGGTGGAAGTAGTCGATATAGGCTAGTAAAAACAAATGAACCGATTACGTAATGTTAGATTGTAGGGGAAGGAAATGAAACACGTTTATAATGAATATAAGATAAGATTAAGGGATGATAAGAAAGGGGTTGGAAATATAAATAAAGGGTGGTGTAGAAGTCTTTCGTTGGTTATGTCTTATTAGGCCACGGGAGGGATAATGGCTTCACGAACTTCTTTTGAATGCATAGTTTAGGTTCAATAGTTCGAGTGCCTATCGCCTCAGCTGTGTGCAGTAGACGAATACGAAGTCTATTAGAAAGATTCGGAGGGATACGATGAATTACTTTGAAGGCTTTCGTTTTATCAACTACATGACCACTATCAATTAGATGTGACAGAATTGAGCTTCGGATTGTTTTTGTCTGTCCTTCGCCGAATCACCACGATGGGAGATGTTCACTAACACGTTGGCTAAGCTGTCTAGTAGTACGCCCAATATAACTGTCACCGCAGGTGCAGTTGAACTGATAAATACACATAGATGTGGCAAAACTATCAAGCTTATCCTTCGTTTGCGTCCCAATCATTCGTCGGCTAGAGAATGACAAACATAGGTGTGCTGCGTAAAATGTTCTACGTATGCTCCTTGAAAGTCTTTGGAATAGAATCTCACTAGATAAGTCCCTATTAAATTGTAACTTAATAAATAGAGGTTTCTTATGTGCAGTCAGAGTCACAGGTTTCTTCTCTGGTGGTTTCATATGTTTCTTTATGAAACTACTCGGATAACCTATCTCCGTCAAGGAATCGTGACTAACTGCACAATTTATATTCACCATCGTATTATCCTATAGACAAAACACCATGATTGGTTTATATATGAATTTTTATTTGTAAACTCTTTATTTCTCTCTTATTTGTATTCTATAGTGAACACCTTAAATATACTTAGCTACCTAAATTATTAACATTGGCTTACTATTTTGTAATTTATTCTATTCCTTATTTTGTGTATCTACTAGTCCCGACTATATTATCACTATGAATATTACAAAATTGTCCTGACATTAACCATCATGTGATATTAGTTTTGTGGTTGTTTTTTGTTCGGCAATATTAACTGACAATCTTGGTTCTGAACGCCGTTATCACCATCTTAAAATTTTGTATTATGCATGATTACTCACACTACCACTACAAACACCGCATTAGACCTGACAATAAATAAACAACAACCTGAAATGTTTATTTTATGATTGTTTAGTGTTGTTCAATCAAATTAACTGATCATCTTGGCGATAAACATTCTTAATATCATTTCTTAACTTTTTGTATGATTATAGCTGTTACTGTTCGCTACGCATAAACATATCGTAGCTTCCACTACCCAATACTGAGATATTATTTATCATGTTGTTTATTTTCCTTTCTACTTTTTGGTATTTTTTCACATTTTTTTGTATATATATATATATATATATATATATATATATATATATATATATATATATATCGAAGTACCCCTTTCAAATATTTGATAAAATTAGACGCAATATTGTAGATATGTACTGAAAATTCCACACTGTATCACTAGTGTAACAACAGAAGACAAGGGCTGGCAACAGATCGTTTTATTACGAAAATCAACACGTATTTATATATATTTTATATGCATTAATAAGGCTTATGCAAGCAGAAAAAGGCAGTCTTCTGATTGGTTGTTTCTCGGAAGTTAAGCAGACAAACACAGTCTTATGATTGGTTGTGTTCGATATTTCTCGGAAAGTAGAGCCATCTATCTGCGAATCATATTTGTCCACATTTAGGTTTGCTGTGATTGGTTGTTGAAACAGCCTTGTTCACGGTCAATATTAGTGACCTAGACATTAACGTAGATTAGTGCCAACCAATCGGCTAGCAGCCTGCTCTCACCACACTCGTCCCCCCGTCAAATAGCTTTGTGCGCAGACGTTCCGACCTTCTGGGTGCTACATCCTCTAGTTGAGGATTGTTACTGACCGGCTTGTCCCACTGTACCCATCTTTGTAGCTGACTGGCGTTAACTCGTTTCTGTTTATCACCTCTTCGGATGGTATATACTTGACCCCGTCTTTTTGTGATTGTGTATGGTCCTTCCCACTTTGGAAGGAGTTTCCGTGAACCTAGCCCGCCTCCAACTGTATATCTCCTGTCTCTACACTTCACTTGGTCCCCGACTGCAAAAGTAATGCACTGCGTCCTTTCTTTCATCTGAGACTTCGTGACATCACTGCGCTGCTTCCGTATTACATTCTTGACTGCCTCTTTCCTCTCTGCTTTTAATTTCGTCGTACTCCACTTTTGGTGCATGGGCCAGGTCTCATTGTGTACCGGTAATCGTGGTTTTCTGCCATACATCAGTTGGAAGGGTGACTTCTTCGTTGTTTCCTGAGTGGTAGCCCGATGTGTTAGTAAAATCAGTGGAAGCTCCGTTTCCCAGTTCCCGCCCTTCGAAGCCAGCCACTCTTTCAGTGTACGGTTGTTTCTCTCCGTTAGGCCATTCGTTTGTGGATGGTATGGGGTCGTTCTGATCCTCTTGATGCCCAGCTGTTGCAAACGGGAAGTAAACTCTTCACTCTCGAAACAGGGACCTTGGTCTGTCAGTATTGTCTTCGGTACGCCGTGGTCTGCAACAATGTGTCTAACTACTGCATCTGTCACGGTTCTTGCACGTTGGTCTGGGATTGCTACGGCGTCTACCCATCGTGTCGCGTGTTCCGTCATCACCAAGAGGTACTGATTACCATTGGATGTCTGAGGAAATGGACCCATGACATCTACGGACCACAAGTCACCTATCGCGGTAACTGGAATCGACTGAAGTGGTGGTCGTATATACCGGTCACCTTTCATCAGCTGGCACCGTGGACATCCAAGTACGTATCTTGCTACGTCTTCTCTCATACCTGGCCAGTACATACTTTGTCTTAGGAGGTCGGTCGTTCTGGCCACGCCTGTATGCGCTAGCTGGTGACATTCTTCTATCATGTCGTGGCGCGACGATTGAGGTATGACAGCCAGCCAGCTTCCGTCGTTCTCTCGCCAGGTCAGAGTCCCGTAGGCATTCACTCTGAGTCGATCCCTCTGTCTGAGTAGTGTGGTTAGCTCCTTACTCGCCGTAGTTTGATCCACTTCTATTCCGTTGGTGATCACCTGTATTACTGTATTCAGCGTATCGTCCAACCTCTGCCTACGTGCAAGTCTTAGTGGGTCTTGTTCTACTGCATGCACTCCGTAAGCGACCTCGGGCAACTCAGACTCATCTTCTGGTCTCGATAACAAATCTGCCAAGACATTTTCACTTCCAGGAACGTGTGAGATCGTAAAATCGTATTCCTGAAGACGCAACATCCACCGTGACAACTTCCCCCGTGGGTCTCTCGCTGTCTTCAAAAATTGTAGCGGCTTATGATCAGTTTCGATGTGGAACCGCCGGCCGAGTAAATAAGGTCTCCATTTGTCGACTGCCCATACCATTGCTAAACATTCTTTCTCTATCGTTGAATACTTTCTCTCTGTGAGGGTCAACACCCTACTGGCATACTCAACGATTCCCTCGTCCTGTCTTAGGACCGCACCTATAGCGTAGTCACTGGCATCTGTGCACACTGTGAACTGTCTTCCTGGCACAGGTAGTTTTAGCGTCATTTGTTGGTGGTCGAGCAGCTGTTTAATTCTGTCGAATGTCCTCTGCGATTCTTCCGACCAAACAAACTTTGGCTCACCTAGTAGCCTGTATAGAGGGGCTGCTATCTCATTGAAGTTCTTCACGAAGCGACTATAAAACGCTGCTCTACCCAAGAATTGTCTCAGTTTTCTCTTTGAATTCGGGGCTGGAATCGTTTTAATCGTCAAAATTTTCTCCGGCAGTGGTTTAATCTCACCATTTCCCACTTTATGTCCCAACAGAGTAACATTCTTTTTGGCTATCTGAGACTTGGTTTTGTTGACGCGTAGTCCAAACTCTTCGATGCGTCGCAGCACGGCTTCTACATGGTTGACGTGATCGTTTTCGTTTGACTGTATATGACGAGATCATCACCATAAACCTCCACGTTTTTCAAGTTCTTAAGTAATAGCTTCATCAGTCGCCTGAACGTAAACGGTGCACCTGCTAGTCCAAACGGCATGCGTTTAAATCGATATTGCGTCTGACCCACGATGAAAGCCGTCTTATCTCTGTCACTTTGTTTTATCGGTATCTGCCAGTATCCTGAGCGAAGATCGAGAACCGAAAACACATTCGCACCTTGTAGTCGATCTAAGGTTTCTATCACTGTTGGCATGGCACACGGTCTTAACTCTGTCATACTGTTTAACTGTCGGAAATCAACACAGAATCTATATTTCCCATTCGCTTTTTTTACTAACAGCACTGGAGAGTTGTATGGGCTATCAGCTTCCTCAATAATATCATCTTTTAACATCTCTTGCACTTGTCGCTCCACTTCGCCTTCCAGATGACATGGAACTCTTCGCGTTAAAAATGACCTTACTTTAGGATCACTTAACGGAATTTCATGATTCACCTTATCGCAATAACCGTATGGGTCCCATCTCCAGTGAACAGATGATCGTATTTATTAATTAACTCTGTCACATTGTGTACCGTCGACAGCTTAATCGCTGCTATCTCGCTGGTCTCATACATGTTGATATGCCCGTATTTCGTGATCACCACGTTCGCTTGCGTGTCGATTATGGCACCAATCTCACGCAGAAAATCCGCTCCTAATATCGTTCGCTGTAGTTCGGGTACAACAATGAAAGGAAACGTCACCTCGCAGCCACCAACAACGACCGTACAGTTCGATCTACCCGTGATACGCAACACATACCCGCCTACTGTTTGTACTGTCAATGAACACGGATTAACACTCTTACATAAATTCTTATCTATTAACGACACGGCCGCCCTGTATCTATCAAACATACTACTTCTCGATCATTCACTCGCAACTTCGAATACAGAGCGCCTTTCTCAATAGCCCCCACTAAACCTAGGTTCATACGAAAGAAAGAACAAGCATTATACCGTCTGAAATTTTTTCTTTTTCGCCTTTCTGGGCAGTATCTTCTCCAGTGTCCCGGCTTACCGCATTCAAAACACCGGTCTTTTCTATCAGCCAACTTTAACGCCGCCACTTCCCGCTGCAATGCTTCAATTTTTGCTCATATTCGTTTGGTTTTGGTTGGTCTATAGCGGCTACCGTTGTGCTCAGCAGCTGTCTGGTCACCTTCGCCAGCTCACTAATATCCATCGGCTGCGTTGCGTTAACCAGTTTTAATCGCTGAGAAATGTGGTCGGGGACACTCTCGATGAATTGGGAAGACAGTAACTGCGCTTCTGATTCTTCATCTAAAGTGGGAAGCGCGCGTCGAAGTAGATTAGTCAGTTTCACCGCCAACACTAGCGGGTCTCCATCAGGTCCAAGCTTCATTGACCGGAACTGCTGCATTGCTAGCTGTCTGTCTGTTTCGCTGTCAAACTCGGACACTAGTCGTTCAACCAATTTCTTCCAAGACGCTGTGCCATTTGACCTGTCTACGCTGTCATATGCAGCCTTCGCTCGGCCTCTCAACAGCGTCCCCAGGACAACTGCCTTCGCCGCCTGCTCCTTGACACCCACCAGCTCAGCAACGGCTTCGAAGTCACGTAAGAAGCTCCGTATGTCACCTTCTTCAAACGCAGCTGGCCACGGGATCTTCATCTTCTTGGAGGCAGCGACACCAAATGTAACAACAGAAGACAAGGGCTGGCAACAGATCGTTTTATTACGAAAATCAACACGTATTTATATATATTTTATATGCATTAATAAGGCTTATGCAAGCAGAAAAAGGCAGTCTTCTGATTGGTTGTTTCTCGGAAGTTAAGCAGACAAACACAGTCTTATGATTGGTTGTGTTCGATATTTCTCGGAAAGTAGAGCCATCTATCTGCGAATCATATTTGTCCACATTTAGGTTTGCTGTGATTGGTTGTTGAAACAGCCTTGTTCACGGTCAATATTAGTGACCTAGACATTAACGTAGATTAGTGCCAACCAATCGGCTAGCAGCCTGCTCTCACCACACTAGTACTGTTTCTGGAATAAAGCAAATTATTAATAATACTATCTTCTTGTGGTTGAAAAGCATAATGGTAAGGCATACAATTCGTTGTTAGCCCTGTTAATATGTATACACATATTTATAGAATAGCCTATAGTTACGAACGCATATTCCAAATCCAATAGAGGTGTAGCATCAACAACACAGTAAGGTAAAGGTTAATTAATTTAACTGACCAGTGGTCAAAAAATAGTTAAGCTAAGAATAAGGAGGAGAAAGAACAAGCAAAGAGTAGGGAATCACATTGTTAAAAAAATTAGAAATAACAATGATGAAATTAGAAAAATTTAAAGTAAGGCAAAATTAACAACGGTTGTTTCACTGGATGCATAAATTCCCATTTAACCGTAAGATGGCGATCGCTACAGTGATATAATAACAACCTTAGACTTTCCTGTACTTATCAAGTATTGCTTTGTAGGGATTTGATTGAATGGTTACAGGATTTCATCATAAACTGACATCGGTTAGAGAACCATTGGAAAACCTTAGAGTACTGGATAGCTTTTTGTACTAGTTTAGGACTCTTCATTGGTACGCACCCACCTGGTCTCGAACTCAAGACCTCCTAGTTACAAGGTGAACTCGTAGACCATTAAACCACTGCGACCCATTCAATGCATGGATTTTATGACCACTGTCTAACAAGTGGAGAGTAGTCGCACTACTAAGGATTTTTGCACCCTTTAGATATACGTTTTTTGGAATGTCTTCGGATATGTGGTCACATATGCTTGTTTCTGTTCGTTCAATGTATGCATCTCAGCACATACATGTAAAGTTGTTTATGAAGTTGGAGGTAAAACGAAAGAGGGATTTGTAAACCTATGATTATCTCAGTAAGAATTTTATTCGGTAAATTAAGACTGACCTGGTATCTGGATAAGTTCACCTAAAGGAGGCATATATTTTAAATTTATTTCTTACACATACTTCATCACCTTTGAATTCACGATTAAGGGGAATAGGTTCCTTCTCAGCTACATAAAATGTGTTTTTTTTTAATATTTGTTATTCCTTTGTGTTCATCAATGAATTTTTGAGGATATTCATTATTCTGTAAACACTTCTCAATAATAACTAATTCATCACTAAGTTTCTCTTTTCGAACAAAGTTTTTAATTGAGGCAGAACAATGTCCTCGTCCGATATTTTTCCGGCTTATTGAAAAAAACTATGGAAATTCTGATATAGTCCATTCTAGAATTGTTCGCCATCAACATACCTTTCCACATCTCCATTTGAAGTCTATGGAATTTACAAAACAGGGATGATGAGTTGCCTGTAACGAATTCACAGAAAATGTTGATATTATTGAGGTCAAACCAAATCAAAGTAAGAAAAATAGGGAAGATATACAAAGGAGATGGATATAACTATGAGTAAAACGACGATTAAGACACAATCACAATGCGCAGCCAGACGATATATTAAATAAATCAACCTATTACTTGCAGATGTAATTATTATTATTGTTCCCTTAGGTTCCTAGTGGAACATAGGGCTTCAACTGCACGTCTCCACTTGTTTCTGTCTTCTGCTGTACTTTTCACCTGCATCCATGTTAGTCCATATTGTTTTAACTCCTCCCTCTTCCCTAGATCTCCTCCATGTCACCCTCGCACTGACGACCCACTCGCCGCTTCCCTTTCGGCCTGGTTCCACTCGAGCAATGGCCTGACACGCGCGCGATATCACCCAGTGGCGGCCTCCTCAACGAGTGTCCAATCCATCTCCACTTTCTCCTGCATATTTGTTGGTTGGCGGTTAGATCTTGTTTTGTTTGTTCCCATAGTTTCTTGTTGGTGATTCTTTCGGGCAAACGATCTTCAGTATAGAGTGAAGACAGTTGTTGATAAAGGTCTGCAACAGGCTGTTGGAAATATTCTTTGTGACCCGCCCGTCAAGTTTCTGGTCCGTATACAAGAATTGACTGACTTGACGCTGTTTGTATTGAAAATCCGACCGAATTTCGTTGTTGATCCTGGCTGAGTGATGAAGATTTCTAGATTGGTTTCAGGTTGATGATATTGATGTGTTTCTCGCCTTCCCGATTCTCGCTCGATTTGACATCCCCGTCTGTTCCGACTGTGTGTAGTTGAGACAATGCTCCCTAGATAAGTGAATGAAGTAACCTCTTTCAAATCCCTCCCATTGGTGGTGATTGGAGCTGGATGTTGCAGTTGTTGTTGTTGGTTGGTTATTTTCATAACCTCCGTCATGTCAATGTTCACTTGGAGTCCTGTTTTGGCTGGCTGCTTCTTCGACCAGTTTTTCGGTCGGTTTTCGCTTGTAAGTCTTCGATTTTGTGTGACATAAAACATAAATCATTCAAGCGCGAAATCCATGTCTTCTAGGTTCTTCACATCGGTCGGTCCAGGATATTCCTGTCTTCTCGTTTCCCACTGTCTGACGCATTATCCAGTCCACCACTATTAGGAATATCATCGTAGGTGATAATAAGCACACTTGTCTAACTCCTGTGTTTACTCCAAACGCCTCGCTGAGTTTTCCGTTGTGGATAACTTGACGTGTGGCGTTGTCGTACAGCTGTTGAATAAGGTTGATGAACATTTGGGATACACCGTAGTACTCGAATAGTTTCCAAATTACTTCACGGTCAACGCTGTCAAAGGCCTTTTCAAAGTCTATAAAGTTGAGGTAGAGGTTTGATTGCCATTCCATGCTTTGTTCGATGATGATGCGTAGAGTTGCAATTTGGTCAGTACATGATTTGGCTTTCCTGAATTCAGCTTGTTCTGGTCTGAGTTCAGTATACAGTGCGTCCTTTAATCTCTCCAGGATGATGCGACTCAGGATTTTACTTGGCGTCGACAAGAGCATGATTCCTCGCCAGTTCTTGCAGTCCTAAGTCGCTCTCCATTGGTAGTTTCACAAGGTAACCTTTCCTCCAGTCAGTAGGCAGCTTTCCTTCCTTCCGGACCTTTTGCAATAATAGAGTCAGCATATCTGCTGTCGTCTCTGGGTCCGCTTTCAGTGCTTCAGGTGACAAATCGCAGTTGTGTACGTGCTGCTGCTGGTATTTCTGGACGGGTTGCAGGTGGTGGTCGGTTCAAGAGTCCTTTGAAGTGATCCGCCCATTCCTTAATTTGTATTTCTTCCTTGGTAATTGGGTTCCCTTGGCTGTCTTTTATAGGTTTCACTTGTGTTGATCTCTTCCCGGATAGAGACTTGGTTATCTGATATATGTCCTTAGGTCCCTTTTGCCTGCTACCTCCCCAGCTTCAGTAGCCAGGTTGTAGTAGAATTTTTTTCTATCCTTCACAGCACTCTTCTTCACTTTTTCGTCCAATGTTGTGTAAGTTGAACTCAGCGTCTCCTTCTCTTGTCCGTCTTTGCATTGAATTATTTTCACTTTCACCATTCTCCTCTCTTCTATTAGTTTCCAAGTGTCCGTTGAGAGCCATTCCTTGTCTTGTCTCTTCCTAGAACCGTTGAACACGTTTCGTTGAAAATCATCTTCAGAGAGTTCCAGTGGTCTTCCAAGCATGATTCTTCAGTGATGTCACGTAGTGTTTCCTGCTTTGCTCTGACAGTTGCAGTGAATGTGTCTTTTGTGGTTGTGTCCTTCAGTTTCTGAGTGTTGAACTGGCATTGTGACCTATCCCCAGCTATCCTCGAGGCTTTTAGCTTCACCTTGAAAGTCCCTTGTACTAGATAGTGGTCTGAACCCACATCTGCTCCTCTCCTCGACCTTGTGTCCAGTAGGCTCCGTCTCCACTTCCACTGATTTTAGACATTTGACCTTCAGCCGATCAGAATTCCCCTTCATCTACTATAACCTGTGCAATTGACGCCTAAACAATAACCGTAGCTCATAACCTGATGCATGAAATTCCCTACTAGATGGATATGTCCTGAATAAATAACTCACTATTTTAATTAAGACTTCTGTGGAAGTCGTCGAAGCGGTTCAACCTTGGGAATATCTAATGCGTTCTAATAAAATCTCACAAAAGTATGAACTAGAATAAACGATCTGAAGATGAACAAAATTAGTAATTCTTATCACTATGCGATGAACTGGAGACAATTTTTAAACAGATCTATAAGAAGCTTTCTAAATGTCGCGTTTAATACTACCAAAACAAAAGCTTAGAAAAACGAAGAAAAATCAAACTATCTGTAATACACGCATTATGAACTGTGATCAAAATTTGACAGAATAACTCCAAAATAATATACAAAGTAAAAAAAAACAACATTTTAGAATAGGTTACAAATTTACATTAGGCAAGTATTTAACATAATTTCGGGTGATTTTTGTTGCAGTTTTATATAACTCTAAGTTGACACCATCCATAAAAGTGAATGAAAATGCCGTAAGTCTATAATGCTTTCCATTTGTTGGTGATATATTCAATTCTCCAATGAATTGAATTAAACGTTCATAGGCTAATGTATTTGAAAAGCACTGTTTCTGATTATCCAATAAGAATTTCACATCTACAATAACACAAGGTAAACAATCCCCAACGAATGGAGACAGAAGTTCAACCAAGTTATTGTCAGCTTCAAAGGCAGAAAATCTGAAATGAGAAGATAAAATGCATTTTGCCTTAAATAACAAAATCTACCATGTATGAGTCACATGCATTGTATGAGGACTGATGCAACTAGTCAATTACCCAAGCTGAGTTAGATGGAGTGGGACTGAAACTCGGAGTTAGGTGGCTGGAAACCAAGTGCTTAAGCGCCAATATACCAAACCTCCACAGTTGGATATAACATAATGATTGACCAACTGACTGATTAAGTTTTCAATGAGAAACTTTGCGCAAAAGTAGAGCACACTCGAAATAGCACGTGTCAGTATTTGCATAAAAAGCGACCAAATTGTGTTCTCTCACATACAGTGTGATAGTCAACCTTTCAATTAAGTGACATGCAGAAATTAAAGCAATTACATCTTTTTCCCCCTATAAATTCCAAGCTGAAGTAGAATTAACTAAAAAAATTCTATATTGGAATTAAAATCGGCGTGGATGGGATGTATTTGTAAATCGGAAGTCTTCTATGTGATGATGAGACAAGGTGATAACTTCATCTTTACCAGTAGACAAGGGATTCAACGAATTCACGCTAGCTTATCTGAACGTGCCATATATATATATATATATATATATATATATATATATATATATATATATATATATATATATATGCTGATGACCGAGCTACATAATCGCTCCGATACAATCATCCATTCATAAACAATGTATTCTCGTCTTTTAGCAAGTGTTTCACTCTATTCTTTAGTGCTTAAAAAAACACAGGCACTAAATATCACTCAGATTCTTCCTATTTTCTGTAATCCAACAAACAGCGAAAGGCCACTTATTATTGCAAAGTAGTTTCTTTGACTAAATTAAAGAGAAAGCAGGGGCATTTCAGCCTTTGGGGTGGGATTGTTTCTCAATGCAAACACTAATATCAAGCACACATACACACACACAATATTAGCATTATTTTCAAAGCCCCCGTTCATTTATTCCATAAGCACCCGTTTAATATATATATATATATATATATATATATATATATATATATATATATATATATATGAAAAGGGACTGTGAGTTAAGAGTCCTTCGATCCATAACTACATATTCAATAAAAGACATAAAAAAATCATACTTTTGTTCAGTTAAATTTTAGTTCATTATACATTGATTGACTATAAAATCAAATTTTTACAATGGGAATATTTAGTTATTCAATAATGAATATACCGCTAAACAAAAGAAAAAACTACTTCATCATATTACTGGTACTACTGTGGGGAGAGCTGTCTGCTAGCCAAAATTGGTAGACAGCAGTTTACGTCAATGTTTACGTCTCATATCTTAGTCATCAGAAAACAACGAGAACTAACACTAACTCAACAACCAACCACAGAAGATTTGGCGTGGGCGGATAAGATTCGCAGATATATGGTCTAACCTTCAAAGAAACAGCCACAAAGAGATGACAGAATAACTTCGAGTGAGAAAACAACCAATCAGAAGATGCTGTTTCTCTGCTAAAATAACGAATAGTGATGTACATAAAAATCTATAAATATCTGTGGATTTTCTCAGTAAACAATCTGTTTCCTGATCCTTGTCTTCTATCGTTACACTACTGTTCCTTTACATAACAGTTGTATCATAGGCTATTTGTCAAATGGACTAATATAACAAATAATAATAATAATAATAGTAAATAGTTGGTTGCTGACAAACTTTACTTACCATGCGAACGAACCATAAGCATTACAAAACAAACATAAATCAAAATCATCACTAGTATACTGAATGGTCAACACACAGAACCCATCTTCAAAGGATAACATAAAAATTTAAATTAACAATGTAGCTAAAAACAGGAGGATGTGACTACAGTAATAGAGGGAAGTCTTTCGGATATTACCTAACGCACATAACACCATATCACACCAACTTTCGCTGTAGCAGATGAACATCGTGCTCTATGCAGCCTTCGTCATTTCCTAACATAATAAGAGTTGATGAGATAAATTTTTACATAATAGGATGTTTATCTCTATAACGGGGAAATGATGTAAAACAAAATGAAACTTCAGTTGATATAATTCCCACTTCTGCGCTTTCAATGATTTGCTGATTGGAGGTAGCGGGCAAAACCACAAGGATGCACACAAGGCAGAATAGATTTATCCACTTTTTTATTTTGATTACAGCTTGATGCCACACCGTATTTTCGGTACAAGTATGGAATTTTTAGCATGTGATATCGGTAGCCCAAATTTTGCAGGCCGACCATAGATATCAGGTGTGCGCCGGCATGGGCTCGAACCCCGGACCATGTGCATGGTCGGCGAGAGTCCTAACCACTGTGCCACCGACGCACATAGGATTGGATGATCAAAGAGCGCTGAAGCTAGTGGCCAGCCAAACTACTCCTCGCAGCAGTCTGCTCGGCATTCCAGGCGTTTTTCCAGACCGGTAATTGGCCTGCCATGTGCTTTACGGGCCGTCTCGCCGACGCCTTACTGCCGGTGACTCCGATGAGCTGGAAAAGCTTCTGACTGTTGCCAGATACAGCAGCTGACTCCATCTCACACGTACGTTCTTACCACCAAGCTTCGCGGTCCTTACGTAAACATTGTTTAATCTTACGCGTAGGCGCCGGCCAGCCGGGAAGAACCAGTAGCAACACGGGACGGAAATCCTCCGGAAGTACTCAGCGAAGCCTTTGAAGTCAAAACAGAAGTAAAACAAGACTGCCTACTATCACTGATGATATTCATAGTTGTGATGGACTGGACTATGTTTTAGACTGTGGGTAGCGAGAAGACAGGAATACGTTGGACCGATAGGAAGACTCTAGAAGATCTGGAGTTTGCGGATGTTTTATTTCCAATATCACACAAACGCAGACTTACAGGCGAAAACCAACAAGTTAACAGAAGGAGCAGCGAAAACAAGACTTCCTGTGAGTATACAGATGACAGAGGTGATAAAAGTAACAAACTAACAACAACAAGCACCAATCACCCGCAAAGGAAGAAATTTAGAAAGGGTTACTTCCTTCGCTTATCTAGGAAGGATCGTTTCAACGACAGTTGGAACGGATGTAGATGTCAAAACCAGAATCGGAAAGGCAAGATACTCCTTTAACATTCTAAAACCAGTTTGAAAATCAGCATGAAGAATAAGATTGCGATTTTCAACACCAGTGTTGTCAGTCACTTCTATGTAGGATCAGAACTTGCATTGCGCGTCACGAAAAGATTTCCAATAGGCTACTGCAGACTTTTATCGACAACTGCTTTCGCTTCATTGTTGAAGGTCAAATCGCCAGAAAAAATTAACGAAAATAATGAACCAACCAAGAACCCAAGAAAATGAAGAGGGATGGGACTCACAATATGGTGACTGTTGGGCGGCATCACTCGAGAGAAATTCCAACGGGAAACGACAATGAGGCCTTCCAGCGTGACATTAGGGAGATCATCCGATCAGATGAGAAACTGTGAGCAATAGTTGGGCAAGCTAAAGATGATCGCAGAGAATAGGACGAAGTGGAAATTTGCTATTCACGCCCCATGTTCTACTCAGAACCCAAGGGAACAATAACAATTAGTTTCAGGATTTCATCATGAGCTGACATTAGTTAGAGAACCATTGGAAAACCTGGGAGTACTGGACAGCTGTTTCGTCCTAGTTTGGGACTCTTCAGCAGTACGCACCCACCGGGATTCGAAACCAGGACCTTCCGGTTACAAGGCGAGCCAGTGTACCATTAAGCCACTGGGACCCGATCCAATGGTCCTTGAATTCTAACTTCTGCTAATTCACGACATAGCGCGACCGCTAGCCAATGTCTTCGGCGAGTATTTGTCCTCACACCCGACCGGCTGCACCCTACTGGTCATGACTTCCAACAATTAGTAATGTCCTGAACAAAAATTCGCATAACTTCCGTTTGGCACCTACACAAACAAACTAGGATATGTAATAATATACCAGTGGAAAGCACTTTCTAGTCAACGTGATGTATCTTACTTCACATAACCAACAGTAAAATAAAATGTAGAGAACAAAGGGGATGTCAATATTTAGCAGGAGGTTAAACAGTGAAATTTAATCAAAACTGAAGTATTGGATGCAGAACAATATTCTGAAATTTAGAGGTGAATAAAATCACTGTCGTTACAACCATAGTTAAATGTCAAGTAGCGAAACAGTCAATTTCATATACAGAATAATACATAAAGTGTATGGATGTTGGAAAGGGGTACATAATTATAGGATTAGTAGGCAAATATAAAACGTTACGTAACATAGCATCTAGTTTGATAAGATGTGATTCAAGATTGTAAAACTTTTTTCTGGACTTAGAATGAGAAGTGGAAACGATTCAAAGTGAGAATGATAATAATAATCGTGGTAGTCAGGGAAAGGTACATAGATTAACAAATAAACATAATAAATAAATATCCGTCCCTCTACGGCCAAAGCAGAAGTAGAGGTCCCATATACTTCTTTTGTACACAAACGTTTGGCTTAAATTCATGAATGGCCAAAGCCTCGACTGTCTTAAGAAGTCTATAACGAAGAAAACGCGGACAGTTAACATGGATTCGGTAGATGACCTTAAAATTATGGTCAGGGTTGGTAGAGTGATAGGAATCGATCAGGTGTTCTAGAATATGGCTTCTCACACGCTTTCTTTCGCCTTTGTAAAACCATGCTGGAATATGTTCTCGTACCCGTGTGGAAAGCGTCCTCTGGCTACGGCCAATGTACCTTGCTCCACAAGAGCAGGTGAACTGACAGATGCACATGGAGGAGGCCGGACGGGGGAGCTTATCTTTTACAGAGGTAGAGAACAATTTGCGGCTCGTGAACATCATGTGTGATTTTGCTACGAAGAACGTTTTACTGACTTGACTGATTTAGAGAGACAATTTTTGAGCATATCTGAAGCCTGATCACCTTTGAATTCCAAGTTCATGAATAAGGTTTCCTTTGGAACTGAGTCGGTGACCAGTTTAGACTGCTTATCTTTCATGTTACTGTCAATAAATCAGTTTGGGTAACCGCTTTCTGCGAGAGTGGCTTTTTGGAAGGTCTGTCTGGATTCAACATAGAACTTGGCACCGAAGTGCAGCAGTTTGAGTTGCCACCTTCCAAATAGCACACACACAAAGGTAGACAAGAAGATGAGTGAAGAGAATCAATAGAGTAATTTCTGAGTCAACACAATCAGAACTGCAAATATTCCTTATCCTAAAGTAGAGTGGAAACCTTGACTTTGACGCGCTTTTCGATGACTACGTTACATTATTTCTGTGAAGTTTCTTGCCAAAAAACTGCGGAATATATTGTAATTATTTGCCTTTCGAACACTGAATCTGTGGATATAATCTTGTTGACAGGTAATACCTATAACTATCTGTTTGGTATGTGACTGTTTATCACTATCTAATATCTACAACGGTGTATATTGTTGGATTTACATGTTCAAGTTGGCTCACGTCAGTGAGTCTATGATTTTGGTATCATTTTGGTTAACTATGCTTAACTGTGGCATTATTGTTGTTGTTGTCGCTTGTTGCCCTTTTGCTGTGAATTATTTTCCTTTCGATGGTGTTGTTCTGATTGTTTTATTCCATGTTTTCCGGTTTTAAGGGGAGCAATCCACAAGGTCGCTTCTCTCTAAACTATATCTTAATGTAACAATCCCTTTCTCAGGCGTGGGGCTAGCAACCCTACCCTGTAAACAAAGTTGCCACAGAAACTTCAGTCCGATGAAGCCCCTTGCACCAAAAGAAAAAGTCTGTGCGGGGACATGGAACGTCCGCACAATGTACGAGATTGGCAAAGCTGATCAGATCGCAAACGGACAGGACAAACAGTGGCTCACTGAAGACACTTGGAAACTAATAGAAGAGAGAAGGATGGTGAAACAAAAGATTATCCAGTGCACCGACGAGCAACAAAAACAGGAGTTGAATGTAAGCTACAATAAGCTGAACAAAAAAGTAAAGAAGAGTGCCAGGGAAGACAAAAGAAAATATTATGAAACCATGGCAAGTGAAGCAGAACAAACAAGCTGCAGGCAAAGGAGACCTCGCCACACTCTACCAAACAACTAGGAACCTATCGGACAAAGGTCCGACACAGATTAGGCCAGTAAAGGATGACAATGGAAAGTCAATCACCAAAGAAGTAGAGCAACGAAAACACTGGGCAGAACACTTCAAGACTTCTAAATCGACCGCCACCTACAACGCGCCCAACAATACCAACAACGGAAGCAGAACTTCTAGGGAACATCGACCCCTCCCCCGACGAAATCAGAAGTCCTGAATGCACTCACGATGTTAAAAGCTGGAAAAGCAGCAGGACCAGATGGAATCCCAGCAGAAGCATTGAAAATGGACCCAGAGACAACAGCGAGCTTGATGACGCCGTTGCTGGAGAAGGTGTGGAAGGAGGGCAAAGTACCCGAGGATTGGAAGAAAGGATACTTAATCAAACTACCAAAGAAAGGAGACTTAAGTAAATGCAAAAACTGGCGCGGAATTATGCTCCTGTCCATCCCAAGCAAAATACTAAGCCGCATCATCCTGGAGAGAAACAAACAAGCCCTGGATGCAAAACTTCGACCAGGGCAGACTGGATTCAGGAGGAACAAGTCATGTATTGATCAAATCGGCACACTACGGATCATCATTGAACAGAGCTCGGAATGGCAGTCACCTCTCTATCTCAACTTCATCGACTTTGAAAAGGCCTTCGACAGCGTCAATCGAGAGGTCATTTGGTAACTACTTCGCTACTACGGGGTCCCATTGATAATTATACATCTCATCCAACAGTCATACGACAATGCTGCATGCCAGGTAATACACAACGGAAAACTTACGGAAGCCTTCGAAGTGAGGACGGGAGTGAGGCAAGGCTGTCTACTATCGCCAGTGATTTTTCTGATTGCAGTAGATTGGATAATGCGACAGACAACGGGCAATGAGGAAACAGGCATGAAATGGACTCACACAAAGACAAACTTGGAGGATGTGGACTTTGCCGATGATATATGTCTGATTTCCCACAAATTGGAAGATATGCAAGTGAAAAGCAACAAGTTAGCAGAAGAAGCATCCAGAGAAGATAGGACTTCAGGTGAACATAGAGAGGTGATGAAGATTCCTGCCCAACAGCAACAACAGCAGACAACAATCAGCATGAATGGGAGGAACCTGAAAGAAACAAACTCATTTACCTACCTGGGAAACATCGTTTCAACTACGAGCGGGCGGAACTGACGAGGATATCAAAGCAAGGATCGGGAAAGCAAGACAAGTTTTCATTACTCTCAAGTCTGTGTGGAGGTCAACAGCACTCACCATCAAAAATTAGATCCGGATTTTCAACTCCAATGTGAAGTCAGTGCTAGTTGCTACACGGATCAGAGACTTGGCCAGCGCGTCATAAAGAGCATCTCAAACAAACTAAAGGCCTTCATTAACAGTTGTCTTAGCTCAATACTGAAGATCAGATGGCCGGCGAGAAAAGATCAGTAACTGGGATCTCTGGCAATGAGCGAACCAACCAGGAACCGATTGTAAAACAAATATGCAGGAAGAAATGGAGATGGATTGGCCATACTCTGAGGAAATCATTAATTGACATCACTAGACAAGCACTCGGGCGAAACTCGAAAGGGAAGCGGCGTGTCGGTCGTTAGTGCAAGGGTGACTTGGAGGAGGTTATGTGAAGAGGAGAGGAAAGCGTGTGGGCAGACCTGGAGCGGGGTGAAAACGTTAGCAGAAAACCGAACGCAATGGAGACGTGGGGCTGAAGCCCTATGTTCCTCTAGGAATTAAAGAATATAATAATAATAATAATAAAGCAGAGTGAATGAATTAGTTTCCTTTTCCTGGAGATAGACACCCAAATATAAAAGTTAATCAGCTGTCCCGTTCCACGCACATATCCGGTTGGTGGATTTTTTGACAGACCGTTCATTGGGTCTAAAAAGGCATACATCAAGAAAGAGAATACTTAGTTCAGATTTTTTTTCTATGGTGAATTGAAAAATGGGATGGCAGTGGAAGGAGGAACTGCGCATCCTGAACTGCATTTGAAAATAACAACAAACAAATGTCCTTCTGTGAAATTTAGTTTACCGTCATTACTTATGTAGTTTTTTATTCAGATTTTGTGCAGTTGACAAAAACCCTATTTAATAAAATGAATTTCCCTTGTCTAGTAAAAGATATTCCCATTGCAGTATACAAATTTATCAGGTGAACTAGTTAGCTTAAAATAAGCAAAACAATTGATTCTATATCAGAAAACATAAAAAATTTAATAACTACTGAATATTTTAAACAAATTACCTTCCAAGAAGACGAATATTTAATGCTCCTTTATTCCGAATTATAGAGCGAAAGGTATCATCGTTGGTGTATAACTCGTCAAAAAGAACATATGCTGCTGGGGTCACCTGATGCTGGAATGATCGAAATTTAAAAATCATTAGACTCTCGCAACTTAACACCAAATAAAAACTATACACACAATACTGAGCAATAAAATAATATTCAGTTCATTTTGGTATGCTAAGGAACCTAATTCAGCAGTGAATGGTATTTTGAAATAACCATTACTTCAAATTTGTAGTATTCTTGATGAATACATATAAATGGCGCCGGGATCAGGGTGATCAAGAATGCTCTGACCCCGGGTGGAGGCTCACCGCTGCACCTCGGTGGGTTGAAACTCGCGACGGAACCTGATTGGGTGAGCTCGGGCGTGTAGTTTTTGCCAGTGGGGGGGGGCATCACGGTCCTCCCTTTATTTTTGCATCGGTGGTATAGTGGTTAGAACTCTCGCCGACCATACACATGGTCCGAGGTTCGATCCCCTGCCGACGCACACCTGATATCTATGGCCGGCCTGCAAAATTTGGGATACTGATATCACATGCTGAAAATTCCATACCTGTACCAAAAAAATACGGTGTGCAATCAAGCTGTAAATCAAAAAAAAAATTTTAATTTAAGAAAATTCTTATTATAGATTGATTCTACACAGTATTTTGGTACAACTATGGAATTTTCAGCATGTGATATCGGTAGCCCAAATTTAGCAGGCCGGCCATCGACATGTATATACACAAATAGCAGTAGTTAATCAGTATGTAGTTTTTCTTAAGGTCATAAGGCTGTATTTTAATATGTGCACATGCATGAAAATTGCGGGGAATATAATATGGAAATCTGCGGGCGGAGATTCAGTTTTTGAAGAAAAAAACCCGACTATAATTGGTCTTGAGAACTAACTTCATATACTGGAACTTGATCTCTATTTTAATGAGATGATATAAAAGCAGACAAACTTGAATAACATATTAAAAAGTTGAAGATGGATATACTATAAGAGATGGTAAACGGAAATATGACATTACAGTTGAATGGAATCTAAGGTATGAGTGCATCTGCTCCAAATTAGAGGAATGGATTCTGGGACATATCATTGAAATTTTTTAATCGTAGGCTTCTGTGTTTGCATTGACTTACGACACGTGCAATTTCTTTTTACTTAGTTTATGTTAACAGTCAGTGATTTTATGGATTGAAAACATGACTTTACCTAGCCACCTTTCGCTTTTTTAAACTCAGTCCCAAGTTTGTCGACATAGCATGCTGTCAAAGACATTAGTAACTGTCCCAGCAATCTTGAGCGATGGGTGTCCATACTCAATATGACTGATTTGCTCAACGTCCTTCACTTTGAAAGAAATCTGCCAGCATAGGACAGGCAATGGTCCTTTGAACAACCTTATCAGAAAATTATTATTTTATTGTCGGTATATGGATGACACTATTATTCTTTGTGATAATGATTCGAATAGGAACACAATATTAATTCGATTCAATGCACTACATTCTGCTATGAAATTCACGTGAGAAGAGAAATCCCAAAATAGAATTACCTTCCTAGATGTCCTCCTTACAAGAAAATCAGATGGTGGTATAAAGAGAAAGCCACATGAACAGGACAATATACACATTTTCATAGCTTCGCTCCTCTCCAGGACAAAAGAAATTTAGTACAGACTCTCAGCCGCAGGATTAGAGCTAAATGCCTAATCGCTCACCTTATATAACTCGAACCACAGGAACAGTTGAAATGGTATATGCATGAAGAAGAGCTAAGGTTAGGTAAGATATCTTTGAATTGTTGGGTGAAGATTGGACGGCTACTGAAGGATAGACACAGACGTGCAGAGTGGAACGTTTTCTGAATCGCCCTGGTTAAACGTTGCGATAGAATCTGCGCAGGAGTATCTCCCTTGAATTGGAGACGTAAAAATAGAGGCTTTTTCTCCACCGTTGCCAGTTCATGTTTACGACTATTGTAAGCTATGTTGGCTTTAATGAACTTCTCTGGATATCCCTTCTCGCTTAGAATGTCTCGGATGACCTGGAGTTCTTTCTCTACACAGTCTTCGGGACAAATGGACCTCGCCCTAAATGCTAAGCATCTGATCAGATTACGTTTGTATTTCATCGGTACGAAGCTAAGGAAGTGAGTATACTGAACTTTGGTTTCTAGCTTACTAAATATGGTTCTTTTGACGGAACCCTCCTCTCTTGTCGTTAGTAGGATGTAGAGGAAGTGTAAAGAGTCGTTGTATTCTCCTTCGTAGGTGAAATGGACAGCTGGGTGAGCATTCATTATTGAAGTTGTTTAAAATGAAATCACTATTTAACCCTTCATCGTACACTAAACTAGTGAATAGAGATGAAGTGTGCCTCTAGTGGAAACCATCGATTATATCTGCGAACAGAAAGTAAATTGTACACTGATATTTCTATTAGCAATCTTAAACAACTACTTGTTAAATGTACAACAAATGTTAAGTTTCTCTTTAATAATGAAATGTACAGACAGGTTAATAGAGTAGCCATGGGATCCCCACTGGGATCGCAAAACTAGAAAATAGTCAGCTGAAAGAGTAAACAGCAAAAATTGAAATGTATTGTCGCAACATGGACAACACTTTTGTATTGTACGATGAAGGGTTAAATAGTGATTTCATTTTAAACAACTTCAATAATGAATGCTCACCCAGCTGTCCATTTCACCTACGAAGGAGAATACAACGACTCTTTACACTTCCTCTACATCCTACTAACGACAAGAGAGGAGGGTTCCGTCAAAAGAACCATATTTAGTAAGCTAGAAACCAAAGTTCAGTATACTCACTTCCTTAGCTTCGTACCGATGAAATACAAACGTAATCTGATCAGATGCTTAGCATTTAGGGCGAGGTCCATTTGTCCCGAAGACTGTGTAGAGAAAGAACTCCAGGTCATCCGAGACATTCTAAGCGAGAAGGGATATCCAGAGAAGTTCATTAAAGCCAACATAGCTTACAATAGTCGTAAACATGAACTGGCAACGGTGGAGAAAAAGCCTCTATTTTTACGTCTCCAATTCAAGGGAGATACTCCTGCGCAGATTCTATCGCAACGTTTAACCAGGGCGATTCAGAAAACGTTCCACTCTGCACGTCTGTGTCTATCCTTCAGTAGCCGTCCAATCTTCACCCAACAATTCAAAGATATCTTACCTAACCTTAGCTCTTCTTCATGCATATACCATTTCAACTGTTCCTGTGGTTCGAGTTATATAGGGTGAACGATTAGGCAGGTTCGCCTACGGGTTCGAGAACATTTACCAGCTTGGTTCAGCAGGGAGAAATTAAGTGCATAAAAAGCTCGATCCTGTCACACTTGGTCGATACTGGACATCGCATTGATATCAACACAGCTTTCAGGGTAATATACCGAATTGCGAAGTCGTTATCATGTACAGTTCGCTTACGTCTCCTACAAACAGCTGGGGTTGTTGCGATAAGATCGACTAAACCGGAACTTTGTATCCAAAAAGAACACGTCCAGACGCTGTTCCTACTGTGGCCAAACTTTGATTGATGATTCTTTTTCTCATCAAGAGTGCTTCTTTCCCGTGACCCTCATGTCTTTGTTTCTCCTTTGCTTATTATTACAATTATTAGCATTATTATTCGTCATAATTCATGCCCTTCATGCAAACATTCTCTCAATACTATCGAATTTTCTATTTATACTATCCGGACGTATTATTAGTGATATTATCTCTTTTCTCAATATATGCCTCCATCTGTTTCATTTCACACATTCGTTATTTCATTATGAACCTCTCATTGCAATCTTACTATCTCCTGTTCAATACAGACCATTTTGCACTAGCCGCTCACCTGACACCTTTTATAACTTTGAACTGACTTGTCAATTTTCTTACCCCACACTCTACAAACCTATTATGACTAATCACCACCATTGTCTCCCATTTTACAATATTTTGTAATCGATTTCAGCCTAGCACGTTTGTCACAAAAATACAACTATTTATTTTGACACCCCATAACTAATCTGTTATTCTACGTTAAAAATGTATCCACCGCATAACTGGCCATTATTGCAACGACAATAAATATTATATTTTATAATTGCAAGAACCTGAAGAGAAATTATTGAAAAGAATATTCTGATGAAGCTAATGAATTACGTCAGAATGTTGGATGTATCCTGTCGAATCAAAAGCAGGGCACCCCAACTTTGTCGAAGAACGAACGTCATGCATTACAAACACTAAGATCAGATAAATCTATTGTTATAACTAAAGCTGACAAAGGCAATATCACTGTAATTCTTAATAAAGACGACTATGACAAGAAAGCTTTGGAACATGTCGAAGCAGGTTCATACGCATTAGTACCAATAAACAAAATGTCTAGTACTATGAACAAAGTAAAAGCACAGGCATGCAATCTACTTAGAGAATTAAAACCCAAACTAGGGAATTCAGTTTGGTTTTCAATAGCTCCCAAAACAAACACGGCCGCGAGATTTTATGGAAGGCCGAAAATACATAAAATAAATGTCCCTTTAAGACCAATAATTGATTTAACCAATTCAGTGACTTATACTTTATCGAAGCACATATCACGAATGCTGAAACCACTTCAATACAATATTCCTTCGAACATTAAAAATATTGAGGAGTTTAAAAGGAAAGCAATGGACATAATTATTGAAGAAGACGAAATTATGGAAAGTTTTGATGTGGTTTCTCTATTTACTGGTGTTCCTATATGTGATTCGCTTGAAATATGAAAACAATCAGGAAGTATTAACTAAATCTTTATTATCAATATATGAAGTTATAAAATGTCTAAAACTTTGTTTGGAATCCACATATTTTACCTTTAAACACAAACTATACTGCCAAACAAATGGAGTTGCAATGGGTTCACCAGCATCTCCAATTGTAGCAAAACTGTATATGAAAGCCCTAGAAAAGAAAGCATTGACAAGTTTTAGTTGTCATCCTAAAATATGGTACAGATATGTAGATGACACATGTATCATCATAAAGAAAGCTGAAAAAGAAAACTTTCTAACAGAAATTAACCCAATCTCAGAATATATAGAGTTTACTAATGAAGTAGAATCGGCGGAGGGAACTCTAAACTTTCTTTTTTTTTTTGTAAAAAAACAAACTGACGAGAAACTAAAGTTTACCATATAGAGAAAGCCGACACATTCCAAAAAGTATTTGAATTTCCAATCAGATCATCCAATAGGAATGAAAGTTTCAGTAGCTTTAAATCTCGTTAAGAGAACTAGAAACATTATAACAGATAATTTTTTTTTTTTTTTTTTTTTCAATATAAAATAGATTTTGATTGGAAATAGTTATCCGAAAAAGCTACTAGATAATATTATCAATAAAAAAGCATAAGGAAAAACATAAAATTGAAAAATCTTGGCTATCGACGATAGCCATTCCATATCAAAAGGACACAGCTGAACATTTGCTTCATATAATATTAAAGTCTATGTCAAACCTTCTAATTCTCTGGAGAAAGCGTTGGTGCATGTCAAGGATATGGTTCCCAAAATGTCACAAAGTAATTGTATCTACAGGATAAAGTGTTCAGAGTGTGATGCATGCTATATAGGGGAGAGCAGTAGACTGGTGAAGGTCAGAGTGAATGAACATAGACTATGCACGAAACGTTCACTTAGAAATGAAGTAGAATTAAAAAGTGTGGAAAAAAGATTAGCTATAGGAATGCATGCGACAGACAGCGGACATAAGATTGATTTCGACAATGTGGACATTTTTGGAAGAGGATTTCATTCACGTAAAGAAAGATTGACCTCTGAAGCCTTGCACATTTTAACCGCATCGAATACAGTGAATAGGAAAGAAGAGATAGACTTATCACTTGTCCTATATGGCAGACTCTTATGAAGCAAGACAAATGAAAAAACAACAAACACTCTATGAGCCTCCATGACGTTTTAAAAATGTAGTATCATGTTTATCACATGTGAATTCACGTATTTTCCATATGACAAATAACATGCACACACACACACACTCATACAAAACTAACCTTTACGAATCGACTATAGAAAAATACACACAACAAAAATTTGTCACTAGTCATTACAAATATTTGTGATGACTGCTTACATATTTCCACTGGTAAAATTGCCCATGGACAAATGACCTTCAAATAAACTGACTTCAATTTATGTAAATTTCGACTATATATTTTGATGATTAATAAAAATCCGAATAAATCTACTGAGGAAGCTGTAGCTTACACAGCGAAACTTTCAGAAAAGTCTTGTTTTGATTTCTCGACACTCTGGGATTAATTTAAATAATTTATAAAGAATATTCTTCGTTCAGATTGACTTTTAATTCTGTTCCTATGTTTCATTGACAAACGTTCATTTTCGACTTTTATGATTTCATGACCTTCCTTCTTATGATTTTATTACCTTAGGTTAAAGTAGTGCTTTTCCAATTAGTTACCGTATTTACAAAATCCTGCTCACTCCACTTCATTATATTCATTATTATTTGACAATCATTCTTATTGCCGTTATATATATATATATATATATATATATATATATATCATCAAATTAAGTTATTTTGTAACAGGAGAAGAGGAGGGCCAGGGAACATATCGTTTTATCACGGAAATCAACACGTATTTATATAAATTTCACATACATTATTATAGGCTAGTGAGGTGGACAAACGCAGTCTTCTGATTGGTTGTTTTCGAGTTCCTCGGAAAGTGGAGCCATCTATGTGCGAATGATATTTGCCCACGTTGAAGTTTGCTGTGATTGGTTGTTGAAACAGCCTTGTTCATATTTTCTCACGGCCCATACTAATGACCTAGACGTTGACGTAAATTGGTGTCTTCCAATTAGCTAGCAGGCTGCTCTCACCACAATTTCATTTTATTTTATCTCATGTTCTCATTGACCATGCATATTAATAAACTAACTGACTATAGTTCCATCCCATCTTATACTTGTTCCACAATGCACTTTCTGCTTTGATTCTAATTTGCTTTCACGGGCTATTGTATGCCTGAAATAATGGATTTATCATTGTTGAGCCCAAAGAGGAATTTATTGAGAAAAATTGTGAGTCCTTACTATGTTTTTTTTTGAATAAATTATGGGATTATTCAATCTTATTATAAATTGAATGGACAATTATTCCTCAGATTACTTGTGTACCGTCTATTATTTATCCAGCGGTCGTCTGAATTTTTCTGTTTATTTTTGATTCATGAGATATTCCGATTGTAAGATGTAGAAACTGAAAAGAAGTTTTTTAGTGGAGAGACTGATCAGCGAATATATTATCAAACTTTTGAATTGTATATATGTTGTTATTAAAAAATTATATCCGGTGAGGAAATTGAACCATTGGTATGAATGCATCAAATAATAATAGTAGTATGAAATGCAATTAGTGTTTGTGATTATAATCATAGTTATATGTCAAGTGGCAAAACAATTGATGTCAAATATAGAATGATTCATAGCATTGATAGAACTTGTAAGGGGTGCATAATTATAGGATTAGTAGGTGAATCGAACAAAATAAAAAGTTGCGTAATATTGTGTGAAATTTGATAACATAGAATTTAATGTTGCAAAACAGAATTGATTTAGAATGACAAGTGGAACGAGTGAAATGATACCGGGGACAGTTGAAAGTTAGAATGGTTACAGTAACAATTGATGTAATAAAGGAAGAGTAAATCGCGAAATTTCAGTCGCGAACGTAATTTTTAGTAGATATTTGGAGACTAAAACATACACAACTTCTCAGGGATTTCGCGAGGGCAGCTGCGTATCATTCGGACTATACACTGAACGAAAAGGGTATATTCGTTAGGTTTCTTTTACTAGCCAACTTACGTGTTAACATGGTCAGATTCCAAAAATGATGCCCGAGCACAGCAAATTATTCGGTCAGTACCAGTCTCAAGTATGAATATTCAACTCAAGTAAATTCATTACTGCGAACTCAGAGAGGTGATAAATGTCTCAACGTCACTAATATGCATACAAGAATCTTTTTTGATAATCCAGTTATATATATCCCTAAAAATTATGTGATGCGTCAAGTAATTAAAAATAACAATCAAATTAAGTGGCATGGATTTTTTTATCAACCAAATATCTTTCGATTCCTCGCATCAGAATTTATAAAATTTACTAATACGTGTAAATTGATGTGCACTCGAAAGAACTAAGTTTCAGCTAACGCTCATAATCAATAAGATATTAAGATTCTGGGAAAATTACTGATAAATACACAGATAATAAGAAACACATGAATGCAAACAGACAGCTATTGTAATCACCTTATAATGCAAAAAGTAGCAGAAATATCAAAGAACAAATCATCTTACCGAAGGAATTCTGAGATGTTCGTATTCGGAATTGTCATTAAGAGAAACCGTAATAACCACACACACACACACACACGATCCTCATACTACTTACCTCCATGGTGAAACTGCAAGGCGTCAGTCGCTGATAGATATTTGAGCTGCCTTATTGAGTTCTAATTATGTGAATGCTGCCAGTCAGGCTAAAAATGAACCTGTATAGTAGAATGAGATAGAATTGTTAATAGAAAATGGATTCATTTTAATCCGACTTTGATCAGGAGGATAAATTGCCAGAAAATAAAAAATAAAATACAGAAACTAAGTGATTATTTAACTTTAATAGTAACAGACTACCAACCGGATAACGTCTTTGCAAATAACGGTAAAACGGGACAAAAAAGGGTGTATTCATTTCAAAAAGTTGGATAAAGCGAGAAAATGATGTTTGCAAGGTGGGATAAGTGGGAAATGAGGGGAAACGCCTAGTTGGAAACATGGAATATGCGGTCGAAGGAGAAGAGGGTTAAATAAAACAAGTGCCTAAGTTTTCATGTGGATTTAAGTACCTCAACCCAATCCAACAACCCAACAAATGACTTTCGGAGAACACATTCTCCCATTATCAATACGTAGGCCGTACACGAAATACGCTTTTTCATTAGGATCTAGGATTGCAGTATTGTATGAAAACTGGACTAACATGAAGTACAAATAACTTCGTATATGTAGAGACAATGGCAATATACTTCTGTGTATGCAAAAGATGGATACGTCTTCAGGTGTGTTGCTGTCCTAGGAAAATTATGCGAGATGTTTGTTTTTTGGGCTTCGTAAAAACATTCTTTAGTAAAGTGAAATTATTCCTAACGAAAATGTCATGTTTATGCCACCAGTGCGTCGATGGCACAGCGGTTAAGACGCTTGCTGACCATGCACATGGTCCGGGGTTCGATCCCCGGCCACAGATGCACTCCTTTACCTCGCTAAGCCAGAAATAATCCTGGGAAAGAGGAAAGGTTGGGCATGAGGCTAGCAACCCTTTCTTGTATAATTAAACACTACTACAGAAACTTCAAGCCACTAGCTTGAGGAACGTGAAGGAAATAAAAAAAAATTTGATTTTGAAACGACGAGTAACAGTTACTACGACTGGAACTTAAAAATTTTACCAAAGAAATTTGCAACTAGATACCGCAGGAAGGCAGCATATCACTTCGTGTGGTCTACTTCCTATTTCTATTCTCTCCTTCAGTTAGAATTTACAAGTCTCAGCTGCAGTAACTGCTACTGGTTGTTTTGTAAATTCAGTAGAGATATAAATACAGTATTTCCTAAAATCTGAATAATAAACATACTATGTTATCTATGGAATCCTACAGGTGCACAGCTCTTACACTACGTATTTAGTTCATAACGTTTTATGACTGGCAGATTTCAAATTGCTGATCACTCCCTTAACCCCCTGGTCATCAAGTGTAATTTTTCAGCACTAACCGCACTCTTTTAACACACTAGGTTTTTAAAGCACAAAACATCGGATTATAGATGCATAGTTCAGAATTATTGCTGTTAGACGGTTGGAGGCAATTGACAGGAAGCCTTGGACCTCGGTTTCGTGCTAGTTGGCACTCACCAGTCAGCAAGGCGTATCTGAAACCCTGAAGGAAATCATGTTCCTTCTGAGATTTGAACCCATGTCACCCAGTGGTGCAGTCAGAGACGTTACCACTGAGCTATTTGAGCTCACGATTGACCTCATATAGGACTGTATCGAACAGTTCAATGGTAACGTCTCTGACTGCACCACTGCGACATGGGTTCGAATCTCAGAAGGAACATAAGTTCCTTCAAGGTTGCAGACACGCCTTGCTGACTGGTGAGTGCCTTAAAACACGAGGCTTCCTATCAATTGCCCCTAACCATCTAATATCAACAATTTAAAGTGCATCATGAGTCACCTAGCATGGTGGCCACATTGCAAACCTGACTGACAGAATTAAGTCCGCACCAAAGAAAGGACTAGACACATCACACTGGTTACTAGTATCTAAACAAAGTAAGTTCAGAATTAGTTTAGCATAATTGTGAACTTGTGTGTAGATACTTCGGAAAAGAGCGTAGGCATTTACCCCGTGATGTAACTCCAGCTTTAGTTGGGTTAATCACATAGGAAGTCTTTTAAATTAACTTTACCTGCGTTATTTGGTTGAAGAATTGCATTTTGGCTTTTTTTGTGAATTCTAAGGTTGTGGAAACCATGGGATCTATTTGTAAAAACTCAACGAAGATGAATACTATTTTGAAGTCTTCTGAATCCACTTATAGTGTCATTATTTGGAATATGAAGGAAACGAGAGACAACGATTCAGATGTTCCCTATAAACATGTTATCGGGGCAGCTGCCTCTACTTTTCGTGGTCTACTTCTCGAAGCAACATCCCGAGTTCATGTAAGAAAGGTCATTAGAATCGGCAAACGAAATACAACTGCAATGGAAAGTCCTCAACGACTACTGAAACTAGTATTAGGGAATGAGATGCTAAAGAATATTATTTTCAACAAAGCATTTAAGATCAAGGAAAGTTGAGAAGAAGGACTCATTGGCCGTTGGAGGATAATGTTAAGAGGGAAGCCGTAGATACTGTGTTTTCGAGAGACGAGGTCTCGGAAATCTAAGTTGTCAAGACTTTTGTTCATACGCTAAGTGAACACAAGCACACCAGTGTGCTGTACAAACAGGTGGTCTTAGGAACAAGCTTACTGAATCAATATTATCTGAAAGGATCCATACTGAATGAAACATGGTTGTTAGTGGGTATGAACATCACTCGTACAAGGGTTTATTTGATACAGAGCAGACAGAGTAGTTCATCAGAGAGGTGATGGGGCTGCTCTATACATCGAGGATGATATAGGAACTACATCAATGGTTTCGAAAACACGTAAGAACGGCGTCAGTGAAGCTGCAAGTTATTTTAATGGCCTGATTAACGGTACTGCAACGATCGAGGTTATTTATAGACGTTCTGCCTGCCAAGTTAATGACTTCGTACTAGATTAGATGAGACCGTGGAGTAGGTGGCTTTAGTGTTCCATCTATTACGTAGAAGGAACTAGCGCTAACCAGCATGTTTCAACAGACAAAGTACACTGACAGTTGTAGAATGTGCGGTCTTACAGCATGTACGCACAAACACAGAATGCTCCCAAACACGACCCGTCTACTTCGGGATTCAGTGCTAACACACTGATATGTATATATATATATGGTCTCTCTTTCTGTTGCTCTCTTAGTCTGTGACCATTTCACTTTGATGAACCTGTCTCCTTTAACAATGTATATTCCCCTTATATTATATATATGTGTGTTTGCTGACGTCTGCTATATTTTGCTATGTATATATGGATCGATACTCCATTATAATTAGCCAATCATGTTAAGACTGTCTATTGATTTGTTCACACACTTGTTCGGACATTCATATATATTTTTGCTCTCACACTCTTGTGTGAATTGATTCTCCTGGTGTTTTAGAAAATAAAGTATCATCGCAAACCTAGTGGTCTTCTGATTTCCGTCTTTCTTGCGTCAGGACTATTAAATTCTCGACCAGTACATAATAATAATTTGGCGACGGGGAAAACTAGTACATAATACACGCCAAAAGGAGAATGTAACGACATTAGTTGTCTCCCAGCGCTAAGGAAAAGTAACCATGTAGTCATAACTTCACTTTTAAGATTCATGGTCTCATCCATAAGACAAAATATTCTCATTCGAACATTCGGAAAGTTGATAAATCCGCAATCCGGAATGAAGTAACGAAGACATCTCGAGGTGCACATGTGATTCAGATGTAGATGACAAGGATAGAAGGCTCTTGTGGCCTGTGTTAATCCTTGCAAAATATATCTCTGCAGAGATCTAACTTATCTTTGAAAGCGTTCACCGATGAAGCTGATACTACTGAATCAGGTAAGGAGTTCCAGTCGTTGACCACTTTGTGAGAGAATGTAAATTCTGCACGTATTTTAGTCGTCCTCAGTTTGAGCACCTTTTTGCGGTGACCCCGTAAATGTATCCTAGAAGGGGAGAATAGTTTAGAAAGATCAGTTCCTAAATCACCCTTAAGTATACGGTATGCTAAAATTAAGTGGCCTTTCTTCCTTTGGTATGATAACGGGAACATATTTAAATGCTCCATCCTCTTATCATACGGATGGTGTGAGATACCACTAACTAATTTTTTTTCCTACTCTCTGTACTCTTTCCAGGATATGTGCCTTCTTTTTGAAACATGGACTCACCGCTTGTATGCAGTATTCTAAATGAGGCCTGACATATGTTGTGTAGAGTATTTGAAACATGCCCTCGTCTAATCGTTTGAAAGCCCTTCAAAGTGTCCATAGCATTCGAAAAGCCTTAGCTTCGGCTGCATTGCAATTCGCACTTGTTTTCAAATTATTGCTGATAATGATTCTTAGGTCCTTCTGTCCGTTAACATCAGGTATTTCTGTGTCCCCTAGGGAGTACGACGTATAAGACTTCTGACCTAAGTGCACTACTACGCTTTTCCTAGAATTCGTTTCCAAACTCCTCAGGTTCGACCACTCAGCTAATTTACCTAGATCAGTTTGTAGGGCCAACCTATCCTCGTTATTATTTACAGTTTTCCAGATCTTAGTGTTGCCCACAAATAATAATGAAGATGAAGTAAGAATCCCCGGCAGTTCATTGACGTATAATAGGAATAGCAAGAGGCCTAATACAGTTCCCTGAGGCACTCCACTGGGTACTGCTTTCCACCCTGATAGTACACCGTTAACTCTAACCTTCTGCCTTCCATCCATTAGGTAATCCCTAAACAACTCACATACGCATTTATCTAGTCCGAAAACTATAAGTTTACTTAGGAGACCTAAGTGGTATACTTTACCGAATGCCTTGCTAAGATCGATAAAAACCACGTCCAACAGGTTTTTATCTCTGGCCTCAACCCTGTCTTCCCTAGCCAATAGTAGGTTTGTCAGGCAGGATCGTCCTGGTCAAAATCCATGCTGTTCCACAGCCAGCAAGCCATGTTTTTCAACATAAGCTAATAGCTGATCCCTTATAATAGTTTCCAATACCTTTGCTATAATCCATGTCAGACTTACCGGCCGGTAGTTAGATACCAATTGCCTGTACCCCTCTTTGAAGATGGGGCTTATAATGGCATCCTTCCAGTCCCTGGGTAGCTTAGCCTGGGTCAGAGACATTTGGAAAATCTCCGTAAGCGGAATATATATTATATCCGCCAGGGAAGTTAACAGTTTAGGGTGAAGTCCATTAGGCCCAGGTGATTTACATGGCTTCAGTTTAGACAGTAGTTTGAGGACCTTCGTGTGCTCTACCACAATTGAGGGCATCTGAGCGGCGATGGCAGTGACCTCGCCATATCCCTAGGTGATAGGATAAGACGAGAAGACGTCACAGAGGTATTCAGCCTTTCCTTCGTTTGACTCAGCCGCCTATCCACTAATGCTTATGAGTGACGTTATACCACTGCTAGTTTTAGTTCTATGTTTAATATACGAGTATAGCCTCTTTGGGTAATGAACACAATCTAGTACTAGCCGTCCCTCACACTATACGACTCTTATTAATCACATACAGAGATTTCGAATTTTGCGGTAGTCTTTCTAGAAATTTTCCCTTCCTGTCATAATAAATTGATCCCATAAGTTCTACCTCCGTCTTAATAGCCTCTCGATTTCACTAGTAATCCAAGGTGGCTTATGCGATAGCTTTCGAGGAGTGTACCAAGGTATAAAAGGTGAATTAACACGATCTATTGTATTCCTAAATTCCAACCAAGCCTCCTTAACAGTCCAACTTGTATCAACTGACCAGTCAACTGCAGTTGCTGCGTTCCAGATTCCCTGTATATCCAATTTCCAAATGTTTGGACGAGCAGATTTTGACCTGTGTATGAGAGAATGAATCTTAAACGTAAAAGCAATGACTATGTGGTCACTACTGCCAAGCAGCGGAAGGCACCTAATGTTACCAACATCCTCCTACTGGTGTGTTAATACCAAGTCTAGAGTAGACGGATCATTTTCCGGGTAATACTGTGTTGGTGCATGCGTATGTCGCACGAGTGCACATTCAAGGACTGTGTGTGAGCTCCCTGTTGAAACAGGTATACAAACTAGTGGAGTTTAATTCCCTCCAATTAATATGTGAAGCATTAAAGTCGCCAACAACCAGACACCTATTTCTACTACCCCACGCCCTCAAGTGATTTAGAACGAAGTCATCAGCTTGGCTAGCAGGACTTTCGTAAATAACTCCGATCGTTAAAGTGCCTTTGTTCAAGTTAATGACGCAATTTGCGGCTTCACAGGTGCAGCTATCATGAGCTTCTGACAACGTTGACCTAATCCATACCCGACCGAAAGCTGCTACCTTGACGTGGTGGTCGGGCTTGAACACCGCAATGACCTAATCAAGCTATACTGGCTGAGACTTATGTCTCTTGAGGTTCTACCATGCCAGGCAGGTTGTTTGGATAGCGGTTAAACAAAAAGCAGCTACCTCATCCAATACCATGATCCAAACAAATTCACAAAATTTCATGCCGGATCGGCCGTGGCCCGGATTAACAACGACCGCGCTTCCTGCTGCCGTGTCACAGGGCGGGAGTGATAAGTATGCTACTGAGGCACACAAAACAACGAAGAACGAACAAAAACAGGCCGCGTGTGACCGGCCACAAGCAGTTGTCCCCTGGGCTCTGCGGTCACGCAACCAACTTCCACGGTGTGGGCAGCCGGGAAGTAACAATCGCCCTCACAATCCAAAACGCACACAAAACCTCTCTAATCCTCACTTATCTTTGTCTTCATCTTCATCTCTATTACCTTACCTTCCTCCACTGATGCAACTCCTCTACTTGATGGCTCCTCACTCCCTCTTCACTCTGTGTCCACTAAAAACGACGAAAGCCAAAAAACCACCACGGATAGTCTCCTAAAGCCACGCCACCAATTTCATATAGGAGCATTTAATGTAAGGACACTTTGCCAAATAGGACAACAAGCATCACTAGCTAAGACCCTGGCATCTCGAGCCATTGATGTATGTTGTGTTTCAGAAACACGCATACAAGACCCAAGTGTGGTTATTCACCTAACCCCACCTGGCCAACAGGATGAATCTTCAAAATTCACCTTGAGGGTGTCAGGAGATGCCACAGCTAGTTCACGGGGATTAGCTGGCGTAGGGATAGCTCTGAGTACTAGGGCAGAAAAGACATTGCTTGACTGGATCCCAGTAGATAGCCGAATGTGTGCTGTCCGTCTGAACGGATCAGTAAGAAGGAGAAAGGACTGCACTACTCGCCGATGCCTTTTCGTAATCTCCGCCTACGCCCCCACTGACTGCAGTTCGGATGAAACGAAGGATGAGTTCTACCAAAAGCTGTCTAGTTTGGTGAGAAAGGCTAAACGCTCAGATATAGTCGTTCTAGCTGGTGACTTCAACGCTCAAGTAGGGAAATTGTGTCAATCTGAGAAGGATGTCGGTGGCACCTATGGAGTTCCGTGCCAGCGAACCGACAACGGTGACCGTCTCCTACAGTTCTGTTCAGATAATCATTTGTTTCTTGTAAGCACTAACTTTAAACACAAGGAGAGACACTGTTTAACCTGGCGACCCCCATCATCAAACCAACGCTGGACACAAATAGACCACATAGCAATAAGCTATCGTTGGCGTGGGTCGGTAGGAGATTGTCGCTCCTTCTGGAACACGTGTGTAGATACCGATCACGCACTGGTCCGGGCTCGTGTGTGCTTACGACTGAACGGACGTAGGAAACAGCTGGCGGTAAAACCATTACGCCCCCAGCTCGATCAGGAAACTAAATCCCTATTTGAGGAAGAACTAGCTAAACGCATATCTGAATCGACAGCTGTGCTCACCCTGGAGAAGCCTGGAAGAATATTCAGTCAGCTATAGATACAGCTGTAAAAGCTGTGAATAAGACAAATCCAAAGGTGAGTAAAAACCACTGGATTTCGACTGCCTCATCCGAACTGATAGATGCTAGAAGACTTATTCCGGCGAGCTCCGAATTCAATGAGGAGCGAAAGCTGCACAAAAGGAAACTTACTAAAAGTCTCCGCAAGGACCGTGAACAGTGGTGGGTGACAAAGGCGAAAGAGATGGAAAAAGCATTGGCGATAGGCAACACTAGGCAACTCTTTAGACTCATCACAGAATCGGGCGGGAAAAGGCAATTCATAAGTGAGACTATTTCTGAGAAAAATGGCTCCTTAATTAGCTCTCAGGATAGACGCCTTGAACGCTGGAAAGAACACTTTGAGGAACAATTTAACTTGCCTACAGCCACACTGAACCTCCCCGCCATCCACCACGTACCCGAATGGGATATAGACACTGGTCCGCCGTCTGTAGGTGAGGTTACAAAAGCTATCAGTAATTTGAAACGAGGCAAAGCGGCAGGACCCGACGGAATTATTCCGGAGGTGTTTAAATATGGGGGTGACATACTAGTTTGTAGATTAACTGAGGTACTAGGCAAAGTCTGGGAATCAGAGACAGTACCATCAGACTGGGGTAAGTCACTCATTATACCGATATTCAAGAAGGGAAACAAGTCCTCGTGTGATAATCATAGGGGGATCAGCCTAACGAACATAGTCTCTAAAATCCTAGGCTCAGTAATCATGCATAGACTAAGCAGAACTCGGGAGGAACAGACAAGGGAAAATCAAGCAGGCTTTAGACCAGGTAGAGGGTGCATAGATCATATCTTCACTCTTCGACAGATTCTAGAACATAGACACACTTTTCGGCGTCCAACAATTGTCATATTTCTTGACTTGAAGGCGGCCTTCGACTCCGTGGACCGAAAAGTACTATGGCAATGTCTGACTGTGAAGGGAGTGCCAAGAAAGTACATTGCACTAATCAAGGCACTCTATTCAAACTCACGTAGTCGTGTAAGGGCTTATGGGGAATTGTCATCTGAATTAGTAACAACCAGTGGTGTCCGACAGGGATGTCCACTTTCCCCATTTCTGTTTAACTTCATCATAGATATGCTAATGGAAGTATCCTTAACTGAACGTAGTGACTTAGGAATCGACTTGTTACCAGGGAATAATCTAATGGACTTAGAATATGCAGATGACATAGTCCTGTTAGGGGAGGATGCTGACAAAATGCAGAGTCTTCTGAACACCTTGAGCAGCAATCTTCGTATGTTTGGCATGCGATTCGCCCCTGCAAAATGTAAGATGCTGCTACAGGACTGGACCACGTCAACCCCTAACTTAGTGATAGGGAGTGAAGTGATAGAACATGTTGACCACTTCACCTACTTGGGAAGTTGTATTAGCACCAACGGACTGATTGGCGATGAAATCTCAGCACGGATCCGAAAAGCTCGAGCTGCTTTCGCTGACTTACACCATCTCTGGCGTAGGCGTGACATCCGGTTATCAACCAAGGGACGTGTGTACTGCTCATCAGTTCGCTCCGTCCTTCTCTATGGCTCTGAAACATGGCCAATACGCGTTGAAGACATGAAAAGGTTGACTGCTTTCGATCATAGATGTCTGCGATCTCTGTCTCACGTTAGGTGGTTTCACAAGATAAGTAATGTTGACGTTAGGCGTAGAGTGTTGGGCAAAGAGGGAAAATCAATCGACGAGGTTATAAAGTTACATAGACTAAGATGGCTAGGTCACGTGGTGCGCATGCCTAACCACCGCCTCCCCCGACGGGCATTGTTAGCTGATATAGGTTCAGGTTGGAAAAGAGCCAGTGGTGGCCAAACAAAAACATGGCATCAATCCATGAAATCCTTGACAGTTAAACTGAGTCAGGTAGGGAGATGCAGACTCCCGGGTTGGGGCCCTCGGGACTCTAGGAATCAATGGCTGGAGACAATAGGTGACATGGCTCAAAATCGTTGTCAATGGCGCAGATGTATTCAATCTCTGTAATCTTTCATATTCCTTTCTACCATTACCCATTCTGTTTCACTCCTATATTTGTCAAACTCTATTAATTCTCTTCACTCATCTTCTTGTCTACCTCTGTGTGCTATTTGGAACGTGGCAACTCGAACTGCTGCACTTCGGTGCCAAGTTCTATGTTGAATCCAGACAGACAGAATCCATATGTCATCCTGGATGTATACTGCAACCCCCCACCTTTCCGACTACTTACTCTGTCTGCTCGAATGCAGATGTACCCAGGCATGAGTGGAGTTTAGTCTACACCCACTTACAACCATGTCTCAGTGATAGCAATCACATCCGGTTGTAGTCTTTCAGATAATTCTCCTAATTCGGCGAGCTTCTTCCTAAGACTACATGCGTTCGTATAGCACACCGAAACACGTACGTGTTCATCCGGCTTATGAAGAGACGTCTCGGCAGTATCAGTTTCCGAGGCCTCACCACCCGAAAACTCAATAGCTTGGGGTTTTATTCGCTTTTCTCTAGCCTGGCCATTAGTTCAGCCACGGCTTCTATTCTCTTGATTCTATCTTTTAAAGGCCATTCAGGGATTTTTTTTTCAAACTCTTACAGTTGATTTTGAATGCGTTGATGAGGATGGTGTTCCTCTCTGTTTTGTTCCCTAAAACTATCTTAAGTAGTCGTCGAGACGATTCCGTAGCATCAGGGTTTCGTTTTCCGATGCTGATGGCCTCTCTTATGTGAACTCCAATTGTTTTATCGAGAAGTATTTCCCGGATAATGGAGCTAACTGCCTTCAGACCATCTGCGTGTCGGGCAACTGGATCTGTGTTCTTTGCTTCCTAAAATTCCAGATGATGACACTGTAACTAGAGTCCGTGGTTTTCGGGGTTTGGCTTGTATTAACAACCGTCGAGACCTTGTTGGTAAGCTCGGTTACTGTTTCTTTCCTACGTTTATTTTGCTTCTTACCTGTCGGCACCAACCAAATGGAGTCGGTTTCTTTCACTCTGTTTTAGCCGCGACTAGAAGCCATTCGTACACTAGACACACTGCGCTTTGGTGTAGCCATTTCACACGTTGGTGTTACCATGCTGGCAATACTTGCCTTTTTGGATTTCCTTTGTTTTTTGCCCTTTGCCAAAACAGATATTTGGGCACTGTGTGCCTCTTTTGTCTCTGAAGCTTCAGGTGATACACTCTCTGCTTTAAAACTATATCCTGTACGGCCATTGTTGGCTAAGATTTCTGGTGCAAGATTTTTGATTATATTGCTCGACAATTTCTTGGACATCAGTAGTCCAACTGCCTCTTGGATGAGGACATCCAACGGGTTACTGTAAAATTTGCACAGCCACGGAGATGATGGCTTCCAACATCTCTTATTGGCTACTGGTGATAAACCAGTGCAAACTTTGTGGAACCATAGGCTGCAGTTGTCACATTGGATCTCATCATCCACTGGAAAGTGGCAGTCCAGGTGTCCACAGTTATCAGTCGGGCCCATAACTCTAATTCCTTTAAACTATATATATATATATATATATATATATATATATATATATATATATATATATATATATATACGTGAAAACAGCGAGGTAAATACCAACCAAAACACAAAATGTGAATAAAATGAACAACACTTCAACTAAATAAATCAATTAAAGTCAGCTAAAAAGTTTCTGATGTGGTTTAAACAACAAAAGGTAGGATTTACTTCACACTACGTACCACTTATAATAGAACACAGACAATATCAGATATCAAGCACACGGGGTGAGGTGAGAAGCAGAACGCGACAGAAAAGTCCAAAAGATGTATATATTTGCAAACAAAGAGCTAGGCCTTCACTATTCAGCAGCCACCAGTTTTTGAATTTACGCCTGCTTTTTAGTTCGAATCACTACAACTCTACCCTTTTCAAACGCGCGCGCTCGTACGGAACCCTCTAACACTGCTTCAGTTGCGCTTCGGGCAAATAACTCAAGCAGTTGCATGCCCGCCAACACTTGCTAACATTTTTATGGCCGATATTTTTACTGAATAAGATATCTCATCACGATAATTCTCGACATCAAATTATTCGCATAATCCGTTATAACAGCCGCTACCGAGCTCGCTATGAATGATATTTATGAAAAATCTCTTCATCAGGTAGTTTTGTTTCGGAAACCACCACTATGAGGTACTGTCACAAAATCGTCAATTAAGTCCTTACTTCTGAAAAGAAAAAAAGCACCAAGCAGTCAAAGTCAACATGGGTCGATTTGCAGGTAGGCATCAAATAGAAGTGGTTTTTTCTGATGTATTCAAACCAAATCAACCCCTGTGGTAAATGAAATATTCTTTATTTCGACTGTTAAACTCCCCTCAGATTTGGAATTGGATTAACATGAAGCATATTGACTAAGGAATATGATAGCTTTTAGAGGCTGACGGTATTGACGTTCGCGAGTTGTACGGAATATACTAACGCAAGATCATATACCAATAACTTCTATACTATTCATTTCTCGTGTACCATAAGCAAAACAAAGAACCACGGTTGTCAATGTAGTCGAAGACTGAACGATCAATTCATGGTTGTTAGCTCAAAACCAACTTCCCCAATTTTCGCGGAGGCATCAATCAGACAGTCATCATCTCATCGGTCGCTGTTCAGAAAGAAGTCAGGAGACAACCGTCAGAAACCTTAGTTGTAACACTGATTATATGTTGGTGTTAGAATAAATAATTGTCGAGTCACCAAACTGGGTTCTGGTTTTCGCGTCCGTTCGTACTAAGCGTTTCTGAGAAGCTTCGAGGAACAGCGTGAGGCCCAGCGTAGCAAGAGCTGGACATTAATGGTTTACGAGACGTGGCTGACAACAGTTGATTGTCCAAACTACGAGATATATTTCTGAACCAAATCGCGGACTGAGACGGAAGCTAAGCTGGCTAGTTATCGTGCGCGAAAAGGACGCGATGGTTAATAATTTTGAGGAATTATTTACCGCCACAAGCTCTTTGAATACGACAGGCTTTTTGCTCCCTAGCCGGGAAATAACTTTTTTAAGAAATACGTGCTTGGGAGACCTAATCTTCTAGCTGTTTAACCGAATTCAACCAATAATTCCACACTGAATCTCTGAGTGGTAAGTTCAGATGTCTCGAGCGACTGCAAAAGCTACATGTGCTACTTCTGTATCAGTATCTTCCTCACTCTATCACAAACACAACCCTTTTCGGTCTGCCACATGAAGCCAAAACGCTTAAAAAATCTAGGTGAAGTAAAAAACCTTTCTCTTTTCCTAAACACTTTCAGTTACTTTGTTGTTCCTGTATTGGGAAGATACTTTGTTGCTGTTTCTCTTATTCTGTTTTTACCACAATTTATAATAATTAGTAAAATGACATCTGAATCCAGGCTTACGAAGAGCACTTAGACACCACATTCTCTTCGTAAATGATAGACCAGTTCTCAAAAAACATTTGACGATAAGTACATTAGTTTCAACATGCAAAACTCAATTGATTATGATCGCTGAAGCCCGGTAAACAAGAGAAGCCTCCAGACACAGCCTTAGAAATGGTAAATACAAGCTTTTCCAAGGAAACAGAAAGACAGGCCATCGTGAAGCAGCAATAAATTACTGCGAACAACGCATGTTTGCAACCCAGTTCAGCAATTCAATTTTATAAAAACGCATCGATGGGTCTGGGTTGTAATAAAAGTTGCCAGAAGTAAACCCATATCAACTGGGTGTGTGTGCCTACCCACGTCATCCGGCAGCAAGTATGATTACGCATTTAGCTACATTTTCAATGTGACAGCCATTCCCCCTTGATTCGTAAAATTATTGGATGTGATATCAACATGCCAGAAGTGTCATGGCTTTCACTTCAAGGACACCCAAGGTATGACAATCTTATGTATCCACTATCACAAGAGGGTAGGTAAAACACACAAATTCGCCTAATAGATCCGTCATTTTCCTGGGCATTATATTAAAAAACCAACAGCGCCATCTACCATGCATGTTGAAAGTGAATTCCTAGGAACAGAACATAAAATAAAGGTGTGTCCTTTTAACACCATTTCTGGAACAGTACGTAAAGGTGAAGCTTATCAGATACAAATACGCCTGCACAGTCTGCCTATATCGTTAATTCCCACAGTAATCGTTCTGCGTAGACCAAAGGTAAAGCAAAGCACCTGAATTCACCGTCGAAATTACGAGTTATAATTCGAGAACAAATCGGAATGCGGGATGATAGTTAAACTGGCTAGGAATCGTACACGAATGAACGAACAGCACATGACATCGTACCAAATGGCGTGAATTCTTGATTAGAAGTTGTCAATGTAGTTGAAGATTGAACGATCTATTCGTGGTTGTTTGATCAAACCCAACTCCATATATTTTCCACGGGAGTCATCAATACTGCAGTCTTCGTCTCATCGTTCGCTGTTCTTTGGAAGAGAGGAAAACTATCAGAAACTTTGTGTACAATAACCTAATGGTTGGCTCTGTATTGGTGCAGGAATGAACGGTTCTTGAGTCACCAATTTGCGTTCTGGTTTTTCGTGTTACTTATTACGCATAGTTTCTGAAAGTCTTCCAAGGACAGCATTTGGCCTGGTGTAGTATGTCCCGAACATTTACAGAAGTCTTCAACTTCTTGAATGCTGTGGCCAGTAATTCTGTTGAATTAGCTACCGATTCGCCACCACATCGATCATATTTCAACACCGTTAAAATTCGATTAAACCACCACACAAAATAATACGGATATCACTAGTTCTAATCACTGACTGCTGATACGTCTGTAATCCTTAGAATTAAATAGTCACAAAATATGAGCCTTAGATATGACAAAATGCGGGCAATGCAGCTGCCTCATAATGCGGGAGAAGTAGGGAAACGTTTCGCAAATAGTTTCAGAAACTTCAAAATGGCTTATACAAAAATAACATTATAATTATTATATCCTTTTATTCCTAGAGGAGCTGCGCACCTCCATTGCCTTCTGTTTTCTCCCAACTTTTTCACCCCGCTCCAAGTCTGCCCACATGCTTGCATCTCCTCTTCACATGACCTCCTCCAAGTCACCCCACCCTGTCACTGACGACCAAATCGCCGCTTCCTATTCGGTCGGGTTCCATTCGAGGGCTTGTCTAGTAATGTCACTTGATGGTTTCCTCAGAGTGTGGCCAGTCCACCTCCATTTCTTCCTGTCTATTTGTTGCACAATCGGTTCCTGGTTGGTTCGCTCATTGCCAGAGATCCCTGTTGCTGATCTTTCCTGGCCATCTGATTTTGAGTAGTGAGTGAAGAAAACTGTTAATGAAGGTCTGTAGTTTGTTTGAGGTACTCTTTATGACGTGCTGGCCGAGCCTCTGATCCGTATTGTAAGCAACACTGACTACACATTGGAGTTGAAAATCCGGATCTTATTTGAGTTGAGTACCTTAAATTGAGCGTGAAGACGATCCTTCTCCCATATTCCCCCCTTGAAGCAACTACCGTGTGCACTGTTTATCTGACAAAGAGAGATGCTTCATCAACTCTCGTTCAAGCACTCTGTGTGACTAAATCATATAAATAATAAAGAAAACATAGTTCCTACTACATTACTGGTCTCACTCTTCTGAATCACGTGGTCACTTACTAGGTCTCAGTAGCCGTAGCATGCAATGTTGCAGAGGCCCGACGATACATCCATGTGCAGTTACTCACCTTTCATCTCACATATCTTTCTTGGATGTCATGTAATTACACCAACTTGACTACTCACCACTTCTATCAAACGGTAGGCTGACTGTTTGTTCGGTCACACTAATAGTACCGCTAGTTTTTCACTTAGGACAAACTTTTTCCCTTGGCCAGCGTTTGCTCTTTTCCTAATTTCTGTTTCAGATACTCTGTATCCAAACTAATGTTAGAAATTCCACAAGATCCTCCTACTCATGGCAACTTCCCTCACTTTTGTGAACCGACCACTAGGGGTTATATCCTCTGTTTTAATTGGCGCGGTGCTGAGTGCGACCTGGCCAACAGCTCAGGTCCTGCACTGTGTGTGGCCACAAACGGTGTCAAAGCTGCATCTAGGTTAGTTAGATGGGAAAAAAGCTTGGAGTCATTCATACATTCTGAATGAACGGTCTCGTTAAAATTCTCTTTCACGAATCAAGTGAAATAAGGGTGTTGGGTAACCGACGGTGAGCGTTGCTGAAGCTGTAGGCTGCTAAATTTCGAACTTTCTTTGCCTTCTGCAAGAAAACCCATAACAGGCTCCGCTAAACGGTTGTTTCCCTCAGGAATTTCCCACTCAACTTTATCACCAATTGCTTCACTAACCATTTCACTCCGCTGAATGGACTACAAATTCAAATTCCTATAGTGCTGAATAATTCGATAGTTTATAATTATTAAGGGAAATTTTATTCCCACGTCGTTCGTAAGAACCTACTTACGCACATGTATGGATATATAAAGAAAACAGTCCTACTAATGTCCTCACGTAACTCTGTGTCTAGTGACCTAGTGGGAAGCGCTTGTAATGAAGACTATTAATATGTAGTATACTGTATGATTGGGATGGGCTCATAGCAACGAACTGCTATGCAATAACTGACACTCTTACCTATTACTCAATTCGCACTTTTATTTTATGTGTTCCAAACCCTACCACTGGTGGTTGGCCCGATCTCACAAAATCCTCCAAACCCCAAAGCATGATACGAGTTGTCTGTGGACGAACACTGGAAAGTGGTTGAAGGGATTATTCTTACATCAGTCTCGGATAACGTACGTTTAGTCACAACACAGCCCAAAACATGTTATCATGGCTGAAGAAAGGTACGCAATGTATCCTGCAAGCGAAGTGGAAGGCTTGGTTTACGTGGCGAGTATACAAAAGTCAAACCAACCACAGCGCATGCCTGTAACTCAGAGACCGGTGCAAGGTGAGAGTGAGAAGCGACAGAAGGTCATTCCAGGCTAACCTTGACAAAAACTAACAAACCCCAAAAACCTGTATCGATTCATGTCAGAAAGAAAACCAACCAACCAGGGGGCATGGGCTTTAGTAGGCCCAAACGTTCAAAATCTTACTAGACTGAGAATGGCGGAAACATTTAGTTAAGCCTTCGCCAAACAATTAGACAGCAATGTGGGTTGTCAAGGAACTTATCCCTAGGTTCCTATTGTGATGAAGACGCTCCACACCGAAAAATACTATGTGCGTTCTTCGACTTTAACTCCAAAACACCAGTATTGTTAGAAGGAAGTTATATTGTTTGGCAAATAAAGTGGAGAACAGTTAAAGTTTTTATTCGTTTTTGGTCGTCCTCGTCAAACTTGTATATGATCGAACCATTCTCGCCTTTGAGTTGCCCACCAATGGCTATCAGTTCCGAAAACGAACTTTCAATGTTCACCTTCATTGACATGGGTGTTACCGTTACGGACCAAAATGGCGACACCACTATTTCACCGGAGGAAAACCTAGGGGCTACTCCCCAAATAAATCTATCAGTAGTACTAAGGAAGCTACGCGGATTCACGCCTGGCTATCTGTTCTGAAACAGTGCGCCGAATTTTCCTGTTAACCCTTATGCGACTTGTTGCAACACTCAATGGATTCGGGAAACTGCCAGGAAAGTGGAAAAGAGCCACTCTTTCTCCGATCTTCTGGGGTAGGGATAGGCAAAATGCCACTAGTTGTAGACCAGTAGCTCCAATCTCAGTGGTATCAAAAGTACTGGAAAGTAGTATTGACGATCACATCAGGGATTACCTCGATAGGTCTAATATACTCCATGAAGCCCAGCACAGTTTCAGGAGAGGTAGATCCTGTGTTACCAACTTACTATCAGCTTGAGACAACTGGACACCATGCTGGGATATGAATGTTCCAGTCCATGTGGTCTTCCTAGACTTTCAGAGGGCATTTGACACAGTTCACCATGACCTCCTACACAAAATAAGCCAGGCATGTATAGGTAAGCCACTTCTGTCATGGTTAAAGGACTACCCAGCTGTTAGGCCATTTCGCACTAAGGTCAACCGAGTCCGATCATCTTGGCACAGCTCGTCATCAGGAGTGTCGCAGGGTTCTATCCTAGGACCACTGATGTTTCTGATTTTTATCAGTGATCTATCATACCGTCTAAGCTGTCCGACCCTTCTACACGCTGACGACGTAAATATATGGAGGGCGACAAAGTGTCCGGAGGGCTCAGATGTGCTGCAGGCATATATAAAGCTTATGGAAGACTGGGTGGTGGCCAGTGGTATGACATTCAACCTGGAAATGTGCAAAGTAGTGAAACCACTCAGACATAGGCTGCAGAATGCAAGTTACACCCTGTGCAATGAAAGCTCGTTCTACATAATGTCGGAGCGCGACTTAGGTCTAGTTCTAACGAAAAGGGTGGACACAAGCGTTAATTACACGGAGGACGTAGCGAGGGCATATGGGGTCATACACTTTTCACACAGACAGTTAGGTGCACTCACTCCTGAGCTCTTTCTTAGGTTGTAGGAAACATGCGTCAGACCACATCTTGAAGTGCATAATATTATTCAACCCACACTGCTTAGAAGAGGCACCAACCTCTTGGAATGACATCAAAGATGGGCGACAAGAAGAGTGGTTGGTCTCCGAAATAAACCATATAATGAAGGGCTAAAGAAATTAGGCCTATTCACACCTACCTACCGTTGGCTTAGGGGAATTGATAACTGCCTATAAGATGACAGATGGCCAGAATCACCCAAACAAAGGTGCTCTGAAATTGAGAATTTATAAGCTTCCTCGAGGAAACCCCAGAAGGATAGCTCACCAGAGGGCAAGGATTCGGGAGCACTCCCACTTCTTTTCACTGCGGGTTTGCCGTCCCTAGTGGCAGATGTAGCTATAGCACCGTCTTTGGATGCCTTTAAAGCAAAGGCTGGACAATCATGCAGCGATACAAGGACTGCGTCCAAATGACTAATCCCCTTAAAATCCGACACACCATTCGGGGGTGGACAACTAAGTTCATCGTTTTACTTCTTTAATTCTCTCCCGTCTTACTCTTCCGACAACTCTAACTACATTAATTATTATTAATGATATATATATATATATACATATATGCATCAACTTCAAAATTAATCAGTTGTCTGTTTTACGTTTTCTTCATTTCTTTTTCTGTGTGTTAGTCTGAATAACTTCACTAATTATAGGTTTTATTATTGTCTCTTTTATTTGACGATGGTACCGGAAGACTAGCTGGTGAAGGGATCAACTCCATTCACAGTAGTAACAGTCTTAACATACCGCATACTACAAACCACATATAATAAATCGCAGCACTATTCTCTTTGGAGTCAACCAAAGCTACGTCAGTCGAGTGGCGGGACGAGCTACGCAGAAGTTTACCGAAGATCAGGAACCCATACCTTACAACCAAGAAGCGAGCACAAAGAAATCAAATTGGTTTATACTAGCTCGTAAAAACGATATTGGAAATTGGATACTGGAACTGAACATCATCCACGAGGTAACCCGCTAAGGATGGCACACCAGAGACCAAAGACTCGAGTGCGATCACATTTCTTTTCGCTTCGTGTTTGCCGTCTCTGGAACGCTTTACCGGAGGCCGTGACTACAGCGCCATCTCTGGAGATTTTCAAGCGGAAGCTAGACATTCATGCAGAAATGCAAGGTTTGTGTCTCAATGGCTTATCCTCATAAAACTTGAAACCACACTGTCAATGGATAAGCGTACAAACTAAATCCCCACGACCTATTCTGCCTTCTCTCACTCTATCTTTTCCTTAGGTCACCTTTATTATTCCACTTATCTCAACCTATATTATCTACACTAGAACCTATTATTTTTATTATTATTATTACTATTCTGCTTTTATGACTACACCGAATGACCAAAGGGAGTTAGGTCAAACTCCATTCACGGCAGCAATACAGTCCTAACATACAGCATACTACAAACCACATCTCGACCAATCCCCGCACCACTCCTCCTGGAGTCTACCGGAGCTAAAGCAGTCGAGTGGCGGGACTTACTACGCAGAAGCTCACCGAAGATCTGGAACCTCTACCTCACAATCAAGAAGCGAGCTCAAAGAAATTAATGGTTTATACTAGCTCGTAAGCAGGATATTGGATACTGGATCATCCAATGTCATTGAATAGGGGATACTTCTCATGGTTGCCTTACAGTTCCAACACGAGCAGTACTTCTCAATTCTATAAGTCAGTCAAATTCTTCTTAAATATGTAAAACTTAAGGATATCAATGTGTAGATACGTAGAAACTAGGTCCTCATTTAAGGCGCACAACCTGATTGTATTCGGTACAGTCAATCACGAGTGCTTGCCATGGATGAGTTTGCTAGGGACCCTTGGTATGTTCGTTTACCACTCATCTCTGGAATTCATTAACAGAATCTATCGCGAATAACAAACAAAATTTTTATCTTGGTAGACTATTATCGTGATAACTCACTAAGTCGCTTCGCTTCTTTCTGCAACTTTCTATGTATCCGGTATGGGGGTTGTGTCATTCTGATTGCACGTGTTTGGTGTTGATTTGATGGGTGGAGTTTCGATAATTAACCTGTTTCCATCACTTATTAGAATAATTTTCCACTCGTTCATGCTGTCTCGAAGTAATTGTATGGACACATGAAACTTATTGCATTACAATAGCATTACTTCAGAGCCGTTGCAATGCATCCACAGAATCAGCATCAGACGCGTGCAATCTAAATAATGCAACACATATCCCTGATAAATGGAAATTACTCTGTAAAATGTAGCATAGCTTAGGACCACATAAAGCACTGTTTGAAGTCATTTGAATGCATAGATATGATTATAACTAAAAAATTTAACTCAAAACGTCATACAGCTTCCAATAGTGAGTAGCAGTATGTTGTATGATACAAGCTCATCTAATATGGAATTATGTTCCACAATATCCCAGCTGGCATTTTTTTCGGGTGCACTGCAGACTTTTTGGGGCAGACTTCGGGCGCATTGCAGACTTTTTGGGGCAGACTTAGGGCCAATTGCAAACTTTTTGGGGCAAACTTCGGGACACTGTCCCACGTAAGTGGATCTACCCGAAGTTTTTGCCCCAAAATGTCTGCAATGTGCCCGAAAAAAAAAGCTAGCTGGGTAGTGCCGAAATACTACTCTCACATAAAGTATATGACTTGATTGAGAGGGAAGTTTTGTGGTTGTTGTTTTGATTGAAGGTTCTGCACTCAGTAATTCTAGCTGTGGGTTCTTCAGTTAACCATAGCTTCCAATGTCGACCATTCATTTTACTAGTGTTCATGGAGACCTGCTTATCTTTGACGAGTTATATGAGAAGTTAATATTATTTAATGACCGATTCATTAAGTGAACAGCTTATTAAGATGATTGGCAATAGTTTTGAATATCTCACACAGACTGTTTCTGAATAGCCAGGTGCAGTTAGTCAAATGAAGATTTGGTACTCATTTGTGAAGTCAATGGTTATCGGCTTGAGTCGTGTAGGGGAATGTAAATTGTCTGACTGGGGTCCACATAACAACTGGAACTTGGGTTTGGGAACACGAAGTTATTTTGCTGACAATAAATCGCGTTTTCGAAAGTGTGCTCATACCTTGTGTTTGGGTAGTATCACATCCTTATTTGCTTCACTCCCCTCAGTTTTGTTTTTGTATTATCCGGACGCTTCTGTTTCAAATTTTATTAGTTTTTACTGAGTGCATCTATTTGTAGTGTGTCAACTTGAACTGTTTTGTCATATTTGAGGTCTTATCGTGATAAAGATTAACTGAGTGTTAATATCCGTCTTTGATCATAGGTGTTTGCGTCCCGTCTCCTGTGTTAAGTGGTATGGTAAGCTGAGCAGTATTAAGGTTAGGCGTCAAGTGCTAGGTAAGGAGGAGAAATCAATCGATGAAGTTGTGAAGTTACCCCGATTGGGATGGTTAGGACATGTGTTATACATGACTAGCCATCGCCTTCCTCGACGGGCGATGTCAGCTGACATAAGATGGATCAGGTTTTAAAAGAGGGAGCTAGTGGTGGTCAAACCAATACATGGCTTCATTAGTCAATGAAATGTATAATAGTTAGTTTAAGCTAGTCATGTAGTGAGAGGCAGACTTCCTGTTTGGGGTCGCGGCGATCGTAAGAACCAGAGGCTGGAGACAGTTGGTGATATGGCTAAATATCGTTGTCAATGGAGCAGATGCATTTACTCTTGGTGGTTTTTCATATGCAATTATTATACTATTCTTTTTGCCTCGCACTTCTGTTTATTATCTCTCTTTTGAATCTCTCTGTACTCTTCTCCTACTTCGTGTGCTGAATGGAGAGTGGCAAGTGGAACTGCTGCACATATGAGCAAAGTTCTACATTGAAACTAGTCATTCAGCCAGGAATTTGATTTACTTGTGATAAATAGTAAACCGTCTACATGACTTGCTTCAATTCATTAAAATACATCGCTTTTGTTTCAAGCGTGATATGCGGATTCCTAGTAGAGGTGGTGTATAATATGCAGCAGTACACAACAGGAGATATCCGATTGATGTAAAGAATATTCAAAGACTTCACTTATTGATTCATCGTTATATTTGTAGCATCTTTTGCAGTGGATTAATCACATGAAGGATTTGGGATGTGGTGTAGTCTGAAAGGTGAAAGGGATCACTCATTCGAAAAGATTGTAAATCTCCTTAGGTTGCAAAAGGTAGTATGATTGCTCATTATGTACTGTCAGCAAAATTAGGACTAGACTGAAAGAGAGCTCTTAATGTCAACACTGGGACGTATTCTCTTTCTCCGAGATTGTTGACCACTGATCTGAGTCTCAGAGACAAGTCCGAACTGCCTGATTTAGATCATTGCTACTAAAAACTCAGCTATCTGGAGCGTCTTTTCCATGTGTCAGGCTGAACCCCACATACGTTGTTGTGGCCGGTGATACTATTCAGTAGGGCGGACTACTGGCTAAATGTTGAGTTTTTAGGCAAGCGTACCGCATCTCAGTGATGTTTCAAAATCTTCCATGAATTGGTCGCATAGATATAAACGTACTTACTACACCCTGGGATTTAAAATAAGTCTCCTCTGATTCTTCTCTATCTATTTGTCTTACTTTGGTGGCTAGTTAGTAAGCACAGTAAACTGGTGCAGGTTTATATTTCAGGCTGTAAGTCACACAGTGTGTGAAGATTCATGATACTATCCAGTCCTGAGAACTGAAGCTGTTGGATCCAATAAGAGATCAGTCAGACTGTAGCGTTGTAGTAATACTTGCAGTCAGTTACTTCATCTTTTGAAAACATTTATTTCCCGATATGAATTTATAACAAGCAATAAAGGTTAATAACGCAGGATTCAATGAATTCATCGAATTTCGGTAGAACTCGTCAGCTGAATACTCTTTAAAAAGTATATATATCCGTGTATGTAGAGTATTCAGCTGACGAGTTCTACCGAAATTTGATGAATTCATTAAATCCTGCTTTATTAACCTTTATTACTTCATCTTTACTTGCTTGCATGCTGTTTGTGTGAAAGCAAATAAGTTTAGCACATGAATAAAGATGATTTCAGCAGAAGTGGATACTACATGGCAAATTCGAAATTGTTTCAAATCCACCCCATCCGTGATTGACTGCAAGGCAATCTCTTTAAACGGAATAGAGGATGCAAATTAGCATGTTGGTGATTTCCTAGCTAAACTTTCACTTAGCCTAAATTGTTGTTTTCTGGATCTGAACCTAAATGCTTCTGATTATTATTACGATGCGTGTTGTGGGCGTTGATCTATGTATGCGGAACGTTTTGCATTCGGACTGCAGTCAATTGAGCTGCATTTGGAGATTGTAATGCCATTTATGTTGCCAACAGTTTCTCAATCGGATAAAACGTAGTTCAGCACTGCCCAGACCCAGTTATGTTTTGCAACCATGGATGTTTTCTAGCGTCACATATTGTCGTTATTCGTATTCAGTTGTATCGTGAATCTGCTGATAAACGTGATGGCTGATTTAATAATTACTCAGCAAGTCACTTGCTGTTTAGCTAGTGTTGCATAATCGAAAGTATGCAGAAATTGTTGTCCTCGTAGGTGATCACCCTGAAGAATACGGGGTTTCTGGAGGCTTTGAGGGGAAGTGGGTGTATTCGATCACACCAGTTGTTCTTAGGAGATATAATCTGTGCTGATCTACACCAGCAGGAGTCAGACATCAGTCATGATTAAATATGAGATGTCGGTCACATTTATCAGGACCACAGATCCTTTATAATTAGTCCTAATTAAGGAAGTTAGTTTTATAGATAAGATTTTAGATTTAAATTAACTTGAGTATCTGAAAAATATGCTTCTGTAGTAATATGACTCATAATGAATTCATTCATGTAATCATGATTATTAAAATTTTTGGTTCCCAACCAAATAATTGTAGTGTAGTCGATTTTTCTTACGTCCTATTTTGTAGCAGTAGTTTTATCGAAATAATAGTGATAATAATTTTTTCATGGTACATAGAGGCTGGTGAAGTGAAACAAAGTAGTAGCGTCGTCAATTGTTAAAGCGGTTCATCGTATGCACAATTACAAAGTCTTTTTCAGTGGTTATGATGTATTCAGTCTTTGTGAATTTACAGACGCATTAAATCTGTGTTTTTCTCCCTGTGATGATTCCTACCATCAGTTTCCGTTTATTATAGTTTTTTTGTGTTTTCCTTTTTACTACCTTTATGTATACTGAGTGAAGTGTTGCATCTTAAATTGTCGCAGTTCGGTACATTGTTCTACGTAGAAAATCCAGTTCATTCCAGTTCCCTACCACTGATTTTTAATCTATGCTATTTGACTCTCCCTTTAAAACTTATTATCACATTCCAGTTGTTAACTGAGGGTACTCTTCTGTAATGACATCTTAGTGGGATGCCAAGGTTTTATTTCAATTCATGCTACTAAACCTGTTATAAGTAGTTCAATCATTATTTTGGAATTTCTCGTTTTACTGTTGTATTTCCAACTTCACCATTCAGTATCGCGTGTTGCGAGAATCCGTATTATTACCGTGAATACTGTTTGATGATAGCATTGTATTCAACTGTGTGGCGGCCTAAAAAGTCCCTTATAGTCACCTTAGGACGTCTATATTAGCAATGACTCATGAAATAAATTTTATCAGTAAACTTGAATGCATTGGTATACTTTTACTATTGGGAGTACTAGTAACCGAAATACTCAAATCTTTTATTAAAATCTGTTTCAGTCCATTCCGTATTGTTAGTGATTGTGGAGCGGCGTTTGCTATGGGCACCATTGGTGGTAGCATTGTACATTCTTACAAAGGTTATCGTAATGCCCCTTCTGGCTATACCAAGAAACTAATCAGCGCAATGGTTAACAGCCGTCAGCGTGCACCACTAGTGGGAGGAGCTTTCGCTATTTGGGGTGGTACTTTTACTGCAGTTGATTGCACTTTAGTCTTCGCTCGCCAAAAAGAGGATCCATGGAATTCAATCACTAGTGGGGCAATAACTGGAGCTGTTCTGGCTATTCGTCATGGACCGGCAGCTATGGTTGGCCAAGCAGTAGTTGGTGGTGTAATACTGGCAATTATTGAAGGTCTAGGAATAATGATGAATAGATACGCTCCTATGTTAATGCGTAAGTGTAATTATGAAATTTTGTTTCTCTGTATTTTTTTTTTTTGTTTTTGCAAGTGTACGAATCGGGATGTCTACTTCATAATACAATGTAACAGGAGTGACTGCTCAGTATTGCGTCACTAAAAAGTTTTCTCTTACCATGAATTGGATAACTTTTTAAGTTAATGAGTAGTTCCAATAATAGTACTTGCAAAAATCCGACTTTTGGCAAATGTGAAAACTAACTTTATGTGACTGTGTGTAACTTCGAATATAAACTGCCGTTTTTAGCTTAAAATCTTTTGAAGAATTCTAGTGCTCGCCTTAGGCAAGTAGTTCTGTTCACCTGATTTGTGTATCGTACAAGTATGTCAAACTTGTTTTGGATGTAACTCGAGATTTGCAAATTAATTAGCCACGTGCAATTTACTTAGTTCGAGGTAAAAATTGAGCGCAGTTTCCTTTGGAAACCGAAATTATTCAGATTCTGCGTGATATTATAAATAACAGTCAATAGAAAGTACTGTGCATGGATTGGGTTGTGAGGGCGATTGTTACTTCCCGGCTACCCACACCGTGGAAGTTGGTCGTGTGACTGCAGAGCCCAGGAGACAATTGCTTGAGGCCGGTCACACGCGGCCTGTTTTTGTCTGTTCTTTTTTGTTTGGTGTGTCTCAGTAGCATATTTATCAAGTATTGGTTTTGTAGGGATTTGGTTTGATTAAATCCTCCATGCATATTTATCACTTCTGCCCTGTGACACGGCAGCAGGAAGCGCAGTCGTTGTTAATCCGAGCCCCGACCGATCCGGCATGATATATTGTGAATTAGTTTGAATCATAGTATTGGATTGGGTAGCTGCTTTTTGTCTAACCGCTATCCAAACAACCTTTCTGGCATTGTAGGACCTCAAGAGACATAAGTCTCAACCAGTATAGCTTGTTGGTTCATTGTGGTATTCAAGCCCGACCACTGCGTCAAGGTAGCAGCTTTCGGTCGGGACTGTGCATGGTGCTGTGTACTGTTGATTGATTGATACAAATAGCTGAATACGACTCACATAAATCAGTAATGCTTGCCAAGCAGGTCGAATCTTGCTTTGGTGCTGTCATTCTTGGTGAACTGTGTATAAAAAAGAAAATTTTCCCATATATTTAGAACTTGGGCACCGTGCCAGTATGCATTTCTACATAAACTTGCTTATCGCGTACATCACAAAATCAAGCAGTATTAATTACTAGTGGATGACGTTTTGAACACAATTTACTGTTCATAATTGCAATAGACTGTGTTCAAAACGCCATTCATTAAGTGTACAGTCGATAATAGAGCTTTATTTAGAGCTGTTGTTTACACTTATTATACAAACATACTGATAGATGTACAATCCACATTAAAATCTCGTTGAAGGTGAGTAATGCATCTTCGGTTTTATTTGCATTCAAAAGTTCGACAGTTTCATTTCTGTGTCCTTAATCTTTTTCTCAGGTATAATTTAAATTAAATAATTTTTCCTTCACGTTCCCAGTGGAACATAGGGCTTCAAGATAGTGGCTTGAAGTTTCTGTAGCAGTGTTTATTTTTACAGGATAGGTTTGCTAGCCTCATGCACAACATTTCCTCTTTACCAACTTTATTTCTGGTTTGGTGAGGTAAAGGAGTGCGTTGGTGGCCGGGGATCGAACCCCGGACCATGTGTATGGTCGGCGAGCGTCCTAACCACTGAGCCACCGATGCACATTTTTCTCAAATATAATTGCCGTAATTTTCTTCATCAACTACACGTAATAGTCACATACATTTTCTTCATTCTTTTTTTTTTGATTCCCACTTCTTTCCCCATTTCATTCCTTTTTATCATTGTCAAGCATATTTAATGATCAGTATCTAAAAATATTTAACAACTTTCTTACATATACATATAACTACTATAATTACCAATAGATCTGTAGTTAGTGGATCACTTTATGCTAGTGATTTTTGTTTTACTGGCTGTCTTGTGTATTTTCATCTCATAATGCCGTAATTTTCTGTATGTCATTTACTCGCAGCTAGTAAAACTTCACTTCAACCAAATGTTCAGGGATTTTTTTTTCTTGTTTCGCTGAATTAGAGTTATTCATCTTTCCCCTGCCTTCTTTTCCTTCAGGTTATATATTTTTTTGTTTCTTTATCTGTTTCATTGTTATTACTTGTTACTTAGTTGTTTATTTTACAGTACAGTGTGCTACAGATTTATTATTAATAATATTGTAATAAATGTCTGCGTGTCCCACTTATAAAACGACAAGTACAAGATATTATTGTCCTCTTCTTTTGTTCTCGGTTGTTTTCATTATCCGAACAAAAGGTAATAATCAGAGAAAAAGAAGAAAACAACAAAAATAAGACAGCTGCTAGCTGCTTTCAAACCTAAACTAAAGTTAAAAGTAGTATGTATGTGTATTGTGCATAAATCCTGTTAACTGGAATCACGAATGTTGATATAGGGATGATGTAAGTTGTTTGATTTCGCCTCCTTCTGCGTTATTTTTTAGGAGGAGGATGAGGCGAAAGAGGAGTGAGAAAAACGAGGCTTTATAATTTGTTATGTCAAACTTTATGAAATTTTGATTGTGTTAAACTTGAATTGGCATTTGGCTGATTTTATTATTCGACAATTCAAGCAACATCTTGTTTCTGTGGTTTTATTCTGTCATACTAGTCTTCTGATAATTTGTAGATGGTTTTTCTAGGTTTGTGAAGAAGACAAGGAATTTATCTTTTTGGAAAATGAATTTTTCAATAAATATTCCATTGTATGATTTTAGGTTGTAAATGGGATGTGCATAATGAAGTTGTAATTTCAACGGAGCATATTCGTTTATAGATTAAGTAAAGATAACTTTTTTTTACTTCTATTTTGTAGTCAATATATCATGAATACATGATTGTAAGCTACGAAATAGATTTGACTCTCTGTCTGTTTTCGACATAGAACTTTGCACATATGTGCGGCAGTTCAAGTCGCCACACTCCCTCTTTGTAGCACACAAAGCAAGAGAAGAAAGTAGAAGAAATGCATAATAAATACAGTAAACAGACGTGTAAGACAAAGGAATAGTGATAAAGAAGAAGAAAACAGTTTCATTGGAAATCATAAGTCACAAGGAGTGGATGCATCTGCGTCAGCCAGCCATTGAGAACAATTTTGAGCCATGTCACCAATTCTTTCCAACCAGTGATTTTTACCGTCCCGAGGACCCAAACCAGGAAGTCTACACCTTCCTATGTGACTTAAACTAATTCTTGAGGATTTCATTAACTAGTGCTATGTTTTGGTTTGACCACCGCAGGATAACTCTTTTCCAGCCTGACCCTATGTCAGCTCACATTGACCGTCGAGGAAGGCGATGACTAGGCTGGAATGCGTAACACATGTCCTAACCATCTCAGTCGATGTAATTTCACAGCCTCGTCGATTGATTTCCCCTCCTTACCTAGCACTCGACGCCTAACCTCAATACTGCTCACCTTATTATACCACTATAGAGGAGATAGAACGCAGGCACCTACGATCAAAGACAGCTAATGTTTTCATGTCTTCCACTCTCAGTGGCAATATCTCAGTCACAGCCATAAAGGAGGACGGAGCGGACTGCTCAGCAGTACACACGCCCTTTAATCGATAACCAGCCGGATATCACGTTTACGCCAGAGACGGCGTAAACTAACATATGCGAAACTAGCCCTCTATCCGTGCTGAGATCAACCTGTGGGGCTGATGGTACTTCCCAAATAAGATTTGACTGAGAAATCGTCACTACTTAATCCAGGTTTCTAACGAAGTCACTAAACTAAGTGACTAGCCATTATGATGCACTTTAGATGGACGTTAGATAAGGTGATCGGCAAGAATCTCTGGACTGATTTTTGGCACTCATCAGCAAGGCGTATCTGCAACCTCGAAATAACTAGTGCTTCTCTGGAAGTTCAAATCCGCGTCACCTAACGCTACAGTGATACCTTACTGCTGGACTTTCTTGATATAAGTATAAAACTTGGGCGCTGTGGTAGAGTATAACTCCATTATGGATGAGATTTTATTTTGATAAATCACACAGTTTTATACAGTAATATTAACTGATGACTTTTCGAGCACAAACTATTGATATGATTATGAGCAATAGTTTGTGCTCGGAACGTCATCAGTTTATGGGCGTCGGTGGCACAGCGGTTAGGACTCCCGCCGACCATGCACATGGTTCGGGTTTCGATCCCCTGCCGACGCACATCCGATATCTATGGTCCGTGTGCAAAATTTGGGCTACCGATATCACATGCTGAAAATTTCATACTTGTATGAAAAATACGGTGTGGAATCAAGCTATAATAAAAAAATATTACTGTATAACTGTGTGATTTATCAAAATAAAATCTCATCTCTTATATGTATTTGACTTTCTGTTTATCGTCTCCAACTACTTAAAAGGGTTTTTCAGGTGGGAAAACATATTTGTCGTATAAAGGTGTTGATTATCTTTGACTGGCATGAACCATTGCTGGTACAGGGCTGTGTAGTTTAATATAAGTTTTACTTAGCACTTAAAACTCCACGACGGCAATTAAAACTTAAATGATGATCAGTAAGTTGATGCTGACCACTTTGCAAAGGATGATGTTTCTCAGCAGCTATATTAATAAAAGATCAACATAACATTTTTCTAGATATGAACATGTGGTCAACTGGTCTATTGAAGGAGGTCTGCTTACCGTTCAGAGCAGTGCAAAGTGGAGTTGTCTTCGCTTGCTCGATTGAGAGTTGTCACCTTAACATAATTGTCAAGAGTGATTGTCATAATGACCCAACAACGTATATTAGGTTAAAAGAATGAGTAATATTGTGCAAACATTAAAAGCAACGACTGTCGAAATGTGTGTACCTAACGTAATGGCGATAGTAGGTTGTTTTGTTCAGATGATCAACGATTCTCACTTAAACGCACACCAGTATACTGTTTTCTGTACAGCCGACAGTTTTGTAGTTTGGCAAGTTATAGTAATGCTTCTGTAGGTAGGGCTCTAGGTTTCTCAGTGTTCTTCATAAGTACAATAATTCCTTTTTAAGGTGGTATTATCTTTTTAGGGCTCTTCTTGTCCAATCCATTAGAAATTCTTGACTTTATAATCGTGTTTAACAGGTGCTATTTTATAGGCATATGATTAATTTCGGGGTAGATTTCAGCATTAATTTAATCCTGTTAACTTTTTTTTGCATTTTTTCTTATGTTTCTCTTATGCTCTTCATATCTACCTATAAGCTGACAACTGTTAATAATATTTATTGCTCCATTTTTGCTACTTTACATACAAAATAGTGGACTTATAATTACATAATGTTTGAAATATCTACTTGCGAGTGGGTCACTGATTTGTCTTCAACCTCATAATTGTAGGTGAGTCATTTTGGAAACATGTTGAATCTAAGGCCAGGGGATTACTGGTAAAGGTTAGGAAGAATTGTAAATAGCAGTTTTCGTGTAAGAATTGTGTTTCAGAATTTTTTTCCATTAGACATTTTAATCTCCCCTAACTTATTTTTAAACTCTGTATTATTACTATTTGGTTACTGACTGATGTTAACTAATCACTTTTCTGTACTTGATTTTAGAACCTCCACCAGAAAGTGCTCCAGATCAGCAGAATGATCAGTCATCTGGACCAGGAAGCTCTTCCGGCAGTGGTGGAAGTGGGATTTTCAGTTTATTCGGCTCTAATCCCACTCTGTCATCGTCTGAGTCTAACAGCACGGAATCTTCTAGTGGAGGCGTATCATCGAAATCTGGGTTTTTATTTCAATAGACTAATATTTATAATTCATTGTAACATTTAACAGTAGCCTTATTCTTTTTATCTTTCATATCCCTCAGTTGTAACTGTGTATATAAGAACATGTCTGTGTATACAATAGCACTAATCCTCATAGTTCTTCAGTATGGACTTTTGTTTTCATCTCGGTTATACATATATGCAGACATATTTGTACTTATTCGATTACCATAAATGAGGATTTTCTCTCCTCAGCAAGTATTCAAAACGCCTTCAGTGGTCTTTTATATTTTTTATCTAAATTTCATCCTACTTACCGCTATTTGAGTAAAGTTTGTTGTCTGGCATTTTGGACTGATTTACTGTTATGCAGTAAATACGTTGGTATCATTTCTGTGTTATGCCAACTTTTGATTTCATTGTTTTAGAAAACTGTCCAAGTTCAGTGCTTTTAGATTTTAGCTGTCTTCCTTTGAAAAAAAAACAATACATTCTATACTTTCTCATACTGTAAGAGAAGGTTGTTTTCTTTTACTTTGTGTGGTGTGTCTCTTTGAATTATTCCATTATCAGTGAGTACTGTACTTAGTGATTTTCACTTCCAAGTACAAGTAGCGATGTGATCGATAATTCTCTAGCGATATTCCCAAAAATGTATTTAAAAACCACACTTCTCTAGTTTGAATGAACTAGTATGAAAATAAATGTCAAACACCTCGATCCTATCATCATTGAGTTAAAAATGAAGGTTAAAATGTTTTCGTGTCTGTTTGTCTGTCTGTCTGTTTTCGACATAGAACTTTGCACCAATGTTCGGCAGTTCAAGTCTCCACAATCCACTCCATGTAGCACACAAAGCAAGAGAAGAAAGTAGAAGAAATGCATAATAGAGACATTAAACATTTTCCTAATACGTTATGTCATGATAGTTTGTTTTTTCAACTGCGCAGTTTTTAAATAATATCAGAGATATCAATTAGGGGAGCAATATTTGCGTGTAGCTTGTATAACTGAGTAGTAGTGGAGTTTCTTACTGTGATAATAAACCACGTAAAGATAACATTGGCTGCCTATTGTTCGTTTGTATCTGCAGATTTGACGCTAACATAATATTCAGATTTGTTTCTCTGCCATTTGAAAATTTGGCTCAAGTATTAAAAAATGATAACAGTCACAAACAGTTCATTTGAAGCTAATAATCTTTCTATCTTTTTTGTTTACTTTTGATGTTTTTTTGTAGTCATTACGTGATTCGAATTCATTGTGGCTTCTGTTAGAGAGTAATTTCTGTTTCATTACCGTAGTTGGTGGGTAGTACTATCAGCTTGTTAGCCTTACTGTTACATATTGTTTACGTGATTCAGTCTTTTTTACTTGTGCAAGGAAATTTAAGTTAGAACGAGGGTAAATCATTATATTCGGTTTATACTTTAAAAGGTGACTTTTGTTGGAATATGTTCTTAGCTGAAGTTGCCAAACTTGTGACGTGAAGGGTAGAAGTACTATTGTTCGTGACTCATTGTAAGAGTGTCCGGTTAAAAATAATCTCGTCACAGAATTCGTTGGACGATTTGATATACACTCCTCTTGTTTTCTAGCCTTTATATATGAGTACGGTTCGCGCATGCGACTTACATTTACAGAAGCAGTTCTTATCTTACTTTGCATTAATAGGGAAACGACAGTGTATCAAACTAAAATGTGAAACTATTGACTGTTAATCTGTGAAATTTATGGAAGTGTACGTTCTCAACCAACCAATGAAGACAAGCTACTTGACTTTGCCTGCCAGTCTAACTGCCCTTTTGGAGCTAGATATATCGGGCGTATGACTAGGCAAGTCAATCGTCGAGTTTCCGAATACCATCCATCTTGATTTAGCAAAGAACCGAATAAAGCGATAAGTAGCCCATCTCGTCGATGCAGGATATCAAGTTGGCTCTAACAGAGCATTTAAGGTATTTATCATATCCCACCCAAGCTTTCACATCCTGTACTTGATCGACTTTTATAGAAAGCAGAGGCAATTACAATTCATCAGAACAAACAAAGTCTCTCTTCAAAAGAAATTCGTGTCGCCCTTGTGTTTGCCGTAGTTGTTCACACAATATGTATAGAGTCTCACAAGTGATTTTTCCCCTATCATTATGACTACCGTTTGAAATTGTTATTTTATTATAGTTACTACACCAGCTAATTCCGTTAACTTAGTAGTACCTGAATATTCTTACGAGATTCATTTAACTACTATTCTTAATCATCATTATTTGAAAAAAATAATCGATTATGTAATAACTTGCAGCTAACCTCTATAAACTGACTCATTTGTATCCTGTAATTATTCTCACCCCCCGCCGACACACTTTATTGATTAACAACGCCAAACTATTGGTATATGTTAACTGTGAAACTATATGTTACTGTAGAACTGTTGTTCAGGAACTAATTGTAAAGAAATATATTCCTTTACTTGATTTGTTTTTGTTTTTTGATTGGATTTATTTTAAAGTGAGATAGATAATTCAGATATTAGTTCCTAGATGAATCTTTTTTCTCCGGAAATATGGTCACTGGGGCAGTTATCTGGGGAACTTCATAATTATCCCAATTAATGCTTGCTAAAGAGGTGGGTATGGATTTTCGAACAATTATTATTATTATTGTTCCTTTGGGTTCCTAGTGGAACATAGAGCTTCAACTGCACGTCTCCACTTGCTTCTGTCTTCTACTGTACTTTCCACCTTCATCCATGTTAGTCCATATTGTTTTAACTCCTCCCTCTTCACACGATCTCCTCCATGTCACCCTCGCACTGACGACCCACTCGCCGCTTCTCTTTCGGCCTGGTTCCACTTGACCAATGGCCTGACGCGCGCGCGATATCACCCAGTGGCGGCCTCCTCAACGAGTGTCCAATCTATCTACACCTTCTCCTGAATATTTGTTGGTTGGCGATTGGTTCTTGTTTTGTTTGTTCCCATAGTTTCTTGATGGCGATTTTTTCCGGCCTGGCCATCTGATCTTCAGTATAGAGAGAAGACAGTTGTTGATAAAGGTCTGCAACAGGCTGTTGGAAATATTCTTTGTGACCCGCCCGCCAAGTTTCTCATCCGTATAGAGGAACTGACTCACTTGACGTTGTTTGTATTGAAAATTCGACTGAATTTTGTTGTTGATGCTGGCTGAGTGACGACGATTTCCAGATTAGATTGGTTTCATGTTGATGAATGTGTTTCTCGCCTTACCGATTCTCGCTCGATTTGACATCCTCGTCCGTTCCTACTGCCTGTAGTTGAGGCAATGCTCCCTAGATAAGTGAATGAATGAAGTAACCTCTTTCAAATCCCTCCCGTTGATGGTGATTGACGCTGGATGTTGTTGTTGTGGTTGTTGTTGTTGGTTGGTTATTTTCGTCACCTCCGTCTTCTCTATGTTCATCTGGAGTCCTGTCTTCGCCGGCTGCTTCTTCGACCAGTTTGTCGGTCGGTTTTCGCTTGTAAGTCTTTGATTTTGTGTGACATCAAACATAAATCATCCACGCGCGAAATCCAGGTCTTCTAGGTTCTTCACGTCGGTTCGTCTAGGACATCTCTGTCTTCTCGTTTCCCACTCACTGTCTGACGCATAATCCAGTCCACCACAATTAGGAATATCATTGGTGATAATAAGCGAGCACCCTTGTCTGACTCTTGTGTTTACTCCAAAGGCCTCGCTGAGTTTTCCGTTGTGGATAACTTGACGTGTGGCGTTGTCGTACAGCTGTTGAATAAGGTTGATGAATATTTGGGGTGATGATGATGCGTAGAGTTGCAATTTGGTCGAAGCATGATTTGGCTTTCCTGAATTCGATCAATTACTCAATGTTATATTGTGTAACAGAGTGTAAATTCGTAATGCGATAAAACTTTTATTGTTAGATATCAAGAAAATTTAAACGAAAAACTGATTCATCTTGACACTTGGTGATAGTACTAGAAACAGTATAATATGCATAATTCTTCCGGTAGGCTTTAAAAAATGAGCCTATGACAAGTATATAGGATTCCTATATGTGATTATGGTCCATCTATAATATTATCCTCTAAAGTGTAATCGCAAATTGTTTGTGTGATGATTTACGAGGAAGATAAATTTCTTTATATTTAAAGGCTACTAACATTAGACGTAAAAGGTCAAATTCTAAATGAAAGCACTTTGTCTGTGATATTAATGCTGATGAATGCATACATACTTTAATTTAATTTTTAAGTTTTCCCGTCGATTGATTATACCGAAGTGCTCGGTCTCAGGTTGACATGTTGGTTTCTTGTGCAGATGCTTCGACGATGTCTGAGCATTTAATTAGAATTCAATTTGTGGAGAGTGACTAGCAGTGTAATCCAGGATGCGCATTTCGCCCTATTTAGGACTCGTCAGCTGGATGTACCTGCAATTCCCAGTGAGTGATGATGTTCCCACCGAGGCCGGTATGTTAACCTGAGACCGAGCACTTCGGTCCAATCAATCGACGGGAAAATCTAAAAATTCAATTAAATTAATATGACCCATTGCACAAGAGGTGGCTCTCGTGGCCCAAGTGGTCTAGTGGGTGACACTTTGGCTTTTGAAACTATGGGCACTAGGTTCGTGCCTCGGTGGGAATATCATCACCCACAGGGAAATGCAGGCACATCTAGATGACGAGTCCAAAATAGGACGAAATGAGGATCCTGGATTTCACTGCTAGTCACCATCCACAAATTAAATGCATACATACTTTCAAGTGTTGGTTTACATACATACAGCATACATACTTTGTTCGAAATCATCGAATCTTTTATTATCAAGACCTTCAAAAATATATAAATCTTCGAACATGTAGTGAAGGATTTTATTTATTTATTTATATGAACTATTAAGCTACGAATACAGTCTTAAGCAGTGAAAAGATCATTATATATAAGAGTCTAGCACAATTATTGGAAATCATGAAATACCTTCACTTTGATATTTTATTTGTAAAATCAACTAATTTAGATTCGTCTGGTGGTAATATATTGAAACTCTTTCAGTCAATTATTGCACCACGGAACATAAGTTATTCGCGATAAAAACTTAGCGATTTGTCAATCTCTTTTTTTGAGGTTGTCTTCCACTTTCAAAGCAACTGTAAGTAAGCCTAATCGATATTTACTTTTGAGAACTTACAACTTATTCAAATGCACTAAGTTGAATTTTATCCGACGCTAATTGCAGTGGTACTGAGGTAGACTGACATGTAAAGTTTTATAGTGAATTTAGTACTGTATATAGATAAATGCTCTGTGTCAGTATTATAAAAAGGTTAGCTAGGCTTCTGGTTTCTGTTGTTGTGACTTTGAAAATCAAGGTATGAAAAAGTATGTCAACAGCCTCAAAAGTTTCTATGCCATATATATATATATATCTATATCCTTGTTTATCAATGTAGATATGTTTGTGTGCGCCGAGAATTCCACCAGCATTTGAACAGTTTTAGATCGGACGACAAGATGATCATTTTGTTACTTGAAACTAACTATAATCACAGTCTTCTCAACTGTGGTTGTCTGTTCCCTCAATCCATCTCTAAGTTATCTAATGAAAGCATAAAGAAGATTGTGTGATCACATATATGGAACCACCTCTGAAATCACTGCAAGATTATTGAACCCCTTTTGGAATTGGAGTCATCCTCAACCCATAAAATCACTTCTGTCTGCATTACACAGCAACTGAAGAAGACAAAATCAACATTATCTACAAAGTCAATTTCAATAACTGCGAAAAACATTTTATCAGTTAAAGTGGACGTCGCCTTTGTCACTCCTTCTACGAACATAAACTGGCTATTGAAATATGTGATATCCATTTCTTCATATCAATGCATGCAGACAATTTTTACACAAAGTAAGTGGTAAAACTACTAGGCGATTTCAAGGAGTCTGTAGTTCAGACTAATCTACAATCAACAGACATATTGACATAGGTAAAATACACCATTCAATGAAAAGAAAGTCATACGGTTCAAAAGGTTAACTATCAAGTGAACAAAATAATTGATACCATTACTAGCGGACTAAAAAATCCAGTCACATTCAAATTCACCGAAAGAGTTGGTTGATAAACTCATGGAATTCCTTAAGGCTCATTTCATAACGAAGTTAGCGCTTTGCGATTAAAACATCTAGCTCGTATAACATAACTATCATATCTGACTTACACCATAAATTGCCTTTTGGTGAAGAACTTAGGTGGACGATTTGTCTAGTTTATGGTCACGTGCGTCAGGGAGATTAGCAAATGTCCTTAACACGGATACTGAGTGACAAGATTTAGTATCACCGAAGGCATATGAATTTCCTGAAAACTGCAAATATGATTTATCGATCAGTATTAATAGCCACGGAATCTAGATTCGAAAGTATCCATTATAATTTACTGGCGATGCCTAACAAGTTGGTTTCCGTTATATTTCTAATTGCAGTAATACCCAGAGACGGTGATCTTTTGTTCTAGTTCACCTTTCAAAATACAAAGCATCAGTTACATGAAAATGTACTAAGATTATGGTAAAAGTATGCGATTAAAGAGTTCACTGTTCCAGTTTATTTCTACAAGTGTGTTACATTGCTCCTAAGAATGCATCAAGTGGAATGCGATTTACACGGTTGAAATAACAATTTTTTATGATGACGTTCTTGAATTCACTAATAATCCCTACATTTTCTTCCGAACACTTCTATGTAGCATTTAGTACATTCACTTATAGCATACAGTTTGAAGTCACAGATTACTTCTAGGAATTCTTCGTGTTATTACTTTAGAGAGTCGAAATATTCAAGGTCTTCTACAGTCATCAAGGTAAAATATATAGATGAACAGAAGGTGTAGCAGTGGGATCACCAAATTTCCTATCGTAGCAGACATATTTATGGACAGCTGGGAAAATAGTGCCCTCAATACATTTAACCCTAGTCCAAAAATGGAGATATATGGATGACACTTTCATAGTGTTAAAAACAGAATATATCTCTAGCTTCTTCACATATATAAACTCAATAGGAAAGGGAATAAAATTCACATTTGAAGCGGAAAATGAACAAGGAGAATTAGCTATGTGCGTCGGTGGCACAGTGTTTAGGACTCTCGCCGACCATGCACATGGTCCGGGGTTCGAGCCCGCACCGACGCACATCTGATATCTATGGTCGGCCTGCAAAATTTGGGCTACCGATATCCATGCTGAAAATTCCATACTTGTACCGAAAATACAGTGTGGAATCAAGCTGTAAATCAAAAATAAATCTAACAGAAGAGGGTAAACAGCACACTAGTGTTTAGAGAAAGCCAACGGATTCTAATAGATATTTAGAGTTTAATTCATCTCATCCGTTGTCTGTGAAGTGTGGCTCAGTTAATTGTCTATCAAACCAAGAAATAGCACTAAGTAGTACGATAAAAAACCCAAGGGATGATATGAAACAGATTGAAAAAGTGCTGGTGTTAAATAACTATCCTACAAAATTCATCAGGAAGATCAGAAAGGTCAAAAGCAAAATAAAAATAATGGCGAGACTAATAATGATAACATAAATAAGAGAGAACGTACGACATCCACAGTTTTATTATATAAGGAAGGGACATCTAAGACCCTATGCAGGATTCCCGACAAAGCAAGAATTATGGCGCTATTTAAACCTACAAACCCACTCAGGGACAAGCTCTATAGGTTAAAGGATCTTGTTGACCCAATTAGACAAAATAATATAATTTACAAAATGCCTTCCAATGACTGTGAGGTCAACTACATAGGTCAAACTAGTAGATCAGGAGTAGTCAGATAATGAGATCATAAGAATTTAGCCAATGTTAGAATAATTGACCCCGAAAACATAATTAATTAAGAAAAAAGGCCAGCGATTACATTGCATGCATTCACACACGATAAGATGGAAGTGTTAAAATTCTAAGAAGTAATATAAGTAGATGGAAAGAGAGAGGTTCATTACTGAATCCTGGTTCATCGAGTCTACACCCAACACATGCAACGGAAATGACTCAATGCAAATACCAGAGATATGGAAGATGTTATAACCAGTCAAATCGGTGGATAATAAAATGTATTAAATGTATTGAACATTTAACATGTTTTTCTGCTCTAACGTACAATCATGAGTGGTCGCGGCAAAGGTGGAAAGTCTCGTGCGAAGGCAAAGACCCGATCTGCTCGTGCTGGTCTACAGTTCCCAGTTGGTCGTGTTCATCGTCTTCTACGCAAGGGCAACTACGCTGAACGCGTCGGTGCTGGGGCCCCAGTCTACTTGGCGGCTGTTCTTGAGTACTTGGCCGCTGAAGTTCTTGAATTGGCTGGCAATGCCGCGCGTGACAACAAGAAGACCCGCATCATCCCTCGTCACTTGCAATTGGCCATCCGCAATGACGAGGAGTTGAACAAACTGCTCGGTGGTGTAACCATCGCCATGTATTCAATTCACATAATAACATTCTAAAAAGTTACTTATTTTGACTATAACAAACATTTTAATTCCCCTCTGACTGTATTTGATTAATAACACTATTATTACTTCTGAATGTCCTTCCTCTTATACTGATTTTATTCAAATGCCTAATCATTTTCACTAATGTATACAGATGAAGGAAAAAGTTGTGTGAGTAGTGACTTGATATGACTATAAGCAGCAATAGTTTGTGCTCGAAACGTCATCAGTTAATATTACTGTATGACACTGTGTGATTTATCGAAATAAAATCTTATCCATAATGGAATTATACTCTACCACAGTGCCCAATTTGTATCCATATAACAGTCATCAGGTTACATAGAAGATTCCAATATACCTTCAGGCCGTGAATAGCTCTTTAAACTCGATTCTGCCTTTTTTCTATGCACCATGCTATTCAAAGATAATCGCATCCCTTCTATAAAAATGCAAATTATCCCACTAGTACTTCTTGACAGCATTCTGGCAACACTGGAGATAATTTCTTCGCACGATCGTCAACTCTCAGACAGAACACATTATCTAATGTTGTTTGAATCCCCTTGATAAAAAGAAAAACATGTTTTCCTACTAGCTGTGTTTTACAATACAGTTGACAATGAATTGTAGAATACTTTACAAATAGACACTAAGTAATCCGAGTCATTTCGAGGATAATTTACAACTAAGTTGTACAGAATTAATCACTAGTACTGTTTCCGTTGTTACCTTCATTGTTGTTGTTGTTTTTCGGTTACTACCGTCTACGCCTACCATCAGTCTGCCTTCTTTCAACTTATTTTCCAACAATAATTCTGTCTACACTACTATGAAATGATTCTTCTGTATATTATATTGTCTTAATTAGTAGAAGGCAGGATGATGATGGACCAAGGCAAGCAAAGCTACTGTGCAGACATGCATTATTTAGATGGTTGCCATTATCAAATGACAATATTAGTAGAAGTATTAGTATTAGCAGTGGTAATAATAATAATAATATGACGTTTTGAATACCTTTGTTGATGATGACGATGGGGATAGGGTTTGAGGGGTAAGAGGTTGGAGGAAGAGAAAACCTTTGTTATAATTATACTTTTGTATCCTGTCTTGATTTTACCTTGTTATAAAAGGAAGACATACTTCAAAAAAATTTCCCTAAACAATTGCCAATTTACAGAAGTGCTAGTTGTTTTTCCTCTTTTAATTTATACAATAAAAATTTAGAACAAGAGTTAACGGTAAATGAAGTAGCAATGTAGAGGTGAAAAATAAGCAAAGAAAGAAAGAAAAATTAATACAGTGTATAGTTGGGTAAAAGAATGTTTTAAGAGGAGGAATGTGAAAATTGCATGTGTGTGTGTGTGTGCGTGTATGTGTGTATCTGATGGAGGGAGAACAAACGAAATTATTCATTTCTTTCTTGTCTACAAATTTTCCTATCACCAAGGTATCTTACATAACACTGTCATGTCAGTAATTATTTTTTTTTCAAATCATATTTGCATTTTTCTGTTTAATTTGTCCTCTGAGGAAGTAAACGTGTATGTGCAGCAGTTTCTTTTCTTTCTGGGATTGGATAAAGCCTACAAATAATCCTACCGTAAAATGGAGGATCAAATATATAGAATATGAAATTGTTAAAGGGTGGATTCAACAGTATAAGATGATGAAAAGTAGAAGCAGAATTATTCCTTTTCTTTCTAATGATTTTTACATAAACATCAACTACTGATAAGTGAAGAAATTTTCTTTCCCAGTATAGAAAATAATTATTTCTCTCCTTAATATGAATTCCTTATTGTATTTGTTTGCGAGAATTTTGTGATGATATTATCGTCTTACAGTATAATTGTAGTCATCATTTGAATTATTCAGTGGACAGATAAACATGAGTAGTGTTGCACACTACTTATTCTATATGAAAATTCTTATATTTTTAAGTATCTTCAAATGTTATTTTGTCAATAGTACAATTTATTCTTATCCTTTGCAAACATTTGGAAGAATTGGATTATCTGGTGCTTCAAAACAATCCTTTTTAGGATCATGGAATTCAAAATATGCTGAAAAACATGATGATGATTATTTAAAAGGAAATTATATGAATAATGATTTATTGTTTAATGATCATAAGTCATCATCATCATCATCGCTGTCACCAACGTCACCATCATCATCGTCATCCTCTTTGTTGCCTTTTATGCCGTCATCGGACTTATCATCGTCAGCACCACCACTAACCTCGTCATCATTACTCTTCGATGACAACACTTTAGGTAGCCATGATTCATATTCACCAATTATGGATACACTGGATCCAACAAATTATTATGCAGATTGGCATCGTTTATTAAATGGTTACGGTAGTCAAAGATGTTATCCAATTCCTAAAAATATGTCATTATGTCAAAATATCGGTTATGATGTCATGGTATTGCCGAATTATTTGCAGCATGAAGATCTAAAAGAAGCTGTAGAACAATCACAAGTATGGATGAGTTTAGCTCAGACGGAATGTCATCCAGATTTAAGAAAATTCTTATGTGCTTTATATGCACCAGTTTGTGTAGAAGGTCATCAAGAACGTTTGATACATCCATGTCAAAATTTATGTGAAGATGTGAGACGAAACTGTTTGCCTAAAATGCTACAATTTGGATTCGGTTGGCCAGATATTGTAAAGTGTTCAAGATTTCCAAATAGTGCAACACGAATGTGTGTACCTTTATCACAACAGAGAAGTGAGTGAATCTATTTTCTTGGTAATTAATCACACACTGAGTTTAAGTCAAGGCTATGATAGTTATGTGGGACAGAAACCTAAATTATTCTGTGGGGGTATATTTATATAAAGCAGATGTTCGATATTTTTAATGGGTTTTGTATATTAATAATAACATTATTTAGGTGAGAACTGTATCCAAAGCAATTAAGGGGGAACTATTGTGTTTGTTTTAGAATTCTCTGGTATTTTGAGTCGTAATGAATACAAGTAAAATAATCTTTTTTGTTGTGTTTAAATACTACAATAAGAACACTAATTCTATAATTCTCAAAATCTGAAATGATCAATACTGTACTAACCTGATCTTCACCTTAAATTATGCAGAAAGCACGGTTAACAGCTGTGGAAATACTAATTTCTTAGAGACTTTAATCGATAGAAGTAGTTATTAAATTTATGTATGTGTGTGAGGGTACTTAAGTATTCGGTATAGATGTATCAGAACTGACAGAATACTTATGTAATTAGATATTTGAAATATGTAAGTAATGGCAGTGCTTATTAATTTAACTGAGTGTATAGCAAAATCCCACGAAATCCAGGTATTTGTCCGAAATTTGAATTCCGTGCTGTTAAGGAAGAAATCATTTTGAGGAGGAAATTTGTAGGGGCTAAAACGTTTGAGACATTTCGGACAGTGGGAACCCCACCACTTCACGATGGCCTGAACCAAACTCAGGACTAGACTTGTGACACTGTTTACTAAAGGTGTAGTCAATACCATCGACATTTCGATATTGAACCATCTGGTGCAAACCGGCCGGCCACAAAGCCAGCCAGCGTTGAAGAAATCCTTCTCTATCATCCACCGCGTGCCTAATAAATTGCCAAAAACATCGAAGCACCGTTTGCTCCAAACAACAGAGGCTATTGCGATTCACCTCAAACAACCAGTGCTCTGTGTTCAAAAGAAGCAAGTCCAGCTAGCTCCTACTACTCCCCTGGCCGGCCTTCAGTAGAGACTATAAATTCATGAATTCGTAATATTATCTTTCCTAATTTTTCTGACATTCAGCTTATTTCATGTTGATGCCATTGAGCTGTAATTCATCAATATTGTTGATTCGATGTTATTTAAGCAACACTTATGTTGTTAATAACACTAATTCATTCATTCACTATAATGTATATATAACTGTAGAGCCTGATGAAGAGGAGGTTATCGAGAATAGTACTCTTTGTTCAGTATCCTTTCTTTTGAAAATAAGTTAGACAGTGACTGTATCTAAATGTCATTTTCTGTATTTTTGTCTAGTTCTACTGATAACAGCTAAGATGTAGACATATTAGAAGTGTAAATTTTAAACGTCCCAGGAGATTGTAGAGATTGCTTGTCATGCCTGATGAAAGACATTTGTTTCATTAGGTACTGAAATAGTAAAAATGACAAATTAATTTAGTCTATCATTGCACTAAGGTTGAAGGTTATTTGTACATGTTGTGTAGATATCAGTTTGCCTAAGTACGTATACATGCCATTATGTACTTGGACATAAATTCTTGGTGTACACTATGAGAAAGTAATTCACCTTCTATGTATTCTTGCTTAATGATATGTGTCTGTTCTAAAATCTCTATCGAAACGACTTGTCTTGCAAGTGCAGTTCTCTTTCTGATGACTGATAGTGCGTAGTAGTCCAGAGCCGAACTCCATTATGAAGCGGTGTTTTTAATGTTCTTTAATAGATTGCTGTTAACGGGAAAAGTATATTTGTTTTGATCAAGCCTTTTAATGTCTCTTTCCCACTGTCCTCTACTTTCTGCTTGTTACAACTGCCACCATCACAACACTACCATTATAAGATACAGCAACTTCATTTACATACAGCTGTTTTAGATGTGGATGGTATATTTTGAAATTGCAATACATACGATAACGTCTTTTAGATAGTGAGCTGTAATGATCAAAATATAATTTCATAAATTACCTTGACCAATATAACTATAGATTGTTTCTTGTCTAAACTCCCCTCTTCTTCTTCTTAACTAGTTTCTGTAAAAATGAACTTACATTTGACTGTTGCTATGTTTATTGCGAAGCTCAGAGATTACAGGCAAATCAAAATAATCCATCTGAGCTACAAATCTTTTCTCCATTATTGCTAGATTAATCATTACGTCATTAAGAATTACAAACATCATCGTCAATACTTATGTATGCTTTCCTAGACTTCATACTTCTATTTGTTTGCATAATTCCGCTTTCACTTACAAAAAAAATTTACAATTTGCATAAATCATTTTTAAAGTGAACAAGCTATTTTTTTGGAAAATAAATTAAACTACGCTTATGACAGGTGCATAATGTATAGTATTTATCCTTTTTATGTAAGAATGAGACTAGACTTAGAATAGAAAGTGAAATAACAGATAATGCCTATTTTGAAGACAGTTGGTGGATGGTGACCAACAGTGGAATCCAGTATGCGCATCTCGCCCTATTTGGGACTCGTTATCTGGATGTACTTGCACCCCTAGTGGGTGATGGTGTCCCAACTGAGGCTCAAACCCAGTGTCTACAGTTTCAAATACCAAAGCGTTATCCGCTAGAGAGCTTGGGCCAGTAGAGCCTTTAGGTGGTATGCATAACATCCGAATAGTTTAGTTGAAAGATGAAGTTGGTTGAATTCTTAAATTCCTACTAATCAGAGACACATTAAAGTAACGTAGTATATATTATTGATTCTGATTTTGGTGGTTTATTTAATTTCATGAAGTTATTGGGCAATGTACAATATGTACTCAGTGATTTGTTTACCAACCTGAGCATTATGAACTTATGAGCTGTCAAGTGAGACTGTCTGAACTAATAGCAAACAAAAACTGAAATTATTTTAGCATAAGGAAACTGTGCGTGTATGAGTGACTGGATAATATATACTCCAGCTAACATATTAATTTTGTGTGCTTTGCTTATGCTAGTAAGTTAAATTCGCACTTCAGAAAACCGTTTAATTTTACCTCCTAATCACCGAACCTCGTCGATATTAACTAACTAATTTTTCTCTATCACCATTCGATGTCGTGATTATTATTATTATTGTATCCTTTAGTTCCTAGAGGAACATAGGGCTTCAGCTGCGCACCTCCATTGACTTCGGTTTTCTGACAACGTTTTCACTCCGCTCCAGGTCTGTCCACATGCTTTCATCTCCTCCTCGCATGACCTCCTCCAAGTCACCCTTGGACGACCAACTCGCCGCCTCCCTTTCGGGTTCCACTCGAGGGCTTGTCTAGTGATGTCACTTGATGGTTTCCTCAGCGTATGGCCAATCCATCTCCATTTCTTTCTGCCTATTTGTTTCACAATCGGTTCCTGATTGGTTCGCTCCGAGAGATCCCTGTTGCTGATCTTTTCTGGCCATCTGATCTTGAGTATTGAGCGGAGACAGTTGTTAATGAAGGTTTGAAGTTTGTTTGAGATGCTCTTTATGACTCGCCAAGTCTCTGATCCGTATAGTAGCACTGACTTTACATTGGAGTTGAAAATCCGGATCTTATTTTTGATGCTGATTGCTGTTGACTTCCACACAGATTTGAGAGTAATGAAAGCTTGTCTTGCTTTTCCGATTCTGGCTTTGATGTCGTGATATTTAATACATATTTAATACATTTATCGCTAAGAGGTGTAGACGTAAAAGCTTCCAATTTACATGCGTCTTTTGTTGTTATCGAATGGAGGTGATTGTGTTTCTTTAACATCATCTGCGAGACATCTGGGATTTGAAAGTAAATCAATTTCAGTTAGTGATACTGGAAGTTTGTCAGACCAAAACAACGCACATATTCACAGAATTCATTAAGTCACACAATAGCAGAATTTAAGCACTCTAGTAGACTAAAATTCCATAATAAAATAGTTTTATTTAACATACCTCACAGTGATAAAGTATTTTTTGTTCACTGATGTCCTTTTGAGGACATTTTAATACTCGTTATTACTTATGAATAAGTTTCTTCGGAATAGGGGATGAAGTCATATACATTTAACAAAACTCCTTAGAACCACTGTGTATAAAAACAACTGGATAAAGTTCCAATTTATTTCTTAGGAAAAACTGAAAATTTAAATACTTTCACTTTGTGACAGCTTTCTTCATTGAATTTTTTTTCCTTCACGTTCCCAGTGGAACATAGGGCTTCAAGCTAGTGGCTTGAAGTTTCTGTAGCAGTGTTTATTTTTACAGGATGGGGTTGCTAGCCTCATATCAAACCTTTCATCTTTACCAGCATTATTTCTGGCTCAGTGAGGTAAAGGAGTGTGTCTGTGGCAAGAAATCGAACCCCGTACCATGTGCATGGTCGGCGAGAGTCCTAACCGCTGTCCCACCGACACACATTGCATTGCACATTTACATTGCAACAATTCAGTTTTATTCATTTCAAGAATAATTTAGTTGGTGTAGATCCGTAATGAGCTGAATAAATGAAGTATATGACTCTCAAATGAATAGTATTTTTCAAGTATTGGTTTGTAGAGATTTGATTGATTGGTTACAGGATTTCATTATGAGCTGACATCGATTCGAGAATCACTAGAAAATCTGCGAGTACAGCCTGGCATCTGTTTCGTCGTAGCTTAGAACTGTTCATCAGGTCGGGCGTGAGGACAAATAATCGCCGAAGACATTGGCTAGTGGTCGCTCTATGTTGTGAATCGGAAGAAGTCGGATATCATGGGCTGGTCACTGAATCAGGACCCAGTGGCCTGATGGTATATGAGCTTGCTGTGTAGCTGCAAGGTCGTGGGTTCGAACTCCAGCTGGCCTCGTAATCTGTTGATTCTGCATTCGACCTCTGGTGGGGTCACAGGTGCATGCTGATGAAGAGTCCCATACTAGGACAAAACAGTTATCCAATACTCCCAGTTTTTCCAATGGTTCTCTAACCGATGTCAGCTCATGATAGTGTTTTTTATTATTACTGGCACACATAAAAGTTTATGTTTTGCTAATTCTTGACTTGTCGCGGAAGTCTTTTAACAAAACAGTTATATAGCTATACATTAGATGCAATAGTTATTAACTTTAATATCTTATTATACAAAAAGTGAATTCTTTTTAACTGTCTTTCATACAAAGCAGGAAAATGGAGGTTCTCTGTGGACTAGCATCTTTTTAAGCAAGAACTTTACAGATAATATTCTACTCAACACCTTCAGTGATATTTGAGAAAACAACTTCGTTTACTGACTACTGGATCCGGACAGTCTGTCACTGTCGTACCCCCCTCTAGACATATACATTAGTGTATTTCATGGCCTTTTGCATGAAATATCTGTTTAGAGTAACTGAGTTCTAACAGTTCATTAACTATTTATTATAAATATATATATCTTTGTGTTATGCTGTAATATATACATCTACAATGCATGTCAGACTGAGTTCAGCTTTATTATGCTATTAAAAGTTAGATGCTGTAATAATGCTCCATAATAAAATTTCATCTAGTTAAAGAATGATTAACACAGGCTGGAATTCATCCAAATGAATGTATTTAACTCTGTCTGTTTCAAAGTCCACTAATTTATCGTTATAAAGTATCTTATAATATTAAAGAACAAGATTAGTAACAGACATTCATTGAAAAGCTGTTTGAGTAGTCAAGTACGCTGTCAATCAAAATGCCCACATTTCCTGTTTTAGACAGAATTCAACAGTACATATACTATATATATATATAACCACTAACGTAAATCTGTAGACGAAATCTTAAAGTTGAACCAAAAGATACGTTTTTGTAGGCGTTTATAAATTTTTGCCTAGTGTAAGCCATTTGAACATAAATATATGAATATTAATAAAGTGCAAGCAAAAATGAACTGCTAGACTTCTACCTAATGTGGTGTAATTTTCTTTCATTTCTCGAGTTCTGAATCGAACGTAGGGCTTCAAACACCTTGAAGCTTCAGTAGCCATGATTTTAGTTTCACATTTTGGGTGTGCATCACTGTCAACCTTCCCTCTTCCCCTGGCTTACTCTCAGCTAGTAAAATAAGCAAGTTTTACAAATGCGTCAGTAGGGAGTCGAGCCCTGGCCACATGAGTGGATGGAGAGTATTCTAAGACTCAACTAACCAAACTTACCAAATCATTTTGGTTAACTAAAAGTGACTATTCATTTCACTTGTTTTATTTTTCTACTTTCTCAAAAGGATGTTTTAGTTCATTTAATTGCATTCATCATAAATGGTAGAGATCTTATTGTTGTAACTAGTCTTTATTTAAAGTGATGATCCCATAACAGTCCACATCAGGAGTGATAAAAATAATATCAGCCTTATTCCTAATTTTATATGACGACAGTTCAACAGTTTTCCCGTTGTCACATTGCAGAAAAGAGGAGATTTTTAACTCAAACTACATACTGTTGTCAAAAAATGAGTAAAATGTTTGCATGTCTGTCTGTCTGTTTTCGACATAGAACTTTGCACAAATGTGCGGAAGTTCAAGTCGCCACACTCCGTGTAGCACGCGAAGCAAGAGAAGAAAGTACAAGAAAAGCATAATAGAAACAGTGAGCAGAGGTGTGAGACAAAGGAGTAATAAAGAAAAACAAAACAGTTTCATTGGAGATCATAAGTCACAAGGAGTGGATGCATCTGCGCCACTGAGAACGATTTTGAGCCATGTCACCAATTGTTTCCAACCATAGATTTTTACCGTCCCGAGGACCCCAGCCTGGAAGTCTACACCTTCCTACGTGGCTTAGACCAACTGTTGTGGATTTCATTGACTGGTGCCAAGTTTTTGTTTGACCGCCGCTAGCTTTTTTCCAGCCTGACCCTATATCCGCTAACATTGCTCGTCGAGGGAGGCGATGGCTTGGCATACGTAACACATGTCCTAACCATCTCAGTCTTTGTAGCTTCACGACTTCGTCGATTGATTTCCCCTGTTTACCTAGAACTCTACGCCTAACCTCCATGTTGCTCACCTTATTATGCCACTTTACACGGGAAATAGAGCGCAGGCACCTATGATCAAAGACAGCTAGTCTTTTCATGTCTTCCACTCTCAGTGGCCAGGTCTCACAACCATAAAGGAGGACGGAGCGGACTGATGAGCAGTACACCCGCCCTTTGGTCGATAGTCGAACATCTCGTCTACGCCAGAGTCGGCGTAAACTAACAAATGCGAAACGAGCCCCTTGTATTCGTGCTGAGATTTCGTCAGAGATCAGCCCGTTGGGGCTGATGGTACTTCCCAAATAAGTGAAGCGGTCAACGTGCTCTACCACTTCACTTCCTATTTTTAAACTAGGCGTCGATGTAGTCCAGTCCTGTAACATCATCTTGCATTTGGCGGGAGCGAATCGCATGCCAAACATTCGTAGATTGCGGCTCAAGGTGTTTAGAAGACTCTGCATTTCGTCAGCGTCTTCGCCTAGAAGGACTATATCGTCTGCATATTCCAAGTCAACGAGATTATTCCCCGGTAGCAAGTCAATTCCTGAGTCGCTGAAGTCACCTAGGGTTAAGTCCATTAACACATCTATGATGAAGTTGAATAGAAAAGGAGATAATGGGCATCCTTGACGGACACCACTGGTCGTCATCAGTTCAGATGACAGCTCGCCGTAAGCCCTCACCTGGCTGTATGAGTACGAGTAGAGTGCCTTAATCAGTGCAATATATTTTCTCGGAATTCCCTTTACAGCCAAGCATCTCCAGAGAACTTCTCGATCGACAGAGTCGAATGCTGCCTTTAGGTCAAGAAATATAATGACTGTTGGACGCCGGTAGGAATTCCTATGTTCTAGAATCTGTCGGAGGGTGAAGATATGATCAATACACCCTCTTCCTGGTCTAAAGCCTGCCTGGCTCTCTCGTGTTTGTGCCTCCCGAGCACCACTCAGTCTACGCATGATTATTGAGCCTAAGACTTTAGATACTATATTAGTCAAGCTAATCCCTCTGTGATTATCACAGGAAGACTTGTCTCCCTTCTTGTATATGGGGATAATCAGTGACTTACACCAACCCGATGGGACTTCTTCTGATTCCCAGACGCTGCCTAGTACCTCAGTTAATGCAGACAGTAAGCTGTCTCCACCGTACTTAAATACCTCTGGAGTCATTCCATCAGGTCCCGCTGCTTTGCCTAGTTTCAGATTGGTGACAGCTTTAGTAACCTCAGTTAGTGACGGAGGACCTGTGTTTATATCCCATTCAGGGAGGTGTTGGATGCTCGGAAGGTTGAGCGTGGCTGTGGGCCAATTAAACTGCTCCTCATAATGCTCTTTCCAACGATCCAGTCGTCTATCCTGGGAGCTAATTATAGTGCCATTTTTTTCCGAGATTGTTTCACTGATGATTTGTTTGCATGCATATCGTGTTGCTCTTATTTTCATTATCGTTCGTTCCATTTTAAAAGTGCACGCTTACGTGTAGCTAGTCAAAGTCAATGATATCTGCATTACAGTTAATTGATTTTAGGACATAAATGGTTTTCAAAATATTGATGGAAAGAAGAGGCTGGACCACATATATTACTATATGTAACATAATATGTAAGGCTGTAACATTATAGATAAGGCTGCATTATATATATATGAGTTTTATGTTAACTGACACCTGAGAGCAACTGAAAAAATAAACAAATGTGTATACATATAAACTGTGAAATAAAAGCTTCACAAAACAGGTTTGTGACCTCAAAACCTTCTGTTTGCATCTATACAACTACATAACATTTTTTTGATATATCAGTGGTGTTCTACTCTAGCAGAGGTCAAGTTTTGTTAAAATATACACTGAAACCGATCATTCTTTAACGTACTCCACAAATAAACTAAAATGACACATATATTAAGCTAATCTACATGGGTGATCCTAGCAGCTTGGTAATTTGACAGAGAATGAATGCTGCGATTAAAAAGACATTTTATGCATCTGAGATCCAAATAACTGAGAATGCTAAGCCTATATATCCATCTAAGCCCTTACAACGTGTGAAAAATTGTATATATCCTACTGTATCTACTAATTTAAATGTATGTGTGGGCACAAATTCATATAAAGGAATCATCGGTCATTACAAGTAAGGGCTTCGGAGCATATCCTTAAATAGTTTCAAAAGCAAATGGAGTCCTCTGAACCCATTAATGGCGAATTAGACGACCTAGCTCTTCTACTGCGAAACAGATTATAGAAACAGGACATAAAATTGATATTTACACATCTTTTAAACCTATCTATAGAACGTGTTTGGGGCGTATTCTAAAGTTTATGGAATCCCTAGCTGGCAGCTAGGAAGTTTAAACCACCTTTATGAGTTTAAAACAATTCATCATCACGTTAAACCTTCTTTGGTAAACAATGCTTTGAAACCATTGCAGATGCATTGAGTAAATGCATCACATTCTTGAGATAATCTCCGTCTTCTAATAAAACTATCCAAGTTTATAAAAGGGACTAATTGTTTTAAAGTAATGATATTCCGTTTCGAATTAATTATGAAGAATTCAGAGATACGTTCATCATATCTGTCCTAAAGTAAGAAGTTATATATAATTTGAAGTCGTATAAGCATCACCATAAGTAATGATGACAACCTGTAGTCCATTACAGAAAGAGGTTATTAAAAGATGGGTGAAACTTATTAGTTTGTTTTTTTTGCTTGTCTTTTACGGACACATACTACTGATGTTAATATTGAGGGAATCTTCAATATACTTTACCATTTATCAGTAAGTTGTGCTATTTTAAAGCATAGCAAGTTATTGTCATCATGACGGGATTCAATCAAACTCTGATGGAACAGTTTTGTAGGCCAAACAATTCAACTTACTGGTAAAATTCTTCTTCTTTTAAAATTCATACAGATACCTGAGGTTATTTGTTTCGTTATAATTTTACGCCTATCTGAAAAGCAGAGTAATTTGAATGATCTCGTTAAAATAATATTACCCTAAGAAAAGCTTAATGTTTGTAGAACTAAACGGTGAATTATTTGGACTGTGTTTATTGATAAATGACATAGTGATCCATAAAATAAGCCAACGTCAATCTCGGCATTATTTTCTAAATGATACCCTCAAGTAATGCTTATCACTTAGAACTCTAGAACTTTATCGAATGCACTACTAGTGTGGCGTGTGCTAATGATAAGATTTATCAGTAGTACATCGAGAGACATTCAGCGGTATAAAACCATCAAATGGCAGGGAGATAGATTTGATGTCAGAGGAAGCTTATGATTAAGCGTTGCGGATATACATGGGAGACGTGGAAGGAACACAAAAAATCACTATGAAGGCCAGAAGCAGCACAACACAGAATATCTGTGCAAATGGTGATTTGAAGATAGTGTACATAATTTCGTTACACAAAGATAACAAGTCTCTGGTGTTCTACCGTCAAATTAGTAGTAAGAGCTGTTAAACAGTTTTCATGTCTTCACACTTATTTTTGGAAAGACATTCAGTTTCTATTTGTAGAGACAATTAGTAAAAGCGGATACCCCCAGTTGTGTCCTTTATAGTTTTGTGCGACTCAACAATTCTCCTCGCTTGATATCCTATATTGCTAAATAAGACGGTAACTGCAATCTGAAGAGACCCTCAGTTATGTACATCAAAAATGATACTCAAACAGTAGGACTTTATAATTTCTTATTCGTAGTAATAGTTGTTACAGCAATAGTAACAAAAAGAAACACCAATCAAAATTATGCTTATCTCACATTTGTGATATCTGTCAGCAGTAAAAGAATCATTGGTCCAATGATACAATACTCACCAGCCACACAGACTGACTATTTGAGTTTGAACATAGAACTTTGCATAGAAGTATGGAGTATGGAACAATGTGGTTGTACATTTTTCTGTTAGATGTTAGAAATGGAAACATTATACACAACTCTTGTTTAAAACGATTTATTGTAAAATATACATAACTTCGGAGTACAGCCTAAAATACAGTGTGCTGCTCGACGCTTCGTCCTCCCTCTGGTCCATACTGTCTACTTGCTTCGCCACTAACCGTGTTGTATCCATTCGGTTTTTGCAGGAACCTCTCATCCGAAGACTTAATTACAACTAGTAGACACGACTCCATCAGTGAACACTTCTGTGGATTAAATTGATAATTCGCAACAGAGGACTTTAACTGTATCACCAAGTAACCGTTAATTTATATAACTTGTTAACTGTATTTTAGATTGTACTCTGAAGTTATGAATATTTTACAATGAGTCGTTTTAAACAAAAGTCATGTACAATGTTTCCACTGTCAACATTTAACAAGAAATTGTACAACCCTATTGCTCCAGACTCGACAGAAGTGTAGCAGTTCAACTCGCTGTACTCCATATACTAAACAAAGGTAAAGAAAAAAAACATTCAGAAAAAATATAGTGAGGAAAAATGTGTGACAGAAAGAAAAATAACATGTAAAACTATAAGGGCTTAATGGAACTGGGATGTAACAAAGAGTGAATGGATCTCCACTACTGAGAACGACTTTTATTCATGTCGCCAACAATCGACAGGCTCTTGTCTTCAGTATACTGAGCACTTTCGAAGTGGCACAAAACAACAGCTAAAAACCTGACAAATTGTTGCCAGGAATGCTTTGTGCGTTCATGGAAGTGTGTGCGTGATTATTACTTCTTAGCTACCTATACCGTGGAAGTTGATTTCTTCATCAGATAGCTGAAACGTCGGTGGTTCGAGTTCTATTCCAAGCCTATATGGTACTAAATTTTCCTCAACCAATATCAGGTCAGAAAAAAGAGGCTAGCAATCCACCCCGTGAAAACAGCACCACCGCTACTGATAATTCAAAGCATGTAGACCGATGTTCCACATGGAACTAAAACCACTGAAAACAAAGTTAGTACTGAACATTATCACTGAACGGTTGTATAGGAAATAAATTGCTAGTGTGCAAATGAGTCAATCAACGCCAATTAATTTCTCAACAGTAAAATGAATGATATGAATACCTCAAAAAGTTATCGGAGTAACATACTAAAACGTATTCATACCATTTTTTTAATATATCGAACGAAGATCATCACTAGTCCTTCTTTATACAGGTAAAGTGCATAATATTTTGCAAAAGAATTGTTCGGGAACCTTGTGCTAATCTTTTTTTACCATGTACACATTTAGAATAACATGAACTGCCTACATTTGTACTTGAAATAATCATTTTTCTTAGATTGTAATTTCCTAGGTAAAAGATAATTAACGAGATAAAGGTTTACATTGTGCGCCAATCAATGTGTTCATTTAAAAATGAATTTTCAGAAATATTTTGTTTGTATTCTTATAAATATATTTTAAAAATCCTAAGAAATTTCTAATCTTTATTTAACTCAGAAGCTCTTAATTTGTATTTTATACAAGTGTAGAAGAAATAAAAATAGACCATTTCAAGAGTAGTTTTATGTACAGTGTACTTCAAGAATACTTCAGATACTTGTGCCAATCACTTTTTAGTTTTAAGTGCTTAGTTTTCAGTAACTTTCTCAACAAAAGTGTGAATTATTTTTGATTGCATTAGAAAAGTCTTTATTATTATGCAGATGAGGGAAAAAAACAGTTGCATAAAAATAGAGTTTTGGCACGTTGGTAGAGTATGATTTTATTAGATGTAGGATACATTATGATGCAGCTTTAATGTATATGTAAAACTTGGGCATTGTGGCATTATGTAATGCCATATCAATTTATTTACTGGATACATCGTACAGTGGAAAGGTATAATTTGATGGATGACGTTTCGAACACATTGTGTTATTCATAATCATATCGATTGCTACTATGAACAACACATTGTGTTCGAAACGTCTTCCATTAAATACTAGCTTTCCACTATACGACACATACAGTGCGTAAATTAATATGGAAGGATGGAGTTTCGTTTACTAACAGATTGTGCTTGAATCGTCGTCGGTGAACAATCCTGTTGTATCAATGTGTTTTATCAAAGAAATTATTATAGAAAGATAATATCAGTAGTGCGTCGGTGGAATAGCTGTTAGGACGCTCGCCGACCATGCACATGGTCCGGGGTTCGATCCCCGGCCACAGACGCACTCCTTTACTTCCCTAAGCCAGAAATAATCCTGGTAAAGAGAAAAGGTTGGGCAACCCCATCCTGTAAAATAAATACTGCTACAGAAACTCCAAGCCACTATCTTGAAGCCCTATGTTCCACGGGGGAACGTGAAGGAAAAAAATATCAGTAGTGTTATTGAGTTTATGAGTATTCAACTGATATCGGGACATTTTTATCGAGATATTACGCATATACATATATATATTATATCAGCCAAAAATCCATTGAAAAATGTAATAGCAGACAATTGTTTTTTGATAAATTATGGTCACTCAGCACAGCTTAATCCAAAAGTCGATGAGAGCTTGACCTAAGGATTTTGAGATTTCCAGCACTTCTTTCGCTGTGTATAACCTGACTTTTATTCTCCAGGCCCCTACACCTTAGAATGTATTGCCTCTTTGATTCTTTGTCAGCAGTGAATAACTGTTTTCACACCTGAATTTGTACACTCCATCGGTTACGAATAATCAATGATATTTAAAGGAATCATCATGAAGTTAGTCAATACTGAGCATCAGATTAATGTCCAGAGGTTGACTTTCACAGATAATTTTAATCAGTAATCAATGTTATCTGAAGACTGATTAATGAAGGAAGAATATTCTTCTCGATAACTTCTTCATCAGGTTCTACAGTTATATATCGGTAATGATGAAATAATTAGGGTTATTGACAATACTGAGATATTTAAATAACATCGAATCAATAATATGAATAGATTGCAGTTCAATAGCATCGTTTGATTGGACACTAGTTAGTAACTAGTGTAATGTGCCTAGTCCTTTATTTGGAGCAGACTGAATTCTATCAGTCAGGTTTGCAATATGACTACCATTCTATGTGGCTTGCCATCACCGTGCACTTTGAATCGTTGATATTAGATGGTTGGAGGCAATCGGCCACAGGAAGCCTTGGACCTACTAGGTTTCGTGCTAGTTCGTACTCACCAGTCAGCAAGGCATATCTGCAACATAGGACTAGACCAATTACACTAGTTACTAATGTCCAATCCAAAATATTCAATACAGTCATCGAGGAGTTCATTCGCAAGCCCGAATAGCTCAGTGGTAATGTCTCTGACTGCAGCACTGGGTGACGGATATCTGAATCTCAGAAGGGACATGAGTTCGTTCAAGGTTGTAGATACGCCTTGGTGATTGGTGAGTTGCAACTATCACGAAACCTAGATACAAAACTTCTTGCTGATCGCCTCTAACCATCTAATATCAGTAGTATCTGTAAGCTTGATATTATGCATCAACATAAAACTATTTTGAATGTAGATGTTATTTAAACATTATTGTTGTCAATATCACTAATTCATTCATTATTATGGATACATAACTGTAGAACCTGATGAGGAAGCTATCGAAAATAATATTCTTTGTTCTAATGACCATTTTTTAATCAGTTTACTGAAGTTAATTTTTTTTCAAGATTGTTGAACTATTCAAGAAATCGGCAAATATATTGAAGAATGTGTAGACTACTTTATCATGTTGATTGTTTGATAGCTCACAATGCTACACAGATGAACGACCTACCGAATGACTTTGAAAAGCTGACCAAAATACCTGTATATCAGCAAGACATTATTGATTAAAAAATATATTTAAGATGAACAAATGAATGGAAACAGGTACTCTGTACAGGGTAACAATCCCTGAAATTCTGCACAATCCAGACTTCAGGAAACACTCACTTTATCTAGTAATAAACCATAAATCCTTAACCAACTATAACTCTAACTTTAAACATAAGTAATAGACTGACATTGCTCTTAATCACAAACTAAGCGTACTCCTAACCTTAACCCCATACATATCTTAAACGTTGCTTGGCTACAAAGAATAACCCATTCCTGAAACTAAACTATGCCATGATACTATCTGAGATCACCCTCGGTGCCTTCAGAGATTTACTACGTAAACTGTTCTTGAAATTTCATGAGTAAAGGTCATAAGTCATTCTTCGTAAATAGTTTATTTCAGTAACAGTGTAAAATAGTTATCTTTTGTGAGTCTTTACATGGGTTTTGATGACATCAGAGTGAAACAACCAACTGAGAAAGCAAGTAGTTACTTTTAATAATAACAATCTGCCTCTTTTTACTGCTACCAAATTAATCGTTGTACTCATATGTTTGATATTATTAAATTATACATGATCAACTCGATTCGAGCGGTTCTCCATGTCTCACATTAATAGTCATAATACACTTTGACTATCTAGTAAAATATTATGTTACCAAATCATGGAACAGAAATTAAACAGTTTTATATGCGTTAATGCATTAACTTTTGTTCTAAAAAAGCCTCAGGTTAACAGCAGGTCATCTCTTTAACACACAATTTCATTATGAATGTTAGTCGGCTAGGAGCGCCAGTGTACAAGAGTTGCTTTAATAAAAAAGAGACTCAATAGAACAATTTTCCTCTTACATTGCTGTTTTAATTCTTAAATAAGTGGAAATACGCTTATTTTTGTTGGTTAATGCTTTTCATTATCACTTCATCTAGTCATTTTTACTCCTACCAATCAAAATTCCGCAATCAATGAGACAAAATATTGTCTTCGATCAACTTGTAAACTACAAATAACGCGCATATCGCATCTATTCAACAAATTTATATTGTGGTCTACAGTTCAAACTAAGAGGGTATCCTAAAGTAAAACAAAAGGATTCCGCAAATAATAGCTGGAAATACTGAGATTAGTCAGTTGGTTGGTGTCTAGCAGTGGAATCGAGGAAGCGCATTTTGTCCCATTTGTGACTCGCCGTCTGAACACACCTACATTCCACAGTGGGTGATGGTTTTCCCACCGAAGCTCAGACTCAGTACCCATCTGAGACTGAACACTTCGGTCCAATCAATCGACAGGAAAATCTAAATTGAATTAAATAATGAAATAAGTTTGAAGAAATTCATCTACATTATTATATCTTTTCTTATTGTTTTGGTGGAAAGACTTAAGTTAACAGATGCTCAGTTCTTTGTCTACATGGAGTAGTGCTGAAAGACTATTTGAGAACTTAAAACTTAAACACTTCGACTGAGAATACTTTTTCAAACAAGTGGCTTTGTATACGCAAAATGAGAGTAGTGAATAGTAGAGTCTTATTTTCTTCTCAAGAGTTGACAGCATTTTACATTATTATTATCATCATCAAATTTCAAGAGCTCGTTTTTAGTAATAATTCTGTATTTTTAATTAATACCTTTGAATAAAATGTTCTTCTGTTTAGATGAAAAACAGATTATGCTTTAGATTTATATTCACTCAATTAATATCATTTGGGTTTTCAGTTGTCGAAGTAATTTCTGAGTAAGAAAATCAGGTGACAATATTATTTCACTAACTATTTTTCGGACATTGAATTTAGACCACCTGTTTTTTAAATAGGTAGTTTCAGTTGGATGGGATTATTATTATTATTGTTCCCTTGGGTTCCAAGCGGAATATGAGGCTTCAACAACACATCTCCACTTTCTTCCATTTTCTGCCATCCTCTTCACTTGGGTCGACGATTGCCCATAATCTCTCATCTTCTCCTCGTGTGATCTCCTCCAATTTGCCCTTTCACTGACGAAACACTCGTCGCATTTTATTACGATTCCACTCCGAAAATGGCCTGTTACGCGATGTCATTCGACGACATCCTCAGCGTGTGCCCAATCCATCTCCACTTTCTCCCAATATATTTGTTGAGTGATTGGCTCTTGGTTGGTTTGTTCCCAGCCAGAGTTTCTTGTTGTTGATTCTTTCTGGCCGGTCATTTCATCTTCACAATAGAGCGAAGAGGGCAGCTGTTTATAGAAGTTTTCAACCTGTTGGAAATCCTTTTCCTGACACTCACTGCAAGTTTTTGACTAGTATAGAAAAACCGATTTCTCATTTGTGTTGAAAATCCAAATCTTGTTGTTTATGCTGAGGTGGAGTGAAGAAGACTTCCAAATTGGCTTCCGATTGACGAGGGCTTATCTTGCTTTTCCGATTCAGGCAGGCTGGCTCCAACGTCTTCACCCGTTCCGCTTGTAAGTGAAACGATGGTTTCTAGATAAGTGGAGGCAGGAAGTAACCTTTGTTAAATCTCTCCCGTTGATGGTGATTGGTGCTGTCTGTTGTTGTTGTGGTGGTGGTGGTTCGTCGGTCATCTTCATCACTTCCGTCTTCTCTGTGCTCACCTGGAGTCCTGTCTCCTTAGCTAGTCTCTTCAGCTAGTTTGTTGGTTTTCGAGTCTTTGAGTTTGTGTGACATTAGAAATATATCATCTGTGAAATCCAGACCTTCTAGCTGGGATGCTGATTATTTAATTTTCTTTATTTAAGACAGACGTTTTTGAAATATTTCCAAGATACTAAGAAACAAAAGTGGTGAAATATTCTACGTTACTTTAGGGTCAAGACATGTGTTCATGTTTACAGGGTTTAGAAGTATATAATTTTGTTTTCATAGTATATTAATGAAATGTGTATTTCTTTGATAACTTTTAGGGCTTCGTTGTTCTGGTTGTGTTGAAGAACCAACTTTTGAAAGTGCTATTAGTAGTTTTTGTATGGCTGATGTTGGTAAGTTGATTTTTAAATTTACAAACATAGTTTATTTTTTGTTGGAAGCTGTTTTGAAATGACGGTTTCATTTTGATTTTAAAAGGTTTTTGAGTTAAATTTTTTGAAGCGAATATTGGCTGATAGTTACTCGTATGCATTTTTGGGATATTTTGTTAATTTGAGTGTCGATGGTACTGGTGATTTGAAAAATGAGAAATGAGGATATCAGCTTTTTCATACAGTAAGGACGATTATACTTTCAGAAAGTAAAAGGACTGAACGAAGAAAGATTTACTTTTTAATTAGATCCTCATCTCTGGCTCTACTCTAATATATATAGCATTTTTATTACAATAAACAACAATCTACCAATCAAGTGGCGATATGTTTGTCAACAATAATTAATCAATATCAACATGTCATGTGGCATGATAGTAACCAAGACAGATAATTATCATCGTATTTCCAAACATCATCCAACATGGTTAAGCAAGGGACAGACAAGATCTGTTCGTAGCTCTGTTTTAGCACATCTTTTATATAGTGGGTATAAAGCTGATGTTAATACAGCACTTAAAATTATTTATCGCATTCCTATTAGTCTTAATTTTGCTTTGCTAGTTCGTCTTCTTCATACAGCTGAAGAAGCCAAACCTCTGTGTTCAGAAGAAGTTTGTACAACCACTTGCCTTACTTTGACCATTGTTACATGAATGTATAAGCCGGACTACTTCGCCACTGAACCTTTAAAAAGTGTAATTGTCCAAATTATTTTATTATTTTTCTAACTGCCTAATCTTTAATTCCATATTATCATTGTTGTAATCATTTCTACCCTTTACTTGTCTGAATTATCTATCGTAGTTATTATCAGGCTTCATGACATGCTGATATTGATTAATTATTGTTGACAAACATATCGCCACTTGATTGGTAGATTGTGGTGTATTGTAATAAAAATGCTTTACGTGTATATTAGAGTAGAGCTAGAGCTGCTCAATCCTTTCGCTTTCTAAATGTCTAAATGAGAAGAATATATACAGTTAAATTAAATATAGAGTAATTAATAGTGTTCTCTGAGCTGGTTGGTTTAGTTGCGGAGCTTTCGTCGCACACCTTTCTGGACAACATCTTCAGCGCAGTATTCAACATAAAGTGAAATGATTTAATTTTTTTTCATGAGTGATATAATTGCGTCTCCCTGTAACCATCTTTACATATGTAGGATTAATAGCTGAAGCAGTTATGCAAAAATTAGAATTAATAGCTCTACCTATAATTAAACCGAAAATCTGGGTTCTTTACGTTGATGATACATTTGTAATAATTAAAAGAAATGAATTTGATAATACCCATAAATTAATAAACAAAATATATGAAGACATCAAATTCACAAGAGAAGAAAAATTAGATAACAAAATCCCATTTTTAGATGTCTTAATCAGGAGAACCAACACAGGAAATTTAGAAACACAAATATATAGAAAATCAACGCGCACTGATCAAATACTCAACTATACTAGCAATAATCCAATTACTCACTCACAAACGAAACTGTGTGCAGACATTGTTTAAAAGAGTTCAAACACATTACAGCACTCCAGAGTTGAAAAGAATGGAAGAAAAATACCTACAAACGGTCTTCAATAAAAATGGTTATCCACAAAATTTCATCAAAAAGTGTTTAAAGTCAAATCAAAACGCCAACAAGAAACCATCATCAGAGACCAGAAGAAAATTCATCCTACCGTACATGAGAAATATCTCTGAAATAACAGCTAGAATACTGAAACCGTTTGATATAGATATAGTACACAAGCCAGTCAAGCCGCTTAATTCAATATTATGCAAACCGAAAGATCCGACAGAAAAAAAGGGATAAACTTAATACCATTTACAAAATAAATTGTATGAACTATAACAAGCATTACATCGGCCAAAGTGGGCGTCCCTTTCGAATTAGAATCCAAGAACACAAATCAGTCGTGAAAAGACACGATATAGATTCTTTAGTATTAATGCATATAGACAATTATGGACATCAATTTGATTGGGATAATGTCGAAATCTTAGACAGAGGAAACACCAAAAGTGCCAGGGAATTCCTAGAAGCCTGGTACCCAAACGAAAATGCACTTAACAAACGCGTTAATATAGACTAAATATACCATCTAGTAAAAAAGTACATCAGGTGACCAGAAAGTTTAAAATCCAAGTCAGTAGAAAATGGTCAATACAGATGTAAAGATGGTTACAGGGAGACGCAATTATATCACTCATGAAGAAAAATTTAAATCATTTCACTTTGTGCTAAATATTGCGCTGAAGATGTTGTCCAGAAAGGTGTGCGACGAAAGCTCCGCAACTAAACCAACCAGCTCAGAGAACACTATTAATTACAAATCATCCACCTGTGATACAAATCTTCTCTATTAAATATAGAGTACGCTTCTATTCTCCAATCTATTATGTAGTGTTTACTTGCATATAAACAGAATGTTGCAATTCCATATTTGTTAGGAAAGCCGTTCCTACTGCGTTACCCAAGTTTATCAAGTGAAACAACCGGATGTTTCGGCGTTAGATGTTGACATGTGATATTTATTACAATACTGTGTCATTAATTAAAAACTTTGAAAGTCTACCAACTGATAACTGATACCTTTAGTAGTAACTTCAGTTTCCTTTATATTTTCTCCAAATGCTACCTGCAGCTTTTTTCAACACTTTATCAAATAAGCCTTTGTAATTTGAGTTAACTTTTTACATTTACGGATGTCGGTATTATTAACTTACAGTTAGTTATCATTGAATTAAAATTAACAACTGATATACACTACCGACAAGCATTTTCCGTACATCCCGCGAAAATTGATTCTGGCTACAATGAAAACAAAACATGATTGGCTTTCCCATTTTCAGTCTGCTATCTGACTTCCTCAGTCTATCAAAATATTTCCGGTGATATTATAACTTTTAACAACTAAATAACTACATTGTCTATTGAGATGTTTAGCTAGTCAGAAGTGAGTTATCTGGAACAGATATCTATTTCATTTACCAGACTATGAGCTATACTTATCCTGTGACACCTGGTGATGATACTACCTAATTGTGCGCGTTGATGCAGACGGATTAGGTTAGGAACCTGAGACCAGTTAGCAAAAGTCAAATGATATAGCCAATAAATTACAGGTAAAAAGATAATCGTTAAGAGATGATATTTTTACTCTATTATTATTATTAATAATAATAACAGCTTTATTCCAAATAGTATTTGTGATACAGGTATGGAATTTTCAGCGTGCATTACAATATATTGCATCTAATTACCTCATAAATTTTATAAGATTTTTAAGATCAAAATAAATAAATAAACAAAAACCAACACCAAAAAATTAAAAGATAAATTTGTAAAAAAACAGCGTAGCGTTTACATTTCAAACAATGCACCACAGGATATGAAATATAAAGTTGATGTGTGATAGAAGATGAGGACAACAGTGTAATAGTAACGAGGAAAGGAAAACAAAAACTAATGGGACTATTTGTTAGAGTGCCGCAGTAAGTTGATCGTGTCATACCTAACGGATTTCTCATCACATAACAGCTGTGCCAGATATGATATTGTGGAGTTTTCGTATTTGGTAGTCCTAGTATATAGCCTCCTATAGCTGCTTCTAGTTCTACCCGATGAAATGCAAGGAGAGAGCTGCGTATAGAGAGGATGCTCGGGGTCTGACAATATTGTATTCGCTAGTTTCTTACATGACATAATATGTCTATTAAACTGATATAAGGCCTGTGTGTATTTCCTGGTGTTTTTAATTTATGTACAACTTGAATTCTAATCTCACTTTAACTGAATTTCTCAAGTGTTTTGATGGTCTTATCGCAAAATTCTTATTTAGCAGAGTCACGACTATTAGGATTTAAAAATAGGAAAGTGTTTCGTAAACAGTTCATTAAGAATATTCTCTTGAAATTAGTCTATTTTCTGTATACCCCATCACTGTACAATAATTATTTTTCTGAAAAAAAAATAAAAGACAGATTCAGCGAAGAAAATTTGCTTTATCGACGAAATCATCTTCAGAGGCTGTACAGTCGTATTTATACTTAGAAATATGTATACTGGTCTATTATTGCGTAATAGGGGGTGACATAATTGATATGATTCATCATAAGTGGCTTTAGAAGTGAAAATTAAAACTTGTAAATTACATGGTACTCAACGGAACAAAGATAGAAGTTTGATAAGGTTAAAATTGCTCTTGAGTGAGAATAAAGTTGGTATTTGAGTGTCAATTCAACAAGTGCCAAGAGGGTGTGAAAATGTACGCAAAGAACATATGAGATTGATAATAGTGAATTAATTATTAAAGCAAAAGCAAACTGAAAGTAAAATTAAAAATTAAGAACAAAAAAAATCAAAATTTTTTACATGGAACGATTAGTGAAGAGGTTAAGACCAAGGTAGAATAAGAGACTGGAAAAGCCTTTTCTGTATACAGAGTTCAGGGTTGTATTGATGAATTGCCAGCGCCTCCGCCATACACAAAGGTCGAAACCTGACGCCCTTTGTACCATTTGGCTTCATTTTGTAAATGATCTTGAAAGACGACCCTGGTGGAGCTACGTGATCTGAGTTCACCAAATGCTCGAGAATTGAGCTAGTAATTGTCTTACATTGTCCTTTTTCAAGATCATCTACAAAATGAAGCCAAATGGTACAAAGGGCGTCAGGTTTCGACCTTTGTGTATGGCGGAGGCGCTGGCAATTCATCAATACAACCCTGAACTCTGTATACAGAAAAGGCTTTTCCAGTCTCTTATTCTACCTTGGTCTTAACCTCTTCACTAATCGTTCCATGTAAAAAATTTTGATTTTTTTTGTTCTTAATTTTTAATTTTACTTTCAGTTTGCTTTTGCTTTAATAATTAATTCACTATTATCAATCTCATATGTTCTTTGCGTACATTTTCACACCCTCTTGGCACTTGTTGAATTGACACTCAAATACCAACTTTATTCTCACTCAAGAGCAATTTTAACCTTATCAAACTTCTATCTTTGTTCCGTTGAGTACCATGTAATTTACAAGTTTTAATTTTCACTTCTAAAGCCACTTATGATGAATCATATCAATTATGTCACCCCCTATTACTCAATAATAGACCAGTATACATTTTTCTAAGTATAAATACGACTGTACAGCCTCTGAAGATGATTTCGTCGATAAAGCAAATTTTCTTCGCTGAATCTGTCTTTTATTTTCTTCATGACTCAATGGGTATTTTCGATGATTTGAGGCAGAGCAAGAACCCTGTGACAGTGAAGGAACCTAATACTTTTCTTAAATTCATTTTTTTTAATTGTGACTAATCACTTAATAGATATACTGAAGTCATGCGCTGAATTGATTTGTGGATAAGAAAAACATACGATTTAGTTGGCTAATTGTAATTGAAACCGATGTGAAGTGAGCTTTTAGCTTATTAGCTAGACAGAAAACTGATGTCTCAGGTGCAAATGATCCTCTTGGAATTGATTTCATATATACTGAGCAGTTAACACTACAATCTACTTGCTAACTACAACGCAGTTTTCGCTTATTCCTACCTTGTTTACTCATATCTCTACATTTTGAAATGAAAGATTTTTTTTATGTCGTTGTGTCATTTACTAATTAGTTATATGATTAATATGTGTGTACTTCAATTCTTTGCTTATTTTTTAGTGTTACGAGCACAAATTTTGTATATCAATAGACAGAATACAAGCAACAGTAAATCTATTCAGCTATTTTTGGATAGACAAGCACGAACTCTTAAACTCCCACGTGAACGCATCAACTATGGTCACCTGAAAATTATAGTTGATTGTGAATGCAATCTGCTAAGCGAAGCTTTTCATTCATTACAGAACAGGCTAACAAAGTGGTTGATAATGGGTAAAATATCATCCAATCGAGGTATTCTGCATGTAAGTAGTCACCAGTGCCACCACACGACTAAATATTTGTCATAGCAGGTTTAGTAGAACTCAGTTCCGCACCAATTGGAAAGCACAAAAATAAGTTTGCAGACGGTTATCTTTATAGTTTTCGACTTTTCACTATTGCCCAGCGCCTGAAATCGTAATTCTTCAGAGAAGTATTTTAATTTGGAACTGTGATCCGGAAGGTTTAGATTCGACGGGTAATAGCTAAATCCATAAGTGTGATAAATAATGCGCATAGTAACATTTCTTGGCACTTACGGCATTCTATTTGAGCTAGATGTGAGCGCACAAAAAATGCACGAAAACTGTGTCCAGTACTGTATGCCGACTGTTATTCAATACATTTTAGGCAGACCAAACCTGTAAGATATAATAAATTAGAAAATAAAATATTCTAAATTTTCATCTCTGACTGTCTCAACTAATGGAGAAATCAGGTTAGTGTTTTTTGTTTACGTTAAAAGCTTATAAATTTAGCTTAACGATGTTAGGTATACGCCTAGAGTGAGTACTAGTTACGCCCGGATGTTATTTGAAAATTTTGATACTAAAATGAGCTTCATTGTATTCAGTGTTATTTCGTTGCTATCTCAAAACATTATGGTGAATTTAAAGATTTTTTGATATTTTTGATTACAGCTTGATTCCACACCGTATTTTTTGGTAGAGGTATGGAATTTTCAGCATGTGATATCGGTAGCCCAAATTTTGCAGGCCGACCATAGATATCAAGTGTGCGTCGGGAGGGGATCGAACCCCGGACCGCGTGCATAGTCGGCGAGAGTCCTAACCGCTGTGCCACCGACGCACGGAGCAAAACCTGGAGACCTACAGCAACTAGATAACAAGATCACTAGTTTTAACCAAACGTACATAAAACAAGTGCGTCAGTGGTTTACAATGATAGAATACTAGTCAACCATTCAAGCAGCCCAGGTTCGATTCCCGATTGGCGCACTCCTAAGCCTCTCTTAGCCGATAGTAAACCTGATAAAGAGGGGAACTTGAGCGTGGCGCTAGCAACCCCACCCTGTAAAAGAACCCCACCGCTAATAAGACTTCAAACCTCAACTTGGGGCTCTTTATCCTATTCGAAATGCGAAGAGATGAGAAAAAATGTTAGAGGCAAAACCACAATAGTAAAGTTTATATTACTTTAAAACAACGGAAATTAGGTATAAGAAATTTGTCTATGGTCACTATTTGTTAGGAATTATTATGGTATGTTATCCTTTAACCACATAAAAGGTGATTTAATTGACAGTTGGACAAACTTACCATGTGGAAGCTAATGCTATTATCGCACTATACTAACTTAAATTGGTGGATTGGTGTTAAAACTGGCGATCTCGTGGCTGGAAGTTGAGTAGTTCAATGAACGGAATCATCACACCGGTTGTTACTCGTAGTATTTGTAATGCACTACATATTCGATGACCTACCCTATACTTCGTTGTCCTCACCCTTAATTCACAATACTTACAGGATTTATTAAGAACAAGTAGAACATTTATTTGATGTAAGATAGTTGTACGGCATTAATAAGTGGATGACGTTTGGAGCAAAAATTTATTGCTCATAATCATATTCATATCAGTCTTCATTTGTTGAGGCTGTCGGGATCCATATTAAGAAGCCTAATTTGTGCGTCCAAAAGAAGTTATTTCAGATATTATCCTTGCCTCGACCATCTAGGTTTGAATGATCCTGAATTTTTGTGCTATTTTCCTAATTTTAGGTGGCATTCTATCTTTATTATCATTATAATTTAAGCATCTCTAATGAACTGTAATTGCATTGATCTTACTTTACAAATCGATATTGTTTAAAAAACACACTAATATTGTTATTGACTAATAATCTAGAATATTCTATGTATATAAACATATATATATATATATATATATATCTGGTTGAATATTTTCGCTATAATAAATCTTGTTGAGACCGCCATCCAAGTATTGTTACTCTTCAAGTATTGGTTTTGTAGGGATTTTGTTTGATTGCATGGAGGATTTCACCATGAATTGGCAGAAGTTAGAATTCAAGGACCATTGGATCGGGTCCTAGTAGTTCAATGGTCTGCAAGCTCGCCTTGTAACCAGAAGGTCCTGGGTTCGAACCCCGGTGGGTGCGTACTGCTGAAGAGTCCCAAACTGATACGGAACAGCTGTCCAGTACTCTCAGGTTTTCCAGTGGTTCTCTAACTGATGTCAGCTCATGGTGAAATCCTCCATAGTATTACTCTATTGGTGAATTTATTCCATACCTAAAATTATCAAATATGAAATTGTGCTCTATCAGATTAATCATACTCTACTTTCATATTAATTTATGAGACAATCTGACAACCTACTAGTTAAGTTGAGAAAGGATAAGAAACCATAAAAGTATTCAAAACAACATCAATTATTATTAGTGAATTATCCGTGTGGTAGCATGCTAAGGATTCAAATAGTGCCTAACATAATCTTGAATGTCCGGATGCTCAATCATTTTCCTTCTCACCTAGAATACATCTGAAATGGTGGATACAAGTGAATTTTCTTTGTAAGAATATACTTTCCTACCTCTAGGTTGTACTACAAATACGTAAATGCAACATTTAAGTGTTTACTAATAGAACATAGCTACAATTTCTTTGTCCAGACTAGAGGTGAATTAGAAAATTAAAAACAGAATTATCTATATTACACTAAAAATTAAGTAGTTAGGCGTTGGCCGTGTGAATATTATTTCAACAGGAAATCAATCTCTTTTGGTCGACATTAAATGCCGACATAAATAAGTTAAAACAAGTCTAGTGTAATATTTCAATTACCAAGCTAAAAATCTAATTGATGAGCCCAATATTCTCAACAGATAAATGAAGTATTTAATTGGGACAATCTATTTTACTTAACACCTCTTAAATTTTCCCCAGAAATTCATGAGAACTCATAAAAGTAATACGAAAGTTTTCACTAATAACACCATAACCAAAGTCAGAAGAGGGAAATATATAGTTAGAATCTGCACACAAGCCACTTTTTATTGAAGCCAAAGTGAATCTAACACTTTAGCCTGAAGAATCACCTGGACGAAACCTTTTGGTGAAGGATACATGTGATTAGACAAGACAAAATTATTTAACCCATATAGCAGTCATAAATTAACTAAATTATAAATTAAGTAAGTATAATTAATTCCCTCTATGAATTTTGACAAAATAAGAAGAAGACGTTATTTATCTGAAACATGCGCAACACATTTCGGGGAATCTGATCACACATCCACCTGTCATACATATTCATAAAAAAGGCAACAGATCACAAAGGATTATGATCATAATCAATAAAGATCAAAGTATTTACAGGTCATGACAACGAATAAAAAGTAGTAAGATTAAGTCTTATTTGCGTGTATGGTCACGAGTATGTAGGCAGGACTCATAGATCTCTGCAGGTAGTCTACAAGACACATTCCTAAATGGCTGCAAGAATAAATAAAATCACCTGATATAATTAATCCCAGAAGTACATGTCCAACATCATCAGTCGCAAAGCACAACATAAAGATTGGTCATAAGTTTGATTTCAGTAGCGCCTTTAAATCGATATATACAGCAGGTCTGGATCACGCAACTGTTTAGTGGAGGCCTTTTATTTGTTCAAAATTATTGTCATTAGTCTGAACTTGCTTGGCAAATGCAATTTTAGAACCCAGGTTGATTTTACTATATATTTTTAATTTGATTTTCCTGTTGATTGATTGTGGCGAAGTGTTTGGCTTCTGTTGGCTCTTGGACGATGTCTGAGTCCGAACATTTCGGTCCAATCGGTTAACAGGAAAAATCAAAATTGAATTGGAAACAAGTAATAATTGATACCTATTGCACAACAGATGGCTGTCGTAGCCTAGGTGGTCTAGTGGATAACATTATCGTGTTTGAAATTATGGGTAATGGGTTCCAACCTCAGTAGGAACACTATCACCTACTAGGGATGCAGGCACATCTAGATGACGAGTCTCAAATGGAACGAAATGTGCATACTGGATTCCACTGTTAGTCACCATCCATGGAATTAATTTAGGGTTCACTTTAGAAAGGTACTATTTTCACTACCCTTTTTTCTTACCTCATCTCCCTACCTTTTATGTGTTATCGTAACCCGTAAACACTTAAATCTATATTGATTAAAATTGTAATTCTTTATGATCTATTACCTTTCATATGAATATGTATGACAAGTGGGTGTGTGATCAGAATGTCCGAAATGTGTTGCGTAAGTACATTACAAGTTCTAGACAAGTATAATCATAGTGATTGAGAATAATGTTCATCAAAAGTCTGTGCATTGTGGAACGAGTTTATGTATCTTCACTGGTAAGCTTTATTCTAGTATTATCAAAATTTTTTGTTCACAAATAGCAATCGTGAAATGTTTTCAACATAAAATTTATTTGTTTTGTTTAATTGTTTAGGTTGAATATTTGTCACGGATCAGTCGTTCGAATTTAGGACTTAAGCGTGCTCTGAAAGCTATGAGACGCCCAGCTTCTCAATTATGCAAACTACCAATAACAGAGAAATTAGCGCCAACTGGTGTGAAACATAATATACCAAATCCACTTCGTCATGTTAAATCAACACCTACTAGACGATCTCGTTTGATGATGAAACAAAACCAACCAACTCATTTAAACAATCACTTCTATTCATCATCACCTACATCGGTAAACAAAACTCACGTACGTTCAACAGCTCGCATATTTCCACCTTCTAAGCTATCGAACAGTAATTCACGCGAAAAACATTCAGGTCGTCGTATGTTAGTACGTCGAAGTCAAGGTGCATCAAATAAACATTCAGAAAGCAAGTACTCAAAGGGTACTAGTCATAACAACAATTTGTATCCAGTTAGATCAGTTGTACTTGAATATTCTAAAGATTCTATGCATTTTAGACCACTTATGCAGATATCTAAAGCAGAAGAAAAGTTACCACTTGAAAGTGAAAATGATTTATTTTCACCACAAACAGTATCACCATGGTTACTATGAGGTTATGTAACTTAATTTATGCAATTTTGCGCACACATATAAATTGTTTTATGAATTATCATAATTTTCACCATAGTTTGTTTATCTAATATCTGTAATATTATGTACTTTACCACGAATACTCACTAAGATTTAAAGTTTAAGATCAATTTCAGTCACATATTAAGAAAATGTATACGCATTTTTTTGAACGGATGCTCTGTTCGTTTATTTATGCCGCTAAAGAAGTTGCCAGTACTCCTTGTACTCTTTTTCTCTTGTTTGTAAACATGTTTAAAAATTTTCAAGCAAACCGCGCAAATTAACCGCTATTTTGTCATTATGTATTTTGCTCTGGACTGAAGTCCTATTTTCTTTTGCACTTAATACATATAAATGCATGAAAATTAAATTGATTGACTTGGTGACAAGAGTATCGGTGGAAATATGTTTTAACTGATTAAAAATGCCCATTAAAATTTTCGAAAGAATGGAGACTGAACAAAGAATACTCTTCTCGATAACCTCCTCTTCATCAGGCTCTACAGTTATATATACATTATAGTGAAGGACTGAATTAGTGTTATGAACAACATTAATGCTGTCTAAATAACATCGAATCAATAATATTGATGAATTACAGCTCAATGGCATCAACATGAAATAAGCTGAATGTCAGAAAAATTAGGAAAGATAATATTACGAATTCATGAATTTATAGTCTCTACTGAAGGCCGGCCAGGGCAGTAGTAGGGGATAGCTGGACTTGCTTCTTTTGAACACAGAGCACTGGTTGTTTGAGGTGAATCGCAATAGCCTCTGTTGTTTGGAGAAAACGGTGCTTCGATGTTTTTGGCAATTTATTAGGCACGCGGTGGATGATAGAGTAGGATTCTTCGACGCTGGCTGGCTTTGTGGCCGGTTTGCACCAGATGGTTCAATATCGATATGTTGATGGTTTTCACTACGCCTTTACGTAGCCATAATGGGAGATGTTCTCGAGCACGAAAAATCAAGTCCCTAGAGCATCCGCCGATACAACTCGCTCCACAAGCGCAGTTGAATTGGTATATACAATATGTTATGGCTTATACTCAGTTATCAAGTTAGTGATGACTTCATTGATCGTATTTTGAGTCGACTGAGGTTACTTAAAAACTAACTGATATCAAGGAAAATTTCTTCACTCAGGGATATTACATAGGAAATCATTTCACCACTCATTCATGCATTCATAACACATTTCTCAAAACGTCAAGTGGGGATTTATGATGCATGAACCATGTCGTGTTTTATAATACAGGCTTAAAGATAATAATTAACCTGAGCTGTACATTATCCCATGTGACAAAAAACTGTGATAATCAGACTCCAAATGAATGTATGCATTGGAACTCGTATAATGTGTTAATAATCTGTTTTGGTCTCTTATGATTAAATAAATTCTTATTTAATGGACAGTAGGGATGCAGACTCACATGTAATATTTTTCCAAAATGAAAATAGTTTTTTAGCTGGTAAGCCTTATGGAGATGTATTTACCTGAATAGCTGAACATAATGTGTAGTCTTCAGGTGTAGCATATTAACCAGGTGTATTTACGAGTGCTGATTGTCTTTTATGGTAGCATTTATAGTTCATTTTGTAACAAATTTTAAAACAGCCTACAGTTTTCACAGGAACTTGAAGTAGCTTTCAAGTGAGTACCGACTCAGTGAAAACATTTCCTTCACTTCTCTTTAAATGACAGATAAAAGCCTTTCTTGAAATTCTAACCAACCGAATACTTGGATGAACCGATTTTAATTTTCGCAAACTAATTTACGGAAATATGAAACAATTATATTGGATATTATATTCTTAAACTCTAAAATAAAAGTTTTTGGGGGAGTGATTATCGGAGTATTTTACCACCAAATGCTTTACAACATCCACAGGTACAAAGCAACACACATGTAACTTCAAGTAGAGGCTTTCTAAAGATGAGCTTATTTATAAGATTCGGGAGATGTGTTGACTAACTGTCCACATGTGCTTAACATTTGCTTCATTACAACTTTGGTACAATTTGTACACTGAAGGAAAAAGGCTTCAAAGAATAAATGCAGACAATCATGCTGTACAGATGTATCTTTATATTAAGTATAACGAATTTCTGTAATTATATATATATATATATATATACCATCAAGTGACATCACTAGACAAGCCCTCGAGTGGAACCCGAAAGGGAGGCGGCGAGTTGGTCGTCCAAGGGTGACTTGGAGGAGGTCATGCGAGGAGGAGATGAAAGCATGTGGACAGACCTGGAGCAGGGTGAAAAAGTTGTCAGAAAACCGAAGGCAATGGAGGTGCGCAGCTGAAGCCCTATGTTCCTCTAGGAACTAAAGGATACAATAATAATAATAATATAATTAGGAGAATAAGTCAAACCACTTGATATATAAGAATCCTAATCTTCTTCTCATGTCAGCTTTAGAATACGAACACCTTCCACGAATACGTACTATTGCCATTCATTTCAAGTTTAATAACAAGTCCTGTAGTCGGACTGATGGGGCATCGAAGTAAAGACCACTGTATAATGTATTATTAAATATTTTCATGGCAAATCTTGAGAATACAAAAGAGAACAGTATAATAAAAAAAATCACACTATACTTTTGTTGTATGCAAATATTTATCTAATGTATCCTACTTGTTTAGAAAACTTCAGTAACGTTCACCAGTACACAAACTTCACCATGATATATAAAGCTGGTCAAAAGTTATGCTTTCTAGATATTATTGCAAAACGTGGTAAAGATGACACACTAAAAAGATGCAGTAGATAGGGTGGAAATTACTTACATCTTAACAGCTTTCGCCCAGCTAACTACAAACGGGCACTAGTTTCAGAATTATTTTAAAGCCTGAAAATGAAACTCTCCAGTGACAAAATAGAGGAGTCATGGATCACAGAAAAAAACGCCTGAGACAATAGATATCCTTGAAGATTCATCAACATATTAGGAGAAACAAAGTTAAGTGGCCAGTGTCTTCATCGGTCAGCTGGCTTTTGACCTTAAGTTGATTACATAATCTCTTATGAAATGAATATGATGGTTTCTTTTCATCCCTATGCCAACATTTGTTAAACCATATAAATCATATGTCTGAACTAATCAAATTAGCTTAATTCATCGTATTTTACATATTGTGTTTGTTGACCATTTCCATTGACTTTAATAATATTACAATTTGCACCATTCATTAACTTATTATTATGACGCTTTTTATTTTTCTTGAGAACCTTTTGATTTCGTTATATATATATATATATGCATTCTTGAAGGCTGTATTTAAGCAAATCGAGTTCAGATTCATAACAGACAAAGATGTACAGGTATCGTATTATTAATTATAACAGGTGAAATAAACGAAAATGCAATTAAAAGAGGTAAAAGTACTTCAGTTTAAGTTTGAAAGGTACCGTGTCATTAAGAAGAAGCAGGAATCATTAGTTTCAGATTAACCGATAGCTTTCGATCGTCAAAATGAATGAATCCAGTATGTTAGACTACACCAGCCTAACTAAACGTAATATACTTAATTACCCAAGCAATCAGCAGACTACCTCAACAATAAGCATTGATGCCAGCACAAATTAAATTGGCTCAGTCATCTAGAAATGTATTCTGATGATCAATCTATTTTAAAGAGAATTAATGTTGAGGTTATTTGGGGGGGAAAGATTTTATGAACTTTTCTAGGCAGTTTGGAAGAACTCTGAACTTTGAATGGCATAAAGTCTTACTTGTTGATTTCTGACTGAGCTGAGGGCCAGGGTTTCACAAACTCTGCTATTCCTTCTGTCTTTTCGCCCCCAAGTTTATTACATTTCGCCAGTCAAATACTCATCCAAACATGTTTGTGTGCAGTGCATACTCACTGTGTGTGTCGGTGGCACAGTGGTTAGGACTCTCGCCGACTGTGTACATGGTCGGAGGGTCGATCTGCTGCCGACACACACTTGATATCTATGGTCGGCCTGCAAAATTTGGGCTACCGATATCCATGCTGAAAATTCCGTACTTTTACCAAAAATATGGCGTGGAATCAAGCTGTAGTCAAAAATAAAAACATGAGTTGTCAACCCTAACTGACAAGTGATTTTTGGAGTAGTCAAAGAAGAGGATGACGAATAGTTTGCCCAATGCAATCATTGGGATTTTTTACATATCTTGTCCTTTTCTTATTTGCATAAAATGAGTGAAGAGTTTTTCGCAAAATTTATGAGATACATAAATTCCAAAAGGCTTCAGTATTTTATTTTTATTCCCTGAGATGTTCTATATGTATGGGAGAACAATACATCTGTTAACTTTTAGAAATGATATTGCTAAATTTTATTTTATAAAACTACATAGTCAGTCTTTATTTCTCCCCTCAGGTTTAAAGTTTTCTAAGGAAAATGTGTCATTGAAAAACATGCTGTTGTTTTCTTTCTGCCAATTATTTCATTTCCATGTTCGAATTAGACAAATTAGTTATAATAACATATTTGTTAGTTGGTAGGAAACAAGATTTTTGGAGTTACAACATCAGACAAACACAACTTGAATCCTTCTTTTACACATCAGAGAAAAATAAGATTTTCTTTACAATAGAGAAATGTTAATTTCGCTTAGTATGTAATTGTTAAAGCTGGAATAAACAGTATTTTGTAGGCATTTATATGTGGGACATACATTAGCGAATTACACACATTAATGTATCGAAATAAAGGATATTTGTCTAAGACTGTAATTTTCAAAATCCTAAGATACATACATGCATATATGAAATAAACGAGTAATAAATGCTTTGAAGGATTTTACCAAGGTATGTGTTGTATCTTGTCATACAGGCTCTTCCTGTTAACAGTTTATGAATTCAGATATATCCTAGGTGAAATAAATTAGTATTTATATTTATGTATGTAGACAAAACCTTACCGCTTATAATTTAAACGACCTCATTTCTAAGTAAACAGACACATCTGTAAATAACAAAGACCGTATCACCCCATTTTTTTCGCCGCAAGTATGGAGTCAATCCATAATAAATAAATTGACCCCAACCATCACCACCATTAAATTATTCCATAAGATCAAACTCGTTGCATTTTTTATTGACTTTGCTGTTGAAATTTGCTCTGTAGTAGATCGCTTCATTTAAATAGTAATTACAGAATGAGTGACCTTTAACCAGACAGTCACAGCTTCATTGAGAAATTATGCTTCATAACGAATGAATCTGGTTAGTAAGGGGTAGAACAATGGGTGCTGTTTAGGATTTAAGGGAGAGGTTTTGTAGCGACCCATTTCATTACCCATCATCGTAGTATACTTTCACTATGTAATTGGACTTTGATTTGTTTATCACTCTAAAGATTGCGTGTTAACAATTGATACATTGCACCCGCTCAACTTTTGAATTTTGATTACGGCGGTAATACACATTCGGACTCCTTCACAAATGCCTTTTTGATCTACGTTGTGGATGTCGAGTAATCACAACGTTAAGACACAATAATAAACGCGAAGAAGGACTACGATATACGTGTACGCTAGTTTGGTCAAATAGAGGACCACAACAGTTTCATCATGCATTTTTTCCCGTTGATGAATTTGAATAAAGCAAGAACAACAATGGTTTGTGCAGAATAATATGGTACCATCATTTATTTCGTCGGCTTCTCATCAGCTGCTTACAGCCTAAATAAATTATGAGGTTTACGTACAGAAAAGTTTTAAAGTACTTGCAAGTTTTACATGTTGTCAGTTGATAAAAAGTTCCACAATAAGTGAACAGTACTCAGAAAGATTGCGCTCATGTAGTTTTTACACAGGAAGTCCAAGATTAAACAAAATAAATGTATGCATACAATGGTAAAGGAGTTACGTAATAAAGATGAGAAATGCGTAAGATGCTGAGTGACTAATAAATTAGGTAAGAATGTGCTGAATTCAGCTCAAATCATAGAAAAAAGACAAACAAAATTACACTATATCAAAGAGATGGGTGAGGTTTAAGCCAAAGATTATGCAATGAAATGAAAGAGAGAATCAAGACATCCAGTTACCAGGGTAAGGAAAGACTGATAACTGCTTCTTTCTGAACACATAAATCTGGTTTCACTAGTTTGATAGAGATGACTTCGGCAAACTTGAGGAAAACTGAGCTCCTTTGTCGATTGACAGTTTTAAATGAGTTTGCGATTTCCACCTCATGACCCGTATCGAGGAGATGTACAGTAATAGCGCTATTATAAGAGTTTATTCGCTTGAGACGTAGGCTTTTCGACACATGTTCAGAAAATCGGAGGTATGCCCTTCTTTCTGTTCTCCCAATGTAACTGCTCCCGCAGATACACGTAAATTTGTATACACAGTTGGAGTTAACATGAGAAGGGTATCTATCGACTTTTGACTGCACCAAAGAGCATGTTGTTCGGTGGACGGAAACCAACTTAGGTGCAGGATAGGCCCTGGCTAGTGACGTTCTCAGTCTTCTGTTGACCATTTCTGCAATGTTTTTGCCTTTGAAATATAGTTGAATGAAGATAGACATTTTTTCAATTGTGATTTGCTTGGTATTTGAGCCTTCACAACTTCCATATTTTTGAATGAATCTTTGAGGATAACCGTTGTTTTTCAGCACCTTTTAGAGAATCGTAAATTCTTCCTATAGTTTCTCTGCAGAGCATATTCTCTTCGCTCTATAGTACACAGTCTTGACTAGTGCTCGTTGATAGCTATTTGGACAAAAACTATTAAAATGTAAGTATTGTCCATTCCAGTTGGGCTTTCAATAAATTGACATCTGGAGACTACCATCTTCTAGGCTTTGCATGGCGATGTCAAGGAAACGGAACACTCCATCATTTTCATGTTCCATAGTAAATACAATATTTGTATCTGCGTTGTTGAATAGTCTAAGTAGGTAGGAGGCATGACTTTCATTGTTGAACACTACAAATGTGTCATCCACATATTGACAATAGGAAGTTGTTTGATCAATTGCATGCTTCAACTTTGTTTTCTCAAGGTTTGATATGAAGATATCTGCTAAAACAGGGCTAAGTGGACTACCCATGGCTACACCATCTATTTGTCGGTTCACTTATTGTGGAACTTTTTATCAACTGATAACAAATTAGCTCACTATGGTATTTGCTTATCATTATATATATATATATATATATATATATATATATATATATATGGAGTCCTCAAAACTAAACTTATCCAAATTTTACTACTATGTAAGAAATGAACATATTGTAAATCACTTTGTTTTAACCATAAACTCTGTACTTTAAACTTTACCTCGGGTTTTGAATAAATATATAGTTCTGCCTTCGACTCTCCGTCTTCTCCACCATCCCAACTGCCGTCGATCAATTTTAATCACCTGCTATCTATCTCAAATTTTTGCAGGAGCACCGTAGTTCTTCCTACGTACTTTGGTCGACCTCCGGCAACGTCAACATTGGAGAATTAGTACTGGAGCAGTCTTCCCGCAGCACCTGGAGTCTATTACGTTTATTGTGGACTTTGGATCTTTGTAAACCCAAGTAACCAAACTTTAATATATTCTTCACGTAACTAAACTGCTTTGGTATTTTATTTTCTATTTGAATTTGGGTAACTAAGCTAATAGAGTAAAATGTCCACCACAATAATTGGTGAGCCCGTTTCGAACTTTTTTTTATGGTTAACCCGTTTTCGAACCTTTTTGTTTCGATAGTTAACTCGTTTTGAACATTTTCGTTGCTATTTTGGCCTTATAAACTCGCATTGCTTTAATTTTTGTTACCACAAGTTTTGCTATTTTGCGTATCTCTATACTTAAATATTTTTTGACAATGGCTCCATATAAACGTGTCACTTTTCCCGAAGAACTTCATAAAGGCGAAGTGATACAGAACTCTTCTGTTACCGCCTTGCCGGATTCCACATCTATGAAGGACGCACCACTGTTTTGGTTACTTTCCCAGTTAACATCTCAAATGCAAGACTTACGACTGGAAGTGTCCGAGCTTCGAGCACAAAGGAACCAGTCACATACGGTATCTAAGCAACGGCGATCAAGATCTAGACGACGTTCTAGAACACCGTCTCAAAGCCGTAACATTTGTTGGTATCATAGGAGGTATGGGCATAATGCCCTGAAGTGTCTTCGACCGTGTATGTACAACAGCAGTAACTCATCTCAGGGAAACTCCCCAGCCAGACAGTAATGGCGACGGCTGTTAATGGCAATCACCCCAGTCGCCTTTTCTATGTGAGGGATTTGACTACCGGCACATTATTCCTGGTAGATACAGGCGCCGAGGTCAGTGTTATTCCCCCCTCACTATCCAGGCGATCAGCCAAAATACCTGGAAAACTTTCACTTCGTGCTGCCAACCAAACCAACATACAGACGTATGGCGAACAGTCAATGATTTTAAACCTAGGATTACGCCGACGTTTCACATGGATCTTCATAGTAGCTGACGTACGTCACGCTATACTAGGTGCAGACTTCCTAAGTCACTTCAATCTGTTGGTTGATATCAGCAAGAAAAAACTGGTTGACAATTGCACCCAACTCAAGATCCACGGTATTACATGTGACTACTCTGTTCATAGCATCTGTATAGAAAAGCCGGAGAGTGAAATGTTCTCTGCTTTATTGCAACGATTTCCTAAAATCCTTAAACCATCATACAACGTCGAAGATATATCTCATACAGTTACGCATAAGATCATCACAACAGGACAACCTGTGAAGGCACGTCCACGACGGTTACCACCCGATAAACTAGCAGCAGCTAAGTCGGAATTCGAACATATGATGCAGCTAGGTATCATACGACCATCTAACAGCCCATGGTCTTCACCTTTGCACATGGTACCTAAAACTAATCATGACTGGCGACCATGTGGAGATTATCGCGCTTTGAATAACGCTACGGTCCCAGACCGTTATCCTATACCTCATCTCCACGACTTCTCCTTGACCTTACATGGAAAGACCGTTTTTACTAAAGTTGACTTGGTCAGGGCATATCATCAAATACCAGTCGCTCCAGAAGACATTGCAAAAACAGCAATTATCACGCCTTTTGGATTATTCGAATTCTTGAGAATGCCTTTCGGACTAAAGAATGCTGCTCAAACATTTCAGCGTTTTATGGACCAAGTTACCCAAGGTCTTGATTTCGTCTTTGTATATATCGACGATGTCTTAATTGCCAGCTCATCGATGGAAGAACATATGCAACACTTAAGCTGTTATTTCAAAGGTTTGAACAATTTGGAGTTGTTATCAATCCAAAGAAATGTATTTTTGGTTCCCCTTCCATTGAATTCTTAGGACATCGAATAACTGCCGAAGGCATCAGACCTACCGAAGATAAGATAAAAACTATTAAGAACTTTCCCGAACCTGATTCCTTAAAGAAACTTAGACGTTTTCTCGGGATGTTCAACTTCTACCGACGTTTTATTCCATCATGTGCCTCCATAGTTCAGCCACTGACCGACCTACTTAGATGCAATTCGAAGAAATTTCAGTGGTCTGAAGAAGCAAAAGCAGCATTTAATAATGCAAAAGATGCCTTATCCAACGTTGTAATGTTATCTCACATCAACCCAGAAGCTTCACTCATTTTATGTACAGATGCATCGCAGGTAGCAGTGGGAGCAGTTTTACAACAAAAGTTCAATAATGACATCACTCCACTTGCTTTCTTCTCCAAGAAGTTGGAACCTGCGCAAACTCGTTACAGCACCTTTGGCAGAGAACTGTTAGCCATCTACCTAGCAGTGAAACATTTCAGCTTCTTACTACAAGGTCGACATTTTACTATCTTAACCGACCATAAGCCTCTTTGTTATGCTTTCACCACTTCGTTGGACAGACACTCTCCGAGAGAAGCCAGACAACTGGATTACATCTCACAATTCTCAACAGACATCCAGTTCATCAAAGGAGATTCCAATATCGTAGCCGATTCTTTGTCTCGATGTGACGTTAATCACCTATCTTCGATAGATATTAGCTTAGACAATATTGCCAAGCTGCAGAAAAATGACGCCGAACTCCATACTTGTAGACGAAACTCCTCCCTACAGTTGCAGGATGTACCTATTCCCCTGTCTGATACAACTATCGTCTGCGACGTTTCAACGGGCGTTCATAGACCTTTTGTTCCACTAAGTTGTCGAAAACCTTTGTTTGAACATCTACATTCATTGTCTCATCCTGGAGTGCGTGCTACAGTCAAGTTAATCAGCGAGCGTTTTGTTTGGCCCAAGATGAACTCCGATATTCGGAAATGGGCCCGCCAATGCTTGCAATGTCAAAGATCCAAGGTACATCATCATACCGTCACACCTCCAAAACAGTTCAATTTACCCGATAAACGATTTCAACACGTTCATATAGATATTATTGGACCATTACCGCCATCCAGAGGATTTACTCATATACTTACTGCGATTGATCGATTTACCCGATGGGCTATTGCTTGTCCACTCAACGATATATCTGCAGAAAATATCGCTTTGGTTTTCTTAGATCGCTGGGTGTCAAACTACGGAGTACCCACAACTATTACAACAGACCGAGGAGCTCAATTTCAATCAACTCTGTTTCGAGAGTTTACGAGACTCCTTGGAGTGAACCATATCTCCACTACAGCTTATCATCCTGCAGCGAATGGTCTGGTGGAACGTTTCCATCGACAACTGAAAAGCTCGCTTATGGCACAAGCTGACTCATCTAAGTGGAGTGAACACCTACCATTAGTTCTTCTCAGTATCCGATCAACTGTAAAAGAAGATTTGGGATGTACACCAGCTCAACTTGTGTATGGTACTACCCTCACATTGCCTGGTCAGTTAGTTCCGTCTAATGATTCAACTGAAGTAAATATCTCCGACTTCACCAACCGCCTTACCCAGCAATGCTCCAGCTTCGACCAGTAGCCCCTCGCCAATCACTTCAGAAAGCTCAAGTAAATAAGAATCTACTCACTAGCAAATTTGTATTTGTTCGCGTCGATGCCATTAGAAAAGGTTTACAGCATCCATATGAAGGTCCTTTTCTAGTACTTAAACGCACCGATAAATACTTCACGCTGAACAAACATGGTAAACCGGAGACTGTTTCTATCGACCGTCTTAAACCAGCGTACACCGACAGCGAATATGAAACACTAGCAACGCCGACACCAATGAACAATCAGAAAGTCAATTCAACTCCAACTCTCCCGCTCTTCACACTTCCCCCTGTACAGACACGCAGTGGGCGGCAGATCTGTAAACCTGCCCGCTATGTTCATTTCATTGACTGACATAAACGTTAACCTCATTTAGACATTTTTCTCATTACTATTGTTGTCGACATTCATTTCATTATAACCATAAATATTTATTAGTATTATTGTTTGCTGTTCGTTAACTGTACTGCAAGCACACGCATTCACCAAGTATATGTATATATCTATTTATATATGAATTTCACAAATGTTAACAAACATGTCATGGTTTATTATGTACATAAATTTTTTATTTAAAATTATAACAAGTTTTGACTTTTTTTAAATTCCTGTATGTGCTTGTATGTGCTAAACTTTATACGACACGGATGCATTCCATACATCCTGATCTAACTTTGTATCCTTATTGTTGTTATTTTTTGTTATCCTTATTGTTGACATTGTCCCTTATTTATATTGCTTATATTCATGTAATCGTCCACGAGGACAGTACTGATGGTCCTCCGGACCTCTAAGAGGGGGAGCCCTGTGGAGTCCTCAAAAATAAACTTATCCAAATTTTACTACTATGTAACTAATAAACATATTGTACATCAAGTGTTGGTTTGTAGGGATTTGATTGGTTTCAGGATTTCATCATGAGCTGACGTTAGTTAGAGAACCATTGGGAAACCTAGGAGTACTGGACAGCTGTTTCGTCCTAGTTTGGGACTCTTCAGCAGTACGCACCCACCGGGATTCTAACCCAGGACCTTCCGGTTACAAGGCGAGCTTGTATACCATTAAGCCACTGGGACCCGATCCAATGGTCCTTGAATTCTAACTTCTGCCAATTCACGACATAGCACGACCGCTAGCCAATGTCTTCGACGAGTATCTGTCCTCACACCCGACCAGCTGCACCCTACTGGTCACGACTTCCCACTGGAACTCACGATGAAATCCTGTAACCAATCAAATCCCTACAAACCAACACTTGAATATCAATGAGATGCCCACTAGCGACTTGCCCTATTCAGGTACGTAGTTACCTGGGTTCCAGTGGGAATTCGTGACCAGTAGGGTGCAGCTGGTCGGGTGTGAGGACAGATACTCGTCGAAGACATTGGCTAGCGGTCGTGCTATGTCGTGAATTGGCAGAAGTTAGAATTCAAGGACCATTGGATCGGGTCCCAGTGGCTTAATGGTATACAAACTCGCCTTGTAACCGGAAGGTCCTGGGTTAGAATCCCGGTGGGTGCGTACTGCTGAAGAGTCCCAAACTAGGACGAAACAGCTGTCCAGTACTCCTAGGTTTCCCAATGGTTCTCTAACTAATGTCAGTTCATGATGAAATCCTGAAATATTGTACATCACTTTGTCTTAACCATAAACTCTGTACTTTGAACTTTACCTCGGGTTTTGAATAAATATATAGTTCTGCCTTCGACTCTCCGTCTTCTCCACCATCTCAACTGCCGTCGATCAATTTTAATCACCTGCTTTCTATCTCAAATTTTTGCAGGAGCACCGTAGTTCTTCCTACGTACTTTGGTCGACCTCCGGCAACGTCAACATTGGAGAATTAGTACTGGAGCAGTCTTCCCGCAGCACCTGGAGTCTATTACGTTTATTGTGGACTTTGGATCTTTGTAAACCCAAGTAACCAAACTTTAATATATTCTTCACGTAACTAAACTGCTTTGGTATTTTATTTTCTATTTGAATTTGGGTAACTAAGCTAATAGAGTAAAAAGGTCCACCACAATATATATATATATATATCAATAAATATTTTCCTTAAATTATTGGCCTACAGACTTATCGCCATTTGGTATTAGGTGCTGACGTTCATTGTTAAAGTTAACTGTTGAAACTAAATGTAAGTAGTCAATCACTCACGCAATTTAGCCAGCTACAGTGTTGCATCCAGCGGTCAGTCTACTTTCTCTAGTTATTCAAGCATCCATCTGTGCTCAGAAGTATTGATCTGTAAATATATTTGTACTCTGAACAGTTTAACTGCTATTTTTATTTAGCATACTGGCTGCTCTGGTTCACTTGTTGGCTTGGGAGATGACGTACACTTACTACTGTATCAGTGCATCTCACTTTTTTTTGGCTGTCAACACACTTAGTTCTCAAACTACACGTTAGCAATCGAATTTCACTAGCGTATTGTTTGTTCTCTTTCCTACAAAAATGGCTTCTTTTCGCTAAAGTGAACTTTCCAGAGCATAGTGCAACAGATCCATGTTTATGGTGCCTGGCAATTGCGTGGAAACTGAACGAATACGTTACATCAACAATGTTCACCCCAATAGAAATTAGTTTCCGCTATCTGTTCAAAATGGCAATGCTGAAGAAATACTGTCTTTTAGATAGTTATAGTGCCATTCCAAATGTCTAAAGATTTTGTTGTAATGTGTACATATACGAACTGGATCCGGCGCCACTTTGCGCTTTTCTTTCATGGCGTTAACGCTCACTTACTTTGAGTTTTTAACATAGACATATTCGTTAGATAAGTTCCAGAACTTTTCTCTTAGATAATCTTCACCTTATATTTTATTCATATATATTGCGCACCAGAACACATTTTCCATAGTAAACAAGTCTTTCTAATTTAAATTTGGTTGTCAGTACTTACAGGTTAGGTAGAGTACAGAATTGTAGGGTATTTAGGTAAATTACGTTGAATAAGAGTTGGTAGACTGTAGCTTATCAACATTACCATTACCTTACGTCTTCAGCAAAGTGATGAACTTTCCTGTAATGATCAGTTCAGAAACAGTTCAACAGTCACTATGCTGTCATGAATGTGCGGAGTTGTGGGATTAGATACGTCGATGAAGGCCTCTTCGTTATATTTATCTTGTTTAAGTCGCCACAGCTAACGAGAATCATGTTATGAGACTGCAAGAAGTCTCCATTGGTAAGTTGGCAGCCAAAGGAGAGGGATAACCCGAGCCGGTGCAGGTATCACAATGCCTATCACAAATTTGAAGTATGTTGCGGGCAAAAATGAGGGCTTAATAGAGTCATCAATTACTCGGAAAACTATCTCTTAAATAAGCGTTTGTTTAAACCATATTAAATGGTGGTAGCCACCTGTTATATATAAGCGATATCACAGAAAAATAATGCCTCTTTGATACCAGTGTGGAACTCGGCTTTCTCTCTGCTTCAGAGAGTAGCTGGTTTCATACTCTTCCGCAAAATTCTCTGATTGGTTTTTATTTTTATTTTTTTATTTTTTATTTTTTATTTACAGCTTGATTCCACACTGTATTTTTGGTACAAGTATGGAATTTTCAGCATGGATATCAGTAGCCCAAATTTCGCAGGCCGACCATAGATATCAGGTGTGCGTCGGTGCGGGCTCGAACCCCGGGCCATGTGCATGGTCGGCGAGAGTCCTAACCACTGTGCCACCGACGCCAGGTGAGCAGGTAAATTGTAGCACTCCTATATCAACTCTGACCATTCGCCCGTAAAACCAATTAATGTATCCATATTATGCGTTTACGGGAACTAATTTTATATATGGTTGCCAAATATTTGCCAATGTACTATTGAACAGTAATTCTCGCTTGATATATATATCTATATATTTTCCGGGCAGTTTCACACATTCTCGACTCGTGCCTTATGAAATCTAATTACGTTAACATATGTCAATGTATTTGAAGATTGAACGGCCAATTCATGGTTGTTTGCTCAAACCCAACTTCCCCATATTTTTCGCGGGAGTCATCAATGCTGCAGTCATCGTCTCATCGTTCGATGTTCGATGGAAGACAGAAAACTATCAGAAGTAATATCGTGATTTATTTTTATAACATTTATTCTTAGATCTTGTGTGTAATAAGCTTAATGTTGGTCACATATTGGCGTAAGAATAAAGGATTTTCGAGTCGCCAATCTGTGTTCTGGCTTTTTCGCGTTGGTCATTACAAAGTGTTTCTGAAAGTCTTTGAGGGACAGTGTGAGGTCCAGCGCAGTAAGAGCTGAACATTGACAATTTCTGAGAGTTGGCTGACAACAGTATATCTTTTTAAGTTTCACTTATGTTTTTCATACAACAATGCTTAATATTTATTCGCATACAATATTCGCACTTCGCAGAACGTAAAACCGTGGGTGTACTACAGTAGTATTGTCGGAAACATATTTAGTACCCTAAAAGATGACACTGGATTGCCGTACATCATGTGGTCATGTCTTCTGATTAGCATGCACATATGATGACTTGCTTGCTGGCATTCTTGGCATTCGGACGATCCATGCTACTGGCCCACAATAAGTACAAAACAGTGGGCATAAATATGAGCACCGTTCCACCATTTTTTGAAGGACCAAGAGGTTTCACGAGAAATTCTAACCCTTACAGAAGGATATTGAGTTCACATTTGTGGAGTCATGATTGGGTTGTTGAGTTTCTCTTCATAGGTCTTGCAGGTATATGCAGGTGTCAACGTAGGTAACGAACCTCTCAAGAATACTGACCTTGGTTCATACTACGTCTCACAGCAACAGACTTCACTGGGAATTTTCGGCGCGACCAAATGCGCCCATAAACGCACCTTAGCCTTCGAAGTTATTTTGTCTTATAAAGGCAAGACCGCTCTCACGACTATCCTCTTTTACCTACTGACGTAGATAACGTTTCGACATTTGTATGTTTTCCTTGAGAGAATCACTTATGGTGGTTGGTCATTACCTTTATTTTATTTTTTGATTACAAGTTGATTCCACACTGCATTTTTGGTACATGTATGGAATTTTCAGCGTGGATATCGGTAGCCCAAATTTCGCAGGCCGACCATAGATATCAGGTGTTCGTCGGCAGGGGATCGAACCTCGGACCATGTTCATGTGCCACCGATGCATAGAATTCAATATTTTAAAAACAAAAATAATAATTTTGGATTTAGAATGACAAGTGGGACAAGCGGAAAGAATTCAGAGAGTGAAAAGTAATAATAATGATAGTAGTAATAAGGGAAAAGTGCATGGAATAACTTAATAAATAAATAACTAATAAATAAATAAATTGGCTACATCAGCAAGTTAGCATGGATTCGGTAGATGATCTTAAAATCATGGTCAGGCCTGGCAAAGTGGCAGAAGTCGATCAGGTGTGGAAAGCAGTAAGCAAGACGTTCTTTGCAGCAAAATTACGCATGACATTCACCAGCAGCAAGTTGTTCTCCATCTGTCAACGTAGCTGAAGATTGAACGATCAATTCATGGTTGTTTGCTCAAACCCAACTTCCCCATATTTTTCGCGGGAGTCATCAATACTGCAGTCATCGTCTCATCGTTCGATGTTCGATGGAAGACAGAAAACTATCAGAAGTAATATCGTGATTTATTTTTATAATATTTATTCTTAGACTTTGTGTACAGTAACTTAATAGTTGGCTCTGTACTGGTGCAAGAATAAACGGTTGTTGAGTCACCGATTCGCGTTTTGGTTTTTCGTGTTAGTTATTACGCATAGTTTCTAAAAGTTTTCCAAGGACATCGTGAGGCCCAGCGTAGTAAGACCTGGACATATATGTATGGTGTTATTGTCACTTGACCACATGTCCTGCTGAACTTTCTGAAAATATTCATTCGCATTTCTTTATACTTTAAGCAAAATAATTTTCGCCTGCTGGCTCTTTGTATGTTGACGAAACGTCTTGTGTTTTTTAAGGATTGAACAAGGCTTTTGTTTCAAAATCACTCCAACAAACACTGATTTCCGTAAACATCACCTACAGAACTGTCTGTCGAAGATCCACAGTGAAGGCGTGTGGCACTATGTGAGTGCGTTGTGACTCTGGCAATCAACTGTCGGAATTGATCTGTGCCACTTACTTGAAGAAATATTATACCTGATGTATTTTCTTTTTCTTATCATGTAAGTATCTATGCTCAGGATGTTACGCATATTATGCTGCATTATGCTGACAGTAACACGTAAATTGAACGACATGGTCTAGATTAACATGAAGCTTCCGGGCTGCATACACGCTTTTTAACGTTGGAAGAAAATCTTTGTGAAGTGCAATTACATAATCGGATCTGGTCAATTGTGAATAAGACAGTTGCATCTCATCATGATGCCGCTGCCAGTGGTACTGCAGACTTTCTCACACTATCACTGAAAAACGTTCGGAAAAAAGGAAAGGGGCCTGCTGGTTGGAAGAAGGTCTTCCTCATCAGTTTGCCAAAGAAGAGCGACTTAGGCCTATACAAAAACTCGCGTGGAATAATTCTCCTGTTAACACCAAGTAAAATACTAGGTCGCATCATTCTGGTGGGAATAACGGATGCACCGTATACAGAACTCCTCCACCCTCGTGCAAGCTGAATTCAGAAAAGGCGAATCATGTGCTAACCAAATTGCAACTCCACGTGTCGTCGTCGAACAAAGCATAGAATTACAGTCAAACCTCTACCTCAACTTCATCGACTTCCGAAGGGCCTTCGATAGACAGCCATGACCGAGAAGCAATTTGGAAACTATTTCAACACTTCGGCACACCTCAAATCTTTGCCAACTTCATTCAACAATTGGCTATATAACAGTGGCACGTGTTAAATGATCCACAACAGAAAACTCTGCTGGGTATTCGAAGTGCATACAGGAGTTAGACAAGCTGAGTGCCTGTTGTCACCGACGATATTCTCAATTGCGGTAGACTGACTGGATTATGCGACAGGCCTTGAACGCGGAGCGAGGAGACATCAATATGCTGGACGACTGATAAGAAGACCCTAGAGGATTTCGATTTCGCTCGTGGATGATTTATGTCAACTATCACATAAACTCAAAAGCTTGAAAGCGAAAACCAACAAAGTGGCTGAAGAAGCTGGCCAAGAAGACGGGACTCAGGTGAACTTAGAGAAGCCGGAAGTGACGAAGATAACCAACCAACAGCAACAGCAACAACAAACAGCACCAGTCACCACCAACGGGAGAGATTTAACAGAAATTAATTCCTGCTTTCACTTATCTAGGAAGCATCATTTCATCTGGAGGCGGAACAGATGAAGAAGTCACGGCCAGATAGCCAGAATGGGAAGGGCTATGTACGCCCTCGTCAATGAGAAGCCAGTATGGAAGTCTTCTTCACTCCGTCTAAGAATGGACAACAAGATTTGGATTTTGAACACAAATGCGAAATCAGTTCTTTTGTACGAATCAGAAGCTTGCGCCGAGACTCACAAAAAGGATTTTAGCAGCCTAATGTAGACGTTTATCAACAGCTGCCCTCTTCGTTCCGTAGTGAAGATCAAATGGCTGGCCAGAAAGAATAAACAACCAGAAACTCTGTCTGCGAACAAACCAACAAAGACCCAATCGGGCACACGCTGAGGATGTCTTCGAATATCATCGCGTACCAGGCCATTGCTGGAGTGGAATCTCAATGGGAAGTGACGAGTTAGTCGCCAGTGAGAGGGAGAAATGGAGGAGATAACGAGAGGACAAGATGAGAGATCGTGGGCGACCGTGGACTCATCTGAAGAGGATGGCAGAAAATAGAAGAAAGTAGAGGTGTTTTGTTGAAACCATATTTTCCAATTGGAATGTAAGAGAATAACAATAAATACTAGGCCGTAGCTGTTTCATGCAACACAGTTTATAAATCCAGTAAATCATACTTCGTCAGCAGACTTTATTTCCTACTCCAACAGGGGAGAGACAATGTTACGTAGGTTCCCAGATTTGAAAATTTCTTCTTCAAGATTACAATGACCATCTAGGTCACGGCTACTTGTCCAGGTCGAAAGACGAACACACCTGGCTGTGGGTTGACCATAAACTTTCATGCTGACACTGTATTAACACTTACTACGAAGAGTATGACTTTTGAAATTGAGCCCCAGTTTAGATTCATCGAAGTTCGGCAATTCAAATAAATATCGGCAAATTCACTCTCAACGGTAATTTAATTCATTTATGCTGACTGAATCAGATTACAGACGATTGAGGTTTCTAGGGACAACTGCGAGACAACCGCGTTGTGGCGTGATTGTTTATTCCTATGCATTCTCGAAAGGCCTAAGAGTTATGTTCTCTCTTCACTAGATGGGCAGTGTTATTAACAGCCTGCTTAGCACGTTATAATAGCACGCCTAAATAGTCGGCAGGTAGTGTGGTCAAACCTCTGATCAGGCAGTATAGGCGGTCTCAGAATAGTCATATGCACTGTTTCCAAGTGGAAGCATATAAAACGACAGTAGCTAAAACCACTGACTGGATAACAAAAACAACCACAAAATAGGAAGTAATTTGGACAAGTCTCCCCTTTTTTTGTGCTATCAATATTCAACATGTGGACAAATGTCCGAAGTCTTAATTCAGAATTCACCTATTCATCGATACTTAGGACTTCTAATTATTATTGCTATTATTATCATACAAGTTAAAGCGAATTGGGCAAGTTTAGTTGGATTTCATCAACCTATCTTTGATCTGCACAGGCAAGTTCTCAAAACAATAGTCAGTCTTTTTCATATATATTCGCACGATATGCTACAGCCTGCTAACATCGGGGGGCTGACTGCATCCATGCGGGCGTGGTTGAATGTGTCCCCGACATAATTTCCTCAACTGAAACCATCAAAAAGGCGAGTCGGATTTGCCTTCGTGCTATTCGCTGTATGTCACTATATACGCGTGATGCTTTCTGTGCTCATAGTCCGTTTCGAATGCGCCATAAATTCAGTGTATATCACGGCTCACGAAGTCAATTCTCATTGGTCAAACCATAACTCTTGTTTGAATTTTAGGGACTTCCCCGTTTGATGAAGGCTGTAATAACATACGAAGTGCGTGGCCGCTCAAGTCTACTCTTTTGTCCGCATGTGCTTGCGAAATTGCCCAGCTTTCCACAGAATCAAGTCGGTCTAATAAACCTGATGGTTACGCCGCTTTAATGATTTCGAGCCCGTTACCGATCGGCTTTAACTAGAAATAACTCTCACGATTGTTGTGTGGCCAAATATCTTGTAGGACCTGCTAATTATTTAGCCTGGCCAAGTTCTTCTCAATGCCAGCACAGTTGGCGAAAAGAGAACATGACTCTTAGTGTGTTCAAAGGAGTATTTATTAGTGATGATGGGAACAGCTTATACAGATGTAAAATCACACCACGACGCCGCCAAGTGTTTGGCCTTAGGAAAATTTTTGACCACCATATGTTTAAGTCCACACGGATAAACAAATTGATCTTTGAAGGTGGAGCTGCTGAGGCCAAATGAATTCCGGAACATGTTCGATCCCCTACAATAGCATCATTTGTAAATACCAAACACCATATAGCTCCTCATCAATTGTTGAAGAATCACTCTGAAGCTGTACGCTGGAATTAACATAGGGCTATAATGATGAAATGCTGAAACCTTAAGTAGCGAATATCTTATCCAGCTTCATTGAAAATAAATGACTGAAAGCCTTGTAAAATGTTCAGACCACTTGATCAAAATAGAAATACCGTATTTCCAGCTCATAACTCTACAGTTATATTGCTAACTATTGAATGCTTACATCTAGAAACGACCCACTTTTATTATCAGTCTCAACATTTTTGCTACGAGTGTACACCACCATAAGCATCGTTATGATGGAAAAATAATGAATAATGATGTTTTCATCGTTTCAAGCTGTGAAAGCCCATTTGCCGACGATACTCATCATAACTACTCCTGATTACCTAAACCTTCGTAAAGATTCAAATATTGCATGAAGGGTTTCGGTTTATGAACAAGTTGCATCAAAGCTAATTCTTACGAGATCTTGTCTACCAATTAATAGTATTGTGGTTTAGTCATCACGCCACATATTTCTTTGACCTGGCAGTCGAGTAGACCCCTTGCAGACTCGTTATTCCTTCGCACTCCTGGTCAGTCGCTAAATAAACGAATACGAGTACATTTACAAAGGTCGCCCGGTGAATCTGATGATAAATCATGGCATTCTACAAAAAGGCGATTGCCATAATTAAGCATGAAGCCTTATGTAACTTTGTGCTGACGGACAAAAAGTAGCATAAATATAATTCCTAGTAGCCGCCGACAAGCGTTCGAAGGAGCAAGGCCTATGTTTTACAAACTTCTGAGAATAAAGTGGCGAAAATTCGTTTATCTCAGATTGAAATATCTCCATTTCAGAAGTAAGGATATGCATATGAGAATAGCACCTTACTGACAGCGGAACGAATACGCAGCTCAGATGGATCGGCTTATTTAATTCTGCTGAATTAAATTCCGGATCGCCATGAGATACTTACTCTTTCGGACTTTGACGGTTACTGAAAAAACAAGCTCTGACACAAATTTGCACCCTGTTTAGCACAGATTAAAATGCAAATACTTCAAGTTCCTAGTTCCAGCTATATAAGCCAAAGCAATTGTGAAAACTTTTTCCCTATAACTAACTTTGATACGTGTTTAATTCAACTTCACTGACTATTGAAGCGTGTCCGTAGAAAGCTGAGTCCCATTTATCTTAATTATATCAAAAGTACTAACAAGTTAGATAAACAGCCGATTTCGAGGCTAGTAAGGCATACAGAATCTTGTATGGCTGGTTGTATTTGGCGAAATAATGGTGATGTTTCCCATTCACATATTATACGATACTGTTCAAATTATTGTTTGGAAAGAACCCCTTAAAGGTCACGTTCGAATTTTCCAGAGTCACCGAATGTTTTCAGAAACACGTCTATGACAGCGCATAGTGCTACGCAAAATACTGATAGATACTTGGTATTTTTCAGTCTTTTCGAGTGACGGAAATTCTCGAAACAAAGAATAGCGGACTTAACAGGGTTATTTTGATGAAGCCGCAGATACTAAAACAAAAAGGAAGACACTAAAGTCTTCTTAGCCGACTGTTGACCAAACTTTCAAGCTCAACCTAGACCAAAGGCCTGATACTGAATCTCCATTACAAATGTAATCGCATTCCTGCTAATGGACGTTATGCCCTTTGAGACTCAAACTTGGCACAACATGTTTCAAGGTTCAAAGGGCTTTTTGAAAGACTACTAAGCCTACATAGCCAAATCATGTGTCAAGAGTTCTTATTGCTTAGACGGTGTCAATCAAGTCTCATAAACCGTTAATGCCCAGCTCTCGCTACGCTCGGGCCCACGCTGTTCCTTTGAGTTTTCAGAAACGCTTAGTAATAACGGACGCAAAAACCAAAACACCGATCTGCCGCTTGTTATTTCTTTATTGTTACACCAACATATAAAAGGAATAAACGAACTAAGGTCTGTAAACAAATATTACAATAATAAATCATAAGATTACTTCTGACGATGTTTCACTCTTCTTTCTGAACAGCGACCGATGAGACGATGACTGTCGTATTGATGCCTCCGCGAAAATTGGGGAAGTTAGTTTTGAGCAAACAACCATGAATTGATCGTTCAATCTTCAACTCCATTGACACTCCCCGGCAAAAAAGGGATCCAACCCTTTTTTCCTTCACGACCAATGCACGTCGACTTGGATGCCATTGCGAGAACCTGGGTCACACGGACAGAGCTGAAATGGAAAACAAACAGAAAAGCCAACACACCACAAGCATACCCACAGCACAATCTCACACATCAATGACGACCTGCGCCTCCAGACAGAGACCTCCTCTTGACATCTTGCAACACAATCGACACTTGCTAGAATGACTCTCGCAGAATGCAAAGTGACCATAGCACCACCTCACGATACTCTACGCACATCCTAATCTACTCACTATCAATTACCACTGAAATCGCTTGTCACTCATTCTGCCTCAGTTCTAATAGCGGTGACGCATGCGAGCCTCAGTCGTTTACACTCTTTCTCCCCGGCGTGTCGGACCGCAGCTAACAATTATCTCCGTGTGCATTTCGTTCTCAGCAATACCCTCCCCGGCGTATACGACCCATCTGCTGTCTGTAACATCAGTCAATTCATTCACGGATGTAGAAGAGTGGACACAACTTCGGAAGTAATCACGACGAAAATTTTAACAAAATTACGCAATAACAACAAGGTACGAAAACAACGAGTAAACACAATGAATTCAAATAACACCAATTGATATGACACACCACACGTATATACAAACAGTACACACAAACTCGCATTTCATGTCTTGATGGAATACCCTTGAAGAATTGCAGGACTTACACCAGTACGCCTACAAACCTTCACAGGTTGACGATTGTAAGTTGTGGAATGTCCAGACACAAACACGATTAACCAACAATTACATCAATTGGAACTCACACAACTATTTAACACAAACATATGTACTATCAACACATCAAATGTTGTGGATTCTGACACGACAAACTACCCTTGAAGAACCGTAGGACTTACAGCAGTACGCCTACATTCCTTCTCAGGTTGATGATCCAAGTGGAAGTCGTCCGGACACAAACAGAATTACCAACAGATAGGTGACAGATGATATCAATTCAGTATATACAATATGAACATATGTACAAGATCACACACCAAGCACATTGTACTGCTCATTGATGCGCTACCCTTTGAAGAATTGTAGGACTTACACCGGTACGCCTACAACCCTTCTCAGGTTGACGCTCTAGGTTGGAAAATCGTCGCAGAGTTCATTTGCTAACTTCCTTCTATGAGCTATATCCTCAAATCTGAACGGCAACACGCTCATGTCATTGTATCGTAGAATATAGATGACCAACAAACACACGACGTATCTGGTCAACCAAGCGTAGACACAGAGTAATTTACACCAAAGATAATAACATTCAATTAGTAACTTGAAACTAGAAATGCCTTTATTCGTGCAAGTCAATTTAACAATTACTCTCTCCTTTACACTTGGCTTATCCACACTAAACTGACCATTGATATTCGTCCTTTCAGACGAACTGATACTACCATAGTCATTGGACAAGATACTTGAGTTGATGGGTGTCTGTTTCATTTTGGATGACAGCACCAACGATGACTGAGTGACACAAGGTGATGAACTTAGTGGTGGATCAGAAGCTGTTCTTGTTCGGCTCGCAGATAGTTGTCCAACTGCAAGATTACCACCACTGCTGTCTTTTACTGCCAGCTCCGGTTTAGCACTATCATCTGATGATAGGTGGGCTACACGCTGATCAATTACACTGACTGTCTCACAAGTATGCATGCCTTCTGCAACTGCATCTGCGTTCAATTCTACTTCACGTTGTAGTTGTACAGAAACTTTATTTAACTTAGCAGTAGTAGGCATATCCCTCATCTCATAATGATCAACCAAAGACAACTGTGAGGTATCATGATCATTATCACGAATAATCACTTTACCGTCAACTTCATCATTTTCAAACTCTTTAATAACAGAAGTAGACAATTTTGGTTCCTCCTCGCAAATCATAAAAGGTTTTATATCTTCACTCTGAATAGTAATACCTTGTAAACTTTTGGAGTCAGAACTGCACCCTGAAGCAGTAACTCTATTCTGTGACACTCTATTCAACAATGGCTTACCAGTTGCAACTACAGACTTCTTCACCGCACCGTTATCGTCACACAATTCGGAGTCAGGCCTGGAGTTTACATTTAGCTTATCACTGAACTTGCTCACTGATTCACAGTTCACTTCTGTATGCACCTCTTGCACACGTGTAAAACAAAGCCGTGTTTGTCTTGCATCTTGTAACTTATCTGTTGAGGATGTACTACAAAACCTGTTACACTCACTAGGTCTATATGCATCACTAGACATCATGGAGCCTTCTCGATATCCACCTCTCTGAGGCCTACTCGTCATCAATGAGTGCGTTTTACCCTCAGACTGCTCTATTCTAGGGGAGAGATGTAATAGACTGGTGAACTTGCTCGTAGATTGATTGACACTAGTATTTACCAGTTTCAGGATATCATCAAACTTTGGCTCGATACCCTCATCCTCCATACGGGAGCTTATCTTCACCCACTTCCTTTTTTTTTTATTTACAGCTTGATTCCACACTGTTTTTTGGTACAAGTATGGAATTTTCAATGTGCATGGTCAGCGAGAGTCTTCACCACTGTGCCACCGACGCACAGTCTAGTAGGTAGACGTCTTGCTATTACTTCTAGTTTAAAACTCGAGTTGAGGTCACTCATTCGATTCATCGAAATCATTGCATTCTTGTAAATTAGCAAATTATCCAAAACTCAGTGAGTGCCTTGGAGTCATCCCGTAATTGACCACCATTACCCTTAACAGCCTCGAATAATTTCCCTGCAATCATCGAAGGTCTTCCAAACCTTTGACGTAATATGCTCATAGCCTCGTAGTAGCCCTCTTTTGGCTTCATAAACTTACAGCACTGTATAGCTCTTGCAGCATCTCCAGTGCAATATCTCATCAAATACATTAACTTCAATTCATCATTTAATAAAACACCACTCAACATGATCTCAAACTCCTTTACAAATTGTAAATAATCAGCTGGGTTTCCATCAAAACACCGTGGTTCAAATTTAGGGAGTTTGACGTTCCTATTATCCCTGAAAGGCGAAACAGTAACATCAACCATGCCATGCTTAACATCAGACACATCGCTACAACTAACAGACAAGTCACCATGACTTACTTTCCTGTTTGTATCCAAGACACTCTGTCCCTTCTTTGACCCAGGCATTGTTGAACTTGACCCAATTCCAAAAAAGTTCCAGATACTGCTTGTTCAAAGAGGACTTGACCGGCACCAGGAAAAATGAACGGTGACTATCCAAACTTTCACCAACTGTTTGAATCCGCCAGATCTGTTTCTATCGTCAGAAACTGTCAGTCACGTCTCATAAACCGTTAATGCCCAGCTCTCGCTACGCTCGGGCCCACGCTGTTCCTTTGAGTTTTCAGAAACGCTTAGTAATAACGGACGCAAAAACCAAAACACCGATCTGCCGCTTGTTATTTCTTTATTGTTACACCAACATATAAAAGGAATAAACGAACTAAGGTCTGTAAACAAATATTACAATAATAAATCATAAGATTACTTCTGACGATGTTTCACTCTTCTTTCTGAACAGCGACTGATGAGACGATGACTGTCGTATTGATGCCTCCGCGAAAATTGGGGAAGTTAGTTTTGAGCAAACAACCATGAATTGATCGTTCAATCTTCAACTCCATTGACAGACGGAACATTACCCACAGCCGTCGGTTCTGTTATTTTAAAATGCATGCCAGGTCATTGTTTTTATAGATAAGCGTTTTTATTCCAGCGGTCTCACTTCCATAAAGTTGTGTGCTTCTTTCTGAGGTCGAAATCCCCCCAAAATTTATGTTATAAATCTATACGTCTTCACCACTATGATGAGATTGCATTTCAATAAAATTCATTGTCGTAGAATGCTAGATAAATCCAGCTGGTGTTGTGCGATCTTATTAGAGTCAGACAGTGTCGTGAGGATTTTGACCATTTTTGTTGCAGATGTCATCACGAACCGACATTATGTACAGAATCACTAAAATTAGGCAGTGCTGGATATTCGTTCCATCCCTATCCGGGACCCATCAACACTACCAACCCATTATTGTACCATTGACTGAAGCCACATATACCAATGACCAGTCCATTATTTCGTGTTCGAAATTTGTAGATAGGACTCACAGAGAAACCTTAGTCGTTTAACATCTCTTCGGAGCATCTCCTCTTATTCGGCCTAAACGCCACGAGCGATACACATACATAGTTCGAAAAACGCAGGCAAGTCACATAAGTGAGACACCAATTTTTGTTTGCCGGTGTAAAGTGGACCGCAAAGTCAATGTATTCGCTAGAACACATAATACTACTCAGGACGTGTTCTGCAAAAGATGAGATGTAGCATAGTGTAGAGTTGGCAATAATATTAGTGATGTCTTCCTTTCTGTAAAGACGCTAATCATATACCATTGAAAGCACAAGCAGGTTTGCAGGTAACCAAACAAACGGCTCGATAAGGGTACGAAATATCAGAGTTAAAAACTAAGTCAGTGAAAAAATATTGTGACGTCAAATTGTGGAAATACAGATAAATGAATTATATAAGACAATGGTTGCTCGCAGATGTAGTTATTGTCTACTTCTTAAAATTAAGGACAAAGTCAGCGTAAGTGGTTCACCTCTGCGATGTGTGAACTGAAAGAAGATGGTACTGGATACTCTAAGAGTGGCTAGATGAAGATGAGATGTTCTCGTTAATGCTGATGAATACAACGTGAGGATTAGCGAAGCAAGAAGATCGTACAAACTATTGAGAAGACGAAAACGGAGAAGTCACTGCTACATCTTCGTTCGAACTCGAAGGTCTTGTGTATCTGACGAAGTTGATGACGAAAGCAATCTACAGTGTGTCTATTTTTAACATTTGTCAAATCTGCACAAACTTATTGTTCAGGACTCCACAGGTTCTTATAACCCCGTGCCGTTGTGTTTTCACACAGCTGAGAGATCCCATTTTTGTAAGTACCTGGCGCAAAACACTGGAGGATCAAAATAACAGAGTCATGATTGACAAAGTAGTTTAAATGGGTGGTGTAGTCGAGGGTACGATGCTAGAGCCACATCTGTACTTTCTATTTCTAGTTCGTACTGTTGCCCACGAGTAAGCTTAGCATTCAATAACTAGAGTTCACAAACCTGATTATTCTAGCTGCTCATAAATACAAAAGAATATTGCAGATATGATAAAACTCAAAGATGATATGGTATGTCAAAAGATGCCCGTTACTCATAATCTCATGATGTTCACGATATGACGTATTTTACAACCTACACTCTAAGCCAACCGAAATTTAATTTGTTAGTCATCTAATGTACCCCTCGGGAAATAAAAAATATATATTCATTGAACATTAGGTTGGTTTTAGTCAGTAAGTTCACAAGCCGGGTCATGTGAGAATGGACGATACGGATGGAATAGATTTCCTTAATTACGTATCATCCGGACAATGTGAAAGACCTCGTGAACCTGTGTTTGTGAAAGGTTGTGGAGACATCACAATGTGGGTTAATTTGGTATATATACTGTTTTTAATTCATCATTAGAATTATTGTAAGCTTGGGTTAAGTGCAGTTGTTCTCGGAGTTAAAATAACCTCTGTATATTTTTACATAGTTTTTATCTGAAATGTGTGGTATATGAAAAGATCGTAAAGCTAAATTTGTTGTCGTGTACACGGATATCATCTGGGAAATCATAAGCAGCCAATACACGAGTTATCCCAGCTAGCATTTTTTTTCGGGCGCGTTGCAGACTTTTTGGAGCAGAATTTGGACATATTGCGAATTCCGAGGAAGACTTAGAGCAAATTGCAGACCTTTCGGGGCATACGTAGGGCGCATTGCAGAATTTTTGGGGGCAGACTTCGGGACACTGTCCCACGTAAGTAGATCAACCCGAAGTTTTTGCCCCAAAAAGTCCGCAATGCACCCGAAGAAAATGCTAGCTGGGATATGTTATTATTTTGGTTAAAACCGATGTGACAGCTGATTTTATGGGCTTTTTCGGCTGAATTAAAGACAGGCTTTATATTTCGTGGGAGCTTGCTACATGCGTTATTACGGCACACTTGCTATATTTCCAGTTAATTCCTTTCAGAATATTTGTTTATTAACCTTGCCGAATAAACGTTTTGATTAATATGTCCTACAGGAATTTCTGTCGTTTGATCTGGTGCCGAGTTCAATTTCTTTTTGTACTGAGCTGGAATGAAACAATTATGATGTAGACAGTATCTGATTAATAATGGTTTCCGACCTACAGATATCTAAAGTATTCTATATACTCACTGAGATACAAAAACCCCCTGAAAGGTATCATTTCCGAATTCATTGAAATTGTATGGCTGGATGGCATTGAAACTTCTGCGACTTACTCAATTTAATATATAATAAAGAAATCCATATGTCGTAAGTTCATTTCAGCTTTGGATTTAAAATCATCTCTGGAAGTACATTCAAAACTCTCTGAAAACATGTCTACCAACAAAAATTCTGATACGTTTCCTGTTGCATAAGAACTGAACCTCCATACAGTACACATTGACTTTTAAAAGTCTTATACCAATTGGTATAAGACAGTTATCTACTAAGTAGCAAACAAGGTACATTGTTACTGTAACCACGACGCGTGAATAATTAGATAACATCGAGTGTAACCAAGTGCTTATATGCTAATAACCCAATGATTTTGTTGATAAACTGGAAATGGTCAGTTACCGTGTAATTTGAAGAAAGTCCTTTTAGTTGGTAGACGTATATATCTAAAACCACCATGAACAGTGCACTCCCTAAATCCTATTTTGGTCTTGGATTTATCAAAAATGTCCTACTTGGAACAGAAGGTAACTGCTTAAGGCCCGTCACACACGGTATTTTGGGAGTGGTTTCTAGAACCGTTTAGTTTTAAAAACCTTGTCGCAATATAGGGACCATTTAAGGGTGTTTGGATACATAATCTCTCCTCTCCTAAGCATAGAGACAGCAAGCTGACTTGCTTACGGAAACACCTCACTTCTGTTACATCCCAACTCGTCAGCAGTGTGACGTTACATTCATACGTACACTATACTATGGTAACTGCTTTTAATCTTACTCCTATTCAAGCAACATTTCTAGCGTGAAAGAACCTTTGAGAAAATGCGTTCCAGCCAGTAAAGTTCATGTCGCTTTTATGACACAGACCCGACCATCACGTGAAGGTACTGTCTGTCAACTATGCTCACATTTCAGTAATTTCAGTCGAGTCCGGTACACGAGGAGTTTTGTCAGAACATATTTCTCTAGTACAACAGAAATGTGTTTAATCTGGTAGTGTTATTTGAGATCAGAAATCATATTTGAGCATTTATATGCTTATTTTTAAAGTCTAAATGTTCATAGTGTTATGTTCTTTCCGTTGTATACACTATTATATACTTGTAAATACTTCCTCTCAATAACTCACCAATCATACACTTCGAGATTAATGACTTTTTTTGCCAGGTCCGTATTCAGGTGTGAACGTGAATCTTTCAAACAACGAATAATCGTGTTTGTATAGTATTCTATTCAACTTTATCATAGATGTGTTGATGGACTTAACCCTAGGTGACTTCAGCGACTCAGGGATTGACTTGCTACCGGGGAGTAATCTCGTTGACTTGGAATATGCAGACGATATAGTCCTTCTAGGCGAAGACGCTGACGAAATGCAGAGTCTTCTGAACACCTTGAGCAGAAATCTACGAATGTTTGGCATGCGACTCGCTCCCGCCAAATGCAAGATGATATTACAGGACTGGACTACATCGACGCCTAGTTTAAAAATAGGAAGTGAAGTGGTAGAGCACGTTGACCGCTTCACTTATTTGGGAAGTACCATCAGCCCCAACAGGCTGATCTCTGACGAAATCTCAGCACGGATACAGGGTGCTCGTTCCGCATTTGCCAGTTTCCCGACCGAAAGCTGCTACCTTGACGTGGTGGTCGGGCTTGAACACCGCAATGATCTATTCAAGCTATACTGGCTGAGACTTATGTCTCTTGAGGTACTACCATGCCAGGCAGGTTGTTTGGATAGCGGTTAAACAAAAAGCAGCTACCCAATCCAACATCATGTCCAATACAAAATTACAAAATTTCATGCCGGATCGGCCGTGGCCCGGATTAACAACGACCGCGCTTCCTGCTGCCGTGTCACAGGGCAGGAGTGATAAATCTGCTACTGAGACACACCAAACAAAAAAGAACGAACAAAAACAGGCCGCGTGTGACCGGCCTCAAGCAGTTGTCCCCTGGGCTCTGCGGTCACGCAACCAACTTCCACGGTGTGGGCAGCCGGGAAGTAACAATCGCCCTCACAATCCGAAATGCACACGAAACCTCTCTATTACTCACTCATCTTTGTCTTCATCTTCATCTCTATCATCTTGCCTTCCTTCCACTGATGCAACTCCTCGACTTGATAGCTCTCCACTTCCTCTCCACTCTGCGTCCACTAAAAACGATGGAAGCCAAAAAACCACCACCGACAGCCTCTTAAAGCCGCGCCACCAATTTCATATAGGAGCTCTTAATGTTAGGACACTTTGCCAAATAGGACAACAAGCATCACTAGCCAAGACCCTGGCATCACGAGCCATTGATGTATGCTGTGTTTCAGAAACACGCATACAAGACCCAAGTGTGGTTATTCACCTAACCCCACCTGGCCAACAGGTTGAATCTGCAAAATTCACCTTGAGGGTGTCAGGAGATGCCACAGCTAGTTCACGAGGATTAGCTGGCGTAGGGATAGCTTTGAGTACTAGGGCAGAAAAGACATTGCTTGACTGGATCCCGGTAGATAGCCGAATGTGTGCTGTCCGCCTGAACGGATCAGTAAGAAGGAGGAAGGACTGCACTACTCGCCGATGCCTTTTCGTAATCTCCGCCTACGCCCCCACTGACTGCAGTTCAGATGAAACGAAGGATGAGTTCTACCAAAAGCTGTCTAGTTTGGTGGAAAGGCTAAACGCTCAGACATAGTCGTTCTAGCTGGTGACTTTAACGCTCAAGTAGGGAAATTGTGTCAATCTGAGAAGGATGTCGGTGGCACCTATGGAGTTCCGTGCCAGCGAACCGACAACGGTGACCGTCTCCTACAGTTCTGCTCTGATAATCATTTGTTTCTTGTAAGCACTAACTTCAAACACAAGGAGAGACACTGTTTGACTTGGAGACCCCCTTCATCAAACCAACGCTGGACACAAATAGACCACATAGCAATAAGCTATCGTTGGCGTGGGTCGGTAGGAGATTGTCGCTCCTTCTGGAACACGTGCGTAGATACCGACCATGCACTGGTCCGCGCTCGGGTGTGCTTACGACTGAACGGACGTAGGAAACAGCTGGCGGTAAAACCATCACGTCCCCAGCTCGATCAGGAAACTAAATCCGTATTTCAGGAAGAACTAGCTAAACACATATCTGTGTTCGACAGCTGTGCTCACCCTGAAGAAGCTTGGAAAAATATCCAGGCAGCCATAGATACAGCTGTAAAAGCTGTGAATAAGGTAAACCCAAAGGTGAGTAAAAACCACTGGATCTCCACCGCCTCATCCGAACTGATAGATGCTAGAAGACTTATTCCGGCGAGCTCCGAATTCAATGAGGAGCGAAAGCTGCACAAGAGGAAACTTACGAAAAGTCTCCGCAAGGACCGTGAACAGTGGTGGGCGACAAAAGCCAAAGAGATGGAGAAAGCTTCGAGGATAGGCAACACCAGGCAACTCTTTGGACTCATCAGGGAAACGGGTGGGAGAAGACAAATCATCAGTGAGACAATCTCGGAAAAAAATGGCACTATAATTAGCTCCCAGGATAGACGACTGGATCGTTGGAAAGAGCATTATGAGGAGCAGTTTAATTTGCCCACAGCCACGCTCAACCTTCCGAGCATCCAACACCTCCCTGAATGGGATATAAACACAGGTCCTCCGTCACTAACTGAGGTTACTAAAGCTGTCACCAATCTGAAACTAGGCAAAGCAGCGGGACCTGATGGAATGACTCCAGAGGTATTTAAGTACGGTGGAGACAGCTTACTGTCCGGATTAACTGAGGTACTAGGCAGCGTCTGGGAATCAGAAGAAGTCCCATCGGGTTGGTGTAAGTCACTGATTATCCCCATATACAAGAAGGGAGACAAGTCTTCCTGTGATAATCACAGAGGGATTAGCTTGACTAATATAGTATCTAAAGTCTTAGGCTCAATAATCATGCGTAGACTGAGTGGTGCTCGGGAAGCACAAACACGAGAGAGCCAGGCAGGCTTTAGACCAGGAAGAGGGTGTATTGATCATATCTTCACCCTCCGACAGATTCTAGAACATAGGCATTCCTACCGGCGTCCAACAGTCATTATATTTCTTGACCTAAAGGCAGCATTCGACTCTGTCGATCGGGAAGTTCTCTGGAGATGCTTGGCTGTAAAGGGAATTCCAAGAAAATATATTGCACTGATTAAGGCACTCTACTCGTACTCATACAGCCAGGTGAGGGCTTACGGCGAGCTGTCATCTGAACTGATGACGACCAGTGGTGTCCGTCAAGGATGCCCATTATCTCCTTTTCTATTCAACTTCATCATAGATGTGTTAATGGACTTAACCCTAGGTGACTTCAGCGACTCAGGGATTGACTTGCTACCGGGAATAATCTCGTTGACTTGGAATATGCAGACGATATAGTCCTTCTAGGCGAAGACGCTGACGAAATGCAGAGTCTTCTAAACACCTTGAGCCGCAATCTACGAATGTTTGGCATGCGATTCGCTCCCGCCAAATGCAAGATGATGTTACAGGACTGGACTACATCGACGCCTAGTTTAAAAATAGGAAGTGAAGTGGTAGAGCACGTTGACCGCTTCACTTATTTGGGAAGTACCATCAGCCCCAACGGGCTGATCTCTGACGAAATCTCAGCACGAATACAAGGGGCTCGTTTCGCATTTGTTAGTTTACGCCGACTCTGGCGTAGACGAGATGTTCGACTATCGACCAAAGGGCGGGTGTACTGCTCATCAGTCCGCTCCGTCCTCCTTTATGGTTGTGAGACCTGGCCACTGAGAGTGGAAGACATGAAAAGACTAGCTGTCTTTGATCATAGGTGCCTGCGTTCTATTTCCCGTGTAAAGTGGCATAATAAGGTGAGCAACATTGAGGTTAGGCGTAGAGTTCTAGGTAAACAGGGGAAATCAATCGACGAAGTCGTGAAGCTACAAAGACTGAGATGGTTAGGACATGTGTTACGTATGCCAAGCCATCGCCTCCCTCGACGAGCAATGTTAGCGGATATAGGGTCAGGCTGGAAAAAAGCTAGCGGCGGTCAAACAAAAACTTGGCATCAGTCAATGAAATCCACAACAGTTGGTCTAAGCCACGTAGGAAGGTGTAGACTTCCAGGCTGGGGTCCTCGGGACGGTAAAAATCTATGGTTGGAAACAATTGGTGACATGGCTCAAAATCGTTCTCAGTGGCGCAGATGCATCCACTCCCTGTGACTTATGATCTTCAATGAAACTGTTTTGTATTTCTTTATTACTCCTTTGTCTCACACCTCTGCTCACTGTTTCTATTATGCTTTTCTTGTACTTTCTTCTCTTGCTTCGCGTGCTACACGGAATGTGGCGACTTGAACTTCCGCACATTTGTGCAAAGTTCTATGTCGAAAACAGACAGACAGACAGAGATTCAGCTGACCTGAGAGTTAAGAACCAATGGTGTAGATGTATTCACTTTTTTTGATCTGCCATGTCAGTTTAGTCGGTATTATTTTCCGTTTGATTTTCCGTGTGTTAATCTCCGTTGAATATGTTTCATTTGCATTTCTCTTTTATTTTTTCTACCTTTGTATGTGTTTTTATGAACTGTGGCAACACAAACTAAGACACGAGCAAATTTTAACGTTGAAAGCTCATTTCACTTCACAGGCACGAAATCTATATCAAATAAGTTTCTCTGGAGATAAACTCAATGAATAGCGTCATGCGAACAATCAATCAATAATTTTAGCGAAGTTCCACGTATAATTAATCACCTAGACAATCATTTAGGCTTATTAGAAAAGCAAGCGGCAAAAGGCAAATGACAAGTGGGGCTACCAACGAGAAAAGTAGCGCCTTAATTAGCTCTCAGAATGGAAGAAACATTTTGAGTAGCAGTTTAATTGGCTTACGGCCACACTCAACTTACCAAAGATCCACCACCTCTCTGAATGGGATATAGACGCAGGTCCTCCTTCCTTAACTGAGGTTACAAAAGCTGTCTCTGAAACGAGACAAAGCATCAGGACCTGGTGAAATGACTCCAGAAGTATTTAAATACAGTTTACTGTCTGCATTAACTGAAGTACTAGGCAACGTCTGGTAATCAGAGGAAGTCCCGCCGGGTTGGTGTAAGCTACTGATTATCCCCATACACAAGAAGGGAGACAAGTCTTCCTGTGATAATCACGGGGAGATTAGCTTGACCAACATGCCGTCTTAAGTTCTAGACTCAATAATGATGTATAGACTAAGTCTTGTTCGACAGGAACAAATATGAGTACACCAGGTGGGCTTTAGACTAGGGAAAGGGTGTATTGATTATATCTTCACCCTTAGAGATTGTGGAACATAGGCATACTTACCGGCATCCATCAGGCGTTATATTTCTTGACCTAAAGACGCCATTCGATCCCGTTGATCGCGATGTTCTCTGGCGATGTTTGGCTGTGGAGGGAATCCCGAGAAAATCCGTTGCATTGATCAAGGCACTCACTCTACTTGAACTCATGTAGCCAGGTGACAGCTTACGGGGTGTTGTCGTCTGAAGTGGTGACAACTAGTGGTGTCCGTCACGGATGCCCACTATTCCCATTTCTATTCAATTTCATCATAGATTTACTAATGAACTTAGCACTAACTGACTTCAGTAACTCAGGGACTGACTTGTCACCACCAAGGAATAATCTCTCTGACTTAGAATATGCAGATGATATAGTCCTCCCATCCAGGTGAAGACGCTGACGAACCGAGGCAGAGTCTTCTGGACGCCTTGAGCTGCGATCTGGGAATGTTCGGCATGCAATTTGCTCCCGCCAAATGTAAGATGATGTTACAGGACTGGACTACATCGACTCACTCCTAGCTTAGAAATAGGGAGTGAAGTCATAGAGCGTGTTGACCACATCACTTATTTAGGAAGTTACATCAGTCAGTGCCAATGGGCTGATCGTTAACGAAATCTCAGCACGGATACAGAGGACTCGTTTCGCATATGCCAGTTTACACAGTCTCTGGCGTAGACGTGATATCCGGATATCGAGCAAAGGACGTGTGTACTGCTCAGCGGTCCTCTCCGTTTGCCTTTATGGCTGTGAGTGAGACATAGCCATTGGAAGTGGAAGATATGAAAAGCCAGGCTAGCTGTCTTTGATCATAGGTGCCTGCGTTCTATCTCCTGTGCTAGCTGGTATAACAGGGTGAGTAATACTGAGGTTAGGCATCGGCAGGGTGCTGGGTAAGGAGAGGAAATCAATAGTCGATTCTGTGACGCTACACAGTATGAGATGGTTAGGACATGTATTATGCATGCCTTCCTCGACAACGGGCAATGTTAGCTGACATAGAATGGATCACATTGGTAGAGAGCTAGTGGTGGTCTAACCGAAAACATGGAGTCAGTCATTGGATTGCACAACAGTTAGTATAAGCCAGCCAGTCACGTAGGAAAATGTATACTTCCTGGTTGAGGTAGTCAGAATGGTGAAAACCAATGGCTGGAGACAATTGGTGATGCGGCTCGAAATAGCTGCCATTTGAGCAGGTGCATTCACTTTGTGATTAATAGTATCCAATTAAATTCTATTGTTCTTACATATTACTATCCTTTTTCGCTCTCACTTCTGTTTATTATTTCTTTTTTGAATCTATCTTTTCTCTGTTTTCTTGCTTTGTGTGCTACATCGAGAGTGGCAACTCAAACTGGTGCACATCTGTGCAAGTGTGTATCTTAGAACTAGTCAGTCAGTCACCTAGGATATTCAGATTCCACATGAATTACGTGAAGGTACCAGTGGTTTTACATATTATGGTGTCGTGATACAGACAATGTGTTCCAAGAGAGTATTATTCTCACATATTCCCACAGTTCACTACAGCATTAGCAACAGAATACGACGTATCTATTTGAAAATTCTATTTCATGTCATTTAATGTACGCCAAAATCACACGCTCAATGATTGGTTAGAGAATATTATATATATATATATATATATATATATATATATATATATATATATATATATATATATATATATATATATATATATATATATATATATGATCAATTGAAAATATACCTTGGCTTCCGTGTCTTGCCTTCCTGCTGTTACAATATATCATCTTACAAAACATTGAGTGAATACATTTATATCTATTCAACGTACTTTTCGTTGGTGAAAAAGGAGTCATTAGGAGATAAAGAATGTTATTAAGGGCTTCTATTATTGTATGTTGTTTGAAGTATACTTTCTTGGTCATAATTTTATCAGCTTCTTTCAATGGTCTCTTAACCATACATTGATAATTCGTGTATTGCACAATCTTAACCCTCTATGTTGCCAAGATGTATATAGGAATTTCGTGCTATTTAAGTTAGTACTCTGTTTAGTCGTTACCTGTGCTTGTTATGCATACTTCGAGGTGCAGAGACTTTAGATAACTTACTGCTGCACGAAAATATCTGTTGTATTGTCTATGCCTGTGTTTATCACTATTATTAAATAAAAAGTGGGTTGGGTGGGGAGATACAATTTGTATCCGTATCACTTTTGTTATTTACTACCTGTTTTTCTTCATTTTAGTTTTGGGATAAATAATAAATTCAAGGAAGAATTCCCCAGTGAACTACACGGTAAATTGGCTCCTGAAGAATTTGAAGAAAGCATACGCAAAATTAATGATCGCTTGGAAAGTTCACTACCTAATCATGTTAGGTGGTTTGTTTGCGGGTTGTTATGTTGTTGTTGTACAGCTGGATGTTCATTGTGGCCAGTCATTCATTTGAGTAGGCGAACAAGAAGAGATCTACAAAAGATACTGGAAGCGGAAAATATTCGGTTGTATTGTAACATTGGTTTACGTTTATCCCTAGTTAAACAGCGATCTTCTGAAACGACAACATTAATGGAATATGTAGGTTTAAAAAAAAATACATTTTCACTTTAATTACATACTTACTCTGTCCGTATCATTTTGAGTCAATAGTTTAACACAGTTTTAAGTGTTGTGTTTGTTTTATCCATGAACTGATTATTTGTCCCACATAGATTGTGTGGGACAGCTCAGCTGCTCAGTTGTACAACGAGATCTTATTGAAAGAAGTGTTTTCACTTCATCAAAATGGTTAACAAAGGGATTTAAATGTTGCTATCGGGAAATTTAAATCTCGTGTGACAACTGTGTTAACTGTATGTTAGTCAACACTGAGCATCGTTATTGACTCCAAAAGATTTTTAAGAACAAAGAAAAAATAGTTCACTTTGGAGGTGATTAAAAGTGGACTTTCGAAATGTTTTATCCACATTGAGTAGCTAAGTATTAAAGTGTGAATAAAATATTCAGATAAGAACTCCATGTTGCCCAGTATTTCTCTCGTATTATCAATCGATGGAGTGATTGTAGTGGTTTTATTTGTTGCAGTTTTTTTGTGGTAGATATAATTGGGATCACCCATCGTCTTTTTAGATGCCTATTTTCCACTGCCGACTAAGGTGACTTGTAATTTTCCTTTGTAATGTCAGAGAATGTATCATAGGTTTTTTTTCCTTCACGTTCCCCAGTGGAACATAGGGCTTCAAGCTAGTGGCTTGAAGTTTCTGTAGCAGTGTTTATTTTTACAGGATGGGGTTGCTAGCCCCATGCCCAACCTTTCCTCTTTACCAGCTTTATTACTGGCTTAGCGAGATGTAGGAGTTCGTCGGCCGGGGATCGAACCCCGGACCATGTGCATGGTCGGCGAGCGTCCCAACCGCTGTGCCACCGACGGAAGGTTTTACTTGAAAACAAGAAATATAGACTTGACTGCGCAAAATAAGTAGACTAACTATAATGTATTCAATACGTGTGTTGTATTATTGTCCTTACTTGTGAGATTTGTAAGGTTATATTCAGTAGGAATCCATGATACTTGTCGAGATTTTATCAAATTAAATTTAGTGTTAACCGTGTAAAATAAGTAAGCAATCAATGAAGCGCAGTGTAGAAGAGAAGCTTGAGAAGTGGATATTTATGAATGCCTCTTCAGAAAAACAACCTTAGCTTTCAATCTTGTGTATTTTATATGTTTATTTGATGCATCACACAGTGGAACGGTATTATTGACTGGATGACGTTTCGAACTAAATTTATTGTTCATAATCATATCAATTATAATCACACGACTTCGCAACTTGAGTTTTATAGTTTTCTTTGTCTTCTATATGTCGTCGTTGGGGTAGTAGAACTTTCTAGGTATCTGGGACAGGTGTTGAATCATTTCTATTACATGTATTTGCAGTTGATTCGATAAGTGCAAAGCTTCTGTTATCAATTCCCCCCCCCCCAATCCTGCTGTTACATTAGGTTTTAAAACTGTCATCCTATCCCATCTTATTGTATGGTTGTGTGTGACTGCATGTAATGCTATGGCTGAACTATTCTCTAGATTTCTCATCTTATTCTGGTCAACCACTCTAGATTTTGCTAGGTTTTTATGTTTGACTAGTCTGACTGCTCCTGTTCTACTAGTTTGACCTATGTATTTAACCTGACAATCATTACAGCCAGGGTATTAGATAAACCAAATTGTTTTGTTTTAAAGGCTCCACAGGATCCTTTAACCGACAAAGCTTGTTTCTAATTGAGTTTGTGGGTTTGAATGCCACTTTTATTCCTGCCTTGCGCGTGCATTTGAACTACGACTTAAAGATATATAGGTCAATGTTGCTGAGTAACTGTACTTAAGTACCCTGATTATTATTGATCCAAATTCAAAGTCATTTTGTTTATAACATCATGATCCCGGTCAACACAATTAAAACTAAACACCTACATGAGTATGTTTCCGTTAGGCGACTCGTTTAGGTTCACTGAATCTCTCAAGTGTCTATCTCTAGATTTTACTCCTCAGCTGGTTTCACTTCTCTTATAATACTGTCACACGCAGTTCTTCATTAGTCCTATTCAATTCATCTTCCAGTGGTTGTGTTACTTGTTTAAGGGTGTATTTCCGTCATCTCACTTTTTTTCAGTATAGAGAGTTTTGGTCTGAATTTTGCACTGAAGGCACTGCAATTATGCTGGAAAATCTTGTCGTTTATGGTAGTGTAAGCGGTATTCTAACATTGTGAATGGCGTTGATTCACGCAGATATGTCTTATACCAGTTGTCTACGTAAAATGATATCATGTCGTATTCAAATATCTTGAAGGCATCTTTTCTTGTGATATCATGATTTAAATGAGTTACAAGTCAAGTTAATTACCCTACATAACTGCTTTGTTCACATTCTACTTCAAAATAGATTTCTGCATAAAACTTCATTCTAGGCCAAAATCTTTCATAACATAACACACACTTGTGTAAAAAAAACATTCAATACAAATCTCAATTTAGCGGCAAAGATGGGAAAAAAGTAGGATTTACTGGTTTCATGTAATTGATATGTATCCAATATATATATATATATATATATATATATATATATATATATGGTGGTCTCTCTTTCTGTTGCTCTCTTAGTCTGTGACCATTTCACTTTGATGAACCTGTCTCCTTTAACAATGTATATTCCCCTTATATTATATATAATATGTGTGTTTGTTGACATGTCTGCTATATTTTGCTATGTATATATGGATCGATACTCCATTATAATTAGCCAATCATGTTAAGACTGTCTATTGATTGTTCACACGTGTTTGGACATTCATATATATTTTGCTCTCACACTACTGTCTGATATACATTGATTCTCCTTGTGTTTGGAAAATAGAAGTATCATCGCAAACCTAGTGGTCTTCTGATTTCCGTCTTTCTTGCGTCAGGACTAATAAATTCTCGACTAGTACAAAGCAATAATTTGGCGACGAGTACATAACAGTAATCTTTAACATTATGGGATGGTAGCGTTAGAAAAAATACCGCACAGAAACATAATAAGGATAAAGAAGAAACAACTTAGTGCCTTGCTAGCTTCTTTTAATTGTTTTAAGCTGTACTTTTATGGCTGTAATCTGTTACAGGTGATTGCAAGGCTTTTAAAGAAAGCGTCGAAGTCTCTTTCGATTTAAAGTCTGCATAGGGGAAGTACATGACATATGCAGTTGTTGTTACACGAAGCTAAACAACTGATAGGGATAAAGGTAATACTGCCAATTTTTGAAAAAAAAGCCAGATTCTACTTGTTAGTTGATGCTGCTCTATTGGTTAACTGTTAAAGGTCTACTTATAGCTTAGTTATTTGAAAAATATTTCTCATCTAAGCATTATTAAATACTTGAAGTTTAAGGCGTTAAATCTATGTTAGCTATTCTGTTTTTTGTAGAAGGTGTAGTTAATTTCTGTAGTAGAAGGTTTTCTGGCAACTCTAAAGAATAGCAGACCAAACCGAAACGACTTAGCGAAGGGACAAATAACCTTGACAAGGACAACTTCGATGAACGATTACACCAACTCCTCCAAAAACTTGAGTTAGCGTGTTCATTTTCCAGTACGACACGTCTCTGCAGTAGTGGTACCATTGCACTGCAGACACTTCTGAATTTTCTGTTTCATAAGCTGTTGCTCTAACTGGTCTGTTCAGTAACCAGAAATGACAGATCATTAAAATTTTTGTTAACGGTAATTTAGACTTTGATAAAAAAGTGCCTAAGGAATCTGTAAACTAAAAAGGTACAACATACCTACTCGAACTGATTTTCTGCTTCGGCACTCACTACACCTGTACACAAACCCATCAATGCATTTTGTGTATTTTTGTTTACGCATTACACCTAAGCAATGAAAAATTTTCGACCTTCCAATCAGTCCGTTATCCAAACAGTAATCAAAAACAAGATCCGGAGCGAATTTGCAACGCAGTAGGTGTAGAGCATCCATAATTACCTCTGGAGAAAACAGAGTCACCTGATTGGTTGCTCAAGGTCATTTGTCCGTTCGTTAGGTCGTTTCGGTTTGGACTGCTGTTCTACAGAGTTGCACAGTAAATCTCTAAATATTCGTGAATAACATGAGTTTAATTATTGAAAAAATTTCCAGTGAATATGATTTTCGAAGTGGAATTTTCAGTGCTTACAAACATCAGTCGTTATCCTACATCAATCAAACCTTCCCTTTAGCATATTTCGTTTCTAATCCTTATAATTTTTTCGTACTTCTCTTTCACTGACATTAGTTTTGGGTCTTTACATAGTTAGTTGTCTTTTAATGTCTATTAAGACATTTTCGCTACTTAAATATTAATTACTTATTTACGGCTTTAAAAGTAGTTCTAATAATGTTTTATCTCTGGAAAACCTGGGAGTGCTGGGCAACTGTTTCGTCCTAGTTTGGGAATCTTCATCAGTACGTACCCACCGGGATTCGAACCCAGAACCTTCTAGTTACAAGGCGAGCTCGTATTCCATTAAGCCATTGGGACCCGATTCAGTAGGGTGCAGCAGGGCGGGTTTGAGGAAAATACTCGCCGAAGACATTGGCTAGGGGTCGCGCTATGTCGTGAATTGGCAGAAGTTACAATTCATGGGACATTGGATCGGGCCCCAGTGGCTTAATGGTCTACGAGTTAGCTCTCCTTGTAACCAGAAGGTCCTGGGTCCGAACTTTGGCGGTGAGTGCGTACTGATGAAGAGCCCCCAAACTAGGACGAAACAGCTGTCCAGTACTCCTAGGTTTCCCACTGGTTCTCTAACTAATGTCAACTCATGATGAAATCCTGTAACCAATCAACCAAATCCCTACAAACCAATACTTGAATGTTTTATCTGCTTATATTGAAGTGTGTCTTAAGCTTTCTAAATTTGACTTTCTTATGAAGGATGCATAGACGGTTTTACTGTTTAAAAGTTAAATACTCACCTATCCTAAGAAAATTTTTCTAATAACTTGTTAGATTTGCATAGAAAAGTCACATTATGGTGTTTTAATAATCTATACTGTTAAAAATTACAACGTCTTTGACAACAGCATGTCAATTTTTATAGCTATTACTCCTGTCGAGATAATACTGTGCACATGTGTCTGTCTGTCTGTTTTCGACATAGAACTTTGCACAAATGTGCGGAAGTTCAAGTCGCCACATTCCGTGTAGCACGTGAAGCAAGAGAAGAAAGTACAAGAAAAGCATAATAGAGAGAGACAGTAAACAGAGGTGTGAGACAAAGGAGGAGTAATAACGAAGAACAAAACAGTTTCATTGAAGATCATAAGTCACAGGAAGTGGATGCATCTGCGCCACTGAGAACGGTTTTGAGCCATGTCACCAATTGTTTCCAACCATAGATTTTTACCGTCCCGAGGACCCCAGCGTGGAAGTCTACACCTTTCTACGTGGCTTAGACCAACTGTTGTGGATTTCATTGACTGATGCCAAGTTTCTGTTTGACCGCCGCTAGCTTTTTTCCAGCCTGACCCTATATCCGCTAACATAGCTCGTCGAGGGAGGCGATGGCTTGGCATACGTAACACATGTCCTAACCATCTCAGTCTTTGTAGCTTCACGACTTCGTCGATTGGTTTCCCCGGTTTACCTAGAACTCTACGCCTAACCTCCATGTTGCTCACCTTATTATGCCATTTTACACGGGAAATAGAACGCAGGCACCTATGATCAAAGACAGCTAGTCTTTTCATGTCTTCCACTCTCAGTGGCCAAGTCCCACAACCATAAAGGAGGACGGAGTGGTGCACATGTGTAACTTACGTAGGTTTTAATTATTGACTTGATTCACTGAATTGTTGTTTTATATCAATGTACCTACCTTTTTATTATTTGACTGGCATTTATGTCGTAATATGCATAGCTCTATTATCGGCTTTACCGTTGTATAGACTTTTTATAAATTTTATTGTATTTGCTAACCCAACAATTGATGAATTCAAACACTTCATGTTTTCCAAATATATAGTAGTCTTAATACGCATAGTTAATATAGTCATGTGACGTTGGAACCTAAGGTGTGTACTGTGCTAAAAAAACTGTTGGTGTTTGACTTAAACATATATATATATATATATATATATGTGCGTCGGTGGCATAGCGGGAGAATGCTTGCCAACCACGCAGGTGGTTTGCGGTTCGATTCCCGGCTGGCACACCCCCTTACATCGCTAAGGCAGTAATAAGACTGGTAAACAGGGAAGGTTGGGCTTGAGGCTGGTGACCACGTCCCATTAAAATAAATATCACTGCTACTGAAACTTGAAGCCCGATGTTCCACTGGGATTATAAAAGGAATAAAATAGAATAAATTACATATATATATATATATATATATATATATATATATATATATATATATATATATATAGAAGAAGCTGTACTCTGAGATGTATTCTTCTTCTCCTTCAGGTTCTGCGAATAGATCACTTACCAAAGGCGTGTATTTATTTCCCAGATTGATTTGTATAGGATGGACGGTGAATGCTTACTCAATAACAACGTTGTATCTTGCATGCGGACAGTGTGAAGATCTCATCGTAATTGTCTGAAAATGACAAGTTGCAATTATCATTCATCAAAAGTGTTATCATTACCTTCATTCCAACTTTTGTGATAAATAGTTTCCCTTTTTTTTCCTTTCTTTCTCTACATTTGTTATCTATATTCTCTTCTTCCTGTTAAGAAATGTGTAAAACACTGCTAATTTTACATCTCACCTTGTTGTCTGCAATCAAACCTACTCGAGAGACAGAGAGAGAGAGAGAGAGAAAATCCAACCCAACCATGATTGATTGCAGGGCATTTAACAAACATTTAGACAAATACAACGTGTTATGCTTTTTTTTTACTTTTTCTGACTTTCTCTTTGTGCTTCTTGTCACACTTTTATATTGTAGAGATATATTCCTTTTCCTATTTGTTTCTTCATTTTTGTACATACGCTGTCACCTTATTTTACTATTCTACATTCTACTTACTTTGGATTCGGGAGGACAAGGGCCCTGTTATTTGTCTTTTTCACTTACTCTATATCCTATGAGAAATTCCACAACTTGTAGTTCAAAAATCTCTTAGTCTACTTTTTCCCCCCATATTTCCTATGTATATCATAAGCATTTTAATAGGTTAAGTAGTTGTCAAGTATTATCGCTGTCAACCGCTTTCATCGTTCTAATTCGTTTATCACATTTTACTGTCCAGTTATTATTATTAATATTTTTATTATTATTGTAGAGTGTATACAGACCTCGTATCCCCAATAATATTTACTTAGCGAACACTTTCTCATCTTGAAATGAAACGTGTTCAAATTGACTTTAACTATTATTATTATTTTATAATATTTATTGTTTTTATTGTCATTATCATTATACTGATTACTTATCGCCGTTATCATTGTATTACTTTTGTTTTCTTTCTTTTTCATTTTTGTTAAAAAGCACACACAGTTAGTTGGTAATATCAGCCAGTACCCGTAGAGCTTGTTTTCTCATTTTTATTCAACCTTGTTGTAAATGAAACTGACTATATATATATATATATATATATATATATATATATATATATATATATATATATATATATATATATATATATCACTGTACATTAATTATGTTATGAAGTATTCTACACACCGAGTTTGCTTTTTATTTGCTTATTTATTATACTTGAAGATATTTATTCTATTTATTTATTTAAACGCATTAAAACTTGGTACAATGTGGCACCAAGAAGGATGCGCCACACAATAATAATAAAACAACATAGATCAAAAGAAAAAAAAGGAAAGAAGAGAATATATATATATAAGTAGAGAACAGATAAAGAACTTCGTCTGGAAGGAAAACAGTCATGCTTAACTAGTTCAAACAGTATTCGTTAACTATCATCGGGAAGAGAAGAAAGAAGGAAATCGCAACACGTGTAATAGCACGCGATAAGTTTCATTGATTGTTTGTTGCTTTATTCAATTCATTGTGTGAGAGCTGAGATGCTCCGCGGGCCCCCAAACCGAAGCAGGTGGTTTTATTAAGGGATCAACCCCCCGAGCCTTTGACTTGGAGTCTAATCCGCAAGGCAGCGCGGAGCAGCGTCAGGAGCTGCATTCCCATGGTTGCCTGTTATCCATATGGGTTAATACGCCATTGGATGATCCGATTGGATACCGGAGCCCATGTACCCCATAGTAACTGCTTTTAGTTTAGCCGCTATCTAAACAACCTTCCTGACATGGTAGGACCTGCAGGCACAGAGTCCCAGTCAGTTTAGCATGTTGGGTCACTGCGGTATTCAAGCCCGACCACCACGACAAGGTAGCAGTTATCGGCCGGAACTCGAAGATAAGCGATTGCATGGGTTTTCGCTGAAAAAATGTGACTACATTTTGGTATTATAAGCGAATTATGCTATTGACCAGCCGTTTTATACATGTCTGTAATGACTATCTTGAGGATATTCAGTTTCTGGAATAGTTCGTTATTTTCCAGTTAGCAGGTAGTATGAAAGACAGTCCAAACAGTCATCATCATCTTGTTTAATCCTTCGTATAATCGATGAATGTTGTTTCAGTCAACTGTTTCAATGCCTTTGTGTTGACATTATAATCTTTTATAGGTAATAATATTATTAGTGATATCTTTTAATGTAGTTACAAGTCAAGTGTTCTTTTTTTAAGTGATTCTATAACGGTAGAAGACAAAAGACTTTGTGAAGGAATGTTCATTTAGAATTTGGTATCTCCATATATAACAAAATTGCGTACATCTTATGCTGAATATCGTCTGCCCGTCGTAATGTGCTCCTTTGACTTCTTTTCGTGTCTCCCGTGTTTTTTAACGTCAAATCTATCTCTCCGCTATTCGATGTTTGTTATGCCGACTAACGTATCTATTTATACTACTGATAAATATTATCAGTAGTAAGTAATAGAGAGGTTTCGCGTGCGTTTCGGATTGTCAGGGCGATTGTTACTTCCCGGCTGCCCACACCGTGGAAGTTGGTTGCGTGACCGCAGAGCCCAGGGGACAACTGCTTGAGGCCGGTCACACGCGGCCTGTTTTTGTTCGTTCTTTTTTGTTTGGTGTGTCTCAGTAGCATACTTATCACTCCTGCCCTGTGACACGGCAGCAGGAAGCGCGGTCGTTGTTAATCCGGGCCACGGCCGATCCGGCGTGAAATTTTGTGATTTTGTATTGATCATGATGCTGGATTGGTTATCTGCTTTTTGTTTAACCGCTATCCAAACAACCTGCCTGGCATGGTAGGACCTCAAGAGACATAAGTCTCAGCCAGTATAGCTTGATTCGGTCATTGCGGTGTTCAAGCCCGACCACCACGTCAAGGTAGCAGCTTTCGGTCGGGATTATCAGTAGTACATGTCACAACACTACATTTTAGGAAGCAAAAGTCATTATTTAGTGGTTGCCACTTAAATTTGTTTAGCGCATGCCTGTATCACTCACTGGTTATGCCTCAATCATATCAAATATCTGCTAATTTCGTTTTAATAACGACATGAAAATATTTGTGAATATTTGTATTTAGACCCGATTTGTGAAATGCCGCTGACTTGTCGATAATTAGGTTTGAGTGGAATACTTAACTTTTAACTAGTGGTTCTTAGGTTTTCCTTTGTTCTTTTGGCGTTGATGTCATAATTAATTGCACAACCAGTGTGACTTATATTCTACGATACAAACCATTACACTGACATGTAATAATTATATTTGTAAACTGTCAGCGAAATTGAAATAATTAGTCCCGACGTTTCGTCTGGCAAGCTGTTCTGTATGTTATAGTTAAGGAATCTTAGATTATCTTTTTAGTATGCGAATACAAAGCAACTAGGATGTATGTATATTGGCTGGGGGATTTCTTCTTCTTATTGTTCCCTTGGGTTCCTAGTGGAACATAGAGCTTCAACTGCACGTCTCTACTTGCTTCTGTCTTCTGCTGTACTTTTCACCTGCATCCATGTTAGTCCATACTGTTTCAACTCCTCTTCACACGATCTCCTCCATGTCACCCTCACACTGACGTCCCACTCACCGCTTCCGTTTCGGGTTCCACTCGAGGGCATGGCGCGCGATGTCACCCAGTGGCGGCCTCCTCAGTGAGTGTCCAATCCATCTCCACTTTCTCCTGCATATTTGTTGGGCGATTTCTAGTGACACTTCATGCCCACTTTCTGTAATGTACAGCTTGAAAAGGAAGTCGTTGAAAAGAAATACATCTTAACTGAACAAAAACTGTGTTTTCCCTTATAACTAGGATATTGTTTAGATGGGTTTAATTTTACTGGTGAACAGGAATTTTCTTTTTCTGTTACTTTTCTTGTCAATTTTCTCTTGGTTGATTTCAATACTTTGTATTAATCAATTCAATTAGGGCAGTCCAAAATTTCAAAGGCATTTTTTAAAACAATGGTGTTCTTAATTATTTTTTTAGCAAACATGAGATTCTTGTATCATCTTTAGAAGAAAAAGAGAATAGTCCAAAATATTTGTAGTTAGTGGAAATATGGTGTTAAAAAAGGCTTGGTTTTAATAAGGCTTTGAAAGAGTGAACTGAAAGGTTAGAGAGCAGAGTTCATCTGTCTTCCAGTTATGCTACATTCACCCACCATCTAATCTTAATCACGGTGAAATGTAGTTATCAGCAGTTTTAAATATGATTTAGGGCCAAAGTTTTGAGAAGTTAACTTTGTGAGGTACTGATATGTATCCACATATATATATTTATGTGTGTGTGTGTGTATGTTGGTCTCCCTTTCTGTTTGCTCGCTTAGTCTGTGACCATTTCACTTGTATGAACCTGTCTCCTTTAACAATGTATATTCCCCTTATATTATATATAATATGTGTGTGTTTGTTGACAGTCTGATGCTTGGTGTATATATATCCATATATGGTGTTTGTTGACATGTCTGCTATATTTTGCTATGTATATATGGATCGATACTTCATTATAATTAGCCATTCATGTTAAGACTGTCTAATGATTGTTCACACCCTTGTCATATATATATTTCGTTCTCACAATCTTGTGACTTACACTTACTTACTTACTTTGGTGTAATACCACTTATTGCTTCTCCTGGTGTTTGGAAAATAGAAGTATCATCGAAAACCTAGTGGTCTTCTGATTTCCGCTTTCTTGCGTCAGGACTATTAGCTTCTCGACCAGACCATAACAATAATTTAGCGACGAGTACATAACAGGTACTCATAGGTAACATGTGATCAAGGAATATGATTGAATAGGACCAACTCACTAGATAGCATATAGAAATCAGATGTAGACGGATCTGATATTGGTAGAAATTATTGATCATTTCAGTCTATAAGAAAGATGGTAGATCCTTCTATAATGACTGCAGTGTGCTTGACTAATAATACTCTAAGTATTTTGCGAATTCCACATTCATTCGTATAACTGAAACATGAACATTTTGAATGTTACTCGTGGTTTGTCGATCTGATTCTGAAAAATAACCTTACAAAAAGTTGGTACATTTTATATCCTCAGACTTGTGGAAGTGATGCTTTGATTCCGTGGTTGAATTGCTGTTCTCCTGTGGAGGATATAACAGGTAAACATATCATTGCGATTACGGTCTTTTATTTGACTAGTATGCAAATTGATTTGCCGTTTAGGACGATAGTCATCGCTATCCGCAGAAATGTTTATCTTCATTATTCTTAATCAAGATTCATAAAAGTCGGCTGATACAATTGTCTCTTTCAGTAAATTAAATTCACACCTACTAAAATCTGATTCATTCAGAGTAAAAGATGCTCCTGTTTCATCACACAAAAACACTGGCAATATGTCAGGCATTTTAACCACCGTGGACGAAATTTCAAGTGTGGTTTTTCAATTTTGTATCGATGGATGCTTGGTAACTGGTTTGAACTGATAATCAGTTCAAGAGTAGAAAGCAAAGTTTTCAGATATGCTGGTTACTTCAGTTAGTTGCATCAGCTATGAAAGTGAATAGCTGATTACTTCCAGGATCTCTGAACTTATTTCAGTGAAAGGTTCATTGAATAAGTGCATTGTGTTACCTGGTTTTTTTTAATATTTCTGATTGACCTGATACCGTATCTTCAATGTAATTAACTCTTGAAACGTGACAGATAGCGATTTGTACGATTCTTGTATTTCCGCAAAAGCAATCTTCTAATTGGCATCCTGCCAATAATATTTATAAGGTGTTTGTATGCATAGCTTGGCTTGATAATATGAGTATAGCTCGTCTTATATAGGATAAAAGTATTTTCAAATGAAAGACTAATAAACATTTTAGTGTTGTTTCAAACACCCATATCTTGAATATAAGACTGAACGATACTGCAAGCCAGTTACTAGTAATGCACTTCATTAAAATAAATCTGGATACTTAATGATTATCTTGCAACTAATAGTGTTCTCTGAGCTGGTTGATTTAGTTGAGCTTTCGTCGTCCTTCTGGACAACATCCCCCTTCAGCGCAATATTTAGCATAAAAGTGAAAGGATTTAAATTTCTTCATGAGTGATAGAACTGCGTCTCCTGGTAACCATCTTTACATCTGTATGGATCATTTTCTATTGACTTGGATTTTAAACGTTCTGGTCACATGATTTACTTTTTATTAGTTGATGTATTTGGTCTATATTAACGCGTTTGTTAATTGCATATTCGTTGGAGTACCAGGCTCTAGGAATTCCCTGACTGCACTTTTGGTGTTTCCTCTGTCTAAGATTTCGACATTATCCCAATCAAATTGATGTCCATAATTGTATATATGCATTGATATGAAAGAATATATATCGTGTCTTTTCACGGTTGATTTGTATTCCTTGATTCTGATTCGAAGGGGACATCCACTTCGACCACCGATGTCATGCCTGTTACAGTTCATACACGGAATTTATTTTGTGAATGGTGTTGATTTTATCCCTTTTTCCTGTTGGGTCTTTCGGTTTGCATAATATCGAATTAAGCGATTTGACTGGCTTGTGGGCTATATCTATATCAAACGGTTCGATATAGATATAGCACGTTAATATAGACCAAATATACCAACCAATAAAAAGTAAATCATGTGACCAGAACGTTTAAAATCCAAGTCAATAGAAAATGATCCATACAGATGTAAAGATGGTTACCAGGAGACGCAGTTCTATCACTCATGAAGAAATTTAAATCCTTTCACTTTTATGCTAAATATTGCGCTGAAGGGGGATGTGTTGTCCAGAAGGACGACGAAAGTTCCTCCACAAAACCAATCAGCTCAGAGAACACTATGAATTGCAAATCATCCATCCGCTTAAGCTACAAATCTTCTCTATTATTTTTAATGATTATCTTACTTGTTTGTGATTGGATATTCTGTATTATATCAGTTTTCATTCAGGTGATTCTTTATCTAAAATAATAGAGTCTGACTTTCCAAGGAGGATTATTGTTACCTAGTACTCCAGGTATTTCAGTGGTTAATGTTACTTGCGATATTGTATTCACTATTTATTACTTCTTATGTTTATAATTCCAAGTGAGAACCTACTAAACCTTGCAGCACATGGAAATGTAGACTGTACATTTCAGCGAGGATTTTACAAAATTATGAATATAACATGTGTCTGGATAGGTTAACAACTGGGTCGTATTGAAATAGTTTGGTTATAAGTTAAATGTCAACTGAATAATCTTAGAACAAATTTATAGGTCATTAATGCAAAACTGGAGGCAGACAATGCAAGAAGAGAACTCATCATGGATCAAGAGGCTCTCACCCAATGAAGTGAATGACAGTGGAGAACTCTTCTCAGTCTTCATTGATTTGGTGATGGGGGCAGCATGTACAAACACAAGGATTTTGCCTGACGGACACACCAAAACCAGATAGATTTCTTCTCACTACCGCTCAAGACAGTGCAGACTCAGCCTGCTGGACATACAGGTGGGGGCTCAGACCACTATCTATTTCAAAGAACCTTCAAGATGAAGCTGGAAGCCTTCAGAACAATTGGAGACTGTAGAAAATATAGACTACACGGGTGATTCATGTTCATTGTCACACAAATTCGAAGACCTACAGGCAGAAACCAACAAGTTGATGGAAGAAGCAGCGAAAATAGGACTTCAAGTGAACACAGAGAAGACGGAGGTGATGAAGTTACCCAACCAACAACAAGCACCAGTCACTGTCGACGGAGGAGATTTAAACTTCCCCTCCTTCACTTACCCAGGCAGTATCGTTTCAACTATATGGGGTACGGATGAGAATGTCGAAGTCAGAACATTAAAGGCAAGACATTTCTTCATCATTCTGGAAATGTGCTGCACTCGGCGTCAAGAATACGATTAGGATTTTCAAGTCTATTTCTCCATATGGGTCAGTAACTTGACGTGTCACGAAGAGGCTATTGAAGACTTTCATCAACAGCTGTCTGTTTTCGATAATGAAGATCAGATGGTCAGAAAGAATTAGTAACGAGAAACTAATTAAGGACCTATCGCTCAATAAATATTCCCAAGGAAATGGAGATGGATCGGACACACTGAAGAGACCTCTGGTTGATGTCGCACGCCAGGCCGTCAAGTGGAACTCAAATGGGAAATGACAAGTTCGGTGTCCTAGGGTGATATGGAAGAGGCAATGAGAGCTTATATGCGGTCGTCGAGCCAGCTTAATAAGAGTAAAGAAAACAAGATGGAATGGAGATGTGCCGTTGGCGCCTGATGTGTTCCAATCGGGACCTAAGGGAATGATAAATATTTTGATTTAAAGCTCCAAAAATGTATCGTTATTATTATTGTTCTTTTGGGTTCCTAGTGGAATATATGGTTTCGATAACACGTCTCCACTTTGTCTTATTCTTTGTAGCCCTCGTTAGCTGGGCCCGCGATTACCCATAATCACTCGCCTCCTCCTCTTACGATCTAATCAGTGTCACCTTCGAACTCCCAACTCGTCGTTTTCCATTCGCATTCCACTTGAGGGCGAGGTCATCTAAAGGTCTCCGAGGTGTACGCTCAATCTATCTCTATTTTCTCCGACATGTTTGTTGAGCAGTCGGTTCTTTCCTATAGTTTCTCGTTGCTGATTCTTTCTGGACATTTGGTCTACCATATGAAGCGAAGGCCTCTGCTGATAAAAGTCTGCGGTAGCCTGTTCGTGACTCGTCGAGGTTCTAACCCATACACCAGAACTGACTGACTTCACATTTGTGCTGAAAATTCGAATCTTGTTGTTCGTACTGAGTGGAGGAGATTCCAAAACTGACTTCAGAGTGGTGAAGGTGAAGCTTGCTTTTTCCATTCTGGTTTTGGCATCTTCATCCGTTCCGCATGTAGTTGCAACGTTTCTTCAAGCACAAGTGAATCAACTAATACATTTCGATTTTTTTCCTGAATTCTATGGGTGACGTGGGTTCGAATCTCATGAGTTTCTTCGAGGGTGCAGATATGCCTTGCTGACTGGTGAGTACCAACAAGCACAAAAATCAGGCCCAAAGCTTCCAGCGTATTGCCTTTAACCATCTAATACCAACAATTCAAAGTGCATCGTGATGGTGGGCTACCTAGAATAGTGGCCACATAGCAAACTTAACTGTTAGAATTCAGTCGGCAACAAACAAAAGACTAGACACACTACACTAGTCACTGACTAGTGTCCAATCAAAGTATGCCTTTTATACACACTTTAAAACTTTGGATTATTGACTTCAATTGACCATTTTCTAGACTGGCCATAAAACAGTCTCGAAAGAGAGGACCTAAGGGAGAATCTATTACAATACCCCATCCTTCTGTCTGTAGATTGTTTCATTGAAAGTATATTGTACATTCAGTGTACATATCAAAAGTAGTTCGCTCAAATCTGTAGTGAGTATCCGTATATTCAACTTGTTGCCTTCAATATATCTGCGTATAAATCATATGGTTCTGTCCGTGGAACGTTCATAAATAGGGATTCTACATCCAACGTTAAATTCTGTTTTCGAATTTCACAGTGCTACGTAATGTTTGCATATATTTTTTTTTCAATTCACCTAATAATCCTATAATTGCACATCCCATACAAGTTCCATACATCCTATGAATTATTTCATAAATGACAATAATTGTTTTGATAATTGATATTTAAATATAATTATAGTCACAAATATTTTAATTGCAGTTGATACTACTATTATTATTATTTTATGTATTCACACCTATATGATTCAATTTCCCTCACCGGATATAATTTCTGAAAAACCATGTATATACGATTGTACAGCATGATAATAAATTCGTTGAGAAGGGTCTCTTCCCTGAATCACTTATTTCGATTTTCTAAGTCTTTCTTACAGGTCACGGTCGCGTTCAACGACTCAAAATAAGGGGTTAGAGCCTTTCAACAAGTCTGAAGGTGTTCTTAAAAAATGACTGATTATGAACACGCAGTTCATGAAGTTACGCCTTAGAAGGAATCAAGGCACTCACCGTAATTTAGTTTTTCATGAGTGTTTTATAAGAACTGTGGAGTACGACAGCACACTGATGCGCTGACTAATTTTATATTGTCACTGAGATTCATCGCCACTTGACGGTTATCTGCCTAGTTATCCCAAATGCTCAAGGACCCTTTTTTCACATTTAATAGTAAACTTTTGTATGATTAACTGTACTTTCCCCCTGTAATACAACTTTGTGAATGTATAGTCTATTATTTTCTTCGATAAGTATGCAGGTAACGAAAACACAGATCTATATTATTGCTTCATCTATCAGTGTCAAGTAACAGGTGGTATGAATAAGGCACATTCCGTAAATGCAACCAGATGCACAAATCTAAACGTCTTCGTTAAGTTGCACTTTTACGAATAACCTTCTCAATAAAAAGTAAGCATAAATTTTCAAGCTCTGGTTTCGATAAATTTGATTGGATTTCAGTTTGGGAAGAGCGGGAGTACTGGACAGCTGTTTCATCCTAGTTCGGGACTCTTCATCAGTATGGACCTGCGACTCCACCAGAGATCGAATACAGGATCATCAGATTACTAGGCCAGCCTGTGAACTATTCAGCCACAGGAAAGGAGCCTAGTGCTCCACGAATTTTAACTTCCGCCAATTTGCGATTACATTGGCTGGCAGTTGCGCTATATGTTGAAAAGAGGAATTCTCTGAAGTATTTGTAACGGACAAAATTAAAAAAATGACAATAATAACGTATTATTTACATGCTGAAGTAAATACATATATTTATATATACATCATATATTATATTAGCGCATTAAGCAAATCTGAGGTAGAGTAAGCTAAAGCGAAGAAGTAATAAATCTAAAATGCTGGTCATCAATAAAATTAATATGAATATCCCTATAAATACATATGAAAAGAAAAAGATATATTATGTCATTTAAGTAATAAATATTCTTTTCGGTTGAGATATCTGATAAAGTTTAGGTCCAATCCTTTTGAGTGTGACGGTAAGACGATGTGTACCTGCATTTGAAACAGTAGCATGCGAGATTACACCATTGACATCTGAGTTTCGCGACCGTCTGGGATTATGGGCACAAGAAATTATCGATGCCTTACGAGCTGTATTTGATAAGTAATCGTTTTTACTTTTACCTGGGGAATATCGTGTATACAAGTCAAAAGGAGTTACTGATTGTAATAGTGGAGGTGTGGGTATATGCACAACTCTTCGAAGGAGATAATTACATTTTGTTTTACGAAAAAAATAATGCGGTCTCGGCTGGCACTTCTCAGGAGCTGTTTTGGCATCAGCGACAGGTTCTGGAGCCACAACACTATCAGGATCGCATTTGAGTACTGGTTCAGCAACTGTATCAGGTACAGTGGGAGAAGGAACTGCTTGTAATAGTGGGGGTGAAGCTATGTGCACAACTCTTCGGAGGCGATAGTTACATTTTGTTTTACGGAAATAATAATGCGGTCTCGGCTGGCACTTCTCAGGAGCTGTTTTGGCATCAGCGACAGGATCTGGAGCCACAACACTATCAGGATCGCATTTGAGTACTGGTTCAGCAACTGTATCAGGTACAGTGGGAGAAGGAACTGCTTGTAATAGTGGGGGTGAAGCTATGTGCACAACTCTTCGGAGGCGATAGTTACATTTTGTTTTACGGAAATAATAATGCGGTCTCGGCTGGCACTTCTCAGGAGCTGTTTTGGCATCAGCGACAGGATCTGGAGCCACAACACTATCAGGATCGCATTTGAGTACTGGTTCAGCAACTGTATCAGGTACAGTGGGAGAAGGAACTGCTTGTAATAGTGGGGGTGAAGCTATGTGCACAACTCTTCGGAGGCGATAGTTACATTTTGTTTTACGGAAATAATAATGCGGTCTCGGCTGGCACTTCTCAGGAGCTGTTTTGGCATCAGCGACAGGATCTGGAGCCACAACACTATCAGGATCGCATTTGAGTACTGGTTCAGCAACTGTATCAGGTACAGTGGGAGAAGGAACTGCTTGTAATAGTGGGGGTGAAGCTATGTGCACAACTCTTCGGAGGCGATAGTTACATTTTGTTTTACGGAAATAATAATGCGGTCTCGGCTGGCACTTCTCAGGAGCTGTTTTGGCATCAGCGACAGGTTCTGGAGCCACAACACTATCACGATCGCATTTGAGTACTGGTTCAGCAACTGTATCAGGTACAGTGGGAGAAGGAACTGCTTGTAATAGTGGGGGTGAAGCTATGTGCACAACTCTTCGGAGGCGATAGTTACATTTTGTTTTACGGAAATAATAATGCGGTCTCGGCTGGCACTTCTCAGGAGCTGTTTTGGCATCAGCGACAGGATCTGGAGCCACAACACTATCAGGATCGCATTTGAGTACTGGTTCAGCAACTGTATCAGGTACAGTGGGAGAAGGAACTGCTTGTAATAGTGGGGGTGAAGCTATGTGCACAACTCTTCGAAGGAGATAATTACATTTTGTTTTACGGAAATAATAATGCGGTCTTGGCTGGCACTTCTCAGGAGCTGTTTTGGCATCAGCGACAGGTTCTGGAGCCACAACACTATCAGGATCGCATTTGAGTACTGGTTCAGCGACTGTATCAGGTACAGTGAGCTCAGAAGGATGTTCACTAAGTAGCAATGGTGGCGCTAGATCATTAGAAGTAGATTCCACCTCCGTACAATGGTTTTCAGTAGAACTAGAGAGTGTTGACTTTGGACAGCAAATATTATTAGCATCCTTAAGATCTAAACTTGTACAATCGTCCTTATGATCAATACTGAATTGGGATGGCTTATTTACATTCTTTCTTTTACAATTTGATTTGGGTGAAGTTAACTTCGGAGGTATGACTACATCCTTTAGTGAAATAAACTCAAGATAATCTGGATTATACAAAGGTTTACGTTCGCGTCGCCTCGACATTGGAGCAAGCAGTTTAGCTTCAGCTATTAAACGAGCATCATAGTTCGTGATACGCCGTTTACCACGTAGAGTAGAGGATTGACTTGGTAGTAGGTGATTGTTCACCAATGACTTCTTAATATCACACTGAGATTCATGCATAAGTCGTCCCAATATTGGTTCAACACCTTTTCGTGACTTAATCTCCCCTGAAAATAAAGAAATAAAAACCAACTAGAATTAGAGAGACCAAAAATTTGTAGCAATGATATTTTTGAACAGCTAAGAAACCAACACCCCCAACAAATTGAGTACAAAGATTTTTCACATCAGGAGATTTTGGGTGACATTCTAAGGGCATAGCTATTAGACCATACTGACACGAAATAAGGCCATACTTATGAATATTATGAGTAGTCAAACAGAGGTGTAACTTACTAATCAATGAATAACGTGACATGTTACAAACAGTACGCACCCACCGAGGTTTGAACGCATGACCTTCTGGTTACAAGGCAAGCTCGTAGACCCTTAAGGCCACTGCGACCTGACCCAATGACTCATGAATTCTAACTTCTGCCCATTCATGACATAACGCGACCACTTCGCAATATATGACTAATTTTCTCTTAAAAAAATAACTAGACTCAAATGAGAAGATCATGAAGTAGAAAAAACAAAAAGCCTTTTAAGTACACATATAGATCACAATCCTAATCATAAAGGGAGCAATTTCATGGTATCTTGACGAATGGCTAATAATAATGTACACCAGTGTAATCTAATATGAGAAAGTATGTAAAACAACGGATTCTGAGTGCATCGAACCAATAAGCTATATCTAAAGATACATCATACATAAGTATAATGAATTTACACATCTGAAATTATTTCATCAAATACAGTTAAGTTATCGAAGAAAATTGATAACCGCAGAAAGTAATAAATAGAACACCTGAAGATTTTTTTTATTATAACTTGATTCCACACAGTATAATTTTGTACAAGTATGGAATTTTCAACATGTGATATCGGTAGCCAAAATTTTGCAGGCCGACCATTGATATCGGGTGTGCGTCGGCAGGGGATTGAACCCCGGACCATGTGGATGGTCGACGAGAGTCCTAACCGCTGTGCAACCGACGCACGACTTATTAAAAAAAAAAAACTTAATTGATGTTTAGATTTTTTCAAAGTCGTTTTATTAAAAAGACTATTCCAGCAATCCAGAATAAAATAAATGTGCACCGTGATGGGGAGCTACCTAGAATGTTGGCCACAATGCAAACCTGACTGATAGAATTCAGTCTACACCAAAGAAAGGACTAGACACACCACACTAGTTACTAGTGTCCAATCAAAGTATCCACTACAGTCCTACAGCAAGGCAATCAAGAGCCCGAATAGCTCAGTGGTAACGTCTCTGACTGCAGCACTGGGTGACGCGAGTTCGAATCTCAGAAGGAACATGAGTTCTTTCAAGGTTGCAGATAGGATTTGCTGAAGAGCGCCAACTGGCCTGGCACGAAACCTAGGTGGAAGGCTTCCCTGTGGCCGACTGCCTCCAAATTTGGATCCAAATTGGGAACGTGGCAACTCGAACTGCTGCACTTCGTCGCCAAGTTCTACGTTGAATCCACACAGACAGATTGCCTCCAACCATCTAATCCAGTTATTTGTCAAGGGAATTAATTTCATATATGGCAGTAGATTCCATAAGCTGAATTTCGTCCTCTTATAACAGGCATATGTTACGCCCGAAAAAAAATAAATACATATAGTTTAAGTAAAATTTCGAAATAATTTGAAAACAAATCCTGAGCACTATGGTATATTTCCCAAATGGAATGATTTAACTTGATAAAGACACACAATGATACAGTATTATTTACTGATAACGTTTCAAGCACAATTTATTGCTCATAATCGTTCCAAAGTGCTCACACAATTTTCAAACTTTTCTTTGTGTATTTCTACTCTATTATTTCCTATCCTTTGATTTTATCGGTAGTAATATTTTCCGTATCTATGGTATCGGTGTTGCATCATTCCTATAGCATGTGTTAAGTGTAGATTCAATGGACAAATACTGGTGATAAATAACTATGTCATTAGGAATTTCAGAGAATATTTCAACAAAAGGAAAAGTAGCATTGAAGCTACTTGAAATAATGGAGATTTTTAGCTTAGGATGATGATATTAAATTAGTTGTGTTCTCTGAGCCGGTTGATTTAATTGAGAAGCTGTCGTCGTCCATCTAGACAACTATAACATGAATAAGGAAATTAAGATATTACTACCAATATGAGGTAGGGATATGTGAAACCCTACTAAGAATTCTAAATTAAGTAGGGATTAGGCGACAAACTCACTCAGGAACAAGCTCTGTAGGTTAAACGAGTCCTATCGACCCAATTAGACAAAATAATGGAATTTACAAAATACCTTGCAATGAATGTGAGGTCAATCCAGTAGATCGGGGGTAGTCAGATTATCACAACATAAGTGTAGACAGTGACTAATCCAACGAAGATGAGTAATTTAGAAGAAAAAAAACTCAGCAACTGCAATGCATGCGCTGACATACAACAGGATCGGATAAAACTGCAGTTTTCAAAAGTAATACAAATGGATATGGAGTTTGATCACTGAACGCTTTTTCGTCGAAACTACACCTAATACATGCTATAGGAATGATGCAACACCGATACCATAGATACGGAAAATATTACTACCAATAAAATCAAAGGATAGGAAATAATAGAGTAGAAATACACAGAAAAAAGTTTGAAAATTGTGTGAGCACTTTGGAACGATTATGAGCAATAAATTGTGCTTGAAACGTTATCAGTAAATAATACTGTATCATTGTGTGTCTTTCTCAGGTTAAATTATTGTGCTATAAAACAAATACCGGTGGCATTTTAGATAAAAGCTGTTTGTTCCAATGCCTACTACCCTAGCCGAAACATACGCGATATTGAAAGATTAATCTTGGATGTCAAAGCTCCTGGTGGTACACACCATGAGGTTTTACTTACTAGCATCTTTTAGTAGGGTGGACAGAAAAATACTAATGGGGTCTCACTAATCATACCTTGTGAACGCCGATAATGAATCTAGGGTAGGGTGAGCTTAGCTGTACGTTGGATGAACGACTACTAGGAGTTTTTCTCTTAGTACTACAACTGTCTAATTTAGAAAGTGATTTTCTAAAAAGCAGTCACTTTAGCCAACTAGGATAATGTCTAGAGTCTATATCTCTTTTATCCTTACCACTTACTGATAATAACCGTTATTATGTAGGCTTTTGGACAACTATTTCCTTAGCTACTCTCGATTTATGCTGTGGACTAAAGTCAATTTGAATTAAACATTTTGCGCTGAACAGTATGAAAGAGTTCAAAATGATCCATTCTCTTCTAATAATATTCAGTTGAAAATTATTAGTTGTCTTAAACATTGATACAATTTTACAAATATTCAATTGTTTCCCTTATGAATATCGATTTCATATTTTCCTTTCTAACTTGGATAACAGAAAAGTTTACAAACAATTGCACATTTCACCTATCTAACAGTAACGCGTGTATGAAGTGCATCCATGTATCCAAAAGATAGGTGAATAGATATTTGTATAATCTCAAACAGTAATGTGTACCACTGTTAGGGTTTGTTAAGATTAAGCGATTGCTATTATATATCGTCGGTGGCGCAGCGGTTGGGGCGCTCGCCGACCATGCACATGGTCCGGGGTTTGATTAGCGACGCATTCCGTTACCTCACTAAGCCAGTAATTAGACTGGTAAAGAGGAAAGGTTGGGCATGAAGCTAGCAATCTCATCCTGTAAAAATAAACACTGCTACAGAAACTTCAAGCCTCTAGCTTGAAACCCTATGTTCCGCTGGGAACGTGAAGGAATAATAGATAAATAATAATAATAATATTCGTAGCTCACAATTTGCCTAGTAGCCTACTAGATCACGCCTTGTGTAGGTGTGATTTACTGGCTTAAGCACTCATTTTTCAGACAACAGGTCACAGTTTTGAGTCTCCCTGAGCAACTGAGTAGTATCATAGCCTCTTAGACAATAATTGCGGTTAAGCCTACTGCACCGGATCTCTTCCTGATAACTGAGTTCGTAATTAGTATTTCGATAACTCCAAAACACTCTTGGACTATTTCAATGTCAATACTTGGAAACTGAGACTACCTACTTATAACACTGCATGACAAAGTTTTATTATTCACTGAGAGGTTAACATTTTTAGAAGAGAAAATCAACCTTCATATCGTTTAGTCTGTAGACCATAGATATAAGTTTTAAACGTAGAACATTAAACACACGTTCAGCTGTTAAATTCGCCTCACAAAATAAAGCAGACAGACGGAGAAAAAAATTCAGGACTAAAATAAACAAGAACGTATGGGGGGGGAGAATATGATGGACCTGTGAGTTAACAGAGAATGAATGAACCTGTCCCGACTGAGAACGATTTCGAGCCATATATTTCACACTCAGCAGAATCTGCTCCTTAACACTTCTAGGACCAGGGGGTTTATAGTTCCTTACATGACTGAAGAAAGCAGTCAAAGACTTCGTCGGTAGATGCCATGCTTTGATCTGACCAATCCAAACTCTTGTAACTTAATCATATGTCGACTAACATTGCTTGACGGGGAAGGCGAAGGCTTGGCACGTATGTGTCCCAGCCATCTCAATTGATGCAACCTCACAGCCGTATCAGTTCGCTTGTTCAACTTACCTAACACTGAACCTAATATCAGTATTACTCATCATATTATACCACACAACACATGAGGCAGATTACAAACACCAGTGGTCAAAAACATCTGTTTTTTTTTATATATTTCAATTCCGTTGACTACATCTTACAGTTGTGCAGTAAGTTGGCAAATGCCACACGATCCTCTTGTATCTCTACTGAGACCTGGCCAGCAATCAATTCACTAGGTCTGATGCAAATTCGCAAATAAAGTAAGTGGTCAACATTCTCAACCGCTTAACTCCCAATCTTTAATCAAGGAATCGCTACAGATCAGTCCTCAAGCGTCATCTTACATCTGACACGAGTACACCGCATGACAAACATGCTAAACCTTCTGCTTAAGGTGTTTGGAAGATTGCAGTTTGCCGGCGTCTTTAGCTAAAAAAAATACTATATCTTAGTCATAGTCGACAGGATTCTTCTCTGGTAAGAAGTCGAATAAGCTCACATTCACCAGTATATTTGAAATGAAACAAATAAAAATGGAGACAATAGGCATCACTAATTAAGGCGAATGGCTTGGTGTGCATGCCACACGTCTCAATCAGTGCAGCACAATACACCCAACCACTTCACACCCTATCTTTTAATTGAGAGTCTTTACAGAATCTGTTAGTCACAGGAAGACCTGTCTGCCTTCTTACAAACTGGGTAAACCTTGATTTATTCCAGTTCAGTGGGAATTATCTCAGATTCTCACACAACCTAGTAGCCTACTTTATCACCACCATGTTTCAGTACCCCTGGTGTCATTCCATCACGTCCAGCTGCTTAGCCAAGTTTCAGATTATGCACAGCGTTTGTAACCCCAGCTACAGTCGGGAGACCGATGTGCACATCCTATAAAGGTAGGTGTTGGGGTACTAGGCGAGTTTAACGTGGTTGTAGGCCAATTGAATTACCCCTCTGAATGTCTCCCCAAACGTTTTAGTCGTCTATCCTAACGGGTAGTGCCGTTCACGTGAATGGTCTCACTCCTAATGTCTTTTGCAACCTGTTTCCCTTCTGAATCTAACTAGTAGTCTGGTGTTGCTTACTGCCGATGTCTCTTCCAGATCACCAAGCATTGTTTACGATTGTTGAGGAGACTTTTAGTCCGCTTGCATTTGAGCAGAGTTCGTATTTCTTCATGTTCAGTACCAGTCAAAATCAGTCTTCTTGTGTCGACCACTTCCGATAAAGCAGAAGAAATTCAGCAGCACCTGATAACTTTTGGTTTCAGCTTACTATCAGTCTTTACCATTGCTTCCGCAGATGAGTGGATATAATGCTAGATTTCCGAGGGTTGCATCTTTTTGTTAATCTCCGATACGCGTTCAACTAATTCTTGCCTAGATTGAGTCCTTGTGTTATTATCAATATGGAGATGTATCAGCTTCACAGTTGCTTTTTTACTATGAATATTCAATCGCAGAAATGTACGTGTATGAAATATACCGTGGACGGAGTCTACAAAAGTGTTACAGAATGAGCGACAGTCTTCCACAGATCCCCTTTTATCTACTGCTTATAGCTGTGATCTGTCTCAGTCCATCGTTGATTCGATGTGTAGAGGTCATCAGGTTAAACAGTGTTTATTTTTTCGACTGAAGTTCGCGCTAATAAGGAACAGATAATTGCCTGAACACAAGTGTAAAAGACGATCACTGTTATCGGTTCATCGGGATGGCACACCACACATGCAAATAACATAAGTTTCTGACTAGCACATCTTCACTACTTGAGCATTGATATCACCTGCTAAAATAAATATACATCGAAATTTCCCTTCCAGCAGCAGAATATACAGCTTTTGATAGAAATCATCCTCCTTTACTTCGGTCAAAGTGCGATCGATTGGAGCGGGTGAGGAGAATATGAGATGACGTCGGAGGGTATGATAACCTTTCTTTCGTGCTAACGGATCTCTTCGGCTGGGAAGCACACATACAACCATCTAATGGCATCATATCAAATAATCATTCACCCACCCCCCCTCCAATGAATCCACATGAGCTGGGCAAAAAATCCCCTGACACCCGTAAGGTGATATTTTCAGATTCATCCTGTTCACCAGCTGTTCAGCTAATAACTTCACTAGGGTCTTTTGAAAATGTTTTCAAGAGACAACATGCATTCACGAATATAGGTGTCAGAAGTCCGACTGATGAGGTCTCTTTTCCGATTCGACAAACAGTCTTGGCTTCTAATATATAAACTTGGTAGAGTACTTTTAAGAGGTTATGAGTAGTGTATTTTCACTTCTCGTCTCTATCAATGGTTGCAAAGTTGACAGGAGGTGAAGCATCTATCAATAGAAAAGCATTAACAGTGACAGGAAACCGAACGATGGTGACTGAGTTGAAGTTGGATGGTAATGACCAGGAAAGATTTGTGCGCTTATGGAAGTGCGTGGGTGGTTATGACTTCTCAGGTGCCTATGCTAATCGCGACAGATAGGTAGATTGTTTGACAGACAGCTAATCGATATTATGTAACCCTCTTGTCGCTATTATTGGTTAATTTAATGTAACTCTCACCACGTGATGTGACCTTGAGTGTTCTTTATTTCCTGTTACTCTAAAGTGTGTATATGTAATTAATTAACTGTTCATTTTGTCCGTTCCTTCAATACTGTTCGGTACGTTTTTGTCTTTTCTTGAGTGACAATGTATTTTGTGCTTTTCTTGGTGTAACTGTATGCTTTATTTTATGTTTTAGAAACAGATGAAGTGTAAGTCAAGTCAATCTGTTTTTAACTATAGTTAGGCCAGGACTCTGTATCGTCAGTACTGAGGAAGGACTAAATCTGGAGGCAAAACTAATCCTACAGCCTATACCGTGGAAGTTGGTTTCTTTCTTCTTGAAATACCTGAAACAGAAGGAGCATTGGTGTCCCATCACTCACCTCAGGGGCCAGAGGACAAGTGCTTGAGGCCCGTCATACTTGGCCTGTTTGAGGTGGCTTTTGGTGTTGCAGACCTTACAGGAGGTTGTGTACCGCTGTGAGATTTGTCAGCAGTATATCACCCTCAGATCCACTCACCCCAACATAGTCTAAGCAACTTTCTCCGTGATGATGGCTGCTTTAAGTCTGAACGTTATCCAAACGACGTTTCTCGTATATCAAGACCTGTAGGAGCATCTGTTCCAGTCAGTGTTATAATAATGATAATAATAACACTCACCAATCGTCCTGTCATTGGGATATATAAGCCCAAACACTACTTCAAGCAACAGGTATCGGTCGGCACATTGAGTTACAGACGTCTACTACATTTTTTCTAAAATCTTACCAGTACATTCATTAGTCGACTTGTAGAGACTCAGGTTTTTACCAACATACATTCTACTGTGAAAACGTATACTAGCTACAGGTTGGAAAAGGTTTAGCAACTACTGTTAGTATCCCAATACGGGAATCAATATGGTGCTTCTACGACACTACACAACATAGATTTCTGAAGTACAAGGTATATCCATCGAGTTTCGATTAGCGAGGATTTTAGTTCCCTTAGAGTCTAAGTACTCCACGTAAATTTAATTGTTACAAGACTTGGAAAGATGTTCGGCTAGGTCAAAATGTTGGCAAACTTCCCAAGTTAGAATGATGAGAAAACTGTAAAAACTATCATGTTGAGTAAAGAAAAGTGTGATGCATACACACAAGAAGGCAGAAACATAAGAAGAGAGTTATCAATGATATTGCCTCTAAACGATTCATAGGTTGATACTTTGTGTGTCTCCTGAAGCGATCTTAATTCAGCAAATGTAATGTAACTATTAAATATAAGCAGGCAACCATACTGAAAATACAGTTAAACAAATAATGAAACATTCTTTCACGAAATGGCATCATCTGGAGACCCACTAAACACCAAGAAGTAATCAACAGTCATTTCATGCTAGCATGAGACTTCAAAGCAGTACGCACAGACAGTGAGACAGATTTTCCGCAGTACTAATGAGTAGTCGGGAAATATATGGAGTTTACTATGTCAGGTACGAGGAAAGATACTAGTCGACGACTTCAGTTCCTGGTGGTGCTGTATCACGAATTTACGACGGCTAGGAACCCGACTGATAGCACCTACCTTGACGTGATGGTCGGGTTTGCACATCGCAATGACCCAACAAGCTACACTGGCTGGAACTATTGTTCCTGCAGGTCCTACCATACCAGGAAGGTTGTTAGGATAGCGATTAGACTAAAAGCAGTTACCGGTATTGTGCAAACACTTCCGAAAGCACACGAAGACTCCCCGAACATCAGTTTCCTTTACCCATATCACCGTCATCTAACTTTCCCACTACACTCGGTACTATTCTTCAGTCATTTTCACTTCACTCTGTGACCACAAACAACGGTGAGAGCCATAGAAACACCCCCCCCCCCAGACAGCCCATTAAAGCCACGTCGCCGTTTTTATATAGGGGCATTTAAACTCAGGACCCTCTGCTAGATCAAACAACAGGCATCACTAGCAAGAACTCTGGCATCTCGAGCCATAGATGTATGTTGTGTTTCGGATACATGCATACGAGACCCGAGTGTGGTCATTCACTTAACCTTACCAGGCCAACAAGGTGAACCTGCACAATTGAATTTAAGAATATCAGGAGACCCCTCAGATAGTTCGCAAGGACTCGCAGGTGTAGGGATAGCACTGAGTGTTAGGGGAGAAAAATCGCTTCTTGGCTGGATCCCAGTAGATAGTCGTATGTGTACGGTCCGTCTGAATGAGTCCGTTAGAAAAAGAAAAGACGGTGCTACCCGTCGCCACCTTTTCATAGTCTCCGCTTACGCCCCGACAGACTACAGTTCGGATGAACTAAAGGATGACTTCTCCCTGAAACTGTTTAATTTGCTGCAAAAAGCAAAACGTTCAGATATAGTTGTTTTAGCAGGCGACTTCAATGCCCAAGTAGGGAGGTTGTGCCAGACTGAGAAGTATGTAGGTGGCACGTAAGGAGTTCCCTGCCGACGAACCGACAACGGTGATCTTCTTCTACAGTTCTGTTCAGATAATCATTTGTTCTTAGTCACCACTAACTTTAGGCACAAACAGAAACATTGTGTAACCTGGCGACCTCCATCACCACACAACGCTGGACTCAGATAGACCGCATAGCCATAGGGTATCATTGACGAGGGTCAGTAGAAGACTGTCGCTCCTTTTGGAACACCTGAGTAGACTCCGATCACGCTCTGGTCCGTGCACGTTTATGCTTACGACTAAACAGACATGACAAATTGTTGGCAGCGAAACAGTTACGTCCCCAACTAGATCGAGACACTGAGTCCCTATTTAAGGAGGAAATAACGAAACGTGTATCAGGTCGACAACAGGACTTCCCCTGAGGTAGCCTGGCACAACATACATTTAACTGTAGACACAGCTGTGAAAGCTGTCAATGACCTAAAACCAATAATTAGTAAGAGCCATTGGATCTCTACCACCTCATCCGAACTGATTGACGCAAGAAGACTGATTTCGGCGAGCTCCGATTATGATGAGGAACGAAAGCTACTCAAAAGTAAACTAACAAGAATTCTTCGCAACGACCGTGAACAGTGGTGGGTGACAAAAGCGAAAGAGATGGAAAAGGCATCGGCGACTTGTAACACCAGACAACTATTTAGCCTTATCAGGGAAACAGGTGGTAAAAGGCAAACGATAAGCGAAACAATCTCTGAGAGAAATGGCACCATAATTAGCTCCCAGGATAAACAACTGGAACACTGGAAAGAACACCTTAAGGAGCAGTTTAATTTCCCTACAGCCACACTCAACTTACCGGACATCCAACACCTCCCTGAATGGGATACAGACATAGGTCCTCCGTCACTAACTGAGGTTACTAAGGCTGTCACTAGTCTGAAACAAGATGAAGCAACGGACCTGATGAATTGACTCCAGAGGTATTTAAGTACGCTGGAAACAGTTTACTGTCTGCGTTAACTAAGGTATTAGGCAGTGTCTGGGAAGCAGAAGGAGTCCCGTCGCGCCGGAGTAAGTCATTGATTATCCCGATTATACAAGAAGGGAGACAAGTCTTCCTGTGATAATCACGGGGAGATTAGCTTGACCAACATGGCGTCTTAAGTTCTAGACTCAATAATGATGTATAGACGAAGTCTTGTTCAACAGGAACAAATAAGAGTACACCAGGTGACATGGCTCAAAATCGTTCTCAGTGGCGCAGATGCATCCACTCCTTGTGACTTATGATCTCCAATGAAACTGTTTTGTTTTTCTTTATTACTCCTTTGTCTCACATCTCTGCTCACTGTTTCTATTATGCTTTTCTTGTACTTTCTTCTCTTGCTTCGCGTGCTACACGGAGTGTGGCGACTTGAACTTCCGCACATTTGTGCAAAGTTCTATGTCGAAAACAGACAGACAGAGACACCAGGTGGGCTTTAGACTAGGGAAAGGGTGTACTGATTATATCTTCACCCTTAGACAGATTGTGGAACATAGGCATACTTACCGGCATCAAACAGGCGTTATATTTCTTGACCTAAAGACGCCATTCGATCCCGTCGACCGCGATGTTCTCTGGCGATGTTTGGCTGTGGAGGGAATCCCGAGAAAATCCGTTGCATTGATCAAGGCACTCACTCTACTTGAACTCATGTAGCCAGGTGACAGCTTACGGGGTGTTGTCGTCTGAAGTGGTGACAACTAGTGGTGTCCGTCACGGATGCCCACTATTCCCATTTCTATTCAATTTCATCATAGATTTACTAATGAACTTAGCACTAACTGACTTCAGCAACTCAGGGACTGACTTGTCGCCACCAAGGAATATTCTCTGACTTAGAATATGCAGATGATATAGTCCTCCCATCCAGGTGAAAACGCTGACAAACTGAGGCAGAGTCTTCTGGACGCCTTGAGCTGCAATCTGGGAATGTTCGGCATGCAATTCGCTCCCGCCAAATGTAAGATGATGTTACAGGACTGGACTACATCGACTCACCCCTAGCTTAGAAATAGGGAGTGAAGTCATAGAGCGTGTTGACCACATCACTTATTTAGGAAGTTACATCAGTCAGTGCCAATGGGCTGATCGTTAACGAAATCTCAACAGGGATACAGAGGACTCGTTTCGCATATGCCAGTTTACGCAGTCTCTGGCGTAGACGTGATATCCGGATATCGAGCAAAGGACGTGTGTACTGCTCAGCGGTCCTCTCCGTTTGCCTTTATGGCTGTGAGTGAGACATAGCCATTGGAAGTGGAAGATATGAAAAGCCAGGCTAGCTGTCTTTGATCATAGGTGCCTGCGTTCTATCTCCTGTGCTAGCTGGTATAACAGGGTGAGTAATACTGAGGTTAGGCATCGGCAGGGTGCTGGGTAAGGAGGGGAAATCAATAGTCGATTCTGTGACGCTACACAGAATGAGATGGTTAGGACATGTGTTATGTATGCCTAGTCATCGCCTTCCTCGACAACAGGAAATGTCAGCTGACACAGGGTCAGGCTGGAAAAAAGCTAGTGGTGGTCAAACTGAAAACATGGCTTCAACAGTCGATGAAATACACAACAGTTAGTTTAAGCCACGCAGGAAGGTGTAGACTTCCTGGTTGGGGTCATCAGAATGGTAAAAACGAATGGCTGGAGACTATTGGTGATATGGCTCAAAATCGTTCTCAATGGCTGGCGCAGATACATCCACTCCTTGTGACTTATAATTTCCAATGAAACTATATTGTTTTCGTTATTACTATTCCTTTTGTCTCATATCCTTGTCTACTGTCTCTATTTTGCATTTCTTCTACTTTTTTTCTCTTGCTTTGTGTGCTCTATGGAGTGTGGCGACTTGAACTGCTGCACATCAGTGGAAAGTTCTATGTTGAAAACAGACAGATAGACAAATGGTTAGGAATCATTATTGGTTGAATTCCGAGTGAATAGTAACTTGCTCACCTTGTAGACTGATTGCTCTTAGTTTGATATTTGATGCGATCGTGTATGCGTACTGCTAAAAAATCGCAAACACGAACGAAATAACTGTTCAGTACGCTTTAGTTTACAATAATTCTCAGACTAATGTCAATCTGTAAAGAAATCTACCCTGAAATCAATCAAATCTCCACAAGTGGAAGACTCATTAACACTATCAGGGATTTAGAAACCTCATAATCGACTTGAATGAAGCTGAAAGGTATAAAAATTCATCTTTAAAACAACCAATCACTGATGTATATATTAAGTTGTTTGATTATGCTATCGCTTCTAAACCATACTAATAACTGAAGCTGTAATATAACAAATGAGATTTATAACACCAAGTCAGATATATGAAGGTATTAGGAATGTTTTTTTCCTTCACGTTCCCCAGTGGAACATAGGGCTTCAAGCTAGTGGCTTGAAGTTTCTGTAGCAGTGTTTATTTTACAGAATGGGGTTGCTAGCCTCATGCCCAACCTTTCCTCTTTACCAGCATTATTTCTGGTTCAGCGAGGTGAAGGATTTCGTCGGACAGGGATCGAACCCCGCACCATGTACGTGGTCGGCGAGCGTCCTAACCGCTATACCACCGACGCACTTTAGGAATGTTTACTACTCAATAATTGTCGATAGCTATTCAGTAAACAATACCTATTCCATAGTTTCTCTTATAAATTATACTGTGAGAAATATGTTGATAAATGAAAAAAAAATCCTTTCATGCGAAAAGGAAACATGATTTTCATGAATAGGTTAAACAGATAACATGACCGGTGGACAAAGCATTAAGTCCAGTTTTGCATTAACATTACATTGCGACACATTTAAACGGAAGGCCGAAAAAGAACATTATAAAAACTAAAAAGTATATTGAACGTACCTTTGGCTTGCGATAGAGTAACAATTGAACTCATTAACTTGTCAGTAGAAAGTTGGTTACACATTTCAGATGATCTTGACAATAATACAGCGTTGTTGTTCATACTGATTTCACTATCATTGTCGCATATATTATCATTTTTGTCATTATTACAATTGCCATTGTTTTCATGAATAAAGTTATTATCATTATAAATATCATTATCATCTTTCTTAATACTAATATCATTAGAATTATTGTTAGCATTTTTGTCATTATCAGCATTAAGATCTTTATAAATACAAATTTTCTTATCATTAGTATTGTTATCCATATCATCGTCAATATTATCAATACACTTTTGAGTAACTGAATTAATGTTACAGGGGGATTTATGCTCAGGTGTAACAGTCGTGCCTCTGTTGTTAATAATATCATTATTATTGTTGTTGTTGTCGTCATTATAAATGCAGGACATTTGGGCTGTTCGATTCATGCGATAAGGTGATCCAAGATCGGGTGTAACAGTTTTCTTACTGTTATCATAGCTATTATTGTCACCAATATCATTACTGAATATCCGGGTTACTGGATCAATACAAAATGGTGATCTATGTCCCAGTGTAACGGTAACTTCGCTTTTGTTATCCTTATCACTACGATTGTTGTCATTACAGCTGTTATTATCATTATTATAATTATTCATATCATCATGATCGGAATTGCACATTTGGGTTACTGGATGAATATAATAAGATGATCCAGGATCAGGCGTAACAGTCTTCTTACTGTTATCATTAACACTGTTATCAGCATCGTCATCAATACTGAACATTTCAGTTAGTGGAGGAATACGATCCGGTGATCCGTGGTGGGGTGTCACATTTTCCTTACTGCTGTCATTGTAATTATTGTCGATTTCGTCACCACTATCATCAATACTGAACATTTCAGTTAGTGGAGGAATACGATCCGGTGATCCATGGCGGGGTGTCACAGTTTTCTTACTGTTGTCATTGCCATTATTGTCACTATCGTCATCATTATCGTTTTTGTACGTTTGGGTTACTGGGTGAACAGAGTGAGTCGATCCACGATCAGGCGTAACACTTTTCTTACTGTTCCTATTGCTGTTATTGTCAATATTGGCATCATTAACGTCATTAATATCAATACTGCACATTTGGGTTAATAGATGAATACAATCGGACGATCCAAGATCAGGCGTAACAGTTTTCTTATTATGCTCATCAACATTATTGTTGCTATTATTATTACTGTACATTTCAGTTAACGGAGAAGTAAAACCCGGAGATCCATGATCTAATGTAACAGTTTTCTTACTGTTGTCATTGCCAATATTGCTATCATTATCATTACAGAACATTTGTGTTACTGGATGAATATAATTGGGTGATCCGAGATCAGATGTAACAGTTTCCTTACTGTTTTTAATAACATTACTGTCATCATTGTGACTACTAATTGGACTAGTATTATTATTGATAGCAATATCGCTGTCATTATCATCACTTGTGTACATTCGCGTTACTGGATGAATAGAGTGAGCCGATCCACGATCAGGCGTAACACTTTTCTTACTGTTCTCATTGCTGTTATTGTCAATATCGGCATCATTATCATTATTATCGTCATTAATGTCAATACTACACATTTGAGTCAGTAGATGAATACAATCGGACGATCCAAGATCAGGCGTAACAGTTTTCTTATTATGCTCATTAACATTATTGTCGTCATTATCAATATTATTATGATTCTTATTATCAATATCATCATCGTTATCATTTGTGTACATTTGAGTTATTGGATGAATATAGTAAGCTGCTTCGAGATTGGGGGTAACAGTTCCCTTGCTGCCATTATTACCATTACCACTATTATTATTATTACTATTTTCACTATCGTCACTAGTATCAATACTGCACATTTGAGTTACTGAATCAATATAATATGGTGATCTATGCACCACTGTAACAGTTGGATCTCTTCTGTTATCATTACAATTACCATTGTCTTTCCTATTATTATCCATATCGTTGTTACCAGAATTGCACATTTGGGTTACTGAGTGAATGCAATAGGGCGATCGAAGATCATGTGTAACAGTCGTAACAGTTTCATTACTGTTATTATTATTACCGTTGTTGTCATCGTTATGATTACTGTTCATTTGGATTACTGAATTAGTACAATAGACTGATCCGAGATAAGGTGTAACTGACATGTCCCTCTTGCTATGTTCATCGTTACAGTCTTTATTATTATTAATATTATTATTATTATCATCAATATCGTCATCATCATCATCATCATTATCAATACCACACATTTGTGTTACTGAATCAATATAATAGGGTGATCCAAGATCAGGTGTAACAGACGTTTCAGTTTTGTTATTATCACTGTCATTATAATCACTATCACTACTAGTACTGTTATCGCTGTTATCCTCGTCACCGTCACCATCACCGTCATCATCATCCTCCTCATGAGTGTGCATTTGGGTTACTGGATTAATATAACGGGGTGATACACGAACAGGTGGAATAGCCGTATCTATTTTGTTATTATTATTATTACTATGGTCACTATCATTATAATTATTATTATCATTGCTATAATTATCCATGTCATCGTCATTACGATTACTGTATATTTGGATTACTGGATCAATATAATAGGGTGATACAAGATCCAGTGTAACGGTTGTATTTCTTTCGTTATTATTTTCATTATTGTCATTAGAATTGTTAGCATTACTATAATTATCCATATCTCCATCATTATAATTACTATACATTTGGATTACTGGATCAATATAATAGGGTAATCCAAGATCAGGTGTAATGGTCGTATCTCTTTTCATCTTATTAGGATCATTGTTAGTATTATTGTTATTATTATTGCTATCATCAATATCGTCATCATTATCGATACTGCACATTTGAGTTACTGAATCACAATAATAGGGTGATCCAAGAGCAGGAGTAACAGTAGTATCACTTTCATCATCAGTATCACTGCGACTATCGTCATTATTTCCGCTACTATCATTGCTGTTATTATTATTGTTATTATCCATATCAGCATCATCATCATCATCATTATCGTTGCTGCACATTTGGATTATTGGATCAATACAATAGGGTGATACAAGATGAGGTGTAACAGTTGTACATCTTTTGTTAATATTATCGTCATTGGCATTATTATAAATATTATTATCATCATCATTAATATCATTACTATTGCTATCCATATCGTCATCATCACTGTACATTTGGCTTACTGAATCGGTATAATACGGTGATCCAAGATCAGGTGTAACAGTAGTACCTGCGTCGTTATCATCATTATTTGCATTACTATCATTATCCATATTGTCATCATTATCATTACTGGACATTTGAGTTACTGAATCACAATAATAGGGTGATCCAAGAGCAGGTGTAACAGTTGAATCACTGAAGGAATTATTTGGTGAAGTTGATGGCATACGATCCAATAAAGGTGGTAATGGGCTATTTGAAGCACTACTGCAATCATTATGAACACTGTATCCTAATCCACTGCTAGTTCCATCTGATTCTTGCCATGCTATTCTGTCACAAACTGTTGTGTCATTGGAAACAGGGACTTTAACAGTACTCTTGGGAGTAAAACTTCGTTGTTCAGATATATGACTATTCCGTAATAATTGTCTTCGTCTTTTTACGACAGATGATAATGCATTGCTTAGCTTTCTTCGCTCACTGTCACATGAATGCAAATTTGATTCATTCTGTAGGCAAGATGAAACGCTTTTCTTAATAGTTTTTCTTAACATGCACTTTTTATAAGGGGAAATAATCCTCGGAGTCCTGTTCTCATGACTAATCGAATAACGTGATTTGTTTACGGAAGCTATGGTTGCAGCAATAAGTCGAGCTTTAACACGATTTAAACGATAGCCGGTATGCCGTAAGGAATATGCATTAGGCAATGCTTTACAAGCCAAACCAGTTGAAGATCCCTTCTTCAGGAAGAAATCCAATGATATAGACTTAGTGACTTGAGAACCAATCCACTTGACAAAGTGAGAATTATCTATTCAAATTTTAGACAAAGACAGAAAATAATACAAAGAGGATGAAATACTGACGACTTCGTTTTACAACTACCTTAAGATTTCCACAATCACATAAAAGGTTTCAAGTGAAGTTGAATTGAAATGTATGTCCGGTCTCACACTTTATGAACACTACTATATATCATTACCTAAACTACATCAATCAAAATAAAGTCAAATACTGTGACAACTGGTTGAAAATATTTTATCTCAATAAATTTTAAATACTTGTTAAAAAGATGACAAATCCTTCATCACAATCAAATAAAAAAGCTTTTCATAAATCCATATGTAAAAATTATATTTGTAAAATCTCAACGGAATTGAAGTGAGTAATCCCAAAGATTCGTTCGGCAAACTAGTCCGAACTTTTATCTTCAAAACTCAAAAAGAAGACAAATCAAAAGGTTCGACAGGATATTTCAACTAAACTGTAGTCCTAAACACCAGAAAAAAATTTGAAAATAAATCTAATCGTAACATTCTAAATACGAAAAAAGTGGTGGCTAATCTCTCTGATAGAAATTTATCTGGTTGTGAGCTATCCCTTTTTAAAAAAGGACTTAATTTTAATTTAAACAAAAGACGTTTATCGGCCGTCGAAATAGTTCCAGCGATCGAACCGTCACTAAAGTGTGTGACAGCTGAAGAGGCGAATGTCATAAGACACAAAATTACAGCTATACTACTAAATCAGAAGTCAAATACGCGAATATAAACAAAAACGAACAAGCGGTATTACAACTGCAGAAAGATAAATCGATTTTCGTTACAACAGCAGATAAGGGCAATACCACGGCTGTTATGAACTCTGTATATTATGAAAAGAAAGCTATTGGTCAACTTAATATCGGACCCTATGAAAAAGTGAATATGACAAAGTCTAGGGTGACACTGAATAAATTGAAGGCTGAAACAAGCAAAATGTTACAGTCCATAAAAGAGAAACTCGGTGTATCACTTGGGTTTACTCTGGTTCCAAAATGTTCCAGCCCCCTGCAGATTTTATGGATTACCAAAAATGCACAAACCAGAAGTTCCATTACGGGTAGTTGTGGATTTTACTGATTTCCCTACCTACAAACTCTCCGAATACATTTAACGAATACTGACTCCAAATGAAATGAAAGTGGAACATGGAGTAGAGAATTCATATTAATTTAAGAGAAAAATCAACACGACTTATATTGAAGAAGACGAAGTAATGGCAAGTTTCGATGTTTATTTATTATTCACAAATGTTCCCATTGAAGGTTCTTTAAGTATTATTTATAGTTAGCTTCGTTCTGACAACGAATTCAGTAGTCGTTGTTCTTTAAATCTAGATGAAATTACAAAGGCATTGGAACTGCGTCTACGCCCCATGTTACTAACATTTAGAGGGGTTCTCTACCGTCAAACAGAAGGCATTGGTATAGTATCACCAGTGTCTCCGCCAGTCGCCAATCTGTTTGTGCACTCATTAGAAACAAATACAATTATGCGATGCGCTAGTGCTCCAAAAATGTGGTTAAGATACTTGGAGGATACTTTCGTTATAGTCAGACACAGTACTTTGAATGAACTTTTTCATTTAATAAACAATATTTTAGAAACCATCGAGTTTTCCAAAGAGGTTGAATCCTAAAAAAATGATTTGGCTTTCCTGGACTAATTAATAAAAGGACAACCAGATAATCAACTTACACATTTTCAGAAAGCCGACAAATTCACACAGATACCTAGACTACTTTTCAGCACATCCGTTTACCACCAAAGTAACTGTGGCCAAACATCTAGTTACTGGAGAGGAAGAGGTCAGTAGGCAATTTAAATTGGTTCAATACACTCTTCAATCAAATAATAATGCCAAGACCTTTATAAGAAGATATTTAAAATGTGAAGATATGGATGAATTGAAGCCTGTTGCTGAGAATCGGGGTTAGCGCAGTGATAATACCTTACCGCAAAAAAACATCGGATGAGAATTAACCAATCCTTAACAATCATGACAGAGGAGTGTATTTTCGCGCAACTAACATCTTACGCTCATCACTGGTGAAGATTGGGGATGAAAATCAGGACAACCAACAGAAATATGTGCACTAGATCAATTGTGGGGAATGTAACGCTGTATATGTAGGAGAAACTTCCAAACAGGTAAATATAAGAGGGAAGGAACATAAACAATGTCTAAATGTGGTTCTAAAGACCTATGCAGACTTGAAAAAGCTAGGAAATAGATCGGCGATTGCACTGCACTCGATAGAAACGAGACACAAGATCGACTTTGATGGGATTAAAGTTCTACAGAAAGGTTTTGGTTCGAATAAAGAAAGACTGACTGCAGTAGCCCTACATATATGGGTGAGTCCCAAAAGTTTGAATAGAAGTGAAGGTGTGATGATAGCTGATGCGTGACAAGTCCCGATTAATTATTAAAAATGCATATGTACCAGTAATCAATCATACTCGATCTAAATTCCCGATTGTCTACATAATCTTATGGAGAGTCTAATAAATGTTCATTATAATAACGGTTTTCTTGTATTTCCCAATGAACGAAAAACAAAACGATATTGTTTTTACTGACGGTTCGCTATTTAATGCTAATAGCTTTATCAAAGTATTATTAAACCGGAATTTACAAAATCTCTGAATATATATAACAAAGAGTTAGGGAGTGAGAAAATAGACTTAGGTCAAGTTAAAAGCACATATTGAAAGTCAAAATAGCAATGAAGATCACTAAACCAAATAACAAGGGTAATGGTACGTCTGTTATGATATCAAAATAAAGTTTACTAACTTGATCATCGTTCGTCGGTCTGAGGTCGTTTTTCGTTGTCAAGTTGGTCAATTGGTAAAGACAACAAAATCAAGTGTAGATTGTTGAATTTGATCAGTGTGTAAAGTTATAAAAGCAGTGTGTTTACATAGTGAATTTGCTTATCACATTTGTGTTGATTTTGTCACTTCATAGGGGAGGGAGGTGTTGTAACCAGGTCAGATTCGGTTTTAGTCCATCATTCCTATTCAGGCAATTTGGATTCCATTTGATATGAAGTGCTTCTGATATTAGACGTTCTTTGTGATTTCTGAAGTTTTTCTGGATTATTTCAATATTGTTAAAATCAATTTTGTGGCCTGATTCTATAGCATGTAGACCTATGCCTGATGATTTTTCAAGTTTTCCTAGTTCAACCGGATTTCTCGGTGGTCGAAGAGATGTTCTACGGTGTTCATTTCTTCTGATTTTGATTTCTCCATATGTTTGTCGGATGTATGTCGTATCACATTCCAAGCATTTTATTTTATAAATACAATTAGATAGAGAATCTTTAGGGATTTGGTCTTTTATGTGGACAAGGTTGCTTTGAAGTGTGTCTGATGTTTTGAAGAAAACACTCATATCGAGCTGATTGAGTACTCTTCTGATATCGTTTGACGTCTCTGCTCTGTATGGAATGACGACTGTTGATGTCCATGTTTTCGTAATGCGTTTTCGACCATACTTAATGTCTGTGTTGGTTTTGTTGATGAAGTTCCTTGGGTAGTTGTTTTGCTTGAGAGTTTGAGTAATGTTTGATATTTCTATCTCTCTATCTAATTGTATTTATAAAATAAAATGCTTGGAATGTGATACGACATACATCCGACAAACATATGGAGAAATCAAAATCGGAAGAAATGAACACCGTAGAACATCTCTTCGACCACCGAGAAATCCGGTTGAACTAGGAAAACTTGAAAAATCATCAGGCATAGGTCTACATGCTATAGAATCAGGCCACAAAATTGATTTTAACAATATTGAAATAATCCAGAAAAACTTCAGAAATCACAAAGAACGTCTAATATCAGAAGCACTTCATATCAAATGGAATCCAAATTGCCTGAATAGGAATGATGGACTAAAACCGAATCTGACCTGGTTACAACACCTCCCTCCCCTATGAAGTGACAAAATCAACACAAATGTGATAAGCAAATTCACTATGTAAACACACTGCTTTTATAACTTTACACACTGATCAAATTCAACAATCTACACTTGATTTTGTTGTCTTTACCAATTGACCAACTTGACAACGAAAAACGACCTCAGACCGACGAACGATGATCAAGTTAGTAAACTTTATTTTGATATCATAACAGACGTACCATTACCCTTGTTATTTGGTTTAGTGATCTTCATTGCTATTTTGACTTTCAATATGTGCTTTTAACTTGACCTAAGTCTATTTTCTCACTCCCTAACTCTTTGTTATATATATTCAGAGATTTTGTAAATTCCGGTTTAATAATACTTTGATAAAGCTATTAGCATTAAATAGCGAACCGTCAGTAAAAACAATATCGTTTTGTTTTTCGTTCATTGGGAAATACAAGAAAACCGTTATTATAATGAATATCATAAACCCAAAGGCCAAATTTTTTTCAAACCGTTAAAAGTGAACTTGGTCTAGATATATATATAGTCTTATAAATGATTGACAATTGTTTCTCTATACACACATGCACACACACCATCGTATACCTCATATGCACACATATTTTCATATTCAGTTATCTACGACCATGGACTTTAGTCGAACGTAATCACTAGAAATCTGATGAAAAATTACTCACCGTCTACAGTGTTTTACAAAAGTTCATGCAATTTCATATTTTGATGTCTGTTTCATAACTCATATGATTGGACAAATTTTTTTCAAAAAAGATATGTCGTTGTGAAATATAAACCTGTTATTTTAATTTCGATTAATTTCCTTGAAGAAGTTTGGACAAGTTTGCCGGCCGAAATGTTGGAATTACTCATTTCAATTCCGTTGAGATTTTACAACTATTTTTAGATATGTGTACTTTTCACTCGGTTTCCGATTATTTTGGAACTATTGGTTCAAATCGTGATGAGAGTCCATATGACCTTGATATATTGCTTTACTTCTAACTCGTTTACTCTTTAATTCTAATTGAATAATGCATCAGGTAAAAGAACACAACTAGGTGAAGGGAAACGCAATAAATCTGATAACTAAACTCCTCATGCGACACGATAGGGTTATAACCTTAAAAAAAACCATTGTGATACGGAAGTTTCTGCAGCTTCGATGTACGTATAAATAAAGTAGATAACAAAGAAAAGTTAGACAAGGCAGAGACTAAAGGTTCAGCATAGAGCTAAATGAACAGATTTTGATAGAGAAAAATAAATATGAGGACATCGAAAGCTTCGTAATTTCATCAACCAGCTCAGAGAACACAAAATCGGTAGAATAATTCCCTTATGAATTAGTCACTGTTACTAGTTATACTACTCATGAGTAACTAAAACGTTTTGGCATAATTTCTTCATTTTTCATCCATTGTTACGCCACTAGTTATTTCATTGGTTGATGCAGTCTGTCCAAATCCAATCTTACTAGACAACATAAACTTCGCTACCTGTAGCTTGTATATTACCTTAGTTAACTCTGATAAACAGGAGAGATTTTTCATGTACCAGACTGTGGTGTGCAAGGGGTGGTTGGGGATGATGATACTGACAGAAACCAGTAAAGTATAAAGAGGAACATTCTCAAACAGTACATAAATAACATCATTAACAGCTTCATTAACCAAAAGTCACATTGCACATGGATTTTGTAAGTTTATTTATTCACTTTGTAATTTTAAGACATCACTTGTTTACATTTGCCGTATATTTTGAAGTTGCAGAACAGTAGGGACTCGAACAATTTCTATTAACTTTATTATAGGTATCTAAAATATATACCCTCCACCCTGCACCAAAATAACTCTGAAACCATTTAGGGGAAAAGTTATACCGGGATGAGCTCATTCATAGTAAATATGAACAGCTTCACGACAGTGAAATGTTTCAACATGTCTTAGTAGATTTATTTTATCACTCATAAACACCAAAAACAGGATTCTCTCTACAAACATCAAAGCAATTCAACTGTCTACTACATTTTGATGTAACTGAATAATCCAGTCAAAAGAATCACAAGAATTGACCGATCTAAAAATTTTCAAACAGACATCTCGTGGTAAGGAAGATAGAAAAAGTCTTATAAATAGTCAGTTTGTTTAGTGCACCGCATCAATCGCTTAAAACTGAGAAAGTGCGAAGTGCTATCTTAAGACACAGAATGTTTGGGAGTAACATTTTTTCTTCACGTTCCCAGTGGAACACAGGGCTTCAAGCTAGTGGCTTGGACTTTCTGCAGCAGTGTTTAATTTTACAGGATGGGGTTGCTAGCCTCATGCCCAACCTTTCCTCTTTACCAGCATTATTTTTGGCTCAGCGGGGTGAAGGAGTGCGTCTGTGGCCGGGGACCGAACCCCGGACCATGTGCATGTTCGGCGAGCGTCCTAACCACTATACCACCGACACATTAGCACTCACTTTATGGATTCCATGCAAAGAGATGCATCACTATTCGTATGCTAAGAATGGTAATAAACATAAGGATTAATAAAGGTGTGAACAGATTAATAAATGAATGTCCAAAAATGACAAAATTAAGGTTATTTATTGAGATTTATTTCAGCACACCTGTTCCCTGCATTGTGTAGACTTTAATAAAAATTCAATAGGCATATAAAAAAGACTTTTCAATAAATCTGCATTAAGAAATGATTCACTTACTTGGTACTGAATTTATTCTATCACGCAGAATTTGATTATGATCAGTAGAAATGTTAAGAGTATTATGAAATGCTGGTACAATATTTTTTGGATGAGTTCTCTGGTCAGAGATAGTAGTTGGAGATGATAATTCATTAGTAGGATTTGTCATATCCACACTTTGGTTAAATTTGCTGAAATATCCACGACCTAATAATTCACATGTAAAACACTCGCAAGCTGCATTATTTGTATCGAAAAAGTTTGTCCCATAGTAGATGAAAATCTCATCACCCGACTTTATATCGGTTATAGCCTCTAAGCTCATACGAGCGTCAGCATCACAGTTAGTTGTGAACTAAAAAAAATTGAAGAGACGAAAAAAGTGAGACATCCAATGGGAGTAACTTAATGTTTTGACTTGATAATACTCATGATATAATTGAGAGATTTTGTGGTTAAAACCACTTATAGAAATGTGAGCATAAATTATGACAAGGACAAAAACTTATAAGCGTAAGCTGACTAACTAGGGCTGTAAAAAATTAGTGGTAAGTGAAGGATGGTGTTTCAACTACCCTACAGCCACACTAAGTTTGCCTAGCATCTAACATCTATCAGCAAGGGGGTGTACACATCGATCCTCCAACTTGGCGAAGCAGCAAAACTTGATGACAGGACTCTCAAGGCGCTTAAGGACGACAGTGATGAAGTATTGTCTGGGTTAACCGAGGTTAGGTGTAGCGTTAGGTAAGGTAAACAAACGAAGCGATTAGGTTGTGAGGCTTCATCAACTGAGATGGCTAGGATACATGTTATGCGCGCCAAGCCATCGGCTTCCTCATCAAGCAGTGTAAGTCGACATAGGATTAAGTTGGAAGAGTTTGGATTGGTCAAATCAAAGCATGGAACCGACTGATGAAGTCATTGACTGTTGGTTTGAGTTACATGTGGAGGTGTAGACTGCCTAGTTGAGATCTTTGAGACGCTAATAAAAAATGGTTGTACATGGAACAGATGCACTTCCTCTTTGTGATCTTAGACCCACTAAATCCTAATGCTTCTCCATATAAATATTCTTCTTCTTATACATTCCCATTTATTATAGTTTATTTGCGTCTCCTTTTGTACCAGTGCCTGTATGCTTTTATGAAGTATGATAATTGCTGCAAATCATATAGAGTTCTACGCTGAGAGAGTTTTCTCTCCATTATAGAAACCTACACTCCATATCAGAAATTCTAGAAACAGAAAAGTGGTATGATACTTTATGTTCGGCTTTCTTTGCATTTTACAATAGAATAAAAGCACTGCAGGATATGCTGGTCATATTTAGGAAGCATTCTACCTATGTTACACTCGAAAGTTCAATTTTGTTCTGAGGTCTGCGGTCAGCCAGTTCTAAATTTATTGTCCTGCAATCAATCCTAGCAGAGTATTAGTGCTTCGAATGTTCTAGCCGACAAAGCTTTGATGGATCATAGCACTACACAATCTCGACCAACGTAAAGAGATCACAAATCTTTATGGATTACAGTTTGAGATACATCTTACGAACGCCCACACATTTATCTAGACAAAGTATGAGTCGAATGAAAGCTTAACAATTACCAAGTTAACAGATGATATTAACTTGAGCAGTAAGTTTCTTGTAGTGGTTTTATAACGTAGGTCGTGAAAGAAAATGATTGCTGAAGAAGTAAAATAATTACTTCAAAGATGACTTTACACATTACAGTTTTTCTTACCTCCACTAGTGTCCTTATGTTCATTCCTCTTTCTTTTCTTCTGAAGAGTTTGCTCTGCTACGATTATACATAGTATGTCAACATATACAATATGGATACCAAGAGATGTCACAGACTGACCACCCCTCTGCTTCTCCTACCCAATCCACTGGGATGATATCCTCAGCACATTTCTACGTCACCAAAGCCACTAATCTAAGATAACTACATTTAGTGAAAGACGAATTGCAATGTATAAACAGACGACATCAGACAGTTTTGCTAATATGATGACGCCACATGATGGTAGCCATTCTCCGGAAAGCTAGGTTTCACAGAAATACAGCACGACTGTACGTACCGAAGTATGATAAGTCCGAGTTTTGACAGCTAAACTAACGTCAGATGGAGCCAGAGGTGGTATGTAGTACCCTGGCTTTCGCCATACGGTTAGAGATCGGCTGAATCTCCTACAACACTCACACAACTACGAGATTCACGAACTTATCGACAAGTTTAGATGTTCCACCTGCGAGGGGTGAGTGCAGGGAAAGGCTCCGGCCAATCTTGCACTTAGAAAGCACAAAGCGCACACTTACGGACACTGAACGCTGACTGACTGAGTACGATTTCTACAGTTTGTACGTTATCGTACAGTAAGACGATATCGTCTGCATACTTGGCGTCGAAAGGTCTTCCGGAAGCAGATCTGCACCACCACGTACGTTTTTCAGAGCTGTATCCAGAATGTTAACGATGACGAAGCCGAAGAGAAATAGTGAAGTTGGGCAATCCTAGCTAAACTCACTGTTGGTTGAGAACAGCGGTGATAGCTTGCCGTGTGTGATAACTCTACCAGATGTTTCTTTACAGACCTTCTAGGGTGTTAACAAACTTTTTCGGAACGCCACTCTCTAACAGACAGTTCCGGAAAGCATTTCCGTAAAATGAGCCGAAGGCAGCCCTGAAATCAAGAAATGCAACGGTTTCTAGACTGAAATAGGAATGGCAGCGTTTTAATACCTCATGTGGGAACACGACCTCAACGAAACCCAGTCTGCTCCTGGTGAAATTAACTTATCACACATTTTATATGGCCTGTGAAACAAAACAGCGGTCAATATTTTAAACGCGAACGGTGAAAAACTAGCACCCTATGATTGTCATATGCGTTACATTAGCCCATTTCAAAGGTGTGTACGATAATGGCCTTATTCCACATTTATGGAGCATTCTCACTTTACCAAACTTTCCCGAATGGTTCAGTTAGTCCCCCAATTACAGTCTCACCAACATTTTTAGAAAGAATCAGGTGTTTTGTAGTGTTTTAGTACTTGGATCTTCGCCTCGTTTGGAGGGTCATCACTAACCGACCATGGACAACTATAGTTGGTGTTGGACGCTGACGCTTTCGGCCAGTCGAACTAATTCTCAAGGTGCTCTGTTTAGCGTTGTAAAAGGAGCGACAGCTCTGTTTGTACTCACGTCGTAAGTAACTGATAGGTGATGTATTTGAGTCCAGCCTTGTGTGACAGAGGGAGGATGCCACGATAATGAAAAATTTTCAGGACAGTTTTCTTGTGTAGTAAGTACAATATAACTGAGCTTGGTATGTATGCGAGTCCTTTTTAAATCTAATTAGTAAAGTTGGTGAATACGTGCTTTGATGTTAACGCTATGAAAATAACTAACTCATTTGGTTAAAAAATGAAATTAAAAATCTAAAACTTAGTTTTGTATTGTTGAAATTTTTTCTACTGCCACTAAAATTGGATGAAATTCGACAATGAAAGTTTTCACTTGGTTCGTATGAACAAACACTTCTCACTCGGCACCCAATCATTTTGGAACTATTCGGTCTAATCTTGATCACAGTTCATATGAAATACTATTTCGTTTAATTCTCTAGATCACAAAACTATTTGTTTCGGCAACATGCAGGCACAAACAATTAGACAAACATGCAACGTATGTAGAACAAATGACTTCCGAAAGTCATAAAACCCAGCAATCACTTAATGTCCTTCGTTTGCCTTCATTTAATACCACTTACGCAATTAGGAAAAACAGACTGAGCGAAGAAATATATTCCTTTTCCAATTATTTCCTCATCATCGGCTCCACACTACATATAGTTTTTACATCAACATTTTACCAATCAAATGGTTATTTCAGTTAATCAGATTTAGGTATAGGGGATGGGTGAATTAAAGAGGTTAAAAGTCGTCAAAACAATTAGCAACGAGACATCTAAGTTCTGAAAGAAGGGTGAAAATTAATTACGGAATTCAGTTTGGAAACCTTTATGCTTAGACTGCAGACTTAAGGCCTTCATCAGATAAAACGGTTTACAGATTTAAGGCAACTTTAGTAGATTGTTACAAATACATGAATAGTAGAGATAATACAAACGGTATTTCAACCAAAAGGCATAAGGAGGCTTTACAAAACGGAATTAAATGGGAATATAGTGATCTCCAGACTTGACAAAGGCTCAGTAGTCGTTGAAATAGATAGGTCTAATTACTTCGGCAAAATGGAGACCTTATTAAGTGGTGTACATAAATTTCAGAAACTATCAACTAACAAAGATACAATAGAGAGGACTGAGAGACAGTTAACAGAGTCATTAGAGGAGTTGAAACACCAAGGCCATATTTCACCTGCTTTCTATGAAACACTAAAACCTGTCGGCACGATAAACTCTAGGTTATAAGATTTACCAAAGCTCCGCTAAGACGGCTTGCCACTTAGACCGGTTCTCGATATATCTACTTCACCATACCATTCAACCGAGAAATGACCGGTAGAACTCTTAGAGCCACTGCATAAGAAACTTGTGAAAAATAGCGTAAAATATAGTTTTGAGTTTGTAGAAGGAATCAAGGATTTAAGTGTGAGGGGAAAATGCATGATATCACTGGATATATCTTCCTTATTCACCAAAGTGCCTCTGATGGAAACAGTTGATTACACAGGTACTGAATTGATAAAGTAACATATATAGAACGGAATTCCTGTTTTTCCTGAAGGAACTTCTTCTAAGGTATACAATGAACGTAAACTTCTTGTTCAATAAAGAAATGTATAAACAGTCAGATGGTGTTGTCATGGTATCACCGCTAGGCCCAATCCAAGCAGATTTTTTCCTGGCAAAACTAGAGAATGGTAATACATAATCTTGATTTGTGTTGCCAATATGTCGATGATACATTTATAGTTATTGAAGAGGTAAAACTAAGGACGTATTGGATAAATTCAAAAGAGCACTTCCTGACATAAGCTTAACTAAACAAGAAAATGACTTTATCTCCTTTTTGGTCGTTCTACTGACTAGACGAACAGACGGAACAATATGTAGACGATTGCACAGAAAACCTACTTCCACTGGACAATATACTCACTTCCTGAGCTTCGTACCTCTACAATACAAATGTAATCTGGTTGTATGTCTTGTTTACCGGGCCAGTTATCTGTTCAAAGGAGACAGTGAACGAAAAACTCAGTAATATTCGTCAGCTACCAAGTAGAAACAGATGTCTGACTAAACTTTTGAACAAACACATGAACTCAGAAAGTAAAAAGCAGAAGGTTCCCACTATTCCCAAAAAATCAGTCTTCCTAAGATTACAATTCACGGGTGATGTCAATAGTGAGATCTTATCACAACTTTTGGGGAGGGTTTTCAAAATGTCTTTCATTGTAGCTAAGCTATGCTGCATATTCACTAACCAACCAATAGTTAGCTCACGAAATAAATACAAACTGCTCTGTCTTGCCTCTTTCATGTGTATTTACCAGTTTAACTATCCGTGCGGAGCTAGTTACATCAGACATCCAACCAGGCAAGTTCACAGTCAAATTTCTAAACACTTCCCGTCTTGGTTTTGCAAAGGTCCGAATAAAGCTGTATACGCAGCTCAATATGAGTTCATCTCGTCGATACTGAACATCAAGCCAACTCTAACAAAGCTTTTAAAGTTATTTATCGTATATGACCCAACCTCTCATCGACTTTTACGTACAACAGAGGTAGTCGGAACTCATCTGAACAAACTAAATCTATGTGTGCAAGATATATTTGTACAACTCCTTTCTATAACATGGCCAACTACATAATATGCATAAAGTCTTTAAAAACGATTTTTTCTCCCATCCCCTTGAAACTATCTTTTGACTTTGTTATTTTTTTTTACAAATTTAGCTAATTCTATTAACTTGTATGTATTTTACGTAATTCTTCTGAGTCATCCTATCCTTCTTAGTCACCATTTTACGAATGTCTTGATTGTGTAATAACTTCTTGTTAACCTCTCAATTTCACCCACCCCCTATACCTAAATCTGATTAACTGAAATAACCATTTGATTGGTAAAATGTTGATGTAAAAACTATATGTAGTGTGGAGCCGATGATGAGGAAATAATTGGAAAAGGAATATATTTCTCCGCTCAATCTGTTGTTTTTTCCAAACACCACTTACCAGTATCCTATGCAATACATCCAGCCTACCATGTAAGAAAAACTTCATAAAGTATATATGAATGAAATGAGAAGTTGAACAGAGAACGTTCATTAATGCCACCTTGCTCTTTTCTTCACTTTAAGCAGATTCAATTTCAAACCAACGAGTGAACTATAAGTATTTTCGAACTGTATAAAATCTCTAAGAGTATTTCAATCATAGGTTGATACTTGAGCTTTTGCTCTTTATCTTCTCAAACAACATCGAAAATTGAAAAAAAAATAAATACAGCGAAATCCAGTCCGAAGAATATGTTCTAAGAGTTGGTAAAATCATATAGGAACACTATAATTAGAACTGCTTAGCCACAAAAGACATGCAAAGTAGGAAAATATGAAAGCATAACCCTAGGTAGTGAGTTTACAAAGCGAATGCACTTACCTCACAGTTAGGTCGACAGTCATGATTAACATAAGCTGCAGGACCTAACCATAATTGGGAACAGTTTTTTCTAGAAGAATACATGACTGAAAAGTCATTTTTGTGTTGCTTAAGGAATGTAGCCTCTTCATGATGCTTGAGTTCAGCGATGCATCCCACCAAAGTACTAATACGAGACCCTTTCGCCCTGAAAAGTAATTCAATTAAATTTCATTAGCTTACCAATCTTTTGTGGCATATATTGCGGCTCCCATATGATTTTCTGATGCGTAGCGCCAACAAGGTCGAATTTCAATGCCAGAACGATCATCAAATAATAACAAGTATCGATTGATCTGTAAATAAGTGATGGTTTGACACAACATACATGTTCCTTGAAACGAGGGTCAATACTCCAAGACCGTTTCACTATGTTTGGATCGGCAGTCAGCTGGTTGAAAGCTGTATCGTAACACTTATTTTTCCGAAAGGCAGATATGATATCACAAAACTTCCTTTTGATTCTTTCTGGAATTTTTAACCTCATACTGTAAGTAAACATATAGTAATATTTAAGGCATACTCTGTCATTTTATGGGTAGTAAAGCCAAGATAAGGATCAACAGTGAGGGCAGAAGCGAGATCATCAGCTTCAGCCAGTTCCCTCCAACTCATCTGGTGGTTTCCCGTTACATTCGGAATAGCATTTTTCCTCTTAGCAAGACTCATCTGTGTTGCTTATTTGGATCTTTGCAGATATTCAATGCAATATACTAAACAGAAAACTAAGTCGCTTGACGTAATGAAGACAACGGAGATGAGCTAGCTTGAAAGACCTGACTGGAGTTTCCATTACGGAATAAGATATCTGTAAGGGAAGAGAGATGAGTAAATGTAATAATGTGCTATTAAAAGGTATATAAAGAATAGATACCAGATAGACGACTGTCAAACAAAATGGCAATCGCTACGGAGAAATTAGACATTAGGTATCCTTCAGAAGCTTGCTTGCAGCGTTTCGAAAGACATGATAGGGTCAACCTGACCGAAAGCTGCTGCCTTTACGTGGTGGTCGGGCTTGAACACCGCAATGATCTATTCAAGCTATACTGGCTGAGACTTATGTCTCTTGAGGTCTACCATGCCAGGCAGGTTGTTTGGATAGCGGTTAAACAAAAAGCAGCTACCCAATCCAACATCATGTCCAATACAAAATTACAAAATTTCATGCCGGATCGGCCGTGGCCCGGATTAACAACGACCGCGCTTCCTGCTGCCGTGTCACAGGGCAGGAGTGATAAATCTGCTACTGAGACACACCAAACAAAAAGAACGAACAAAAACAGGCCGCGTGTGACCGGCCTCAAGCAGTTGTCCCCTGGGCTCTGCGGTCACGCAACCAACTTCCACGGTGTGGGCAGCCGGGAAGTAACAATCGCCCTCACAATCCGAAATGCACACGAAACCTCTCTATTACTCACTCATCTTTGTCTTCATCTTCATCTCTATCATCTTGCCTTCCTTCCACTGATGCAACTCCTCGACTTGATAGCTCTCCACTTCCTCTCCACTCTGCGTCCACTAAAAACGATGGAAGCCAAAAAACCACCACCGACAGCCTCTTAAAGCCGCGCCACCAATTTCATATAGGAGCTCTTAATGTTAGGACACTTTGCCAAATAGGACAACAAGCATCACTAGCCAAGACCCTGGCATCACGAGCCATTGATGTATGCTGTGTTTCAGAAACACGCATACAAGACCCAAGTGTGGTTATTCACCTAACCCCACCTGGCCAACAGGTTGAATCTGCAAAATTCACCTTGAGGGTGTCAGGAGATGCCACAGCTAGTTCACGAGGATTAGCTGGCGTAGGGATAGCTTTGAGTACTAGGGCAGAAAAGACATTGCTTGACTGGATCCCGGTAGATAGCCGAATGTGTGCTGTCCGCCTGAACGGATCAGTAAGAAGGAGGAAGGACTGCACTACTCGCCGATGCCTTTTCGTAATCTCCGCCTACGCCCCCACTGACTGCAGTTCAGATGAAACGAAGGATGAGTTCTACCAAAAGCTGTCTAGTTTGGTGGAAAGGCTAAACGCTCAGACATAGTCGTTCTAGCTGGTGACTTTAACGCTCAAGTAGGGAAATTGTGTCAATCTGAGAAGGATGTCGGTGGCACCTATGGAGTTCCGTGCCAGCGAACCGACAACGGTGACCGTCTCCTACAGTTCTGCTCTGATAATCATTTGTTTCTTGTAAGCACTAACTTCAAACACAAGGAGAGACACTGTTTGACTTGGAGACCCCCTTCATCAAACCAACGCTGGACACAAATAGACCACATAGCAATAAGCTATCGTTGGCGTGGGTCGGTAGGAGATTGTCGCTCCTTCTGGAACACGTGCGTAGATACCGACCATGCACTGGTCCGCGCTCGGGTGTGCTTACGACTGAACGGACGTAGGAAACAGCTGGCGGTAAAACCATCACGTCCCCAGCTCGATCAGGAAACTAAATCCGTATTTCAGGAAGAACTAGCTAAACACATATCTGTGTTCGACAGCTGTGCTCACCCTGAAGAAGCTTGGAAAAATATCCAGGCAGCCATAGATACAGCTGTAAAAGCTGTGAATAAGGTAAACCCAAAGGTGAGTAAAAACCACTGGATCTCCACCGCCTCATCCGAACTGATAGATGCTAGAAGACTTATTCCGGCGAGCTCCGAATTCAATGAGGAGCGAAAGCTGCACAAGAGGAAACTTACGAAAAGTCTCCGCAAGGACCGTGAACAGTGGTGGGCGACAAAAGCCAAAGAGATGGAGAAAGCTTCGAGGATAGGCAACACCAGGCAACTCTTTGGACTCATCAGGGAAACGGGTGGGAGAAGACAAATCATCAGTGAGACAATCTCGGAAAAAAATGGCACTATAATTAGCTCCCAGGATAGACGACTGGATCGTTGGAAAGAGCATTATGAGGAGCAGTTTAATTTGCCCACAGCCACGCTCAACCTTCCGAGCATCCAACACCTCCCTGAATGGGATATAGACACAGGTCCTCCGTCACTAACTGAGGTTACTAAAGCTGTCACCAATCTGAAACTAGGCAAAGCAGCGGGACCTGATGGAATGACTCCAGAGGTATTTAAGTACGGTGGAGACAGCTTACTGTCCGGATTAACTGAGGTACTAGGCAGCGTCTGGGAATCAGAAGAAGTCCCATCGGGTTGGTGTAAGTCACTGATTATCCCCATATACAAGAAGGGAGACAAGTCTTCCTGTGATAATCACAGAGGGATTAGCTTGACTAATATAGTATCTAAAGTCTTAGGCTCAATAATCATGCGTAGACTGAGTGGTGCTCGGGAAGCACAAACACGAGAGAGCCAGGCAGGCTTTAGACCAGGAAGAGGGTGTATTGATCATATCTTCACCCTCCGACAGATTCTAGAACATAGGCATTCCTACCGGCGTCCAACAGTCATTATATTTCTTGACCTAAAGGCAGCATTCGACTCTGTCGATCGGGAAGTTCTCTGGAGATGCTTGGCTGTAAAGGGAATTCCAAGAAAATATATTGCACTGATTAAGGCACTCTACTCGTACTCATACAGCCAGGTGAGGGCTTACGGCGAGCTGTCATCTGAACTGATGACGACCAGTGGTGTCCGTCAAGGATGCCCATTATCTCCTTTTCTATTCAACTTCATCATAGATGTGTTAATGGACTTAACCCTAGGTGACTTCAGCGACTCAGGGATTGACTTGCTACCGGGAATAATCTCGTTGACTTGGAATATGCAGACGATATAGTCCTTCTAGGCGAAGACGCTGACGAAATGCAGAGTCTTCTAAACACCTTGAGCCGCAATCTACGAATGTTTGGCATGCGATTCGCTCCCGCCAAATGCAAGATGATGTTACAGGACTGGACTACATCGACGCCTAGTTTAAAAATAGGAAGTGAAGTGGTAGAGCACGTTGACCGCTTCACTTATTTGGGAAGTACCATCAGCCCCAACGGGCTGATCTCTGACGAAATCTCAGCACGAATACAAGGGGCTCGTTTCGCATTTGTTAGTTTACGCCGACTCTGGCGTAGACGAGATGTTCGACTATCGACCAAAGGGCGGGTGTACTGCTCATCAGTCCGCTCCGTCCTCCTTTATGGTTGTGAGACCTGGCCACTGAGAGTGGAAGACATGAAAAGACTAGCTGTCTTTGATCATAGGTGCCTGCGTTCTATTTCCCGTGTAAAGTGGCATAATAAGGTGAGCAACATGGAGGTTAGGCGTAGAGTTCTAGGTAAACAGGGGAAATCAATCGACGAAGTCGTGAAGCTACAAAGACTGAGATGGTTAGGACATGTGTTACGTATGCCAAGCCATCGCCTCCCTCGACGAGCAATGTTAGCGGATATAGGGTCAGGCTGGAAAAAAGCTAGCGGCGGTCAAACAAAAACTTGGCATCAGTCAATGAAATCCACAACAGTTGGTCTAAGCCACGTAGGAAGGTGTAGACTTCCAGGCTGGGGTCCTCGGGACGGTAAAAATCTATGGTTGGAAACAATTGGTGACATGGCTCAAAATCGTTCTCAGTGGCGCAGATGCATCCACTCCCTGTGACTTATGATCTTCAATGAAACTGTTTTGTATTTCTTTATTACTCCTTTGTCTCACACCTCTGCTCACTGTTTCTATTATGCTTTTCTTGTACTTTCTTCTCTTGCTTCGCGTGCTACACGGAATGTGGCGACTTGAACTTCCGCACATTTGTGCAAAGTTCTATGTCGAAAACAGACAGACAGACAACTTTTTTACTTGTATTTTGACGTGATTTAAAGGCAATGGATGACACCAATCCTATGCAAAAGCTGTCTGAAGCTTCCAGAGACGACAAACTGTGATTGAACACATGCATCCCAATATTACTCTTTTAAGACCATTTGACTCACTTTCCTTCCAAAGCTCCTGAAGCCTGCATTTAGAATAAAAAATTCAAACTTACTGAAGTCTCGAAACTATACAAAACTTGCTTCATACCACTAATACTTATTGAATAATGTGTTAAACTGGTATTTTGAGAAGACAAAATTCTAAGTCCACTTTACGAATAGAAAGTAATATCATGCTAACAAGCAGTTATGATCAGTATACTGAAAAAAACGGTTCTACCAAGTTGTGTATTCGTAAAATTATCCGGCTATGTCAGGGCTGAGGTATTGTCGTACCCCTTATTTGTAAAATACATAATTCCTTGGCACATCAAGTAAATTTCGAAGACTACAGTCAAAACAGACACGTCAGTATGTGTCTTTGAAATAAACCGTGAGTAAAGCTCTCAAACAAAACACGTAGGCTTTTAGCACTCCCTCTTTATTTGTGTAAAGTGAATTCGAAAACTTTACAGCAAACCGAAATTATTACAGGATATGTTTTCTGCGATTGCATTGGTGAACATATTCCTGGCATAACATAGGCAATTTAATGAAAACATTACTAACGTTAGGCATTGTTATTGTGGTGAACCCTGTTTGGATACCTAAGTTTTAACTACAATCTGTATATTATGCAATGATGCCTTAACCACTAGTATATTGTGTTCTGATACGAGTATTCATTGTATGGAAGGAGTTACAAAATCCACGAAGTTTCTTTCACTTTCATTTTATCAATTCCATTATGAAGTCAGAAAAGGAAATAAATACATCCAGTCAGCACAACAATTTCCTCAACTGATGCTGACATTTACAACCTGAGTGTAAAGAACATGCTATTCTCATCCACAATACAGCAACAACAATTAACAACGAGTCATGCTTACTAAATTCCAGAGAACAGTTATCAAAACTTGGAGCATTGCAGTGAATTTACAACAAAATAGAGGAATTATTAAAATAATCAATGTAGGCGCTTCATATTAATCTACTTCGGAAGTACTGAGAAACAAAACATGGCACAATATTCAATGTCCACTATTACGTCTTCACAAGTCTAAATCAAGTGACATGCTGATTTCTGAGAATTCTCAACGTTTTTAATTTCGATTTTTCTGCCTCAGCTGGTTGTGAACACTCAAATACCAACTACGCGATGAACAGAAAAAGATGCTGTGTCATATTGACTCCTGTCTCCGCTGCTGATATTATAGTCTCACTTGCTTTCTGTAATTCTCCGAATATCATTCACTCTTCAAAGCCAAACCTCATGACCGTCTTTAACTGTCTGATTAGTGTACATATATCTTATTTTTGAAAGGTAAAACAGGTTTCTTTCATTTTCAGACTCAGATATTGTATATCCCCGAAACATATACTTCTGCAAAGTTTGAATTTACTTTTTAAAAGGCCAATCGATGAAGCCGAATATGTTTTTTTATAATTAACGTGACATTTGAGGTGAAGTCAGTAGAAGGCAGAATCATACAACAGGCAACAAATGAGGATACTCTACTGAAGGGATTATTCTGTCGTAGAAAAAACTGCTCACACACTCATTATCGGGAAGGGGTTTAGTGGCCACTAAATAGTTTCGTTATATACTTTAATCTATAATTTTTTAATTCCATAAGCGTATAGTAACTCGTGTAGAAGTCATCCGGACGAATCCGGCATGCTGGTTGGAATTTTGCTTGGCAAATTTTTGTGTGAACAAATTTTAATGAAATTGCGTTATACATTTTCTGGATTGACAGATACAATCACTTTTTGACAAGACATTTTGGTGTCCGCGTCATGTGATCTGGCTGCGACACATTCTCATCATATTGCTTGCAGTGATTAGTGTTTCAATCGGACTGTGTCAAAATATCGTTATAATGAGGAAGATAGGATAGTTGGAGGGTAGTCTCGTCTATACAAATATTCTTATTTGTGAAGAAGCTGCATTTTTCGGCATAGCATCATCAGGATGCCAAAGCAGCATATTTTCGTGTGGAGAATGGTACTATTTGACAAGACAATGCTATCAGTACATGAAAGTCACCTGTAAATGCTAACATAACCTTCTTTGGAAAACTAATTGAGTAATCATGTTCAAATTTTATTCAAATTCATCAAGGAGAATAAATGCATGAAGTTTCTCGAAAAATCGCCTTCCCACAGAATTCTTTCAAATCACTGAATCGTTCGGTGATAATTCGTTGCAGAATATCCAAAGAAGTCACTCGAATAAAATTGTACGATGGATGCAGTCCCACTGCTTTCCTCGCCATCACATCAAGTCACTATGTACTTGCAAATTACCGCCCTCTCTCATAAACCTTTGACGCATTACGAAATCACATATTGAATCAACAGAATCTCTGATTTCAAAATTGAGAACTGAAGCTTGAACCTTTGATGGTGTCGTCAACAGTTTAAATATAGTATGCCGGATCAAATTCATCAACTATATCCAAGAGCTTCAGCAGAAAACATGTGCAAACTCTTAAAAAACTCTGGCAAAATCCCTGACAAAGGAGAAAATACATGATGTCCTCCCAGAAAATCCTTAGGAGTTTGTGTATAATCTACCGAGTCTGAATTTAAGCCGCATTGAAAGGGAAGCGCCTTCCCTCGGATTGAAATTCCATATCCTCAATAACCTTGTCAAAAGAATCAATGCCGCGGCTCATTTCGAAAAATGTTTTGTCAGCTGAATGACCTTACCTCAGTTTGTGAGGAAAAGAAGAGCTTGTTCAAATCTAAGCTGGCTGATGTTGCTTATCAGTACCTCATTTCACTAACGTCATATTCCAAAATCCTCTCTAAAGAACATCAAAAAGCACTGAAAGCCCACAAAAATAATGACAAAATCGTCATACTGTGACGTGCCAGCGGCTCAGGAGTGGTGCTGATGGATAAAGATGACTAAATCGCAAGGATGAAAACTGTGCTGAATGACCTGTTGAGGTTTAAAGTCGACGACCGCTCGAAAGACAAGACAGATGCAACTGAAAAACGCATCACAAACGTACTGATATATCTTATAGGAGAAGAAACTGATTGACAGCAACACGTACAATGAAATGAAATCCAGAGGGTCCTGCTTGCCATAAATGTATGGCTTTACAAAGACGCATAAGATAGAAATCCCTATGAGACCTATGCTTTCGATGATCAACTCGCCCCAACATAAGGTGAACCGTTGGCTTGCATAGAAGTTGGAACCCATTCGCCAACGCCTAGCCGTGCATACCATGAAAGACTCATTTCATTTTGTCGAAAGCATGAATCACATGAACGTTTCAAATAAGTTCATGGCTTCATTTGATGCAACCTCCTTGTTCACAATGATCCCAATCAATGAGACCACTGAGATCATTTTTCAACAGCCTTATTTTCTTCCACTACCGGAGTCAGAATTCAAACGCCTACTGCTAATGTGTACCATGGGTGTACAATTCCAGTTTGACAACATTCTTTATCGACAAATAGATGGTGTAGCTATGGGCAGTCCCTTTAGCCCTGTTTTGGCAGATATCTCCATGTCAAACCTTGAGAAAACAAAGTTGAAGCATGCAATTGATCAAACAACTTCCTATTGTCGATATGTGGATGACACATTTGTAGTGTTCAACAATGAAAGTCATGCCTCCTACCTACTTAGACTATTCAACAACGCAGATACAAATATTGTATTTACTATGGAACATGAAAATGATGGAGTGTTCCGTTTCCTTGACATCGCCATGCAAAGCCTAGAAGATGGTAGTCTCCAGATGTCAATTTATTGAAAGCCCAACTGGAATGGACAATACTTACATTTGAATAGCTTTCGTCCAAATAGCTATCAACGAGCATTAGTCAAGACTGTGTACTATAGAGCGAAGAGAATATGCTCTGCAGAGAAACTATAGGAAGAATTTACGATTCTCGAAAAAGTGCTGAAAAACAACGGTTATCCTCAAAGATTCATTCAAAAATATGGAAGTTGTGAAGGCTCAAATACCAAGCAAATCACAATTGAAAAAATGTCTGTCTTCATTCAACTAGATTTCAAAGGCGAAAACATTGCAGAAATGGTCAACAGAAGACTGAGAACGTCACTAGCCAGGGCCTATCCTGCACCTAAGTTGGTTTCCGTCCACCGAACAACATGCTCTTTGGTGCAGACAAAAGTCGATAGATACCCTTCTCATGTTAACTCCAACTGTGTATGCAAATGTACGTGTATCCGCGCGAGGAGGTACATTGGGAGAACAGAAAGAAGGGCACACCTGCTGTCAGCTAACTCTCCTAAACTGTCAGTGTCCAGCTATTACCACGCTAGTCCTCACGCTGTCCCTCGAAGACTTTCAGAAACACTTTATGATACAGAAGATAATAATAATATATTCTCATTTTGTACATGAAGGACGCCAGTTTACAGGCATCATCAATATTATAAATTACATATACGATTAGCAATCATAATTAATAATAATGTTTTAATAAAATACACATTTTTTCCTACCTGTGTAGGACACACCAAATGTACAGGCATGGATAATTATTATTTAAATTTCATAAATTCGGTTTATGGTTAAATTACATGGTTGCTGACGTTTTTGTCTTTGGTTTGTGGGAACAATATGATAACCAGTCATTCGATGGAGCACATCATGAAATATAGGAATATTGTCTTCGCATTAACAAAAAAACCCAAGTATGTTTTGGATGGATTAAAAATACTTGGGAAAAAATAAAGCTTGAAGTTATTGCACAATATAACTTGGGTGTGTACAAATCCGAATCTCATACAGATACGATCAGTTATGTTATAAGTTACAATCGTGACGTTGTATTAAAAATTGATACTTTTCCATTGGTATAAGAGTATATTCCACAAATGTAATCCAGGTTGCGTCGTGGGGAAAGTTAATTCGTTACTAACTAGGCAAATGAAAGATACGGGACCAATAATGTTTGCAGATTATTTGTCATTGTAAATGGTCAAACATCCACATTATTCATTCTCATTCATAAAGTCCAATGGAAGCTAAAATGATGAGAGAAAAAAAGACAGACAACAGCAAAGGAAAAGAAAGCAAGAGGAGTCCTGAAGGAGTGATTAATAAATATACACATATATATTCTGTCTAGTAACTATGCTTATTTTTGTTCACTAACTAACTAGTCCCGTTATGCTGACTTTTATATTATATGTGAACTAATATTACTGTCCTGTGTAGAAATGTTTATCATCTAGTTCCAATAATATTAAAATTTATAATTGTAGTTTGTTGTAACTGCACGTTTAAAGAACTTAAAATATCTATGTAGGGTGAAAAACAAGGTGTAAGAGTCAGGCGCAAAAGTGCATTGTCATCTTTGAGCAGTCTGGTGACTGAGGAGATGAACACTGGAAGTGTGTTTGCATCGCGCACATTAGCTGGTAGTCTATTCCAAATGACTGAAAACTTATTTAAGAAGAAGTTGTACCGCACGTAAGTCTGACAGTGCTCTATAGCAGCTAGGTTGTGATGATTTCTAAGATTGTAACTGATGACAGTGGTAGGTTTAGTTATTGGCTCGGAGGAATGCAAGAGAAGATTAGTTAGCTTGTAGTAAAAGATAAGGCCTAGCTTAAGACGTCTTTTCCAGAGTGGTTCTAATCTTAATCTTTCGCATCACTCATGGTATTCCAGACCACTTTCTAAACCAAGAGTTCTTGAGGTAAACTGCCGTTGCACTCCCTCTAATTTAAGCTTGTCATTTTGTCTGAGTCCGCTAAGAATAAACGGGCAGTATTCTAAGATGGGTCGGACACATACTTTGTATAATAAAACCCTAGTTTCACAACAAAAGAAATTGCGTGTTATGCATCCTATCAGCCTTCGCGTTTTACGTCTGGCATAATCAGTCTGTTCAGAGAACGTTAGGTTACTAGAGTATCTAATACCGAGATCTACGACTGAGTTGAGCTTAGCTAGTTTTCGCCCATTTATTTCCAGAGTTAGATCAAGGTTACCGTTTCCGACACAAATCCAGCCGCATTTGTCAATGTTAAAATTTAGACAGGATTCAGCACACCATGTTGCGAGACTACTTAGTTCAAGACGTATTTTATCTACCATATCGCTTAACTCATGAGTGTAGCAAGAGTAGACGACTTTGAGGTCGTCAGCATATAGGAATGGTTTACCTGAGGTGAAGCACTTGCAAATGCTGTTAAAGCAGACTGTGAATATAAGCGGACCTAGGACACTACCTTACACAACCCCACTTGAGATCTGCCTAGGATGAGATAATACAGATCCAACTTTGGTTATTTGTACTCTGTTGCTTGGAAATGATTTTAACCAGTTCAGTAATGGGTTGCGAATTCCACAAGAGTACAGCTTCTCAAAGAGAATACTGTGAGATACCATGTCAAATGCCCTAGATATATCGAAGTAGAGAACAAAGACTAGCCTAAGCGCTTCGCGACTACTAGTGATGCAGTTGAAAAAGTCGAAGTGGCAAGTAACGCAGGATCTATTTTTGAGAAATCCGTGTTGAGACCTTGTAACAAAATCTTCCCTAAGTAGGTAGTCTGACAATTGATCTATTACAACTTTCTCCATGATTCGTGAGACAACTGGGGTTATATTTATGGGTCTGTAATTGCGGACGTTTGCCTTATCACCAGATTTGTAATGTGGAATTATGAAGCTAGTTTTCCACTCACTAGGGTAAGTGCCAGTGTCCATAGATATTGAGAAGAATTTAAGCAGTAACAGGGGTATATCACACCCACTGTTTTTGAAAATTATCGAAGCGAGGCCATCCGGTCCCGTACTAGTGGAAGGTTTAAGACTTTTAATTGCTTGTAATATTAATTGATTAGTGAACACAATGGTTTCAAGGGAAGAGCTAGTAAGGGGGCGGTTTCACCAGGCATATGTGTTTCTAAAATAAAGTTTGCAAACCAATCACTGAAAAGTTCACAGATAGTGGCAGGTTCATTGTAGATTACTTTGTCGTGAAGTAAGTATGGGATTTCCCTCGCCGACTGCATTCGTTTTTTAAGAAGTGCCGTTAAGTTATAAACTTTGGAGGCACTTTCAAGTGCCGTTAATTCTTCGTCGAGGTCCTTTTGAGAGCGTAGGCGCTTGACATATTCATGAGACTCGTGGATTGAGAGCAATAGTGATATGTCCTTAGTGGAATAGTACTGTTTCTTCAGCTTCCTTGACTTATTACGGTGTGCTCTTGGAATATATTCAGCTCGGTGTCTACTAAATTTCACTATTTTCTTTGGAGCAACTGTCTATAGACAAAGGGTAACATTCCTGTAAACTAGGGTTACTACGGCCTCCAGGGAGTCAGTGGTAAAATTGTTGTCAGTCACGTCTCGTAAACCGTCAATGCCCAGCTCTTGCTACGCCGGGACTCACGCTGTTCCTTGAAGTTCCTCAGAAACGCTTAGTAATAACGGACGCAAAACCAAAACACCGATTGGCTACTCGATAATTCTTTATTGTAACACCAACATATAAAAAATGTTACCATTAAGGTCTGTGAACAAATATTACAATAATAAATCACAATATTACTTCTGACGGTTTACTGCTGACTTCTTTCTGAACAGCGACCGATGAGACGATGACTGTCGTACTGACGCCTCCGCGAAAATTGGGGAAGTTGGTTTTGAGCGAACAACCATGAATTGATCGTTCAATCTTCAACTGCATTGACAATCCCCGGCAAAAAACGGATCCATCCCTTTTATTCTTCACGACCAACACACGTTGACTTGGATGCCATTGCGAGAACCTGGGTCACATGGACAGCGCTGAAATGGAAAACAAACAGGAAAGCCAACACACCACAAGCATACCCACAGCACAATCTCACACATCAATTACGACCTCCGCCTTCCAGTTAAAGGCATCCTCTTGCAACACAATCGCCACTTGCTAGAATGACTCTTGCAGAATGCAACGTGACCATAGCAACACCTCAGGATACTCTACGCACATCCTCTTATCTACTCACTACCAATTACCACTGAAATCGCTTGTCACTCATTCTGCCTCAGTCCTAGTAACGGTGACGTATGCAAGCCTCAGTCGTCTACACTCTCGCTTCCCGGCGTTTGGGACCACAGCTAACAATTGTCTCCGTATGCATTTCACTCTCAGCAATAGCCTCCCCGGCGTATACGGCCCATTTGCTGTCTCTAACATCAATCAATTCATTCACGGATGTAGAAGACTAGAAACAAATTCAGAAGTAATCACGACGAAAATTTTAACAAAATTATGCAATAAAAACAAGGTACGAAAACAACAAGTAAACACAATGAATCCAAAAAACAACAATTGATATGACACACATCACACATATATACAAACTGTACACAAAAACTCGCGGATCATGTCTTGATGGAATTCCTTTGAAGAATCGCAGGACTTACAGCAGTACGCCTACAACCCTTCTCACGTTGACGACTGTAAGTTGTGGAATATCCGGACACAAACAAAATTAACCAACAATTACAATAATTGGAACCCACACAAGTATTTAACACAAACATATGTACAATGAGTACATCAAAGTGGTTGATTCTACCTTGACGAACTACCCTTGAAGAATTGTAGGACTTACAGCAGTACGCCTACAACCCTTCTCAGGTTGACGCCATAGGTTGGAAAATCGTCGCAGAGTTCATTTGCTGACTTCCTTCTATCAGCTATATCCTCAAATCTGAACGGCAACACGCTCATGTCATTGTATCGTAGAATATAGATGACCAACAAACACACGAAGTATCTGGTCAACCAAGCGTAGAAACAGAGTAATTTACACCAAAGATAATAGCATTCAAATAGTAACTTGAAACTAGAAATGCCTTTATTCATGCAAGTCAATTTAACAATTACTCTCTCGTTTACGCTTGGTTTATCCTCACTAAACTGACCATTGATATTCGTCCTTTCAAACGAACTGATACTATCAAAATCATTGCACAAGATACTTGAGTTCATGGGCGACTGTTTCATTGTGGATGACAACACCAACGACGACTGAGTGACACAAGTTGATGAAGTTAGCGGTGGATCAGAAGCTGTTGTTGCTCGACTTTCAGAAAGTTGTCTACCTGCAAGACCACCACCACTGCTGTCTTTTACTATCAGCTCAGGTTGAACACTAGCATCTGATGATAGGTGGGCTACATGCTGGTCACTCACACTGACGGTCTCACAAGTATGCATGCCTTCTGCAACTGCATCTGCATTTATTTCTACTTCACGTTCAAGTTGTACAGAAACTTTGTTGAACTTAGCAGTAGTAGGCATATCCCTCATCTCATCATGAACAACCAAAGACAAATGTGAAGTATCATGATCATTATCACGAATATTCAATTTGCCATCATCTATCTGGTCGACTTCATCATTTTCAAACTCTTTAATAACAGAAGTAGACAATTTTGGTTCCTCCTCACAAATCATTAAAGGTTTTATATCTTCACTCTGACTAGTAATACCTTGTAAACTTGTGGAGTCAGAACTGTCCTCTGAGACTGTAACTCTCCTCTGTGACACTCTATTCAACAATGGCTTACCAGTTGCAACTGCAGACTTCTTGACCACACAGTTATCGTCACACAATTCGGAGTCAGACCTTGATTTCACATTTAGCTTATCCCTGAACTTGCTCATTGATTCACAGTTCACCTATGTATGCATCTCTTGCAAACGTGTAAAACACAACCGTGCTTGTCTTGCAGCTTGCAACTTATCTGTTGAGGATGTACTACGAAACCTGTTACACTCACTAGGTCTATATGCATTACTATATATCATGGAGCCTTCTCGATATCCATCTCTCTGAAGCCCTTTCGTCATCAATGATTGCGTCTTTCCCTCAGACTGCTCTATTCTAGGGGTGAGATTCAACATACTGGCAAACTTGCTCATAGATTGATTGACACTATCTTTTACTAGTTTCAGGATATCATCAAACCTTTGCTCGATACCCTCATCCTCCATACGGCAGCTTATCTTCACCCACTTCCTTTGCAGTCGAGTAGGTAGGCGTCTTGCTATTACTTCTAGTATAAAACTCGAGTTGAGGTCACTCATGCGATTCATCGAAATCAAGGTATTCTTATAAGTCATAAGATTATCTAAAAACTCAGTAAATGCCTTGGAGTCATCTTGAAGTTGACTGCCGTTACCTTTGACAGCTTCGTATACGTTCCTTACAATCACTGAAGGTCTTCCAAACCTTTGACGTAATATGCTCATAGCCTCAGCGTATCCCTCATTAGGGGGCATGAGCTTACAGCACTGTATAGCTCTTGAAGCATCTCCAGTGCAATATCTCATCAAATACATCAATTTCAATTCATCATTTAATAAAAAACTACTCAGCATGATCTCAAACTCCTTTACAAATTGTAAATAATCAGCCGGGTTTCCATCGAAACACCGTGGTTCAAATTTAGGGAGTTTGATGTTCCTATTATCCCTGAACGGCGAAACAGTAACATCAACCATGTCATACTCAACATCAGACACATCGTTACAATTAACAGACAAGTCACCATGACTTACTTTCCTGTTTGCATCCAAGACACTCTGACCCTCCTTTGACCCAGGTATTGTTGAACTTGACCCAATTCCAAAAAAGTTCCAGATATTGCTTGTTCAAAGAGGACTTGACCGGCACCAGGAAAAATGAACGACGACTATCCAAACTTTCACCAACTGTTTGAATCCGCCAGATCTGTTTCCATCGTCAGAAACTGTCAGTCACGTCTCGTAAACCGTTAATGCCCAGCTCTCGCTACGCTCGGGCCCACGCTGTTTCTTTGAGTTTTCAGAAACGCTTAGTTATAACGGACGCAAAACCAAAACACCGATTGGCTACTCGATAATTCTTTATTGTAACACCAACATATAAAAAATGTTACCATTAAGGTCTGTGAACAAATATTACAATAATAAATCACAATATTACTTCTGACGGTTTACTGCTGACTTCTTTCTGAACAGCGACCGATGAGACGATGACTGTCGTATTGACGCCTCCGCGAAAATTGGGGAAGTTGGTTTTGAGCGAACAACCATGAATTGATCGTTCAATCTTCAGCTGCATTGACGATTGTCATCCCATTGACAGAGTCGTATAAGTTCTTGGACTAATCCCCAGTCTGTATATTTGTAACTACGACATACTGTGCTTCCTGAATCTTGTTTGTTTCCTGTATTTAGTGGTGAGAAAAGCAGAGAGCAGAGTACCATTCTATGGTCACTACTGGAAAATCGATTACCAACATACGTGGATACTGGGATTGTTTCACGACAAAAAACAAGGTCCGACATGTTGTCACCACGAGTAGGTGCCTGGACGTGTTGTTGCCATCCATAACAGTCGATAGTGGCAAGTAATTCGCCGAAGCTTTGGGGGCCGGAACTACTTAACCAATTGACTTCTGGGAGATTGAAGTCCCCTGCAATTATTTTGTAATTAGCACTAAACAAGGAGGCGTGTGCAAACGATTTAGGTAATAACGCATCAGTTTCTTTTGTTGCGCTTGGTGCTCGATAAACACAGCCTATGAGAAGCTTGTACTTATCTCCATGTAAGACAACCCAGAGTGAGTCAGGTACATTACTCATTATTTCATCTTCCACCTTACTGACTACAAATGAGCTATGTATATATGAGACATCCTCTACCACGCTTGCAATCTCTGTTTGCACGGTGTACAGTGTAGTCACCGAAACCTATATACGCATCAAGTACAGAGGATGAGCACCATGACTCAGTAATCAGAGCTACAGTAGGCTTGGCGATTAATAATAATGTCCTTAGTTCAGATATCTTATTGATTAAGGAACCTGCACTAATTAGCAATATCGTGAATAAGTCACGGGATACTACAAACTGGCTTAAAATATCACCATAACCTAAATCTATTTGTGCGTCAGCACCGCAAGAGTTTATGAATGAAAGGGAGGTCGGACTGGGTGTCTGTACATCGGGGTTGTAGCTCAGGTGGATGATTTAGATGTAGTTGTGCTGTCTGAGCTGGATGGTTGATTTACGAAGCTTTCATCACCCTACTGGGTGACATCTTCTGCTCATACTTCAATTTGAACTGAGCTTTTAGATTTCTCCATGAGTTTATTAATCATCTCTCCTGGTGAACTTGGACGTGATTGGTTTTTTTGTGAGTTTTCACGCCTTCTAGGTTACTTGTATTGGAACGGATAGTTTCTTTGACTTGAACTTTCGCCGTTTGTTTGTCTATCTCTATGTGTCTATTGATTGATGATTCACTGGAATGCCAGCCAAGCTTCTAAAAATTCTCTGACATTCTTGTTGTTTCCTCTGTCTAATATTTGAACGTCAGTTGCCCCAGTCGAATTGATGTCCCTGGTTGTCTGTATGTAGCAATATGAGGGAGTGGATATCATGTCTTTTGACGGCTAGCTTACGTTCGTGGATACGAAGACGAAGGGGAAGTCCACTTTGACCAATGTAGTGTTTTTCTCAGTTGTTACAATTGTTTTTGTAGATGATGTTGGTTTTATCTTCTTTCGCTGTTGAGTATTCTGGTTGACATAGAATTGAGTGAAGTTATTTTTTGGTTTGTGTACGACGTCAATTCCTAAAGGTTTGAAGAGTCTTGTAGTGATTTCTGAGACATCCTTTATGTATGGTAAGGCTATTTTCTTTGTGCTTTCCTCGGAGGCTTTTAGTTCAATAAGTTGGCTTGGGGGTATATGTCTTTTGATGAAGTTCCGTGGATATCCATTCTTTTGTAAGACGTCCATGGACATGTAATCAACAATAAGGTTATTATACACAAGGTCTAAGAACAAATGTTATAACAATAAATTGCAATATTACTTCTGATAGTTTTTTTATCTTCCTCTGAGCAGCAAACGATGAGACAATGACTGCCGAATTGATGACACCCGCGAAAAATATGGAGGAGTTGAGTTTAAGCAAAGAACCATGAATTGATCGTTCAATCTTCAACTACATTGACACCCCCGACTTTCTGAACATGTGCCAAAAAGCCTACATCTCAAGGGAACAAACTCCGTCACTAAATATCCCGTCGAGACGGATCATGAGGTAGAAATCGAGAAACCTTTTAAAATAATCAGTAGACAAAGAAGCTCCATTCTCCTCAAGTTTTACGAAACAATTTCTATAAAACGCTCGAAAGCAGATTTATGTGTCCAGAAGGAAGCAGTTATTAGTCTTTCCTTGCCCTGGAAACTGGGTGTGTTTATTCTCTCATCTGATTACGTAATCTTTGTCTTTAACCTCACCCTCGCTTTTATAATCTGTCTCGTTTCTATGACAGCAGTTGAACTCAGTACATCGTTACCTAATTTATTAGTCACCCAGCATCTTACGCATCTCTCATCTTTTCACGTAACTTCTTTACCATTGCATGCATACATTTATATTGTTTAAACTTGAACCACCCGTGTAAAAACTATATAAGGCCAATTTTCTCTCAACTGACAATATGTATAGTTTGCAAGTATGTTAAAACTTTTTTGTACGTAAATCTCATAACTTATTTGGGCTGTTAGCAGATAATGAAATCCAATGAAATAAATGATGGTACCATATTATTCTGCACAAAGAACTGTTGTTCTTGCTTTATTCAAGTTCATCAAGGGGAATAAACGCATGAAGTTATCATATGTGTTTGGGCAGGAATTATCGTAAGTTGAAAAGTTATCTCAAAGTGGATTTAATATATATTTGCACTGATTGGTGCGGTGTTATACGGGTTATGTGGGTTCAATGATTAAAAATTTCTCTACCTTATTAATAGCGCGCCATCCTCTGCTTAGTTGACTTCTGGGCTAACAGTTGTAGGTGAATCTCATGATAGCTGCAAGTGTTGTGCAGTGGAGAAGACAATTACTCGGTCAATTTTCCATACTATTTCACTTAACACATTAATTTAGTATATGGTATTGTTATACACATGGATTTTGGTGATTATGAGAACTGAATCTAGTTAGCTCTATTATTAATATTAATAATAACTTCCTTCATTCCAAAAACAGTAATTGCGATACAGAATGGAATTTTCAACATTAACCACAATATTGCATCTGATTTCCTCAAATTATAAGTAAAATTGATCATAGAAAAATTTCCACACTTACAATAGGGATGATGCCAAAAACATGAAGCATAAAAAATGGAAATAATAACGATGATAACAGCTAAGGTGATAATAATAATACTGGTGAAAATTGCCGTTGGCCTCTTTCACACCGTATTGTCGACGTGGTATAGAAATCCTAGCATGTTTAAAAATATTGAATATAATGTTCTCTTTACATGATATGGTGAGGGGAAAAACAAGATTACATCAGTCATAGACATAAGTTTGTGTTTGCAATCATTCAAGTAAAACAAAGAATCAACAAGGCCATAGGTATAATAGAAATAATAAAAGTAAAACTTAAAGGCATATAAGGATGGATTGAGGAAATATTTTACTTACTAGATGAAAAAAGGTTAGTTGCTTCTTGCCTGACACTATTTGCACCACATAAAATACACGCCAAGTATGGTATCATAGAATTTTTAAACTTAGACGTGCGAGCATACAGTTCGCTGAAGCTGCTTCTTGTTCTACCTGAGGAGATGCAAGGTGAAAGCTGAGGGTAAAGTGGATGATCCAAGCCAGACAAAATCCGTTAAGCAAATACATGGCACGAAGTCAAGTGCGTGTCGAGAACGATGTTAACTATGTGGTCGACGGGGACACCACTCACCCTAATAACCGTCTTCAGCATTCTACGGATTGTGACATTGTCCTTCTGAAGCAAACCAGGAAAGAATAAGGGTGAACAATAAAGAAGAATAGGTAGGATGCAAGAGTTTATGAACTGTAAGAGGAGGGGTTGAGTTACACCCGAGCATCTTAACTGCTTAATTTAAAACGTCAGGCGGAATAATTTACTGGAGATCGCTTAGACATGGGAAGACCAGGAGAGATCAGAAGAAAGAATAAGTCCAAGATACTTAATTTCTGATTTGATTCCTATATCATTGTCGTCAATTTTACAAGTGTCATGAAAACCGATGACTTCTTTTAACTGTCTTTTACATCTTAAGCTGAAATTAACAGTTTGACATTTAGAAGGATTCAGCTTAAGACCGTTAGACTCAGACCATTTAATGACTCCCGACAGAAAGCTATTTATTTTGGTACAATCTAGCTAGGAGTTAACAGCCATTGAAACTGTTAAATCATCAGCGTACTTCACAAAGTTTATTTCATCAGAGTGAGGTAAGTTATGCAAGAAGAAAGAAAAAAGATAAGGAGAAAGGACAGTGCCTTGAGGGACACCAGCTTCAGTAGGCAATAAAGTGGAAGACGTCCCTCTATACACAATGTACTGCTTACTTTCTGAGAAATAGGACTGTAACCAGTTAACAGCCCGACACTCTGTTTGACCTAAAGCAAACCTATTTAATAAGATGTTCCTAGGGACCGAATCAAAAGCAGATGCATAGTCTAGTAAGGCGCAACGAACAAATTTAGCCCCCTTGTCTATACTGAAAGCAATGTTATGATATAAGACGGCAGCTGCATCTAAATTTCTCCCACTGTGCTTATAGGCAAATTGTTTAGGGTCATTAAAGGATTTTAGCGAAGGTAGAAGACTAAGTAAAATTAATTTCCCCACATTTTTCAAAAAAGGAGAGGTAATAGCAATGGGCCTGAATTTGACACATGCTTCAGTAGATAATTTGGGCATAGGTACAACTTTGATGTCCTTCCATACGGGAAGCACAATATTATTGGAAGAAGATTTGTTAAATAGATCAGTGAGAGGGTAACACAGAATAGCGAAACATTTTTAAAAAATAGTACTAGGTACATAATCTGGACCTAAGCTCTGGTAGGGGTTTAGAGACTTGAGGCACTTTTCAACATCATTTGTAACAAAACCTGGAAAGTGCTATTACTAACACAAGTGATGCTGGGAAGCAGGGCATTTGTGTGAGAGTAAATAAAAGATTTGTTAAGAGTACACGTCCATGTAGTTGAAGATTGATCGATCAATTCATGGTTGTTTGCTCAAAACAAACTTCCCCATATTTTTGCGGAGACATCGATACACCAGTCATCGTCTCATCGGTCGCTGTTCAGAAAGAAGTCAGAAGAAAACTGTCAGAAGTAATATTGTGATTTATTATTGTAATATTTGTTCACAGACCTTAGTTCAATTACTATTTTTATATGTTGGTGTAACAATAAAGAAATCTCAAGCGGTCAATCGGTGTTTTGGTTTTTTCGTCCGTTATTACTAAGCGTTTCTGAGAAACTTCAAGGAACAGCGTGAGTCCGGCGTAGCAAGAGCTGGGCATTGACGGTTTACGAGACGTGGCTGACAGTACATACATCAGAATAATATGGAATATTGTTGATCTGCTTACCACCAGTGAGTTCCAGAAATACTTCCGCATATTGGAAGCATTTTTGCAGGATATCAATTCCTAGTCATATATTACATTCAACGTCTGCATTTCAGACTTGATTAGAAAGCTAGTTCTTTTTACGCCACTTTTATCTTCCATTTTATATAGTTTTCCTTCTCTCTGCGAAGCTTTTTAAGTTGAGGAGAGGAAAAACGGTCAGATCTGACGAATAGTGCTTTTTGGACAGCAGATTTCAAAACAGAATTTCAGATAGGATGTAATATTAAAGATATTGTCATCAAGCGAAACATCATTAGTCAGATCCCATCTTATGTCACTGAGCATGTTCCTAAGATGATGCACCTTCTAATTTGAGTAAAATCTGTGAACAACTTTCTTGGACAAGTTTGAGGTGTCTTTACTGTGGAACTTTCCGTAAATTTTGGTTAAAACTCGCTCAATACAATGATCAGAATTGAACAGTGGGGCTCTTTTACGAGTTTCGTATATTGCAGAATCATTTATAAATACTAAATCAAGTGAAGTATCTTGTCTAGTTGGTAAGTTAACACCATCTTCGTGGCAAAGCTATGTAATAAAACTGTAGTCACAAGAATTGAAGTCTCCAGCGACTACAGACTGGGAGTTACCAAATGAAGCGGCAGCAAAAGTAGTGAGTTCATAGTGAAGATCGATGGTTCTGAGGGACTTCAACAAGGCGTGACACAGATATTTGTGGCAAAATGAAGCTATACTTAGAAAAGTGTTTAGGTCGATATTTAACAGTTATACAATTAATATTATCATTTGAGTATTTCAAGCAGACGTTGTTGGCAGTAGACCACTGAGAATTAATACAAGTGGCAACACCACCACCTCTCTTCTTCTTTGAGATGCATCGGTGTTGTCTGTACATTGTGAAACCACTGAATTATCGTCATATGAATTGTGGAGCCAGGTTACTTGAAGAGTAGTTACACCAGTCTTACAATATAAATTTAAGTATAATGAGAATGCAAGCAATCAATCTTGCTCGGTAAAAATCTGCAATTTATACTCATAATCACAGGAACAGTCATCAAGTACACTGAGGTACGCTTTTAAGCTCGTTGCCATCCACCAAGAAGATTTTTTTAAAGTTTATCAGAAACTAGTAAATCAACCTGTTGGAAACGTATTAAATAACCGTGAGAGTATGAATACGATTAGAACAAATAATTGAATGGTCAAAATAAAATAAATCCGAGGAAATAGCTGCTATATGTAGGATGGAAATTTTGGTAGCCCAAGATTTAAGCAGGGAGTATTCATTAGCAATCTACTATTCTATTACTATAATCCCGTGTATTCAAATTTTCTAGAACAACATATTATGACTTACCACTACTTATTTGCTAAATGCTGCACGATTATTCCCTGATTTTCTAAACTACATTTGTTTATATCTAAAATGTAGACTCTGATAGTCTATTTTCCTTACATTTTTCTTCTCCAGAATGCTGTAACAGATAAAACATACATGATGTTCTTCCGAAAGTAGTCATTCACACCATGACTTTGAGTGAGTCGACGAATGAATATTTGGCAAAAAAGTTTGGCATATTGCAACAGAGTTTTTAAAAAATAAAAATAAATAATTTAAAAAAATGAAGCATTCCCCCAGGGCCCTGCACAAAAAAGGTGGGAGAGTGGTGATTGCTAGTCAGCAGATATGATCGTGGGGACACATAAGAACCACACTTATCTGTGGGGCAGGACTCTATTGCTAAGGCTCCTGAGTTCGAATGGCTTCTGCAAAATGAGAATAAATAAAAAAGTAAAAATAATAATAAAAAAATAAATAGAAGTTGAAATAAATAAATAAATTTATTCTCATGGTACAGTACATGAAGGACGCCAGTTTACAGGAATCATCAAATTGTTACAGAAATAGGACCATATTATTCAGTCACAATTTACAGTCGATAGCAAAATATGTTTAACATGTACACTGGAGATTGTACATACACTTGATAAATGTTAATCCCAATAGTATTCTCAATGGAGTTGAAGATTGAACGATCAATTCTCGGTTGTTTGCTCAAAATCAACTTCCCCGATTTTCGCGGAGGCATCAATACGACAGTCATCGTCTCATCGTTCGCTGTTCAGAAAGAAGAGTGAAACATCGTCAGAAGTAATATAACGATTTATTATTGTAATATTTGTTTACAGACCTTAGTTCGTTTATTCCTTTTATATGTTGGTGTAACAATAAAGAAATAACAAGCAGCAGATCGGTGTTTTGGTTTTTGCGTCCGTTATTACTAAGCGTTTCTGAAACTCAAAGGAACAGCGTGGGCCCGAGCGTAGCGAGAGCTGGGCATTAACGGTTTATGAGACGAGACTGACAAGTATAAAACATCCTTCTCACTTATGTACAATCGTTTCTGTGCATAGTTGGAAAAATCCGCTAGATTGTCAGTGAGTGCAACACATCAGGAAATACAGAAGTATTGTCTTCGCATTAACAAAAAAACCAGGTCTTTGGTGGATGGGTTATAAGTGCCTGGGAAAAAAATAAAGCTTGAAGTCAGTTTTCATTCATAATTTTGTTTTGTTCAGAATTCTTGAATTATAGTTCATTGTTGCGTTATTTTGGAATCAGTGATTTGTTTATCTCATTTGATCTGCAATGTCATTGTTGGGAGCAAAATACATAAGCTTTGGACGCATTAATTAATGGATTTCTACTGCTTGTGGGTATATACTTCTCATGAGGAGGGTTTATGAATTTTAGTTCTTCCGACAGGAGTTGTGGATATTGACTGCTCAGTAACATTACGGATATAAGTTCATCACATTATCTTAGGAAAGTTGGGTTGTAATTGGTGAGGTATATATGATGCCCGACGAGCGTACATCTGTCCATGTGATGTTGTGGTGAGTTATATCTTTTTCACGTTGTCGGTTTATGTCCATTTTATTCCACTTATTGTGTTGGGTAGAAGTTTTACAAACGAAACTTCTTGTCTTTTTGGGGGTAAGTATCTTGATCGTTAATGTTTTATCTAAAATTATAAATATAGGCAAAAAACAACAGGTGTAGTATTTGAGCTTATACATTAAATGGACCTATAATTTCGGAGGCTCTCAGATAGCAACTAGGACTACTGTCGTTTGCGAACTCCTGTAGTTTGTCGTTAAGCACTCTTTTGAATGAGGCCAATGTACCTGCTTGACGCATTTCAATTGGTAGTTTATTCCATATCTGTGCATACCTAATCAAATAAAACCTTTGCCTGGTAGCTGTTGTACATTGTTCGATAGCTACTGTACCCTTAGTGTGTCTTAGTTTGTAGCCACTGTCATCTGAAAGTCGAATGCCATTAGTAGAGGTAAAAACAAAGTGGTTTAGAGGCTTATAGTAAAGTGTTAAGTTTAGTCTCAGGCGTCTTAGCCATAGTGTTTCTAATCCTAGGGTGTCACATCTAGTGGAGTAGTTCGCACCATTTTCGGTTCCGAGTAATTTTGACGTGAAGTACCTCTGCACTCCCTCGACTTTCAATTTGTCCTCTATGCGTATGCTACCATACATGAATGAACAGTAATCAAATAAAGGACGCACACAAACCTTGTACAACAGAATTCTGGACTCATTTCTGTGGAAGTTCCTGAGTAGAAAGCCGATAAGTCTGCGCGACTTTCACACTTGTTTGGAGATATGTTCAGAAAATGATAAGTCATGTGAGTATTTCAGTCCTAGGTTCAATACAGATTCCAGTCGTAAAAGTGCATGGCCTTGAATTGTCAGGTCAAGTTCTAAATTGTTGCAACCTATGCAGAGCCAGCCACATTTGTCGACATTAAACTGGAGTTGCCAGGTGTCACACCATCTATCCATTTTTTCTAATTCTTGCTGTATGGCGTTTACTGTTATTCCGAGACCTGTGTTCTTGCATTTATAGGTCACTTTTAAGTCATCTGCATATAGTATTGGTTTACCAACACTAAAGCATTCACAGATACTGTTTATATATTATGAATAGGAGAGGCCCTAATACACTTCCCTGGATTACACCACTACTTACTGGTTCAGGCCCTGAGATTATCGAGCCAACTTTTGTTATCTGATTCCTGTCACAGAGAAATGATTTTATCCAGCTCAGGAGAGGGTCACATATCCCTAGTGAGCATAACCTGCTGACTAGCGGATTATGGGGGACTCTATCAAAGGCTTTTGTCATATCGAAATATAGAACAATTACTAGTTCTCTGTTGTCCCTGCTTCGTGTAACTTCGTTGAAAAAGTCTGTGACAGGTCACACATGACCTCTTTCCAGTAGGAGAGTAAATATTCTAAGTAACAAGACTACCATTTCCGTGCTACCATTTTTGTATATGACAGATGGTATGTCGTCTGTTCCAGTACTGCCATTTGACTTCAATGTCTTAATCGCTGAGTCTATATTTTGTATATTAAAATCTATTTCTCCTAATTTGTGGTTACTTTTGCAGGTCATTTGGAAATTTGGGGTTGGGTGCACTCTGGTGTCATTGCAAAACCACTCACTGAGGAGTTCACTTATAACCTGGGGATCGTTGTATATTACACCCCTATGTTCCAAGATGCTTACATTATTGTCTTTACTGCTTTTTAGACGTTTTTGCAATATCCTACAAAGTTCCTGAGTTTTGGTGTTACCCATTAGCGCTTTATTTTCCTCATGTTGTGACTTCATTTTGTGTTTCTCTTCAAGCAGTTTAAGAGTTTCATGTATTTGGTTTAACGCATTAAATTCCTTAAATACATGGTATTTCCTTTTCAATTTCTTTAGTTTTAGTCGCGTTTTCCGGTCAATAAATGGAGTTGGTGTCTTTAGGGCAGATTTTAGGGGCGCGATTGTGTCTCTTGCTGAGCCAACTGTTTTGTAGAAAATCTCAAGTGATACTTCTAAGTTATTGTTGATGAAGTATTCTTCCCAGTCAGAACTTCTCAACAGATCTGATAGGAATTCCCAATCAGCATTCTTATAGTCCCTATATTGATAGCGCACCGGGGAATTTTTAGGTGTGTATTTAGTTGTTAGTCGGAGGGGAGCGTGCAGTACAATATGTTGTGATCACTGTTATCGAGTTTATTTCCCACCTCTATCGAGATGGGCTCTATGTTATGACAGAGGATTAAGTCAAGAGTATTTTGGTTCCTTGTAGGGAGGCGCACGCACTGCTTCCATCCTCCTATGTCTATAGCTTGTAGTAGCTCTTCATGGATTCTTGGTCCTGTACAGGTATCCCAGTTTACTCCAGGTAAGTTGAAATCTCCACATACTACTTTTAGTCGAAGTCCAGCGTGGCTACATGCTCTAGTATTTCTGCAATAGTTATATCAGTCATTTCAGGGCTATTGGGGGGTCTGTATATACATCCCACGAGAATTTTACTTTCGTTTGTGTGGATGCTTATCCACTTAGATTCTGGGAGTTTGTCAGTATTTGGGTTATTGAAAGTATTGGAGTTAGTGGATTTATAGGCATATATTAAGCAACCGCCTCCTCTTTTGTCAACTCTATCGTTCCTATAGATGTCGTAGTTGTCTATTACTAGCTTTGTGTCAGGTATATCAGTAGTAAGCCAGGTTTCAGTCACCATTATTAGTGTTGGCCGTTCTATGTATGCCAGGCAGCGAAGCGTTGTTATTTTATTAAGGAGAGATCTAGCATTCAGGAGCATAATTGTTAGTAAACCAGAGTTATTGGAGGAGAGGTTAACATGGTTACTTGTCACTATCCCTACGTTATGTTTGGAGGGGCTCTGAGGTGAGACAGAGTCAGTGTGTGTACTATTTCCTGGATGAACTGTGCAGCGAGTGGGGCTATTGTTTGCTGCAGCCGAAAATAATCCTGTTGCATATTTTGACTATTAGCATCCATGGGTCGGCATCTGCGTTCATCTACTGGTGATATATGGTCTGCCCTGCAATTTGGGTTGTAGTTTGCTGGACCTAGGTACCCTGTGTTAAGATTACCCTGGTAGTTGTACCTCATGGGGCTTTCATAGCCGTATGCATATTGGCTCACGTCACGTGTGTGAGTGAAGTTATTGAGGGGATCAAGTGTCGACCTGTTCTCATTATGTTGATGAGGTTTAACATATATAGTGCGAGAGTTTGGACGAGAATTTTCGTTAATATGGTGCCTATATGAGTCCCGTTTAGTGCTCCATATATCCTGAGGATCCATTCTACGTTGCATTCCCAAGTTATGTGCGTTGTTAGGCATGTTACTTCTAGTTCGGGAAGGGGTATTCCTTCTCACATGCTGCGTGACGTCTTTGGGAATGTGCTTCGTTACCCATGCTTTGTCATTTTTTAGACTGACACGCTGCTTATTAGACTTATTACGAGGGAGGTATGTCGAAGTCTGGGGTGGGACTCTGGGTTTTGTGGTCTTTTTGCGGTTTCTACTGAGGGACTCTCTGGCTTGGATCCAGATTGAGAGTGGTCTGCCAGTAGTTTCTGGTCAGCCATAGTTTGTGCGTCTATGTCAACCTTATGTAGGTCAGCAGGTTTTCGAGATGTGCTCTCGTGCACTCTAAGATTGCACCCAGTGGCACTGCTCTTACTGAGTTTTGGGTCGCTCTTACTTGCCGTTTTTTCTCCTAACACTATACACGTGACTTGCTGTGCTTCAGTGTCCGTCGACACTTTAGCACTGATACCAGATGTATTTCTCAGTGTTGTCAACTTTGTATCGAAGGAGTTCTTGGTTGCTTGCCTTTGGTTTGGTGTTTTATCCGAGACTACTTTAATAGTCTTGAATTTAGTGGCAGTAGCCAGAAGATCTTCGGCCATCTTAAATCGTTCAGCTGTTATGTAGCTGTCGAACCTAAAGAGTATAGGACAAGGATGCTTTAGGTCTTTTTTGCTTAGGCGAATGCACTGACAAGGTGCATTCAAGAGATTTGCAGCCTTCAGCAATGAGTGCTGGACTGACTTTATGGGCTCGCTATCCGGTACATTATACACTATTGCGTTTTGTTTTGAAGCCAGCCTTCTAACAACTTCGCTGGATAGAAAGTCGATGGCGTTTTCTAACTCCTTCGCACTTTTTGAGTCAGTATGAGTCATTCTAGAGGTCATATTAAAAAGCTTTAGGATTGTAGGATCCTGCAGTTCCTTTTTCATACGTGAGAAAGTTTCGGGTATACATTCTAGTGAACTTAATTTCGTTTTTAATTCATCTATCTGTAGCTGCATCTCTTTAATTACGCATGTTAAGTAAGAGAGCTCTACTTTTTCAGACAGAACATCTTCCACCTGTATTACAGGGGTCAGAGTTATGTTCGAGGCTTTTATGTTGGGTGAACTACTAATAATATGGGATGGTAATGTGTTATTAGACGAGCTGGTGCTATTTTCTGAATTAGTGGTGTTCACACGAACACGCTTTTTAGAATTTTTAACCATCGTTATTAAAGATCAATTATTAGTAACCAATAAATGAATATAAACGAAAACACGTACAAAAGCGTCACCTGATTCGAAAATTGCCTAGAGCCGAAGTTTAAATCCAAACTCCCGAATGAAAGTAAATGGTATGAGTCCGCTACTTCAGGAGGACACCGAACCGTATTCTTCGGAAAAACGTATATTACTAGGCCCTCGCTTTTCTTTTACATAGCTCATGCACTCAGACTTTTGCGTTTAACTCCTTTTAAACCTACATAAGTAGGTGAAATTGTCACCTGTTTTCACTTAAACTAATTTTTCGCAGAAAAGACTGTAGAATATCGGGGAAATAATATTTCTTGAAAAAAAATGATGAACCCCATGCCTGTTATATATTTTGAATTATTAACACCTTTTATATACTCCTGCACCTGTCTGCCGGTTTTCTTGTGTCTTCTTCTCTTTTCAAACATACTGCTTTCAACGAAGGTACTGATACGGCGCGGCTATTTTCCACTTATTCGTGATATTGCAAGCTCATCTGGTAAATAACGGGACCACCTATATTATCAAATCTGCTGACAAGTTCAAAGTCGGTCTCATAAACAACTGGAAATGTCACAAATATGGTGCACTTTCGGGTGAATTTAAAGTTTTATAGACTTTGAAACACTTTATTAATCATTTACCGATAATTATTGTTTATTCTGCATCTCCTGTACAGAAATGCTACTTACCTTCCTCAACTAACGCAGTCATTTATAATTCCCGCGTGAAATTGACATGTATTTTTTTCAGTCACAGTTTAGATTTGACGCTATATCTATTTCCATATTTGTACACTTCATTTTAAATGTTTCTCTCACATTTACCAGTATTCAACTTATTTCTAAATTAACAAGTCATATTATATATTCAATAAGTTTTAATAAATGTACATATGTTCATGCCTATAAAAATGGCTGGTTTCTGTTCCAGAAATAAATATTATTATTATCATTTATGCGGTTCCAACTGACACTATGTACTTAATGCTGCGATATTTTTGATCACCAATAGTGGAGGTGAATGTCTCCTGAAATTTCCATTGATCTAAAGCAGTACAGATGCAGTATAACCATTGAATGTCTAGGTTGCATTATATGACATTATTATCCTCGCCAACACAATATGTCAGTGCATCTCACAATATCTTAAGTGTTTCTCTATGTTGTTAACACTGAGCATGGCTGTTTACAGTTGAGGGATGTTCAGCTTATATTTTGTGGCTATGGCCTCCTAAATATCAGAATGTAATTTCGGTAGGATTCACAAAACCATTCTGGCTAGACATTACTGATGTCGTGGATTATTATCCAAGTCACACATTTGCAATAATTCATTTAATTTAGACACATTCAATGTGAAGTTGGTATGCAAGTAATATTGATGAGCATGTCTATAGATCTATAGATCTGCATCTGAACCCAAGTGGGATTGGTTAAGCATGTACCAAAAAGTCATATACCTCTGTTGGAGATCAAAGAACTGAACCTAAGACGTTACACCTCCAGCGGTCAATTAGTTTATCTTTTCGGACTGAAAAACAAGATAGGGCATGAATGCTGCACTGCCGTGTGATTGTGTATTTATACCGTCGTCAATAAACCCATCACTGAATAGCCATAAATTCCGTGTTCTCCCTTCAATAATTGGGGCAGTGTTAAGAATAACTTTGTTGCTAAGTTAGGTGAGCCAGTCTAAAGAGTTCGTTAATGACCACACAACAATGATTACTCACACTACCACTACAAACACTGCATTAGTGCTGACAATAAAAAAACACAACCTGAAATGTTCATTTTATGATTGTTCAGTGTTTTTCAATCAAATTAACTGATCATCTTGGCTACAAACATTCTTAAGAACATCTCAGTAATTTAATAATAATAATAATAATTTATTTTCATATAAACATAAATTTACATGAAAATGCATGCCATTTTTACAGGCACGATCAAGGATGATATAATGTCAAATCTTAAATTGTCTACAAGTTAATAATGTTTCAACAGTTAAATATTTGATATATATATAAATACACATTGTCTGAACTAGGCTGTATAGTTATTGAATTGTACAGTTGTCCTCCAGGTTGAGCGGGAAAATCGACTTCGTTTCGTTTTCATCCCGTGGTTGTCGGCATACGATAACCAACCAATATTGAGGTAAGTACAACGTTTACAAGGGATTGGAAGCTGTTTTAGAAAAATTAAAGTGCTGTGGTGAAACATTAAAGTGTAATAGATTAAGTGAGTGAAATATATCATTAATAAACACATTTATATAGAAAACAGAATGGGGAAGTAATTAATCCTTAGGCCGACAACGTTCATTTGCAATGTATAATGAAACCAATATATTTTATACTATCATGATGTCGACTTTTGGCTTTAATACAATTATTTTCAAGCCAGTTGTTTTTATTTCATGTCTTTTTTTCTATTTGGTGCACAACCGTACCCTCCAGAGAATAGGAATAGAATAAGTCGAATCAAATTCATAAAGAGCTATAAAATGTTAGGTTTAATGGAATATAATGAGAATCAAGTAAAGACGTTATTAGAAAATAAGTGAGACAAGATATTGTGAAGTGGTATTTAAAGATCTGACAATGGATAGCAAGTTAATTTATAAGATGCCCCATAAATCTGTGCAGATCCCACGTGGTCGCATCTCAACAATAGGCTGAGCGAATGGTATATATTTAAAGGTAGAAGCATTATCTGTCAAGGCGTTCACTATTATCTTTTTCAAGATAAAGATCTAAGCCCTCATAAAAATCAGAAATATCTCGAGCCTTTAATTTGTATATTGCTGTTCCTGCAGAATGGGGCGATTCACCTTAGTGACCACCACCATATCTACTGATCAGCTAGCGCCACCCTCCCTCCTTTTTTGATGTTAGGCTCTGAGACTATGATTATTATGGCTACCGCAAATATATTGCTTGGTACCAGATATGTTCGTACCCCATATTCCATCTCCCTAGCTTTCTTAATGAGTGCTTCCAATAGGTCTCCACGTACATCTTTACGAACATATTATATATGTGTGCATGCATCCTGATGAACAGATTACTTTATAAGAAGTTAAAACCTTAAAGAGTGAAACGAATAGGTGTTGTGAATAGTGGAGCAAGATTTAGCAGAATACTATAGTTAGGGATCAATGTAGGTAGTATGAACTGAAGGTAAGGTCGGTTGGCAGGACTTAGTGTACAAAATTTTCATGACAGTCTTATATATAGTAAACATTCGACATTGCAAAGTAACGTGTCTAGACATATTATAAAAAGATATTAACACAGAACCAACGAAATTTTGGCGTTTTTTAACAATACTGCAGTGTGTGTATACTGAAGAATGGTGGTTAGTCTACAGGGAGCCGTAGAGTAAATCAAACCATATATGATAAGAGTATAATCAATAATATAGTTCGTATATCAAATATTACACTAGGTTCAATAATTGAGTGTTATAAGGGAAACAAGCGTGGTAAAGCCAGATAACATTTGATGCATAAATATTTCAAGTATTTTTATATCCATCTAATTTAAGAGTTGAACATGCATGATTAATAAGTATTATTATATTAGTATATACATATGTAAAACGTTAAAAGGTGTGGATGCTATTACAATTATTTCCAGTGTTACTTTCGCCAACACAACTTAGTGAAAATTATAGAGAATAGAAATCAGTAAATTAGTTAACGTTCGCTGCGTGAGTATTAGAGTCGAGATATACGTATGTGACTATAGTGAAGACTGGACTGGCCTTCAATTTCCGTTCTACCAACAGTTGTAGTCTTTTAGACGAGCTAGGGTGGACATGTTAAAGTGTCTTTCTAGGCTCCGTTTGAACCCATCGGGGTTTTCACAACATCTTATTTCAGGTGGTAGCTGGTTCCAAAGAGTGCAATATTTTATGGTGAAAAAGTTTGCCCTAATGGATTTTCTTGTATGACTATAGCTGTCACTGTTCACCACGCATACACATATCATAGCTTCCACTACCCAGTAATGAAATACTTTTTCATCATTGGTGTTTATCTTCCTTTCTATTTGGTATTTTTATTTGCATTTTTTCTTTTGTTTTTTTGTTATTTCTGTTTCTCTTTTGGTTTTTTACTGTGTTTTTTAATACTTATTTATTTTTTTGTAGTACTCCTTTTAAATGTGCGATGAAATTAGATGCAATATTGTAGATATGTGCTGAAAATTCCATACTGTACCACAAGTACTGTTTCTGGAATAAAGCGAAATTGTTACGTTATGTTATCATGGGCATTATTTCTAGGAGAAGCCAAACTGGAACAACCTCAAAGTCATTTGCGGGGCGCAATCAATTGAACTGCTAGAACATCACTAAAAGTGAAATCCTAATCAAGTGTGATACGCTGCATGAAGTGGTCGCGATAACATTTTTAGTCCACAATTGCCGATGAAGAACACGCGCGTAGTTATGCTGTAGCTCATTATTCACTGTGATAGTTTTGAGTCCGATTCGCCGATTATTTAATACCTCAGCAGCAGTTTAGAGCACATTTAGGACTTCCAGAAGAACTTGATGCCTCGATTCTTACACTATTTTGAAGAAATATTTTAGATATTATCATCAGTGTTTGGCTGGTGCTCAATTATGAGAAGCCTATTTCCGGGGTTTGATGAATAAGGAAAACGCAGAACACGGCTGCGGTCAGTTGACACCACTTCATATATGACGTAAAATGAGGTCGTCTAAACCGGATCAACACTGATATCGATAAAACCAAATTGGCAAATTAACTAATGGCACCTCAAATGGCCAAAATTTGAAACCTAGTACACGAGCAATTCCTATTAGACCTGTTAAGAAACCCATCTGTTGGCAGATACACGTGTGTCAGAATTCTTTCCACATTGTCTTCAGCAGACACTTATACAATGAGAACCTTATCACCCGGGATCTGGGTGGTTTACGCTAGCCTGCTCCTTCTCGAAGAGGTAGGATCGTATTTGATTTCAAAACCGCATGCCGGTTATAAGAAAGGTGATTATTTGCAGTACTCTGAAGTATGCTGTCCTTTCTGCCGAAGCTTAAAGGAGTTATGAACCTGTATTCACAATTGCCCGTTATTAACCCATGCCAGAAGCCCACCTTCTCTACATGATCTCTGTAATTTCTCATGTGATGATCAGATGATGAGGGTCAATTATTTTCTTCATTAAAAAATTTGAATAATTAGGAAGGCCAGGTCACTGGCTTTCCAGGAATCACAGTTAAGATTTTCCAGTACTGCTTCATTTAATATCACGCATCCCCAACCCATACATAGGAAGTTTGTGGCTTAATGGATTATAGTAGTAATTCACACTTCTCAGCGAAACCGTCGAATGAAAACCTGCTATTGCTACCTTGTTTTTATCACTATGAAAACTATTGGCTGATCACTTACGGAATGAACATGTTTGTACTCGCAAACCTACGTAAGTGCAAAGAGACGTTCCATCGTGTCTGATACGATAGCGTGCATGGCCAAAATATGTTATCTCTATCGACCTTAAGAGCACTAAGTTCCTAGGAATTGAAGAGAGACAAAAAGGAAGGGTTAACTAAGGATTGAATGATGTTTATTCACAATGAAGCTACTATCACATTCTGAGATTCATTAAGTGGTGAGTGGCCTATGTTTCGAGCTCACCAGTTTAACTAAAAAACAAATGTTCCAATGAGGTTACTTTTTGATGCAGTGTGTGCCAATGGTTTGTTTACTTCCCACTGATTTTGTGTCAAGGCTAGGTCACTGAAGTACTTAGAGAACAGATATCAGGCCACTTATTCAGACAAATTAATCAACTAACCAAGACACTGATTCCTGAAAAGAATATCATATATCGCTCGCCATCTAGAATTTTTCGACCGAAACATCTTTACAAGAGGCAGAGGAAAACTGGTGATTCTCCTATGTCCTGGTACGAAAAAGGCCTTTGGCAGAGTTACACACAATCTGAAAGTTAGAAGATTATGCTCAGAAGTTAATTTTACAGTTAACTTGTAGGGGACTAATATTACAGTTCACTAATATTACAAATATGAGAAATATAATCCAAGTCAATGAAATGCTAGATAACAACATATTACCAAAAATGCAGTGACGAGTTATATCAACAAAAAGGATTACTTGGATATAAAGTTTAAGTCCTCTGCTACAAATTATTTATATAATCCACGGGTACGTTAATTGATTGGGTTGCGTCTGCTGTAGCTGCTGTGTTCCGGTTGCAGAAATGTCTTCGGTTGAGAACAGTAGACTCCTATAATAAATCCGAAGTATACAACACGGTGTGAGTTGAGCAAGTAAGCAGAAATAACCGGGGAGAAGGCGAAATCTCCAACAGCAAAGTGTATTTTAAATTGTGTACGGAAGTATATTTCAACAAGAAGCGTTTTAAACAAAAATTATGTACAATATCTCTCATTTCTACAAATAACCAAAAAGTGTACAATCACATTGTTACGTACTCCACACGGCTCCCCCCTAGAGGTCCGGAGAGACCACCGGAAAATGTTAAATAAAACTGTGAAGTAAGCAATAATAGTAATAACAATTTTTGGATAAAATAGGGATATATTACAACATGCATAAACGCGAGAAGGTATGTGAATCATGTAAAGTCTGAAAGCATATACAATGAGTTCAGCAATAAAAATTGAAATAGAAAGTCATGTCACTTAAATTTGCACTAACCCTGAACATAGATTTTTAATGTACAAAGAAAAATATGTAAATACACAGTAATTAAGGAGAGGAAAGAAAACATTAAAAATATGGATTAAAGATCAATAGTTTCTGAAAAGGACAATACTTGTTTTGTATGTGAGATACATATAAATAAATAATAGTGATAGTAACATCAAAGTTTACGAAGAAATACTAACAGTCATGATAATAATGTCTAAACGAAAAAGATAATAATTTTTAATTAATTTTTTTATTATTCCTCAAAATGAACGTAGCGAGCCGGTTTACTGATTTGCCGACCACTACTTGCTTGATATGGAGGGAGGATAAGACTTGGTGCCTGTGGGGTGGAATCGGATGTTTGATTATTTAATTATGCAGTTGCCGATGTAGATTCAAAGTCGTTGTCTGTGTGTGCGGATTTGATTCGATCAATGAAAATAGTCTCTTGTTTTCCATTCTTGTTCACTGTAAAGTGTTTGTCTGAACGTTTAATAACTTGAAAGGGTCCTTCGTATGGTGGTTGCAATCCTTTTCTGATGGCGTCGACTGGAACGAAGACGAATTTGCAGGTTTGTAGATGTTTGCTGATCTGATCTCGTCGGGGAGATTGTCGAGGTGCTGTTGGTTGAATTTGAAGCATTTGTCTAGTTAATCGGTTGGTGAAGTCGGCAATGTCCACGTCTGTGGAATCGGCTGAGGGGACTAGCTGTCCAGGCAAGGTTAGGTTGGTGCCATAAACAAGTTGAGCCGGTGTACATCCTAAATCTTCTTTGATAGTAGATCGGATACCAAGTAAAATCAAAGGTAAGTATTCACTCCACTTAGATGTACCATTCTGCGCCATCAGGGAGCTTTTCAGTTGTCTGTGGAATCTTTCCACTAGACCATTCGCTGCCGGATGATAGGCTGTTGTGGAGATATGTTTCACTCCCAGAAGTCTCATCAGTTCACGAAAGAGTGTCGATTGGAATTGAGGACCGCGGTCGGATGTAATAGTAGTTGGTACACCGTAGTTTGACACCCAACGGTCGAGAAAAACTAAAGCAACGTTTTCAGCAGATATGTCGTTTAAGGGGCATGCAATAGCCCAACGAGTAAATCTATCAATCGCTGTCAGGATATGTGTATATCCTCTTGATGTTGGTAATGGTCCCACAATATCTATATGGATATGCTGAAATCTCCTTTCCGGTGCTTCAAACGTCTTAGGGGTTGTAATAGTGTGGCGGTGTACTTTGGAGCATTGGCATTGGAGACATTCCCGTGCCCAACTCCGTATGTCAGAGTTCATTTTAGGCCACACAAAGCCTTAGCTGATCAGTCTGACCGTGGCGCGTACTCCAGGGTGAGAAACCGAATGTAAATGTTCGAACAATGCTTTTAGGCAACTGAGAGGGACACATGGACGATTGGTGCCGGTAGATACATCGCAAACTATGGTTGCATCTGATAAGGGGATAGGCACATCTTTGAGCTGTAAGGAAGAGTTTCTGCGGTAGGTTTGGAGTTCAACGTCATCTCTTTGTAATTGAGTCATGCGGTCAAGACTGACGTCTATCGAAGTTTGAAGCTGGTTTATGTCACTTCTTGAAAGAGAATCAACTACCACGTCCCCATCCCCTTTGATGTACTGAATGTCAGTTGAAAATCGGGAGATATAATCCAACTGTCTGGCTTCTCTAGGGGAGTGTTTATCGAGTGAAGTAGTGAAAGCATGACACAGGGGCTTGTGGTCAGTAAAAACAGTGAAATGCCGGCCCTGTAGTAAGTAACTTAAATACTTGACTGCAAGATATATAGCCAACAATTCTCTCCCAAATGTGCTGTAACGTGCCTGAGAAGTTTGTCCAGTCGCTGAACCTATAGTGGACCCAATCTGTCATATAACTCGATACACAAGCTCGCTTTTCAGTTTTGTTTTTTAAATATTATTTTCTCCCAATTTACCTATTATTTAAATTTCTATCCGGTTATGATTTCAATATTACACAACTGCTATATCAAATTTACAATTCTAATAACTTATCTTTAGGAATACATCCTTTGTTGCCTGGAATTTTTACTAAATATTTTCGCGGTTGTGAAGCTTGAGAATAAAATCATCCAAAAGAATCACTCTTAGGTGATCGTTCTTTTCTCTCAAATACCATGATAAACTTGGATCAAGCATAGCATTATGATGTTACACACGTCAATTTCTAAATTTATATCCCAGTTAGAAAAGTGCGTTCTTCTCTCCAGTGAACTTTCCGACACACGATGTTGCCCTTTTAATATGTTGTTTATTTTGCATTTCATTCAAATATGTTCGCAAGTGTTCCCAAACCCGGGATTTTTTCTCGTTTACGCCAGTGCCACTACTTTAAGACAGCATTTGATGTTTATTTTCTAAGACACACCCTTACTCTCCCCACGGAGTAGCATCCGCCATGTTTCGGTACAGATATGCATGTATGTACGCTGGCCACCATAGTAGGATTCAGAAGTCATGTTATTTGCCTCTAGTGTAGATTGACCTCATTCGAGGATGTTCGCAACATGTTCGCTAAGCTAGGATGCTTACCACTGAAGCTATGGGGAATGCCCAAGGGAATTCCACCGTAGCAAGTTCCTCGCTGTTTGATCTTTACAACCGAAGGTCATCTGCAGGCCCTGGGCAACCGATATTGCATCATGCGACCGATTGGAATGCTATGTAACCGTATACGAATATATATATATATATGTAACAACGTATCATCATTCTTGTGAGATCTATGGTTAACTACCAATTACTAGAGGTGCCAATGTGTCCAGGTCTAACAATCGACTTAACGCCGTCCTTAGAAGACCTTCAGCAACAATGTGCAATAACCAACGCGATGAAACAGAACACAGATTGGCGACTCGAGAATCCTTCATTCTTGCACCAATGTGGAACCAACCATAGGGTTATTGTATACAAAGTCTAAGAAAAAATGTCATAACAATTAATCACGATAATATTTCTGATAGTATTTCTCCGTCTTCTAACAAACAGCGTACGATGGAGCGATGACTGCAGTATTGGTGACTCCTGCCAAAATATGGAGTTGGTTTTGAGCAAACAACTGTGACAAGAGGATTCCTCTGGGCACCATGTTTCTGAGTTGGCTTTGTTGTGAATCAAATTCTTTTCCGCAAACGCATCTTGCTCCCAGCAGAACACAGTAAAATATTTCGTAAGAACAAATAAGTTGACATGAAATGCATGCCAGATCTATAGGTACTATCTAATATACCCTAATTATTAAGGAGGAGGGATCAGAATCGCTTCGATTGAAAGACGTATTTGTGTGGAGGAAACCGACGAATTGCAGGAACGATTGGTCTCAGGACAGAACAGCCACAAGTTTCCTGTCACCAACGTTCGAAATCGGTCACCATTACATAGGTTCGACCACGACTCACGTTAATTTGTGGAACAATTTGTTGAGGTTTATGTAACTAACCACTCGTAAGAATCGGTGATATATGGCTTCTTAGAGTTTACAATCATCTCTCAAACCGAAAATCACTACTGGTGTTATCGTGTGGCAACACTACTGCTCACTACTAATCCTTCACAACATGGACGTTTTCTTTCTTACAGTTATCTAATGCCTTCCAGTTATTTTACATTTATACTCTAATACACATGCACTCAAACTGTACTCCATCACTGTTGGGCAATATGAGTAACTGGGAATCACTGCCTATCATAAAGTCGCTCTTTCCGTTTACTGATAAAGATCATGTTGCACCTATTGTTTCCTCGATTGTTATTTACAAATCAAGTTGACCAAACTCCATGATTCGAATGTCTTTGATTTGGGGAGAAAACCATGGTAAAGTCTCACCTAGTACTCTATACCTTGCGGACTGCGAGTTTATTCACACACTTATTATTTAGGTCTACTTGAGGCCAAATTCATCGGAAGAGCCTTAGTCATTATTAGAAATCAGAAATCCAAACATCTCATAGGAAATATATATTATTATATTAATTTATCATGCATACTATTCGAATCAATTTGCAGGCCATGATTTAGGTTTTTCTACAGCATTCGAGTTGTACGGATCCAGAATTTTATCTAGGATCAGAAGTCTATGTTAATTTTTTTCCAATGAATACTTCTGCGTTCCTATTCTCTTCTTAAATGAGGTGAATGACAGCTCAGATGCCTCTTCTTTCGGTTCTAAATGTTAATAGTCCGGTGAAAGAAACTTTATTCCACTGGCAGTGGTTTTTCCTCGACCTCTAAAATCTTCCGCTATGTCTAAGGAAATATTTTGACCAAGTAGAAAATGGAAAGGAGAATGGACATCAGACCCATAATCGTTTTTTGTAGTTTTGAACATAGTAACTAGACCTCCTCTCTGCTTGAAGCATGAAAAGCGATTTAAAGTGTGAAGTCGTTTTTCTCACGGTAGATGCGTTATTTTAGCAAACATGATGAGGCCTTCAACTGAAGTATTCCAGAAGTATGTTGCTCCAGCCGAAGGTAAGGGTTAGCTGTCCGGATGCAGTTTTTTAGTTTCGGTCTCATCAGAGATAGCATACAAACTGGGGAAATTTCACTGGTGATTCTATCAAGGACTCTGAGTTCTGCCAGTGAGGATAAACAGCGGTGAGTTGCCACTGAGAGTGTGTCATGATATAAGGTAACATATAGATCTTTATTTGTTGCGCCTAGATGGACTAGTATTCCATGTGATGACCACTTCTTTACGTTGATGAGGAGCCCCGATACTTTTAACTACTAATGAGACAACTGGCGAAAGAATATCTCAGTTATCACTGAAGTCCTTTGAGATTTTGAGGTTATCTTAATAGAGAACCATGAAGGCATTGTTCGTCTGGGTGATTCATTCATGTACAAGATAAATAAGATAGGGAGAGTGTAGTGTCCTGTGGCACACCATTGGGTAAGATTGCCCGGGAAGACAGTTTGGAGTTGATCCTAAATCTCTGCCTCCTACTTGCAGTAATTCCTTGACTCCCTCAGTTGTCAAACTTCTTGTTTGCATGAGTAATCTTGTGTGGGAAACATGGTTAAAAGCTTTGCTGGAACCTATGGAAACAATTCTGACAGGTCTCTTTATTTGTAGGCTTGCCTCAGGTTTTCGGTGCTGCAGTAAAATTTGCCTGACAAAAGAGGCTTTCGACAGAGGGCCTCATGTTTTTCTGAATAGCTAATTGGTGTGTCCCGAATACGCCATTACAAAATTACAATTGAAGTTTTTTTTGATTTACAGCTTGATTCCACACTGTATTTTTGGTACAAGTATGGAATTTTCAGCACGGATATCGGTAGCCCAAATTTTGCAGGCCGACCATAGATATCAGGTGTGCGCCGGCGTGGGCTCGAACCCCGGACCATGTGCATGGTCGGCGAGAGTCCTAACCACTGTGCTATCTGTCAAGATAAGGGCTAGACCTCCCCTCCCGACTTATGGATAGAGGTTACTATCGTAAAAGTTTCACAAGCACGGCTACAACTGGTATGAGAAGGACACAATGAAGTTAGTAGTGAATATGTAGGCTCTGTTAGCTATCAGTCCCTCTTGAAGGCTTTAGGTGAAGATAAAAAGACAAGTCTCAAGTTCAAGGAGTGAAATCCATAGGCTTTTAAACTTTTAATGCCTGCATAGCTAGTTTTAAACGCTGGTGATGCCATTTGGCTTTAGTAGTATACCAAAATTATCAATAAGGTTCATTGGACCTATGTAATTTCGTTGTACGTTGAGCCGCGTTATGTGCGAGCACGCGATTTAAGTTGGCCGGGTTAGCAGGATTTCATGTGCTATTGTGTTAGACGATGAGTAAACAGTCATCAACGTATACCCTCCCCCCAAAAGAGCTTTCGATTTTTAAAAGGGTTGTTGTAAGTTCTGTCACTATTTTGTATGCATTGGGTTAGAAATATTATGATCAAAAACAGTATAAGAATGGGTTAAAGTATGCCAAACAGATACTGAGCAACCCAAAGTTCAGTGAACATGGAGGTAATCGCAATTTGACAAAGACACTATCTGTCACCAATTTTTCCAGAAACCTTGGCTATGAAGGGTATTTTGTTAAATTGTCTTGGGAAAAAGGATGAAGCAAGAGAATATGTAAAGCGTGGTCTGAAGGCTAATATAACAAGTTTTGTTTGTAAGTTTCTTCTGTTAAGATCATCCCATTAGGCTGGCATATCTATGGACTGATTCACAAATCCGACCACAAGTACGAAGAGGCGATAAAATGTTATCTCCAAGCCCTAAGGCTGGATAACGACAATTTACAAGTACTCAGAGATCTATCAGTTCTGCAGATGCAATTAAGGGACTATGAAGGCTGCAAGGTAGGCTTAACCTTATACTCACTTGCTAGGATATCCGTTACAAATTATTATTGTTGCGGCCTAGTCAAAAGGCCTCTTGGATAGGATATGCCTTAATTCATCACTTACTGGGAAACTACGAAACCGCACTTACAATTATTAACGAATTCAGGAAAGGTCAGAGCGAGATACCACCTTTCGATTATGAACACAGTGAATTGCTGCTTTATCAAGCTATGGTAATGCTGGAAGCTGGAAAGGAAGAGGCCGCCTTAGAACATCTAGAAAGCAGCAGCAATCAGATAGTTGACAAGATATCATTGTTGGAGATGAAAAGTAGGTCAACAAATGCTCTAACAATACTTTTTAGCCGAAATTTTACTGAAACTCGGTCGATTTCAAGAGGCGGCTGATTGTTCGTGGGAACTGATCGGTCGGAATCAAGAAAGTCAAACTTATTGCGAACTTTTATCTCGTGCCAATACTGCATTAGCCACTGGCAACACAAAGGAAAACTCCGAATTGACCAAAAAAACCTATGAAGCTATCATTTCCCGTTATCCACAGTCCCGTCTATCCAGGCGGTTAATTTTAAATTATTGTTCAGGTATGTCTTTCTGTATCGATATATTTCGTTTTTAGGAGATGAGTTTCTTCAAAGACTGGATTCTTACCTGAAGCCGTACATAAGAAAGGGCGTTCCTCCACTATTTATTCAACTCGTGGGGCTTTTATATGACTCTGAAAAGTTAGCAATGTTTGAGAGTCTTTTGGATAAGTATCGAAAAAACATGCATCTTACTGGCTCTCTGGACTTCGAAGAAGAATGTGGCTTCAAGGATGCTCCTACTACAGAAATTTGGCTCACTTACTTGTTAGCCCAGTATTACAATTTCAACAGAAAATATCAGGTATGAAGTAACTCAATATTTGCCTTATTTCTAGGAAGCTATTGACCTCATTGATGCTCAGTTATTATCAACGCCTACTCTGGTCGACTTTTATGTCCTAAAAGCTGATGTCTTTCATGATGCAGGAGACTACATAACAGCCAGTCGATGGATGGAAGAGGCTCAGTCGCTTGATACAGCTGATCGTTTTATTAATGCTCGCTGTACAAAATTCATGGTTGAAGCTCATCGCCTAGAAGATGCTACTAATATGGCATCTAAATTTACAAGGGTAATGTGTTTCTAATACTTTAACTTGGTATTTAGGGTAACACATCGGCGAAGGAATATTTATCTGAGATGCAGTGTATGTGGTTTTTACTTGACAATGCGAAGGCGCTCAAAGAAATGGGTAAACTTGGTGAGGCTCTTAAATTGTGTCACGAGGTGCAACAGGTGGGTTTTGATTAGATTGTAGTTCATGCATATATGTATGGTTAAGTGTAAATTTAGATGTGAAGCTTATCGTATTGACATTAACTATTGTGAATGCATAGGTTCTTTAATTTGTTTCTGACAAGTTATCAAAGAAATCACATTTCATATTTTACAGGAAGCGAGCATTTACACTTCGTTGATTGACTTTATATCAAAGTAGGTCTATGCTGACTTCAAATTTATTTGTAAGATAAGTAGAAATACTAATTTGACATATCCCGAAGAAATCTGGCATCGCAACAATTATTGTAGAGACAGTGGTGCAGGAGGTTAATAACCGGCAAAGACTTGTTGGATGCCACTGGGTTTCTACAATTCCCTCCGAGGGGATTGTTGTAAAAGCACTGATGTTGAAAGTTACTGGACGTGATGAAGGGCGAAAACTATTTAAAATGATCTAGGCAAACACCCGTCAGCGGTGAAAAGTAACATCCACCAACCACATAAGCTGACTAAACGACTTCAATGGCTTATTGGTGGACACATCCGAGACACGTTACTCCTGTCGAATCACCGATATCCCCAATGAGTTATGTTGGCTGAAGTCATTATATGGGGGGAGTGACCAGATGTAAACAAGCCACCAATCCACTAAGCCTTTTACTGTTGGTACGTAAAAAATGATGGACTACTTTTCTGAGACCTTTGGAATGCTAAGACTGAATGATCTGAGACAACTCACTTTTCTACCATTCAAATAATGGAAATCCTCTTCAATCTTCATCTGATTGTTCTCTTTCTTCATCAATCTGCTTTCGTTATGGTTTCATTGTATTTATTTTCTCTACTTGTGAGCTTTATCAGACTTAAAATTACCATTTTATGAGCAATATTGTATGCTGGTAAGTAAGTGAGTCTCATTATTTCGTGAAGTGAATAGGTTTCCAGACCAAAGACTACATCTATGTTAACTATATTGTTCTCATATCCTCTGAGAAATCTTGCATCCTGCCATATATAAGACAAAACAATGGCGATGCATGTTGAAGGTTGGTTGTTGTTTTACAAATGGGGATGTGTGGTTGTTGTACTGTCTTTCTCATGGTAGTCTTGTGTTTTTAATAACATACTCATTGGAAGAGTTTGTCAAAAAGACTTGCAAGAGGCCACACATGAACATTTATTGCGCAACTAAGTAATGATGTAAACCACTGGGTAAAAAGCTGTAATAGTAAGTTTCGACAAACTTTCATGAGATTCATAATACTTTACATTTTATTAACTTTTCAAATTCACATGTACTTCTCGCTTGCTTCATGAATTTCTGTTATTTAATGGTTTTCGTTACCTACTATGTCTTATTTAAAAACAATTATTTCACTCAATCCAGTTGCACAAATTTGTTTACGAAAATATGGTCTTACGCTTCTTACTATTATAGCATTATAGAAATATTCTCGATGATCAACTGGACTTCCACTCCTACTGCTTGCGAAAGGTCACTCTTCGAGCTTATGTTGAAACATTACGCTTGGAAGATCGCTTACGAGATCACCAATCTTATTTTGATACTACCCAACTTGCAGTCGAAGTGAGTTGCGGTATTTTTATTGCTACTTTGAAGTCCGTTAGTTGAATTGCTAGTTAGATCAATAACAGTTTTTACTTTGTCCTATGAATTGTCTAATAATGTACTTGTAACTCAGGATTGACATAACACTAGTTTCAGCTTGTTTAGTAAATTTGACTGTGTTTTATTTGCTTTGGATATCTGCAACAACTCACCAGTTTTTTTCTGGTATACTTCTATTTTCTGCTACTGAATTACTACTATATAAAGTTGCAAGGTGCCCGAATATAAATTGTGGCTCATTTGCGGATATCTTAAGTGTTATAAATACCTACTTTAGTTATGGCTTATGAGGCTAGATACCAAGTTCTTAGTCATTGATTTGTAGGTTCCCAAATTCACTCCGCAATTTTGAATGGATTTTCACACGGATTTCGATTTGGAATTGTGTGATATTGATATTCGGGGGTGACATACTAGTTTGTAGATTAACTGAGGTACTAACCAACGTCTGGGAATCAGAGACAGTGCCATCAGACTGGGGTAAGTCACTTATTATACCGATATTCAAGAAGGAAAACAAGTCCTCGTGTGATAATCATAGGGGGATCAGCCTAACGAACATAGTCTCTAAAATCCTAGACTCAGTAATCATGCATAGTCTAAGCAGAACTCGGGAGGAACAGACAAGGGAAAATCAAGCAGACTTTAGACCAGGTAGAGGGTGCATAGATCATATCTTCACTCTTCGACAGATTCTAGAACATAGACACACTTTTCGGCGTCCAACAATTGTCATATTTCTTGACTTGAAGGCGGCCTTCGACTCCGTGGATCGAAAGGTACTATGGCAATGTCTGACTGTGAAGGGATTGCCAAGAAAGTACATCGCACTAATCAAGGCACTCTATTCAAACTCACGTAGTCATGTAAGGGCTTATGGGGAATTGTCATCTGAATTGGTAACAACCAGTGGTGTCCGACAGGGATATCCACTTAACCCATTTCTGTTTAACTTCATCATAGATATGCTGATGGGAGTATCCTTAACTGAACGTAATGACTTAGGAATCGACTTGTTACCAGGGAATAGTCTTATGGACTTAGAATATGCAGATGACATAGTCCTGTTAGGGGAGGATGGTGACAAAATGCAGAGTCTTCTGAACACCTTGAGCAGCAATCTTCGTATGTTTGGTATGCGATTCGCCCCTGAAAAATGTAAGATGCTGCTACAGGACTGGACGACGTCAACCCCTAACTTAGTGATAGGGAGTGAAGTGATAGAACATGTTGACCACTTCACTTATTTGGGAAGTTGTATCAGCACCAACGGACTGATTGGCGACGAAATCTCAGCATGGATCCAAAAGGCTCGAGCTGCTTTCGCTGACTTACACCATCTCTGGCGTAGGCGTGACATCCGGCTATCAACCAAGGGACGTGTGTACTGCTCAGCAGTTCGCTCCGTCCTTGTCTATGGCTCTGAAACATGGCCAATACGAGTTGAAGACATGAAAAGGTTGACTGCTTTCGATCATAGATGTCTGCGATCTCTGTCTCACGTTAGGTGGTTTAACAAGGTAAGTAATGTTGACGTTAGGCGTAGAGTGTTGGGCAAAGAGGGAAAATCAATCGACGAGGCTATAAAGTTACATAGATTGAGATGGCTAGGTCACGTGCTGCGCATGCCTAACCATCGCCTCCCCCGACGGGCATTGCTAGCTGATATAGGTGCAGGTTGGAAAAGAACCAGTGGTGGCCAAACAAAAACATGGCCTCATCAATCCATGAAATCCTTGACAGTTAAACTGAGTCAGGTAGGGAGATGCAGACTCCCGGGTTGGGGCCCTCGGGACTCTAGGAATCAATGGCTGGAGACAATAGGTGACATGGCTCAAAACCGTTGTCAATGGCGCAGATGTATTCAGTCTCTGTAATCTTTCATATTCCTTTCTACCATTACCCATTCTGTTTCACTCTTATACTTGTCAGACTGTATTGGTTCTCTTCACTCATCTTCTTGTCTACCTCTGTGTGCTATTTGGAAGGTGGCAACTCGAACTGGTGCACTTCGGTGCCAAGTTCTATGTTGAATCCAGACAGAGACAGACAGACATATTGAGTGTAATATTCCACTTTCTATTTTAAATATTTCAGCTGACAAACTAAAGTTTGAGTCATGTTCGAAGTTACGGTAGTTTAATCTTTTAGACTTACTGTGTGAATTACTTTTTTTATCCGTCTCTTTGAACCGATTAGTTTGCACTTAGCAATCACCTCAATTTTGTAATCCGCTCCAAACTATTGTCTGAAAGAGTTAAGCCTTTGAATCTACTCAGGATATTTGTATAAAAGGGCAATAAGATATGTCAGGCTCAACTGTTAGGTAATAAAGCACATCTCATATATGTACACTAGTGTTAACATTTTGATGTTGATACGGTAATAGTCTGTTTTGAGTTCTAGTGGGTTATCTACTGTCATGAATAAGAGAGTAACTGAATCGTGTTATTTATTTATTTAAATGCAGAAAAAACTTGGTACAATATGGCATCAAGAAAGATGCGCCACACAATAATAATAAAACAACATAGATTAAAAGTAAAAATATAAGTAGAGAACGGATAAAGAACTTCATCTGGAAAGAAAACAGTCATGCTTAACAAGTTCAAACAGTATTCGTTAACTATCATCGGGAAGGGAAGAAAGAAGGAAATCGCAACACGTTCGCCATTGATTACGATTCTTGGCCATATCCGATAAATTTTCGAGCTATCTCGTGGACCCCAACCAGGGAGTCGTGACGCACCAACCGATGCTAATCTAGCACAAACATCCTTCATTCCACGACTCCACGTCATGGATTGACCACCTTTCTGCCTTTTTCATCCCGTCCCAGGGATAGCGAACAGAGACCTGTACGGAAGCCTCTGGGGTGACATTCGAAGCACATGTCCAAGCCACCGGAGCCGGTGTTTCCAGATGACGACATTCAATGAATGGTGATCTCCACTGTGTTCAAACACGCCGCCGAACCTCAGAATTACTCACGCGATGATGCCATCGAACGCAAGCAATCCTGCGGAGACAACGGTGATCGAACACGCAGAGTCGCCGCACATCCTCAGCTCGGAGAAGCCAGGTTTCACAGACGTAGAGGAAGACAGCCCGCACCGAAGCATTGTATACCCGACATTTGACAGCCAGGCTAACGTCGCGATGGCGCCAGAGGTGGCTCAAGTTGATGTATGCCACTACCTTTCACTATACGGTAATCTCATCCGTCGCCCCTCCGCCAGCACTCACAACTACCCAGATACACAAACTTATCAATATCTTCAAGCGGTTCACCCGCAAGAGTGAGTGCAGGTACAGGCTCCTGCCAATCTTGTAACAGTACTTTGCACTTAGACAGTGCAAGGCACATACCATACAGACACTGATCGCCAACTGATTAAGTGCGATTTGGGAAGTCTGCATGATATCGCACAGTAAGACGATATCGTCTGCATACTCGAGGTTGAAAAGTCTATCTCCAGGTAGCAGATCTACACCACCTTCACGCACATCCTTCAGAGCTAACTCCAGAATGTCATCGATGGCAAAGTTGAAGAGAAATGGGGAGACTGAGCAACCCTGTCTAACCCCACTGTTGGTTGGGAACAGTGATGATAGTTGGTTGTATGCCCTCACTCTACCTGAGGTGTTTCTGTATAGGGCTTTCAAGATGCTAACAAATTTGTCAGGTACACCTCTCTCTAACAGACAGTTCCAGAGCACAGTTCTGTCCAACGAATCGAATGCAGCCCTAACATCAAGAAACACAACGATCGTTGGTCTGCAATACGTGTAGCGGTGTTCCAACAACTGACGAAGGGTGAACACATGATCAGTGCATTCACGACCTGAACGAAACCCAGCCTGCTCTTCGCGAATCGATCCCTCACGTATTATGCACAGCCTGAGAAGACAGCAGCCAATATTTTAGACGCAACTGGTAGCGGACTGATACCCGTATGATTGTCACAAGAATTACGTCGACCCTTTTTAAAGATGGGGACGATAATGGCTTCGTTCCACAATGATGGCTCACTCTCAGTCTCCCATACCTTCTTGAACAACCCAGTTAGAGCCATTGTGAGAGTCTCGCCACCATCTTTAAAAGAAGCCGGGGGTTGATTGTCTGGGCCGCGCGCCTTATGGCGTTTTAACACTTGGAGTTCTTTACGGACCTCCGCTTCGGTGGGTGGATCGGTAGTCACTCTAAGTAAAGAAAGCCCTGTCTCATATATATAAGCTTCATTCATTGATCTTTTTTGTCCTCTCTACCTGCAAATTGGTTTATTTATATCCATTAATTTTGTTTTTAAAAATTTGTTCTCTAGATTTACTTGCAGTTGTATGCTCAACCATTAGGAAGTAATGATGAATCCCCACATGGAGAAAATGGTTAGTTGTACTGTTTCTGTTTAACTGTCTTAATATTTTAACAAATATCCATCCATAATGCTTATGATTGACTCAGTGTTCAACTTTAGAACTTTGAACAGAAGTGCAGCAGTTCATGTTACCGCACTCCATATGGCACCCAGACAGAGAAAATTCAAAGGAATTGCAATAAATGAAAATATACGAAAAGGAGAGTCAGTATTTGAGGAATAATGAAGGTTTAATGGATCTGGAAGATTACAAAAAGCAGATGCATCTGCATCATTGAGAATGATTTTAAGACGTTACCAACAGTCACTGTTTCTTATTACCTTGAGGTCCCCTAATCCAGCAGTTTTTGCTTCCCAACGTGGCTGAAACCAAGTCAGAGACTGCATGGATTAGTATCAGATTTTAATTTGAATAGTGTCCATTTCCCTTCAGAAGTATTTGTTAACGAGAAAATTCAATTGTTATCAGATGTTATAGTACTGAACAATGAAAAGCTGCTAATAGTATTATCAATTGCAAATTTCTTTTCTGCTCATGATGACATAAATCACCTACTGTGTGCTGGTCATTTTAGTAGTGGTTTTAATGTTAGAGATTCATTGATCACTACGTACCAAGCTGGATTGTAAAACCTTTTGTTCAGCTCCCTTTGACTTGTTTATGTTTGTCCTTCGTCAACTTATTATGTCTTCATACAGAGGATGAGGATTGTTTACACGTATTGTCATTGGAACAAGTCATTGATAATTCCCTTTATTAGTATAAATGTCTCTGTTCTTTTTACACAGTTGTAACTTATTAGTGTTTGGCAGTTACTTGTATTGTATTTCGTATCATAACTGGTTGGTTTACTTTAGTTGGATATAGTTTCTAAACAAATTATCATAATAATGGTAATTACAAAGTATCGAAGCACGTATAAAAAAAAAGAAAACATTACTCTTGTGATGGAGATTTAAAACGGTTAAGTTGAGGGGAGATTCTTAAATGTGGTTTAGGGCTTAAGTGTATGAACTCTATATCATGATAGGCCAACACCTTACACTAAAGATATTAGCTACCTTGTTTCACGTTTAATTAAAAAAATTCATCTGTCAATAGATTATCCATTGGAGACCAGCTATTGATCGAAATTGGGTTATTCCCAATTTATTCCTACTTTAAGCTCTCCAATTTGCCAAGATAACTATATATATTTACCGAAGTTTTTATCGATTGTTCCAGAGAAATGAGTTAATAGAGGTTCACAAACATGCGTAGTATTTTAACTTTACTTCTTAAACATGTATGGGCAATCACTCTTTTCATTTGGCGATTATTCTAATTATGAACAGTACTTCACGGTTACCTACCTTTACAAGCTACTTCTCACAACACTGAAATAATGTATACATTCTGCTTGATGGGTCTTAGATAATCTCAAATCAAATTGATGGTATATTCAGATTGTCACTTTATTTCTCAATTTATTTTTTTGTCTGCAATTGGTTGCTAGTTGAGTATCAATAGTTATTATGTCGTTAAAAATTTCAATATATGCTGAATTTATTTGTGATTTACCTCGAAATGAGTCTACTAAGTGAAATTTACCGCTGACACTTGTAACCAGTTTAGTATTGTCATTTCAATACAGGTCTCTCATCGTGATGTAAGGTCTTGAAATACCAGGGTTTATTTTGATTATGTTTTAGTGTTGAGATGCATCAAATACAATATCTATGAGTTCTCATAACGTTCGAATAAAAAAACGTTACCTGAATTTTTATCCCTGATAGATGAATTATAACTAGTGAGATCATGTGGCAGTCCATAGAGGAACCACATCCTAATTTATCTTTTCATGCTGATAATTACGTATCTTTGTAAAGTGTGGTTATGGTTTTTCAAATCTCCCATACTTCTAGTGTTAACGTAATCTATTCACCATAATCACAGAAACATCCTTTCGAAGAATGAAAATTAGTCTTAATAGGATTTGTGCTTTTTTAGAATATCCAGAAAAATGATATCTCTCAGATGACCAATAAGTTTGGTGTTTGCTTTCTTGTAAGGGAAATTACAATCGCTTTTAGTTGGTGGTAGTCAATAGTGAGGCTTGAAAGCTGGTTTATTATTGTGAAAATGAATAGTCTACTTCAATTTGACTTACGATTACCTATGTATGTTTCGCACTTTTTAAATAGATGGTATGACATCATCTGAGGCTAAAAAATTACGCAATAAACAACGTAAAGCTGCTAAACGTGCCGAAGCAGAAGCTGCTCGTGCTCGAGCTGAACAAGAGCGTCGGGAGCAGGCGGCTCGATCAAGACAACCTGCATCTGAAGAAGCGAATCCAGAGAATCAATCAGCAATAGAAAACGATTTAGATGCAAATCTTCTAGCCAGGGTAAGTGCTTACCTTCTATGTTAAACTGAATGTATCTAATTGGCGCAGGTAATTTTCACTTTCACCATGTGGTTGATAATCTTGTGAAAAAAAATATTTTTTGATTAATGATATTTTTCTAGTTGCTGTAATTTCAAACTTGGTAAATGTTAGAATTCATGAATTTTATAACAAAAAGAGAATTCATATCATAACAAATTCAAATAAGTACACGAAATAGAAACTGTGAATTATATTGAAGCTAAGTGCTAATGTCTCATAAGAAGGAGTACGGATATATCATTACTTTTGTACATGGATTCAACCGTGAATTTAACTATTAAATTCTACGCCTAAAGTTGGGGAGAAATTGTAGCTGCAACTTTTATTATTCGCTTTTAGTGTGGTAACAGGATGGTCACATCTGTCTGTTTGGTTGGTGGTATAACAGAACATTCAGTCTTAGGACATCAGTTAATTATCATCTGTGCATCAGGTAACTAGCTTTGTTGGAATTAAGAGTCATAATCCTCAGTAAAACGGAATTACTTAATCAATTCATTTAAACTACCAAGTATTCATAAGGAATGACTAAAATAAAATAGGATTTCATCATAAGCTGACACTAGTTAGAGAACCATTGGAAAAACCTGGGAGTATTGGACAGTTGTTTCGTCCTAGTTTGGGGCTCTTCGGCGGTACGCACCCGCCGGGATTCTAACCTAGAACCTTCTGGTTACAAAGCGAGCTCGTATACCATTAAGTCACTGGGACTTTATCCAGTGGCCTATGAATTCTAACTTCTGCCACTTCACAACATAGCGCGACCCCCAGCCAATGTCTTCGGCGAGTATTTGTCCTCACACTCGACCTGCTGCACCCTACTGGTCACGACTTCTCACTAGAACCCCAGGTAACTACCTACCTGAATAGGGCAAGTCTCTAGTGGGCATCTCATTGATATTCAAGTGTTGGTTTGTAGGGATTTGTTTGGTTACAGGATTTCATCGTGAGTTGCCGATGTTTTTGGTAAAGTTATGTGCCCAGAAGAATGTCTTTTAGTTTTTCTCTTGCTGTCACTTGGTAATCCTTAGTTTCTTTTACCGCTGTAAATAAATTCTTAAATGTGTAATTTTCGAAGACGACAGACTGATTTCACTCTTGAAATAACATGTAATGCAAATGCGACTCACTTTGATAGATCGATATTTCCTCCATCCCAACATGTTACAATCCATAGCTCTCTCGTTTATTTTCAAGAAGTTAAAGATATTGCTTTGTTTTTTTTTAAATTGAAATAACAGCCTGAGGATCCTTTGGAAGAGGCCTGCAAGTTTCTTCTTCCGTTATTGGAATTGTCACCTAAAATCATTGAAGCTTATTGTTTAGCTTTTGAAGTTTACGAAAGAAAGCGTAAGTCGCTTCGATAAAACTTTTATTGTGTGTTGTATATTGATTTTTCATGAGGATCTATTCTTTTTCAAAGCCAGCCCCTCAACCACTAAGCTGTAAATATCGTGACAAGAAGATGGCATACTTTTATAAAATTTAGTCTTAAGAAGTAGGTCAGCGGAGAGCCTTTTAACCCTAGTTTTGCACTAATATACGGCCATCGGTATGCATCTTCATTTCGAAATAATTCGTCTTCTGTCTGGGATTTTAAACGGCTTTATTACTGAGTTATGTAGATTAAGTAGATCTTCATCAACACATGGGACTAAACAACAATATTTGTTATCTTTTGTTAATCAGTTAACTAAGATTTCGAAATATTTTTTGATGTGAAAACACAATTGTTCACCAAAACGTAATAAGCACATTATAGTCATGTTAATGTATTTCTTATGACTGTTACGCTAACAGTAAGTCAACTGAAAAACTGTTACACCAAGTATTATAAAACAGAGCAGTTATTGATATATGTGAAACACGGTCAAATTTCGCTCTTATAATAATTTATGCATGTATGCCTGGGGTAAGCGTGTTTCTTAAATAGTTTAAATGGCTTATATGCATTTGGTTGTTACGAAATATCTCAAATGTGTCAAATTCACTGTGTTAATTCCTCCATAGTTCAAACAGTTGGCTTCTAGTCCTGTGCATAATTCTTTTCTGATGTTATTTATAAGGACGAGAATGTTGCTTCCTTCATTTTAGTACTTCCCAGCTTCATTTGAAGTAATACAATGCCTTTGCAAATTAAGCATTGAAATCCACTGAGTATTCAGAAAATAAATATGTGAATGATAAAATATACCCATATATTCATGTATGAGGAAAAATATAGTGTTGTTTAGTGAATGTATTTTTTTTCAATGACTTCATCCTTAGGCTGTAAATTCTCACTTACATTATGGATAACAGCATTAAGTGGTATTTTAAAAATTGCCGGGCTAATACTATGAGAAGAATAAAAATGGTTAACGTGATTTTCAAGGGAATAGTATTTAATCGGATAATTTACAAAATTATAAAAGATTGTTAAATAAATGTAAGAATAAAACTTATGCACTGTGGTGGAGTATAATTCCATTATGGGTAAAATTTATTTTGATAAAGTCTCAAAATGTTATGCAGTAATATTTACTGATGACTTTTCGAGAACAGTTCATTGCTCGCAATCATATCAAGGTATTCAAATGAACTGTCTTCAAGATTTGACGTAATAGTTCTGAAATATTTGGGCGCCGAGTAATAAGTAGACATTTGTAAAAAATTATATTTGTAAAATCTCGAATTAAATTATCAAAAAAAAACTATGTAATTGGCACAATCATCGTGTTCCCACTCTCCGTTGTCTGCAACAGAATGCATATCCTAAATCCGTAGCTATCCAGTCACATGATAACTACAGTAGGTCGAATAAAGCAGCTCAATCTTCAGAGAGAAGACAAAGTAATAAGTTTGACGGGGTTGTTCAACTAAACTCTAATCCTAAACACCATAATTTCGAAAATACGTCTAATCATAAAATTCTAGATACTAGCAGTCTGAACAGACATGAAGGTGTGATGTTAGATGACGCATAGGAAATCCTGATTAATTAATAAATAAGAATGGGTATGTATCACTAACTAATAATACTTGGTCAAAGTTCCCGACTGTCTATATCTTCTTATGGAGACGTTGAAAAATGTTTTACAACTGTTTACCCCCACACACATACACACTGTGTTTAAAGTGTTTAACAAAGGTGGACCAATATTTGTAACTCCGAGGTCAAAAAAATTTTGATCATAGCTCATACAATTTTGTTTATTATACTTGTTAATACTTGTTTTATGACTGATGATTGGACAAAGATTTTTAAAAACAAGAGATGTTCCTTTTATATACAAACCTCTGTTATGTGAATTTGGATTAATTTCCCTGAACAAGTTCGGACCAGATTACTGAACGAAGCGTTGGAATTACTCATTTCAATATCGCTGAGATTTTACAAATATAATTTTTTACAAATGTCATATCAAGGTATACATGTAATAAGAACTTTAAAAGCAAGTTACGTCAAAAATTAAAATTGCGGTGGTGACAGCGATAAAAATGCCAAAGATAAAGTGGAATGGATTGAAATGAACCAATAAAGAGCATTACTCTGAACACAGTACAAAAATAGGTTCATGTGTAACCAGTGCCTCGGCTATACACAAGTAGAGAAAAGAAGTTTTTGAGTGACTGAATTTAGCCTTATCGATAACCTTAAAGAACAAGTCATGGGTTGAGTAACCTGACCTAAGGAGTTTATATATATATATATATATGACTGTCATCCAATGTCCTTTCATCAACCAAACTTAATCATGTTCAGCTTCACATCTCCGGAGAATTAGGATCATGTAGAAGAATCGATGCATATAGTATATTGCATGAGCTGTCGTTTGTTTTTCACACTCTGTCGAATGATACTGTCGTACAAGAATACCAGGTATAAGTCAGAGGCACAGAATATGTGTTGGGTACGCTTAGAAAGACTGAGTCTAATAATAATTTCAGCTAAATTCATCATTAGTGTCTTGTTAAGGAGCGGTTTGCTTCCGTATTACTTTCAAAAGACCATCTAGGATATCCATTATTTAAGAGCTTCCTAAGAAAATCTTCAAGTTCTTCAGCTATATCTTAAGAGCAGATTAGCAGAACTTTAGAACATGATGAATGAATAAGGTTTCTCTCTCAATTTAGATGTAGTCAACTGTTGAAGTTAGTGTATTATAGAAGTTGTCTTTTTTGTAGGTCGACGTTTTTAATGTGCCATCATCTTTTCTATCAAACATATGAAGTGTGATGCAGAATTGTTCTCTTCGTCTATCGTGAAAGTGCAACTAAATGACAAGGGTTAAATTGTATAAGAAGGTCAACAGTTGTGCAGTTTTTGTCACAAACAGTAAATGTGTCATCTATGCGTCCTTTTTTACAGTCGTTGACTTATTTCTTCCAGTTGACTACATGTTCGTCTTGAAATTGAAGTCATTGCAAAAGAAGTAATTACCTGGACAAAAATATGTTTCAGAACAAAAATAGTTAGAGCGAACAATTGTTCTCAATAAATTCTTCAGGCTCTACAATTATAAATGCATTAATTTAAGCATACAATAGCCAATAAAGACCAATTAGAATAATATCAGTTTAAGATAGAATGGAATTATATATATATATATATATATATATATATATATATATATATATATATATATATATATATATATATATATATATATATATATATATATATATATATATATATATATATATATATATATATATATATAATTTTATGTTCTCATTAACCATGCGCACTCAAAACTGACTAACTATTGTTCTATTCTATCTTAAACTGATGTGATTCTAATTGATCTTTATTGGCTATTGTATGCTTAAATTAATGGATTTATAATTGTAGAGCCTGAAGAAGAATTTATTGAGAACAATTATTCGCACTTACTATTTTTGTTATGAATAAATTATGCGAATATCCAAGTCACTGAAAGATATGTTTTTCAAGTGTCGGTTTGCAGAACCCCTTGCCAACTAGTGAGCAATGGACAGCTGTTTCGTCCTGGCTTGAAGTTCTTCATCAGTACGCATTCATCGGGGTTCAAACTCAGGACCTTCCAGTTCAATAATTTCTGGCATAGTGTACAGCTAGCCAAAATAGTTCTCCCAGAAAACATGCTATGAGTAATTGCCTAATGCAATTCTCCGTGTTGTCTGACTTTCTTAGATTAGATTTTCATATTCTTGAATAGCTTCATTCTGATGAGTAATCACTTTCTTTAGATGATACAATTGTTGTAATTTGTCTTCGTGTAATTGATGGATGTAACTGATGCTTTAGTGTTATGACTTGATTGGCTACAGTGTTATAGTGAAATTCGTTTATTGTTTAATACTGCGTCTCATCGGAAATTTTGTTGAACATCTTTTGAAGCCTGGACGCAGTTCGTCTTGCGTAATTTGTAGTTCAGAGTTCATAAAACCACTTCATTTGTCCAACATGAAATAGTATCATAAATTACAGATGTCAAATCTTATAAATTGCTGGACAAAAGTTGATTTCATATATGCTGAGCAATTTAATTGGTTGGTTTAATTTAATTGTTTTTATTGATCTTTTCATTTTTCGTAGGAAAATTTTTGTTCATGCTAAAGTGGATCTCTCGAGGTCTTCAATTGAATAACTCTCGTGATAACCCATGGTTTCATGAGTGCTGTGTAAGATTTCTATTGCAGTTACTTAATCGGAGCAAATCAGATGATGTAGTTGGTAGAGTACTGTCAACTGAAGTACCTAAATTATTCAATGACTGGCCAGATGATATTTCATTTATTAAGAATTATAATGAAAAGTTTTATGAGCGTAATCTTAATCAGTACTCCCATGTATTTAGATGTAAGTTTTTTTTTATATTCTGTGATATTGTCTAGTTCATGCATACTCCTTTTTTGTTGTTAAGGTATTTGAGTATATCTATGACAAAACTTCATGTCTTGTTACATGTTTTGTAACTTCCAATCTGCTCCTACTCCACAGTGTTCATTCTGTGGAAGTGGACTGTGACAGACTTCCTCTGAAAATGTATCAGTATAATGATAATATTAGCACTTATTTAAATATCTAATCTGAAAATCACTAAATCAGTATTAGGTTGATTTCATTATGGATATGTCTAACTCTGTGGTGTTATTTCCTCAACTCGGCCTTGAATTGAACTTTAAAGACCAAAATTATGTGAATACTAAGAATCTTAGTCGTTGATCAGGAGGTATCTTATACGAATTGTTTTTATATTTTGCTCTTTCTTTGTATGCGAATGACAAAACCAAACACAAGTATTTCATACCATTTGAACAAAAAACACCCATTAATTTTGTGTTTAAAATCAACCAGACAAAATTGATTAGAGACATCAGACAAGCAGGACACACATTGTAAAATATATTATTCGATCTTGTTTTAGATAACAATAAGAGTTAAAATTTGCTCCCTTGGCTACTATATATTTCGTTGTATTCATGAACCAACTAGACTGGATGAAACTAATGTCTTTTGTTATCAACAAATGCCATATTTTGGTGTGGTTGTGAAGTGAGCTCACTTCAAACTGAAGTATGCGCTGAAGATGTCACCCAGTAGGGCGATGAAAGCTTCGCAAATTAACCATCCAGCTCAGAGAACACAACCACATCAAAATCATCCACCTGAGCTACAAATTTTCTCTATCATACACAAATGCCATATCTTATTCAGTCGTAAACAGTGAAGTAAACCTTTATCTTATATAATTATCAGCCGTTGGTTGTACAGTAATAGCAACAAAGTTGCTATTCAACAGTCGCGCCTGGTGGTAAGCAAACTCTAAAGAAGTCATCCATCTTGATGATTAAAATGTTCACTGTCCAAATATCAAAGTACAAAGAACATTCAACAATTACAATTTTAGATCTCTTAAGTAGTGAAGAGGCAGAAGTTGAAATCCGTGTGACACACTGGATCAAGCACAGTAACTGATTGGTAGTGTCCACCTGGTAATCTTAAGACTTCAAGTTTAAAACGTGGTCAATTGGTATTGGTACTCTGTGTTTAAGAGTGCCAAATAGATGGAGTATAGCTTATGTCTATTAGATGAATCACATTTCACCAGTAAATTTATTGCAATGGACAGGTAGCAGCACTTCTTATCTATGCATATTTGTAACTTGTAAACAGACGACACTGTAATGTAGGCATTTCATTTCAGTGCATAATAAGGTTTACTGTTGCAATCAATTTATAGTAATCATGTGATAAGGCTTTGAACTATCCAATTATCTGATCGAGTTGATTAGCCTTTTCTGTTAGAAGAGTGTGAATGAGGCTTAAGTGTTTACCTACCAACCTGAATTATATGTTGTTTCTTTTTGAACGTGATGTAAAAATTTAATATTTTGTATTTGGACCTTAAAGCTTTGTTCACAAACCCATTTGTTATGACAATATCATAAAATAAGCGAAATTCGTATGTAACGTCTTCATGTTGTCGCACATACTGGATGTCTTTTTTCTCCCATCTGATTGCGTAATCTTTGTCTTTAACTTCGCCCTCTTTTATATTCTGTAATTTTGCTTGTCTCTTGTGTCTATGATTTGAGTTCAACTCAGTACATTGTTACCTAACTTATTAGTCACTATGCATCCAACGCACATCCCTTACCATTATATACATACATTTATTTATTATTTTTTAACTTGAACTGCCTGTGTAAAAACTATATAAGCGCAATTTTCTGAGCACTGTTTACTAGTTGTGAAACTTTCTGTCAACATGTAAAATTTGCAAGTACGTTAAAACGTTTCTGTACTTAAACCTGAAAATTTATTTAGACTGTAAGCAGCTGACGAGAAGCCAACGAAATAAATGATGGTACCATGTTATTCTGCACAAATCAATGTTGTTCTCGCTTTATTCAAATACACAAAAGAGTGGTGCATATTACGTAGCAAGCGTACTGTGTGTTAGCAATTTGCATTATATAGAGAAGTACATGTCATTCAATAATATTTTTTTGTTTTTCTCTACTGATGATAATTTTTCGCCATCCTTTTACAGATACTATAGTTCAGTGTTTGATTGACCCTCAAAACAGAAACAGTTATCTTGCTTCTATCCCACTGCCGAACGATAAATTTCAAGGTGTAACCTGGCAGGTAAGTGCATATCTAGTGTTCTTTTTCCTTCACGTTCCCCAGTGGAACATAGGGCTTCAAGCTAGTGGCTTGAAGTTTCTGTAGCAGTGTTTATTTTTACGGGATGGGGTTGCTAGCCTCATGCCCAACCTTTCTTCTTTACCAGTATTATATCTGGCTTAGCGAGGTAAAGGAGTGCGTCGACTGGGGATCGAACCCCGGACCATTTGAATGGTGTGCGAGCGTCCTAACCGCTATGTCACCGACTAAACATTATCATGGAGAGGCGCATGCACATAGGAGACAGCCTTCTTCAAACCTTGCATACAACCATTAGGTCGCGTACTATCCCATCGCCCTTGGCAGGTCTGGCAACAAAAGTCACGAGAACACCATCAGAGCATATGACAGGCTAGGTACCCAGTGTTTGTTTACTGAATTTATTTATGTATAGACAGTACCACTATCACTTTAAATGATATAGATTATCCTTCTCATAGATGATTTGTTCTACCTTAAAAAGTTAATTTTAGCTTCATAGAAATGGGATGCCGTATCGATAAGATTTGTTGCGCGGCATTTATAATAACTTTAAACTGGCATTACAACTTTCATAAAGTTCGTTATAGAAATCAACTTGTTTGCGCGTGTAAAGTTCTTATTGACTGCAATGTTTTCATAGTAGTATTCATAATGGTGACGGCAAGTATGCAGAGAAAAATTCATTAGTGCAAGCTACTTCTCTTGAAAAGAGAAACAGGATATAACTAAAGTAAAAAGATACTAGACTACTAGTTCAGAATGCAAGTGGTTGCAATTGTAATAGTATTTTAATAATGTGATATCTCCCGTAGCCAGCTTCTCAACTGTTATTACTTTTCATACAACACGTTCTCTTGATTATCTTTGTCAAAGCAAGAAGGGCAAGATTTGCAGTATGAAAAACCTTTGACAGTGACAACACAGTGATTTAAAAAATTTGTATTTTGTTGCGAGTTAGATTTCTCCTTGATTTTCTTTTGTTTTAATAGGGAAAAGATTGAAATTTGTAAATTCTTCATTTCTTTGTTTTGCACCCATGGTGAAGTGTGGTATAATAAGGTGAGCAATATTGAGGCTGGGCGTCGAGTGCTAAGTAAGGAGGGGAAATCAATTGATGAGGCTGTGAAATTACATCGACTTAGATGGTTAGGATATGTGTTACGTATGCTTAGTCATCGCCTTCCTCGACAGTGGGCCATGTTAGCTGATATGGGGTCAGGCTGAAAAAGACCTAGAGACGGTCAAACCAAAACATGGCACAAGTTAATGAAATCTACAACACTTAGTTTAAGCCACGTAGGAAGGTGTAGACTGGCTTCCTGGTTGGAGTCCTTGGGACGGTAAAAACCAGTGGTTGGGAACAATTGGTGACATGGCTCAAAGTGATCGTTCTCAATGGCTAGTGCAGATGCATCCACTCCTTGTAACTTATGATTTCCAATGAAACTGTTTTGTTCTTCGTCATTACTATTCCTTTGTCTCTCACCTCTGTTTACTGTCTCTATTATGCATTTCTTCTACTTTCTTCTGTTGCTTTGTGTGCTACAAGGAGTGGAGTGTGGCGACTTGAACTGCCGTACATATGTGCAAAGTTCTATGACGAAAACAGACAGACAGACCCATAGTTGTATTATAACATTGAATAATTATGACTGGCTCGTTAAAAGTTGGTTCAACTAACCGTGAAAAGTTTCGGTTAATCTTTACTAGATTTCTACACTGCTTTTTATTTCTCATTCCCTACGCAACTGACTCGACTGAGCCATTTGTATCTTGATTCCAAGCTTCATTACGTGTAGCTGTGCATCATTTTATTTGTGAATACTATTCCCATGCGTCACAAAACAAAACCTTTACACACCTTGTATAACAGAACACGATTATTCTTTCGAACAATCCATTTTGAAAATTAGTAAATTCTCAAACTTTATGCTTTCGTCTACCTGTTGTAAAATACAGGCTTTTAGGCTATCTGATTGTGGTGATTTTGTTTAGAACTGAAATTTCCATATTGAGCAGCTGTCTATTTTATTGATTATTCTTTGCTTCCATACTTCTCTTTTGGTGGCATTTCTGTGTGTTCATGATGTCTAATAGTCTAAACTAAATAAATAAATAAATAAAAACGTGGAGTCGCTGTCATTAACATGATTTCACTTTGAATGTGTTGTCTGATCAACTTGTTGATATGAAAAAATTTCTTACCAAAAACTATTCATTTTTTAACTCTAATAGTCTTCTTGTGTGTAAATCATTCAGTTTTCGTTACTGTTAGGTGTGTGTGTGTTGTGTTTCTCTGTAAATTGTGTAAACTACTCAACCGAACATAAAAGGGAAAATAGGAAGTTGAGTAAATGATGTCTTTGCGGTTATCTTATTCTCAGTAGTTGTATAACAATAGTTCTCTTCTTGAAGGTATCATATGTGCAAGTATTATTTCAAGAGATATAATGACAAAGGTGTAATTTAGTGGTGAAAGCTACTTTTCAGCGTGCTACGTTGATTCGCTAGTATTTGACATGAAATCACAAAGAACACGGAAATATTTAGGCTTAGAAATCTGATTCTGTAATATGTGTAATAATGCGATGTGATCATATTACGCATAGCAGCGGAATAAACTGGTGTGTTGTAGCTGAAGGTGGAAAAAAATAGGAGATAATTGAAAAAGAAAGCTACGTTCAGTGTTAATACAATCGTTGAACAAGCTTCTTTTGTCTACAGAATTCGGCTTCTTCATCTGTAAAGCGAGAGCTTTGTCAATTCGAATGAGTCATAAGACAGCATGCAACTAAATTTTGAAGTGTTTATAATTGTGGCTTTTGTGACTACTCTTCACCTCATTATACAGACTAATTTTTCGTGTCACCTTTGTCACTATGTTCATTTCAATAATACTTGCAACTGTGCTACCTTATAGTACAAGAATCACCACTATGCAACTGTGTTGAGTTTGGGATAGCTGGGAGGTAACTGCGTATTATCTCATTTGATTTTTACACCCTTTTCATTTTACGTGTTTTGCAATAGTGTTTTCCTTTTTTTCAAATATTTATCTCATAGGCATGCAGTAGTTGCTTGGATATTCTACGAAGAGGTCAATGGACGTCTTTAGGTCGCTGTGATCCTTCTGTCATTGAAAAATATCGCGTCGCTTGTGCAGAGTATTTCCCTATGGCAAATGCATTCCTGACAACTGCCCAAATCGAAGCATTACGTGAACAAATGATTGAGGCAGCTAATTTATCCGCTATATGTGGTGTGTTCACACTATCAAGTGATAAGGATCAGCAATTCGATGTTAGTGAGGAACCGGAGAATAAAGTATCAAATAAATTGTCTACATTGACTATTGATTCAAAACACATGGTTAATGGGGATCTGAAGGACTCGGCCAAATGTATTCCAAATTCTTGTAAAGAAGTTCCACTTACAAATAAAACAGCTGATGTTGTTGTTTAACTTTTACTAGGTATACTTTATTAAATTCCCATTCTCCAATATCTGAAATTATATATATATATATGCAGAAGTTTGTGAGCACCGACCTGATTGTATTTCCCATTGCGCTGTAGTCTGTTTGCGTGCACAACACTGTAGAATAATAATCAGTCTGAAAAGTTTACTTTCTTATTATTAACTAATCTGCATGATACACTTTATCCCAATATTTTGGTTGATTACAGTTACTAGTAGTTACTCTTTCACGTGTGCATAAATACTATCAATTGAAGGGATTCTTTTTATATATTTTACAAAAATTTGTGTAAAACAACAAACACTCAACCTCTTGTATATGCACAGATTGTATGCCTCCAATTTTTTTTCAAAAGAACTTGTTGATAATTGTGATCATTGATGTGGTTGTTTATTTCACAATACAATCCTTAGCTATTTTGGATGCCTTTTTCTTTAAATGTCTCTGCTGCAAGTGATTGGTAAGCCCTACACATGTATTTATAATGCGACTTCAGACTTGTGTTCTTAATTCGCTTGCCTTTATGAGATAAACTGTTATTTCTCATACCACACTTTGTTAAATTATAATTGGCACTTCCATGCTTTTGCGTTTCGCCTCTGCTTGCATAGTATAGTACCGTGTCTTTAATCCATTGGAAGTTTAATGTGTATTGGTAATGCATCTTTTACATTTTGTAGTTATTGTTTTGATTAACTCAAAATAATATTCTACGAATGTAAGAAATATCATCTGGCTTTAGACTGATTAACAAAGTTACCTTTCTTTGAACTGTCCAGTATCGCGACTGCGATTTCCTGCTCAAACCATCATCAGTTACCCTTCGCTCGATACTGGTCATGAAGGATAAGCAACAAAGAACTCTTCCAGTCAGCAGATCAGTTAGAAGCCTGTCACTGAACATATGCGCGTAAGAAAATGGAGGTGTTTAAGGCATTTATTGAGTGACGTCGCAAGCCAAGCAGGCCTTTGAGTTGGATCCGTATAGAAAGCTGTGATTTGGGCGTGCGAAGGTCATATGGAAGAGATCGTAAGCGACGGATATGACAGGTTGTGAGCAGTTGTGTTCAGCCAACTTAAAAAGACGCCAGAGAACAAATTATAATGGCCGTGTGCTGCCTAGACCCTACGCTCTACTTAGAATATCTACCGATATGCGGAAACAGTAGATACGTCCATGGCGGCTGAATACTGCTCAAGTGCCTAGCTTGTATGGAACTGCAGTTATCAGACGTAGCTATCTCCTGTCATGTCAGTTCATAGCAAAAAATGCCTAAACATATAGTTTCCAATCCTCTTATAAGATTTTGCAGATAGTATGCTGTTTCAGCTCATTAATATAGCTAAATACTGCTTCTAACTTCGCAAACTGAAACAGCGATATGACTCCCGGTAGGTGGATGTTCTCTATCGTGCTCTAGAATTATTGGTCAGCAGTTATTCCTTTTATGAAGATACCGAAAAGTGATGGAGTTCCTCCTACTAGAAAACTAGCGAAGCTGGGGATGACTCTTTTAACGTGATATTTCTAAATGACATCATTTTTCTAATCCCACGATTGTTCAACTTCTCAGTAGCAAATATCTTTGTATCATTTAACTGCGGGGACAGAGACCTGAATTTGACGCACTTAGGTCTATCTAATACTTAAGATTTTGACACACCTCGGTGCAAACTACTTGTTGAACAATTAAACAATGCTGTAGCATGCCAGGACTTGGGTAGCCTGACAGTGTGTATACGTCAATGGTTATAGTTTGTTAATCATGCTCTTGAATGTGTAGTTTTAGAAAAGCACTAAAATTGCATTTGTTGTAACCAACTTAAGTTGTGTGACAATAGATCCATGGATCTTTTTGAGAACATAGTACTCAGATGACATTAACCTCCTGGATAGAGACACTAATAAGTGATTAATCTACAGAGTCCCTTCAAGCACAAATTTTGACATATTCGGTATGCTGTTAGTCCCTTTCACATGTAAGATGATACTGCATGACTGGTCTGCATCGGCTCATAATTTAAATATGTCGGTCTAAATAATATTATGTGATGACCACTTCGCTCACTCGGGAAGTTGCATCAGCCCCCATGGATTCATTACTGACGAAATTTCAGCATCAATACATAAGTTTCGCTTGGCTTTGTCAACAAATGTCATCTCAGGCCTGAGTGTAATATCTGGTTAGCAATAACTGGCATCTGTACTGCGTGGGAGTTCAGTCTATCCCACTTGAAGGGTAAGATATCACCATGCAAGATGGGAGATATAATTAGGCTGGTTGTCTTTGACCACAGATGCTTACGTTCTACATCCACTGCTAAGTCCTTATTATAGTAATATTGAGGTTAGGCGTCGAGTGTTAGAAAAGGGAAGGAGGTCAGTCTATAAGGTCATTAAGACGAATCAATTTAGTTGGCTAGGACAGGTGTTGCACATGCAAAGCCACAGTTTCACTCGACAGGTGATATTAGCCTGCATAGGATCAGGTTAGAAGAATTAGGGGGTGGTCATATAAAATAATTCTAGCAGTTGACGATGACTCTGACTGTTATTTTGTGTCACCAAAGTAAATGTAGGCTGCTTTGCTAGAGTCGTCGAGTCTCTGAGAACCAATATCAATTGTTATTATTAGTTTGCAATGAGTACAATTCACTTCTGGTGTTACTTACGACAGAATTTCGCCAATACATCACTTATTTAAAATTAACACCCCATTTGGATGTAAATCAAGAATAAGATTCGATGTCGTACACACCAAAGTTATATGAGGGAAATGACTTCAAGCTTTATTATTTTCCCAATTATTTATTGTCAATGTAGTTGAAGATTGAACGATCAATTCATGGTTGTTTGCTCAAATCCAACTCTATATTTTGGTGGGCGTCATCGTCTCGTCATTCGCTATTCGTTGGAGGACAGAGAAAAACTATCAGAAGCAATATTGTGATTTATTGTTATGACATTTATTCTTAGACTTTGTGTACAATAACCTTATGGTTGGTTCTGTATTGGTGCAAGAATAAACGGTTCTTGAGTCAGCAATTTGTGTTCTGGTTTTTTTTTTGCGTTGGTTATTGAGCATAGTTTCTGAAAGTCTTCGAGGGACAGTGTGAAGTCCGGCGTAGTTAGACCTGGACACTGACAGTTTCTGATAATTCTCCTGGAATTATTCGTCTTATTTGTTGTCAATTCGTCTTTCCTCGCGTCTGCAAGTCTTCTTTGGACAACTGTTATCTGGAACTTTTCTGGATTGTTCAGTCAAGTTCAATAATGCCCGGGTCAAAGAAAGGACAAAGCGTTTTGGAGGCAGACAGGAAAGTAAGTAATGATGAGTTGCCTGTTATATATAATGATGTGGGTGATGCTATGCATGAAAAGATTGATGTCCATGTTTCGCCGTCTAGGGATAATAGAAAATTTGAAATTTCTAAATTTGAGCCTCGGTGCTTCCACGGAAACCCAGCTGACTATCCGCAGTTTGTAAAGGAGTTTGACGTCATGATGAGTGGGCTTCCAATAAATGACGAAATGAAGTTAATGTATTTGTTGAGGTACTGCACTGGTGTTGTTGCAAGAGCCATACAGTGCTGCAAGTTTATATCCTCGAACGAAGGATATACAGAGGCTATGAGGATACTACGTCAATGGTTTGGAAAACCATTCATGATATCCCGTAACGCTTTTGAGACCGTGAAGGGTAATGGACCACAGTTAACCGATAATTCAGAGGAACTCACAGAGTTCTTGTATAATTTAATGGTACATAGAAATACTCTTTTGTCTCTTAGTTGAGTAGATGAATTGAATTCAAGTTCCGTGCTTGAGACTGTGGCCAAAAGATTACCGGTTCCTCTAAAGAGGAAGTTCATAAAGGTTAGTTCCCGGCTAGAGGAAGATGGTTTGGAGCCTGGATTCCATGATATTATAAGGCTAGTGAAAGACGATGTCAACCAAGCGACAGGAAATTCGCAAGCATTTTCCATTTTAATGCAGAACCTAAGGAACCGGTGAATATAAAGAAAGCATTTATAGTGAAGGCTCAAGGAACAAAGAGAAAGGATGAGTGCATTGTTTGCCGTAACACGCATCAATTTAGTGACTGAAATCGCTCCATTGCTATCTCTCCAATCCTAAATGTCCAGGTCTTACTTCACCGGACACCATGATGTCCCGGGAAGACATTCAGAAACAATTTGTAATAACCAACTCGAAAAACCAGAACACAGATTGGCGACTCGAGGATCCTTTATTCTCACGCCAATATGTAACCAACAATAAGGTTATTATACACAAGGTCTAAGAATAAATGTTATAACAGTGAATCACGATAATACTTCTGATAGTTTTTCTCTGTATTCCACCGAACAGCGAACGATGAGACGATGACTGCTGGATTGATGACACCCTCGAAAAATATGGAGGAGTTGGGTTTGGGCAAACAACCATGAATTGATCGTTCAATCTTCAACTACGTTGACACCGGTAGAAAGGTTAAAAATGGCAGAACTGAAGCGGTTGCGTAAGGATATATGCTACAAATTGTTATATTTTCCTCGCCTCAGTTCTTCTCGTTTTTCGTTGGCTGGAACAGTGGTGGTCAATTGGATAATTGATTTGTCCTCAGTAGGTGCTATCGTGTGCTGTTTTGTGTGCTTGTGTTATGTGTCGTTTGCAAGCAACTTTGACGAATAAAGATGTAACATTTGACTATTCCAACATTGTCTCACTGCTTTTCATACAGAGACTGTGCTCTTTTTGTTATAAACTCTTTTGAAACTGGTCAGGCATTATGCTGGCTATCAGTGACTATCATATCGGGGGTATCAACGCATTTCTTGAGTTGTGGTTACACGTGCAGTATTTCCTACTTCGATATTTCTCACGTGCATAGTCTGGTAGCTTTGACAAGCTGTGGCAATAATGTGCTTCATCAACGAGTCCTTTTTCTAGAATTTCATCGCAGGTAATCAGTGCGAGCGGAAGCAGCACATACGTAAGAAGCTACGAATGCATTAGAAGACTTTCAAAAGGTGTGGACCTTATGTATTGCTAACAGGGACGAACTTTTCCGCATACCAGTATATGGATAGGTTAACATGCGGAGGGAAACTCCACGAGTGGGGCATTGTATAGTAGTGAAACAGCTTTGTGGAACCCTCATCTAGCCTGTATGTTTCGCTATAGTATTTTTGTCCCTCAGTCCACTAACAAAGTATTGTCAAATGTATTCTTGTAGTATGATTTGATGGCACAATTATATGCAGTTAATAATATTATTCATGCGTAATGTTCATGATATTTCCTGCAGCATTTACGTGCTCCACATTTCAAAAGGAGTGTAAATTAGGAAGACTGAATTTAACTTATACTCAAGTCATATATGATCAGGCATGTTAATTATGGAAATGCTTATGTCAATGTAGTTGAAGATTGAACGATCAATTCATGGTTGTTTGCCCAAACCCAACTCCTCCATATTTTTCGAGGGTGTCATCAATCCAGCAGTCATCGTCTCATCGTTCGCTGTTCGGTGGAATACAGAGAAAAACTATCAGAAGTATTATCGTGATTCACTGTTATAACATTTATTCTTAGACCTTGTGTATAATAACCTTATTGTTGGTTACATATTGGCGTGAGAATAAAGGATCCTCGAGTCGCCAATCTGTGTTCTGGTTTTTCGAGTTGGTTATTACAAATTGTTTCTGAATGTCTTCCAGGAACAGCGTTAGGTCCAACGTAGTGAGAGGTATACTTCCACAAATGTTAGAATCGTCATATGAGACCCGTCATCCGGCCTTGTTACCTTGGTACTATCCAGTCACTGTTCTCATTATAAGACACTAACATGTTCTTGAAGGTCATTTGAGTTCTTCACAAGTACTATCAATTATTCGATGTAAGTTTTTGATATTGAGGGAGGTACTGCTGTCCGTAAAATAATTGATAAGTGCATGGAATGTGAACTACGGAATGCTCGCTCAGCACAGCAGATGATGGCACCACTCCCAGCGTGGCAAGTTGCTTCAGGGAATTATCCATTCGAGTGTGTCGGAGTGGATTAGTTCGGACCTATTGTGGTGAATAGAGGCAGAACCCTATGTAAAAGAAATGGGTGTTTATTCACTTGTTTCAAAATGAGAGCTGTGAATATTGAGGTGGTTCATACGTTAACTACAGATTCATTTGTTCTAGCACTACGTAGGTTTGTAAATCGCCGAGATGCACTGAAGATGATGTTCAGTGACAGAGGGAATAATTTTCTTGGCTGTCACGCCGAACTTAAAGAGTAATTCTAAGGTCCTAAACGAGAGTTACTGAAAAGAAACATCGAGTGGCACTTCACCCGACCATATGCTGGCCATAGAGGTGGGCTGTGGGAAAGACTTATAGGAATTATCAAGCGTATTTTAAGCTCCATAGTTAAAAACCGGGGTTTGAATGACGAAACATTGGAGACATTTTTATGTGAAGCTGAACGAATACTAAATGACCGGCCGTTATTACCTGTGAGGGACGACGTCAAGGATTTCGGTGTGTTAACTCCAAACAAATTATTGTTATTGAGAGTTAACCGTGGCATAGAGGAATTGAGCGCGGAACGAATACCTACGATTAAAAGACGGAAACAAGCCAGGCACATGAAAGACATATTTTGGAAGAGATGGCTAAAGGAGTATGTTATAACACTGCAAACCAGAGACAAGTGGAAAAAGTTGTGCCGAAACTTAAAGGCTGGTGATATAGTCTTAGTGGCAGATAAATGTGCCACAGGTTGATTGCATTTAGGAGTGGTAGAAAGGCTACTCTGTAGTGGTGATGGGTTGATGTGGACGGTTGAAGTGTGAACAAGTTGTGGTTTGTTGTTGCGGGATGTTAATAAACTGTGTCTACTTTAAGGTGCTGAGAGTCAAGAGTCAGAGGATTAACCACCTGACGATTTTCCAACCTAAGGCGTCAACCTAAGAATATTTGTAGGCGTACTGTAGTAAGTCCTACAATTCTTCAAAAAAGTAGAGCATTGGTGAGCAGCCCAACGTGCTTAGAGTGTTATTTTGCACATATGTTCGTGTTGTATATAGTGAATTGGTATCATCTTTTATCTATCTGTTGTTAACTCTGTTTGTATCCGGACGTATTCCACTTGGATCGTCAACCTGAGAAGGAGTTCAGGCGTACTGCTGTAAGTCACGTGATTCTTCAAAGAAATTACATCTAGACATGATAATAATAGCATATCTTCTCATTTTTGTACATGAGGGACGCCAGTTTACAGGCATCATCAATTCGATAAATTACACATACGATTAGTAAGCATAGTTAGTAAAGATAATATAATAAGGTACATATTTTTCCTAGCTATGTAGGATACACCAATTGTATAGGCATGCATAAATATTATTTAAATTACGTGATTTACGGTTGCTGTTATTTTGTCTTTAGTTTGGAGGAAAAATCTGATAACTAGTGATTCAATAGACCACATCAGGAGATATAGGGATGTTGACTTCGCATTAACAGAAAAAACCCAAGTATTCGTTGGATGGATTATGGATACTTGGGAAAATAAATAAAGCTTGAAGTAAATTCCCTAATATAACGGTAAAATGAATCTTATAATAATACACTGTCTTTAAATGCACGTGACAGTTGACAGGCATCATCAGTATGGTAATAATGTACACATGGAGTAAGCATGTTTAAAATTTTTTCACTGACACAAGATATATATATGTATACAAGGGAGGATAATGGAATAATGATAGTAAACACACTTTACACAATTTAAAACAATTTATATGATATAATCCTAGGCACCATTATTGTTTGAATTCGCTGAAAGTGCGCGTAACAACTGAGTGTTGCGTTACATTTGATCGTTATGGCGGGCTACTCGCAAAAGTGTAAAAATGGCTTATAAAACGTTACTAAGTTTACCGTAAACGATGTTTTAAGCAACATAATCTGCAGAAGGATCACCACAGCAGTTGGAATTCAGTGAAACATGCAGAGAAGTACTATTGATTCAGGAACCGGTGAATTTTTTATTCTTTTTGATGTGGAACCAGAATAACCGCTAACCATTCCATTCAAAATGTTGAATAAGGCGTGCAGGAGCAGGTTATTACCATCGAATAAATCAGTGTCATCTGAGATGCAGCTTTCAGCATGTTTTCGTTATGTCATAGGTATCCAGTTTTATTGGCGCTGTATAGGCAGTGATTTGGATTTTGACGTATTCCGTAAAGAGTCGCCGTGTCCATGTGAAGTATACATATGCTTTGAATGCATTAATTTGTTGGCTCCTACCTCCACTGAGTGTTTACTACGGCAGCATGGATTTATGCATATCCTCGACATGATCTGCGAGGTTTTGTGTACTCTTTGTATATACGTGTGGTATCATATCGATTGGTGTTTTTGGATTCACTGTGTTTACTTGTTGTTTTCGTATCTTGATGTTATACATAATTTTGTTAAAATTTTCGTCGTGCTTACTTCTGAAGTTATTCAGAGTCTTCTGTATCCATGAATGAATTGATTGATGTTAAAGACAGCAGATGGGTCGCATGCGCGGTGGAGGCTAGTGTTGAGAATGACATGTACGCGGAGATAGGGATTAGCTGTGGAATCAATGATTGATAATGAATGTTTCTATTAAGGCTGTGGTCCCACACGCCAAGGAGCAAGAGTGTGGACGACTGAAGCTTGCATACGTCACCGTTACTAGGACTGAGGTACAATGAGTGACAAGTAATCGCAGTGGTAATTGGTAGTGAGTAGATAAGAGGAGGTGCGAAGAGTATCATGAGACACCAACTCCATTTACTGACCGGAAAACGCGACTAAAACTAAAGAAACTGGAAAGGAAATACTATGTATTTAAGGAATTTTATGCGTTAAACCAAATACATGAATCTCTTAAACTGCTTGAGGAGAAACACAAAATGAAGTCACAACATGAGGAAAATGAAGCGCTAATGGGTAACACCAAAACTCAGGAACTTTGTAGGATATTGCAAAAACGTCGAAAAAGCAGTAAATAATAATAATAATAGTTGCTTTATTCCAAAAACAGTACTCATGATACAGCAAGGAATTTTCAGCATTCACTACAATATTGCATCTAATTTACCCAAAAACGAGAAAAAAAATTAAAAATACACAATACATAATAGTAATAAAACGATTGTTGTAGCAGCTACGTAGCAAAATACTGTGTGCCATACGGATAAAAATATGTATAAAGTACAAAATTGTAGTATTAATAGTAATACCAACTAATATAAAATAGCAGAGTAACGATTTAAACGATAGAAAGTGTGACACCATAAAATACAGAAAGATGAACGATAATAGGGTCGATTCACTGTGCTAATTACATAGTATCTTGTAAGTTTCACGTCTAACAGAGTCTTCGTCACATAAAGTACGCGCTAAAAAGGGTATTGTAGAATTTCTATACTTAGTAGTACGAGCATATATCTTTTTATATTAACTTCTCGTCCTACCTGATGAGATACAAGGGGACAGGTGGGAGTAAAGGGGGTGCAGAGGGTCTGACATTATAGCCTTTGCCCATTTCGTACAGGAATTTATAAAGACAATAATGTAAGCATCTTGGAACATAGGGGTGTAATATACAACGATCCCCAGGTTATAAGTGAACTCCTCAGTGAGTGGTTTTGCAATGACACCAGAGTGCACCCAACCCCAAATTTCCAAATGACCTGCAAAAGTAACCACAAATTAGGAGAAATAGATTTTAATATACAAAATATAGACTCAGCGATTAGGACATTGAAGTCAAATGGCAGTACTGGAACAGACGACATACCATCTGTTATATACAAAAATGGTAGCACGGAAATGGTAGTCTTGTTACTTAGAATATTTACTCTCCTACTGGAAAGAGGTCATGTGTGACCTGTCACAGACTTTTTCAACGAAGTTACACGAAGCAGGGACAACAGATAACTAGTAATTGTGCTATATTTCGATATAACAAAAGCCTTTGATAGAGTCCCCCATAGTCTGCTAGTCAGCAGGTTATGCTCACTAGGGATATGTGACCCTCTCCTGAGCTGGATAAAATCATTTCTCTGTGACAGGAATCAGATAACAAAAGTTGGCTCGATAATCTCAGGGCCTGAACCAGTAAGTAGTGGTGTAATCCAGGGAAGTGTATTAGGGCCACTCCTATTCATAATATATATAAACAGTATCTGTGAATGCTTTAGTGTTGGTAAACCAATACTATATGCAGATGACTTAAAAGTGACCTATAAATGCAAGAACACAGGTCTCGGAATAACAGTAAACGCCATACAGCAAGAATTAGAAAAAATGGATAGATGGTGTGACACCTGGCAACTCCAGTTTAATGTCGACAAATGTGGCTGGCTCTGCATAGGCTGCAACAATTTAGAACTTGACCTGACAAATCAATTCGGTATTGAACCTAGGACTGAAATACTCATATGACTTATTGTCAGTCACGTCTCGTAAACCGTTAATGCCCAGCTCTTGCTACGCTCGGGCTCACGCTGTTCCTTGCAGTTTTTTCAGAAACGCTTAGTAATAACGGACGAAAAAACCAAAACACCGATTGGCCACTTGAGAATTCTTTATTGTAACATCAACATATAAAAAATATTTCTACTAAGGTCTGTGAACAAATATTACAATAATAAATCACAAGATTACTTCTGATGGTTTACTGCTGACTTCTTTCTGAACAGCGACCGATGAGACGATGACTGTCGTATTGATGCCTCCGCGAAAATTGGGGAAGTTGATTTTGAGCAAACAACCAAGAATTGATCGTTCAATCTTCAACTCCATTGACACTTATCATTTTCTGAACATATCTCCAAACAAATGTCAAAGTCACGCAGACTTATCGGCTTTCTACTCAGGAACTTCCACAGAAATGAGTCCAGAATTCTGTTGCACAAGGTTTGTGTGCGTCCTTTATTTGATTACTGTTCATTCATGTATGGTAGTATACGCTTAGAGGACAAACTGAAAGTCGAGGGAGTGCAGAGTTACTTCACGTCAAAATTACTCGGAACCGAAAATGGTGCGAACTACTCCACTAGATGTGACACCCTAGGATTAGAAACACTATGGCTAAGACGCCTGAGACTAAACTTAACACTTTACTATAAGCCTCTAAACCACTTTGTTTTTACCTCTACTAATGGCACTCGACTTTCAGATGACAGTGGCTACAAACTAAGACACGCAAAGGGTACAGTAGCTATCGAACAATGTACAACAGCTACCAGGCAAAGGTTTTATTTGATTAGGTATGCACAGATATGGAATAAACTACCAATTGAAATGCGTCAAGCAGGTACATTGGCCTCATTCAAAAGAGTGCTTAACGACAAACTTCAAGAGTTCGCAAACGACAGTAGTCCTAGTTGCTATCTGAGAGCCTCCGAAATTATAGGTCCATTTAATGTATAAGCTCAAATACTACACCTGTTGTTTTTGCCTACATTTATAATTTTAGATAAAACATTAACGATCAAGATACTTACCCTCAAAAAGACAAGAAGTTTCGTTTGTAAAACTTCTACCCAACACAATAAGTGGAATAAAATGGACATAAACCGACAACGTGAAAAAGATATAACTCACCACAACATCACATGGACAGATGTACGCTCGTCGGGCATCATATATACCTCACCAACTACAACCCAACTTTCCTAAGATAATGTGATGAACTTATATCCGTAATGTTGCTGCGCAGTTAATATCCACAACTCCTGTCGGAACAACTAAAATTCATAAACCCTTCTCATGAGATGTAAATACCCACAAGCAGTAGAAATCCATCATTTAATGCGTCCAAAGCTTATGTATTTTGCTCCCAACAATGACATTGCAGATCAAATGAGATAAACAAATCACTGATTTGAAAACAACACAACAATGAACTATAATTCAAGAATTCTGTACACAACAAAATTATGTATGAAAACTGACTTCAAGCTTTATTTTTTTCCCAGGCACTTATAACCCATTCACCAAACACCTGGTTTTTTTGTTAATGCGAAGACAATACTTCTGTATTTCCTGATGTGTTGCACTCACTGACAATCTAGCGGATTTTTCCAACTATGCACAGAAACGATTGTACATAAGTGAAAAGGATGTTTATACTATTGGGATTAACATTTATCAAGTGTATGTACAATCTCCAGTGTACATGTTAAACATATTTTGCTATCGACTGTAAATTGTGACTGAATAATATGGTCCTATTTCTGTAACAATTTGATGATTCCTGTAAACTGGCGTCCCTCATGTACTGTACCATGAGAATAAATTTATTTATTTATTTATGAGGTGCTGCTATGTTCACGTTGCATTCTGCAAGAGTCATTCTAGCAAGTGGCGACTGTGTAACAAGATGTCAAGGGTATGCCTTTAACTGGAAGACATAGGTCGTCGTCGATGTGTGAGATTGTGCTGTGGGTATGCTTGTGGTGTGTTGGCTTTTCTGTTTGATTTCCATTTCAGCTCTGTCCGTGTGACCCAGGTTCTCGCAATGGCATCCAAGTCAACGTGTATTGGTCGTGATGGTAAAAATGGATGGATTCCTTTTTTGCCGAGGAGTGTCAATGGAGTTGAAGATTGAACGATCAATTCTTGGTTGTTTGCTCAAAATCAACTTCCCCAATTTTCGCGGAGGCATCAATACACCACTCATCGTCTCTTCGGTCTGTGTTCAGAAAGCACATACCAAACCGTCAGAAGTAATACCGTGATTTATTATTGTATTATTTGTTCACAGCTTAGTTGTAATATTGGCTATATGTTGGTGTTACAATAAATAATTCTTGAGTTACCAAACTTGGCTCGGGATTTTGCGTCCGTTCGTACTAAGCGTTTCTGAGAAGCTTCAAGGAACAGCATGAGTCCCAGCGTAGCAAGAGCTGGGCATTAACGGTTTGAGAGACGAGGCTGGAAACAACTGTGCAGTATTCAAGTACTGGACGAACCATGATTTCTTATAAAAGGACTTCAGCCTCAGTTGTGTACATTTTTCGATGTAACAAGCCTGTGAGAAACAAGTGCTTTTGCGTAGATTACGAAGAGCAGTAGACCTAGTACACTACCCTAAATCACTCCACTCCGTATAGGTCTGGGCGACAAGTAATTATTTGCAAATTTCAAAACTTGAGAACGATCTTCCAAGAAAGAAATGAGACGGGATAGCAAGGGGCCTTGGAACCCGTACGACTTTAGCTTAAGGATTAGTCTCTTGTGTGGGACTTTATCAAAGACTTTTTTGAAGTCAAATAAGAGAGTTGCGACATGCGAACCATGATCACGCTCAGCGGTAACATCATCAAAGTAGTCAAGTGGGCAGTTGGAGCATGATCGACTTTACAAGAAGCCGTGTTATGCTGGAGTAAACATTTTGTGAAGGTGGAGGTATGAAGCAATATCTTGCCCTATAACCTTTTCCATAACCTTCAAAACTACCGACGCGATATTGATCGGTCGGTAGTTTTCGATATTAGAAGTTGGTCCAAGTTTGTGCCTAAGGGTTGTAAGCGACAGCGTCCAGAACTCTGGATAACTGCCATTATTTAAGGACAGAATGAAAAACTTTAGTAGGATAGTGGGTGTGTCCTAACCACCTCTTTTCGACAAGGTAGATGGAATTCCATCAGGTCCAGCGTTATATGATGTCCGGGGGGATGCTATAGCGGAGGAAATCTTTTGTTGGGTGAATGTTATATTACCCAAAAAGTGATTTGGTATTGTCGGAACTTCAAGACTATCTACTGTTTCTTCGATAGTATAGTAGCTAGAAAAGTGGGAGCTGAATAACTCACATATCTCCTGCGGGTCTTCGTGTAGTTTTTCTCCATCTAGTAATAAGTTAGGGATACTTATTCTGTTGTTGTTGATTCGTGACTTAATTAGTTTAACTAATGCCTCTGTATTATCAGGTCGTGAGTGGAGGATGCGTTCTAGTTTGATGGACTCAGATAACTGATTAGATTTGTATGAATCATAAGTTTTCTTGAGTGTAATGAGTGATGAAAAGTCATTATATCTGTAGAATTGCCTAGCATGCTTACGCAGTCGGTTTCGAATCTTTACGGGGATGAAGTCGGGCTGTTTAGGCCTCGTTTTCACAAGTCTTACTGGAGCGATGAAGTCATGTGCAAATCCTAGGTTCTCATAGAGTAATTTGTTTGTCTCTATAGCCGAGCTGCATGTAAAGTATGGCTCCCAGTCTAGGGTGCGTATGTATGGTTTCAATTCATCCCACTGAGCATGTCTGTAACCCCTGAGTAATACTTTGTTGGCGTTTATTGTCGAAATCATGCTAGTGCAAATATTAAATGTACCAAATACTACTCTGTGGTCGCTGCCAGGAAACTCTTTACCTACTCGAAGGGTAGTGAAGATGATACCATTAGTGAAAACTAGATCTAAAATCTTAGATAGCCTGGTAGGATGCTGTACGTGTTGTTGCCATTCTTTTGTTTCTATTATGTTGATAAATTCATTGTACCGTTTTGGTGAGGAAAGTGGTTGCCAGACTAAATCGGGCATATTAAAGTCCCCACATATAATTTTAGCCGTGTGAGGTAGTGAAGTGGCGTAAGCGAACGTGCTAGCAAGCTTCGTATCACCTTCAACAATTTGGCATGGGGGATGATAGATATAACCTATAAGATAGGAATTGGAGTGAGACAGCCTCAGAATAGCTCAGACTGAATCATTATATGCGATGGGCTCTGGGTAGAAGCACTGTGTGGCCTTAATATCAGACGGGTTGCAAATTAGGGATAATGCCGTGAAGTCAAACATTTTGTTGAGTAAGGAGCGAGCATTGATTAGAGAGAATGAGAGAGAGTTAGGGTTGGTGGTGAAATCGCATATATCTTCAGAAAGGTTATCTTTAAGGTTTAAAGCGTCTAGAGCGGATTGTTTGATGGGTGCCAACTCAGATGGTGGCAACTTACTGGCAGTGCTGGAAAAGTGCCCTGCACCGGTATCAGCACGTTATGCTATCGTTGGTTACCCCGACGGGTGTGAGGTGTTCATAATACCGTGGCTTCAATGCATCGCCCTCCCATCCGGTGATAAGTGGCTTGACAGTGTGTGCCATTTGCGTCAATATTGAGGCTGAAATTTCGTGTTGGCTGAGAAAATTTCGATTAGATGAGTGGGGGTAGGTATTTCTTGTGGATAGTATGCTGGAGTAAAGTTATGTGCATCGCAGTTATGACTAATATTTTGTGTGTTTAAGTTATTTTCGTAAATATTAGTCTATCGATGATCTTAAGTGGTCTGTATCCGGTGGTTTTTGGGGATGTGATGAGTCAGAAGGCCACCTTTAGGAAACAAGCCTAACCCGATTTTTCCTTGTTGTAGAGGTCCCTGGATCAAACTTTTGTCTATATTAGCCACAGATTGGAGAGTTGTGTCGGAGTAGGTGTATGCCTGCCCGTCGGGCTTCGGCTTATTTTTAGGGTGCCCAGACATATAGCGTCTGTTGTATCTATCGGACGAAGATTCATTCAATGTTGGATGAATCGGCGGGTTACCTCTCTTTTCATTGACATTATATTTATGGCAGTATAAAGACTTATTCTACTTCCCTGGGTTAGTGGTATGATTGGAGTTGCTCAAGTTAGTGTTATTTGGTTTGCTGCTGAGAAACCTATCCGTGATGGGTTTGAGTACAGGTATTGTGGATGGCAGGGTTACATTACTTCGTGGTGTATGCTCACTAGTCTGGGTGCTACTCGGGGAGGTTATATTGAATGCTACATGCTCGGGGTTAGCTTTTTGCGTAACATTGGTAGTGGTGTTAGCAGATGATGGTGATGTGTCTAGCGAGCATAACTCTAAAGATGCATCTAAGTCTACGACCATAGTTGCTCCACTGTTGAGTTTGCTAGGTAAAGCTATGTTATTTAAGGGTATTTCATTTTCATGCGTGTCTGTACCAGTAGGTTTACTTAAGTGTAAGGCGAGAGAGTTTTTGTAGGACATTCTGCTGTTGCGTATGTTTTTGTGATACTTGATACACTTGCGCGGCTACGTCTTTGACATGACGTTAGGTCACGAGCAAGTTTAACGTTACCATAAGGTGTAGATAAACTAATTAACTTGTATGACGACTAGAATTTCCTAGCATTATTAAGACTACTGAATTTAAACGGCACAGGGCAAGTGTACTTTCTTGATTTTTTCCTGGGTCTGATTAGGTGGCAATTCACTGATGGCATGCCACACGCTTGGAGACATGTCACTTTGATTTTTTCCAGAGACGTCCAATCAGGCAGATTGTAAGCGAGAACGTTGTACGGAGACATGATTCGTTTAGTCACTTCATTGGCTATAAAGTCTAACATACGTTCAGACTTCAGCAAACTTTCCTGATTAGTATCATGAGTTGGGTTACAAAGAAGCAGCAACAGCTTAATGGTGTTTATATTCTCATTTAATTCCTTCACAGAGTTTCCTAGAGAAATAAGGTCCAACTTATTTTGTTTAGTAGTTGCGTATACCTCTGATAACAAATCGGGCATAATGAATTCGGGAACACTGTTGAGGCTACGTGGAACGCACAGTGATGTACGTATCTTCTTAGCTGAGTGACCTAAACTATTCTTACGTATGGAAAGTACTCGTTTATTACGTTGTGCCATTGCTGAACACTGATCAGTAAGGTCTAAAGTTGAGGTTGAGCTAAATCGAAAACAGGTATATAGACAAATAGTATACTGAGTGGATATACAGATTAAGTACTATTATAGACACAGTATGGATTTTTATTGCTTATAAATAAACATTGAATCGACAAATCCACTTTATAGGGAGAGATTGCAACGTCCGATCAGAATTGCGAGGTGATTGAATCTTAGACTTTGTGTACAATTACTTATGGTTGGCTCTATATTGGTGCAGGAATAAAGGTTTCTTGAGTCACCAATTTGTGTTCTGGTTTTTTTACTTTGGTTATTGCGCATAGTTTTAGAAAGTCTTCGAAGGACGGTGTGAAGTCCAGTGAAGTTAGACCTCGACATTGACATTTATAATGCGTCGAAATCACTCTTGGGTTTTTTTGTCATTGCAAAGACAATAATATTGTATTACTTGATGTGCTTCACATAATGACTAGTTAGTAGAATGTTCCCACAAACCGAAGACAAAATGGGCACCAGCCATGTAACTTAACCTTAAACCCAATTTATGTAATTTAAATGACACTTATCCATGCCTCCACAACTGGTGTGTCCTACACAGGTAGGAATAAGTATGTCTTTTATTATATTATTATTAACTATGCTTACTAATCGTACATGCATTTTATCATATTGATGATACCTGTGAAATGGTGTCCAACACGTGCAAAAAATGAAAATACATTATTATAATTAATTGTTCGTGATATGGCTCAAAGTCTTAGATCACTTATCCTTGATATCCTAAGAAATTGCAATTTACTTGTATCGCTTTATGTCATGCATTTGTAGCAGCACTTGTGGGGATTAACCTGCCATTACTACAAGCGCGATCAGACATGATGTAATCATTCCATCCCGTATCCTTTTTACGAATTATTTTAGGCGAAACCTTAATTTTTGGGGGCTCGCTTCCTGTTTGTAAAGCAAAGATTCTTTACTCTTGGTAAGCCTACAAGTGGTTTGATCTACAATTCCGCAGTCGTAGCCTTGTTGACTCCAAGTAGTGTGGTGTGAAGTTTGTTCTGTTGTATACTGTGTGCTGGGATTGTGCTACTGGTTTGAATGGATGTAGCCGCATAACCCTTTAGCCGAAAAAGGTGTAGAGGCCGGAAAATATCAAATTATATGGTCACGGTAAAATAGTAAAAATAGTGAATTTGCGGCAAATTTTGGTTGTTGCTTCAGATTGAACAAGTGCACTACCTGGTTCCGCGCTCAGTATGGACGGCAGTTCTTCCCTTTCCAGCTTCTCGCTTTCCATATTTGCCTATCAGCCCTGGTTCGTGCCTGATCCGTACATCCACATTTGGATGCTCTGCTCCAATCTACTTTTCTCTACACAAGTACCCTCCGGCCGTTGGCATATTCTTTCCTGTAGGGAGCATCGGTATACCCAAAAAAGGACTACTTCATCCTTAAAATTCTGTGCATCTATATTTGTGTATTTTGGGACAATTATAACTCTTCAGATAACTTTATTTTATGTATATATTAATTTATGCGGACTGAATTCCTTTCTGCACACTTACATGTTTGTATTTGTTTTGTTGTTTTTATTTCGCGTATAAACGGACATATCCGTTTAGTCCACTACAAAGACGGGTATTATTAATATATTGAGTGGTGACTTGAGGTAAAAACAGGCAAAGTAACAGATAGGCCATGAGATTTAACAACATGAATTTTGTGAATTAATAGATGGCCTAGTAAGAAGAGTGGGACAAGATAGACTGCAGTGAACAAATGATAGGGTTAAATTGTAACATTTAGGTGTGTTTCATGGGGATGTTTCACAGTGCCAGTGTTTCTGCATGATTATTCAGCCTCCAGCAGATGTTGGTAAACAGTTCAAGCGGATGCTAACTGGGAGCTGAACGAAATAGGAATACTCGTATCTTTGCCTACTGGTGCACGATTCTCCGTGGGTTGCCATGAGTCGGAACACTTCTCGGGTGGTTTGAGTTATAAATATTCTTGCAGGCAGGAGTTGGGGCACTTTTCTGCTGACCTAGGCTGAGTGTGAAAAGAAGAAATTCCTCCAGGTTTTCACCATATGGTGCATTTCGAAGACTCATCACTCCACTTACCGGCCGTCCTGGGGCTCTCTCTGAAAGATTGGCATCCATCTTCGATTCTGTGAATGCCTTCAATTTGACCCCGAAGGTTAAACGATAGTTTGAGCCACACCTCCTCCCCTCCTCGATTGTGCGTCCAGCAGGCTCTTTTCATTTTCCTGAGATTAGAATTAAGTCCATCTGCTGCTTGGTATGCATATATGGCGTAACCCATATCATTTTGTGTACCATACTTTAGAGAAGCTTCAAAAGTTGGCTGCGAAAGAAACGACGGGTTTCCGCATATTTCAGGTATCTAAATGTTGCGCAAAAGAGCTCTCTTAATGTGCGTTCGACACGAACAGTGGAGCGAGCTGATCTTGGTTTACCTTTTCATGGGCACTCACAGCCTCTCAAAACAATTCTGCTGTATGTTCATCAAGAGAACTCTTATTTGTGAACCTGAAGAATCACTCACGCGAGTTGCTCTTTATGGCTGCTGCTAGCATAACACTCCTGAAAGCTGTGACAACAGTATCATTAGTAGAAATGTGTACACGGAGGCTAGGTAGTCGTCAAGCAATTTTTCCGTATAAACTTCCTGTCGAACAGAGAGAATGCAGAGTAAATCTACACACACTGCACCGGCTTGGACCATCAGTTATTTCAACACTTATCTGCCACAGCTATTCTAGACAAGCGGAAATCTTCTAAATTCCTTTATTATTCTCATTCATATGGTTTAATTTTTTCCACTGTTTATGGGAGAGTTTTGTTAGAATTATACTCACTGTTATGACTGCGTAATTTTCCAAAGTCAGGCCGGGTAACTGGCTGGTGAAAGACTAGTTGTCACTGTAACAACATTATGGTTTTCGCAGAGGACACAAACTTTCCTTAAAATTTACTGATTCCTACAATGGAATTGCAGAGGAATTAATAGGGAGCTTGATAGCGGTACAAATATCGGAATAAAAATCTAAGTTAATCGAATATTACTGTAATATTATATTGTAAAACATGCAGATAACTTCCTGTAAAAATTAATTTTAAGATGGTGATACTGTTAAGGATGGCTACCGCAAAGTATTATTACAATCCAAATAAGTACTCACTGCTGGAGTCGTGTCTACTGGTGGAAGCTGTGCACCAGTTGTCTTTGGAATTAGAGGTCTCCGCAAAATACAAAGGATACAGCACGGTTAATAATGAAGCATGTAGATATTATGGACCAGAGAGAAGACGAAGCGTCAACCAGAACACTGTATTTTGGATTGCGCTCTGAAGTAATGCATATTTCATAATTAATCAGCTTAAACAAAAGTTGTGTACAATATATCTAGCCGGTCCCAAGCCCGGATAAAGAGGGAGGGTTGGGGTGTGATGCTAGAAACTCCACCCCCGTAAAACAGCCAAACCGCTACAGAAACTTCAACGAATAAATATATTAAAAATTCTAAAAACATAAGCAATAGCCTTACTTTTCGCTGGAATCGGGGAAGTGAAATGACGCACGCTGGTGAAAGCATTCGGGAAGCCAGTCAACCAAAGTGCCTTCTTTCGATGAAAGCAAAAATAATCATGGGTACCTGGAATGTTCGTACAATGAACGAAACTGGAAAGGCTGACCAGGCAGTCGCCGAAATGAGGAGATATAGAACAGAAGTGCTGGGAATCTGCGAAAGCAGATGGAACGGAACTGGAAGGTGCCAACTACCAACTGGAGAGACAACAATCTATTCCGGTCACCCAGAGGACAATCATGAGCATATCGAGGAAGTGGCCATCATGATGTCACCAACAGCAGCCAAAGCTCTCATGCAGTGGGAACCGATCTCCACCAGGATAATGACAGCCAGGTTCAACTCAAGAGGAAGGAAGCTTACAATCATTCAATTCTATGCTCCTACAAACGTCTCAGAACAAGAAAAGAAGGAGGATTTCTACAGACAAATACAAGCAGTAATGGACAACGTCCCAGATGGCGGTATCAAAATCCTGATGGGTGATATGAACAAAAATAATAGTATATTCTAATTCTGTACATGAGGGACGCCAGTTTACAGGCATCATCAATATGATAAATTACATATACGATTAGCAATCATAATTAATAATAATGTTTTAATAAAATACACATTTTTTCCTACCTGTGTAGGACACACCAAATATACAGGCATGGATAAGCATTATTTAAATTTCATAAATTCGGTTTATGGTTAAGTTACATGGTTTGTGGCGTATTTGTCTTTGGTTTGTGGGAACAATATGATAACCAGTCATTCAATGGAGCACATCATGAAATATAGGAATATTGTCTTCGCATTAACAAAAAAACCCAAGTAAGTTTTGGATGGATTAAAAATACTTGGGAAAAAATAAAGCTTGAAGTAATTCCTCAATATAACTTGGGTGTGTACAAATCCGAATCTCATTTTTGATTTATATCCAAATTGGGTAATAAGGAAGCTATTTTTACAGATACGATCAGTTATGTTATAAGCTACAATCGTGACGTTGTATTACAAATTGATACTTTTCCATTGGTATAAGAGTATATTCCACAAATGTAATCCAGGTTGCGTCGTGGAGAAAGTTAATTCGTTATTAACCAGGCAACTGAAAGATACGGGACCAATAATGTTTGCAGATCATTTGTCATTGTAAATGGTCAAATATCCACATTATTCATTCTCATTCAAAAAGTCAAATGGAAGCTGAAATGGTGAGAGAAAAAAGAAGACAAACAACAGCAACGCAAAAGAAAGCAACGGGAGTCCTTAAGGAGTGATTAATAAATATATACATATATATTCTGTTTAGTAACTGTGGTTATTTTGGTACACAAACTAACTAGTCCCGTTATGCTAACTTTTATATTATGTGTGAACTAATATTACTGTCCTGTGTAGAAATGTTTATCATCTAGTTCCAATAATATTAAAATTTATAATTGTAGTTTGTTGTAACTACACGTTTAAAGAACTTAAAATATCTATGTAGGGTGAAAAAGAAGGTGTAAGAGTCAGGCGCAAAAGTGCATTGTCATCTTTGAGCAGTCTGGTGACTGAGGAGATGAACACTGGAAGTGTGTTTGCATCGCGCACATTAGCTGGTAGTCTATTCCAAATGACTGAAAACTTATTTAAGAAGAAGTTGTACCGCACGTAAGTCTGACAGTGCTCCATAGCAGCTAGGTTGTGATGATTTCTAAGATTGTAACTGATGACAGCGGTAGGTTTAGTTATTGGCTCGGAGGAATGCAAGAGAAGATTAGTTAGCTTATAGTAAAAGATAAGGTTTAGCTTAAGGCGTCTTTTCCAGAGGGGTTCTAATCTTAGTTTTTCGCATCGCTCATGGTATTCCAGACCACTTTCTAAACCAAGAGTTCTTGAGGTAAACTGCCGTTGCACTCCCTCTAATTTAAGCTTGTCATTTTGTCTTAGTCCGCTAAGAATAAACGGGCAGTATTCTAAGATAGGTCGGACACATACTTTGTATAATAAAACCCTAGTTTCACAACAAAAGAAATTGCGTGTTATGCATCCTATCAGCCTTCGCGTTTTACGTCTGGCATAATCAGTCTGTTCAGCGAACGTTAGGTTACTAGAGTATCTAATACCGAGATCTACGACTGAGTTGAGCTTAGCTAGTTTTCGCCCATTTATTTCAAGAGTTAGATCAAGGTTACTGTTGCCGATACAAATCCAGCCGCATTTGTCAATGTTAAAATTTAGACAGGATTCAGCACACCACGTTGCGGGACTACTTAGTTCAAGATGTATTTTAGTAACCATATCGCTTAATTCATGAGTGTAGCAGGAGTAGACGACTTTGAGGTCGTCAGCATATAGGAATGGTTTACCTGAGGTGAAGCACTTGCAAATGCTGTTAATGTAGACTGTGAATAAAAGTGGACCTAGGACACTACCTTGCACGACCCCACTTGAGATCTGCCTAGGATGAGACAATACAGATCCAACTTTGGTTATTTGTACCCTGTTGCTTAGAAATGATTTTAACCAGTTCAGTAATGGGTTGCGAATTCCACAAGAGTACAGCTTCTCAAAGAGAATACTGTGAGATACCATGTCAAATGCCCTAGATATATCGAAGTAGAGAACAACGACTAGCTTACGTGCTTCGCGACTACTAGTGATGCAGTTGAAAAAGTCGAAGTGGCAAGTAACGCAGGATCTATTTTTGAGAAATCCGTGTTGAGACCTTGTAACAAGATCTTCCCTAATTAGGTAGTCTGACAATTGATCTTTTACAACTTTCTCCATGATTCGTGAGATAACTGGGGTTATATTTATGGGTCTGTAATTGCGGACGTTTGCCCTATCACCAGATTTGTAATGTGGAATTATGAAGCTAGTTTTCCACTCACTAGGGTAAGTGCCAGTGTCCATAGATATTGAGAAGAATTTAAGAAGTAACAGGGTATATCACACCCACTGTTTTTGAAAATTATCGAAGCGAGGCCATCCGGTCCCGTACTAGTGGAAGGTTTAAGGCTTTTAATTGCTTGTACTATTAACTGATTAGTGAACACAATGCTTTCAAGGGAAGAGATAGTAAGGGGGCGGTTTCACCAGGCATATGTGTTTCTAAACTAAAGTTTGCAAACCAATCACTGAAAGTTCACAGATAGTGGCAGGTTCATTGTAGATTACTTTGTCGTGAAGTAAGTATGGGATTTCCCTCGCCGACTGCATTCGTTTTTTAAGAAGTGCCGTTAAGTTATAAACTTTGGAGGTACTTTCAAGTGCCGTTAACTCTTCGTCGAGGTCCTTTTGAGAGCGTAGGCGCTTGATAGATTCAAGAGACTCGTGGATTGAGAGCAATAGTGATATGTCCTTAGTGGAATAGTACTGTTTCTTCAGCTTCCTTAACTTATTACGGTGTGCCCTTGGAATATATTCAGTTCGGTGTCTACTTAATTTCACTATTTTCTTTGGAGCAACTGTATCTAGACAAAGGGTAACATTCCTGTAAAACAGGGTTACTAAGGCCTCCAGGGAGTCAGTGGTAAAATAGTCATCCCATTGACAGAGTCGAATAAGTTCTTGGACTAATCCCCAGTCTGTATATTTGTAACTACGACATATTGTGCTTCCTGAGTCTTGTTTGTTTCCTGTATTTAGTGGTGAGAAAGGCAGAGAGCAGAGTACCATTCTATGGTCACTACTGGAAAATCGATTACCAACATAGTGGATACTGGGATTGTGTCATGACAAAAAACAAGGTCCAACATGTTGTCACCACGAGTAGGTGTCTGGACGTGTTGTTGCCATCCATAACAGTCTATAGTGGCAAGTAATTCGTCGAAGCGTTGGGGGCCGGAACTAGTTAGCCAATTGACTTCTGGAAGATTGAAGTCCCCTGCAATTATTTTGTAATTAGCACTAAACGAGGATGCGTGTGCAAACGATTTAGCTAATAACGCATCAGTTTCTTTTGTTGAGCTTGGTGCTCGATAAACACAGCCTATGAGAAGTTTGTACTTATCTCCATGTAAGACAACCCAGAGTGAGTCAGGTACATTATTCATTGTTTCATCTTCCACCTTACTGACTACAAATGAGCTATGTATATATATGAGACATCCTCCACCACGCTTGCAATCTCTGTTTGCACGGTGTACAGTGTAATCATCGATACCTATATGCACATCAAGTACAGAGGATGAGCACCATGACTCAGTAATCAGAGCTACAGTAGGCTTGGCGACTAATAATAATGTCCTTAGTTCAGATATCTTATTGATTAAGGAACGTGCATTAATTAGCAATATCGTGAATAAGTCACGGGATACTACAAACTGGCTTAAAATGTCACCATAACCTAAATCTATTTGTGCGTCAGCACCGCAAGAATTTATGAATGAAAAGGAGGTCGGACTGGGTGTCTGTACATCGGGTTGGTGTGCAATGAGGTGGTCCTAGGTGCCATGGGTCGTACCAGTGATTCGGGACACCTGGAAAATTTACCATGTGTTCCTGGATATAAGGGTAGTACAGGTTGGGCCTAGGTTGACGGTTAAAAGGCATAGCATCAAAGGTCTACCCATCCAACTGCTATTCGTCATACCGGTATACACCTTCGGGTTGTTTTTATAACTTAAAGGGAATTGTGAAGGAAGGTGCTTTGGCTGCAAGACTTTAGGAGTCTTGGAGCCTGACTTTCTATAAGGTGGAGCATGCGGAACACCTCCAGATATACTTATGTTTCGAGAGGAGTTTTTCGTAACAAGTGATGGTTTGTTGGCATTCTTACTCTCAGCAGGCTTATTGAATACAAAGTATTCTTCCCCATCATTAGTCTCAACCCTGCGAAATTTGTTCATCGTGGTGAGGTTACTACGTTTGGGGGGAAATTTCTTAGAACAACTTGCAGAAGTTCTAGTCATTTTAACATCTTTCGATGAGGCTTTATTTACAGGGGTACTGGTATCTAAATCAGTTCCTAGTTCCATTGGCAGGTGTGTTTGTTGTGTAGTTTGCTGAATGCTAGTTTCAGCACTAGGTGTCTGTTGCTGTGCACGATCCTTTTTTGGTAAATCTAAGCTAGAGGAGGTGACCAGGTTATTACTACGCATTATTCTGCGCTGACACGGTGTTTTATCCTGAGCTACGGTTATAGACTTATAACTGCTATTCAGTCTTAAGTGATCCTGACATTTAGTAAACTTACTAGCATCAAGGGAATTACTGAATTTAAAAATGATTGGGCAATTAGCCTGGTTAGACTTTTTACGAAGTCGTTTGCATTCACATGGAACACTAGCCATGCCGCAACAAATCAGGATTTTGTGTCTTACAGTTTTCAGGGGCAGAGAATCTGGGACGTTGTAAACTATAGCTTGGTGAGAAGAGGTTATACGCTTCATCACCTCCGTAGCCAAGCAGTCAATCAGATTTTCAGCTTTATTTAGGTTGTCTGGAGATATTTTAGGATGTCTTTTTAAAAGACAGGCTATTGGGTCTAAATTCAAAAGCTTATTTTGAGTTACATCCAGTAAACACTTAACCTGGCCAATATCAGAACGGCTCTCCGTGGTATTTGAGATTGGCAGTGACATACTATCAAACTGATCTAATTTTTTCTGAATTTCACTTACTTGCCTCTGCATATCTTTCAAAAGGAGGTTTAGTTTACAGAACTCAGAGTTCTCTAACAGAACATCTTTCACCTGTATCACAGGAGTGAGATCTGCACTCAAACCATTTTGAGAGCTAGTAGTTGATACTGTATTACCAGGCGGTAATGCAGTTATAACCGAATTTAAGCCACTATCTAAAACAATTGTGTTTCTACGAACACGTTTTTTAGAGATTTGGACCATAATTTCAAGAATTATATGACAATAAGCAGTAAATAAATTTCAGAGCAAACACGTGCAAAAATGTCACCAATTTCGAACGTACCGCCAGACACTTGCGAGGCTGGGAGGAGACAACACAGGAAGAGAGCTGACCATGGGTCACGAGGCCCTCGGTGAAATGAACGACAATGGTGAACTCTTCACAGACTTCTGCGGCTTCAATGATTTGGTGATTGGTGGCAGCGTGTTCAAACACAAGGATATACACACAAGGTGACATGGATTTCACCAGATGGACACACCTAAAACCAGATATACTTCATTTTAATCTCGGGTAAGTCGAGACGGAGCCTAGTGGACACAAGGTCGAGGAGAGGAGCAGATGTGGGTTCAGACCACTATCTAGTACAAGGGACTTTCAAGGTGAAGCTAAAAGCCTCGAGGATAGCTGGGAACTGGCCACAATGCAAGTTCAACACTCAATTACTGAAGGACACAACCACAAAAGACACCTTCACTGCAACTTTCAGAGCAAAGCAGGAAACACTACGTGACATCACTGAAGAATCATGCGTGGAAGAACATTGGAAGTCTCTGAAGGCGATTCTCAACGAAACGTGTTCAACGGTTCTAGAAGGAAAGAAGAGACAATACAAGGGATAGCTCTCAAAGGACGTTTGTAAGCTAATGGAAGAAAGGAGAATGGTGAAAGAGAAAACGATTCAATGCGAAGGCAGACAAGAGAGGGAGACGCTGAGCTCAACGTACACAGCACTGGACAAAAGAGTGAAGAAGAGCGCTAGGAAGGAAAAATGACAATTCTATGACAACCTGGCCACTGAAGCTAAGAAGGCAAAAGGGACCTGAGGACACTATTTCAGGTAATCAAATCTCTATCCGAGAAGAGATTAGCACAAGTGAAACCTATAAAAGACAGCCAAGGAAACCCAATTACCAAGGAAGAAAAACAGATTAAACAATGGGCGGATCACTTCAAAGGACTCTTGAACCGACCACCACCTGCAGCCCATCCAGAAATACCAACAACAGCACGTACACAACTGCAAGTTGACACCAATCCTCCAACGAAAGCTGAAGTCTTGAATGCAATCAAGTTTCTGAAAGCTGGAAAAGCAGCTGGACCAGATGGAATATCCCCTGAAGCGCTGAAAGCGGACCAGAGACGACAGCAGATATGCTGACTCCATTATTGCAAAAGGTTTGGAAAGCACGAAAGGTGCCTACTGACTGGAAGAAAGTTTATCTCGTGAAACTACCAAAGGAGGGCGACTTAGGACTCTGCAAGAACCGGCGGGGAATCATGCTCCTATCGACGCCAAGTAAAATCCTGAGTCGCATCATCCTGGAGAGATTAAAGGACGCACTGGATACAGAACTCCGACCAGAACAAGCTGGCTGCATTCAGGAAAGGTAAATCATGTACTGACCAAATTCCAATTCTACGCATCATCATCACAGATCAAAGTATGGAATGGCCATCAATCAAACCTCTACCTCAACTTCATAGACCTCGAGAAGGCCTTTGACAGCGTTGACCGTGAAGTAGTTTGGAAACTCTCGAGTACTACGGCGTACAGTGCCCCAAATATTCATCAACCTTATTCAACAGTTGTACGACAATGGGACATGTCAAGTGATCCACAACGGAAAACTCAGCGACGCGTTTCGAGTAAACACAGGAGTCAGACAGGAGTGCTTATTATCACCAATGATATTCGTAATTGTGGTGGACTGGATTATGGTTCAGAGAGTGGGAAACGAGAAGACAGGGATATCCTGGACCGACCAACGTGAAGAACCTAGAAGACCTGGATTTCGCGCGCGGGTGATTTATGTTTGATGTCACACAAAATCGAAGACTTACAAGCGAAAACCGAAAAACCGGTCGAAGAAGCAGCAGGCGAAGACAGGACTCCAGGCGAACATAGACAAGACGGAGGTTATGAAAATAACCAGCCAACCAACCAACAACAACAACTGCAGCAACATCCAGCGAGAATCACCATCAACGGGAGGGATTTGAAAGAGGTCACTTCAGTCACTCACTGATCTAGGGGGCATTGTCCCAACTACAGACAGCCGGGGCGGAGGAGGATGTCAAATCGAGCGAGAATCGGGAAGACGAGGAACATATTCATCAACCTGAAACAACCAATCTGGAAATCTTCGTCACTCAGCCAGCATCAGCAACAAAATTCGGTTGGATTTTCAATACAAACAAAGTCAAGTCAGTTAGCTCTCCTGTACGGATCAGAAACTTGGCAGGCGGGTCACAAAAATATTTACCACAGGCTGTTGCAGACCTTTATCAACAACTGTCTTCTCTCTATACTGAACTGAAGATCAGATGGTCGGGCTGGAAAGGATCACCAACAAGAAACTATGGCTGGGAACAAACACAACAAGAACCAATCGCCCAAAATATATGCAGGAGAAAGTGGAGATGGACTGGACACTCGCTGAGGAGGCCTCTGAGGGACATCACGCGTCAGGAAATTGCTCGAGTGGAACCAAGCCAAAAGGGAAGTGGCGAGTTGGTCTTCAGTGCAAGGGTGACATGAAGGAGATCGTGTGAAGAGGAGTTGAAACAGTATGGACTAACACGGATGAAGGTGAAAAGTACAGGAGAAAACAGAAGCAAGTGGAGGCGTGCAGTTGAAGCCCTATGCTGCACTAGGAACCCAAGGGAACAATAATAATAATAATATGCGGAATGTTTCCATTTTTAACAATAAAATTTTTCCAGACTCCTCAAACTTATGGCCCCCAGAGCCGAAGCAGGTGAGTATCGTGAGTACATCAACAGAGTTAATTTATCCAATAGGTTCTCAGCATTATGCCATATTTTTTTAGCGTAAATATGACTCTATAACATTGTGAAACTTTATCAAATGAATTTAATCTGTTATGGAATTATGCGCTGCAACAGTGCACAAGTTCTATTTTCATGACTCAACACAACTCAGGTAGCAACATTCAGCATGTGATATCGGTAGCCCAAATTTTGCAGGCCGACCAATTGATATCAGCTGTGCATCGGTTGGTGATCCATTCCCAGACGATGTGTGTGGTCCGCGAAAATCCTAACCGCCGTGCCACCGACTCAGGATCAGGAGTAACTTTGTCAATATCAAAAAACCAAAGCAAAATAATCAGATAACCTCATACTAGCTTGTCGGAAGTATATTGGACGCCGTAAATATCTCGTTGAGTATTACGTGTTCGCAGTTTTCAAACTGAGAAGCTACGATAATGTCATTAGATCCGAAGTATGCGAATTTGCCGTGGATTGTAAGTGCAAATAAGCAAGAAATCTTATTTGAATTAAGGCACATGGACAACCTGATGTTTATGAGGCTGGAGAACTGCCAGAGGCTGATCAAAATATTCAGGTGCTTTCTATTATATATATGTCTAAACGTTTAAAGGATACGTTTCAAAACACAGTGACACCAAAAGAAATCGAAATTGTCAATCTGTCGGTATCCGAGGCTCACAAGAAGTTTGCTAGCTCCAAAGTCGACGCTTCCAATGTCGGTTAGTTTTATCGGTAGTAAAGTGACTGCAAGCTTAAGACTTTTCCGACTGTATATCAGGCAGTGGCAAGATTGGATATGCCGTCGAGACAAATCAATATGATTTTGTAAGATTTACTGGTTGAGTATTATTTCCTAGCTTCCTCCTGAGTCTAGGGACCAAGAATCGCTTTTAAAAAGATTTCAACGTTTGCAGATTGAAACTAATCAGCTGATTAAGGAGATTGAAAGCATATCTGATCAGAGTGAAGTAAATCCCAAGGAACCTATTTCTGCATCAAAATTGTTGTCTTGTGCGGAAAAACTTTCCGAAAAGTTAACTGAAATACAGTCTACTGATTTAACTACTGCCTCTTTGGATGGATCAGATGCTATCGGGAAAGTATTGCATAGGTAAGCTTTTTTTAATTAAAGCTGCAAGATAATGTATCAAACTGCACCTCAGTGTCATAAATTCATCAGTAGAATTCTTCAGTAAGTGTGTGTATATACTTGGACTAGTTTTAATTTTAAAACCAAATGTTCGACATAATTTCTTCACTGATGCATAGTAATGGAGATAAATTTTATTCAGATTACCTTACAGTAATAGTATGTTTTGTGCTCATAGTGAATCTACCGGGCAACGAAGTATTCACACGTCGTTTATTTGCTACTTTGCCCTCGTTAACACAGTAAGAAGACATGCTTTTTTTCGTCCTGTAATTCTGCATACTAATATGTAAGTTTTGTCTTCTAATTCTGTGTATAAAGCTGAGCATTGGAACGCAAATTATTTGGTCTTTATACTTTGAATGTAAAGCTGATACCAAATCCATTATTGCATAACTAAGACTACGTCAAATTCTATTTAATTCCTGCAGTTGTCATTTCTAAGATTATGGTCTTCGTGCGCTCATGGATTCAATAAAAATAAACAATCCGGTTAAGTTGTTACTTCACTTGGCTATCTAAGAATACTGGGACTCTTACTCAGAACTTAGCCGGTGTATGCAGGACTGGTAATACTGTCTAGTTGTCCAGGTTAAATTAGGTGGATATGCAGTTCTAATTAGAGGCCTGCTGTCTGTAAGGTAATTGCTCAGTTTGTGAGTCACATCACTACTCAAACAACAAAATGACTGGATGTAAGTTTCAACTGCTTGTATATCCCCCCTCAAAAGGAAATGATCGGTATTTGAGTTGGTCCTTCAAGTATAACAAAGCATTCGTTAAAGTGATAAACGTAAGCGTTAGTTAGTATGTTACTTTGCCTTTAATATAATGTTGATTTTCCTGTCATTTGCTTGAACCGAGATGTCTGGTGTCTGTTGACATATCGGCCCCTAGTGTAGACGTTCCAGCGATATCTTTGGCATTTAAAACGATGAGTACTGAGTTCGAGCCTCAGCGGGAACACCATCAATAACTGGGGAGCGCAGGCACGTATGGATGACGGGTAACAGATAGAACAAAATGCGCATCCTGGATTTCACTGCTAGTTACTATCCAACAAAAAAGTCACCACAGATAAGAACAATTTTTACTCACCGTTGTAGTTTACTTAATATCATCTTTGGGACTTCCAGGTCACGAATGTATACGGCTCTTCACGACGCATATTTAAGCTTAGATGGAACTTTCGGTTTACAAACAACATATATCTACTCCTAACGTTTTCTGACTGTATTGTTTTTCCCTTTGTTAGTTGTTAGGATATTTCAACATGCATTGTATGGTGATGGCTGTATTTTCTTTGACTTTAAGACTCATCAATTGGTTGGAAAATTTGTCTTTTTACATAGGTCTGTCCGATTAAGGCTCATTAATGTCATTGACGTTTTATACAAAAACATCAGCTAGAACCGAGACGTACAACTGCGCATCTCGAATGTCTGTCATCCAGCAATGAGAATAAACAAGGTTTTTCGATCTCGTCATTTATCTTTTCAGGTGGTGACATTCTGAAGGCAGCTTAGAATAATGTGGGTGGTGATGTAAATCTATCTACCCTCCTCAAAATTTTTCGATTGGATAATGTAGAAGATATCGTACCATAACATACGGGCTTCTCGAATAGCACTTAATAAGTTAGCATTACTGTTTGTAAGTAGTGTGCTAAGTCACAAGCCTCTCTTTATGTCTATAATCCTCTTTAGATGTTGACAGCTAAATTCTCGTCCATTGAATCTACTCCAAGTACACAGTAAGCATGACGTAATGTAGTAGGAAAATATTATCAAAATATAACAATGGAATTCTATAAATTATATCTGAAAGTTATCTGAGTTTCTTGATGTAACTTGAAGAAATAAATTGTGCTGGAAAGGTCATCAGTGAATAAGTAATACTGTCATATCAAACAAATTATTCTGTTATGGAATTTCAAATTACCTACATATAATAAGTTTAAAACTGTGAGATCTTCGTTAATCTTTACATTGGTAACGTCTCAAGATTTTTTTATGAAATTAGTTGATAATACTCTGTTTCTCCTAAAAGCAGCAAATTAACCAAGTATCAATAATTTTCAGCAAAATTTTGCAGCAAATCGATGAGTTCAAACCAGAAAAACCAATGTCCAGAAAGGTAGATGAGTCCAACCACTTAGTTTATGAAATATACGATGGTAAAAGCATCATCCAGCAAGCAGATGCTGAGAAAGTAAGTATTCATATAGTGTCTACATTTTTTTAAATAACCGACATCCTTTTTGATGTTTTGAACTTCAGTGAAACAATTGTTTTACACTAATTAGCATATTAGCAGAAGTTGATCATTCACCTTATTGCTTCAGAAAAATTTGCACTGAACTCAAAGATGCGTTTGTTAGTTTCTCCCCTATATTCATTTAGTATTTAGATATTAGCTAGGGGTCGCTCTATGTCGTGAATTGGCAGAAGTTAGAATTCATGGGCCATTGGATCGGGTCCCAGTGGCTTAATGGTATACGACCTCGCCTTGTAGCCAGAAGGTCCTGGGTTCGAACCCCGGTGGGTGCGTACTGATGAAGAATCGCAGACTAGGACGAAACAGCTGTCCAGTACTCCCAGGTTTTCCAATAGTTCTCTAACCAATGTCAGCTCATGATGAAATCCTGTAACCAGTCGAATCCCTACAAACCAACACTTGAATAGTATTTAATCGTTTTTAACCATTGTCAGCTTCTGTTTTGAATGAATAATGGAATAATAATGACTAAGTAGTGGCAGCTCGAATAGTATTGGGACTGATTAAAATGGTCAGAAGAAAATTAGTTATTTTTACTATGGAGAACTATTTCATCCTGCGTTACCTATAAGATGAGTTGATTAGGTAAGAGTAGCTTTAAAATGCTATCAGTTTGCCTTCCCAAATACTCTACTTACTGTTTGTTGTTACGAATTCAGCCTATCCTCATTCTTTCTAAGTCTAAAAACAACTCATCAATTTACTGAGAAAGCAATTGCTTGAATAAAGTATGTATACATTTTCATATAGCTTTTGTATCATTTGGATTTCTCTGATTTGATTGTTCATTCCTAGTTGGCAGATATTGATCGTCGGATTCATCATATAGAGACTCTCATTGGTCAACCAGATCCCAATAGACTGTCAGCTTTGACAGCAGATACAGTGACTCATGGTCTTTTAGAAGCATGCTCACGTTTATCCGCTCGTTCGTCGTTGTTTCAACAAGGACATCTTGATATGATTGAAGCTCGTCTAACGTCGCTGCAGACGAAGTTACAGACTGTAACCGAGAAGAGGGAAGCTATTGCGGACTATGATATGCAGAATAAGGTAAGCTGAAAACCTAGTACACTTTCAAGTGTTTGGGTTATTCATTTAATTGATTTTATATATATTTATAGTGGTTTGTTACTGGACTGTTTCCTTATAGAAGTGTTTAACAAATTCTAGGTATTTTTTAGTTTTTAAATTCACAAATAATTTTATCATTGAACATTACTTTTGGTAAAGTTTGTAAGTCTTAGAAAAGCTAAAATAAATGCAGCGACCGTGTGTGAACCATTTCTACGTGTGTATTTCTCACTTATAGGTTAACCAACCGGCATTTGTATCTCTAGGTGAACCCTCAATCATAAAGTGTGGATGATATTATCCCAACATACTTGAGAGGGTAATTTTTCTCAGATGTCAGTCAGACTGAAAGTTAGAAATACTTCATCTGGATTTATCTAACTTTTTGTACTGGATCACCACTTTACATTATCAAATACTTCTTCCAGGCAGTCATTACCCCGAATGCCCTTCTATTAAGTGGTAGGGACCTGTTTTGGATTGTAGTCTTTTAAAGACAGGTTTTGCAGTTGGATCAAATGCAATGGTGTAACGGCAGAACACAAGAGTGGCTGGTAACAGAACGTTTATTTGCAGTTTGGTATACACATATAGGGAAATTATGTATTCTACATATGAAAAATGTCATATGCACAGATCCTTCATGTGTTGTTACTTCTGCTCTTCGTATTACGTTTCTTTGTCTTCTTTTCGTGTCCTATTTTTTGCCATATTACGGGTTCACTCTTTGGCAGCAAATCCATGTCTCCGCTACTTGATGTATTCGTGTGCATGAACGTTTCTTTATATACTACTGATAAATTATGTCAGAAGTACAACAGTGTAACTCATTTGAACTGTTTTCTAAAGCGCTCTACCAAACGATCCAGATACTTTTTCTAGTAGGTCATTTAATATGTACCTATCTCGGAAACCATTTCCTTTGTCACAAAAAATTTGGAGCTTGCTTCCTGTGTGGCTCTAAGTAGCTGATGGGTATTATTTATTGCTGGGGTTTCTTCCGGTCCTTTCATTTTGTTGCCTATATGAGTTCATAGTCGGCACTAAGGACTCTGGTCATTTCACGTTTGGGCAGCTTCGTTCCTTAGCAAGTTATATAAGCTTGTCGTTACCGACCAGTTCAAACAAAGTAGCGAAAATCTTCTAATGACTGTTTCATAGTGCAGAAAACTAAACAACTTCTGATAGATACCATTAGTCTAAAAGAATTTTCTGGTTTAGTGTTCGCTATAGCTGGGTTTGAGAAGCAAGCTTGAGCACCATATCAAGATAGTACTCATGGGGCACGAAGTTGCCAGAGTATCCGTTGAAGTAGCACTCTCACTATGTCTTCTCTATGGTTGTTTATCTATGTTTCGAGTAAATAATGAATTATTAATATTAGGATTTTTAATCCCTTTTATGCTTGGAAATAAGCAAGGTCCCATAAATGCTTTTCATTTTAGCAGTACACTCTGCCTTATAGATTTATCCTATCTGCCGTTTTTTATCAGTGTTGTGTTATTCGATGTAATGGTAAGTTGGAAGTCAATGGAAGACACTAGCCAAGAATTTATGAAGTTGTATTCCGTTTGCATACAGCTAAATGGTTTGTTGAAGCTCAAGTGGGATCAATACATGCCTTCATCTTATTGATTATAATATAGCACTCTTCTTTTTGTCTCACCTTTTCTGTTGTCTTGCAGTTCCCTGTAACATCTAATCGTGCTACTTCAGTTTCTTTCTACTGTTCCTACATATTAAGTATGGAAACTTGGGGTTTTGTTGAGAAATGCTAGATACTATACCAATGGTGTTCTCATCCTTCCACTCTAAAAGGTAGACTCAAAAATCTCATCCTTTAAAGCTATTCAACCCGTCTTAACTGCATAATATGTAATAACACAAATAATCCGTCACAATTGTTCCGTAGAAACAGTAGTGTAGACAGTAACCCTTTTTCAAAAGTTGATACTCATTCCGATTACAGCTAATTAGTGACTGTCTTATTCATACTGTAGTATTTTTGTCAAGTGACTACAATGAGCTTCGTAAAAATGATACCCTAAGTCATATGGTATTGTGTTGAAGCCTAAATCTACCGGTTTCATGTCTGTTGTGTGTATCAACCACATAGTATGCCTTCTCCAATATTAATTTAAAAAGATTCGCACGTTTATCTACATTCCTCTTGCATTAAAAAAAATCGAGTCTTGGTATCCTATCGTCGAAGACTGCTATGTATGGTTATATTGACGGCGTTCTGACAAAATTTCAAGATTATACATTGTCACTGGCCAAGGAAAACTACCCTCATTCACTTCAGCATATGACCTCAAGGATTGATTTTGTTGATTACTAACATGAATATTGAATATCAATGAATCGATTTAGAAATTTTCACCCTGGAGGTGTGTTTACTTATTGTTCACTTTTAGATAGCAGAACTGTATGAACTCGTGAAAAAGTGGAATGACGTGGCTGACAGTCTGCCAATGATAGTGGAACGTCTTAGTACACTAAAATCTCTACATGAGGAAGGTAAGCAGGACTGTGAAGCTTACTGATGGTTCTGCTTTCTCTTTGTGGTAACTATCAATTTTCGTTCTACTATTAATAAAACACATTTTTGAGATAGTAATTACTAATTAGGAGGATCCATGAATGCATTCATAGGATTATGACACCTGCAAATCTATTGGTTAGTTCTGTAATTTAGTCTCAGATATGCTTAACTTGCCTAATTACTTTAACATTTCTGAACATTATTCAACTTAATGGGAATGTTCTTTGGTTTAGAGCGGATTTTTTTCATTATATAAAAAGTAAACCATCTCATGTGGTTCAAATAGAGCCCTTTAACCGTTCAAATACAAAACGGTTTAAGATATATTTGACTAGATAGTAAGAGCAACCTATTAGGTGAAAATTATCATACCTCAGGAACACCTAAATAATCAAATACTCAATCTACTACATACCAGTGGTGACTATACTAGAAATAGGTTGCACGCAGTGTCGCTAGACTATAATCAGCAGCACTTATCTACGAATCACAACTTATCGCAGTTGGGCTATAGTGCAATGCATGACTGGCTACGTGCTCAAGATATAGAGAAGCTAATATGAATCCGCCTAGTTTACGTATCAGTGTGGGTTGTGATTAAGTCTTTTCAAAACAAGCTGGTCAAATTCCTGATTTCAAAACTACAAATCCAAAATATATTAATACATATGAAAATAATTTTACTAGCTTTTACAGAAAACTCCGAGTAAGTAGTACAGTGTTTTTGCCTAGCTTCCGGAATGTCGTCGAAGTTTCTCCACCCAACCTGCTATAAACACTTGGCAGAGTTTAACAAGAAGTCAGTTATGCCCGTTAGCACAAATCCATTATTATAGATGTTTATCTTTAGTGTTATCCAGCAAGAGTGTAGTGCGAAAATGATTGTAAGCGCTCAGACTCTACCGATTAATTAACTGTCAAATTCAACTATACTGTCTAAATCGAATTTTTGTTTTCCTTTGTCTTTTCAGCTTCTCATTTCAGCCAATCTCTTGGTAATATTGAATCAAGTCAGAAAAATGTAGAAGGGAACTTAGCTTCTTATACTAAACTTTTAGAAGAAGTAAGTATTGTTTTATAATTTCCACTTCATTTCAGGTTAAAAATAACGTTGTGAAAAACATGGAAGTCATAAAGGATAATTTCAGTACAATAGAGTCACATTTCTCACAAGAACCCAAATAAATCTTTCACATCAGATATGCTGGCAATTGTTGAGATGCATGACCATTTCATACTCTTTACTTTGGAAACTGATTTTCTCTTATACTTCTCTTTTACACAATGATAACTGGTTACTGGTTTTTTTTAAACAAAATAAAAGCTTAATCGAACATTTATCGTGAAACTGTTATTGCTGGAGAATTGTCTGTTGTGAGAAAGTAGTAGTTGCACACTGCTACTTATTATTGTCAGGACCTAATTTAACGTTTCGTCGCGTAATTCAAAACTCGCTTCATGATACAAAGTCTTCAAAGGAGTTTGAAAAACGTACAGTCTGTATAACTATGCCTACTATCTAATCCAAGTTCAGTAGTAAGATATTGCACCGTTTTCATTTGCTGCAGTACAGTAGTTCACATATTTCTTTTATAAGTAACATGAATCTTGCTAAAAATCATTCTTAGGAGTATTTTACCTATAACTTTTATGTTATTACCGCTATTAATCACTTGACCAAAAGATGTTTAAGGGACGGTATTTAACCGCTGATAGTGTTATAGAAACTGCCGAAGTTATGAGAATGTTTAAATATATATGCAAATTTCTGTTTTAAAGAGACTCACTATTTAAATACAAACCAGATAATAGTGCCATATACTCAGTTGTTTCTCTTATATGAATGAGTATAGAATTTCTCTGTTGACATCAAGCCACTTTCAAATCAATGGAATTAGATTATTGATTAACACTGAGTGCTAAATTGTATTAACAACAACACTAAGCAAGTTTCGTTTCACAACAACTTAATAAATAATTTATATTTCTTTGATAATAACAAAGCTAAAGAGTTTGATTGGGGTTCATAGGAAGATTTTTTTTACTGAAACTGCTATCATCATATGGTGGTGCATTAAGCATGTGGCCATAGAGATCGTCTTCTGTCAATAAGCCTTTTAAAAACTAGTGCTCGACCTTCTGGAGTAGACATTCTAACGGATTCTGACATTTTTCTTTCTCTGCGAGAAAGCAAAATAGTGTTGATTTTCGAGCGGAAAAAGTTTGGTGGACCAAGTCTATGAAAAATCGGTTGCATCATCCTTTCATACGACTTTGGAAGACGATTGTTTCTGTAATTATTGCCAACTCCATTGAGCTTCTGAAAATACGTGAATAAGGAAAAGTTATGAACAACATATATATATATATATATATAAGCATGTGTTGACTACTACATTTCATCCAGAATCATTAGTTAATACGAGGTAATTCAATGGCTTGATATCAAAAGTATCGCTTTTCGAGCCCATTACAGCACACTTAATATTAGAAAACAATAAAAACCGACGCTTGTCAAGCTCAGAGTTCATACCCGACCGATAGCTGCTACCTTGACGTGGTGGTCGGGCTTGCATATAGCAATGACCCAACAAGCTACACTGGCTGGCACATATATGTTCCTGCAGGTCCTACTATGCCAGGAAGGTTGTTAGGATAGCGATTAGACTAAAAGCAGTTACCGGCATTGTGCAGGAATCTTTCTTACACTATGCTGGGGGGGGTCTGAGGGCGAAGTCGTACTGTTGGGAAACAGGGGTGTAACAGCGGTGAGGTGTTTCCCTCAGATGACCAGCATGCCAGCTATGCTGTCTCTGCACTCAGGAGGGAGGGGGTTAGAAACAGTCGACCCCAAAAATTGTACATCCCGACTTACCTTACGGTGGTCCTTAACCGTCGCTAAATTTACTAATACGGAACCAATCCCAGAAACCAGTTAATACAGGACGTGTGTATGACCGGTCTGAAGCAGTTGTCCCCGGGCTCTGCGGTCACGCAACAGTAACCCTCTCTCTGTTTCAGGTACCCGAAGAATTAATCAACTTCCACGGTGTGGGCAGCCGGGAAGTAGCAGCCGCCCACACACTTCTAAAAGCACATGAAGCCTTCCTAAGCATCGTTCCACATCACCTTCATCAGATTTCATACTACCACCTACAGCTTACAAGCGGAGGTTACGAATGTCTTGGTAAAATTGACTGCATCCGGAACTGAGGAACTTAGTCTAATATAGTACACCGTGAAACACGATATATCTACGAGATTACGTATTTTTCGCCAATGCTATTCTATCCTCAGCTGGGATTCTTGGAACCTTCTTAGAAAAAACATATACGTGGTCACTAATGTAAAGTTAGTCGTAATTGAGTCCTGATAGTTATTTTCTTGGTTTCTCGAACAAGTAGACGAATTAGCCTTGACACACTACTTTGGAAGTTTAGCCAACTTGAATATGATGGAGCAGTTTATGCTTCATGATACTGCGAACCGGTTTAACCCTTACTCGCTCATACAGGCTATGCTTGTTTATCCTGCTGATATCAGAAATCTAAAGAATTGGATGACGGTGAATTCACATTTTCAATTGTATTGCTTTGTAAAGTTCAGAACTGATAATCTTGTCGTCCATATGATTTTGATAGTTATACATATATGACTGTTGTCGCTACTGAAGAACTAGATATCAGTAACATCAAGAATCTAATACACTTAATCGGTTTTAAGATGAAAATAATACTGTGGTAATGTGGGGTCATATAACTCTATAATGAACTAATTTAGTTGGTTTGGCACAGCATTGTTGACTGATGTGTGAAACATAAATATCAGTTTCCCATCACTTTGGTTCTTACTGAAAGCAACGATTATTAAATAACACCTTATCGTTTTGTTATGCCAAACCTACTATGGAGTGAAGGGGTCTTACCATTGACATTAATTTAGAAATTTCTACTTATCATCGTCAAAAATGATTCCCTCAAACTTACTTCTGGTTCAAAGTGCCGAACTAGGTTAAAACTACGACAGCTGGATGATTTGCGTAGGATTGAAAGAATAGGACTCCAAACAGAAATATACATCCTGAAGTATGCGGTAATCCGTAGGCACCAGATAGGATCGCAAAAGTACAGGATAAAAAGTACAAAAGATAGCTTACACATTATTCACGAGTTAACAAACTTTGAGGAAGTAACCTCAGTAGCTTTTAAAACGATAACCTACAGCTGCAATAAAAACTTACGGTAGAATAAGTTAGGATCGACTGTGCTGTTGCCCACAAAAACCTCACTCGTTCACTACAGGGGTCATCGTTTATCTGTCGAAAACAGTTGCTTCCAAAAAGACTGCCACTGACGTCTGCATTTTGATGCAAACCCAACTTCTAGCAGGCTTTGCCTAGAGAGTTTCACGAATGCATTTCAGAAACTCCCGGCAAAGTACCTTGAATTACTTCACCATATATTTGCTTACCTGAGGACCCTGTAGCACCACCGGCTGACAATTCGTTACTTTTTTCAATTGAAATGATTCCATATGCGGTAATGTGCTAATTAGATACCCGAACGCACGTGTCGGATGTACACTCTTGAAGTTGAGTCGTTCTAGTTGACCATCGTAACTAGATGGTAGGTCATACAGTGTAGATTGTATTCTGGGGAGATCATAGCCTATTTTTAACTAGCATTGGCAGGGTCATCACCGTTGTGTTAGCCGGAATCCTTCGTCGTCTAATTAAACTTAAACTAGCAAGGCGACTGACTACGAAAAAGAGGTCTACACACTCCGTCCTCCTTTGTGGTTGTGAGACCTGGCCACTGAGAGTGGAAGACATGAAAACACTAGCTGTCTTTGATCATAGGTGCCTGCGCTCTATTTCCCGTGTAAATTGGCATAATAAGGTGAGCAACATTGAGGTTAGGCGTCGAGTGCTATGTAAACAGGGGAAATCAATCGACGAAGTCGTGAAGCTACAAAGACTGAGATGGTTAGGACATGTGTTACGTATGCCAAGCCATCGCCTCCCTCGACGAGCTATGTTAGCGGACATAGGGTCAGGCTGGAAAAAAGCTAGCGGCGGTCAAACAAAAACTTGGCATCAGTCAATGAAATCCACAACAGTTGGTCTAAGCCACGTAGAAAGGTGTAGACTTCCAGGCTGGGGTCCTCGGGACGGTAAAAATCTATGGTTGGAAACAATTGGTGACATGGCTCAAAATCGTTCTCAGTGGCGCAGATGCATCCACTCCCTGTGACTTATGATCTTCAATGAAACTGTTTTGTATTTCTTTATTACTCCTTTGTCTCACACCTCTGTTTACTATGTCTATTATGCTTTTCTTGTATTTTCTTCTCTTGCTTCGCGTGCTACTTGGAGTGTGGCGACTTGAACTTCCGCACATTTGTGCAAAGTTCTATGTCGAAAACAGACAGACAGAGACACACTCAAAACAGTTGACCCTAACGCATAGCGCTCCAATTTTGATTACCAATGACTCTTCTAAAGGAACGGAGTCTTCGCCACATGACTGGATATAGGATTTTCGCAAGACTTAAAACAGCTCTTGTGGATGATTGTGAAGATAAGACACAGTGTTTCTGCAGGTTTCAAGACAGAACGGTATGCACCATTCTATATCAACTTTGGTACTGTTCTGCTGCTATTCCGGTCAACAAATTGATGCTACCTTTACGTGATGGTCGGATGTTCCTATTACAATGGCCTAGGAAGGTATACTAGTCGAACTGAGTTAAAACGGAGTGTTACTGTTTTTGTGGTTGGCATCTAACTTCACTACAGTGAGCTTCCACTCGCAACAATACAACCAACTGATCACCTGGAGAATATTCCCCACACTGAGGTGGAGGCAAAATCCAGATTTAACGGTGACAACGACAATTTTATTATTCCAAAAAGGGCATATGTGTATCGTTTACACATCCACGGGAATGCAAACCATAAATTAATAAGTAATATCTGATTGATTGTATGACCCTGAAGATCTGGAAATGAATCAGTCAAAAACTGTCGAATAAGACTATCATGTAATTACATGCATTAAGCATGACTTTACGGTTAACGACGGCAGGTTACATATTCCCGCTGGTCCTACCATGACATAAAGGTCGTTTTTATAGCGGTTAGATTAAAGGCAGTTACCATCTCAGTGCGCTTATGCTACGATATAAAGGCCTGTGAACGAAGTGGTACTGTGTGTGGACAGATGTAGTGGCAGCAAAATATTTCCGTCGGATATCCAGCAAGTCGGATATGTTGCAGATATAGTCATCCTAGCAGAGGATTCTTACGTCAGTTGCAGTTGAGTCAGTTCCAAAAGCATATTGGGGTATCTAAAGAATCGCATGCTGAATAATTACATCGGTGACCATCTTCTAAAAGTCTGCCTTGATGACTACATGTTCCTAAAAAGTACCAATTTTAAACATAAGGAGGCATTAACTCACCGGACGACCGCCAACATCAAGGTTGAGATACTATTTAACAACAAATTGCGTTTCCACGGTGTTTGTAATGAGCCACAACTACTGTATGGCAGCCACCGACACTATCTAGCAACTCTAACCTCAATAGATGCAGTGGAATTGAAACCTGTGACACAGTGGTTAGAAGCCTCAACAAGTGATCCACAGATAGATAAAATAATCAAAGGTACAACTAAACAATCTAGCCATAAATTGTCCATAAAAAGGATGCATGGAAGACTGCTTTTCCTTATGGAATACTTGCCATGAATCTCAAAGCACGCCAGTCAGTGCACGTCTACTACTGGACAGGCATAGAAGATAATTTGTTGAATATGCCCACCCGTTCACTCATTTGAGATAGGGCACCGGACCTAAGGGGTGAGTTTCTGAGTAAATCCCAGCGCGGATACAAAACTTTAGTTGGGTAACTCCCGACATTGCAAGTATGTACACTGTGCAGCAGTATGTCGCGTTTTTTACAGATGATATTTGTCTACTCAAAGTGGAATATTTGAGAAAATAAGCGTTGTCATTGGATTTCCTGTCTCACGCTATATAACACGGTCAATAATAATGGCGCTAGATGTACGGCATTACTTAAGGGCTGAAGGTTAATCGGTAAAGTTGTGTCAACTGAGATGACCGAGACAAGTGCTGCGAATGTGGAGGCACTAACTTTCTCAACAAACTGCTACCTCGTAGCCAGCTAAACTTTGGAGCGCTTTTAGTGGTCCAATGATTATGAAGACAAGATAGGTTTTTATGAATATATAAGAACCCAACAGTCAGTGGCCGAGAATGGGAAACCACTTCTATAGGAAGAGTGAAATCAATTTACAAAGTTAACATACACTAGTGTAGACAGTAAATAACTATATCATTGTTGCAGTAATAAACACCCATTCACTTCGTCAAAAATGAACTCAGAATCATCCATGACATTCCCAATTGACGACTAATATCTCTACGCGCAAAGGATATACTGTTGCGTTTTTCAGTTTCCGAAAATAAGACATTTACGGGGTTTTTCAAGGTGAACCAATGCCTAACCATGGTTTGCAATACGCCGGAGTAAAGCAGCAAATCACAAAACTAGTTGAGCAATCAATAAGCGGGGAAACTTAGGACTTTTTCGACATCTGTGAATGTTGAATGACGAACATAACCATTCGTGTAATCACTAACTGAACACACGTGAGTAACTTCTGAAGTACTTCCTGTTTCTAAACAAACTGCCCATAGTTTACCATACGACCAATTAGTTACATATTAATATCCATGGAAGATCCCAAAAAATTGTTATTTAGGTAAGGTCCTTATATATAAAACCGTACTATTATAATATTGGATAGTCAGTGAATTTGTTGTTCTTTTGAATTATTCATAAAATAATGCCGATTAGGCGATTTCGATTTCACCTGATAATTTTTTAAAAGCCCAACTAAGTAATGCGTATTAGTGTGCAGTCTTTCCCTTCATTTATAACCTTCTTAAGCTGGAAAACATACTTGATGCTCGCCCCAAGGTTAACCAAAGGTCACAGCAGTTCAATATCCGACGGTTTCACTACTAGCTCGTATAAACAAGTTTATTTTTTTGCCCACATCTCTTCGTGGTGGTCGAACGAGTACTTTTCCAAAGTTTACTTCAGCGTTGACAATGTCCTCAACCAAATGATGTAATTTCGGTAGTTTTTAGTGTAATTAGAGGTTGTGTAATATTCCCTGCCAAACGTCATGTTGTTATGATCCACCCGCCAGCTGTTCACCCTGTTTGGCAAAATATAGTAGAACAATCATAGAAAATAACAGCAGGGGAAGTCAAGTTATTTACTGGACATACTGCGAAGTGGAATAGTATAATTTTCTGTATGACGATCCCAAAAAATTTGTTACTCATGATCGTAATGACGGTGAGTAAAAAATTCGAAAATCGACTGTAAAACGATCATTTTTTTATTCCACACCGTATTTTTGGTAGAAGTACGAAATTTTCAGTATGTGATATCGGTAGCCCAAATTTCGCAATCCGACCATTGACATCAGGTGTGCGTCGGCAGGGGATCGAACACCACACCATGTGCATTGTCGGCGAGAATTCTAACCAGTGTGCCACCGACGCACATATCATCCACAGGCATCATCTAAAAAATAACGTTGTTTCTCTGTGTGGTACATGTAACAAACAAACTATCAAGGAATCTCCTATTTCCGAACTCCCAGAGTTTGGCTGCAATTAGGGTTTTTAATGGTAGTTCATTGTTAACGACTAAAGACTGCATTTCAAAATAGAGCTGATTGGAGAAAAAAGTGTCCCAGGCCTTTAGAGGTTTGACCATAAAGTGAGTGATAGTCCCACCATGGAACCTTCGTGTATCGTTGTAGCAGGTTTACCGTGCTCGGTAAAAGCTGGGTGTCAAAAGCTCACAATAAGTTGTTGGGTTTTTCCCAACCCACAGCGATAAAGTAAATGATTCTAGCTCTCATAGTCTTTCGTCATGCTGTTTACTGTGATTGCCTACAATGACTTTTGTTTTTCACTTTCACAACCTTCGTATTCCCTTGGGCTCCTTGTATTTCCTTTCACTTTTCACGCGTGATAGTTTCAGTATACTGAATATTTACTTTGGGGCTTACTTTGTTTCCTTGCTGTAGTAAAATTTGGATGTTTCAGAAGATGAGGATTATTTTACACAACAATTTCTAATTTCATACGATAAGGAATTTCATGGTTCATAGATTCTTACTGAGAAAATATTCTCAGTGTTGTTATGGACTGCTCATTTATGAGTTACATGTGACTTGTGTTAGAGGGAGAAACAGTTCTCACATGGACATTACATATAGTCTGTTAGTCCTGTCATAAATGGTTGTTCAGAATCCCTCAGTAAGTGGTTTGTTTATGACCACTTACTACCCGCCATACCTCTTGATGTCTTTGCAGTTCTTTTGACAAACAGACAGTACCTGAAGTGTGGCTACATCTCTCGGAGGTTCCCGCCATCGCGTCCTCCCCGCTGAGTACCCCTTGTAACCTCCTAGCCACGGATATTATGTCTTCAAATATTAGTGACCCGACACCAACATTATTACTTCGAAGTAAATAATATATTCAGTCAATCACCAAATGACTTTCAGAAACTTATAACAAGGAGAAGAATATTTCAGACGTGCAGGTAATACCGGACTACTTTCATCAATCCGAGTCAGCTTCACAAACGCCCATAACTGGACAATCCCACACACTGGCGGCTCATGTTGCCTACTAGGCCAGGCGCGGTTAATTTTCGGCGGGAACCTGAGTTCTCTCATAACGTTTTTCCAGCGTATTCGTACCAGTGAATCTTCTCTATTTCAAATTGTTTGGGTAGCACATACCTGTATTAATCGATTCTCGTCGATTCACGAATTTCAGTCACTTTGTCAGCTATAAATTAAACCAACTCGTTTCACATATACCACATAACTTCTATGGTTTCCGTCTATAAGGTAACACATCACTATAAACATCTGGACAGCTCGAAAATGACCTCAGAATCATCCATGACATTCCCAATTGACGACTAATATCTCTACGCGCAAAGGATATACTGTTGCGTTTTTCAGTTTCCGAAAATAAGACATTTACGGGGTTTTTCAAGGTGAACCAATGCCTAACCATGGTTTGCAATACGCCGGAGTAAAGCAGCAAATCACAAAACTAGTTGAGCAATCAATAAGCGGGGAAACTTGGGACTTTTTCGACATCTGTGAATGTTGAATGACGAACATAACCATTCGTGTAATCACTAACTGAACACACGTGAGTAACTTCTGAAGTACTTCCTGTTTCTAAACAAACTGCCCATAGTTTACCATACGACCAATTAGTTACATATTAATATCCATGGAAGATCCCAAAAAATTGTTATTTAGGTAAGGTCCTTATATATAAAACCGTACTATTATAATATTGGATAGTCAGTGAATTTGTTGTTCTTTTGAATTATTCATAAAATAATGCCGATTAGGCGATTTCGATTTCACCTGATAATTTTTTAAAAGCCCAACTAAGTAATGCGTATTAGTGTGCAGTCTTTCCCCTTCATTTATAACCTTCTTAAGCTGGAAAACATACTTGATGCTCGCCCCAAGGTTAACCAAAGGTCACAGCAGTTCAATATCCGACGGTTTCACTACTAGCTCGTATAAACAAGTTTATTTTTTTGCCCACATCTCTTCGTGGTGGTCGAACGAGTACTTTTCTAAAGTTTACTTCAGCGTTGACAATGTCCTCAACCAAATGATGTAATTTCGGTAGTTTTTAGTGTAATTAGAGGTTGTGTAATATTCCCTGCCAAACGTCATGTTGTTATGATCCACCCGCCAGCTGTTCACCCTGTTTGGCAAAATATAGTAGAACAATCATAGAAAATAACAGCAGGGGAAGTCAAGTTATTTACTGGACATACTGCGAAGTGGAATAGTATAATTTTCTGTATGACGATCCCAAAAAATTTGTTACTCATGATCGTAATGACGGTGAGTAAAAAATTCGAAAATCGACTGTAAAACGATCATTTTTTTATTCCACACCGTATTTTTGGTAGAAGTACGAAATTTTCAGTATGTGATATCGGTAGCCCAAATTTCGCAATCCGACCATTGACATCAGGTGTGCGTCGGGAGGGGATCGAACACCACACCATGTGCATTGTCGGCGAGAATTCTAACCAGTGTGCCACCGACGCACATATCATCCACAGGCATCCTCTAAAAAATAACGTTGTTTCTCTGTGTGGTATATGTAACAAACAAACTATCAAGGAATCTCCTATTTCCAAACTCCCAGAGTTTGGCCGCAATTAGGGTTTTTAATGGTAGTTCATTGTTAACGACTAAAGACTGCATTTCAAAATAGAGCTGATTGGAGAAAAAAGTGTCCCAGGCCTTTAGAGGTTTGACCATAAAGTGAGTGATAGTCCCACCATGGAACCTTCGTGTATCGTTGTAGCAGGTTTACCGTGCTCGGTAAAAGCTGGGTGTCAAAAGCTCACAATAAGTTGTTGGGTTTTTCCCAACCCACAGCGATAAAGTAAATGATTCTAGCTCTCATAGTCTTTCGTCATGCTGTTTACTGTGATTGCCTACAATGACTTTTGTTTTTCACTTTCACAACCTTCGTATTCCCTTGGGCTCCTTGTATTTCCTTTCACTTTTCACGCGTGATAGTTTCAGTATACTGAATATTTACTTTGGGGCTTACTTTGTTTCCTTGCTGTAGTAAAATTTGGATGTTTCAGAAGATGAGGATTATTTTACACAACAATTTCTAATTTCATACGATAAGGAATTTCATGGTTCATAGATTCTTACTGAGAAAATATTCTCAGTGTTGTTATGGACTGCTCATTTATGAGTTACATGTGACTTGTGTTAGAGGGAGAAACAGTTCTCACATGGACATTACATATAGTCTGTTAGTCCTGTCATAAATGGTTGTTCAGAATCCCTCAGTAAGTGGTTTGTTTATGACCACTTACTACCCGCCATACCTCTTGATGTCTTTGCAGTTCTTTTGACAAACAGACAGTACCTGAAGTGTGGCTACATCTCTCGGAGGTTCCCGCCATCGCGTCCTCCCCGCTGAGTACCCCTTGTAACCTCCTAGCCACGGATATTATGTCTTCAAATATTAGTGACCCGACACCAACATTATTACTTCGAAGTAAATAATATATTCAGTCAATCACCAAATGACTTTCAGAAACTTATAACAAGGAGAAGAATATTTCAGACGTGCAGGTAATACCGGACTACTTTCATCAATCCGAGTCAGCTTCACAAACGCCCATAACTGGACAATCCCACACACTGGCGGCTCATGTTGCCTACTAGGCCAGGCGCGGTTAATTTTCGGCGGGAACCTGAGTTCTCTCATAACGTTTTTCCAGCGTATTCGTACCAGTGAATCTTCTCTATTTCAAATTGTTTGGGTAGCACATACCTGTATTAATCGATTCTCGTCGATTCACGAATTTCAGTCACTTTGTCAGCTATAAATTAAACCAACTCGTTTCACATATACCACATAACTTCTATGGTTTCCGTCTATAAGGTAACACATCACTATAAACATCTGGACAGCTCGAAAATGACCTCAGAATCATCCATGACATTCCCAATTGACGACTAATATCTCTACGCGCAAAGGATATACTGTTGCGTTTTTCAGTTTCCGAAAATAAGACATTTACGGGGTTTTTCAAGGTGAACCAATGCCTAACCATGGTTTGCAATACGCCGGAGTAAAGCAGCAAATCACAAAACTAGTTGAGCAATCAATAAGCGGGGAAACTTAGGACTTTTTCGACATCTGTGAATGTTGAATGACGAACATAACCATTCGTGTAATCACTAACTGAACACACGTGAGTAACTTCTGAAGTACTTCCTGTTTCTAAACAAACTGCCCATAGTTTACCATACGACCAATTAGTTACATATTAATATCCATGGAAGATCCCAAAAAATTGTTATTTAGGTAAGGTCCTTATATATAAAACCGTACTATTATAATATTGGATAGTCAGTGAATTTGTTGTTCTTTTGAATTATTCATAAAATAATGCCGATTAGGCGATTTCGATTTCACCTGATAATTTTTTAAAAGCCCAACTAAGTAATGCGTATTAGTGTGCAGTCTTTCCCCTTCATTTATAACCTTCTTAAGCTGGAAAACATACTTGATGCTCGCCCCAAGGTTAACCAAAGGTCACAGCAGTTCAATATCCGACGGTTTCACTACTAGCTCGTATAAACAAGTTTATTTTTTTGCCCACATCTCTTCGTGGTGGTCGAACGAGTACTTTTCTAAAGTTTACTTCAGCGTTGACAATGTCCTCAACCAAATGATGTAATTTCGGTAGTTTTTAGTGTAATTAGAGGTTGTGTAATATTCCCTGCCAAACGTCATGTTGTTATGATCCACCCGCCAGCTGTTCACCCTGTTTGGCAAAATATAGTAGAACAATCATAGAAAATAACAGCAGGGGAAGTCAAGTTATTTACTGGACATACTGCGAAGTGGAATAGTATAATTTTCTGTATGACGATCCCAAAAAATTTGTTACTCATGATCGTAATGACGGTGAGTAAAAAATTCGAAAATCGACTGTAAAACGATCATTTTTTTATTCCACACCGTATTTTTGGTAGAAGTACGAAATTTTCAGTATGTGATATCGGTAGCCCAAATTTCGCAATCCGACCATTGACATCAGGTGTGCGTCGGCAGGGGATCGAACACCACACCATGTGCATTGTCGGCGAGAATTCTAACCAGTGTGCCACCGACGCACATATCATCCACAGGCATCATCTAAAAAATAACGTTGTTTCTCTGTGTGGTACATGTAACAAACAAACTATCAAGGAATCTCCTATTTCCGAACTCCCAGAGTTTGGCTGCAATTAGGGTTTTTAATGGTAGTTCATTGTTAACGACTAAAGACTGCATTTCAAAATAGAGCTGATTGGAGAAAAAAGTGTCCCAGGCCTTTAGAGGTTTGACCATAAAGTGAGTGATAGTCCCACCATGGAACCTTCGTGTATCGTTGTAGCAGGTTTACCGTGCTCGGTAAAAGCTGGGTGTCAAAAGCTCACAATAAGTTGTTGGGTTTTTCCCAACCCACAGCGATAAAGTAAATGATTCTAGCTCTCATAGTCTTTCGTCATGCTGTTTACTGTGATTGCCTACAATGACTTTTGTTTTTCACTTTCACAACCTTCGTATTCCCTTGGGCTCCTTGTATTTCCTTTCACTTTTCACGCGTGATAGTTTCAGTATACTGAATATTTACTTTGGGGCTTACTTTGTTTCCTTGCTGTAGTAAAATTTGGATGTTTCAGAAGATGAGGATTATTTTACACAACAATTTCTAATTTCATACGATAAGGAATTTCATGGTTCATAGATTCTTACTGAGAAAATATTCTCAGTGTTGTTATGGACTGCTCATTTATGAGTTACATGTGACTTGTGTTAGAGGGAGAAACAGTTCTCACATGGACATTACATATAGTCTGTTAGTCCTGTCATAAATGGTTGTTCAGAATCCCTCAGTAAGTGGTTTGTTTATGACCACTTACTACCCGCCATACCTCTTGATGTCTTTGCAGTTCTTTTGACAAACAGACAGTACCTGAAGTGTGGCTACATCTCTCGGAGGTTCCCGCCATCGCGTCCTCCCCGCTGAGTACCCCTTGTAACCTCCTAGCCACGGATATTATGTCTTCAAATATTAGTGACCCGACACCAACATTATTACTTCGAAGTAAATAATATATTCAGTCAATCACCAAATGACTTTCAGAAACTTATAACAAGGAGAAGAATATTTCAGACGTGCAGGTAATACCGGACTACTTTCATCAATCCGAGTCAGCTTCACAAACGCCCATAACTGGACAATCCCACACACTGGCGGCTCATGTTGCCTACTAGGCCAGGCGCGGTTAATTTTCGGCGGGAACCTGAGTTCTCTCATAACGTTTTTCCAGCGTATTCGTACCAGTGAATCTTCTCTATTTCAAATTGTTTGGGTAGCACATACCTGTATTAATCGATTCTCGTCGATTCACGAATTTCAGTCACTTTGTCAGCTATAAATTAAACCAACTCGTTTCACATATACCACATAACTTCTATGGTTTCCGTCTATAAGGTAACACATCACTATAAACATCTGGACAGCTCGAAAATGACCTCAGAATCATCCATGACATTCCCAATTGACGACTAATATCTCTACGCGCAAAGGATATACTGTTGCGTTTTTCAGTTTCCGAAAATAAGACATTTACGGGGTTTTTCAAGGTGAACCAATGCCTAACCATGGTTTGCAATACGCCGGAGTAAAGCAGCAAATCACAAAACTAGTTGAGCAATCAATAAGCGGGGAAACTTAGGACTTTTTCGACATCTGTGAATGTTGAATGACGAACATAACCATTCGTGTAATCACTAACTGAACACACGTGAGTAACTTCTGAAGTACTTCCTGTTTCTAAACAAACTGCCCATAGTTTACCATACGACCAATTAGTTACATATTAATATCCATGGAAGATCCCAAAAAATTGTTATTTAGGTAAGGTCCTTATATATAAAACCGTACTATTATAATATTGGATAGTCAGTGAATTTGTTGTTCTTTTGAATTATTCATAAAATAATGCCGATTAGGCGATTTCGATTTCACCTGATAATTTTTTAAAAGCCCAACTAAGTAATGCGTATTAGTGTGCAGTCTTTCCCCTTCATTTATAACCTTCTTAAGCTGGAAAACATACTTGATGCTCGCCCCAAGGTTAACCAAAGGTCACAGCAGTTCAATATCCGACGGTTTCACTACTAGCTCGTATAAACAAGTTTATTTTTTTGCCCACATCTCTTCGTGGTGGTCGAACGAGTACTTTTCTAAAGTTTACTTCAGCGTTGACAATGTCCTCAACCAAATGATGTAATTTCGGTAGTTTTTAGTGTAATTAGAGGTTGTGTAATATTCCCTGCCAAACGTCATGTTGTTATGATCCACCCGCCAGCTGTTCACCCTGTTTGGCAAAATATAGTAGAACAATCATAGAAAATAACAGCAGGGGAAGTCAAGTTATTTACTGGACATACTGCGAAGTGGAATAGTATAATTTTCTGTATGACGATCCCAAAAAATTTGTTACTCATGATCGTAATGACGGTGAGTAAAAAATTCGAAAATCGACTGTAAAACGATCATTTTTTTATTCCACACCGTATTTTTGGTAGAAGTACGAAATTTTCAGTATGTGATATCGGTAGCCCAAATTTCGCAATCCGACCATTGACATCAGGTGTGCGTCGGCAGGGGATCGAACACCACACCATGTGCATTGTCGGCGAGAATTCTAACCAGTGTGCCACCGACGCACATATCATCCACAGGCATCATCTAAAAAATAACGTTGTTTCTCTGTGTGGTACATGTAACAAACAAACTATCAAGGAATCTCCTATTTCCAAACTCCCAGAGTTTGGCTGCAATTAGGGTTTTTAATGGTAGTTCATTGTTAACGACTAAAGACTGCATTTCAAAATAGAGCTGATTGGAGAAAAAAGTGTCCCAGGCCTTTAGAGGTTTGACCATAAAGTGAGTGATAGTCCCACCATGGAACCTTCGTGTATCGTTGTAGCAGGTTTACCGTGCTCGGTAAAAGCTGGGTGTCAAAAGCTCACAATAAGTTGTTGGGTTTTTCCCAACCCACAGCGATAAAGTAAATGATTCTAGCTCTCATAGTCTTTCGTCATGCTGTTTACTGTGATTGCCTACAATGACTTTTGTTTTTCACTTTCACAACCTTCGTATTCCCTTGGGCTCCTTGTATTTCCTTTCACTTTTCACGCGTGATAGTTTCAGTATACTGAATATTTACTTTGGGGCTTACTTTGTTTCCTTGCTGTAGTAAAATTTGGATGTTTCAGAAGATGAGGATTATTTTACACAACAATTTCTAATTTCATACGATAAGGAATTTCATGGTTCATAGATTCTTACTGAGAAAATATTCTCAGTGTTGTTATGGACTGCTCATTTATGAGTTACATGTGACTTGTGTTAGAGGGAGAAACAGTTCTCACATGGACATTACATATAGTCTGTTAGTCCTGTCATAAATGGTTGTTCAGAATCCCTCAGTAAGTGGTTTGTTTATGACCACTTACTACCCGCCATACCTCTTGATGTCTTTGCAGTTCTTTTGACAAACAGACAGTACCTGAAGTGTGGCTACATCTCTCGGAGGTTCCCGCCATCGCGTCCTCCCCGCTGAGTACCCCTTGTAACCTCCTAGCCACGGATATTATGTCTTCAAATATTAGTGACCCGACACCAACATTATTACTTCGAAGTAAATAATATATTCAGTCAATCACCAAATGACTTTCAGAAACTTATAACAAGGAGAAGAATATTTCAGACGTGCAGGTAATACCGGACTACTTTCATCAATCCGAGTCAGCTTCACAAACGCCCATAACTGGACAATCCCACACACTGGCGGCTCATGTTGCCTACTAGGCCAGGCGCGGTTAATTTTCGGCGGGAACCTGAGTTCTCTCATAACGTTTTTCCAGCGTATTCGTACCAGTGAATCTTCTCTATTTCAAATTGTTTGGGTAGCACATACCTGTATTAATCGATTCTCGTCGATTCACGAATTTCAGTCACTTTGTCAGCTATAAATTAAACCAACTCGTTTCACATATACCACATAACTTCTATGGTTTCCGTCTATAAGGTAACACATCACTATAAACATCTGGACAGCTCGAAAATGACCTCAGAATCATCCATGACATTCCCAATTGACGACTAATATCTCTACGCGCAAAGGATATACTGTTGCGTTTTTCAGTTTCCGAAAATAAGACATTTACGGGGTTTTTCAAGGTGAACCAATGCCTAACCATGGTTTGCAATACGCCGGAGTAAAGCAGCAAATCACAAAACTAGTTGAGCAATCAATAAGCGGGGAAACTTAGGACTTTTTCGACATCTGTGAATGTTGAATGACGAACATAACCATTCGTGTAATCACTAACTGAACACACGTGAGTAACTTCTGAAGTACTTCCTGTTTCTAAACAAACTGCCCATAGTTTACCATACGACCAATTAGTTACATATTAATATCCATGGAAGATCCCAAAAAATTGTTATTTAGGTAAGGTCCTTATATATAAAACCGTACTATTATAATATTGGATAGTCAGTGAATTTGTTGTTCTTTTGAATTATTCATAAAATAATGCCGATTAGGCGATTTCGATTTCACCTGATAATTTTTTAAAAGCCCAACTAAGTAATGCGTATTAGTGTGCAGTCTTTCCCCTTCATTTATAACCTTCTTAAGCTGGAAAACATACTTGATGCTCGCCCCAAGGTTAACCAAAGGTCACAGCAGTTCAATATCCGACGGTTTCACTACTAGCTCGTATAAACAAGTTTATTTTTTTGCCCACATCTCTTCGTGGTGGTCGAACGAGTACTTTTCCAAAGTTTACTTCAGCGTTGACAATGTCCTCAACCAAATGATGTAATTTCGGTAGTTTTTAGTGTAATTAGAGGTTGTGTAATATTCCCTGCCAAACGTCATGTTGTTATGATCCACCCGCCAGCTGTTCACCCTGTTTGGCAAAATATAGTAGAACAATCATAGAAAATAACAGCAGGGGAAGTCAAGTTATTTACTGGACATACTGCGAAGTGGAATAGTATAATTTTCTGTATGACGATCCCAAAAAATTTGTTACTCATGATCGTAATGACGGTGAGTAAAAAATTCGAAAATCGACTGTAAAACGATCATTTTTTTATTCCACACCGTATTTTTGGTAGAAGTACGAAATTTTCAGTATGTGATATCGGTAGCCCAAATTTCGCAATCCGACCATTGACATCAGGTGTGCGTCGGCAGGGGATCGAACACCACACCATGTGCATTGTCGGCGAGAATTCTAACCAGTGTGCCACCGACGCACATATCATCCACAGGCATCATCTAAAAAATAACGTTGTTTCTCTGTGTGGTACATGTAACAAACAAACTATCAAGGAATCTCCTATTTCCGAACTCCCAGAGTTTGGCTGCAATTAGGGTTTTTAATGGTAGTTCATTGTTAACGACTAAAGACTGCATTTCAAAATAGAGCTGATTGGAGAAAAAAGTGTCCCAGGCCTTTAGAGGTTTGACCATAAAGTGAGTGATAGTCCCACCATGGAACCTTCGTGTATCGTTGTAGCAGGTTTACCGTGCTCGGTAAAAGCTGGGTGTCAAAAGCTCACAATAAGTTGTTGGGTTTTTCCCAACCCACAGCGATAAAGTAAATGATTCTAGCTCTCATAGTCTTTCGTCATGCTGTTTACTGTGATTGCCTACAATGACCTTTGTTTTTCACTTTCACAACCTTCGTATTCCCTTGGGCTCCTTGTATTTCCTTTCACTTTTCACGCGTGATAGTTTCAGTATACTGAATATTTACTTTGGGGCTTACTTTGTTTCCTTGCTGTAGTAAAATTTGGATGTTTCAGAAGATGAGGATTATTTTACACAACAATTTCTAATTTCATACGATAAGGAATTTCATGGTTCATAGATTCTTACTGAGAAAATATTCTCAGTGTTGTTATGGACTGCTCATTTATGAGTTACATGTGACTTGTGTTAGAGGGAGAAACAGTTCTCACATGGACATTACATATAGTCTGTTAGTCCTGTCATAAATGGTTGTTCAGAATCCCTCAGTAAGTGGTTTGTTTATGACCACTTACTACCCGCCATACCTCTTGATGTCTTTGCAGTTCTTTTGACAAACAGACAGTACCTGAAGTGTGGCTACATCTCTCGGAGGTTCCCGCCATCGCGTCCTCCCCGCTGAGTACCCCTTGTAACCTCCTAGCCACGGATATTATGTCTTCAAATATTAGTGACCCGACACCAACATTATTACTTCGAAGTAAATAATATATTCAGTCAATCACCAAATGACTTTCAGAAACTTATAACAAGGAGAAGAATATTTCAGACGTGCAGGTAATACCGGACTACTTTCATCAATCCGAGTCAGCTTCACAAACGCCCATAACTGGACAATCCCACACACTGGCGGCTCATGTTGCCTACTAGGCCAGGCGCGGTTAATTTTCGGCGGGAACCTGAGTTCTCTCATAACGTTTTCCCAGCGTATTCGTACCAGTGAATCTTCTCTATTTCAAATTGTTTGGGTAGCACATACCTGTATTAATCGATTCTCGTCGATTCACGAATTTCAGTCACTTTGTCAGCTATAAATTAAACCAACTCGTTTCACATATACCACATAACTTCTATGGTTTCCGTCTATAAGGTAACACATCACTATAAACATCTGGACAGCTCGAAAATGACCTCAGAATCATCCATGACATTCCCAATTGACGACTAATATCTCTACGCGCAAAGGATATACTGTTGCGTTTTTCAGTTTCCGAAAATAAGACATTTACGGGGTTTTTCAAGGTGAACCAATGCCTAACCATGGTTTGCAATACGCCGGAGTAAAGCAGCAAATCACAAAACTAGTTGAGCAATCAATAAGCGGGGAAACTTGGGACTTTTTCGACATCTGTGAATGTTGAATGACGAACATAACCATTCGTGTAATCACTAACTGAACACACGTGAGTAACTTCTGAAGTACTTCCTGTTTCTAAACAAACTGCCCATAGTTTACCATACGACCAATTAGTTACATATTAATATCCATGGAAGATCCCAAAAAATTGTTATTTAGGTAAGGTCCTTATATATAAAACCGTACTATTATAATATTGGATAGTCAGTGAATTTGTTGTTCTTTTGAATTATTCATAAAATAATGCCGATTAGGCGATTTCGATTTCACCTGATAATTTTTTAAAAGCCCAACTAAGTAATGCGTATTAGTGTGCAGTCTTTCCCCTTCATTTATAACCTTCTTAAGCTGGAAAACATACTTGATGCTCGCCCCAAGGTTAACCAAAGGTCACAGCAGTTCAATATCCGACGGTTTCACTACTAGCTCGTATAAACAAGTTTATTTTTTTGCCCACATCTCTTCGTGGTGGTCGAACGAGTACTTTTCCAAAGTTTACTTCAGCGTTGACAATGTCCTCAACCAAATGATGTAATTTCGGTAGTTTTTAGTGTAATTAGAGGTTGTGTAATATTCCCTGCCAAACGTCATGTTGTTATGATCCACCCGCCAGCTGTTCACCCTGTTTGGCAAAATATAGTAGAACAATCATAGAAAATAACAGCAGGGGAAGTCAAGTTATTTACTGGACATACTGCGAAGTGGAATAGTATAATTTTCTGTATGACGATCCCAAAAAATTTGTTACTCATGATCGTAATGACGGTGAGTAAAAAATTCGAAAATCGACTGTAAAACGATCATTTTTTTATTCCACACCGTATTTTTGGTAGAAGTACGAAATTTTCAGTATGTGATATCGGTAGCCCAAATTTCGCAATCCGACCATTGACATCAGGTGTGCGTCGGCAGGGGATCGAACACCACACCATGTGCATTGTCGGCGAGAATTCTAACCAGTGTGCCACCGACGCACATATCATCCACAGGCATCATCTAAAAAATAACGTTGTTTCTCTGTGTGGTACATGTAACAAACAAACTATCAAGGAATCTCCTATTTCCGAACTCCCAGAGTTTGGCTGCAATTAGGGTTTTTAATGGTAGTTCATTGTTAACGACTAAAGACTGCATTTCAAAATAGAGCTGATTGGAGAAAAAAGTGTCCCAGGCCTTTAGAGGTTTGACCATAAAGTGAGTGATAGTCCCACCATGGAACCTTCGTGTATCGTTGTAGCAGGTTTACCGTGCTCGGTAAAAGCTGGGTATCAAAAGCTCACAATAAGTTGTTGGGTTTTTCCCAACCCACAGCGATAAAGTAAATGATTCTAGCTCTCATAGTCTTTCGTCATGCTGTTTACTGTGATTGCCTACAATGACTTTTGTTTTTCACTTTCACAACCTTCGTATTCCCTTGGGCTCCTTGTATTTCCTTTCACTTTTCACGCGTGATAGTTTCAGTATACTGAATATTTACTTTGGGGCTTACTTTGTTTCCTTGCTGTAGTAAAATTTGGATGTTTCAGAAGATGAGGATTATTTTACACAACAATTTCTAATTTCATACGATAAGGAATTTCATGGTTCATAGATTCTTACTGAGAAAATATTCTCAGTGTTGTTATGGACTGCTCATTTATGAGTTACATGTGACTTGTGTTAGAGGGAGAAACAGTTCTCACATGGACATTACATATAGTCTGTTAGTCCTGTCATAAATGGTTGTTCAGAATCCCTCAGTAAGTGGTTTGTTTATGACCACTTACTACCCGCCATACCTCTTGATGTCTTTGCAGTTCTTTTGACAAACAGACAGTACCTGAAGTGTGGCTACATCTCTCGGAGGTTCCCGCCATCGCGTCCTCCCCGCTGAGTACCCCTTGTAACCTCCTAGCCACGGATATTATGTCTTCAAATATTAGTGACCCGACACCAACATTATTACTTCGAAGTAAATAATATATTCAGTCAATCACCAAATGACTTTCAGAAACTTATAACAAGGAGAAGAATATTTCAGACGTGCAGGTAATACCGGACTACTTTCATCAATCCGAGTCAGCTTCACAAACGCCCATAACTGGACAATCCCACACACTGGCGGCTCATGTTGCCTACTAGGCCAGGCGCGGTTAATTTTCGGCGGGAACCTGAGTTCTCTCATAACGTTTTTCCAGCGTATTCGTACCAGTGAATCTTCTCTATTTCAAATTGTTTGGGTAGCACATACCTGTATTAATCGATTCTCGTCGATTCACGAATTTCAGTCACTTTGTCAGCTATAAATTAAACCAACTCGTTTCACATATACCACATAACTTCTATGGTTTCCGTCTATAAGGTAACACATCACTATAAACATCTGGACAGCTCGAAAATGACCTCAGAATCATCCATGACATTCCCAATTGACGACTAATATCTCTACGCGCAAAGGATATACTGTTGCGTTTTTCAGTTTCCGAAAATAAGACATTTACGGGGTTTTTCAAGGTGAACCAATGCCTAACCATGGTTTGCAATACGCCGGAGTAAAGCAGCAAATCACAAAACTAGTTGAGCAATCAATAAGCGGGGAAACTTGGGACTTTTTCGACATCTGTGAATGTTGAATGACGAACATAACCATTCGTGTAATCACTAACTGAACACACGTGAGTAACTTCTGAAGTACTTCCTGTTTCTAAACAAACTGCCCATAGTTTACCATACGACCAATTAGTTACATATTAATATCCATGGAAGATCCCAAAAAATTGTTATTTAGGTAAGGTCCTTATATATAAAACCGTACTATTATAATATTGGATAGTCAGTGAATTTGTTGTTCTTTTGAATTATTCATAAAATAATGCCGATTAGGCGATTTCGATTTCACCTGATAATTTTTTAAAAGCCCAACTAAGTAATGCGTATTAGTGTGCAGTCTTTCCCCTTCATTTATAACCTTCTTAAGCTGGAAAACATACTTGATGCTCGCCCCAAGGTTAACCCTTTGCGCTCCATTGCGCGCTCCTTGAATACGACGTGCTTTTTCCTCTCCAACCGGAAAATACCAATTCTGTGAATTATCCGTTTGGGAAACCTGATCTTCCTAGCCGGTGAATTTAATTCAACCATTACTTACATAGTAAATCTCTGTGTGGTAAGTCCAGCTGTCTCGAACTACTGCCAAAGCTTCAGGTGCTACTTTTGTAGCAGCATCTTCCTCACTCGTTCAGAGAAACAAGACTTGTTGGTCTACCACGTGATTGCCGTGAAGCCGATCATTCAGAAAGTACTAGGTAAAGTCGAAAACCTTTTCTTTTCCTTGCCTTACACTTTTTCAGTCTTATTCTTGCTCTTTTGGTTAGAAACTGTTGCTCTCTTAGACGTACATAGCATAATTTATAGTGACTGTTAATATGGTTGTTGAAAGCAGCCTTAAAAAAGCCACTAGTTTACCGTACTCTGTAGTCACAAGGGCTTCAGCCAGGGAAGGAAAAAATCCAGGGATTTCAACCCCTTCCCGCATACCGATCCTAAAGACTCGTGTAGCTTTAGTCTGCCCTGATACAACGCCTGCATTGCCACAGTCTAGTACTGAAACGGCACAGGCAATACCAGAAGGACAGAATTCTACACCTGCATCAACTGTAGGCCAGTGTGTGAAACACATCAAGCCTAAAAGGAAACGTTCAAGACGTCATAAGACCTCGAAGGCGTCATCAAGGAAAGGGGATGAATGCCAGGCGTGCAACATCACAGTTTCTAAAACTGATTCAGCGTTTGAATGTAATTTTTGCAAACGATGGGTGCACTGCCGTTGTGACAAAGAAGTACCGAAAGCATACTATGAGTTTATGAGAAATAACCCATGCCCATGGTTTTGGTACGTGTGTCCACTTTGTCGCCCTGGCATAGTCCCACAAAGCGTGTCTGCGGATAGCAGAAATAACATGCTCTTGTGCCCCAACACAGTATCATGCAGCTCCCCCCTGCTAAACTCGCACTGCCGAAACTGGTCAAAGACTTAAAGAAGGACACACCAGCCCTACTGACTGGAAATGCCAATTCTCACAAGGTGAAGATTAGCAAGGTTCCATCCACAACAGGGGAGGGCAAAATTACAAAGGCACCACTTGCATCCACTAGCAAGCCTGGCAACACAAAAAAGGCTGTCCAGGTACCGACGAAGCCTAATGTTGCTAATGATGCAAAGGACTGCAAGAAGCCGAAGGCAAAACCTAAGTCTGAGGGTAGTCGGTCTAACTCTCTCATCCTCTTTAACGTACCTGTGAGCACGGATAGCTTGCTCGAACAACGGGCCCTGTTTGATCAGGAACAGTGGTCCAACCTGTGTGGCAAACTAGGTCTGAACATTAGTTCAGCAAAACTGTGCAGACTGTACAGGGGTGTCCACACGCCTCAGGGTAAGCCACCCCCATTACGGGTTACACTGGACTCAGCCGAAGAGGCCGAAAAAGTACTGCTAATGGCTCAGGTACTAGCCCTGGACAGAAGTTCTAACATAAGAGCGCGGCAAGATAGACCATGGGCCGTCAGAAATATGGCGAGGGAGTCACCGGAACTGATGCCTTCCACCTCTATGGTGGTACACGGTGTTCCGGAGCTGGAAACCGGCACTGCTTGTGAAAAACACATGCACGACGTACAACAATGGAGATGGCTGTCATCTCAGATGGCCCCTGGCGCTTCTGGAGCCATCTCCATTTTCCGACTACCTCGTCCCGCTCATCTAACATTGATTAACTCTCCAAAGCTGCTGTGTGTCACATTCAACTCCCCGGAGCAGTTGTCCATATCACTTCAACGGTGGTATGAGACCAAGGGAAAAATTGGAGGACACATCCGATGCTGTGAAAGCAGACCCAGAAATATAAGGAGGCAGCAAACTGAGGCTTTAATACGACCCCAAGCTTCGGTGACACTAGAGCGATGCAGCTCTGAGAATAATAGTCTGTGTCTCCCAAGTGTCCTGCCTAAATCCATTGAAAAAAACTACAACGGGCCGGTTCTATCGGAATCGGCCAACTAGTTCCAACATCAAGTCCCCCACCAGCAGACGGTTTCACGTCAACTACCCCACAACACTCTGAGGTTGTTAGACTCACTGTCAGTTGCCTATATAGCAATGTGAGGGGGCTGAGAGGGAAAGTAGGTGAACTTCGAAATCTCCAAGCGCACCTTCAACTGAAAATAATCATTCTCACTGAAACGTGGCTAAACCCCACTATCGCCGACAATGAAATCAGTATAGGTGATATGGTACTGGTCAGGAGAGACAGGGATAATAAGGAAGGAGGGGGAGTTGCTATATACTTTGATAGGCAACTTAAATGTGTGCGCGCAACGGACCCACCACTTATCGAACTCCCAGACTCCATATGGTGTCATTTCACCGTAGGCCACACCAAGCACTTACTGGGTGGCATCTACCGATCTCCCACCTGTGGGGCAGAGCACAATCAGCTACTGCTCAGCACTATCACAGGAATACGAGATTTGGGCTACGACCAAATCACCATAGCTGGAGATTTCAATGCTCCATCACTGAACCTTGGCTCCGGGTGTGCTAAGGGAAAATTTGGCCGAAACCTACTGCAAACTATTCGAAACACGGGACTGACTGAGAATGTTGGAGACGACACTAGGTGGGGCCCTAGTGGAAAGTCATCAAAACTAGATTATATTCTAACTAGTGACCAGCTACTCGTCGAAAAGGTCCAGATCATGACTCCTCTGGGAAGCAGTGACCATGCAGTCATAGGTTTCGATCTTGTCCTCCGTGAGCGTTTGCAATGGGATGTTACGCGACCATGTCTGTGCTACAGCAAGGCTGACTATGCTGAAATGCGGAGGCTCTTGTCCGACGCAGACTGGCCCTTAGCATGGGACGACCTATCTGTGGATGAACACTGGGAAGTGGTAAAAAAGATTATCCATGCAGCAATCTCGGATACCGTCCCTTTAGTCACAACACAGCCTAAGAGAAAGACGTCATGGTTGAAGAGAGGCACGCAACGTATTCTGCAAGCAAAGCGGAGGGCTTGGTTTACGTGGCGTGTATCTAAGAGTCAGACCGACCATGATGCATACCTCGAACTCAGGAACCGGTGTAATGCAAGAGTTAGGAGGGACAGAAGGTCATTCCAGGCTAACCTTGCTAAAAAACTCCTATCAAACCCTAAAAACTTGTACCGATTCATGTCGGAAAGAAAACCGACAAACCAAGGGGCATGCGCCTTAGTAGGCCCAAACGGTCAATATCTCACTAGTCTGGAGATGGCTGAAACATTCAGTTCAGCCTTCGCTAAACAGCTAAACAGCAATGTGGATATTACAGTTACGGACCAAAATGGTGGCACCACTATTTCAGAGGAGGAAGACCTAGCGACTACTCCCCAAATAAACCCCGCAATAGTACTAAGGAAGCTACAGCGACTCATACCTGGGAAGTCCCCAGGTTGTGATGACATCAGGCCATCTGTTCTGAAACAGTGCGCCGAGGCTCTCTGTAGACCCCTGTGCGACTTGTTCCAACACTCAATGGATTCGGGGACCCTGCCAAGGGAGTGGAAAAGAGCCATCCTTTCTCCGATCTTCAAGGGTGGGGACAGGCAAAACGCTGCTAGCTATAGACCAGTAGCTCTACTCCCAGTGGTATCAAAAGTACTGGAAAGTATTATTGACGACCACATCAGGGAATATTTCGATAGGACTAATATACTGCATGAAGCCCAACATGGTTTCAGAAAAGGCAGATCCTGCGTCACTAACCTACTGTCAGCTTGGGACGACTGGACATCATGCTGGGACTTGAACGTACCAGTCCATGTGGTCTTCCTAGACTTTGAGAAGGCGTTTGACACTGTTCACCATGACCTTCTCCTACATAAAATAAGACAGGCAGGCATAGGTGAGCCACTTCTGTCATGGTTGAAGGACTACCTAGCCGACAGGCAATTTTGCACTAAGGTTAACCGAGTCCGATCATCTTGGCACAGATCGTCATCAGGAGTGTCGCAGGGTTCTATCCTAGGACCACTGATGTTTTTGATTTTCATCAATGATCTACCACGCCGTCTGAGCTGCCCGACTCTCCTGTACGCTGACGACGTAAAAATATGGAGGGCGATAAAGTGTCCGGAGGACTCAGATAGGCTACAGGAAGACCTAAACCTTCTGGAAGACTGGGCGGTGGCCAGTGGCATGACTTTCAACTTGAAAAAGTGCAAAGTAGTGAAGTTGCGCACCTGTAGACTGCAGAATGCAAGTTACACCCTGTGCAATGAAAGCTTGTCCTGCACAACGTCGGAACGCGACTTAGGTCTAGTTCTAACGGAAAAAATGGACACAAGCGTAAATTACACAGGGGATGTAGCGAGGGCATATGCGGTCATACACTTTACGCATAGACAGTTAGGTGCACTCACTCCTGAGCTCTTTCTAATGTTGTACAAAACATACGTCAGGCCACACCTTGAGGTGCATAATATTATTGCACCCCCAATGCTGAGAAGAGATGCCAACCTCTTGGAGAGAGTCCAACGACGGGCAACAAAAGGAGTGGTTGGTCTCCGAAACAAACCATATGATGAAAGGCTGAAGAAATTAGGCCTGTTCACACTTAGTTACCGTCGGCTTAGGGGGGATTTGATTACTGCCTACAAAATAACAAATGACCAGAATCACCCAAACAAAGGTGTTCTGCCATTGAGTAGGTATAGGCTTCCACGTGGAAATCCCAGAAGGATAGCTCACCAGAGGGCAAGGACCCGGGTGCGCTCCCACTTCTTTTCACTGCGGGTTTGTCGTCCCTGGAATTCCTTACCGGCAGATGTAGCTATGGCACCGTCTTTGGACGCCTTTAAGCGAAGGCTGGACAACCATGCAGCTATACAAGGACTGCATCCAAATGGCCTATCTCCTTAAAATCGCATTTACCAATCAGGGTAGATAATTAAACTCGTCATTTTACTTCTTTACATTCTCTCCCGTCTTACTCTCCTGACAACTTATTAATATTATAATTACTATTATTATTATTACTATTACCGATATATATATTATTCTTCAAACTTCATGAGCTGACTGTTGTTACGTTTCCTATTTTCGTTTCTGTCTCTTAGTCTGAATAGCTTCACTAATTATATCTATTATTATTTATTATTACTATTATTATTATTATTATTACTATCTCTTTTCTCTTGTCGACAATACCGAAGGACTAACTGGCGAAAGGATCAACTCCAATCACAGTAGTAACAGTCTTAACATACCTCATACTACAAACCACATATAATTAATCCCAGCACTACTCCCTTTGGAGTCAACCAAAGCTACGACAGTCGAGTGGCGGGACAAGCTACGCAGAAGTTTACCGAAGATCAAGAACCTATACCTCACAATCAAGAGGCGAGCACAAAGAAATCAAATTGGTTTATACTAGCTCGTAAAAACGATATTGGATATTGGATATTGGAACCAAAGGTCACAGCAGTTCAATATCCGACGGTTTCACTACTAGCTCGTATAAACAAGTTTATTTTTTTGCCCACATCTCTTCGTGGTGGTCGAACGAGTACTTTTCCAAAGTTTACTTCAGCGTTGACAATGTCCTCAACCAAATGATGTAATCTCCAAATGACTTTCAGAAACTTATAACACGGAGAAGTATATTTCAGACGTGCAGGTAATACCGGACTACTTTCATCAATCCGAGTCAGCTTCACAAGCGCCCATAACTGGACAATCCCACACACTGGCGCTCATGTTGCCTACTAGGCCAGGCGCGGTTAATTTTCGGCGGGAACCTGAGTTCTCTCATAACGTTTTCCCAGCGTATTCGTACCAGTGAATCTTCTCTATTTCAAATTGTTTGGGTAGCACATACCTGTATTAATCGATTCTCGTCGATTCACGAATTTCAGTCACTTTGTCAGCTATAAATTAAACCAACTCGTTTCACATATACCACATAACTTCTATGGTTTCCGTCTATAAGGTAACACATCACTATAGTCATCTGAACAGCTAGCGAAGTATCATCCTACCCTCTCATTGAGCTGAAAGAATAAAAATTTGCCACTGCGAAGGTGACTACATTTCGGGGAACAGGTTTAAAAATGAAAGGGGCGTTCACTATTCAATCAACCAATATTGAAACAACAGGGCAGAGAAAGGGCAGAAAGTACGGAGACCTTTCAAGGTGTCCTATTATAGCAACAAGTTTTGCAGATTTTAGGTGGGCAGGTAAAGAACGGGTTTGGTGTCTAATCACTATGCCCGTCCGTCTTAAATCATTCGGCAATTTGTCAACCTCACTCACATGGCCAGTATCTTCAGCATAAGGGTGGAGATTAATGTTATATTAGAATTATAAAGAGTACACATTGATTTCACTGGTGACACACTACCCCAAAAGAATTTCTCGTGGACTGCCCAGCCACTAGACGGCTTACCCATTAATTAATTCATACAAAATCGAGATAGCTAAACAACACAGCATTATCAATATCACACAATAGCAAAGAGAAGTAACAAAGGTGGAGGTCAACTTAAGGTAAAAATAATGATTAAGTCAGGTGAGGATGTGGAAATGCCAGAGTGATAATACAGATGTAAGATGTAGTGGACCAAATCTGTCGAATTATCCAAAATTTACGGACATAAAAAATGATGGCTCGTGGAGGGATTTTGAGACCAATTATTCCTCTACGCGTACCAGTAGACTCTTTCCATTTACATCTTTTGAAATAATCTTTCTTCGAAGAATACAGGCGCCATCACAATTTCTAAAGATTTTAAAAGACGGCGCATCCCACATTGTGAAACTCAGAGGCCCAGCTCTAGCATTTAATATCCCATAGCGAGCACAATGCATGCTCAGTCACTTTTTGGTTGATAAATAATTCCTGTCAGGTGGATCCCCATTGTTAAACAGTTATATACAGACAGTACCTGAGGGGTTAAAACCCCATTTAGTGAGTTAAAATTCTGTCTTTTTTGAGAAACGGAGAACACATCAGGCGCCGCTAACTTAGCAGTCGTATCCAAAAAAATATTGTTGAGCAGTTATCCGTATTGAAACAACAATCGATAAAGGTAGAGAGCCTTTAGACACGTTGAACTGGTCCAAGATTGAGAAGACATCACACTGAACGTGTGAGCTGCATTCTGACAAGTTGATTGCCATTTAATAATAAAAGCCACAAAATGTCTCTGTCGCTCACTGGCGGGCTTCTTCATTATTCAGAGAAGATTGTGTCACAGTCATTTGGTCATTTCTAGTTTAAACCGTCAAGCAGCGAAAACGGCAACGATTTCCACTGCCAAACTCGCATGTCTATCAGTGTTACTCAAAGCAGATTTAGATATTATTATCCCTGAAATCAAATCTGCAATTTGGACAACCATGTTAGCCTCAAACATGGCTGGAACATTTCATGTCCCCACCTACTTTGTTTTCACGGAGGGAAAATACTTCGGTCAACCGACTCGCACAGTGCTTTCATCAACCAGGACTATTCGTTCCTCAAGTTTCAAGTAAATACTGAATTCATTTTCACATTTTTAACGCTATTTGAAGTTTCACTATCCAAACAATTTTTACAAGTTGGGTTGCCATCCCCAAGTTCAACCTTCTTTTTCCTGGCGTAGGACTCACGAGTAAAATATAGATTAGCAAAGTAGGAGATGTTTGACCACTGTATTCAAAAGTGTCAAATATCTCCCAAGGAACTTATCCCTAAGTTTCTATTGTTACAAAGACGCTCCACACCGATAAAAACTATGAACTTTCTTCGACTCTAACTCCAAAACACCAGTATTGTAAGAAGGAAGTTATATTGTTTGGCAATTAAAGTGGAGAACAGCAAAAGTCGATAAAGAAATATTTTAGACAAAATTATGGAGTACTTTTATTCGTTTTTGGTTGTCCTCTTCGAACTTGAACACGATCGAACCATTCGCGCCTTCGAGTTGCCCACCAATGGCTACCAGTTCCAAAAACAAACGTCCATTGATAGTATCCTTCCCCAAGTCTACGACCTACTCCGCTCCTTGCCTCAGGGTATTCATTCCTGAGTAGTAAGGTTTCAAACACCAAGTAGCTGTAGTGACTGCATCATTATGGTGCACCGAATCACGTGTTAGTTTTGACTCTTCATCAGGCATAAAGTTACCGTGTGCTTCACAAAGTGAGTTTAGTTGGGAGGCTGTGGGTGTTGACGCTAATGGATAGTACAATATGTACTAACGCAAGATCTCACACCCACAAATTTTATGGTATTTAATCTGCGTAGAGCACAGGCAAAGCATGTATATTTCGGGACCAAATCGGAGTGCGAGGATGACTGCTAGGGATCGTGCATGAACGAACGGACATAACACGACTGAGTGCCAAATGGCATGAATGATTTACCGTAAACCCTCAGCTAAACAAGTTGACTAGAAGGGCTCATTTCCTCCCAGTGGGGTTGTGAGTACCTTAAGGCGAAATCAGCCGGAAGTGAAAACCTGATATTATTTTGCATAGGTAAATCTCTCGTTGTCGATTTGATAGGTTGCCTATTAGTCGTCTACCCGTGCTAATTAAGCGCTTGCACATCGCCTCGTCTAAGTTTGTCCATTGGATATCGTGCTCAGTTTGCTTCTTGTCCAGTGCCCGTTGCACCATAAAAAGAAGACAAGGATGCCGAGAAACTTGCTGGGGAAAATGTACCGAAAATAACGTCTGAATAATGACATTCATCTACCATACGGAAAGATACTGCTAAAAATAGAACTTCGAGATAAATTATAATTCTTTTACCAGATTTCTCATGCACGGTTATATGGATATCTTGACTTACGTTGTGGGACGCAATAAAAAACTGATGTGCCTGAGAAAAAAATATACACCACAAGCGTGATAAATTGGGTGAGTCGCATCACCTTGTTATGTGAGATAAGTGTGAAGATGTTCTGGAAATCCCACGGTTCTTCCAGCACGCGTTTTCCCAAAGGTCTCGATAGAAGGTTCTGTGGCTTTCGCCATGCTAGTGATTTCTCCGAAGACTAATGGGTATACGGTTACTTGTGTATTATTGGGAATGCTCGGTTCTAGGCTCATGGGATCGCCCTCTGAGTAGGTCAGCTTGAGGCAGTCGGTGCTGACAAAGTCTTCGTGGCCGTTTTTCGTCTAGGACAAAGAATTTATCCGCACGTTTATGGTCCATTGTATTGGTGTGGGGGGGGTTCTAGGGGTGACGCACAGAGTCACGGCGAACAAATACATGTAAAGATTTTTCAGACTACGGTGAACAAAGACGTTTATGGATTGTGGTCGGGGGGGAGGAGCAGGTTTAACTGAATAGATTACGTTTGCATGCCTGCTGATGTTCGAGGCGTGGTGGGAAGCTAGAGGGAGAAACAAACTCACCTGGCAGTCGCAGTGTTCTGCCATATACTAGCTTGGCAGTGGTGCATCCAGCATCAGCTTTTTGCAATGCTAGAATAAGGTTGTTAATGACCTGTATCGTACAATGTATATGTGAATTGTTTATGCTTTTGAATATCAGGTTTTGTAACTTTAGGGAGCATAAAGCCTAGGTTAGAGAAAACACCTCTTGTATTTATGACAGTCTAACACAGGACTACTGAAGGAATGAAAGTTTGTTTTTGTATAACGATTACACCAATGAGTACAGTTAAATCTGCTGTTTTCTTATATCGTGCCTTTTGTGAGGTATTTCTCTTGGAACTTGAGTAATTGATTAATTGTTTGCATTCCCCATTCACTTTTTGATTGATTTTTATTGGGTGAATATAGGATGCATTGATTTTTATGTACAAACTGGATTGTAATTGGTTCCGAACGTGTAAAATACTGCTGTGATATAACAGTGGTAGTAATGCTCATTTTTCTTTAGTTAGACACTGAATCCAGGATTTTCGTTCTATTTTAATCAACATGAAGATTAGGTTTTAATAATGTGAAAGATAAAAAGCTGAGATAATTAGTTCTTATTGACTTCATAATCAATAAGACTGTAAGGGATTAGATGGTGGTGTTATGATGTACACTTTGTAGCAACCAAATTTATTCATTTATGGTCTGAATGCAAGAAACTGTCAAACAAAACAAGTTCACCAAAGTTCAACTGTAAAAGTTACCTTAAAATCACGGAAAATATTTCCAATGAGATGAGAACGATTAATTAGGTGTATCCGTTGTCATATTAAAAGGGTAGAAGATGAAGACTTGGTAAAGAAATGTTTATTTGGAAATTTATATTTCTATATAGCCAAATTATGTACACCTTATCTTCAAAGTACCATTTATACACATCGTTCGTGTTGCGCTACTTCTGGCCTTCCCTTATATTGTGTTTCTTTGTATTCCTTTCACGTCTCTCATGTATCTCCACAACACTGTGTCATCTGCCTTCTGCGACTTCAGATCTATCTCCCTGCTATTTGATGTTTTTATGCCAACGGTTTTATCTTCATATACTACTGATAAATCTTATCAGTAGCACTCGCCGCAATATGTACTTCGGTGTACTAAAAGGTCAAGGGTGACAGACAGTATCATTAACAGTCTCGATAATGGTAATAATGACAAATCTGTTAAGTGTGCACCAGCAAATGACTAAATATACTGGCTGATATATTCACTCTCATAGTCTTTCAATGGATATGAATTAAATGCCTCGATAATTTTCCCGTTACAACTGTGACAAACATTTTCAGATATATTGGTGAACCGCAAAAGTCTGAATAGACCTGATGGTGTGGTGTTAGCCGCTGCACGATAAGTCTTGATTAATAAATGAAATAGATGTATCAAGAATCTTCATGCCCCATTTATTGTTTTGATTATCTATATGTCCTAAAACAAAATATTTATATTTATTATTGATATTATCAGTGTTTTCATCGTGCATGTAACTGAAAACAAATTGATAAATTGAGGATTCACAGTTGCGCGCAACATTAGTCTCTTTATTTTAGTTTATTCTGAATATACTGATACATGATGTGGAACTGTTCATTCACACGTCCTATTGTATATCATATGTACCTCAAGGTCAATTAGACCTTCATTCGAATGTTTTCATTGGACAAATAAAAGTACACGACGTTTGCAGTGTAAAACAAAATTATTTAATTCAATTTACACTTTGTCTTTGATTGATTGGACCGAAGTGCTCAGTCTCTGTTGACATATCGGCTCCTTCTGTGGATGCCTCGACGATGTCTGCACATCCTGAATTCCATTGCTGATCACCATGCACCAAGTTACTTCAGGTTATGACAAAAATAGACTAATGAAACGTTTTTGGAACTATCCAGTCAAATCTTGATCGCACTTCATGCTGTTCTGTGTATTTGTTTTGTGCTGACTACTTATAACTCAGACATGATTTGGTGAGAATTCTAAAAACGTTATGTTGCTATTTATTTATACTTTCGACATATTTATTTTCATCATTTCTCTGAATGCGTTCTGACCAGTTTAGCAAACGAATCGTTGGAATTATTTATTTCAGTTTCTCTCAGACTTGAAAGAAAAACTTAATTTTCATCTATGTTTAATTTTGATTCAGTCGCCAGTTTTTGAGGAATTATTAGGTCAGATTTTGATCATAGTTCGCGAAAATTCGGATTCTTTGTCATCTTAATTTGGTTAGTCAAAGCTAACTTTAATATTGGTTCTGAAGGTGTCCACCGACTACTTCAGACGACCTGCAAGAGATGACCGTTTAATTTGAGATTTTGTAGCTACCTAGTGTTGATTAAACGAAAGCACAGAAAAGAAAGAGAAGACATGGGATAATTAGGGTGAGAAAAATGATAGTTTTTGCTGGTGCTCTCTGTCTGCTAAATGTGATTTACTAGTTTGGGACTGGTTCATATCGCTTCTGTCGTTGACTACAGAGTATGAGGTGACAGCATGAAGTGAAACATGCAACATCACTGGCTAAATTGTCTGCTGCTGATAGAATCTTCGTAATCGATGTGTGATTTAGAAGCCTTTAGCTCAGAATCAGTTGCAGTGATGCAGACGTATCCATACCATTTTTTATTTTTCGTACTTCTAAGTTTTTCAATTGCTTTTACATATTTTGTTTGAAAGCATTCTCCCTCTTTCACTTTATTACTTTTAAACTGATATGTAAATAGACAATATGGTGACATGGACCATTCCACAGTTACCGCTGGTCGTGGGTTAAAAAAATCGAGTCACTGAACTTAGTTAATAGAAACCAACAGTTTTTTAAGGATTTCAAAGGCTACTCGACAGAAAAAGCATCAAATTTATTCTTCCAATTGATCAGAAGATTTCGGTCTACACCAAACCATAGCTTTAAACACACACTGTCTATTATTTCCAGCAATAAACGTTTTTATTAAAGGTGTATGTACACCAAAGGACGCAACTGTGTGCTTTTTGTTGAATAAATACTACATATACAGACTATGCAATAATTAGTTAAGCGTACTCTCAGTAAACTACATTCAGTCTAATTTGCTTTTTTCTTAAAATACGATGAATACAACGAGAAAGTGGCATTAACAAATCGAACATTTTGATAACCTTGAAAAACATCAAATCCATGCATGTTCACCTACAAAATTTGTAGAGATCCCCTGAAATCAACAAGATGGAAAAGGTGCTTGTTTTGCAGAGACAATACATATTTGGGTTCAAAACATTATAATAGCATTAATAAAATTCGAAAACAGAGATTATTGGTCGGCTGTCTCCGCTTGGTTTTGTATTCTACAACAGTATGCACCTACGACCCCACCGATTATTGAACACAATATCATCAGGTTACGAGGCCAAGTTCGTTGACTATTCAGCCACACTAAGGCATAAATCCAACGGCCCATGAATTGTAACCTTTGTCAGTTCGTCATCAGCGAGTATCTGTCCTCACATCCGAACCTACTGGTCACAACTTCTCACCAGAAGTTCAGGCAATTTTATCCTGTAGTTCGTTACATCTGAAGCAACTAAGAGAGTGGTGGAGAGAGGTTATACAAGTAAGCATGTGAAATGCATTCCAAAAAAGACTGGTGTACAAGTATTTATTGTCAAAAAATCATATGCTATAACCAAACATGAGGTTGCATCTATGGGAATGAATGGTACATTTATTAACAATTCTAATTGATAGAATAATAATAATAATAATAATAATAATAGCTTTATTCCAAAAACAGTACTAATGATACAGCAAGGAATTTTCAGCATTCACTACAATATTGCATCTAATTTACTAAAAACAACAAAAAAATTATAAATACAGATTACATAATAATAATAAAACGATTGTTACAGCAGCTACATAGCAAAATACTGTATGCCATACGGTGAAAAATATGCATAAAGTACAAAATTGTAGTAATAATAGTAATACCAACTAATATAAGATAGCAGAGTAACGATTTAAACGATAGAAAGTGTGGCACCATAAAATACAGAAAGACAAACTATGAAAGGGTCGATTTACTGTGCTAATTACATAGTAACTTATGTGTTTCACGTCTAACAGAGTCTTCATCACGTAAAATACGGGCTAAATAGGGTATTGTAGAATTTCTGTACTTAGTGGTACGAGCATGTAACTTTTTATATTGACTTCTCGTCCTACCTGATGAGATACAAGGGGACAGGTGTGAATAAAGGGGGTGCAGAGGGTCTGACAGTATAGCCTTTGCCCATTTTGTACAGGAATTTATATGCCTCTCGACTATAGTATTAGCGAGCTCATGCAGTGGCAGACCACAAGCCCTACTCATAGCATTTAATACTCTTCGTAATATGATATAATCTTTTTTGAGAAGCCCAGGAAAGATTAATGGAGAGCAATAGAGTACAATAGGTAAAATACAGGAGTTTAAAAATTGCAAAACTAAAGGTTGGTTGATACCTGATTGTCTTAACTTTTTAATGTAGAAGGTAAGACGAAACATTTTCTTAGAGATAGATAAGATGTGGGATGACCATGAAAGGTCAGAGGGAAAAACTAATCCAAGGTATTTAATGCTTGATTTGGTTTCAATTTCCGTGCCATCTATGCTACAGGGATCATGCGAACTAACTAGTTCAAGTAAGTCACGTCGATGCTTGAAAGTAAAGTCAACTGCCTGACATTTGGAAGGATTTAATATAAGACCATTTGACTTGGACCACTTGTTGATGTCCAACAGAAAGCTATTAAGTTTGGAGCTGTCAGACTCGGAAGTGATAGGCAGTGATACAGTCAGATCATCTGCATATTTGACAAAGTTAGTTTCGTTTGAATGAGGCAGGTCATGTAGGAAGAAAGAAAAAAGAAAAGGAGAGAGGACAGCACCTTGTGGAACACCGGATTTTGTAAGCGAGGTAGAAGAAGATTTGCCGTTATATACAGTATACTGCATTCTATCAGAAAAATAGGAATGCAACCAACTCTTAGCCCAGGATCCTGTTTGTGTCAACGATAGCTTATTTAATAAAAGGCCCCTAGGTACAGAGTCAAAAGCAGATGTGTAGTCTAAGAAAGCACTACGAACATATTTAGCACCTTTGTCTAAACAAGAGACAACATTGTGATATAAGACAACCGCAGCATCCAAGGTACTTCTACCATGTTTGTATGCAAATTGTTTAGGATCATTAAAAGGTTTCAATGAAGGTTCAAGACGAAGTAAAAGTAATTTTTCCATCAATTTTAAAAAGGGGGAAGTAATTGCAATAGGCCGAAATTTAATATCAGAACCAGAAGATGGTTTTGGTATAGGGATAATTTTAATGTTTTTCCATGCAAAAGGTAGAACGTTACCGGAAAAAGAAGCATTAAAAATGTTAGTAAGAGGATAACACAAAATATCAGCACAATTCCTGAGGACAATGGCAGGTATGCCGTCAGGACCAAGGCTTTGAGAAGGCTTAAGAGACCGGAGACATTTAAGCACATCAAGGGTATTAAAACCACTAAAGTTATTGTCAATATGATTTGTATCATTTGGAAGGGTATCAACAGAAGAGCGTATGAAAGATTTATTAAGAGTGTCAACATTAAGAGATGGAACAGAAATACATCGCTTACCGTTAGTAATTTCTTTGAAAAGTTTCCACAAATTAGAAGGGGTTTTACATGACAAAAATCTTTGATTATATAAAACTTTAGTCTTTTCATTTCCAGTTTTATCAGAATGTTTAACTTTTTTACACCAGGCTTATCATTTGTTTTGAACAACAGTTCTTTATCTCTACGTAGCTTTTTGAGATATGGCGAAGATAAGCGATCAAATCGAATGAATAATGTTTCTTTAGGACAACATATTTCGAAACAGAATTTAAGATAATCAGTAGTGTTTGTGATTGTTTCATCTAATGTTTGTTCTGTAAATAAGTCCCAGTTAGTGTCTTTCAACATGCATCTGAGCTTGTCTAGGTTGTCTTTTGAGTAGCATCTCCGTTGAACTTTACTGTAGAGGTGAGAAAGGACACCTTTGTGTGATTTGGAATATATTTTAGGCAGTACACGTATGATGCAGTGGTCAGAGTTAAGTAAGGGAGCACGTTTGCGAGCTTCATATATACCAACATCATTGATAAATACTAGATCCAGTGTTTTACCAAGACGGGTGGCAAAGTTAACAATATTGTCATGACCAAGTGATATAAGGAAGGAGTGATCGCATGAATTAAAATCACCAGTTACTATTGATAAAGAGTTCTCGAAGCAAGCTGCAGCAAAAGCGGTGAATTCATCAGCGAACATAGATAAATCCAATATGGTACAGCCAGGAGAGACATAAACATTAGAAATATAAATGAATTTGTATTTTGACAGGTGTTTCGGGCGACATCTCACAGTGATGCAATCAATGTAGTCATTCGAGAATTTGAAACAAACTTTGTTAGAAATGGGTTATACACCACCACTTTCACACAGTACAAATTATGTTAGCCAAATAATCTATGCAAATCAGATAATTCTTGATGAAGATAACAAAAGTCAAGTTATTTCTGTAGTGAAAAAATTGTTTTCATTAAAAGGGTGAAGAAATGACTGAAAGACTTTATAAAAAATACACTCTCGGTGATTTGCTTATTTCTAATATAGTTAAAATAATTAGTCTCGCATATTTTACGATGAAGTTATTTTCTATTCTGTTGTTATTTACAAAATCCATTGTGAGACTTATATGACAGTGATTCTCTGACAAGCTAATAATTAGCGTAATCTTCATTCTTTTAAAATCATTTCTGAATATTTGAAAAAGTAAGTAACCCAGCCTGTTTTACTAGCTAGGCTACTTTTCTAGCCCGTTCAGCTCTTGTCCGCACCAAGTAAAATACTCAGTCGAATCATCTTGGAGAGACTAAAAGACGCACTGGATGCAAAACTCCTACCGGAACAAGATGGCTTCAGGAAAAGCAAATCATGTGATGATCAAGTGGCATGTCTACACATCATCATCGAACAAAGCATAGAATCCTAGTCAAACCGATCTCTACCTCAAATTCATCGACTTCCAAAAGGCCTTCGATACACAGCCTTGACCGAGAAGTAATTTGGAAACTACTTGAATACTATGGCGTGCAGTCTCCAAGTCTTTATCAATCTCATTCAACAACTGGCTATGTGATAATTCCACGTGTCAGTTAAATGATCCACGACGGGAAACTTACACAGCAAGGGCTCTGAAGTGCATACAGGAGTGGGACAAGCCGGTTGTCTATTATCAATGATGATATTCCTAATTGTGTTGGACTGATTGGATTATGCGCCAGACTGTGAACAGATAGTGGGGAGACGGAAATACGCTGCATTGACCGATAAGAAGACTCTAAAATATCTTGATTTTGCTCGTGGATGATTTATATCTACTGTCACACAGACTCGTAGACTAACGGGTGAAAAGCAACAAACTGTCAGAAGAGGCAGCTGGCGAATACAAAACTCCAGGTGATCATGGAGAAGACGGAGGGGATGCAGATAACCAACAAACAAACAAACAAACAACAACGAGCACCAATCACCATCACTGGGAGAGATCTGACAGAGGTTACCTCCTTCACTTATATAGACCAACAGCGTCGTTTCAACCACAGGCAGTCGTAACGGAGAAGATGTCAGAGCCAGTCAGTCAGAAATGGAAGGTGAAGATACACTTTCATTGACTTGAAGGCAGTTTGTAAATCTTCTTCTCTCAGCAGCATAAACAACAAGATTCGGATTTTTAGCATCAATGTCAAATTGGCCTCTCTATACGGGTCAGAAACTTGGAGAGAGTATCACGAAGAGGATTTCGAGCAGCCTGTTGAAGACTTTTGTCATCAGCTGCCACCTTCACTGGTTCCTTACTGAAGATTAAATGGCCCGCTGACCAGAAAGAATTAGTAATAAAAAACTTTGGCTGGCAGGAAACCAATCAGGAACCTATCTTTCAACAGATATATGGGTGAAAATGGGGATGGATTGGATAAACGTTGAGGAGGCGGTGGAATGAAATCGCGCTTGATGCAGGCCATGGAAAGCGACGAGTGAAGCCTCCAAGGCAGAATATAGAGGAAGTAGTGTGGGTAGGAGGAGATGAGAGATTGTGGGCAATCGTGGGCCCAGTTGAAGAGGTCAGCAGTAAATAGAAGAAAGTGGAGATGTTTTGTCGAAGCCTTATTTTCCACTCGGAAACCAAGGTAATAAAACTGATAAACAAACAAACCTTTTGCAGTACAAATCTTGCATTCCAATGTGTGTCATTCAGTAATTCCTTTAAGAGATTATTCATTGACATTTTCTGACTGCTTAAGATGGGATAACTATATAGTTCAGGATGCATTAAATGCATGGATTCCACATTAATGGAATATAAGATTGAAGATTATAGTTTTACTTATTGTTTAGTACAAAATAGCTTAATTAAGAGCTAATTAACTGTCTCACGTGATCAGATAAGAATCAGACTTACATAAATTCCCTTTCTTCGCTTTCAAAGTAGGGAGTTGTACAGAATTTTCCTATGAGTTAAACTCAACAGGCGAAGTTATTTGTAAACCAAGCGTTATATAGGATCATTAACAACTGTTTCGAGTCAACTATTGACTCATCAGGTTTTTTAACAAGTTCTTTTTGAAAAAATAGAAAACTGTTCAGTGGGGTATGCGTGTGAAGTCTAAAGTAAATACGAATTCATTTCATTCAATACATATTTAATCCAAATTCGTACGTCTCCTTCTTTAAACAACTAGCGGATGTTTGTTTAATTATTTTTCACGATTATGTAATTTTTTTCGCCATATTTCAATGTATAATCGTTGTAAACCCAATGAAAACTGGACGACGACGTCATCCACTACATTCCTACAGGAGGTGAATCGGAGACCGAATAGCTCAGTGGTAACGTCTCTGACTGCAGCACTGGATGACGCGGGTTCAAATCTCAGAAGAGACGTGGGTTCCCTCAAGGTTGCAGATACGCCTTGCTGACTGGTGAGTGCCAACTGGCACAAAACCTAGGTCGAGCAAGGCTTCCTGCCGACTGCCTCCAACTATCCAATATCATCAAAGGTATTAAAATGCTTGTGGATTTGTTAGATACTGTTATCAGTAGCAGTGTGTATTGTTAGTAGGACTGCACAAATGTTTTACTTTTTTATGAACCCTGTCTTTGTGCTCACCTATATTTAAATCTTGAAAAGTCAGGCAGAAAAGGTAATGTGAAATTAATCACTGAAATTAGGAAATACGTAAAACCTAGACCAATTGTTTCTTAAAATAAACGAGGATTTGATCATATTTAGGGTTTTTTAACACATATATTTAATTCCACATTAATACAAAATCAGGCTTTACCTATAGCTTTCAAATCTTTCAACACAAGATACATTTCGTCAAACATTGAAAAAATTATGAGGATATATTCTAGTGACTCATAAATAATAGAAAAAAATTATTTTCAGACATTAGTAGCAGGGTTGATATTTCATAAAGAAAGATATTCAAAATCCTATTTGATGATATTCCTTTTAGAATTTATTAAAATGGCCTTCAGTTAAGGAAGAAAACCAAAATTCTACGCTGAATTTTATTTTATAATAATAATAATATGACAAGAATGTAAAATTAAATCTCATAAAAATGTTATGTTAGAAGTAATTAATTAATGTGCACTGGGTATTCACCAAAAGAAATTCAATATTTTAACCTACTATTTGAATTAGATTGTCAGTTGATATTTACACAAATGTCAGCAAAATCACTGAATCGTCCTCTAGTAATATTTGTCAATTAAAAGCATGGTATAATATAATAGCGAATGAAATCAAGTAATAATTCAGTTGAAATAAACTCCGATTCGATCCATTACGTTCACGGGAACAATGTGTTTCATTTGCATATGGTCCAACACAAAGTGAATACATAGTGACATGTGCTATGAAGGTATTATCACATGAAGAATGAAACAATTCACTAAATGGTCCTTTGGCGTAAATTGGAACATCTTCAGCACTGTGTGTCGACTTTACCATTGGGACAAGTGATTGGGCAGAATAACTTTTCTCAAATCTATTTTCAACTGCGGGATCTGATCGATGGTCATCCAGAATACCTCGTGGTCCATTAAAATAAGAGGATATTAAATACGATTTGTTGTCATCACCCTGTAGGTCAATATAAAATCTGTTTGTTAACTTTACCCATACAAATTGAGTTAATTAGTAGTTTTAGTATTCAGAGAGCACTAGGTAACAGTGACAGGTTTAATTCTAAAGTGACGTATATGTCGAAAAAATGGTCATCATCACCATTTGACAAACAAGGATTTCAGTGATTAAAATGTTTCACAATAAAAGTAGAGAACATGAAATTTGTTTCATAATCCAATATTCCACTCATCAGTTAAAACTTATGTGTCATTTTAAGTGAAATCATCAACCTAATCTATGATGGTTCAGGTAAGATATGCTAAGTTCCATCTGAAATGCTAGATTGATTCTAATTCAATCGTTAGATGGTGCGTCGGTGGAAAAGCGGTTAAGATGCTCGCCGACCATGCTCATAGTCCGGCGTTCGATCTCAGGCCGATGCATTCCTTTACCTCGCTAAGCCTGAAATAATGCTGGTAAAGAGGAAAGGTTGGGAATGAGGCTAACAACCCCATCCTGTAAAAATTAAACACTACTGCAGAAACTTCAAGCCACTAGCTTGAGGTGCTATGTTCCGCTGGGAAAGTGAAAGAAAAAGAATGAAATAAATAATCATTAGATGAAAAACATAATCTATAGTGTAAGTGGGTTAGAACTAGCCTATTTGTCCTAACCCATAGTTTAATATTTTCTATTACAGTATGTTGAATAAATCATTCCTATTTCATTCGACACATTCCAGAATCATCATACTTAGTGAATGGTAAGTTTTCATGGCATGCAAAATGTCGCGGTTGCTTAGCACTGATTTTCATGTATCTTTATCGACGAAATCATCTTTAGAGGCTGTACAGTCGTATTTACACTTAGAAAAATGTATACTGGTCTGTTATTGAGTAATGGGGGGTGACATAATTGATATAATTGATCATAAGTGGCTTTAGAAGTGAAAATTAAAAGTTGTAAATTACGTGGTACTCAACGGAACAAAGATAGAAATTTGATAAGGTTAAAATTGCTCTTGAGTGAGAATAAAGTTGGTATTTGAGTGTCAGTTTAACAAGTGTGAAAATATACAAAAGGAGCATATGAAACTGATAATAGTGAAACTATCTGCTTTATATGCAAATTCATTGAGGATAATAATATAGACGTAGGTGTTTCGATTCATTACTTAAGGGAACTACTTTTGAGGTGCACTCTAAATGTCCAATTCAAGTTCAACAACACGATTTATAGACAAAGAGAAGGAGTAGCAATGGGGTTACCATTGGGTCCTTTACTTGCAGACTGCTTATTGGCTAGTTTAGAGAATAGTATTTTACAGCCTACTATCGACAGTTTCCATCTGTACCAAAGATACACTGATGATACTTTCATCATATGTGATGACAATACCGACATCGAATTGATAACTAGGGAGTTCAACAGCTGCCATCATGCCATCAAGTTCACGTCGGAATCAGAGATTAACTCGGAATTCCATTTTTTGGATGTTTTTCTAAAGAGGAGATCTGATGGTTCTCTTCAAAGATCGATTTACAGGAAACCAACATGGAATGGTCAGTACACAAATTTCCATAGCTGGGTCCCTTTAAGAAGAAAGAGAAATCGGATCCATTCCTTATCTTCAAGAATAAGGAGGATATGTTCAAGTGATACAATCGATGAGGAACTGGAGCGACTCAGACAAGTTCTCATAGAGAATGGATATCCTCCAAGATTTATGGAGAAAAACATGAAGTTAAGAGTAAAGCCTGAAAGAATCCAGACGGTGCCGAAGAAACTGCTCTTTATGAGTGTTGCATTTAAAGGTAATATCGCAGCTGAGATCCTGAAGAATCGCTTATGCAGATCACTGAGGAAAGCCTTTTTTATGGCTGAGCTACGTATCAATTTCTACAGCCAACAAATGGTCAACGGATGTGTGAAGGATAAGCTGCCGCTTTGGACCACCTCAATGTGTGTTTATAAATTCACCTGTTCGTGTGGAGCTAGTTATATTGGCCGCCCGAACAAAGCGCACGCTTTCCAAACGCATCTCTGAAGATTATCCGGCATGGTTAGCAAAGGGACAATGCAAGACAATTATTAGCTCAATTCTCGAGCATTTGGTGAACTCAGATCACATAGCTGCACCAGAGTCGTCTTTCAACATCATCTACAAAGTGAAGCCGAATGGTACAAAGGGCGTCAGGTTTCCGCTTTTGTGTATGGCGGAGGCGCTGGCGATTCATCAGTACAACCCTGAACTCCGTATGCAGAAAAAGTTTGTCCAATCTCTTATTCTACTTTGGTTTTAACCTCTTCACTAATCGTTCCCTGTAAAAAAATTTGATCTTTTCTTTTGTTCTTAATTTTACTTTCAGTTTGCTTTTGCTTTAACAATTAATTCACTATTATCAGTTTCATATGCTCCTTTTGTATATTTTCACACACTCTTCACACTTGTTAAACTGACACTCAAATACCACCTTTATTCTCACTCAAGAGCAATTTTAACCTTATCAAATTTCTATCTTTGTTCCGTTGAGTACCACGTAATTTACAACTTTTAATTTTCACTTCTAAAGCCACTTATGATCAATTATATCAATTATGTCACCCCCTATTACTCAATAATAGACCAGTATATATGTGTTTGTAAGTATAAATACGACTGTACAGCCTCTGCAGATGATTTCGTCGATAAAGAAAATTTTCTTCGCTGAATCTGTCTTTTATTTTCTTCATGACTCAATGGGTATTTTCCGTGATTTTCATGTATCCTTTTCGTCAGATTAAATGTGTTTATGTATAACACAACTGCTAAAATTTGATACATAAAGTTAGGAATAATGTTGTTTCCGCTTTTCTCGCACTTCAGGAATATATGCATATAGTTTGTAACAAGAAAAAAAGAGTAATACTTTTTCCAACCAAATAATAACCACTGTATGTGTGAAGACTTTCGACAGATTCTACACTGTCTTGTTTGATAATCCTTATTATGAAACTTGGAAGAATAGAACCGTATTAAGTGAAGATATTTTTGGAATAGTTCACCTTTGCTATGAATTTAGATAAAGTATTCAGAAGGCGAATATTATGAGATGATATCATTTTGTAGTTTCTCTACAATCTCTTTTACAACCAGTACGACTGACAATAATGACATTTTTGACAGTCCATCAATTACTTTCGATATAAAGAAGTATTAACATAATTTCATTCTACTGACTCTACTACAAATCGTATGTATAAGTTTCCCTGTAGCTGATAGAGCACATATATAGTTAGAATTAACACACTGTGTCATTGTCGCAGGAACGTGCTCTTTGGTAATTAAACTAGACTTAATTCAGCAGAGTTCCTTTTGATTAATTAGTTTTATTCTTATTTTTTTATTTTTGATTACAGCTTGATTCCACACTGTATTTTTGGTACAAGTATGGAATTTTCAGCGTGGATATCGGTAGCCTAAATTTCACAGGCCGACCATAGATATCAGGTGTGCGTCGGCAGGGGATCGAACCTCGGACCATGTGCATAGTCGGCGAGAGTCCTAACCACTGTGCCACCGACGCACGTTACGTATATACAGTAAATTTCATGAATCTGCTAAATACTTATTCATTTACAATATACAGTAACAAATAAAACAGATGCATAGTTTTTATTTAGTGGATTTTCAAACGTTTGATTAATCAGAAGTTAGAGTTTTTATGAACTGACATCCATTTTAGAACGATTAAAAAAATATGTGAAACAAACAGCTGTTGTTTCCTAGTTTGGAGATTTTCAGCAGCATACACTCATAACCTCACCCGTGATCGAGTTCAAGAATATGTCACCACTTAACATATCTAATGGCCTATGAATCCTGAATCCTGTCGACTCACAATGTACGTCCATTTGCATATCACGTTATTAGCGGATATTTTTCCTCACTGCCGACACGATGGACTTCATATAATCACCAATTCTCATTAGGACTTAAAGAGGTGTATCTCCTGGTTGGTCACTAATGAACACAGAGCTGATCTGCAAATGTTGAGCTTTTTGGCAGTTTGACTGACTTCAGGTTTGGTTTCCTCAACAACTCGCTAGCTAATGTCAGTTCGTAACAAAATCTACTTAGAAATGTCAAGTGGCTAAAAATAGTTAGTGTTATTCAGTAACTTCACCTCTGTATGTGTATACTAGTTTAAGTGCTCCTAATCATCTGGGTATATTGGTCATTTGACATTGACTGTGTGCAAAGGTGTTTAAAGAACACGATCATGAATGATGATATGAATGGTGAAAGGGAACTTGTTTTGGAAAAAGTGTAAATTTTGTCGGCACTGGTCATTCATAATTCCTAATAACTTATCAGGTAAAAACATAACCAGCTACAAGTAGTCTGTCGCTTTCTGTGTATTACTGAAATCTCAGCTATCAAAACACAAAAACCTCCTTCGATTTGCTCAATCCTTTTAATGCTTTTGTCAATGAAAACATCCTTTTACATCCCCCACGCAATGTAGCTATTACAAAATGTCAACAGTTCTCTGTTTCGATCCCTATTTTGATATCAGTTTACTTTTTTATCGCTTTGATGCCTGACTTGAATCCTAACTCGTAATTACTCACTGTGCGTCAGTGGCACAGTGGTTAGGACTCTCGCCGACTATGCACATGGTCCGAGGTTCGATCCCCTGCCGACGCACACCTGATATCTATGGTCGGCCTGTGAAATTTAGGCTACCGATATCCACGCTGAAAATTCCATACTTGTACCAAAAATACGGTGTGGAATCAAGCTGTAATCAAAAGTAAAATAAAAATAAATTGAACTTTCATTATACTTTGATTAGTCCTCACTAATGTTAACGATTGCGTTTGTTTCACTTGATACTTTATATTTGAGGTGAAAAATTGTCGAACATAAGCATAAGAACAATTGAATGTAGTTACTAATTCACTAGTTTATTGACCCATCCTAAGCCTTCAGGAAGAGGAAAGGTTAGGCGCGGAGCCATCCTGCCCTAGAAAATCCACCCAGTCGTAACAGAAACTTCAAAGCAAAGAAAAATTAAAAAAATAAACCCATTTTTCTATGGATTCGGAGAGACAAAATGAAGCAAGCCAGTGAAATCCTTCGAGAGGTCAGTCATCAATTGTGTATTCTTCGGGTTACGGCAAAAATAAACACTAGGATATGGAATGTCCTCACACAGTTTGAAGCTTGGTAGGCTACTCAGATTGCGAAAGAAATGAGAAATTTATGGGAGTAAATGGAATGGATCTGGACTGTCATAACTATTAACCGGACAGCAATCTACTCCGGTCACCCATATGGCAACCACAAACACACACACACACAAATAGAGTGGCAGTCATGATATCACCAACAGTAAACAGAATTATTATGCAGTGGGAACCAATCTCCTCCAGGATTATAACAGCAAGATTCAACTCAAAAGGAAGCAAAGTTACAGTCATCCAAAAAAAATATGATAAAATGAATGATATACACAAACTTGTAAATTACTTTAGCAGTATCATCCACATCGAATACAGATGTGCTTCTTGTGGGATAACCGACTAATCCGTAAGCCTGTGAATGATCAGCTGTAACCATTAACAATGTCTCACTTGAGTCGACAAGGTTTACAGCCCTCGACACAGCTCTTTCCAGCTCCAAAGTTTCAGTTAGTGCATATCTATATTTTAATGGAGTATTAAAAAAACAACAAATCGTATTAGAATTTAGTTAAAGGAAAACCTCATGCCTAAAAAATAAATGCGCAGCACTTCAAAAGTATCTGTTTAGATAATCACCAGTGACAGATTATCAGCCAAAAAGATTAGAAAGAACTCTGAACTACAGTCTGTGTGATTTCATGGTTTTTATGACTTGAAATGTATCCAGACTTGTCGATCAGAAAAGATGGAAACAAGTAAGATGCATTCATTAGTCTCATGTAATGAACAGACGTAAAACCAGTGCGTGGGCGTTCACTTCTGACAGCAATTGCAATCATATTTACAAAACACAAAATCTGAATAAAAACAGAACTTTTGACATTATATTGTTCTTCAGAATTTGGAATAATGCGCAAGATTAGCAGCTAAAGTGGATGAATTTGAAGTGAGTATGTTCATTAGGCTGGATATTTTCTAGAAAGACAATGAATGCTTTTCAACTGAACCATTCGACCGACAGAGCACAATCACATCAGAATCTTCTTCAGTTGTGATCGGTTTCCTCGCCTACATTATTGTTAGACGAACAATCATGAGGAAATTTCATGTCTATTTACAATAATCTGTTTCCTACCAAATTTCTGTTTCATCATTGAACATATTTACTAAAAGTAGAATCTCATAGCTCCAACTTCACAGTACCTCTGAATTATTTGCTAACACAGAAGTTAAGTGGACAAAAAACTCATATCGATTATAAGGATATGTCTTATCAGCTGGGAGTACCATTGAAATCCTCCTATAAGTAGTAAGTCGACCTTCAAATTAATTCTCAGATAATCACTAGTCATGGATCAATGTGAATTACCATAAAACCTATCGAACTTTAAACCTATATTTGACTATCAATAAAATTTAAAAATGATCCTACTCATCAAGAGTGAAGCGCCAAGATAAAAAATAATAGTGGTGTGATAAAATCAAAAATATTTCTCACTGTGCTTGATTAGAGTGATGACCATGATCAATTCGACCTCCTTCCACTAAGAGAAGAAATCCTTTTGGATTACGAGATAATACTTTGATTGCAGCTTCTGTCATATCAGCTAAACTTGGTTGGTTTGTATTATTATTAATGTAGTAGTCGAAATGATTTGGAGCAAACAAACCTGAAATTTCAAGCATAAAGTGTGATGTTTATTGTTAAAGACTTTTCTAAGTAGTGAGTAACCTGAATAAATGATATCATACCTAAATTAATCATTTGATGGCAAACATGAGCTACTGCATCTACTTTCGAAAAGTGCCTTTTTTCTATAGTTTGGTTTGTAAGGGTTGGCTAGGTTTTTACGAGTTTATTACGGATTGATATCAGTTAGAGAACCATTGAAAACCAGGGAGTACTGGACAGCTGCTGTTTCATCCTAGTTTGAGAATCATCGGCAGTTCGCACGCACTGGGATTCGAACCCAGGACCTTCTGTTTACAAAGCAAGCTCGTATACCATTTATCCACTGAGACCCAATTCAATGGCTCATGAATTCTAACTTCTACCAATTCGTGATTTAGCGTGGCCCTAACCATTGTCTTTGGTGGGACATCCATCCACACACGTGACATCTAATTGAACCTGACTGGTTACGACTTCTCACTAGAACTCCAGGAAACTCCAACCCGTAGCAAGTCACTAGCGAACATCAGATTAATTTTCTATAGTTTGGTTTGTAAGGGTTAGTTATGTTTTTAAGAGTTGATCACGGATCGCAGTGGCTGAATGGTATACGAGCTTGCCTTGTATCGGAAAGTCCTGAGTTTAATCCCAGTGCGGGCGAACTGCCGATGATTTTTAAACTAGGATGAAACAGCAGCTGTCCAGTACTCCCTGGTTTTCAATGGTTCTCCAACTGATTTCAATCCATGATCAACTCGTAAAAAGTTTTTAATAAAAATAAGTAACGGCAATAAGATCTCAGCATAAAATCGTGTATTACATCAGTTCACAATAAAACTTAATAAAAATGTTAAATTTATCAATGGTACATTAATAGAGCAAAATCTTGCGAATCTTAGCTACCGTATTAAATATTTTCTGCCGTATATTGTGGAATAAAGTCACCTCGAATTGTTATCTTCCACGAGGTATTTTTCGAAACAGCTAAAATTCATACTCTGGTATAAGTGAGATTTGTTATTCGGTTTCTATAAGAACGAAATTTCAGACATCATATTAAACTTACCTGCTGACGATGATGGACGGTTCAGTAACGTTATGAGAATTACAAAAGGTCGAGGAACTAATGTTACCAAAGGATCTCATTGATTTTCAGTCTTCACCTGTTATCCTTGGTGACATCAAAGAACGGCTACATGTAAATAAGTAATGAAGTGCTTATAAACTGTTCAAAGATATTTATTTTCCTCTTCTGAAAGCGTGTAGGCGGTGGTTACTACGCCGCTCCTCACACCGTGTGAGTTGACTATTTCTTAGTGTTGCGAAACCACAGAGCCTAGGGGATAAATATTTGAGGTCCGCTACGCATGGCCTGTTTGAATTGGTTATTAGAGCTGTGCCCATATTAGGGACCCACTGGCGCCTTCGGACCGCCATAGAGTTAGTTGGGATGTACAATTTTGGAGGTCGACCTTCTCTAATCCCCCTCTTTAGAGTGAGGAGCCAACATAGCTGACTTGCTGGTCATTTGAGGGAAACACCCTACGACTGCTACATCCCTGCTCCCTAACAGTACGACTATGCTAAAAGCATATTGTGGAAATTTTACACTACACATCAGCTCCAACACATATACTGCTGGCGGAATCTCAGCATGAATACAAAAGGCTCGTGAGGAATTCGTCAACCTAAGTCATCTGTAACGTTGATGTGATATCCGGCTGTCCACAGAAGGATTCATGTACTGCTCACCAGCTAGTTCCGACCTCGTTTATGTCTGTGAGACATGGTCATTTAAAGTGAAAGATATAGAAAGGTTAACTGTCTTTGGTCATAGGTGTCTGCATTCTGTCTCCCATGTTAGGTGATACAATATGGTGAGTAATATTGAGGTTAGGCGTTAAGTGTTAGGTAGGGAGGGAACTTCAGTCGATAAGGTTGTAAAGTTGCGTCGATTGAGATGGCTAGGACACATGTTTCTCATACTGAACCCTCGCCCTCCTCGACAAATAATGTTCACTGACATAGGATCCGGTTGGGGTCAAACCAAAGCATGTCACTAGTCCATGAAATCTTAAACAGTTAGATCAATGGGCATACAAAGGTGGAGGCTTCCTGGTTGGGATTATCGGGATGATAAGAACCAATTAAGGCTGGAGGCGACCAGTAAAATGGCCCAAAATAGCTATCAATAGTCACCAGATGCATTCGCTAAATGCGACCTCTCTTATCCATTAAACTCTTTTTTATCATGTTACTGTTCTTTCTCCCCAACATTTCTTCTCTAATCTTTCCTTTTTTTGTCTTCCTTTGTGTGCTTCATGGAATGCCATAACTCGAAATGTCGTACTTCTATGCAAAGTTATATGCTGAAACCAGTCAGTCAGTATTTTCCTCGCCATTTGAAAAGTTTAACTCAACTACCAGAGAAGTGAATTGATCTTTGTCCATTTACCAATCCAAAGACAATTAAGCGTTAAACGACCAGTGTTTTGTGTGCAAAGGAAGCAAGTTCAGCGACTACTACCTCCCTGGCCTTCAGTATACACAACAAATTTATTCTTTCCTAAGTTTTCTGACATTCAGTTTATTGTTATGTTGATGTTATTGAACTGTAATCCATTGATAATATCATTTTAGACAAAGCAATAAGAAGACGTAATTAGTCTGAATCATATACTACATTTGCGCGCGCAACACATTTCGAACAATTAGATCACAAACGCACTTGTCATAGGAATACATATGAAATTAATAAAGAGTTAGGAGACTTATGGAGATTTAAGTCAATGCAAAAACTGGCGCGGAATTATGCTCCTGTCCATCCCAAGCAAAATACTAAGCCGCATCATCCGGGAGAGAATCAAACAAGCCCTGGATGAAAAACTCCGACAGGAACAGGCTGGATTCAGGAGAAACATGTCATGTATTGATCAAATCGCCACTTTAATAACCATCATTGAACAAAGCCTAGAATGGCAGTCACCTCTCTATCTCAACTTCATCGACTTTGAAAAGGCCTTTGACAGCGTCGATCGAGAGGTCATTTGACAAATACTTCGCTACTACACAGCGCCGTCGACAATTATACATCTCATCCAACAGTTATACGACAATGCTGCATGCCAGGTAATCCACAACGGAAAACTTACGGAAGCCTTCGAAGTGAGGACGGGAGTGAGACAAGGCTGTCTACTATCACCAATGATCTTCCTGATTACAGTAGATTGGATAATGTGACAGACAACGGGCCGGACAATGGGGAAACAGGCATAAAATGGACTCACACAAAAGACTTGGAGGATCTGAACTTCGCCGATGATATATGTCCGATTTCCCACTCACTCGAAGATATGCAAGTGAAAAGCAACAAGTTGGCAGAAGAAGCATCCGGAGAAGATGGGACTTCAGGTGAACATAGACAAAACAGAGGTGATGAAGATTCCTGGCCAACACCAACAACAGCAGCAGTAACAGGCAAAAATCAGCCAGCATAAATGGGAGGAACCTGAAAGAAACAACCTCCTTCACCTACCCAACTACCTGGGAAGCATCGTTTCAACTACAGGCCGACGGAACTGACGAGGATATCAAAGCCAGAATCGGAAAAGCAAGACAGGCTTTCATTACTCTCAAGTCTGTGTGGAAGTCAACAGCACTCAGCATGATTATGAAAATAAGATCCGGATTTTCAACTCCAATGTGAAGTCAGTGCTACTTACTGTATGAATCAGAGACTTGGCCAGCGCGTCATAAAGAGAATCTCAAACAAACTTCAGACCTTCGTTAACAGTTGTCTTCGCTCAATTCCACTCAAGATCAGATGGCCGGCCAGAAAAGATCAGCAACAGGGATCTCTGGGAATGAGCGAACCAACCCAGCAGGAACCGATTGTGAAACAAATAGGCAGGAAGAAATGGAGTTAGATGGATTGGCCATACACTGAGGAAACCATCAAGTGACATCACACGACAGGCCATAGCTCTAGTGGAACCCGACCGAATGGGAAGCGGCGAGTTGGTCGACAGTGCAAGGGTGACATGGAAGAGGTCATGTGAAGAGGAGATGAAAGCATATGGGCAGACTTGGAGCGGGGTGAAAAAGTTGACAGAAAACAGAAGGTAGTGGAGACGCGTGGCTGAAGCCCTATGGATATAATAATAATAAGAGGTGATAAAATCAACTAGGGTCAAGTTAAAAGGACATATTGTAGGTCAAAATAACAATGCAGATCACTAAACCAAACAAAAGCGGTAATAGTACATCCGCACTGGCTGGTATCAAAATAAACTTTACCAAAGTAGGTTTAGTGTGATGACGAATTGTTGCTTTGAACGCATAAAGGTGGTTTAAAATTCCTAATTGCCAACTAGGGCTTCCAAAAACTTTAGTATACGGCCTAAACACATTTTATAGATAGGTTAAAAAGATGTGTAAACATCAACTTGATGTCCGATCTCTAAAATATGGTTCGTAATACAGGAGCTATGTCGTCTGTTCTCACCAGCGATGGGTTCTGGTGATTCTATTTGCTTCTGGAGCCATTTAGGAATATGCTATGAAATCCTTACTTGCAGAGATCGATCAGTCTTCCCTGTGTGTGTGCGTTCACACGTACATTCAAATTGGTTGCACATATACATTACACGATTCAGACAAATTACGTCTTCTTACTGCTTTGTTTAAAAACATAAAGGGAACTAATTGTTTTAGATATTATTATGATTGATTTGATGTTATTTAAACAACATTATTGTTGTTGATATCATTAATTCATTCACTCTTATGTATATATAACTGGAGAATGAGATGATAAATTTATCAAAAAGAATATTCTTTATTCAGTAACCATTCTTTTGAAAATTTTAATGGGCATTTTTGATCATTTTGTTATCTATTGGATCATAAAAGTCTAAAGGACATTTTTTTGTGGTTTGGTTTTAATTGTTTTTTTAATTATCTTTATTATAGCTTAATTTCGCACAGTATTTTTTTCGTAAAACCACGGAATTTTTAGCACGTGATATCGGTGGCTCAAAATTATCAGGCCGACAACTGATATCACGCGGGCGCCGACCGGGGATCGAAACCCGGACCACGTGCGTGATCGGAAAGCGCCCTAACCGCTGTCCCGCCGAACAGGAATCCATATTCTTTTAGAAGCCATATAAAGCGTTTTGATAATCGACAGCGGAAACCGTATGATGTGTCGTTTGCATCGTGGTTACCAAAATCACTTTTAAATTGGGATTGGTACGCCATGTCTTTTTACTAATTTTTTACTTAAAACCTCAAGACATAACTATATTTTTTATTTTCTAATTTTTGATTACAGCTTGATTCCACACCGTATTTTTGGTACAAGTATGGAATTTTCAGCATGGATATCGGTAGCCCAAATGTAGCAGGCCAACCATTTGATATCAGATGTTCGTTGGTGGGGGATCGAACCTCGGACCATGTGCATGGATCCGCGACAGTCCTAACCACTGTGCCACCGACTCAGTTTGTTTAAAACAAGGATTTTCCACTATAGCCTTTACCATGTATCTACCTCTTTTTCAAATATATATATATATATATATATATATATATATATGGTCATTAATGGTCAACATTTTGAAAATTAATGCAAGTTAAAGTTTACGAGAATTGTTTAACCGCTAACTTCTTTTGAAAATTGACTTTTTCATAAGCGAAATATGTTTTGCAACAGTCTGCTGAGAATAAAAGATATTGTAGGAGTAGTATGCCAGTAACTATATGGCAAACGTGAAATGATCTGATTTATTCCTGACGGACGAGGAAGGCGAGAAACATATTCATCAACCTGAAACAACCCATCTGGAAATCTTCGTCACTCAGCATCAACAACAAAATTCAGTCAGATTTTCAATACAAACGTCAAGTCAGTCGGTTCTTCTATACGGATCAGAAACTTGGCGGGTCACAGAGAATGTGTCCAACAGCCTGTTGCAGACCTTTATGAACAACTGTCTTCGCTCTATACTGAAGATCAGATGGCCGGGCCGGAAAGAATCACCAACAGGAAACTATAGGAAAAAACAAAACAAGAAGCAATCGCCAACCGACAAATATGCAGGAGAAAGTGGAGATGGATTGGACACTCGCTGAGGAGGCCGCTGAGTGACATCACGCGTCAGGCCATTGCTCGGGTGGAAGCCGAAAGGGAAGCGGCGAGTGGGTCGTCAGTGCAAGGGTGACATGGAGGAGATCGTCTGAAGAGGAGTTGAAACAGTATGGATTAACATGGATCCAGGTGAAAAGTACAGCAGAAGGAAGACAGAAGCAAGTGGAGACGTGCAGTTGAGGCCCTATGTTCCACTAGGAACCCCAGGGAACAATAATATAATAGTAATTCCTATCCATCAGATAGGTAGGCGTTAAAACAATAAAATGTCTGAATAAATTACTTCCCAAATACACTTAAAATTTATGTTTCCTATCTCGCCAGAAAATTTATTTTATGAGTGGACAGAAAAACTAACTTCCCGTTACTTGTCGAAATGATACATTGGTTTTCTGTGAATCGAAGATATTTCCTGACTACTTTCTATTTATTCTAACCTGTAGTTAAACACAGAAAGTTTTTATATGCATTTCATTTGCAGTCATTTATGAATAATTAGGCATACAAAAGAAAAATCTTATAAAGTTCCGATCAAAAATTTACCTAGAACGTAGTCAACAGAGGACCAGTTCGTTTCCTTAAACTCTCTATTTGTATGCATGACTCTGTGTTTGCGCTGCCTTTCAGATTGAATATTAAGCCATTCTTCAAGAAGGTTGCGTGAATCGGAACGATCTCCCGTAGCTGAAAACACGAGCCTTGACGATGATCCATAGAATCCTGTTGCTCCTCCTCCCATTATAACGTTGATGTCGGAGGCGTTTGTAAGAAGTTGGGCAGCAATGTCCATACATTTGTGTCCTGAACTGCTTGTTGGCCTACATAACAGTGAAGTAAGCAAGAAGAATAGTTTTATAATTTTGATATGATACAAAGAGCTACCGTGTATGATGAGCTAATGCTATCTAAGATCCAAGAGTAAATTTCCTGAGACAGTTATGTATGTTATTCATCACCAGCCTATGTGAGATCTACTAATGTAATCATAGGTAGCTTTACTTGATCACTGTATTTTAATCAGATAATTAGCAGTTTATGCAAGCTGCTCATTGACTCAATTACCGTAAAAAGAATAACTGATATTATTATTATTATTGAAGGATATAAGACACCAATGTAGTACAGGTGGCGGTTTTTACATTGGTCTTTTGTAAACTAATTGGTTTAACATAGTTCTACAACCAAATACTAAAATTAGGTAACTTCATAACACCTGATTAGCTTCTAAAATGTATAGACGAACCCTGGCCATAGTTATAAAATGTCATTTAGATGTCGATCAAAGTGGCCTGGTGTCTAGAAGAATGTTCTGAAAACATCGATTGACTTTCAGTAAGTTCTTCAAAATTTCTTGAAATTCGTTGATTTATTCCTGCAGAGAGACAAATTAATAATCTACGTGAAGCTCTTTGACATACAGTCAAAGTGCATCTACACAAAGACTTCAAGGTCAGGTCATAGAATTTGAGTGTGTGATGGCAGTATAACCTGGCAACCATATTAAACTATTAAAGGGTAGAAGCTTCACACAAATCAGGTGTTTCCTTTACCTAGTGGTAAAATCTTACTGTTCAAAAAGTATTTAGTCAGTACTCAGTGGTGGCCTGCTTAAAAATTGGGCTACCAAAAACTTCCATCTCTCTTTTGCACAAATATTCTCTCGTTCAGTTTGTTTTAATCGATTAGGGCATTATCTACTCTTGTGTGTTTTTAATATGTTTACAAGCTTCTGTTTCGTAAGTTTCTACTAAACTTGAGGAAAGGCCTGATTGTGGGTGGCAATGTGTTCCAATACATAAAAAAGGTGTTCTTCAGTTATATCCTTCCGTCTAAAAATGTACTCCTGAATATCTTACACTTGGTTTTCACCTATATATCGCGGATCACTTGAAGGAGACAAAGCAGATATATCATAATGGAATGGTTTGTGCTTCAGCACAGAGACCACTGTGTGTCACAGGATTTACTGTGAATTCATATTTTACTTGAAGATATTGTACGAAGGGAAAATACCATGCAATAATCTCCTCTGAAAATTCTATATATTTTATAAATACTATTCAGAATAAAGACGTTATTATTATATGTTAGCCCGAGGATGATGAATACTGGCTGTGTGAAATAAAAATACTTTTCCAACCAGTCCAAGCCTACTCCGCACTATTATTATTATATCCTTTAATTCCTAGAGGAACATAGGGCTTCAGCCACGCGTCTCCACTACCTTCTGTTTTCTGTCAACTTTTTCACCCCGCTCCAAGTCTGCCCATATGCTTTCATCTCCTCTTCACATGACCTCTTCCATGTCACCCTTGCACTGTCGACCAACTCGCCGCTTCCCATTCGGTCGGGTTCCACTAGAGCTATGGCCTGTCGTGTGATGTCACTTGATGGTTTCCTCAGTGTATGGCCAATCCATCTAACTCCATTTCTTCCTGCCTATTTGTTTCACAATCGGTTCCTGCTGGGTTGGTTCGCTCATTCCCAGAGATCCCTGTTGCTGATCTTTTCTGGCCGGCCATCTGATCTTGAGTGGAATTGAGCGAAGACAACTGTTAACGAAGGTCTGAAGTTTGTTTGAGATTCTCTTTATGACGCGCTGGCCAAGTCTCTGATTCATACAGTAAGTAGCACTGACTTCACATTGGAGTTGAAAATCCGGATCTTATTTTCATAATCATGCTGAGTGCTGTTGACTTCCACACAGACTTGAGAGTAATGAAAGCCTGTCTTGCTTTTCCGATTCTGGCTTTGATATCCTCGTCAGTTCCGTCGGCCTGTAGTTGAAACGATGCTTCCCAGGTAGTTGGGTAGGTGAAGGAGGTTGTTTCTTTCAGGTTCCTCCCATTTATGCTGGCTGATTTTTGCCTGTTACTGCTGCTGTTGTTGGTGTTGGCCAGGAATCTTCATCACCTCTGTTTTGTCTATGTTCACCTGAAGTCCCATCTTCTCCGGATGCTTCTTCTGCCAACTTGTTGCTTTTCACTTGCATATCTTCGAGTGAGTGGGAAATCGGACATATATCATCGGCGAAGTTCAGATCCTCCAAGTCTTTTGTGTGAGTCCATTTTATGCCTGTTTCCCCATTGTCCGGCCCGTTGTCTGTCACATTATCCAATCTACTGTAATCAGGAAGATCATTGGTGATAGTAGACAGCCTTGTCTCACTCCCGTCCTCACTTCGAAGGCTTCCGTAAGTTTTCCGTTGTGGATTACCTGGCATGCAGCATTGTCGTATAACTGTTGGATGAGATGTATAATTGTCGACGGCGCTGTGTAGTAGCGAAGTATTTGTCAAATGACCTCTCGATCGACGCTGTCAAAGGCCTTTTCAAAGTCGATGAAGTTGAGATAGAGAGGTGACTGCCATTCTAGGCTTTGTTCAATGATGATCCGTATAGTGGTCTACTCCGCACACTCTAATAAAAAGTATATAATTCGCTGAAAATTGTGTTCTTAATGCTACAATGGGAATTATTAAATTATATAATTATATGTTTCCTACGCAAATACCTGCCAAAATAAGTTGAAGTCTTTTTACATGGCCCTATTTATTGCTTCTGTATATCAACTGAACATCATAAATAATACACATGAACAAACACATAAAGAGATATAGGCTTTCTAACGCTTCTATATACCAAAAAGTAAAATCCCTGTAGTTACAATTTCCTTTAAATGAAAGCCTGATGAATACTTAAGTTTTATTGACCAGAATGATTATATTCACATCGGTCTAGTTTAAATTCTCAAGAGGTGCCTATTTCATATGCATACTGGTAAATAAGTACCTTTATTATCTATGCAACAGATGGACTACAGATTACTGAACATAGACCCTTTGGAATTATTTGAATGTTCAATTTCTAATACTTAATTAATTTGCATTTTATTCGGTGTATTCCTTCTAAACTGTTACAAGAATGCATTGAAGATTGGAAGTCTAACTGAAAATAAAGTCATAAATAGTCAGTAAACTATTTCAAAACACTAAGTCACTGTCAGCATCCTTTGTTTCTGCATCTTACTTCATTTAACTAATGCAGTTCACGTCGGTGTCATCAGTTGTTTATTTTACAAAGTTTCAATACATTGATTATTGATGGGATGTTAATATACAGCTCAAGAAGATGTTTGACTTTATTCAGTGAAGCAGGCAGTAAACACAGGCAGTGTGTGTTAATATAAGTTTTTGTAGTGAAATGCACACAGATAACATTTCTAATAAGAGCTGCGACGCAACTCGTCTTTTTTTTATTGGTAATTATATTCAGAAGAATAACTGGGTGAACAACTGCTCTCAATAAATTCATCCTCAAGCTGTACAAATTATAAATCTATTAATTTCAGCATACGCTAGCCAGTAAAAAGGCGAATTAGAATTATCTCGTCATAAAAGACGGAATAAAAGTTAGTTAGATAAGATATTTGTAAAAAAAAAATTATATTTGTAAAATACCAACGAGATTGAAATGAGTAATTCCAACGTTTCCTGTGTTCGGCAATCTGTTCCGAACCTCTTCAGGGAAATTAATCGAAATTGGCATAACACAGGTTTATTTATATAAAAGGAACAACTCTTGTTTTTGAAAATTTTGTCCAATCATGAGTCGATTCCCCTGACAACTCAAGTAGGTCGAATAAATCAGCTCAATATTCAGAAAGAAGACAAAGCAATAAGTTCAACAGGGTGCTTCAACTAAACTCTAATCCTAAACACCATAATTCTGAAAATACGTCTAATCATAAAATTCTAGATACTCACAGTTTGAACAGACATGAAGGTGTGATGTTAGATGACGCATAGGAAATTCTGATTAATTAATAAACAAGAATGGATATGTATCACAAACTAATAATACTTGGTCAAAATTCCCGAGGTTAAGACATTGTTTTACAACTGTTTATCCGCACACACGCAAATACACACTGTGTTTAAAGGTAGATCAATATTTGTGAGTCTGAGGTCAAATTTTGATCACAACTCATACAATTTTGTTTATTATACTTGTTAATACTTGTGTTTATGACTCATGACTGGACAAAGTTTTTAAAAGCAAAAGATGTTCCTTTTATATATAAACCTGTGTTATGCGAATTTCGATTAATATCCCTGAAAAGGTTCGGACCAGATTGACGAACAGAGGAAACGTTGGAATTACTCATTTCAATATCGCTGAGAATTTACAAATATAATTTTTTTTACGAATGTCTACTTCTCACTCGGCGCCCAAATATTTTAGATCCATTCTGTCAAATCTTGACGACAGTTCATTTGAATGAGTTAGATAAGATTATCGTTTGAATACATAGGAAATCTATAGTTAATATGATATTGGAATAAGATAAAACAGCTTATTGACATGTTTGTGCGTTTATAAACAACAAAAGTATATAGTTTCAAGAGTTGAGGTGTAGTCATTAGTATGAAAGACAAAATGAATACGACAGAGGAATAAACAAACAAATGGGATAAGCTAGATATTAATTCAAGGGGTAACAAATATTGACAGTTATGATGAAAAAGAACAATGATGTAGTGTGAATGCAGAAAAAATATTAGTGAATTAACTCCCAACTAATGTGCGTCAGTGGCATAGCGGTTAGGACGCTCGCCGACCACGCACATGGTCCATGGTTCAATTCCCGGCCACCGACGCACTCCTTTACCTCGTTAATTCAGAAATAATGTTGGTAAAGAGGAAAGGTTGGGAATGAGGCTAGCAACCCCATCCTGTAAAAATAAACACTGCTACAGAAACTTCAAGCCACTAGCTTGAAGTCCTATGTTCCACTGGGAATCGTGAAGGAAAAAAAATTCCCATGTAATGCAAAATTCGACAATTTAATAATCACAGTACCACCTGGATTTTCCTGTCTGCAGAAGTATGTCTAGCCGCTTAGTTTATTTTGGTTGGGGTTCGATCCTCGGCCCGCCCAGTCCCTTACCTAGCTAAGCCAGTAATAAGACTGGTAAGAAGGTAAGGTTGGGTGTGAGGCTGACGACCCCGTCCCATAAAAATACAGAAACTTGAAGCCCTATGTCCCACTGGGAACTTAGAGGAATAAATAAACAATAAGTTCAACAAATTCTTCATAAATATTGATAATTTACATTTTGAAGCCGCACTCTCAGTTCCTTCTTTGTCCTCTTGTGTCACTGACAAAGCTCTTTTTACGGCAATTACGATTTCATGATCTGTCTTATTAAATCTGTTACCATAGGTTTACTGAAAACTTTCCATATTCGTTGTTGCATTCACACGGTCTTTTGTTAAATTTTTTTATTACTTGATAGTCATTTATTCATAGTGCTTCTGTGTTCACATCACGTCATTATGATTTTATCATTATTACCAGTATGTATTTCCCCTTTAGATTACTTATACCTAGAGTATCTCATTTGTTTGTTTATTTCTCTGTCGTGTTCATTTTGTTTTTCATACTATTGACTACAACTCACCTCTTGGAAATACATACTTTTCTTTGATTATAAATTCACAAACATGTCAATAAGTTATTTTATTTTGTTTTCTCCCATGTTCTTATTAAGTACACATTTCATATGCGAATTCAAGTTGTCATAATATGAAATAGGCATAATAATACACCAGGTAGTAATAATAATAATAAGAGCATACAATAACATGAGTGGTATACTGTTTTTTCAGTAATAATAAAAGCATAGTTAAAAGAATCAATTGCCTAGTTAAACATGAAATTGAATTAAAGAGAAGACTGAGTACATATATTATATATGGATATATATATCATGTGGAATGTTATACATTAAATCATACTTACCCTATCGACTCCCAGTCTCGGTGCAAAATATTTGCATATGCTGCTGCTGGAGTTGCATGAGTAATTCTTGTAGTAGTCACAATCCCAGTAGACAGTCCTGATTTTGATGCATGCAGAAGAGAGGATTTCGCCTTTTGTTCCTCTTTCAATTGTGTGCATTCACAACATTTCACTTTGCCAGTAACACCAAGAGTTTTGAAATAACCCTTGACACCTGAAAATATAAATCTTAGTAGTAGTTGTTATTGAATATGAGTTATACGGAAAGCTATTGGTTATGCATGTGTTAATCATAGCTTATGTGAAATTCGCTAGCTTGTAAACCCTTCTTTCTATAAAGTTTGATAATACAAAAATGTTTTCCATAGTCTTTCACTTCGTGAGTAATCAGTTTTACGTGTTAAAGATACGTAGTCCTCTTATCTAAGACAGAAATCTACTGTAGGCCCCATTTCTCATGAATTGGATTCAAACAGTAATTCTAACTGATTGTCACTACCTTTTATAGTTTAAATTTTTATGATCATCAAATGTAAAGTGAAATGGTTTATTATGTGCTAAATAAATAATATGAGCAAATGACAAAATTCATTTCAAAGCTTTGAATCACACACACCACCTAGAGTTACTGACCTGACAAAAATGCAGTGGCAGCAGACCCAGAATCTGTTGTCAGCCTATCCGAATTAAATGTGCGAACAAGTGATGTGACGGGCCAGTCATCCCATTCTAAGTGTACATCACCACCTTGAAGATTCATTTTCTCTGCCTTCAGATATCTTGCACCAGTTACTGTGTTGAGGCTCATTCCATCACCAATGAATAAAATAACATTCTTTGGTGGTTTGATTGTTGAATATACATGGGAATTTTTAAATTTGTTCAACTTCTCATCAGCTAATTTTTTCCAGGTGTCAGGGTTTGTTACATCCGGTGGTGAATATTTACATTCTATGTTAAACTGACATAGTTGTATTAGAAAAAGAGTTAGGAAGATTATCGTGTGCAGTGGAACTACATTCCGGAACATGTCTGTCTATTCCAAATGAAATTTAAATTTATTTAATATGCAGTACTGAGAAGTAATTACACATTTGTACTAATCTACTCACTCAATGATTTTGATTGGTTGATTTTTTCGTCGTTCATTTGGTTGCTTAAATTTTTAATATCTTAACCATTCACGACTTGAAATTCGTAGAAGATTATGTCAAGATGTTTACTTCATATTACTGAAAGGGTTTTCAATGCAATTTAATATCATAATTATCAAGGAATTATGAATCACATGGTCACATATTCAGTTTACATGAATAGTGAATGAAACCTATTTTTATTTCTACTTGCCTCATAGATTTTTGAGTAACAGTAATGAACCTAGTTGGTTGAAACACTATTTACTGAAAACGCCTAGCTATACATTTGTATATTCAACTTTCTTTTTTTCCTTCACGTTCCCCAGTGGAACATAGGACTTCAAGCTAGTGGCTTGAAGTTTATGTAGCGGTGTTTATTTTTACAGGATGGGGTTGCTAGCCTCACTCCCAACCTTCCCTCTTTACCAACATTATTTCTGAATTAACGAGGTAAAGGAGTGCGTCGGTGGCCGGGAATCGAACCCCGGACCATGTGCATGGTCGACGAGCGTGATACACCCATTGACTGGGCATTGGTTTTCAGGAGAACCAAACACACCCATCCCTGCCTCTTGCGAGACGAGACCGGCATTCAGGGTCGTCCTGTGGCGCAACCACTCGAGAGTGCTCTCCCTCGGTGGAGTAGAGTGTTTAGCTGGAGGCAGAGACATTGAGAAGTGCTAATGCCTGAGTCACCCTAACACATTCAAAAAAATCTGTGATCAGGTGATGGATGTGGTGGTTATACATTGCAATTTCTGTTAGTATGCATCATATCCCTATCCTCGAAGTGGCTATTATGAAAATACTAATGCGCAACTAATGTTGTCAGAAGAAGACTACTGTCACCCTTTCCTTTCGTAATATTTGTGAGGTAATTCTATTTTCTGTGCGAAGATTACTGAAAATCCACTGCCGATCTTTTTGTCCTTTACGTTCCTAGTGGGACATAAGGCTTCAAGCTAGAGCTTTGAAGTTTCGGTAGCACGGGTATTTATTTTTACGGGATGGGGTTGTTTGTCTCATACCCAACCTTCCCTCTTTACCAGTGTTATTATTAGCTTAGCAAGGTGAAGGAGTGAGTCGGCCGGGAGTTGAACCCTGGACCACCTAGGAGGTTGGCAAGCATTCTACCGTTGTGCCACCACCGCATGCCTATCTTTTTACTGTGTGGTAATTAAATGTCCTGCCCATGAGCTTATGATGTCTAAAAACTTTTTCAATTCATTCATATCGCTTAAAGTTAGGCTTATCTGATAACTTTTTTCTATGTCTTCAGTGAAACTATAACAGCTAATAAAGCTCGTAGTAGTGAAATTATTTTGCTGCCAGCTCAAATACCTTGAATTTGATCATTCTTATTAATTGTTAATACTTAATTGTGGTGTTTTGTCTTTCATAAACTATCAGTCTGCACTCTACTGTACTCTACTCTTACTTTATTGTGGCAGGCACAAGTTATTAATGTTCAATTATCAATCATAAAATGAATAATAAGCATATAAGTTAAATCCAAAAACTGTTTAATCCTCTAATAAGATAATAGATTATAGACAGACGCAGTAATTCGATACACAGTACAATGGAGAAAATAAGTTTACAGCTTATAGCACTTTTAACGTTATAGTTCAAGAATGAGAGGTAAGTAAAGTCATTAAGTTAACTGTAAAAATGTCAACTGATTAAAGATGCCTATTCGAAATTTGAAGAGAATGATTATTGAACAAAATTATTCTTTTCAATAACTTCATCATCAAGCTCTACAGTTATATATCCGTAATAATGAAAGAATGATTTTAATTGACAACATTGGTGGTTTTTAAAGAGTAACATCGGATCATTTAGATCAAAATTCTAAAAGTTATTTTCACTTAGGTTGTTGATAGATTATAGTCCAAAATATATGATGTGGTAAGACGTAAAATTGTAATATTAAATTGAACACTAATATTACAAAGTAAATGATTATGAATGATGACGAATGTGTAGGAATATGCATATAAATTCCATTATCCCTTGTCATTACACCTACATTAACTAACCTTTTCGTTTCTTTGTAAAAAATTATATTTGTAAAATCTCAGCGATATTGAAATGAGTCATTCCAACGTTTCGTTCGTCAATCTGGTCCGAACCTCTTCAGGGAAATTATTCGAAATTGATATAACACAGGTTTATATATAAAAGGAAAATCTCTTGTTTTTAAAAACTTTGTCCAATCATGAGTCAAGTCACCTGACTCACCTAAGACTTACAAATATCAGAATTTCCTATGCGTCATCTAACATCACATCTTCATGTCTGTTCAAACTGTGAGTATCTAGAATTTTATGATTAGACGTATTTTCAGAATTATGGTGTTTAGGATTAGAGTTTAGTTGAAGCACCCTGTTGAAATTATTGCTTTGTCTTCTTTCTGAATATTGAGCTGATTTATTCGACAAATTGGAGTTGTCAGAACGCGTATCCTAAATCCGTAGTTGTCCAGTCAACTGACAACTCAAGTAGGTCGAATAAATCAGCTCAATATTCAGAAAGAAGACAAAGCAATAAGTTCAACAGGGTGCTTCAACTAAACTCTAATCCTAAACACCATAATTCTGAAAATACGTCTAGTCATAAAATTCTAGATACTCACAGTTTGAACAGACATGAAGGTGTGATGTTAGATGACGCATAGGAAATTCTGATTAATTAATAAACAAGAATGGATATGTATCACTAACTAATAATACTTGGTCAAAATTCCCGAGGTTAAGACATTGTTTTACAACTGTTTATCCGCACACACGCAAATACACACTGTGTTTAAAGGTAGATCAATATTTGTGAGTCTGAGGTCAAATTTTGATCACAACTCATACAATTTTGTTTATTATACTTGTTAATACTTGTTTTATGACTCTTGACGGGACAAAGTTTTTAAAAGCAAAAGATGTTCCTTCTACATATAAACCTGTGTTATGCGAATTTCGATTAATTTCCCTGAAGAGGTTCGGACCAGATTGACGAACGGAATGTTGGAATGACTCATTTCAATATCGCTGAGAATTTACAAATATAATTTTTTTTACGAATGTCCACTTCCCGCTCGGCGGCCAAATATTTTAGAACTATTCTGTCAAATCTTGACGACAGTTCATTTGACTTTTCTTTTCTTTCCAAGGGTTGATTTGTGAGGATTAGGTATATTTTTCGAGATTGACCACGGATTGATACCGTTCAGAGAACCATTGAAAACCAGGGAGTACTGGACAGCTGTTTCATCCTCGTTTGAGAATAATAGGCTGTACGCACGTGGTTGTCAACTTACACAGTGATACACATACAACTCAATCCAAAATATCTTTTTTCTCTACTCCCGTCCTTGACATGATCATTCATCCATCTGAAGTTTGTAATCATTATGAACAGAACCTAATATGAACATCACTCAAGAGAATTTATTGCTGTACACTCATTGTCATCCATAATCATTGACTTTGTAATATTAAGGTACAATTTAGTATTACAATTTTACATATTACCACATACATATATTTGGGACTATAATCTATTAACAATCTAATTGAAAATAACTTTGGGAATTCTTATCTAAATAATTCGATGTTCCCGTTTTAAAAACCACTAATGTTATCAATATCAATCATTCCTTCATTATTATGGATACACAAATTTCAGTCAAAATTTTAACTATACCTATCAAATCTCCATTCTATCTAAGATTATAGAAATGTTTATAAAATAAATATATATAGGAGAGACAGGGAATCTCTTAGCATTAAAGTAACCTGCCAAATTAATCTTAGATTCACTGATGTCTTTTCGTGCGTATAAAATTGAGGACTTCAATTCTTGTATTCAAAACCAAATGTAAACTACCCCAAACTTTGCCTGTATCACCTACTAATTACTGTGGTTTCAAGTTCATATTTTTAAATTTCTAGTGTGCTACTGAGCTGTTCAAGCTGCTTGATCTGATGAGTTGTGAGCTTTTATAAGCATATTGCGTTAAATGAGCTAAATCCCGTCTTTCAGTTTTTATGATGTATTTGCTTTGCTATGTGCAGAGAAATAAGATATACGTGGCATAAGACAGATACCTTTCAGTCTTCATCTCTAATACAATGGTACAATACAAGTTACACTAAGATGTTAATTTCTGATATTAATAAACTTACATTTGAATACTGTTTTCAGAATTTGATTTGTTTTATCATCAATTTGATGACCCTTCATTGAGATTCAGATGAATACGTGTTCAGTAACTGTCACTCGTGTTCACAGCTCTTTCGCCTCCCTCGACGAGCAATGTTAGAAGATATAGGGTCAGGCTGGAAAAAAGCTAGCGGCGGTCAAACAAAAACTTGGCATCAGTCAATGAAATCCACAACAGTTGGTCTAAGCCACGTAGAAAGGTGTAGACTTCCAGGCTGGGGTCCTCGGGACGGTAAAAATCTATAGTTGGAAACAATTGGTGACATGGCTCAAAACCGTTCTCAGTGGCGCAGATGCATCCACTCCCTGTGACTTATGATCTTCAATGAAACTGTTTTGTATTTCTTTATTACTCCTTTGTCTCACACCTCTGTTCACTGTTTCTATTATGCTTTTCTTGTACTTTCTTCTCTTTCTTCGCGTGCTACACGGGATGTGGCGACTTGAACTTCCGCACATTTGTGCAAAGTTCTATGTCGAAAACAGACAGACAGACAGCTCTTTCCATGAAATCCATGAATATTCTTCTGTAAAAGATATTCTGATGGTATTCCTCAACTAGAACATATTACTCCTGCAGTTTTTATGATCACTGAACCATGCTATGTGTGTTAAACTGAATTTTTTCAAAATTCAAGTGTCTAATTAAACGGAAGAAGGGGAATTCGAGATATCAGTCACTGCATGTATTCTGTAATGGTATCAACTTCAGTTAAATATGTATAAAACAGTCATCATCCACAGAGATTGTGTTCCTTGAAACAAAAATATCCTACACTTTGAGGTGACTGCAGATTAGAAATCAATTTTCTCAAAGATACTTTCAAAAGTCGCCGTATATAACATAAGCCTACCATTCAGATCGGTGAAGTTTTCAAAATCAAAGTGTTAGCAGGATGTGTAAAATATCCATTTTCCTTATATAGTCTGCTCTGAATTTGTCACAGTCACATACTTTTACTCGCAGTCTGCAGAAGATATCAATCAAACAATATAAGTCAAGTAAGGAATAAGGGACGTGCAGCGAAATTACCGCATGAACTTCTAGTTATTAATTCCATTTTTAATGAACCGGGCAAAAACAACAAATGTGCCAGAATAATATGAGCTAATTTTTTTTTATTGTGCTACAAAGATCCTTCCCAACTAGCTGCAACTTGAACAATACGAAAATATAAATTACACTAAAGATTTGAACGAACTTTTTCCCACGATGTGAAAGAGTAATTGATGGGAACGAAGAGTAAAATTAGTCAGTAATGATGTCTGTGGTTAAGGTTTAAGCATTGATTTATTTAGTTGCTATAAATAGTCAATCCTTTTCATTCCTAATTACTTTACAACTTACATCATTCGTGACTAATGCTACTCTTGGTTCCTACTAACCACTCCTTCTCGTCGTGGGAAAAAGTATGTTCACTTCCTGAGTGTAATTTATATTTTCGTATTGTTCAGACTGTAGCTCGTTGGGGAGAATCTTTGTAACACAATAAAAAAATTTGAGCTCATATTATCTTGATGCATTTGTCGTCCTTGCTTTATTCAGATTTATGAATAGGAAGATTTGTACAAATTTTTTTGACTAGTCATTTATTTTTTATAAAACACAAAATGATTGAGCAAAGAATATCCTTTTCGATAATTTCCTCTTCTGGCTCTACAATTATATATGCATGTTTATTTACACAGAATATTCTAGATTAGTAGTTAATAATAATATTAGTGTTTTTTAAATAATATCGATTTGTAAAGTATGACCAATGCAATTACGGTTCATTAAAGTTGCTTAAATAATAATAGTAATAATAATAAAGATATAATAGCGAATAGACTATCAACTAAAATTAGAGAAATTTCATAAAAATGCATGATCATTCAAACCTAGATGACCATGGCAATGATAATGTCTGAATTAACTTCTTCTGGGTGCATAAATTAGGCTTGTTAATAATCCCCACAGCCTCAGCAATATTTAGCAGTCAAACTCTTAAGGCAAAATTGAGATTCGTAGGTATGCGGTAAATGACCCTGAAAGTATGGTTAACGTCAATCTTGTGTTCTGTATCCACAAGATGAGACAGAATAGAGCTGAGAATAGATTTTGTTTGTCCTTTGCTTAACCACGCAGGGTGGTGTTCAGAAATTCGACGAGAAACACACCTAATTGTACAGCCTATGTAACTGGCTCCACAGGAGCAGTTAAATTGGTAGATACACATGGAAGAGGCGAAATTAGGCAGTTTGTCTTTTACTCCTGAACGCAGAAGAGGAGTGGTTTTGAAAACACAGAGTAATTCAGCATTAGGCAATGGTCTTCTTACCGCATTTCTAAAGCGCTGTGTTAGTATCTCGCTGTTGTTGTCCTCAAGGAACTGCATCTGTAAGAATAAGGCTTTTTTTGGAACTGTTGGTAACTTGGGCTGCTCTGGTTTCAGATTCAGATTCTTATCAATAAACTCTTCAGGATAACCATTTTCACTTAGCAACCGTTTAATATTGTTAAGTTCCTCATCAAGATATTCGTCCGAGCAAATCGCTCTTGCTCTGTGTACCAAGCAGTTTATCAGATTGCGTTTGTATTTCAAGGGCACCTGTATCATGCACTAATCTTACTAGAGCTTTAATTAGTCAGCTTATTTCGGCCTTATAATGACGTGTACTGTCACAAAAATATACAGATTATGCTGTACATCAGAGAATATACAGTCTAGGAAAGTGAAAGCTAACTGGTTGCCATATGTATCTTTTAATGTACCTTAGTTTATTACAGAAGAAATTATTCACAAAGGTGTATAAGTTTGTATGAATAAGGAAGTGATAAGGGAAAAAGTGCATTTCGAAACTGTTGTGTTACAAATTTATATTGTGTGTGAGAAATTATTTGAAAACACCTAACATATGTGTACAAATTATGGCTTCTGACAAATTACGTAACAATCATTCAAAATTCAATGATGTTAACAACATGTATTCTTAAACTCATTTATAAAATCATCCTATGGTAACTGCATATAAGAGTAATTGAAAAAGGTGTGAGTTTACACAATAACTTCTCATTTTTATAATTTAATGAATATTTGCAAAGTTGTTCTTTTTTTAATATCTATCCAAACAGCATTATTAGAACACACACTCACACACACACACACGAGTTGATCAACATAAACTGTCTTATATTAGTCAAAGTTATTTGGTAAGGCTCTTCAGTAATGCTCAGTAGATATGTACTCTAATTAGCTGAAACCAACTTTGAGTCTACTGACAAAGAATTTGTTTACTTTAGTCTTCTTTCAAACGGACCATTATAATAGTTTAGAAGCACACTATGCTTTGTTTAATTAATGAGGTAATGTGAATCTGATCTATTTGGCTGAACTACATTTAACTGTAGAAAAAGCAGTGTTTGGAATGTAATTTCACGTATATTCCTTATCTGTAAATATCGTTCAGTTCTAAGCCATACAATGGTAAGATGAATTATAACTTCATTGTGTTAATGTATGACCACTGAGTAAACAGCAAGAAGCACACGTATGATAGAATATCTTCTAGTGACTGCAGAATAGTTAGAACAAGACAAATTCAATTATCTTCGGAACTGTTGAATGAATAATAATTTACCATAATCAGAGCAGTTTTAACTGATGAAAACACTATGAACCTCCTAACGCGTGTCGGTGGCACAGTGGTTAGGACTCTCACCGACTATGCCCACGGTCCGGGGTTCGATTCCCTGCCGACGCACACCTGATATCTATGGTCGGCCTGCAAAATTTGGGCTACCGATATCACATGCTGAAAATTCCATACTTGTACTGAAAATATGGTGTGGAATCAAACTGTTATAAAAAAAACGGTTCCTGGATAAATATCTCTACATCATAAGTATGTTTAATTCTGATCTGAACCCAATTGTCAAGGAAGAAAGACAGATTAAACAATGGGCGGATCACTTCAAAGGACTCTTGAACCGGCCATCACCTGCAACCCGTCCAGAAATACCAACAACAGCACGTACACAAATGCCAGTTGACACCAATCCTCCAACGAAAGCTGAAGTCTTGAATGCAATCAAACTTCTGAAAGCTGGAAAAGCAGCCGGACCAGATGGAATACCCCCTGAAGCACTGAAAGCGGACCCAGAGACGACAGCAGACATGCTGACTCCATTATTGCAAATGGTCTAGAAGGAGGGAAAGGTGCCTACTGACTGGAAGAAAGGTTACCTCGTGAAACTACCAAAGAAGGGCAACTTACGCCCCACTCTGCAAGAACTGGCGAGGAATCATGCTCCTGTCGACGCGAAGTAAAATCCTGAGTCGCATCATCCTGGAGAGAATAAAGGACGCACTGGATACGGAACTCCGACCAGAACAAGCTGGATTCAGGAAAGGTAAATCATGTACTGACCAAATTGCAACTCTACGCATCATCATCACAGAACAAAGCATGGAATGGCAATCAAACCTCTACCTCAACTTCATAGACCTCGAGAAGGCCTCTGACAGCGTTGACCGTGAAGTAGTTTGGAAACTACTCGGGTACTACGGCGTACCCCAAATATTCATCAACCCTATTCAACAGCTGTACGACAACAGAACATATCAAGTGATCCACAACGGAAAACTCAGCGAGGCGTTTGGAGTAAACACAGGAGTCAGACAAGGGTGCCTGCCTATTATCACCAATGATATTCCTAATTGTGGTGGACTGACTGGATTATGCGTCAGACAGTGGGAAACCAGAAGACAGGGATATCCTGGACCGACCGACGTGAAGAACCTAGAAGACCTGGATTTCGCGCGTGGATGATTTATGTTTGATGTCACACAAAATCGAAGACTTACAAGCGAAAACCGAAAAACCGGTCGAAGAAGCAGCAGGCGAAGACAGGACTCCAGGTGAACATAGACAAGACGGAGGTTATGAAAATAACCAACCAACAACAGCAACAACATCCAGCGCCAATCACCATCAACGGGAGGGATTTGAAAGAGGTTACTTCACTCATTCACTTATCTAGGGAGCATTGTCTCAACTGCAGGAAGTCGGAACGGACGAGGATGTCAAATCGAGCAAAAATCGGGAAGGCGAGAAACACATTCACTCATCAACCTGAAACCAATCTGGAAATCTTCCGCTGTCACTCAGCCGGCATCAACAACAAAATTCGGTCAGATTTTCAATACAAACGTCAAGTCAGTCAGTTCTTCTATACGGATCAGAAACTTGGCGGGTGGGTCACAAAGAATATTTCAAACTGCCTGTTGTAGACCTTTACCAACAACTGTCTTCGCTGGCTCTATACTGAAGATCAGATGGCCGGGCAGGAAAGAATCACCAACAAGGAATTATGGGAACAAATAAAACAAGAATTAATCGCCCAAGAAATATACAGGAGAAATTGGAGATGGATTGGACACTCGTTGAGGAGGCCACTAAGTGACATCGCGCGTCAAGCCCTCGAGTGGAACCCGAAAGGGAGACGGTAAGTGGGGCGTCCAAGAGTGACATGGAGGATGTCGTGTGAAAAGGGAGGAGTTAAAACAATATGGAATAACATGGATGCAGGTGAAAAGTAGAGCATAAGACAGAAGCAAGTGGAGACGTGCAGTTGAGGCCCTATGTTCCACTAGGAACCCAAGGGAACAATAATAATAATAATTCAGTTCAGCTCTCTCTTGAGGGAAGAAGATATGATAAATGATACTACTATTGTTAAAACAATCAGATAAGGATTAGGAAGGTGGGTTAAGAGTAACAATAAACGCAGATAGGGTGAGAGGGCTTAATTATACATGTGACCTTCATTTCAGCATAATTCATAATGCATTCGTGACTATTTTTACAGAGAGAGCTGTTTAGTTATCAATCTTATGACTTATATTACCAATGTGTTATGGTATAGACGGTATGGGTAGTCGAACATTTGAATTTATCGAGTTTTTAGGGTTCAATATACGCTCAAATACATCACATTTTTCATATGAACTCCATCTTTTAATAAAGCTATCCAAATTTATTATAGTGTGGTGAGCGCAGGCTAGCCAAAAATGGTAGACAGCATTTTACGTCAATGGGTATGTCGCAAATATTGGTGGTGAGAAAATATGAACAAGACTGATTCAACAACCAATCACAGCAGACTTGGCGTAGTCAGATACAGTTAACATACAGATGATCTGACATTCAAGAACCAGTCACAGAGAGATGCAAAGTCAACTTTCTGTGAAAAAACAACCAATCAGAAGACTGTGTTTATCTGCTTAAATAAGCTATAATAATGTACATGAAATATATACAAATACGTGTTGATTTCCTTAATAAAACGATCTGTTGCCTGACTTTTGTCTTTTGTCGTTACAGTAGGAGTCTGTTAACTATTTGCAGAGTGATGAATTCCTAATCTGTTATCATCTTAGTTTGTTCTGCAAATCTACTTACACATTATTTGTATTTACCGCATTCCTATCACATATAGAACTTTTATCAATCATGCAGCTTAGTCACAGTAGTGTAGTTAATTTCTTCAGTTATATGGTAGTCGTGAATACGGTTGAGGTGTTAGATTAGTTATTTATATTTATATAAGAGTGTCTCGTAATTGAGTGTTTTTCAACGGGAAGTTTTGCAGCTGCCTATGTTGTGTTCTTCGTTAGTAATCAAGGAATAAAATTTATTGAGTTAGTTGTGTTCACTATTTGAGCTGGATAATTTAATTGCGAAGCCTTCGTCGTCCTTCTAGACAACATCTTTTCAGCTCAGGCTTAACTGTGAAGTTAACTCATTTGAATCCTGCATAAATGATGTAATTGTGTGTCCTGGCAACCATTGTTGTGATTCTTCGTTTGTTAATTTACATCTCTATTGATCATTTTTATTATCAACTTAGAATTCAAACTATCTTGTCATGTGATGATTTACTTTTCATTAGTTGGTAAATTTGGTCTATAGTAATTAGTGTGTTTGTTAATCGCTGACTGATTCACTTGAGTACCAGACTTCTAGAAATTCTCTGACTGTATCTTTGTTGTTTCCTTTATTGGAAATGTATACATTATCCCAACCAAATTGGTGTTCAGAATAATCTAAAGGCGTCGTTAGGAAAGAATACATATCATGTCTTTCCACAGCCAACTTGTGTTCTTGGATTCGGATTCGAAGGGGACGCCTAATTTGACTGATATAATGTTAATTGAAGTTCATACATGCAATTTATTTTGTAAACGGTGGTGCGCTTGTGTAGCGAGTTATATCGGCCGTTGCTCTAGGAACTTGATTTGTCGTGCACAAGAACATCTCCCAGTATGACTACGTAAAGGTGTAGTAAAAACCATCAACAGTTCGATATTAGACCACCAGGTCCACACCGGCCACAAAGCCAGCATTGAAGAATCCCCTATCATCTACTGGGTACCAAATAAATTGCCAAAAACATCGAGATACTGCATACTCCGAACAGCAGAGGCTATCGCGATCCGCCTGAAACGACCGATGCTCTGTGTGCACAACATGCAAGTCTAGCTAGCCACTACTACTGTCCTGGGCGATATTCATTGCAGATTATAAATTCATGAATTTGTATTATCTTTCCTAATTTCTCTGATATTCAGTGTAGTGCAGTGTTATGTTGATGCTATCGAGCTCTAATCCATTGATAATGATATCATTGATTCTATGTTATTTAAACAACATAAATGCTGTTGATAACACTAATTCTTTCAATATTATGTATGCATATAACTGTAGAACCTGATAATTAAGTTATCGAAAGGAGTATTCTTTGCTCAGTAATCATTCTTTTGTAAATGGCATTAATTTTATCTTCTTCTGTTCGATCTTTCGACCTGCACAATGTCGAATGTCTTGATCGCCATTCCATCCAGTCATTTTTAGTAATGAACTGGTCATTATGTACATGTAATGGAGGCCTTTTAAAGATCTCTATATATCACAGTCTGTACCTGCCCATTTTTCGTATACCTTAAATCAAAATTGCAACTCGACAATGTAACATAAAATGGATTCAGGACATGGCTGTTTAGTGATTTTACTATGTGCATGTCAAAATTTTGTCGACTTATTTATGCATTACTATATTTTCAAGTAATGTATCGCTAGTTTTTTGTTGTTGTGTGGGATTCAGTGAACTACTTATAAGCGCGACAGTTCTCAGGAGTATATAGATTCATACGAAAAAGTTGGTTTTACATTTCAAAATACTCGAAATCAGTTAGGTTTAACCAACAATTCAGAAATAGTGTATCTAAAGTAGTAAACATCTCTTAGGATAAATGAGATTCTATCCTGTGGGCCTGATTATACCGGAGTTATTTCTAACAGGCTACTGCAGACGTCCATCGACGGCTGTCTTCGCTTTCTCTATACCGGAGATTAGATGGCTGGAAGAAAGAATAAGCTTTAAGGTATTCTGGCAAAAACTCAACGAAGAACTCATTGCTCAGGATATAAGCTGATGAGGCGTCTGAACGGCATCACCTGTCAGACAGGGCCTAATATAGAATCTGTTTTGGTAAGCTGCTAATTAATGGTCTATCCCAGAGTCACATAGAGGAGATCTGGTGGTGAGGCGGAGTAAATGAAAACAAATGGGTATTCAGGAGGCAGCTAAACAAAGGTAGCAGAAAACAGAGTGAAATAGATAATTAACACATCTGCAGCCTTATCTTCCACTCAGAACCGGTGGTTAGGACGCTCGCTGACCGTACACATGGTCCGGGTTTCGATCCGCGGCCGACTGACACCTAATATCAAATGGTTGGCTTGCAACATTTGGGCTAGCGATATCACATGCTGAAAATTCCACACTTGTACCAAAATACTGTGTGGAATCAGGCTATGATAAGAAAATTTATAAACTCTGACGGTTACAGGATTCGATTAGGCCTATTTAATTAAAGGAAGTTTATAAGAATTAATTAATTTGTGCAACAAGTCCAAATATTTTATCCACTTTGAAAAAGGTTCAAATAAAATTCAATAAGAGGACACAGTTGATAAGTTTATTTTCTCTGTGCTTTGTAATTTCGGTAATGAGTGGAGTTGCTAGCTCACGCCTAATCTTCCTCCTTTTTCAGATTTAGGAATGGTTAGTTGATTAGATGTGGCATCACTACTGCAGAATGCATGTAAGGAAGGAAAGTCACCTCCCAAGTTTTAAAGAAAAACTACCTTGACAAACTGCGAAAGAAGAGCAACTTGAGTCTGTCTGTGTCAAGCAAAATATTAAGCCACATTATCCTAGACAGACTCAAAGATAGATTTGATAGGAAACTCCTCAGGAAAAACAAGTCATGCTCAAACCAAATTGCAACACTATGCACCATCACGAAAAAGCGTCTAAAATGGTAGTCAGCTTTGTGCGATAACTCCATCGACTTTGAAAATGCCTTTGATAGCGCCGATCGTCAAGTACTTTGGCAGCCGCTTCAACGCTACGGGGTGCCACAAAACACAGATAAACCTCATTCAACAGGCATATGATGATGGCACGAAACTCAAAACGGGATGCTCACCGAAATGTTTGGTGTTGAGATAGGAATGAGACGAAGCTACCCGCTACTATCCATGATCTTCCTGAGTGTGGCAGACTGAACCATCCAAAATTTCTGCAGAGTGAAGTGACACACATTAGAAGGACAAAAAGACCGCAGAAGATTTGAATTTCCCAGATGGTTCATTTCTGATTTCAGACAAACATACAGGTTTACAAGCAAAACCTGGAGGTCCTGGGTTCCTTCCCTGGTGGAGTCATAGGTAAGTACTGTTGAAGAGTTCTAGACAAGGACAAAACGGATGTCCGGTACTCATTAGTTTGCAGCGATTCTCTACCCGAAGTCTATCCATAATCAAACTTGGAATCAATTAAATCCCTGCGAACCAACACTTGAGAAAAAGCCAACATGTTAACAGAAGAGGTAACGAAGACAGTACTTCAAGCAGATGTAGAAAAGACTGAGGTGATGAAGTGACTCAATCAACCGCGACAAGTACCAATCAGCATCAACAAGAGAAGTTTTAAGGAAGTAGTCTCTTTTATTTAGGTGGGCAGCATCATTTCAACTGCAGGTGGTACAGATGAATATCGAAGCTAGGATCGGGAAAGCAAGATAGACCTCTATTAATCTAACATCACTTTGAAAATCTTTTGCAATCAGCATAAAGGACCAGATTCGGATATTCAGTGCTAACGTCAAGTCAGTCAGTGCTTCTGTATAGTTCAGAGAACTGGTGAGTCACGAAATGCAATTCGATCAGGCTGCAGACTTCCACCGAAAGCTGCCCTAGATTTTTACTAAAGATCTGATGGACGACCGGAAAGGATAAGCGACAGGGAACTCTGATAGCAAACCAGTCTAGAACCTATTACCCAACAAATGTGCAGAAGTAAATGGAGATGAACTGAACATACACTAAATAGACCCACAAGAGATACCAGGTGCCAGGCATTCAAGTTGAACCCGAATGGCAAAGTGACGGGTTGAGTGTCCGTGAGTGACATAGAGATCACGTGAGGAGGGCTGTCGTGGAGCCAGTTGAAAGTGATGGCAGATAACCAAATGCAATAGAGGTATGCCTGTGAACTCCTGTTTCTATATGAATTCAAAGAATGAATCATAATTATAGTAACAGTAAAGTTGATAGCTACGTGACGAACGTTCTGTATGATAAGAGATATTCTGGAGATTAATAAAGGAGAATAGAACTTGGATACTGTGGTAGAGTATGAATCCATTATGGATAAAATTCATCTGTAATATTTACTGATTACGTTTCGAGCAAAATTTATTGCTCATAAACATATCAAGGCAATACTCACACAACTTACCAACTTTGTTTATAGGGTTCCACTATTCCTCATCTTTTCATTCGATCTGTAGTAATATTTCCATATTTCTGGTATGAGTGACGAGTCATTCCTGTTGCACGTGTTGGTTGTAGGTTGCATCAACAAAGATTCAGTAATCAACCTCTCTCTTCACCTATCTAGATTACTTTTTAGAATTTTAACCCTCTCCCATCCTATTGTGTGATTGTGTGTTAATGCATGTAGTGCAATTGCTGAGCTTTTTTCTAAATTACTCATCTTCGCGGGGTCAACCACTCTAGCATTAGGTAAATTCTTATGTTCTCGTCATCTGACTACTCCCGATCTACTAGTCTGACCTATGTAGTTGACCTCACAGTCATTGCATGGTATTTTGTAAATTATATTATTTTGTCTAATTGGGTCAACGGGGTCCTTTCACCTACACAGCTTGTCCTTGAGTGAGTTTGTAGGTTTAAATGCCACCCTAATTCCTGCTTTATTAAGAATCCTACGTACAGTCTCAGATGTCCCCTCCTTATATCGTAAAACTGTAGATAACTTATATTCATTCTTGTTTATGTTATTATTATTATTATTATTAGTTCAACTATTTTTTTTTACTTTGCTTTTGACTTTTTCGGATTTTGCTAATCAGTTTTATACAATACTTATGTAACACTAGCACTCCTTCTGTCTGTTTCATTTCATCATTTGGGTTTTTTGTTGTACTACTCAGTGTTATTGCTCTGTTTGTCAGGCATTTAACTAAGCCCACCTTTACAGATAACGGATGAAATGAATTAAAGTCTAAATATCTATTAGAAAGCGTTGGCTTTTTATAAACTCTGGTGTTCAGTTTACTACTTCCGTCCGTTTAATTTTGCAGTCTAACATAGCTAATTCTCCTTGTTCATTTTCCAATTCAAATGTGAATTTTATTCCCTTTACTGGTGAGTTTATATGTGTCAAGAAGCTAGAGATATGTTCTGTTTTTAACACTGTGAAAGTGTCATCCACATAACACGACCATGTCTCTGGAGTAGGATCAAATGTATGTAAAGAGCAGTATTTTTCCAGCTGTCCATAAAGATATCCACTACACCTGTTTATCTACATATTTTGCCCTGGAATTTAAAGATAGTAGATGTAAGGCAAAGTAATTTTCTCAATTGGCAGCTTTGTCCTATGAGTAAGTTCAGGATCAGCAGTTAGTTCTCTTTTAACTGCTTCTAAGGCCATAGATAAAACAGAGGTGATGAAGATTCCTGGCCAACACCAACAACAACAGCAGCAACAGACAACAATCAGCCGGCATAAATGGGAGGAACCTGAAAGAAACAACCTCCTTCACCTACCCAACTACCTGGGAAGCATCGTTTCAACTACAGGCCGACGGAACTGACGAGGATATCAAAGCCAGAATCTGAAAAGCAAGACAGGCTTTCATTACTCTCAAGTCTGTGTGGAAGTCAACAGCACTCAGCATGATTATGAAAATAAGATCCGGATTTTCAACTCCAATGTGAAGTCAGTGCTACTTACTGTATGGATCAGAGACTTGGCCAGCGCGTCATAAAGAGAATCTCAAACAAACTTCAGACCTTTGTTAACAGTTGTCTTCGCTCAATTCCACTCAAGATCAGATGGCCGGCCAGAAAAGATCAGCAACAGGGATCTCTGGGAATGAGCGAACCAACCCAGCAGGAACCGATTGTGAAACAAATAGGCAGGAAGAAATGGAGTTAGATGGATTGGCCATACACTGAGGAAACCATCAAGTGACATCACACGACAGGCCATAGCTCGAGTGGAACCCGACCGAATGGGAAGTGGCGAGTCGGTCGACAGTGCAAGGGTGACATGGAAGAGGTCATGTGAAGAGGAGATGAAAGCATATGGGCAGACTTGGAGCGGGGTGAAAAAGTTGGCAGAAAACAGAAGGCAATGGAGACGCGTGGCTGAAGCCCTATGTTCTTCTAGGAATTAAAGGATATAATAATAATAAAGCCATATTTATTGGTAAATACTACTGTATAATAATGTGAGAGTTTATCAGAATAAATTTTAGCCATAATGGAATAATAAAGGAGTGTTAGTTCACATATTAAAGGAGCTACTTATAAAAGACTTCATTATACACATAGGTTTTTCCACATTGTTGGACCCAACAAATTATTTAGTCTTTGAAAGACAGCTTACGATTGGTTTTATTGACTACACGTAACCACAGTTCTATGACTATATTTTTTCTAAGTCAGAAAGTCTTGACAGATGTTCACACGTCCTTTAATTCTACTAAACAGTTCATCATAAATTGACTGTTAGTTGTCTTTGTATCAGCATCGAAGTGTGAGAACTAAAGACCAGTCCTACTGGGTCTTATTATTATTCCCTTGAGTTCCGAGTGGAACATAGGGCTTCAACACCGCATCTCCACATTGTTCTATCTTTTGCCATCCTCCTCAGATGTGTCCACGATTGCCCATAGTCTCTCATCTCCTCCTGCCCCCCGCGACCTCTTTCAAATCACCCTCGCACCAACAACCCACTCATCACTTCCTGTTTGGATTTCAGTCGAGCGGTGGCCTGCATTGCGTGTGATGTCATTCAACGGTCTCCTCAATGCATGCCCGATCCATCTCCACTTTATCCTATATATATTTGTTGGGCGATCGACTCTTGGTTGTTTAAATCAGCAATTCTTGAAACCATGCACTTTAAGTACCATGCACGCAATGACTTAAAAGACTACATTTAATTAGGAATGGAAATAATTGTTATGTACTCGTCGCTGAATTATTGTTATGGACTGGTCGAGAAACTAATAGTCCTGACGCGAGAAGGCGGAAATCAGAAGACCACTAGGTTTGCGATGATACTTCTATTGTCCAAACACAAGGAGACGAAAATAAATGGTCTCACACCAAAGTGGTAAGTAAGTCAAGTAGTTGTAAAGTAAAGTAGTTCACACAAATTGTGAATGCGAATATATATAAATAATTCAGACAAGCGTGGGAAAAATCATTAGACAGTCTTAACATGAATGGCTAATTATAATGGAGTGTCGATCCAATTATACATAGCGAATATAGCAGACATGCCAACAAACATATATGGATATATGTCACCAAGCAACGGACTGTCAACAAACACTCATATTATATATAATATAATATAAGGAGAATACACATTATTAAAGGAGACAAGTCCATACAAGTGAAGTGGTCACAGACTAACCGAGCAAACAGAAAGAGAGACCAACATGCACACACACACATAAATATATATATGTGGATACATATCACCTCCCCTTTTGAGAAGATAATGATTAGTAGGATGTTTACCTGGGGGTTTATCTGGGACCTTTGGGCTTGTTGTTGACGCCTGTCGTTTCGTCTGATTGTTGGGTTTGCGGCTTCGGCTCCGTCCGGAATTGTCTAGCATTTTATGCTTCTTCACTGTATTGCGTAGAGAATTTAGTGGGACATCAGCCAGATGCAAACGATCGAACCAATCAAGTCCCAAAACATTTAAATCATTCTTCGTGACGTAACAAATTCCTGTGAATTTGGTATTGCGGAAGGAAACAGAACATTTGAGTTCACCAATTAGTTTGAGCCGCCCACCACAGGCGCTGAGAAGAGACTGGGAAGTATTGGTGATAGGTGGTCTGCCAATATAATTCCAAAGTTTCTCTGATATAACAGTAATATCAGAGGCAGTATCTAGCTGCAGACGAGTATCATGACCATTCATCTGAAGGTCAATATATTTCCGCATAGCTGGTGTTGTGACTTGACAGGTTGCACGTAGACTCAATGACTTTTTGGGGATTTAGGACCAACATTTTGTTGAGCTTTTGCTGGATTTTGACATCTGGGTTGCGTGGCTGACAAAAACCATTTTTGTGACCGATGATTTGCACTTGCTGCAACGATGATTTTTGTATGGACAAGACTTTACAAAGTGCCACGCGCCACAATGCCAGCATGGTGATGGAGGGGTCTTCTTTGTCGTATTTTGTGAAGTTGGACGAGTATCTGTAGATTTCCGCGGAACATTAGGAGAAGTAGGTGGGTCAGGAGTAGCTGATGAGAGATTTTTGCTCTTGCGTAATGCACGAATATCAGAGCTTCTCGGAGGTGTTGATTCGACCAGTGTGTGTCTTTCTGCAGATTAATCAGCCGTTGATATTCATCAGCTATGTCATGTAATGTTAACTTGGGATTTTGTTCTAGCTGATTGAGCAGTCGAGTTCGGATATCTGTGAAACGAGGAGATTGGAGACTGCATATGAGAATCAAGGCTTTGAACTGATCATCTGTTAAGGACCTGAGTCGAAATCTCTCACATTCTCGGTTGACTGTGCCAACGTGAGTAAGAAAATCATCATTTTCATTCATTGCCAGCTTGAGGCAACGATAACGTATACTGAATAATGAGGAGTGGTCTCCGAAATGTTCACGCAGCAACTTTATTGTATCATCGAAACAATTGTCACGTGGTTTCTGTGGTAAAATTAGGTTGCAGTACCGTTCATATTCTGCCGGACCCAATTTACGTAGCAAAACTCGCACCTTCCAGGCATCGTCTTGTGAGGCGAGATCAACAGTGAATAAATCCTCATAACGTTGATACCATGTGTCAAAAGTGACATTAGCCTCTGGGTCATAATTGAACTGTGAAATGCTGTTCACAATTCCGTCGACAGATGGTAGCATGGTATGATTGGGATTGCTTGAAGGTGGAGCTGGACCAGTCTGTTGGTTGACGAACATTTCCATTAATTTCATTTGTCGTTCAAACAATAATTCCAATTTAATAGGATCCATAGTAAATTGTTATGTTGCTGCTGCTGTGTGGTTAATAGTAGTTTTCCCCGTCGCCAAATTGTTATGTACTAGTTTTCCCCGTCGCCAAATTGTTATGTACTCGTCGCTGAATTATTGTTATGGACTGGTCGAGAAACTAATAGTCCTGACGCGAGAAGGCGGAAATCAGAAGACCACTAGGTTTGCGATGATACTTCTATTGTCCAAACACAAGGAGACGAAAATAAATGGTCTCACACCAAAGTGGTAAGTAAGTCAAGTAGTTGTAAAGTAAAGTAGTTCACACAAATTGTGAATGCGAATATATATAAATAATTCAGACAAGCGTGGGAAAAATCATTAGACAGTCTTAACATGAATGGCTAATTATAATGGAGTGTCGATCCAATTATACATAGCGAATATAGCAGACATGCCAACAAACATATATGGATATATGTCACCAAGCAACGGACTGTCAACAAACACTCATATTATATATAATATAATATAAGGAGAATACACATTATTAAAGGAGACAAGTCCATACAAGTGAAGTGGTCACAGACTAACCGAGCAAACAGAAAGAGAGACCAACATGCACACACACACATAAATATATATGTGGATACATATCAATAATACAACGATTAAAATTTATTTTCCCATCAAGTGAACATATTTCTTCATAATGATGAATGCCATAACTAGAAACTTTTAACATTATAAATCACTATCGATTGTTTGAAAAAAATAGCTTTATAAATTGCCTTAGTTTAAGGACTACTCTGTGTTCAAGAAGAAATATATGCCTGCTTTTTTGTAAATTATCATTACCAAACATTTTGAACACTGACTACAACTACTCTCATTGGAACATAAGGCAATATTAGTGAAAATCGAAAATGGCATAATCACAGGAGTTATGTTATGTCTTTGTTATTGAAATAAAATGTCATATTTAGCTAATTCCATATTAGTTTGTTTATTAAATGCATCACACAGTGGGGAAACAGTATTATTTACTGGATGACGTTTAGAAGAAAATTTATTGTAGTTCATAATCATTTCATCAATTATAATCACACGACTTCGAAACTTGAGTTTCAGAGTTTTCTTTGTCCTCTCCTATTTTTTTATTTTTTGGTTTACAGCTTGATTCCACACTGTATTTTCGGTACAAGTATGGAATTTTCAGCATGGATATCGGCAGCCCAAATTTTGCGGGCTGACCATAGATATCAGGTGTGCGCCGGCGTCGGCTCGAACCCCAGACTATGTGCATGGTCGGCGAGAGTCCTAACCACTGTGCCACCGACTTCGAAACTTGAGTTTTAGAGTTTTCTTTGTGCTCTCCTATTTGTCGTCGTTGGGGTAGTAGAATTTTCCAGATATCTGGCTGGACAGGTGTTGAATCATTCCTATTACACGTGTTGGCAGTTGATTCGATAAACAAAGCTTCTGTTATCAATCTCTCCCTCCCTACACCCTGTGACATTAGATTTTAAAACTGTACTTTCTATCCCATCCAGCCTATTTTATGGTTGTGTGTAACTGCATGAAGTGCTATTTTTTTCCTTCACGTTCCCAGTGGAACAGAGGGCTTCAAGCTAGTGGCTTGAAGTTTCTGTAGCAGTGCTTATTTTGCAGGATGGGGTTTCTAGCCTCATGCACAACCTTTCCTCTTTGCCAGCATTATCTCTGACTTAGCGAGGTAAAGGAGTGCGTCGGTGGCCGGGAATCGGATCCTGAACCATGTGCATGGTCGACGAGGGTCCTAACCGCTATGCTACCGACGCATTTACTGCTATAGCTGAACTATTCTCTAGATTTACCTTACTCTATTCTATAGTACTAGATGTAGTTACACACAACCATACAATAGGCTGGATGGGATAGGATGACAGTTTTAAAATCTAATGTCACAGGGTGTAGGGAGGGAGAGATTGATAACAGAAGCTTTGTTTATCGAATCAACTGCCAACACGTGTAATAGGAATGATTCAACACCTGTCCAGCCAGATATCTGGAAAATTCTACTACCCCAAAGACGACAAATAGGAGAGCACAAAGAAAACTCTAAAACTCAAGTTTCGAAGTCGTGTGATTATAATTGATGAAATGATTATGAACTACAATAAATTTTCTTCTAAACGTCATCCAGTAAATAATACTGTTTCCCCACTGTGTGACACGTTTAATAAACAAACTAATATGGAATTACTTGCTACCACAGTGATCAAGTTTTACACATAATATCTCATATTGAACTGTTGAATAAATCGACTAGACGAATAAAATTAGCTGAACTTCTTTTTTCGTTGCTACCTAACAATTTATCAAAGTCAGATGTCACTGTTGGGAAGTGAATGAAGGATAAAAATAATCAAACTTCTCAAATATCAACAAAATACAAAGAATCGATAGTCTTTATGTCTATTTCCCACAAATATAAATAAAGGTAAATGTTGCACTGCTAGCTTGTACTCTAAGCAGTTGATATTTAGTATTTACATATACCATCAACAGCATGTTCATGGTATTTAAATAAAACTTAGTGAATTATTTTACATTGATGGTTCTTTACTGTCCAATCACGTTTAAATGAACAATTCGCATTGTAAAGACGAAAGAAATGTAACATTCATTTCTAGACCATAAATCAACATTTTTAACTTTCGTCTAATTGAAATCTACTCACATGCGTACACTGACTTCTAAAGAGCCTTATTTACAATCAAGTTGAATAACTAACTACCTCAGAAAATTGACCATTGAGATATTTGACACATCGATGGATATCTAAAGCAAAAGCAATGTGCTGTTGTGTCACCATTCATTTTAGCGACTAACATAGCGACATTTTTCAGGATTGGTGAATTTGGAAAATAGCATAGCTAACTTACACAACATATGGAATAAATTGATTTAGAATACACCAGAAAAATGGTTTATCAAAAGAACACCACGCCACACTTAAGGAATTAACCGAAAAAAGATAATCTTATTATTCTTAAATCTGATAAGGGAGAAGGCGTTGTCATTATGAGGAAATCGGATTATCAAAATAAAATGAATGATATCCTCAAAGATCAGTTCAAATTTCTGGTGGACAATGCTACTGATAATGTGCTGCTTGTGGAAAAGCAGATCAATCGTCAGCTTCAGACTTTACTGATGCATGGTTTTATAAATGAAAAACTTTATAAACAACTTAAAGCAATTGGGTCACATACTCCCCGGCTTTATGACCTTCCGAAGATCCACAAAACTGGGAACACACTGAGACCCATATTGGACATGTCGAGTTCTGCATACCATAAAATTGAGAAATGGATTACAGAGGTCCTTACACCTGTAAGAGATATTATGAAATCATTCTGTAAAAATTTCGTTTGATCTGACAAATATTCTAGACACCTTGAACATTAAGGAAAAGGTTATGTGTTCAATTGACACAGAATCTTCATTCACCAATGTTCCCCTTCATGAAACTGTTGATTTCATTTACGACTGCATCACAAGCAATGAGATAAACTTACCTATTCCTTTCACTTACATCAGAGACATCATCTGAATGTGTACAGAGAATACTAGATTAACCTTCCAAGAAAAGACATACAAACAAATCGATGGTTTTGCGATGGGGAGCCTTCTTGGGCTCCTGTTAGCAGATGTTTTCATGTCGAAGTTGGGGAGACAAATGCGAGGTATGCTTGGAGAATTTATGCTGTATAAACGTTATGTAGATGATACTCTCATTATTGGTAATAATAGTAAATCTATTGAAAACTTTACTACCCTATTTAATCATATTCATCCAAATATTCGAGTGACTTCCGAACTAGAAACGAATAACAAACTCGGTTTCCTGGATAGTACAATGATCAGGAGAGATGATGGAACCACTCAGCGATCTATTTTTCGTAAACAGACTTGAAGTGGACAATATCTTCATTTTACCAGTTTTGTTCCTATCCAGTATAAACGTTACCTAGTGAAATGTCTGTTCTCAAAGGCCCGAAAAATATGCACGAGTGACACATTGATGGATGAGTTTCGACATTTACATTCAGTTTTATTAGTTAGTGGTTATCCGGAAAACTTTATCACTTGTCACAGTAAAGAAACAGCTTCTGTACCAAAGAAAGCTATCTTTATTAACCTACCATTCATGGGCGACCAGATTATGCAGTTGACAGCTCAAAGACTTCGGTCAGCCATCAAACACACATCCTACGCCGCATCTCTTTTTCTCATTTGCGCACATTTTCGATCCCTGTAAGATTAAAGGACGAAATTCTATGGACTCTATTTCAAACTGTACCACAATTTTACCTGCAGCTGCAGTGACACCTATATAGGTAGAACCAACAGAATGTTCCAATGATATTAGATGCTTGGAGGCAATCGGCCACAGGAAGACCTGAACCTAGGTTTCGTGCTAGTTGGCACTCGCCAGTCAGCAAGGAGTATCTGCAACCTTGAAGGAACTCATGTCCCTTCTGAGATTTGAACCCGCGTCACTCAGTGCTGCAGTCAGAGACGTTACCAATGAGCTGTTCGGGTTGTCGATTGACCTCCTGTAGGACTGTAGTGGGTATTTGATTGTGTCCACTAGTGTCCAATCAAAATACCCACTACAGTCCTACAGGAGGTCAATCGACAACCCGAACAGCTCATTGGTAACGTCTCTGACTGCAGCACTGAGTGACGCGGGTTCAAATCTCAGAAGGGACATGAGTTCCTTCAAGGTTGCAGATACTCCTTGCTGACTGGTGAGTGCCAACTAGCACGAAACCTAGGTTCAAGGCTTCCTGCTGATTGCATCCAACCATTTAATATCATCAAATCAATGTGCACTGTGATGTCCAGCTTCCTAGAATGGTGGCCACATTGCAAACCTGACTGATGAAATTCAGACCGCACCAAAGAAAGGACTAGAAACGTCACACTAGTTACTAGTGTCCAATCAGAATGTTCCAATGTCATCGAAAAGAACATGTTCCAAAATGGCTACTAAATCATATAGAAAATCCCAACGCGATTAATCTGAATATAAATCCAGCATCATCAATTGCAAAACACTTATTAATGTCAGGTCACAAAATCAATATTAATGACTGTTGCACAATTATTTCACATAACTCTAATTCAAGCTTGGTTATTTAAAGGTGATGGAAGCAAATAAAGTATAATTATGTTTTAATAGTTTACACACAATGATAAGTTTTGTTATTGGTAATATTTCGAGCAAAATTACTGCCCGTGTTCACACCACTGTTGGAATTGTTTTATGGAAGCACTTTGGATTAATCACATATAGCTTAAACTGTGTGTACAAAAAACAATAGACTTCAATCTCCACCTACCATGGACAACATGACCTAATTAAATATGATTGGTCATTAGTATGTACTTTTGTTTTATATAACTGAGTAATTGTCATGAACTTTATTTTATTATTGTGAACCATGTTAGTTTTAAAGCGGTTGTAAAGAAACTAAGAAATGACATCATCATCTCGCGAAATTTGTCTTCTTAATGCCTCATTCAAATTGATTTAGCTCTAAAGTCACAACATATATGGTGACATGAAATACTGAGATTTATACGAGAAAACTGCACGGAAAACCCAATTCAGTCTGAGGATTAATCCCAGATTATCTTTTTTTAAGAAATTTAACAGGATAAATCCTACCAAGGACTGCAAACACTTTTCACAGTCATGATTACTGCCTCGCATAACTTATCGCCGATACATTCTCAATTTCACTGCCTAAAACTGCTCAGGGACACTGACTAGTTATTCTGCATTTAAGCCTTTGAATGTAAAATTAATTCATGAGGATATCAAACTTATCCACTTCTCTATGTATTGCAAGAAGATAACACGTAAACAGAGTTTATTATTATTAGAAAACAAGTGGTGAAAATGCATAATTCATTTAAGAAATCAAACTATGAGCATTTCATTGCAATGAATTTACGAAAATGAAGTAGTAGATAAATTAGGTTATTTACAATAAAAAAACTTAATAGTTAGAAAATCACTTGAATATATATATACTGTCTGCATGATTGTGTACTATGCTTTTAATTTACAGTTTTTTGAATCACAGTACAATTCAACATTGATCAGGACAGCTGGAATACCACTGACTGTTATCACACGTCTACTTACAACGGTATAGTTTAGTGTAGTCAGACCACCAAGAGGACGGCGAATTAACTTAACCTGAAAACAGAATAATATGGAATAGAATAGAATACAAGGCGGTTGTTATGACGAAACTCAAGGAGAACAACATAAAATGCTACGAAGGGACAGGAAAGTCAAAATGCCAGATCGTAAACTTAAAACTTATAGCGTCCCAGTGGCTGAACCGTCCATGAGATCACCATATATCTGGAAGATCCCTGGTTGGAACCTCTGTGGGTGTGTACTGATGAGGAGTCCCAAACTGGGACAAAACAGCTGTCCAATACACCCTGGTTTCATAATAGTTCTCTAACTGATGTCAGTTAGTGACCATACCTGTAACCAATCAAATCCGTGCAAAAACCAACACTTGGAAACTATTGAGAATACTACTATTATTCCATGTAACTAGAATGTTTACCAGTTAACCGAATTGTAAAAAGGAGTTAAGATAAGCATGTCGAAAATTTTAAATCTTATGTACTTAACGATGATAAAGTCTACAACACAATCATTACAACTAAAATTTGAGGAATATGGATTTTGAGTACAACAAATCATACTGCTTGTAATAATTCTTTTTCTTTTTGAATGGATTATTGACATCAAGATGAATAACTCACGTATAAAAGGTACAAGTAGTCAGTACACATGATAAAATCACGCAATCTACCAGAGTTTGACCATCCAGTAGTCATCACAGAGTACATGAGCATGTAGCAGAACAATTAATGGAAAAATCACCCCATAAATATTCCGTTTAAATTATTGAATAAATCAGCTAAGTTTGCAATTATTACCCTGTTCCTCTGACCTGTACATCAGTGTCTTAGCAATCTCCCATTGTTTTTGAGTGAATCTCCCTCATCTGTTGATTCATATTTATATTTTGCTTCATCTTGTCATGGAGAAAACTGTTGATAAATAGCACGGTCTTTTACGGTTGTGATTTTGTTTGAATGAATTCGAAATTACGCTATAGAGTGCTGCTCGACCTTGAATTATCTGCGGGAAATACGTTTTGTTCTGTTTGATTCTTGAAGACAAATGAAATTTGATCCCACTTTATTATTATTAATACTCTAGTTGACTTCCAGGTATTTTTACGATTGTGTTTGCTTAAATAATTCTGTTTTACAATGTGTGTTGTACCTGAGAAAAGTTTTGACCGTATAGCTACCGAGCGCCATTGTTGGATACGTATCCACGGACATAAGCTAGCCGTCAAAAGACATGATATCCACTCCCTCATATCACTACACACAGACAACCACGGACATCAATTCGACTGGGATAACGTTCAAAATATTAGACAGAGGAAACAACAAGAATACTAGAGAATTTTTAGAAGCCTGCGTGGTATTCCAGTGAATCATCAATCAGTAGACACATCGAGATAGACAAAATTTATCAACCGATAAGAAAGAAACCTCGCACACAAAGGGTCAAAGTTCAAGTCAAAGAAACTATCAGTTCCAATTCGAGTAACCTAGAAGGTGTGAAAACACACAAAAACAACCAATCACGTCCAAGGTCACCAGGAGAGATGATTGATAAACTTGTGGAGAAATCTAAAAGCGCACTTCATGAAATTGAATTATGCGCTGAAGATGTCGCCTAGTAGGGCGATGAAAGCTTCGCAAATTAACTACCCAGCTCAGAGAACACAATCACATCAAAATCATCCACCTGAGCTACAAATCTTCTCTGTCATATCTGAAACTTGGTAAATCATGCAGAAGAACGCATATATTAGTTGCCTGCATTTATACTGAAATACTCGGCTTTTGGTTACCTGCTGTATTTTCTAATGCACGAATTTACACCTAATTGAAGATAATCTCACCATTCACTCAGGTTTATGGCAGTCCTTTTAACGACTCATCATCTACAATGATGAGCATTTTATTAAATTTCAGATTTTCCCGTCGATTGATTGGACCGAAGTACTTGGTCTCAGGTTGACATGTCGGCTTCTTGTGCAGATGCTTCGACGATGTCTCGGTATTTAGTTAGTATGTACTGGGTTCCAGCCTCCGTGGGAACATCATCACTCACTGAGAAATGCAGGTTCATCCAGCTGACGAGTCCCAAATACGACAAAGTGCGCATCCTGGATTCCACTGCTAGTCACTATCCACCAATTAAATGATGAGCATTCTCTTGAATTTACAGCTTAGAAATCAGTCTGACTTAGGGTAAAGAACTGCATTATAAAGAGAAAAAGTCAATTTATCATCTTTTTAACCGAATACTAGTGGAAACTGTATGACTACACTATAACTAGACATGCTTACTTAGCTCCAACATTGTATGATTTATGGTATCGGTGTCGGAGAAAGGGAAACTCACCACCTAACCAGGAATCTAAAGAAAAAAGATCCAACTCAGGGGTTATTCAGTCATCAGTAGACCATTACGTAAAAACCACATACTTCTTAAATTAACCAGAAATTGAGAATTCCTACGCAGTGAAACAATGATTTCCACTGACTAAGCTATAAAAAAGTTTCGTCTATAAACTACAACTATAATTATAGGATTTCATCAGGGGCTGATATTAGTTAGAGAACCATTGGAAAACCTGGGAGTACTGGACAACTGTTTCGTCCTAGTTTGGGACTCTTCAGTAGCACGCACCCGTCGGGATTCGCCTTGTTAACAGAAGGTCATGGGTTCGAATCACGGCGAGTGCGTACTGCTGAAGAGTCCCAAACTAGGCTGACGAGACAGTGGTTTAGTACTCCCAGATCTTCCAGTGGCTTTCTAACTAATGTCAACTCATGATGAAACCCTCTAACCAATCAAATCCCTACAAATCAACAACTGAATACAATTATAATTGTCCACCGACCATATTTGTAACTGGTATAGAAGTGTCTTTGCCCATCTAATAATGCTTAGAATTCAATCAAAAGAAATTTAGAAAAGGCAACCGACTGAGCGAAGAAATATATTCCTTTTCCAATTAGTTCCTCATCATCGGCTCTACACTATATACAGTTTTTACATAAGAATTTTACTAATCAGGTGGTTATTTCAGTTAATCAGATTTAGGTATAGGGAGTGGGTGAAATTAAGGGGTTAGAAGTCATCAAAACAATTAACTAATAGGTGTTAGCATCGAGATATCTAAGTTGTGAAAGAGGGGCTGTACAAATATCTTTTGAACGCACAGATTTAGTTTGTTCAGATGAGTTCCGACTGCCTCTGTTGTACGTAAAAGTCGTACTCGTAGACCATGCAATGAGAGATTGGGTCATATACGATAAATAATTCTAAAGGCTTTGTTAGAGTTGGCTTGATGTCCCGTATCGACGAGATGAACTCATATTGAGCTGTGTATCGCAGCTTTATTCAGACGTTTACAAATCCAAGATGGGAGGTGTTTAGAAATTTGACTGTGAACTTGCCTGGTCGCACGGAAAGTTAAACTGGTAAATACACATGGAAGAGGCGAAACAGAGCAGTTTGTTTTGGTTGGTTAGTGAATTTACAGCATAGCTTAGCAGCACTGAAAGTCCTTTCGGAAGCCCTTCTCAGAAGTTCTGATAAGATGTCACTATTGACATCACCTGAAAATTGTAATCTTAGGAAGACTGATTTATTAGGAATAGTGGGCACCTCCTGCTTTTTACTTTCTGAGTTCATGTGTTTGTTCAAAAATTTGGTCGGACTTCTGTTTTTACTTGGTAGCTGACAAATATTACTGAGTTTTTCGTTCAGAGTTTCATCTGAAGCCATCTCCATCAGGCTCCTGAAACGTGATTTGTACCTTCAGAAAGAAACAGTTATCAGCCTTTCTTTGCCCTGGTAACTGAATAAATTCATTGCGCATAATTTCCATTGAGCATGATCATTATTGTTGGGAATAGTGTTTAATAGTATGTTAAAATTGTCTTTGTAGATATATTTAATAATGACTTTGACCTTGCTTTATTCAAATAATTTTAGCCTGATGAATCAGACATCTAGCCAGATAAAGTTTGTAATGTAGAGGTACGAAACTCAAGAAGTGAGTATATTGTCCAGTGGAAGTAGGTTTTCTGTGCAAACATCTATATACTGTTCCGTTTGTTCGCTTAGTCGTTAGGGCGTCCAAATATTTCATATATCAGGCATATTGTGCAAGGGTTTATGATACTACTTCGCTGCTCAGGCTAAAGTCGGGTAGAACGGGGTTTGAAAGCATAACCCACTGGCTGAAAATTAAGTGTCGACAATACAAGCAGACAAAAATTGTATTATGCTGATTTATAACCAGATAAAAAAAGTATCCATGCAAATTCTCTTGTAAAAACTGCTAGTTAGGTTATGTTTTCATCGATTGGGGCAGCTGTTTAGTGTACAGATCAATGTTGTCCACATTTAATAAAATCTGTGGATAAGTGCATGTGACTGTTTAGCACTCATACGATTCAGGAGTACAGTTCCTTAGGTAAACACGTTATGCTTCAGCTTACAGATAAAACTGAAATTAAATAAAAGTAAATCAGGCAAGGTAAACGCTTAAATAGCCTCCGACGCTTTTCATCAAGACTGATAAACACTGTGCAACTTACAACTTCAGGACTATAATACGTTTTATCATCCCGAGTATGCTGACCCTCTTGATGGATATGACGAAATGCTTTTATTCCCATAGTGACATTAATTGGAGTTGAAATCTATAAAGTTGAAGAAAAGATTTTAACAAAAGTTATTTATGAATACATTATCATTAATTAACTTAAATGATACAACTCAGTCAACATACTGCCATTTAAACTAATAATTATTGAAGCATGCCTAAACTGTAAAAGTAGACAATGCTAACTGACATCCCATTTCCAAGTGGATGAAAAGTGTGACTAGAAGATTTGGGATCCGAGGGCCACACACACACACACACTAGTACTATATTCACGTTTATGACACACAGTTACCAGGTTGAATTTACTTCACAACCAATAAGAACTTAATAAAAGAAAGTGGCATCTCAATGAAATACTCGAAAGGAAAATTGTATGCATAGCGCTTTATTCATTTCAATCCGTTTTCCCTATGAATGAGTAGTTTTATTGTGACTAACTGATTTCCTTGGTAAACAATAACATGTGGTGAGAGCAGGCTGCTAGCCAATTGGTAAACATTAATTTACGTCAATGTTTAGGTCACTAATATTGGCCGTGAGAAAATATGAACAAGGCTGATTCAACAACCAATCACAGCAGACTTAACGTGGGCAAATAAGATTTGCAAATATATGACTTAACTTTCCGAGAAACCAGAAACAACCAATCAGAAAACTATGTCTGCTTGAGTAAGCTATAATAGTGTACATGAAATATATATAAATACGTGCTGATTTCTGTAATAAAACAATCTGTTGCCTGCCCTTGTCAATTGCTGTTACAAACAGAGTCATTGTAAAGAAATACTTCTTTCTTATATAAATCTCTGTTATTCTTATTCACAAATATACAGGTATATTTACCCCCAAACAATTTCTGTTTACAAACTAGGGAGGGGAACAGATATTTCCGGGAAGTTTATATAAAGAAATCAAACCAACGGGCACGTACACGCCAAGAGTGTATGGCCTACTATTAGATAAAGTGAATAAATCAGGGGTACTGTTAAGAGCAATACTTGATATGCAAAATCCGCCCGGTCAGGCTCTAGCTAGATGGTTAGTAAATATTCTTAAACCTTTGTATTAGCAAACGGTGAAACATAGCGTCAAAGATGTATCTGAATTCAAAGACAACATCAAAGATATTAATATCAAGGATAAAACTATGATATCTTTGGACATGTACCTCTAGTAAAAACGGTTAACTATATATGTGAACAGAGATGTATAAGCAGTCGATAAACATTGGTACCCGATACGAAAATCCTAAAAGAAATGTTATTAAGGTGTACCATGAATGTAAGTTTCAAATTTGAAAGTACACTTTACGGACAAGTGGACGGGATGGCAATGAGCTCCCCATTGTGTCCTATTTTGGCACATTTCTTTCTGGGGAAACTAAAAATGAAGCTTTGAGCAACCTTATCCGAAAATTCTCATTTTATTGTCGGTATATGGGTGACACCTTCATTTTTTGTGATAATGATTCCGATAGGAACACAATATCAACTCATTTCAGAGCAGTACATTCTGCTATGAAATACACGTGAGAAGAGAAATCCAAAAATAGAATTGCCTTCATATATGTCATCCTTACAAAAAAAAACCAGATGGTAGTATAAAGAGAAATTTGTATAGGAAAACCACATGGACAGAAAAATATACACATTTTCACAGCTCCGTTCCTCTCCAGTATAAAAGAAATTTAGTAAGGACCATCAGCCACAGGATGAGAGCTAAATGCCCAGAAGAGGTAACTGAAGATAAATTAATGATTGCATATGATACATTGACTGGAAACAGCTATCCAGACAAATTCATCAAGAAACATATGACTAAGAAAGTTGAAAAGGACTACTCACTATTCGTACACAAGAAGCAGAACTAAAGGTTGGTTGATACCTGACTGTCTTAACTTCTTAATGTAGAAGGTAAGATGAAACATTTTCTTAGAGATTAATAAAACGTGGGATGACCATGAAAGGTCAGAGGAAAGAACTAATCCAAGGTATTCAATGCTTGACTTCGTTCCAATTTCAGTGCCATCTATGCTACAGGCATCGTGGGAACTAACTAGTTCATGTATGTCACGTCGATGCTTGAAAGTAAAGTTAACTGCCTGACATTTGGAAGGGTTTGATTTAGACCACTTGATGTCCAACAGAAAGCTATTAAGTTTGGAGCTGTCACACTCGGAAGTGATAGGCAGTGATACAGTCAGATCATCTGCATATTTGACAAAGTTAGTTTCGTTTGAACGAGGCAGGTCGTGTAGGAAGGAAGAAAAAAGAAAAGGAGAGCGGACGGCACCTTGAGGAACACCGGATTTTGTAAGCGAGGTAGGAGAAGATTTGCCATTATATACAGTATACTGCATTCTATCAGAAAAATAGGAATGCAACCAACTCTTAGCCCGGGATCCTGTTTGCGTCAACGAAAGCTTATTTAATAAAAGGCCTCTAGGTACAGAGTCCAAAGCAGATGTGTAGTCTAAGAAAGCACAACGAACATATTTAGCACCTTTGTCTAAACAAGAAACAACATTATGATATAAGACAACCGCAGCATCCAAGGTACTTCTACCATGTTTGTATGCAAATTGTTTAGGATCATTAAAAGGTTTCAATGAAGGTTCAAGACGAAGTAAAAGTAATTTTTCCATCAATTAAAAAAAAGAGAAGTAATTGAAATAGGCCTAAATTTAATATCAGTACCAGAAGATGGTTTTGGTATGGGGATAGTTTTAATGTTTTTCCATGAAAACGGTAGAACGTTATCGGAAAAAGAAGCGTTAAAAATGTTAGTGAGAGGGTAACACAAAATATCAGCACAGTTCCTGAGGACAATGGCAGGTATGCCGTCAGGACCAAGGCTTTGGGAAGGCTTAAGAGACCAGAGACATTTAAGTATATCAAGGGTATTAAAACCACTAAAATTATTGTCTATATGATTTGTATCATTAGGAAGGATATCAACAGAAGAGCGTATGAAAGATTTATTAAGAGTGTCGACATTAAGAGATGGGACAGAAGTACATAAAGTAACTAGACTAGCCACTCCTAATTGTATCTACAAATTCAACTGCGCTTGTGCAGCCAGTTATATTGGCTGTTGTTCTAGAAACTTGATATTTTGTGCTTAGGAACTCCCATCAGTGTGAATAAGTAAAGGTGTAATAAAAACCGTCAACAGTTCGATATTAGACCATCTGGTCCAAAGCGGACACAAAACTAGCCTTGAAGAATCCTTCTCTTTCATCTAACGGGTAACAAGTAAATTGCCAAAAAACATCCAGGTAGCGTATACGCCATACATCAAAGGCTATCACGATTCACCTTGAATAACCAGTGCTTTGTATGCAGAAAAAGCAAGTCCAGCCACTTCTACTGACCTGGCCGGCCTTCAGTGGAGACTATAGATTCGTGAATTTGTACTATTATTATTTTTCCTAATTTGCCTGTCTGATATTCAGTGTGTATTGATTGTTACGTTGGTGCTATCCATTGATATTATTATTATTGATTCGATATTATTTAAACAACATTAACAACACTAATTCTTTCATTATTATGTATATATAACTGTAAAACGTGATGATGAAGGGGTTATCGAAAAAAATATATTATTTGTTCAGTAGCCATTCTTTCGAAAAATTTCTAATGGGCATTTTTAATCAGTTAGAATCTGATAAGACGGTTGTGTGCTCAGAAGTGCATAACTTAAGTTGCTGACCTATACTACAGGCTGCATTTGATAGCCATTACAATGCAACAAGAGATAAGTAATCTACATTATTTTAATTGATACTTTAAAAAAAAAGAATATCGCTCAAGTGTAAGTTAGAATAAAAACTGAAAAGTTAAATGTTGACGTTATACAAACAATGCCTGTTAATCGAGTAACACGTTGTTAAACACCTTAAAAAGGATATTTCGTGTGCATTGCATTATTTACATACACATAATCAACACTGAGAAGATAAGATTCAGGTTTTAAGTTGTAAGCCAATGATATTTTTTAGGATAACTGAAACAGAACAAGGTCTATGGAAATAATTAAGAGAAATATACTACTTAAAAATAAATATAGGGGAATATTATTTAATAAAGTTTTTCAAGGTCAAACTGACCTTCGGGAGTTATGCAACGCAGTTGTATGAGCAAATAAATACATTAATACTTAACAAAGGTACTGGAGTCTGTTAACAGATCCGGCTTACTCTAATGGTAGTCAAATATTAGTGGTAGTGAAACGGTAGAAAACGGAAACTTGGTAAAAGAATGTGGTATCTCAATATAACCAAATTATGTGCACCTTATCTTCAACACATCATTTACACACATCTTCATGATGTGCCACTTCTGGCATTCCTTCATTTCATAGTATTTCTTTGTGTTCTTTTCACGGCTTCCATGTGTATCCACGACACTGTATCATTAGCCTTTTGTGACATCAAATGTATCTCCCTGACATTTGATGTTTTTATACCGATGAACATTTCTTTGTATACTACTGATACAGGTTATTAGTACAAAAACACGTCGCAGTAGTACCTCTTTATGCTCCAAACACCAAGTGATATGCATTCGCAATGTCAGTAGAAGGAAAGCCACCGTTTTCTCCTACCGAATCGACGCATAACAAAGGTCTAAACTCTAACAATTGCCAATGTGGTTAACAATCTGTAGTATACAGACAACCAGATTCACTGATGCTACAATTAATTGCCAACATTTTTATTGACTAATAAAGCTTGAAAAATACAAGGGATAATACTAACGACGAACATATTTTTGCTAGTTATTGTGTAAACATTAGGAATAGCTCACGGTGTATCTGATTAATGATCAAACGAATTTAACAGATGGCCTACATATAATCTCATTGAAACACCAGTTTCTATGCAGTACATAATAACTTTAATCATCTTGTGTTCTCATCTTTAATAAATAATAAAAGTCTTTCTGTGACAATCATCAATAAATTAGCCTAGTAAATATCTTAATCATCATTATAAAACGGTACCTACCGTCAGCTTGAAAACTGAAGAACAAGACTAGTTTCAGACGTATACATATACAGTATTTATTGCCTTGGCTTTGGACTACCTATCTATCAAGGGATCATATGGGTGTGTTTTTCAATTCAAAGTTCACCTCATTACTGATATTCCTATACCTCAACTGTCTCGGTTGTGTTAAAGCCTATGTTGATGTTTGTTAAGGGTGTTAACTTGTTTCGTTTCCACTCGTTTTCATCAAAGATAAATTTATAAAAGTCTATACACCCTTATTCATTTTATAGTGAAATGCCTCTTTCTGACAGTTTCCTTAATTGGCTTATCGTACGCAACCGATACAGTTCATTTTATTGAAGAATTAATACTCCAAAAATGCTGTGAGACACTGTTTTCCACATATCTGTACCACCTCAAATATGAAGTATTAATTTACGTCAACATAGTCAACAACTATTTGCGTCTACATGCATTTGATGGTCAGTCGAAACTACTGTGTGCCAATGTGTTGTTACAGGATTGGACTACACTGACTCCTGGATTAGAAATAGGAAGTGAAGTGGTAGAGCACGTTGACCGCTTCACTTATTTGGGAAGTACCATCAGTCCCAACGGGTTGATCTCTGACGAAATCTCAGCACGGATACAGAGGGCTAGTTTCGCATATGCCAGTTTACACTGTCTCTGGCGTTGACGTGATATCCGGCAGGCTATCGACCAAAGGGTAGGTGTACTGTTCATCATTCCGCTCCGTCCTCCTTTATGGCTGTGACTGAGATATTGCCACTGAGAGTGGAAGACATGAAAAGATTAGCTGTTTTTAATCATAGGTGCCTGCGCTCTATCTTCCGTGTGAAGTGGTAAAATAAGGTGAGCAATGTTGAGGTTAGGTGTCGAGTGCTAGGTAAAGAGGGGAAATCAATCAACGAGGCTGTGAAATTACACCGACTGAGATGGTTAGGACATGTGTTACGTATGCCCACTCATCACCTTCCTCGACGGGCAATGTTAGCTGATATAGGGTCAGGCTGGAAAAGAGCTAGAGACGGTCAAACCAAAACATGGCTTCATCAGTCAATGAAATCTACGATAGTTAGTTTAGGAAGGTGCAGACTTCCTGACTGGTTGGGGACCTCGGGACGGTAAAAACCAATGGTTGGAAACAATCGGTGATATGCCCCAAAATCGTTCTCAATGGCTAGTGCAGATGCATCCACTCCTTGTGACTTATGATTTTCAATGAAACTGTTTTGTTCCTCGTTATTACTATTCTTTTGTCTCACACCTCTGTTTACTGTCTTCTACTTTCTTCTCCTGCTTTGTGTGCTACATGGAGGGAGTTTGGCGACTTGAACTGGTGCACATATGTGCAACGTTCTATGTCGAAAACAGATAGAGTTTGCCGATGACACTGAGTGGTTACCCAAACGTTTGTACGTCGGTGGTTCAGTGATAGAATTCTCGCCAGCCACATGAGAGGTACGGCTTCCAATCCCGTCGATGCATGCATAAACCTTGCCTACTATACTAACAGGTAGTAAGTCCGGAAAACATAGGAGGTTGAAGGCGGGAATAGCGAACCTGTCCTGTCCGCTACGCTGAAACTCCAAAGCTTGAACCCCAATGTTCCACTCGGTGCACAAGACAAAAAATAATAACCCATACCATAGTAAGTAAGGAGTAGTTCCAACCCACTGCCCAGAGCTCTATGCCTTACCATAAACATATTTACTGGTGATAATCTGCCAATAGTTACAGTCAATGAGGTGATTGAATGCACTGACCACTTTACCTACCTTGACAAACGCTCTAACTCATATGTTGGTGATTGAAAATATCCTTTTTGAAAACACAAAGGAACAATTTAGATTAGCAGCAACGCTAGGTACTATGTTCATAATGTTTCTCTAGCATTTAAGATTAGAATTTGAGCAATACTGTGGGGTATGATACCATAATAGAATAATTTTACTTGATACAGCACACTAAAAAAACTATTAGTGTGATAAACAAACAATATTGTATCATTGTATGCAATATCAGATAAAACTATTCTCCAATGAAGTAGGTCAATTTTTGTCAGCACAAACGAGCATTATGTTAAGAGAATCATGATAAACAATAAATACATGACCTCTCTGTACATGAGCGACACTGTCGACAATATCCTTTAAATGCATAACGAAAGTTATTGATTTTTTTATGTATTTATATATATTCCAAATTTTGATAAATTTATAATCTTCAATAATGACTAATCCGACCTTACTTTAAGTCCATTTAACTTTATACGTCTCCGAAATTCATCGTCTTCATGTCCCCATCCCCAAAATGAATTCGACATTCCACCGACTAAACTGTAATGGCTTCTTCTAATGATTAAAACGCCACCACTATATTTTTTAAAAAAGTTGTAACGTGGGTGAAGATAATGTGGAATTAAGTGAACCGGTCCAAACTCAGGAGGTATGTCATACTTCAATGCTGGATCCACAGGTAACAGGTCAACATCATGTAATGCTAAGTAATTTGTATGCGGCAGTTTCAAACATTGTACGGCAGATCGAGATATTGAGTTTTGTCGAACAATAGTTTCTACAACAACACCATTGACTTCAGCTTTGACGGACTCCAGTGCTCCAACATTTAGTAAAGCTCCTCTATTAAATCTGAAATAAATGAATCAAATAATAAGACAGATATTGGATCCTGTTCAGTTATTGCGATATACGAAGAAAACTTATCGAATTCAGATAAGAACATTGCGATGACTCCCAACTTGAGACTTCCTAAAAGCCAAGCTCGCAGAAAACGGTTACCCTAACCGATTTATTGACAGAAACACGAAAGATAAGCAGTTCAAACTGGTCACCGACTCAGTTCGAAAGAAAATTTTATTTATGAACTTTGAATTTAAAGGTCATCAAGCTTCAGATATACTCATAAACCGTCTCTCTAAAACAGTCAGTAAGACATGCGTTGCAGCAAAATTACAAATCACGTTCACCAGCCGCAAGTTATTCTTCATCTCTATAAAAGATAAGCTCCCCCGTCTAGCCACTTCTATGTACATATTTCAGTTCACAAGCTCTTGTGGAGCACGAGACATTTGTCGTAGCCAGAGAAAGCTTTCCACACGGATACGAGAACATATTCCAACATGGTTGTGCAAAGGAGAAAGGAAGAGTGTGAGAAGTTTGTTCGAGAACACCTGATCGACTCCTATCACTCTATCTACCTTAAACACTATTTTAAGATAATCTACCGAATCCATGCCGACTTGCCGTGTTGTCTTCGATATAGACTTACAAAGACAGCGGAGGCCTTGGCAATTCATGAATTTAAGCCAGACCTTTGTGTACAAAAGAAATATGTACAATCCCTACTTCTGCCTTGGCCGTAGAGAGATAGACTTTTTAACAGTTTGATTTATTTTATATTTTATTTATATTTATTTTGTTTATTTAGTTAATCTACATACATTTCGCTCATTACTACGATTACCATTTTCATTTTGAATCGTTTCCATTTGTCATTCTAAGTCCGAAAAATGTTTTTTACAATGTTGAATCCTATCTTATCAAATTCGACACTATGTTACGTAACGTTTTATATTAGCCTACTAACCCTATAATTATAAACCCCTTTCGAACATCTATACATCTTATGAATTATTCTACATATGACGCTAATTGTTTTGCTACTTGACATTTAACTACAATTATAGTAAAAATATATTTTAGTTGTATTTCATAGTATTATTATTTCATGTATTCACACCTTTGATCTAATTCCCTTACCGGATATAATTCCTGATTTACACTGTACTCCAGTGTTGATCTAATTGAAATAATTTTACCTCCACTGAATACTGAAGTTAAAGATATACAAGTTGTATTTAACTGGCTGAGAATATTACTATTTTACGACTGCTTTAATGAACACATCAGCTTAACTTAATTTCCTTTACCCAAACGATGGACAAAGTAAGTAAAAGAGTCGTAGTAAATATTTTAGAAACCAAAATTACCGATTCAACTAATGTCATTTGGCAGTTTAAGAATGGAAAAGGGTAATTATTAACGACAGATAAAAAGCAAACATTTAGAATCAGCCTCCAAACTTGTCCATGTAGCAGATCAAATCCCTAAGGATTCTCAATCGAATTATGTCTACAAAATAAAGTGCTTGGAGTGCGATGCGATATACATGGGAAGAAACTTCACGAGAAATCAAAATCAGAAGAAATGAACACCGTAGAGCATCTGATCGACCACCAAGAAATCCGGTTGAACTAGAAGAGCTTGAAAAATCATCAGCCATAGGTCTACACTCTATACAATCACGTCACAGAATTGACTTTGACAATATTGAAATCATCCAGAAAAAATCAGAAATCACAAAGAATATCTAATATCAGAAGCCATTCATATCAAATGGAATCCAAATTGTTTGAATAGGGATGATGGACTAAAACAGGACTTGACCTGGTTGCAACACTCTTCCTCCCCCGTCAACGAAGCGACAAAACCAACATATGACAAATGTGACAAATAATTTCATTATGTTAACACAAGCTGCTTTTGTAATTTCATACACTTATCAAACCCAACTATCTACACATAGTTTTGTTATTTTTTACCAACTGACCAACTTGACAACGTAAAAGTTTAAAACAATTAGTTCCCTTTATGAATTTAGATAAAGCAATAAGAAGACGTAATTTGTCTGAATCGTGTATTGGTTATTTGCTCAACCCATTTCGAACAATCTGATCACACACGGACTTGTCATAGGAATGAATATAAAATTAATAAAGAGGTAAGATATGAGAAAATATACTTAGGTCGAGTTAAAAGGACATATTGAAGGTCAAAATAACAATGAAGACCACTAGACCAAATAGCAGACGTAATAGTACATCTGCTATGGTGTCAAAACAAAATTTACCAAAGAAGGTTTAATGTGATGACGAATTCTTTTTGAACGCACAAAGGTGGCTTCAACTTTCTAATTGCTAGGGAAACGCATAAACTTGCTAAATTGTTAGTAGAATTATTGAATTCAGTCAAAACACAATTCTGTAAGTATGTGTTAAAAGATACATTTGAATTGGTTGATGTTCTTGACGATAGTAATATTATGAACAAGAATATGTACTCTGATGTCCTTGGCGGCCTGCTTAAATCTTGGGCTACCAATTACCTTACCTTAAACATTTTGATGTAAACTCGTTATTTACTAATGTGCCTTTGATCAAAACAGTTGACATTTTGTGTGACTATATTTCCACAAACAATTTTTTCATCCCGTTCCCTATATCTTACTTAAGGGATTTATTACTTCTATGTACTAACAATGTTAGGTTTACATTTGAAGGCGATTGTTTCCGCCAAGTTGATGGTGTTGCTATGGAAAGTCCGTTAGGGCCCCTTTTAGCAGATATTTATATGTCGTACATTGAGAATTTATCGGAGGATTTAATCGGAAGTGTGCCACTTTATAAAAGGTATGTAGATGATATCGTAGTCATCAGTGATAAGCCTTGTTCTGCCACCTCAATTTTAGATCGAATGAATGAAGTTCAGAATAGCATATCACTTACATCTTGTAGAAGAAGAAGATAATTGTTTATCTTTCCTAGACATATTGCTTAGTCGACGGCTTGATGGGTCAATAAAAAGATCTATTTATAGAAAACCTACCTGGACAGGACAGTATCTTAATTACCACAGTTTCTGCCCTGTTCGGTACAAAAGAGCCTTAGTAATATTCCTCTTCAGTAGAATCCAACGAATATGCACTGAAGACACACTTGATGAAGAACAAAGAAAGTTGACAAAAACTCTGGTTGATAACAATTATCCAGACAAGTTCATCAGGAGATATAAAGTAGTCAGAACACCAGACCCACTCTCCAACTCGCCCCTAAGAAAGACGTGTACATCAAGCTACCCTATATGGGGCATTAAAGCAGTTTGATAGCTAGATAAAGATTGAGCGCTGATGTTAAAAAGACTTTTATGCAGCTAATACCATAATAATAGATAATGTAAAGCCATTATATCTATCTAAGCACTTCGGACATGCCAAAAATGACGTCACATCCCACTGTATTTACCTATTTGAATGTACATGTGGACACACATACATAGGGAGGACTCATCGACCTCAGTAAGTAAGGGGTTCAGATCATATTCCTAAATGGCTTCAGAAACAAATGGAATCTTCAGAACCTATTAACGGTGAGAACAGAAGATCTAGCTCATCTATTGCGAAACATATTATAGAGACAGGACATAAAATTAATGTTAACAGATCTTTTAAACCTATCTATAAAACGTGGTGGAGGCGTATCCTAAAGTTTGTGGAAGCCCTAGCAATTAGAAAGTTGAAGCCACCTTTGTGCGTTCAAAAAGAATTCGTCATCACATTAAACCTTCTTTGGTAAATTTTGTTTTGACACCATAGCAGATGTACTATTACGTCTGCTATTTGGTCTAGTGGTCTTCATTGTTATTTTGACCTTTTCAATATGTCCTTTTAACTCGACCTAAGTATATTTTTCTCATATCTTACCTCTTTATTAATTTCATATTCATTCCTATGACAAGTCCGTGTGTGATCAGATTGTTCGAAATGGGTTGAGCAAATACAATACACGATTCAGACAAATTACGTCTTCTTATTGCTTTATCTAAACGTAAAAGTTACCTCATTATGAAGAATGATGATTAAGTTGCTGTAAATAAGCTGAGATTTTGTAAATGCTGGTTTAATAACACTTTTATAAAGCTATTAGCATTGAATAGTGAAAAGTCAGTAAAAATAATATCGCTTTTTCTTTCATTCATCGGGAAATACAAAAACTATTATAGTAACCATTTACAATTAACTTGCCATAGTACTATTTTAATCTTGAATTTATACTACTTATTATTTGTAAGTAGACCAAGTGTTTCTTGCAGTTTAATAGAAAATTTGAGCAAATCAATAAGAACAAACGAAGCGTGGACAAAACAGCCATTTGATTTCGTCCTGAATGGTGATATTAAATAGTTTTATCATAATCTTAACATAGTAGACAAATTGTCGGACAATAAGTAAGGATGATCACGGTAAATGGATAAAACGAAGTACTCAGGGAGGAAAATACAAAAATACCAATGTAGTTCTGTATATAACGCGATAGAACTTCCTCAAAAAACAGTGTGAGGATGAAAGTAGTTAACAAGAACGGGTGAAATAAAAAGGATCCGTTTTATCCTGCTCTATGTGTTATTATTATTTCGTTCAAACTCATCTAATTCACATGCATCACTTTAGTTTCTTGATGGATAGCACCAAAGAAAAAGTGGTAAATCTAAAATTCAAAAGTGACAATAGTTGAAATTCTTCAAAGCAGATTATCAAGGGCGATCTGAAAAATATCTTTGACTGTATCTTCACGCCACACGTTCTTCATATAACCTTTTTATTCATTAAAACGTCAAAGACAATGTCCCACTTCCGGCAATACCCATGTGCATATATCGATTCAACTGCTCCTTTGGAGCTAAGTACACAAGGACTAATCAGTAGGATACTGGTCAAATGAGCACAAGAATATATTCCAACATTCTCGTCGAAAGGAGAAATTAAATGAGATCATAGTTCATCTCTTGAGCACCTTGTTCTTACAAAACATTCGGCATCAATAAGAAAGCCTTTCAAAGTGATATAGACGGTGAGGCCAAATTGTTCGAAAGGTTTACGGCTAAAATCTTCTATCCACAGCAAAGGCTCTTGCCAGTCACAAAGAAAACCCTGAACACTATGTATTTTCTTTTATTTACCTTGTAATTTCCAGTATGACCAGTGTGTTTGAGTAGCTTTTCAAACTCAGCTGTACTGAATATTTTCCATAATCGCATTTACTTAACAATATCTGGACAGGGCAAGAAACACGTATAAAGCCTACAATTCTAGCTACATATATTTCCTGTCACTTGTTATTATAGTATCGCACTTTAAAAACACTTGATTTCTTTCATTTTGGTATTTCACGTACCGAGAATCCAAATCAACCGAATTCATCATTTTTAAATTACACAGTTCGACATGAAAATCCACTACGGTTTCCTTTGATTCTGTGGAACACAGACAACCGGTTAACTGAAGATCTTACGCAAGAAGAAGCAGTCACATGTTAATCTGTCGTTAGGTCACTTTTCTCCTTATCATTATTATTATTCTTTCAGGTTCCAAGTGGAACACAGGGATTCAACAACACATCTCCACTTTGTTCTATTTGATGCTGTTCTCCTCAGCTGAGTCCACAATTGACTATTAATCTCTCATCTCTTCGCCGAACGACCTCCTCCATATCACCCTCGCACCAACGGCTCACTCTTCGCTTCCCATTGGGATTCCACTCGAGTGATGGCCTGTCTGTCTCTGTCTGTCTGGATTAAACATAGAACTTGGCACCAAAGTGCAGCAGTTCGAGTTGTCACGTTCAAAATAGCACACACACAGGTAGACAAGAAGATGAATGAAGAGAATCAATAGAGTTTGACAAGTATAAGAGTGAAACAGAATGGGTAATGGTAGAAAGGAATATGAAAGATTACAGAGACTGAATACATCTGTGCCATTGACAACGATTTCGAGCCATGTCACCTATTGTCTCCAGCCATTGATTCCTAGAGTCCCGAGGCCCTCAACCCGGGAGTCTGCATCTCCCTACCTGACTCAGTTTAACTGTCAAGGATTTCATGGATTGATGAGGCCACGTTTTTGTTTGGCCACCACTGGCTCTTTTCCAACCTGCACCTATATCAGCTAGCAATGCCCGTCGGGGGAGGCGGTGGTTAGGCATGCGCAGCACGTGACCTAGCCATCTTAGTCTATGTAACTTTATAGCCTCGTCGATTGATTTTCCCTCTTTGCCCTGGCCTGGAGCGCGATGTCATTCCACGGCCTCGTCAACGTATGCCCGACGCATTTCCATTTTATTCTACATATTTGTTGGGCTATCGGTCCTCCGTTGGTTTGTCGCCAGAGCTTCTTGGTGCTAATTCTTTCTGACCAGTCGGCCATTGGATCTTCAGTATGGAGCTAGAAAAGATGGCAGCTGTTGAAAAAAGTCTGTAAAAGCCTGTTGAAAATCTTTTTCGTGACACACCAAGTTTCTCACCCGTATAAAAGGACCGATTTCATATTGGTTTTGAAAATCAGAATATTGTTTGTTATGCTGTGGAGTGCAGAAAATTTCCAAATTGTTTTCAGGTTGATGGAGGCATATCTTGTCTTTTGAATTCTGACTGGCTTTGACATCTTCATCCGTTCCGACTGCCAGTAGTTGAAACAACGCATCCTAGACAAGTGAAGGAGGCAACCTCTGTTAAATGTCTCCCTCTGATGGCGATTGGGGGCTGGTTATTGTTGTTGTTGTTGCTGTTGCTGTTGGTTGGTTATCTTCATCACCTTCGTCTTCTCTATGTTCACCTGGAGTCCTGCATTCACTGCCAGCCCCTTTAGTCAGTTTGTCGATTTTCGACTGCACATCTTCGAGTTTGTGTGACAGTAGACATATATCATCTGCCCGTGAAATCCAGATCTTCTAAAGTCTTCTTATCGGTGGTACAGCGTATTTCTGTCTTCTAGTTCCCTGTTCACAGTCTGGCGCATAATACAGCTTACCACAATTAGGAATATCGTTGGTGATAATAGGAAGCCTTGTCTTACTCCTGTATTCACTTCGAATGCCTCGCTAAATTTTCCATTGTGGACACGTGACATTGTCATATAGCCGTTGAATGAGGTTGATAACATAAGTAAAATTTAAATACTGAAATTTTCTCTCCAAGCTAACCTAAAATATATACTAAAAACAACTTAATAAACACACACTGTCAGGCTGAACTTACCGGAGATCATCCACTTGATTAACAATGAAGAAAGTATGACGCACCTTTTGATTATTTAGAAAGTTCTCTAAGTATGGTATAAATTCTTGAAGTTCAGTAAAACGATCTCTAAACGGTACTAAGACAGCTAAACGATGAAAAGCCGAATTTTCATCATAGTGATCCCATGATGGACAAACACGACTATCAATTGCACCCAATCTCCAATCAGATACATCTATTAGCAAATCATTTTGCACGTTTATGCGGTTCTTGCCGACATGATGAAGAACAGCAAAAAGACATACAGCTATTAGAATATATGTGAGTTTTTTGAACTTCTGGAGTTTAGACTGAAAATAAAGAATAACATGAAGTATTAGAGTAGCTCCTTTAAACAAGGTTGGGAACAAGAAAAAAAACTCACTACTTTAATATTCAATGCCACTTTGTAATGAAATCCATTTTGGACACTTCAACTTAATTCACACTCTTCATTTGGACCTTCTAGTACTTTCCAGTGTATTGAGATTACTTAATTTACCAGGAAAAACAAGTTTTAGTACTGTAAATATGTTTGGTTACCAGATAAATGCCCTTTATGAGTGCAGAAGATACGCTTAACACTTACAATACATTATGGAGAAATTATTTCAGATTAAGTGTTGGTTTGTAGGGGTTTGATTGGTTACAGGATTTTCATCATGAGCTGACATTAGTTAGAGAACCATTGTAAAACCTGGGAGTACTGGACAGTTGTTTCGTCCCACTAGTTTGGGACTATTCATCAGTACGCACTCACCGGGATTTGAGCCCAGGACTCCCTGGTTACAAGGCGAGCTCGTATACCACTAAGCCACTGGGACCAGATACAATGGCCCGTGAATTCTAACTTCTGCCAATTCACGACATAGCGCGACCCCTAGCCAATGTCTTCGACGAGTATTTGTCCTCGCACCCGACCTGCTGCACCCTACTGGTCACAACTTCTCACAATTCTTTCAGTTTACTTGGCGAATATCTGCATACATATTGTTCTGTGAATATGACGAATTTACTGTATTGACTATCTGAATTTAGTAATTCTTAAACCCTAAATTGGTATTTTCAAAAGTTGAACAGTCTAGCTTTAATAAAAAAATGACCAAACTATTCACAATCACTGCTACAAAAGCCAGTCGTTTTGGTAAATCCCCTATATTTCAAATAAGATTGGAAGCAGTTAATATCATAAAACAAAAATATAAGTGATGAAATCGTTCGTTTTTGAGATCGTTTAGGTTTGCAGAAACTCTTCTCTCATCTCATTATCTTACCTTTCCTGCCGATTAAAATTTCAGTTGCTCTTAAAATTTTCTCCTTTCCATAGTTTGCTAGTATTTCTGGTATGTGAAAAAAATGTTCCAAAATTGAACAGTTTTCACAGTGTGCATTACTAGTCAGAATTGAAAGGAGTCTCAATACTTAGAGATGAATTTAAGCTAAATAAGAAAACGCTTATAGTTAACAGATATGAACTACGCCTACCACGATTAGTAGAGTTAACTTATGCAGTGACATAATAATTATCGATTTTCAATTATTGTCAACATATCTGAGAGGGGAAACCGCGCAACATTGAGAATGATACTGTGAATTTGAATAAACACAACTCGTAAACGGTTCATGGGTAGACAATTACTGGGAACTGCTGTGTGTGGGTTACTAATACTGCTTATCTGCTCAAACCTAGATCATTCGAAAGGTAATCGAACGCGTGACCTACCAACCCGTAGATGAGTGTCTCAATAGCCTAAGCACTCAACCTCCAACCAGTGGGTCACAGGTTAGAATCCCACCCCATCTGCTTCAACATGGGAGACTGGGTAGTGCGATCAGCCCTCAGATAATAACTATGTGGCTCATAGTCTGGAATATGAGAAAAAACTTCTTTCAGGAATTGAGACCCAACTGACAGCTATTTCTTTAACGTAATGACTGGGCTTACATATCGTGGTCAGCTGCGCTTTCAGGAACAGACATTTCCGCAAGTCTTATCATATCAGGAAGGTTGATTGGACACAGATTGGATTAAAATCAACTGCTACCATAGTGTAAATTTCCTACCACTTCGTAGGGATCAAGATATACTGTTGGCAGATAAGACTGCAATAGCCATACGGTAATTCCTTCAAAAAAGCACCAAGTCGCTATACTACCTCCATTCCCAGAAGAGGAGTTTTGGGAGTCGGCACCAAAAACTCCATATTCCCACTAACTCAACGATGGTAGCCTTCTGAACAGACAAAGTTGCATATATCTCACATTAAGCAGTGCGACCAGCCTTAAGCAATTGTCCCGTGGGCTTTGCAGTCATACATCAATTATCATACCCTTTCTCCAGAAAAAACCAACTTTTCAGGATGTGGAATGTCGGGGAGCAGCAAAAACCAAACCACACTTCAATAAACACAGATAGTTCTTCTGTTCATCGCTCGGCCTTTCCATTTTCTTCGCTTTAATCGCAAAATAATTTCTTCTTCTGACACGTCCTAATCAGAGGACTTGCTCTTCTTATTTAACACTTCACACCTAACGTCAATACTACATACTATATTATACCGCTTAACAAGGGAGAAAAGACGCAGACACCTATGGTCAAGAACATCTAGCCCCCTCAAGTCTTCCCCTGTTTAAATGGCCACGTATCAAAACCATAAAAGAAGGCCAGAGTGAAATTCTGAGCATTATATACGTCCTTTGGTCGATAGCCGGATATCACACCTACTCCAGAGATGACCTAACTGAGCCTTTAGTCTCCAAGTTCAGATTTCGTCAGCAATTAGTCCGTTAGGGCTGATGCAACTTCCCAAATAAGTGAAGTGGTCAACATGCTCAACCATTTCACTCTTTATTCTTAAACTTGGATTAGGTGCAGGGCAGTTCTGCATCATCCGCCTACGTCTGTAACGGGTGAGCTGCATACCATACCAGGACTTCTGCTCATTTTGTTCAGAATATTGAATTTCGTCAGTGTCTTCACCCAAAAGCAGAATATCATCTGAATACTCTACAATGATGGGACTGTACCTTGGTTACAGGTCAATTTCTTAGTCACTATAGTCGGCTACAGTCACATCCATCAGTACATCTGTGAAATATTGACTTGATTAACTACTGAGCAGTTATGTAATTCTGAGATGGCTGATAACAGGAATTTACAAGGAATGGAAATCTTCTAAAGGTAATCACGAATGAGTCAGTTAGGACAAAACACAAAGATTCTAGGTTCCATGATCGTGTAAAGATTCCGTAAGGTCTTGAGTAAAGCAGTCATTTGAAGTAACGAAAACGAGTCGTTCACTGTTACTACTTTGATCTTTCAAACACTGGCGTGCTACTAGAGAAAACTGTTGGTTTACAGCACACAAATGATATAGTACTAAAAGTACTACTAAGGTGAAAACAATGACAAAATGTAGTCTTCTGGACACCTTGAGTGCAAAAATAAGTCTGTTAGGCATTTCATCTGCCTTTGTCAAATGATGCAGTACTGGTCTGTAGTAAAAACTAGTTTAAAGATAAAAATTGAAGTGACTGAATGCGTAAACCACTTCACTTATCTGAGAAGGTATATCAGCCTTAGTAGAATGATAGCTAACAGAATCTAAGTACGGGCATAAAAGCTAGTCTGATATCTGCCTACTTGCGTCATCAGTGACTCAAGTGTGATATCCAGCTACCTACCAAAAGATGCGTGTACCATGCAGCAGTTTGTTCGGTTCTACATTACCTCATAGTTTCAAAACATGATCAATGAAAGTAGCAGGTCTATGAGGGCTCCAACTTTTTTAACATTATTGTCATTATAATATCGTCCACTACTGTAAAAAAATATATATTAGTTAAGCATTAAAGTTGTGGGCGAAACAGAAAAATCAGTCGATTAATTCATAAATATTTTCTGTATGATATGGTTTGTGTCTAAATATACCTAATTACCGTATTGAAATCCAACCCGACTGTTAGAATTGGTCAAACCAGAGCCTGAGACCAACCAATGAAGTTACTAACTATTATCGAGTGACTAATTGTTTAGCTACTACTCCTAGGGTGCTAAGAAATAAGACTTCCAAGGAGACGGTTTGAAAAAGTTCATTGTAACACAGGTGCATTCACTCTCTATCCTCATCGAAATTATGAATATTTTCACTGATCTCCATAGGTTATACTACCACTTACCAGAGTCGAGAAAATTCCTGCTCGACTGAACGGCTAAAACTTGAAAGGATAAGATTTAGTGGGAAATCACAACATAAAGGTAAATGTTTAATCTTCATATATTTCATCTAATTGCTATTTAGTGCAACATGTTGACACACACATATGTAGTCAAAAATATACACACTCCAAATAAAATGTTTACAAATAGAGAAATTGAAGATTTTACACCAGAAGCATATATTTATAAATATGAATATCATTAGTTAAGAAACTAAGTTACAAATTAAGTCATGGAAGAGATAAATTGTAACCAGAAGTCTGTACATATAACAGTGTAGTTACAGGTATCACAAAATTGTCAATCATCGTACTCCTTTAAGACGCCATAATCCGTCATTTAGGTAATGTATATTCTCAACTCCAATACCCTTATTGATAGTCAAGCTAACGATAAAAAAAGAACAAAATGAATAGTATGAGAAACAGTTATAATGAAGCTATTGTAAGTTAATCTGTTAACCATTCAGTAAATACTTTTATGCACAAGATGGTGCTTCTTGAGACGTTATGCTAGGACTGTTTTTTTCAGAACTCACGTCTGAACTGATAGTTAATGTAATAAGCAAGAGGATTAGAGTAAAACTAATATTTCCACAACTTATAGTTTGTAAGGTTGTAAAAAACTTGACAAATAAAGACTTATAATCCACATTTACTTAGTCAAAATTACCCGAACGAAATGAAAATATTATGTACTAGAAAAATCTACTTCAGTGAGAAAGCTTGCGAAGTCAGCGAGCACGGTTTGTATTTATACGACTACTAATTCAGCGCTAACTAAAGACTAAATTTCAGATAAAGAAATCACAATATCTTCCGAGAACACATTTACAGTGTAAATTTAAAAGCACCAATCAGTAATTTCACGGATTTCTATAAAAACACCAAAACACTTAAAATCTATTAAATAACTTCAAATCTTAGTCAAAACTAAACGGGACAGTATCTAATGGGTGATATATCGAAGACAAAATAATTGAGGAACAATTATTATTGCCACCAATGTCACTATAGAGAAGCTAGTTTTCCGAGTCATTGATAAACCAGATGTTTATCTTCAAGATACACAGATTCATAAATAAATGCATCATTCTCTACCTAGTCACGTAAAAACACTGAAATTTTAAAAGCAGTGAATAAAGACACTAAGAGTAAGATGTTTATGGTGTAGCTATACATAAAACATGAGAACCAACTTATCAAATCTATATCAGATCTGATGTCTACAGACAAATTTACCCGTAACTGGGACAGTGAAGTGAAGTATTTTTGAAAGTCAGTTTCCGTGTTTGAAAAAATTCTCAACTTTCCCAGTTACGCTAACAAACCTATCAACGATATGCATGAGAAAACTCTAAAGCATACAACCATGCAAATCTGTTGCATACAGTTGCAGTTCTCAAGAGATGAATGATGCTCTTGTATTATAAATTAAAACGACTGCCTATATTGCAAACAAATGAGTGAATGAACGAACAAATTCACTATATCTTATTAGTGAAGAATGAAATGCTTTGTCAGACTAACAGGATAATATACATTGATTCTTTTGCTAAATGGTTGCAAAGTTCATGCTTTGAAATATCTAAAGTGAAATGCAATCACGTCAAATCACCGAAGTTTAGATCACGTGATCTTTAAAAAACAAGGTAGAGTAGCACTATTCTTCCTTTCCTAATTGCTAACCCATAACAGTAATTAATTGGTGAATGGTGACTAGCAGTGGAATCCAGGATGCGCATTTTGTCCTATTTAGGACTTGTCGTCTGGATGTACCTGCATTCCGCAGTAAATGATGATGTTTCCACTTCATGACTAATGGGAATCCACCATTTTGTACACAAAGTGCCTGACATCTTCAATAGGTATACTTTCTAAACCATACCCAAAACGTGTAATATCGACGAAAAATTAAAATTTTCAACCAAATGCTTTCTTGTGCTTCATATAGGTTACAATTAATACAGAAAATTTACAAATTTAACTGTGTCTGTAAAAACCAAATGGATGAAGTGTATTTAGAATTACTTTTAATTAAGTATTTAAAATTTGCTACAGCCAAAACCTGGCTTTTCAAAATGCAGATACGAAAAAAACTTAATGGCTTACATTTCATCAGTAGATAATAAGGTAACACCGACTGCAAGAGCATTTTTCTTGCCTTCTGCCATTATGGCAACAAGAGATTCCTTAGATACTTCTGACATTCGAGCTCCAGGAGATGTCAAACCCGGACACATTATGTTTGAACCATTCAAAACATGTTTAATAGCCCCTCTATCAACTTGCAAATGAGGTAGGATGAAAGGATCTAGAGAAATTTCATAATAGGGACCGATAAAATAATAATGTATTAAAGAGATGTATTAATAAGATCATATTTCCTTATAGATGACAACCTCAATAACAGGATATTAGTATAAGCAAGACTGTCAGGAAGGAGTTATACGTCGTAAGATGACTATCGGTTTAAAAATGACGGATTTTATTGTAAGCGAAACGTTCAGATCGAAGACACCTGCATGTTTCTGTACGGGAAGATTCCAAGTAATCCGGATGACATAAGCAAGGGAATGATGAACAAAATGAATTGGAAAATTATACTAAACATATCGGAATTCAACATACAAGTAACAATATGAGTATAACCCAGAACTGCTTGTTAAATACAGAACTAGGTGGCTGAAATATTAGTTGCATTTTCACAAATTACGAATGACGGTTAGTGACGAGCCGGGATTTGGAAATGCTGAATACTTTCATTTCTCTAGCGAATTTTTACTTTATTCACTATTGCTTCAGTGACCAAAACAATCTTTAGTAAACACTGATAAAAGATAGTTGTGAAGACAGAAAATACTACATGTTACAAGCCGGGTTTACATAAACAAAATGCTGCATTTCAGCTGCTTCAGGCTCAGTTGGCCTATATCGGATTACAATTGCTCAAAAATCCAACCTGAGTGAGGACGTGGAAGTTAGTCCAGCTCTGACGCGAATTACCAAATGCCTAAATTCTAAAACGAGACAAAGCAGCAGGACCTGATTGCTTGAGTTTAGGAGAGTTTAAGGGCCGCGGTAGGGACTTGATTTGAATAACTGCAGTGCAAGTTAGTCTATGAGAATAGATATGATTCGTCAAAACTAATGTATATTTTTCATCATTCCAGTTTATGGAAGCAGTACATGTCATCTTGAGAAAATATTAAGCACCTAATATACTGTCTACGGTGCAAGGAGCACAAATATACATAGGATAAGTAATATAGTAAAATTTAAACGGAAAAGAGCGCTGACCCTGACTTTTCGAAAAATTCTGGAAAATGGAGCTACTAACCTTGTTACATTTCATGATCTGAAGTGGCCACTGACTGAGACGATTTGGAGATGACTAGCTGCAACTACTGTAGTCTGAAAGAAGTGTTGGTTTAACTAATTTCTATTCATTTGTAAAGGTACTGTTTGACGAGGCTTAAACTACGAATTCACTTTTTATCAGGTAAAGAACTAGTTAATGTAAGCAGTCGATGTGATTGGGTTAAAAATAAACATACCCAAAAACTTTGAATATGCTTAAAATGCATTTAGATACTGCTGAATACATGGTGATGTAATAAAACTTGTGGGAAACGACACCTGTATCTTAATTCGGAGTGATCGGTACAAAGACAAGCTGTATACGAATGAGCTGAGCAGATAGATCAGCCCAAATGGCCAGTTGTGGACAACATCTTAACACAGAGACGTCCCAATAGAAATTTACTAGCTTGAAATAGCCTTAACGGCCTTTCTTTTATTTAAATCATATTAACTATGCGACTGTCTGCGTAAGCGTACTGTCTACGTCTAATCATTACTACTATGCATCTGGAGAAGCCGAAAGTTTTGCTTTTAATTACTTTTGAGAATAAATTTCTGGCAGTAAGAAGAAACCAGAACGACTGAAAACTACTTACATTTATGTAGTAATTTTAACGACGGAATGAAAGGGCCTTCCCTTTGTCGGAAAAAAAGTATCTCCCCCTCCGAATCAGCATAAAGATCCACATGTTCATGGCTAATCAATTGAAAGGAAAACAACCACATCCTACCACTTGACATGTTTCACAACGTCTTTCTTTGGTAAGATCTGGTCAACCATCTCCTTATCAACACCATAATCTTCACTCATTCGCGTGCGTATAGCTTTGACTATGGAATTTTTTGCATTGTTGATACAAGAAATGTCTTCTTTTTCGTCAAACCTACCGAGAGTGTAAGAACACCAGTTGCACTCACTTCTTAAACATTGTAACGCAAATCTGAAATTGCGCGCTGACTGAATACAATGCCCAACAGACAGTGAGGCGATAGAACGCATCGAATAAGCTGGTAGTATACAACCACAGCAAGACATTCCAGTGAAACATTGTAAATGATAGTACATTCGTGGAAAATTAGGGAAGTAAATACCTATTTATCGTCGGACCATTAGTATTCACAGTTGTTTACGTTCACAAGAAAAAGTTATCCTTAGCTCAGGGTTATTCTAGGCACTATTGATCAAAGAAAATAAGCAGTGGCATTTAATTGGAAGTGAATAAGGTGCAGTGTTTTTATGCTTGATGTTGACTAAATTAGTTGCATTTAAGATAAATTGGTTAAAGTTTGTTCTAGGGAATACTTCAGATAATTCAGCAAAACCGATAATAACGTATAAACTGAATTATCAGCCGCCAGCAGAATTTGTTTTTACAAAGCAAATGGTAATTTAGAGGTTATTGGTTGGTCAGTTTTGATTTCCATACTTTAACTTCACTAAATATGAGTGTTGATTAGCCCTGTCGACTTGGGGCAGAAATTATCCCGCATGCTTAAGGTCATTGGAGGGATTAAGCGGCTGAACGTCATCTTCAGCCATGTAGGATTGCCGTTCCCTAAACGTCTGTTCATACTTTGAAGTTAACGATAAACTTTCAGTTATTCACAAATTATCTTGATGCATATTGTTCACAAACGTTGCGTTTCAACTCATTTTCGTTCCCCTTGCTGTTGGAATTAGATACTTCGTTTATTACGGAAGTTTCTACCACCGAATCAGTTCATCTTAATTGTTTCCATGCCTGCATTCATCCGTGGTTTCAGCGTTGCAGTTTTTCAGCTGTTGTTTCAATATGACTCTGTAGGAGTTTTCGAAATTATGCACATGAATAGGTTTGGGTTGCAGAAGCTGTCGTTTCCAGTTCCTTTGTTGGTTGTCATTATTGTTTCCATCTCAGATGGTCACTAAATATGTGAAAATCTGGAAAAACAACGTCTATCACGTTAACATTCATGCTATCAAAACATAAACGAATCAATCTAGTGAAGAAAGCACGACCAGACTTGATATTAGCAAGGTTTTCGAGGAACATATTAAGCCTGCTGTCAGTGTAGCTGAAGAATTAACGATCAATTCATGGTTGTTTGCTCAAACCCAACTTCCCTATATTTTCGCGGAGGCATCAATCGGCCAATCATCGTCTCATCATTCGCTGTTCAGAAGGAACGTGAAAAAGCCGTCAGAAACCTTAGTTTATTATGCTGCTTATATATTGGTGTTAGAATAAAGAATTCTCGAGTCACAAATCGGTGTTCTGGTTTTCGCGTTCGCTAGTACTAAGTGTTTCTGAAAGGTTTCAAGGGACAGCGAGAGGCCCGGCGTAGCAAGAGCTGGGCATTAACGGTCTTTGAGACGTGATTGACAGTTGCTGACGGTTGGTGACAGTTTCCGAAGTTTGGGTAGTCTCCGTCCGCCATTCCTGGTGCCGTCTGCTTTGAAAAAGCGTTATCTGGAACTTTCTGGAATTTCGGTTACGTTCAATGATGCGTGGGTCAAAGAAGGGACAGAGCGTCTCGGAAGCAAACAGGAAAGTAATTCATATTTACTTCTGTTACATGTAACGATGTGTTTGATGTAAAGCACGACATGGTTGATGTTAATGTTTCGCCATCTAGGGACAAAAGGAATATTCAGTTTCTTTAACACGAGCCTCAGTGTTTCGATGGAAACCCAGCTGACTATCCACAGTATGTAAAGAAGTTTGAAGTCATGTTGGTTGGGTTTGCATAAAATGATGAAATGAAGTTGATGTGTTTGTTGAGGTACTGCACTGGAGTTGATTGAAGAGCTATACAGCGCTGTAAGTTGATGCCCCCAAACGAAGAATACTCTGAGGCTATGAGTATACTGCGTCAAAGATTCGGAAGACCTTCGGTGATTGTAGGGAACGTATTCGAGGCTGTTTAAGGTAATGGTAGTCAATTACAAGATGACTCCAAGGCACTCTCTGAGATTTTGGATAATCTGTTCACTTACAAGAATGGATTGATTTAGATGAATTGCATGAGTGATCTGAACTCAAGTTCCGTCCTAGAGGTAATAGCGGGACGCATACCTACCCGACTGCAAAGGAAGTGGGTAAAGATAAGTTCCCGTATGGAGGATGAGGGTATCGAGCCAAAGTTCGATGATATTCTGAAACTGGTAAACGATAGTGTCAATGAATCTATGAGCAAGTTTGCCAGTATATTGCATCCCACCATTAGAATAGAGCCGTCTGAGGGCGAAACGCAATCATTGATGATGAAAGGATCTCAGAAAGCTGGATATCTAGAAAACTCTACGAGGTCTAGTAACCCGTATAAACGTAGTGAGTGTAACAGCTTTCGTGGGACATCCCCAACAGATGGGTTACAAGCTGCAAGACAAGCACGGTTGTGTTTTACACGTTTGCATGAAGTGCACAAAACGGCGAACTGTGAAGTGACAAAGTTTAGTGGTAAGCTAAATGTGAAATCAAGGTCTGACCCCGAATTCTGTGGCGATAATGGTGCGGTTATAAAGCCTGTGGTTGCAACTGGTAAGCCATTGTTGAATAGAGTGTCACAGAAATTAGTAACAGTCTCAGAGGGCAGCTCTGACTCCGCAAGTTTACAAGGTAATACTAGTCAGAGTGAAGGGATTAAACCACTAAAGATTTGTGAGGAGGAACCAAAATTGTCTGCTTCTGTTATGAAAGAGTTTGAAAATGATGAAGTTGACGGTAAAGTGAATATTCGTGATAATGATCATGATAGTGCACATTTGTCTTTGGTTGATCATGATGAAATGAGGTGAATGCCTACTACTGCTGAGTTGAACAATGTTTCTGTACAACTACAACGTGAAGTAGAATTAAATGCAGATGCAGTTGCAGAAGGCATGCATACTTGTGAGACCGTCAGTGTGATTGATCAGCATGTAGCCCACCTATCATCAGATGTTAGTGCTAAACCTGAGCTGATAGTAGAAGGCAGCAGTTTTGTTAGTTTTGCAGTTAAACAAATTTCTGAAAGTCGAGCAACAACAGCTTCTGATCCACCGCTAAGTTCATCAACTGGTATCAATCAGTCGTCGTTGGTGTTGTCATCCACAATGAAACAGACGCCCATCAACTCAAGTATCTTGTGCAATGAGTATGATAGTATTGGTGCATTTGAAAAGACGAAAGATATTGGTCAGTTTAGTGAGAATAAGCCAAGTGTAAACGAGAGAGTTATTGTTAAATTGACTTGCAAGAATAAAGGCGTTTTTAGTTTCAAGTTACTATTTGAATGCTATTATCTTTGGTGTAAATTAATCTGTTTCTACGCTTGGTTGACCAGATACGGCGTGTGTTTATTCGTAATCTGTATTTTACGATACAGTGACATGAGCGTGTTACCGTTCAGATTTGAGGATATAGCTGATAGAAGGAAGTCAGCAAATAAACTCTGCGACGATTTTCCAACCTAGGGCGTCAACCTGAGAAGGGTTGTAGGCGTACTGCTGTAAGTCCTGCAATTCTTCAAAGGGTAGCGCATCAATGAGCAGCCCAACGTGCTTCGTGTGTGATTTTGTACATATGTTCATGTTGTATATACTGAATTGATATCATCTGTCATCTAGCTGTTGGTAATTTTGTTTGTGTCTGAACGACTTCCACTTGTATCATCAACCTGAGAAGGAATGTAGGCGCAATGCTGTAAGTCATACAGTTCTTCAAGGGTACTTCGTCATGGCAGAATCCACAACATTTGATGTATTGATCGTACATATGTTCGTGATAAGTAATTGAGTGGGTTCCAATTACTGTAATCGCTGGTTAATCTTGTTTGTGTCCGGACATTCTTCAACTTACAATCGTCAACCTGAGAAGGGTTGCAGGCGTACTGGTGTAGGTCCTGCGATTCTTCAAGGGAATTCCATCAAGACATGATCCGCGAGGTTATGTGTACTGTTTGTATACATGTGTGGTGTGTCATATCAATTGGTGTTTTTGGATTCACTCTGTTTACTTGTTGTTTTCGTACCTTGTTGTTATTGCATAATTATGTTAAATTGTTCGTTGTGATTACTTCTGAAGTTGTGTCCACTCTTCTACATCCGTGAATGAATTGATTAATGTTACAGACAGCAGATGGGTCGTATACGCCGGGGAGGCTAGTTCTGAGAATGACATGTACACGGCGATAATGATTAGCTGAGGAGCGAGAGCGTAGACGACTGAGGCTCGCATACGTCACCGTTGCTAGAACTGAGGCAGAATGAGTGACAAGTGATCGCAATGATAATTGATAGTGAATAGATAAGAGGATGTCCGAAGAGTATCATGAGATGGTGCTATGGTCACGTTGCACTCTGCAAGAGTCATTCTAGCAAGTGGCGATTGTGTTGCAAGATGTCAAGAGGAGGTCTCTGTCTGGAGGCGCAGGTCGTCAGCGATGTGTGAGATTGTGCTGTGGGTATGACTGTGGTGTGTTGGCTTTTCTGTTTGTTTCCCATTTCAGCTCTGTCCATGTGACCCAGATTCTCGCAATGGCATCCAAGTCAACGTGTATTGGTCGTGATGGAGAAAAGGGATGGATCGGTTTTTTGCCCGGGAGTGTCAATGTAGTTGACGATTGAACGATCAATTCGTGGTTGTTTGCTCAAACCCAACTTCCCTATATTTTCGCGGGGACATCAATGCACCAGTCATCGTCTCATCGGTCGCTGTTCAGAAAGAAGTCAGCAGTAAACTGTCAGAAACCTTAGTTTATTATGCTGCTTATATATTGGTGTTAGAATAAAGAATTCTCGAGTCACAAATCGGTGTTCTGGTTTCCGCGTTCGCTAGTACTAAGTGTTTCTGAAAGGTTTCAAGGGACAGCGAGAGGCCCGGCGTAGCAAGAACCGGCCATTAACGGTTTTCGTAGTGTGATTGACACCTTGAATATTTAGATCCTGGTTTGAGGTTGGTGAAGCTTCAAAGCTTTTCAGGGAGATGTGTATACCATCAATGTGTCTGTTCGCAGTTATCAAATGCCTGAGATATTTTGAAAGAATCTATATTCAAGAAGGATGAGCCACATGTGGAGCATGAATATATGGTGTTTGTATGTACTATTGGGAACAAAGTGAAATCGGGAGACAAGCAGAAACCTCTAAAGGGTCCTGGTTACCTATTGTTGGTAATGCCCGATATACTAGATCCAAATACATGATCTAGAACTGTGTGTGGTTGAAACCGGTGTTAACAGCCATACAGTGTGTTGCAAGACGATTTAAAGCGCGGATAACATAAGATGATCTGGTGAGAGTTCGAACTATCCTAGTTGAAGGCAAGAATTTATTCAGCAAGCATAAAGATTCGGATTGTGGTCTACAATCGGTGATCCCTTCGAAGTTACAACAATCTGAGAAGCTGATTATTATCCCGGGTGGAAACATTGGCTGAATATATATACCATTTGTTCCAGTCCAAATAATGAAACTCTTATTATTCGGATGTTCAAGAAAACTTCAAATATATCTTCCTTGAACCATTGGTCCTCTTTTTCTTGGCAAAGCATTTGTTGACACGATTAGACGAATAGATAGCAAAGTGATTGCTCTGTGATTGAGTAACATAGCCGCTATGCTTCGGATTAATATCGCGCATCTAACTGTTATAACCCTGTGGATGTAGCTTTTTCCTCATGGTGCATTACAGTATCTAGGAATACTAAGCATGCTGTATTCGGCAGATCTATTCTTACTTTGTAAGTGACTGCAAATAGTGAGTCATTTGAGGTGATAGGATAAACACCTCTAAACACTTCCGTCAAGAATTGGATGAATTCACTCTTTTGACTAGGAGACAGTCTTTATACCAAAAGATTGCTCAGGATGTTCGCTTTTACTTTGTAATGCGAAGGTACCTTTAAGTTGCTTACTAAGGTAGTAGCTACAGGAGATTACCTCCAGTGGAAACTATTTTAAGCCAGCTAAGTAGCTTAAGGTAATGCGTCATCGAATTAAGTAGCGAAAGTTGACTGTGTCTAAATATATTAAGCGTTGTATAACTGGTCAAATCGTAGTTCTTACTGACTAGTTAATCGTATAGATGATGAATTTACCGAACAAACATTTGATTTGCATGCCCGGTTTATAAACGTTATGCCTGTATGCGCTTTACATTTAAGACTGATACGCTGTATGATGATGATGGAGGCGATGTTGTAATGCAAGACTGCGGACGCATCCAGGTACTTCTACTTTGTTTTTAGACGAATTGTTTGAAATCGTTAAAGGCTTTAAGTGAGGGTTCATGAATAAGTAAGAGTAGCTCTTCCACACTTATTAGAAAAGAAGGAGTAATAGCAATAGGTGTAAATTTAGTACATGCTCTAGTAGATGACTTAGGTATGAGAGTAATTTTAATGCCTTTCCGAATGGATAGCTCAACCTATTTGGAAAGATTCATAATATAACATCATATGATTCAGGTGAACATTGGAAATGAATCAAAATTGTTTCTTAGCTCATTGTCAAGCAAACAGTCTATTTGATGAAGTCACTGCATATTTACCGATTATTGAAATAGATTTCAACCCTGAGTCACTGGATTTACTCGTACTACAGACTTAGCGTTTAGGAATACACAGACTTGCAACTGGCTCGGTAACGCAACTTTAGCGTATCAAACAGTACAGAGTTATCATTCAACTTGGTAAATCCTACTTAGTTCTTACAGTGTGCTATTGTGCAGAAACAGAAACGAAATCTTACGAATAACTAAAGTAATAGTCTCATAATAAGGTAGTAAATCTCCATCCCTCTAATTAAGCTTAACATCCATCAATCCGAATTCACACATTATAAAAGCCCATAGTATAGCGACACACTGAGGAAGTCCAGAGGAAGTCGAAACTAGGAGTACATTATTTGTTCCATTAATTTACAAAACAAAATTCTGATAAAGGGTATCAACTTCAGTTTGAATGATTGACATTCCCGCTGGTTTCATATTCAACGAACTATGTATACCTAAAAAATACAGCACAACATGAAGTTGCAAAACATAATTTTACATATTAGTATACAATATGAATGCACTCATCCTATTAATACGAAGTAAACTTCTCAAGCAATTAAAAGTATTTGTAGTCCACAGTTGTCTCTTATGTTGACGCCATATGCGTAAGTAGATCTCATATGTTTTTCAGTATTAGAGGATTATACGCAAATTTCAAGACAAACTCTGAAACATCCATACTGTTGAAGCGTCAGTCTCGCATCCAGATTACTTGCACATCAACTCCACATTAAATGCGTCTACATTAAATGAATTATTGCAAGTGTGTGACTGGGAAATTGATCCATAACCTCAGTAACGTCTAGCGAGAATGGTTTTGTGAATCCTACCGAAATTAAATTCTGATATTTAGGAGACTATAGCCATAAAACATAAGCTGAACATCCCTCAGCTGTAAACAGCCATGCCCAGTGTTAACAACACAGAGAAACACTTCAGATATTGTAAGATGCATTGACATATTGTGTTGGTGAGGATAACAATAAATAAATAAATAATTAAATTTATTCTCATAGTACAGTACATGAGGGACACCAGTTTACAGGCATCATCAGATTGTTACAGAAATAGAACCATATTATTCAGTCACAATTTACAGTCGATAGCAAGATATGTTTTATATGTACGCTGGAGATTATACATACACTTGATAAATGTTAATCCCAATAGTATAAAACAGCCTTTTCACTTATGTACAATCATTTCTGTGCACAGTTGGAAAAATCCGCTAGATGGTTAGTGAGTGCAACACATCGGGAAATACAGAAGTATTGTCTTCGCATTGACAAAAAACCAGGTCTTTGGTGGATGGGTTATAAGTGCCTGGGAAAAAAAATAAAGTTTGAAGTCAGTTTTCATACATAACTTTGTTGTGTGCAGAATCCTTGGATTATAGTTCATTGATGTGTTATTTTGAAACCAGCGATATGTTTATTTCATTTAAATAAATAAATGGATTTATTCTCATAGTACAGTGCATGAGGGACGCCGGTTTACAGGCATCATCAATGTCATATAATGCAACCTAGACACTCAATCATGATACTGCATCTGTACTGCTTTAGATCAATTGAAATTTCAGGAGAAATTCACATTCACTATTGGTGATCAAAAATATTGCAGCACTAAGTGCACAGTGTCACTGGGAATGGTGTAACAGACGATAGATTAATAATAATAGGGCTGACTAGATCCAATTCTCACAATCAACACAATACATGTGTATAATAATACTTTACGCTGAGTTAATGCATTAAGTGAAACTGTGTGGAAAACTAAATGAATTTTTAACCAATTCATTTAAAATTAATTTAAAATAGCCTTCTCCACTACAATGCGCCTGCAGCAATCATGAGGACCACCTACATATGTCAGCCTATATGTCAGCTAAGCAAACAATGGCACAATATCAATAATAATATAATAATATATGTATTCCTACCTAAGTAGGACACACCAGTTGTATAGGCATGGGTAAGTATTATTTACATTACATGGATTTGATTTAAGGTGAAATTACAAAGTTGCTGTCCTCTCTGACATTAGTTTGTGTGTACAATCTGATAGCTGGTAGTTCATTTGAGCACATTAAGAAATATAGAAATATTGCCTTCGCATTAACAAAAAACCCAAGCATTTGTTGGATGGATTACAAATATTTGGGAAAAAATAAAGCTTGAAGTGAATCTCTCCATATAACTTATTGTGTGCGACATCGTATTTTGTGCTTCCTTTGTGTTCAAATTGGGTATTGATTTATTTGTCTGATTTTGTCACCATTTTTATTGCAATTAACACCAGACGTGTATTGTACTAAATTCAGATTAATATTGGTTATTGTAACGCAGATTTGTTCTGCTGCACCCACGTCAGCCAAGGCCGCCATTTGCCACTGCATGGTTGTTCCGTACGAGTAAGTTGATTAACACGTAGAAAGCTATATGCATACGTATATGCTGACTGATGCTGTGAATTTGAATAAACACAACTCGTAAACGGTTCATGGGTAGACAATTACTGGGAACTGCTGTGTGTGGGTTACTAATACTGCTTATCTGCTCAAACCTAGATCATTCGAAAGGTAATCGAACGCGTGACCTACCAACCCGTAGATGAGTGTCTCAATAGCCTAAGCACTCAACCTCCAACCAGTGGGTCACAGGTTAGAATCCCACCCCATCTGCTTCAACATGGGAGACTGGGTAGTGCGATCAGCCCTCAGATAATAACTATGTGGCTCATAGTCTGGAATATGAGAAAAAACTTCTTTCAGGAATTGAGACCCAACTGACAGCTATTTCTTTAACGTAATGACTGGGCTTACATATCGTGGTCAGCTGCGCTTTCAGGAACAGACATTTCCGCAAGTCTTATCATATCAGGAAGGTTGATTGGACACAGATTGGATTAAAATCAACTGCTACCATAGTGTAAATTTCCTACCACTTCGTAGGGATCAAGATATACTGTTGGCAGATAAGACTGCAATAGCCATACGGTAATTCCTTCAAAAAAGCACCAAGTCGCTATACTACCTCCATTCCCAGAAGAGGAGTTTTGGGAGTCGGCACCAAAAACTCCATATTCCCACTAACTCAACGATGGTAGCCTTCTGAACAGACAAAGTTGCATATATCTCACATTAAGCAGTGCGACCAGCCTTAAGCAATTGTCCCGTGGGCTTTGCAGTCATACATCAATTATCATACCCTTTCTCCAGAAAAAACCAACTTTTCAGGATGTGGAATGTCGGGGAGCAGCAAAAACCAAACCACACTTCAATAAACACAGATAGTTCTTCTGTTCATCGCTCGGCCTTTCCATTTTCTTCGCTTTAATCGCAAAATAATTTCTTCTTCTGACACGTCCTAATCAGAGGACTTGCTCTTCTTATTTAACACTTCACGCCTAACGTCAATACTACCTACTATATTATACCGCTTAACAAGGGAGAGAAGACGCGAAAACCTATGGTCAAGGACATCTACTAATGACGAAAGGGTATTTGAAGCACGTTAAGGTGCACCGATACCAAACACTGATCAATATATCATTCATGTTTTACGAAAATATACAGCAAAACACATATTTAAATCTTCTTACATCTTTCTATGAAAGCACAACAAAAATGCTTCACATCTGACAACTTACTCAATCTCAGGTGCATGTTAAAAATTACTAACTGGGATTTATTCTATGAAAGTGCATTAGATGTCACAATCGCCAATATAACGGATTATCTTAAGTTCTGCCTTGATATATGCTGTCCGAAACAAACACCATTCAAACGCCCCGAACGCTTCTCGTCTCCTCATCTCAAACAACTTCGCAGGCAAAAGAAATATTATATAAACTCAAAAATAAGTAAGGACTTAAAAAGATTAATGCTCAAATCAAATCTGAAATCAAAAATCTTAATGCTATCTACAACCAAACACTTATCATGCAAATCTCCTATCAGCATGTGGAAACTTTTCAGTGAAATTACTGGCAACAGTAAGCCATGTAATGTTTTCCCCCTTTTGATGTTATTGCTCTTAATCAGTCTTTTTTAGCCCTCTTCTTCTAACGTCACTAATCATGTAGCCGATGACTTTCATGACTTTGACACTCTTGATGTTTTAAAATGTCTTGAAACTCTTAAGTCCTCATGTGGCCTTGGCCCTGATGGTAAACCTGCATATGTTCTAAAACAATGTGCAGGTGCTTTAAGTTCTCCTAACATCCTAAATACTTCTTTCTCCAAAAACGTTGTACCTGTTCCATGGAAAGACATTAAAATAGTCCCTGTCCCTAAACCTCGTAAAGTTCAGACCCATCACCATTACTTCCCAGTTTCTAAAGCTTATGGAAAAACTAGTACTTCTTAAACTCGAATCCTATCTAAAATCCTTTAAAGACCCCAAACAAATCGCCAATAGACAGGGTAGGAGCAATTTAGACACTGCAGTCGTCTTACACAACAGTATCGAGTCATCATAAGATAAAGGTGACAAATACGTCAACTACAGGTTTATCGACTTTACCTCTGCTTTCGACTCTGTACCAAGATGTCTCCTACCAAATAAGCTCAATGTCGGCCAAGAGCCATAAACTTATAGTGCCCAACCCTCGCTACGCTGGACCTCACGCTGCCCCTCGAAATCTTTCGGAAACAATTTGTATTAACCAACGCGAAAACCAGAACAATGATTGGCGACTCCAGAATCCTTTATTCTCACGCCAACATGTAACCAACAATGAGGTTATAACACAAGGTCTAAGAATGAATGATACAACAAAAAATCGCGATATTATTTCTGATAGTCATTTAATCTTCCTTCAGAACAACGAAATATGATGTCAATCACGTCTCATAAACCGTTAATGCCCAGCTCTCGCTGCGCTCGGGCCCACGCTGTTCCTTGAAGTTTTCAGAAACGCTTAGTTATAACGGACGAAAAACCAAAACACCGATTGGCCGCTTGAGATTTCTTTATTGTTACACCAACATATAAAAATAGTAATTGAACTAAGGTCTGTGAACAAATATTACAATAATAAATCATAAGATTACTTCTGACGATGTTTCACTCTTCTTTCTGAACAGCGACCGATGAGACGATGACTGTCGTATTGATGCCTCCGCGAAAATCGGGGAAGTTGATTTTAAGCAAACAACCAAGAATTGATCGTTCAATCTTCAACTCCATTGACACTCCCCGGCAAAAAAGGGATCCAACCCTTTTTTCCTTCACGACCAATGCACGTCGACTTGGATGCCATTGCGAGAACCTGGGTCACACGGACAGAGCTGAAATGGAAAACAAACAGAAAAGCCAACACACCACAAGCATACCCACAGCACAATCTCACACATCAATGACGACCTGCGCGTCCAGACAGAGACCTCCTCTTGACATCTTGCAACACAATCGCCACTTGCTAGAATGACTCTTGCAGAATGCAAAGTGACCATGGCAGGACCTCACGATACTCTACGCACATCCTCTTATCTACTCACTACCAATTACCATTGAAATCGCTTGTCACTCATTCTGCCTCAGTTCTAGTAGCGGTGACGCATGCGAGCCTCAGTCGTTTACACTCTTTCTCCCCGGCGTGTCGGACCGCAGCTAACAATTATCTCCGTGTGCATTTCATTCTCAGCAACAGCCTCCACGGCGTATACGACCCATCTGCTGTCTGTAACATCAATCAATTCATTCACGGATGTAGAAGACTAGAAACAACTTCAGAAGTAATCACGACGAAAATTTTAACAAAATTATGCAATAAAAACAAGGTACGAAAACAACGAGTAAACACAATGAATCCAAAAATACCAATTGATATGACACACCACACATATATACAAACAGTACAAACAACCTCGCGGATCATGTCTTGGTGGAATCGTTTTGAAGAATTGGAGGACTTACACCAGTACGCCTGCAACCCTTCTCAGGTTGACGATTGTAAGTTGTGGAATGTCCGGACACAAACAAGATTAACCAACAATTACATTAATTGGAACTCACACAATTATTTAACACAAACATATGTACAATCAACACATCAAATGTTGTGGATTCTGCCATGACAAACTACCCTTGAAGAACTGTAGGACTTACAGCAGTACGCCTACATTCCTTCTCAGGTTGATGATCCAAGTGGAAGTCGTCCGGACACAAACAGAATTACCAACAGCTAGATGACAGATGATATCAATTCAGTATATACAATATGAACATATGTACAAAATCACACACCAAGCACATTGGACTGCTCATTGATGCGCTACCCTTTGAAGAATTGTAGGACTTACAGCAGTACGCCTACAACCCTTCTCAGGTTGACGCCCTAGGTTGGAAAATCGTCGCAGAGTTCATTTGCTAACTTCCTTCTATCAGCTATATCCTCAAATCTGAACGGCAACACGCCCATGTCATTGTATCGTAGAATATAGATGACCAACAAACACACGACATATCTCATCAACCAAGTGTAGAAACAGAGTAATTTACACCAAAGATAATAACATTCAAATAGTAACTTGAAACTAGAAATGCCTTTATTCGTGCAAGTCAATTTAACAATTACTCTCTCGTTTACACTTGGCTTATCCACACTAAACTGACCATTGATATTCGTCCTTTCAAACGAACTGATACTACCATAGTCATTGCACAAGATACTTGAGTTGATGGGTGTCTGTTTCATTGTGGATGACAGCACCAACGATGACTGAGTGACACAAGGTGATGAACTTAGTGGTGGATCAGAAGCTGTTCTTGTTCGGCTCTCAGATAGTTGTCCAACTGCAAGATTACCACCACTGCTGTCTTTCACTACTAGTTCGGGTTTAGCACTATCATCTGATGATAGGTGGGCTACACGCTGATCAATTACACTGACTGTCTCACAAGTATGCACACCTTTTGGAACTGCATCTGCGTTCAATTCTACTTCACGTTGTAGTTGTACAGAACCTTTATTTAACTTAGCAGTAGTAGGCATATCCCTCATCTCATAATGATCAACCAAAGACAACTGTGCACTATCATGATCATTATCACGAATATTCACTTTACCGTCAACTTCATCATTTTCAAACTCTTTAATAACAGAAGTAGACAATTTTGGTTCCTCCTCGCAAATCATAAAAGGTTTTATAACTTCACTCTGACTAGTAATACCTTGTAAACTTGTAGGGTCAGAACTGCACTCTGAAGCAGTAACTCTATTCTGTGACACTTTATTCAACAATGGCTTACCAGTTGCAACTACAGACTTCTTGACCGAACCGTTATCGTCACACAATTCGGAGTCAGGTCTGGAGTTTACATTTAGCTTATCACTGAACTTGCTCACTGGTTCACAGTTCACTTCTGTATGCACCTCTTGCACACGTGTAAAACACAACCGTGTTTGTCTTGCATCTTGTAACTTATCTGTTGAGGATGTACTACGAAACCTGTTACACTCACTAGGTCTATATGCATTACTAGACATCATGGAGCTTTCTCGATAACCACCTCTCTGAGGCCTACTCGTCATCAATGATTGCATTTTGATCTCAGACTGCTCTATTCTAGGGGTGAGATGTAATAGACTGGCGAACTTGCTCATAGATTGATTGACACTAGTATTTACCAGTTTCAGGATATCATCAAACTTTGGCTCGATACCCTCATCCTCCATACGGGAGCTCATCTTCACCCACTTCCTTTGCAGTCGAGTAGGTAGGCGTCTTGCTATTACTTCTAGTATAAAACTCGAGTTGAGGTCACTCGTGCGATTCATCGAAATCATTCCATTCTTGTAAATTAGCAAATTATCTAAAAACTCAGTGAGTGCCTGGGAGTCATCCTGTAATTGACCACCATTACCCTTAACAGCCTCGAATAATTTCCCTGCAATCATCGAAGGTCTTCCAAACCTTTGACGTAATATGCTCATAGCCTCGTAGTAGCCCTCTTTTGGCTTCATAAACTTACAGCACTGTATAGCTCTTGAAGCATCTCCAGTGCAATACGTCATCAAATACATTAACTTCAATTCATCAGTTAATAAAAAACCACTTAACATGATTTCAAACTTCCTTACAAATTGTAAATAATCAGCTGGGTTTCCATCAAAACATCGTGGTTCAAATTTAGGGAGTTTGATGTTCCTATTATCCCTGAACGGCGAAACAGTAACATCAACCATGTCATGCTTAACATCAGACACATCGTTACAATTAACAGACAAGTCACCATGACTTACTTTCCTGTTTGCATCCAAGACACTCTGTCCCTTCTTTGACCCAGGCATTGTTGAACTTGACCCAATTCCAAAAAAGTTCCAGATATTGCTTGTTCAAAGAGGACTTGACCGGCACCAGGAAAAATGAACGGCGACTATCCAAACTTTCACCAACTGTTTCAATCCGCCAGATCTGTTTCCATCGTCAGAAACTGTCAGTCACGTCTCATAAACCGTTAATGCCCAGCTCTCGCTACGCTCGGGCCCACGCTGTTCCTTGAAGTTTTCAGAAACGCTTAGTTATAACGGACGAAAAACCAAAACACCGATTGGCCGCTTGAGATTTCTTTATTGTTACACCAACATATAAAAATAGTAATTGAACTAAGGTCTGTGAACAAATATTACAATAATAAATCATAAGATTACTTCTGACGATGTTTCACTCTTCTTTCTGAACAGCGACCGATGAGACGATGACTGTCGTATTGATGCCTCCGCGAAAATCGGGGAAGTTGATTTTAAGCAAACAACCAAGAATTGATCGTTCAATCTGCAACTACATTGACATGTGAGATGATGATTGGCTGATTGATGCCTCCGCGAAAATATAGGGAAGTTGGATATGAGCAAACAACCATGAATGGATCGTTCAATATTAAACTACATTCAAACACACTGCCAGTCAGGTCTCGTAAACCGTTAATGCCCAGCTCTTGCTACGCTCGGGCTCACGCTGTTCCTTCAAGTTTCTCAGAAACGCTTTGTAATAACGGGGGAAAAATCCAAAACTCCGCATGGCTACTCGAGAATTCTTTATTGTAACACCAACATATAAAAAATGTTTCCACTAAAGTTTCTGACGGTTAACTGCTGACTTCTTTCTGAACAGCGACCGATGAGACGATGACTGGTGCATTGATGTCCCCGCGAAAATATAGGGAAGTTGGGTTTGAGCAAACAACCACGAATTGATCGTTCAATCGTCAACTACATTGACACTCCCGGGCAAAAAACCGATCCATCCCTTTTCTCCATCACGACCAATACACGTTGACTTGGATGCCATTGCGAGAATCTGGGTCACATGGACAGAGCTGAAATGGGAAACAAACAGAAAAGCCAACACACCACAGTCATACCCACAGCACAATCTCACACATCGCTGACGACCTGCGCCTCCAGACAGAGACCTCCTCTTGACATCTTGCAACACAATCGCCACTTGCTAGAATGACTCTTGCAGAGTGCAACGTGACCATAGCACCATCTCATGATACTCTTCGGACATCCTCTTATCTATTCACTATCAATTATCATTGCGATCACTTGTCACTCATTCTGCCTCAGTTCTAGCAACGGTGACGTATGCGAGCCTCAGTCGTCTACGCTCTCGCTCCTCAGCTAATCATTATCGCCGTGTACATGTCATTCTCAGAACTAGCCTCCCCGGCGTATACGACCCATCTGCTGTCTGTAACATTAATCAATTCATTCACGGATGTAGAAGAGTGGACACAACTTCAGAAGTAATCACAACGAACAATTTAACATAATTATGCAATAACAACAAGGTACGAAAACAACAAGTAAACAGAGTGAATCCAAAAACACCAATTGATATGACACACCACACATGTATACAAACAGTACACATAACCTCGCGGATCATGTCTTGATGGAATTCCCTTGAAGAATCGCAGGACCTACACCAGTACGCCTGCAACCCTTCTCAGGTTGACGATTGTAAGTTGAAGAATGTCCGGACACAAACAAGATTAACCAGCGATTACAGTAATTGGAACCCACTCAATTACTTATCACGAACATATGTACGATCAATACATCAAATGTTGTGGATTCTGCCATGACGAAGTACCCTTGAAGAACTGTATGACTTACAGCATTGCGCCTACATTCCTTCTCAGGTTGATGATACAAGTGGAAGTCGTTCAGACACAAACAAAATTACCAACAGCTAGATGACAGATGATATCAATTCAGTATATACAACATGAACATATGTACAAAATCACACACGAAGCACGTTGGGCTGCTCATTGATGCGCTACCCTTTGAAGAATTGCAGGACTTACAGCAGTACACCTACAACCCTTCTCAGGTTGACGCCCTAGGTTGGAAAATCGTCGCAGAGTTTATTTGCTGACTTCCTTCTATCAGCTATATCCTCAAATCTGAACGGTAACACACTCATGTCACTGTATCGTAAAATACAGATTACGAATAAACACACGCCGTATCTGGTCAACCAAGCGTAGAAACAGATTAATTTACACCAAAGATAATAGCATTCAAATAGTAACTTGAAACTAAAAACGCCTTTATTCTTGCAAGTCAATTTAACAATTACTCTCTCGTTTACACTTGGCTTATTCTCACTAAACTGACCAATATCTTTCGTCTTTTCAAATGCACCAATACTATCATACTCATTGCACAAGATACTTGAGTTGATGGGCGTCTGTTTCATTGTGGATGACAACACCAACGACGACTGATTGATACCAGTTGATGAACTTAGCGGTGGATCAGAAGCTGTTGTTGCTCGACTTTCAGAAATTTGTTTAACTGCAAAACTAACAAAACTGCTGCCTTCTACTATCAGCTCAGGTTTAGCACTAACATCTGATGATAGGTGGGCTACATGCTGATCAATCACACTGACGGTCTCACAAGTATGCATGCCTTCTGCAACTGCATCTGCATTTAATTCTACTTCACGTTGTAGTTGTACAGAAACTTTATTTAACATAGCAGTAGTAGGCATTCACCTCATTTCATCATGATCAACCAAAGACAAATGTGCACTATCATGATCATTATCACGAATATTCACTTTACCGTCAACTTCATCATTTTCAAACTCTTTCATAACAGAAGCAGACAATTTTGGTTCCTCCTCGCAAATCATAAAAGGTTTTATAACTTCACTCTGACTAGTAATACCTTGTAAACTTGTAGGGTCAGAAATGCACTCTGAAGCAGTAACTCTATTCTGTGACACTTTATTCAACAATGGCTTACCAGTTGCAACTACAGGCTTCTTGACCGAACCGTTATCGTCACACAATTCGGAGTCAGGCCTGGAGTTTACATTGAGCTTATCACTGAACTTGCTTACTGATTCACAGTTCACTTCTGTATGCACCTCTTGCACACGTGTAAAACACAAGCGTGGTTCTCTTGCATTTTGTAACTTATGGGTTGAGGATGTACTACGAAACCTGTTACGCTCACTTGGTCTATATGCATTATTAGACATCATGGAGCCTTCTCAATATCCACCTCTCTGAGGCCCTTTCCTCATCAAAGTTTGCGTCTTTCTCTCATACTGCTCAATTCTAGGGGTGAGATTCAACATACTGGCAAACTTGCTCATAGACTGATTGACACTGTCCTTCACCAGTCTCAGAATATCATCAAACCTTGGCTCGATACCCTCATCCTCTATATGGGAGCTTATCTTCACCCACTTCCTTTGCGGCCGAGTAGGCAGGCGTCTTGCTATTACTTCTAGTATAAAACTCGAGTTGAGGTCACTCATGCAATTCATCGAAATCAAGGTATTCTTATAAGTCATAAGATTATCCAAAAACTCAGTAAGTGCATTGGAGTCATCTTGATGTTGACTGCCTTTACATTTGACAGCCTCGTATACGTTCCCTACAATCATTGAAGGTCTTCCAAACCTTTGACGTAATATGCTCATAGCCTCAGCGTATCCCTCATTAGGGGGCATGAGCTTACAGCACTGTATAGCACTTGAAGCATCTCCAGTGCAATACGTCGTCAAATACATTAACTTCATTTCATCAGTTAATAAAAAACCACTTAACATGATTTCAAATTTCCTTACAAACTGTATATAATCAGCTGGGTTTCCATCAAAACATCGTGGTTCAAATTTAGGGAGCTTGATGTTCCTATTATCCCTGAACGGCGAAACAGTAACATCAACCATGTCATGCTTAACATCAGACACATCGTTACAATTAACAGACAAGTCACCATGACTTACTTTCCTGTTTCCATCCAGGACACTCTAACCCTTCTTTGACCCAGGCATTGTTGAACTTGACCCAATTCCAAAAATGTACCAGATATTGTTTGTTCAAAGAGGATTTGACCGGCACCAGTAAAGATGAACGGTGACTATCCAAAATCGCTTAAAAACTGACGTTGAACCGTCAGAATCTCTCAGTCACATCTCGTAAACCGTTAATGCCCAGCTCTTGCTACGCCGGGACTCACGCTGTTCCTTGAAGTTTCTCAGAAACGCTTAGTAATAACGGGGGAAAAAAACCAAAACACCGATTGGCTACTCGAGAATTCTTTATTGTAACACCAACATATAGGCAGCTTTAAAATTAAGTTTTTAGCTAAGGTCTATGAACAAATATTACAATAATAAATCACAATATTACTTCTGACAGTTTTCTTCTGACTTCCTTCTGAACAGCGACCGATGAGACGATGACTGTCGTATTGATGCCTACGCGAAAATTGGAGAAGTTGGGTTTGAGCAAACAACCATGAATTGATCGTTCAATCTTCAACTACATTGACAGTCACCGTTACTAGAACTGAGGCAGAATGAGTGACAAGCGATTTCAGTTGTAATTGGTAGTGAGTAGATAAGAGGATGAGCGTAGAGTATCGTGAGGTGCTGCTATGCTCACATTGCGTTCTGCAAGAGTCATTCTAGCAAGTGGCGATTGTAATGCAAGATGTCAAGAGGATACCTTCATCTGGAGGCACAGGTCGTCATCGATGTGTGAGATTGTGCTGTGGGTATGACTGTGGTGTGTTGGCTTTTCTGTTTGTTTCCCATTTCAGCTCTGTCCATGTGACCCAGGTTCTCGCAATGGCATCCAAGTCAACGTGTATTGGTCGTGATGGAGAAAAGGGATGGATCGGTTTTTTGCCCGGGAGTGTCAATGTAGTTGACGATTGAACGATCAATTCGTGGTTGTTTGCTCAAACCCAACTTCCCTATATTTTCGCGGGGACATCAATGCACCAGTCATCGTCTCATCGGTCGCTGTTCAGAAAGAAGTCAGGCCAAAACTGTCACAAACCCTAGGTGAAGCTTAATTTAAAGTTGGATATATGTTGGTGTTACAATAAAGAATTCTCGAGAAGCCAATCGGTGTTTTGGTTTCTGCGTCCGTTATTACAAAGCGTCTCTGAAAAACTTCAAGGAACAGCGTGAGTCCCAGTCTAGCAAGAGCTGGGCATTGACGGTTTGGGAGACGTGGCCGACCCACATCTTTTCAACCATCAGGCATTTCGTCATTACTTACTTTCCTACCTGTATCAGCAACGCTTTTTCCTTTCTCTGACCCAGGCATTACTGAATTCGACCGAAAGATCCAGAAAAGTTTCAAATAACACTTGTCCAAAGAAGAATCGCAGACGCGAGGAAAGACGAATTAACAACAAATAAGACAAATAATTCCAGGAGAATTATCAGAAACTGTCAATGTCCAGGTCCAACCACACTGAACTTCACATTGTCCTTGGAAGACTTTCAGGAACTATGCTCAATAACCAACGCAAAATCCAGAACACAAAGTGGTGACTCAAGAACCCTTTATTCTTGCACCAATAGAGAGCTAACCACTAAGTTACTGTACACAAAGTTTAAGAATAAATGTAATAAAAATAAATCACGATAATACTTCTAATAGTTTTCCTCTGCCTTCCACGAACAGCGAACGATGACACGACGACTGCAGTATCGATGACTCCCTCCAAAATATAGAATTGTGTTTGAGCAAACAACCATGAATCGATCGTTCAATCTTCAACTACATTGGTAATTCCTATGGCTAGAAGTAAGGATTATCAAACTCATAACTTGTAGTGTTTGCTGTGGCATATCTGTTCACCACGCGTATGAACTGTAATCCGACTAACGTTCGAAGCAAATGCAAACGCTGAGCCTCAGAATGTTATGGGCTTATACTGACGAGACGAGATCGGACAAGCTCTGCTGACTGGTTTTTCATGGAGGCAATTTTAGCAGAAAAGTAAGTCTGCAGATATTGACCATTAGTTAGCAGTAAGAGGAACTCCAACTACGAAGCACCCCTTAACAGTCTGGCATAGCAGTTCCAATAGGAAGGTTTAGTAGTAAATCAAGTTGACGAATGACACCATAAAAATTCTTCATAAAATGCTGGATAAACAACCCTAAAATGTTTGATGTGGTTGAACTATGTGTATTCAGGATCTATTTGCTTAATAGATTCAAAGTAATTATTCTGATATGTAGTCACATTATATCTGCTTTGTTACCTCAATTAAATCTGTTCGTTGTGTGGCTATAGATCGTTAGCCAGTTGTGACTCACAAACTATCTTGTCTGTAAACCAAATAAATAGAAACGGATGATCTGTCAGCCACGTCTCGTAAACCGTTAATGCCCAGCTCTTGCTACGCCGGGACTCACGCTGTTCCTTGAAGTTTCTCAGAAACGCTTAGTAATAACGGGGGAAAAAAACCAAAACACCGATTGGCTACTCGAGAATTCTTTATTGTAACACCAACATATAGGCAGCTTTAAAATTAAGTTTTTAGCTAAGGTCTATGAACAAATATTACAATAATAAATCACAATATTACTTCTGACAGTTGTCTTCTGACTTCCTTCTGAACAGCGACCGATGAGACGATGACTGGTGTATCGATGTCTCCGCGAAAATATAGGGAGGTTGACTCTGAGCAAACAACCATGAATTGATCGTTCAATCGTCAACTACATTGGCATGACCTTTGTTACAATACACTGAAAAACAGCATCCAGTTGGTGGTAAGAATAGACACTTTATCTATCTTGTTGTTTTATACAGGTGTGTTGTGTCCTTATAGCCTTTTACTGTAAAACTAATTGTCACTTTTCCATCCACAATCTTTCGTGATAATTAATTTCCTAGTTAAAGTAATTACCGTATATTTCGCCGACATGTGGGTCATCTAAATTTACACTTTGAGTCAGGGAAATTTAACTACCAAGTATAGCAGTCCTTCGTCATCATCCGTTGAGATGGACGAACATTCGACGATTGATTTCTTCGGCATTCCGTCAAGCTTATAGCTCGACACTCACTGTTGTAGCGCATTAAAAGGATGATGAGAAAGTAGTATAAGTAGTAGGTTACAATGCCAACCCTGGACACTTGTGAAGATTTCCGAATTATCACACTTAGCTTCTATAGAATCACTGGTGGTGTCCTCCAGAATGGGCGGAGAAGTGCTCAAGATAATGCCACTTTGAGTTATAGCCGATAAGCTATGGATCTGTAGGTCCTTCCAACTACAAGCCAACTCAGTTTTCCCATGATTGGAAATTCTAGTCTTCATTGTACTTCTGTATTGAGACAAGTTGAAGGTGAGAACGGAAGCATATTATTAGACGAACGATTAGTTATAGTTGTATTTCATTGGTTGTTTACGCACAGTGATAAGCTTTTGATTTCTAGCAAAATTGCTACTAGCTATTGGAATTGAAATACAATTACACTTAATTGATGTATTCCACAATGCAAAATCTTCTCACAGATATTATTAGATGAGCGCTTTGCGAACGTTTTGATGACAGAAATCTGATGTCCGTTGTGTCAGCCGTAATTTTGAAATTTGAATAAACGAAGTAAATGCCACAGTCCTCCTGGATAAGTGCCGGAGATCCTTGACGTAACGCTTACCTACAGAGTTTATTGTTTGCTTTCCAAGCATGCAAGTAAGTACGACGTACGCTGTTTTGTACATCGATTTGGTAAGGACGCGGAATTTGGCGGTGTCTAGTTGGTTATAGTGGGTCACGAGTTATATAATTGCACAGACCTGCGACTAGTCGAGGACGACAAAATTAGAGTAGTGTTTGTTGACTGTGTGACAGTGAAGAGGACTCAATTGTAGGGTAGGTATGCTTGAATGCAAGTCTGGAACCAACTGTGTAGGAAAGTGTGTAAACTACGTTAGTCTGGAGCCAGATTTTATGATTTACTCAATGCATTGTTTTGTGATTATGAGGGTTTCTTTTTACATGATATGTGTTCCATTTTCTGCGGATGGGATGCAGTATACTGGCAAACTTGCTCATAGATTCATTGACACTATCGTTTACCAGTTTCAGAATATCATCGAACTTTGGCTCGATACCCTCATCCTCCATACGGGAACTTATCTTTACCCACTTCCTTTGCAGTCGGGTAGGTATGCGTCCCGCTATTACCTCTAGGACGGAACTTGAGTTCAGATCACTCATGCAATTCATCTAAATCAATCCATTCTTGTAAGTGAACAGATTATCCAAAATCTCAGAGAGTGCCTTGGAGTCATCTTGTAATTGACTACCATTACCTTAAACAGCCTCGAATACGTTCCCTACAATCACCGAAGGTCTTCCGAATCTTTGACGCAGTATACTCATAGCCTCAGAGTATTCTTCGTTTGGGGGCATCAACTTACAGCGCTGTATAGCTCTTCAATCAACTCCAGTGCAGTACCTCAACAAACACATCAACTTCATTTCATCATTTTATGCAAACCCAACCAACATGACTTCAAACTTCTTTACATACTGTGGATAGTCAGCTGGGTTTCCATCGAAACACTGAGGCTCGTGTTAAAGAAACTGAATATTCCTTTTGTCCCTAGATGGCGAAACATTAGCATCAACCATGTCGTGCTTTACATCAAACACATCGTTACATGTAACAGACAAGTCAATATGGTTTTACTTTTCTTGCTCGCTTCCAGGACGCTTCGTCCGTTCTTTGACCCGAGCATCACTGAAAAGTTCCTTATAATACTTGTCCAAAAAGACTGGCAGGCATCAGGTGAGACTATCAGGAACTGTCAGCCAAGTCTCTTAAACTGATAGTGCTAAGCTCTTACTAGGCTGGACCTCACGCTGCCCTCGAAATCTTTCACAAACACTTTGTATTAACCAACGCGAAAACCAGAACAATGATTGGCGACTCAAGAATCTTTAATTCTCACGCCAACGTGTAACCAACAATCAGGTTATTACACAAGGTCTAAAAATGAATGTCACAAAAATAAATCACGATATTACGTCTGATAGTTTTTTAATCCTCCTTCTGAACAGCGACCGATGAGACGATGACCGCCGGATTGATGACCTGCAAAAAATATGGAGGAGTTGGGTTTGAGCAAACCAACATGAAGTGAACTTTCAATCTCCAACCACGTTGACAACGGTAGTATGTGAACAAGCGTCATTTCAGTTAGAATCCCTGATCACTAGTGAATCCTTTGAAGTAGACACTGCCTACACTAACTCCAGCACGGTCGTCGGTAAGCCATACCTGTGTGTCATACCTCTTCCAACACTGCAAGATGGAAGAGTGAGAGTACTCATTGGATGTAGTGTGCCAGAAGCTCACAAGGTGTTAGAAGAGAGATTCGGAGGTATAGATGATCTGTTCGCGACGAAAACACCACTGGGATGGACAGTGAGAGGACCTATACCCATAGTCCACACATCATCATTGGTTGCAAACGATGGGGACAAACTAGAGACTATGATTAAAAATATGTATGACAAGGAGTTTTGTGACTGCGGTGTCCCAGAGAAGGGTCGTTCTGTAGAAGCCTTAAAAGCAGTTAAAATAGCTGAGGAGTCTTGTAAATACGAAAACGGGCGTTTCAGCGTTGGCCTACCATGGAGATTCAAAGATAGACAGTTGGTTTGTAATAGGAAAGTTGCTCTTAAGAGACTAATGGGTTTACAGAAGAAATTTCTGTCAGATGCAGAACTCTGGTCCAAATATAAGGATGTCGTCGATATACATATAATGAAGGGTTACGTTGAAAGACTAGTTGATCAGAGTGAGCCAGGGAAGTGGTATTTTCCCCATCACCCCGTCTTTAACCTGAGAACGCTAGGTAAACTCCGTGTGGTGTTCGATTGCTCTGCGAAACATGAAGGAGTCTCTTTAAATGATAATCTGTATAGTGGCCCAGATTGCGTGAGCTCATTAGTGGGACTGCTATTAAGATTCAGAAAGTTTGCAGTTGCTGTCGCGGCGGATATTGAGGAAATGTTCCTACAGGTGAAGGTGTCAGAATATAGGATGACAGTGCATCCATTTGGTGCCACGTCCTCCCCGTTTTGTGCTAATATTGCGTTTGCATTTCCCTCGAACGTTAGTCGGATTACAGTTCATACGCGTGGTGAACAGATATGCCACAGCAAACACTACAAGTTATGAGTTTGATAATCCTTACTTCTAGCCATAGGAATTACCAATGTAGTTGAAGTTTGAACGATCGATTCATGGTTGTTTGCTCAAACACAATTCTATATTTTGGAGGGAGTCATCGATACTGCAGTCGTCGTGTCATCGTTCGCTGTTCGTGGAAGGCAGAGGAAAACTATTAGAAGTATTATCGTGATTTATTTTTATTACATTTATTCTTAAACTTTGTGTACAGTAACTTAGTGGTTAGCTCTCTATTGGTGCAAGAATAAAGGGTTCTTGAGTCACCACTTTGTGTTCTGGATTTTGCGTTGGTTATTGAGCATAGTTCCTGAAAGTCTTCCAAGGACAATGTGAAGTTCAGTGTGGTTGGACCTGGACATTGACAGTTTCTGATAATTCTCCTGGAATTATTTGTCTTATTTGTTGTTAATTCGTCTTTCCTCGCGTCTGCGATTCTTCTTTGGACAAGTGTTATTTGAAACTTTTCTGGATCTTTCGGTCGAATTCAGTAATGCCTGGGTCAGAGAAAGGAAAAAGCGTTGCTGATACAGGTAGGAAAGTAAGTAATGACGAAATGCCTGATGGTTGAAAAGATGTGGATCGGCCACGTCTCCCAAACCGTCAATGCCCAGCTCTTGCTAGACTGGGACTCACGCTGTTCCTTGAAGTTTTTCAGAGACGCTTTGTAATAACGGACGCAGAAACCAAAACACCGATTGGCTTCTCGAGAATTCTTTATTGTAACACCAACATATATCCAACTTTAAATTAAGCTTCACCTAGGGTTTGTGACAGTTTTGGCCTGACTTCTTTCTGAACAGCGACCGATGAGACGATGACTGGTGCATTGATGTCCCCGCGAAAATATAGGGAAGTTGGGTTTGAGCAAACAACCACGAATTGATCGTTCAATCGTCAACTACATTGACACTCCCGGGCAAAAAACCGATCCATCCCTTTTCTCCATCACGACCAATACACGTTGACTTGGATGCCATTGCGAGAACCTGGGTCACATGGACAGAGCTGAAATGGGAAACAAACAGAAAAGCCAACACACCACAGTCATACCCACAGCACAATCTCACACATCGATGACGACCTGTGCCTCCAGATGAAGGTATCCTCTTGACATCTTGCATTACAATCGCCACTTGCTAGAATGACTCTTGCAGAACGCAATGTGAGCATAGCAGCACCTCACGATACTCTACGCTCATCCTCTTATCTACTCACTACCAATTACAACTGAAATCGCTTGTCACTCATTCTGCCTCAGTTCTAGTAACGGTGACTGTCAATGTAGTTGAAGATTGAACGATCAATTCATGGTTGTTTGCTCAAACCCAACTTCTCCAATTTTCGCGTAGGCATCAATACGACAGTCATCGTCTCATCGGTCGCTGTTCAGAAGGAAGTCAGAAGAAAACTGTCAGAAGTAATATTGTGATTTATTATTGTAATATTTGTTCATAGACCTTAGCTAAAAACTTAATTTTAAAGCTGCCTATATGTTGGTGTTACAATAAAGAATTCTCGAGTAGCCAATCGGTGTTTTGGTTTTTTTCCCCCGTTATTACTAAGCGTTTCTGAGAAACTTCAAGGAACAGCGTGAGTCCCGGCGTAGCAAGAGCTGGGCATTAACGGTTTACGAGATGTGACTGAGAGATTCTGACGGTTCAACGTCAGTTTTTAAGCGATTTTGGATAGTCACCGTTCATCTTTACTGGTGCCGGTCAAATCCTCTTTGAACAAACAATATCTGGTACATTTTTGGAATTGGGTCAAGTTCAACAATGCCTGGGTCAAAGAAGGGTTAGAGTGTCCTGGATGGAAACAGGAAAGTAAGTCATGGTGACTTGTCTGTTAATTGTAACGATGTGTCTGATGTTAAGCATGACATGATTGATGTTACTGTTTCGCCGTTCAGGGATAATAGGAACATCAAGCTCCCTAAATTTGAACCACGATGTTTTGATGGAAACCCAGCTGATTATATACAGTTTGTAAGGAAATTTGAAATCATGTTAAGTGGTTTTTTATTAACTGATGAAATGAAGTTAACGTATTTGACGACGTATTGCACTGGAGATGCTTCAAGTGCTACACAGAGCTGTAAGTTTATGAAGCCAAAAGAGGGCTACTACGAGGCTATGAGCATATTACGTCAAAGGTTTGGAAGACCTTCAGTGATTGTAGGGAACGTATACGAAGCTGTCAAATGTAAAGGCAGTCAACATCAAGATGACTCCAATGCACTTACTGAGTTTTTGGATAATCTTATGACTTATAAGAATACCTTGATTTCGATGAATTGCATGAGTGACCTCAACTCGAGTTTTATACTAGAAGTAATAGCAAGACGCCTACCTACTTGGCTGCAAAGGAAGTGGGTGAAGATAAGCTCCCATATAGAGGATGAGGGTATCGAGCCAAGGTTTGATGATATTCTGAGACTGGTGAAGGACAGTGTCAACCAGGCGATGGGAAAATTCGCCAGCATTTTGCATTCTAAAGTAGAATTTAAGGAACCAGGGAATATAAGGAAGGCATTTGTGATGAAGTCTCAAGACACAACGAGATAGGATGAGTGTATTGTTTGCCATAACATACATCAACTGAGTGATTGTAATCGCTTTATCGCTATGTCACCCGTAGTAAGGTTAAAAATGGCAAAGCAGAAGCGGCTGTGTTTCAGTTGTTTAAAGATTGGGCATACAAAGTGGAATTGTAAGGCGACAAACAAGGGAAGTAGTGGTTTAACGGATATGCACCCACTTCTGTGGACAGCAAACGGACCTGGGAATTCGGTTAATTGTAATAGTATCTCTAGACCCATTGAAACCACACAAGTTTATTTAGGGGTATTACCAGTTAAGGTGAAAGGACCGAAATCTTCAGTAGAGACTTATGCATTGTTGGATAATGGTTCAGACGTTACATTGATAGATGCTAAACTGGCTAGTTGCTTGGGCATTAAAGGCCTAAAGCAACCCTTGGTTGTAAATACTTTCAATTCTGCGAAAACAGTAGTATGTGAACGAGTGTCATTTCATTTAGAATCCTTGGCCACTGGGAAGACCGTGGAAGTGGATACTGCTTACACTACCTCCAGTATGAAACTCGGCGAAGCTATAGTTCCTAGTCGTGAAACGGTTGTCAGTAAGCCATACCTGTGTGACATACCTCTTCCAACACTGCAAGATGGAAGAGTGAGAGTACTCATTGGATGTAGTGTGCCAGAAGCTCACAAGGTGTTAGAAGAGAGATTCGGAGGTATAGATGATCTGTTCGCGACGAAAACACCACTGGGATGGACAGTGAGAGGACCTATACCCATAGTCCACACATCATCATTGGTTGCAAACGATGGGGACAAACTAGAGACTATGATTAAAAATATGTATGACAAGGAGTTTTGTGACTGCGGTGTCCCAGAGAAGGGTCGTTCTGTAGAAGCCTTAAAAGCAGTTAAAATAGCTGAGGAGTCTTGTAAATACGAAAACGGGCGTTTCAGCGTTGGCCTACCATGGAGATTCAAAGATAGACAGTTGGTTTGTAATAGGAAAGTTGCTCTTAAGAGACTAATGGGTTTACAGAAGAAATTTCTGTCAGATGCAGAACTCTGGTCCAAATATAAGGATGTCGTCGATATACATATAATGAAGGGTTACGTTGAAAGACTAGTTGATCAGAGTGAGCCAGGGAAGTGGTATTTTCCCCATCACCCCGTCTTTAACCTGAGAACGCTAGGTAAACTCCGTGTGGTGTTCGATTGCTCTGCGAAACATGAAGGAGTCTCTTTAAATGATAATCTGTATAGTGGCCCAGATTGCGTGAGCTCATTAGTGGGACTGCTATTAAGATTCAGAAAGTTTGCAGTTGCTGTCGCGGCGGATATTGAGGAAATGTTCCTACAGGTGAAGGTGTCAGAATATAGGATGACAGTGCATCCATTTGGTGCCACGTCCTCCCCGTTTTGTGCTAATTTTGCTCTACGATAGGCAGTGTCCACATTTCGTTCTAATAATCTGCTGGATGTCATCGTTTGTCGCTTCTACGTGGATGATTGTTTAGCCTCCTTCGATGATGATAAGTCTGCAGTTAAATTTGCAACAAGTATTACTGAAGTGTTAGCTAAGGCCGGCTTTCGTCTAACTAAGTGGGTCTTGAACAGCCTAGACGTTTTGAAGCATATAGTTCCAGAAGACAGAGCACCTACTGTACGAGATTTGCCTGTTGATACTCTACCAGTTGAACGCACATTAGGTATGCGATGGGATGTGAACTCCGATACCTTTGGATTTAGTGTTGGTGATATTGATAAGCCAGTTACTCGGAGAGGTGCACTCTCTGTGTTGTCGTCCGTGTTTGACCCACTTGGGTAAGTAGCACCTTATCTACTTCCGGCTAGGAGGTTATTTCAAGAGATATGCAGGAAAGGGTTACAGTGGGATGAACCATTAAGTGAGAGGCAGAGTGAAGAGTGGAAGGGGTGGGTTAACAGTTTAAGAATGCTGAATCTACATTCCGTCTCACGTCCACTTAAGCCGTCGAGAAATCATGATATAATTGACTTCCATGTTTTTTCTGATGCCTCTGAGGTTGGATTTGGTGCAGCCGTATACATCAGAACCACCTTAAGGAATGATATAGATGTTAGCCTGGTGATGGGTAAATCTAGAGTTGCACCTCTAAAGACGGTTTCGATTCCGAGATTAGAACTTATTGCAGCCTTACTAGCTGCGCAGTTATTCACAACGGTGTGTAAAGAGTTGGATTACCCCAAGTATCCCGTAACGTTTTGGACTGATTCGATGTCTGTGATATATTATATACGCAACGAGTCAGCAAGATATGCATGTTTTGTAGCTAACAGAGTATCTCAAATTCGTGAACTAACAACTGTTGAGCAGTGGAGGTACGTACCGTCTGGAAAAAATCCAGCTGATCTAGCCTCGCGAGGAGTTATTGATATGAATGTGGTTAAAAATAAGTGGTGGAAAGGTCCAGAGTTCTTGCTAAGGGCTGATAGTATGTGGCCTCGTAGAGAAGATGAACCACCGATAAACGAGTGTGCCTTGGAGTTGAAGACAAGTGTCAGTTTAACATCTACTCAAGAAAGACATTCAGGTTTACATCCACTTTTTAAATATTATTCTTCTTGGTACAAACTACTGAAAGCTGTTGCGTGGTTGACACGATATGTTACGTATTTAAAGGTCATGCATCTTGCGGGATACGAAAATATGAATGTGGGGCCTTTGAGAGTCGAAGATATTAGAAATGCAGAGTTAGCGATTTTGAGGGCTGCTCAGTGGGAAGCGTGGGGTGAGATTGCCAAGGAGGATAGTCCTGATTTCGCAGATTTCAAGGTGCGGTTAGATAGATTATCTCCGATAGTTTCCGAAGGGATCGCTAGAGTTGGTGGACGTCTACAAATGTTAGAATCGTCATATGAGACCCGTCATCCGGCTTTATTACCTTGATCTCATTATAAGACACTACCATGTTCTTGAAGGTCATTTGGGTACTTCGCAAGTACTATCAAGTATTCGATGTAAGTTCTGGATAGTGAAGGGAGGTACCGCTGTCCGTAAAATAATTGATAAGTGCATGGAATGTAAACTCCGAAATGCTCGTCCAGTACAGCAGATGATGGCACCACTCCCAGCGTGGCAAGCTTCTGAAGGGAATTATCCATTTGAGTACGTTGGGGTGGATTTGTTCGGACCTTTTGTAGTGAAGAGAGGCAGAACCCTATGTAAAAGATATGGCTGTTTATTCACCTGTTTGAAAATGAGAGCTGTGCATATTGAGATGGTTCATACGCTAACTACTGATTCATTCGTGCTAGCATTACATAGATTTATAAATCGCCGGGGTGTACCGAAGATGATGTTCAGCGACAGAGGGACTAATTTTGTTGGCTGTCACGCCGAGCTTAAAGAGTACTTCGAAGGTCCCCAAACGAGAGTTCAGGAAGAGTTACTGAAAAGGAACATCGAGTGGCACTTCAACCCACCACATGCCAGCCATAGAGGTGGGCTATGGGAAAGACTTATAGGAATTATCAAGCGTATTTTAAGCTCCATAATTAAAAACCAGAGTTTGAATGACGAAACGCTGGAGACATTTTCTTGTGAAGCTGAACGAATATTAAATGACCGGCCGTTATCACCTGTGAGGGACGACGTCAAGGATTTTGATGTGTTAACCCCAAACAAATTATTGTTATTGAGAGGCAACCCTGGCATAGAGGACTCAAGTAGGGAAGGAATACCTACGATTAAAAGATGGAAACAAGCCAGGCACATGAAAGATATATTTTGGAAAAGATGGTTAAAGGAGTATGTTCTAACACTGCAAACCAGAGACAAGTGGAAAAAGTTGTGCCGAAACTTAAAGGTTGGTGACATAGTATTAGTAGCAGATAAATGTGCCACAGGTAGGTGGCCTTTAGGAGTGGTAGTAAGGCTAATCTGTAGTGGTGATGGATTGGTGAGGACGGTTGAGGTGAGAAAAAGTTGTGGCATGTTTTTGCGAGATATTAGAAAACTGTGTCTACTGGAAGGTGCTGAGAGTAGAGTCGGAGGATGAAACACTAGACGATTTTCCAACCTAGAGCGTCAACCTGAGAAGGGTTGTAGGCGTACTGCTGTAAGTCCTACAGTTCTTCAAAGGGTAGCGCATCAATGAGCAGTCCAATGTGCTTCGTGTGTGATTTTGTACATATGTTCATATTGTATATACTGAATTGATATCATCTGTCATCTAGCTGTTGGTAATTCTGTTTGTGTCCGAACGACTTCCACTTGAATCATCAACCTGAGAAGGAATGTAGGCGTACTGCTGTAAGTCCTACAGTTCTTCAAGGGTAGTTTGTCATGCCGGAATCCACAACATTTGATGTGTTGATTGTACATATGTTTGTGTTAAATAGTTGTGTGAGTTCCAATTATCGTAATTGTTGGTTAATCTTGTTTGTGTCCGGACATTCCACAAATTACAATCGTCAACCTGAGAAGGGTTGCAGGCGTACTGGTGTAAGTCCTCCAATTCTTCAAAGGAATTCCATCAAGACATGATCGGTGAGGTTGTTTGTACTGTTTGTATATATGTGTGGTGTGTCATATCAATTGGTGTTTTTTGGATTCATTGTGTTTACTTGTTGTTTTCGTATCTTGTTTTTATTGCGTAATTTTGTTAAAATTTTCGTCGTGATTACTCCTGAAGTTGTTTCTAGTCTTCTACATCCGTGAATGAATTGATTGATGTTACAGACAGCAGATGGGTCGTATACGCCGGGGAGGGTGTTGCTGAGAATGAAATGCACACGGAGATAATTGTTAGCTGTGGTCCCACACGCCGGGGAGAAAGAGTGTAAACGACTGAGGTTAGCATACGTCACCGTTATTAGAACTGAGGCAGAATGAGTGACAAGCGATTTCAGTTGTAATTGGTAGTGAGTAGATAAGAGGATGTGCGTAGAGTATCGTGAGGTGCTGCTATGGTCACGTTGCATTCTGCAAGAGTCATTCTAGCAAGTGGCGATTGTGTTGCAAGATGTCAAGAGGAGGTCTCTGTCTGGAGGCGCAGGTCGTCAGCGATGTGTGAGATTGTGCTGTGGGTATGACTGTGGTGTGTTTGCTTTTCTTTTTGTTTCCCATTTCAGCTCTGTCCATGTGACCCAGGTTCTCGCAATGGCATCCAAGTCAACGTGTATTGGTCGTGATGGAGAAAAGGGATGGATCGGTTTTTCGCCCTGGAGTGTCAATGTAGTTGACGATTGAACGATCAATTCATGGTTGTTTGCTCAAAATCAACTTCCCCGATTTTCGCGGAGGCATCAATACGACAGTCATCGTCTCATCGGTCGCTGTTCAGAAAGAAATCAGCAGAAAATCGTCAGAAGTAATATTGTGATTCATTATTGTAATATTTGTGCAGAGACCTTAGTTGTAACAATGTTTATATGTTGGTTTTACAATGAAGAATCCTCAATTCGCCAATCGGTGTTTTGGATTTTGTGTTCGTTATAACTAAGCGTTTCTGAGAAACTTCAAGGAGCAGAGTGATCCCGAGTGCAGTAAGGGCTGGGCATTAACGGTTTACGAGACTTGACTGACAGTAACGTATGCGAGCCTCAGTCGTTTACGCTCCTAGGCACCTAGGACCACCTCATTGCACACCAACTCCGATGTACAGACACCCAGTCCGATCTCCTTTTCATTCATAAATTCTTGCGGTGCTGACGCACAAATAGATTTAGGTTATGGTGACATTTTAGGCCAGTTTGTTGTATCCCGTGACTTATTCACGATATTGCTAATTAATGCACGTTCCTTAATCAATAAGCTATCTGTACTATGGACATTATTATTAGTCGCCAAGCCTACTGTAGCTCTGATTACTGAGTCATGGTGCTCATCCTCTGTACTTGATGTGCATATAGGTATCGATGATTACACTGTACACCGTGCAAACAGAGATTGCAAGCGTGGTGGAGGATGTCTCATATATATACATAGCTCATTTGTAGTCAGTAAGGTGGAAGATGAAACAATGAATAATGTACCTGACTCACTCTGGGTTGTCTTACATGGAGATAAGTACAAACTTCTCATAGGCTGTGTTTATCGAGCACCAAGCGCAACAAAAGAAACTGATGCGTTATTAGCTAAATCGTTTGCACACGCATCCTCGTTTAGTGCTAATTACAAAATAATTGCAGGGGACTTCAATCTTCCAGAAGTCAATTGGCTAACTAGTTCCAGCCCCCAACGCTTCGACGAATTACTTGCCACTATAGACTGTTATGGATGGCAACAACACGTCCAGGCACCTACTCGTGGTGACAACATGTCGGACCTTGTTTTTTGTCATGACACAATCCCAGTATCCACGTATGTTGGTAATCGATTTTCCAGTAGTGACCATAGAATGGTACTCTGCTCTCTGCCTTTCTCACCACTAAATACAGGAAACAAACAAGATTCAGGAAGCACAATATGTCGTAGTTACAAATATACAGACTGGGGATTAGTCCAAGAACTTATTCGACTCTGTCAATGGGATGACTATTTTACCACTGACTCCCTGGAGGCCGTAGTAACCCTGTTTTACAAGAATGTTACCCTTTGTCTAGATACAGTTGCTCCAAAGAAAATAGTGAAATTAAGTAGACACCGAACTGAATATATTCCAAGGGCACACCGTAATAAGTTAAGGAAGCTGAAGAAACAGTACTATTCCACTAAGGATATATCACTAATGCTCTCAATCCACGAGTCTCTTGAATCTATCAAGCGCCTACGTTCTCAAAAGGACCTCGACGAAGAGTTAACGGCACTTGAAAGTACCTCCAAAGTTTATAACTTAACGGCACTTCTTAAAAAACGAATGCAGTCGGCGAGGGAAATCCCATACTTACTTCACGACAAAGTAATCTACAATGAACCTGCCACTATCTGTGAACTCTTCAGTGATTGGTTTGCAAACTTTAGTTTAGAAACACATATGCCTGGTGAAACCGATCCCCTTACTATCTCTTCCCTTGAAAGCATTGTGTTCACTAATCAGTTAATAGTACAAGCAATTAAAAGCCTTAAACCTTCCACTAGTACGGGACCGGATGGCCTCGCTTCGATAATTTTCAAAAACAGTGGGTGTGATATACCCCTGTTACTTCTTAAATTCTTCTCAATATCTATGGACACTGGCACTTACCCTAGTGAGTGGAAAACTAGCTTCATAATTCCACATTACAAATCTGGTGATAGGGCAAACGTCCGCAATTACAGACCCATAAATATAACCCCAGTTATCTCACGAATCATGGAGAAAGTTGTAAAGGATCAATTGTCAGACTACCTAATTAGGGAGGATCTTGTTACAAGGTCTCAACACGGATTTCTCAAAAATAGATCCTGTGTTACTTGCCACTTCGACTTTTTCAACTGCATCACTGGTAGTCGCGAAGCACGTAAGCTAGTCGTTGTTCTTTACTGTGATATATCTAGGGCATTTGACATGGTATCTCACAGTATTCTCTTTGAGAAGCTGTACTCTTGTGGAATTCGCAACCCATTACTGAACTGGTTAAAATCATTTCCAAGCAACAGGGTACAAATAAGCAAATTAACAGTAACCTTGATCTAACTCATGAGATAAATGGGCGAAAACTAGCTAAGCTCAACTCAGTCGTAGATCTCGGTATCAGATACTCTAGTAACCTATCGTTCTCCGAACAAACTGATAGTGCCAGACGTAAAACGCGAAGGCTGATAGGATGCATAACACGCAATTTCTTTTGTTGTGAAACTAGGGTTTTATTATGCAAAGTATGTGTCCGACCTATCTTAGAATACTGCCCGTTTATTCTTAGCGGACTCAGACAAAATGACAAGCTTAAATTAGAGGGAGTGCAACGGCAGTTTACCTCAAGAACTCTTGGTTAAGAAAGTGGTCTGGAATACCATGAGCGATGCGAAAGACTAAGATTAGAACCCCTCTGGAGAAGACGCCTTAAGCTAAACCTTATCTTTTACTACAAGCTTACTAATCTTCTCTTACATTCCTCCGAGCCATTAACTAAACCTACCGCTGTCATCAGTTACAATCTTAGAAATCATCACAACCTAGCTGCTATAGAGCACTGTCAGACTTACGTGCGGTACAACTTCTTCTTAAATAAGTTTTCAGTCATTTGGAATAGACTACCAGGTAATGTGCGCGATGCAAACACACTTCCAGTGTTCATCTCCTCAGTCACCAGACTGCTCAAAGATGACGATGCACTTTTTCGCCTGACTCTTACACCTTTTTTTTCACCATACATAGATATTTTAAGTTGTTTAAACGTGTAGTTACAACAAACTACAATTATAAATTTTAATATTGTTGAAACTAGATGATTAACATTTCTATACAGGACAGTAATGTTATTTCACACATAATATAAAAGTTAGCGTAACGGGACTAGTTAGTTGATGAACAAAAATAAGCATAGTTACAAAACAGAATATATGTATATATTTATTAATCACTCCTTAAGGACTCCCGTTGCTTTCTTTTGCTTTGCTGTTGTTTGTCTTCTTTTTTCTCTCACCATTTTAGCTTCCATTGGACTTTTTGAATGAGAATGAATAATGTGGATGTTTGACCATATACAATGACAAATGATCTGCAAACATTATTGTCTAGTTAATAACGAATTAACTTTCCCCACGACGCAACCTGGATTACATTTGTGGAATATACTCTTGTACCAATGGAAAAGTATCAATTTGTAATACAACGTCACAATTGTAGCTTATAACATAACTGATCGTATCTGTAAAAATAGCTTTCTTATAACCCGATTTGGATAAAAATCAAAAATGAGATCGGACTTGTACACACCTAAGTTATATTGGGGAATTACTTCAAGCTTTATTTTTTCCCAAGTATTTTTAATCCATCCAAAACATACTTGGGTTTTTTTCATGATGTGCTCCATTGAATGACTGGTTATCATATTGTTCCCACAAACCAAAGACAAAAACGTCAGAAACCATGTAATTTAACCATAAACCGAATTTATGGAATTTACATAATGCTTATCCATGCCTGTACATTTGGTGTGTCCTACACAGGTAGGAAAAAATATGTATTTTATTAAAACATTATTATTGAGTATGACTGCTAATCGTATATGTAATTTATCATATTGATGATGCCTGTAAACTGGCGTCCATGATGTACAAAATGAGAATATATTATTATTATTAAGAGTGAAAACCATCATTCGTTTCGCCCTAATTTTTACTTTTTTATTGTTATCCTATACTTTAGTTGTTGTTTACTACTATAAACTTAAACTAACCGTTAGTATGTAACACTATAAAACTCAATGACTAAAAATTTCATAGTAATAAAAAAGGATAATAAACCCTGCGGTTATCGCATATTGTTTGCTTAAATTATGATTATCTGCCGGCTGCCTGTCTCCTTCTGTTTTCTTCACTTTTCGAAGGTATTGCATTGAAGCACTGCAAATGAACAGTAATGCTGCTTTCTACATTTGTATTACTTGAGCGGTATCCAGAATATTGTTAGCACTTACGATGAACAACGGAACAAATTCCATTCTGAATTCTGTTCAACATCGCAAAGTTAACTTTGCAACCAATTGGTCCCTTGTATCTGCTTATACCAATATAATGCTGTACCTACGATCTAATGTGGATTTTTATAAACTTTCGAACCCTTATTGATTGATAAAATGATAATAATAACTGTCTGGATCCCGTTTGTCTTACTCTGGCACCTTTATATCACCTCTCTTCTTACCTTCCATTAACGCAAAATGTCATAATTCCCTCATGAATCTGACTCACTATGAGTATATTAAATATTATAATTTAGACTTAAACCAAAATCTGATATTCTATTCTTATAAAGTTTCTAGAGGTCATTTTCCAATTTTTAATTTCATAAGATAATAATAAAAAAAAGAAATTGAAATTGAAAATTGCCTAGAGCCGAAGTTTAAATGCAAACTCCCAAATGAAAGTAAATGGTATGAGTCCGCTACTTCAGAGTGACACCGAACTGTACACTTCAGAAAAACATATATTACTTGGCCCTCACTTTTCTTTTACATACCTAACGCACTCTGACTTTTGTGTTTAACTCCTTTTAAACCTCGTAAGTAGGTGAAATTATCACCTGTCTTTCGCTTAAACTAATTGTTCGCAGGGAAGACTAGAATATCGGGAAAATAATATTTCTTGAAAAAAACAATAAAAATAATGATGAAACCCATGTCTGTTGTATATTTTGAATTATTAACACCTTTTATATACTTCTGCACCTGTCTGCCGGTTTTCTTGTGTCTTCTTCTCTTTTCAAAGATACTGCTTTCAACTCGATGTGAAAGTTTGAAGGTACGAATATAGATTACAAGAGGCATAGAAACAAAAAATTACACAGGATTAGAATATAACTGTGAAATGGATATTATGGACGGATTAAACTGTGATCAGGAGGAGCATGGGACAAAATTAAAATAATTGGTTTTATAACTGAAAAACATTTGGGTGGATCTCTTGATGACTGAGTGACTAAGGATCAGACACACAGCGAACGAAGAAATGCTCAAAAGGAAAAGCAAGAACGAAAAATGACGAAGAAGAGTAAAAACGTAAGCTAAGGTAACATACCGAACTAGGTCCATGTTAGTTGTAGAGGTTGAACTAATTTCTTCTGAACACACAGCTCCGGCTCCTCGATGCATATTGCAAGGGCCCCTGCAGTACAAAGAAGTCGGAAACATACTGCTCTTCGTAGGTTTCTGTTGACTTTATAAATTACTTTGAAGGAATCACTTGAGATGTTGTAGGTGGTGTTGACCAGATGTTCAATAATGGCACTTCTGATTGAACCGGTGCCTCCGCTTTGTAGCCACGCTGGGTAGTGTTCTCTAACACGTTTTGAAAGGACGCGCATACAACGACCCATGTACCTAGCTCCGCACGAGAGAGTGAACTGGTATATGCACAATGAATCGGTCATATGCGAGAGCTTGTCCTTCGTGTTGTCTCGAAGTATTGCACGGCTCGATAATGTCACTCTTAGTGCTGCTGCAGGAAAGGTCTTCATTAAAAAGCTGGATATTTTCCTCTTCAGGATATCAGCTGTCAAATCTCCCTTGAAATGCAGATTTAGATGCAGCGTTTTCTTTGGCGCTGTATCGCATTCTTCTCTTTTAGGCTTAGGTTTCATGTTCTTTCGGACAAAACGTATCGGGTAGCCATTTTGAGTCAGACCCGATACGATTTGTCGAACTTTCATTTCAGGCTCAAATTTTCAGTCATAAAACCAGTTATTTTAATTTTGTCCCATGCTCCTCCTGATCACAGTTTAATCCGTCCATAATATCCATTTCACAGTTATATTCTAATCCTGTGTAATTTTTTGTTTCTATGCCTCTTGTAATCTATTTTCATACCTCCTAACATACATTTCGAGTTGATTTGTTTTTGATTTCAATTTGTTTCCATGCTCATTTAGTTCACACCTGTAATTCGTTCTATCCCTGCGTTTCTAAGCCTCTTGTAATTCATATCAAGTTGAAAACAATTATCACTTTTTATTTATTTATTTCTCCAGTTATCAAATATTAATTTTGCAGAAGTTGTAACTATTTTCTAATCCTATGAAATCTTGTCTCTAAGCCCCTTGTAATCTATATTCGTACCTTCAAACTTTCACATCGAGTAGAAAATTATTATCACCTTCGTTACTCTGTGGAATTAAACAAATAATAATTGTGTCAATGTAAAATAATCAATATAAATGCGACTGTACAGCATTTGAGAATGAAATCGCTGAAAAGATGTCTTTCGCAAATTTGTGTCCTCTTCTCTCCAATAAGGTTATTACACAAGGTCTAAGAATGAATGTTACAAAAATAAATCACGACATTACCTCTGATAGCATTTTATTTTCCTTGAAAAGCTAAATATTAGGCGATGACTTCATACTCCATTACTCCCGCGAAAAATATGTAGGAGTTGCGTTTCTGCAAACAACCAAGAATTGATCGTTCAATCTTCAACTCCATTGACACTCCCCGGCAAAAAAGGGATCCAAACATTTTTCCCTTCACGACCAATACACGTTGACTTGGATGCCATTGCGAGAACCTGGGTCACATGGACAGAGCTGAAATGGGAAACAAAAAGAAAAGCAAACACACCACAAGCATACCCACAGCACAATCTCACACATCGCTGACGACCTGCGCCTCCAGACAGAGACCTCCTCTTGACATCTTGCAACACAATCGCCACTTGCTAGAATGACTCTTGCAGAATGCAACGTGACCATAGCAGCACCTCACGATACTCTACGCACATCCTCTTATCTACTCACTACCAATTACAACTGAAATCGCTTGTCACTCATTCTGCCTCAGTTCTAGTGACGGTGACGCATGCGAGCATCAGTCGTTTACACTCTTTCTCCCCGGCGTGTCGGACCGCAGCTAACAATTATCTCCGTGTGCATTTCATTCTCAGCAACACCCTCCCCGGCGTATACGACCCATCTGCTGTCTGTAACATCAATCAATTCATTCACGGATGTAGAAGACTAGAAACAACTTCAGGAGTAATCACGACGAAAATTTTAACAAAATTACGCAATAAAAACAAGATACGAAAACAACAAGTAAACACAATGAATCCAAAAAACACCAATTGATATGACACACCACACATATATACAAACAGTACAAACAACCTCGCCGATCATGTCTTGATGGAATTCCTTTGAAGAATTGGAGGACTTACACCAGTACGCCTACACCCTTCTCAGGTTGACGATTGTAATTTGTGGAATGTCCGGACACAAACAAGATTAACCAACAATTACGATAATTGGAACTCACACAACTATTTAACACAAACATATGTACAATCAACACATCAAATGTTGTGGATTCCGGCATGACAAACTACCCTTGAAGAACTGTAGGACTTACAGCAATACGCCTACATTCCTTCTCAGGTTGATGATTCAAATGGACGTCGTTCAGACACAAACAGAATTACCAACAGCTAGATGACAGATGATATCAATTCAGTATATACAATATGAACATATGTACAAAATCACACACGAAGCACATTGGACTGCTCATTGATGCGCTACCCTTTGAAGAACTGTAGGACTTACAGCAGTACGCCTACAACCCTTCTCAGGTTGACGCCCTAGGTTGGAAAATCGTTGCAGAGTTCATTTGCTAACTTCCCTCTATCAGCTATATCCTCAAATCTGAACGTTAACTCGCCGATTTCACTGCATCTTTGAATGTAAATCACTAAGTGTTCAAAGATTCCTCACGAAACGCATATTAGGCTATGATCAGCAAATAGAATACCTTGACAGATGTATTCGACTGAACTTATAACCCTTATGGTTAAGGAGATTGAAGTGCAATTTATTTCTCTTATTCAAAGTTAAAAGAAAGCACTGTAACAGTAACTCGTCCATAACCTGGGCTAATCCTAAATCGTATGGACTACGCAACCATAACAACCTTCTCAATGTTAACACCCATAAACTAACCACTAGAGCTAACTTCTTCACCATTAAATATTGCAAACTTTGGAACCAACTACCCTCTGAGATAAGATCCTGTGAAAGGCCTGACAGTTTCAAAAGGAGCCTAGAAAAACATATTAACATATCCACTCTAGCCCGTCTAAAAGATCTCAGCCGCTGGTAGAGTGGTGAAACAATGACATTTCAATGCTTAACTACAGAAAGTACACTACTTCCTAGACTAACATAATGATACTTGGTAATTATGCATGTTCAATTCTTAAATTAGATTGTCATTAAAATACTTAAAATGATTAAAGTACTTACGCGGCAAATGTTCTCTTGGTTTACCGCTCTTATTTTCCTTATAACGCTCAGTTACTGAGCCTAATGTATTCTTTGATAATACGAATTATGACACTGACTATGCTCTTATTATACATAGATTGATTTACTTTACGACTACCTGTAGTACTAACTACCCGTCTGTAGTATTGTCAACCAAATGCTGAAATTTTGTTGGTTCTGTTAATATCTTTTTATAATATATGTAGACAGGTTACTTTGCAATGTCAAATGTTTACTATATATAAGACTGTCATGATAATTTAGTACACTAAGTCCTGCCAACCGACCTTACCTTCAGTCCATACTACCTACATTGATCCCTAGCTATATTGTTCTGCTGAATCTTGCTCCACTATTCACAAAACCTGTTCATTTTATTCTTTAAGGTTTTTACTTCTTGTAAAGTAATCTGTTCACTAGGATGCATGCACACATATATAATATGTTCATAAAGATGTGCGCAGAAACCTATTGGAAGCACTCATTAAGAAAGCTAGGGAGATGGAATATGAGGTACGAACATGTCTGGTACCAAGCTATATATTTGCGGTAGCCATAATAATCATAGTCTCAGAGCCTAACATCAAAAAAGGAGGGAGGGTGTTGCTAGCTGATCAGTAGATATGATGGCGGTCACTAGGGTGAATCGCCCCATTCTGCAGGAACACCAATATGCAATTTGAAGGCTCGAGATATTTCTGGTTTTTATGAGGGCTTACATCTTTATCTTGAAAAAGATAATAATGAACGCCTAGACAGATCATGATTCTACCTTTAAATATACACCATTCGCTCAGCCTATTGTTGAGAAACCACAAAGTGGGCTCTGCACAGATTTATGGGGCAACTTATAAATTAAATTGCTGTCCATTGTCGGATCTTTAAATACCACTTAACAATGTCTTATCTCATTCATTTTCTAATAACGTCTGTCAATGGAGTTGAAGATTGAACGATCAATTCTTGGTTGTTTGCTCAAAACCAACTTCCCCAATTTTCGCGGAGGCATCAATACGACAGTCATCGTCTCATCGGTCGCTGTTCAGAAAGAAGTCAGCAGTAAACCATCAGAAGTAATATTGTGATTCATTATTGTAATATTTGTTCACAGACCTTAGTTCAATTACTATTTTTATATGTTGGTGTAACAATAAAGAAATCTCAAGCGGCCAATATGTGTTTTGGTTTTTTCGTCCGTTATAACTAAGCGTTTCTGAAAACTTCAAGGAACAGCGTGGGCCCGAGCGTAGCAAGAGCTGGGCATTAACGGTTTATGAGACGTGGCTGACAGTTTCTGACGATGGAAACAGATCTGACGGATTCAAACAGTTGGTGAAAGTTTGGATAGTCGCCGTTCATTTTTCCTGGTGCCAGTCAAGTCCTCTGTGAACAAGCAATATCTGGAACTCTTTTGGAATTGGGTCAAGTTCAACAATGCCTGGGTCAAAGAAGGGACAGAGTGTCTTGGATTCAAACAGGAAAGTAAGTCATGGTGACTTGTCTGTTAATTGTAACGATGTGTCTGATGTTAAGCATGACATAGTTGATGTTACTGTTTCGCCGTTCAGGGATAATAGGAACATCAAACTCCCTAAATTAGAACCACGGTGTTCTGATGGAAACCCGGCTGATTATTTACAATTTGTAAAGGAGTTTGAGATCATGTTGAGTAGTGTTCTATTAAGTGATGAATTGAAGTTAATGTATTTGACGACGTATTGCACTGGAGATGCTTCAAGTGCTATACAGTTTTGTAAGTTTATGAAGCCAAAAGAAGGCTACGATGAGGCTATGAGCATATTACGTCAAAGGTTTGGAAGACCTTCAATGATTGTAAGGAACGTATACGAAGCCGTCAAAGGTAACGTCAGTCAACTTCAAGATGACTCCAAGGCACTTACTGAGTTTTTAGATAATCTTATGACCTATAGGAATACCTTGATTTCTATGAATTGCATGAATGACCTCAACTCGAGTTTTATACTAGAAGTAATAGCGAGACGCCTACCTACTCGACTGCAAAGGAAGTGGGTGAAGATAAGCTCCCGTATGGAGGATGAGGGTATCGAGCAAAGGTTTGATGATATCCTGAAACTAGTAAAGGATAGTGTCAATCAATCTATGAGCAAGTATGCCATTATATTACATCTCAACCCTAGAATAGAGCAGTCTGAGAGCAAAATGCAATCATTGATGACGGGTAGGCCTCAGAGAGGTGGATATTGAGAAGGCTCCATAATGTATAGTAATGCATATAGACCTAGTGAGTGTAACAGGATTCGTAGTACATCCTCAACGGATAAGTTACAAGGCGGAAGACAAACACGGTTGTGTTTTAAACGTTTTCAAGAGGTGCATACAAAGGTGAACTGTGAACCAGTGAGCAAGTTCAGTGATAAGCTAAATGTAAACTCCAGGCCTGACTCCGAAATGTGTGACGATAACGGTGCGGTGAAGAAGTCTGTAGTTACAACTGGTAAGCCATTGTTGAACAGAGTGTCACAGAATAGAGTTACTGCTTCAGAGTGCAGTTCTGACTCCAAAAGTTTACAAAGTATAACTAGTCCGAGTGAAGTTTTAAAACCTCTAAGGATTTGCGAGGAGGAACCAAAATTGTCTACTTCTGTTAATAAAGAGTTTGAAAATGATGAAGTTGACGGTAAAGTGAATATTCGTGATAATGATCATGATAGTGCACATTTGTCTTTGATTGATCATGATCATGATCAAGGCCATCTGCGAATGTCTGGCGGTACGTTCGAAATTGGTGACATTTTTGCACGTGTTTGCTCTGAAATTTATTTACTGCTTATTGTCATATAATTCTTGAAATTATGGTCCAAATCTCTAAAAAACGTGTTCGTAGAAACACAATTGTTTTAGATAGTGGCTTAAATTCGGTTATAACTGCATTACCGCCTCGTAATACAGTATCAACTACTAGCTCTCAAAATGGTTTGAGTGCAGATCTCACTCCTGTGATACAGGTGAAAGATGTTCTGTTAGAGAACTCTGAGTTCTGTAAACTAAACCTCCTTTTGAAAGATATGCAGAGGCAAGTAAGTGAAATTCAGAAAAAATTAGATCAGTTTGATAGTATGTCACTGCCAATCTCAAATACCACGGAGAGCCGTTCTGATATTGGCCAGGTTAAGTGTTTACTGGATGTAACTCAAAATAAGCTTTTGAATTTAGACCCAATAGCCTGTCTTTTAGAAAGGCATCCTAAAATATCTCCAGACAACCTAAATAAAGCTGAAAATCTGATTGACTGCTTGGCTACGGAGGTGATGAAGCGTATAACCTCTTCTCACCAAGCTATAGTTTACAACGTCCCAGACTCTCTGCCCCTGAAAACTGTAAGACACAAAATCCTGATTTGTTGCGGCATGGCTAGTGTTCCATGTGAATGCAAACGACTTCGTAAAAAGTCTAACCAGGCTAATTGCCCAATCATTTTTAAATTCAGTAATTCCCTTGATGCTAGTAAGTTTACTAAATGTCAGGATCACTTAAGACTGAATAGCAGTTATAAGTCTATAACCGTAGCTCAGGATAAAACACCGTGTCAGCGCAGAATAATGCGTAGTAATAACCTGGTCACCTCCTCCTCTAGCTTTGATTTACCAAATAAGGATCGTGCACAGCAACAGACACCTAGTGCTGAAACTAGCATTCAGCAAACTACACAACAACCACACCTGCCAATGGAACTAGGAACTGATTTAGATACCAGTACCCCTGTAAACAAAGCCTCATCGAAAGATGTTAAAATGACTAGAACTTCTGCAAGTTGTTCTAAGAAATTTCCCCCCAAACGTAGTAACCTCACCACGATGAACAAATTTCGCAGGGTTGAGACTAATGATGGGGAAGAATACTTTGTATTCAATAAGCCTGCTGAGAGTAAGAATGCCAACAAACCATCACTTGTTACGAAAAACTCCTCTCGAAACATAAGTACATCTGGAGGTGTTCCGCATGCTCCACCTTATAGAAAGTCAGGCTCCAAGACTCCTAAAGTCTTGCAGCCAAAGCACCTTCCTTCACAATTCCCTTTAAGTTATAAAAACAACCCGAAGGTGTATACCGGTATGACGAATAGCAGTTGGATGGGTAGACCTTCTGATGCTATGCCTTTTAACCGTCAACCTAGGCCCAACCTGTACTACCCTTATATCCAGGAACACATGGTAAATTTTCCAGGTGTCCTGAATCACTGGTACGACCCATGGCACCTAGGACCACCTCATTGCACACCAACTCCGATGTGCAGACACCCAGTCCGACCTCCTTTTCATTCATAAATTCTTGCGGTGCTGACGCACAAATAGATTTAGGTTATGGTGACATTTTAAGCCAGTTTGTAGTATCCCGTGACTTATTCACGATATTGCTAATTAATGCACGTTCCTTAATCAATAAGATATCTGAACTAAGGACATTATTATTAGTCGCCAAGCCTACTGTAGCTCTGATTACTGAGTCATGGTGCTCATCCTCTGTACTTGATGTGCATATAGGTATCGATGATTACACTGTACACCGTGCAAACAGAGATTGCAAGCGTGGTGGAGGATGTCTCATATATATACATAACTCATTTGTAGTCAGTAAGGTGGAAGATGAAACAATGAATAATGTACCTGACTCACTCTGGGTTGTCTTACATGGAGATAAGTACAAACTTCTCATAGGCTGTGTTTATCGAGCACCAAGCGCAACAAAAGAAACTGATGCGTTATTAGCTAAATCGTTTGCACATGCATCCTCGTTTAGTGCTAATTACAAAATAATTGCAGGGGACTTCAATCTTCCAGAAGTCAATTGGCTAACTAGTTCCGGCCCCCAACGCTTCGACGAATTACTTGCCACTATAGACTGTTATGGATGGCAACAACACGTCCAGACACCTACTCGTGGTGACAACATGTTGGACCTTGTTTTTTGTCATGACACAATCCCAGTATCCACTATGTTGGTAATCGATTTTCCAGTAGTGACCATAGAATGGTACTCTGCTCTCTGCCTTTCTCACCACTAAATACAGGAAACAAACAAGACTCAGGAAGCACAATATGTCGTAGTTACAAATATACAGACTGGGGATTAGTCCAAGAACTTATTCGACTCTGTCAATGGGATGACTATTTTACCACTGACTCCCTGGAGGCCTTAGTAACCCTGTTTTACAGGAATGTTACCCTTTGTCTAGATACAGTTGCTCCAAAGAAAATAGTGAAATTAAGTAGACACCGAACTGAATATATTCCAAGGGCACACCGTAATAAGTTAAGGAAGCTGAAGAAACAGTACTATTCCACTAAGGACATATCACTATTGCTCTCAATCCACGAGTCTCTTGAATCTATCAAGCGCCTACGTTCTCAAAAGGACCTCGACGAAGAGTTAACGGCACTTGAAAGTACCTCCAAAGTTTATAACTTAACGGCACTTCTTAAAAAACGAATGCAGTCGGCGAGGGAAATCCCATACTTACTTCACGACAAAGTAATCTACAATGAACCTGCCACTATCTGTGAACTCTTCAGTGATTGGTTTGCAAACTTTAGTTTAGAAACACATATGCCTGGTGAAACCGCTCCCCTTACTATCTCTTCCCTTGAAAGCATTGTGTTCACTAATCAGTTAATAGTACAAGCAATTAAAAGCCTTAAACCTTCCACTAGTACGGGACCGGATGGCCTCGCTTCGATAATTTTCAAAAACAGTGGGTGTGATATACCCTGTTACTTCTTAAATTCTTCTCAATATCTATGGACACTGGCACTTACCCTAGTGAGTGGAAAACTAGCTTCATAATTCCACATTACAAATCTGGTGATAGGGCAAACGTCCGCAATTACAGACCCATAAATATAACCCCAGTTATCTCACGAATCATGGAGAAAGTTGTAAAGATCAATTGTCAGACTACCTAATTAGGGAGGATCTTGTTACAAGGTCTCAACACGGATTTCTCAAAAATAGATCCTGCGTTACTTGCCACTTCGACTTTTTCAACTGCATCACTAGTAGTCGCGAAGCACGTAAGCTAGTCGTTGTTCTTTACTTCGATATATCTAGGGCATTTGACATGGTATCTCACAGTATTCTCTTTGAGAAGCTGTACTCTTGTGGAATTCGCAACCCATTACTGAACTGGTTAAAATCATTTCTAAGCAACAGGGTACAAATAACCAAAGTTGGATCTGTATTGTCTCATCCTAGGCAGATCTCAAGTGGGGTCGTGCAAGGTAGTGTCCTAGGTCCACTTTTATTCACAGTTTACATTAACAGCATTTGCAAGTGCTTCACCTCAGGTAAACCATTCCTATATGCTGACGACCTCAAAGTCGTCTACTCCTGCTACACTCATGAATTAAGCGATATGGTTACTAAAATACATCTTGAACTAAGTAGCCTTGCAACGTGGTGTGCTGAATCCTGCCTAAATTTTAACATTGACAAATGCGGCTGGATTTGTATCGGCAACAGTAAGCTTGATCTAAACCTTGAAATAAATGGGCGAAAACTAGCTAAGCTCAATTCAGTCGTAGATCTCGGTATTAGATACTCTAGTAACCTAACGTTCGCTGAACAGACTGATTATGCCAGACGTAAAACGCGTAGGCTGATAGGATGCATAACACGCAATTTCTTTTGTTGTGAAACTAGGGTTTTATTATACAAAGTATGTGTCCGACCTATCTTAGAATACTGCCCGTTTATTCTTAGCGGACTAAGACAAAATGACAAGCTTAAATTAGAGGGAGTGCAACGGCAGTTTACCTCAAGAACTCTTGGTTTAGAAAGTGGTCTGGAATACCATGAGCGATGCGTAAGACTAAGATTAGAACCCCTCTGGAAAAGACGCCTTAAGCTAAACCTTATCTTTTACTACAAGCTAACTAATCTTCTCTTGCATTCCTCCGAGCCAATAACTAAACCTACCGCTGTCGTCAGTTACAATCTTAGAAATCATCACAACCTAGCTGCTATGGAGCACTGTCAGACTTACGTGCGGTACAACTTCTTCTTAAATAAGTTTTCAGTCATTTGGAATAGACTACCAGCTAATGTGCGCGATGCAAACACACTTCCAGTGTTCATCTCCTCAGTCACCAGACTGCTCAAAGATGACAATGCACTTATACGTCTGACTCTTACACCCTCTTTTTCACCCTACATAGATATTTTAAGTTGTTTAAACGTGTAGTTACAGCAAACTACAATTATAAATTTTAATATTATTGGAACTAGATGATTAACATTTCTACACAGGACAGTAATATTAGTTCACACATAATATAAAAGTTAGCATAACGGGACTAGTTAGTTTGTGTACCAAAATAACCACAGTTACTAAACAGAATATATATGTATATATTTATTAATCACTCCTTAAGGACTCCCGTTGCTTTCTTTTGCGTTGCTGTTGTTTGTCTTCTTTTTTCTCTCACCATTTCAGCTTCCATTTGACTTTTTGAATGAGAATGAATAATGTGGATATTTGACCATTTACAATGACAAATGATCTGCAAACATTATTGGTCCCGTATCTTTCAGTTGCCTGGTTAATAACGAATTAACTTTCTCCACGACGCAACCTGGATTACATTTGTGGAATATACTCTTATACCAATGGAAAAGTATCAATTTGTAATACAACGTCACGATTGTAGCTTATAACATAACTGATCGTATCTGTAAAAATAGCTTCCTTATTACCCAATTTGGATATAAATCAAATCAAAAATGAGATTCGGATTTGTACACACCCAGGTTATATTGAGGAATTACTTCAAGCTTTATTTTTTCCCAAGTATTTTTAATCCATCCAAAACTTACTTGGGTTTTTTTGTTAATGCGAAGTCAATATTCCTATATTTCATGATGTGCTCCATTGAATGACTGGTTATCATATTGTTCCCACAGACCTAAAAAAATGGCATGCATTTTCATGTAAATTTATATGTTTATATGAGAATATACATTATTATAATTATTATTAAAACAAAAACGCCAGCAACCATGTAACTTAACCATAAACCGAATTTATGAAATTTAATTAATGCTTATCCATGCCTGTATATTTGGTGTGTCCTACACAAGTAGGAAAAAATGTGTACTTTATTAAAGCATTATTATTAATTATGATTGCTAATCGTATATATAATTTATCATATTGATGATGCCTGTAAACTGGCGTCTCTCATGTACAAAATGAGAATATACTATTATTATTATTATTATTATTACAACGTGAAGTAGAATTAAATGCAGATGCAGTTGCAGAAGGCATGCATACTTGTGAGACCGTCAGTGTGATTGATCAGCATGTAGCCCACCTATCATCAGATGCTAGCGCTAAACCTGAGTTGATATTAAAAGATAGCAGTGGTGGTGGTCTTGCAGGTAGACAAATTTCTGAAAGTCGAGCAACGACAGCTTTTAATCCACCGCTAACTTCATCAACTGATATCAATCAGTCGTCGTTGGTGCTGTCATACACAATGAAACAGACACCCATCAACTCAAGTGTCTTGTGCAATGACTATGCTAGTATCAGTTCGTTTGAAAGGACGAATATCAATGGTCAGTTTAGTGAGGATAAGCCGAGTGTAAACGAGAGAGTAATTGTTAAATTGACTTGCACGAATAAAAGCATTTCTAGTTTCAAGTTACTATTTGAATGTTATTATCTTTCGTGTAAATTAATCTGTTTCTACGCTTGGTTGACCAGATACGGCGTGTGTTTATTCGTCATCTATATTCTACGATATAATGAAATGAGCGTGTTGCCGTTCAGATTTGAGGATAGAGCTGATAGAGGGAAGTTAGCAAATGAACTCTGCGACGATTTTCCAACCTAGGGCGTCAACCTGAGAAGGGTTGTAGGTGTACTGCTGTAAGTCCTGCAATTCTTCAAAGGGTAGCGCATCAATGAGCAGTCCAATGTGCTTGGTGTGTGATTTTGTACATATGTTCATATTGTATATACTGAATTGATATCATCTGTCATCTAGCTGTTGGTAATTCTGTTTGTGTCTGAACGACGTCCATTTGAATCATCAACCTGAGAAGGAATGTAGGCGTATTGCTGTAAGTCCTACAGTTCTTCAAGGGTAGTTTGTCATGCCGGAATCCACAACATTTGATGTGTTGATTGTACATATGTTTGTGTTAAATAGTTGTGTGAGTTCCAATTATCGTAATTGTTGGTTAATCTTGTTTGTGTCCGGACATTCCACAAATTACAATCGTCAACCTGAGAAGGGTGTAGGCGTACTGGTGTAAGTCCTCCAATTCTTCAAAGGAATTCCATCAAGACATGATCGGCGAGGTTGTTTGTACTGTTTGTATATATGTGTGGTGTGTCATATCAATTGGTGTTTTTTGGATTCATTGTGTTTACTTGTTGTTTTCGTATCTTGTTTTTATTGCGTAATTTTGTTAAAATTTTCGTCGTGATTACTCCTGAAGTTGTTTCTAGTCTTCTACATCCGTGAATGAATTGATTGATGTTACAGACAGCAGATGGGTCGTATACGCCGGGGAGGGTGTTGCTGAGAATGAAATGCACACGGAGATAATTGTTAGCTGCGGTCCGACACGCCGGGGAGAAAGAGTGTAAACGACTGATGCTCGCATGCGTCACCGTCACTAGAACTGAGGCAGAATGAGTGACAAGCGATTTCAGTTGTAATTGGTAGTGAGTAGATAAGAGGATGTGCGTAGAGTATCGTGAGGTGCTGCTATGGTCACGTTGCATTCTGCAAGAGTCATTCTAGCAAGTGGCGATTGTGTTGCAAGATGTCAAGAGGAGGTCTCTGTCTGGAGGCGCAGGTCGTCAGCGATGTGTGAGATTGTGCTGTGGGTATGCTTGTGGTGTGTTTGCTTTTCTTTTTGTTTCCCATTTCAGCTCTGTCCATGTGACCCAGGTTCTCGCAATGGCATCCAAGTCAACGTGTATTGGTCGTAAAGGGAAAAATGTTTGGATCCCTTTTTTGCCGGGGAGTGTCAATGGAGTTGCAGATTGAACGATCAATTCATGGTTGTTTGCTCAAAACCAACTTCCCCAATTTTCGCGGAGGCATCAATACGACAGTCATCGTCTCATCGGTCGCTGTTCAGAAAGAAGTCAGCAGTAAACTATCAGAAGTAATATTGTGATTCATTATTGTAATATTTGTTCACAGACCTTAGTTCAATTACTATTTTTATATGTTGGTGTAACAATAAAGAAATCTCAAGCGGCCAATCGGTGTTTTGGTTTTTTCGTCCGTTATAACTAAGCGTTTCTGAAAACTTCAAGGAACAGCGTGGGCCCGAGCGTAGCAAGAGCTGGGCATTAACGGTTTATGAGACGTGGCTGACAACGTCTTAATTCGGTCCTCATTACATTGCGCTTAACCTAACATTTTATAGCTCTTTATGAATTTGATTCGAATTATAAAAGGAACCGACATGAGGATAAATGTATTAAAACCAAATGTGGACATCATGATAGTGCAAACTGTAGAGGAAGCATTACACATTGCAGATGAACGTTGTCAGCCTAGGGAGTTTCCTTTATAAATGAATTTACTAATGATACTTGCACTTACCTATTTCATTGCACTTTATTGATTCACCTTAGCACTTTTACTTTTCTAAAACAGCTTCCAATCCCTTGTAAACGTTGTACTTACCTCAATATTGGTTGGTTATCGCATGCCTACAACCACGGGATGTGAACGAAACCAAGTAGATTTTCCCGCGAAAACTGGAGAACAATTGTACAATTCAATAACTATACAGCCTAGTTCAGAAAATGAGTGTATTTATATGTATATCAAATATTTAACACTTGAAACATTATTAACTTGTAGACAATCTACGATTTGATGTTATATCATACTTGATCGTGCCGGTAATAATGGCATGCATTCTCATATAAATTTATGTTTATATGAGAATACACATTATTATTGATATTATTAAACACTTTGTATTAACCAACGCAAAAACCAGAACATAAATTGGCGACTCGAGAATCCGTTATTCTAATGCCAATATGTAACCAACAGTAAGGTTGTTGTACACAAGTTCTAAGAATAAATGTCATAAGAAAAAATCATGATAATAATTCTGATAGTTTTCTCTGTCTTCCAACGAACTGCAAACGAGGAGAAGATGACTGCTGGATTGATGAATCCCGCGAAAAACATCGAGTTGGGTTTAAGCGAACAACCATGAAATGATCGCCCAATCTTCAACTCAGTTGACAAGGATTATTGTAATCAAAGTCTTTTCACAACCATGAGTGGTGTTGCGCGACGTGAGCACACGAACCTGAGCTGTTTCACCTTGTTTCTGATGCCTCTGAAGATGTTGCAAATACACCCGGTGGTTGCCGCCAACCTAAAAAACATGGACTCATTGCATATGAGTCCATTTATGGGCCTGGCACCACTACAACTAGAGAAGGGAGAATATAACTCTCACGTATGCCCAAAAATGTATTTGTTGGCGATGACAGGATTAGGCCATAGCGATACGCAATCACACCACGAAGCCACCACTGAGTTCTTGTCTCTTGAGAATTGTGCTGACCAGATTGTGTTTCAGTCCACATGGATAAACCAATTGACCGTTGACGGTGAAAGGTCTGAGACTCAACTGACTTCAAGAGCTTCTTCGTTCTCCTATCGTATGGGCCCATCTTTGTATATTCAGGCCCACTCCTTGGCGTTGAGGTAAACGTCCCTTATTTTCGCGGGTAGCTGCATAATCCGTTAGAATGCTTGACTGTTATTCCTTCGGTAGACGTCGAGTGGAGTATTTGTGCGCGACAGAATCTTGTGTGGACCACATGACGTCGTGTGATGAAACAGTTGAAATGGCGCGATCGGAGTTAGATATCTCAACAGTCATTCGCTCATCTGGCCGAAGAGTGAGATAATACTGACAGTAACCATAACCGTGATAGTAATAATAAGAATATATCGTTCATGACAAACATACAGTTAAAGAGACAAACAGTTAGCGAGAACCGAAAAACGAATGTATGGATACGCCACGCAACGATTGGCGTTGTAACGGTAGACTAGAAGCGAGGTGGCTAATGAGAATAAAAATGAACTTCACACTATTCTTAAAAGCCCCACAATGCAAAGTCTCTGGAAATATTAAGACGGTAAAATTTGAACAATATAAGCCCTCCAACCTCAGGAAGCATAACTTTCTAGCTGACATATTGGAAGCCTTAAAACATTTGACGACGTGTGCCTAAATTTTGAAGGGAATGGCATAATGTATTCTATGTTTTCAAACCTCGTTACAGTATATATCAGGTCCATAACATAACATTACCTGAAACATGGACTGTAGAACCCTTGGTGTAGCTCACACGGAATATAAGGTGTTCCATGATGGCCGACTAAGTATCTAAATACAAATAATGACTTAATTCGAGGATCACCTTGTCAAAAATCACAGGCAGTGCCTTGCGGCTACCCTTTTATTATAAAGTATGTATCTCGAGTTAGGTCTGTTGACTGACTCTCAACAACTCCCTCCAAGATATTTGCACAGAATTTGCTATGTGCTAGTAGTCCGTTGTATCCTTCACAAAGCGAGTGAGTACATTCTCCGCCGTACCTTCGATATCAGTGTTCGAATTCATACACTCACAACACATTTTTGGATTCATTGAGCTGAAACGTAACTTAACACGTAATTAAGCAGAAAATTCATTAAAGGCTAGTCAAATAAAACCAAGAAACCCGAAATCTGAAGGTGTATACAAGAGGTTGAAAAGTATTGGACATTGGATTTTCAATTTTGTTTAGTCAAGCCATCGCACGTCGGACAACGGACAGTAGTTGAGAGTTGCGCTTACTATTGTAGTAGTTCGTGTCAGAATGTCGGAAAGGTGAGGTTGTCCATTAGTCTACAGGCTTTCAGATGTCTCTCATGAGTGTGTTAGTCGACCTAGGGATTTTGACAGAATGATGTTTGCTTGGAGTTGTCAGCCAATTGTTGTCCAACGGACAAGTATGTCGTGCAGTTGAGGCAGTCATAGTAGTTAGAGATCCAGGTGATATTCAATGCTGATTGTGAATAAAATTGCATACTACAATCTATATGACGGTCATTTGAGCACTAGTGAATTACTCGGTTGTGTTTTGCAGAGGGTTTTAAGGACATTCACGTGGATGTGGAGTACCTGGTGGTTGGGGAGACTGTGGTGAGTCAGGCGGGTCCTGTGGAAATGGGTGGGTGTGGATTGATTTGTATGATTTCTCGCCATTAACATTTCCCACATAACTGCCACCCTCTACGTGCAAAGCTAAGAAGCGTAGAAGTACTTTGGCGCATACCTCACCAATATTCTAGTGTGGTTTCAGTTCCAGCTTGGAAGCAGTGTAACTGAGATATCCCAAAGACTGAACGACTTTACCACAGAGTGGTGACTCAGAAAGTCATCTGAACTTTGGTGCATCAAGCTTGTTTGACGGAATTGAGTTGTCTAACACACTGAGTAGTCGGGTCCACTTGTGGTGTGTTTTGGTGATGGTCGTGCACGTTAACTACAGCTTAGCAGGAGTTCCTGAGAATCTGTGTGGAAAGAAGACTGATGAGGTGTGGCTAACATGGAGGATGAAGAGTGAGTGTGTTGTCTGTAATGCTATGGTAGTATTGGTTCCTACTATCCCAAGAACCATGGTTAGACATGCACACTCCGAAGTCTAGACCACCAGTTATTACGTTGGAGATATGCACTTCGCTTCAACTTTACTAGTCCGAAATCCCGTGTTTTCAAACCTGAGTCGTCGATGGTTGCAGTGGGATAATGATTGTATTACCTCTACCAGACAAAACAGCAAGTAAATATGTACGCCATTGATTGATTCATTTAACTTGTTTGTTCGACTCTCTTAATCCCCATCCCCACCCAATGACTATCGTTGGTGAATTGTAGGTCAGATTTGTCAGCTGCGATTCCACACATAAGATGAGAGTAGGGGAAGCTATGCGACACCTAGTTATCGTCAATTCGACCTCTGATTTGACATTGCGAGGTGTGGAAGTCATGAATTTTGTCCTGTTCATTTAGCCACGGTGGTTTGCAGTTGTTTCATGAATGATGAGTTGGCGAGCAGTAGTATTGTGTCTGTTGTGTTCGGATACGTATTATGTAGTCCGCTGTCATCTTCCAGATTGATTTTTCAGTCAGCCTCCACAAATGACAGAGTAGCACTGTTCGTATTCGTGGAGTGCATAACGACTAATATGTTGTTTTTCACCCTTCAGGTCACGCGTTAACAATTCAGGACCGTTGAAGAAGCCTGCTGAAAGGGTTATCCAGCGTAAGTTTATGAGTGCTCACAATAACTCGTAATAGTTCGTCTGGTTCTGTGTGGAGTTCCAATACACCTAGTGAACGGGGTGATATTCCGTCGTCTTCGGAAGGCGAAATTGTCTCGGAAGCTGCGCGCCAGAAAAAGAGCCATCCAGTCCAAAAGGCTGTGTGAGTACTATTCCTGTTGTTCCTTCAGATAACACGACATGTTTTGTCTTGATGCCTAACTAGCTTTCGTTTCTTTGTTTCAGGTATGACATATCTACGGGGATTTCGAAGTAAGTTGACGTCAAATAAACTCTAACAGTATTTGTCTTCATTGCTTCCTTCGGTAACGCTCCCGAATTGACTATTTTTTCAGACTGAACATACAGAAGACACTCAGAATACCGAATAGACCAGACCAAGGAGGTACAATCGGCAAGAAAGTCAAAGTCACTTCAAACTGTTGGGATTTGACATTTCATCACAGAACGGTATATTTGTATTTTGTGGAGGCCAACTCAGTTCATCGATTGGAAGCTAAGGAGGGCAGTAAAACTGAGATAAGAATGCCACCTAAAGAGTTGAGATCTTTAATTCAGCAGGTAGCTGACTCGTAAGTACCATTGTGTTATTGATCAAATGGATTGTTTACATATGTAACGGAACTTTCTGTTCCTTAATTATTAAGCTGAATTGTTTCTCTGACTTTTGGTCAAGTATTGCTTGCTTGTCAACCAAAGATTCGTACACGTGTAGGATAACTTGTTCCATGTCCCACACCATTCATTATGTGACTTCGGTTACTATCAGCGTTGTTTAGAAAGAATTGGTGAAGTTGTTGGTTATGGCTTCTATTGAGAGCAATGGTATCTATTCATAAACCTCATGCTAAACAATTATGCTTATTTCACTCGCTTCTGCAGTTTACCAGATACGATCATATACGATGGCGGTCACGCCATATACTCTGAAGATCCGTTACCTGGTGTCACAACGGACCCCGTAGAAAGACAGATTGAGATCAAGGAGCCGTTTGGTCGGGACCGCCTTCTTCTGAAGTACCGGATTATGGAAGTGCAGAAGGTATCTACTTCCGACATCAGCCATTTCATAACGAATCCGAAAGCGACCTCTATGAACATGCCTCAGGTAAGGCTGAATATGTTTCATATTTGTCTAGGAATGTATCAGATTGTTAGACTGCATCTTGAAGACGGTGTCAAAGCAGTCGTTTGTATCCCTTGGACGCTCAGCCCTATTTCAGCAAACACCAATTAAAGTGGTTATGGATAAGCTTTTCACTATTCATAAGGGTTTCATCAGTAGTGTGCGACCCCATGGAAAGTTCGTGTCAACTTGGATATGGTAAGTAGTGGTTCACCTTCTTTTTTACATATAATCACAGACGTGCAAGGCCTACTTTGTATCCGGGAATCTAGCGGACGTCATGTACTCGAAGTATGGAGACGATATGGTTAGATGTAGCACTCAAATGGCATACGACTTGAGAAAGATACGAGTTGAGACTGATAAATTCTACAAGAGCGATGATGGTATGCATGTTTTCTGTTATACCTCATACATTTTAGGACGTGCATATTCCCGACGCTTCACCGTGCACGGGATATCATCACTACCAGCCGATCGTTTGATGATTGAGGAGTTGAACCAGTCCGTGGCTGAATATTTCAAGCAGCACCATCATATCACTCTGAAGTATCCAGAACTGCCCTGTGTGAAGGTAAATTTTCATTTCAGTGATTATTTTTGTAGGTTGATCAAAAGCGTGAAGTGTATATGCCGATGGAACTGTTAAACATTTTGCCATATCAAGCTCCTAATGCGAGTAAAGCCGATATTGCGAGTGAAGTTATCCGTTGTGCAGCAATTCGACCACAGGAGCGCTTCAGAGAGCTGGAGAATTTTGCTAATAATATGCTGAAGTAAGAAATTTATTTGAGTTGATACTACCAGTCAGTACTAAAGTGTAGTGTTGCTTATTGATCCAAGAGTTGAGGGTAAGCATGTTGAGATAGACGAGCTTTCGATGATTGATTTCTTCGGCATTCCATGAAGCTTATAGCTCGACACTCACTGTTGTAGCGCATTAAAAGGATGGTGAGAAAGTAGAATAAGTAGTAGGTTACAATGCCAACCCTGGACACTTGTGGAGATTTCCGAATTATCACACTTAGCTTCTATAGATTCATTGGTGGTGTCCTCTAGAATGGGCGGAGAAGTGCTCAAGATAATGCTACTTTAAGTTGTAGCCGATAAGCTATGGATCTGTAGGTCCTTCCAACTACAAGCCAACTCAGTTTTCCCATGATTGGAAATTCTAGTCTTCATTGTATTCCTGTAAAGAGACAAGTTGAAGGTGAGAACGGAAGCACACTATTAGACGAATGATTGGTTATAGTTGTATTTCATTGGTTGTTTACGCACAGTGATAAGCTTTTGATTTCTAGCAAAATTGCTACTAGCTATTGGAATTGAAATACAATTACACTTGATTGATGTATTCCACAATGCGTAAACTTCTCACAGATATTATTAGATGAGCGCTTTGTGAACGTTTTGATGACAGAAATCTGCTGTCCGTTGTGTCAGCCGTAATTTTGAAATTTGAATAAACGAGGTAAATGCCACAGTCCTGGATAAGTGCCGGAGATCCTTGACGTAACGCCTACCTACAGAGTTTATTGTTTGTTTTCCAAGCATGCAAGTAGATACGACATACACTGTTTTGTACATCGATTTGATAAGGACGCAGAATGTGGCGGTGTCTAGTTGGTTATAGTGGGTCACGAGTTATATAATTGCACAGACCTGCGACTAGTCGAGCACGACAAAATTAGAGTAGTGTTTGTTGACTGTGTGACAGTGAAGAGGACTCAATTGTAGGGTAGGTATGCTTGAATGCAAGTCTGGAACCAACTGTGTAGGAAGGTGTGTAAACGACGTTAGCCTGGAGCCAGATTTTATGATTTACTCAATGCATTGTTTTGTAATTATGAGGGTTTCTTTTGACATGACATTTGTTCCATTTCCTCCAAGGTCCCACCCACTGATCAAACAATTTGGTTTGGCGATTCAACCGAGGCCAGTGGAAGTTAACGCACGTGTTATCCAACCGCCAACTGCTGGCTTTGGTCGTTCCGGTGTACAACAGCTGACGGCAGGTAGTTGGAGCACGCCTGGCTTTCTTCACCCTGCCGGCGAAGGAGTAGAAATAATGTGGGCTGTACTTAGCATTCCGCCTAATCAGGTATGTTTTCTACTCCGGTTCAACATAAGATTAGTGCTGTAACAAAGTTGAGTTGTACAATCACTTGGGCACCAAATTGACATTGTAGACTTGGTCATTTGTCGATTGTATCAACATCGAAGGGTACCTCGCCTAGTTCCATGACAGCCCACCTACTTTATTGTTCACTGCATTACGTCGGTGGCAATATCATCTTTTATTTGTCAGTGTTTAATGCTCTGTATACAAAGAGGAGGTTTTGTCTGCCTTTTAATAAAGTGAAGGAAATGTTGTCAGATGGGTAGAGTAGCCTGAGAAGTGTGCACTTAATTCTGGTTTGTTGTCAAAAGGCATGTGTTATTGTTGAAAACAGTTAATCGCTTTTATAAATTTGGACAGTGTTTTTAGAAGACGGAGATTATCTGAAAAGTGAGATGTATTTGCGCGATACATTTGGAAGAACTTTTATGTTATTGTTATTGTCAAATGTAAACGCGAGAACTGACTGCTTCATCTCCTTGCCATGTTTTCTTCCTAGCGGTCTCATGGTCATGTACAGAAGGTGATATCGGAATTGCCTAGAGCGGCCAGTCGCTTTGGTGTTCGGTTTAGCCCTCGACCGATTGTGGCACAGTGTCCGAGAGGAGAACTTAACAGGAGGTTCGAGGAGTTTTCCAGACAAGGCTGTGGCTTCTTACTTCTCATCCTGTACGATGAACATTTCTACTCATCGATTAAACGTCTGAGTGACCTGCAAATGGGGATTCGGACTCAATGTGTACGAGCTCGTACTCTGGACAAACCGAACGTTTTCCGTAAGTAATGAGTGTTGTTCACATGTAGCCTTCAGTGTGTTTCTGTATTTCGATGAGTTTAATTCGGTTTTCTGCTTTCAGCGAACCTGTTACTCAAACTGAATGGGAAACTCGGCGGTGTGAACTGGCGAATTCCTGACCTTATTAAGGACAGTCAAGAGTTGGTTATGGTTTTTGGAGCCGATGTCACTCATCCTGCGCCTACACAAACTCATCAAATTCGAAAGTCAGTAGCTGCTGTTATTGGTAGTGTTTCACCCGATCTTATGAGGTACGGGGTAGTTATCCGTCAGCAGGCAACCACAGAAAAGGGGAATAAGGCAGCCAGAGAAATAATCGATGATATGCGTCTCAGTGTCAAGGAGCTACTCCAGGTTAGTTTTCATCAATGACCAACTCTACTGACTCACATTCCCCTTTTTCCCGTTGTACGCTTTCGTTCTTCCTTATTATTTGTGTTTTGTTGCAGCTTTACCTGCGTAACACGAACGGGCGTTTCCCGACGCGCATGATATTCTATCGCGATGGAGTTTCGGAGGGCCAGTTCGAAAATGTGTTGGTGGAAGAGCTGTGTGCAATTCAACGAGCTTGTGCAGATGTCCGTCCTGGCGAGGAGCCAGCTATCACTTATATTGTTGTGCAAAAGCGTCACCATATTCGATTTAGACCATCTGACCCCAGGTAAGGTATTTGCTCATGATGTTTCCTGTGTACGTACTACACTTTATTCGTGTCTTAACGGTCTGTTTGAATGCTTTGTTAGGGCAAGAAACGTGGAGCCAGGACGGTGGTTGATACAGATATCACGCATCCCAGGGAATTTGATTTCTACCTCTGCTCTCAGGAAGGGATTCAGGTAAATTGTTTCTTTGTGCTAATGCCATTACTTTTAGGGTACATCGAAACCTGCTCACTATCACGTGTTGTATGATGATAGTAACTGGACATCGAATGCTCTTCAGATGTTCACCTACCACTTATGCTACGCGTACATGAGGTGTTCCCGTAGCGTCTCGTATCCAGCGCCGACTTATTATTCTCATTTGGCTGCATTTCGGGCACGTGAGTGGTTATCGGACATAGAGAAACCAGAGATTCTGTTAGATGCTGGTCGTTTCAGAGTTCACAGCAGTCAAGTTGACGGCATGTTTTACTTATAAACAGATTTTGTTATTTTCATATAAATTGTATTTCCTTTTGAATCCATCTTCCCTTTTAATAATAATAATAGTATAATGATAATGATTTACTTCATTCCAAAAGCAGTACTTGTGATACAGAATGGGATTTTCAGCATTAATCACAATATTTCATCAAATTATAAATAAAATTAATCCCAGAAAATTTTCCAAAAGCATGCAGTATGTAAAATGGAAATAATAATAATGATAACAGCTAAGGTAATAATAATACAAGTGAAAATTGCCGTTGGCCTCTTTGACACAGTATTGTCGATGCGGTATGGTAATCCTAGCATGTTTAAAATATTGAATACAGTGTTCTCTTTACATGATATGGTGAGGGGGAAAACAAAGATTACAGCAGTCATAGACAAAAGTTGGTGTTTGCAATTATTAAAGTAAAACAAAGAAGCAACAGAACCATAAATATAATAGGAATAATAAAAGTAAAACTTGAAGGTATATAAGGATGGATGGAGGAAATTGTTTCTTTACTACAAGATGAAAAAAGGTTAGTTAACTGTAGTTTGTTAGGGCGATGATAAGGCATCGACGTAATACTGATAAGAAACTTTGAACACTTCACAATTCGATGGTTGATTCGGACATGTTTTCTGGGAAGAGGTGACTGACTGCATTTGAGGTGTTCTGACCTCTGCGTCCCCGCTGTGTTGACGAAGAATCGGTTGATGAGGCAGTGTCAACACCTGGCATTGATAAGTCCATTAACGTGCGTGTTGTGGGTAAGAGTAAAGAAGGTGTAATTTCGAAGCTAGTTGTCCGTACTCTTGAGCAGGGGATTTCGGAAATGCATGTCTTCTGTGGCAGTGTGAATTCCAATAATTTATTTGGCCAAGATGGTGGTTAATCTGAATAGTTCGAGCATTTCTCGGTGGATATCACAGCTGTTAAGGTCGATTGATCACTATTTGCGTAGTGAATGATTACCTCAAATGCTGTTTTATTTTACTTAGATAAGAACATAGTATTTATGTTATGGGCACTGAGTGTTAACTGCGACATCGTGATTGATTACAATTCTCAGTTGTACGGGATGACGTGCTGAGGCACTCATTCGTATGATCTTAGACCCCACGTAAGAAACCGTAGGCTATCGACAGACGCCAAACCATCACAACTATGCTTCATCGCAGATGTTGAAATGAGACAAACCAGTGTGCGATACTTTGAAGAGCCTGGGACTCCGAAGTGATGCAGTCATTTGCCTTCGATTGTTTTGCAAGTGGTATACTACTACTAATAATAATAATAACAGCTCTATTCCAAACAGTATTTGTGGTACAGGTATGGAATTTTCAGCGTGCGTTACAGTATATTGCATCTAATTACCTCATAAATTATATAAGATTTTTAAAAATCAAAAATAAATAAAATAAATAAGTTATAAATAAATAAAATAAATAAATATTAAAAATTAAGAAAAAAAACAAACAGCGTAGAGTATTTCATTTCAAACAATGCACCACAGGATATGAAATATAAAATTGGTGTGTAATAGATGAGGAGAACAGTGTAATAGTAACGAGGAAAGGAAAACAAAAACTAATGGGACTATTTGTTAGAGTGCTGCAGTAAGTTAATCGTGTCATACCTAACGGATTTCTCATCACATAACAGCTGTGCCAGATATGGTATTGTGGACTTTTTGTATTTGGTAGTCTTAGCATATAGCCTCCTATAGCTGCTTCTAGTTCTTCCAGATGAAATGCAAGGAGATAGATGCGTATATAGAGGATGCTCGGGGTCCGACAATATTGTATTCGCTAGTTTCTTACATGACATTATATGTCTATCTACAATAGTGTTCACCAGTTGGTTTAACGATATCCCACTTGCCCTACTAACAGCTTTTAGTGCCCTTCTCAGTGAAGCAAAGTCTTTCTTAAGTAGTCCAGGAAAGACTAATGGGGAGCAGTAAAGAAGGATGGGTAGAATACAAGAATTTACAAACTGAGAAAGTAAAGACTGGTTTATGCCAGACTGCCTAAATTTCCTAATGTAGAACGTTAAGCGAAACATCTTTCTAGTAACTAGCAAGATGTGGGAAGACCAGGAAAGATCGGTGGAAAAACTCAGCCCAAGGTACTTGACATAAGATGTATTTTCACCCTCTGTGCCGTCAATGAGAGTGGGGCCATGTGAGCTAACTAGTTGCTGTAGGTCACATTTACGTCTGAAAGTAAAATTAACTACCTGACATTTAGACGGATTAAGCTTAAGTCTGTTTGAAGAGGACCACTGACTAATTTCCGACAGAAAGCTATTTAATTTGGGACAATGTGACTGAGAGTTGACAGGCATAGAAACCGAGAGGTCATCGGCATATTTAACAAAAGTGGCTACATCAGAATGAGGCAAGTCATGTAAGAAAAACGAGAACAGAAAGGGAGAAAGAACAGCACCTTGAGGAACACCAGCTAAAGTAAGTGAGGTAGTGGAGGATTTTCCATTGTAGACGGTGTACTGCTTCCTTTCAGAAAAATAGGAATGCAACCACTTATTTGTCCAGCTTTCAGCCTGTGTTGCAGCAAGCTTACTTAGCAAGAGAGACCTGGGAACAGAGTCAAATGCAGATGTGTAATCAAGGAAGGCACAGCGAACGTATTTAGCTCCTTTATCTAAACTAGAGACTATGCTATGGTGGAGGACGACAGCGGCATCTGACGTACTCCTACTATGTTTATAAGCAAACTGGTTGGGGTCGTTGAAAGGTTTTAAAGAGGGATCAAGATTAAGTAAAATAAGTCTTTCCATAACTTTCAAAAAGGGTGAGGTAATTGAAATGAGACTCGACTAGGTAACCATTGTTTGACACAACCGGACGTTGTTCAGTAGACTATTGGTCGATGGCAGTCATTTTAGTGCAGAGTGCGTGAATTGTTATTTCTCAAAAATTGTGACTTGATCCTACTTGTTAGGTTATAATAAGCACGACTACAGTAATCACCATCGTAAGTCAAATGGTACATGAAGAAGCCAACTGGTCATCTTGTCAATCATATCACTTCCTTCACATATCACTTTATTGTCTTGTCATTCACAACTGGCCATCTTCCTATAAAGATGAGCCGGTAGCTGTTACTCTGTCCCCACTAATATCCACATCTATGATACAGTTTACTACATATTGTATTTTCTGATATTTGCTCTCGGTGTTTAACATCCCTGGTGCTTTTTGCATAACATGGGATTGTTGGGATTAAAGAATCCAGGAGTGAGTCGACTGTTAAAACATTCATGTGTATGATAACGTATACAAATATAATACCAAATTGATGGTTTAGAATCACAAGGTGACAATGAATACACAGTAGTGTTTGTCCACAATTAGTGTTTAACATGTATTTCACTTAGCCTGGTGATAAATTCCATAACATCAGGGAACGGAGTGAAGAGTCCTTTGTGTGTGTGTGTGTGTTGGTGTGGGAGTGTTAAGGTTTGTTCCCACTGGAATGGTAGTCGTGAGGTAATGTTGATCATAGTTGTAGGCTCCTGTAGTGTGAGAAGATCAGTACACAATGATCATTATCATAAAGACAGCCACTAATTATCCAATGATAATCTTTCCTTTCTGAAATTCGTATCAACTGACTTATGTATGCTATTTATTAGCAGAGAAAATGAACTGACTTTGAAAGTAATTTTAATTCTCGTTGAGCTCCTCTAGACATCTGTATGGAAGGCGATTTCGTATTCTGAGGTGTCATCCTGTTCTACTTCATTCGCCAACGCCTCCTGAAAGTGTCTGTTTTCTTTCCTACCATTGTTCATTCGTCTGCCCAACGAACTGTAGGTTGTGCCCAGCTCCTTCTCCCGCTGTTCGTCACTGCACTGGTTTATCTTCTACTTCTCCTTCCTTCTGTCCTCTATCAGCCGCAGAGTGTCTGTAGAGGGTCTTTCCTTGTCTTATCTCTTCTCGCCTCAAGTGTCTATACAGGTTTCTCCGCACGTCGCTTTTAGAAGGTCCCAGTGTACTCCCAGGCAGATTACATCGGTGATTTTGGTTATTGTCTCCGACATTTTCCTGTTGTCTGCGGTGAAGGTGTCCTTTGTAGCCCGGCCTTCAGTTCCTGAGCGTTCAACTTGAATTGTGGTCCATCTCCAGATTATGCTGCATATGCATTCTTACTGAATATTTACTATTCTAACTAAACACTTATTTTCAACTTTACCATTAATATGTGATCGCAGTTCCGGACAATTTCAATGGACTCGATAATATACTGTCAGTTTCCTTACTTATGCTACTGAAGTCCTAGTATTTCAGATCCAATGTGTCTCTCTGTAGAAATATATATATATATATATATATATATATATATATATATATATATATATGAGATAGAGAGAGAGATGACAATGCATCCACTATTCATCTATCGATGGCCTTTCACTGACATTTTTTGCATTTTCTAGATATACACTTGGGAATATATTTGATTTGCTGTAACTTTGATGTTTAATCGTTTTGACAGATAAATGCACATTTACTTGGGTGCATATGACAAATACAACTCATCGGACTACATGGAACCTAAATGTTCATCTCGACTATGCTAATAGTACCCTTGTTTTCTGTCAATCCTTACTCATTAGACCAAATTATCTGCACATAATTAAGTGTAGTCTTAAGAACCCACTGTCCAGTTAAATTTTCGTAAGTGGTAGTGAAGGTTTGGTTTGGCACGTCACTGTAAGATAAAGTTGAAAGATTTGTCAGGCTTGTGAAATGTTTACAGGATATTTCCACTCTGTGGTCATGTAAAAGTATTCCATGCGAAAAGACTGGGTATAGTTAGGTGAACAAACGAACGATCATTGAAATTTGCCATTTTAACCACATTTTGATAACAGGCAGTGAATTCTCAGGTGTTGGGTTTTCAGGGATTCGATTAATTTCAATACATATTTCCAGTGCTCCCTGGTTTTCATCGATTCCCTAACTGTGCTGATTTGTAAACATTCTCACACTCATAAAATTCAAGTGTTCGTGAGACAATGAGTCACATGTGATTGTCTGTTCAGTTTCTAGACTAGGACTGGAATTAACTGATATCTTGCCAGGTTATTCAAATACATTAGAATAAATGTGTCCAAATAGTATCTCGCTCGTAATCCTGTCTTTTGAGGTACTTGGAAACATGTCGTTTAAAGTCAATCTAATCGAGCATACAGGTGCACGTTGGAGCCTAATTCAATATTCAATTTCTTCTGGTCGTTCTCATTTAGCTGATGGTGTCTAATTGCTGCATGGCTGGGTGTACTTGATGAATATATGAAGTAACTACTTTGTGGGTTTGCATACCGCTAATATTAAAAATACTACTGTCTACCTGACTGGTTGTACGAGTTTTGTTTATTGTGATAATGCGACATCACCACCACAATCTTTCTTCTTCTTGAGTGATCCTGCGTACAAGTTGTAGTTAGTACTTGGTGTGGAAATTACTTCTTAATTCAATTACACAACAATACACCAACTGATATCGGTTTGTGATGAAATATATACTGCACTTTATTAACAAAAAAATTGAGAGAGAAGAGTGGGGAAATGGAGTCAGACTAAAAATGAAGATAAGGGCTTGTGTGTTCAAAAGGTTTACAGATATGCAGGAAAATAAATGTTCTAGTAGATCCACCATAAGCTTGACTTATTCTGATATCAGTTACGAAGCCTACATCTCAGCACACTAAGCCATTTAGAAATAATATGCATGTGGCTGGTTGAAACTTCAAATTAACATTTTTTTATATGTGAGTTTCGTTCATTATCAAGGTTTCTCTATATCTGGTGATCAGTTTCTTGAAAAAATTATCTAATATGTGAACCTCGCCAGATACTAGCTTGCTAGGCTACTAGCTTACTAGTTTTCTCGCCGGTCCCAAGCCCGGGTAAAGAGGGAGGGTTGGGGCGTGGTGCTAGCAACTCCACCCCCGTAAAACAACCAAATCGCTACAGAAACTTCAACGAGTAAATATATTAAAAATTCTAAAAACAAGCAATAGCCTTACTTTTCGCTGGAATCGGGGAAGTGAAATGACGCACGCTGGTGAAAGCCTTCGGGAAGCCAGTCAGCCGATGTGCCTTCTTTCGATGAAAGCAAAAGTAAGGATGGGTACCTGCAATGTTCGCACAATGTAAGAAACTGGAAAGGCTGCCCAGATAGCCGCTGAAATGAGAAGGTACAGAATAGAAGTGTTCGGGATCTGCGAGAGCAGATGGAACGGAACTGGAAGGTGCCAACTACCTACTGCAGAGACAGTAATCTATTCTGGCCACCTAGAGGACAACCACGAGCACACCGAGGGAGTGGCCATCATGATGTCACCAACAGCAACCAAAGCTCTCATGCAGTGGGAACAAATCTCCTCCAGGATAATGACAGCCAGGTTCAACTCAAAAGGAAGGAAAGTGAGTCATTCAATGCTATGGGCCTACAAACGTCTCAGAACAAGAGAAGAAGGAGGCGTTCTACAGACAACTACAAGCAATAATGGACAACGTCCCAAATGGCGATATCAAAATCCTGATGGGCGACATGAATGCAAAGCTGGGAGGAGACGATACAGGAAGAGAACTCACCATGGGTCGAGAGGCCCTCGCTAAAATGAACGACAATGGTGAACTCTTCTCAGACTTCTGCGCCTTCAATAACTTGGTGATTGGCGGTAGTTTGTTCAAACACAAGGATATACACAAGAAGACATGGATTTCACCAGATGGAAACACCAAGAATCAAACAGACTTCATCTCAATTTCAAGAGAGTGGAGACGAAGCCTACTGGACACAAGGTCGAAGAGAGTAGCAGATGTGGGTTCAGACCACTATCTAGTACAAGGGACTTTCAAGGTGAAACCAAAAGCCTCGAGGATAGCTGGGGATAGGCCACAATGCAAGTTCAACACTCAATTACTGAAGGACACAACCACAAAAGACACCTTCACTGCAACTGTCAGAGCAAAGTAGGAAACACTACGCGACATCACTGAAGAATCATGCGTGGAAGAACATTGGAAGTCTCTGAAGGCGATTCTCAACGAAACGTGTTCAACGGTTCTAGGAAGAAAGAAGAGACAAGACAAGGAATGGCTCTCAACAGACACTTGGAAATTAATAGAAGACAGGAGAATGGTGAAAGAGAAAATGATTCGATGCAAGGACGGAGAGCAGAAGGAGACGCTGAGCTCAACTTACACAGTCCTGTACAAAGACGTGAAGAAGAGTGCTAGGAAGGAAAAAAGACAATTCTACGACAACCTGGCCACTGAAGCTGAAAAGGCAGCAGGCAAAAGGGACCTGAGGACACTATATCAGATAACCAAATCTCTATCCGGGAAGAGACCAACACAAGCGAAACATGTAAAAGACAGCCAAGGGAACCCAATTACCAAGGAATAAAAACAGATTAAACAATGGGCGGATCACTTCAAAGGACTCTTAAACAGACCACCACCTGCAACCGATCCAGAAATACCAACAACAGCACGTACACAACTGCAAGTTGACACCAATCCTCCAACGAAAGCTGAAGTCTTGAATGCAATCAATCTTCTGAAAGCTGGAAAAACAGCCGGACCAGATGGAATACCCCCTGAAGCACTGAAAGCGGACCCAGAGACGACAGCAGATATGCTGACCTCATTATTGCAAAAGGTCTGGAAGGAGGGAAAGGTGCCTACTGACTGGAGGAAAGGTTACCTTGTGAAACTACCAAAGAAGGGCGACTTAGGACTCTGCAAGAACTGGCGAGGAATCATGCTCCTATCGACGCCAAGTAAAATCCTGAGTCGCATCATCCTGGAGAGATTAAAGGACGCACTGGATACAGAACTCCGACCAGAACAAGCTGGATTCAGGAAAGGCAAATCATGTACTGACCAAATTGCAACTCTACGCATCATCATCGAACAAAGCATGGAAACGCAATCAAACCTCTGCCTCAGCCTTATAGACTTCAAGAGGGCCTTTGACAGCGTTGACCGTGGAGTAATTTGGAAACTACTCGAGTACTACGGCGTACCCCAAATATTCATCAACCCTATTCAACAGCTGTACGACAATGGCACATGTCAAGTGATTCACAACGGAAAACTCCGCGAGGCGTTTGGAGTAAACACAGGAGTCAGACGAGGGTGCTTATTATCACCAATGATATTCCTAATTGTGGTGGACTGGATTATGCGTCAGACTGTGGGAAACGAGAAGACAGGAATATCCTGGACCGACGTGAAGAACCTAGAACACCTGGATTTCGCGCATGGATGATTTATGTTTGATGTCACACACAATCGAAGACTTTCAAGCGAAAACCGACAAACTGTTCGAAGAAGCAACTGGCGAAGACAGGACTCCATGTGAACATAGACAAGATGGAGGTTATGAAAATAACCAACTAACAACAGCAACAACATCCAACATCAATCACCATCAACGGGAGGGATTTGAAAGAGGTTGCTTCATTCACTCACTTATCTAGGGAGCATTGTCTCAACTACAGGAGGAGCGGACGAGGATGTCAAATCGAGCGAGAATCGGGAAGGCGAGAAACACATTCATCAGCCTGAAATCAATCTGGAAATCTTCGTCACTCAGCATCACCAACAAAATTCGGATTTTCAATACAAACGTAAAGTCAGTTCTTCTATACGGATCAGAAACTTGGTGGGTCACAAAGAATATTTCCAAAAGGTTGCAGACCTTTATTAACAACTGTCTTCGCTCAATACTGAAGATCAGATGGCCGGAAAGAATCACCAACAAGGAATTATGGGAACAAACAAAGCAAGAACCAATCGCCCAACAAATATGCAGGAGAAAGTGGAGATGGATCGGACACTCGCTGAGGAGACCGCTGGGTGACATCGCGCATCAAGCCCTCGAGTGGAACCCGAAAGGGAAGCGGCGCGTGGGACGTCCAAGGGTGACATGGAGGAGATCGTGTGAAGAGGAGTTGAAAGAATATGGATTAACATGGATGCAGGCGAAAAGTACAGCAGAAGACAGAAGAAAATGGAGACGTGCAGTTGAAGCCCTATGTTCCACTAGGAACCCAAGGGAGCAATAATAATAATAATATAGGTCGGACTTTTACCGGCTTTAACTAATATCAAAAAATGAAGATACATATTTGCAAATACAAATGTATTTTATTTGGAAGTCAACAATGCCTGAAACGAAAACATGAAGATTCATTTAACAGACTGTCTCAATAACTGGTTTATCAAAATACTCCTCATAAATGATGCAGGTGGTTGAAAGTGATTAGTCGAAAGTCAGTTTATCCGAAGTTTCTACTCACTTCTGTTTGTTATTAAAGCAAGCATGTCTTTCTACAGAGAGACACATTGGATCTGAAATACTAGGACCTCAGTGGCATAAGTAAGGAAACTGACAGTATATTATCGAGTCCATTGAAATTGTCCGGAACTGCGATCACATATTAATGGTAAAGTTGAAAATAAGAGTTTAGTTAGAATAGTAAATATTCAGTAAGAATGCATATGCAGCTACATGAATTATTTATAGAAATAATTAGTCAGGGTTAAGTGAGGCGCACAGTAAGGTTGAGGAAATTGATCAATTTAACGACTTCAGGATTATTTGTTTCTCTGAAATAAATTAACATGCTTCAATTTATACAATTATATTTGTAAAATCTCAGCGAGAATAAAATGATTAATTCCATCGTTTTATTCGGCAATCTGGTCCGAACCTCTTCAGGGAAATTAATCGAAATTAGCATAACACATGTTTATATGTAAAAGGAACATCTCTTGTTTTTAATTGTTTGTCCTGCCATATGAATCATGAAACAGATATCAACAGGTATAATAAACAAATATAGTATGAACTATGATCAAAATTTGACCTCAGACTTTCAAAATTAGTCTGCTTTTGTTAAGATATGTGTGCATATGCAGTATGCATCCGTGTGTGTGAACAGCCATAAAACATTTGTTAGTCTCTCCATAAGAAGACTTAGACAATCGGACAAAGTTTCAAAAACAAAAGAGATGTTCCCTATATATATAAACCTCTATTATGTTAATTTCGATTAATTTCCCTGAAGAGGTTAGGACCAGATTGCCGAACGAAACGATGGAGTTAATCATTTCAATTTCGCTGAGATTTTACAAATATAATTTTATAAATGTCTGCTCCTCACTCGGCGATCACTTATTTTTGTTATGTGAGTTGTCCCTCACCAGTTGGCAAACTACGCACATAAAACTAACTAACGTCAGTACATTCTACATTCTAACTACAATTTTGTTTCTTTCCTTTATTATGTAAGTTCACTACTATTTTTATTTAAATAAGGCATTAAGAAGACAAATTTCGCGAGATGATGATATCATTTCGTATTTTCTTTACAACCGCTTTAAAACTAACAAGGTTAACAATAATCAAATAAAGTTCATGACAATTACTCAGTTAAATAAAAAACAAAAGTACATACTAATGACCAATCATATTTAAATAGGTCATGTTGTCCATGGTAGGTGAAGATTGAAGTCCATTGTTCTCTGTACATATAGTTTAGGATGTATGTGATTAATCCAAAGTGCTTCTATCATCTTCAATAACCTTGAGTTAGATATATGTGAAATAATTGTGAAACAGTCATTAATACTGATTTTGTCAAGAAACTACGAAATGATATCATCTCGCGAAATTTGTCTTCTTAATGCCTCATTCAAATTTATCAAAAGGACTCATTGTTTTATTATTATTATTATTAATACTTTTATTATCATTATTATTGCCATCATCCACATTTTATTACCACTCTATTACTGTTTTTTAATAACATTCCTTTTTCATACAGATTCTATACAAAAACACTTTATCGGCTTCCACTAGTTCCTGTCCATTCTACACGAGCTTACTGATTAGTCATTATCTCACACTTATTATGTCATGCCAACTTCTATCTCCTTTCTAACTTACAATTAGTCATCCCTTCTTGCACCTTACATTACGTAATACAATTTTTCAGGGAAAAAGTTTACCAGTATCTGATGGGTCTAAAGATTTCTCTGTTAAATATAATTACGATTCAACAGCTCATGAAACTGAATCTTCAAAAAAATTTTTCTTCGTTATTTGTGAATATTTCAGTACGTTCTATTTAGACCAAATTCATGAGAATAAATAGATCACTCGAGAATAATTTCTCCATCTAGCTAACTTAAAACTGACTGATTCGATTGCATGTTTGTGTTGAATAACAGAAAATATCTAGGCTGGCAACGCAGTGAGTTTGTTAAAACACATTGTTACAAAGACAGACGAGGACAATACTAGGAGATTTTCTCCTACAGATTAAAACACTGAACTAGCAATATCTGACGATGTCTAACTAGAGAATCCAAGACGTATGTTTCAGCTTAATCCAGTATCATCAGCTAGGAACATCTTTCCACCGCGTTGTGTTAAACAGTGCGGAGTTAATTACGAGAGATATTTGTTGTACACTGACACCACCGTTTCTTATCAAATCAGTGTTTCCTTGATGACGACAAAAGGGTTACAGTCAATCCTCCTGCCATCAGTAACCGGACACTTCTTCTCAGGCATTCTCCTATCTCTTGGTGACAGTTACTTAATTTAATGAGGTGATGCTTGAAGATGAAAAGAGAAACCCGAGTTCTGATGTGAACAGAAAAAAAAGACCGTGTTTACGTTATGACTCCAACCGCCACCCAATTATAACTCGGAACCAGTCTATTAATCAAACACATTTCCGGAGCCTTACAAATAATAAATCAGTTACTTTGTCCTCCCTGTTATAAGATGATTTGGATAAATTATCGGAGAGGACCTAGATAGTCAGGAAGTCTGGTGATAACGAAGAACAGATAATAGTGAGCTTTTCACTTACTGAACCATATAATCTCAGAGACGACTTTTGGTGTGCAACAGTCACTAGCATAAAGTCTAGTGTGTGGATAGTTACTCACTGGTCAAACTAGATGCCAGTGGTGCTGTTAGGAATTGAAAACATTGCCAATCATGAACATCCGGATTCCAGTTGAACTACGCGTGTTCACCTTGTAACCTCATAGTCCCGGACTATATACATTCTACTTGTGGTCGTAAGTTCAAGCCAATGAAGGTTTTCAAACTAGGAAGAAATAAGTGTCCATTGGTCATTGTGTTGTCTTATTCATCCAGTTGATTTTCATTCATAACAAAACCAGTCAAGTTCCTATAGACCTGTTGCGCACTAGAATCTGACTCCAACTTGTTTACCAAAATCCAACTAAGTCTTCACTATTTTTATTGTACTAAACGCTGTGTCTGACTAAGTACAGACAACGTTATATTAGAAAGCTACATGTGAGGACTTGAGAAACTGCATTAATAGCAAAGTTGAATTTCGAAAGTGCATGGACCAACCAACGGCGCAATATATATCAAGACAATCTAAAATCAGTGTCCAGTTACACAGCGGTAAATATTCGTCAAGCATACATAATAATAAAATCAGTTTCTGCAAACGTCTAATGCGGGTACATGAATCAGTTCCAGAAACATTTTTTCAGATTTCATAGAGAAGCACGATACACACACACTTCATGTAAATTAATTTCGAAAGTCTTCTCAGGCTGATATCATGGATAATTGATGGAAATTTGACAAAGTGAATCCGATAATCAGTTGTGAACAGTGAAGATCAGTCAATTAGCCGTGTCGCGAAAACATAAATTCAGGTCCTGGACGGACAGATTTTTCTCTTACGCAGTTACGTAATCTGGTTTAAGTTGAAGGCGAATGGTATACAATGGAAGATAGCTTGGAGACAAATAAATGTAGGGAATTGACTAGAAAGTAAACGGGATTAATGCGGTAGACTTGACTTTAAGTATTGACAGAGTGACAGTTTGTAGGCTAGAAATAAATCAGTGCATACGACCCAGAGTAAACCAAGCCACTATCGTAGAAATCCTTGTCATTTCTCATCTGATAATTCACTATCCAAAACCGACTCATGAATTACAGTAACATGTGTATCGTGCTGAAAATTTTTGAAAGCAACTGCCTGAGTTATGCTTAGCCATCGAAGGCGTACAAGCCTAAAGAACTAAGGGAAAACCTTGTATAAAATTGTGAAGGTTCAATTTCTATCAATCCTGTACTGCGTATTCACTAAGTGTGTTAGTATCGAGCTCCTGATTGACATCACGATTCTTTCGCCTAACCATGCTTGACAATGCTCAAAGGGTGACGGTATGTTTGTCGAGTTATTCGACCTTTACAACTGTCTTCACTGGCATAGTTAAATTTATAGAGGCACAATGAAGTCGAAGTATTCGGTGGCTCATCCTCCACCTGGATTGGAATTATCAAAGGTTGCAGGGGTGTGATTTTAAACACAGTGTTGCGGCGAAGAATGTTTAGGCTGTTATTTCTCTTAGTTTCGATGCCAGTAATTCACTAGCTATATCTCGTTTCAAATATAAGCTTATATATACATATTGTTGTTGTTTAATTATATGAGACAATCATCTTCCCACTCTGTGATACGGTGAGTTACACATTTATCACGTGTACATGCACACATGTGAACGTATTGACAAGTCTGGCTTGTGAAATTTAGGTCGTGATATGTATCCATATATATATATATATATATATATATATATATATATATATATATATATATATATATATATATATATATATATATATATATATATATATGGCCTCCCTTTCTGTTGCTCGCTTAGTCTGTGACCATTTCACCTTGATGAACCTGTCTCCTTTAACAATGTATATTCCCCCTATATTATATATATTATGAGTGTTTGTTGACAGTCCGTTGCTTGGTGACATATATCCATATATGGTGGTTGTTGACATGTCTGCTATATTTTGCTACGTATATATGGATCGATACTTCATTATAATTAGCCATTCATGTTAAGACTGTCCATTGATTTGTTCATACACTTGTCTGGACATTCATATATATTTCGCTCACACAATCTTGTGTGTCCACTTACTTTGGTGCGATACCACTTATTGCTTCTCCTTGTGTTTGGAAAATAGAAGTATCATCGCAAACCTAGTGGTCTTCTGATTTCCGTATTTCTTGCGTCAGGACTATTACATTCTCGACCAGTACATAACAATAATTTAGCGACGAGTACATACCAGGTAGCTCACTCATTCTAGGTAGATTTCTTTCTACAAGCTGAAGAAATTCAAAAATTTGGGGCGAGATTACAAGGTTGGATACTAGTCTTCAGTATTTCCGTAAACTCCCTTTCTATTTGCTGTCTTCTTTGTCGATGTGCAATTTTCGCAATTTCACATTATCCTTTACGATGCTGTTCATCTTATCGACGTAGTTAACTCTATCTAATAATACGACCAAGCCGTTTATCCGATCTCTTTACAAGAATGCTTTGGTTCAAACGGATTCTCTTTGAGGCTTCAGTGAGAGCCTTTCTGAGGATCCTATACACGTTGTCACCTTAACTCTCTAGGCTTGTACACTTTCAACTGCTATGAATATGATATTGAAGTACTTGGAATCTGTGAGAGCAGCTGGGATGGAAGTGGACTCCCCTGACTGTTAACTGGAGACTTAATAATCTACTCCACTCACCTAAACGACAACCACCAACACACTGAGTAAGTGGCTATCATGATTTCGCTAACAGCACATTGAAGTCTTTTATGTAATGGGAACCATTCTCCTCCACAATAATGTCAGAGAGATTAAACTCAAAATGAACGTAGGTTACAAACATACAGCGCTACTCGGGATGAGAAGAAGACGTAGGTTCAGACCACAATCTCGTGCAACAAACCTCCAAGGTCCATTTGAAAACCACCAAATAATCTGGAGATCGACCACAATTCAAGTTGAACGCTCAGGAACTGAAGGCCGGGCTACAAAGGACATCTTCACAGCAGACAACAGGAAAATGTCGGAGACAATAACCAAAATCACCGATGTAATCTGCCTGGGAGTACACTGGGACCTTCTAAAAGCGACGTGCGGAGAAACCTGTATAGACACTTGAGGCGAGAAGAGATAAGACAAGGAAAGACCCTCTACAGACACTCTGCGGCTGATAGAGGACAGAAGGATGGAGAAGTAGAAGATAAACCAGTGCAGTGACGAACAGCGGGAGAAGGAGCTGGGCACAACCTACAGTTCGTTGGGCAGACGAATGAACAATGGTAGGAAAGAAAACAGACACTTTCAGGAGGCGTTGGCGAATGAAGTAGAACAGGATGACACCTCAGAATACGAAATCGCCTTCCATACAGATGTCTAGAGGAGCTCAACGAGAATTAAAATTACTTTCAAAGTCAGTTCATTTTCTCTGCTAATAAATAGCATACATAAGTCAGTTGATACGAATTTCAGAAAGGAAAGATTATCATTGGATAATTAGTGGCTGTCTTTATGATAATGATCATTGTGTACTGATCTTCTCACACTACAGGAGCCTACAACTATGATCAACATTACCTCACGACTACCATTCCAGTGGGAACAAACCTTAACACTCCCACACCAACACACACACACACACAAAGGACTCTTCACTCCGTTCCCTGATGTTATGGAATTTATCACCAGGCTAAGTGAAATACATGTTAAACACTAATTGTGGACAAACACTACTGTGTATTCATTGTCACCTTGTGATTCTAAACCATCAATTTGGTATTATATTTGTATACGTTATCATACACATGAATGTTTTAACAGTCGACTCACTCCTGGATTCTTTAATCCCAACAATCCCATGTTATGCAAAAAGCACCAGGGATGTTAAACACCGAGAGCAAATATCAGAAAATACAATATGTAGTAAACTGTATCATAGATGTGGATATTAGTGGGGACAGAGTAACAGCTACCGGCTCATCTTTATAGGAAGATGGCCAGTTGTGAATGACAAGACAATAAAGTGATATGTGAAGGAAGTGATATGATTGACAAGATGACCAGTTGGCTTCTTCATGTACCATTTGACTTACGATGGTGATTACTGTAGTCGTGCTTATTATAACCTAACAAGTAGGATCAAGTCACAATTTTTGAGAAATAACAATTCACGCTCACTGCACTAAAATGACTGCCATCGACCAATAGTCTACTGAACAACGTCCGGTTGTGTCAAACAATGGTTACCTAGTCGAGTCTCATTGTGAACACTATCACCAGGATGTACATGTAGGTACACTCAGCTGACAAATCTCAAATTGGATGAAACACACGTTCACTGCTAGCCACTACTCATATTGCTTCTATCACATTCAGTTGACAATAAGCTGAATTTAAGAGTGTCTAAGGCTAGAATTGAAGATGTGATTTCTGTAGGAACTTTTATGCATGTCTGTTAACTGGACCCGCCTATTACGCTAGGGTGTCTAGTACTCTTCACTTTGTCAACGCTAACAAGTCAAATATCAATGTATTTCGTGCTAGTTCATCCAATTGTATGGCACGCAGTTTATATCAGCCAATCCGTCCCACTCGACTAGAATGGACAACACTCTTGACCTTGTTTTTACAAACGATGCAGGAATATTCGAAGCTCGAAAAAGAGCCCCACTACTAAATTCAGATCACTGTATCATAAGAATATTGCCCAAGGTATATGGAAAGCAGCACAAAAGGGTCTTCTCATGCCTTGGAAAGAAAACACAACACAGATGTTATTCCCATGACAACATACTGAACCTAAGGTCCATGTTAAAAGACACAAACTGGGATCTATTTACTGAACAAGCTCTTGATAACACAATTGCCAACATAACACATTATCTTAATTTCTGTCTTGATGTTTGTTGTCCAAAAGAGACAATCTTCTTAAAATTCGATCGCTTCTCCTCTTCTCAACTCAAAAAGCTCCGCCGTGAAAAAGAAAGGTTGTTCAAAATGAAAAACAAATCTGGTGTTAAGAGAATGAACACTTTGATTAAGCTTGAATTACAAAGATTGAATGCTCTCTATAACCAGAAGTTTCTTTCATGTAAATCCCCATCAAATATGTGGAAGTTATTAAAGGAAATCACAGGTGGTAAGCAAATGTTGAATGATATTTCTGTAGATGTTAACATGCTTAATGAATCCTTCATATGTATCCCAGCAAATGTTATGATTCCTAACTCAAATAGTGTAAACAATGACTGCTTCTAATGCTTTAACACGAATGATGTCCTCAAGTGTCTTCAATCTCTCAAGCCTACTCAGTCCCTCGGTCCTGATGGTGTTCCTGCTGTTATCCTTAAGGAGTGTGCCGACATCTTGTGTTCCCCGCTAACTGACATTTTCAACGAATCCTTTTCCAAAAGTATTATACCTGAATCATGGAAAAACATCAAGATCGTTCCAGTGCCTAAATCTACAAGTGGACCTAATGTTAAGTTTAGACCCATTTCAATTACCTCACCCTTTTTGAAAGTTATGGAAAGACTTATTTTACTTAATCTTGATCCCTCTTTAAAACCTTTCAACGACCCCAACCAGTTTGCTTATAAACATAGTAGGAGTACGTTAGATGCCGCTGTCGTCCTCCACCATAGCATAGTCTCTAGTTTAGATAAAGGAGCTAAATACGTTCGCTGTGCCTTCCTTGATTACACATCTGCATTTGACTCTGTTCCCAGGTCTCTCTTGCTAAGTAAGCTTGCTGCAACACAGGCTGAAAGCTGGACAAATAAGTGGTTGCATTCCTATTTTTCTGAAAGGAAGCAGTACACCGTCTACAATGGAAAATCCTCCACTACCTCACTTACTTTAGCTGGTGTTCCTCAAGGTGCTGTTCTTTCTCCCTTTCTGTTCTCGTTTTTCTTACATGACTTGCCTCATTCTGATGTAGCCACTTTTGTTAAATATGCCGATGACCTCTCGGTTTCTATGCCTGTCAACTCTCAGTCACATTGTCCCAAATTAAATAGCTTTCTGTCGGAAATTAGTCAGTGGTCCTCTTCAAACAGACTTAAGCTTAATCCGTCTAAATGTCAGGTAGTTAATTTTACTTTCAGACGTAAATGTGACCTACAGCAACTAGTTAGCTCACATGGCCCCACTCTCATTGACGGCACAGAGGGTGAAAATACATCTTATGTCAAGTACCTTGGGCTGAGTTTTTCCACCGATCTTTCCTGGTCTTCCCACATCTTGCTAGTTACTAGAAAGATGTTTCGCTTAACGTTCTACATTAGGAAATTTAGGCAGTCTGGCATAAACCAGTCTTTACTTTCTCAGTTTGTAAATTCTTGTATTCTACCCATCCTTCTTTACTGCTCCCCATTAGTCTTTCCTGGACTACTTAAGAAAGACTTTGCTTCACTGAGAAGGGCACTAAAAGCTGTTAGTAGGGCAAGTGGGATATCGTTAAACCAACTGGTGAACACTATTGTAGATAGACATATAATGTCATGTAAGAAACTAGCGAATACAATATTGTCGGACCCCGAGCATCCTCTATATACGCATCTATCTCCTTGCATTTCATCTGGAAGAACTAGAAGCAGCTATAGGAGGCTATATGCTAAGACTACCAAATACAAAAAGTCCACAATACCATATCTGGCACAGCTGTTATGTGATGAGAAATCCGTTAGGTATGACACGATTAACTTACTGCAGCACTCTAACAAATAGTCCCATTAGTTTTTGTTTTCCTTTCCTCGTTACTATTACACTGTTCTCCTCATCTATTACACACCAATTTTATATTTCATATCCTGTGGTGCATTGTTTGAAATGAAATACTCTACGCTGTTTTTTTTCTTAATTTTTAATATTTATTTATTTTATTTATTTATAACTTATTTATTTTTGATTTTTAAAAATCTTATATAATTTATGAGGTAATTAGATGCAATATACTGTAACGCACGCTGAAAATTCCATACCTGTACCACAAATACTGTTTGGAATAGAGCTGTTATTATTATTATTATTATTAGTAGTATACCACTTGCAAAACAATCGAAGGCAAATGACTGCATCACTTCGGAGTCCCAGGCTCTTCAAAGTATCGCACACTGGTTTGTCTCATTTCAACATCTGCGATGAAGCATAGTTGTGATGGTTTGGCGTCTGTCGATAGCCTACGGTTTCTTACGTGGGGTCTAAGATCATACGAATGAGTGCCTCAGCACGTCATCCCGTACAACTGAGAATTGTAATCAATCACGATGTCGCAGTTAACACTCAGTGCCCATAACATAAATACTATGTTCTTATCTAAGTAAAATAAAACAGCATTTGAGGTAATCATTCACTACGCAAATAGTGATCAACCGACCTTAACAGCTGTGATATCCACCGAGAAATGCTCGAACTATTCAGATTAACCATCACCTTGGCCAAATAAATTATTGGAATTCACACTGCCACAGAAGACATGCATTTCCGAAATCCCCTGCTCAAGAGTACAGACAACTAGCTTCGAAATTACACCTTCTTTACTCTTACCCACAACACGCACGTTAATGGAATTATCAATGCCAGGTGTTGACACTGCCTCATCAACCGATTCTTCGTCAACACAGCGGGGACGCAGAGGTCAGAACACCTCAAATGCAGTCAGTCACCTCTTCCCAGAAAACATGTCCGAATCAACCATCGAATTGTGAAGTGTTCAAAGTTTCTTATCAGTATTACGTCGACGCCTTATCATCGCCCTAACAAACTACAGTTAACTAACCTTTTTTCATCTTGTAGTAAAGAAACAATTTCCTCCGTCCATCCTTATATACCTTCAAGTTTTACTTTTATTATTCCTATTATATTCATGGTTCTGTTGCTTCTTTGTTTCACTTTGATAATTGCAAACACCAACTTATGTCTATGACTGCTGTAATCTTTGTTTTCCCCCTCACCATATCATGTAAAGAGAACATTATATTCAATATTTTGAAACATGCTAGGATTTCTATACCGCATCGACAATACTGTGTCAAAGAGGCCAACGCCAATTTTCACTTGTATTATTATTACCTTAGCTGTTATCATTATTATTATTTCCATTTTACATACTGCATGCTTTTGGAAAATTTTCTGGGATTAATTTTATTTATAATTTGATGAAATATTGTGATTAATGCTGAAAATCCCATTCTGTATCACAAGTACTGCTTTTGGAATGAAGTAAATCATTATCATTATACTATTATTATTATTAAAAGGGAAGATGGATTCAAAAGGAAATACAATTTATATGAAAATAACAAAATCTGTTTATAAGTAAAACATGCCGTCAACTTGACTGCTGTGAACTCTGAAACGACCAGCATCTAACAGAATCTCTGGTTTCTCTATGTCCGATAACCACTCACGTGCCCGAAATGCAGCCAAATGAGAATAATAAGTCGGCGCTGGATACGAGACGCTACGGGAACACCTCATGTACGCGTAGCATAAGTGGTAGGTGAACATCTGAAGAGCATTCGATGTCCAGTTACTATCATCATACAACACGTGATAGTGAGCAGGTTTCGATGTACCCTAAAAGTAATGGCATTAGCACAGAGAAACAATTTACCTGAATCCCTTCCTGAGAGCAGAGGTAGAAATCAAATTCCCTGGGATGCGTGATATCTGTATCAACCACCGTCCTGGCTCCACGTTTCTTGCCCTAACAAAGCATTCAAACAGACCGTTAAGACACGAATAAAGTGTAGTACGTACACAGGAAACATCATGAGCAAATACCTTACCTGGGGTCAGATGGTCTAAATCGAATATGGTGACGCTTTTGCACAACAATATAAGTGATAGCTGGCTCCTCGCCAGGACGGACATCTGCACAAGCTCGTTGAATTGCACACAGCTCTTCCACCAACACATTTTCGAACTGGCCCTCCGAAACTCCATCGCGATAGAATATCATGCGCGTCGGGAAACGCCCGTTCGTGTTACGCAGGTAAAGCTGCAACAAAACACAAATAATAAGGAAGAACGAAAGCGTACAACGGGAAAAAGGGGAATGTGAGTCAGTAGAGTTGGTCATTGATGAAAACTAACCTGGAGTAGCTCCTTGACACTGAGACGCATATCATCGATTATTTCTCTGGCTGCCTTATTCCCCTTTTCTGTGGTTGCCTGCTGACGGATAACTACCCCGTACCTCATAAGATCGGGTGAAACACTACCAATAACAGCAGCTACTGACTTTCGAATTTGATGAGTTTGTGTAGGCGCAGGATGAGTGACATCGGCTCCAAAAACCATAACCAACTCTTGACTGTCCTTAATAAGGTCAGGAATTCGCCAGTTCACACCGCCGAGTTTCCCATTCAGTTTGAGTAACAGGTTCGCTGAAAGCAGAAAACCGAATTAAACTCATCGAAATACAGAAACACACTGAAGGCTACATGTGAACAACACTCATTACTTACGGAAAACGTTCGGTTTGTCCAGAGTACGAGCTCGTACACATTGAGTCCGAATCCCCATTTGCAGGTCACTCAGACGTTTAATCGATGAGTAGAAATGTTCATCGTACAGGATGAGAAGTAAGAAGCCACAGCCTTGTCTGGAAAACTCCTCGAACCTCCTGTTAAGTTCTCCTCTCGGACACTGTGCCACAATCGGTCGAGGGCTAAACCGAACACCAAAGCGACTGGCCGCTCTAGGCAATTCCGATATCACCTTCTGTACATGACCATGAGACCGCTAGGAAGAAAACATGGCAAGGAGATGAAGCAGTCAGTTCTCGCGTTTACATTTGACAATAACAATAACATAAAAGTTCTTCCAAATGTATCGCGCAAATACATCTCACTTTTCAGATAATCTCCGTCTTCTAAAAACACTGTCCAAATTTATAAAAGCGATTAACTGTTTTCAACAATAACACATGCCTTTTGACAACAAACCAGAATTAAGTGCACACTTCTCAGGCTACTCTACCCATCTGACAACATTTCCTTCACTTTATTAAAAGGCAGACAAAACCTCCTCTTTGTATACAGAGCATTAAACACTGACAAATAAAAGATGATATTGCCACCGACGTAATGCAGTGAACAATAAAGTAGGTGGGCTGTCATGGAACTAGGCGAGGTACCCTTCGATGTTGATACAATCGACAAATGACCAAGTCTACAATGTCAATTTGGTGCCCAAGTGATTGTACAACTCAACTTTGTTACAGCACTAATCTTATGTTGAACCGGAGTAGAAAACATACCTGATTAGGCGGAATGCTAAGTACAGCCCACATTATTTCTACTCCTTCGCCGGCAGGGTGAAGAAAGCCAGGCGTGCTCCAACTACCTGCCGTCAGCTGTTGTACACCGGAACGACCAAAGCCAGCAGTTGGCGGTTGGATAACACGTGCGTTAACTTCCACTGGCCTCGGTTGAATCGCCAAACCAAATTGTTTGATCAGTGGGTGGGACCTTGGAGGAAATGGAACAAATGTCATGTCAAAAGAAACCCTCATAATTACAAAACAATGCATTGAGTAAATCATAAAATCTGGCTCCAGGCTAACGTCGTTTACACACCTTCCTACACAGTTGGTTCCAGACTTGCATTCAAGCATACCTACCCTACAATTGAGTCCTCTTCACTGTCACACAGTCAACAAACACTACTCTAATTTTGTCGTGCTCGACTAGTCGCAGTCTGTGCAATTATATAACTCGTGACCCACTATAACCAACTAGACACCGCCACATTCTGCGTCCTTATCAAATCGATGTACAAAACAGTGTATGTCGTATCTACTTGCATGCTTGGAAAACAAACAATAAACTCTGTAGGTAGGCGTTACGTCAAGGATCTCCGGCACTTATCCAGGACTGTGGCTTTACCTCACGTTTATTCAAATTTCAAAATTACGGCTGACACAACGGACAGCAGATTTCTGTCATCAAAACGTTCACAAAGCGCTCATCTAATAATATCTGTGAGAAGTTTACGCATTGTGGAATACATCAATCAAGTGTAATTGTATTTCAATTCCAATAGCTAGTAGCAATTTTGCTAGAAATCAAAAGCTTATCACTGTGCGTAAACAACCAATGAAATACAACTATAACCAATCATTCGTCTAATAGTGTGCTTCCGTTCTCACCTTCAACTTGTCTCTTTACAGGAATACAATGAAGACTAGAATTTCCAATCATGGGAAAACTGAGTTGGCTTGTAGTTGGAAGGACCTACAGATCCATAGCTTATCGGCTACAACTTAAAGTAGCATTATCTTGAGCACTTCTCCGCCCATTCTAGAGGACACCACCAATGAATCTATAGAAGCTAAGTGTGATAATTCGGAAATCTCCACAAGTGTCCAGGGTTGGCATTGTAACCTACTACTTATTCTACTTTCTCACCATCCTTTTAATGCGCTACAACAGTGAGTGTCGAGCTATAAGCTTCATGGAATGCCGAAGAAATCAATCATCGAAAGCTCGTCTATCTCAACATGCTTACCCTCAACTCTTGGATCAATAAGCAACACTACACTTTAGTACTGACCGGTGGTATCAACTCAAATAAAACTCTTACTTCAGCATATTATTAGCAAAATTCTCCAGCTCTCTGAAGCGCTCCTGTGGTCGAATTGCTGCACAACGGATAACTTCACTCGCAATATCGGCTTTACTCGCATTAGGAGCTTGATATGGCAAAATGTTTAACAGTTCCATCGGCATATACACTTCACGCTTTTGATCAACCTACAAAAATAATCACTGAAATGAAAATTTACCTTCACACAGGGCAGTTCTGGATACTTCAGAGTGATATGATGGTGCTGCTTGAAATATTCAGCCACGGACTGGTTCAACTCCTCAATCATCAAACGATCGGCTGGTAGTGATGATATCCCGTGCACGGTGAAGCGTCGGGAATATGCACGTCCTAAAATGTATGAGGTATAACAGAAAACATGCATACCATCATCGCTCTTGTAGAATTTATCAGTCTCAACTCGTATCTTTCTCAAGTCGTATGCCATTTGAGTGCTACATCTAACCATATCGTCTCCATACTTCGAGTACATGACGTCCGCTAGATTCCCGGATACAAAGTAGGCCTTGCACGTCTGTGATTATATGTAAAAAAGAAGGTGAACCACTACTTACCATATCCAAGTTGACACGAACTTTCCATTGGGGTCGCACACTACTGATGAAACCCTTATGAATAGTGAAAAGCTTATCCATAACCACTTTAATTGGTGTTTGCTGAAATAGGGCTGAGCGTCCAAGGGATACAAACGACTGCTTTGACACCGTCTTCAAGATGCAGTCTAACAATCTGATACATTCCTAGACAAATATGAAACATATTCAGCCTTACCTGAGGCATGTTCATAGAGGTCGCTTTCGGATTCGTTATGAAATGGCTGATGTCGGAAGTAGATACCTTCTGCACTTCCATAATCCGGTACTTCAGAAGAAGGCGGTCCCGACCAAACGGCTCCTTGATCTCAATCTGTCTTTCTACGGGGTCCGTTGTGACACCAGGTAACGGATCTTCAGAGTATATGGCGTGACCGCCATCGTATATGATCGTATCTGGTAAACTGCAGAAGCGAGTGAAATAAGCATAATTGTTTAGCATGAGGTTTATGAATAGATACCATTGCTCTCAATAGAAGCCATAACCAACAACTTCACCAATTCTTTCTAAACAACGCTGATAGTAACCGAAGTCACATAATGAATGGTGTGGGACATGGAACAAGTTATCCTACACGTGTACGAATCTTTGGTTGACAAGCAAGCAATACTTGACCAAAAGTCAGAGAAACAATTCAGCTTAATAATTAAGGAACAGAAAGTTCCGTTACATATGTAAACAATCCATTTGATCAATAACACAATGGTACTTACGAGTCAGCTACCTGCTGAATTAAAGATCTCAACTCTTTAGGTGGCATTCTTATCTCAGTTTTACTGCCCTCCTTAGCTTCCAATCGATGAACTGAGTTGGCCTCCACAAAATACAAATATACCGTTCTGTGATGAAATGTCAAATCCCAACAGTTTGAAGTGACTTTGACTTTCTTGCCGATTGTACCTCCTTGGTCTGGTCTATTCGGTATTCTGAGTGTCTTCTGTATGTTCAGTCTGAAAAAATAGTCAATTCGGGAGCGTTACCGAAGGAAGCAATGAAGACAAATACTGTTAGAGTTTATTTGACGTCAACTTACTTCGAAATCCCCGTAGATATGTCATACCTGAAACAAAGAAACGAAAGCTAGTTAGGCATCAAGACAAAACATGTCGTGTTATCTGAAGGAACAACAGGAATAGTACTCACACAGCCTTTTGGACTGGATGGCTCTTTTTCTGGCGGCAGCTTCCGAGACAATTTCGCCTTCCGAAGACGACGGAATATCACCCCGTTCACTAGGTGTATTGGAACTCCACACAGAACCAGACGAACTATTACGAGTTATTGTGAGCACTCATAAACTTACGCTGGATAACCCTTTCAGCAGGCTTCTTCAACGGTCCTGAATTGTTAACGCGTGACCTGAAGGGTGAAAAACAACATATTAGTCGTTATGCACTCCACGAATACGAACAGTGCTACTCTGTCATTTGTGGAGGCTGACTGAAAAATCAATCTGGAAGATGACAGCGGACTACATAATACGTATCCGAACACAACAGACACAATACTACTGCTCGCCAACTCATCATTCATGAAACAACTGCAAACCACCGTGGCTAAATGAACAGGACAAAATTCATGACTTCCACACCTCGCAATGTCAAATCAGAGGTCGAATTGACGATAACTAGGTGTCGCATAGCTTCCCCTACTCTCATCTTATGTGTGGAATCGCAGCTGACAAATCTGACCTACAATTCACCAACGATAGTCATTGGGTGGGGATGGGGATTAAGAGAGTCGAACAAACAAGTTAAATGAATCAATCAATGGCGTACATATTTACTTGCTGTTTTGTCTGGTAGAGGTAATACAATCATTATCCCACTGCAACCATCGACGACTCAGGTTTGAAAACACGGGATTTCGGACTAGTAAAGTTGAAGCGAAGTGCATATCTCCAACGTAATAACTGGTGGTCTAGACTACGGAGTGTGCATGTCTTACCATGGTTCTTGGGATAGTAGGAACCAATACTACCATAGCATTACAGACAACACACTCACTCTTCATCCTCCATGTTAGCCACACCTCATCAGTCTTCGTTCCACACAGATTCTCAGGAACTCCAGCTAAGCTGTAGTTAACGTGCACGACCATCACCAAAACACACCACAAGTGGACCCGACTACTCAGTGTGTTAGACAACTCAATTCCGTCAAACAAGCTTGATGCACCAAAGTTCAGATGACTTTCCGAGTCACCACTCTGTGGTAAAGTCGTTCAGTCTTTGGGATATCTCAGTTACACTGCTTCCAAGCTGGAACTGAAACCACACTAGAAAGACATTGGTGAGGTATGCGCCAAAATACTTCTACGCTTCTTAGCTTTGCACGTAGAGGATGGCAGTTATGTGGGAAATGTTAATGGCGAGAAATCATACAAATCAATCCACACCCACCCATTTCCACAGGACCCGCCTGACTCACCACAGTCTCCCCAACCACCAGGTACTCCACATCCACGTGAATGTCCTTAAAACCCTCTACAAAACACAACCGAGTAATTCACTAGTGCTCAAATGACCGTCATATAGATTGTAGTATGCAATTTTATTCACAATCAGCATTGAATATCACCTGGATCTCTAACTACTATGACTGTCTCAACTGCACGACATACTTGTCCGTTGGACAACAATTGGCTGACAACTCCAAGCAAACATCATTCTGTCAAAATCCCTAAGTCGACTAACACACTCATGAGAGACATCTGAAAGCCTGTAGACTAATGGACAACCTCACCTTTCCGACATTCTGACACGAACTACTACAATAGTAAGCGCAACTCTCAACTACTGTCCGTTGTCCGACGTGCGATGGCTTGACTAAACAAAATTGAAAATCCAATGTCCAATACTTTTCAACCTCTTGTATACACCTTCAGATTTCGGGTTTCTTGGTTTTATTTGACTAGCCTTTAATGAATTTTCTGCTTAATTACGTGTTAAGTTACGTTTCAGCTCAATGAATCCAAAAATGTGTTGTGAGTGTATGAATTCGAACACTGATATCGAAGGTACGGCGGAGAATGTACTCACTCGCTTTGTGAAGGATACAACGGACTACTAGCACATAGCAAATTCTGTGCAAATATCTTGGAGGGAGTTGTTGAGAGTCAGTCAATAGACCTAACTCGAGATACATACTTTATAATAAAAGGGTAGCCGCAAGGCACTGCCTGTGATTTTTGACAAGGTGATCCTCGAATTAAGTCATTATTTGTATTTAGATACTTAGTCGGCCATCATGGAACACCTTATATTCCGTGTGAGCTACACCAAGAGTTCTACAGTCTGTTTCAGGTAATGTTATGTTATGGACCTGATATATACTGTAACGAGGTTTGAAAACATAGAATACATTATGCCATTCCCTTCAAAATTTAGGCACACGTCGTCAAATGTTTTAAGGCTTCCAATGTGTCAGCTAGACAGTTATGCTTCCTGAGGTTGGAGGGCTTATACTGTTCAAATTTTACCGTCTTAATATTTCCAGAGACTTTGCATTGTGGGGCTTTTAAGAATAGTGTGAAGTTCATTTTTATTCTCATTAGCCACCTCGCTTCTAGTCTACCGTTACAACGCCAATCGTTGCGTGGCGTATCCATACATTCGTTTTTCGGTTCTCGCTAACTGTTTGTCTCTTTAACTGTATGTTTGTCATGAACGATATATCCTTATTATTACTATCACGGTTATGGTTACTGTCAGTATTATCTCACTCTTCGGCCAGATGAGCGAATGACTGTTGAGATATCTAACTCCGATCGCGCCATTTCAACTGTTTCATCACACGACGTCATGTGGTCCACACAAGATCCTGTCGCGCACAAATACTCCACTCGACGTCTACCGAAGGAATAACAGTCAAGCATTCTAACGGATTATGCAGCTACCCGCGAAAATAAGGGACGTTTACCTCAACGCCAAGGAGTGGGCCTGAATATACAAAGATGGGCCCATACGATAGGAGAACGAAGAAGCTCTTGAAGTCAGTTGAGTCTCAGACCTTTCACCGTCAACGGTCAATTGGTTTATCCATGTGGACTGAAACACAATCTGGTCAGCACAATTCTCAAGAGACAAGAACTCAGTGGTGGCTTCGTGGTGTGATTGCGTATCGCTATGGTCTAATCCTGTCATCGCCAACAAATACATTTTTGGGCATACGTGAGAGTTATATTCTCCCTTCTCTAGTTGTAGTGGTGCCAAGCCTATAAATGGACTCATATGCAATGAGTCCATGTTTTGAAATCTTGAGTGGTATGTTTCAGAATATATGTGTATAAACGTATGTGTAGGACGATGAGGTTACTTTCAAATATCTTATCATATATGTTATAAGGAAACATTTTGAATTTTGTAGAGAGTTTTTTCGTTACGCGTATACATAAATATTAGTAAGTGGCATTCCATTCACAATGCAAGATTACAAGAGCACTAAACACGGTTAAAAGCAATATCATGCTGAGCCAGTATACCCACAGTTCTACGACAACAAGGGAGGAGAGTGTTTCCAAAGATCAATCCAACGTGATCACAGATCAACATTAAGTTGAACCTGATGACAATCACTTGCTCAAAAGACGGGAGTGAGGACGGTGGAAAGAGAGGTGACCGTCCAGAATACTGATGTGATGAACTAAAACAGTCACCACACATCTCGGAACATAATAATTATATGTTGGCGGCAACCATCGGGTGTATTTGCAACAACTTCAGAGGCATCAGATATAAGGCGAAACAGCTCAGGTTCGTGTGCTCACATCGCGCAACACCACTCATCTTTGTGACAAAGACATGGATATCACCAATCACGCGTTTACCATGTCGGTGGAGAGTGGATATCACCGGCGACAAGATCTATCAGAGAAGTTTGCGGGCACTATTTTCGCCGCTCTCAATGGTCAGCTTTGTCAGCAGCTACACTGAGTGATACCACAGTTAGATTTTGGAAATTTCAGTCGCAGATGGTCACAACGTTAACTTATCTAGTTTTCAAAATCTTTCTCAGAATTGGGGTGTTTGTGCTAGTAATATTGGCGACAGAATCGCTGGGCAATCTGAGTAACTCACTCGATTAGCGGTGTTCGAGCATATACACAGATCTACAATACTCCATACAACCAGTTACATGTGATTCGGTGAAAGTTTGGTTGGGCACAACCTGGTAATCGGGTTAGATTGGATGGGCTAAAGGGTCTGGAGGTATTTAGACTCGAGGACAGGTCCAGCAGAATATACGGCCATACGAAGATAGTGAGGATTATTTCTTCCTGAAGCCAACAAAAAGGCAGCTCTAATCTGTTCAAGCAGTCTAACTAACCAGTCTCTTGGAATGTTATCTAGGCATAAGTATAAAACTTGGTCACTGTGTTAGAGTATAACTCCATTATGGATAAGATTTTTTGATAAATCACGCAGTGTTGTACAGTTATATTAACTAATGACGTTTCGAGCAAAATTATTGCTCATAATCATATGATTATGAGCTACCGTACAACACAGTGTGATTTATCAAAATAAAATCTTACCCATAATGGAGTTACGTTATCTAGGCACTTTTGCTTCCTTAGGTTGTGAAGCTTATCTCCTTTAAATATTACCGTTTCAGTAAATGCAGAAACTCTGTTGACAATGTAGTTGAAGGTTGAACGATCAATTCATGATTGTTTGCTCAAACAATCAGAAGTAATATTGTGAATTATTGTTCTAATATTTGTTCATAGACCCTAGTTTCAAAGCTTACTTTTAAACTTGGCTATATGTTCATGTTACAATATAGAATCCTCGAGTCCCCAATCGGTGTTTGGTTTTTGCGTCCGTTATTACTAAGCGTTTCTGAGAAACTTCAAGGAACGGCGTGAGTCCCAGCGTAGCAAGAGCTGGGCATTAACGGTTTACGAGACGTGGCTGACAGTTTCTGACGGTAGAAACAGATTCTGGCGGATTCAGACAGTTGGTGAAAGTTTGGATAGTCACCGTTCATCTTTCCCGGTGCCGGTCAAGTCCTCTTTGAACAAGCAATATCTGGAACGCTTTTGGAATTAGGTCAAGTTCAACAATGCCTGGGTCAAAGAAGGGACAGAGCGTCTTGGATGCAAACAGGAAAGTAAGTCATGGTGACTTGTCTGTCACTTGTAACGATGTGTCTGATGTTAAGCATGACATGGTTGATGTTACTGTTTCGCCGTTCAGGGATAATAGGAACATCAAACTCCCTAAATTTGAACCACGGTGTTTCGATGGAAACCCGGCTGATTATTTACAATTTGTAAAGGAGTTTGTGATCATGCTGAGTAGTTTTTTATTAAGTGATGAATTGAAATTGATGTATTTGATGAGGTATTGCACTGGAGATGCTTCAAGAGCTATACAGTGCTGTAAGCTCATGCCCCCTAACGAGGGATACGCTGAGGCTATGGGAATATTACGTCAAAGGTTTGGAAGACCTTCAATGATTGTAAGGAACGTATACGAAGCTGTCAAAGGTAACGGCTGTCAGCTTCAAGATGACTCCAATGCACTTACTGAGTTTTTAGATGATCTTATGACTTATAAGAATACCTTGATTTCGATGAATTGCATGAGTGACCTCAACTCGAGTTTTATACTAGAAGTAAACACAAATCGATAAGACACCACACGTATACACAAACAGTACAAATAACCTCGCGGATCATATCTTGGTGGGATTCCTTCGAAGAATTGCAGGACTTACACCAGTACGCCTACAACCCTTCACAGGTTGACGATTGTAAGTTGTGGAATGTCCGGACACAAACAAGATTAACCAACAATTACAATAATTGGAACTCACACAATTATTTAACACAAACATATGTGCAATCAACACATCAAATGTTGTGGATTCTGGAACGACAAACAACCTCTGAAGAAATGTAGGACTTACAGCAGTACGCCTACATTCCTTTCCAGGTTGATGATCCAAGTGGAAGTCGTCCGGACACAAACAGAATTACCAACAGCTAGATGACAGATGATATCAATTCAGTATATACAATATGAACATATGTACAAAATCACACACCAAGCACATTGGACTGCTCACTGATGCGCTACCCTTTGAAGAATTGTAGGACTTACAGCAGTACGCCTACAACCGTTCTCAGGTTGACGCCCTAGGCTGGAAAATCGTCGAAGAGTTCATTTGCTGACTTCCTTCTATAAGCTATATCCTCAAATCTGAACGGCAATACGCTCATGTCATTGTATCGTAGAATATAGATGACGAACAAACACACGACGTATCTGGTCAACCAAGCGTAGAAACAGAGTAATTTACACCAAAGATTATAGCATTCAAGTAGTAACTTGAAACTAGAAATGCCTTTATTTATGCAAGTCAGTTTACCAATTACTCTCTCGTTTACACTTGGCTTATCCTCTCTGAACTGAGCAATATCTTTCGTCTTTCCAAACGCACCAATACTCTCAGAGTCATTGCACAAGATAGTTGAGTTGATGGGCGTCTGTTTCACTGTGGATGACAACACCAACGACGACTGATTGATACCAGTTGATGAAGTTAGCGGTGGATCAGAATCTGTTCTTTTTCGGTTTTCAGATAGTTGTCTAACTGCAAGATTACCACCAATGCTGTCTTTTACTATCAGCTCAGGTTTAGCACTAGCATCTGTTGATAGGTGGGCTACACGCTGATCATTTACACTGACGGTCTCACAAGTATGTATGCCTTCTGCAACTACATCTGCATTTATTTCTACTTCACGTTGTAGTTGTACAGAACATTTAATTAACTTAGCAGTAGTAGGCATATCCCTCAGCTCATCACGATCAACCAAAGACAAATGTGCACTATCATGATCATTATCACGAATATTCACTTTACCGTCAATTTCATCATTTTCAAACTCTTTAATAACAGAAGTAGACAATTTTGGTTCCTCCTCACAAATCCTTAAAGGCTTCGTAACTTCACTCTGACTAGTAATACCTTTTAAACTTGTGGAGTCAGAACTCCACTCTGAAGCAATAACTCTATTCTGTGACACTCTATTCAACAATGGCTTACCAGTTGCAACTACAGACTTCTTCACCGCACCGTTATCGTCACACAATTCGGAGTCTGACCATGATTTCACGTCTAGCTTATCACTGAACTTGCTCACTGGTTCACAGTTCACCTTTTTATGCACCTCTTGCAAACGTGTAAAACACAACCGTGTTTGTCTTGCATCTTGTAACTTATCTGTTGAGGATGTACTACGAATCCTGTTACACTCACTAGGTCTATATGCATTACTATACATTATGGAGCCTTCTCAATATCCACCTCTCTGAGGCCTATTCGTCATCAATGATTGCGTTTTACCCTCAGACTGCTCTATTCTAGGGGTGAGATCCAATATACTGGCAAACTTGCTCATAGATTGATTGACACTAGTATTTACGAGTTTCAGGATATCATCAAATTTTGGCTCGATACCCTCATCCTCCATACGGGAGCTTATCTTCACCCACTTCCTTTGCAGTCGAGTAGGTAGGCGTCTTGCTATTACTTCTAGTATAAAACTCGAGTTGAGGTCACTCATGCAATTCATCGAAATCAATGCATTTTTGCAATTCAGCAAATTATCCAAAATTTCAGTGAGTCCCTGGGAGTCATCCTGTAATTGATCACCACTACCCTTAACAGCCTCGAATAATTTCCCTACAATCATTGAAGGTCTTCCAAACCTTTGACTTAGTATGCTCATAACCTCGTAATAGCCCTGTTTTGGCTTCATAAACTTACAACACTGTATAGCTCTTGAAGCATCTCCAGTGCAATACCTCATCAAATACGTTAACTACATTTCATCAGTTAATAAAAAACCACTTAACATGATTTCAAATTCCCTTAAAAACTGTATATAATCAACTGGGTTTGCGTCGAAGCACCGTGGTTCAAATTTAGGGAGTTTGATGTTCCTATTATCCCTGAACGGCGAAACAGTAATATCAACCATGTCATGCTTAACATCAGACACATCGTTACAAGTGACAGACAAGTCACCATGACTTACTTTCCTGTTTGCATCCAAGACACTCTGTCCCTTCTTTGACCCAGGCATTGTTGAACTTGAGCCAATTCCAAACATGTTCCAGATATTGCTTGTTCAAAGAGGACTTGACCGGCACCGGGAAAGATGAACGGTGACTATCCAAACTTTCACCAACTATCTGAATCCGTTTAGAAACTGTTGCTTCACTGTCAGAAACTGTCAGCTGCGTCTCGTAAACCGTTGATGCCCAGCTCTCGCTACGCTCGGGCTCACGCTGTTCCTTGAAGTTTCTCAGAAACGCTTAGTAATAACGGACGCAAAAACCAAACACCGATTGGCGACTCGAGGATTCTTCATTGTAACACCAACATATAAACACTGTTATTTTTTTTTTTCAACTAAGGTCTGTGAACAAATATTACAATAATAAATCACAATATTACTTCTGACAGTTTTGGCCTGACTTCTTTCTGAACAGCGACCGATGAGACGATGACTGTCGTATTGATGCCTCCGCGAAAATTGGGGAAGTTGGTTTTGAGCAAACAACCATGAATTGATCGTTCAATCTTCAACTACATTGACAGCCTGGTATATTCTGGCAGTGACAGTTTTCGCAGCATTGCATTTCTTTGACACAATCGCACGCATACAGCTTTCTGCCCATCAGTAGCAATCATGACAAATACTTCCCATTACGTCACCAGATACATCGGCACCTGAGGACATTGTGACCCGCATCAATTTTATGCATACATGCACGTGTGCAAGCGTGGCATTCTCTGAATGGAATAATCCATTCGAGTATGTCGGAGTGGATTTGTTCGGACCTTTTGTGATGAACAGAGGCAGAACCCTATCTAAAACATATGGCTGTTTATTCACCTGTTTGAAAATTAGAGCTGTGCATATTGAGATGGTTCATACGTTAACTACTGATTCATTCGTACTAGCATTACATAGATTTATAAATCGCCTGGGTGTACCGAAGATGATGTTCAGCGACAGAGGGACTAATTTTGTTGGCTGTCACGCCGAGCTTAAAGAGTACTTCGAAGGTCCCCAAACGAGAGTTCATGAAGAGTTACTGAAAAGGAACATCGAGTGGCACTTCAACCCACCACATGCCATGCATAGAGGTGGGCTATAGGAAAGACTTATAGGAATTATCAAGCGTATTTTAAGCTCCATAATTAAAAACCAGAGTTTGAATGAGGAAACGTTGGAGACATTTTCTTGTGAAGCTGAACGAATATTAAATGACTGGCCGTTATCACCTGTGAAGGACGACGTCAAGGATTTCGATGTGTTAACCCCAAACAAATTATTTTTATTGAGAGGCAACCCTGGCATACAGGACTCAAGTAGGGAAGGAATACATACGATTAAAAGATGGAAACAAGCCAGGCACATGAAAGATATATTTAGGAAAAGATGGTTAAGGGAGTATGTTCTAACACTGCAAACCAGAAACAAGGGGAAAAATTTGTGCCGAAGCTTAAAGGTTGGTGACATAGTATTAGTATCAGATAAATGTGCCACAGGTAGATGGAATTTAGGAGTGGTAGTAAGGTTACTCTGTAGTGGTGATGGATTGGTGAGGACGGTTGAGGTGAGAACAAGTTGTGGCATGATGGTGCGATATATTAGATAACTGTGTTTACAGGAAGGTGCTGAGACTCAAGAGTAGAAGAATGAACAACCAGACGATTTTCCAACCTAGGGCGTCAACCTGAGAACGGTTGTAGGCGTACAGCTGTTGGTACTACTGTCAATGTAGTTGAAGATTGAACGATCAATTCATGGTTGTTTGCTCAAACCCAACTTCCCCAATTTTCGCGGAGGCATCAATACGACAGTCATCGTCTCATCGGTCGCTGTTCAGAAAGAAGTCAGCAGCAAACCGTCGAAAACCTCAGTGGAACATTTTTTATATGTTGTTGTTACAATGAAGAATTCTCAAGTGGCCAATCGGTGTTTGGTTTTTGCGTCCGTTATTACTAAGCGTTTCTGAGAAACTTCAAGGAACGGCGTGAGTCCCAGCGTAGCAAGAGCTGGGCATTAACGGTTTACGAGACGTGGCTGACAGTTTCTGACGGTAGAAACAGATTCTGGCGGATTCAGACAGTTGGTGAAAGTTTGGATAGTCACCGTTCATCTTTCCCGGTGCCGGTCAAGTCCTCTTTGAACAAGCAATATCTGGAACGCTTTTGGAATTAGGTCAAGTTCAACAATGCCTGGGTCAAAGAAGGGACAGAGCGTCTTGGATGCAAACAGGAAAGTAAGTCATGGTGACTTGTCTGTCACTTGTAACGATGTGTCTGATGTTAAGCATGACATGGTTGATGTTACTGTTTCGCCGTTCAGGGATAATAGGAACATCAAACTCCCTAAATTTGAACCACGGTGTTTCGATGGAAACCCGGCTGATTATTTACAATTTGTAAAGGAGTTTGTGATCATGCTGAGTAGTTTTTTATTAAGTGATGAATTGAAATTGATGTATTTGATGAGGTATTGCACTGGAGATGCTTCAAGAGCTACACAGTGCTGTAAGCTCATGCCCCCTAACGAGGGATACGCTGAGGCTATGGGAATATTACGTCAAAGGTTTGGAAGACCTTCAATGATTGTAAGGAACGTATACGAAGCTGTCAAAGGTAACGGCTGTCAGCTTCAAGATGACTCCAATGCACTTACTGAGTTTTTAGATGATCTTATGACTTATAAGAATACCTTGATTTCGATGAATTGCATGAGTGACCTCAACTCGAGCTCAGTCCTAGAGGTGATTGCGAAACCCCTACCTCCTCGGCTGCAAAGGAAGTGGGTGAAGATAAGCTCCCGTATAGAGGATGAGGGTATCGAGCCAAGGTTTGATGATATTCTGAGACTGGTGAAGGACAGTGTCAACCAGGCTATGGGAAAATTCGCCAGCATTTTGCATTCTAAAGTAGAACCTAAGGAACCAGGGAATATACGGAAGGCATTTGTGATGAAGTCTCAAGACAGAACGAGATAGGATGAGTGTATTGTTTGCCATAACATGCATCAACTGAGTGATTGTAATCGCTTTATCGCTATGTCACCCGTAGTAAGGTTAAAAATGGCAAAGCAGAAGCGGCTGTGTTTCAGTTGTTTAAAGATTGGGCATACAAAGTGGAATTGTAAGGCGACAAACAAGGGAAGTAGTGGTTTAACGGATATGCACCCACTTCTGTGGACAGCAAACGGACCTGGGAATTCGGTTAATTGTAATAGTATCTCTAGACCCATTGAAACCCCACAAGTTTTCTTAGGGGTATTACCAGTTAAGGTGAAAGGACCGAAATCTTCAGTAGAGACTTATGCATTGTTGGATAATGGTTCAGACGTTACATTGATAGATGCTAAACTGGCTAGTTGCTTGGGCATTAAAGGCCTAAAGCAACCCTTGGTTGTAAATACTTTCAATTCTGCGAAAACAGTAGTATGTGAACGAGTGTCATTTCATTTAGAATCCTTGGCTACTGGGGAAACCGTGGAAGTGGATACTTCTTGCACTACCTCCAGTATGAAACTTGGCGAAGCTATAGTACCTAGTCGCAAAACGGTTGTCGGTAAGCCATACCTGTGTGTCATACCTCTTCCAACACTGCAAGATGGAAGAGTGAGAGTACTCATTGGATGTAGTGTGCCAGAAGCTCACAAGGTATTAGAAGAGAGATTCGTAGGTAGAGATGATCTGTTCGCGACGAAAACACCACTGGGATGGACAGTGAGAGGACCTATACCCATTTTTTTTATTACAGCTTGATTCCACACCGTATTTTTGGTACATGTATGGAATTTTCAGCGTGGATATTGGTAGCCCAGAATTCGCAGGCCGACCATAAATATCAGGTGTGCATCGGCGAGGGCTCGAACCCCGGACCATGTGCATGGTCGGCGGGAGTCGTAACCACTGTCCCACCGACCCATAGTCCACATATCATCATTGGTTGCAAACGATGGGGACAAACTAGAGACTATGATTAAAAATATGTATGACAAGGAGTTTTGTGACTGCGGTGTCCCAGAGAAGGGTCGTTCTGTAGAAGCCTTAAAAGCAGTTAAAATAGCTGAGGAGTCTTGTAAATACGAAAACGGGCGTTTCAGCGTTGGCCTACCATGGAGATTCAAAGATAGACAGTTGGTTTGTAATAGGAAAGTTGCTCTTAAGAGACTAATGGGTTTACAGAAGAAATTTCTGTCAGATGCAGAACTCTGGTCCAAATATAAGGATGTCGTCGATAAACATATAATGAAGGGTTACGTTGAAAGACTAGTTGATCAGAGTGAGCCAGGGAAGTGGTATTTGCCCCATCATCCCGTCTTTAACCCGAGGAAGCCAGGTAAACTCCGTGTGGTGTTTGATTGTTCTGCGAAACATGAAGGAGTCTCTTTAAATGATAATCTGTATAGTGGCCCAGATTGCGTGAGCTCATTAGTGGGACTGCTATTAAGATTCAGAAAGTTTACAGTTGCTGTCGCGGCGGATATTGAGGAAATGTTCCTACAGGTGAAGGTGCCAGAGAGTGACAGAGATCACTTGAGGTTTTTGTGGTTTGATGACGGTCCTTGTGGTAAGGTGTCAGAATATAGGATGACAGTGCATCCATTTGGTGCCACGTCCTCCCCGTTTTGTGCTAATTTTGCTCTACGAAAGGCAGTGTCCACATTTGGTTCTAATGATTTGCTGGACGTCATAGATTGTTGCTTCTACGTGGATGATTGTTTAGCCTCCTTCGATGATGATAAGTCTGCAGTTAGATTTGCAACAAGCATTACTGAAGTGTTAGCTAAGGCCGGCTTTCGTCTAACTAAGTGGGTCTCGAACAGCCTAGACGTTTTGAAGCATATAGATCCAGAAGACAGAGCACCTACCGTACGAGATTTGCCTGTTGATACTCTACCAGTTGAACGCACATTAGGTATGCGATGGGATGTGAACTCTGATACCTTTGGATTTAGTGTTGGTGATATTGATAAGCCAGTTACTCGGAGAGGTGTGCTCTCTGTGTTGTCGTCCGTGTTTGACCCACTTGGATTAGTAGCACCTTATCTACTTCCGGCTAGGAGGTTATTTCAAGAGACATGCAGGAAAGGGTTACAGTGGGATGAACCATTAAGTGAGAGGCAGAGAGAAGAGTGGAAGGGGTGGGTTAACAGTTTAAGAATGCTGAATCTACATTCCGTCTCACGTCCACTTAAGCCGTCGAGAAATCATGATATAATTGACTTCCATGTTTTTTCTGATGCCTCTGAGGTTGGATTTGGTGCAGCCGTATACATCAGAACCACCTTAAGGAATGATATAGATGTTAGCCTGGTGATGGGTAAATCTAGAGTTGCACCTCTAAAGACGGTTTCGATTCCGAGATTAGAACTTACTGCAGCCTTACTAGCTGCGCAGTTATTCACAACAGTGTGTAAAGAGTTGGATTACCCCAAGCATCCCGTAACGTTTTGGACTGATTCGATGTCTGTGATATATTATATACGCAACGAGTCAGCAAGATATGCATGTTTTGTAGCTAACAGAGTATCTCAAATTCGTGAACTAACAACTGTTGAGCAGTGGAGGTACGTACCGTCTGGAAAAAAGCCAGCTGATCTAGCCTCGCGAGGAGTTATTGATATGAATGTGGTTAAAAATAAGTGGTGGAAAGGTCCAGAGTTCTTGCTAAGGGCTGATAGTATGTGGCCTCGTAGAGAAGATGAACCACCGATAAACGAGTGTGCCTTGGAGTTGAAGACAAGTGTCAGTTTAACATCTACTCAAGAAAGACATTCAGGTTTACATCCACTTTTTAAATATTATTCTTCTTGGTACAAACTACTGAAAGCTGTTGCGTGGTTGACACGATATGTTACGTATTTAAAGGTCATGCATCTTGCGGGATACGAAAATATGAATGTGGGGCCTTTGAGAGTCGAAGATATTAGAAATGCAGAGTTAGCGATTTTGAGGGCTGCTCAGTGGGAAGCGTGGGGTGAGATTGCCAAGGAGGATAGTCCTGATTTCGCAGATTTCAAGGTGCGGTTAGATAGATTATCTCCGATAGTTTCCGAAGGGATCGCTAGAGTTGGTGGACGTCTACAAATGTTAGAATCGTCATATGAGACCCGTCATCCGGCTTTATTACCTTGCTACCATCCAGTCACTGATCTCATTATAAGACACTACCATGTTCTTGAAGGTCATTTGGGTACTTCGCAAGTACTATCAAGTATTCGATGTAAGTTCTGGATAGTGAAGGGAGGTACTGCTGTCCGTAAAATAATTGATAAGTGCATGGAATGTAAACTCCGAAATGCTCGTCCAGCACAACATATGATGGCACCACTCCCAGCGTGGCAAGCTTCTGAAGGGAATTATCCATTTGAGTACGTTGGGGTGGATTTGTTCGGACCTTTTGTAGTGAAGAGAGGCAGAACCCTATGTAAAAGATATGGCTGTTTATTCACCTGTTTGAAAATGAGAGCTGTGCATATTGAGATGGTTCATACGCTAACTACTGATTCATTCGTGCTAGCATTACATAGATTTATAAATCGCCGGGGTGTACCGAAGATGATGTTCAGCGACAGAGGGACTAATTTTGTTGGCTGTCACGCCGAGCTTAAAGAGTACTTCGAAGGTCCCAAACGAGAGTTCAGGAAGAGTTACTGAAAAGGAACATCGAGTGGCACTTCAACCCACCACATGCCAGCCATAGAGGTGGGCTATGGGAAAGACTTATAGGAATTATCAAGCGTATTTTAAGCTCCATAATTAAAAACCAGAGTTTGAATGACGAAACGCTGGAGACATTTTCTTGTGAAGCTGAACGAATATTAAATGACCGGCCGTTATCACCTGTGAGGGACGACGTCAAGGATTTTGATGTGTTAACCCCAAATAAATTATTGTTATTGAGAGGCAACCCTGGCATAGAGGACTCAAGTAGGGAAGGAATACCTACGATTAAAAGATGGAAACAAGCCAGGCACATGAAAGATATATTTTGGAAAAGATGGTTAAGGAGTATGTTCTAACACTGCAAACCAGACAAGTGGAAAAAGTTGTGCCGAAACTTAAAGGTTGGTGACATAGTATTAGTAGCAGATAAATGTGCCACAGGTAGATGGCCTTTAGGAGTGGTAGTAAGGTTACTCTGTAGTGGTGATGGATTGGTGAGGACGGTTGAGGTGAGAACAAGTTGTGGCATGATGGTGCGATATATTAGATAACTGTGTTTACAGGAAGGTGCTGAGACTCAAGAGTAGAAGAATGAACAACCAGACGATTTTCCAACCTAGGGCGTCAACCTGAGAACGGTTGTAGGCGTACAGCTGTTGGTACTACTGTCAATGTAGTTGAAGATTGAACGATCAATTCATGGTTGTTTGCTCAAACCCAACTTCCCCAATTTTCGCGGAGGCATCAATACGACAGTCATCGTCTCATCGGTCGCTGTTCAGAAAGAAGTCAGCAGCAAACCGTCGAAAACCTCAGTGGAACATTTTTTATATGTTGTTGTTACAATGAAGAATTCTCAAGTGGCCAATCGGTGTTTGGTTTTTGCGTCCGTTATTACTAAGCGTTTCTGAGAAACTTCAAGGAACGGCGTGAGTCCCAGCGTAGCAAGAGCTGGGCATTAACGGTTTACGAGACGTGGCTGACAGTTTCTGACGGTAGAAACAGATTCTGGCGGATTCAGACAGTTGGTGAAAGTTTGGATAGTCACCGTTCATCTTTCCCGGTGCCGGTCAAGTCCTCTTTGAACAAGCAATATCTGGAACGCTTTTGGAATTAGGTCAAGTTCAACAATGCCTGGGTCAAAGAAGGGACAGAGCGTCTTGGATGCAAACAGGAAAGTAAGTCATGGTGACTTGTCTGTCACTTGTAACGATGTGTCTGATGTTAAGCATGACATGGTTGATGTTACTGTTTCGCCGTTCAGGGATAATAGGAACATCAAACTCCCTAAATTTGAACCACGGTGTTTCGATGGAAACCCGGCTGATTATTTACAATTTGTAAAGGAGTTTGTGATCATGCTGAGTAGTTTTTTATTAAGTGATGAATTGAAATTGATGTATTTGATGAGGTATTGCACTGGAGATGCTTCAAGAGCTACACAGTGCTGTAAGCTCATGCCCCCTAACGAGGGATACGCTGAGGCTATGGGAATATTACGTCAAAGGTTTGGAAGACCTTCAATGATTGTAAGGAACGTATACGAAGCTGTCAAAGGTAACGGCTGTCAGCTTCAAGATGACTCCAATGCACTTACTGAGTTTTTAGATGATCTTATGACTTATAAGAATACCTTGATTTCGATGAATTGCATGAGTGACCTCAACTCGAGTTTTATACTAGAAGTAAACACAAATCGATAAGACACCACACGTATACACAAACAGTACAAATAACCTCGCGGATCATATCTTGGTGGGATTCCTTCGAAGAATTGCAGGACTTACACCAGTACGCCTACAACCCTTCACAGGTTGACGATTGTAAGTTGTGGAATGTCCGGACACAAACAAGATTAACCAACAATTACAATAATTGGAACTCACACAATTATTTAACACAAACATATGTGCAATCAACACATCAAATGTTGTGGATTCTGGAACGACAAACAACCTCTGAAGAAATGTAGGACTTACAGCAGTACGCCTACATTCCTTTCCAGGTTGATGATCCAAGTGGAAGTCGTCCGGACACAAACAGAATTACCAACAGCTAGATGACAGATGATATCAATTCAGTATATACAATATGAACATATGTACAAAATCACACACCAAGCACATTGGACTGCTCATTGATGCGCTACCCTTTGAAGAATTGTAGGACTTACAGCAGTACGCCTACAACCGTTCTCAGGTTGACGCCCTAGGCTGGAAAATCGTCGAAGAGTTCATTTGCTGACTTCCTTCTATAAGCTATATCCTCAAATCTGAACGGCAATACGCTCATGTCATTGTATCGTAGAATATAGATGACGAACAAACACACGACGTATCTGGTCAACCAAGCGTAGAAACAGAGTAATTTACACCAAAGATTATAGCATTCAAGTAGTAACTTGAAACTAGAAATGCCTTTATTTATGCAAGTCAGTTTACCAATTACTCTCTCGTTTACACTTGGCTTATCCTCTCTGAACTGAGCAATATCTTTCGTCTTTCCAAACGCACCAATACTCTCAGAGTCATTGCACAAGATAGTTGAGTTGATGGGCGTCTGTTTCACTGTGGATGACAACACCAACGACGACTGATTGATACCAGTTGATGAAGTTAGCGGTGGATCAGAATCTGTTCTTTTTCGGTTTTCAGATAGTTGTCTAACTGCAAGATTACCACCAATGCTGTCTTTTACTATCAGCTCAGGTTTAGCACTAGCATCTGTTGATAGGTGGGCTACACGCTGATCATTTACACTGACGGTCTCACAAGTATGTATGCCTTCTGCAACTACATCTGCATTTATTTCTACTTCACGTTGTAGTTGTACAGAACATTTAATTAACTTAGCAGTAGTAGGCATATCCCTCAGCTCATCACGATCAACCAAAGACAAATGTGCACTATCATGATCATTATCACGAATATTCACTTTACCGTCAATTTCATCATTTTCAAACTCTTTAATAACAGAAGTAGACAATTTTGGTTCCTCCTCACAAATCCTTAAAGGCTTCGTAACTTCACTCTGACTAGTAATACCTTTTAAACTTGTGGAGTCAGAACTCCACTCTGAAGCAATAACTCTATTCTGTGACACTCTATTCAACAATGGCTTACCAGTTGCAACTACAGACTTCTTCACCGCACCGTTATCGTCACACAATTCGGAGTCTGACCATGATTTCACGTCTAGCTTATCACTGAACTTGCTCACTGGTTCACAGTTCACCTTTTTATGCACCTCTTGCAAACGTGTAAAACACAACCGTGTTTGTCTTGCATCTTGTAACTTATCTGTTGAGGATGTACTACGAATCCTGTTACACTCACTAGGTCTATATGCATTACTATACATTATGGAGCCTTCTCAATATCCACCTCTCTGAGGCCTATTCGTCATCAATGATTGCGTTTTACCCTCAGACTGCTCTATTCTAGGGGTGAGATCCAATATACTGGCAAACTTGCTCATAGATTGATTGACACTAGTATTTACGAGTTTCAGGATATCATCAAATTTTGGCTCGATACCCTCATCCTCCATACGGGAGCTTATCTTCACCCACTTCCTTTGCAGTCGAGTAGGTAGGCGTCTTGCTATTACTTCTAGTATAAAACTCGAGTTGAGGTCACTCATGCAATTCATCGAAATCAATGCATTTTTGCAATTCAGCAAATTATCCAAAATTTCAGTGAGTCCCTGGGAGTCATCCTGTAATTGATCACCACTACCCTTAACAGCCTCGAATAATTTCCCTACAATCATTGAAGGTCTTCCAAACCTTTGACTTAGTATGCTCATAACCTCGTAATAGCCCTGTTTTGGCTTCATAAACTTACAACACTGTATAGCTCTTGAAGCATCTCCAGTGCAATACCTCATCAAATACGTTAACTACATTTCATCAGTTAATAAAAAACCACTTAACATGATTTCAAATTCCCTTAAAAACTGTATATAATCAACTGGGTTTGCGTCGAAGCACCGTGGTTCAAATTTAGGGAGTTTGATGTTCCTATTATCCCTGAACGGCGAAACAGTAATATCAACCATGTCATGCTTAACATCAGACACATCGTTACAAGTGACAGACAAGTCACCATGACTTACTTTCCTGTTTGCATCCAAGACACTCTGTCCCTTCTTTGACCCAGGCATTGTTGAACTTGAGCCAATTCCAAACATGTTCCAGATATTGCTTGTTCAAAGAGGACTTGACCGGCACCGGGAAAGATGAACGGTGACTATCCAAACTTTCACCAACTGTCTGAATCCGTTTAGAAACTGTTGCTTCACTGTCAGAAACTGTCAGCTGCGTCTCGTAAACCGTTGATGCCCAGCTCTCGCTACGCTCGGGCTCACGCTGTTCCTTGAAGTTTCTCAGAAACGCTTAGTAATAACGGACGCAAAAACCAAACACCGATTGGCGACTCGAGGATTCTTCATTGTAACACCAACATATAAACACTGTTATTTTTTTTTTTCAACTAAGGTCTGTGAACAAATATTACAATAATAAATCACAATATTACTTCTGACAGTTTTGGCCTGACTTCTTTCTGAACAGCGACCGATGAGACGATGACTGTCGTATTGATGCCTCCGCGAAAATTGGGGAAGTTGGTTTTGAGCAAACAACCATGAATTGATCGTTCAATCTTCAACTACATTGACAGCCTGGTATATTCTGGCAGTGACAGTTTTCGCAGCATTGCATTTCTTTGACACCATCGCACGCATACAGCTTTCTGCCCATCAGTAGCAATCATGACAAATACTTCCCATTACGTCACCAGATACATCGGTACCTGAGGACATTGTGACCCGCATCACTTTTATGCATAGATGGACGTGTGCAAGCAGGTCATAACAATCCACCAGGAAATTAGGTTTTTGTTTAATTTTGTAAAGTATAGTAGTAGTTAGTGTTACAGCAGCTTGGTTACAATCAATTTAACAGAGTAAAATGGGTATTGGAACAATTGGTGATAAATTTATCTAGAATGATCCTGTGAAAAGCAGCCGGATAACAAAACTATATATGCAGGATTTTCAAGACTGATTTCCATATGGTAAGTGTCCACTGCGTGAGTAGTACAGTCGATTTATACGTAAGTGACTACACTGAAGACTGAACTGGCTTTCACTTACCATCCTACCAACAGTTTTGGGCTTTTAGATGAGCTTCGGCGGATATGTTAATGTGTCTTTCTATGCTCCGTTTGAACTTATAAGGGTTTTCACAACATCTAATTTTAGATGATGGTTTGTTCCAAAACAAGCAATATTTAATTGCGAAAAACTGTGCTGTGATGGTTTTTCTGTGGGTAGCTACCTTGAGAAGGTAGTCATGGTTTCGCAGCTGATATGATCTAATATTCGCCCACTTTTTGGATCACTTATTGGACCAATGTTTGTTAATGAATATGAAGAGTAGAAATGAGTTGTATTTCGCTCTCCTTAACCACAGAGGTTCAAATTCAGACGTATACACCTCTCAGCATATTCCACTTCTTGGTCAAACCATATTATGCCAAACCATTATTATTACACTTTCGACTCTTTTTCAGTCCGCAGACCTTATGTTTCATCAAATAAACAGACTGAGTATGTGTCTAAATTGGCTTTAGTTATTTCGCACAGTTCCCTTAGCAACAGATCACGATTCACTGCAAGTGAGAAAAACACTCTGAAGGGAAAAAATCACACCTTAGTGAGACGTGTGGATGACGCAATGAAAATGGAAGAGGGGAAATGTGTACATTTAATTTGGAAAGGTAAGTAACCTGCCATACCATTGAACAAGAGGGAAAATATTTACATCAGATACATATGTCCTTCATTCAACCACGCACACAGGGCTCCTGTAAAACTTAGCACACTGACAGCTGAGTGAGGTGAGTGAGGCACACTCTCCTTCAGTTCTCATCAATGTCCCTCGGCTTTTGTTTTTCCTTCTGATGCCTTGTCGAATGAATAATTGTCTCGGCGGTATTAGGAGCAGTTACCTTAAACCACACGGAATATCTATCTGCAATTAGAATGAGAAACATGTTTAGAACAAAGATCGTTTGGAATATTTTATATAACTTTACAACCACGTTAACATCTGCTGTGGAGTGGCATTATTGCACACACCCCTAATTATAGCATAGAAGTTAATTGACTTGGTGATTTGATGATAAATTGAACTTTTGTTTGCTTTTAAGATGAAATTTTGTACGAACTGATTTTTTGAAACACTTATTATTGGTTGCATTATATTCTTGAACTGCGTTAAATTTGTTGCACTTTTATCGGGAAACGTCGCTTGCTACTGATATCTGTCTGATGCAGTGGAATAAAGGGGGCGACGAGCCTTTAAGAGTTAGAAAAATGTTTTCGGACTTTTACGAAATCGCGTTGGTGTATTTTGGCGTGTTTACTGAAACTCCCTGATATTATTATATTATTATTTGTCAATGTAGTTGAAGATTGAACGATCAATTCATGGTTGTTTGCTCAAAACCAACTTCCCCAATTTTCGCGGAGGCATCAATACGACAGTCATCGTCTCATCGGTCGCTGTTCAGAAAGAAGTCAGGCCAAAACTGTCAGAAGTAATATTGTGATTTATTATTGTAATATTTGTTCACAGACCTTAGTTGTAACAGTGTTTATATGTTGGTGTTACAATGAAGAATCCTCGAGTCGCCAATTGGAGTTTTGGTTTTTGCGTCCGTTATTACTAAGCGTTTCTGAGAAACTTCAAGGAACAGCGTGAGCCCGAGCGTAGCGAGAGCTGGGGATTAACGGTTTACGAGACGTGGCTGACATTATTATTCCCGTGCGTTTCGAGTGGAACATAGGGCTTGAAGAACACATCTTCACTTTGTTTCCCTCAGATGGGTCGACGGTCGATAAAACTTTCTCATCTCTTCCTCACACGATCTACTCCGTGTTAAATGTGTGCCGTAGAAAATGTAGCAGGCAATGGTGTTGTAAAGTAAGACAACGTTTTGCAGCTGATAACTCTTGCACATCGAACAGCAGCATAGTGAGATACGGTCAGGTGTTTACTAAGCATTTCATCTCATATATGTTTGTCTTCTTTTACTGTGCATACATCTCCATGCACTGTGACTGAATCGGTAACAATAATAACAGCTGTTGGGGTTTTGTTTGCTTTGCAAGGGTTTGTAGATGGTATCACAGACTGGACTGGTAGTGTTGAGGCGAGGTTTTTGGGGCTCTGGAATGGGTATTCTTTGTTCATTGGCGAGTGTAACGAGACTTGCTGGCAGCTGGCGAAAGGATATGTTCAACACCCTCGAGGGGTATGACTACCTTCAGTGCCTCCGATATAGATTTTACTGGGTGGCGTGACAGTTCACACTTAAGTTCGTCGGATAGGAGGCCCCGTGCAAAGCGGGTAGAAGTAGTCCCATCGTGACTTGCTTTCGAGAGAGATAGAAACGCTTAGGAGGAAAACTCGCGAAGTTGGTGGTCAGCAACCGTCTTATACGGTTCTTGACGGTGGAATAGGAAGGAGAGCATATACGAAGCGATGGGGTTTCGCAGAACACTCATCTAATATGCACCGGTTATTGTTGAGTATACTGCATTCCCCAAGCGTTTGCTTGGCTTGAGGCAGCATCACTCAGTGCTAGAATTATCTGGTCGAACTGACCTTGCGGAACGACAAGAAGAGGCTTTATCCAGAGTTTCCACAAACCTTAGTCACTGTTGATAGCCAGGGGCGACTGTCCTCGCACAGAAAGATTGTGTTCTGTAGTTGAAGAATGTGTGCTGGCTCTCTGGGTAGAGCGTATTGCAGGAGGTTCATATGAGCCCGATCTCATGTCGAGACTGAGTTTCGAGCACCTCGGACACCAGTTTCTAACAGGCACACAGATAACGAGAACAGAACAGGAGCTGTGCAGATAACGTTTATTCCACGAGATTCAGTTTTAAAAATTTCGGGGCTCCAGTCGTAAAGTCTAACAGTCATTTTTCACGTCTCGCTAAGGTTTAGATCCTGCAACTGTTGCAGCTCTTTATCCAGATAATTGACTTTAGAGTATCTTCCCGCAAGTAAAGAAAATAAAACGTTGACTGGCATTTATTATATAGGTTTTGTTGCCATTACTGATGTATTCATTGCCTACAATGCTAACCTGTTCTACGAGTTTAATTTCTCTCCAGCCGTTGCTGAGACTCACTAGATTCAAAGGAAATATTTTGTCTGACTGACCAAAATATTTCGTGGAAGAAATTAGAGATGGTTTCTCAGTAAAAACAAGCTAACACTCATTCCATTGGCTGATTGAAGTGCAATTACATTGATTAATAGAACAGGCACTACGCGCCAAGCTTAGAGGTGTTGCTACTTATCTAAGAGATGAACTGTAGGGAGTATTCTTTCTCCTTCGTAAGTTTTTTTTGACTTTTTTTATGAGTTTTACAGGCCTTACAATATCCAGAAGTCCCAGAAATTGTCTCAGGTACCTTCTTCTGATAATCATATTTTTTAGCTCTGTTTCATACTATTCTACTACACAGGACCTTACCAACAGTGAGTGGTTTTGATCATATAATCTTCTTATAGCTTGATTTTAAAGGAGGAGCGGTTAGTTACAATTCGTATCTTGGAATTCGAGATGTTGATTGTAAACACGTTGACTTGACGTATGTAAGTTAACTTAAGGAAAATCCTTTGGACGCTCTCTAAAACACCCGACTTACAAATCTAGAGAATCAATGGATTCACTACGTTATTATTACAATTATTTTTTCTCAATAATTAAACTGTTGTCTGTCACCGCTTCTCCATAATGGAGTTAAGCTATAACTTGCAAAATTATTTCAGTAGTTATTCTCTAGGATTAACGTTACCTGGGCTCCTTGGTCATTCAGAGGTTCATGCACAGTTTGAGATTTCGAAACTCCTGGAAATACACGATTTCATATATTGTTCCTACATCATCTCTGTGGCATTTTTCACCTAAAAACTTAGGGGATTAACCAAAATATAAAAAATACCGTGGACATTTTAGGGAAAATTATGCAACTCAACTTTTTTTTCGAAAACAGTTAGTTTGCCGAAGGCTCTTCGAAAACTTCTGTATGACCAGCAATCCTCCCGGGTTTCATACGAAGCACTGCATAGATTACATTTCGCCTGTAGTATTGAATGGTCTACCAATAAGGGAGAATACTTCTATGTCTCTGTGTAATCTATTTTTGAGAAATGTGGAAACTGCAAACTAAGATTTCGTACAGTGTATCAGAACTAGGGATCTTGACGTAGAAATCTCTCAAAAACGTATCATTAAGCTAGATCCTCTTAAAATGTGTTAATTTGGATATTTATGTGCCTTATGAAAGCTGAAATGATAGTTGATAGCAATCTAGGTGTTTGTAAGTATGTGGTTCATATAGTCTAAGTGCAAAGTAATGCTGTCAGTTTGGTGTAAGCCTGAGACCTTCCTCTCCCTTGGCGAATATGTTTCGTTTACTTGAGCAGTTATTTCATCTCTGACAAAGGTGAAATGGATGAGGTTCTCAATTTCTTTTAGAAACTCAGTGCCCTATGGGTCATATCTGGTGGTTTATGATAAATTCATGTAATAATGCTTCCAGTGTTGTTCTGTACACATGGTACCTAGTTTCATTGAGCTGAGGATTTCGGTTTGTGATAATTGGTCTCTTTAGGAATCTATGCAACTGATGGTGATTTTTAGTGTTTGAACGAGTTTGATATTTCCTGCTATCTTGGGACAGCGTTTGTAGTGGCTTTAGCACATGTTGCTGATGTCTTACGAGGAGCTTTGATACCGTTCACTATTCGTTATCTCTGAGACTTGTTGAAAGAAACGTGGTCAGCATACGGCGTGGAGTGTAGTATCAAGGAAAGCTGCGTTGGCGACTGTAGGCAGTCTGCAAAACCACCTGACTTAGTAGAATTTACTAGATGTGGCCCAAAAAAGATATCAATGGTGACCAGTCTTTACGTTTTTAAAGGATAAAATAACATGAGATGATGTGTTTTTTTAAAATGCATTTAACAACTCTACTGTTGAGCAACCACCTGTCTCTTTTTCTATATCATTACTTTGCATGTTGCACTACTTTGTGCACATTCTACACGAATTTTGTGTTTATATCAATAATTGTAATATTTGTAGGTAAAATAACAGTTATATGTTTTGTTAACGGAATGGTTAATCTAAGCTATGCACTTGTTCAAATGCCGTATTTAAGTTAGGAGTGTGTATTAGACATATATGCGCAGTCATAAAAGTTATTTTAAACAAAAGAATGTTTACTTTTAATATTACATTTTATCAGTGGCTTAGGTATTCATCATTTTAAAAAGTCAAAAGTGAAAGCAGCTTGGGAGTGTTGAAAACAAATTTTAGAGGTTGACGGATATCTCGTTCAACAACTTCTAATTAATTTATTCTCGTGTACCAAAGACAAAGCAAAAGCCAATTATTGATCGTCCAAACCAAGAGATGTATTTAGGAACCAAAACCAGCCGTTAGACGAACGCTGAGCTAGCTAGTGATCGTGCACGTTACACGACGGGGTACCAAATGGCGGGGATGCTTGACCGGAAGCCTTCAGCTAAACAAGTCGACTTAAACAGTGGTGGTTAGCATCCAATGAGTGATTGCTGTGGTCAATAATTTTGGGGAATTATTTACCGCTACAAAATCAAATGTTTGAGAGTAAATCTTGTTTCATCCCTATAAAAACGTTAAAACACACTGTTGGATACAAATAGAAAGTTTGGTTGCGAGCAGTGTACTTTGTTACAAAGACAAATGAACTGGTAGATGTATACATAGATGGCTAAGTGCAGGGGCTTATTTACCCCATAGAGCGAAAATTTCTTTTATCGATAGATATCAAACTATTGAGGTATTGTTGGTAGTCGAGTTCGCTTTCATTTAGATGAATCCTATCTGAAGTCTATCACTGTATGTCATCAGAGGAACTTGTAAAGGAATAGAAATTTTACCAGGTTGACCCTATTTTTTATGATTTTTCACAAACAATCTTAGAAATTTTCAAACAAAAGGAACACATGGTGTATAATGCGTAGACTTATTCTAGGACCTGGTCGTCTAATATGTGTTGTTTATAAGTCTTAATTTGATAAAATTTCACCATATTTCACTAATTAATGTTTAATTTTGATACTTCCATTAGGTGTGTGTAAATTCTAGTCAACTTATAGAGAAAGTATCTTCTGCGGTGTCAGTGTTTGCCGAAACTTTGCGACGTGATAGCTATTCAACTAATATTAATGGTGAAGTCCGCGGTGCAATTAACCTTGAATTTGTGGTTAATAGAAAAGGAGGTTGGTTAGGACCAGAGGCTTCAGTTTGGGAACGTTGGATTGTAAATGTCTGTTTAAAGACTATTAATGCAAATGGTAACATGATAGTTTTTCATGTGTAATTATCTAAACTTTGATTAATTGTCGTTTTCAAACTGATTTCCGATGATAATCTTATTTATATAATCATGTCTGTCCATAATCACTAACCCCTGCCTTCCTTGCTGTCTGGTAATAACTGTCTTTGTTTCGTTTATCTTTTTTGTCCTTTAACAGCCTCTCTATGCTTGTTTGTGGATATACTGTGAGAAGTATTCTTATTCTTCTGTCTACACTGATAACAGCAGTCTACCAGGGTTGATTTGAATCTTTTCAGGTTCTCTTCATAGGAGGCAACGAAGTCCTTTGTCTCTATACATAGGTTCCAAAACTGTATATCAATGTCGATTTGCCTAACGTCGTGATAAAAACCACAAAATTTAGGTCTTAGAGAAAGCGCCTCAAATTGTAATTTACCAAGAATTACGCTAGAAAAGCTATGGACATACCTTTCCAGATTTTCAGGAAATTTGCTACAAATCTGTTATTAATGTCCAACACAGTCGTCTTCCATTTCACAGTATTGTCTGGTTGAATTCTGCCTAGCGCGTTTATAACACAAATAATATTTATTTTGTCACCCTATAACTAATCTGTTATTCTACGTAAAAATGTATCCGCTGCATAACTGGCCATTACTGTAATGACCATAAATATTATATCTTATAATTGTAAGGACCTGAAGAGAAATTATTGAAAAGAATATTCTTCATTCAAATTGACTTTTAATTCATGATATGGGGATATTTCGCACTATCAGTGACAACCAATGCTAATTTTCACACTTCCATCCAAGATGTTATAGCGGCAAATAACACGCCAGTTGCGGCGAGGATTTCGTAAAACACCAATGAGTTTTACTGACTAGTTTCCAAGGAGAGAAGATATAGCCAATCAAAACGAAATTAGAAATTGTTTTTGAAACATCAGTCACTAGTAAAAATGTCACAATTAATCTATTGATTTTTTATTTTTTTTTTATTTTTGATTACAGCTTGACTCCACACCGTATTTTTGGTACAAGTGTGGAATTTTCAGCGTGGATATCGGTAGCCCAAATTTCGCAGGCCGACCATAGATATCAGGTGTGCGTCGGCGTGGGCTCAAACCCCGGGCCATGTACATGGTCGGCGAGAGTCCTAACCACTGTGCCACCAACGCACAATAACACTGAAAAAAAGTCACGTTAAGTGTTTTTGGGCAAAACCTGCATGGATTTCAGTACAAACAGTTCTTCTAAATAGTCAGTTCAAATACTGGCTTCTTTTTTCTTTTGGATAACAGGCTAGGGGTATAAGTTTTTAAACTCAATGCGCACTGTCTACCAAAAAACTTTATTAATTAATATCATCCCCTATTCCAGTTACTGCCGATCCATTATGTTTTACATTATTTCCAATTTGTTGAAAGTTTATATAACATGTGTCTGAATGATTTTAGAAGGAGGTTTATGATCCTGCCTGTACGTTTTATTTAGTTTGTATAATTAAGCTTAATGTTGATATTAAATTTTTAACATTTTGTTTATTTGATTGACTTCAAGATGAATTTCAACATCTTTACCTAGTCATTGACTTTTGGGCAGTTATGTGTGTGTGTGTGTGTTTCCTGTCTTGCCAGGTATGGACAACCAAACAACATTTCTTTTCCAAAATGTGTGCAGTTTTCACATTCAGTAACTTCTTCTAAGTAGTTACGAATTTTTTAAAATAAAAGCATATTAGTTAGTAGAAAAAATATCAGCAAACGATTGACACAACTTACACCACTGTTGTGTTATCATTGTTTCAAGTGTGACTTTAATTCGAGCAATTAAAATATGTGGTTTAATTGATGTCTGTTGGGAAACTGAATCATGAAGATAGTGTAACACCAGAAGGCAACATATGGAAATCAGGATATATTTTCAATTGATCAAACCGCTATTTATATCTATACAGTTTATATTCTATAACCAATCACTGAGCGTGTGATTTTTGTTTGCACTAGATGACGTGAAATAGAATGTTCAAATACATATAGCATTCTGTTACTAATGCAGTGTTGAACTGTGGGAATATGTGAGACTAATATTCCGTTGGAACACATTATCTGTATCACCCTACCACAATATTATTATTATTGTTCCCTTGGGTTCTTAGTGGAACATAAGGCTTAAACTGCACGTCTCCACTTGCTTCTTTCTTCTGCTGCTGTACTTTTAACCTGCATCCATGTTAGTCCATACTGTCTCAACTCCTTATCACACGATCTCCTCCATGTCACTGACGTCCCAGTCACCGCTTCCCTTTTGCGTTTCACTCGAGCTATGGCCTGACGCGCGGTGTCACCCAGCGGCCTCCTCAGCCACGAGTTTCCAATCCATCTCCACTTTCTCTTGCATATTTGTTGGGTGATTGGTTCTTGTTTTCTTTGTTCACTGACATAGTTTCTTGTTGGTGATTTTTCCCGTCCCGGCCATCTGATCTTCAGTTTAGATCCAGCGAAGACAGTTGTTGATAAAGGTCTGCAACAGACTGTTGGAAATATTCTTTGTGACCCACCTGCCGAGTTTCTGATCCGTATAGAAGAAGTGACTTGACGTTTGTATTGAAAATCTTAATTTTGTTGTTGATGCTGGCTGAGTGACGAAGGTTTCCAGATTGGTTTCAGGTTGATGAATGCGTGTGTTTCTCGCCTTCCCGATTCTCGCTCGATTTGACATCCTCGTCCGTTCCGCTGTCTGTGGTTGAAACAATGCTCCCTAGATAAGTGAATGAATGAAGTAACCTCTTTCAAATCCCTCCCGTTGATGGTGATTCTCGCTGGATGTTGCTGCGTTGTTGTTGCTGGTTGGTTGGCTGGTTATTTTCATAACCTCCGTCTTGTCTATGTTCACCTGGAGTCCTGTCTTCGCCTGCTGCTTCTTCGACCAGTTTGTCGGTTTTCGCTTGTAAGTCTTCGATTTTGTGTGACATCAAACATAAATCATCCACGCGCGAAATCCAGGTCTTCTAGGTTCTTCACGTCGGTCGGTCCAGGATATCCCTGTCTTCTCGTTTCCCACTGTCTGACGCATAATCCAGTCCACCACAATTAGGAATATCATTGGTGGTGATAATAAGCACCCTTGTCTGACTCCTGTGTTTACTCCAAACGCCTCGCTGAGTTTTCCGTTGTGGATCACTTGACATGTGCCGTTGTCGTACAGCTGTTGAATAAGGTTGATGAATATTTGGGGTACGCCGTAGTACTCGAGTAATTTCCAAATTACTTCACGGTCAACGCTGTCGAAGGCCTTCTCAAAGTCTATAAAGTTGAGGTAGAGGTTTGATTGCCATTCCATGCTTTGTTCGATGATGATGCGTAGAGTTGCAATTTGGTCAGTACATGATTTGCCTTTCCTGAATCCAGCTTGTTCTGGTCGGAGTTCTGTCTCCAGTGCGTCCTTTAATCTCTCCAGGATGATGCGACTCAGGATTTTACTTGGCGTCGATAGGAGCATGATTCCTCGCCAGTTCTTGCAGAGTCCTAAGTCGCCCTTCTTTGGTAGTTTCACGAGGTAACCTTTCCTCCAGTCAGTAGGCACCTTTCCCTCCTTCCAGACCTTTTGCAATAATGGAGTCAGCATGTCTGCTGTCGTCTCTGGGTCCGCTTTCAGTGCTTCAGGGGGTATTCCATCTGGTCCGGCTGTTTTTCCAGCTTTCAGAAGTTTGATTGCATTCAAGACTTCAGCTTTCGTTGGAGGATTGGTGTCAACTTGCAGTTGTGTACGTGCTGTTGTTGGTATTTCTGGACGGGTTGCAGGTGGTGGTCGGTTCAAGAGTCCTTTGAAGTGATCCGCCCATTGTTTAATCTGTTTTTCTTCCTTGGTAATTGGGTTCCCTTGGCTGTCTTTTATAGGTTTCGCTTGTGTTGGTCTCTTCCCGGATAGAGATTTGGTTATCTGATATAGTGTCCTCAGGTCCCTTTTGCCTGCTGCCTTTTCAGCTTCAGTGGCCAGGTTGTCGTAGAATCGTCTTTTGTCCTTCCTAGCACTCTTCTTCACTTCTTTGTCCAGTGCTGTGTAAGTTGAGCTCAACGTCTCCTTCTCCTGTCCGTCCTTGCATTGAATCATTTTCTCTTTCACCATTCTCCTCTCTTCTATTAATTTCCAAGTGTCCGTTGAGAGCCATTCCTTGTCTTGTCTCTTCTTTCTTCCTAGAACCGTTGAACACGTTTCGTTGAGAATCGCCTTCAGAGACTTCCAATGTTCTTCCACGCATGATTCTTCAGTGATGTCGCGTAGTGTTTCCTGCTTTGCTCTGACAGTTGCAGTGAAGGTGTCTTTTGTGGTTGTGTCCTTCAGTAATTGAGTGTTGAACTTGCATTGTGGCCTATCCCCAGCTATCCTCGAGGCTTTTAGTTTCACCTTGAAAGTCCCTTGTACTAGATAGTGGTCTGAACCCACATCTGCTCCTCTCCTTGACCTTGTGTCCAGTAGGCTCCGTCTCCACTTTCTTGAAATTGAGATGAAGTCTATTTGATTCTTGGTGTTTCCATCTGGTGAAATCCATGTCGTCTTGTGTATATCCTTGTGTTTGAACACACTACCGCCAATCACCAAATCATTGAAGGCGCAGAAGTCTGAGAAGAGTTCACCATTGTCGTTCATTTCACCGAGGGCCTCTCGACCCATGGTGAGTTCTCTTCCTGTGTTGTCTCCTCCCAGCTTCGCATTCATGTCGCCCATCAGGATTTTGATATCGCCATTTGGGACGTTGTCCATTATTGCTTGTAGTTGTCTGTAGAACGCCTCCTTCTTCTCTTGTTCTGAGACGTTTGTAGGCGCATAGCATTGAATGACTGTAACTTTCCTTCCTTTTGAGTTGAACCTGGCTGTCATTATCCTGGAGGAGATTGGTTCCCACTGCATGAGAGCTTTGGTTGCTGTTGGTGACATCATGATGGCCACTCCCTCGGTGTGCTCGTGGTTGTCCTCTAGGTGGCCGGAATAGATTACTGTCTCTCCAGTAGGTAGTTGGCACCTTCCAGTTCCGTTCCATCTGCTTTCGCAGATTCCCAACACTTCTATTCTGTACCTTCTCATTTCAGCGGCTATCTGGGCAGCCTTTCCAGTTTCGTACATTGTACGAACATTCCAGGTACCCATCCTTACTTTTGCTTTCATCGAAAGAAGGCACATCGGCTGACTGGCTTCCCGAAGGCTTTCACCAGCCTGCGTCATTTCACTTCCCCGATTCCAGCGAAAAATAAGGTTAATGTTTAAATTTTTATAATTTTTAATATATCTGTGCATTGAAGTTTCTGTAGCGATTTGGTTGTTTTACGGGGTGGAGTTGCTAGCACCACGCCCCAACCCTCCCTCTTTAATCGGGCTTGGGACCGGCTAGAAAACTAGCAAGCTAGTAGTCTGTCTAGGCGAGGTTATCACAATAGTACGGTAGTAAAAGTGTTTATTTCAGAGTTTTTGTAAGTATTTTGTACGGCGATGATTTTCATATCGATCAAGGCAAATAGAATTTATCTACAAATAAATGCTTACTTATCTAGGGTCTCTGGATATACTCATGGCTTACTTTTTTCAATGTCCGGAAGTATCACTGTAGATGATAGCCTTTATAAATGAAGAGGCTTTTTGTTGAGAATATCAACTAAAGAATTATGGCTTATCTAATAAATAGTCTTATGTGCAAGTAGCTTGTTCACTAAGTGACATCTTATTATTTTATTGTAGTTGTTAACTTCATGAGCAACTCTGGACTTTTGTTAAATTTTGAATAATAATCCTTTAATAGTATTGTTTTATATTCTCCCATGATATTATGGTAGAGTTACTTGAGAAGAAGCTAAATGAAGAGAAGTCCTCTTCTTCCTCTTCCCTCTTAAAGAAAAACTTGGTGTGGGGGTGGGTGGGTGGAGGGGAATCTAATCAGTGTATTCCGCATACTTTTGCTATAATTTGTTTATTCTCACCAGAGGAGGTGGTCACCTCCTTCATCATTCGATCGATCATCAGAGGATCATTTTGCTAGCGCTTGTGTCTTATACTCACTATTCATATATTAATAGCCTCTCGTCATAAAACCGCTTTTGTATCTTTCGCTTTACTATTTCCATGTATAAATTTAACAGTTTGTATTTTGTTTACGCATATTTGTTTTTTCTTTTAATTTTTTCTTTTTATATAGAAAAAGAAGCCTATCGTTGTCAGCTTAGCAGTCAACTGAGAGATGAATTATGCACAATTCTTGAATACTTCAATTCGCCTTCAGCATATGCTCCATCACTGGGTAGTTCACAGGCGGAAACAGAGCATATTATTGACTTTTCAATGTCTGGAATATCACCTTACCGTTTCAATATAACCCATCTTACTACAACATCAGGTCAGAATCGTTCCGGTGTGAGTGTCACTATGAGGCGGATATTTAAAGATGTTAGACTTTAAATAGAGTAAATTTGTCAAGGCTCATTGTTTTTCTATCAGTTTTAACTAAGCCATAATGCACCAAAGGGGGATTTTATGTGCTTATTTTAATATGCATTTGTATGTATGCTATCATCATGTAGAGTTGTGCGCCTGCTAACTTTCAGTGACATTTTTTTCTTAATATTCTCCTTTATATTATGAGATATAATATATAATTCTTATTATCATTGAATTGTACATGCATATATAAGATACATACATAATTCTTCTTTGACCTTAAAAGTGTTATGCTGTGATACATTATGGGAAACGATGCATGATCTATATATGTCCAAACCAAGTTCACTGAGACCGAGCACTTCGGTCCAATCAATCGACGGGAAAATCAAAAATTCAATTCAATAATTAATATGACCCGTTGCACAAGAGGTGGCTCTCGTGGCCCAAGTGGTCTAGTGGATAACGCTTTGGCGTTCGAAACTATGGGTACTGGGTTCGAGCCTCGGTGGGAACATCATCACTCACTGAGAAATGCGGCTGACGAGTCCCAAATAGGACGAAATGCGCATCCTGGATTCCACTGCTAGCCACCATCCACCAATTGTTCACTTTTAACGGTTTGAAAAAATTTGGGCATTGGGTTTACGATGTTCATTATAATAAAGATTTTTGTATTTCCCAATGAATGAAAAACAAAACGATGTTGTTTTTACTGTTTCGCTATTTAATGCTGCTAACAGCTTTCTCAAAATATTATTATTAAACCGGAATTTACAAAATCTCAGCATATGTGCATATATAACAAAGAGTTAAGAGGTGAGAAAATAGACTTAGGTCAAGTTAAAGGGACATATTGAAAGTCAAAATAGCAATGAAGATCACTAAACCGAATAACAAGGTCTGTTATGATATCAAAATAAAGTTTATTAACTTGATCATCGTTCGTCAGTCTGGGGTCATTTTTCGTTGTCAAGTTGGTCAGTTAGTAAAGATAACAAAATCAAGTGTAGATTGTTGGATTTGATCAGTGTGTAAAATTATAAAAGCAGTGTGTGTTTACATAGTGAACTTGCTTATCACATTCGTGTTGATTTTGTCACTTCATGGGGGGAGGGAGGTGTTGTTTAGTCCATCATTCCTGTTCAGAAAATTTGGATTCCACTTGATATGAAGTGCTTCTGATGATATTAGACGTTCTTTGTGGTTTCTGAAGTTTTTCTGGATTATTTCAATATCGTCAAAATCAATTTTGTGACCTGATTCTATAGCATGTAGACTTATGGCTGATGATTTTTGAAGTTTTCCTAGTTCACCCGGATTTCTCGGTGGTTGAAGAGATGCTAATTTGACTAATCAATCTCTGCAAGTAAGGGTTTCATAGCATATTCCTAAATGGCTCCAGAAGCAAATAGAATCCCCAGAACCCATCACTGGTAAGAACAGACAACATAGCTGCTCTATTACGAAACATATTACAGAGACAGGACATTAAATTGATGTTCACACGTCTTTTAAACCTATCTGTTAGTCTGACTTCAGACTAACGAACGATGATCAAGTTAGTAAACTTTGTTTTGATATAATAACAGATATACTACCTTTGATAGTTGGTTTGAATGATCTTCATTGTTATTTTGACTTTCAATATGCCCTTTTAAGTTGAACTAAGTCTATTCATTTCCCACCTCTTAACTCTTGGTTATATATGCTGAGTGGATTTTGTAAATTCCGGTTTAATAATACTTTGAGAAAGCTGTTAGCAGCATTAAATAGCGAAACATCAGTAAAAACAACATCGTTCTGTTTTTCATTCATTGGGAAATACAAAAACCTTTATTATAATGTATGGGGTCTAGTCTAGTTGTTAAGCCGTTTAACTTTGGCTAAGTGTATCCATAAATTTAAGTCTCATTCTTCTTAACCTGAGTTTGATAAAGCCTAAAATATTATCTCATACTTTATGCACCAGGTTTGTTTTAAATGATAACATATATGCTCTCATAATTGCTAGTTAGTTAATAAGTTGCATTTATTTCATGTTTGACCATAAATTGTCAAAACAAACAATAAATAAATAAATAAATAAATGCTTGTTTTCTAATTAATTAATTACATTATTTGCTGTTGAGATGAAAACTTAGTTAAAGAAAGTATATACTGATTGTATCTTGTTGTAAGTAGTGCTGTTCAAATTTATCAGTGGAACTAACAACATTGAAACAATGGAAAGGATTCAGGTCATTGAACAAACAAACAGATAGAAGTTTACTTTAATGTAGAGTTTTAAGCCAAATATATGTGTTACTTTTATGAAATATTATTCTAAAAAAATTACATGTATAACTCTAAAATCCTCCAAGTATATGATAAACAACATGTAGATTTCGAGAAAGAAAATCTGTATATATGCAAAAATAGTTACATTGGAGATTAGCCTTTGGACTTAGAAAATATAGTTTGCAGTGTGTCAACGCTGTTGGGCAGTCCCATCAATAAGAGTACTATGTTTGTGAGATGATGTTACAGGACTTGACTACACCGACTCCTAGATTAGAAATAGGGAGTGAAGTGGTAGAGCACGTTGACCGCTTCACTTATTTGGGAAGTACCATCAGTCAACGCCAACGGGTTGATCTCTGGCGAAATCTCAGCACGGATACAGGGGGCTCGTTTCGCATTTGCCAGTTTACGCCGACTCTGGCGTAGATGAGATATCCGACTATCGACAAAAGGGCGGGTGTACTGCTCATCAGTCCGCTCCGTCCTCCTTTATGGTTGTGAGACCTGGCCGTAGAGAGTGGAAGACATGAAAAGATTAGCTGTCTTTGATCATAGGTGCCTGCGCTCTATCTCCCGTGTGAAGTGGCATAATAAGGTGAGCAATATTGAGGTTAGGCGTCGAGTGCTAGGTAAGGAGGGGAAACCAATCGACGGGGCTGTGAAGTTACATAGACTGAGATGGTTAGGACATGTGTTACGCATTCCTGCCTAGTCATCGCCTTCCTCGACGAGCAATGTTAGCGGATTTAGGGTCAGGCTGGAAAAAAGCTAGCGGAGGTCAAACCAAAACATGACGGCACCAGTCAATCAAATCTACAACAGTTAGTTTAAGCCAGCCACGTAGGAAGGTGTAGACTTCTGACTGGTTGGGGTCCTCGGGACGGTAAAAAGCAATGGTTGGAAATAATTGGTGATATGGCTCAAAGTGGTCGTTATCAATGGCTGGTGCAGATGCATCCACACCTTGTGACTTATGATTTCCAATTAAACTATATTATTCTTCGTTATTACTCTTCCTTTGTCTCACACCTCTGCTTACTGTCTCTATTATGTTTTTCTTGTACTTTCTTCTCTTGCTTTGTGTGGTACATGGAGGGAGTGTGGCGACTTGAACTGGTGCACATATGTGCAAAGTTCTATGTCGAAAACAGACAGACAGTTTGTGAGGGCTGCTTCAGCTATTGATCCGGAACGCTACTTAGGCTATGCAGATTAAAATTGTCTCAATCACCTATTGGTTTAATGTTGAAATAGATTGAAAATTCTGCATAAAAGATTCTATTGAAAGGGATACTTTTATTGTCTTCCTCCTGTGGTGTATTGTTGTTTTGCGTGTTCTATTTATAATCACACAGACACACATACACACTGTACCATCCCAGTTATATTATTCATTTGCATTATTTGAGCTATATGAATGAATGAATGTTTAATTTGTTGTATACACTGTGTTGTAGTATTATTGTTGAGATTAATCGTTACTTTTAAATAAGAATGATATTACAGTTAATAAAGTGTTTACGTCAATGTGTTTTTGTTCATTTCGACTACACAACTCATTTCCACTGTCTTACTCTTAGAGATGGTACACAGTTGCATTCGAATAAATTTCATTTGAATTTAGTCGATCTAAAAGTATAAATAAAATAACTGAATTATATATTCAATTTTCGTATTTTTTTTGTTACAGATTGACAGAAATGAGAGTGCGTATAATATTCCAAGCCGTGTCTTATGTGGTATATTCTATCAGACTCATTTTTTTTTCTGTTTTTGACATATATAACGTAATTGAGGTTTAATTTTTGTGTGCCAGCTCACAATTCATCACTCAATGGGCTAATTTAACATATCATCTTGAATTTAGTTATTTATTTAACCCAACTAACTATGGAAATCAACCTTTCTAGTTAATCGGAACATCTTCTTTCAAAATAGAAGTGTTTTGCGTGAATTAAATTAAAGAAATCGATTAACTATTTCGATAAATCTAATTAAGTTTAGATTTAACTAGGATAATGTTGTTTTTCACTGATGATAGCAAACTATGCGATTAGCTTACTTGGTGGAGTTTCTACCTTTTTTTATTTGAAATTTTTTTATTTCTTTATGTTCCCAAACTAGAGGTGTGAAGTTTCCGTGGCTTTGGTATGGGGTTGCTTGCTAGCCGCCTCATGCTCAACCTTCCCTCTCTATTAGTGTTATTACTGGCTTGATAACAAGGTAAAAGAGTGCGTTGGTCGGGGATTGAATCCCGATCCACCTGAGTGGTTGGTGAGCTTTTCTACCGTTGTGCCATCAACTGAGTAGGCTACTTGACGGATTATAAAATAATAATTTTATCGGTTTTTGACTCATCAATTAAATGACAATAACAGAGTAAACATGATTGTAAGAAAGTAAAATGTTACATACCTTTATTATTAAGAAAATAAAAAGAATTTCCAGATAGCTGACACTATGATGGTTCGAATTCTTTATTTAAGCTGATGTGTCATATTTATATATGTAAATTAGTGTAATCAAATCCCACTTATCCAAAGATGATAGTCTTTGTTTACTGTCGTTTAGAAATGAGTATGCATTTATTCAAGTGTTGGTTTGTAGGGATTTGATTGGTTACAGGATTTCATCGTGAGCTGACATTGGTTAGAGAACCATTGGGAGTACTGGAGACCTTTTTCGTTCTAGTTTGGGACTCTTCATCAGTACGCACCCACCGGAGTCCGAACCCAGGTCCTTCCGGTCACAAGGTCCATTAAGCCACTTGGACCCGATCCAATGGCCCATGAATACTAACTTCTACCAATTCACGACATAGCGCGACCACTAGCCAATATCATCTTTTCAGTCTTCATAAGCATTTCATTTGAAAATCCTTCCTTATACAATTAAGTTTCACTAATTATCACAGAGGAAGTAAATAAATGTAACAATAAATTTATGAGGCAATAAGAAGACGTAATTTGTCTGAATCGTGTAATGCATTTGCACAACACATTTCGAAAAATCTGATCACACACGGACTTGTCATAGAAATATACTTGAAATTAGTAAAGGGTTAAGAAGTGAGAAAATCAACAAAGGTCAAAATAACAATGAAGATTACTAAACCAAACAAGAGAGGTAATAGTACATCTACACTGGTTGGTATCAAAATAAAGTTTACCAAGGAAGGTTTAGTGTGATGATGAATTGTTGCTTTGAACGCATAAAGGTGGTTTAAACTTCCAAATTGCCAGCTAGGGCTTCCACAAACTTTGTGATACGCTCCGGCCACGTTTTATAGATAGGTTTAAAAGACGTGTAAACATCAATTTTATGTCTTGTCTCTGTATGTTTCGCAGTAGACGAACTAGGTCTCCTGTTCCCACCAGTGATGGGTTCTGAGGATTCTATTTGCTTCTGGAGCCATTTAGGAATATGCTGAAAGCCCCTACTCACAGAGATCGTTCAGTGTGATCAGATTTTTCGAAATGTGTTGCGTGAATACATTGCACGATTCAGACAAATTACGTCTTCTTATTGCTTTGTCTAAATTCATAAAGGGAACTAATTGTTTTAAATAACTACTTTATGAGGCGTAACCTGTGTAGTTTGTTTTAGAAACTTACTTCATCTATAATAGCAAGACAGGAAACAATATACACAGCTTTATTTGACACTAAATGTCAGAAAGAAATAATCTCGAGAAAAAATAAACGTTTGTCAAGCCACTTCTCATCTCCATGATACGGCTTTCTGATAAGAATATGTGCCTATAAGGTATGAAAAAATGTGATGGTACTTAAAACAAAAAAATTGCACAACTTTAAACCGTTTTATGAATAATATGCCTAGTACATAGTTTGGATCACAGTTTCATTTGCTGTTACTCATTGTTAATTCCTTTCCTATCTGCCTCTTGTCATCCCTTCTTTTGTGTTAACATTTATACTACTTATCTTTAGTAAGTAGTACAGGTAGTATTTGTTAATTCATAACCATTTCTTCATTTACTATTGGAGTTTAACTCACTCTATGTGTTACTACTAATCTATTAGATGTATAATAATTATTTTCTTACAGTTCAACATTATTTGCTGTATATTCGTATACCTATTACTGTTGAACATTATTTATCCGTATCCTTTCATTCCGTGTCCAGCATTCGCGCGCTGTTTAAATCTACGCGTGCGTCGCCTTTGACACAGATATGCTGTTTGTTTCCTATTGACGCACATTGATTGTGCTTTGACGACATTCAGCCGGAGACATCTTATATCTGAATTTTGCATATTATATTTCAACTTTTATGTTTACTATAGTACCGTATTTTAGACATATCCGGTATTTTCGGATTTTACTTGTCACTCAAAGTGTGATTTTAATAATCATTCGATTATCGTCGCGAATTTCCTGCGGAAGAAGTTCACAGTTTGATTGTAGTGAGCGATTGCACATCATACCATTTTAGGTACAATGCAACCAAACTAAGTACTGTGAATTTCTTCCGCAGGAAATTCGCGACGATAATCGAATGATTATTAAAATCACACTTTGAGTGACAAGTAAAATCCGAAAATACCGGATATGTCTAAAATACGGTACTATAGTAAACATAAAAGTTGAAATATAATATGCAAAATTCAGATATAAGATGTCTCCGGCTGAATGTCGTCAAAGCACAATCAATGTGCGTCAATAGGAAACAAACAGCATATCTGTGTCAAAGGCGACGCACGCGTAGATTTAAACAGCGCGCGAATGCTGGACACGGAATGAAAGGATACGAATAAACAATGCTGGACAGTAACGTATACATAAATAGAGGATATATACGGCAGATAATGTTCAACTATAAGAAATTAGTTACTACACACCAAATAGAGCATAAATACACTAAGTGAGTTGAACTTCAGTAGCAAACAAAGTTGTATTTAAGAAGTATGCTGTATAGTTCATACTGCTTGCTAATGGTGAACAGTATAAGGTTGAACGCAGAAGAAAGAACATCAAAGGAGAGAGATAAGAAAGGAATTAACACAAATTAGTATGATTGATAAAAGCATAGAACTTGAGCACTATGGTAGGGTATAAACCCATTATGGATAAAATTTATTTTGATTAAATCGCACAGTGTTATACAGTAATATTTACTGACGACGTTTCGTGCACAATTTATTGCTCATTATCATATCAAGTTACTCACACAACTTTCTGACTTCGTTTATATACATGAGTAAAAATGGCTAGACATATGAACGAATAAATAGAAATCAATATACAGTTCAATAGACATGTGTGAAACAGAAAGGAAGATAACGTACACTCGGAAGTAATATTAATGTTATCAATAAAATGTAATACGATGGCAAATAAGACGAGTGTTATTAGTTACTAGGGTGGGGAACGAGATGTTTTTTCAGTTAAATAAAATAAAATAAATAACTTGTTGAAGTGTTATAATGTAAATTAAAATAAGACAAATCTTAACATTATTTGTTGGTATATCTGGAAACCACTTACAGTGGGATTCCTTGTGCTGTAACTCAGTGAAAAGTAGAGTCTTCAAGTAAAGCTAAATGATTAGATGTTCAGTAGAGATTTCACCTCAGTTTAGCAAGCTTGTTACAGTAAAAATAGGCGTATTCAATGTTATCAATATTTTTAATTTTCACAGTGATTTAGTTTTACAAACTTTTGCGTGGTGACAGTTTAGTATACCAATTTCATATAGGAGCATTCAATGTTAGGACACTTTGCCAAATAGGACAACAAGCATCACTAGCCAAGACTCTGGCATCCCGAGCCATTGATGTATGTTGTGTTTCAGAAACGCACATACAAGACCCAAATGTGGTTATTCACCTAACCCCACCTGGCCAATAGGATGAATCTGCGAAATTCACCTTGAGGGTGTCAGCAGATGCCGCAGCTAGTTCACGAGGATTAGCTGGCGTAGGGATAGCTTTGAGTACTAGGGCAGGAAAGACATTGCTTGACTGGATCCCGGTAGATAGCCGAATGTGTGTTGTCCGTCTGAACGGATCAGTAAAAAGGAGAAAGGACTGCACTACTCGCCGATACCTTTTCGTAATCTCCGCCTACACCCCCACTGACTGCAGTTCGGATGAAACGAAGGATGAGTTCTACCAAAGGCTGTGTAGTTTGCTGCGAAAGGCTAAACGCTCAGATATAGTTGTTCTGGCTGGTGACTTTAATGCCCAAGTAGGGAAATCGTGTCAATCTAAGAAGGATGTCGGTGGCACCTATGGAGTTCCGTGCCAGCGAACCGACAACGGTGACCGTCTCCTACAGTTCTGTTCAGATAATCATTTGTTTTTTGTAAGCACTAACTTCAAACACAAGGAGAGACGCTGTTTGACCTGGCGACTCCCATCATCAAACCAACGCTGGACACAAATAGACCACATAGCAATAAGCTATCGTTGGCGTAGGTCGGTAGGAGATTGTCGCTCCTTCTGGAACACGTGTGTAGATACCGATCACGCACTGGTCCGCGCTCGTGTGTGCTTACGACTGAACGGACGTAGGAAACAGCTGGCGGTAAAGGCATCACGTCCCCAGCTCGATCAGGAAACGAAATCCGTATTTGAGGAAGAACTAGCTAAACACATATCTGTTTTCGACCGTTGTGCTCACCCTGAAGAAGCCTGGAAGAATATTCAGTCAGCAAAAGATACAGCTGTAAAAGCTGTGAGTAAGGTAAATCCAAAGGTGAGTAAAAACCATTGGATTTCGACTGCCTTATCCGAACTGATAGATGCTAGAGGACTTGTTCCGGCGAGCTCCGAATTCAATGAGGAGCGAAAGCTGCATAAAAGGAAACTTACCAAAGTCTCCGCAAGGACCGTGAACAGTGGTGGGTGACAAAGGCGAAAGAGATGGAAAAAACATCGGCTATAGGCAACTCTTTAGACTAATCAGGAAAACGGGTGGGATATAGACACTGGTCCGCCGTCTGTAAGTGAGGTGACAAAAGCTGTCTGTGATTTGAAACGAGGCAAAGCGGCAGGACCCGACGGAATTATTCCACAGGTGTTTAACTATGGGGGTGACATACTAGTTTGTAGATTAACTAAGGTACTAGGCAACGTCTGGGAATCAGAGACGGTTCCATCAGACTGGAGTAAGTCACTTATTACACCGAAATTCAAGAAGGGAAACAAGTCCTCGTGTGATAATCATAGGGGAATCAGCCTAACGAACATAGTTTCTAAAATCCTAGGCTCAGTAATTATGCATAGACTGAGCAGAACTCGGGAGGAACAAGCGATGGAAAATCAAGCAGGCTTTAGACCAGGTAGAAGGTGCATAGATCATATCTTCACTCTCCGATAGATTCTAGAACATAGACACACTTTTCGGCGTCCAACAATTGTCATATTTCTTGACTTGAAGGCGGCCTTCGACTCCGTGGATCAAAAGGTACTATGGGAATGTTTGACTGTGAAGGGAGTGCCAAGAAAGAACATTGCACTAATCAAGGCACTCTATTCAAACTCACGTAGCCGTGTAATGGCTTATGGGGAATTGTCATCTGAATTGATAACAACCAGTGGTGTCCGACAGGGATATCCACTTAACCCATTTCTGTTTAACTTGATCATATATATGCTAATGGAAGTATGCTTAACTGAACTTAACGACCTAATGTGGTGAGAGCAGGCTGCTAGCCGATTGGTTGGCACTAATCTACGTTAAGGTCTAGGTCACTAATATGGGCCGTGAGAAAATATGAACAAGCCTGAGTCAACAACCAATCACAGCAAAGTTAACGTGGCAGAATATGATTCGCAGAGAGAACTCTATTTGTCAAGGAATCCCGAAACAACCAATCAGAAGCCTGCGTTTGTCTACCTAAACAACCAATCAGATGACTGCGCTTGTCTATAATAATGTAGTTGAAAGATGTATAAATACGTGTTGATTTTCATAATAAAACGATCTGTTGCTTCGCCCTTGTCTTCTGTTGTTACACTAAGAATCGACTTGTTACCAGGGAATAGTCTTATGGACAGATGACATAGTCCTGTTAGGGGAGGATGCTGACAAAATCCAGCAGAGTCTTCTGAACACCTTGAGCAGTAATCTTCGTATGTTTGGCATGCGATTCGCCCCTGCGAAATGCAAGATGCTGCTACAGGACTGGAATACGTCAACCCCTAGCTTAGTGATAGAGAGTGAAGTGATACAACATGTTGACCACTTCACTTATTTGGGAAGTTGCATCAGCGCCAACGGAGTGATTGGCGACGAAATCTCAGCACGTATCCAAAAAGCTCGAGCTGCTTTCGCTGACTTACACCACCTCTGGCGTAGGCGTGACATCCGGCTATCAACCAAGGGACGTGTGTACTGCTCATCAGTTCGCTCCGTCCTTCTCTATGGCTCTGAAACATGGCCAATACGAGTTGAAGACATGAAAAGGTTGACTGTTTTTGATCATAGATGTCTGCGATCTCTGTCTCACGTTAGGTGGTTTAACAAGGTAAGTAATGTTGACGTTAGACGTAGACTGTTGGGCAAATAGGGAAAATCAATCGACGAGGCTATAAAGTTACATAGATTGAGATGGCTAGGTCACGTGCTGCGCATGCCTAACCATCGCCTCCCCCGCTCGACGGGCATTGCTAGCTCATATAGGTGCAGGTTGGAAAAGAGTAAGTGGTGGCCAAACAAAAACATGGCATCAATCCATGAAATCCTTGACAGTTAAACTGAATCAGGTAGGGAGATGCAGACTTCCGGGTTGGGGCCCTCGGGACTCTAGGAATCAATGGCTGGAGATAATAGGTGACATGGCTCAAAATCGTTGTCAATGGCCAGCGCAGATGTATTCAGTCTCTGTAATCTTTCATATTCCTTTTTACCACTACCCATTCTGTTTCACTCTCATACTTGTTAGACTGTATTAATTCTCTCCACTCATCTTCTTGTCTACCTCTGTGTGCTATTTGGAACGTGGCAACTCGAACTACTGCGCTTCGGTGCCAAGTTCTATGTTGAATCCAGATAGAGTATACTAATAGTTTCCTTTTTGACCACAATTAAGTATACTTCTGGAAAAGAATTTCGCGAATCGTATCTCGTTCACTTTTTAGTTGGATGTTTTTGTTAGAGTATTACCATGCTGGGTGGTATTGGCTTAGATACTCGAACTTCAGATAAAGGATCCTTTATCGCTATCATCAATTGTCACAAAAGTTGTATATAAAGCTTACTACAGATAGTTCATACAATTATTTCTCCTGAAAAAGCTGATTAAAAGAAGAAATCTTTAAAGAATAATATTATTTTATTTTATTGTCTTAGCCAAGCGTATACAACCTCGACTAACTGAGTTGAAGATAGGAGATATTGGTCTTACGTAATTCGAATCTGAGGGGTTTAATATATGAGGTGGGTGGAAATACTATACATCAGCAAGTTTGTTTAAATGTAGAAAAAATATACGAACACTTTAGAAGTTGGATTTGTGTAGGCCTAATTTGTTAAGAATCAACGTTTTTTTAGAGAATCTTTGTAAATCATAGAACACCGACCAGGGGACTGAAAAAATTTAGAATCCATGTACTATAGGCTTGCAATCCAATGGTTGAGTGACTAATGTGTTTGTCTACTGGTGGGATAATAAGTGCGTACTGCTAAAACAAGCTTAAATAAGAACTAAAAAGATGTCCACTTTCCCATGGTCTGTGGGGAAATACAAATATAAAACTATGTGAAAGTACTTTTGTTTCAATTTCTCTTAAGCTATAAAGCTCATATTAATATCCTGTCTCATATCATTTCCTTGTACAATACTGTCGTCTAATGCTCTTACCAAGACATCTATAAGCTTTTGAAGCATACAGTTGATGGTTTCCCTACCCAGTAATATGAAGAGTACAAAGAATACATAGAACTATTTGGCTTTTTCTTCTATAGAGAAAAATCAAATTATAAGTAGTTGAAGTATGATTAGTGATTTGAAAGTCACACGATAATAACCGAAAAATTTATATTTGACGTTCTGACTACTAACTAGTCCTTAGAAGTAGTATCTCACGTAAGATTCAGATTGCAGAAGAATCTACAGTAGTGAGTTAAAAACTCCATCACTAAATAAAACACTATTTCTGACTTCAGTCAATCTCTTTTAAGACATACCACTGGTAAACAGTGAGAATAAAATAATGTTCCACTTTGTGATTGCGAATAAAAAAATGGTTGTTGTGTGACTTATCGGTGATTGTATGGAGGAATTCACCATGAGCTGACATCAGTTAGAGAACCACTGGAAAACCTGGGAGTACTGGACAGCTGTTTGGGACTCCTCAGCAGTACTCACCCACCGGGGTTCGGACCCAGGACCTTCTGGTTACAAGACGAGCTCGTAGACCATTGAGCCACGGGGACCCGATCCAATGGTTCTTGAATTCCAATTTCTGCCAGTTCACGACATAGCGCGACCACTTCGCAATGTCTTCCTCGGTGGGTGCGTACTGATGAAGAGTCCAAAACTAGGACGAAACAGCTGTCCAGTACTCCCAGGTTTTCCAGTGGTTCTCTAACTGATGTCAGCTCATGGTGAAATTCTTCATACAATCGAACAAAATCCCTACAAAACCAATACTTGAAAATTTATCAGTGAATCAATTATTGTATGCCAGGAAGATATAATTGAATACGTAAGTCTGCATTAATTAGGCAAACACTCATATTTGAGGAGGTTTACCGCCAAAATCCAAAGACAGTCATACTAATTTTTCTTTCCAAAGTGACAAAATTATTTTAAGACGTTTGGAGAAATCTTCTGAATCCAACATTTCTTCTCAACACACAGGTTTGGCTTCTTCAGGTGGATTCCATGGCCCTGGCTGTAGTTGAAGACGAACTCTGAAGGTGAAATTAAAATTAGTCAGAATATGTGACAGTTAGCTTTAAATACTTTATTGATATCAAATTCATGCTCATTGTCTATAAGGTGCGCCAGAATTCTTCACGGAAAGACCTGTTTCTCTTGCCTAATCATGTACGATGATGTTTGGAAATCCAACTGTGAACATGCGATACCTACGCCTGATGTAACTGGCTCCGCAGAAGCAGTTAAATTGGTAGATACACATAGAAGAGGCGAAACTAAGTCGAATATCCTTATTTTTCGAACGTGAAATTGAAGTGATTGTAAAGAGAGAGTATATATCTGAATGTACACTGAATGTTCTTTTAACTGTATTATTTAGTCGTTGTGTAATTATTCCATTGGTGTTATCACCGAGGAATTGCAGGTTGTACAAAAATGGCTTCTTCGAAGCTGTTGATAAACTGGCTTGCCTTGGTGTTGAAGTCACATTCTTATCCACGAACTAACCTGGATATAAATCTTAACTTAGTAATTCTCTAGTAAACTTGAGTTCGTCATTAGTGCAGATTTCTCCAGCTCTGTGATCCAAGCAGTTTACTAAATTGTGTTTTAAAATTCCAAATGGCACAGAAATTAAGAGAAGATGTGTAAACTAACCTGTCGATGTAGCTTTCCTATGTATATTCCTTATTTTATCATCCTATTTCCTGTTTGTAAGAACGTCTAGGAATAGAATACCACCATTTCATTCTTTCTCCATGGTAAATTTATTACAGGACGCGGATCGGTAAACTTGCCAAGGATTTTCACTATTTCATTCTCATTTTTCATAATCAGAATTGTGTTGTTAATGTGTAGGCAGTCGAATTTCAATTCACTAAATACCCCCCCCTTTTCAATGATCCATTTTATAATTTCGCGCGGAAATATCAGCCAGGATTAGCTCTAGTGGTGACCTTGTAGCCTGATTATCGATTTGTCTATAGAATCCCTTATTGAATGAGGAGAAATAAATATTAATTGTACACCCTAAAAGAATTTCTTTGACAGAAGACACAGAAATGTCATCAATGTTTCGCCTAAAACCTTCTCACCTAAAATGCACTGTTTCCATCAGCGATACATCAGTGATCTTATAAATTTATCGTCCACATTTGACTCTCTTTTCGATAAATTCAGAACTATGCTTAACACTATGTTTTATCAATTTATCATGCACTAAAAATCAAACATAAGTGGTGTTATTTCTTTTGGATGGTCAGTTAAAACCACATCACCTTATGGCATTGAAGTTTTTAAAAGTAGAGAACACTGTTTTATCTGTACACATTGAATGCCTAATTTTGGCAGAACTTCGATACAATTTAAGGATAAAATACATTGTGATAAAACGATAACATTGCAATATTACTGTTTCAATGTGACAGTTCAAAAAAGTATGAAAAACATAGGAAAAAGACTTACTAGTAGTGTTTATTATCACTGATTGAATTATTCACTTCTACACTTAGTAGATAGCAGTACTCCTGAGAAACGTATAATTCATGATATATACATATATATATATATATATATATATATATATATATCTTGAGTTCCGAGTGGAGCTTAGGGCTTCAACAACACATCTCCACTTTCTTCTATATTCAGCCGTCCTCTTCATCTAGGTCCAAGATTCCCCACAATCCCTCATCTCCTCCACACATGATCACCTCCATGTCACCCTAGGATGACACACTTATCGCCTCCCCCCATTGGGATATCATACGAGCAATGGCCTGCATTGCGCGCGATGTCATTCGACGCCCTGCCGATTTCCATTTTCTCTTACATATCTGTCGGGTGGTCGACTCTTGGCTGGTTTTTCCCCAGCCAGATTTTGTTGTTGCTAATTCTTTCTGGCCAGCCGGCCGGCCATTTGATCTTCAGTGTGGAGCTAGTGAAGGCAGCTGTTGATAAAAATCTATAACTTGTTGTGACACACAGTGCCAGTTTCTGACCCGTATAGAAGGACCGACTTGACATTTGTGTTGGAAATCCGAATCTTTTTTTCTTATGCTGGGTACAGAAGATTTCCAAAATGGTTTCAGGTTGAGGAATGTGTATCTTATTTTATTTTTATTTTTGGTTACAGCTTGACTCCACACCGTATTTTTGGTACAAGTGTGGAATTTTCAGCGTGGATATCGGTAGCCCAAAATTCGCAGACCGACCATAGATATCAGGTGTGCGTCGGCGTGGGCTCGAACCCCGGACCATGTGCATGGTCGGCGAGAGTCCTAACCACTGTGCGTTTCCGATTCTGGCTGGATGGCTGGTTTTTGCATCTGCTTACATTCCGACTGCCTATAGATAAGTGAAGGAGGCAACCTCTGTTAGATCTCCCCCTTTGATGATGGTTGGTGCTGGTTGCTGTTGTTGTTTTTGTTGCTGTTAGTTGGTTATCTTCATCACTTCCGTCTTCTCTATGTTTACCTTCAGTCCTGTCTTCGCTGCCTGTCTCTTTAGCCAGTTTGTTGCTTTTCGCCTGTAAATCTTCGAGTCTGTGTGGTATTAGACACATATCACCTGCGAAATTCAGATCTGGAGTCTTCTTATCGGTGGTCCAGAGTAATCCTGTCTCCTCACTCCCAACGCACAGTCTGATGTATAATCAAGTCCAACAAGATTAAAGATATTATCGGTGATAATAGGCAGCGCTGTCTTACTCCTGTATTCACTTCTTACTCGTCGCTAAGTTTCTCTTTGTGGATCATCTGACATATGACACTGTTACACAGCCAACTACTGAATGAAGCTGATAAAGACTTCGGACTCCGTAGTGTTGCAGAAGCTTCCAAATTACTTCCCGGTCAACTCTGTCTGTCGAAAGCCTTTTCGAAGTCGAAGTCGAGACAGATTTGACTGTCATTCTACGCTCTGTTCGATGAGGATGCTTAGAGATGTAATTTGATTAGCACATATTTTGTCTTTCCTAAATCCAACTTGTTTCGGTGACGCATGAAGTTCTGCATCCAATGAATCTTTAGTTCTTTATATATATATATATATATATATATATATATATATATATATATATATATATATATATATATATATATATTTCAGCTGACCATTTGAATGGTAAATCACTAGGTTCAAGATCTCGTAGTCTGAACTTCTCATTTTGACAAATAAGCTTTGAAATTCAGCTGCTGCTAAGGCCTCCACTTAACTGCGATTAATGCAGTCTCATAAATGCTACAAAATCTCTTTTTTACATATTTAACATTCTGTACTATTTGAAAACAGTAGAATTTCAGAGAAAAATGACCTTAATTAATGCATCATAGTTTAAAGTTATAAAGAGATTAGATCTTCATTTCATTTATGCACTAATATTACTATTACTATAAGCGGACACTTGCTATACTTTGGATTAGTCACATCTGAGACACTGGACTTCAATCTTTACCAAACCTGAACTATTTTTCCTAATAAAATACGACTGGTTATTAATTAGTATGCACTTTTTATTTTATATGACTGATTAACTGTCAAACATGCCAGTTGTAACACAATTGTAAAGTAACTACAGAGTGATATCATCTCACAGGATTTGCCTACTAAATGCCCTATATAAATACTCAATGTTTACAGCTTTTATGTATTGCAATCGATTTGTTTTTGATGTTTTTCGTTGTTCGTAGTGAAGGTACAGTGTCCAAATAATGATAAAAAAGGTGAAGCAACACCAACATTTATATTCTGATAATAAACTATAACTCATGGAAAATTCCGATTGTAACACATAGAAAATCAAAACAAGGGATTCAGCGAAGAGACCCGTTTCAACGAATTTATCATCAAGCTATACAGTCGTATATATATAGTTTTTAAGAAGTTATATCCGGTGAAGGAAGTGAATCATAAGTGTGAATGCATAAAATAATAATAATAGTATGAAATGCAATTAAAAACTAAAATGTTTGTAATTATACTCATAGTTAAATGTCAAGTGGTAAAGCAAATTAATGTCATATATAGAATAATTCATAGGATGGATAGAACTTGAAAAAGGGTGTGCAATTATAGGATTAGTAGACAAATCGAATAAAACAAAAACGTTACGTAATATTGTGTGAAATTTAATAGCATAGGATTTATCGTTGTAAAAAAGGACTGATTTAGAATGATAAGTGGAACAGGTGAAATAATACCGCGGACAGTTCAAAGTGAGAATAGTAATAATAACAACTGACTTAATAAGAAAGAGTATACAAATTGAATAGACAATATGAAAAATTGGTAGAGCTAAAATATGATTGGGGATTACCATATTTTAGCATAGAGGGATTAAGACCATGAAAGTTGGATAGTTGAACGAACTTTTTCTGTACACAGAGATCTGGCTTTTCTGTTTCGATAGCCAAAGCTTCTGCAATACAGATGAGTCGGGTACGTAGGGATTTAGGTAAATTACTCTTTGCCTTGTAGATGACTTTAAAGACGGAGGCTATAGAGATAGGGTGATCATTATCGACCAGATGTTCAACGATCGCGCTTCTTATTGCTCCACTTCCAACTTTTCGTAGCCATGCAGGACAGTGTTCTTGCACCCTCTTGGACAAAACTCGAGTCGAACGACCGATATACCTAGCTCCACAAGAGCAGGTGAATTGATAAACGCACATAGAGTTGGTCAACGACGATGATAATCACAAACATTTTAGTTTTAATTGAACTTCATATTATTATTATTATTTTATGCATTCACACCTAAGATTCAATTCCTTCACCGGATATAACTTCTTAAAAACCATATGTATATGACTGTACAGCTTGATGAATTCGTTGAAAGGAGTCTCTTCGCTGAATAAACTATAAATCTTCTTTAATAGAACATAAAACTGTAGTCCAAGCATATATCAATTCCACTACGTTTCTCTTGATATATATATATGTCTGTATTGAACATTTAAATTTGTAATGATTCTCTGGTTGACCTTGGCTTGTAATTGTGCGGTTAGTAGATATCTTAAAAGTCGTACAAGTAAACTTAATATCTGATATATGTTATAAATTTGCATTTATGTACCATTTTTTAATGTCTTGCGTTTCATCATCATGCTAATGTTTGTACTATTTCGATTTTGGAACGATGTACAATAGTAAAAACACTGATCAATTTAGTTATATGACTGCCAATCAATCGGACACTATTCTGTGTACTTCTCATACACTAGAATAAACATTTTCCAATCTGGGTATATTGAGTGTTATGCTACTTATTATATGACGAAGTTAAACTATCATAGTGAAAGTCAAAATCTTTCAAAAGTTGACCTTCAACAACAACCGATCAGACACAGGGAATGCTATGAAATGTCATTCCCAATCAAATTATGCCTGCCTTTTTGGAACTGGAGAGGACAGATACACTATGCTACTTATTTACTGGGTACTTTTCCTGCAAATATACACTGTTAGGTAGGGTTACGGTTTTTAAGACTGAGGTTTAGGGTCTAGGGTTAGATTTAGGATTAGGTTGGAAATTAGTGTCAGAAATATCCATGGATCTCAAAGTACCATGACCTTAAGTCACCTGGATGAATGGGTATATCGCACATGACAGGATTTCTCTATAGATCATCGGTGTATTGACAGGGAGATATTCTTACAACACATAAACTACAAATATACAGTGTAATATCGAGTTTGCAATATCTTTTAGTGTATTTTTGAACGATTATGCGACTTTCCTCTGTCTGAATTCTGATTAGTTATTCAAGGTCACTGCGGTTTTGGCTATTATAGTTTAAACGAAGTGAGAGAAAACGGAATTAAGAATAATTAACACAAACGTAATGCGACAGACAACGGCAACCAACGAGGGAACAGGCATAAAATGGACTGACACAAAAGACTTGGAGGATCTGGATTTCGCCGATGATATATGTCTGATTTCCCATAAACTGGAGGATATGCAAGTGAAAAGCAACAAGTTGGCAGAAGAAGCATCCAGAGAAGATAAGACTTCAGGTGAACATAGAAAAGGTGGAGACAGAGGTGATGAAGATTCCTGGTCAACACCAGCAGCAACAACAACAGACAACAATCAGCTTAACTGGGAAGAACCTGAAAGAAACAGCCTCCTTCACCTACCTGGGAAGCATCGTCTCAACTTCAGGCGGAACTGACGAGGACATCAAAGCCAGAATCGGAAAAGCAAGACAAGCTTTCATTACTCTCAAATCTGTGTGGAGGTCAACAGCACTCACCATCAAAAATAAGAACCGGATTTTCAACTCTAATGTGAAGTCAGTGCTACTATACGGATCAGAGACTTGGCGAGTCATAAAGAGCATCTCAAACAAACTTCAAACCTTCATTAACAGCTGTCTCCGCTCAATACTCAAGATCAGATGGCCAGAAAAGATCAGCGACAGGGATCTCTGGGAGCGAACCAATCAGGAACCGATTGTGAAACAAATAGGCAGAAAGAAATGGAGATGGATTGGCCATACGCTGAGGAAACAATCAAGTGACATCACTAGACAAGCCCTCGAATGGAACCCGAAAGGGAGGTGGCGAGTTGGTCGTCATTGTGGGGGTGACTTGGAGGAGATCATGCGAGGAGGAGATGAAAGCATGTGGACAGACCTGGAGCAGGGTGAAAAAGTTGTCAGAAAACCGTAGGCAATGGAGGTGCGCAGCTGAAGCCCTATGTTCCTCTAGGAACTAAAGGATACAATAATAATAATAACACAAACGTTTGGTAATCCAATCAAATAAGGATTACCAAGGTAGGTCAAGAGTAATGACGAACTGTTTTTGAATAGATGTATTAGCACTATACATTTCGAACAATCTGATCACACATATATTTGTCAAGTCAATGTATATAGAAAGGTTAAATGAAACAAAGTGAGAGAAAACGGAATTAAGAATAATTAACACAAACAATTGGTGCATGGTGGCTAGCAGTGGAATCCAGGATGCACATTTCGTCCTATTTGGGACTCGTCACTGGATGTATCTGCATTTCTCAGTGAGTGATGATGTTCCCACCGAGAAATGCAGGTACATCCAGCTGACGAGTCCCAAATAGGACGAAATGCGCATCCTGGATTCCACTGCTAGTCACCATCCACCAATTGTATCCTAACTAAATGCCCAGACATTGTCGAAGCATCTTCACAAGAAGCCGACATGTCAACCTGAGACCGAGCACTTCGGTCCAATCAATCGACGGGAAAATCAAAAATTCAATTCAATTAACACAAACGTTTGGTAATCCAATCAAATAAGGATTACCAAGGTAGGTTAAGAGTAACGACGAATGATTGGATTACGAAACGTTTGTGTTAATTATTCTTAATTCCGTTTTCTCTCCCTTTGTTTAATTTAACCTTTCTATATATGTTGACTTGACAAGTAAATATGATAGTTTAACTTTGTCTATTTTATTACTAAACTAAGCCTTCTAGAAATAATATTTAGAATTTTAACTGATTAAAAATGCCCATTAAATTTTTTCAAAAGAATTGATACTGATACTCTTTTTGATAACTTCATCATCAGGCTCTACAGTTATATATACATTATAGTCAATGAACGGATTAGTAGTATGAACAACATTAATGTTTAAATAACATGGAATCAATAATATCAATAGATTACAGCTCAATAGCATCAACATAAAATAAGCTGAATGTCAGAAAAATTAGCAAAGATAGATAATATTACAAATTGATGAATTTATAGTCTCTAGTGAAGGCCGGTCAGGGCAGTAGTAGTGGCTGGCTAGCTGGACTTGCTTCTTTCGAACACAGAGCACTGGTTGTTTGAAGCGAATTGCAATAGCCTCTGCTGTTTGGAGCATGCGGTGCTTCGATGATCTTGGCAATTTATTAGGCACCTGTTAGATTATAGAGAAGGGTTCTTCCACGCTGGCTTTGTGGTCGGTTTGCACCAGATGGTCCAATATCGAACTGTTAATGGTTTTAACTACGCCTTTACTTAGCCATACTGGGAGATGTTCTCGAGCGAGCACGAAAAATCAAGTTCCTAGGGCAACGGCCAATATAACTCGCTCCACCACAAGCACAGTTGAATTGGTTGATACAATTGGAAGTGGCTAGTCTAGGTACTTCATCTTTCAGTCGAGAAATCACCATCGGTCGTGTAGGGAATAAACTAAAAGTTCTTTGAACTGGTGTTCTTAATTTCCTCGTAATTATCTCACTTGGCATATCGCCCTTGAATTGTATATGAAGTGTCTTCTTGTTTACAGATAGTGAGTAGTCCTTTTCCGCTTTCTTTGTCATGTGTTTCCTGATAAATTTTTCGGGACGTATTGCAGTGAATATTCATACTAAGGGGGAAGAGTAACAGTTATTTAAAAAAGAACCTTATGTAAGACAGTGATTTTGTGGTTATTCAAACTATATTTGTTTTGACAGCCACTTACAGTGTTAGTTTTAAATGACTTACTGAGTTTTAATGTATAACTTTGTACAGAATTGCAGCAGTTTAGTTTGCCCCACATGAAGGTAGAGGAAAGATAGAAATGTATTCAGAAGAACTATAATGAACATAAATCTATATGGAAGACCATGTGAGATTAATGGATCTGGGAGATTACAAAGAGTGAATACATCTGCAATATTGAGAACGATTTTGATCTATACCACCAATAGTCTCAAGCTATTAGTCCTTAGGATTCCAAGGATTCCTACCTGACATATATATATATATATATATATATATATATATATATATATGACCTGCTATCTGTTAGACAAACGGTGATGGACAGTGAAGATTCCTATACATGTCCAAACCAAGTTCACTTTTAACAATTTGAAAAAAATTTGGGCATTGGGTTTACGATGTTCATTATAATAAAGGTTTTTTGTATTTCCCAATGAATGAAAAACAAAACGATATTGTTTTTACTCACGTTTCGTTATTTAATGCTAATAGCCTTTAAAGCAATTAGTTCCCTTTATGAATCTAGATAAAGCAATAAGAAGACGTAATTTGTCTGAATCGTGTAATGTATTTATCCAACACATTTCGAACAATCCGATCACACACGGACTTGTCATGGGTATATATATATATATATATATATATATATATATATATATATATATATATATATATATATATATATAAGTTGAAAGGACATACTGAAGGTCAAAATAACAATGAAGATCACTAAACCAAATAACAGAGGTAATAGTACATCTGCTATGGTATCAAAACAAAATTTACCAAGAAAGGTTTAATGTGATGGCAAATTGGTTTTGGACGCATAAAGGTGGCTTGAACTTTCTAATTGCTAGGTCTTCTACAAACTTTGGGATACGCCCCAAACACGTTTTATAGATAGGTTTAAAAGATCTGTTAACATCAATTTTATGTCCTGTCTCTATAATATGTCTCGCAATCGAAGAGCTAGGTCTCCTGTTTTCACCATTAATGTATTCTGAAGATTTGTTTCTGGAGCCATTTAGGAATATGCTCTGGAACCCTTACTTGCAGAGATCGATGAGTCCTCCCTATGTATGTGTGTCCACACGTACATTCAAATTGGTAAATACAGTGGGATGTGACGTTATTTTTCGCTGACACAAACTCTAGTTGATGACAATTATCCAGATAAGTTCATCAGGAGATATAGAGTAGTCAGAACACCACGACCCACTCTCCAACTCGCCCCTAAGAAGGACGTGTACATCAAGCTACCCTATATGGGGCTTTAAAGCAGCTTGATAACTAGACAAAGACTGAACGCTGTTGTTAAAAAAAGACTTTTTATGCATCTAATATCATTATAATAGAGAATGTAAAGACATTATATCTATCTAAGCCCTTCGAACATGCGAAAAATGACGTCACTTATCTATAAAACGTGTTCGGGGCGTATCCTAAAGATGTACTATTACCTCTGCTATTTGGTTTAGTGGTCTCCATTGTTATTTTGACCTTCAATATGTCCTTTTAACTTGACTTAAGTCTATTTTCTCACCTCTTACCTCTTTATTAATTTCATATTCATTCCTATGACAAGTCCGTGTATGATCAGATTGTTCGAAATGTGTTGCGCAAATACATTACACGATTCAGACAAATTACGTCTTCTTATTGCTTTAGCTAATAGCCTTATCAAAGTATTATTAAACCAGAATTTACAAAATACCAGCTTATATATAACAACTTAATCATTGTTCCTCAGCATGGGGTTACTTTCGCTTTGTCGAGTTGGCCAATTGGTAAAGATAACAAAGCCAAGTGTGAATTATTGGATTTAATAAGTGTGTAAAATTATAAAAACAGAGTATGTTTACATAATGAACTTGCTTATCACATTTGTGTTGATTTTGCTACTTCATGGGGTTGGAAGGTGTTGTAGGCGGGTCCGATTCTGGTTTAGTTCATCATTCCTATTCAGGCAATTTGGATTCCACTTGATATGAAGTGTTTCTGATATTAGACTTTCTTTGTGGTTTCTGAAATTTTTCTGAATTATTTCAATATCGTCAAAATCAATTTTGTGACTTGATTCTATAGCGTTTAGACTTCCTATGGCTGATGATTTTTTCAAGCTTTTCTAGTTCAACTGGATTTCTTGGTGGTCGAACAGAGACTGCTCTATGGTGTTCATTTCTTCTGATTTTGATTTCTCGTGATGCTTGTCCGATGTATATTGCATTGAATTCCGAGCATTTTGTTTTACAGACACGATTAGAGAATCTTAAGGGATTTGATTTTTTTATATGGACAAGGTTGTTTCTCAGTGCGTCTGATGTTTTGAAGAAAACTCGGATGTCGAGCTTATTGAGTACTCTTCTGATATTGTTTGACTTCTCCGCTCTATATTGAATGACAGCTGTTGAGGTCCATGTTTCGGGAATACGTTTTCGACCATACTTACTGCCAGTGTTGATTATGTTATTGAAGTTCTTTGGGTAGTTGTTTTGCTTGAGAGTTTCAATAATGTTTGACATTTCTTCTTCTTTTTCTTTCTCACCGGCTATCAAAGACTGTGCTCGTCCAAGAAGACTTGAAACAACTGAAATCTTTACGCTGATGGGGTGTGATGATCCAAAGTCTAAATATTTGTTGGAGTGGGTTTTCTTCCTGAATATAGATATACTAAAATGTCCGTTTTCCTTTCTCTTAACTAGGCAGTCTAGAAATGGTAGTTCACCGACGTCTGATTCTGCTTCTGAAGTAAACTGGATTCTGGAAGATAGATCGTTTAGTTTCTCCAAGAATGAACTGTGTAGATCTCGTTTTAGCACTAAAAAAGTATCATCCACATATCTTTACCATATTTTAAGAGGGAGTATGCTTGGGTAGATGTTATCTTCGAATCTATTCATGAAAAGATCAGCGGCTACTAGGGAAACTGGTGAACCCATAGGAATACCATTTGTCTGTCTACGTAAATCCCTTCTAAATCTAAAATAATTACTTTCCAGACAGAATTTCAAGCTCTTAATTATTTCACGGGTGTCCAGTAGACATCTCTGTGATAACACTGTATCTGATTCTAGCAGACTGGAAATTATATCAAGAATTTCGGTAATAGGTATACTAGTATATAATGAGTTAATATCATAGCTTACCATAATGTCTTCTTTATCAGTTTCTCGGTGTTTTACTTTGGATTTGAAATTATATGAAGCTTTTACAATATTTTGAGTGTCCTTTTGCAGTGGTTGTAGTATCGAAGACAAGTATTTGGAGGGGTTGTATGTCGGTGAGTTGGTAAAATCTACTACTGGTCTTAATAGAATTGTGGGTTTATGTATCTTTGGTTGACCGTAGAATCTTGAAGGTGGTACATAAGATTTTGGTTTTAGTTTAAATCAGGGATTCCTATTGAAGCTACAGTCATAATAATTGTGTTAATCTCCACTACTAAATTCACGAGATGCAAGGGTATCTTTTCAGAAATGTGCAATATTGTCCTCCGTTTTGATATTGATAGCGTAAACTTTGTCATCATTAAGAATTCGCCTAGATACGTGATTATCGAATCTCTATTGTTGATCATTGCTCTACTTAATGTTTACAATGTGCTTTTAAATGATAGGTTACAGTTGAAAACCGCTATAGTTTTTCATCAGATATAAAGGCTGAACCTTTTCTTTCGCTAATCAGATTTTTCTGGTTAGCTCAAATTAGAGGACTACTATCCTTGCAGGTAGGCCAACGTAATTTAGTATTCAGACTGTTGGCTTAAACCTTTGCACTAGATGAATTAAAAACGAAGTCGTCTGGATTTTCAGTCAGTTTAAGATGTTTGCAGTCCATTATGTAACTATACAGATTTGATGACAAACAGAATCTTGGTAACTAATTCATGTCTTTAAAATTCACAGAATATGCGGATTTTGTGGTTGGAGTACAGCGATCAGTAATATACAGAAATTCGGTCAAACTTAATAAGGCAAGATTGAAATAGTTATGAAAACTATTAAAAAATACTGTGTGCGTCGGTGGCACACTGGTTAGGACTCTTGCCGACCATGTACATGGTCCGAGGTTCGATCCCCTGCCGACGCACACCTGATATCTATGGTCGGCCTGTAAAATTTGGGCTACCGATATCCATACTGTGGATATTTGTACTCATGCTATACAGGTAGCTCACTTTCATCATAAACTCGTTATGTTGATTTTCGTTTCCTTTCCTTAGCTATTTTTCTTATTTATTTTCATGTGGATTTGTGCAGAACATCACTCAGCATTTGGGCACAGTGTCCGGTGAAACTGATGATAAGCCGACAAATCTGCAAGAAATATTAGTTGGAAGAACACTTTTCATAGCAAATGTGCATGAAATGTGTTTTGTTATGAACATGTTGTTGATAACATATCATTATTGTTTCCTTTAGCTCCTACAGGAACATAGGGCTTCAGTCGCACGTCTCCACTGCATTCGATTCTCTGCTAATGTTTCCACTTGGCTCCATGTCTGTCAACATGCTCTCATCTCCTCTTCACATAACCTCCTCCATGACACCCTCGCACTGACAACCAGCTCGCCGCTTCCAATTCGGCTTCCACTTGAGCGGTGACCTGGCGTGTGATGCATCTCATTTGATGATTTTCTGAGAGTATGGCCAATCCACCTCCATTTCTTCCTGCATATTTGTTGCACACGTGGTACCCGCTTGGTTGGTTCGCTCTTTGCCAGAGATCCATGTTGCTGATCTTTTCTGGCCAGCCATCTGATCTTGGGTGGTATTGAGCGAAGACAGGTGTTGATAAAGGTCTGTAGTTTGTTCGAAATGCCCTTCGTGACGCAGCACCAAGTCTCTGACTCGTATAGTAGCATTGGCTTCACATTGGAGTTGAAAATCCGCATCTTATTTTTCATGCTGACTGCTGATTTATGTTAATATTTTTTTGTTCTATTACTTAGATATTATTCCCATAGTTTTTAAAAACAAAATTTGTCTAGATTCGACTTAATTTTAATACACTTACACTAAAGCTGATTCATTGCGGCGTACCCCAAATATTCACCAATCTTATTCGACAGCTGTACGACAACGGCATATGTCAAGTGATCCACAACAGAAAACTCCGCGAGGCGCTTGCAGCAAATACAGGAGTCAGACAAGGGTGGTTATTATCACCAATGATATTCCTAATTGTGGTGGACTGACTGGATTATGCGTCAGACAGTGGGAAACGAGAAGACAGGGATATCCTGGACCGACCGACGTGAAGAACCTAGAACACCTGGATTTCGCGCGTGCATGATTTATGTTTGATGTCACACACAATCGAAGACTTTCAAGCGAAAACCGACAAACTGGTCGAAGAAGCAGCTGGCGAAGACAGGAGGTTATGAAAATAGCCAACTAACAACAGCAGCAACATCCAGCGAGAATCACCATCAACGGGAGGGATTTGAAAGAGGTTACTTCATTCATTCACTTATCTAGGGAGCATTGTCTCAACTACAGTCGGAACGGACGAGGATGTCAAATCGAGCGAGAATCGGGAAGGCGAGGAACACATTCGTCAATCTGAAATCAATCTGAAAATCTTCGTCAATTAACATCAACAACAAAATTCGGTCGGATTTTCAATGCAAACGTAAAGTCAGTTCTTCTATACGGATCAGAAACTCGGCGGGTGGGTCACAAAGAATATTTCCAACAGCTTGTTGCAGACCTTTATCAACAACTGTCTTCGCTGGATCTATACTGAAGATCAGATGGCCGGGCCGGAAAGAATCACCAACAAGAAACTATGTCAGGGAACAAACAAAACAAGAACCAATCGCCCACAAACAGCGAAAATGCAGGAGAAAGTGGAGATGGATTAGACACTCGCTGAGGAGACCGCTGGATGAAATCGCGCGCGCGTCAGGCCATTGCTCGAGTGGAACCAGGCCGAAAGGGAAGCGGCGAGTGGGTGTCAATGCAAGGGTGACATGGAGGAGATCGTGTGAAGAGGAGTTGAAAGAGCATGGACTAACATGGAAGGAGGTGAAAAGTACAGCAGGAGACAGAAGCAAATGGAGACGTGCAGCTGAAGCCCTATGTTCCACTAGGAACCCAAGGGAGCAGTAATAAATAATAATAAAAAAGATGATTCATGGATTGACTTTAAAAGTCCTTTAGATTTATGACAGCAAAAAGTGTCTTTCAAAAACGTAAAAACGAAAAAGCATGTTAACCATTTTGTCCAATATAAATACTGTTTTATGTAACACCGCATATTTAAAATTGATTTTCTTAGAGAACTGATAAATGGATTATTTACACAAATCGGTGGTAAACACCATGTAAACTGATATATTCACAGGTGTGAAGGGGACCTAAAGTTTACGTAATCAAATTAAAATGCATAGCTCTGTATGCGAATAATAAGTAAGTGTGACTACCGACTAAGATCAAGGCAAGTAATGCAAAGAAGTATAGATTCATGGCGAAAACAGTTAGAAACATAAAATTCATAAAATTTTAGTGTTGTGTAAATGTAAAAATCAAAACATTTGCACAAGAAACCTGAAAATTCAAAATCACTAAAAGTTTTAAACAATAGGCTAACATGAACACAATTACTTTAATGCTGATCAAGACGCAATTTATTCAGCTTAGATCACTTTGTCTCTTTTAGTTGAATGAATTCAAAGTCTGATGTTTTTTAATGTGTGTAAAACTTGGGCACTGTGGTAGTAAGTAATTCCATATTAGTTTGTTTATTAGGTGTGAAACAGTATTATTTACTGGATGACGCTTCAAACAAAATTTATTGTTCATAATCATTCCATCAATTATAATCACACGAATTCCAAACTTAAGTTGTGTAGTTTTCTTTGTCTTCTCCTATTTGTCGTAGGGGTAGTAGAATTTTCCAGATATCTGAGACAGGTGTTGAATCATTCCTATTACACGTGCTTGCAGTAAATCCGATAAACAAAGCTTCTGTTATCAATCTCTTCCTCCACCCTGTGACATTAGATTTTAAAACTGTCATCCTATCCCATCCTATTTTATGGTTGTGTGTGATTGCATGTAGTGAGTGGTGTAGCTGAAGTATTCTCTAGATTTCTTATCTTATTCGGGTCAACTAATCTAGATTTTTCTAGGTTTTTATGTTCGGCTACTCTCACTGCCCCTGTTCTACTAGTTTGACCTATGTATTTGACCTGAGAGTCATTGCAGGGTATTAGATAAACCCTTTAACCGACAAAGCTTGTTTCTAATTGAGTTTGTGGTTGGTTTGAATGCCAGTCACTTTAATTCCTGCTTCGTTAAGAATTCTGCGTAAGGTTTACAAGGTTCTTTCCTTGTATGGAATTACTACTGATGATTTCGATTCCTTATTGTTGGTTTTGTCTTGCGCAGGATAGAGGTTATGACAAACTAACGTCAGTCAAGTGGCACAGAAGAAAACAGATAGCATCATTGAGAAATGAAACCGTCTAAACCTCTCCATATTTTTTTCATAACATTCCTTATCATCCATTACATCACTGGTAGTCTGCTAATCCATGCCTACTTCAGATTCATGCCATCAATTAACAATCTTTCCTCTCCTTCGAATCCAGTCTGATTGGGACTGACGCATAAAAACGTGGCTGGATAACTGTCGGAGATAAATGGACAGTTGTATTATCATTTATTTACATGACATTAACCATGATGATTTTAGTAAGTTGGTGACATACTTGTTGTGAAGAAAATAGAAGACAAATTCAGAGAAGAAAATTTTTTTATCTACGAAATCATCTTCAGAGGTTGTACAGTTGTATTTATATTTACCAAAAATGTATAGTAGTCTGTTATTGAGTAATAGGAGGGGGTGACATGAGTGATATAATTACTCAAAAGTGGCTTTAGAAGTAAAAAAAATACAAGTTGTAAATTACCTGGTACTCAGTGGCACAAAGAAAGAAATGGTTAGAAATTCGATAAGGTTAAACGTGCCGTTGAGTGAGAATAAAGGCAGTTGAGTGTCAATTTAACAAGTGTGAAGAGGATGAGAAAATGTACAAAAGGAACATGCGAGAGTGATGCAAGTGAATTAATTATTAAAGTAAAGAAAAGTAAAATAAAAAAATAATAAAAAGCTTCTCACATAGAACGACCAGTGAAGAGGTGGCACAGTGGTTAAGACTCTTGCCGATCATGTACATGGTCCGAGGTTCGATTCCCTGCCGACGCACACCTGATATCTATGGTCGGCCTGCAAAATTTGGGCTACCGATATCCATGCTGAAAATTCCATACTTGTATCACAAATACAGTGTGGAATCAAGCTGTAATCAAAAATAAAATAAATACCATGGTAGAATAAGAGACTGGATAAGCTTTTTCTGTGTACAGAGTTCGGGTTGTATTGACGAATTGCCAGCGCTGGTCTGCTGGCCTACTGGCTGAGGTCTATAGTGACTTAGATTATCACTGCTCCTGTAAGTAAGCAAGTGCAATTGGATTTATCATTAGCAAAATAATGCGTAGGCTTCCACACACGCTTACCGAATACATTTTCGGTAAATTAGTCTTCAAGATAAGGCAATATTCTACACAGTGCATCCCAAGTAAATGACGTAAGTGGATGAGTTATAATCATGAAGCTCGTTCTAGAAGAAAATGTTTTTACTGTATTGAAACAGAGGTTTTCAGTTGATTTCAGAAATATCACAATTAACTGAGATATGAGAAAATCCAGTTAGCAGCTATACATAGGTCAAACTAGTAGATCAGGAGTAGTGAGATTATCAGAACATAGGAATTTAGCTAAGGTAAGAATGGTTGACCCCGAGAAGATAAGTAATTTAGAAAAAAGCTCAGCAATTGCACTGCACTACATGCATTAACACACAACCACACAATAGGGTGGGAGAGGGTTAACATTCTAAGAAGTAATCTATGTAGGTGGAGAGCGAGAGAGATTGATTACTGAGTCCTGCCTGGTTCACTGAGTCTACACCCAACACAACGCATACAACAGAAATGACTCAATGCAAGTACCAGAAATATGGAAGATATTATTATCACCAGTCAAATCAGAGAAGGATTATAAATAATCTCAAAATTCTATTTCAATTCACGTACATCACAACATTCTAACAAGTTACTTATTATGACTATGAAAACACTCGTCTTATTTTCCATCTAATTGTAATTGATCAATAACACTCACATTATTATTATTATTTCTGAATGTACATTATCACATATTGATTTTTATTCAAATATCTGGTCAATTCCACAAATGTATATAAATGAAGTAAAAGGTTGGGTAAGTGGCTTCATATGATTATGAGCAGTAATAATTTGTGCTGGAAACGTGGTCATCAGTTAGTATTACTGTGTAACACTGTGTGACTTATCAAAATAAAATCCTATCCATAATAGAGTTATACTCCACCACAGGGCCCAATTTTTTGCACTTACATCAATAATCCAGTTAGCAAGTTTCAAATAGGAGACTATGCTGAATTCCCACTACTAATGCATTCATTAACACAGTTTTCTAGTATTTTGTTGTGAATTCTTCAAACAAAATTATCACATTCCTTAACTAAGCTTACTTTAACGTGTTGCTTGTTACTAAATCACGTTTCAAATTGGAGTTAGTGGACGGCCGGGTACTATATGTGTATAATTATATATTATTGCTCCCTTGGGTTCCTAGTGGAACATAGGGCTTCAGCTGCACGTCTCCATTTGCTTCTGTCTCCTGCTGTACTTTTCACCTCCTTCCATGTTAGTCCATGCTCTTTCAACTCCTCTTCACACGATCTCCTCCATGTCACCCTTGCATTGACACCCACTCGCCGCTTCCCTTTCGGCCTGGTTCCACTCGAGCAATGGCCTGACGCGCGCGCGATTTCATCCAGCGGTCTCCTCAGCGAGTGTCTAATCCATCTCCACTTTCTCCTGCATTTTCGCTGTTTGTGGGCGATTGGTTCTTGTTTTGTTTGTTCCCTGACATAGTTTCTTGTTGGTGATTCTTTCCGGCCCGGCCATCTGATCTTCAGTATAGATCCAGAGAAGACAGTTGTTGATAAAGGTCTGCAACAAGCTGTTGGAAATATTCTTTGTGACCCACCCGTCAAGTTTCTGATGTTATTTCTTAAAAGACTATCTTTCTTACTTTGTTCAAGTTAAAATTTGACTGGTCTCACAGCATGTGTTTACACTTCATGCTATTTGTTGTATGTTACGTCACCTTAACTAGTCATCATTTTGATTACACGTAGTAATTTTCAGGAGTCGTTTTAAATCAGAGTTTAATTAGTAAAAAAAATCTAAGAGACATGAATTTGTCTTTAGCATGTTAAAAATTAGTCAGAGAATTTTAGCGCATTAACCGGAGGCTTGTTGATGAGTTGCACAGCTGAAAACGTATTGTCTGAACAGTAGGCATGTGATGTTTATGGCATGACTATGAAATGTCATTTCTGATTAAATCATAATTTTATAAGTCAGTGTGTAGAATTTATTAGGGTCATATGCATCTCTGAAGTCATACATCACGATTAACTTAAAACTAGTTTAATAATTATTTTTAACATTCTTCTAGGCGGTAAGTTTTATGCCATTTGTGTGTGTATCCAAGTGTCAGAAATGAGAACAAAGCTTTCAGTAGAAACAATAGCTTTTATACGAAAAATTGCTTTACAAATAATAAATCACAGAGCTTGTAGAAAAGTGAAAACTTCATTTACGCTCTTTAAAAAAAAGGAAGTAAGGCTGAAACATTAACTCGTACTTCTTTGAATAGCGATCAATCATTAATTCTTAAAAGTCTTAGTGTAGCTATGGGCAGTCCACCTAGCCCTCCCTGTTTTAGCAGACATCTTTATGTCAAAGTTGAAGCATGCAATTGATCAAACAACTTCCTATTGTCGATATGTCGATGACAACACATTTGTAGTATGCAACAACGAAAGTCATGCCTCTTATATCTAATCAGACTATTCATTAACAACGCACATACAAATATATATTGTATTTACTATGGAACGTGAAAATGATGGAAAGTTCCATTTCCTTGACATCGCCATGCAAAGCCTAGAAGATGGTAGTCTCCAGAGGTCAATCTACCGAAAGCCCACATGGAATGGATAATACTTACATTTTAATAGTTTTTGTCCAAATAGCTATCAATGAGCACTAGTCAAGACTCTGTACTATAGAGCAAGGAGAATATGCTCTGCAGAGAAACTAGGGGAAGAATTTACGATTATCGAAAAGGTGCTGAAAAACAACGGTTATCCTCAAACAATCATTAACAAATATGGAAGATTTGATGGCTCAAATACCAAACAAATCACAGTTGAAAAAAGCCTGTCTTCATTCAACTAGATTTTAAAGGTAAAGACATTGCAGAAATGGTCAACAGAAGACTGAGGACGTCACTAGCCAGAGCCTATCCTTCACCTAAGTTGGTTCCCGTCCATCGAACAATATGCTCTTTGGTGCTGTCAAAAGTCGATAGATACCCTTCTCATGTTAACTCCAACTGTGTATACAAATTTACATGTATGTGCGGGAGCAGTTACATTGGGAGAACAGAAAGAAGGGCACACCTCCGATTTTCTGAACATGTGCCGAAAAGCCAACGTCTCAAGCGAACAAACTCTTATAGTAACGCTATTACCAGACATCTCGACACGGGTCATGAGGTGGAAATCGAGAAATCCTTCGAAATTATCAATAGACAAAGTAGCTCGATTCTCCTCAAGTTCGCCGAAGCAATTTCTATCAAACGCTCGAAACCAGATTTATGTGTTCAGAAAGAAGCAGCTATTAGTCTTTCCTTGCTTTGGTAACTGGATGTCTTTATTCTCACATCTGATTACGTAGTCTTTGTCTTTAACCTCACCCTCCTTTTATAATCTGTAATTTTGTTGTCTCTTGTTTCTATGATTTGAGTTGAACTCAGGACCTAACTTATTAGTCACTCTGCATCTAACGCATATTTCGTCTTTATTACGTAACTCCTTTACCACTGTATGCATACATTTATTTTGTTTTAACTTGAACTGCCTGTGTAAAAACTATATAAGCGCAATTTTCTGAGCACTGTTTACTAATTGTGGAACTTTCGGTCAACTGACAACATGTAAAATTTACAAGTATTTTAAAATGTTTCTGCACTGAAACCTCATAATTTGTTTAGGCTGTAAGCAGCTGATGGGAAGCCAACGAAATAAATGATGGTACCATATTATTCTGCACAAACCACTGTTGTTCTTGCTTTATTCAAAAAGTCTTTCAATTTAAAACCACTAACATAAGAATTTGTCACATTCTTCTAGGAACGTCCTAGCAACATTCACAAATTATTTTCTAATTTTGAAATACAAATTATCCTCACTTCTCAAACACTTGAGGCACAGCTTTGATTTAGCCTACCTGCTTTCTTAAATTATTACTTGACGAGAAATCCCACTAACCTGTATAATCACAGATATCGTCTGTCTGTCTATCACGAAAGCGTCTCAATCATTAGACTATTTTCCTCAGAACTACTTAGTTGACAAGCCACTCCAAGATGATAGGAAAAGTTATATTCACAAGAGAAAGAAAAATACGCTTCGGAAAAGACATGTCAATCAGTCCATAACAATAATAGCGAAAGTAGTAGGCGTTATTCAAAAAAGGACATAATTAATTGCTATACTAGATATCGACGGACATTTTACTGACCACTTCTGTGATGTAAGCTGATATTTCACTGAAGGAGAGTAATTCAATATTGCATTATCTCCGTCCTTCACTCAGAAGTTTAAAATCATATTTGATAATGTTTTTTTAAAACTTTGAAACATTTTGGTTGACAATAGAATTAACAGCTGTATAGTTACCTAGGGTTTTATCAGTTCAATATTAGTACTTCGTCCAATGCATTTTTCAGTAGCATTTCGGGGATAATGTCGAAATCTTAAACACAGGAAACACTAAAAGTGCCAACAGAGAATTTCTGCAAGCCTGGCGCTGAAGTGAATCAGCGATAAACAAACTTATTATTATATCCTTTAGTTCCTAGAGGAACATAGGGCTTCAGCTTCGCACCTCCATTGCTTTCTGTTTTCTGCCAACTTTTTCACCCCGCTCCAAGTCTCTCCACATGCTTTCATCTCCTCCTCACATGACCTCCTCCATGACACCCTCGCACTGACGACCGACTCACCACTTCCCTTTCCGGTTCAGCTCGAGGGCTTGTCTAGTGATATCACTTGATGGTTTCCTCAGAGTATGGCCAGCCAATCCATCTCCATTTCTTCCTGCCTATTTGTTTCACAATCGGTTCCTGCTGGGTTGGTTCGCTCATTCCCAGAGATCCCTGTTTCTGTTCTTTTCTGACCGGCCATCAGATCTTCAGTAGTATTGAGCGAAGACAGCTGTTAATGAAGGTCTGAAGTTTGTTTGAGATGCTCTTTATAACTCACTAGCCAAGTCTCTGATCCGTATAGTAGCACTGACTTCACATTGGAGTTGAAAATCCGGATGTGATTTTTGATGGTGAGTGCTGTTGACCTGTACACAGTCTTGAGAGTAGTGAAAGCTTGTCTTGCTTTTCCGATTCTTGCTTTGATATCCTCGTCAGTAATGTTCCTCTGTAGTTGAAACGATGCTTCCCAGGTAGGTGAAGGAGGCTAATAATAAAAATAACTAATAAAAAGTAAATCAAATGACAAAAAAGTTCAAATTGCACGTCAATAAAAAACGATCAATACAGATGTAAACTGACTACGCGTAACAGTAAAGAAGAGACACCAAAATCAAATGACCTAGTATCAAGCAATAAGACGGCTTGGCATTACATATGGACGATGTTCATAATCTTCACGGCAAATTTCACCTAGATGTTTTAATATCAATAATACAACGACTAGTCCTCCTAGGCACTACCATTCATACATCCGAGTGAAAGGGACATTCGCAACTATCATCATTCAGCTATATTCATCATAAAGTCAATCATACCTCTGAACTAGTAGATCCTATAAGTGGAACTCATTCAAAGTCTATTGAAGGATTCTCCGTGCATCTTAAAAAAAGTATTATGATAGTAAATGGTTCCCAGTATGATATCACATACAGCCACTTCGACTTTTTCTATCGACATTGGTTTTACATGTCTACAGACACTCCTGTGAGAAACTGGGACTGGTTTTTACCGAATCTTAGAAATATATACCCTGTATAATTGGGTTTTATTACATATGTGGCTTATAAATACACTTTTTTCTAAATAAATGCCATTTTTCACCTAGAAGAATATGATTGGCAGATTCAAGGTCATTCGATTTTAGTGTCTATTCTTTATCGTTGCCCGACGACCAGTCACGAAAATGGTTACCAGAAGACACAATTCCATGATTTATGGAGAATTCAAATCACTTCATTTTATACCAAAAGCTGCTCTGAAGATGTTATCTGGAAGGACAACGAAAGCTTCGCAATTAGACCAACCAACTCAGAGAACACAATTTATCCCAAAACTCCTATCAAATTACGAGTTTGTGTAAACTGTGCTTTGCTGAGAAGGGCACTAAAAGCCGTTAGTAGGGCGAGTGGGATATCGTCAAACCAACTGGTTTACACTATTGTGGATAGACATATAATTTCATGTAAGAAACTAGAGAATACAATATTGTCAGACCCCGAGCATCCTCTCTATACGCAACTCTCTCCTTGCATTTCATCTGGTATAACTAGAAGCAGCTATAAGAGGCTATATGCTAGGACTACCAAGTACAAAAACTCCACAATACCATATCTGGCACAGCTGTTATGTGATGAGAAATCCGTTAGGTATGACACGATCAGTTTACTGCTGCACTCTAACACATAGGCCCATTAGTTTTTGTTTTCCTTTCTTTGTTACTATTATATTGTTGTTCACGTCTTCTATTACACACTAATTTTACATTTCATATCCTGTGGTACATTGTTTAAAATGTAAACGCAACGCTGTTCTTTTTATTTCTTTTTATTTATCTATTTTTTTGGTTGTTGCTTTTTGATTTTAAAATCTTATAAAATTTATGAGGTAATTAGATGCAATATATTGTAATGCACGCTGAAAATTCCATACCTGTACTGCACTAGCAAGTACAAAAACTCATGCATACCCTACCTAGCTCGAGTTCTGTGCGAAACCTTTAACTTATTAAATAGTCAGTAGAACAAATGGATCTCGTCTTTCCAAGTCACATCATTTACAGGTACAACGTTTTCTCTCTACTTTTTTTCATTCTGTATTTATTTTTGTTATGTGCTGTTTTGTTTCTCTCTTCCTTACAAACTCTACTTAAAACATTCTTGTTCGTTCTTTCACACTCTGTATATCTCGACCATCTTGCTATCGCTTACGCCAGTAAATATGCTAGTAGTATCTACTTTTCTAACACCTTCAAACACTCTGTTTAAATTTTGACTTTGCTACCCACATGCTAATATGTTGTTGTCAAAACTGACTGAGATAACCTTAATCTATGTAGAACTATATTTATTGTTAATGTACTAACTGGATGCGCAATATTGTAGTAAAATGCTGAGAATTCCATTCTGTATCACAAGTACTGATTTGGAATAAAGCTTATCTTATCTTAAAAATACTGTTTGGAATAAAGCTATTATTATTATTACTCTACTGAGCACATTTTTATTACACTTTGCGACAGCGACCAGATCATCTATAAGAGGTTATATATATATATATATTGCCATGCACAGTGGCTTTATTAGATCTTACCTCAGCTCTAATAACCCTGCCGAATTATTATTGTAAGTTGGGTGGTAATTTGGTTGATTACCTTCTAACTTATTGTGAAGGCAATAACAAAAAGGTTGGCAGAAGCTGTATAGAAAAGAAATTACCGGTTCAGTGAGCATTTCTACCGCAATATTTATCGTTTATCGCCAGTTAAATCAGTTCTTCATGCTTTGAAGATATGTTTAACATTTTTTGAAGTTACTTTATAAAATGGAAGACAACTTGGTATGCACAGCATCAAAATATTTTTCTTCTGTGTGTTTCCACACTTTGTATGCGGTGTCTTTTTTTTTTTAAGAAAAATATTTTGGAAAGTGTCTGAAGTATTTCTATCCATCCAAAGTGATAAGTACAAAAGACTATTACAGGATGAACCAATAGTCAGTTACTATTATCCTTTTCTTATGCTCTTATTAAGTTAACCGCCTTTTATGTAAACAACAAATTATTATGAATTTTGAATCAGAAAGGAGTTATAAGCTTAATGTTTATTTTAATAATGAGAGGAATTATTTAAAAAGAAGAGAAAAGATTTCAGTTTCTTTTCTAGTGTTTCCTGGCCTCTGATAGTTGAATAAATAAAGCGTTATACTAAATTATAATTAATCTTTTTTTTTAAGCTGAAATAATTTATAGTTAACTTTATGATAGAAATTATTTCTCAGACTTCACATATGAATATATATATCTTCTTTTTTTGCTTTCAATCTGAAAGTATGTGCGCTCATTAACAAACAGGTAATTACTTTGTGAAATTAGTGAAATGAGGTCAATTAGCTAAGTAGTTTGTATATTATGTTTTACATATTTCAAGTTATAATTTTACTCTGTCTGAATATTACTTAAAAGGAATGACTTCTGAAATATCTCATAAATTTGAATAATTGACAATTTACTCTGCGTAGGAGGTATTTTTAAGAATCACGTCGTTTTTATGCGCTACTCCGTCTGGAAACCACTGTGATAAGTGATCTCTTGCAGAAATGAATTATTGGCACATATTATTATTATTGTTATTATTCTGGCTGTGTTCTTTTCTTTTACATTTACAAGAACAGTTGAGTTTAATCGGCTGAATTCTCTGCACCAGATTGGCTAGATGCAACACTCCTCTGTCCTGGTTTCTAGTATATCCAATGGAATACGAGTGTGTTGAGTAATGTTGAGAAAAACGGTTAGGTTAGGAGGGAAAGTAAGTCTGTGTGGCTGTGGAACTACATCAATTGAGATGACTAGGATACATGGTATTCATTTCCCAAGCGATAGTCTTTTTCATCGAGTAGTGTTAGCTGACAAAGCAATTAGGCTGGAAAAGAGTTAGAGGTGGTCAAATCAAAGCCTTTAACCAGTACTTTGAGCCGAGTATGGAGATGCACACTGTCTGGCTGAGCTTTCCGAAATGCTAGGAACTAACTGCTGATGAAATGGCTTAATGTTGCAGATGTATTCCTTTTTTTATGAACTATCAAATCATTTACGTTATTATTATTGTTTTAATTCTTTCTATCACAAATTTCTATCAATCATAGTTCATTTGCACCCTCCTGTTTTTTTCCTCCTCATCTATTCGTTTTTTACGAAGTGTGGAAACTTGAAATGCTGCATTTTTATGCAAAGTTCTATTCTGGAAACTTATAATTTCTAGCGTCTTATTCACATTTGAATCGACTGAATGAAATGTTGGTTGTAACTTCATCAAGTTTTCTGAAGCAAACTATTCGAAATGCCAATATCCATGTTTTTACTTCTTTTGTCTCCTTTATGGCTGTGACTGAGATATTGCCACTGAGAGTGGAAGACATGAAAAGATTAGCTGTCTTTGATCATAGGTGCCTGCGCTCTATCTCCGGTGTGAAGTGGCATTATAAGGTGAGCAATATTGAGGTTAGGCGTCGAGTTCTAGGTAAGGAGGGGAAACCAATCGACGGGGCTGTGAAGTTACATAGACTGAGATGGTTAGGACATGTGTTACGCATTTCTGCCTAGTCATCGCCTTCCTCGATGGGCAATGTTAGCTAACATAGGGTGAGGTTGGAAAAGAGCTAGCGGCGGTCAAACCAAAACATGACGGCACCAGTCAATGAAATCTACAACAGTTTGCTTAAACCACGTAGGAAGGTGTAGACTGGCTTCCTGGTTGGGATCCTCGGGACGGTAAAAACCAATGGTTGGAAACAATTGGTGATATGGCTCAAAGTGATCGTTCTCAATGGCTGGTGCAGATGCATCCACTCCTTGTGATTTATGATTTCCAATGAAACTGTATTGTTCTTCGTTATTACTATTCGTTTTGTCTCATATCTCTGCCTACTGTCTCTATTATGCATTTCTTCTCTTGCTTTGTGTGTTACATAGAGTGTGGCGACTTGAACTGCCGTACATTGGTGCAAAGTTCTATGTTGAAAACAGACAGACAGACTTCTTTTGTAAATTAAGCTAAACTATGCATCAGTGTTTTGTCCACTAGTGCACTGCACACATATATGTTCTTTTTCTTTATTTTATTTGCACTTGATTCTTCTAAAATATTTAGTTTTAAAAGAAACTGAATTATACGTTTTAAATTATCGTTTATTTGAGTAACTCATTAGATTTATGCCAGTTTTTACAATGTTGATATTTGAAAGTGTTATATGTCTGTGTTTACATTGAGAATGAAATTGAAATTTATATGAAACATCAAGATGGACTTGGAAATCGATGACGTGAAAGTCTCAATACAAGCTAAGACTGAAATAAGATTGGAAAATACGCTACATACTTACTTAAATAAAAGAGATACACATAATGGTCTAGTTTGCTCACTTAATAACCGAACAGCGTAAACATTTCTATTAGAATATTGCAGAGCAGGGCTTCTTGTTGACAAATTAGTATGAAAAAGCTAATCAGTGATGATACTATGAGATGCGAATAAGTGTATAATTTATCTGTGAAATGAATCGTAAGTTTGAAGGACGTTGCTTCCCTTCTCTAAGGCGAATGGTTTAATTGTGAAAGAAACGCCTGCAATAACTGAAGAAGCCAGAAGGTATTATTTTGTAACTTTCACTGAGGACTAATAGAAATGTAAGTCCACTGTGATATCTACGATATCATGATGTGCATGTTCTATCAGTGAAGCCTAGTATTGACTTTTAAAATATAATCATCTCTAGGTGGTCAGAACTAACAATATTAACCAAGTCTCCGTTTGCACACACAGGTGTTTTATTGAAGTTTTAAATGACGCTTATGTTGATTTTGCATATACCGCTTGTGAGGAATTTCAGAGTGAATTATAAATTTTAATGTACAAAAATGTTGGTTAGATAGAATATTCTCTAAAATATAAAAAATGAACGGTAATCACATTTATGATCATTTGGTTGCTCATCATTTCGCCTCTCAGATTTCTACATTCTTCATAAATGTTCTTAGCTTAAAAGCTGAAATGCACTTGATTTAGCTGCCCATCAGAAGACCTGATGGTAGTTTAAAAATGAATTCGCATTGAAAAAAGTGCACATCTTCATAGCTTTGTTCCCTTCCTGTACAAAAGACCTTCAGCTATAGAGTTGGGGCTAATTTTTCAGATTTGATTGTTGACTAACTTAGTGTTGTATACGATTGGAAACAGTTCCCCTGAAGACTTCATCACGAAACACATATGACTGAGAGGGTAGAAAAATATTTCCGTATATTTGCTAACAGGAAGCCTTTATAAATGAGAATACAGTTGAATGGTGATGCACCAGGCAGTATAATAACCAACAAGTTGAGAAAATTGATTCACAGAATGTTTAATGCTGGTAAACTGCAGCCTGTATTTTCCCTTCTGTCAGTTATGATTCCTCAGCTGAGAGACTAATTGCCTAGGCTAATCACTTCTTCTTGCATCTATTAATTCAACTACCTCTGTGGGGCCAGTAATATTGACCATAGTTGTAGGAACTTATTTTACGTCCTTGGAAACACCTACCAGTGTGTCTGAATAGAAGTGAAGTTAAAACCAACCACAGTTCTATATTAGAGCATCTTGTCCAAACAAGCCACAAAACTGGCATTGAAGAGTACTTTTCTGTTATCTGTCAGATACCGCATAAATTATCAAAGGACTTTAGATACCGCTTTCTTCAAATACCAGAGGCTATTGCAATTCGTCTAAAACAACAGTAGCTCTGCGTGCAAAAGAAACAGGTTCAATCACTATTGCTACCTTGACTTACTTCGGAAGCTATAGATGCGTAAATTCTCCGCTTAATTCACCTGCTCTGTTGATGCATATTGTAACTTATAGATGCTTTTGAACTGTATTCTATTGGCACTATTGATTCAGTTTAATTTGAAACATTAACGTTGGTAATAACTATAATTTTTTAATTATAATGATCATATAACTGTAAAACCTGATGAAGTCATTGATAAGAATGTTTTCTGTTCACCAATCAGTCTTATAAAATTCTGAGTCTTTTGATGATATATTGGTAATTTATGACTGTTACAGAGAATTAATATTATTTCACTTTTTAGAAATTATTATTATTATTGTTTCCTTTAATTCGTAGAGGAACATAGGGTTTCAGTCGCGTGTCTCCATTGTGTTCGGTTCTCTGCTAGAGTTTTCACCTGGCTCCAAGTCTACCCACATGCTTTCATCTCCTCCTCACATGACCTCCTCCATGACACCCTCTCACTGACGACCAACTCACCACTTCCCTTTCCGGTTCCACTCGAGGGCTTGTCTAGTGATACCACTTGATGGTTTCCTCAGAGTATGGCCAATCCATCTCCATTTCTTCCTGCATATTTGTTTCACATTCGGTTCCTGCTGGGTTGGTTCGCTCATTCCCAGAGATCCCTGTTTCTGTTCTTTTCTGACCGGCCATCAGATCTTCAGTAGTATTGAGCGAAGACAGCTGTTAATGAAGGTTTGAAGTTTGTTTGAGATGCTCTTTATGACTCACTAGCCAAGTCTCTGATCCGTATAGTAGCACTGACTTCACATTGGAGTTGAAAATCCGGATGTGATTTTTGATGGTGAGTGCTGTTGACCTGTACACAGTCTTGAGAGTAGTGAAAGCTTGTCTTGCTTTTCCGATTCTTGCTTTGATATCCTCGTCAGTAATGTTCCTCTGTAGTTGAAACGATGCTTCCCAGGTCGTTAGGTAAAGGAGGTTGCTTCTTTGAAACTCCTCCCATTCATGCTGATTGTTGTCTGTTGGTGTTGGCCAGGAATCTTCATCACCTCTGTTTTCTCAATGTTCACCTTAAATCCTGTCTTTGATGCTTCTTCTGCCATATATATTACCTGAAATAATAGGGAAGATTTGTAGCTCAGGTGGATGATTTGCAATTAATAGTGTTCTCTGAGCTGAGCTCCACAACTAAACGAACCAGCTCAGAGAACACTATTAAATTGCAAATATATATTACCTAGTGAAGCGATTCTACTTACTAGCATATATCTAATGAGTAAACTAATATGGTATTACAGACTACCACACTACGACGTTTTTATTCATCCAACAACCAAAATAAATGATTTTGTTTTCTATGTTCAAGTTAATACCTTTTTACCATGAATTCTTGGCTTGACACTTAAGAAAACCTCTTCTCCTGAGTATTAATAAGAGCGCTTGCTACTGTATAGAAACTATTTTTGTAAAATGTCATAGTTATTTACGACTTCATTTCAGCGTAATTAGTACAATGTGAATGAATCGTTATCACATATTCAGCAATTGAACGGAACCATTAAAGCTTTCATAAATGATTCTATATTGCTTTGTTGACTTTGTAGAAAGAAGAGAGTTGTCTGCCAACTTTGCTGTTTTATTTTTTCTATCATATTCACTGTATAACTTTCAGTAAAACAAAGCAGTAAGATTTAATACTAATGTTAATTTATATATATATATATATATATATATGGCTAAAATTTTCTTTGTTTTTTTAACGTTTTATAATTATAAATATGTCATATTCTTTGTCTTTGCGGTAAGTTGAACTGTAGATGTAATATTAATTAACATTGACTTATGCGGTAATTATTATTCTGTCTAATAGGAAATGAAGTAATAACAAAACATCTTTCTCCAGGAATTAATATTTTAAAAAAAATATAAATCGTGTTTTGTTCAAGTTGTGATTTGTTTTGTGGTATATAACTAAATACAAAAAAAATCAACCAATCAAAAATGAGTAAAATGATACACTATTATAAATCTCTACTTACATTTGAGTATATAAAGGAAGCCATAATACAGAAACAAAGCTGAAAATTTATCTGATAATTAGGCATGCTTTGGAGTACCGCTTTACCTCCCACAGTAGCATTCGTGTTTACTATCCTAGTAACATTATTCCAAAATAAAGCGGAATGTAGAAAATCTTCACTGGATGTTACTAACCCTGAGACATGGAAAAAGTTAGCTGATAAGAAATTTGAAAAATTTAAAATGACCCATGCATATTCAACGGTTAAACATCCAAAGAATGTTATCTTATTCCTTGGAGATGGAATGAGTTTGAGCACAGTGACGGGTGCAAGATATCTAAAGGCAGAGAAAATGAATCTTCAAGGTGGTGATGTCGAGTTAGCATGGGAAGATTGGCCTGTTGCATCACTTGTTCGTACATTTAATTCAGACAGATTGACAACAGATTCTGGGTCTGCTGCTACAGCGTTTTTGTCAGGTTAGTGCACATATATATATATTGTTTATTTCATGATGTTTAATATTTTTAAATTACTGTACTAATTGTTTTAAGCTTTTAAGTATTTATGCACATGTTCGTGAAATTATCCCGTTTCGAGTATAGATAGAAATAAAAACCGTGATGTTGGCGACACGCTAATCAAAAATGATTGTTTATTTCATAGTGACTATAAAAAATCCTTCAGTATTAGTAAAGGATTTAGTCAGTGCAGGAATTAATTCATAAATTCATTTTTATAGGTGTTTTTTATAGAAATTTTAACACCGAATTCTCACAGTAGCATTTCACTGTTATGTGACGGTTAACATAGAGGTAATACACTTCAGTTATGCGGCAGACTATGCTCTATCATTTTAAATATTTGGTTGTAAAATTAAATGTCTAGCTAACTGACAACAGATTTTCATCTCTGAAGTAAGTTCCATGTCTCACACGCAGTAGATATTTCTGTATGTATAGAAGAAAAAGATATTTAATATCCTTCATAATAGTACTCACTCTAAAACAGTTAAATGATAAGTGGTATCAAGTGATTGAAGGTACATTGTGCTAAATGTTTTGTTCTATTAACTAAATATTTTATGGTATTATTGTTATTTTTACTCAGGTGCAAAAGGGAGTTTTGAAACTGTTGGTGTTACCGGTAATGTGAGTTGTTGCCAATGCACTGAACTGAAAGAAGTAGAAAGAGCAAAATCTTCACTTCATTATGCATCTAAAGCAGGACTGTCTACTGGAATAGTAACAACTACTAGGGTTACTCATGCAACTCCTGCAGCCTCCTATGCTAACATATTGTATCGAGATTGGGAGGGAAGTGGGTAAGCACCATTTTGTGTTTATATTTAATTCTCTTTGAATACACATGCATACTGATTTGGTGTTTACAGAGTGAATATTATTTCCATTGAGTTTTAACTGGACTTTTTAACTTGCTAGTCCTTATAACTTTAGAAGTGTTTTCAACCGACTACAGATGAAAGATGTCTTCCATGTGAACCAGGGACATGTAACTATGGTAGATTAATAACCGAATTACAATATTATGGCTACTTTTGAAAGCTGTTATTTTTAATGAATGTTAAATCGTGTTCCTAGTGGTCGCCCTACCTTCAATACACTTAATTTAAATAAGATTTCCAAATATTATTGTGTATTCTGAAACCATACTCATAGGTCCTTCGTGCTTCAAGTATTTATCAATGCATTTCGAAAAAAAATTCTACGTAATTTAGAAAGTCGGATGAAAGCGCTGTTAAGTTTACTTTCGATAATTTTGCACAATTTAATCAAGTGGGATACTGAAACAGAACTGAGTTTCATGCATAGTTAATCAGTTGGTTGTTGAAATGTATTAACCCTTGAGCAATAACTTTTTAGGGGACTACTCATGCCAATGTGTTTAGCATCCTTACAGGTAGTTTCTTTTTTTCTTTCCTTCACGTTCCCCAGGGGAACATAGGGCTTCAAGTTAGTGGCTTGAAGTTTCTGTAGCAGTGTTTATTTTACAGGATGGGGTTTCTAGCCTCATGCCCAAGCTTTCCTCTTGACCAGCATTATTTCTGGTTTAGCGAGGTAAAGGAGTGCGTCGGTGGCCGGGGATCCAGCCCCGGACCATGTGCATGATCGGCGAGCGTTCTTACTGCTATGCCACCGACACTATAGGTAGTTTGGAAGATATTTTTCTCTCGAAAGTCTCCTCATAAGTTATTATTGTCTACTAATCATTCCTATATTACGTAAGTGAAAACTGATGTCTTTTGAAACCCAACAAATATCGTTTTTTAGTGAGCCACATTTAAATGGAGACAGTAGTACGTTTCTTACATTAAAACGGCTAAATAATCCTGTTAACGTAAATAGGATGCACAAGACAATCTGCATTTTCATTTCTAGTTTAGTACTTATTAGAAGTGCTTGTAAGACATCCAAACACTTTAAATATTAATACGGAGGACGAATTGCCTACAACATTGGATTACGTACTTGCAGGAATCATAATAACCGTTAAATTTCAAGTGTCCAAATCCTATAGTTTCGTAGTTCATTATGTTGTGAATTAGATAAAACGGCGGTTTCTGAAGGTTCTGTGAAACTTAACGATAAGTGAAGAAGAATGATTATACCAAGTCAGTGACTTCCTGTCGACTGATCGCTAATGTCTGCCATCCAAAATAGTGCACTGAAAATCCACATCACTTACACTAATGGCTACATTCGAACACAAACCAACGCACAAAGTGTACAATTACTCTGGTCAACATTCATTGACTGATATATATTATTTGCTGGTGATTTCATATTTTCCTTTTATTTTTTCTTTGTGCATGCCGGCTACCCAATAGTTACTACCTCTCACATAACTTTTCATAATCTGTGAGAAACTTCATAGTCGCTGCTAGTAGTTTTTTTAGAATCTAGATTTATATTAATGGTTTGTTTTTAAGGACCTGGAGTAATTCCCATGTAGACTTTGTCACGAACCGATATCAGTGATTGAAAACCAGGGAGCACTGTTGAACTGGTTCGTCCTGTTTCGAGACTATTGAATAATGCATATCCACGACCCAATCAGGTACCGAACTCGGGACCCTCAGGTCACCAGAACAAGCTCGTTAACCATCCAACCCTTTTGACCGGGTATTCAGTGACCCGTGAATTCCAACTATGTCAATTCATGATATAACAGGATATTCATACTGTAACCATCAGTGACCTGGAGGTGGATATTCAGATTACGGGGTTTTTTGTTTCCGTTTGTTTTGCCTTCTTTTCTCGTGAACTACCAGAATAATTGGTGTAATGAAAAGAAGGAGATAATAATTATTTTTTCACTATTCTTAACCTAATCTCCCTCAGAGCAACAAATGACAAAGGATATAAATGTGTGGATGCTGCTGCACAACTTCTAACGAATGGTTCTGATATTAACGTTGTAATGGGAGGTGGAGCATCAGTATTCTATGGACCAAATGAAAGCATCGCTTTTCGATCCAAAGGAAGACGGAAGGATTCACGTAATCTCCTACAAGAATGGCGACAGATTCAGACTCAAAAGCAGCGCAAGCATGCTGTGATACATACAACTAAAGAGTTTAATCAAACAGACTGGTCGTCTGTTGATTTCGTTCTGGGTAAATCTAATTAGTTTTAATAATATTCTATGGATTATTATTCACTGAAAATATTTTGACATGACTAAATATTTATAAACTATCTGCGGAATTATTTACAGATTCGATCAAATTGACAAGATCATTCAGTTTAAAATGGGGTCGTTGTGACAGAATATATGAAATTTAGATTTATTAGCTGCATAACAGTACAGCACATGATTAACTGATGGTCATTCAGATAAATAATTCAAACTTCTATCTTTGCTATTCCTTTGCTATCTGCAGCCTAATGGCCATATTAAACTGAACTATGAATAATAAATACGTTTCAATGTTTAACACTGTTAGTCTAGAGGGTTAGAAGATGAAATTTAACAAAATGTATTTGGAAATGTAGGATCTTTAACAACTTAGCTGTAAGATGTGTCATCGATGTATATCCGCTTTCGTGATGATAAAATGCTCATTGTTAAGAAAAATAAATTCGCAGCTTTTCAGGAAACCACTGAAACCTACTGAAATACAAAAAAAGCCTTTTACTCATTAACATTTTTGAATTTTCTGATACAATCTGATGTTGTCAGTCATTATGTGACTTGGAAAATAGGACAAATACAAACACGTTTCATGTTTGACAATACTAAGTTGGAAAATGAATATTTAAGTCATATTTGCAATGCTTATTACTGATTCAGTGTATATTTCATACAAATATATGAAATATTTAACCCGTTATATATCTACATCGCTTATAATTCAGGTTTGTTTGCTCCAAATCATCTGGACTACTATGTTAATAATGCAGACCAACCAACTTTAGCTGATATGACAGAAGCTGCAATCAAAATATTATCTCGTAATCCAAAAGGATTTCTTCTCTTAGTGGAAGGAGGTCGAATCGATCATGGTCATCACACCAGTCAAGCACAGTGAGAAATATTTTTGATTTTATCACACTATTATTAGCTTTTATCATCATCACTACTTTTTTAATTGTGGCGCTTAAATTCATGAGGAGTAGAACAACATCTGTCTTTTATGATAATTCGCATTGATTCATGACTAATGGTTATCTGAGAATTAATGTAAAGGTAGACTTACTACTTATGGGAAGATTTCATTGGTACTCCTCCTAACTGATAAGACATACCCTTATAATCGATATGAGATCTTTCTCCCCCTGACTTCTATATTAGTAAATAGTTCAGACGTACTGTGAAGTTGGAGCTATGCGATTCTACTTTTAGTAAACATGTTCAATGATGAAACAGAAATTTGGTAGGAAACAGATTATTGTAAATAGAGATGAAATTTCCTCATGATTGTTCGTCTAACAATAATGTAGGCGAGGAAACCGATCACAACTGAAGAAGATTCTGATGTGATTGTGTTCTGTCGGCCGAATGGTTCAGTTGAAAAGCATTCATTGTCTTCCTAGAAAATATCCAGCCTAATGAACATACCCACTTCAAATTCATCCACTTTAGCTGCTAATCTTGCGCATTATTCCAAATTCTGAAGAACAATATGATGTCAAAAGTTCTGTTTCTATTCAGATTTTGTGTTTTGTAAATGTGATTGCAATCGCTGTCAGAAGTGAACGCCCATGCACTGGTTTTACATCTGTTCATTACATGAGACTAATGAATGTATCTTACTTGTTTCCATCTTTTCTGATCGACAAGTCTGGATACATTTCAAATCATAAAAACCATAAAATCACACACAGTTGGAGCTATACGATTCTACTTTTAGTAAACAAGTTCATTTTCTTTGAACTAAGTCAAACCATCATGAAAATGTGTTTGCCTAAAAAGCCAGAAGGCATATTCATAGTTACGCATTTCATTACAACCATTAGAAACACTGAAACTAATGCCTAATAAAAGACAATCTGATCTTTCATGTTTATGAATGCGGGTAGGAAAATTTATATTTTTATTTTGGATGGACATGCGTGTATATTGTTTCATGATATTACCTAATCATATTGTCTCATCCGTTGTTAAATATTCAAATCAGATGTGACAAATGTCTACATCCTGCTATACACTAAGCAGTGTTACTCAATGTCTCTTTATTGTCAGCGATTACCAAGTAAAACTATGACTCAGTGGAATAGTTAGTCAAAAGGAAATGAGAATGAGAAATGAAAATAATGAAAATAAAAATTAGTAGGGAACATTGATGAAAACACTGGTGAAAGTTCTCATGACTGTTTGCATTAGAGAGTAATATCTGAGGATAGACCGGTAAACATAGAAATAAGCCGTATGGATGCAGTCGACCTATTGTGTTTCACTTCTTAATTAAGTTATTGCTCAAATTATCATCACCCCGACTCTACAAAGTCAATCACCCAATTTTAAAGCTTCGAGGATAACAAGTAATTTTTATCATTATTATCTTTTGTCGACACTTGATTTGTAGGAATTAGATTTACTTTTATGAGTTGATCAAGGATTGTTATCAGTTAGAGAACCATTGAAAATCGCCAAAGAGTACTGGAAAGCTGTCACATCCTAGTTTCAGAATCATCGGAAGTACGCGTCCACCACAGATGTTCGAAACCAGGACCTACCGCTTACAAGGAAAGCTCCTATACCACTCAACCACTGCGACCTGATTCAATGGCCAACCCATGAATTCTAACTTCTACCAATTCGTGATTTAGCGCGACTGGCACCAACCAATGTCATCGGTGGGAACTCCATCGTCACTCCCGATTGGATGGGCTTCACTGGTCACAACTTTTCACTATAACTCCAGGAAACTCTGTCCTGTAGCAAGTCACCAGCGAGAGTTATCATTATTACTCAATTTTATTTTATTATTTTATGCGGATAGGTATGCCTTGTAACCGGAAGGTCCTGGGTTCGAATCCCAGTGGGTGCGTACTGCCGATGATTCCCAAACTAGGATGAAACAGCAGCTGTCCAGTACTCCCTGGTTTTCAATGGTTCTCTAACTGATATCAATCCGTGATCAACTTGTAAACACATAACTAACCCTTACAAACCAAAACTATAGAAAATTTTAATTCTATTGGTTATTTTATTCTAATATTTTTCATATCGAATGAATCGAACTTCCATGCAAAATTGTACTCAACTTTGGTTATAAACTTACATTTTTAGTTTACTATCTGTCACTATTTTTTCATTTATTCTTGACATAGGAGATTATTTCATCCAAATTCTAATATAACCTTTGTTTTTGGTTTATTTATTTCAAATGAAATATATAGATATGCATTAACTGAAACCTTGGAAATGGAAAAAGCTGTCGAAAGAGCACTCAGCCTGGTTGATCCATCTGAGACACTGTTAATGGTTACAGCTGATCATGCACATGTTTATGGAGTAGTTGGTTACGCTAAACGAGATACAAGTATATATGATGTGGATAGCACTAAAAAGGTAATTCAAAATCATTATTATTATTATTATAAAGTCACCATATATATGTGTGTGTGTGGGTGTAAACAGTAATGCTTGTCTACTGTACTTAATGCTGGTAGTACAGAAAAGGCAGTATTTCGAAGTCACACACAAAAAACAACTCATAAATATTGCATTTTTAATAAGGCAATATCAAGATTTATTAAAGAAGAAAACATATTGTGAAAGACTTCCAAAGATGATCTATAGAATTCTACCTTTAATAAATTAATTCATATTAAATACACTAAAAGACTTTTTTTACTTCCTTTCACGTTCCCAGTGGAACATAGGGCTTCAAATTAGTGGCTTGAAGTTTCTGTAGCAGTGTCTAATTTTTACAGGATGGGGTTTCTAGCCTCATGTCAAACCTTTCCTCTTTAGCAGCATTATTTCTGGCTTAGCGAGGTAAGAGTTCGTCGGTGGCGGGGGTTGAACCCCGGACGATGTGCTTAGTCGGCGAGCGTCCTAACCTCTGTGCCACCGAAGCACACTAAAAGGCTTACTACGTGTTAATCCACTAACAGCTATTTTATTCTTATTCAATGGAAAGCAGAGAACTTATATTCACTAACTCTGTGGATATAAACAGAACTTTTGTAGATGGGAGGTTGAAATCAACTGGTGTAGAATAAATGAAGCAGTTTGCGACGCCAGCTTACAAAACATTGGAATTATTCAGTAACAATATCTACTTAGAAGGCAGTAATGAATTGCTTTGAAAGTGCTTGTAATTCTATTACTTTGGAAATATATTAGCTTAAGAAAAATAATGCTCTACAACTATTTCCATTCTCTTTAACATTGAAAATTTTCTTGACCTTTCTTATTATTACACATAATGTTACAGGTCATAATCCAACCAAAATTTAAGTCATTATTTTTTATTGATTTTTAGCATTTTACAGCTACTTTAATTGTACAATAGCAATAACCACTGGATATGTTTACTGTTATTATGTAGCGGTTACTCTCATAACTTTCTACGGAGACACTGTTTCAGTTTGCATACAATATTATGAAAATAAAGAAAATCCAATATCTTTTTGCTTTTTATACTTTAGGGGAATGACAATAAATCCTATTTGATATCTACGTACTTCAATGGACCAGGAGGTCTCTTGGATAAACCTCGGTCGGATCCTGCACTGGAGCCTAATCGGTTTGATCCTAGTTATATTGCTCAGTCACTTGTCAATGTATCCTTTGGTACACATAGTGCTGAAGATGTTCCAATTTATGCCTTGGGTCCATTTAGTGAACTGTTCCACTCTCCGTGTGATAATACCTTCATAGCACATGCCACTATGTATTCACTTTGTGTTGGACCATACGCCGATGAAACACATTGTTCAGGTGACCGTAATGCATCCTATCGGAGTGTATTTCAAATGAAATATTATTTAATTTTACTAAGCCTTATTCTATACTATTTTCTTCACTAAAAAAGGTATTGCTGGTGAATTCATCTGAAATTCTAACAACTAATCACAAGTGTATTAAATAATTATTATATATTAGTGATGCAAATTTATTCTATGAGCCGTTGTCATGTTTTACTTTTGCAATGTTATTAACTGTATCCCTTATTTCTCTTATGTTAGAGAGTATATCTTAGCATACCCGAAGATTTCAGTTTTTCAGGTGTATAACTGTGATAAGTCGTCACTGCACTCCTTTTTTGACTGATGTATTTATTTGTTTATTTATTATCATTTTTTGAACAATATTTTCATCTCAAATGAAGAATGATTATGTAATTAAGTTTCACAGATACCACAATCACTTCTTGTAGTTGTCGTTTTTCTTCCTGGTTACTTTCTTTAAAACTCACCCTCTTTTTCAAAAGTTTAAAGAGTTAAAGTATGTAACAAATCCAACTTTATTGTTGTGTCGGTAATAGAAGGAGAGAATAACGCTGGTGATAAACAACGAACGAACGAACGCAAGATAATTCTGTGTAAGGATTTTCCATCTATGTTACCAGGGATACGAGTGAATAAAATTCTTATTATCCTATGCTTTTATCGATATTGTTTTCTTTTCATGTGTTGATACCAAACTATACTGTTTAGAAAATCGTTTTATACAGATAATCTTGTGAGAAATTTGCATTGCTTTTGTCATTCAACTTGATTATAGTGAAATTCCAAAATATCATTGAGTAGTCAGTATTCGCATGACTATTGCATGACTTTATCAAAGCCACTTGTAAAATTAAAAATTAATTTTTGTTTTTTTTTAATTCTAAATATCAAAGTTTGGGGTGATTTTATTATTTTATTATTTTAATTCATAGCAGGTTTTTCATTGCAATATACCAGTTCATAATTTGATATTTTATGATTGATTTGGTTGTTATATCTTAAAGTTGGTCAATATGCACCGTGGCATTTTCTAGCTTTTCTGTAAGTGATAATAATATATTTCTGTTATTTATGGTATTCTTACTGTGTTGTTATTACGTAATAGTCACTCATCCTTACTAAACAGGACGTCCACTAGTAGTCACTTGAATAAGTAGCTTATTTAACTTGTAAGTAACGATAACGAAAAACAAATCAAAGCGACTTCATCATATAAGAATATTCTTGAAAGAGAAACACATCTGAATCGAATAGTAGGTTTATGTAATGTTAGGTAAAATGTTTCTGATATTAGCTAAATAATATGACTGAGCTAGGGAATCTGAGAATGCGCATGTCGTCAAGCACAAAGAAAAGTATGAAATAGCATCATAGATTTGTCGGATTTTTTGTTTTCATTCCTTTACGTTCCCAGTAGAACATGGGGCTTCAAGCTGCAGACATGAAGTTTAAGTAGTAGTGGTATTTACTTCTACAGAATAGCGTTGATAGCCTCATCCCCAACCTTCCCCATTTACCAGTGTTATTACTGTCTTAGCAAGGTAAAGGAGTGTGTCGGTCGGGGATCGAACATCAAACCACACGCGTAGTTCGCGAGCATTCTACCACTGTGCTACTGGCGACTTGCTGGATGGGTACTCACCCATTATAACAAAATTCAAAATACTTGAAGCAATTGAAAGCTAGATGGAAGTCAATTATTATTTAATGAATTCAGACGAATATATTTCATTTAGTTCCAGTTGTAGTTTAGTCCCTGGAGGATCCGCTACACATTCATTATTTGTAAATGAATTCAGTCTCATAAATTTTATATTATAAGGAGCTTAACAACTTAGTTTTCTACATAAGTGACAAGAAAAATGTAAATAAATTCCTTTATATCTTGTGTAAACATTCAACGACTATCATATTGTTAGACAGATACAAGGTTGGTTATGCAAGAGTTCAACGGGCTGTAAATCTTTACAGTGCAAAAGACAATACAGCCTGTAACAAATTATCCGAGGTGTAGATATTCCTCAATTATCTCATGCTTGGTGAAATGAATGTTTACTTCTTATTTAGGAAAAAGATTTATTTCGGTCAGCTTTGAAGTAATATTTCCAATTGGAATGCGATGCACAGAATAAATAAAAAAAACAACATTAAATAAACTAACTGCCAACTGTTCGAGACATGTTACATTTGATGAAATAGTATTGAAATATATTACTACTGATATTAACTTGGTGTAATAAAGTAATATCTTTATTGCACTTATTTTACTTAAACTAGAAAGTTATTTTCAACAGTTGGTTTGTAAGGATTAGATTTGTTTCTACAAGTTTGATCACGGATTGATATCAGTGGTTTTCTAACTTGATATCAATCCGTGTTCAAACTCATAAAAACAAATCAGATGCTTACAAACCAACTCTTAAAAATTAATCTGATGCTCGTTAGTGATTTGCTATAGGATAGATTTTCCTGGAGTTATAGTGAAAAGTCGTCACCAGTGAATCCCATCCAATCGGGAGTGAGGATGGAGTTCCCACCGATGACATTGGTTGGTGCCAGTCGCGCTAAATCACGAATTGGTAGAAGTTAGAATTCATGGGTTGGCCATTGAATCAGGTCGCAGTGGTTGAGTGGTATAGGAGCTTTCCTTGTAAGCGGTAGGTCCTGGTTTCGAACATCTGTGGTGGACGCGTACTTCCGATGATTCTGAAACTAGGATGTGACAGCTGTCCAGTACTTTGTGGTGGTATTCAATGTTTCTCTAACTGATGTCAATTCTTGGTCGAACTAGTAAAGAGTAAGTTATTGTTAACAAAGATTAAGTGAACATTAAATATCCAATAACGACTTAGATACATTCTGGTTAGTGGTAATGAAATTCTCAAGATGTACATTTTCCGACTGGAAATGTTTCACCCGAAGATTTACGACTATTTCAGCTGTGAATGTTATGCCGTTTTACAGAAATTTCACCATCCCAGTTGTTAACACAGTAATACATGTTATCCTCTTGGAATCAGGCCTTCAGATTTTATTTTGATCTGATACTGGTAACTAGTGTGGTGTTTCTAGTCTTCTCTTTAGTGCAGACTGAATTCTACCAGTCAGGTTGTAATATGGTCACCATTCTAGGTTGCTCGCGATCACGGTGCACATTGTTTTGATATTAGATGGTTGGAGGTAATCGGCCACAGGAAGCCTTGCCTCAACTAGGTTTCGTGCTACTTGGCACTAGTCAGGAAGGCGTATCTTCAGTCTTGAAGAAACTCATGTCCCTTCTGAGATTCGAACCCGCGTCACCCAGTGCTGTAGTCAGAGACGTTATCACTGAGCTATTACAACTTGACTGATAGAATTCAGTCTACACCAATCAGAGGACTAGACGCATCACACTAGTTACTAGTGTCAAATCAAAATATCCACTACAGTCCTGCAGGAGGTCAATCGTGAGCCCGAATAGCTCAGTGGTAACATCTCTGACTGCAGCACTGGGTGACGCGGGTTCGAATCTCAGAAGGGACATGAGTTCCTTCAAGATTGAAGATACGCCTTGCTGACGAGTGCCAAGTAGCACGAAACCTAGTTGAGGCAAGGCTTCCTGTGGCCGATTACCTCCACCATCTAATATCTTCAGAAGTTATTTTGTTAGCTTTTAGAAATGAATACTGATAGTTAGAAACTAATTACGTCACAGCGCATATCCTGTAACTGAATTTTAAATACATACAAGAAGATTAGTCACTAAAAGCATGAATATCAGTAGTGGTAAATTCTGAAATTCAATGACACGTAAATCATTTTCAAGAGATGCAGATGAAGCCTCCGCATCATATCGGAAAAATATAATCAAAATAGGAATAATATTGTAACTTTTTGAGTCTCTAAATTAATGTTAGCATGGTTGACTGCACTTAAAATCATTTTTCTGTAGTCGGTCATTTACAGTATGGAAAACTATGTAAACATGTATAAATATGTATATGTAAGCAAATACTAACTCCTAGATTCACTATCACCAAACAAGTCAGCACTAAGTATGTGAAAGTCGTCATTCCTTTGTAATTGAACAACCACCAAAAAGTAGAAAAGTTCTGTATTTCGTTTAAATGTAAACTTTTTCGTGACAAATTCATTTAGTTTAAAGATGAAAACTTCATCATCAGAAATGCAATTGCCGTGGTGGAAGTTAAACAGATTTTATTCTCATCCAGGGGGCCTACAACATGAAGTGACAATTTTTTTCTCAGGAACAGAAACCAGTTTACATTACAAATCAAAATATTGTCAGTTGACTGTATGGCAAACATTACTAAAATTGCTATAAGGAATCTACTTTTAGCACACAGCTTTCCACTATCGGCTTAGAAAAGTATTGATAGTCATTTCATTTGTGTTTTTTGTTGTAATTAATTGCTTTTCTCATACGAAAAGTAGACGTATATTAATGTTAGCCATGTCTACGAGGAACTGAGAAAGTTATCTAAGTAGGCACAAAACAAAGAAGTGTTGCGGTTCGACAGTTTCTTTATTTGAACCAGACATAAAAACGGACAGTATTGTTGTTTCCAATTAGATCTTCTTGAGGCTTTACTCTTCTAATTTACATAGATTTACATACAAAATTTTAACCAATGATGTTGATTGTTAGCGGTCACCAAGTGAACGGGAGAAATGCCTTCAAAGTTATCCATTGCATTCCAACGAGCCTGTCGAACATAATTTGAACCCGTCTTTTACACATAGCCAAAACTATGGGAATTCGAGAGAAAAATCTTAGTGTCTGCATACAAAAGGAGTTGGTTATACACTTGTCTTTCCCTTGCTTCGCTTAGGTAAATTCAAATTAAAACCCTCACACATCTTTTTATTCTATATTTCCTTCGTGTTTGAATGATATTTAGCTTCCATATTAGTTTGTTTATTAGATGTGTCACACAGTGATTACAGCTTGATTCCACACCGTATTTTTGGTACAAGTATGGAATTCTCAGCATGTGATATCGGTGGCCCAAATTTTGCAGGCCGATCATAGATATCAGGTGTGAGTCGGCAGGGGATCTAACCTCGGACGATGTGCATGGTCGGCGAGAGTCCTAACCATTGTGCCACCGATGCATATATATAAACGGAAATGCTCGCGAGTGACTTGATACAGGACGGAGTTTCTTGGAGTTCTAGTGAGAAGTAGTGACCACTGATGTCCATCCTGTCAGGAGAGTGAGGATGAATTTCCCATCGATGACATTGGTTAGCGGTTGCGCTAAAAGCAAAAATTTGAAGAAATTAGAATTCATGGGCTGCTGGCCATTTAATCGGGTCCCAGTGGCTGAATGGGCTCTAGCCACCCCCTGTGAGGTGGGTGAGTAGTGCCGATGATTCCCAAAGTGGGATGAAACAGCTGGCTGTCCAGTACTCCCTGGCTCGTTTTCAATGGTTCTCTAACTGATAAAAATCCGTGATCAACTCGTTAAAACAAAACTTACAATACTACAGGTTCATGAAACATCTCAAGTTGTATTTCTGAAGGCATTTAACCTGTTGTATTAATTAAAGCAGAGTTTATTGATTGATTCGAATAACATACTTTCAGCACTTTATTTCACAGCTGGGCTAGCAAACTTAGACAACATCATACAATTCATAACGTGTATGTACTTGCAGGAAAAACCAACAAACTTGCAGAAGACTCTGGTAGCGAAGACAGGACTCCAGGTGAACATTCAGAAGACGGAGGTGATGAAGATAACCAACCAGCAGCAGCAGCAGCAGCAACAACAACAACAACCAGCATCAGTCACCATCAACGGGAAAGGTTCAATAGAGGTTACTTTACTGGATGACGTTTCGAACGAAATTTATTGCTCATAGGTCATATCAATTATAATCACACGACTCTGAAACTTGAAAACTCAAGTTTTACAAATATATATTAATGACATTTATTTAAACTCTGATTATCTGTCCAATTCGCGTTTATAAGTACGTGACTTTTAATATTTGACCTAATTTATTCATTGAATTGTCTGCATATACACATGTTACTAACTTCGTTATTCTTATCACCACGTGCGTAAACCTTTTATTATCATTATGATCATCGTTATTACTGACGTTCAAAGCATTTACCACATTATTATTATTATTATTACTTGATCCAAAGAGTCACCATCATTGGTTAAAATCTTTGCATATAAATCTATGTGAAAAGATCAGCAACAGGGATCTCTGGGAGCGAACCAACCAGGTACCGATTGTGAAACAAGTAAGCTGGAAGAAATGGAGATGGATTGGCCATACTCTGAGGAAACCATCAAGTGATATCACTAGACAAGCCATCGCTAGATTGGAACCCGAAAAGGAAGCAGCGAGTTGGTCGTCAGTGTGAGGGTGACTTGGAGGAGGTCATGTGAGGAGGAGATGAAAGCATGTGGGCAGACTTGGAGCGGAATGAAAAAGTTGGCAGAAAACCGAAGGCAATGGAGACGCGCAGGTGAAGCTCTATGTTCCTCTAGGAATTAAAGGATATAATAATAATAAATATTTAAACATTTGAAATTTTCCATCAGTTGAAAAGATAATCTTATTTACTAACACTGCAGAAGTGTATTTATTTATGGAATCTAGAATAACATTTAAGTATCTTAAGTTTTCATTTTATATCTTTTTGCCCTGAATAGGTGTTTAACATTCTCGCCTATTTTCCTGAAAAACTGAAATGCTTATCTTTTTATCAAACCTTTCATAACAAATTAGATTAGTTTGAATATTTATTTTTTTTCGTAAATTAAATTCTATATTTTATTGAAGCTCACCGATCGTAGCACTTTTATATTTCCACTTCTATTCACTTGGACTGTCAAACTCATCTCTATGCGACGCATTACTGCAATGGGTATTAGTCTAAACTTCCATTTTCGGATGTTACACTAATTCAATTTCCGTACTTTTATCAGAAAATTGTGTATATAATTTTCCATGTTGTGTTATTAGGAATTATTACAACAGAAAGATACCGTTTAGATTTGTGGAAAGAAAAAAAATAGGTTTAAATGTTGACAATAAATTCATGATATCTCATTTGACTTACTCTCCGTATTCACCAATGTACCAATTATGGACAGACAGATTGATAATGTGGCGATAGGATCACCACTAAGACCCATTTTCCTTGAGAAACTAGAGAATGCGCGCCTCAGTTTTTCAGCTTCGTGCCTCTGAGATACAAACACAATGCAATAAAGTGCTTGGTCCACAGAACAAGAGAAATCTGCTCTGAGGAATGTCTTAATAAAGAGCAACATATTACTAAACAGATGCTAAGTGAGAACGGTCATCCAGAAAAATTGATCGGTACAAATATGAATCATAAATCAAGACAGGCCGAAGTACCAACAGTTCAGTAAAAGGCCTTATTCTTACGACCTCACTTCCTTGAGGATAAAATAAGTGAGCTTTTAACACAACGCCTAAGTGAATGAGGTAAAAAGAGCATTCAATGCTGCTAAATTATGTTGTGTATTCAAACCCCACCTATTTTACTTTCGAGAATAAAAGATAAACTGCCTGATTTCGCCTCTTTTATGTGTGTCTACTGATTTGACTGTTCCTGTGAAGCCAGTTACATAGGCCATACAATTAGGCGTGTTTCTCGTCGGATTTCCGAACATCACCTAGGGTAGTTAAGTAAAGAACAAACAAAATCTTTTCGTAGCACAATTCTATCTCATCTTGTAGATACAGAAAACAGGATTGATGTTAATGGAGCTTCCAAAGTCATCTACCGCATACTAATTAATCTCAATTTCACCTTAAGAGTCTGTCTACTACATATTACTGAGGCTGACTGTTGGCATCTACATTAAGAAACCTAACTTATGTATTAAAAAGAAGTTGGTTGATTCAAACACTTTCCTTACCTTGGACAGCAAGGTTTTAATGATCCTCAGTTTGTTGAGAAAGTTTTCTAAATTTTATTTGGTATTCTATCTGCTATTACATTTTTATGCTTATTATAATTTATGCATTTTTATTATTTTTTTTGATTACAGCTTGATTCCACACCGAATTTTTGGTACAAGTATGGAATTCTCAGCATGTGATATCGGTAGCCCAAATTTTGCAGGCTGACCATAGATATCAGGTGTGAGTCGGCAGAAGATCAAGCCTCGGACGATGTGCATGGTCGGCGAGAGTCCTAACCACTGTGTCACCGACGCACACAGTGAACTGTAATTCCGTTGATCTTACTTAACTGTACTCTCCCCACTTGTTTCTTTCTTTGTTTCTACGTGTCTTACCATCTTCAAATTACATTAATTTTGTTAAATATGCTGACGACCTGACTGTATCTTTGCCTGTCAAATTTCAAAGCGACTACTCCAAACTAAATGGCTTTTTATCAGAAATCAGCCAGTGGTCCAAGGAAAACGGTCTAACCTTAAATCCCTCTAAATGCCAAACAGTCAATTTCATCTTTTAGGCATAAATCTGATCTAAACAAACTGGTTAACACTCACGAGGTGTGCAACATAGGTGGCAATGAAATAAAAACCAAGTCGGAAATTATATATCTTGGCGTCATTCTATCTGCTGATCTTTCCTGGTCATCTCATATCTTGATGATTTCCAAGAAAAGTTTCCGTCTTACCTTCTACATCAATAAGTTAAGACATTCTGGTATAAGCCAACTCCTACGATTCGTTAACTCTTGCATCCTGCCTATCATTCTCTATTGCTCCCCCTTAGTCTTTCCTGGGCTATTGAAGAAAGACTATATCTTATTACGTAGGATGTTAAAGGTTGTCAGCAGGGTAAGCAGTTTGCCACTTAGCCAGCTTGTTAATATTCTGGTGGACAGGCACATGGACTCATGTGAAAAATGAGCTAAATCCATTTTATCTAACTCACACCACCCTCTTCATTCACAACTTTCCCCTTGTATCTCATCGCGCAGGCAGACGAGAAGCCTATATAGAAAACTATATGCTCGCACTAGCAAGTACAAAAAATCAACCATAGCCTACTTAGCTCGTGTTCTGTGCGATTAAGAAAGCATTATGCGTGATACCTATAACTTATTAAATAGTCAATAGAACAACTGGATCTCGTCTTTCCAACTCATATCACTTACAGGTGCAGCGTTTTCTTTCTTTTTCTTTTTTTTCTTACGTGCTGTCTTGTTTCTCTCTTCCTTACAAACTCTATTAAAACATTCTTCTTCGTTCTCTCACACTCCGTATATCTCGACGATTTTGTTACCGCTTACGCCAGTAAATATACTAGTGTATCTAGCTTTCTAACACATTCAAACACTCTGTTCAATTTTGGCTTGCTACCGACATGCCAATATGTTGTAGCCTAAGCTAACTGAGATTACCCTTAATCCATGTAGAATTTTATTTATTGTTAATGTACTAAGTGGATGCAATATAGTAGTGAAATGCTGAGAATTCCATTCTGTATCACAAGTACTGTTTTGGAATAAAGCAAATTATTATTATTATTATTATTATTATTATTATCAAATCGATATTATTTAAAAAAACACCAATATTGGTATTGACTACTATTCTAGAATATATATATATATAATTTTAGAGCCAGAAGAGGAAATTATTGAAAAGGATATTCCGTCCTCAATTATTTTGTTTTTTATAGATGTTTGAATGAATATTTTTGCTATAACTCAAATTATTTGAATTTTCTTGTGCTGTTTCTGTGTCTCACAGAAACTTTCCTTCTTCTTTTTTTTAACTCGCCGCATCCCATACATTATTTTCCCTGTCATGGATTAGAATTTTAAGTGTACTGTACAAAATACAGACGGAGAAGGAAAATTAATTTATATTTTTGGCATTTATTTATTTGAAATATTTATCGTTTAGTCTTTTTTTGACACTGGAATATTATTTTCAAAAGTTTGTTCATATGTTAGTTTAGATTAACTAATATTCATTGGTTTGTAGCTGCTGAATTGTAACCACGGTGTAACTGATATTGTGTGGAATTTATGGGTCACAGGATATTGTGTTCGACCAACTAATGTTGACCATCATACAACCATCTTGGAGAAGTTGATTATGACATGATTAGCATACTAATAGAGTAAATGAATCTAGCTATAAGCGATATAATTTTCAACTTTATTGGAAGCACCAATTTCTTCAGAATCTTAAAAGTTTCGAACTACCAACCAGAAAATTTTGGTAATATGATGAGTACCTCTCATTTAATTTCAACGCCAAAGGTAAAAAAAACAAATTTTTAAGTCAGTGAATAACAGTTTCATGTCAACTAGCATTTAGCTTTTGGGCAAGAAACTAGGGACTAGAATTGATGAACATCACGGGTGAGGATATACGTTGTTGCGTGTTATATTTTCCGCGACTCAGTTTTTTTCGTCTTTCATTGGCTAGAATGGTGGCGGTCAATTGGAGTTTGAATTGTCCTTGGGTGCGTGCTGTCGGGTGCTGTCTTTGCGTGGTTGTGTTTGCGTCGTTTGCCAGCATATGTGATTACTATAAACGTGAATTAGACTATTGTAACGCTTTGTTTTTCTTTGTTTGTGCATGTACTAGGCTTTATTTGTCGTACAATTCGTTGTTTGGTCTATCGGTTGCTTGCGATGTCAACGAACCGGTGGGTTCTTGTGTTTTTCTGTAATTTAGGTTATACGTGCGGTATTTTCTTGATGGTTATCGATCATCCCTGTATTTCAATGTTGTTTTTTTACGATTTATCTTGGAATAGTTGTGACATAGATGGATCCTAATTGATAATTTTATTTTAGTCCGTTGCAGGTAGTCAATTCGAGTGACAGGAGCACAGATTTAAGTGGAATTTTTGCTGAATACATACTTGGAAGGCGTTTCTTCAGCTGGGATGAATTTGAGAAGTCATTAGCAGAATTTCAAAAAGTGAGGAAGTCATTTAATGCTAACAATGTAGTTGTCCTGCACTCACTATGTTCATAATTGCAGCAAAACGATACCGGATGACAGATTTAAGTACGCTTATGTTGGTTTTAAATGCACTTTTGGAGTGAATCGTACAAGACCTGGATTGAAATCAAGAAATAAGTCGTAAGAAGAAGTGTAATATGATTTCATGAATATTTCAGGTCTAAATGTTGCAATTGCTCGTCTTCATTTCGCGTGGTTTTGCGTTATAGTGAATACATAATTGCTTCCCACAATATGGTACATAACCATCCATGCAGCAGGGTGTACATGCAGAATGACCCATGGTATAGACGACTAACAGTTGAAGAGAAAGAAAATGTGGAACCACTTCTTCAGCAATCCCACTCATCCGATGAAATAATAATGCATGTTAAGGAGAAGTACCACAAGGATATAACTCGCATCGACGTTAAAAATATGAAAGCCGCAGTTAATAAAGGTAACGTTGACGTACTTGTTAAATACTTAAGGTATTTCGAGTCGTCGTGACATTTTTGAATTCCTAAAATCCCGTGGGAAGTTAATGGAGTATTATTCCGATGAACCGATCAGGAATTCACTAACAAGAATTTGTTTTGCAACTTATGAGCAAATGGAATTGTATAAACAGTTCCCTGAAGTTGTTGGTATCGATTCGACGTATAATACAAATAAAGGGAAGTAAGTTTACCAATTCATTAATCAACGTGCAGGTATTCTTTGTTCCAATTACTTGTGACGGATAATTTTGGTCGCGGACGACCAGTTTTATTTGCGTGGACTAGAAAAGAATTCAAACGAGATGTAGTTTGGATATTAGACTGTTTTCGTCGAATAATGGAAGATACCTCCAAAACAGAAACTTTCATTATGGATTGTGCGCAAGCTGAAATAGCAGCCGTCAAGTTAACGCACAGAGAAGCGCACATTGTTTTGTGTTCTTTCCATGTTTGCCGAGCATTCTGTCGTAAAGTAAGTTTTTCAAAGCATACTTTACATTTTATTCGTAGACAAGAAATCCCATTGTGAAGAACTATTTATGCCGTCTAGTGCAGTGTAAAAGGAGATCAGAGTAATGCCTCTAATGTTCTCATTTTCCAGATTTAATTTCTATTTCAGAGTTATTAGCAGATTGGATGCTACTGTCAGTCAATATCTACAACGTCGTTGGATGCATCGACGAGAATTGTGGGCAGCATGTTTCAGAGACAACGTGCTGACTTTTGGGAATGATACAAATAATCGCGTCGAGAGTTCCCACAAGCAAATGAAACGGTACTTGCAAAGATCAGATAGTTTGCATAAAAGTATGCTGAAGGTGTATAAATGGTATCAACAAAGTTTTGCAAGGATACAGCAGGAGGCGACTATTGCTCAGTCGCGATGCTTCACCTATCCCTGTTCACAACGTCTAATCCCAATTATACGATTGCTGACGCCATACGCTGCGAGGAAGGTTATCCGTGAATACGAAAGGCGACGATGGGCTGTTGTTGAGGTTGAATCCTTCGATTATGTATTCTTCCAAGACAACGGGAATCGAGTGGAGGTTGATCTGAGTGCTTGCACCTGCACGTGTGTTACATTTCAGACTTTCGGTACCCCTGCCGACACTTGCTTTTGGTCCATTTCAGAAAGCCACATTTTACAGGTATATTTGCGTTTTTATGACTCCGTTTTTAATGTATGTCGACCGAAACTTAATTAATTATTGTTCTTATATACGGAAAGTTGTAATTTTCATTACCGTATTCGTGTGTACGATGCCTTAACTGGAAACAGGACACAAGCACTACCATCATTGCACCTGTAATAATCAGTTCATAGTTATCTTAACGTTTTTTGTTCCACCTTTTGTAGTTAACCATGTGATGCAGAATTGTAAACAATGGACGTGGTCACGCAACTTGTTCGCATCTCAAAGTACGTCAGCAGTTATCCCTCGAAATCAAAGTGACATATTGAATACCAAAAAGAGGATTATCAATGCGGGCATGACGAGAATTAGTGACAAATTTGGAGAAGTGTTTGCCAATACTTATGCAGACGGAGTAATCGCAGGAATCAATCGTGTTCTTAATATGTAAATAAACTAAATTTGTATCATAATGAAAATAAAATTTTCATGTAAATCTTGTTGTCTTTCAATTCATGTGTTCACTTTGTGAGCACGGCATGCTAGACCGGTGCTCTCTAGGACTTTAACTACTAACAATACGTAAGTGTAATTGTGTAGGAACGATGTCGGTCATCATACGTGTTAAATTATAAGTATTTTAGTTAGCTAACGTGCATACGTCTCATAGTCATATACAAGTCTTTAGGGACAATAGTAGGCATAACTTAGGCACTGCATTCGAGTTCCAGTTCTTATACGGTTACGTGTATTCGAAAGTATTGCATTACTAATGTTTCACTTAAAGCGTGATGTCAATCCATATGACTAAGGCTGTTAACATGTAGCGTAAATTAAAGTCTACACCAGACGAATTATTGAATTCGTTGAGCTTTAGCAATCGTATTTAGATTTAGCTTACACTAAAATATGCCACCAATTACTTCGTCAGTTCTTATTAATAAGTCATGCCTGCATCTAGTCATCATGACAAATATATCTACACTCAGATATAATAAGAAAGGTCTGGTAAGCAGGATATTAAATGTATTTAATGAAAAATAATAACAAGCAAATGTCTTTACGCAGTCGTTTGTCGTAATAATTTGGGCAATGTCGAATCTCTGTGACCGGGTTGACTGACGTTACCGGATATCTACAAATAAGTAAACAAAGTGTTTTTTAAATCGCTGAAGTAAGAAAGAAGTAATATCAAAGTTAAACGCTTTATATTTGCCTACCTTTGCTGAAAATGGTTCATTCTCCTTTCTCATTCTTTGTTCATGACAGCATTCTTCTGTGGTTTTCACTGCCACACACATTATTCATCTTCTAAAGGATAGCAGCAAGCATATAATAATAATTTCAAATTTCGTATAAACCAATGTTTACAAAGAATGCATGTCATTTCTACAGGCGCAATAAGTTATGTTATAAACTGCAATCGTGAAGTATCATAAATTATAAGAGTTAAATTGTAAACCCTTAACAATGAACACCGTACATTTGGCTAAGTGCTATGTCCTTGGAATGTGAGTATACATTTGCAATGTTTAATGCCAACCATATTGGTGTAAGCATAGAAAATATGACGTTTTCCATGAAAATACAGCTTTGTTCAAACACTGGTGTTGTTGTGTTTCTAATAAAAGCAAATAGACTGTAAGCAAGCAACTAATAGGCACAAAGAGTAAGTCTCAGCTTTAATAAAGGCATATCCAGTTAACATAAAATGCAGTGTAATAGTGCACAAATGAAAAGACCATAGTGAAGTAGATAAGTGATATTTCAGTGAGAGGTAAATTGAAAGATCTGCAACCTTACAATTTGGAAGACAACCTGACATGTAAGATCTCTCACAAATTTCTATAGGGCCTGTGGGGTACCATGGATGGTTTGGCGTCAATCGCAGCTTTGGAAGAATGAGTTACAAATGCAAAAGGTAACAACCAACGAAACTGCAGTAGTATTTTCTAGCTGTTCAGCATTTTTTCCTTTGATGCAGTTTCTTATCAACAGTTTGCAGTATTCAGAACATCACAAGTTGCTTACAGATAACTTGTTTAATAATAACTGCTTTAAATATATGAGCCATAAGTGCATCTTCTACATCTTTCATAGCCACAATTAAGTCATTAAGGATCTCAGAATATCTTAGTGATGTGAAGCAAAATAATTATTAAGATTGATATAACCTATGTAACAGGTATAGTAGTTGTATGACACAGCTGCTAGCTACTAATCGACAGAAATCTGGTACTAATTTTAAGTACTCTGACATTTGAGAAGGACTATTTATACTATTCTTCGAGACACGATGAACACTGATGTCAATATACTCTGATGCCATTTCATGCACTGAGCAATTAAGGCCTTGTGAAATTCCATGTGCAAATGTCAATTAAACTATTATCACATCTTCGCCAAAGCACTTTTAACTAGGAACTTCATCAAAATAGATATAATCACCAGGAAATTCAGCAGCCTATCTCATTCATCGCATAATGTCGTCGATGTGTTAAGAGTATTTCAGTCATCCCGGATGATAACAGAAAAGTTTAACATGTTCAAAGCACACATCTAACCTATGTCTGCATGCTATTTCTCTTTCATAGGCCAGATTCTAATAGATTCACTGGAATGACAACAGCCATTGACTGCAGTATATTTACAACCTTAAGATCTGAAACAACTCGCAAAAAAACAAACCCTCAACGCACTATAATGCAAATAATAGTCTTTCTATGCGAACTTTCTTAAAAAGGATGACTTCTTCATTGATAATTCGTCCGAGCTATAATATACAATTTTACGCTCTACTAAGAACAAAATACAGCAAAATACTGCCATCTGGCTACAGAAGTCTAAAACTAGTGAAATATAATCTATTTCCAAAAAAATAGGCGATTATAACGTCTGTTGCCGTGAACGCGGTAACCGATGGCATTGCGCAATAACACCTGGATACAGCCTATATCCTCACCCGAACATCACCTAGTCATCAGTTCTTGCAATTTCAAATTTCTGATTAACCATGCACTCTGAGTGTACAGAGTAAATTTTTTTTAGATATTTACTAGTAAGACTATTAAGCATGCTTTTATTTTCAATAAAGCTAAGATCATAGAAATTCAGAAATACATATGGGATTTATTAATATTCACTGTATTCTATGGTCTGATTTCACTTTTGATTTAAGGATTTTTTTCCTTCACGTTCCCCAGTGGAACATAGGGCTCCATGCTATTGGCTTAAAGTTTCTGTCGGAGTTCAAATGAACTGTCGTCAAGATTTGACAGAATAGTTCTAAAATGTTTGGGGGCCGAGTGACATGTAGACATTTATAAAAGATTATATTTGTAAAATCTCAGCGAAATTGAAATGGGTAATTCCAACATTTCGTTCGTCAATCTGGTCCGAAATTGTTCAGGGAAATTAATCCAAATTCACATAGCAGAGGTTTGTATATAAAAGGAACATCTCTTGTTTTTAAAAATCTTTGTCCAATCATCAGTCATAAAACAAGTATTAACAAGTATAATAAACAAAATTATACGAGTTGCGATCAAAATTTGACCTCAGACTTACAAATATTGATCTACCTTTGTTGAACACTTTAAACACAGTGTGTATATGTGTGGGGATAAACAGTTGTAAAACATTTCTTAACGTCTCCATAAGAAGATATAGACAGTCAGGAATTTTGACCAAATATTTTAGAACTATTCTATCAAATCTTGAAGACAGACAGTTCATTTGAATTATTCTGCATTCAAATTAAATTAACAAAGAAACTATGTAATTGGCACAATCATCGTGTTTCCACTCTCCATTGTCTGCAACAGAATGCATATCCTAAATTCGTAGCTGTCGAGTCACCTGACAACTCCAGTAGGTCGAATAAAGCAGCTCAATATTCAGAAAGAAGACAAAGCAATAAGTCTGACAGGATGCTTCAACTAAACTCTAATCCTAAACACCATAATTTTGAAAATACGTCTAATCATAAAATTCTAGATACTAGCAGTCTGAACAGACATGAAGGTGTGCTGTCCGCTGATGCATAGGAAATCCTGATTAATAAATAAAAATAGATATGTATCACTAACGAATAATACTTGGTCAAAATTCCTGACTGTCTATATCTTCTTATGGAGATGTTAAGAAATTGTTTTACAACTGTTACCCACACACGCATGCACACTCTATTTAAAGTGTTTAACAAAGGTGGACCAATATTTGTAAGTCCGAGGTCAAATTTTGATCACAGTTCATACAATTTTGTTTATTATACTTGTTGATACCTGTTTCATGATTCATATGACAGGCCAAACAATTAAAAAACAAGAGATGTTCCTTTTATATATAAACCTCTGTTATATTAATTTCGACTTATTTCCCTGAAGTAATTCGGACTAGATTGACGAACGAAACGTTGGAATTACTCATTTCAATCTCGCTGAGATTTTACAAATATAAGTTTTTACAATTTTTGTAGCAGTGTTTATTTTACAGGATGGGGTTGCTAGCCTCATGTCTAACCTTTCCTCTTTACCAGAATAATTTTTGGCTTAGCGAGGTAAAGGAGTGCGTCGGCCGGGGATCGAACCCTGGACCATGTGCATAGTCGGTGACCGTCCTAACCTCTATGCCACCAACGCACGATTTAGGGATTACCTAGTTAGTTTCTTTAGGACTTGACTAAGTGACATTTAAAGTATATAAATGCTCTCAGCTCTCTTCATTTTCTGTCATAGCTTCATTTTACTTGCCAACAGAATTCCATTGTTTTATGTATCTATGATAAGAAGAAAAATAGGATTTATTTAAGTATTCTTATAAATTAGTCATCTAAAAAAACAACACACGATTTGCTTTACAATTTACGGAACACCGAAAAATAAAACACTATTTAGATAAGATGAAGCAGTCAATCTGTCTGCATAGTTTACTATCACGAAATTAGTAAATTTACTTTGAATATGAATAGTCAGACATTTAAACTTTCAAGAAATATGCTTTGTTTTATTTGTGCTTTCTCAGTGCTATAATAAAATCTTAGTGAAATTTAATACTAAATAACTATTTGTGGCCAGATTAAACGCTAGAAATATATATACATATATGTATACTACAAATTCTTTAATCCGCTTAGCTGTGTATCATACCATGCATTGAAATTTGAACGATCAGGAATAGAAGACTTTATCAGACAGTGTCATGTTGCTTTTGATTTTTACAAAAATGCAAATCTCCAATCTTTCAACCGCGTCAGCCGATACAAGTTCATAACTGCATTAATTAGATTAAATCTTTGAAATAATAATGGTGTCTGATGGTTATGCTTCAATGACTGAAGTGAAAACATGAATCTCTGTTAAAATCCAACCCTCAGTCGCCATGATTTTTATATACATATATCAGGACACACCTGATAACAGGGAACTACAGTAAAAACCTAAAACTTCCCAGGCTTTATTTTTCAGTCTTGACAGTTCTTCGAACAAGGGAAAAACTCGGGGTGTTAAAACAGTTTTAAATCAACCAACATCATACTAATATAGTAGCTATCAGTATTAAGTAGTAAACCTAACTGTTTGGTTTCAACATACAACTCTGCACAGATGTGCAGCAGTTCGAGTTCCCACTCTCCTTTCATGTAGCACACAAAGCAAAAGAGAGGAGAGTAAAGAGAGGTTCAAGAGACATAACAAACAGAAGTGTGAGGGAAAAAGAATAGATTTTTATTGGATGTCGCAAGTCACAAAGAGTGAATGTATCTGTGCCACTGACAACAATTTTGAACCATATCACCAAGTGGCTTCAGCTGTCATTGTTTCTTACCATTTTGAGGACCCCAACCAGTCAGGAAGTCTACACATCCCTACGTGACTGGCTTAAACTAACTATTATAGATTTCATTGACCGAAGCGATTTTTCGGTTGGACCACCACTAGCTGTTTTCCAACCAGATCCTACGTCAGCGAACATTGCTCGTCGAGGAAGGCGAGGGCTCGGTACGCGAAACATGTGTCCTAACCGTCTCAGTTGCTGTAACTCAACAACCAACTCGATTAATTTCCCCTCGACGCCTAACCTCAATATTACTCACCCTATTTTATCAACAAACACAGGAGATAGGACACAGGCACATATGATCAAAGATAACCAGCCCTTACGTATCTTCCACTTTCAATGACCGTGTCTCGTTGCCATAAAGGAGGACAGAGCAACCCGCTAAGCAGTACACAGGTCTTTTGGTCGGCAGCCAGGCATTACGTTTATGCCAGAGATGGGGTGAGTTGGCAAATGCCACACGAACATTCTGTATCCGTGCTGATATTCCGTTAGCGATCAACCCTCTGGTGTTGGCTGATACAACTTTTAAATAAGTGAATTGATCAACTAGCTCCGCAGTTTCACTCCCGCCTATCTTTAAGCTAGGAGTCAATATAGTCCTGTCCTGTAGCATCATTTTACATTTGATAGGAGTGGCTTGTGTGCCAAACATCACAAGATAATTGCTCAAGGTGTCCAGAAAACTCTGTATTTTGTCAGCGTCTTTATCTGCAAGGACTATATCATCTGCATAATTTAAGTCAACGAGATTATTCCCTGGTAACCTCAGTAACACATGCTTTGAGATAAACAATTACTAGGTTTGACGGATTGCTTATCGCATAAACTATTTTTTGTAACACCTATAAATTATTTGTGCGAAGCATCCTGAATGATAATAAGTTCATTCTGACAATCCAGAAGATTAAACGCTACTTAAGTGTGTAGCTGAATGGTTTCTGTTAGCATCACAACACAGTGTTTTATCAAAAACGCCAAGGTGAGCTTTCCAGACTGTCATTGTAATAACCTCTCAGCAGGTGACTGTGAGATTGGTTGTTCAGTAATGTTAGTATTGACCGGCTGAGGACAATATGGTGCTAAGTACGTTATGGCAGTAAAGATACATCTACTAATAATCTTACGAGGTGTTTGCTGATTTTTGTCTGTCATTCCACTTTAAATATCTATTTTTTTGCTTCTGTATGCTATTCCGTCTGATGTTTCTTATATTTTCAGTTTTTATGGGCTTTCTCCCTGTATTTCTCCACACAGCTCCCTTCTGAACTGCTTATTACATCATGTACTAAAGGGAGAATAAGCTTGTTGACTAAATTAATTTCAGTATTTACAATTTATACTCTTAAGTTTTTCTTATCGTATGATCACTATAAAAAATAATGACGACCAGTAAACTCGAATAGGTTTATCATTTTAAAACACTATTTTTCGTGTCTTCGGTATGTTTTCCTCATGATGCTGTATCTGTGTCTATTTTTTTTTATTACAGCTTGATTCCACACCGTATTTTTTGGCACAGGTATGAAATTTTCAGCATGGATATCGGTAGCCCAAATTTTGCAGGCCGACCATAGATATCAGGTGTGAGTCGGCAGGGTATCGAACCCCGGACCATATGCATGGTCAGCGAAATTCCTAACCACTGTGTTACCGCATACTGTTTATTTTTAGGAGAGAATAGGAGGAGTGGCTAGCCTATAGGGTTAGCACAACCAGAGGAACAGTATTCGTATTAAATTAACATCTGTTTGTGTATTATGGTTGGTGTCTGAGAGGTGCTGCAATTGAGCAGCTCTAGGCGTTACCATAGCGAGTGGTGGTCATATATGTGTACTGTTTGTTTATGTACTATTGAAGTTAACTGAAAGTGATAAAAAGTGTTACACAATGCTTCAGTGGACATACACTTTCACTTTTTATATTTATATTCTTGTCACAATAAATCTTGTGTGTATAATTCATTTCCTGATAGTCTTAATATTGGCGCATTTGTGTTGATTTAAATAAATAAACCATTTAAACAAACAAAAACTATCGATTTCATGTTAGTTGACGTAAATTTCAATGATAGTTTGTCATTGTCTGAATATGTTAATTGACTTCGTTTAATTCACATTGTTAGTAATCACTTTTGAGGTGTTTTTATGCAGTTTAACAACTAACATAATGGTTTAATTTCCAAGGTGTTTTAGAACAAAATGTTTCAGTCTCATGAAATTTCATTTCGTAATACCCTTTTATTGTGTTAGTATTCAAAAATCTTAAGTGTATGAATAGTTTTATAATATGACTTAAGAGACTTTTCCAGTTTTTTTAGTAGAATGGTTATTGAACAAAGAATATTCTTTCCGATAACTCCATCATCAGGTCCTACAGTTATGTATACATAATAGTGAATAAATTAGTGGTATTAACATTATTGTTGTTTAAATAACATCGAACCAATAATAATATCAATGGATTACAGTTTGATAGCATCAACATAAAAAATACACTGAATATCAGAAAAATTAGGAAAAATAATAATACAAATTCATAGGTTTATAGACTCTACTGAAGGCCGACCGGGGCAGTAATAGTGGCCGGCTGGCCTTGCTTCTTCTGAACATAGAGCACTGGATGTTTAAGGCGAATCACAATAGCCTGTGCTGTTTGGAGCATGCAGTACCAGGATGTTTTTGGCAATTTACTGGGTATTCAGGAAACGATAGAGAAGGATTCTTCGATTCTTATTCTTTCCTAATTCTTCTGATATTCAGTGTGTATTGTTACGTTGATGCTATCAAACTGTAATCCATTGACATTATTATTGATTCGATGTTATTTAAACAACATTAATGTTGTTCATAACACTAATTCATTCATTCACTATTATGAATGTATATATAACTGTAGAACGTGATGATGAAGGAGTTATCGGAAATAATATCCTTTGTTCAGTAACCACTCTTTTGAAAAATATTTTAATGGGCATTTTTAATCAGTTTGTTTAATAATTTAAAACGAATTAGAGTGAATTTAATTCTATTGAAATATTTTTAGTCTGCTTCATTTTTGGTTCGGAAAGGTAAAAAAGGTAACAAAACAGTGCAGTTAGCTGTCGATAGATGATTTAGAGGCTGAGGGTGTTGACGTTCACATATAGTACGAAGTATACTAACGCAAGATCTTATAACCACAACTTCTATAGTATTCGTTCCGCGTAGAAAAAAGGAAAATCAAAACACTGGAATTGATCGGCCAAATTATGAAGTATGCGTTTCGGGACCAAATCGGAGTGCGAAATGATTGCTTAACTAGCTAGGGATCGTACACGAACGAACGAATGTGACACGATGGAGTGTCAAATGGAGTAGATGCTTAACTGTAAACCTTCAGCTAAACAAGCTGACTTAAACAGTGACGGTCAGCATCCAATGTTCAGTGATGAATGCTGTGGCCAATAATTCTGGTGAATTACCTACTGCCACAATGATGATCAATTTATAAATCTTGTCCAAATGGTTGACTTCCAATTACAGCTACTTTCAAATACCTTTACTTTGATTTTATGCCACTTGAAAAGTTTTTCTTTGAGGTTTATATTTAGCATACTCTTATTCCCTTCAAAACTAATCCAGAGAATGGAAGGTTCATTGGAACTCAGTGTATAAAGTTTGTAATGTTGATCAGCCATATACTGATCAGCTATAAGCTTCCATATTGTACATATCAGCGCCTAATACAGACGCTTTGGTTGTGTCTTTGTTTTTTAACTCTAGTATCATATGATACATGGTGACTGGCAGTGAATTCCATTGAGTGCAGAGTGATTCTTGTAACTCAACAACCAACTCGATTAATTTCCCCTCGACGCCGAACCTCAATATTACTCACCCTATTATATCAACAAACACAGGAGATAGGACACAGGCACATATGATCAAAGATAACTAGCCCTTACGTATCTTCCACTTTCAATGGCCGTGTCTCGTAGCCATAAAGGAGGACAGAGCAACCCGCTAAGCAGTACACAGGTCTTTTGGTTGGCAGCCAGGCATCACGTTTATGCCAGCTGTTATGTAAAATGACCGACAGCATTAAATTTAGGAAAAAATGAAGAGAAATATTTATTGTTGAAAATTAGGATGAAGTAACGAAAAAAATATCCCTAGATTTTAGATAAAGCAATAAGAAGACGTAATTTGTCTGAATCGTGTAATGTATTTGTTTTTTTGATTTGCAGCTTGATTCCACACTGTATTTTCGGTACAAGTATAGAATTTTCAGCATGGATATCGGTAGCCCAAATTTTGCAGGCCGACCATAGATATCAGGTGCGCGTCAGTGCGGGCTCGAACCCCGGACCATGTGCATGGTCGGCGAGAGTCCTAACCACTGTGCCACAGACGCACTTGAAAGGTTTTTTTTGACACACAACACATTTCGAACAATCTGATCACACACGGACTTGTCATAGGAATATATATATATAAGTTGAAAGGACATACTGAAGGTCAAAATAACAATGAAGATCACTAAACCAAATAACAGAGGTAATAGTACATCTGCTATGGTATCAAAACAAAATTTACCAAGAAAGGTTCAATGTGATGACGAATTGTTTTTGAACGCATAAAGGTGGTTTAAAGTTTCTAATTGCTAGGGCTTGCACAAACTTTAGGATACGCCCCAAACACGTTTTATAGATAGGTTTAAAAGATCTGTTAACATCAATTTTATGTCATGTCTCCTCTGTGATATGTTTCTCAGTAGAGGAGCTAGGTCTCCTGTTTTAACCATTAATGTATTCTGAAGATTCCATTTGTTTCTGGAGCCATTTAGGAATAGGCTCTGAAGCCAGCCCTTACTTGTAGAGGTCGACGAGTCTTCCCTAAGCATGTGTGTCCACACGTACATTCAAATTGGTAAATACAGTAGGATGTGACACTATTTTTCGCATGTTCGAAGGGCTTATATAGGTATATTGGCTTCATATTCTCAATTATTACGACCTTAGCTGCCTAAAAAGATGTTTTGACAGCAGTGTTCAATCTTTGTCTAGTTATTTAGCTGCTATGATGCCCATATGGGGCAGCTTGATGTAAACGTCTTTCTTAGGGGAGAGTTGTAGAGTAGGTCTTGGTGTTCTGACTACCTTATATCTACTGATGAACTTGTCTGGATAGCTGTTTTCAACCAGAGTTTAAATGTTTCGATATTTTGAACTAGTATTTTTCTGATTTTTATTATTTCCTATTCGTAGCGGGATGTTTCCTCAAGCAGAGAACTTCTTCTAGTTATATGCAGGTTCAGTGAAATACAGATCGATTTTGGCTCATTGCTGGATGGAAATTTTTTTTCATTCCTTTGCATTCCGAGTAGGGTTTAGAGCTAGAGCTTTAAAGTTTCGGTAGCGATGGTTTCGTTTTTACGCGAAGGGATTGCTAGTCTCACACCCGGGCTTCCTTCTTGAGCAGGCTTATTACCAGCTAAGTGAGGTAAAGGAGTTGCGTCGACTGAGGACCGAACCCTGGACCACCTGAGTAGCTTGTGGGCATTCTGCCTACACGCTACCGACGTGTTGGATAAAAATAGTAGATAAATCAGTATTCATTTTTTTCATTGTGTTTTATCTTAAAAAGAGAAAGCTCCGAAAAACTCATGTTTTCATATGTCAAGTAGTGTGAAGTGCTTCGGAAATCACTTGATAATAGAATACCATCATCAAGAAAAAATTTTCGTCTCCTGACTGAGTCCCTCTGAACATAATTTCATTCAGCTGTTATAAAGCATATACATAAATATTTCTACTGAACTAATCTTGTCAACTTACAGTACAGTCTGAATTTATGTCAAACATTTTGTGTTCTGATTAGTATATCTGTTTTATATAGCTATTTTCAAAACTCACATGGATAATAACAATATTACAAATGAGGCATAAAGAAAGAGAATATTGGGTGTAGAATTGAGAAAGGATATAGGTGTCTTTATTTCACTGCTTGGCAAAGTTTAACTACCATAGCCAAAACCAGCTTAACCTTAAACAACCAATTAGAATTCAGATGCAAAAAAAGTCGCATAATCGTTGAAAAAACAACAATAAAATTCCCTGCGAACATGATGTAACACTGTATAGTTGTTGTTTATGTGTTGTAAGAATATCTCCCTGTCAATACACAGATGATCTATAGTGAAATCATATAATGTGTGATATACCCATTCATCCAGGTGACTGTAGGTCATGGCACTTTGAGATCCACTGATATTTCTGACACTGTTCTCCAACCTACTCTTAAATCTAACCGTAATCCTAACTCCCCATTCCTAACTGTAACCCTGGACCTAACCTTAGCCGTAGACCCTAAACCTCAGTCTTAAAAACCATAACCCTACCTAACAGTATAGATTTGCAGGAAAAGTACCCAATAAATGAGTAGAATACTGTATCTGTCTTCTCCAATTCCAAAAAGGCAAGCATAAATTGATTTAAAATGACATTTCATAGCATTCCCTGTATCTGATCGGTTGTTGTTGAAGGTCAGCTTTTGAAAGACTTTGACTCTGGCTATGATAATTTAACTTCGCCCATTGCTTATCCTTATCCTATTCACCCATCACTCATTTCATTCTGTCTTTAATGTAGGGAATAGTTTTTACATTTTCTACTGAAAATTTTAGTTAACGAAGTGACACTTACTGAATTTTATACCGACAGAGTTGTTCATCACTGTAGTTTTATTGTATGCCCTTTATTGTTAACTTAATAATAGTAATAATAATGATTTGCTTTATTCCAAAAACAGTACTTGTGATACAGAATGGAATTTTCAGTATTAATCACAATGTTGCGTCTAATTTCTTCAAATTATAAATACAATTAATCACACAGAAAATTTTCCAAAAACATGCAGCATGTAAAATGGAAATAATAATAATGATAACAGCTAAGGTAATAATAATAATAATAATACAAGTGAAAATTGCCGTTGGCCTCTTTGACACAGTATTGTCGATGCGGTATAGAAGTCCTAGCATGTTTCAAAATATTGAATATAATGTTCTCTTTACATGATATGGTGAGGGGAAAAACAAAGATTACAGCAGTCACTGACATAAGTTGGTGTTTGCAATTATTAAAGTAAAACAAAGAAGCAACAGAACCATGAATATAATAGAAATAATAAAAGTAAAACTTGAAGGTATATAAGAATGGATGGAGGAAATTGTTTATTTACTAGATGAAAATGGTTAGTTAGTTCTTGCCTGACACTATTTTCATCCCATGAAATACGTGCCAAGTATGGTATCATAGAATTTCTATACTTAGACGTGTGAGCATACAGTTTTCTGAAGTTGCTTCTTGTTCTACCTGAGGAGATGCAAGGTGAAAGCCAAGTCAGACAAAATCCCTCTGGCAAATTTATTGCACGAAGCCAAGTGCCTATCGACAACGACGTTAACTATTTGGTCCACTGGGACATCACTCACCCTACTGACTGACAGTCTTCAGCATTGTACAAATTGTGACACAGTTCTTTTTAAGCAAACCAGGAAAGAATAAACAGGGGTGAACAATAAAGAAGAATAGGTAGGATGCAAGAGTTTATGAACTATAAGAGAAGGGGTTGAGTTATACCTGAGTGCCTTAACTTCTTAATGTAAAATGTCAAGCGGAATATTTTACTGGAGATCGCTAAGACATGGGAAGACCAGCAGAGATCAGAAGAGAGAATAAGTCCAAGATAATTACTTATATGCCGGTGTGTTATGACAAATTGTAACGTACTGTTTCCTTCGCTGACAGTTCCTACTTTATTCTACAAGATCCACTAATTACTATATATTACATTTTTTTGTTACCTTTTTCCCATATTTTCCTTCACCTAAGTACATGAGTTGGTGAATGAATTTCTGTTACACTTAATTACTTTAGGAAATTTAGTAAACTAAATTATCTCACTCAGACCATAGAATCCAAGTGCAGAATTTTCAAATCACTTCCACTTAAAATTCCAAATGCATAGGAGACGCATAATATAACGCTGTTAAAAAAAATATAAGTTATCAATGAAAAAATTCATGTGCAAAGGATATGAGAAGATATACTGGAGAGTGTTAATCGTTTATTCATCAAGGTAACTGACTTTTTCTGATTTTAATATTGCCTACACTGATGTTTATTTGTTTAACTAAATGGCATGTAAATTTAGATGGTGTTTATCCCACACTTCACATCTAACCAAGGCACCCTCAGCAACTGGTGTAGTTTTCATCTGCCACTAAGTTAGATGTATGGAACAAAGTAAATACAAGTATTATTATTATAATTGCCCTGAGATGCATGTGGAACATACGGCTTAAAAAACAACATTTCCACTCTGTTCTGTTGTCTGCTGTCCACAATTGCCTGTAGTATCTAATTTCCTCCTCGCAAGATCTCTTCCAAATCACCCCCAGATGAGCCAATCGTTGATTTTCATTTGGATTCCACTCGAGGACCTAGCGCGCGACGTCATTCGAATGTCTCCTCAGCGTGTGCCTAATCCATCTGCATTTTCTCCTACATATTTTGTTGAGCAATCGGCTCTTGGTTGTTTTGTTGTCAGAGTTTCTCTGTCGCTAATTTGTTCTGACCGGCCATTTGATCTTTAATATGGAGCCAGGGAAGTGTGCAGCTGTTGATAAAAGTTTGTAATATGTTACAAACCATTTTCATGAGACACCGGACAAGTTTCTGACCCATATAGAAGAACTGACTGACTTCATATTTGTTTTGGAAGTCGGAATTTTGTCTTTTGTGTTGGCTGAGTGCAGAAAGTGTCCAAAATGATTTCAGGTTGGCAAAAGAGTATCTTACCTTTGCGATTCCGGTTTTGACTTCTTCATGCGTTTCAACTGCTTGTGTTGAAACCATGCTTTCTAGATAAATGAAGAAATTAGCTTCTTTCAGATTTCTCCAGTTGATAGTGATAAGTACCATGTGTTGTTGCTGTTGGTTAATTATCTTCACCACCTCTATCTTCTTTTTATTCACCTGGAGTTCTGTCTTTGTTGCTTGCCTGCCAGCTTCTTCTGCTAGTCTACTGGTTTTTGCCTGTAAGTCTTCGAGTTTATGGAACATTAAGCATAAATTATCTGTGAAATCCAGATCTTCTAGAGTCTTCTCATCAGTCCAACAAATTCCTTTTTTCCTAGTCCCTGTTCACAGTCTGACGCAAAATTCAATGCACCACAATTAGGCATATAATTAGTCGACTGTTTTATTTGCCCTGTCACAGAAAATGTTTACGTTTCTCTCTAGATGTTTGATTTGTTTCAGCTATTACTGCTGAGTGTGGCTAAATATTATGGTTTACCTTTATACCAAGAAGCCCAAGAAAATATGCCAAATACCAAGTTATTCCCCTAAAAAGGATCATTAATCACAACGAAGCCGACAAGATCTATGCAATGATTGAGATTATTTTTGATTACAGCTTAATTCCACACCGTATTTTTGGTACAGGTATGGAATTTTCCGCATGTGATATCGGTAGGTTTGATAGTGTGAAATATTCCCATATCATGAATTAAAAGTCAATCTAAACGTAGAATATTCTTTTCAATAATTTCTCTTTAGGTTCTTGCAATTATAAAATATAATATTTGTTGTCGTTAGAATAAAGGCCAGTTATGCGGCGGATACATTTTTACGTAGAATAACAGATTAGTTATAGGGTGTCAAAATAAATAGTCGTATTTGTGTGACAGACGTGCTAGGCTGAAATCGATTAGAAAATATTGTAAAACGGGAGACAATGGTGGTGATGAATCATAACAGATTTGTAGAGTGTGGGGTAGGAAAATTGACAAGTCAGCTCAAGGTTATAAAAGGTGTCAGGTGAGTGACTAGTACAAAGTGATCTGAGTTAAACAGGAGATAGTAAGACTGCAATGAGAGGTTCATGATGAAATAACGAATGTGTGAAATCAAACAGGTGGAGGCATATATCGAGAAAAGAGATAATATCACTAATAATACGTCCGGATAGTATAAATGAAAATTCGATAGTAGTGAGGGGATATTTGCATGAAGGGCATAAATTATGACGAATAATAATTGTAATAATAATATTTGTAATAAAAAGCAAAGGAAAAACAAAAACAAGAGGGTTAAGGGGAAGGGGCACCCTTGGTGACAAGAGGAATCATCAATCCAAGTTTGGCCACGGTAGGAACAGCGTCTGGACGTGTTCTTTTCGGATACACAGTTCCGGTTTAGTCGATTTTATTGCAACAGCTTCAGCTGTGTGTACGAGACGTAGGCGAGCTGTACGTGTTAACGACTTCGGAATTCGGTATATAACCCTGAAAGCTGTGTTGACATCAATGTGATGTCCAATATCGACCAAGTGTGACAGGATCGAGCTTTTTATGCACTTAATTTCCTCCCTGCTGAACCAAGCTGGTAAATGTTCTCGAACCCGTAGACGAACCTGCCTAATCGTGCGCCCTATATAGCTTGAACCACAGGAACAGTTGAAATGGTATATGCATGAAGAAGAGCTAAGGTTAGGTAAGACATCTTTGAGTTGTTGGGTGAACATTGGACGACTACTGAAGGATAGACACAGACGTACAGAGTAGAAAGTTTCCTTGATCCCCCTGGTTAAGAGGTTAAACGGCAGCCCAAATTTTGCAGGCCAACCATAGATATCAGGTGTGCGTCTGGAGGGCACTGAACTCCGGACCATATGCATGATCGGCGAGAATCATAACCTCTGTGCCACTGACGCACAGTCAGTTCGAATTTTTGCATTGACTCTACAGACCGAGTTTTTCGCATAGGAATTAAAACATTTCTGCACCATAACTATCAAAACAAATCACCACGTATTTACATTTCAACTTCGGTTTTTCATTGATTGGAAACCTATTTTTATCACATATTTATTTTATAATTATTTCCACTGCAATTATCGTTATCTGAAATTTTTCACAAATTAGACTGAAAACCTTACGTTTAACTAGATAAATTATTTTAAAATGTATTGATCCACCCTATTTAAATCATGCAATAAGTGGAGTGGATGACGAAAAACTTTGGATAATATTTGCGCCATACCACTGGTCTGTTCTTAACGCTAAACTAAAAATCAAGGGCGATTGAAGTGTTGCCACCTTATTAGAATGATAAATCAGATAAACAAACATTCACCAAATAGTGTAGCCATTAGTTCTGAGTTTATAAAGACGCTTACTTAGAAAGTATAGAATTTACTTCAAAAGTAAAACTGTTTTAGATAATGATATTTTTTATCTTAGAAGATAATCAGTATATACATATATATCATCACTCCTTTGTGAACTTCTTTCTAGATAAACATTCGAATGCAAGCATAAACTTCTAATTTATGTAATTCTCAGTATCTAGAATTGTATGATATAATGTGATTTAATCGTCACTTTTACTGTCAGATGGAAAAAGTCGCAATTAACCGTGGCTCCAGTACAACTATTGTCTTAGTTCAAGTATTGGTTGGTAGGGGTTCGATTGAGTGGTAACAGGAATTCACCATGGACTGATATCGGTTAGAGGAGCACTGGAAGTTCTGAGAGTACTAGACAGCAGTTTCGTCCGGGCTTAGGACTCTTCATCAGTACGTACCGACCTGGGTTTAAGCCCGGAAGAGATGAAAAATTGGATAGAAGTAATGTTATTGAAGCTAAAATCTAAGCTGTACGCCCTTCTCTACTGTATTCTACACATATATGTATAATTTCTTGGAGTGTGTCGACTTGAAATGGTGCACATTTGTGCGAAACTTTGTGTAACAATTTCAGTAATATTTCATTAATTTTGATAATCCGTTCAAATACAGGTTTTATTTTACACCCAAACGAGGAAATCTCTAGGACTTCTTAAACAGGCAGTTATGGCCTTAATTCAGTAATGTTGAATCTGCATCATGTCGCCTATAGTTTTGTTCTGACACACTGGTGTCACATTTAATATACGACAATGATGGTAACAATCACTCAGCTATAAAGTTTCACATCGGTATCAAGTGGCCTGTCTCTTTTTTCTTGCCAAAATAATTATTTTAAGTCTCTCCAGTTATTTTTATTTCTTTTTTACTCCTTTACGTTACAATGGAAAACAGGGCTTTGAAGTTTCGGAAGCATTGGTGTTTATTTCTACAGAATGGTGTTGCTAGCCTCATTCCCAACCTTGCTTCTGTTATAGCAAGGTAAAGGAGTGCGTCGGGCGAGAATCGAATCCCGGACCACATGCGTGGTTGGCGATCCCTATACCACTGTGCCACCGACGCAGTTTTGATGAACAGTCAGAAGTGAGTCAATATCTTTAGGTTTTACAATGGTCTCCAAAAACTCTTTATCCCATTAGTGATTTGGCTTGACAAGACCAAATCATCTCCTGAGTAGGATGGAAGATTAAAATTCGTTGTTTTTGCATTTCTGCGTGAGCCAATAGTTAAAATACGTATAATACAGATTAGGAAAATAACCAACCAACAACAACAGCAGCAACATCCAGCGCCAATCACCATCAACGGGAGGGATTTAAAAGAGGTAACTTCATTCATTCACTTATCTAGGGAGCATTGTCTCAACTGCAGGCAGTCGGAACGGACGAGGATGCCAAATCGAGCGAGAATCGGGAAGGCGAGAAACACATTCATCAACCTGAAACCAATGAAACTTGGAAATCTTCGTCACTCAGCCAGCATCAATAACAAAATTCAGTCGGCTTTTCAATACAAACGTCAAGTCAGTTCTCCTATACGGATCGGAAACTCGGCGGGTGGGTCACAAAGAATATTTCCAACAGGTTGCGATGCACAACTTTATCAACAACTGTCTTCGCTCTATGCTGAAGATCAGATGGCCGGACCGGAAACAATCGCCAACAAGAAACTATGGGAACAAACAAAACAAGAAAAAATCACCCAACAAATATGCAAGACAAAGTGGAGATGGATTGGACACTTGCTGAGGAGACCGCTGTTTGACTACGCGCGCGCGTCAGGCCATAGCTCGAGTGGAACCCAAAAGGGAAGCGGTGAGTGGGACGTCAGTGCAAGAGTGACATGGAGGAGATCGTAGAAAGGGGAGTTGAGAAAGTATGGACTAACATGGATGCAGGTGAAAAGTACAGGAGAAGACAGAAGCATGTGGAGACGTGCAGTTGAAGCCCTAGTTCCACTAGGTACCCAAAGGAACAACAATAATAATAATATACATATGTGAATGTTGTTAAAAATGTCTATACAGTGGAACATTCAGACACGTATATGACAGTCTATCAGGATTTTGGTTCCACTTACAATATTAGAGAATAGGAACTTACTGATACACGGGTTTCTCCAAAACGTAAGAAGAACTGCTGATTTAAATATCTTGCTGATGTTCTGAAGCTGATTGACGCTTCATCTAAGTACACTAATTTTTTCCTCAATAACTAACACTTCGTGAAATTGTATGATTGCGAAACATACGAAATGTATCAAACTAAATCTTAGCAGTAAAATTATTTATCTTCTTATTTATCCTTTCATGTTACCTAAAGAAGGCAATGCTTGAAGTCTATACGCTTTCATCATTTCACCTTCCTTCCATATTGAAGGTCCATAAAAATTATATTACACATAAGATTTAGATTCACAAAAAGCACAAAGAATTTGATCATAAAGTCTAAGGCTATAGTGTTGACATCTCTATGGAGATATTCCTTCCAAGTATATCTGTGCCTGTATTATGACTGATATTAATTTCAAACTATTTCTTGTTTATCTCTCCACCATAAACCCTAATTATTCTACAATAAAGCTTATCTGTGGCAGTCTCTGATAAATTCACTTCTGCGTTTCTACAAGTTAATGAAAGTTATGTAAAAGTTCAAGATCCAATTAGCAACTTGTTGCCAATGCATCTTTATTATGAAATAAAGCTTAAGCTTTCGATTTGTGTCACTTACATAAACATTGGGAAACTCATGAGTTACAAATTTATAAACTCCACTTTTTAGGTTTGAACCACTTAGTATACAATTAACATAACATAACATAAGCTTTATTCCAAATCAGTACTTGTGATACAGAATGGAATTCTCAGCATTTTACTACAATATTGCATCCAGTTTTTTACATTAACAATAAATAAAGTTCTACATAGATTAAAGTTATCTCAACAACATATTAGTATGTCGGTAGCAAAGCCAAAATTAAAGTGTTTGAAGGTGTTAGAAAAGTAGATACTACTAGCATATTGGTGGATGGTGGCTAGCAGTGGAATCCAGTGGACCGTAGTGCTCGGTCCAATCAATCGACGGGAAAATCAAAAATTCAATTCAATAATTAATATGACCCGTTGCACAAGAGGTGGCTCTCGTGGCCCAAGTGGTCTAGTGGGTAACGCTTTGGCGTTTGAAACTATGGGTACTGGGTTCGAGCCTCGGTGGGAACATCAACACTCACTGAGAAATGCAGGTACATCCAGCTGACGAGTCCCAAATAGGACGAAATGCGCATCCTGGATTCCACTGCTAGCCACCATCCACCAATTGTATACTAACTAAATGACCGGACATCGCCGAAGCATCTGCACAAGAAGCCGACATGTCAACCTGAGACCGGGCACTTCGGTCCAATCAATCGACGGGAAAATCAAGAATTCAATTCAATAATTGAACCACTTAGGTTTGAAGTGGTTGAAATTCGAATCGTCACTTTTAAGTCTTTCGAAGCTGGTGTAAGAGATTCCATGTTTCAATTTTAGATTTATATTGTTGCCTGGACATGATAATTTTATTGAAAATCTTTGATCATATACAAGATCTTCGATCTAATACAACCAGTCAAATAAGTTTACTCAACCACTGACCCTGGATAATTTTATGCTTGCTGGAAGTGTTTATGTAAGATGTATTTTTGTCTAATTTAAAATTGCTGTCATCAGCAAGTATCTCCACTCTGATATTCGCTTGATTCAGCAAAAACCAGAAGGTATTTGAAGGAGAACAGAAGTATTCAGTATTCAGTCAAGCTACCTTCTCAAGTATAAATTCCTAGTCGATCTGAAGTTTTCAAACCAAACTTTTATAAGACTAGCCTTTAACCAAATAAAAAGTAGTAGATTAAAAGTTGGTTAATCGATGAATTGTTTTGTTGTTCCGCATCTGATTCAGTGTTTCCCGTGGTTTACAGCAACATTATAAATTATCATGATAATTTACAGTCAGTGACACTGATGTTTTTTTTATAGACAGGGGAGACGTACTTTGGATGCTGCCCCTCTAATACATCATAACATTGTCTCCTCCATAGACATAGGGAATAAATATGTACGCTGTACCTTCCTCAACTACACCTCTGTTTTTGATTTAGTACCTAGATGCCCTTTGTCAAACAAGCTTTCGCTTACGCAAACCGAGTCCTGGGCTGTTAACTGGTTACATTCACATTTCTCTAATAGAATATAGTATACTGTATATAAAGGCGTATCTTCTTGTGCCTTACTGTTCCTCAGGGTGCTGTTCTCTCTCTTCTACTTTTTTCTTTCTTCTTACATGACTTACCTCTTTCTAACATAATCAAATTCATAAAATACGTTGATGATTTGACCGACTCACTTTCTGTCAGGTCCTAATGAGGCTATTGCCAACTTAATAGCTTTTTGTCAGACATCAGTCAGTGGTATGAATTAAATGGTCTTACGTTAAATCCTTCAAAATGCCTGTCTATTGACTTCTCCTTTAGACACAGGCGCGATCTACCATGACTGCTTACTACACACGATGCTTATGGTATAGAGAAGACTGTAAAAGAAGCTAGGTCTAACAAAAAATACCTTGGTACAGTTCTATCCTCTGTCCTTACTTGGTCATCTCATATTTTGTCGATCTCCAAGAAAATCCTTCGCCTAAGCTACTGTGTTGAGAGCTAACCGCAAGCCAAAAATTGTAAACAGCAATTTACGTCAATGTTGCGTCCCAAATCGGGGGCATGAGAAAAAAACAATAACAAAGCTTAACCTTGAGGTACTCAACAGCCAGTCACAGCAGAATTGACGTGTGCAAATACGACTCACAAATATATGGCCCGATCTTCTAAGAAACGGTCACAAAGGGATGACAGGTTAACCTTCAGCAAGAAAACGACCGATCAGAAGACGTTGTTTCTCTACTAAAATAACGAATAATAACGTACATAAAAATCTATGAATATCTCTTGATTTTCTCAATAAATGATCTGTTTCCTGGCCCTTGTCTTCTGTCGTTACACTACTACGTTAAGAAGCTTAAACAGTCTAGAATCACTCAACGTCTGATTTTACAATTTGATAACTCTTATATATTACCTATTGTATTTTACTGTTCCCCCTGGGCTACTAAAAAAGGAGTATGTCATTTTGAGAGGATATTAAAGGTTGTCAGTAGGGCAAGTGGTGGAAAACTTGATCAACCTGTCATCATATTAGTTGACAGACATCCAAACTCATACAGGAAATGGTCTAAATCTATGCTTTCTGACCCTCATCATCCCCTCTATTCCTAACTCTCCTCTGGTATTTCATCTGGTAGAACTAAAAGTCGTATAAAAGATTATATGCTCGTACTACGATGTACAGGAGCTCAACAACACCATGTTTGGCCAGCCCGTGTTCTGTGCAACAGAGACAATGTAAAGCGTGAAACTTATGAAATACTGTGTTGTTAGCAAAATAATCAGCTCCTATTATTTGCTATTTGCAACCTTTGGTGACAATACCTCAGTTAACTGCCAGTCTTAGCTACTAACCACTAACAATAACAACCCTGTAATATTATTCCTAAAAGTGTTTGCAATGTCGTTCGCTATAATTGATTGTTAATCTTATCTACTAACGTTATTATTAATGGTCTACAATTCTTTGTATGTTTGTAATCTTACTGTTTCTACTAATACTAAATAGGAACTACCATTAACAATCCAGTAATGTTATTTTTATAATTGTTTTTAATATTATTCGATTAAATTAGATTGTACCAAATATTGTACCAAATGCTGAAAATGCCATACTGTAACATTAGTACTGTTTTGGAATAAAGTAAATTATTATTATTATTATGCAAATAATATGTTAATTAAGCTTCGAAGTAGGAAGACTTTTTAAAAAAACGTTTTCCACCTTAGTTAGTTTAATCATATTTTAGATATTTGGATTATGTGATTTTTGAATAAATTTCTTGTAAACAGTGCAACGAAAGCAGGCGAACATTTGGTGGCATACTGAGAATTCTCAATATTAGTGTTAGATGTAGATGAACATAAAATTTTCACAGAATTTTACAATAATAATTACACACTTTAATATGCATCGAATTCATGCATCACACAATCTTTGTCGATAAGTCCAGCTGCATTACAGCTACACAGTATGGCAAGATCAATCAGTCAGTCTGAAGTTATAATTTTAGTTCTGTGGAATAATTTGCACCTGTAATTTTGGAATTTGCTTTGAAATTTTACAGTAAAACCAATGCATATTTTTTTACTTACTTTATATATGACTGAGAACAGAAAAACGATATAGATGTGATGCTCACTAGCCACAGGCCCTATTTAAGTAGTTACCTGGGATTCTAGTGGGATACCGTGACCGGTATACTGCAGCAGGTTGAAGGTGATACAATAACTCATCGTAAAATACATTACGAAGTGGTTGCACTGTGTCATGAATTGACAGAAGTTGAAATTCATGGGGCATTGGATCGAGTCTCAGTAGCTTAATGGTCTACGAGCTAGTTCGCCTTGTAACCAGAAGTTCCTGGGCTCGAACCCTAGCGGAGGTACGTACTGCTGTACAGAACTCACAGGTTTTTTATTGGTTCTCTAACCGATGTCAACCTATGATGAAATCCTCCAACCAATCAAACAAATCCCTACAAAACCGATACTTGAAAATGATAAATATACCTTAAATGTTGGCGAGTCAGTTTATGGTCCAACACCAAAGAGTAGGTCTATATCTTCAGTATAACCACATTCACTTTACCTCTGTGATAAATTGATATCTTCCGTCACTGTTCTTAGTGAAAGTTATTTCGTTTTAAGTAACACTTGGGATTTGAATGTGAAGTCTTATTAACAAGAATTATTATTATTCCTTTAGGTTCCTGGTGGGACATATCGTTAGAAAAGCATATCGCCAGTCCACTCTCTACTATACAGTCTTATGTAACTCACTTGATGAACGTAAATAAGCCTTAATTTCTTACTCACACGATCCCTTCTGTGTTACCCTTGGACGCTCAACTTATCATTCTTCCTTTGATTACGTCTATGTTGATCTTTTCCCGTATAGTGACCTGAATATTTGATGTGGTGTTCTGAGGCCTTTTTAACCTGAAGTCTGTTCTGCTTCATTTCGCGATGTATTGTAGAAATGTCTTTTGTCTTTCGTGTCACTCTTTTTCTCTCCTTGGTTTTTTACCTTGTGCTCAGTTTCACCTTTCATTGTCCAACTTTGCAATGGTTCATCTTCTTTCTCACAATATCTCTCTACTCCATTAACTTCCAGGTGTCTATACAGATCAATTTTGTATCTAGCCTCCTCTTTCTTCATAAGGCCACCATATAGGTACCCTACCAAAGTGCTTCTACAGATTTCTAGTGTTTTTCAATTTAGGTATCTTCAGTGGTTTCGCTTAAACTATCTGACGTTTTCCTGATGACCAAAGTGGAAGTTTCCTTTGGGTCATTGTCCTTCGATTTCCGAACGTTGAACTTTAATCGTGGTCTATCTCCAGCTCCAATGAAGATTTTTCACTTGGTCCTGAAAATTCTTAGCATTGGATGTTGGTCTGAGCTTACGACGGCTTATTTTTTCAATTTTGTTTCTAGTAGCCTGCATCTCTACTTTTTTCATATTGAAACGAAGTCTGTCTGATTTTCGGTGCATACATCTGGTGAAACACATGTCACTTTATGTATATTCTTGCGCTGGCACACGATAACTTCAGTAACTAAATCAATAAAGTCATAGAAGTCTGTAAAAACTTCTCGTTTCTGATTTATTTCGCCCAGCGTGTTTTGATCAGTGATGAGCTCTTTTACTATACTGAAGAGTCCCAAACTAGGGCGAAACAGCTGTCCGGTGCTCCTAGGTTTTCCAATGGTTCTCTAACCCATGTCAACTCATGATGAAATCTTTTACTATACTGTCTGTTCCTATTTCATTTTGCATCCATATTACCTATTAAGATTCTAATGTTGCCCACTGGATGACTTCTTGTGCTTTACTGTTTTCAGTTGTCTGTAGAAGTCCTTCTTCTTTTCTTGTTATGCATAATTTGTAGGCCATTAGGATTTTCTTTTTTGAAGTGATACTTACTGTGAAAATGTTGGTGAAACCTTTTTCTTCCTGTATGGTGATTGCCACATATTCATAGTGTTCAGGATTGTTGACTGGGTGACAAGAGTAAATTACTGACCGTTCACGTCATAATTTTCAGAGTCCACTTTCATTTCTATCTGCTCTTATAGATTCCTAAAACTTGTACATTTTATCTTTTTATTTCTCTTGCAATCTGAGCAGCAATCTGCGTAATTAGTAGTTTCCTGGAATAACGTTTTGTGATTCTTGATATAGTTATTAAGGCATCATCGTAAAGCATTTTGTATTTCCCAATGAACGAAAAAGCGAAATGATATTTTTTCAGTGACGTCATGCAATTTAGTGATAATAGCTATCATTTATCAAAGGAACTTTACTTTGATAAACCAATTATCACTAAATAGAATGACGTTAGCCAGAACAATATCCTTTTATTCTTCATTTATTAGGAAACACGAAAACTTTTTATAATAATATATAACAAATTGTAAATAAAATATCTTTCCAGGACATTGCTGATTACGCAGATTGCCTAAAAATGGATAAAAAACAGAATATTAAATAAATTACTTGCAAGTAGTAAAACTATTTAAGACCTAGAAGCGCACATAGTGAGGAGTAATCGCGCTTTGCATGTGAAGGCTGCAAAGCATATTATGAGGTGGTGAACTTTTGAAAATCGATTTACGCAGATGGCAGACTATCAAATTCGTCTATTGCTAAACATCTAATCTATATGAACCAAAAGCCTTTAAAGTTAATTTAAAAAATGGTCAAGGGCGTTTGTTGAAATTCGCTGAGACGCTAGTTATTCGTAGGTTTAAGTCCCTTCTCTGTGTGTACAGAAACAACTTGTTATGAAATTTTACCTACCTCAGTAATCCTTATGTCAAGTAACTTAACCCCAAGATCCTATGATTTGCGAAGACTCTCAGAATCGACAACTACTAAGTATGATTACCGACTTGAACTCCAAAACACAAGGACTTCTAATAAGCGAATATATTCTTCAGCAGTTAAATTCGGTTTATCATACAGAGTCTATAAACAAATCTTTTGCATATAATGTATTGTAATTTTATTCGTATTCTTTCATCTTCTTCCAACTTATACATGACGGAACCATTCGCGCCTTCAAGTTGCCCGTCAGTGACGACCAAGGCCAATGAACCAACGTTCAATGTTTAGGTTCATTTGCACCATATATGATTAGATAACCAAATGTAGTGCCAATTATTTTTTATTATTCTCAAATCCTTTTTGTCATTTGGTTTACTTTAACTGGTGTTCGATTTTTTATATAAATTAACTTGACAAGTAAATATGTGATCAGATTGCCTTATTTTGAAGTTATGGTTACCAATAAAACAAATACTAATTAGATGAATAAAAAACTCACCATTGATAATTCACCTTTCTGTGAATTTCTCTCCATTTACTTACATTAGCTATTTATTTGTAAAACTTTTGTCTTTTTAAAAAAAGCATTTGTCTCTTAGGAATAAAACCCATGACTATAATCAAATAAATTCTTGGTAGATAATCTAATTTTGATGGAAAAATGTATGTGTATATTATAAACATCTAAAGTCGTAGAAGCAAGACAAATGGAAACTTAGTGCAGAGAAGAACAGTAGTTCGGCGAAGAGTCTCTTTTCGGCGAATTCGTTTTCACAGCTGTACAATGGTATAAATATATGTTTATTTTGTATGTGTGTACATTAAGTTTATCAAACGAAAATGCAAGCATTAAGTTTTCGGTGAAGTTACGTAATACAAAAAAGCTTTCATAGGAATTGGATATTTATACAAGAGGATAGTAACAGAAGCGATGATTTATCACAAACGATTTTTAAAGTAGAGTTATGTAGTAACATGAATAGTTCGATAAAGGATTTGCGCTCAGAGTGTGTATGGAAATAAAATAAAACACGGAACTCAGTAAGAGTTTTAAGTAGTTAGAAAAATAAGCATGCAAGTAGAAGTTAAGTCAAATCAAAAGAGTTGTTGCCATGATAGTAGAAGTGGTTGAATCATTTTCTTTTGTATGCATAGTTCTGATTCTTCTAACTGAAGGGCTAGGAATTCTGCCAAGCAAAGAGGACGGAAACGTATTATCTTTGGCAGATTGTTCTTCACTTTGTAGATTACTTTGATGGAGGCAGTTTTCTGAGATGGAATGACCAGTGGTGACGAGATTTTTGATTGTTGCACCCTTTATACGACCACTATTTCCTTTCTGCAGCCACTCTGGATTGTGTTCTTTAACCCATTTCGACAGGATGCGTGTCGAACGACCGATGTAACTGGCTCCACAGCAACAGGCGAACTGATATATATACTCACAGAGGTGGTCAGATGCGAGATTTTGTCCTTTCGGCTTCTGTGTTAATCTATTACAAATGAAAACTAATCAGAACAATCTTTCATTGGTAAATAAGACCTAGAAATGAAACAATAAAGTGGTTCCAATATTTTTATTTGTTGGTCATGAAAACACAGTGTATCCTGCCTCCTAATATCCACATACATTATATCTAGCTAGGTAGTGACTGTCATAATAGATGAGTTGAAACACAATGAAGGTTAGAAAAGTCTTTCTTTCATAAGTAGTTTGGGAAACAAGACATTAGACCTATTTATATGAGAATAGATTGTTATATGTACAATGTGAACTGTTTTCACCATAATTAAATTCTCTTTGAAAGAATTTGAAAGAAATGCTCTCTTTCGGTTCTTGAAATAATCTTATTAAAAAAATATGTAACAGAGAAAATGTTTTATTTCCAGTAGATTATCTTAAAAGTCTCAGAAATGTACATACATTCACCAGAAAGTCATTTAAAACAATTCGCATTCTCTTCAAAAGCTTCAAAAATAATGTCCATTACTTTACAAAGAATATTGATGGCATATTACAGAGATGTAGAAAAGAAAGCGATCTTGGAAAGAGTAAATTAGGTAAATAAGATGCTAGGATGGAGTATTTCTCACTAAGTCTGAAAATTAATTATCCCATATGAGTACTTAAAAAGGTTGACAGACTATTTAAGCGAAAACCAATGAAGAAAAATAAATATGTAACAATAAAATTATTAGAATAATAGTCATTCACAATACAGTTAGTATTCTGACCACGTCCATTTGTATTGCTTTTGAAAGTAGAGACTATGATTTTTGAGTGTCAAGATGCTAGATATTGGGCTACGCATAAGCGAAACTGTCAAAGAGCTTCACTAAAATACTAGGGGGATTCTAAAATCACTTCGAAGTAGTCATCCAGAATATCCTGATACTGAGGGACGATAAAATGCCCCGAAATATATATATGCCACAGTTTATTTTCCAGTCAACCAAGACTACAAATTGTCCGTAAAGCTCCTACGAACCCAACACTTTATGTAGCCAATGTATTTTGCTTCGAAATTGACAAACAAACAAATGCTCGCTGACGTAACCAGGTGTATTATTGTCACTCCACCGGATGAGTGAAAGAATCATTTCTAACATTGTTTGGTACCTCAGTTTCTAAACTTTCCTTATCTTAGATTTAATTATATTCCTCAATATTAAAAAATTCTCTGAATTATTCTACCAATTATCTGACATAGTTTTCTTTTTCAATATAAGTACGATTAAACAGTTTTGAAAATTTTGCAAAATATAATCAACATCTATCTAGAAGCATATTGATAATGGCAATTTAGCATAGGGGTTGTTAAGTGACTTCGTCCAAATGGTTGTCAAACAGATGACGAAATTCAAAAAGGCAATGCGCTTCAGATAAACAACATGTCAGTATGTCTAATTAGTACATATTTCGCAGATTAGTTTGCACCTGATGGAACTGTAGTTCAATGAAGGTATCTAAATAATTAATCGATCAAAAGATATTGGTGAACCGTGTTACAATACTGATAGACTTCAATCAAAAAAGTATCGACGAATTTGCTTGATAAAATTGGGGAATAGTAGAATGAAGATTCGATGTGAACTACACTATATATATTACACTTGCTACTCAATGTGAGAAGCCAGAGAAAATGTATCGATTATAGCGGTAGAATATAGGAGGCTCTGTTAAAGCCTGCATGTTAAGACTGAAGAGCAGATACTATAGCTGCTACAAATACCAATCAGGTCAGCTGATCACATTGATTCACAATCATCCATTGCAGAGCTTATCACACAGACACGTCATAATTTGAATTTCTAAATCTCTTTTAAGCCAGCTCAGATATGTTTCGCTTATTTTTTTTTTTTGAAGCCTAGTCACAAAATACTTAATTCCATTTTATAAGTTCAAATACCACTGGTTATTACATTAAAAACCTCTTAGTAATTCAGTTAAACACAACAAAAGTTGTTTCCAATTCTTTATTTGTTTATGGTTTCGACTCCCAAATAAATAGGACGATCGTTATTGATTTTAATTTTAATATGGTAAATCGTGTTAACTTTTATAAAGATGCATGCATTCATATTGCTGACGATGTGTTGCTCCAACATAATGCATACTTTAGGTTAATTAAATCGTCCTATCTTGCCACAATATATACAATATCGCTGTTGTATTTTAATATCATCGTGAAGAACGATTAAGAACCTGCCAATTCTTATATTCATGGATAATCCTCATCCAGGCATTATTGAAAACAAAACATGTAGTTCAGCAAAGAGTCGGCGAATTCATTTTCTTAGCTATACAATCGCAAATATATATGTGTTACTCTGTATGTATGTGTACATTAAGTTTATCAAACAAGAATACAATTGGTTATGGTTATTTTAACTGAAGAGGTGAAGATTGTTAATTGAAGTTACGTAATACAAAATCAGTCAATGAAATTAGGTGTTAATTAAATTAGGGTAGTAATAAAGGTGATGAGTTGTCGAAAACAGTTGTTAAAAAGAAGTTTTGTAATAATATGGATAGTTTAATAATTGAGTTGTACTCAGGATACACATGGGAACAAAGTAGAGAATATGAAATTACAAAAGAGTTTTAAATGAATACAGGAATTATAAGCAATTCGAGAATAAACAAACAAACAAAATTAAGTCATCAAAATCAAAAAAGAATGGGGCGTTTGTTGAGGTGGAATGATCATTGTTAACCAGTTGTTCAATTATCCCACTCCTTATAGCAGCACTATTGCATTTTCTTAACCATGCTGGATAGTGTTCTTGAATCCTCTTGTACAGGATGAGCGTTGAATGAACGATGTACCTGGCTCCCCAGCAGCAGGTAAACTGATAGATATGCACATAGAAGTGGTCAGATGCGGGATCTTGTCCTTGAGGCTTCTGCAGATCAGTGGATGACTGGAGAACACTATTCTTGGCGTTGTTGCAAACAGTGTTCTTCTCAGAGATGATGAGATCCTTCTCTTGAGAATATCGCTTGTTAAATCTTCCTTGAAATGCAAGTTCATGTAGAGTTTCTTTTTAGCCGCAGGTGAAGTTTCATTTCTCCAAATTCTTGGTTTGATATTTTTATCAATGAATCTTGGTGGGTATCTGTTTTGGATAACGACTTCTCTCACAAGATCTAATTCTGTGTCTAGAACATCGGGACTACAGACGCATCGGATCGGCGTAGCAAGGGATTTAATTAAATTCCGCTTTTGTTGAATGGGTACCCAGCTATAGAAGCTGGCTAGTTGACCATTCCAGGTGGCTTTTCAATGGATTGATCATCTTAAGGTCCCATCAGTTCTACTTGTTAGATCCACATCAACAAAGGGAATTTGTGATTCGTTTTCCATTTCAAGAGGGAATTTCACTGCTGGATGGCAACAGTTAAATGTCTTCAGCTGTAGATTGGGATCAATGTTGTTGTCACAAATAATGAATATGTCATCCATGTACCTTTTACACAGTTGTAAATTGTCAATGCTCGGCTTTATCGAACCTTTCTCGAGGCTTGCTACGAAGCAGTCTGATAGTAGGGGACGCAATGGAGATCCCACTGCAATACCATCTTTTTGTCTGTAGATGGTGTCGTTGAAAGTGAACTGGACGTTCAGAGTGCACTTCAAATATGTTGTTGGTATTCCAATATTGAGATGGTTACCATCTATATATTTGCATATAAAGTAGACCGTTCCCATGAGTGAGACAGTGAAAAATGACTCAATGTCGAAGGACAGCATAATTTTTTTAGATGCATTCAGGTCTTGTATGCAGTCAATGAACTGGGAGGTGTCACAGAGGTGTCTCATATTTCAGAAGTAACTCAAGCATTAATTTCAATTATTAGACACTGAAGAATAAAAATGACTCAAAGATTTCTGTGATAAAATATTTGCGAGTAATTTATTCATTAATATCTCTGAGATAAATTTGCTGACTTCTATGCATGTAAGTTACTGGTATAAATCACTAAACTGTCAAAGAATTTGCCTGAATTAGTTTAATTAAGGATACTTGAATTAAGAGGGAATGTTCTTCTCTAGAAGTCTTTTTATTTGCAATACGATTTTTCTTTTTTTTCCGAGTAAAAATGTTGAATAACTTAATAAATACTATTTCCAAATGAACAATCCAACGAATCTAGTCTGATAAATTATTCTCATTGTTTAAGCGAACATTCTTTCTTCTGGCAGAAATTTGGTTCTTTCTTTATAGATGGAATGTTTGAATAATTAAAGTCATCTGTAATTTCACCCATCACACAAGCAAGTCTGAACCCCTTTAAATGGCCGAATATTAACGGTCTAATGTACTGAATTTTGTTACAAATTTTGAAATGACTTTACAAGAACTAATAATCTAAAATGGTAAGACTAATCTTTGCGTCCTAACAAGCTAAAGGATATGTGCATTGAAAATACTAAAGCATGAAACATATTTCTCTGATGAAATTAAAAGTGAATATACATTTTGACATTTCATGATTTATTGCTGATCAACTTCATTTCATCTGATTTATTTCATCAGCTTATTTCTCAAATATTCAGCAATCGCAAAACTTAAAATAAGCATAAGGGACAATGTTTTGTGTTTTACCATTATCGAATACTTTATGCGTGCAATTATCTTGACAAGAAACATATCTGTTAACAATATGGCAATAGGTAAGTGCAGTTCACAAAGATTTGTCTTAGGTTGTAAATACAAACTGCTTGTAAAATGAGGTTGTTATGTTGTTGCCTAAGAGAGTAGAGAAGAAATACAGCAAAAAATTATGGAAAAAGAAAGTTGACGAACCTAAAGAAACTAAAAAAGTATGATAGTAATATTTCTGACCAATAGTAACGAAAGAAAAGAAGGTCAAAAGAAGATTACTATCAGAAGCTGTACAGTTGTATTTATATTTACCAAACATGTATAGCAGTCTATTATCGAGCAATAGGGGGCGACATAATTGACATAATTACTGAGAAGTGGCTTTAGAAGTAAAAAAAAATACAAGTTGTAAATTACATGGTACTCAACGGCACAAAATTAGAAATTTGATAAGATTAAAATTGCTACTGAGTGAGAATAAAGGTAGTCGAGTGTCAATTTAACAATTGTAAAGAGGGTGCGAAAATGTACAAAGGGAACATATGACAGTGATAATAGTGAATTAATTAATTATTAAAGTAAAAGCAAACTAAATGTGAAATTTAAAACTTAAAAAAAAGAAAAATGTTTTACAAAGAACGACTAGAGGAGGTTGAGAACAAGGTAGAATTAGAGGCTGGAAAAACTTTTCCTATATACAGAGTTTGGGGTTGTATCTATGATTTTCCAGCGCTTCCGACATACACAAAAGCCGAAACCTGACGCCGTTTGTATCATTTGGCGTCAAACTGTAGATGACCTTGAAAGACGACTCTGGTGGAGCTGCGTGGCTTGAGTTCACAAAGTGCTCGAGAATTGAACTGGTAATTGTCTTGCATTGTCTTTTTGCTAACCATGCCGGAAAATGTTCAGAAATGCGTTTGGAAAGTGTGCGCTTTGTGCGCCCAATATAACTAGCTCCACACGAGCAGGTGAATTTATAGATACAAATTGAAGTGGCCCAAAGCGGCAGTTTATCCTTCACGCACACATTGATCATTTGTTGGCTGTAAAAATTGATATGTATGCCAGCCATAAAGAGGACTTTCCTCAGTGGTCTGCATAAGCGGTTCTTCAAGATCTGAGCTGCGATATCACCTTTAAATTCAACGCTCATAAATAACAGTTTCCTCGGCACCATCTGGATTCTTTCAGACTTTTGCTTTAACTTCGTGTTTTTCTCGATAAATCTTGGAGAATATCCATTCTCTATGAGGACTTGTCTGAGTCGCTTTAGTTCGCCGTCGATTATTTCACTTGAACATATCAATCTTATTCTTGAGGATAAGGAGTGGATAGGATTTCTCTCTCCTCTCAAAGGGATACAACTATGAAAATTCGTGTACTGACCATTCCATGTTGGAGCACTACGCAATTTTACAACCTTTATTTTTTACTTCTAAAGCCACTGCGAAGATTATTATCATTGAAAAATTAGAGATTGGCTATATGTATCTTCAACTTACTGATTAAGCCTAAGTTGATACACTGTCAAGGCTATATCCAGTCAACTGGTATATAATTCTTTTCACCTACTTTGTAAATTACGCTAAACAGAGTAAATTTACAATTTCTCTGAACACAGATGTAACATGCGCATGTTAAAAATTAGATTACTAAACGTTTCCACTCTGTAAATGATAGAATCTTTAACAGTACAAAAATATGAACTGAATTCATAGAAATCCAACAATAATTTAATATACGCGTATTTCTTTGAAATCTAAAGGAAGTTAGACCACGCTTTGAGATTCCAAGGAATATCTTCAAAACCTATTCCTAAATATTTTCCAGAGACTTCATTCTCCTTTTAAACTGTGAAACGATGTCAAATGTTGGAAACAATCAATAGATATTAACAGCACTGAGGAATTCGAAATAAATATACACCATTTTTATCTGTTCGAACTTGCACTTTCTTTAGCAGGTGTTTCGTTGAACGATGCTTTATTTATATCCATTTAAGTTAAAAGGCTGCAACTTTAGTTGTTTGTACTTTAATTTTTTTTTCACTTTTAGTTTTGTTCAGGAAAACTTTAGCTGCATTAATTTTCAGCCATATATTTATTGTTACATTTATTTGCTTCCTGTGTAATAAGTAGAGAAACATAATAATTTTGTTTTATTCCAAAAACAGTACTAATGATACAGCAAGGAATTTTCAGCATTCAGTACAATATTGCATCCAATTTACTCAAAACGACAAGAAATGAATGTTACATAATAATAATAATAAAACGTTGTAATTGCAGCTATGTAGCAAATTACAGTATGCGATAAGGAGAATAATATGCATGAAGTATAAAATTATAGTAATAATAGTAATACCAACTAAAAATGAAATAGCAGAGTAACGATTTAAACGATAGAAAGTGTGACACCATAAAATACAGAAAGATGAACGGTAAAGGGGTCGATTCACTTTGCTAATTACATAGTAACTTATATGTTTCACGTCTAACAGTGTCTTCATCACATAAAATACGGGCTAAATAGGGTATTGTAGAATTTTTGTACTTAGTAGTGCGAGCATATAACTTCTTATATTGACTTCTCGTCCTACCTGATGAGATGCAAGGGGATGGTTGCGAATAAAGGGGGGTGCGGGGGGTCTGACAGTACTGCCTTTGCCTTTTTTTACAGGAATTTATGTCTCTCGACTATAATATTGGCGAGCTCACGCAGTGGCATACCACAAGCCCCACTCACTGCATTTAATACCCTTCGTAATATGACATAGTCTGTTTTGAGAAGCCCAGGAAAAAATAATGGAGAGCAATAGAGTACAATAGGTAAAATACAGGAATTTACAAACTGCAGAAGTAAAGGTTGGTTGGTACCTGATTGTCTTAACTTTTTAATGTAGAAGGTAAGACAAAACATTTTCTTAGAGATTGATAAGATGTGGGATGACCATGAAAGGTCAGAAGAAAGAACTCCTGCAAGTATTTAATGCTTGACTTAGTTTCAATTTCAGTGCCATCTATACTACAGGCATCGTGGGAACTAAATAGTTCATGTAAGTCTCGTCGATGCTTGAAAGTAAAGTTAACTGCCTGACATTTGGAAGGATTTAACATAAGACCATTTGACTTAGTCCACTTGCTGATGTCCAACAGAAAGCCATTAAGTTTGGAGCAGTCAGACTCGGAAGTAATAGGCAGTGATACAGTCAGATCATCTGCATATTTGACAAAGTTAGTTTCGTTTGAACGAGGCAGGTCGTGTAGGAAGGAAGAAAAAAGAAAAGGAGAGCGGACGGCACCTTGAGGAACACCGGATTTTGTAAGCGAGGTAGGAGAAGATTTGCCATTATATACAGTATACTACATTCTATCAGAAAAATAAGGATGCAACCAACTCTTAACCCAGGATCCTGTTTGAGTCAACGAAAGTTTATTTAACAAAAGGCCCCTAGGTACGGAGTCAAAAGCAGATGTGTAGTCTAAGAAAGCACAACGAACATATTTGGCATCTTTGTTTAAGCAAGAAACAACATTATGATGTAAGACAACCGCACCATCCAAGGTACTTCTACCATGTTTGTATGCAAATTGTTTAGGATCATTGAAAGGTTTCAATGAAGGTTCAAGACGAAGTAAAAGTAATTTTTCCATCAATTAAAAAAAAGAGAAGTAATTGAAATAGGCCTAAATTTAATATCAGTACCAGAAGATGGTTTTGGTATGGGGATAATTTTAATGTTTTTTTTAATGCGAAAGGTAGAACATCACTGGAAAATGAAGCATTAAAAATGTTTGTAAGAGGGTAACACAAAATTTTAGCACAGTTCCTGAGGACAATGGCAGGTACATCATCAATACCAAGGCTTTGGGAAGGCTTAGGAGACCTGAGACATTTAAGCTCATCAAGGGTATTAAAACCATTAAAATTGTTGTCTATATGAAATGTAACATTAGGAAGGATATCGACAGAACAGCGTATGAAAGAATTATTTAGAGTATCAACATTAAGAGATGGGACACAAGTAAATCACTTACCACTAGTAATTTCTTTGAAAAGTTTCCACAAATTAGAAGGGGTTTTACATGACAAGAATCTTTGGTTATATAAAATATTAAGTATTTGCATTTCGAATTTTATCAGAGTACTAAACTTTTTGACACCTGACTTATGATTGTTTTGAACATCAGTTCTTCACCTCTGCGTAGCTTTTTGAGATGTGGAGAAGAGAAGTGGTCAAATCAGATGAATAATGTTCCTTTAGGATAACATATTTCGAAACAGAATTTAAGATAATCGATAGTGTTTGTGATTGTTTCATCTAATGTTTGTTCTGTAAATAAGTCCCAGTTAGTGTCTTCCAACAAGCATCTGAGCTTGCGTAAGTTGTCCTGTGAGTAGGATCTCCGTTGAAATTTACTGTAGAGGTGAGAGGAGATATCTTTGTGTGATTTGGAATATATTTTAGGCAGTACACGTATGATGCAGTGTTCAGAGTTAAGTGAAGGAGCACGTTTGAGAGCTTCATATATACCAACATCATTAATGAATACTAGTTGTATAAGGAAGGATTTTAAAATGAAATGTCTACGGAGACTGAAGATATAAAATCTAATAGATTCCGATATGTTACTTATGCATGAAATGACATTGTGTTTTCGAAACACTGATCACCATAGTGTGAAACGCTTTATGATACTAATCGAAATAACCATTAATGAGTTTTTCGTAACTAATTGCTGTTTAAATTACTACAGTGGGTAATGACGAAAACTGTTATTAGTCAAATGTGCTTCTTCAATCTTAAAGGAATGCATATCACCTCGACTACTGGATAAGGTTTCTCTTATACTGAACTCACAGATATTACCATTAAAGTGCCAAGGCAAAAAATGACTTTCTCAAGCAGTGGAAACTCTCTACAAAAGACTTACTAGACAGTACCTAAGCTAGCTGCTTGTTTTCACGTAGTACGATAGAAGTCAGTTGATAGGTTTTGCAACACCGTCACCAGACTTCTATGAAGACTGCAGACCAGTGGAATTAATAAGTCTCAACAAGCATGAAAAGTAGGACAGAGACTTTCGACCGAATAGCTTCCATAGGCCAAATTAATATGTCACCGGAATGATCACAATATGTTCCTGATCCATAGGTTTTAGTGAGGTCATAAAGGCTTTGACAATTACACCATGTGATGACTCATTAATATGATACATCTGAATTAGAGTGTTTGTCTACTGGCAGGCTAACATAATGCTGTTCTGTGCAGTACATGATCTGTTTCAAAATTTGACCCTTAACAGGAAATTATTCTGGAATTTTCCCATCCATTTGATAAAAATACACGAATGTATAGCCTAGATGATGACTTCGTGGAAAAGAAAATTTTCTACGCTGCAACTGTCTTCTGAATAACTCATATGACATTTTCTAAATTGTTTTATGCACTGGACAACTAGTGTAACAACAGAAGACAAGGGCCAGGCAACAGATCGTTTTATTACGGGAATCAACACATATTTATATAAATTTCACATACGTTATTATAGCCTAGTCAAGTAGACAAACGCAGTCTTCTGATTGGTTGCTTGCGAGCTCCTCGGAAAGTGGAGCCATCTATCTGCGAATCATATCTGCCCACGTTTAAGTTTGCTGTGATTGGTTGTTGAAACAGCCTTGTTCATATTTGCTCACGGCCCATATTAGTGACCTAGACATTGACGTAGATTAATGTCAACCAATTGGCTAGCAGGCTGCTCTCACCACACTAGGAACACAGTTGTTTGTGCTGTATTCGATGGTCTTAATTCTATGGAATAAAAATTTGCCAACGAGTAAGAATTCACCATGAATAGAGACCATAGCTTTGTTTTAATTAAAAACACACAAGAAGAACGAAATACTTGTCATTTCGTAGGGAAATATTCGAATTATTGTGTATGTGTTGATGACCATCACATATTTAGCTGTGATTAGCTATCAGCTAATAGAAATTCATACTGTGTCATTTTCTTCTAGTTCATTTCCAGTTGTAGCTAGTTAGGCATAGTCGGTTAAGTTACAATTTCATATCGCCTTCAGTATACGAAAATCCATAATTATAGCCAGAACAGAAGGCTGTAATTTCAGGTCTTCTAAAACTCGTAAAACAGCCTCACATATCTGCTTAAAATAATATTATCTCATACAACCGAAGACATTTTTGTTTCCTTCTAAATACTGGAAAATTGTGGATAAAAATGAAGGTCGAAATGTACTATGATATAGTGAAATTGAAACAATGGTACCTTGCTTCTCACAAATATGTATAAATCACTTACTCACCACAGAGTATTAAAAAAAAACAAGAAAGGTTTTCCTGTGATATTCATTCCGCTAGAGTTGAGTACACAGTATGAACAGTCCTTATATTAGTACCCCTGCACACATCGTAGCTTGTTATCCTGGGTTAAGTAACTGTTCACGAGATCATCAGCATCTTATCTCACCAATAACCTCAAGATTTTCTATTTCAAATGAAAGCCGTTTCAATAAGCTCCTAGTATATAATCCATGTTATCTGAAAAGCCCATGAGAGAAGTAAGTTTGTGATATCTATCCACATATATATATGTATGTGAGTGTATGGTGATCTCTCTTTCTGTTGCTCGCTTAGTCTGTGACCATTTCACTTTGATGAACCTGTCTCCTTTAACAATGTAGATTCCCCTTATATTATATATAATATGAGTGTTTGTTGACAGTCCGTTGCTTGGTGACATATATCCATATTATATGTGTGGTTGTTGACATGTCTGCTATATTTTGCTATGTATATTTGGATCGACACTCCATTATAATTAGCCATTCATGTTAAGACTGTCTAATGATTGTTCACACCCTTGTCATATATATATTTCGCTCTCACAATCTTGTGACACTGACTACTTTGGTGTGATACCACTTATTGCTTCTCCTTGTGTTTGGAAAATAGAAGTATCATCGCAAACCTAGTGGTCTTCTGATTTCCGCCTTCTTGCGTCAGGACTATTAAATTCTCGACCAGTACATAGCAATAATTTGGCGACGAGTACATAACAGTTTGGCATACAACGGACTTCCTAGTCAGCATTGCTGTATCTGTGATATTCACAGAATAACTTACAGAAGCAACAGTATCCCTTTATACCTACTAGTTACACTTTCAGTCTCAGAAATATCACTGTTATAAGCAGAATATTACAATAGATAATCGAAACTGATTCAAAGCAGCTTGTCTCTTTTGGTTGAATAGTCACATTAATGCTGAATTCTGTTGGTTTAAATGTGATTTCATGTCTGGAACTGGTTGACCAAACCAAAATTATTTCAGCATAGTATTAAGCATCTTAAAAGTGAATTAAAACAGGTTTACATTGTGTTTTAAAATAACTTTAACTGTCAGTGCATTTTTGGGATATACGGAAGTTCGGAGTTAAACATAACGTTTTTGGCATTTACTAGAGAATTCAAGGCTTTATTTATGCAGAGTGATGATGAATTCCTAAGATTTTCACTTATATTTACTTCATGTTGGATTTTTATTGACATCGTAACTGCAGTAATATTGTAACGACAGAAGACAAGGGCCAGGAAACACATCGTATATTGAGAAAATCAAAAGATATTTATAGATTTTTGTTTACACTATTATTCATTATTTTAGCAGAGAAGCAACGTCTTCTGATTTATTGTTTTCTTGCTAAAGGTATTTCTATACCGCTTGTAACCGTTTCTTAGAAAGTTAAGCTATATGTCTGCGAATCGTATTTGCACACGCCAAGTCTTCCGTGATTGGTTGTTGAGCCCCTCAAGGTTTTGCCTTGTTCTCGTTTTTTCGCATCACCTCGATTTTGGATGTAAACACTGAAGCCAATTGTTGTCTACAATTTTGTCTTCCAAACAGCTCTCACCACAGTATTATTTAAATAACTCAGTTAATTATTATCAGTTGAAGCACTAAGTTCCCTTTGTAAACATCAACGAAGCAGTAAGATGTAATTTACCCGAAACATATAATGTATTAGTTTAACACATTTCGTAGATTCTGATCGATCGCTTACTTGGCTATAGGTTTAAGCCTTAGTCATAAAAAGACAATAATATTTTCATCTGTTTTTATTCTCACCTCATTTTCTTACCAATTTTTGTGATCATGACCCGTAAATATTTTGAGATTATTATTTCCTTTAATTCCTAGAGGAACATAGAGCTTCAGCCGCGCGTCTACACTGCGTTCAGTTCTCTGCTAGAGTTTTCACCTAGCTCCAAGTCTGCTCACATGCTTTCATCTCCTCTTCACATGACCTCCTCCAAGTCACCCTTGCACTGACGACCAACTCGCCGCCTCCCTTTCAGATTCCACTTGAAGGCTTGTCTAGTGATGTCACTTCATGATTTCCTCACGGTATGGCCAATCCATCTCCAATTCTTCTTGCAAATCTGTTGCGCAATTGGTTCCCAGTTGGTTCATTCGCAGGGATCTCTGTTGCTTATCTTTTCTGACCAGCCGTCTGATCTTGAGTAATGAGCGAAGACAACTGTTAATGAAGCTCTGTAGTTTGTTTGAGGTGCTCTTTATGACGCTCCAAGTCTCTGATCCGTATAGTAGCACTGACTTCACATTGGAGTTGAAAATCCGGATGTGATTTTTGATGGTGAGTACTGTTGACCTGTACACAGTCTTGAGAGTAGTGAAAGCTTGTCTTGCTTTTCTGATTCTTGCTTTGATATCCTCGTCAATAATGTTCCCCTGTAGTTGAAACGATGCTTCCCGGGTAGGTGGGTAGGTGAAGGAGGTTGTTTCTTTCAGGTTCCTGGTGGCACAGTGGTTAGGATTCTCGCCGACCACGCATATGGTCCGGGGTTCGAGCACCCGCCGACGCACACCTGATATCTATGGTCGGCCTGCGAAATTTGGGCTACCGATATCCATGCTGAAAATTCCATACTTGTACCAAAAATACAGTGTGGAATCAAGCTGTAAATCAAAAATTAAAAAATTAAAAATTTATGCTGGCTGATTATTGTCTGTTGTTGTTGTTGCTGTTGGTGTTGGCCAGGAATCTTCATCACCTCTGTTTTCTCCTGAAGTCCTATCTTCTCTGTATGCTTCTTCTGCCAGCTTGTTGCTTTTCACTTACATATCTTCCAGTTTGTGGGAAATCAGACTTATATAATCGGCGAAGTCCAGATCCTCCAAGGTTTTGTGTGGTTGCATTTTATGCCTGTTTCCTCACTGCCCGTTTTCTGTTGCATTATCCAATCTACTGTAATCAGAAAGATCATTGGCGATAGTAGACAGCTTTGCCTCACTCCCGTCCTCACTTCGAAGGCTTCCGTAAGTTTCCCCTTGTGGATTACTTGGCATGCAGCATTGTCGTATAACTGTTGGATGAGATGTATAATTGTCGATGGCACCCCGTATTAGCGAAGTAGTTGCCAAATGACCTCTCGATCGACGCTGTCGAAGACCTTTTCAAAGTCGATGAAGTTGAGATAGAGAGGTGACTGCAATTCCAAGCTTTGTTCAATGATGATTCGTAAAGTGGCGATTTGATCAATACATGACTTGTTTCTCCTGAATCCAGCTTGTTCCGGTCGAAGGTTTTCATCCAGGGCTTGTTTGATTCTCTCCAGGATGATGCGGCTTAGTATATTGCTTGGGATGGTTATATACCAATATATCAATTAAAAATTGTGATCCAGTATCCTTACTTGTCTTTTATATGAATATGTATGACAAGTATATGTGTGATTAGAAGGTTCTAAATATGTTGTTCAAATATATTACGCCTTTCTGACATATCAAGTATTACTTAATATTGTAATTTATGGTCTTTTTGCAAGGTTGAATTTCCTATTGTAGGTACTATACTTTGTGACTGTCAGTTATATTGATTGGTAAAAACAATAATACAAATAGTAATATAATCGTCCGAACAGACTTTATAATACTAAGTGTTATCTGAACATCCGTTTCGCAGGTTATTGTTTAAAATTTAAATATTGATGCTTACTTGGTTCAAGAGTGTGATTATGAGGAATCTCTGTGACTTTTCAATGGTGAAAAAAGCTTTAAATGTCAAAACGGAAAGGTCTAAGTTTTCGTTCTTAGTGGAAACCAATTCTTCTAAATTATTTAGTAAATCTGGTAAGATGGATTCAAGATTCTATTCCACACACAGAACCTACTGAAATCTGACAGTGACATTGCTTGTTTAGCCTTCCTAGACCTCGGAATTATATGATGAAAAATACTTTGAAGAAAATAAATGCCAATGTGACAATAAATCTAGTTAAAATGTTTTATAATCCTGAATGACTCAAAAAGAGAATTTGATCAGACATCGAAGAAAGATGAAAATAAACAATATCTATAAACTAACATAAGAAAAAAACATTGTATGCTTCCAACTGTTGTCTCCACCGTGGCCATCATAGAAAGTCAGTCCCAACAGTAATGATTATCCTATTACCTTTCCTATCCAACCTTCCTGTTCATGTCTGTCAATTTTACGGTTTTAATTCCTATCTGCATTACTGGATTTAATTTGTTTGTTCTTTATATATCCGAACATCTTACCCATTTTGTTATTGCTATGTCTTTAACCCACAATTGTACAAACAGTGAAGTTTATCAGTAATTATGATCTTATCAGGTATTAGGATAAAATTTGGGCACTGCAGTAGCGTACACTTCCATTACAGATAAAATTTATTTTGGTAGAGTCTCGTAGTGTTATACAGTAATATTTACTAATGACGTTTCGAACAATATTTATTGCTGGTCATAATCATATGAAGTTACTCACACAACTTTCTAATTTCGTTTATATAATTCCCTTATTTTTGACTTGATTGGTAGTATTATTTTTCCTATTTCTGGTACCAGTAACGAGTCATTCCTGTTGCATGTGATGGATGTAGATTTTGTTAACAAGGATTCAGTGATCTACCTCTCTCTCTCTCTGCCTAGTTCTGTTACTTTTTAGAATTTTAACCCTCTACCAGTCCATTGTGTGATTGTGTGTTAATGCATTCAGTGCAACTGTTGAGCATTTTCCAAGAAAACTTATTTTCGACGATTCAATCATTCTAACTCTAGCTGAATTCCCACAGTCTCACTACTCCCGATCTCCTGTAGGCTAAACGACCCTATTGACCCAATTAGACACTGTAAGCGATAAGATTAGAATGTACTGAAATTTTAAAGAATAGTTTCTATTGCGGTCAAATACTTATTCAAAATATTCAAGGTGGATGAGAAAAATAAGCAACTGTATGAAATAAATATCAAAATAAAGTCACAAACAACGAATAACAGCTTTTGTATCCCACTACACTGACTATGAGATAAAAAAAAAAGGAATTACTCAGTTTAGGGTTATAATGAAATTCGAAAAGAGAGCCAAAGCTGAACAGTTTATTTAAAAATACTAGTCAGAATATTTCTTGAGATAAATGCAATCGATGCGAATATCACTTGTAAATTACTGCATCGACTCATTTCCTAGGCGACCGAAATAATTCCTACAGTGCAATTAGCAATATTCAATCGCTACTCAACATACAGCTTAAAGTGACACCACTGCAGTACACCATGTGTCATAAATTTAATGAGACTGAAAATTCATGCATGGCCAATGAAAGCTATTGTTTCGATAATCAACACATGCTTCAAATGACTAGCAAATATCTGACTAACAATTCACTATTAACTGAGTTTTATTCCTTCTACGCAAGTAATGATTTCATAACATTAATTAGAAAATTCACCCAATAGTTTCCGTTTTTGTATTCATCAAATCACTGTTAAGATAAGAATGTTCTGTGGCTTTGCAAGTAATAAATTATACTCACCTCAAACCAATGCTGAAAAGTGATTCCCATTATCATGCATCTTTAAGTAACACACATCTGTACAGTACCACGCTAAAATTTATAACAGTATGAACTCGAAATTCGTAGTTATGGGCGTTCACGAGTAGGAGTAATATTACTGGATGGCTAATTATACAAATGTTTATGATATCACACTGAATGAATATGTTCTTTCGGATTTCGGAAGGCTGGTTTCGGTTGAGAATGTTTCGCCTCTCTTCTTCGTCGACATCTCTAACAAGGACAATTTCACCTGACACAATGTATTTATTAGTAAAACGGGGAACTTTTCTGCCTAATACGTGTGGCGCATTCATGTTCTCTGAGTAGACGTGTGATTAGCACCGTCATCCATAATTATTCAGAATATTGGTGGCTGTCAAACTATACTTGTACATTACCACGATGAGTTATGTTAATGAAATGCTAAGATTTAAGTCGAACTGCTCACTCTACAGAACGCTCACTCATCTTCCAGACCAAAACAATAGCTGCACATAGAATCATGAATAAGAAATCGATATTGGCTTCTTCAGTGTGCATGTGTGACTTCAAATGTCTCTTTGAAGTTATTGGCATAGACTTTATCGATGAGTGCATATATAGATGTACACTTTATCGGTACTAGTATCAGTAGCAATTAATACAAGGATCGCTGAATTTTGTATCATTTAGAGAGATGTTCGTCTAGTTTGTTCACACTGTCCTACGAAGGTTCTACACATCGTACGTAGTGATCTAGTTAGAATTGAATCTTCAACCATTTGTCTGAATGCTTACTATCTCCTCTTGTTGCATTGATACACCCCCACTTCATATTTTGCAGTTATGTGATTTACCCTACCAATCATGATCTTTCTATATAATACTGACTTCCACGAAATAACAACAGGCTGGAAGGTTTTCAAATCTTGTACTCTATCCCATTGATATATTCTCAATAATTTGATTACAGATATGCTTGTCATTGGAGGTTCTGTTGAATCTGCTGTTGTCAAGTAGTGAAGAAAAGATTCAGCGACTAAGGTGAAAGTCGAAATGAAAATTTCAGTGAAGTGTGAGAAACAAGATAAGTACACTAATCTCGAATTCAAAACTGAATTCACTCAAGAGCATTTGTGCCATGACTAACTTTTTATGAATCTGTAAGGGTGGTTGTTGTTATCTTACTATTGAGGCTTCCTGAAACCTCAGTATTCTACTCTGATGTAATTTCAAATGGGTTTGAATGATGTCTAAACAACGATTTAATTCTTTTCACAATATCCTTCACTACTGTGTTTGTTGGATGTCTCTTTCTTCCGAAAATACATTCCAGCTAATCAATTTTCTTAGAAATATGATTTTAGCCTTTACCCACAAGGATCGTCAAGTCCTCTTTTCACATATGCGACCACTTGCATATTTACACTGATTAATACAGTGGTGTATGAAGTCATTTACGTTCACTATGACGTTTACAAGGATAAAGATTCTTCGACTGAGAAACGATTAGGCCGCCAGATGCATGAAATATCTTCCTCATTAGAGATTTCAATCTTTGACTGAGTTTCAGGCTGATATGGGTAAATGTGTAAGGCAGCTTGATAATTGCGTCTCTTTAAGGGGATCATTACAGAGAAGTTTTCGATGCCCTATTATTCTGATATCTGCTCACAAACTTCAGTGAGAAATTGTTTACAGCCGGAGTCTGTCTCTGTTAGGGCAGCATACTGAAATGCTCCCTGGAGAAATGGCACTGAGAAAATGAGTCATCTCCCACTTTCTGTCAGTGATAAATTTTCAAGTGTCCCACGGAAACAAATCGAAATTTCCAACTGGCGATTAACTAGCGGTCTCAACCGGTTGTCGAGAAAATGCAATAATAAATGATCCTGCGGAATGCAAATACATCCAGCTAACGAGTCCCAAATAGGAAACAATGCGCATCCTGGATTCCAATGCTAGTCACCACCCACCAATTAGGTACTAAATGTCAGATTAAGTTAGTAGATTCCTCAAGGAAAGTTTCTTAGTTACATTAGGAATCTGAGTCATATGTGTATGTAGTAGACATACACGAGTTATTTTCGATTTATTTATTTATACGCTCAATTTAATCATATTTAATCAGATCCTCATTTCCAGAAAAAATATCTCACACACTGCACTATTTCTAAGTTCACTTGTAGAGAGAGGGAGAGAGAGTATAAGCAAACATCCTCACAAAGATTCACTTCACACAGACAAACACGCTTACAAACACAAACGCACACACCTGTATTCCCTCTTATAGTTTGTGATCAATAATTTCTCAGTGTTTTATTCATATACAAAATTAATAAGATTTTATTTTCAAACGGAATGAACTTCATCTTTCCTGGTTATACAACAGACAATAAAAAGCTGTACTCACGCACTCTTTAAACACTCTGTGACCTTGTTGTGAGTTTAACAGAATATCAGATACATTAGAAAGCTCTTCTCGCCAAATTTACCAATATTCACTACATTATATCATACGATAAAATTGTTTATCTAAGCTCAAGTATGAAATTCAATAAATATATTTAGAAATATCTTTCATCTGATTCTCTGTAATACTCTCGAGACTTTCTAATATGTGATTCACAATTTGAAATTTGGTTGGCGATTTGCAGTCTACACAATTTGAGTGGTGAAATTTCGCAGTAGTTTCCTTTGGTAATTAAGTTGTTGATGTGTGTTAGTTCAAGGTGTGTAGTATATTCGCATCACTTACACAGCAGTGTAATCATGGGGTGCCGTAAGAAGTGGATTGGACTCTATGCCGAAGAATATCTGCCGTTCGTAGGCAGATCTGTTTAACTGCATCAGAAGGATTACAGTTCTAGAAGGTCGGTCACTATTGCCATTTGTAAATGTGGGTGTTGAGTACTAGCAAGTAGTTAAAGATGTAGGAAACCTTTTGTAACCCAGTTGCATCTTCAATTTATATCATAAATTTTGTTCGTACAGAAGGTTATTCAGCGTCCTGATATGGCAACAAGGGAACAAATATCAGCTTTTTATTAACAAGCATTTCGACACAGGTTGAACTTATTATTCAGTGAAGCAGAAGTCCCACAGTCAACAAGTGGGTCAATACAATTTCAAGTTAACACACTGGTGATTAAATCTGTACAGTTGACAAATCATAGCTGGAATGGCAGAAATCTGATTCGTGGACAACTTCAAAAACTCACTTCATAGTGAGGTAGTAACCGAAATTATACTCTGGTGGATGATTTTGATGGGGTTGTGTTCTCTGAGCTGGATAGTTAATGTGCGAAGCTTTCATCACCCTACTGGTTGACATCTTCAGCGCATACTTCTATTTCATGAAGTGAGCTTTTAGATTTTTCCACGAGTTTATTAATCATCTCTCCTGGTAACCTTGGACGTGATGGGTTTATTTTTGTGTGTTTTCACACCTTCCAGGCTACTTGTATTGGAACTGATTGCTTCTTTGACTTGAACTTTGACCCTTTGTGTGTGAAGTTTCTTTCTTATTGGTTGATAAATTTTGTCTATCTCGATGTGTCTATTGATTGATGATCCACTGGAATGCCAAGCTTCTAAGAATTCTCTAGCATTCTTGTTATTTCCTTTGTCTAATATTTGAACGTTGTCCCAGTCGAATTGATGTCCGTGGTTGTCTGTGTGTAGTGAAATGAGGGAGTGGATATCATGTCTTTTGACGGCTAACTTATGTTCGTGGACACGAAGACGAAGGGGACGTCCACTTTGGACAATGTAGTGTTTTTCGCAGTTGTTACAGTTTATTTTGTAGATGATGCTGGTTTTGTCTTCTTTCGCTGTTGAGTCTTTTGGTTGACATAGAATTGAGTGCAGCGACTTTGTTGGTTTGTGTACGACGTCAATTCCTAAAGGTTTGAAGATTCTTCAAATGTACAAGATCACTAGGAGAGATGATTAATGAACTCGTGGAGAAATCTAAAAACTCACTTTAAATTGAAATATGCACTGAAGATGTCACCCAGTAGGGTGATGAAAGCTTCGCAAATTAACCATCCAGCTCAGAGAACACAACAACATCAAAATCCTAAAATCTTTTCGCAAGCTGAAAAGTAAGCATGCACGATGAATTTGCTTGCAAATCAGAGTGAAGATATAACTTGAAAAAGCGTCATGGTTATGTGGCAGAATTTGATTTTAATTCTCAAAGTTAACTGTTATTTGATGTCAGTATTAGTATTTTGCAGATCATACACACTTCTCATTGTTTGTACTCTCTATGTCTTGTCAACTGAACCAGTTTACCACGTACTTGTAGTCAACATAAATTTTTCCTCTTGTATTTTTTCTCTAAGGCAATTTAGTGAGTTGAAAACTTGTTTCCTAATCGTGCAAAGCCAGCCGTTTAATTGATCTTAAGCTTTCAATAACAGAACGTGAGTGTAAAGTATGTGTGCTAATTCACTTTCCAGGTATTTCTGATTACTACCAACTGTAAACGTCAAATTTATCACATCAGTTAAGCTAGTAATTTAAGCTAAAGTGCTAAGAACGAATCAAGAAGCACTCATAATCAATTCATCTTCACCGGTACCGTAGATGCTCAGTTACAAGTGGAGACTGAAATTTACAAATTAAAAAAACTTAGACTGTTCAACCTGTAATTCTGATGAGTTAGTTGTATGTAAGATCAAGCTTCTAGTTTAAAACAGACAAGGGAAATCAACGAAAATCCAGTGAAAATTTATGCAGAATGAAATCAGTAGATGTAAGACTCTTACTGAAATCAAGCAGTGTTGGTTTGAGTTTTCAGACTGATATTATTCAGTAGCCTTATTCTTTGGCCACAGAGAGTCTTAAGGCATTCCTCTCAAGCGGAATTTTATCTTGAAACCATAGGTTTTAGGTATGATTTGTGTTTACGAAATAACCTTGTGCGCGTTTTTTTTACAGATTATTACGGAACAAATAACAGAACTGCACAAGTCTACTCTCACTATAAAATACATTTCAGTCGACAATGAATTTCATTTACCATACCTTTTACAGAGAATATCCAACGGATTTGAAGATCTTCTAAAACTAATATGGCTTTCAGTATGCATCGTCTATGACTTAATCACACGTACAATCTACTGAACTTCTAAATTCAAAATAAATACCGTAGATTGGGAATTGCAGGAGTTTGAATAACTTGCATTACGAAGTGAATTGATTTAGCGCGCCATCCATTAAAAACCAAAAAATAGCAGTGGATAGCTGCTTCTCTCATGTTTGCAATTGAAATTAAGCGGAAAGTTGGTGCAATTTGGAATCTTAGGAAACATCTGTCTCGAATTCGCATGTCAGACGTGAAGAGTTAAAAGTTAGAGTGTCTTGTTTTACAGAGTTGAACAGTAGTGAATTTCAATAAGTGGCTTTTGAGTGGGTCTGTATTCAGTCATGAAACAGCTGAGCACATTTGTTGTTCAGTTGTTATCTGGCTTGAGCTTTAGTGTTTTCTGACTTTGTCGATCTACATTCGGGATAGTTGCGTTAGGCGTCGTAAACACTGACAACTATCCATGAGTTTTATTTGTTTGAATTTAACGACATAATTGTTCGGAAAATCTTTCCTGAATGACGATCTAGTCGCAGTATTTGTACTTGTTTTGACGTTTCAGCTTCGTTTTTATCATCCATTTTTCTCATAGACTGCATGTCATTGTCCTGACACTGGCATAACACATGACGACTTCACCCTTAATATTTATCTGTTTAATCTGTAGTTGTGGTTGCACGACACATTGTGATAGGAAGCAGTTAAAGTAGTAATCACCTGGAGGTTCAGCATGTGATTCATCGTGTTACCGGATGACCGCATCATCTTATTCTTACCTTGGCACTGGGCTAATCGACATTCATTCAGGATATTTATTTTCCCTGGAGCTGGTCGAGTCGCCTTCCAATCAGAACAACCTACTTTCCACTGGCCTAGGCAGATTTCAGTGCGGTTGAAAATTTAAAAAATATGATGCGGTTTTTCCCTAATAAAATCCTATCCTAACAGTTACAGGTCAGTCTTCGTCTTTCTATATCTGCGTGGCTCAGTGAAGTGAGAGGTACTAGGTGTGAGTAGGCGTATTCAGCATGTCACTTGAGTTGTCCATTGAGACAGTATTATTATACCCACGCATAAGTCCACTCCGTTATATCAACTGTCAACGCAATCATAATGATTAGTGACATGTCCATGACAACTTTGCGACGAGCTCATTTCAACAGGCGACATGTGACATATTGACAACGTTATTTTCTACGAGATGGTTTTATTTGTCTGAACGAAGATCGGTGTGTGGTTCTTTGTGGACAGAGTTTTTGATCCCCTTATGTTGGCAATATTCTTCTTGATTCTATCCTACTTCATACAGTGGAATTTTTGTTGACTAATTTCGTTCTGTGGTGCCTGTTTTGTATTTAGAAAATTAACCGAATAGTATAGCTGCCTAAAATCATTTCTGAGGTATTTTTAAGTCTTTAATGTTATTATTGTTGAAGAGAACCACTGATTTATCGAAGAATTATGGTTTTCGTTGTCTTTGAAGAGTTTTTGTAGAAGACAAAGAATCGTTCCCTGCGTTCAGACCACAACGAATCGGCTTTGGTCGCTTTATTGGTTTTCCATTGAATAAGACACTACTTGTCACACTGATATGGATCTGAACTCCTTCAATTTGTTTCGATGAAGAAGAGTTTTCTGCTTTCTGAAATAAGCAACAGAATTGAAACTGCTTCTTGAGAAAATTTTATTATCATCAGTCGACGGTTAACTGTTCATTTTAAGATAGCTCCATTAGATGATCTCCATACAACAATGATGATCGGTGTCTGTTTTACAGCTGTAAACTCACATTTCTTATTTTAAGTGAAGCCATTACGGAATAGGCTTTTTATATTTTGATTTGAAAGGAGTTATACTTTCAGTTCTAACAAGTATTACACGTTTATATGCCTCTCTTCAGACGCCTAATTTTGGTTAGATTAGTGAATACAAATGGTGGCTATTATGTTAAAACTCCGACAGTTTCGTAATGGCCCTCTCACTCGATAAAAATAGAAGCATCAGGCAGTAATCACTCCTAGCCAACAGACCTTCATGTTGTTGACGAAGATAGAAATCAAAGCTGTGAAACCAATTTGCTGTGAAAGTTGAAGTCAACGCTTGGTTGACAATTGACGTTGAAGAGTAAGCTTTAGTTACAGCAGCATTTGAACGGATCTCAACAGCGTGGCAATCTCTATGCTCCTTTTACACATTTGTATAATTTGTTTGCAGACAGTAATTATTATCCTACTAGTATTCACATTAGCATATCGCATTACAACTCAACTGACAAACAGAAAGATGTAAACAGCTGAGGCATAATAGAATAACAGGTCACTTAAACAATAGCTAACTATGTTGAAATGTAAATGTGAAATGTAAAGTTTACAAATATTACACTGTGATATAGCAAACTGCCGATACTTCTAGATAACATCATTCTTGTTCACATTGGCGTAGACACATATATCCTCACTATCAGATTTGACACAGCTCAACAGAACCACCTGTTTCATAATATGAAATCAAATATTTCGCACAGTCAAAAACTATTAATATACTTCATTTTACAAACAATAAATAACCTCTCAAGTATTATATATTAATCAAGAAAGATGATCTAGATATCACTATACTGATGGTCAAGACAATTAGCCAATTATTCCACTGTCATGTTTAGCCTTCGAGATGCTCACCAACAACAGAATCAAAGAAGTCTTTAAAAATACCATCTTTTCTCACTTTGAGGAAATGCAATCATAATTGTTTAACAGTCGCTTATTTGTGAATATGTTTCAGTTTCTTTAATTATTATTTCTATACAACAATGCTACAACACGTTCCATGTTTAAATGAAGAATATTTACCATCTCAAAGGACTGAAGGCAAACGACAGATTACTGGGCTTTTCAAATAAATCAGAAAAAACCTGTTCAAATTCTAGTCAACTCATAAACCTGCGTCATTTGAATGACTTAGCTACATATCATTTATCATCAGTCGTCCTAACGTAGTGATTTATTATTTGTTAGCAATCATGAAAGGTTTATCTTCTTAACCTCCTTTAATGTAGCTTACACGATATTTTCATAAAAAGGATGCCATCAACTCACCATGAGACTGTTTCAGGTTTATGGGCTGTGACAGCCCTAATCAAGTAGAATAGACCTCACTTCAAAGGTCTAGCCGGACTATAACATGAACTGTGGAGGAGTTTTCCCATATCTTTGAAATTTATGTAAGTACCAAAATGTACATTTTCGGGAAGTTAAAAGTGACATCGAACCACCATCAAATTTAAAAGTTGACAATGTGTAGATCAACTGTGTATTGTATACAACTTGATTGGTGTACGTATAAGGAAAACACCTGCGTCAGCCACTAGTGTTAGCTAGTTCAAATGGTTTTGATCCCAAAAGCAGATCAAAACTAGATTTAACCTATTTGGTCGTGGTATTAAATCTGAGAACATATTTTGCCCACTCATTTATGCTTTCAACTAGGACTCAGTTGGTTTGACTGATGAAGCCGGTCGCAAGGCCTAATCAATCCGACCTGACCAGTGATGTGTTGCGCTCCAAACAAGCCAGACAAACACTTAGTTTTCAGATTATCATGACCTGGATAGTGAGCACTTCTGACTGATTTCTAGATATCCCTATTAACACATCTATTATGTGAATTTTATAATACCCATCCACACACATTTCTTGTAAATATAAAGAAATTTATATTCTTGTCATAGGACATATACCACTTACTGAACATAAATCGTTTGACTAAAAGTGATTCAAAGGGAATAGACGAAGCAATGAATGGTTATAGTCTAAGCAGAATTATGGATTTATATGAATTCTGTAAAGTATAATGCTTGGCTTCCAGTGAAACGCGAATATAAATTGACTTTTGTTGCCAATAATAGATAACAAACATGTGGGTATTTCAATGTTAGCTTAAAATCGGTTGGATTTTATTATGGTCAAATAATTTTTCTACTCTCGATTCATCTGAACTGCTTGAGCGTACATAATTGTTTATTAATTTTTGGCATTCCTAATGAAAAATAGGGCATCAAACTTCGGGATTTTCTTACCGGTGGTACAGGGTTGGGTTGCCAGCCTTACTCCCAAACCGTCTCATCTTTTCCAAACTCACTACATGCTAGGCGAGTTGGGGAGTGTGTCGATTGCAAATCAGACCGGGAACTCGCGCGTGACTTGAGAGTATTCTACCATTGAATAATTGGACGCAGTCAGTAGTTAGAGTCATTTGTTTATGAACATAAAGTCAAGTTTAGTAGTCACACACACGAATAAGTGAACATTGTATACATCTTGTATGGACTATTGAGGTTACAGTACCTATTGAGGTCTTCAAGAGACCAAAACGAGAAGAGAGAATTATCCAGTGAAGTTTAACGAAGAAGAAAACACTATTATGCATCAGCTACACTTACAATCAATATGTTCACAAGCTGTATAAAATTACATGGAATAAATTTTTATTTGAATTTAGAATAAATAAACTTTCTGCCAGATGTCATTAATTCACGTACAGAAATGCTATAAATGTGTGTTTTATTTCTGCCAGTACTCACCGAGACTGTTTCTACATTGAAATGTATGTTACCTAACATATTTGACCTTTTTTATCAACTAATGTATAACTTTACAGAACTGAAGGTCTCATGCTCAATTTAGATTGCAGGTAATATTAGGCAGGATAATAAGCCAAGTAGAAGTGCTTGGAATATGTAGGTTCATATGTATTCGAAGTGGACTCTCTAAATTGTTAGCTAGGCAGTCAATAATCCTGCTAGTGGACACCAGTCCTTCAACTAGGCCAGAAGTCTTGAATGCGATTAAGCTCCTGAAGGCTAGGAAAGTGGTGTGTCTGGATGGAATTCCTCCTGAAGCTTTAGGACTGACTGACAGTCCACAGCTGATATGCTCGCATCAGGATTGCAGAAAGTTTTGAGGGGATGAAAAGTACCTACTGAACGAGAGAAAGGCTACCTTGTCAAGCTACCAAAGAAGGGCAACTTGGGTCTCCGCAAGAACTAGTAAGCAATCGTGCTATTCTCTACCTCAAACGAAGCATTAAGTGGCACGATCCTGAAGAGGATCAAAGGTGCAGTGGATGCAAATCGCCACCCTCCGGAACAATCTATGTCCATGAAAAGTAGGTCCTATTTGTACAAAGTTGCAACGCTACGGACCATCATCAAAGCGAGATTAGAATGGCAGTCACACCCCCACCTCAACTTCGACAGTATTTCACTAAAACATGAAGAAAACGGAGCTAATGAAGATAATTAACCAACGGCAAGCTTTAATTACTATCAACGGGAGAAATTTGAAAAATGTCATCTCTTTCACTTGCTTGGGCAGCATAGTTTTCAAGTACAGGCCAAATGGATGAGGATGTCAGAGCCAGTTAGAACCAAGAGAGAATTACTTTGAAATCAATGTGGAAATCTACTGCATTCATCATAAGGAACAAAATTCGTATTTCGAACACTAATGTAAGGTCAATTCTGATGTATCGTTCAGAGACTTAACTTGGGCTTCATGAATACAATTTTCAACAGGCCATTGCAGACTTCCATCAACACCCGACTTCTCTGCCTCGATAGTGAATATCGAATGACCAGTCATCAATGACAATCAACAAACATCTTCGTCAGCTAACCAATCAGGAAATTTCTGCCCAAAAATATGAAGAACGCACATGCTGGGGAGAAAATTGAGTGGTGTCACGTGCCACGTCCTCAAGTGGAACCCAAATAGGAAAAGAGGAGTTGAGTATGGGTTGGACATTGGCATGGAGGAAACCATGTGCGCAGGGATTGAGAGCATGTGTGCTATCGTAGAGACAGCTGTTAAAGACTTCAGAGAACAGGATGATATGGGGTTGTGCTTTTGAAGCCATCTGTATTCCACTTGGAATTCAAGTGAAAATTAATATGGTAATACTAGTTTTCAAGCAATTTTAGCTATGACCAATTTCAAATCACTTCAGAAACATTATGAAGGATTGTTTTTAGTGTACAAACCGAAAGCATAAAGGCGATAGACTTACTTTTTTTCAAAGTTGCTAGAAATAATAAAGATATGTTTCATTTTTTTGCGAGTGATTTTTTTTGGATTATAGCTTGAAACCACACAGTATTTTTTAGTGGAATTATGGAATTTTCAGCATGGATACCGGTAGCCCGAATTTCTCAGGCCGACCATAGATATCAGGTGTGCGCCGGCAGGGGATCGAACCCCGGAGCATGTGCATGGTCTGCGAGAGTCCTAACCACTGTGTCACCGACGCACAGTGGTAATTTTGAGGTGAAACACTTTGAAGGATATTCTCTGCATAATATAATGTGATTTACTGAACATAAAAGATACTGCAAATTCTCAGGTGCCCATCTGAAAGACCCGGCTAAAGTATATTAAAATAAAATAGGTTTGATCATAAAAATATAAGTTCCTGTCCTCAAAAGCAGTTACAAAATACAACTTCTAAATCTGTAATGCAGTCAAGCAAGAGTGGGCCAGAAACCAAGTGTTAAATTTATGGGGTTTTTTTTAAAACTTAAAAGCATATTTAACGAGTTGGTGAGATTATACTTTTTGCTGGCCTAAACAGCTAAATCAATTGCTAGTCATTCTCATATTTGTTGATCACTTTGAATTGTTGAGGTTAATGAATTACGTGTATCTTGGAGAAACCACCAGGGACATGGAGCAGAGATAGTCGACTTAAATCACTGTCACGTTATGATTTTACACACTATGTGTGACAGTAGGTATGGATGGAGACGTTGAGAAATCAGGCCGTCTTAATGTAGACAAAACAAATCTGCACACTATATTGTCAAATCATTTACTATAGCAAAAATATTCATTCAGATATCTATAAAACACAACATAATCGAGCAAAAAATATTCTTTTCAATAAATTCCTCTTCAGGCTCTACAATTATATACATGTTTATATACACAGAATATTCAAGGTTTGAATGATTCTCAATTTTCGTGAAAATTTCCTAATTTTAGTTGATATCCTACTCGCTATTATATCTTTATTACTATTATAATTTAAGTATTTTTAGTGAACTGTAATTGCATTGATCTTGCTTTACAAATCGATATTATTTAAAAAACACTAATATTGTTATTAACTACCAACCTTGAATATTCTGTGTATATAAACATGTATATAATTGTAGAGCCTGAAGAGGAATTTATTGAAAAGAATATTCTTTGCTCGATTATGTTGTGTTTTATAAATCATTTACTGTTCATACAATCTGTGGTCGATTGTCAGTGGTTAATATGCTAAACAGCCTGACAGATGGTTATGTCTTTAAATCTCAGTCGTTAATGAAGGATAGTAAAATAAATAAATAAATTGATTGATTGAATGATTATTTTGAACCCGAATTCTCGGTGCATGTTAACAACATTTCGGCTCTTACTGCTCACGCCTCGACGATGTGTGAGTATTAACACGATGTTATCATTTTGGCTAATGGTTTCTAGCATTGGAGTCACGGATACGAACTTCGTCCTATTTAGACCTCCTCAACGAGTGTGAGTGCTTTCTCAATGAGTGGTTGCGTTCCCTCTGAGAATGGCACCCTGCATCTATGTTACCGAAAGCAAACGGTGGATGGTGGGTTCGTATCTCGTTTAGAAAGACACCACACACCGAGAAAGCAATCAAATCCGGCTGACGAGCCATACATAAGATGAAATGTTCATCCTGAATTCCACTGCTAGTCATCGTCAATCAAAATAACAACAGACTATAATGTTAGAAATAGCGAAAAAGAGAAGAGTAGCATATTGTTGGGTCGATATGAGACCTTGGTGTTTTTCTTGTTATATTACCTCCTTAATCATGTCTAAAGTGAATGAATTGTTTCAAACCTATTGATATTTATTTTTCTCCCTGCAAACATGTCGAAGCTGAAATTCATCCAGTGTTAACACGTTTTGAATATTTTATTATTTCAACTTCAATTCTGATGAAACACGATTGACGCCTCAATGAAAATGCTGCTATCAGTTGAAAAAATGATTCTGTACTCAGTGCATGTTCACAGACGTAATCTTTTTCTTTCCAAACTTGAATTACGCGAACAGTAGTTTAATAAAACGATTTTTAGAGACTTACCATTTTCACACTCTGAAATGTGTGAAATATAATTCTCAAGTTATTCCATAATATTTAGCAATAATGCAGTTTATTCACTAATTATTATTATTATTATTATTGTATCCTTTAGTTCCTAGAGGAACATAGGGCTTCAGCTGCGCACCTCCATTGCCTTCTGTTTTCTACCAACCTTTTCACGCCGCTCCAGGTCTGTCCACATGCTTTCATCTCCTCCTCGCATTACCTCTTCCAAGTCACCCTTGGACGACCAACTCGCCTCCTCCCTTTCGGGTTCCACTCGAGGGCTTGTCTAATGATGTCACTTGATGGTTTCCTCAGAGTATGGCCAATCCATCTCCATTTCTTCCTGCCAATTTGTTTCACAATCGGTTCCTGCTGGGTTGGTTCGCTCATTCCCAGAGATTCCTGCTGCTGATCTTTTCTGGCCGGCCATCAGATCTTCAGTAGTATTGAGCGAAGACAGCTGTTAATGAAGGTTTGAAGTTTGTTTGAGATGCTCTTTATGACTCGCCAAGTCTCTGATCCGTATAGTAGCACTGACTTCACATTAGAGTTGAAAATCCGGATGTGATTTTTGATGGTGAGTGCTGTTGACCTCCACACAGATTTTAGAGTAATGAAAGCTTGTCTTGCTTTTCCGATTCTGGCTTTGATACCCTCGTCAGTTCCGCCTGTAGTTGAGACGATGCTTCCCAGGTAGGTGAAGGAGGTTGTTTCTTTCAGGTTCCTCCCATTTACGCTGGCTGATTGTTGTCTGTTGTTGTTGTTGATGTTGGCTAGGAATCTTCATCATCTCTGTTTTATCTATGTTCACGTGAAGTCCTATCTTTGATGCTTCTTGTGCCAACTTGTTGCTTTTCACTTGCATATCTTCCAGTTTGTGGGAAATCAGACATATATCATCGGCGAAATCCAGATCCTCCAAGTCTTTTGTGTGGTTCCATTTAATGCCTGTTACCTCGTTGGTTTCCGTTGTCTGTCGCATTATCCAATCTACTACCATCAGGAAAATCACTGGTGATAGTAAGCAGCCTTGTCTCAATCCCGTCCTCACTTCGAAGGCTTCCATAAGTTTCCCGTTGTGGATTACTTGGCATGCAGCATTGTCGCATAGCTGTTGGATGAGATGTATAATTGGTCTATTTATCCTTCTGCTAAAGATATAAAACGAGACTAGGAAAGAGGAAAAAATCCCACAATCAGCTTGCGCACAATTTCTCTAACTAATATTGATTTGGAATCTTAGTCAAATCCAACATCAACTATTTAAGACTACCTAAAATCATTTAACAAAAAATATATACTGTTCAGATACTCTGATAATTGGTTGTCAACGCGAAAACTATCAAAACTTACCAAAAGTTACGTCATTTACTGAAGTTTAAAAAGGCAGACAAATTTAGTGGCTAAGAATATTTAGTGTGGATAATTCGACAGATAATTTACTGATGAAATTTATGTTAGAAAATGAGCTAGGATACACCCAAAATACGTTAGTCCAAATGGGTTATCCTAGTAGATTTGTAAGGAGACACATGAATGCCAAATACAATAAAGAAAACCTCACAACAGTTGAAAAGAAACAACTGTTTATGAAACTGCAATTTAATGGGGACGTGGCTAGCGAAGTCTTACATCTGAGATTATCGAGAGCGATAAAACAAACTTATACTGCCACCATCCTCTGTTTGTCATTTTCCAGCCGACCAATTTTGATTGCTCAAGTGAAAGATAAGCTACCTAGCTGTGCCACTTCCATGTGTATCTATAAATTTAGTTGCTCATGTGGAGGCAGCTATAATAGGCCGAACAACTAGACAGCTTAACAAACGCATTAATGAGCATCTTCCTTCATGGTTCGAAAAAGGTCAAATAAAATCTATAAGAAGTTCTATTTTGGCTCATTCGATTGATAGTGGTCACCAAGTGAACAAAAATAGTGCCTTCAAAGTTATCTATCGCATTCCATCGAGTCTTTCGAACGGAACCAGAACCCGTCGTTTACACTTAGCTGAAGCTATGGGAATTCGAGAGAACACCCCTAGTCTTTGTATACAATAGAAGTTTGTTCTACCAAGTTTGTCTCTCCCTCACTTAGCCTAGGTGAATTCTATTCAAAACCCTCTCACCCTTTCTTAACTTCCATCTCCTTCGTACTTTTATGATACTTATTTAAACTCTGATTATCGTTCCATTTCACCTTTTCAGATTTGACCTCATTTATTTATTTATTGAATTGTCTACATATACACATTTATACACATGCCATCTTTGTTATTCTTATCACCTGTATAAACCTTATTATCAATATTTTGTTATCATTATAATCATCGTTATTAATTTCGTTCGAAACATTTACCACATTATTATTATTACTGTCATTATTTGATCCACAAAATCACTGTCATTGGTTAAAATTTTTTTATATATAAGTCTATGTAAATTAGAGTAAAGCCCTAAGAAGATCTAATTGAAAACAACAGTATTGTTCGCTTATATGTCTTGTTCAAATATTATAAATGGGAATATTTAAAGATTTGAAATCTATGTAAATGAAAATGAATATATATTTTCACCACGTCTATATGAATGGAATGCTTACTTTGATAAGATTTCAATAAGTTATCTCGCCTTTCCGCATCTTCGATTGATTTCTGAAGCTTTTTCTTGATTGGAACTGCAATACGTGTGCTATTTTTAATTGTGTTTGAAGCATTTATGTGAAGTAGTGTGCTAAAAGATACGCTACGCATGTTATAAGTATGTGGATAAACGCTGGTAGTGCACGTATCTGAAAATACAGGACGGCCTACCAGAGCAGGTTTTAGAAGCTCTTGCATCTGAAATCGAAATCATTCGGAAAATACAAAAAAAAATATATTTTACCATTTGATCACGGATTGATATCAGTTAAAGAGCAATTGAAAACCAGGGAGTACTGGACAGCTGCTGTTTCATCCTAGTTTGGGAATCATCGGCAGTACGCATCCACTGGGATTCGAGCTCAGGACCCCCCAGTTACAAGGCATGCTCGTATACCATTCAGCCACTGGGACCCAACTCAATGGCCAGTACATGAATTCTAACTTCTACCAATTCGGGATTTAGCGCGACCACAACCCCTGTCTTTGGTTTAACATTCATCCACACACGTGACATCTAATTGGACCTCACTGGTCACGACTTCCCACTAGAACTCCAGGAAACTCCATCTTGTAGCAAGTAACTAGCGAGCATCAGAATAGTTTTCTATAGTTTGGTTTGTAAGTGTCAGTTATGTTTTTGTTTGATGATCAACTCGTAAAAACACAGCTAACCCTTACAAAACAAACTGTAGAAAAAATACATAGTTTTATCCCATAAACAAAAATTAAGAATGGGGTCAACTATCAGAGGAGGTAGATGAAATGTTGTTATTTTGTGATCGTGACAGCAAACTAAACCACTGGCTAATTATCACTGGGTCAAGAAGAAATATGAAGGAACTTGTATTTGCATTAGATGAGATGATTTCTCAATGAAGAACACAGAGGCGCCTATAGGGAATATCGCAAATGGGGCAAGTTACAAGAAAAAGTGCTGAAATCTGATAGAATTACATTAAAATTCCTATTTGCACACACCATCCCTGTTATGGTGCGTCGGTGGCATAGCGGTTAGGATGCTCGCCGACCATGCACATGGTACGGGGTTCGATCCTCGGCCGACGTACTCCTTTACCTCTCTAAGCCAGTAGTGACATTGGTAAAGAGGAAAGGTTGGACATGAGGTTAGCAACCCCATCCTGTAAAATAAACACTGCTACAGAATCTTCAAGCCACTGGCTTGAAGCCCTATGTTCCACTGGGGAACGTGAAGGAAAAAAAATCCCTGTTCTGCTTTTTGTATTGGCTGACAAGATTTTCTTTATTTCTCTTGTTTCCAAAGCAATCTGGTACCCGTCTATTCAAAATTATTAGAGGCGACTTCTCACTTCACATGCTGCCTACAAACTCTTTTCATTAGTTCACACCATATTCTTTATTATGCCTTTCTAGACTAGGCACATCTTATATTCGTTTTGGTGGGAGAGATGGAGAACACAAACAACATCTGCGGTGCTCTGTGTCAGCGATCTTAATCCAAGTTATCAGCAAATATCTGTATTCACTTACTAAGTGTTTCCGTGTTTTATTTTCTCCCTCAACGCTTTTTTAAGTTTGCGATAAGTGATACTTAGTTTAAACATATAAAGGTGAAAATATATCCATTCGATCTCAGGTACTTGAATAGTAATAATAATTTCCTTTATTCCAGAAACAGTACTAGTGGTACAGTGTGGAATTTTCAGCACATATCTACACTATTGGATCTAGTTTCATCGCACATTTGGAAGGAGTATTTCAAAAAGTAAATATTTAAAAAAAACACAAAGAAAACACAAAACTAACAAAAAAAAATACGAAAAAATACCAAGAAGTAAAAAGGAAAATAAACAACATAAATAATATTCGAGTATTGGGTAATGGAAGCTATGATATGTTTATGCGTGGTGAACAGTAAAACTATAGCATACAAGAAGTTATGAAAATGCTCTTAAGAATGTTTATAGCCAAGATGATCGGTTAATTTGATTGAACAACACTAAACAATCATAAGATAAACATTTCAGGGTTTTTTTATTGTCAGCTCTAATGTGGTGTTAGTTGTGGTAATGTGAGTAATCATGCATGATACAAAATGTTAAGATCGTGATAACGGCGTTCACAACCAAGATTGTCAGTTTTAATATTGCCGAACAAAAAAACAATTACAAAACTAATATCACATGATGGTTAATAACAGGACAATTTTGTAATACTCATAGTGATAATATAGTCGGAACCAGTAGATACACAAAAGAAGGAATAGAATAGAGTACAAAAAGTAAGCCAATGTTAATAATTTAGGTAGCTAAGTATGTTTAAGAAGGTTGTTGACTATAGAATACAAATCAGAGAGAAATAAAAGAGCCAAAATTATGTTATTGACAACAAAGCAAGTCATGGGTTTCGCGCTTAACATTGTCTCTGTCACTTAGAACATGGACCAAATATGGTATCGTTGAGTTCCTATACTTGGTTGTACGAGCATATATTATTTTGTACTGATTTCCGGTTCTACCTGATGAGATGCAAGGAGAGTGTTAGGAATAGAGGGGGTGTTGGGGGTCGGAGAGAATGGTTTTAGACCATTTTTCGCATGTATTCAGTTGCTTATCTACTAATGTAGTGACGAACTGACTGAGTTTAACACCGCTAGTCCTAGTAAAACTACCTTCAACATCCTTCTCAGGATGGTATAGTCCTTTTTCATTAACCGAGGAAAGACTAATGGGGAGCAGTAAAGTAGAATAGGTAAGATACGAGAGTTGACAAATTGTGAAAGTAGAGATTGGGTGATTGCAGATAGTCTAGGTTCCTAATGTAGTAGGGTAGACGGAACACTCTTGAAAATCGTTAGGATATGAGATGACCATGTAAGGTCTGAAGATAGAACTAGTTCGAGGTATTTTGCATTAGACTTAGTTTCAGTTTTAGTCCCCTCAATGCTACAGGGTTCATGAGTACTTACTAGCGTTTGTAGATCTCGTTTATGCTTAAAGGAGAGGTCAATAGTCTGACATTTTGAGGGATTCAGCATGAGGCCATTTAGTTTAGACCACTGACTGATGTCCGACAGGCTGCTATTCAATTTGAAACAATCTGACTGAGACTTAACGGGAAGCAAAATAGTCAGGTCATCCGCATATTTGACGAAGTTGATTTCGTCTGAAAGAGGTAAGTCATGTAAGAAGAAGGAAAAGAGAAACGGAGAGAGAACAGCACCCTGAGGAACTCCAGCTTCAGTAAGCAAAGGGGAGGGAGCTACACCATTATATACCGTGTACTGCATCCTATTGGAGAAGTAAGAGTGCAGGCGGTTGATATTTCAGGACTCAGTTTGTGTAAGGCTGAGCTTGTTTAACAAAAGGCCTCTAGGTACAGAGTCGAAAGCAGATGTATAATCAAGGAACGTACAACGGACGTACTTGGCCCATTTGTCTAAGTATATCAATAAGTGTAAAGGATAATTTCTTGAATATTAACTCAACTATGAACAGAGGTAAATAAAAAGCTTCATGACTTTTGATTTATGTGTTTACAGTGAACTAACTTTCAAGCATAAAGCCTTTTCCCAGTTTGAAATTAATTTGAAGATATCATCTCGATACCACTTTTCATAACAGTCACCATTCTTTATGTCTCCTTGAAACGTGATTAAAATTGTATCTACAGAAAAACAAAACTAGAACAAATTAACTCAGACAAATAATGGTGATACAGCATGAAGGTTGATCCTTCCTATCATACTTCTCCCAGTTTCCTAAAATTAACTGCTTTTTCCATCTAAGTCACCACAATAAATTTAAGCGAGTCACAAATATATCAGTAAAGAGATCATAAGAACACATCTCTGAGATATTTCTGATTAGGAAAGGAGGTTTTCTTTCCAAGATAAAAGTATAAACATTCTCTACATATAAGTTTGGTTTATTTCATAAAAATTGGAAATTGGTTTCTGATAGTGGGCGCTACTACTCGGAGACCTCGTTGCTAGCTATTTGTGAGTAGTTGATTGGAAGTTACAGACACATTAGAACTATTCTGGTTTTGACACCTCCAGTTCCAGATACATCTCAAACAAAGTGGCCATTGCAAGAAAATCTTCACTGTCCGACAGAGTGAATTATAATGTCAGATCACTCGATTAAATTATCAAACTATGAAAAGCAAAATCCATGAATCGAATATCCGCATATAACACGGCTAGAGTGGAGACAAATATATGCATGTTGGATCATTAATCATCTATCCAGTATCATATAACTCATCGTTGTTTCTCAATCAGTCATATGAAACAGCCTCGTGGTAGACATGTTGCTCGGTGACTCCATCCTAACACAAATATATCTTTTGATTGGAGACTAGTAACTAGTGTGTTGTGTCTAGATACGCCTTGCTGATGAGTGCCAACTAGTATGAAACCTCGGTCCAAGGCTTCCTGTCGACTGCCTTCAACCATATAACATCATTAAACAAATATATCCTTTTAGAAAACGCACCGTTAAACATATAAACCCATGCAATCTGTTGTTCTACAGTTATAGTAAATTATTGGTCGTGGTAGTAAGTCCAATTAATTAAAAAGCCAACATTCTATCACTTCACTACTTGTTTCGCAGTACAATTACAAGCCTCCTCTTATCATTTCACAATCATTCCGCTTACCTCAAATCTTAATTATTAAAATTAAATATCGGTACTGCATGATTAAAAAAAAAAGACTTACCTGTATTGGCTTGCAAACAAAGACAAAATGAAACGATACAGAAATTTAACCAAGCGAGACTATTTGACATATTAGTGAATTTTTATTAATTGCTATATAATCAGCACCTTTTATATTTGCTCACAAGGTAATTTATAGTCCCTACTGTATTCTAATTGGTTGTGATGTATACATCCATCGTTCTTGTAGACAGAACAACCATATGAAATATTCTCTCAGAAAATACATTATGCGAACCTGTGAGAAAATAGTTTGTACTATTATCCATATAAACTGTTAAGTGAGTAATGAATACAGTTTTAGAAGAGAACAGAACACGTAACAAAGATGACAGTCAGAGGAATGAAACAACTCCTATCATGCGTGACCACTTATGCATATTTGAAGTCATTTTGCAAAATATGATTTCATTCCATTAATCTTTGAGTGGAGCATAGAGCTTTAAGCGTGAGCATTGAATTTTCAGTAGTATTGGCATTTATGGGAGAAATCTGAAAGAGGCAAACTCCTTTACCTAACTGGAAAGCATCGTTTCAACTACAGGCGGGTGGAACTGATGAGGATATCACAACGACGATTGGGAGAGGAAGGCAAGCTTTCAATTCCCTCAAGACTGCGTGAGGGTCGACAGCACTCAACATGAAAAATAGGATTCGGATTTTCAACTCAAATGTGAAATCAATGCTACTATACGGTCCAGAGACTTGGCACCGCGTCACGAAGAGCACTTCGAACAAACTACAGACTTTCACCAACAACTGTCTTCGCTCAATACTACTGAAGATCTGATGGCCGGTCAGAAGAAATCAGAAACAGGGATCTCTGGGAGAGAACCAACCAACCAGGAACCAATTGTGCAACAAATATCCAGGAAGAAATGGAGGTGGATTGACCGTACTCTGAGAAAATAAACCATCAAGTGACAACACACGTCAGGCCATTGCTCGAGTGGAAGACAAATGGTAAGCGGCGAGTTGGTCATCAGTGCGATAGTGTCATGGAGGAGGTCATGTGAAGAAGATATGAAGGCATGTGGGCAGACGTAAGGGTCAGGTGAAAACGTTTGCAGAGAACCGAACGCAATGGAGACGTGCGGCTGAAGCCCCATGTTCCTCTATGAATTAAAGGAAATAATAATAATAAATTACCAGAATTAGAAGCCAACGAGTGGGAAAGAGTTTAAGAGCATGGTAGAATGAGAGACTGAACAAACATTTTGCACACACAGAGTTCGGGATAGTACTGATCAGTAGCCACCACCTCCTCCATAAACAAGTGTCGATGTCTATAAACCCTTGTATAATTCGTTGTTACACTGCAAATAATTGCCAGTGTACTTTGGGAGGGAAAATATGCGTGGGGTGTACAACAGAAAAGAAACTACATATTGGATAGAACAGCCCCATTCACTGATGAAATCTATGTTCCTTCTAGCTCTTTACTGATCGATCGTAAAATGAAGTGAAGTCTCTAAACAAGAAATTTGATGGCACCAGTAAAAGCTATGGTGACCCAAAAAGGCCTGAGAAACAGACTTCGCTGGCACAAGTCAAAAATCACAAAGCCTAAGCGCGAGACACAATTCTGAGTGACCTATACCACAATATATTTCAACGCTAGTCTTTTCCATATTCCATTCAAGCCTATGTAGCATACTGATGAAGTGATGTCGTTTTCACATAATGAAAATTAGGTCCTGTAACGAATTCATGGATTAGATATTTAAATAAACTATTTACTACTGATTGCCTAGGATGAGTAGTTGCATACCACTCAAAATAAACCAGTAGTGCTTGCTAGCCAGAACTCAATCAATCACTGCTATATAGTTGTATGCAGATTTGCCTTCTATTTTCATCACCACTTATGCAATCAAACAGACCACATATTGTTGTAAATTGAACAACTTGAACTCCAAAGGAAACTACTGTGAAATGTCACCACTCAAATTGTGTAGACTGCAAATCGCTGACCAACTTGCAAATTGTGCGTTAGATATTTGAAAGTCTCGACAGTATCACAGATGGAAGGTATTTCTGAATATATTCATTGAATTTCTCGTGAAGCAATAGATTTCTCATTGGGAATACCCGTATTTCATACGTTTATCAAGCTTAGATAAATAATTTTATCGTATGATATAATACAGTGAATATTGGTAAATTTGATGAGAAGGGCTTTCTAATGTATCTGATATTCTGTTGAACTCTCATCCAGGTTGCAGAGTGTTTAAAGTGTGCGTGAGTACAGTTTTTCATTGTCTGTTGTATAACCAAGAAAGATGAAGTTCATTCTGTTTGAAAATAAATTCTCATAAATTTTGTAATTGAAAAAAACATTGAGAAAATGTTGGTCACAAACTATTAGAGGGAATACAGGTAAGTGTGTGTGTGTGCATGTGTGTGCGTGTGTGTCTGTGTGAAGTGAATCTTTGTGAGGATATTTGCTTATGCTCTCTCTCCCTCTCTCTACAAGTGAACTTGGAAATAGTACAGTGTGTGAGATTTTATTGGAAAGCAGGTTCTGAATAAATATGTTTAAATTGAGCGTGTGAATAAATCAAAAATAACTCATGTATGCATACTACATACACATATGACTCAGATTTCCAATGTAACTAAGATACTTTCCTTGGGGAATCTACCAACTTAATCTGACATTTAGTACCTAATTGGTGGGTGGTGACTAGTACTGGAATCGAGGATGCGCATTTCGTCCTATTCGGGACTCATTGGCTGAATGTACATGCATTCCGCAGGATCATTTATTATTTCATTTTCTCGACAGCCAGTTGAGATCACTAGTTAATCGCCAGTTGGAAATTTTGATTTGTTTCCGTTTATACACTTGACAATTCATCACTGACACAGAGTGGGAGATGACTCATTTTCTCAGTGCCATTTCTCCAGGGAGCATTTCAGTATGCTGCCCTAACAGAGACAGACTCCGGCTGTAAACAATTTCTCACTGAAGTTTGTGAGCAGATATCAGAATATTAGGGCATCGAGACCTTCTCTGTAATTATCCCCACGAAGAGATGCAATTGTCAAGCTGCCTTACACATTTACCCATATCAGCCTGAAACTCAATCAAAGACTGAAATCTGTAATTAGGAAGACATTTCATGCATCTGGCGGCCTAATCGTTTCTCAGTCGAAGACTATTTGTCCTTGTAAACGTCAATAACAGGTGGAGAATGACCTCATACTCCACTATATTTATCAGTGTGCAAGTGGTCACATATGCGAAAGGAGGACTTATCGATCCCTGTGGGTAAAGGCTGCAGAATATGTCTTTATGCAGATTTATTCGCTGGAATGTATTATCGGAAGAAACAGACATCCAAGCGGCTCGGTAGTGAAGGATATTGTGAAAAGAATTAAATCGTTGTGTATACATCATTCAAATTTCATTTGAAACCAGATCAGAGTAGAATACTGAGGTTTCAGGAAGCCTCAATAGTAAGAAAACAACAACCACTCTTACTGATTCATAAAAAGTTAGTCATGGCACAAATGCTCTTCAGTGAATTCAGTTTTGAATTCGAAATTAGTGTACTTATCTTGTTTCTCACACTTCACAGATATTTGCATTTCGACTTTCACCTTAGTCGCTGAATCTTTTCTTCACTACTTGACAACACCAGATTCAACAGAACCTACTATGACAAGCATATTTGGAATCAAAATATTGAGAATATATCAGTTGAATAGAGTAAAAGATTTGAAAACTTTCCAGCCTGACGTTATTTCGTGGAAGTCAGTATTATTAAGAAATATCATAAGTGATGTGCGTCGGTGGTATAGTGGTTGGGACGCTCGCCGACCATGCACATGGTCCGGGGTTCGATCCCCGCCCGACGTACTCCTTTACCTCACTGAGCTAGAAATAATGCCGGTAAAGAGGAAAGATTGAGCATGAAGCTAGCAACCCTCTCCTGTAAAATAAACTACGCTACAGAAAATTCAAGCCATTAGCTTGAAGCCCTATGTTCCACTGGGAAACGTAAAGGAAAAAATAAATAATAATAAATAATCATGATTGATAGGGTAAATCACATAACTCCAAAATATCAAATGGATGTGTATCACTGCAACAAGAGGAGATAGTAACCATTCAGACAGATGGTTGGAGATACAGCTCTAACTAGACTGGTGCAAAAAATTTGTAAAACTTTTCGAAGGAAAAGTTTTACAAATGTGTGTGAAAAAAATGGACGGACATCTCTCTAATGGATACACAATTCAGCGATCCTTGTATTGATTGCTGCTGAACCACACAATGACTCTTCCATTTGCAGCAATGTCTCTTCCAAGTCTGTGCAATCGTATTTATAAATGGGTGACAGAAAGTTTCCTGGTGTATGTGTTAAAATTTGGTATTGATTTGAAACAATGAAATGCGATAATATTGCTCTGAACGAATGTGAATCCTGTAGCTGCATACCCTCATTTCCATCAGAATCAGGTGTTGTCGGATCAAGGCATTCATAACACCAAGTAGGGTAACGCACCAGATTCGAAAAATGTAGGAGGGACACAATTGTATCCTTTGGAGTATACCTGGTGAAATTACTCATGAGACAGCTGCAACAACTCTTCTTCCTTGAGTCTCTCAAACTTTGGAAATTATCGGAAGCCACCATGATAGTCACTTCATCAGTCGATAGCTTCAAGAGGTTAGACCATCATGCAGAACGAAAGACATGCGTTCATCCATAGACAAGCACTCTATAGGGAAATAAGCAGGTCGCAACAATGTCCTACCTATTTCTGCACACTTCACTATTTCACAGTAGTATTTTACTGTATCAGTCTCATTCACTTCTTTAATCTCTGTTGTCGGCATACTCCGACTGACTAGTGCCAGATATTCTTATACCAGCTTCCATTTCTTTAGTGGACCAGTTTTCTAGATTTCCCTCAGTCACAATTAGTATCGCGTTTCCTGGTGTGTTTGCGATCCCGACTGGAAAATTTTAAAGCAAAACGAGATTTAGAGGTCTGAGTAGCTCCATTTCCTTTGTACAAACCGTATGTTCACACCAAAATTTGGTAATTTGGTAATTTCAGTGAGTAGAGCTGCAGCATTCCAAGAGATGAACTGTGTCAAAATCCACACTTTTAAAGCAATAAGACCATCAAGAAATCACGAAGTTTGCCCAATTTCAGAAAAATATTTTGATCGTTGAAAAGTTGCTGATTGTTTCAAGGCCGTTGGCAAGGTTGGAATCGGTACATGTCCTCATCCGTAACATATATGCATGATGTGACCGGGTTTTGTACAGAAGTGTGCCAGGCGAAGTTAAAGTATCATTGCCAAATTAAATGTCTTCCGAAATGTCACCAGTAGCCCTAAACTATAGCAGACCAAAACGAAACTAAAGGCTATCGTGCGAAGTTTGAAAAGGGGTGAATATACAGGCTCCTGTTTGTTTTCGGCTTTTGTTGTGTTAATGTGGTGTGTTTTATCTATCACATGGGAAAAAACGCAATTGTAGTTGTAGTCAGCTCTTTCTTTATCTAATCACGTGAGTACATGTACACATGCATCCACTGATATATTCGTTCGTGTACTATCAATACCAAGAGCTCCACAGGGACATTTGAAGTCACACATGCACACTGAAGAAGCCAATATCGATTTCTTGTTCCTGATCTTATGTGCAGCTACTATTTTGGTCTGGAAAATGAGTGAGTGTTCTGAAGAGTGAGCAGTTCGATTTACATCTTAGCATATATGTCATATTATGTGTGTATGGAAGTCAACACCACTGAGCATCAAAAATAAGATCCGGATTTTCAACTCCAATGTGAACTCAGTGCCACTTACTATACGGATCAGAGACTTGGCTAGTGAGTCATAAAGAGCATCTCAAACAAACTTCAGACCTTCATTAACAGTTGTCTTCGATCAATACTCAAGATCAGATGGCCAGCCAGAAAAGATAAGCAACAGGAATCTCTGGTAATGAGCGAACCAACACAGCAGGAACCGATTGTGAAAGAAAGAGGCAGGAAGAAATGGAGATGGATTGGCCATACGCTGACGAAACCATCAAGCGACATCATTAGACAAGCCATTACTCGAGTGGAACCCGAAAGGGAAGCGGCAAGTTGGTCGTCAGTGCATGGTGACTTGAAGGAGGTCATGTGAAGAGGAGATGAAAGCATGTGAGCAGACTTGGAGCGGGTTGAAAAAGTTGGCAGAAAACAGAAGGCAATCGAGATGCGCAGGTGAAGTCCTATGTTCCTCTAGGAATTAAAGGATACAATAATAATAAAATATCATCAACATAACTTATCGTGATAATGTACAAGTATAGTTTGACAGCCACCAATATTCTGAATAATTATGGATGACGGTGCTAATCGCACGTCTACTCAGAGAACATGAATGCGCCACACGTATTAGGCAGAAAAGTTCCCCGTTTTACTAATAAATACATTGTGTCAAGTGAAATTGTCCTTGTTAGAGATGTCGACGAAGAAGAGAGGCGAAACATTCTCAACCGAAACCAGCCTTCCGAAATCCGAAAGAACATATTCATTCAGTGTGATATCATAAACATTTGTATAATTAGCCATCCAGTAATATTACTCCTACTCGTGAACGCCCATAACTACGAATTTCGAGTTCATACTGTTATAAATTTTAGCGTGGTACTGTACAGATGTGTGTTACTTAAAGATGCATGATAATGGGAATCACTTTTCAGCATTGGTTTGAGGTGAGTATAATTTATTACTTGCAAAGCCACAGAACATTCTTATCTTAACAGTGATTTGATGAATACAAAAACGGAAACTATTGGGTGAATTTTCTAATTAATGTTATGAAATCATTACTTGCGTAGAAGGAATAAAACTCAGTTAATAGTGAATTGTTAGTCAGATATTTGCTAGTCATTTGAAGCATGTGTTGATTATCGAAACAATAGCTTTCATTGGCCATGCATGAATTTTCAGTCTCATTAAATTTATGACACATGGTGTACTGCAGTGGTGTCACTTTAAGCTGTATGTTGAGTAGCGATTGAATATTGCTAATTGCACTGTAGGAATTATTTCGGACGCCCAGGAAATGAGTTGATGCTGTAATTTACAAGTGATATTCGCATCGATTGCATTTATCTCAAGAAATATTCTGACTAGTATTTTTAAATAAACTGTTCAGCTTTGGCTCTGTTTTCGAATTTCATTGAAACCCTAAACTGAGTAATTCCTTTTTTTTTATCTCATAGTCAGTGTAGTGGGATACAAAAGCTGTTATTCGTTGTTTGTGACATTATTTTGATATTAATATCATACAGCTGCTTATTTTTCTCACCTACCTTCAACATTATGAATAAGCATTTGACCGCGATAGAAATTATTCTCTTAAAATTCCAGCGAATTCTAATCTTATGACTTACAGTGTCTAATTGGTTCAATAGGATTAGTGAGAATGTGGTGTCATCTTCAACTGTATGTTGAATACCGGTTGCATATTGCTTATTTCAATACAAATGTGTTTATCACGGTAGAAATGACACTGTTGAAATTCAGTGTATTTCAGTATCATCAATTACAGTATCAGCAAATTCAAGACGAACAGATTAAAGTCACTTTCAGCCAAGACTTTGGAAAAGCTCACAAATTTGGGATTCTGCCTTACAGGGTATACTATATATGAAGTTTGTGCATATATTGTCGACTGACGTGACCTCGGAGTACACAAATTCGATCATGACAAAAGTAAAAGACGTGAACAGTAAGTTGTAAGCACAACGGTTCATTTAAGAGCCTGTTTCAAATTTTCTACTGTGCCTCATTTAGTCCTGCCCAGATATCCGGATGTTTATCCTTTTGGGAAAAGTGACTGAGTCTTTTATTTAAATTCGAAGGGTTGTTGAATGCTAGCTAATAAATAGCAGATATTAATTCTAGAAGTTTTCCAATTCTCTGACATTACTTCTCTTTCATCACTTCTATGCATTTACAATATTACAGTTGGAGTGGTGTGTGCAGTTGTGGATTAATATGGAGGCGTGCATGTCGTGACATCATGACTAGTGATCACTTATCACTGGATATGAAGAAGAAGGTGATATCTGCATTGACGAAAACACTTGGTGCAATTTATCTTATAGATGAATCCCTCAGTGATACATAGAAAACCCTTAATTGTGGCAATTTATGACTACTGGCATGTCTAGTATTATGAGCTTCACTGCTCACAGCATTCATCCGACATTGGTATATTTGATTTGAATTAAGTGTAATTTATGAATGGTCGTGAAATGTGAGTTATACAGCCGACGGATTGTTCCTATATTTATGATATGTAGACAAAGCGGATATAATGAGGAGAAGGAAGTTCGTAGTTTTAATGACTCATCCAATGAATTGATATTACTTCTCCAGTTTGCAGTGTTAGTAGATTTCCAATTCAGAATAATTATTCACTTTCTGTGATGAGTTGTAAGCATTCTTACATGCTCACATCTAATGTGTTCGTTAGACGGTGAGTGATGTGGGCTTGTTTATTTGGCTTCTAATCTAGTATACATATGCACGTGATGGCCTAATTCATGAATGTACTTTTGCTGCTGCTTCTCATTCAGCTGATGATAACCAACTGTACCTTTGTTATTGTTGTATGTCTGAGTTCGCTTGATGAATATATGTCGAATACGAACACTTCTGTGTTTTAGAAGCTGTTTGACACTCGACAGTTTGTCTAATGCGACATCACTACTGATGTCCTTCTCGCGTATCCGTCATCCTGTTCACAATTCGTTGTCAGAACACAGCGAGTAAATTACTTGTTGATTAAACTGCAAAACGGTGTATATCCACGTGTAAGAGTCGTAGTTACTTGTGCAGATCAGCTAGTGAACACATGGGTATCAGTAATGCGACAGTCCCCTAAAAAGAAAGCATCAGGCTGTTGATCCATGTGTATATCAATGTTTGGTGTTTGGAGGAGACTACAAGGCTTGGGACACGTGAATAATTGATAATGATGTTGACAGTGAAATATTTGACTCGCCACATACACTACTGACTGATTAATATGAGTAGCTGGAAAGTATTCAGTTCAAACAGTGGTGCACGCTAGTCAGATTGAAGTCATATATAAGCCGGACATCAGTCTCGCTCGCTTCACTAAAACCTCATCAGTGGTTGGAGTGTGCTAAGTTTGACTCACGCCAGGTACCCGAATTCCTGTTGTCTCCTTTGGTGAACTGTTAATACACAAAACCTAGTTCGTCGACTGTAAAGTACACAGTTGAGGTGAGAAGTCACGATAGTTCCGTGTGGAAATCCTACGGAATACCTGTAGACTGTGGAAGGCATTTTCAATTCCCCATCTACTCGTGCGTAACAAGTGCATTATAAATAACTAAATCACAACACCTTATAGTGAATTTCTATTCTTTCACATACACTGCAAATATGGAGAAGGAAAATTATTTTCGGAAGTTGATGAGGAGAAATATGGAGACATACATTGAGGTACCATAGATATTACAGCGTTTCGAATAAAAATAACTATCCGTCATGCACTAACTATCAATGTTATTGAAATTTACGTTTGCTCTGATGCATACAACCCTTTCATATTTCGGTTTATCTACTCACAGACACTATTGCATTGATGACATACACATAGGAATTTCAATTCTAAATGAGTTGATGTTGAGCTGTTATCTTTAGACAACAATATTTCTTCTACTCTTGAACACGTCAGATGTTAAGAAAGAAGACGGTCAATAGAAGCGCGAGCACTATCAATAATGCATATGTGGCTGCAATATATTAAAGTTTATTTAATGCAAATGAGTAAGGACATTATCTAAACTACTAAAAGAAATGAGAGTTTCATCGCCCACTTTGCGTCTTCCACCAGACTATTACTTCCCATCCATCATTATAAGCTTTCTGTGATCGTAGTTGTGGTCAATTGGAACAGGTTTGCACAAATTGGTTTTGACGTCTGCAAAAGAGAATCGATATGTACATACATTCATTCAGTGATTGAAATCTAAGATTGAAAACCTAAGATGTTCATTTATCCTGTAGAGTTAACAGAAACAACAATCTTAGTATATGTAATATTCATGTGGAGTTAATGGGAATTAGTATTACAGTGTGACTAGGAACACGGCTTCCGGAAGTAGTGGAATGAATCGGTGTTCCACAGAGTACATCTACATGATACTAAAACAAACAGATATGATTACACGATTTAATGATGATGTGACATCAGTTAAAGAACCATTGGAAAGCCTGGGAGTACAGGACAGCCGTTTTGTCCTAGTTTGGGACTCTTCAGAAGTACGCACCCACCGACAAGGTTAGAACCCAGGACCTTCCGGTTACAAGGCGATCTCGTATAACATTAATCCATTGGGACCCGTTCCAATGGTCCAAGAATTCTAACTTCTGCCATTTCACGGCAGAGCGCGAACCTAAACTAGGACGAAACAACGATACGGTACTCCCAGGCTTTCCAATGGTTCTCTAACTAATGTCAGCTAATGATGGAATCCTGTAACCGATCAACCAAATGCCTACAAAACAATACTTGTATAACAATGAGATGCTCACTGGCGACTGTCCCTATTCAGGTAGGTAGTTATCTGGGGTTCCAGTGGGAAGTCGTAAATAGTAGGGTGCAGCATGTTGGCTGTGAGGACACATACACGCCGAAGACATTGGCTGGGGCCACAAACTAGGAAGAAACGGCTGTCCAGTACTCCCAGGCTTTCCAATGGTTCTCTAACTAATGTCAGCTCATGATGAAAACCCTGTAACCAATCAAATCCCTACAAACCAACACTTGAAACAGACATGAATATCACAGATATGAGAATAGTTAGCTGGATGTGATTCGGAAGGCTGAGTAATTTATAAGATTAATGAAGTTGATTAATTGTACGCTATTTTCTCTCCTTTTTCATTAACTTTTCGCGCAGGATCATTTAACAGCCAGCAGTAAATAATATGAGAGACTGATTTCTGCATCCATTCAATGCTCAAAAATAACATCTGATATCATCAAAACCCATCTTCAGGCCCCTAATGCAAAAACAACTGCGTGAAGAAATCCAAATTGTGGTAGACCACCACCCTCCTACCAAAACAAGCACGCTGAAACAAAAGCGTGACAAGTTTCATTTGTGATGGCGAAGATACTCACGCTAAGACTCTGCTCAGAAGCGTTGGTAGCGTTTACGCTTTCAATACAATCAGTGTGAATGCATCGATCATACAGAGATTGAAACTGGACTAGCAATTAGTCTACTTAGCTCAATTCCAAGATAGCACAACGCTTCTCACATATAAAAAGGGTACATCGACACAAACCGTTTCCTGTGTCACACTGTGAGATGAAAATCAGCTTGATGCACTAACACTTGGTCACGCACACAACAATCACATCGATAGACTGAATATGCATACAAAACACTCTGTTGGTTTCGCATTCAGGAGTAACTTCTAGAAATGCTTTCGTGAAGATTCAACACATTTATCATACAAGACTCAGATGACATCTGCATGCAACGACTATTGCTTGTTCATGTATTTCTAATGTCAAACACATATATCTCTTCGAAATGACACAGTGACAATGTTCGTCGACCACATAACTATTATTCGTCGAAATGATTCTCAGTGACTTATTTCCAATCGCTTATATTTCGACGTCAAACGACGAGTGGAATTGGACTGGACCATACAAAACGGTTTCATGTAAATTAGAGGTGTTTTGTGGAATTCGATCTCTCAGTAAATACCAGAAAGCGAAATATGAATGGAATGCATAACATATTATTCGTCCTAGTGATCCCTTCAAGATTTGACTAAGCAGCCAGTGGAATATGTGGTTGCTCACTACAGTCACTAATTCTCGGTCAAAACATTACCCACAGATTCATTAACTCACCCATCACAGTCCGTCTATAACTAGCCATTTCTGTAAGCGAAAATAAGAGGAAGGTTGAACATTCGATTCGTAGGAGTTTGAAAGTGAGAAATATATCTGAAGCCGATATCACACATACGAGAAGTAACCAACTAACTCATTCTTTCCTCCATTTCATAATGTATACAATCGCCATTGTTAGAGTTAGGTGAAATCAAATAAGACGATGCTAAGCATGAATTTTAGGCGATTTATTTCACTGACGAGTCGTCATCCTGAGAACTTCCTCATGGACAACCTGTAGAACCTACATAAATGACTAGTTGAATCCTCGAGCCTAGTGATTACTCGTTGAATTTCGGTTCATACAAACCTCTCTCTTCTTCTCACGTGTGATCTTCTGACGAATGGAATGACCAAACAGCCCACGTTTCGTCGAACCTGAAACACCTGAAAATCCGTCTAATTTCTTCCAAATTATAAATGCTGTTGTAGCATCCGTTTTGACTCAGAACAAAGTCATATGAATTACATTCAAGAAACACACGAGTAAAACTCTCCTTCAAACAAAGTGACTCTAGATACGCACTGATGGCTGTGTAGTGAAATCTTTCACAACATCACCCATCATGGAGAAGATCAGCTGTGATCAAATGATGAAGTCTATCTGTGGCCCTACACTCACACATTATTGTCTGTTTCCGATAGCACATCAATAACATCTGTCACAGTGTCCAACAAAATAATGATCACTGTCAGTTTGATGAGTAATTTTGAGAGATGAAGAGTTGACTTGTTTATTTCTATGGCGAGACAACAGTATTCTCAGTGTAGTATTCATTTCCGTTCTCAAATTCCACATATGTCTCGTGTAACTACAGACAAACAACTGTAGCTGGGAGTAAGACGTTTCCCACACATTCGATTTGATGTCTTCACAATGATCAAGCATACTCCAACTCTAACAGCCCTCATTGCCTGTTTACACCCTAGGCTCTTTATTATTCATATAGGAAGGAATTTTACACAAGTGTTACTAAAATCCTTATTGGAAAGTGATTCTCCGACTACTCGCGCGAGAGTCTCCGTCTTACATCTATTACTGTCTGGTCGATCGAAAGCAGTCAGTCACACCTACCACATAAGCAATCATATAAAATGTGACCATTCATCACAAAAATATAAAACTAACCGTTATCAGGAAATGCTTCGAAAATGGAAATGAAATTAGAAAGCATTAATTACTTAGGTGACGATAAGTGGATTCGAAATAATCTGTGCAATCAATTCTCCTCGGAGGAGCTTGTGATGATACATCGATAATAAAACAGAGAAATCAACCTATGATTAAGCTGAATCACGCAATTTGATATTCTTAAACTAGTTTTAATGTAGCCTCCATTTGCTAACGTCGATCATGTTTGAACGTTCGTTCTGTTTGCCATCCGTCTTCACTTCGTCATCTTCACTAGGTAATCAGTTCTACACGAATTGCAGAGTGTAGCACAATCTCCAAGTTTCCGTTACTGAGCGTGTATGCAGTTTGTTGACTGAAATCTACTATGCTCCATACATTAGACTTGCAATTCCAGGATTCAGATGTTACAACAAAGTAATCAATGCTTATTGTGCACCGGTAGTTCTGAATCTTAGATGAAATAAAACAGGATTTTATCAACTCACCTATCAGTACATCCGAAACTAAAATGTTTGAAACAAGAAATTGCAAAGATGACATTCATTCACTGTGCACAAACGAATGAGTTAATTTTGATTCACGATTTCTAGACACAAAAATCTACTTGAAGTCATAGATGTTATGCACACAGCTATCATTGTTTAGGTAAGTCAACTAAGTGAAGCTCTAGCACCGTTGCTTAGTGATTGAAGAAATGAATAGAAAAATTCTTCTTTTCACTACTTGAATGAGGAAAACATCTTGACAATTCTCAGTACCCAAGAATCGCATGTATATATATATATATATATATATATATCCTATGCAGAAAGTCAAGTAACAAAACATCTTTGTTTGGTTGATTCAGCTGTGTATCATACAGAATAAGCATCTGAGTGTCATATGTTCGCTCAACACTGAGGATGAAGACCAGATTATCTGCCAATTCAAACTGATAGCGAACGTTTCATAAAGCATTTGATTCGTTTTATATTAGTAACAACACCTAGATACAATGACATTCACCATGAATTATTAACTTCTACAAAGATACGTGATGAATGTGTTATCTGAAGGGTTCGGAATGATTAGCCGATAACCTTCACCGGCACTGATCAAATGCAGAAGAAGGTGTAGTCAGTCTTGCCAGCGTTTGTTCTGGAAAAACAAATTTCAGTCGCCTGAATACATATGGAGCTAATGTTTTGTGTAAAATATCAGATGAAAACTCACCTTCTATCTTCCGTGAAAACTCATCGGAGATTTGACTATCCAGTAGATACTTGGTGAACATTCCCAAAACATCAACTACCGACAATTTTTTATGGAGTAGTCGCAACCTATCAACGGCTATATGGTACTCAGCAGAAACACGAACAGCTCCATCGGGATGTAGGTCATCAAATATGTCTGTCCGACAGTATTCGGAACCGAATGGAATTTTGGGTACAATCCGGTCAAAACGTTGGCCAATCTGTAAATACGAAATACTGATTAGTTTCACTCACAGCCGGTGTTACGATTTAGCGTTAATTAAGTGGAAAGACATCTGTTAACGACTCAATCCTCAGCTCACATTGTGGCAAAAATAGCAACAGAATTATTAGCCTCATAAATCCTGTGTATACTAAAACAAACACATAACCAGAGAATAGAAACCTTGAAGAGTTTAGCATAAGTCACCGCAGAAATAATAAAACGCACTGAAAGATGTAAATTCTACTTTACTTACCGCACTACATATTTTCGGCTTCATTTCCGTTAAAACCTCATGTCTTAGTACCAAGTACCAACGCTGGTAACACTTTCCATTCTTCAGATACCCGAGAATTTTCACTTTGATCACATTTTGCAAATCCTCCTCTAGAAAAGTGTTAACTTTTAAATGAAGCGTCAAAATGAAAAGCTAACACATATTGAAGAGCACGACTTAGTTCATACAACAGATCATTAAGTTGATCATCGTGACTGTTGTTTGCAATGTGGTTTTCTGTTGCCTCCTACGGTAGGTTTGACATTAACACATCACCCACTCATGTTAATTCCCAGTTGCATCTTCACTGACACTATCAGACTAGAGTGATAAACAGATCATAAATTTTGTGGAACCAGTGAGACACAGATGATCATTCCTTTACTCAGTGTAACCAGAACAAGGCTGTAGTTAGGTATGCATGTACCTCGACCACTTCCTATACATATTCAGTTTGCTGAGACAATTATTATTGAAGTCATTATAATAATTCGTAGTAGTATAGTCATCTTAGAATTTCGAGGTGAAAAGATTCACATCTTGTTCACCTTGAAGTTGATTACCAGCAGTGATTAGTTTAAATAACTTAGACAATTTGGAAACTCATCGAAGCCGATATGTTCAGGTAAGAAAAATATTATAGCACAACCTCTGTCATATACTCTGTGTTCTAGTCAAGAGACAGAGAGAAGGACAAGCAGCTATTCGAGTGAGTTTTGTCATAATCATTTATCCAGTCATTTATTTGTTTGGTTATAACTGCCTAGATTGAAGTTTGCAGTAGGACGAGGGAATTGAATGGCCCATCAACCAAGATGCAACGCAAATATCATATAAAATTTGATGAGACATCTCATATTAATATGGAACTAACCGTATGGAGGAGAATCTTAAAGAATAAAAGTGAAATAAGAAAGCAATAGTGAGTTCAATAAGTTTATTGTACTATCAGTTTAATTAGTTGACGATCAACAAAGTCTAGAAAACTCCACAAAATCAATAGTGTACTGTGTTCGTAAGGATTCGAGTGGTTCTACAGATCATACCATGGACCGAAATTAGAGAGAATAACTCCTGAAAGTGGAGCAGCCGTAGGTAACTGTTTAGGACTCGATGAAGGGTAAGCACTGTCAGTTCAGAAAGCGAGGATGACAAGACTGAACTACTTGGAAGGATTTCGGTTGATCACAATTCGAAAATTCTGAGAGATCATGATTCGGTGGAAACACTGTCCAATACTATGTCGTAGTAAAGACATCACTGTCAGACAGACAAGGTTCAAAAATTTTAACATTTCATGAAAAAATTCAGAATGTCCAATTCAGTGCTAAGTGTGTATAACTGAAGTGTTACATTTCAGTTAATATTGGCGTGCAAAAGATGTCACTACTGTGAGACTGTCATGTTGGTCGGAAGCTTGAAACACAAACAGGAGAGAACACAATCATCTTCGATTCATCACCCAAATGACAAATGCGTTCAGGACACCGAAACAATAAACGCATCTGGGTCATGATGAAAGCAGTCTAACACACTAGAAGCTTTCAACTGTCAGATGAGATACAAATATATGTTCACTAAAGTCAGCCATCTACTTGGAACACATTGTTCTCACTGATTGTCATCAAAGTGAATTTAAAAATGATGAAGTGAATCAGCACAAAAGACGATTAAAACACTTGTAGAAAGCTTACCTGAGTAAACAACTGCAAACAAAGCTGTGAAATATAAGAATGAGATGTAGATGTTCATTCTGAAACTTTTCCTGAAATTGAATTCAATGGAAATCTAAGTCTTCACTGGGTATTTATACTAGACTTAGGAATGCGCCTCCCCATCACCAAGCATGGCAAACAAAAGCACTATTAAATATTTCTATCGTGTTTGTGTGAGATTCAGAATTAAAGTGGAATACCTCAAGTATGAATAGCAATAGTTGCAGAAATAACTCACTAATTAGGCCGCTGTATTAAATTGAAATCTGTGTCAAAAAGAATTATGATAAAATAATATAAATAACAAATATCAGATAACATTAGAAATACGATATTCTAATTAACAAAAGGAGTGTAGTAAACAACAGATGACAGAGTGAAAGATTTAGGTCAACACACACAATAGAGTAAAGTACCTAACAAAAAGTTTAAATTATGAAAATGTTGATAGAGCAAGTAATTTCCACTGCTGCGACTAAAAGTACTTCCAGGATGGTCATACTAGTCCTAAGTAAACCACCTTCCCTCCATCTATCCGACTTACTGTGTTTACACTATTAGATGTTTGCTGGATGTGTGAGGTACTAGTGGTGCTGTTGATAGGATACACTCTAACAGCCCTTACTAACACCAATTTATCTGTGTACCCAACGGATCAGTACTCTATCTAACCTGTAAGTACAGACGACAAAACACAAATATGAAGACTTGGTTAATTGGAAATGTGATCGGCTTAGCAGTATCTTTGAGTAAAATAAAACGTCGGGATTGTACATGGGAAAGCATATAAAATTTATCCGTTTAATATAGCTGCATTACAAACTGAAAGTATGTGAGTGAGGGCAGCACAACGGAAAAGAGCAAAATGGCGTTCGAACGAGTCCGAGTATATATATGTTAAAACAAAGTCTTAAATATCAGCAATTGCAATCCAAATGTTCTGTAAACTGATGGTAAGAATGCAAAGAACACAAGTAGTTTGAAGCTATCCTAATAGCCTATCCTTCAATGAACTACCCTGAACTGTGCAACTCTATTCCATATTCATTTGTATTTCAAATTTTCCTGAGAGGGTGAGGTGGTTTATTCATTAGAATAGTTTTCAAAAGGGAATGTAGTTACACTTGCGGAAAATTCCTTCTTATATAAATAACAAATTAGCCTAGTAAGTAAAGAGGTAATGAGCGCTGTGAGAAGTGGAGTATGCTTGATCATTGTTTTTTTTGTCCTTCACGTTCCCCAGTGGAACAAAGGGCCTCAAACTAGTGCCATGAAGGTTCTGTAGCAGTGTTTATCATTAGAGGATGGGGTTCCTACCATTATGCCCGACATTCCCTCTTTACCAGCATAGCGTCCTAAACGCTATACCACCGAAGCACCTGGATCATTGTGAAGACATCAAATTGAATGTGTGGGAAACGTCTTACTCTCAGCTACAGTTGTTTGTCTGTAGTCATACAAGACATATGTGGAATTTGAGAATGGAAATGAATACTAAACTCAGAATACTGTTTTCTTGCCTTGATACACATTTGGATTAACAGGCTGATGGTTTCTTTTCAGGGGACTGTCGTATTACCATGTGTTCACTAGCTGATCTCCGCAAGTAACTAAGATTCATGCACATGGAAATACACCGTTTTGCAGCCGAATAAACAATTAATCTACTGACAACGAATTGTGAATTCTCCTCGTTATACCTGCTTTGTCTGGATATCTCATAAATATAGGAACAATCCGTCGGCTGTATAACTCACATTTCACGACCATTCATAAATTACACTTAATTCAAATCAAATATACCAATGTCGGATGAATGCTGTGAGCAGTGAAGCTCATAATACTAGACATGCCAGTAGTCATAAATTGCCACAATTAAGGGTTTTCTATGTATCACTGAGGGATTCATCTATAAGTTAAATTGCACCAAGTGTTTTCGTCAATGCAGATATCACCTTCTTCTTCATATCCAGTGATAAGAGATCACTAGTCATGATGTCACGACATGCACGCCTCCATATTAATCCACAACTGCACACACCACTCCAACTGTAATATTGTAAATGCATAGAAGTGATGAAACAGAAGTAATGTCAGAGAATTGGAAAACGTCTAGAATTAATATCTGCTATTTATTAGCTAACATTCAACAACTCTTCAAATTAATATAAAAGATTCAATCACGTTTCCCAAAAGGATAAACATCCCGATATCTAGGTGTGAATAAATGATGGGCAATCGAAAGTTTCGAGCAGGCTCCTAAATGTACCGTTGAGCTGATAACTTCCTGCTCACGTCTTTTACTCTTCCCAATTCAAACTAAGACAATGAGAATTATTTCGACGAATAATAGTTATGTGGTCGACGAACATTGTCTCTGTGTCATTTCAAAGAGATATACGCGATTTTGTAGAAGAAATACCTAAACAAGCAATAGTCGTTGCATGCAGATGTCATCTGAGTCTTGTATGATAAATGCGTCGAATCTCCACGAAAACATTTCGAGAAGTTACTCGTAAATGTAAAACCAACAGCATGATATGCGTGGATATTTAGTCTATCGATGTGATTGTTCTGTGCGTGACCAAGTGTTAGTGCATCAAGCTGATTTTCATCTCATAGTGTGACACAGGAAATGCTCTGTTTCAGTGTGTTATTTCCGTCAGTGAGAAGCGTTGTACTTTATTCGACTTTAATTTAAATTTGTCTTGGTTCGTGTACATCGACGTGAATACTTTCGTAATATTGTGGAAGATATTCAATATTTGCATGTTGCTAACGTTTGAATTTATGTTTCCAAATCAAATGGAATATAAATAGCCATCATTTAATTCCAAGATATTTTCATCATATTGTTTATAAATGGAAAGCCATTGTACTAAACTTCAAGCCTTGGGAAACGTGAGTGAATATTTTACAACGATATTGACAGTGAAATATTTGTCTTGCCACATGCACTACTGACTGATTAATATGAAGTCACATGCAAACCAGGTGTCAGTCTCGCTCGCTTCATTCCAACCTCATCAGTGGTCGGAGTGTACTCAGTTTTTTCAAATCGTGGAAAATACCCATTGGAACATTACATTAGATTGAAAAGAACAAGAAGTTCAGCAAAGATATCTTTTCGGCGATTTCATTCTCAAAAGCTGTGCAATGGCATTTATATAGATTAGTTTACATGGATACAATTCTTATTTGTTTAATTCCACATAGTAACGAAGGTGATAATAATTTTCAACTTGATATGAAAGTTTGAAGGTACGAATATAGATTACAAGGGGCTTAGAGACAAGATTTCATAAGATTAGAAAACAGTTACTACGTATGCAAAATTAATATTTGATAACTGGAGAACTAATCTTATGGGCGAAGAAAAGGTGACAATTATTTTCAACTTGCTATGAATTACTGGAGGCATAGAAACAAAATATTACTCAGGATTAGAATTTAATTGTAAACTGGTTATTCTAAACGGATTACAAGTGTGATCAGAAGGAGCATGGAAAGAAACTTAAAATAACTGATTTTATAATTGAAAAAGAAATAGGATGAATTGAATGAAGGGAAAGAAAGAAAAGTACACACACAGGTAACAAAACAAAAAAAACTGAAGGATAAGGGAACATACCGAACTAGGTGCATGGTAGTTGTAAAGCATGGACTAGTTTCTTTTGAACACATAGCTCCGGCTTTTCGATGCATATGGCAAGAGCTTCCGCATTACAAAGACTTCGGAAACACACTGCCTTTGGTAGATTTTTGATTACTTTGTAAATGACTCTAAATGGTGAGTCTGTTGAGTTTCTGTGACGGGTATTTATGAGATGCTCAGTTATTGCGCTTCTGATTGAACCAGTGCCGCCTCTTTGCAACCATGCTGGATGATGTTCTCTAACACGTTTTGATAAGACCCGCGTAGAACGACCTATGTCCCTAGCTCCGCAAGAGCAGGTGAACTGATATATGCACACTGAAGTGGTGATATGCGGCAGTCTGTCCTTACCGTTGCTTCGAAGTAGTGGGAGGTTAGAGAATATCACTCTTAGAGTTGCTGCCGGAAAAGTCTTCTTCAGCGAATTGGAGATTCTCGTTTTGAGAATATCTGCTGGTAGGCCTCCCCTGAATTCCAGATTCAAATAGACTGTCTTCTTTTTCACTGAAGCGTATTTTTCTCTTTCTGGCCTTGGTTTCATTTTCTTTTCCACAAAACGCTGTGGGTATTCATTTTGCACCAGGATGCTTTTGAGAAATAGGAGCTCTTCTTCTAAACAGTCATCACTGCAAATCCTTCTGGTGCGGTGGGCTAGCGAGATGATGAGAGCTACTTCACGGAAAATAGGTATCCATTACATGTTGTCTTTCTATGGATAGATCTTTTCAGTGTTCCGTCATCTCTTCTTGTCAATTTGACGTACATGAATGGAATCATTGATTCATTTTCAACTTCCATTGTGAATTTAATTGAAGGATGGCAGTTATTAAACTCCTGTAAGATACAATTTAAATCGGAATCATCTTGACAAACTATAAAAGTGTCATCGACGTATCTTTTGTGCAGCAGCAATTTGTCCATTGTTGATTTAAGATGCTGTTTTCCAGACTGGCCATGAAGCAGTCTGACAAAAGTGGGCCGAGAGTTGAGCCCATAGCAATCCCGTCTTTCGTCCATAGATGACGTTGTTGAACGTAACTTGTAGGTTGAGGGTGCATCTTAATAACAACTCTTTCAGGTATGAGGTTGGTATTCCGATACTCAGATTTTTGTCATCCATATACTTGCAAAGGAAAAAATTGTGTCTGTGAGCGGCACATTCGTAAATAGAGAATCCAAGTCCAGTGATAACATTCGTTCGTCTAACCTTTAACCCCTCCAAATGCCAAACAGTTAATTTCACCTTTAGGCACAAATCTGACCTAAACAAACTGGTTAGCACTCACGAGGCGTGCAACATAGATGGCACTGAAATTGAAACCAAGTCGGAAATTAAATACCTAGGCGTCACTCTATCTTCTGATCTTTCCTGGTCGTCTCATATCTTGATGATTTCTAAGAAAATATTCCGTCTTACCTTCTACATCAAGAAGTTAAGACATTCTGGTGTAACCCAACCCTTACTCCTACAATTTGTTAACTTCCGTATTCTGCTTATTATTCTCTATTGTTCCCCCTTAGTCTTCCCTGGCCTATTGAAGGAAGACTATACCTTATTACGTAGGACGTTAGAGGTTGTCAGCAGGGTAAGCAGTTTGCCACTTAGCCAGCTTGTTAATATTCTGGTGGACAGGCACATGGACTCATGTGAAAAATGGGCAAAATCCATTTTATCTGACTCACAACACCCTCTATATTCACAACTCTCCCTATGTATCTCTTCAAGGAAAACCAGAAGCCTATATAGTGAGTACAAAAACTCATCCATACCCTACCTAGCTCGTGTTCTGTGCGATAAAGAAAGCATTAGGCGTGTTTTTTTTTACTTATTAAATAGTCAGTAGAACACTGGATCTCGTCTTTCCAACTCATATCACTTATAGGTACAACGTTTTTTCTCTCTACCTTTTTTTTTTTTTTTTTTTTTTGTTATGTGTTGTTTTGTTTCTGTTTTCCTTACAAACTCTACTTAAAACATTCTTGTTCGTTCTTTCACACTCTGTATATCTCGACGATTTTGCTATCGCTTACGCCAGTAAATATGCTAGTAGTATCTACTTTTCTAACACCTTCAAACATTCTGTTTTAAATTTTGGCTTTGCTACCCACATGCTAATATGTTGTTGTCAAAACCGACTGAGATAACTTTAATCCATGTAGAACTTTATTCATTGTTAACGTACTAACTGGATGGAATATTGTAGTAAAATGCTGAGAACTCCATTCTGTATCACAAGTACTGATTTGGAATAAAGCTATTATCTTATATTATCTTACATTCTAGTCTTTTATGCACTCAATAAATTCAAAAGTATCTCGTAGAGAGTACTTACAGAGTTATCGTCACATAGGCTCCGGCATCTTGGACAACCATTTGAGATGAAAATCAGCTTGATGCACTAACACTTGGTCACGCACAGAACAATCACATCGATAGACTAAATATCCACGCATATCATGCTGTTGGTTTTACATTTACGAGTAACTTCTCGAAATGTTTTCGTGGAGATTTGACGCATTTATCATACAAGACTCAGATGACATCTGCATGCAACGACTATTGCTTGTTTAGGTATTTCTTCTACAAAATCGCGTATATCTCTTTGAAATGACACAGAGACAATGTTCGTCGACCACATAACTATTATTCGTCGAAATAATTCTCATTGTCTTAGTTTGAATTGGGAAGAGTAAAAGACGTGAGCAGGAAGTTATCAGCTCAACGGTACATTTAGGAGCCTGCTCGAAACTTTCGATTGCCCATCATTTATTCACACCTAGATATCGGGATGTTTATCCTTTTGGGAAACGTGATTGAATCTTTTATATTAATTTGAAGAGTTGTTGAATGTTAGCTAATAAATAGCAGATATTAATTCTAGACGTTTTCCAATTCTCTGACATTACTTCTGTTTCATCACTTCTATGCATTTACAATATTACAGTTGGAGTGGTGTGTGCAGTTGTGGATTAATATGGAGGCGTGCATGTCGTGACATCATGACTAGTGATCTCTTATCACTGGATATGAAGAAGAAGGTGATATCTGCATTGACGAAAACACTTGGTGCAATTTATCTTATAGATGAATACCTCAGTGATACATAGAAAACCCTTAATTGTGGCAATTTATGACTACTGGCATGTCTAGTATTATGAGCTTCACTGCTCACAGCATTCATCCGACATTGGTATATTTGATTTGAATTAAGTGTAATTTATGAATGGTCGTGAAATGTGAGTTATACAGCCGACGGATTGTTCCTATATTTATGAGATATCCAGACAAAGCAGGTATAACGAGGAGAATTCACAATTCGTTGTCAGTAGATTAATTGTTTATTCGGCTGCAAAACGGTGTATTTCCATGTGCATGAATCTTAGTTACTTGCGGAGATCAGCTAGTGAACACATGGTAATACGACAGTCCCCTGAAAAGAAACCATCAGCCTGTTAATCCAAATGTGTATCAAGGCAAGAAAACAGTATTCTGAGTTTAGTATTCATTTCCATTCTCAAATTCCACATATGTCTTGTATGACTACAGACAAACAACTGTAGCTGAGAGTAAGACGTTTCCCACACATTCAATTTGATGTCTTCACAATGATCCAGGTGCTTCGGTGGTATAGCGTTTAGGACGCTATGCTGGTAAAGAGGGAATGTCGGGCATAATGGTAGGAACCCCATCCTCTAATGATAAACACTGCTACAGAACCTTCATGGCACTAGTTTGAGGCCCTTTGTTCCACTGGGGAACGTGAAGGACAAAAAAAACAATGATCAAGCATACTCCACTTCTCACAGCGCTCATTGCCTCTTTACTTACTAGGCTAATTTGTTATTTATATAAGAAGGAATTTTCCGCAAGTGTAACTACATTCCCTTTTGAAAACTATTCTAATGAATAAACCACCTCACCCTCTCAGGAAAATTTGAAATACAAATGAATATGGAATAGAGTTGCACAGTTCAGAGTAGTTCATTGAAGGATAGGCTATTAGGATAGCTTCAAACTACTTGTGTTCTTTGCATTCTTACCATCAGTTTACAGAACATTTGGATTGCAATTGCTGATATTTAAGACTTTGTTTTAACATATATATACTCGGACTCGTTCGAACGCCATTTTGCTCTTTTCCGTTGTGCTGTCCTCACTCACATACTTTCAGTTTGTAATGCAGCTATATTAAACGGATAAATTTTATATGCTTTCCCATGTACAATCCCGACGTTTTATTTTACTCAAAGATACTGCTAAGCCGATCACATTTCCAATTAACCAAGTCTTCATATTTGTGTTTTGTCGTCTGTACTTACAGGTTAGATAGAGTACTGATCCGTTGGGTACACAGATAAATTGGTGTTAGTAAGGGCTGTTAGAGTGTATCCTATCAACAGCACCACTAGTACCTCACACATCCAGCAAACATCTAATAGTGTAAACACAGTAAGTCGGATAGATGGAGGGAAGGTGGTTTACTTAGGACTAGTATGACCATCCTGGAAGTACTTTTAGTCGCAGCAGTGGAAATTACTTACTCTACCAACATTTTCATAATTTAAACTTTTTGTTAGGTACTTTACTCTATTGTGTGTGTTGACCTAAATCTTTCACTCTGTCATCTGTTGTTTACTACACTCCTTTTGTTAATTAGAATATCGTATTTCTAATGTTATCTGATATTTGTTATTTATATTATTTTATCATAATTCTTTTTGACACTGAGATTTCAATTTAATACAGCGGCCTAATTAGTGAGTTATTTCTGCAACTATTGCTATTCATACTTGAGGTATTCCGCTTTAATTCTGAATCTCACACAAACACGATAGAAATATTTAATAGTGCTTTTGTTTGCCATGCTTGGTGATGGGGAGGCGCATTCCTAAGTCTAGTATAAATACCCAGTGAAGACTTAGATTTCCATTGAATTCAATTTCAGGAAAAGTTTCAGAATGAACATCTACATCTCATTCTTATATTTCACAGCTTTGTTTGCAGTTGTTTACTCAGGTAAGCTTTCTACAAGTGTTTTAATCGTCTTTTGTGCTGATTCACTTCATCATTTTTAAATTCACTTTGATGACAATCAGTGAGAACAATGTGTTCCAAGTAGATCGCTGGCTTTAGTGAACATATATTTGTATCTCATCTGACAGTTGAATGTTTCTAGCGTGTTAGACTGCTTTCATCATGACCCAGATGCGTTTATTGTTGCAGTTTTCTGAACGCTTTTGTGATTCGGGTGATGAATCAAAGATGGTTGACTTCTTTCCTGTTTGTGTTTCAAGCTTCCGACCAACATGACAGTCTCACAGTAGTGACATCTTTTGCATGCCAATATCACCTGAAATGTAACACTTCAGTTATACGCACTTAGCACTGAATCGGACATTCTGAATTTTTTCATCAAATGTTAAAATTGTTGAACCTTGTCTGTCTGACAATGATGTCTCTACTACCACATAGTATTGGACAGTGTTTCCACCGAATCATGATCTCCCAGAATTTTCGAATTGTGATCAACCGAAATCCTTCCAAGTAGTTCAGTCTTGTCATCCTCGCTTTCTGAACTGACAGGGCTTTGTTTGACCCTTCATCGAGTCGTTATCTAACACCGTCTTAAATAGTTACTTACGGCTCCACTTTCAGGAGTTATTCTCTCTAATTTCGGTCCATGGTATGATCTGTAGAACCACTCGAATCCTTACGAACACAATACACAATTGATTTTGTGGAGTTTTCTAGACTTTGTTGATCGTCAACTAATTAAACTGATAGTACAATAAACTTATTGAACTCACTATTGCTTTCTTATTTCACTTTTATTCTTTAAGATTCTCCTCCATACGGTTAGTTCCATATTAATATGAGATGTCTCATCATATTTTATATGATATTTGCGTTGCATCTTGGTTGATGGGCCATTCAATTCCCTTGTCCTACTGCAAACTTCAGTCTAGGCAGTTATAACCAGACAAATAAATGATTATGACAAAACTCACTCGAATAGCTGCTTGTCCTTCTGTCTGTCTCTTGACTAGAACACAGACTATATGACAGAGGTTGTGCTATAATATTTTTCTTACCTGAACATATCGGCTTCGATGAGTTTCCAAATTGTCTAAGTTATTTAAACTAATCATTGCTGGTAATCAACTTCAAGGCGAACAAGATGTGAATCTTTTCACCTCGAAATTCTAAGATGACTATACTACTGCAAATTATTATAATGACCTCAATAATAATTGTCTCAGCAAACTGAATATGTATAGGATGTGGTCGAAGTACATGCATACCTAACTACAGTCTTGTTCTGGTTACACTGAGTAAAGGAATAATCATCTGTGTCTCACTGGTTCCACAAAATTTATGATCTGTTTATCACTCTAGTCTGATAGTGTCAGTGAAGATGCAACTGGGAATTAACATGAGTGGGTGATGTGTTAATGTCAAACCTACCGTAGGAGGTAACAGAAAACCACCTTGCAAACAACAGTCACGATGATCAACTTAATGATCTGTTGTATGAACTAAGTCGTGCTCTTCAATCTGTGTTAGCTTTTCATTTTGACGCTTCATTTAAAAGTTAACACTTTTCTAGAGGAGGATCTGAAAAATGTGATCAAAGTGAAAATTCTCGGGTATCTGAAGAATGGAAAGTGTTACCAGCGTTGGTACTTGGTACTAAGACATGAGGTTTTAACGGAAATGAAGCCGAAAATATGTAGTGCGGTAAGTAAAGTAGAATTTACATCTTTCAGTGCGTTTTATTATTTCTGCGGTGACTTATGCCAAACTCTTCAAGGATTCTATTCTCTGGTTATGTGTTTGTTTTAGTATACACAGGATTTATGAGGCTAATAATTCTGTTGCTATTTTTGCCACAATGTGAGCTGAGGATTGAGTAGTTAACAGATATATCTTTCCACTTAACACTAAATCGTAACATCGGTTGTCAGAGAAACTAATCAGTATTTCGTATTTACAGATTGACCAACGTTTTGACGGTATTCTATCCAGACTTTCATTTGGTTCTGAATACTGTCGGACAGACATATTTGATGACCTACATCCCGATGGAGCTGTTCGTGTTTCTGTTAACTTCCATATACCCGTTGATAAGTTGAAACGACTCAATGGACTATTGTCGGTAGTTGATGTTTTGGGAATGTTCACCAAGTATCTACTGGATAGTCAAATCTCCGATGAGTTTTCACGGAAGATAGAAGGTGAGTTTTCATCTGATATTTTACACAAAACATTAGCTCCATATGTATTCAGGCGACTGAAATTTGTTTTTCCAGAACAAACGCTGGCAAGACTGACTACACCTTCTTCTGCATTTGATCAGTGCCGGTGAAGGTTATCGGCTAATCATTCCGAACCCTTCAGATAACACATTCTTCACCTATGTTTGTAGAAGTTAATAATTCATGGTGAATGTCATTGCATCTAGATGTCGTTACTAATATAAAACGAATCAAATGCTCTATGAAACGTTCGCTATCAGTTTGAATTGGCAGATAATCTGGTCTTCATCCTCAGTGTTGAGCGAAGATATGACCAGCAGATGCTTATTCTATATGATACACAGCTGAATCAACCAAACAAAAATGTTTCATTACTTTACTTTCTGCATAGGATATATATATATACATGCGATTCTTGGGTACTGAGAAATGTCAGGATGTTTTCCTCATTCAAGTAGTGAAAAGAAGAATTTTTCTATTCATTTCTTCAATCACTAAGCAACGGTGCTAGAGCATCACTTAGTTGACTTACCTAAACAATGATAGCTGTGTGCATAACATCTACGACTTCAAGTAGATTTTTGTGTCTAGAAATCGTGAATCAAAATTAACTCATTCGTTTGTGCACAGTGAATGAATGTCATCTTTGCAATTTCTTGTTTCAAACATTTTAGTTTCGGATGTACTGATAGGTGAGTTGATAAAATCCTGTTTTATTTCATCTAAGATTCAGAACTACCGGTGCACAATAAGCATTGATTACTTTGTTGTAACATCTGAATCCTGGAATTGCAAGTCTAATGTATGGAGCATAGTAGATTTCAGTCAACAAACTGCATACACGCTCAGTAACGGAAACTTGGAGATTGTGCTACACTCTGCAATTCGTGTTGAACTGATTACCTAGTGAAGATGACGAAGTGAAAACGGATGGCAAACAGAACGAACGTTCAAACATGATCGACGTTAGCAAATGGAGGCTACATTAAAACTAGTTTAAGAATATCAAATTGCGTGATTCAGCTTAATCATAGGTTGATTTCTCTGTTTTATTATCGATGTATCATCACAAGCTCCTCCGAGGAGAATTGACTGCACAGATTATTTCGAATCCACTTATCGTCACCTAAGTAATTAATGCTTTCTAATTTCATTTCCATTTTCGAAGCATTTCCTGATAACGGTTAGTTTTATATTTTTGTGATGAATGGTCACATTTTAAATGATTGCTTATGTGGTAGGTGTGACTGACTGCTTTCGATCGACCAGACAGTAATAGATGTAAGACGGAGACTCTCGCGCGAGTAGTCGGAGAATCACTTTCCAATAAGGATTTTAGTAACACTTGTGTAAAATTCCTTCCTATATGAATAATAAAGAGCCTAGGGTGTAAACAGGCAATGAGGGCTGTTAGAGTTGGAGTATGCTTGATCATTGTGAAGACATCAAATCGAATGTGTGGGAAACGTCTTACTCTCAGCTACAGTTGTTTGTCTGTAGTCATACGAGACATATGTGGAATTTGAGAATGGAAATGAATACTACACTGAGAATACTGTTGTCTCGCCATAGAAATAAACAAGTCAACTCTTCATCTCTCAAAATTACTCATCAAACTGACAGTGATCATTATTTTGTTGGACACTGTGACAGATGTTATTGATGTGCTATCGGAAACAGACAATAATGTGTGAGTGTAGGGCCACAGATAGACTTCATCATTCGATCACAGCTGAACTTCTCCATGATGGGTGATGTTGTGAAAGATTTCACTACACAGCCATCAGTGCGTATCTAGAGTCACTTTGTTTGAAGGAGAGTTTTACTCGTGTGTTTCTTGAATGTAATTCATATGACTTTGTTCTGAGTCAAAACGGATGCTACAACAGCATTTATAATTTGGAAGAAATTAGACGGATTTTCAGGTGTTTCAGGTTCGACGAAACGTGGGCTGTTTGGTCATTCCATTCGTCAGAAGATCACACGTGAGAAGAAGAGAGAGGTTTGTATGAACCGAAATTCAACGAGTAATCACTAGGCTCGAGGATTCAACTAGTCATTTATGTAGGTTCTACAGGTTGTCCATGAGGAAGTTCTCAGGATGACGACTCGTCAGTGAAATAAATCGCCTAAAATTCATGCTTAGCATCGTCTTATTTGATTTCACCTAACTCTAACAATGGCGATTGTATACATTATGAAATGGAGGAAAGAATGAGTTAGTTGGTTACTTCTCGTATGTGTGATATCGGCTTCAGATATATTTCTCACTTTCAAACTCCTACGAATCGAATGTTCAACCTTCCTCTTATTTTCGCTTACAGAAATGGCTAGTTATAGACGGACTGTGATGGGTGAGTTAATGAATCTGTGGGTAATGTTTTGACCGAGAATTAGTGACTGTAGTGAGCAACCACATATTCCACTGGCTGCTTAGTCAAATCTTGAAGGGATCACTAGGACGAATAATATGTTATGCATTCCATTCATATTTCGCTTTCTGGTATTTACTGAGAGATCGAATTCCACAAAACACCTCTAATTTACATGAAACCGTTTTGTATGGTCCAGTCCAATTCCACTCGTCGTTTGACGTCGAAATATAAGCGATTGGAAATAAGTCACTGAGAATCATTTCGACGAATAATAGTTATGTGGTCGACGAACATTGTCACTGTGTCATTTCGAAGAGATATATGTGTTTGACATTAGAAATACATGAACAAGCAATAGTCGTTGCATGCAGATGTCATCTGAGTCTTGTATGATAAATGTGTTGAATCTTCACGAAAGCATTTCTAGAAGTTACTCCTGAATGCGAAACCAGCAGCATGATATGCGTAGATATTTAGTCTATCGATGTGATTGTTGTGTGCGTGACCAAGTGTTAGTGCATCAAGCTGATTTTCATCTCACAGTGTGACACAGGAAACGGTTTGTGTCGATGTACCCTTTTTATATGTGAGAAGCGTTGTACTATCTTGGAATTGAGCTAAGTAGACTAATTGCTAGTCCAGTTTCAATCTCTGTATGATCGATGCATTCACACTGATTGTATTGAAAGCGTAAACGCTACCAACGCTTGTGAGCAGAATCTTAGCGTGAGTATCTTCGCCATCACAAATGAAACTTTTCACGCTCTTGTTTCAGCGTGCTTGTTTTGGTAGGAGGGTGGTGGTCTACCACAATTTGGATTTCTTCACGCAGTTGTTTTTGCATTAGGGGCCTGAAGATGGGTTTTGATGATATCAGATGTTATTTTTGAGCATTGAATGGATGGAGAAATCAGTCTCTCATATTATTTACTGCTGGCTGTTAAACGGTGCTGCATGAGAAGTTAATGAAAAAGGAGAGAAAATAGCGTACAATTAATCAACTTCGTTAATCTTATAAATTTCTCAGCCTTCCGAATCACATCCAGCTAACTATTCTTATATCTGTGATATTCATGTCTGTTTCAAGTGTTGGTTTGTAGGGATTTGATTGGTTACAGGTTTTTCATCATGAGGTGACATTAGTTAGAGAAACATTGGAAAGCCTGGGAGTACTGGACAGCCGTTTCTTCCTAGTTTGTGGCCCCAGCCAATGTCTTCGGCGTGTATGTGTCCTCACAGCCGACATGCTGCACCCTACTATTTACGACTTCCCACTGGAACCCCAGATAACTGCCTACCTGAATAGGGACAGTCGCCAGTGAGCATCTCATTGGTATAAATGTATTGGTTTGTAGGCATTTGGTTGATTGGTTACAGGATTCCATCATTAGCTGACATTAGTTAGAGAACCATTGGAAAGCCTGGGAGTACCGTATCGCTGTTTCGTCCTAGTTTAGGTTCGCGCTCCGTCGTAAAATGGCAGAAGTTAGAATTCTTGGACCATTGGAACGGTTCGCAATGGATTAATGTTATACAAGCTCACCTTGTGTCCAGAAGGTCCTGGGTTCTAACCTTGTCGGTGGGTGCGTACTTTGAAGAGTCCCAAACTAGGACAAAACGGCTGTCCTGTACTCCCAGGCTTTCCAATGGTTCTTTAACTGATGTCACATCATCATTAAATCGTGTAATCATATCTGTTTGTTTTAGTATCATGTAGATGTACTCTGTGGAACACCGATTCATTCCACTACTTCCGGAAGCCGTGTTCCTAGTCACACTGTAATACTAATTCCCATTAACTCCACATGAATATTACATATACCAAGATTGTTGTTTCTGTTAACTATACAGGATAAATGAACATCTTAGGTTTTCAATCTTAGATTTCAATCACTGAATGAATGTATGTACATATCGATTCTCTTTTGCAGACGTCAAAACCAATTTGTGCAAACCTGTTCCAATTGACCACAACTACGATCACAGAAAGCTCATATTGATGGATGGGAAGTAATAGTCTGGTGGAAGACGCAAAGTGGGCGATGAAACTCTCATTTCTTTTAGTAGTTTAGATAATGTCCTTACTCATTTGCATTAAATAAACTTTAATATATTGTAGCCACATATGCATTATTGATAGTGCTCGCGCTTCTATTGACCGTCTTCTTTCTTAACATCTGATGTGTTCAAGAGTAGAAGGAATATTGTTGTCTAAAGATAACAGCTCAACATCAACTCATTTAGAATTGAAATTCCTATGTGTATGTCATCAATGCAATAGTGTCTGTGAGTAGATAAACCGAAATATGAAAGGGTTGTATGCATCAGAGCAAACGTAAATTTCAATAACATTGATAGTTAGTGCATGACGGATAGTTATTTTTATTCGAAACGCTGTAATATCTATGGTACCTCAATGTATGTCTCCATATTTCTCCTCATCAACTTCCGAAAATAATTTTCCTTCTCCATATTTGCAGTGTATGTGAAAGAATAGAAATTCACTATAAGGTGTTGTGATTTAGTTATTTCTAATGCACTTGTTACGCATGAGTAGATGGGGAATTGAAAATGCTTCCACAGTCTACAGGTATTCCGTAGGATTTCCACACGGAACTATCGTGACTTCTCACCTCAACTGTGTACTTTACAGTCGACAAACTAGGTTTTGTGTATTAACAGTTCACCAAAGGAGACAACAGGAATTCGGGTACCTTGATTGAGTCAAACTTAGCACACTCCAACCACTGATGAGGTTTTAGTGAAGCGAGCGAGACTGATGTCCGGCTTATATATGACTTCAATCTGACTAGCGTGCACCCTGTTTGAACTGAATACTTTCCAGCTACTCATATTAATCAGTCAGTAGTGTATGTGGCGAGTCAAATATTTCACTGTCAACATCATTATCAATTATTCACGTGTCCCAAGCCTTGTAGTCTCCTCCAAACACCAAACATTGATATACACATGGATCAATAGCCTGATTCTTTCTTTTTAGGGGACTGTCGCATTACTGATACCCATGTGTTCACTAGCTGATCTGCACAAGTAACTACGACTCTTACACGTGGATATACACCGTTTTACAGTCTAATCAACAAGTAATTTACTCGCTGTGTTCTGACAACGAATTGTGAACAGGATGACGGATACGCGAGAAGGACATCAGTAGTGATGTCGCATTAGACAAACTGTCGAGTGTCAAACAGCTTCTAAAACACAGAAGTGTTCGTATTCGACATATATTCATCAAGCGAACTCAGACATACAACAATAACAAAGGTACAGTTGGTTATCATCAGCTGAATGAGAAGCAGCAGCAAAAGTACATTCGTGAATTAGGCCATCACGTGCATATGTATACTATATTAGAAGCCAGATAAACAAGCCCACATCACTCACCGTCTAACGAACACATTAGATGTGAGCATGTAAGAATGCTTACAACTCATCACAGAAAGTGAATAATTATTCTGAATTGGAAATCTACTAACACTGCAAACTGGAGAAGTAATATCAATTCATTGGATGAGTCATTAAAACTACGAACTTCCTTCTCCTCATTATATCCGCTTTGTCTACATATCATAAATATAGGAACAATCCGTCGGCTGTATAACTCACATTTCACGACCATTCATAAATTACACTTAATTCAAATCAAATATACCAATGTCGGATGAATGCTGTGAGCAGTGAAGCTCATAATACTAGACATGCCAGTAGTCATAAATTGCCACAATTAAGGGTTTTCTATGTATCACTGAGGGATTCATCTATAAGATAAATTGCACCAAGTGTTTTCGTCAATGCAGATATCACCTTCTTCTTCATATCCAGTGATAAGAGATCACTAGTCATGATGTCACGACATGCACGCCTCCATATTAATCCACAACTGCACACACCACTCCAACTGTAATATTGTAAATGCATAGAAGTGATGAAAGAGAAGTAATGTCAGAGAATTGGAAAACTTCTAGAATTAATATCTGCTATTTATTAGCTAGCATTCAACAACCCTTCGAATTTAAATAAAAGACTCAGTCACTTTTCCCAAAAGGATAAACATCCGGATATCTGGGCAGGACTAAATGAGGCACAGTAGAAAATTTGAAACAGGCTCTTAAATGAACCGTTGTGCTTACAACTTACTGTTCACGTCTTTTACTTTTGTCATGATCGAATTTGTGTACTCCGAGGTCACGTCAGTCGACAATATATGCACAAACTTCATATATAGTATACCCTGTAAGGCAGAATCCCAAATTTGTGAGCTTTTCCAAAGTCTTGGCTGAAAGTGACTTTAATCTGTTCGTCTTTAATTCGCTGATACTGTAATTGATGCCACTGAAATAACCTGAATTTCAACAGTGTCATTTCTACCGTGATAAACACATTTTCATTGAAATGCACGATATGCAATCGGTATTCAAAATACAGTTTAAAGTGACACCGCTGGAGTACACCATGTGTTATAAATGTAATGAGACTTAAAATTCATGCATCGCAAATGAAAGCTATTGTTTGGATAATCAACACATGCTTCAAATGACTAACAAATATCTGACCAACAAGTTACTGTCAACTGAGGTTGATTCCTTCTACACAGGTAATGATTTCATAACACTAATTGGGAAAACCACCCAATAGTTTTCATTTTTGTATTCATCAAATCACTGTTAAGATAAGAATGTTCTGTGGCTTTGCAAGTAATAAATTATACTCACCTCAAACCAATGCTGAAAAGTGATTCCCATTATCCTGCTTCTTAAAGTAACACAAATCTGTACCGTACCACGCTAAAATTTATAACACTATGAACTAGAAATTCGTAGTTATGGGTGTACACGAGTAGGAGTAATATTACTGGATGCCTAATTATATGAATATTTATGTTATTACACTGAACTGATATGTTCTATTGGATTTCGGAATGCTGGTTTCGGTTGAGAATGTTTCACCTCTCTTCTTCATCAACATCTCTAACATGGACAATGTCAGTCAAGTCTCGTAAACCGTTATTGACCAGCTCTTGCTACTCTGGGCCTCACGCTGTCCCTCGAAGATTTTCAGAAACGCTTAGTATTAACCGACGCAAAAACCGAAACACTGTTTGGTGACTCAAGAATTCTTTATTCTAACGCCAACATATAACCAGCAATACTGCTTTTACAGAGTAAGGTCTAAGGAAAAATATTACGACAATAAATCACGATATTACTTCTGACAGTTTTTTAATCTTCCTTCTGAACAGCGACCGATGAGACGATGACTGATGGATTGATGACTCCGCGAAAAATATGGGGAAGTTGGGTTTGAGGATGCAACCATGAATTGATCGTTCAATCTTCAACTACAATGACAGACAATTTCACCTGACACAATGTATATATTAGTAAAACGGGCAGCACTGCTGCCTAATACGTGTAGCACATTCATATTCTCTGAGTAGAAGAGGGACTAGCACCGTCGTCCATAATTATTCAGAATATTGGTGGCTGTCAAACTATACCATTACACTGTCACGATGAGTTATTGTGGTGATTGACAATTTCTATCTCTGTATTGTTTAAAATACTTACTGTTGACTGTTGATATGTTTCATATATGAATTGCATTCTAATTCCGCTAAATACAAATTCCTGATTGCTGCCCTCTCTGAGTTTTGGTTGGATTCGTGTAATTCCGTCATCTCGAAATACTAATATTCAAGTACAATAAATTACTACAAATTGGCGTCGCGATGGAACTAATTAACCTGGGAAAATTCCTATAATGCTACTCCGCGGGAGATTGCTGATTATTTGGAATGCTTCGATGCGTGGTGCATTTCCAAGAATGTTCGGGATGACAAAATACCAGCACATTTCATCACCGCTATTGGGCTTGATGCATATAGCCTAGTGAAGAATCTGGCGTTTCCAGATAAACCCATTTCTCTGCCATATGCTAAGCTCCGTGAACTTCTATAGATCACTTCCATATAACTACTTTTGAGACGCGAGAGAGGGCTCAATTCAACAAACTGGTTCGTGCTCCCAACCAGAAGATTAGAGAATTCATTCTTCAACTCCAAATACAAGCTTCAAAGTGTAACTTTGGAGATCAGCTGCATACACAACTACGTGATCGTCTAATTGCTGGAATCAATATTCCTAAATTAGAGAAAGAGTTAATTCAGATTCCTTCTTGTACTTTCAAACTGCTAAAGAAGTATGTATTACATATGAAGATGTCAATAATGAATACTCTGCTCCCACTACGTCAGTATCTGATGTCATGCTTTCTAAAGTCGAAAATACAAGTGTTCATGGAAAGAAATCCAAACTGCCGTCCACAGGTAATAGAATGCAGCCAGAGATCAAAAACATTAAACCGTGTTTTTCCTGTGGAAAGTTACATCTACGAAGCACTTGCCGTTTTCGGGTGCTAAGTGTCACAAATGTGGTAAAGTTGGACACATCAAGACGGTTTGCAGAAGTTCGAATACTTATGTTGCTCAACATTCTTATAATTCTCCCAAGCTGTCTAGTAAAATGGAGTCAATGTGTCTTTCAACCTTTCAAAATACTCAAGCTAATCCGATGAAAACCTCCACTACAAGTTCGGCAACTCAAGTGTCAACTGTTTTCAAAAATGAGGTAACCGAGTTGCAATGTGAACTGTCGAAAACACGAAAAGACCTGAATGAGATGAGAGAGCAACTGATTAAAATTGAGGAATTACTGCATATGCATAGACTACGTCTGGTGAATGCAGAGCATACAAGTTCTTGTGAAAGTCCTGCAAAACTATTCAAATCTCGAATTCTCAAAAAGCATCTGATGTCCACGACTTCTAATGTACATTATTACAAAGATAATAACTATAGACCTTCTGTTGGAATTATACTACAAAAAATGGGAAATCGAGTGGTGAAGATATTAGACATCAAAGATCACTCAGTTCATAACGGACACCTGGACAAAGTGACAATAAATGAAGTAGGTCGTTCCAATTATAATATTATTGATTCCGCTAATAATCCTGATTTTGTAGATAATTCAGAAATAAGTCCAGATAGTACTGATGAAAATAATATCACAGAATCAGTTAGGTCGAAGCTACTTGCAAGCAAACCGAGACATCGTTATAAATACGCGAGGAGATATTCGAGGTGTGGCGGATGTGGTGATTGACAATTTCTATCTCTGTATTGTTTAAAATACTTACTGTTGACTGTTGATATGTTTCATATATGAATTGCATTCTAATTCCGCTAAATACAAATTCCTGATTGCTGCCCTCTCTGAGTTTTGGTTGGATTCGTGTAATTCCGTCATCTCGAAATACTAATATTCCAAGTACAATAAATTACTACAGTTATGTTGATGAAATGCTAAGATTTAAGTCGAACTGACCGAAACATTAGCTGCACATAGAATCATGAATAAGAAATCGATATTGGCTTCTTCAGTGTGCATCTATGACTTCAAATGTCCCTGTGGAGCTGTTGGTATAGACGTAAACAAACGACTATATCGATTAGTGCATGTGTACGTGTGATTAGGTAAAGAAAGAGCTGACTCTAAAAACATTGGCGTTTTTTCCCATGTGACAGATAAAACACACCACATTAACAAAAGCCGAAATTAAACAAGAGCCTGCATAATCACTTTCCTTTCAAACTTCGCGCGGTAGCCGTGTTTTTCGTTTTGGGCCACTGGTAAAATTTGGAAGACATTTCATTTGGCAATGATACTGTAACTTCACCTGGCGCACTTTTGTACAAAGCCCGGTCATACCATGCACATATGTTGGAGGGATGAGGACATGTAACAATTCCAACCTTGCCAGATGCCTGGGACCAGCAACGACGTTTCAACGATCAAAATATTTTACTGAACTTGTGCAAACTTCGTGAATTCTTTATGGCCCCATTGCTTCAGAAGTGTGAATTTTGACATAATTTATCTCTTGGAATGCTGCAGCTCTACTCACTGAAATTATAGGAGGTAAATTACCAAATTTCGGTGTAAACGTAAGGTTCGTACAGGAGAAGTGGAGCTACTCAGACCTCGAGTAAGAAGAGTTGTTGCAGCTGTCTCATGAGAAATTTTGTCAGGTATATTCCGAAGGATACAATTGTGCCGTTCCTACTTATCTGGAATCTGGTGCGTGACCCTGTGGAGTACGTAACAATATGATTGCACACCTTTTGGTTATTTGTAGAAATGAGAGATATTGTACATGAGTTTTGTTTAAAACGCTTCTTGTTAAAATATATATAACTTCTGTGTACAATTGGAAATACACTCTGCTGTTGGAGACTTTGCCTTCTCTCTGGTTATTTCTGCTTACTTGCTCAACTCACACCGTGTTGTATACTTCGGATTTATTATAGGAGTCTACTGCTCTCAACCGAAGACTTTTCTACAACCGGAAAACAGCAGCTACAGCAGACGCAACCCAAACAATTGATGTACCCGTGGATTATGTAAATTTGAACAATGCAAGAACTAGAGTTTTAGCAGAATAAAATGGTACCATCTTTTATTTCGTTGCCTTCTCGTCAGCTGCTTACATGGCAAAGACACTATTAAATATATCTACAACAACAATTTTAACATACTTGCACAGAGTTCAGTTCTTGCATTGTTCAAATTCATTAAGGGGAATAAATGTATGAGATTATGTAAATAATTTGTAGCAGAGGACTTAAACTTTATATCCAAGCAATCCTTTTTGTTGATATAACTCGTCACTGCATTTTTGGTAATATATTGTCATTTAACATTTCATTGACTTGGATTATTATTCTCATATTTGTAATATTAATGAACTCTATTATTAGTCCCCTACAACCCTACTTGGTGTTATAAATACCCTGATCAGACCACACCTGATTCTGATGGAGATGAGGGTATGCGGCTACAGGATTCACATTCGTTCAGAGCAATATTATCGCATTTCATCGTTTCGAATCAATACCAAATTTTAACACATACACCAGGAAACTTTCTGTCACCCATTTATAAATACGATTGCACAGCCTTGGAAGAGACATTGATGTGAATGGAAGTTTCTTCCCTAAGAAGCGTCAGTGTGTGGTTCTCGTGAACAGTTTTGATGCCCCTGTAGCGAATACTTCCATATACTCTAACTTACTTCTTATAGTGGAATTCGGGTTTACTAATTCTGTTCCATGTTGCCTGTTTTGTATTTAGAAAATCAGGCTGACTGTATAGCTGCCTCACGTTGCTTTTCAGGTACTTTTGAGTCTTTGGTGTAATTATTGTTGGAGAGAACCACAGATTTATGAAATATTCATCGTTCATGCTCTCTGTGAAGAGCCAAATATAAACTCACACACATTTCTCCAACCTGACAAAGATAAACCTGTTTTATTCAGTAGCGAATCCAGTACTACAATACATTACTCACTAAAAGGAGCGGATAGCAACTCGAGAGACGTAGGTTAACATGATACTGGTACCAGTTGTAACACAAGCTCGTCACGTCGCGCAAAACCACTGGATTCCGAACCACACTTGGGCATAGATAACGAACACGAATGCTTCAAACATTATTTCAATCGTCAAGTTCACCTTATCCTTTTTCATGCAAGATATATCCTAAACAACCAACGATGTTCAGGGCTAACGCACTGGCATATGAATCCCTCATAATCACCACTACTGGGTCTTGGTGTCACTCTGATATACCAGACGAAGAGATAAGCATGTACTAGACTTAATATTCTGCCGCAATATAAGTCCCCTCTCACTCTTAGTGAGTTCTGAGTTTTCAGGTAGCGCACCTTCACTTTCACTGAGTAGCAGTGCAGCTCAAACGTCTACTTTACAACAAATAGGACATAGCAACTACAGAAAGACAAATTGGGCTTTCGTAGGATCAATGCTAAGATCCTCTGAATGGGGTGAATACTTCATCATTGATGTCCTCTCGAGAGCTCCAGACATCTCCTACCCGAACCCAAACGCATGCTTGAATAAAAACATTCCAATGTGAGCACTAAAAGTTTTCAAACATGAAAAGCCATTTATAAAACCAAAGGATCTCACGAAACCCGGAAGACTCTCGACAAGTTACTTCAAAAACCACAGCTTTGGCACGCTTAGATCAATACTTAACGCTCTTAGCTCTACCCCAGAAGTTCGAGATTTGCGTACGGCGAATGAAGAACACACTGCAATAGTCATCCCTGCTAAGGTGTATGCTGTCGGAAAGTCCTAAAGAAGCGATAGAACCGCAAATCACAGAGTTTTTCTCCTCATCGATAAAAGTAGGCTATACAATGACTCTGCAGACGTCAGTTATTTAGCAAAACATTTGCAGATAACTATCGCACGCCTACAATCCTTCTACACTCTGTTGATATGACGTATATTCTATCCTCGCCCACAGCAGAACAAATTAATGTCGTTGAGTTCACTTATGCCAGCATCAACCATCTCATAAGGCCTCTCAGATGCTCTAAGGATATTGGCGCTGACAAAATTTCATCTCATTTCAATGAATATGGTTGTCCTGACGTTTCCATGTTGCTTCTTAAAGTCTCAATAATATCCCCAGAAGCTCAAACGTAGCCACAAAAATGGGAGAAGATGTTTATTCCGTCTAGACTAAAATACAGCTCAAAAATAGAAGTCAACAACTACGGGCCAATGGATATCGCACCTATAGCATCTAGAGTCATGGAGAGACTAGTTAAAGCTGATATCCTCAAATACATGCTTGACTGCAATATTGTAAGTCTAAACCAACATGGATTCCTAAGATCCAGATCATGTTTAAAATACCATCTAGATTTCCTCAATTTTGTGATTACTAATCGTGACAGATGACAACCATTACTCGTCATCTACCTCGATATTTCTAAGGCATTTGATCGTGTCGACCATTTGCCAATGATACATAAGCTGAATTCCCTAGGAACACTTGACCCACAATCGGGATGTCATAATTCATCGCTTAACAACAAGTCCGAAATAGTTGGACTCGTGTCTGTGACTTTCATACGTAGCCGAATCACTTCTGGTGCAGTTAAGCGTAGCATAACAGGGCACCTGTTACTTGCACTTTGAATCAACGATATATTCACCTGCTCCACATGTGGCAAAACATTCGTTTTTGCAGATGACCCAAAAGTGGTTTATACATTCCTTCAGAATTTTGTAAAGAATAAATTATATTAAGTGACAACGTGGCTACCTTCAAGGAATCTACGATTCAGTCTGAACAAATGTGGTCTCAAGCACTCTAGTGACTCAGCATTTTCTGAAAGAGTGGCGTCGCGTACTCGAAAACCGAGAATTCTCTAAGGATGTATCCTCAGGAAATTACACCACAATGAAGCCAAGCTCATTCCACAGAAAACGTGTGTAAGGTCACTATTAGGACACTGTCCATTTATTATTAGCAGTGCTCGTATATGTGAAAATCTGAGAATAGAAAGCATCCGGCGGTATTTCACGGTGTATGTCTCTAAGTCTTCACCCAATTTTGACGAGACGATTTATTGTAAATTTAATATTCTTCTTCAAGGTCCTACATAAAATATCACACTAAGATAGTGAGGACATGTAATTCTCACCGGATGGCTTATACGGCCTAAGGAAACATACTTGCACAGTGACTATGAAAACAGTTAAACCATCCCTCCGAAAAGTCTCTTCACAGCCATGTATTCTAAAATATGTAACAGTTTCCCCTAGAAATCAGAGCCCACGCCTCGTTTGTAAGCTTCGGGCAACCGTATGAGACTTCATTAATTACTCTGAATTAAAGACAAAGACACTAGTTGCGCTAATGTATTAAATACTAAGAGAATATCAATATCAGTGTTTACCAGGCAGCCATGCACAATAAATATAAACATGTATATATACGTACACTGGAGTTCCATATACATCTGAATACTACTCTTTTTCTGGCATATCGCTGCCTGTATCTCCTCCTCTATTTTCCTTATTGCGGCAGTTGCGTAGACCACCAGTAAGATTAAAGTCGAGCAGGACCTGAAGCCGCTTACGTATAAATAAATAAATAAATTTATTCCCATAGCACAGTACATGAGGGACGCCAGTTTACAGGCATCATCAAATTTTTACAGGAATAGAGCCATAATATTCAGTCACAATTTACAGGCGGTAGCAAGATATTTTTTACATGTACGCTGGAGGTTATACATACACTTGATAAATGTTAATCTCAATAGTATAAAACACCCTTTTCACTTATGTACAATCATTTCTGAGCACAGTTGGAAAAATCTGCTAGATTGTCAGTGAGTGCAACACATCAGGAAATACAGAAGTATTGTCCTCGCATTAACAAAATAAACCAGGTCTCTGGTGTATGGGTTATAAGTATATATTCCACATCATTCTTCAGTGACTCTAAACTATAGCAACCCAAGACTAAACTACCTAATAGAGGCGTTGGCAAATCTCCATCCACCAGTCAAACGCACTAGCGCTGGAATTTCTCTTAGTTAGGTTAAACCGATCTCAGTGCTTAAATTCATCGAGATAACTGCACCTCATCGTGTTCCTTGTTTGATTCGCCAATCCGATCCTCCTTTTTAGGTGACTCTGGAGATTTTCGACGTAATTTGTGTGGGCCCCATCGATAGGATTAATGAAATCGTCCGTATTATTGCCCACGTTATGAATGTAGTCCACGGCTGACAGTCAGCTACACGTTTTCTCCCTTTCGGTGAAACTGTGGCCTAAGCATTACTTATATACTAGATTTGGATGAAGTTTCGTACATAATTCGTGTACAGTACCCGTGATTCCGCCCATATACTACGGACATACCTGACTGGTTGCTCAAGGTCATCAGTCCGTTTACTAGATAGTTTAATTTTGAGCTGCTATAGTTAAGGGTCACCCATTCATCAGGCTGTCATCCCTTACAACCAACTGAAAAGACTAAATCTTCATGTTCAACTGCCTGGAGAGACTAGGTGCAGGGAAATCAATTAGTCCTGATAATCTAAATCCAAGGCTTCTCAAGAAGCCATTAGCTCACATAGCCGGCCTACTGACTGTGATCGAGGTATCTCTCCTAAATAGTGTTACCTCATGACCGGAAAGACGCCATAATAATTCCCATCCACAAAGAGGGATCAATGCAATACCTTTTTAATTATGGACCTATAAGTTCTACCAGCGCCTTAATCAAGACACTGGAAAGAATCCGCAAGAAAGCTATCATGGCATATCTGGAAAACAAGAACTTGTTATCCAGAGCACTGCATGGCTTTCAAGGAAACCTCTTATGCCTATCAGATCTCACTGCAAAAGAAAGCTGGGTCGGGTCAGCGGACATAGACTTCAATAGAAGCTTATATAAGGTGCCTCACGAAGGTGTTAAGTTTTGGTATGAAAGGAAGCTTATTAAACTGGATTAGGGAATTCCTCCAAGATAGGAGGCCGAGGGTCAGGATCAACTCAAAGCTCTCATCCTGGACAACAGTGGGTTGCAAAATACCACAGGGTACGGTAATCGAGCGTCTCCTATCTATTTTGTCAGTCACTTATTCTACTATGGTCCTATACGTAGAGGACCTCAAAATCTGGAGAGATCTGAAAAGCGACACTGATACGCTTACGTCGCAAGGGGCCTTCAAAAAATTGTTAAAGTCGTCAAAAGGAGAGATGCTTCCGGTCAATGTAGCGAAATTTCCAACCATGCTCATTGGATACGCAGGCATCAGCTCCAACGAACTAGAGGGAATAACACTCATCAATCCAGACTCATTGGATTTAGGTGTCATAGTAAGGCACAACTTAAAAACTACAACGCATTGTCGCTCGTGGTTCCAGATCCTTATGGGCGGCTCACACCCGAGATATGTTCACCTCAAGACTGCATCCAGGCCACCAGCCTCCATCTTAAAGGGGACCTACATATTCTAGAAGGGGTTCAAAGGAAGGCAACACGTACGATTACAGACATGACTAATCTTTCAAACGAGGAAAGGCTAGACAGTTTCAATCTCTTCTCCTTATCAGAGAGAAGATTTAATCAAAATGTATATGATTTTAAATAATGACTACGGACCTGACATATATCCTCTTTCCTTTCCCACCAGGTCGGAACACCTTAGAGGACATAGTAGGAGAGTTCGAAAGTCAGGGAGAAACTATATTTCTGTCAAACTCCTGCAACAGACTCCCAGAGGAAGCTGTGCCCGCAACTTCAATGGACTCCCTCAACGAGGGTTCGGAAAAGCGAAGAAACTTAGTAGAAAAGGATTGACATAGGTCCGAAGTCTTCTGTCCTCAACCAATAAATCTGAATTTACCAAAGACCTTGACAAGTCTTTGTCGATCAATCAGATGAGTCTAAAGTTGAAGTGCGTAATATAAAATTAATATCTACGCACGAGTAATGCAATGTTAAAAGATGGTTACGTTAAGTAACATCCCCGTACATGTTTCAAAAAAACCTGGTAACTTCTCATAGCAGTCCTTATAGTCAGGTTAAACCGATTCCTGTATAGAAATTCGTCTAGATAAATGTTAATCCCAATGCTTACTATAATTCTGAAATAATATTCCAGCATCCTATAGTGAATAAATTCTAAATCTGTTCTGAAATGGATTGTTTAATGGCACAGACTAGAACTCAGTGCTGGTTTTCAGCATGACTAGCGCTAATTCGGCACCATGTTCTTTTTTCAGTAGATTCGAACCTACTGGGTTAGCTTATCAGCTTTATTTCAGATCATTTTCAGCACTGAGTAGCATTACTTTAGAACGAAAAGACTAAGTTCAGCACATAGTGGCATTTTTTCAGCTTAATTCAAGCCTTCGTAGCTCATATTCAGCAAGAACTAGTCGTGTTTCGTTCGCCAATCTAGTTGTGTATCATATCTGCTTTTTTGGACTTGAAGAAGTTAGATAAAGTATTCTATCTATTACCCAGGTACTTTTCTCTGTATCTGTGCTGTTGGATAAGGTTGTGTCTGTTTAAATTAAGGTTTAGGGTTAAAGTTCGGATAAGGAGTAGTACAGCATCAGAAATATCAATAGATCTCAAAGTACCATGACCTACAGTCAGCTGGACCACCGGGTATGCCGCTTACATTGTGATTTCCCCCTATAACATATTTGTAATGATAGGGAGACATTCTTACAACACATAAACGACAACTGTGTAGTGTAATGTCATGTTTGCAATGTTTTTATTGTATTTTCCAACGATTATTCGACTTTTTTGCACCTAAAGTCTGATTGGTTGTTCAAGGTTAATTTGCTTTTGGCTGTGATAATTTAACTTTGCCCTTTTTTAAGTCAACTAAGAATTTGTGCAGTAGGAATGGTTCACTGTCTATTTTGGAGGTTTGAAAAATAACTCTACACATTAAAGCAGTCCATCTGTCTCAGTCAGCTCTCTTGAGAAACTCTTATTCACGATGATAATTATCCTAACTGTAATCACGTATATCGAAATTCATTCTCGGTGTTTTATTTACGCCAGCTTCTACGCAATACTTCCCATACCATTGTAGTTCTCAGATCAATCTACCTAGACCTGAAGTTGTATCCCAAATAAAGAAATTAGGGTTGATTTTGTGGGAATTTAAGGATTATCTTAGGATATATTCGGGGGTTTTGGGAGATATGTTGCATCTTCCCGGAATTTCCGCGTTGAATTACCCCAATATTTTTTAAATTGGGATGATACCCATGAAATTAATGTTTCCATACTTGAGTCATCTATGTCGGCTTTTCTCTCATCTTCTGATTTTACTAATGAAATATTTTGCTGGACATACTATTTAAAAAACCTGCGGGATTTTTCCCCAAAATTCTTTGGTTATTTGTTAATAAATTTTCACTGTCATCACGTAAGGCTTTATGGGAGGACTTTTTATTTATCAAAATAAAATCTTATCTTTAATGGAGTTACGCAAAAATGGTCACCAAACACTACATTGTGATAACGGTCTTACTCAGAAACTTTCACATAGCGTATATAAATGTTAGTCCACACTGTACATGTGACAGTATTCATTCAGTAGCGTAGATACCACAGCCAAAGTGAAGAGAGGTCCGTGACAGACTCTATCAATAGCGTATATACCAGTTTGCAGGTGTCATTCAACCTTATACATAACATCTACTGTTTGTGAACATAAATCCCTTCACATCGTAAGTTCAAACTTTTTTCCTAAGAGTCACTATAATAGAATTTAATATAATTGTTCAGTAATGACACGAATACTTCTCCGTTACTGCTTGTTTCTCCCTGATACGTAGATAGAATCCATGTTGATGCTAAACCTAAATACGTGTTTGTCAGCACTTGGTGAAGATTCTAAGGGGCATACCAAAGCTGGCTTTGGAGGTTCTTGCTATTACTATCACTATGGTGCCCAGAAGAATGATGATCGAGTAAGTCATACCTCCTAATCTACGTTTAGGGTTGGGGTTGTGGCTACAGAACTCTACAAACTATCCTGTCATGGTATAAACTGACGAAACAGTGTCCTTTCGATATGCCTACAATATCTGACATACAACAGACTCTATACGAAATCGGAGACAAGCCAAAAACCTTTGTAGGCTCCCATGATTGGATTGGGACATACGAGTGTGGTTTAGTAATTCAACAACTTACGAAAGTGAGTACCCAAGTAGTGTACAGAGCCTTCAGAGCAACTTTAAAATAATTCATGTAAATAAGGGCAATTTTACGGAAGAAATTACGGAATCGCTCGTTAACCATTTCTCAACAATAGGATCACCGGTTATGCTTGGTAGGTTCCATGTCTTACTAACTTTCTAGGTGGTTTAAACGACAATTCTTCTAAAGGAATACTTGCAGTAAAGACAGCTCATAAACAGTCTACAACGCTGTTTATATGCGTAAGTTTATTCGCGGCTTCGTCTATAAGAGCAAAAAAGTAAATATTACATTTGCAAGGCCAATGTTCATTGTTTGAAGTCTTCAACATAGGATGACCGCCAAACAAATTCCTTGACTTTTTAACACTTCTTTTCAGTTATTAGCTCTCACACAGACTTTCGTACGATTGCTAATTTGAGCCTGAGTTCTTTTGCTGTGGCACACATACATTTTAGTACCTGCCGATGGGTGTAAATGACAACTAAGCAATTGGTAGTCGTCGATTGCTCTCACTCACGTCATACATAGCCTCCAGAAAGTCTGCATCAATTTATGTGACTGACAGTACAAGTATTTCCATTTAGCAACAAAATTTTTGACTGGCAAAAATAATGCCTCAGTTATCACAACTCAATCGCTTTTTCTTGATAAAAGCATTTAGTATAAAATGCTTTGTTGATATATACACTTTCTACTGTAATTGGATATGGAGCCATACAGATGACTGTGTTTGTTTACATGGCATCACTGCTATTCTAGTTGGGGAGTCGCTAAAGACTGTATTCTATGCAGGTAATCGAAGAAGCCGCCTTAATAGTTATAAAACAGGTATATAGGAATTCAGTCACCCGGCTCAAATACATTTGCATATTAGGCTATAAACCACATGTAATGTAAGACCGCTTACACTGAAGCAGGTCAATCAAGTGTTTACAATAAAATGCTAAAGATAATGACCCATATTAGTCATGTAGCTAACATGCTTCAAAAACTCTAATCTGAAAGTTCAGACTGGAAAACTTCTCGTTATGCTGATAAACTTTTAATTACTAAAAGTTCGCAGTACGCCAACTACCAAGTAAAGGAAGCAAAATAATTGTAGGCTATAGTGACCTGAGTTAATACAAGCACAGTACACGCCAATATACTCAGGGCAATTGTGTCAGCATAATTTTCAACGGGCTATGAAAATACATAACATACTCTGACCGACTTATTATTAAACCAAGTTGCAGTAATCAGTAGATGTTACTAAGTCAGGAGTAAAACCTGTCAGTAAAGATAATATATGCATGTTGCAAAAGTAAATGCACCGAAATAGTTCCCACTTTTTCAATAAGTATGTGAAGCATAATTATAGTCGAGTATACCACCATCATAAGTCATATTGTGTACATTAGTCACTACACGCATGATATTATTTATTGAAGAATACTTTTTAAAACAGATTACGTTTACCTCTCCACTTTTTTCTAGGACCCTCACTGTTACAGAACGAATAAGGAGCCTACTATCAGTGAATTATGTGAAGAAGGCTGGATACGTTGGTGCAAAACAACTGAATTAACAGAAAAAAGTTTTTATAATTTATGTTTACCTTTATGAAAATATACACTGAACACGTTAAAATATCATAGATTTTATGGCATGTCTTTACAAAATTTATCATACGTTTCTTTAAGAATAAGATAGGAGTCCAGATACCGTTCTTCGTTGTCACGACAGGCGGCTTTCCATCTGAAAATTAAAACGAAATGATTTTTTTAAAATACAACTCCACTACTGAATTGAATTTTTGATTTTCCCGTATGTATAACTCCATTACTGTTCAAAATTCGAAAAAGATTCCTCCGCAAAACAACTAAGTAACTTTTAGTGAATGTTGGTATGGTATTTAGAGTCCGTTCAAATTCTAAACAAAGAGAGTTCCAGCGTATGACCTGCGTTTTATCCACATTCAGTGCTGTATGGTAATCACTTCAGGTGTCAACCAAACTCATATGGCTGACTTAACACGTTTCGGAATTGGTGAACATTTCCGAAAATATGCATGGCAAACTATCGAGTCGCATTGTGTCTTATAATAATTAGAGAACAAGCAATAAGTCTTACGGTTTAGAACTCTCATTTTTATATATTTCAAAAATTTAATCGATAAATTTTACGTGCAATAGGAAAACAGAATACTAATACAGTAAAAGGTTTCTCCAAGTTTCGGTATTGAACTTTCCGTTCTTGAGAGCATACTTTCATCAAAGTCAGTATCGTTGAAAATCCCTTCAATCAAGTGGCCTGTGACTATTTATAAACGTTCTACATAATCTATAAGGAGTACTATTATTTCAATTACAACTAAATACTTTCACATACATGCGGATTGGTTCACTAATCTCATTTTTTTTATCTTGTCTTCACTAAAAAATAATGTGCAAGTCATGCTGTTTAATTAACCCAATTATATACGTGGGGATTTCGTATGAAAAACGCTCTGAAACGAAATATGAAATCTGTAGACAATTGTAGTGACATTCACCGACCCTGCGTTTTAAAGCAAATTCCAAAGCATTTGAGTATATACACGCTAGTATGTCTTTTTGGATGAATGAATGGTGATTCATTGGCCGGCTAAAGGCTAACTAAATGTTTGTTTAAAAAATGCCACAATCAGTCGTACAGAAAGCTAATTAAAATAAAATTAAGAAGTTAGCAGAATACACGTCTGAGTAAGATGGATGTGGATGAAAGTTTTCAGGGACTTCAGTTTTTAAAAGCATCACTTACTTCCTCCGAATTTCCCTCCAACGAACAATGTGTTGTTCCAGTAACCCTTCAGGTGACATCTCCTTTGGCGGATTCTAGATTTTTAAAACAATTAGCATGAATAGCGACAATTACCTCAATATTAATAAGGAATGGTTGACCTTCAGATGGTAGAGGTGGGGGTATACGAATTTCGTTATCAGTAAAGCCATCACTTGGCTTAGGTAATGCATAGTGACAATCGGGAAGTTGATCATTATTCTAAAAGACAAATGTCAACAAGATTATAGTGTATTGGCATAAATCGCTTCGTGTTCAAATGTTTAAAAGACGATGTTAGGTACTACACAATTGTTTGATATATATTCATGTCAGTCTTTACAGACATGTGCAACTATATGTATTAGATACAAAAAAGCTAGGTTAGTGACATTAAGTTATCCTCAAAGGAAACTCAATCCAGCGACATCAGTAACACAACCTCATGGATAGAACCCAACTAAAATGCACTCGACTCACGATGAGATATTCAATTAAATAAGCGTGTCAAATCTATTCCCTCAGGGAGAGGCAATTGAAGATAGTATCTACACTTGCTTCGAAATCTTTGACAACAAAACTACTAGAGCATCCATAACTTCAGCTGCAAATATCGAACGCCATAACTAAAATCACATCACAATAAGCAAGATGGGGTGGAAATTTGTTACACTTAAGTACTGTATGGTAGTGCTCAGAAATATCCTATCGTGATTTCTAGCTAATTAAACACTGCCTACGTCTTGCTCTGGCCAATAGCTTTCTTCAACCTAGTTCTGGTCGAAGTCGCGTTGTTCACGAGAGGCAAATTCACAAATGTGGAACTGATTAGAGTTGCTTGAGGTAATGAAGTATTACAAATCCATTTTCTTATATTAGAGTAGAACCCCAAGTGTCATTTTTAATTAAACCATATAAATAAGTTTTGTGGGTGATTTAAATGGAAGAGCTAATTTGACATCTTACCGTGTAATTATTTCTACAATCCTTTTCAGGAACCTGGTTTATAAATGTAAGAGTTATGCAGACGTTCGCTTTTCTTCTCACCACTGCTTCCTAGAAAAGATCTATGTTCTTGAGCCACTTCAAGAAAGACAACTAGAACTGACATATTACAGTAGGTAATTCTAACCTGATGTTTGATTAGAAAACCAGGAGGAAAGTGTATACTATTGATTCGTGAGTAATTAGGAACTCTTTACGTCAAGCAGTAGTGTTGCTAACTACTTGGCTCATTCGGAGCTGAGTTCTTCAACAACATGCTAGTTTAGTTTTAGCCTAAAGGCCGAATTCTAGCTGCCTGCCTGGGTGAACTGGGATTACATCATATCAGATTCGTCACTTGCTTTCTTTCTATCACTCATGGAAAATTTAAATCAGTTCACTTTATGCCAAAACTTGTGCTGAAGATGTCGTCCACAAAGACGACGAAAGCTCCACAACTAAACCAACCAGCTCAGAGAGCACTACTAACTGCAAATCATCTACCTGAGCTACAAATCTCTATTATTTCAATAACCAAGTATATTAAATTATTAAGGAACTGCGTAACTACGTCAAGAGCTGAAGCCTATACTTTACTACATTTTGTCCAATGTAATTGATTGTGCTTAGAAACCAGATATTATGACTACTTTTAGTGTTGTACGGTTGAATGTTGCGACAAGGTTACTGTAGGACTTTAGTATCATTAATGAATTCCTCTATGTCACTGAATCGAAAACTGCCTTAAACAGCCTACTGTCTGCTAGTCATATTATGGAACTCCATATACGCTATGGTGTCAATAGATAAACAACATACTTAACACAGCACATGTGGTTCCTCACTTAGTGCACATGACTGTCAAGTTGCATTTACAGTGACTGATTTCAACGCTTTCCGATACCGAACAACACCTGTTCAACACAACAGGACAAAATTCAATGCTAGACTAACAAGGATAACAGGTGAAAGTCACATAGAAATATTCTGGATGAATGCTTACTAAAGATCCCAATGAACCACAGAAACAAACTCCTAGCGGCTAATAATGAGGAGTTATTCAACAAACCTTTATTTCCATTCATATTCTGAAGTTAACCGTTTATGTGGTCAGATGTTAACGAATTATACAAGTATTGGAAAACTCCTTTGGTACTAGTTATTATTATAATGGTACTTTTATCGACCCATTGCTGCTAACCTCCGTAACATGAGGCAGCATTTACGTTTGACAAGGTTAGAATTAAAGTAGCCAATAACAGATACTTAGGGAGCAGTGGTAATTTTTCTCGGTATGACTTATCTCGGAAGCAGTGATGCTTGTAACACGCTCACTGATCATTAATTAAAGTTATAACTAACCAACCAATCAGTATATTGTATTACAAAGAAAAGGAAGTTTTTGAGGTAAGATGCTTTTTGAACTCCCTCTAAGTAATAATGAGACTAGGAATATGCTTCTTTGTTGTCTCCAGCTGAGAGTCCATACTTGATCAAGTTAATGTTACCCATTCTCAAACTAAGAGATTTTGAATAAACTTACTTTTTAAGTACGGTACCACTTATTCTATGCACTTAGCTCCTAATCATTAGTGAACTGTCTAGTGCGAAAGGTTAGAAAAACTTATCTATGGTCCCACTTTTTATTAATTATTCCTGTTATTACACAAACGAACTTAAAAATGAGAAAAGTAACACACTCAGGATAATTAGAAAGCAATACCTCTTGATCATCGTCCATGGATGGTACGTCATTCCATGATGAAGAATCACCTTGATTTAGGTTGCGAATCCAGGCTCTTGCCATAGGATACAAGGCAGCATTTTCACTGAACTGACCAAAATCCACACTTCTTTCAAAAACCTTTATAACAAATGATTCTAAAAGAGTTTACCAGTAGCTCAGTGACAAACCTTTGTAAGTCTCTTCTTCATCAGAAGGTTCTCGTCGCTTCTTTCGTTTGATATCAGTTGGAGATACTTTGTAAAAGGGGCTTCTATATTTTTCTTTTTCAGCAGAATCTCTTCGACTTGCCACGTCATCCTTGTACTTGGTACTATTCTTTCTGTAATTAAGTAATTAAAACTACGTGCTTCAACAGTCATACATTCTAGATGGATCTTCTATCAACATTTGTAGTACTCTATCTAGTTTTTCGTGAGCATACGAAAGTTCAGATTCTAAGAGGACATACTAGTGGAAAAATTAACAAACCTTCCTGATCAGCCCACCAACCAGTTTCATTCCAAGAAGAACCCATATTTTGTTACAAGCTTCAACAGCAGTACGACTGGACTTCAATAGTTTGCCTGGAAAAGTGACAACAAAGAGGATGAATCATTCGAAATATTAGCAGATTGTTTATAAAGCTAACAGAGCACTAAGGACAGAAATGATAATAACTCAGATGCACTGACCATATTCTCATAGTTATACCACCAGTGAGGATAGTGAAGCAATCTCACTGGCCAGCTAGATTCGAAGCCAAATGCAAACATGTGAATAAACTTTATTTACTTAAAACATGCTTCAGTATGAAAGTATTTATTTATTTGTTTGGTCAGTTAAACACACCATGGCACCAAATATATTAGGAAAATAGAATAATAACACAATAAACTAATTAGAATTTTCCCTTGACAAGATTAAGTAATCATTCCTCAGTTTATGTTGACTTCAGCTATAGATAAAACAAAACTGAAGTATGATAGTCACTGATTTCAATTCTGAATGACGAATCAATTAGTTTTTATAGTTGGAAGAAACACATAGAATGAAGGGGAAGAAAGAGAATTATTAACAGCAACAGACACATGGTTTTCATGGGACGAACAGATAACTATTGATGAACAGTTTTAAAATCAAAAGGATGACAAGGAGTTATTACACCTGAACAGTTAAGAACAACTTAAAGTCACCTCACTTATACTCTTCAAAGAGCTATTTTAGACATCACGAGGACCCCAAAAAGATAATTTACATATAAATCTGTGACTCATATCAGAAACTTAAGGGCATTACACGCTAATAAATACTTAGTAATTCGAAAGTCTAAAGTCAGATGACATAGGACGTTATCTATTAAATAATACTGCTTTACTGTGATACACTTAATAAACAAATTAATATGGAATGACATAGGACTAGGTTGGAATAGATTTAGAAGTAGTGACAACAGAACCCGGCATTAATCCATGGAGTTTATGACTGTTAATATGAGCCACGAAGGGCGGCATAGACTGCCTGCTCAGGGACCCGCGGATGCTCAGAGCCAATGGCTTGAGACCGCTGGTAATATAGCTCAAATCCATTCTCGATGGCACAGAAGCATTTACTCTTTGTATCCTCCCAGACCCACTAAATCATAATTATGCTAAATGTAACTATTCTTCCTGTTCGTCATACTTCCTTTGAATTCCTATTTCCTCTACTATTGTGTGCTGCATGGGGGTACGACAACTTGAACTGCTTCACTTAAGCGTGAATTTCTATGTTGAAACTCAGCCAGAGAGATTAAGGGTCCAAACAATTATAAGAAAACAGTTCGCAATTGTAAATGCAGTGCGTCGGTGGCACAGTGGTTACGACTCCCGCAGACCATGCACATGGTCCGAGGTCCGATCCCCTGCCGACGCACACCTGGTATCTATGGTGGGTCTGCAAAATTTGGGCTACCGGTATCCATGCTGAAAATTCCATACTTGTACCAAAAATACGGTGTGGAATCAAGCTGTAAATCAGAAATAAAAAATAAATAAATATAATGATAATGGTAACCAACTGAGTGGCTGAAATTAAGGTTTGTGATAGTCCCGTGCTCTATAAGCAGATATGTCAGTCACAAAAATGAATAATAAGTGTTTTTAATACTAATGCTCTGTTCTCAGAACCCATTTTAATAAAAGGTCTTGAGACAAGGAGGGTGGAACTGCTAAAAAAACTGTCTGATATTAATGTTATTATTACTGAATGACACTATGTTAGTGGTAATACTTATTACGTTTCTGTTCATTATTACTGTACAGTTAATGAGTACAGTTCTAAGTGAGCCATTAACACATTCTCCATACCTCCAAAATGCAGTTTCGGGTGTGACAAAACATGTCTAAGAGCAGTCTCGATAGGACCATAACTACAAGTGTTTAAATTTCCAAGACCATAATACACTAACGGAAATAACCCTGTAAAACATGCTTTTAAGGAAATTATATATGCATAAGCGACTTTTAGGCATTTTGATAATTTACTCAGGGATATCACGAAAAGCTATGAAAGTAGTAAAACATCGACAGGATTTCAAACATCCACATCGATTACCACCAAACAGAAATTACCATCAGACATCTTCCTCAATACTTAACAACAGTTTGAAACGATACTGACTGCAAGAGTTAGCGAGCGTGACTGACTAAGAAGACTAAAAGTCACCGTTTAAAAGATGAAGTGGGTATATCAAATTTCACAACTGCAAGCATTTCAACATTCAGTGAAGAATTCACTCGGTCAAGAAAAAATTTGACCTAAAGCAGCCTAAGTATTGAGTGAAACGCTTCACTTTGGAACAATCAACTACAATTATTACGCCATCTATGGAGAAAACATATGACACTACCTGTTTGATGAATCTCGATTTGCCAACATCAAACCCAACTATATATGACATATGTCATTGTCTCCTTTGATCACTGGTTTTCGAGTGCAATCTTTCAGCACCAATTTTATTAGTTGACTATGAAGTTTTGTTTCACAGTATTGAAGGCATTATTTCCGCTACGAATGCTGTTCCTCAGGACTTACCACACCAGGTGTCCAGTGTTCTTTACAAGCACTACCAACATTAATTCAGTGCATACCGGGGTTCTTTTGAGTTGGACAAAATATCAATTTACCATAAGACGACATCACCGACGAACAGTTTACAATTAGTTTAGAATTCTAAAGTCGACTTTAAATCTACATCTATATTCGTAACGGCAATAAATTACTAAGGGCTTAGGCATTTGGAAGTCATTAAAAGTTATTTGTCCTCAACACCATAAAAATTCGGGCAATTTAAGTGCAATATTATGTGGGAAGTCTTGAGGAAATTAGTCAAAATTACCACAAGGTACCCCAAAGTATCTGAGAATTAATGCACAGATATCACCCCAAAATTGTTCCATACGGATATAATCACGTACACAGATACTCTATTATGACTAATCTATGATGTTTTAAGTGACAGAATATGTTCGAAACTAAATGTACCACTTGCCATAATCAGACACATACTTTAAAATCCCAACAAATAATACGGTTGCGAAACTACTTAACGGCGCGTCAGTGGAAGTTTAGGATGCGATTCAATGTACAATATAGGATCATTCGATAGAAGCTTGTGATGGTGAGGTCGTTTAAGTTTACCGAACTGAAACGCGATCCTCGAATCATCATATTGTTAACCTTTATAAACACCTGCACATACGTGCTATTACAATAAGCAAAGTAACATCAACAACTGCACATTCAGATTTTCAGATTTATTGGTTGAGGATGGAAGGCTTGGAGCCTATGTTAATCCCTTTCTGGTAGATTTCTGTGGTTGTCCAAACCCTTCTTGAAAAGAATCATTTGAGCTTGCAGACACCACTTCTTCTGGGAGTCGGTTTCAAGAGTTTATGACTCGGTGTGAGAACCAGTACTCAACAGCAATATGATTTCTTCTTGGCTTTTGAACTTTCCTGCTATGTCCTCTAAGGTGTTCCGACCTGGTTGGGAGGAAAAGAGAGAATAGGTCAGGTCCGTAGTCATTATTTAAAATTTTAAACATTGTGATTAAATCTCCTCTCTGCCTACGGTATGACAGTGAGAAGAGATTTAAACTGTCTAGTCTTTTCTCGTATGATAAGTTAGACATGCTGTGAACCATACGTGTTGCCTTCCTTTGAACACTTTCTAGAATGTGTGAATCCCCTTTTAGACAAGGACTGGCGGCCTGGATGCAGTTTTCCAGTCTTGACCTAACCAGAGATGTATATAAGGAGGTGAACATATCTCTGGTAATTCTTGTAAAGGCTCTGCGAATCGCCCATAAGGACCTGAAACTACGTGCAGCCACCGCGCGACAGTGTGCTGTAGTTTTTAAGTCGTGGCTAACTATGACACCTAAGTCCAAGTGAGTCTGAACTGATGGAAGTGTTATTCCCTCTGATTCGTAGGAGCTTGTGCTTGCTTGTCCAATGCGCATGGTTGCACATTTTGCCACATTGATCGGGAGCATCCATTCAACGAACCACTCTGACAATTTGTTGAGGTCCTCTTGCAACGTGAACGTATCACTGTTGCCCTTCAGCTCTCCCCAAATTTTTAAGTCATCTGCGTATAGGACCATAGGGGAGTCGGTGAGCAGAGGTAACTCATTGATATACAGAATAAAAAGGAGAGGACCGAGAACCGTGCCTTGTGGCACTCCGCTACTTACTGCTGTCCAAGAGGAGAGTTTTGAGTTGATCCTAACCCTCTGCCTCCTATCTATGAGGAATTCCCTGAGCCAGTCTAGTAGTCTGCCTTTGATACCAAGACTTTCCAATTTCATGAGTAGTCTTTTGTGAGGTACTTTATCAAAGGCTTTACTGAAGTCTATGAAGACGACGTCAACGGGTCTTCTGTCCTTTGATTTGACCCAGCTTTCTCTTGCAGTCAGGAGATTTGACAGGCATGAGAGGTTCCTCCGGAAGCCATGCTGTGCTCCAGATAACAAGCTGCTATTTTCCAGATAAGCCATGATGCTTTTCTTGATAATTCTTTCCAGTGTCTTGATTAAAGTGCTGGTGAGACTGATAGGCCTGTAATTTGAAGGGCTTTGTCTTGATCCTCCTTTGTGGATGTGTGTTACTATGGCGTCTTTCCAATCACGTGGCAACACTCCATTTAGAGGAGATAGCTTGAAGATCGTGGTCAAGGGGCCGGCTATGTGGGCTGATAGCTCCTTGAGAAGCCTTGGATGAAGATTATCAGGACCCATTGATTTTCCTGCATCTAGTTTCATTAAGAAGTTGAGCACGATGCCTTGGTCGATGTCAACGGAATCTATCCCATGTTCTTCTGATGCAGCCAGAGCTGATCCTATAGGCAGTGATGACTCCTGAGTGAAGACTTGGGAGAAGTAGTTTGCCATTGCTTCTGCTTTTTCTTGATCTTCTTCGATTGTATCTTTGTCAATAATCAGGTTTGGGACACCATTGGGTGTTTTATTCCTGAAATTCAAGTACGAGAAAATTTTCTTAGGTTGTGCCTTTGCATTTTGGGCCAGGTGTGTCTCGAACTTCATCCTTGATTGGCGGATTTCTAGCAGTGTTAAATAATTCCCTGGTCTCAGAAGTCTCAAGTGTTGCAAACAGGTTCCAACATTTGCGTTTACGTCTGAGTAACTTACGAATCTCCCGGTTTATCCAAGGGGGGAATGTTTCCGACCCTTTGGAACAGACCAAGGGATGAAAAGTACAGTTACTTGGGCGTAAAGTTGCTTAAATTGGTTCCATGCGGCTTCTACTTGGGACTCTGGATTGATGTACCAGTTTACTGAGTTGGCTGCTGAGACGATCGCATTTATGTCAGCTTTCCAAACGTTTGGTCGAGCTGGGGTTTTGGCCCTTGCTGCCGTTGCTGTGAACTTGAAAGTGAGCACAGCATGGTCACTTCTTCCTAACGGAGGAAGATGTTGTATGAGATCCACATCCTCACCGTGGTAGAACACTAGGTCCAGAGTTGAGGAGGAGTGCTGTGAGTCATAGCGCGTGGGCTTAATGATATGTTGGACTAGGGCTAGCGATATACTAGATTCTAGCAGTTTATGATCAAAGGAGTTGACTGAAGATGGAGTTGTTAGGCTCGACCAGTCAACTGTTGGGGCGTTGAAGTCGCCGACTACGAGACTTCGACATTTTGAAGTCCAGGAGCCTAGCTTCTCTATTAGGAAGTCGTCTGCACTGCAGTCAGGACTGCGGTACACAGCAATGAGGTCAATGTCTTGGCCTATGCATTTAAGTCTGCAGCGTAGAAGTTCGCACGACTCACTTTCGTGGGTGAGTGCTTCGATACTACGCACGGTTAAGCCTTTCTTGAGGTAGATGACTACGCCACCTCCTTTGCGGTTTAGTCGGTTCACCCTATGCACTTCGAAGTTTTGCGGTTTAACTTCGTTGTCAGTGACATCGGGTGTGAGCCATGTCAGTACATGACATCTAAAAGAAGAATTTCATAGAATTATAACAAAAGCCAGCAATCCGTATGGCCGTCTGGGGAAAGAACCATCTCTGCTCAAGTTTTCGGAAGAGATTTCCGCCTACTCTTTCGAAACTGTCGAAAATTTTCAGTCGATCTCGGTAAGATATATCCCATCGACCTCCGCAAACTTGCTTCTTTCATTTAAGAGCACATTGATTTGTGTTTAACAGGATTTCATCATCGATTCAATTCGGAAATAACGTTCCGATTACATCGAAACTGCCTCTATGGGAAGAGGAATTCAGATATGCGCAGTTGTCTCCACAATATCATAGTCGTCTCTTGAAGCTTTTACAAATAGCACGGCGGCTATGTTGTCTGGCTAACACCTCCAGAGGGGGTGGGTAGTATGAAGGGTAGAACATTAGGCAGAAATAATTCGCATCCAATGTTTTCTCGTGCTTCTGACAAACTACTGTTCTAGACAAGTGACTTAAATTCTGGGGTCTTCCCAGAATGAGACCTCATTAAACATAAAATCGAAGGCTTTAGCATGGTTTAGGGGCAACAGCCTCAGTGCTGTCTAAGGATTTTGTCCTGTCGTTTCAAGATACTATTATGTTAGACTGATTTTCCATAAATCCATACTGAGCTTCTTGCATGAAGCTGATTTTATTCGGAGGTTACCTGATATAAACACCTACAAGGCTCTCCATCAATCCTGATATTGTTTCCAGTAGATCTGTGGTTCTCTAACACTTCTTTTATTGTCTATTTCCTCCCTCCCTTAAAACTGGTTGAAAGGACAGCTCGCACAGAATCACTGAAGAACTGATATCTGCACACTGAGTGTCAAAACAGCCCACTTAAAGTGACACAAACTTCAGCAGGCAGCTTCAGATCCATAGGTTCGATGAAAACTCATTTCGGGGTTTTTCTCAAACGATCCACGCCAGCGCCTTGAACCATACCCAGAATTATCTGCGAACGAATAACCCCCACAATATCTAGTTCTCTCATTGTCAGCCAAATCACATAAACCATTAATACACGGCTCTTCCTACGATAGGCCTCACGCTGTTCCTCGAAGATTCTCTGTCAGCCACGTCTCCTAAACCGTTAATGCCCAGCTCTTGCTACGCTCGGCCTCACGCTGACGCTTGAAGTTCCTCACAAACGCTTGGCACGAACGGACGCAAAAACCAGAAACAAGTTTGGCGACTCGAGAATTATTTATTCTAACACCAACATAAAGCGATTATATGAATAAGCTTTAAAAACCAAGGTCTATGAACAAATATTACAATAATAAATCACAATATTATTTCTCACGGTAGTCTCCTGACTTCTTTCTAAACACCGACCGATGAGACGATGACTGGTGTATTGACGCCTCCGTGAAAATTTAGGAGGTTGGTTTTGAGCAAACAACCATGAATTGATCGTTCAATCTTCAACTGCATTGACACTCCTCGGCAAAGATCGGATCCATCCCTTTTTTCCATCACGGCCAACACACGTTGACTTGGATGCCATTGCGAGAACCCGGGTCACACGGACAAAGCTGAAATGGAAAACAAACAGCAAAGCCAACACACCATAGGCATACCCACTGCACAATCTCACACATCGATGACGACCTACACCTTCGAAATAAAGGTATCTCCTTGGCGTCTTGTAACGCAATCGCCACTTGCTAGAATGACTGTTGCAGAACACAACGTGACCATAGCAGCACCTCATGATGCTCATCGCACATCCCCTTATCTATTCACTACCAATTGCCACTGCGATTGCTTGTCACTCATTCTGCCTCAGTTATAGTAACGGTGACGTATGCAAGCCTCAGTCGTCTATACTCTCGCTCCCCGGCGTGTAGGACCACAGCCTAAATAGAAACATTGATTCTCAATCATTGATTCCATACATAATCATAATCTCCGTATGCATCTCATTCTCAAAACTAACCTCCCCAACGTATGCGACCCATCTGCTGTCTTTAACATCAATCAATTCACTCACGGATGCAGAAGACTCGAAACAACTTCAGAAGTAAGCACGACGAAAATTTTAACAAAATTATGCAAAACAACAAGTAAACACAGTGAATCCAAAAACACCAATTGATACGACGCACCACACGTTTATACAAACAGTACACATAACCTCGCAGATTGTGTCTTGAAGTAATTCCCTTGAAGAATTGCAGGGTTTACACCAGTACGCCTGTAACCCTTCTCAGGTTGACGATTGTAAGTTGAAGAATGACGGACAAAAAGAAAATTAGCCAGCAGATAGATGAGAGATGATACCAATTCAGTATACACAACATGAACATATGCACAAAATAATACTCTAATCACGTTGGACTGCGCTTCGACGTACTACCCTTGAAGAATTGTAGGACTTACAGCAGTACGCCTACAACCCTTCTCAGGTTGACGCTCTAGGTTGGGAAATCGTCGCAGAGTTTATTTGGTGGCCTCCTTCCATCATCTATACCCTCAACTCTGGACAGTGACATGCCTAACACATTGTATCGTAGAATATAGATGACGAACAAACATACGACGTATCTGATCAACCAAGCGTAGGCACAGAGTAATTTACACCAAAGATAATAACATTCAAATAGTAACTTGAAAGGCTTTTATTCGTGCAAGTCAGTTTAACAATTACCCTCTCGTACACAGTTGGCTTATCCTCATTAAGCTGACCAATATCTTTCGTCTTTTCAAATGCACCGATACTAGCATAGTCATAGCACAAAACATTTGAGTCCATGGACATTTCTGTCATTGTGAATGACAATACCGACGACGACTGAGTGACACAAGTTGATGAACTCAGCGGTGCATCAGAAGCTGTTGTTGTTCGACCCTTAGAAGGTTGTCTAACTGTAAGATTACCACCATTGCTATCTTTTATGATTAGCTCCTGTTCAGTCTTAACATCGGTCGATAGGTGGGCTACACGCTGATCATTTACACTGACGGTCCCACGATTATCCATACCTTCTGCCACCGCATCTACCTTTAACTCTACTTCACGTTCAAGCTGTACAGAACCTTTGTTCAACTCAGCACTATTAGGCATTCCCCTCATCTCATCATGATCAGCCAAAGACAAATGTGCTCTATCATGATCATTGTCACAAATATCCACTTTGTCGCCGTTCGTATGATCGACTTCATCATTTTAAAACTCCTTGTTAACAGCAGTAAATGATTTCTGTTCTTCTTCATAAATCATTAAAGGCTTCATAACTTTACTCTGGCTAGTAATACCTTGTGAACTTGTGGAGTCAGAACTGGACTCTGAAACTGTAACTCTCTTCTTCTGCACAAACTGCGGTGTCGTATGTGACACTCTATTCAACAATGGCTTACCAGCTGCAACTACAGGCTTCTTCACCGCACCATTATCGTCACACGGTTTGGAGTCAGACCTTGATTTCACATTTAGCTTACCATTAAACTTGCTCACTTCTTCAAAGTTCGCCTATTTTTGCACTTCTTGCAAACGTGTAAAACACAACCGTGTTTGTCTCGCAACTTGTAACCTATCTGTTGGGGATGTCCCACGAAAGCTGTTCCACTCACTAAGTTTACATGGATTACCAGACACCATAGAGTTTTCTAAATATACACTTCCCTGAGGCCCTTTCGTCACAAACGATCGCTTTTTGCTCTCCGATTTCCTTAATCCAGAGGTGGGATGCAGTTTACTAGAAAACTTGATCATAGCTTGATTGACACTATGTAGTAATGTATTGTAATCGTAGCATTAGTATTTCGAGATGACCGAAATACACGAATCCGATCAAAACACAGAGAGGGCGGAATTCAGAAATTTGTATTTAGCGGAATTATATTGCAATTCATATAAGAAACATATCAACAATCAACAGTAAGTACTTAAACAATACAGAGATAGAAATTGTCAATCACCACATCCGCCACACGTCGAATATCTCCTTGCGTATTTATAACAATGTCTCGGTTTGCTTGCAAGTAGCTTCAACCTTCTAACTGATTCCGTGATATTATTCTCATCACTGTTATCTGGACTTATTTCTGAATTATCTACAAAATCAGGATTAGTAGCGGAATCAATAATATTATAATTGGAACGACCTACTTCATTTATTGTCACTTTGTCCAGGTGTCCGTTATGAACTGAGTGATTTTTGATGTCTAATATCTTCACCACTCGATTTCCCATTTCTTGTAGTATGATTCCAACAGAAGGTCTGTAGTCACTCCCTTTGTAATAATGTACATTAGAAGTCGTGGACATCAGATGCTTTTTGAGAATTCGAGATTTGAAAAGTTTTGCAGGACTTTCACGGGTACTTGTATGCTCTGCATTCAACAGACGCAGTCTATGCATATGCAACAATTCCTCCATTTTAATCAGTTGCTCTCTCAGCTCATTCGGTTCTTCTCGTGTTTTCGACAGTTCGCATTGTAACTCAGCTACCTCATTTTTGGAAACAGTTGACGCTTGAGTTGCTGAACTTGTAGTGGAGGTTTTCATTGGATGAGATTGAGTATTTTGAAAAGTTGAAAGACACATTGATTCCATTTTACTAGACAGATTGGGAGAATTATAAGAATGTTGAGAAACATAAGTATTCGAACTTCTGAAAACAGTCTTGATGTGTCCAACTTTACCACATTTATGGCACTTAGCATCCCGAAAACGGCAAGTGCTTCGTAGATATAACTTTCCACAGGAAAAACACGGTTTAATGTTTTTGATCTCTTGCTGCATTCTATTACCTGTGGACGGCAGTTTGGATTGCTTTCCATGACCACTTGTATTTTCGACTTTAGAAAGCATGACATCAGATACTGACGTAGTGGGAGCAGAGTATTCATTATTGACATCTTCATATGTAATACATACTTCTTTAGCAGTTTGAAAGGTACAAGAAGGAATATGAATTAACTCTTTCTCTAACTTAGGAATATTGATTCTAGCAATTAGACGATCACGTATTTGTGTGTGCAGCTGATCTCCAAAGTCACACTTTGAAGCTTGTATTTGGAGTTGAAGAATAAAGTCTCTAATCTTCTGGTTGGGAGCACGAACCAGTTTGTTGAATTGAGCCCTCTCTCGCGTCTCAAAAGTAATTATATGGAAGTGATCTACCAGAAGTTCACGGAGTTTATAATATGACAGAGAAATTGGTTTATCTGGAAACGACAGAGTCTTCACTAGGCTATACGCATCTAGACCAATAGCAGTGATGAAGTGTGCTGGTATTTTGTCATCCCGAACATTCTTGGAAATGCACCACGCATCGAGGGCGGAATTCAGAAATTTGTATTTAGCGGAATTATATTGCAATTCATATGAGAAACATATCAACAATCAACAGTAAGTACTTAAACAATACAGAGATAGAAATTGTCAATCACCACATCCGCCACACGTCGAATATCTCCTTGCGTATTTATAACAATGTCTCGGTTTGCTTGCAAGTAGCTTCGACCTTCTAACTGATTCCGTGATATTATTCTCATCACTGTTATCTGGACTTATTTCTGAATTATCTACAAAATCAGGATTAGTAGCGGAATCAATAATATTATAATTGGAACGACCTACTTCATTTATTGTCACTTTGTCCAGGTGTCCGTTATGAACTGAGTGATTTTTGATGTCTAATATCTTCACCACTCGATTTCCCATTTCTTGTAGTATGATTCCAACAGAAGGTCTGTAGTCACTCCCTTTGTAATAATGTACATTAGAAGTCGTGGACATCAGATGCTTTTTGAGAATTCGAGATTTGAAAAGTTTTGCAGGACTTTCACGGGTACTTGTATGCTCTGCATTCAACAGACGCAGTCTATGCATATGCAACAATTCCTCCATTTTAATCAGTTGCTCTCTCAGCTCATTCGGTTCTTCTCGTGTTTTCGACAGTTCGCATTGTAACTCAGCTACCTCATTTTTGGAAACAGTTGACGCTTGAGTTGCTGAACTTGTAGTGGAGGTTTTCATTGGATGAGATTGAGTATTTTGAAAAGTTGAAAGACACATTGATTCCATTTTACTAGACAGATTGGGAGAATTATAAGAATGTTGAGAAACATAAGTATTCGAACTTCTGAAAACAGTCTTGATGTGTCCAACTTTACCACATTTATGGCACTTAGCATCCCGAAAACGGCAAGTGCTTCGTAGATATAACTTTCCACAGGAAAAACACGGTTTAATGTTTTTGATCTCTTGCTGCATTCTATTACCTGTGGACGGCAGTTTGGATTGCTTTCCATGACCACTTGTATTTTCGACTTTAGAAAGCATGACATCAGATACTGACGTAGTGGGAGCAGAGTATTCATTATTGACATCTTCATATGTAATACATAAATCTTTAGCAGTTTGAAAGGTACAAGAAGGAATATGAATTAACTCTTTCTCTAACTTAGGAATATTGATTCTAGCAATTAGACGATCACGTATTTGTGTGTGCAGCTGATCTCCAAAGTCACACTTTGAAGCTTGTATTTGGAGTTGAAGAATAAAGTCTCTAATCTTCTGGTTGGGAGCACGAACCAGTTTGTTGAATTGAGCCCTCTCTCGCGTCTCAAAAGTAATTATATGGAAGTGATCTACCAGAAGTTCACGGAGTTTATAATATGACAGAGAAATTGGTTTATCTGGAAACGACAGAGTCTTCACTAGGCTATACGCATCTAGACCAATAGCAGTGATGAAGTGTGCTGGTATTTTGTCATCCCGAACATTCTTGGAAATGCACCACGCATCGAGGGCGGAATTCAGAAATTTGTATTTAGCGGAATTATATTGCAATTCATATGAGAAACATATCAACAATCAACAGTAAGTACTTAAACAATACAGAGATAGAAATTGTCAATCACCACATCCGCCACACGTCGAATATCTCCTTGCGTATTTATAACAATGTCTCGGTTTGCTTGCAAGTAGCTTCGACCTTCTAACTGATTCCGTGATATTATTCTCATCACTGTTATCTGGACTTATTTCTGAATTATCTACAAAATCAGGATTAGTAGCGGAATCAATAATATTATAATTGGAACGACCTACTTCATTTATTGTCACTTTGTCCAGGTGTCCGTTATGAACTGAGTGATTTTTGATGTCTAATATCTTCACCACTCGATTTCCCATTTCTTGTAGTATGATTCCAACAGAAGGTCTGTAGTCACTCCCTTTGTAATAATGTACATTAGAAGTCGTGGACATCAGATGCTTTTTGAGAATTCGAGATTTGAAAAGTTTTGCAGGACTTTCACGGGTACTTGTATGCTCTGCATTCAACAGACGCAGTCTATGCATATGCAACAATTCCTCCATTTTAATCAGTTGCTCTCTCAGCTCATTCGGTTCTTCTCGTGTTTTCGACAGTTCGCATTGTAACTCAGCTACCTCATTTTTGGAAACAGTTGACGCTTGAGTTGCTGAACTTGTAGTGGAGGTTTTCATTGGATGAGATTGAGTATTTTGAAAAGTTGAAAGACACATTGATTCCATTTTACTAGACAGATTGGGAGAATTATAAGAATGTTGAGAAACATAAGTATTCGAACTTCTGAAAACAGTCTTGATGTGTCCAACTTTACCACATTTATGGCACTTAGCATCCCGAAAACGGCAAGTGCTTCGTAGATATAACTTTCCACAGGAAAAACACGGTTTAATGTTTTTGATCTCTTGCTGCATTCTATTACCTGTGGACGGCAGTTTGGATTGCTTTCCATGACCACTTGTATTTTCGACTTTAGAAAGCATGACATCAGATACTGACGTAGTGGGAGCAGAGTATTCATTATTGACATCTTCATATGTAATACATAAATCTTTAGCAGTTTGAAAGGTACAAGAAGGAATATGAATTAACTCTTTCTCTAACTTAGGAATATTGATTCTAGCAATTAGACGATCACGTATTTGTGTGTGCAGCTGATCTCCAAAGTCACACTTTGAAGCTTGTATTTGGAGTTGAAGAATAAAGTCTCTAATCTTCTGGTTGGGAGCACGAACCAGTTTGTTGAATTGAGCCCTCTCTCGCGTCTCAAAAGTAATTATATGGAAGTGATCTACCAGAAGTTCACGGAGTTTATAATATGACAGAGAAATTGGTTTATCTGGAAACGACAGAGTCTTCACTAGGCTATACGCATCTAGACCAATAGCAGTGATGAAGTGTGCTGGTATTTTGTCATCCCGAACATTCTTGGAAATGCACCACGCATCGAGGGCGGAATTCAGAAATTTGTATTTAGCGGAATTATATTGCAATTCATATGAGAAACATATCAACAATCAACAGTAAGTACTTAAACAATACAGAGATAGAAATTGTCAATCACCACATCCGCCACACGTCGAATATCTCCTTGCGTATTTATAACAATGTCTCGGTTTGCTTGCAAGTAGCTTCGACCTTCTAACTGATTCCGTGATATTATTCTCATCACTGTTATCTGGACTTATTTCTGAATTATCTACAAAATCAGGATTAGTAGCGGAATCAATAATATTATAATTGGAACGACCTACTTCATTTATTGTCACTTTGTCCAGGTGTCCGTTATGAACTGAGTGATTTTTGATGTCTAATATCTTCACCACTCGATTTCCCATTTCTTGTAGTATGATTCCAACAGAAGGTCTGTAGTCACTCCCTTTGTAATAATGTACATTAGAAGTCGTGGACATCAGATGCTTTTTGAGAATTCGAGATTTGAAAAGTTTTGCAGGACTTTCACGGGTACTTGTATGCTCTGCATTCAACAGACGCAGTCTATGCATATGCAACAATTCCTCCATTTTAATCAGTTGCTCTCTCAGCTCATTCGGTTCTTCTCGTGTTTTCGACAGTTCGCATTGTAACTCGGCTACCTCATTTTTGGAAACAGTTGACGCTTGAGTTGCTGAACTTGTAGTGGAGGTTTTCATTGGATGAGATTGAGTATTTTGAAAAGTTGAAAGACACATTGATTCCATTTTACTAGACAGATTGGGAGAATTATAAGAATGTTGAGAAACATAAGTATTCGAACTTCTGAAAACAGTCTTGATGTGTCCAACTTTACCACATTTATGGCACTTAGCATCCCGAAAACGGCAAGTGCTTCGTAGATATAACTTTCCACAGGAAAAACACGGTTTAATGTTTTTGATCTCTTGCTGCATTCTATTACCTGTGGACGGCAGTTTGGATTGCTTTCCATGACCACTTGTATTTTCGACTTTAGAAAGCATGACATCAGATACTGACGTAGTGGGAGCAGAGTATTCATTATTGACATCTTCATATGTAATACATACTTCTTTAGCAGTTTGAAAGGTACAAGAAGGAATATGAATTAACTCTTTCTCTAACTTAGGAATATTGATTCTAGCAATTAGACGATCACGTATTTGTGTGTGCAGCTGATCTCCAAAGTTACACTTTGAAGCTTGTATTTGGAGTTGAAGAATAAAGTCTCTAATCTTCTGGTTGGGAGCACGAACCAGTTTGTTGAATTGAGCCCTCTCTCGCGTCTCAAAAGTAATTATATGGAAGTGATCTACCAGAAGTTCACGGAGTTTATAATATGACAGAGAAATTGGTTTATCTGGAAACGACAGAGTCTTCACTAGGCTATACGCATCTAGACCAATAGCAGTGATGAAGTGTGCTGGTATTTTGTCATCCCGAACATTCTTGGAAATGCACCACGCATCGAGGGCGGAATTCAGAAATTTGTATTTAGCGGAATTATATTGCAATTCATATAAGAAACATATTAACAATCAACAGTAAGTATTTAAACAATACAGAGATAGAAATTGTCAATCACCTCACACTATCTTTTACCAGTTTCATTTTATCATCGAACTTCTGCTCAATACCTTCATCCTCTATACGAGAGCTTATCTTCACCCACTTCCTTTGCAGTCGAGTATGTAGGCGTTTCGCTTTTACTTCTAGGACAAAACTCGAGTTGAGGTCATTCGTGCAATTCATCAGAATCAATGCATTCTTTAAGTGAACAGAACATCCACAAACTCAGTGAGTGCCTTGGAGTCATCTTGAAGTTGACCGCCATTACCCTTGAAAGCCTCGAATAATTTCTCTACAATCATCGAAGGTCTTCCAATCCTTTGACGCCGGATACGCATCGCCTCAGTATATCCTTCTTTTGGTAGCAAAATCTTACAGCGCTATATAGCTCTTGCAGCAACATCAGTGTAATATCTCAACAAATACGTTAGCTTCATTTCTTTATTCAATGCATAACCACTCAACATGACCTCAAACTCTTTGATAAACTGTAGGTAGTCGTCTGGGCTTCCATCAAAGTACCGAGGCTCGAATTTAGGTAACTTTAAACCCTTAATATCGCTAAATGGCGAACCACAAACAACAGACTCATCATGCTTAGCATCACACACATGGTAACATATAACTTGCAACTCATCATTATTTACTTTCCTGTCTTCTTCCGAAACGCCTTGTCCTTTCTTTGACTCAGGGATTATTGAACTTGGCCAAACCATCTAGAAAAGTTCCAAAAAACACCTGTCCAGAGAAGACAAGCAGACACGACGAAATACGAATTGACAACAAATAAGACGAATAATCCCAGAATTATCGGTAACTGTTGATGTCCAGGTATAACTACACTGGACTTCACACTGTCCTTGGAGGACTTTCAGGAACTATGTTTAATAACCAACGCAAAAAAGCAGAACACAAATTGGTGACTCAAGAACCCTTTGTTCCTGCACCATAACAGAGCTAATCATTGGGTTATTGTACACAAAGACTAAGAATAAATGTTATAACAATAAATCACAATAATACCCCTGATAGTTTTTCTCTCTTCCAACGAACGGTGAACGATGAGACGATGACTGCAGCATTGATGACTCCTGCGAAAAATATGGAGTTGGGTTTGAGCAAACAACCATGAATTGATCGTTCAATTTTCGGCCACATTTACATTGGTATATTAATGGTCCTTAGTGTTGATCGACGCTCGCTGATGAAGTGGAAGCGTGAAGAGTGAATCGCCCCTTTCTGCAGGAACAGCAATATACAAATTAAAGGCTCGAGATATTTCTGATTATTTATGAGGGCTTAGATCTTTATCATGAAAAAGATAATAATGAACGCCTTGACAGATCATGCTTCTACCTTTAAATATATACCATTCGCTCAGCCTATTGTTGAGACGCGACCACGCGGGATCCGCACAGATTTATGGGGCATCTTATAAACTAACTTGCTGTCCATTGTCTGATCTTTAAATACCACTTCACAATGTCTTATCTCATTCATTTTCCAATAACGTCTTTACTTGATCCTCATTATATCCCATTAAACCTAACATTTTACAGCTCTTTATGACTTATTATATTCCTACTCTCTGAAGGGTACGGTTGTGCACTAAATGCACAAAAAGGTATAAAACAAAAACAACTGGCACAACTGAGGATAAATGTATTAAAACCAAAAGTGGACATCATGATAGTACGAGATATACGTGTAGCATTATACATTGCAAATGAACGTTGTCAGCCTAGGGATTTCCCTTCATAAATGCATTTATTAATGATACTTGGAATTACTTATTTCATTACAGTTTAATGATTCACCTCAGCACTTTTACTTTTCTAAAACAGCTTTCAATCCCTTGTAAACGTTGTACTTACCTCAATATTGGTTGGTTATCGTATGCCGACAACCACGGGATGAAAACGAAACGATGTCCATTTTCCCGCTCAACCTGGAGGACAATTGTACAATTCAATAACTATACAGCCTAGTTCAGACAATGTGTATTTATATATATATCAAATATTTAACTGTTGAAACATTATTAACTTATAGACAATCTACGATTTGATATTATATCATACTTGATCGTGCCTGTAAAAATGGCATGCATTTTCATGTAAATTTATATGTTTATATGAGAATATACATTATTATTATTATAGTTGAGTTAAGTCGCAACCTAGACCCGATGAATCACACTCCTATCTCAGCGTGAGCACAGGGGTGATATCATCAACCCCAAGCACAATCAGTGTATGGTTCGTAGCCCGCTACTTATACAGAGTTCGAAATATGTTAATATGTACTACAAAATAAATTTAAAATATAAATTAAGACTCTGTCAATCCACATTTAGTTAGACAATGTCTTTTCTTTCATAATCCGATTTAGTTCATACATCATGTACATAAATGTAACTGAAGATTGAACGATCAATTCATGGTTGTTTGCTATAACACAAATTTGCTATATTTTCGCGAAGGCATCAATACACCAGTCATCGTCTAATCGATCGCTGTTCAGAAGGCACGTACAAAACCGTCAGAAACCTTAGTTATTATGTTGCTTATATGTTGGTGTTAGAATGAAGAATTTTCGAGTCGCCAAGTCTACTTTGAACCAGCGTTATCTGGAACTTTCTGGAATTTCCGTTACGTTCAGTGATACATGGGTCAAAGAAGGACAGAGCTTCTTGGAAGCAAACAGGAAAGTAAGTCATGTTGACTTGTCTGTTAATAGTAACGATGTGTCTGATGTTAAACATGACATGGTTGATGTTACTGTTTCGCAGTCTAGGTTTTAGCAAATGATGAAATGAAGCTAATATATTTGATGAGGCATTGCACTGGAGTCGCTTCGAGAGCTATACAGTGCTGTAATTATATTAAGCCAAACAAGAGGCACTATGAGGCTTTGGGCATACGAGGTCAAAGGTTTGGAAGACCTTCGATGATTGTAGGGAAATTATTCGAGGCTTTCAAGGGTAATGGCGGTCAACTTCAAGATGACTCCAAGGCACTCACTGAGTTTGTGGATGTTCTGTTCACTTAAAGAATGCATTGATTCCGATGAATTGCACGAGTGACCTCAACTCGAGTTTTGTCCTAGAAGTAAAAGCGAAACGCCTACATACTCGACTGCAAAGGAAGTGGGTGAAGATAAGCTCTCGTATAGAGGATGAAGGTATTGAGCCGAAGTTCGATGATAAAATGAAACTGGTAAAAGATAGTTGTAGTATGTCTGGACACAATCAAGATTAACCAGCAAATACAACAATTGGAACTCACACAATTATTTAACACGAACATATATGCAATCAAATCATCAAATTTTGTGGATTCTGGCACGACACACTACCTTTGAAGAATTGTAGGACTTACACCAGTACGCCTACAACCCTTCTCAGGTTGACGCTCTAGGTTGGGAAATCGTCGCAGAGTTCATTTGCTGACTTCCTTCTATCAGCTATATCCTCAAATCTGAACGGCAACACGCTCATGTCATTGTATCGTAGAATATAGATGACTAACAAACATACGACGTATCTGGTCAACCAAGCGTAGAAACAGAGTAATTTACACCAAAGATAATAACATTCAAATAGTAACTTGAAACTAGAAATGCCTTTATTCATGCAAGTCAATTTAACAATTACTCTCTTGTTTACAATTGGCTTATTCTCACTAAACTGAGCAATATCTTTCGTCTTTTCAAATGCACCAATACTATCAAAATCATTGCACAAGATACTTGAGTTCATGGGCGTCTGTTTCACTGTGGATGACAACACCAACGACGACTGAGTGACACAAGGTGATGAACTTAGCGGTGGATCAGAAGCTGTTGTTGTTCGGCTTTCAGAAAATTCTCTAACTGCAAGACCACCCCCACTGCTGTCTTTTACTATCAGCTCAGGTTTAGCACTAGCATCTGATGATAGGTGGGCTACATGCCGATCAATCACACTGACGGTCTCACAAGTACGCATGCCTTCTGCAACTGCATCTGCATTTATTTCTACTTCACCTTCAAGTTGTACAGAACCTTAAAATAACTTAGCAGTAGTAGTCATATCCCTCATCTCATCATGATCAACCAAAGACAACTGTGAAGTATCATGATCATTATCACGAATATTCAATTTATCATCATCTATCTGGTCGACTTCATCAATTTCAAACTCTTTAATAACAGCAGTAGAAAATTTTCGTTCCTCCTCGCAAATCCTAAAAGGTTTTATAACTTCACTCTGACTAGTAATACTTTGTAAACTTGTGGAGCCAGAACTGAACTCTGAAGCAGTAACTCTATTCTGTGACACTCTATTCAACAATGGCTTACCAGTTGCAACTACAGACTTCTTCACCGCACCGTTATCGTCACACAATTCGGAGTCAAGCCCGGAGTTTACATTTAGCTTATCACTGATCTTGGTCACTGGTTCACAGTTCACTTTTGTTTGCACCTCTTGCAAACGTGTAAAACACAGGCGTGCTTGTCTTGCATATTGTAACTTATCTGTTGAGGATGTACTACGAAACCTGTTACACTCACTAGGTCTATATGCATTACTAGACATCATGGAGCCTTCTCGATATCCACCTCTCTGAGGCCTATTCGTCATCAAAGATTGCGTTTTGCTCTCAGAGCGCTCTATTCTAAGGGTGAGATCCAATATACTGGCAAACTTGCTCATAGATTGATTGACACTATCTTTTACTAGTTTCACGATATCATCAAATTTTGACTCGATACCCCCACCCTCCATACGGGAGCTTATCTTCACTCACTTCCTTTGCAGTCGAGTAGGTAGGCGTCTTGCTATTACTTCTAGTATAAAACTCGAGTTGAGGTCACTCATGCAATTCATCGAAATCAAGGTATTCTCTAAGTGAACAGATTATCCACAAACTCAGTGAGTGCCTTGTAGTCATCTTGAAGTTGACTGCCGTTGCCTTTGACAGCTTCGTTTACGTTCTTTGCAACCACTGAAGGTCTTCCAAACCTTTGACTTATTATGCTCATAGCCTCGTAGTAGCCCTCTTTTGGCTTCATAATCTTACAGCACTGTATAGCTCTTGAAGCAACTCCAGTGCAATACCTCATCAAATACATTAACTTCAATTCATCACTTAGTAAAAAACTACTCAGCATGATCTCAAACTGCCTTACAAATTGTAAATAATCAGCCGGGTTTCCGTCGAAACACCGTGGTTCTAATTTAGGGAGTTTGATGTTCCTATTATCCCTGGACGGCGAAACAGTAACATCAACCATGTCATGTTTGACATCAGAAACATCGTTACAAGTAACAGACAAGTCACAATGACTTACTTTCCTGTTTGCATCCAAGACGCCCTGTCCCTTCTTTGACCCAGGCATTGTTGAACTTGACCCAATTCCGAAAATGTTCCAGATATTGCTTGTTCAAAGAGGACTTGACCGGCACCAGGAAAGATGAATGGTGACTATCCAAACTGTCACTAACGGTCCAAAACCGTCGAAAACTCACTTTACCGTCAGCAACTGTCAGCCACGTCTCGTGAACCGTTAATGCCCAGCTCTTGCCACGCTCGGGCTCACGCTGTTCCTCGAAGCTTCTCAGAAACGCTTAGTAATAACAGACGAAAAACCCAAAACACCGATTGGCGACTCGAGGATTCTTCATTGTTACACCAACATATAAACAATGTTATAACTAAGGTCTGTGAACAAATATTACAATAATAAATCACAATATTACTTCTGACGGTTGTCTCCTGACTTCTTTCTGAACAGCGACAGATGAGACAATCACTGGTGTATTGATGCCTCCGCGAAAATTGGGGAAGTTGGTTTTGAGCAAACAACCATGAATTGATCGTTCAATCTTCAGCTACATTGACAGCCCCAGGAGTCAATAGTGTGACCCATGCAGTCGAGTGAATCAACACCGATTTGACACTTTTGAATATTAAGGTAACATCATTTTGGCGTAACCTTTCAAATGCCAAGTCCAAATGTCTAAGGTGTGTTTCCTTGTCTGGACTGGCAATGAGGCAGTCGTCTAAGTATGCATACACAAATACTTCGTCATTGAAGCGTTGGAATGTTTGGGCTGCATTCCGAAGACCGAATGGCATACGTAGAAATTCAAAAAGTCCGAAAGGCGTAATGATAGCCGTTTTCGGGATGTCTTCTGTTGCCATCGGGATTTGGTTATACGCTTTAACCAAGTCGATTTTGGAGAATATAGTCGCGCCGGATAAGGTTGCCGTCAAGTCGTGTATATGAGGCAACGGGTAGCAATCAGGGGTTGTTTTGGCATTCACTCGCCGGTAATCACCGGTGGGTCGCCAATCGTTGCTATCCTTTTTCGGAACCATATGAAGTGGGGATGCCCATGGGCTATTCGAAGGTCGAATGATGCCAAGGGTAAGCATATGGTCAAATTCATTCCTGGCGATTCTCAGTTTGTCAGGAGCTAATCGTCGTGCTTTAGATGTCACAGGTTGTCCTGTGGTAATGATGTGGTGCATAACATTGCTGGTTATGCACGGTAGGTCGTTCGACGGGCAGTTAAGTTCCGGATACTTGTCAACATAGGTTGAAAAGTTGGATCAAGAATTGCCTTTATCTTAACGGGTGACAAACTAGGGCCTATGTAGCTGATGCCTTTGATAGACAGACTAGTAGTATTGTCAATCAGTCGTTTTCGGCGGACGTCTACGAGTAAATCATGATGATTAAGTAGGTCCGTGCCAATGATGGGCATTGTAACGTCAGCGAGAAGGAAAATCCACCGAATAGGTTTGCGTAAACCTACGTTCAGATAGACGTATTTCCTACCAAAGGTTGCGATTGGTTTTCCATTTGCAGCCTGTAAGTTGAAGGTAGGTTCCTTCTGTCGATCTGCTGCTGTAGCAGGAAGGACGCTGACTTCGGCGCCTGTGTCGACTAAGTATCGAGTCTGGCTTATCACATCATGGATGTAAAGAAGGCGGCTAGTGCCACCGGCGACGGTTGCCGCTAACGCGTGCCGGCGGGATAGTTTCCCACAGACTTTGAGACATTTCCGAAGTTACAAGGCTTACGGCAACACTTCGCTTCTTGGCCATAGGTGTTGTGGTACCAGCACCAGTCAGGGTTTTTCAGTGAACGTGGTTTGGACTTAGATCGACCACGTGAGTTCCTGCGTTGAGGAGATTTAGGACGACGGTCGGAGGAGTTAGAATGCATGTTCGACCTAAACATCTGCTGGATGGAGTTGCATAACTCTATCATTGCAGGATCCTTACTCGAAGTCTGCTTAGTCATCGAGCATATTTCGGAAAACTGACATTTTCTAGAATCTTATCTGCAGTAATAGCTAAGTCCTCTATTACAGTACCCTGAAGTGTCACAAGTACGGTCTGTACAGACTGTGGCAACTTGGATAAGAAGAGTTCTCTAAATAGTCCTTCGTCGAACTGACTTTGACTAACTTCTTTCATTCTTGTCAGCATGCTCACGGCTGACTGATCTCCTAACTCGATGTTACGAAATAATTCATCTAGACGTTGTCGGTCCGTGAGAACGTTTCTCCTGAGGAGGGATGCTTTGAGCAACTCGTACGAGTTACTTACCTCGGGACTGAACATCTGTGATGTTACGTACTTGCTGAATTCCCGCGGTAGGGCGTGAATAACTGCAAGTAACTGTGAACGTTGATCGGTTATCCCATGCTCACAAAAATCTGCTTCAGCTAGCAGAAACCACGTTTCAGCATTATCTGGCCAGTATGGTACGAGCTGAATGGTTTTAGGAGTTGAGCGGATACGGATGACCTTGGGACTAAGATCACTCATGACGAAAATTATGTCGAATAATATATGGTACAAGAACAAATACAAAATGGAACGAACTCACCGGGGTTATCTGCGGATTTATCGTGGATAAAGTTCGCGGTTGGGCTCACCAGTTTAGAGGTTGACGGATATCTCGTTCAACAACTTCTAATTAATTTATTCTCGCGTACCAAAGACAAAGCAAAAGCCAATAATTGATCGTCCAAACCAAGATATATATTTAGTAACCAAAACCAGCCGTTAGACGAACGCTTAGCTAGCTAGTGATCGTGCACGTGACACAAGGAGGTACCAAATGGCGGGGATGCTTGACCGGAAGCCTTCAGCTAAACAAGTCGACTTAAACAGTGGTGGTCAGCATCCAATGTGAGTGATTGCTGTGGTCAATAATTTTGGGGAATTATTTACCGCTACAATATTCTTTGTGACTATATTTCTTCTAGTTGTTTTTCATTCCCTTTCTCTTCAACTTATTTGAAATATTTATTATTATTATGTACTGATAACGTCCATTTTACGTTTGAAGGCGAACATTTTCGACAAGTGGATGGTGTTGCTATAGGGAGTCCATTAGGACCTTTGTTAGCGGACGTGTACATGTCTTATGTTGAAAACTTATCCCTTGATTTAATTTCAAAATTGCCCTTTTATAGGAGATATGTAGATGATATGATTTTGATATGTGACGATCATGAAGATGCGAGTCGCCTATTAGACAGACTTAACTCTGTACAAAATCATATTTGTCTTACATGTGAGGAAGAAAGTCGCAACCAGCTAGCATTTTTAGACATACTTCTGAGTCGAAGAGATGATGGCTCAATAAGACGGTCTATCTACAGAAAGCCCACTCGGACAGGGCAATACCTTAGTTTTCACAGCTGCTGCCCATTACAGTATAAGAGGGGCTTGGTGAAGTGTCTATTCAAGAGGATTGAGCGTATTTGCACGGCTGATGTTATGGACAGAGAAAACGAAATATTAATGGATACTCTTGTTGAAAACGGATATCCTTTGAAATTTTTAAACAGGTGTAGAAGTCAACTAGCCTCTAAACCTACATTCCATACCGTCCCTAAGAAAAAGGTTTTTATCAAATTACCATATAAGGGGGAAATAAACAGTAGGATTTTGAGACAAAGGTTGAATTCAATCATCCGTAGAACCTACTATGCAGCCCAGCTTGTAATTGTGGAAAAAGCCAAAAATATGCTTCACTGTAAACCCCAAGTGATTATATCACATCCCATGCAATTTACCAATTTTCGTGTGTGTGTGGACATACATACATAGGGAGGAGTAATCGCGCTTTGCACGTGAGGGTGGGAGAGCATATCCCAAAATGGTTAGAAAAACAGATGAATTGTGACAAGCTAATAGATGCAGGTGGCAGACTACCAAACTCGTCTATAGCTAAACATCTAATCGAGATGAACCATAAGATTGATGTTAACTCAGCCTTTAAGGTCATCTATAAAAACGGTCAAGGGCGTTTACTGAAATACGCTGAGGCTATAGCTATTCACAGACTTAAGCCCCCCTCCTTGTGTGTTCGAAAACAGTTTGTCATTACTCTTAACCTACCTTGGTAATCCTTATTTGATTGGATTACCAAACGTTTGTGTTAATTATTCTTAATTCGGTTTTCTCTCACTTTGTTTAATTTAACCTTTCTATATATATTGACTTGACAAGTAAATGTGTGATCAGATCGTTCGAAATGTATAGCGCTAATACATCACATTTTTCAGATAGTCTCCGTCTTCTAATAACGCTATCAGAACCAGCAATACAATAAGAATGAGGAAAACAAAATGTATTCGGTTGGATGGAAATTTACATGATCCCGTTACCCTGGCATACTACATTCCTACCACAATTTATCCTAAGAACATCGTTCAACGTGTCTGTACTTCCAAAGTCTACTGCCATAAATTTAGTCCGAATGGTGTACAGAAGAAGATGGCGAGGAAACCTGAAGATGCTCGTTTCCGTGGCCTTCATCAGTTCCGACTATGTGAAAAGCCGCTTCCAACACAACAAGTACCTGTAACATGCATCGAAATTTGCTAGTTGTGCAATACACTGTAGGACCATGGCTATTGTTTCGACCCCGTTTTAGGCTTCGTAAGATGCCTTCTTGTGTCTCACAGTTTGCCAAATTTCATTCTCGTGTCTTAAGTTCTCTCAGACACCAACATTTGTAATAACAATGAGACTATTTTTGTCTGTTAGACAGACTTCATAGGGTTCTGTTAAGTGGCATATTTCTATTGTATGCCCCGCATAATTCAGCTTTTAGGTTAACTAATCCGAGTCTTCAACAAAAGGCTTCACACTGGTTACTAATCGGATGGATTCTTTTCCAATAGTATATCATCACAAACCGTCTCCAACCATCTGTCCTATATCTGTTTGTTGCTGAAAAGTACTTCCGCTGGATGACAGGATTTTGTAGGCGGTTTCTGCGGTATGTTCTCAGGTGATTACCAACGGCGTAAGAACAGGAGACTAACTCCAAGGAACATTACATGCTTCTGGATGTTTTAGTTTAGCTACTGTCTTAAAGGATTTTAATTTCATATGGTTCAGACTGACCACTAAAACGTTAGCAGTTATCTTCTGATTGAGTCTTGGTGCCGTCAATCTGTAGACTGTGTGAGCTAGGCTTCCCACTCGTAGCCAAACTAGTACAACTGAGTCTATACGGCATTTTGGACCGACGTACCAAGCCACGGACAGCGATTTTGAGGAATACATACGCGAAAAGTACGTGCAATCGACCTTGCCTAGTCTACCAGCTGGTCCTAAGCAAGGAAAAAGAGGGAAGGTATCAGTAGTAATTTATTGTAATCGTAACATTAGTATTTCGAGATGACCGAAATACACGAATCCAATCAAAACACAGAGAGGGCGGAATTCAGGAATTTGTATTTAGCGGAATTATATTGCAATTCATATAAGAAACATATCAACAGTCAACAGTAAGTACTTAAACAATACAGAGATAGAAATTGTCAATCACCACATCCGCCACACGTTGAATATCTCCTTGCGTATTTATAACAATGTCTCGGTTTGCTTGCAAGTAGCTTCGACCTTCTAACTGATTCTGTGATATTATTCTCATCACTGTTATCTGGACTTATTTCTGAATTATCTACAAAATCAGGATTAGTAGCGGAATCAATAATATTATAATTGGAACGACCTACTTCATTTATTGTCACTTTGTCCAGGTGTCCGTTATGAACTGAGTGATTTTTGATGTCTAATATCTTCACCACTCGATTTCCCATTTCTTGTATTATGATTCCAACAGAAGGTCTGCAGTCATTCCCTTTGTAATAATGTACATTAGAAGTCGTGGACATCAGATGCTTTTTGAGAATTCGAGATTTGAAAAGTTTTGCAGGACTTTCACGGGTACTTGTATGCTCTGCATTCAACAGACGCAGTCTATGCATATGCAACAATTCCTCCATTTTAATCAGTTGCTCTCTCAGCTCATTCGGTTCTTCTCGTGTTTTCGACAGTTCGCATTGTAACTCGGCTACCTCATTTTTGGAAACAGTTGACGCTTGAGTTGCTGAACTTGTAGTGGAGGTTTTCATTGGATGAGATTGAGTATTTTGAAAAGTTGAAAGACACATTGATTCCATTTTACTAGACAGATTGGAAGAATTATAAGAATGTTGAGAAACATAAGTATTCGAACTTCTGAAAACAGTCTTGATGTGTCCAACTTTACCACATTTATGGCACTTAGCATCCCGAAAACGGCAAGTGCTTCGTAGATATAACTTTCCACAGGAAAAACACGGTTTAATGTTTTTGATCTCTCGCTGCATTCTATTACCTGTGGACGGCAGTTTGGATTGCTTTCCATGACCACTTGTATTTTCGACTTTAGAAAGCATGACATCAGATACTGACGTAGTGGGAGCAGAGTATTCATTATTGACATCTTCATATGTAATACATAAATCTTTAGCAGTTTGAAAGGTACAAGAAGGAATATGAATTAACTCTTTCTCTAACTTAGGAATATTGATTCTAGCAGTTAGACGATTACGTATTTGTGTGTGCAGCTGATCTCCAAAGTTACACTTTGAAGCTTGTATTTGGAGTTGAAAATGAATTCTCTAATCTTCTGGTTGGGAGCACGAACCAGTTTGTTGAATTGAGCCCTCTCTCGCGTCTCAAAAGTAATTATATGGAAGTGATCTACCAGAAGTTCACGGAGTTTATAATATGGCAGAGAAATTGGTTTATCTGGAAACGACAGAGTCTTCACTAGGCTATACGCATCTAGACCAATAGCAGTGATGAAGTGTGCTGGTATTTTGTCATCCCGAACATTCTTGGAAATGCACCACGCATCGAGGGCGGAATTCAGAAATTTGTATTTAGCGGAATTATATTGCAATTCATATAAGAAACATATTAACAATCAACAGTAAGTATTTAAACAATACAGAGATAGAAATTGTCAATTACCACAGTATCACTGACTTTAGTTTGGGTGGAGAAATTTGTTTCCTTTCTGGAACTATTTCGGAGCAAGGTTGGTGTGGTGTATTCTGAATAAAGCATTGTAGATACTGAGATAGTACTTTACTCGGAAGACAAGTTTGAGACTGGAGAGCCCTAATATAAGCTTTGCGATGTTGTCCTAGGCATAGAAAAGTAACCTGAAATGGGGAGTTTTGACTTAGACTACACTTGGGACTTACATTCATTACTCATATCCGCAAGTAGATGGTGAACAGTAATAGGATATAACAACTATTTACACTCGGCTCTAACCGGGCTAAGGTGATATAAGCGTCTATTACAACAGTGTAAATGATCAGTGCCAGCCAAACAAAGTCATCATACTACCAGATAATTACGGACTCAACCATGGGGAACGAAGAAGCTTTTTTTGAGGAAGGAAAAACTGAAGTAGACTTCCATTCCTATTCTATTTGAACTGGAACTTCTTCCCAGCGGTCATGGCTACGACACCTTTCTTGGGAAAGTCTAAGCACAGACTGTGAAATCATGCAAGCCGTACCCAAATCGACCTCTCCTAGATCAAAATGAGAGTTAACATTCATGTACCATAATCTATCAGTCGGTTGCAAACTAAACTCGTCCATGATCCCCGCACTGACCTTATCGTTTCAGTCATCTGCTTATTCGTTCATTTACCAATATTCAATCCAGTTATCGATTTGTTTTATACTGAAATGTTTGCTATTATTGTATTGGTTTTTCTTTTATTATTGCTTCGCTTTTCAACCACATTGGGTGGCAGATGGGAGAAAGGACAAACTCCGATCACAGTAACACCCCAGTTTCAACAAATTGCATACCATGAAACCGAAATAAAAACACCACCCATTCCATCCCACCAGAGTCTAAGGACTCTCTTTTCTCTCTTGTAAAAAGTGTTTGGATAGATTAGATTCCTGAAGTCGCGTTAGCTGTTGGAGGGTGAAATCATATTAGCGTTGCGTTTCTAAATTAAGTACCAGGTTGCTAACTCATACTATATGTTTTCCCTCTGGAACCGACCATTTGAGAGGAGGTCATCCTAAAATTTAAAATCCACCTTCAATCTTGTACCACTATACGTTCTTCTCTCACATCGGAGTATGAGTCACTTTGTTTCACAGTCTGTTTATTCATTTGAAGCAGGACTGAATCTCCAATGTACAGCTAAATGGAAGTATTGATATACGACTGACATCCTTACTAATATACAAACTTCATTAAAAGGCTTCATGCACAGACTACAAGCTTCGTTCAAAACGTTTATTCACTATTTGGCAACATCTTTTTTAATATTTAACAGAAGTTATAATGCAAGCGAAAAGTGTAGAACAACAAAGATTCAGATTAAGTCTATGCCAACAAAAAATATAAGGCGTAAAGGTGGCACTGAAGCATAAACAATGTATGTTACAACAGTATATAAATATTGTAGTTCAAGATATAAAAATCTCTGGAACTCTATGTCTTATCACGGTTTATACGTTCACTAAATAATTTGGTTACAAATGTAGCTAGAAATGCAAACATGGCAAAAATAAATGTAAATGTTAACATTGTCCAAATTAGAACAGTATGTGACTGATACAAAATTTCCTCCTACAATAAAAACAAAAAGGAAGGTGTTTGCATTAAAGTATACACTTCACGCATAATTTACAACTTTGTAACTTCATGACTAGTTGACTATGACCAGATAATAACAGTTTTCAGATAATTTGTACAATATACCACATGATAAAAAACGTAGCTACTAAGTATAAAGTGTATTGATCGGTGTCTATTGAATAAGTGTATGCTGCAGATTATTAGACTGACTAGTGCAACATTACTGTGGTGTGTAGTTAACTTATATTCTGAGATCTGAAATCAAGAGAAAACAGTGAAAACGAAAATGCGAACCTGCATTTCATGCATGCTGGTTCACCTCAGCAATAGGAGTCAACGCTTTTGAAGAAGTCTGTATTAACTTTTTAACAGTTGTTAGGAATATAGATAAAAACAAACAATCGTATTTAAATATGTAATTTTACATGGATACAGTACTTGTTTGATTCCACATAATTACGACGGCGAATAAAAGACGACAGTTATTTTCAACTAAATCTGGTTTACGAGTGGCTTAGAAACGAAATTAACACAGGGTTAGAACGGATAACAAGTGTGGAAAAAATGAGCATGGAAACAAAATTGAAATAATAATTTTCAGCTTGAAATGGAAGTTAGTAGGTGTGAATATAGATTACAAGAGCCTTAGAAAAACAAAAGTTGCACAGGATTAAGATATAATTGTAAGGTAGTTATTTTAAACCAATTATAAATGTGAGCAGAAAAGCATGGAAACAAACTTAAAATAACTGTTTTCATAACTGAAAAAGAATGGAGTGAATCGATTGAAGACACGGAGAGTAAGAATCACACACATAGAGGACGAAAGAAGAGAAAAAACGGAAGCTAAGGGAACATACCGAGCTAGGTCCATGGTAGTTGTAGAGGTTGGACTAATTTCTTTTGAACACACAGCTCCGGCTTCTCAATGAATATTTCGAGGGCTTCTGAAGTACAGAGAAGTCGGAAACATACTGCTTTTGGTAGGCTTCTGTTGACTTTGTAAATTACTTGGAAAGAATCAGTTGAAATGTTGTGGGATGTGTTGATCAGATGTTCAGTAATGGCACTTCTGAGTGAATCGGTGCCTCCTGTTTGCAGCCACGTTGCGTAATGTTCTGTAACACATTCCGAAAGGACACACATACAACGACCTATGTACCTTGCTCCGCACGAGTAGGTGAACTGTTATATACACATTAAATTTTGCCCTTCGCGTTGTTTAGAAGTACTGGACAGCTACAGAATGTCGCTCTTAGTGTTGCTGCAGAGAAGGTCTTCTTTAGAGAGCTGGATATTCTCTTCTTCAGGATACCGGCTGCCAAATCTCCCCTGAAATTCAAATTTAGATACAGCATTTTCTTTGGCGCTAAATCGCATTTTTCTCTTTTTGGTTTAGGTTTCATGTTCCTTTCGACAAAACGTGTCGGGTAACCACTTTGAGCCAGGATATTTTTGAGGAATAAGATCTCCTCTTGTAATCTATATTCACACCTACTAACTTCCATTTCAAGCTGAAAATTATTATTTCAATTTTGTTTCCATGCTCATTTTTTCCACACTTGTTATCCGTTCTAACCCTGTGTTAATTTCGTTTCTAAGCCACTCGTAAACTTGAACTGCCTGTGTAAAAACTATATAAGCGCAATTTTCTGAGCACTGTTTACTAGTTGTGAAACTTTCTGTCAACATGTAAAATTTGCAAGTACGTTAAAACGTTTCTGTACTTAAACCTGAAAATTTATTTAGGCTGTAAGCAGCTGACGAGAAGCCAACGAAATAAATGATGGTACCATGTTATTCTGCACAAATCAATGTTGTTCTCGCTTTATTCAAATATTCAAACCAGATTTAGTTGAAAATAACTGTCGTCTTTTATTCGCCGTCGTAATTATGTGGAATCAAACAAGTATTGTATCTATGTAAAATTATGTATTTAAATGGCCAACAAATATGCAGGCGAAAGTGGAGATGGATTGGACACTCGCTGAGGAGACCACTGGGTGACGTCGCGCGTCAAGCCCTTGAGTAGGACCCGAAACGGAAGCGGCGAGTGGGACGTCCAAGGGTGACATGGAGGAGATCGTGTGAAGAGGAGTTGAAAGAGTATGGACTAACATAGATGCAAGTGGAGACGTGCAGCTGAAGCCCTATGTTCCACTAGGAACCCAAAGGAGCAATAATATAATAATAAATAATAATATAAATGCGATTGTACAAATTATGAAAATGAAATCACCGAAAAGATATCTTTGGTGAACTTCGTGTTCTTTTCTTTCTAATGTCCTTATGTGTGTTTTATACGACCTGAAAAAAACAACTTTAAAAACCCAATCGGAATAATTCTATCAAGAGAAGACATTACTGATTTTAAAAATCTACTTTGATGAGTAAATCACTAAAAGTGCGTTTGGTCAGCATAACAACAATTAAAACGTGGTAAAACTTAGCTTCTAGTAAATGGATGTTGAATATGATAGTAATTCTTTAACTCTGACTCTAAAACATAGTCTAAAGCAAATCCTAGCGTTAACCCTAATTGTAACCATAAACATAACATCTGATTAATTATAAGCCTTAATCCCTACCTAACACTGATTCTAAACCTAACCATAGACAAACTTTATACTGTTAGCGAGCTATTTGAATTATTACTGAACCCATAAAAGGATGGATCTCTGCTTAATAGCAAGCATCAGTCCCTTAACAGATATTCTGTGATGTTTTTCCCTAATGTTATATATGACATCTTTGGCGAATGTAGTTTTTGATGATGCCTTTTAAAATCCAGTTATTCAAAGTAAGCTTTCCTAGTGTAACAACAGAAGACAAGGTCCGGCAACAGATCGTTTTATTACGGAAATAAACACGTATTTATATATATTTCCTGTACATTATTATAGCTTATTCAAGTAGACAAACGCAGTCTTCTGATTGGTTGTTTCGGGTAACCTCGGAAAATGGAGCCATCTATCTGCGAATCATATTTGCCCACGTTAAGTCTACTGTGATTGGTTGTTTAATCAGCCTTGTTCATATTTTCTCACGGCCAATCTTAGTGATCTAGACATTGACGTAGATTAATGTCTACCAATTGGCTAGCAGCCTGCTCTCACCACACTAGTAGTGAAACTCATTATTCATCTAAGTTAGTATCTACTTGAACTGCCACGTGTTTATAACCTTGTTTGGAAATAACGACTAGTTGAATCAAATAAGTGTCTAGCACTAACTGGTTCGATACCAGGAAAAAACCAATACGATAATACAAGATGACGTTTCCTGTAAGTATCAAGTAGTGTTATAGTAATAACGACAGTAAAAGTGACAACGACATACTGTTTTCTACAAGTAGACGAATCATGCCATATTGTTTAACTCTACCAGAGAACCTACAAGTTGTATAGTATACTTCCTGTGAATTTCGGTCCTCAGTGACCGTAATTTTACATTTCAGGAAGAACCAATTTCTCCATGACCGTGAATTTGCCTTGTTTAGTAAAATATCACTATGCAAAACTCTTAAATTTATGACTTCTTGTTATTCAACTTCTAAACTTTGATATTCAGTCAAGTTCTTAGCACCAAGAATATCTAATTTGACACTTCTACAGCATAACTGTCAAGTAAACTGCACTGCATTGTAATCGCTGCTAACACTTCAGAAGTCACAGTACTGCTATATTTCAGAAAGTTATTTAAATTGGAAATAAAACATCCAAAAAAAGGTTATGAGAAAAACAGGCATGAAAGGACCTTATATTACATATCAGAAAGTTCTAGTTACATCAGATAGTATGGAATAGATGGAATCTGCTACCGTGTCACTAGATTACAGATATGCTGATTATCGAAGTGATAAGTTTACTTACAGGCCGACTAAACCGAAAGTCTCGGTTTCTCATTACTATCATTTGAGGCACCAAATACTTTAAAGGACAATGTCTTTATTGATTTAGAAGTAGTGCTAAGCTTCGTATGTAGGGAACAGTCTAATTGTATTCACAACTTTCAGTATCAAAAGTATTACGGCATGACTTTGAAAAAAAAACGCGAAAAATATCCAGTAATAAAAACCTATAATAATTAGAGACAATAACTGTACAACGCACGTTTCTGAACCAAACTAATTTAAGCAAGTCGATTAGGAATGAAATTACGAATGAGAAGACTATGGTCAAGAGATTAGGATCCCTCAATGTAAGTAAAAAGAAAAGAATTACTGAGTAAGTTGACAACAACTACCTGTAAATCTGAGTGGTGTGTATACGAAGTACGTCGAGTACTTTAGCAGCATCTGATACTCATACATCTTATATTTTTCAATACATATTTTTTTGTCTCGAAACCAGGGCTTTTTCAGCTAAGTTTTACTTAGAATCTAATTGAAGGATGGTGACTAGCAGTGGAATCCAGTATGTGAATTTCGCCTCATTCGGGACTCGTCATCTGGATGTACCTGCCATACCCAGTGAGTGATGTTCACACCCAGGCTCGAACCTAGAGTCCATAGTTTCAGACGCCAAAACCCCATGCACTAGACCACCTGGGCCACGAGAACCGCCTCTTGTGCACAGGGTCTTATTAATTATTTAACTGAATTTTAGATTTCCCCGTCTATTGATTGGACCGAAGTGCCTGGTCTCAGGATGACATGTCAGTAGGAATATCATCACTCACTGGGGAATGCAGGTATATCCAGATAATGAGTCCCAAATAGGATGAAACGCGCATACTGGATTCCACTGCTAGTCACCATCCACAAATTAAGTTCTTATTACATGCCCAGACATCGTCGAAGCATCTGCACAAGAAGCCGACATGTCAACCTGAGACCGAGCACTTTGGTCCCATCAATCTACAGGAAAATGTCAAATTCAATTAAATAAGTTTTACTTAGTTAGGCAGTTCTGAGGAAAAACCATAAGACTTGAAATTATAATCTTGCATTTAATAAACAATGCCATTTAAAATGTAACAAAAAGGGTCTAAATGTCTTTTGCTAGTGAATCTTACATAATCGTATATCAAACCTGAAGAGTCAACACTTTCATAAATGTAATGGTCCGAAAGACTAGTCAGAAATAAACGTACCACTTGTCCTGAAAGTTGCGATCTTTGCAGAGCTCGAGTTCCGGAAGCCAAATAGAGGTGACGATCACACGGTCGAGGTCTACATCCCCGGTATTCATACTGACGCCAAATAGATTCAGTTTTATTGATGAATCCCCGAAAACCAGCGATACGATCGATTTCTTCATTGCAGTCAGAAGCTTTACTTAAACAATCTCTGTATCGGCTACGTTGTCTCATTCCCCATCTGCCAGTACCTGCTCCGTATTTCCAATTCTCCGGAACATAATTTGGAGGAACTTCTGTGAATGATGACTGACATGAGGGCTCACAAAATGACCAAGATGACCACAAAGACCAGACATTTTTGACACAGGAAAAGTGCATCGTTCACCTCTCCATCCGTCATCACATATGCAACGGGCTATCAAATGTGGTTGATTTCCAAACCACGAAAATGTTACACCTTTACGCTTGGCTTTCTCTTCTTCAATAGAGCCAAAGTCGCTCTAGTAAATTTACCAATTAATATGAGTGAAACTTGTTAGAACATATATTGAACTGAAATTAAACATACAAATGTTACTAACGACTGACCAACTTTTTAAATTAATCAGTGAAAACTGCACAAGTCTCCATCCTTTATGATTAAAATGTCAGTTATTTTGTAAATCAATTAATTTGAAAAACGGAGTTCTCAAGGTGAATAGAGACCTCATCTAAGTAGCTTAATAGTAAGATATATGGCTGAAGCATTCAACGAAACAGGTAAAACTTTCTGAAAGTAGATGAATGTCATTAGGTAGGCATATTGCTTTACAATTGAGTACCGACAAGAAGCCTAGATAAAAGGTTACATACTGATTAACTTCAAGTGTTCACCATAATTCATATTAATTTGTATAGTTACGCTTAGTGATTATGAAGTAGACATCTCTTTTGACTTTTGAGACTATGCATTTATAAAGGCTACAATCTAGCTATGGATTTTTATAAGGTTAGTTTAATTTCAATACAGTTATGATGTAAAACTTGGACTTAAACTACCTCACAAAATTCAAAGGGAGATTTACTGTGCGAATTATTCTTAAACATACAAAGAATAGGTACAAATACATAGACAAGAGCTGTCTGTACCTAATAACATTAAATAAGTTGTATCAAACTAGCAACTAGTGTATATTTCCTTCGTATATGTGCTAAAAATACACTCAAAAAGTGGCCATAGTCTTTATTTTTCAAAGTAATACTTCAATAATACTAAGTAATTTATTCAAGAGGAAATATGTCTTTACTACTCATAAAGCTTAAGAAGGATGTTTACGGAAAATTCTAGGCCAAATACTAGTGAAAGAATAACCCCATTTTTAGTATTTAGTCATTTTTATGTAATTAAAATATTTCCTGAGTCATTTCCACAAAATGAATGAGAACAGAATAGCAAGCAATACTCAATAAGATGTAATATTTTATTGTTGTTATTATATATCTCATAAGTCACTTGTATTCACTTGACAAGGATCCATCTTTATTGTGTGCAGGCTAATAATACTGTCTGAATATCCACACCTGAGAAATAGAGGGTTGTCCAAGGCTGTGTGCCATCGAGTGGAAGTGGAGTGTCTAAACCAGTGTGTCACAATTTCAAATAGGTTACAATGATTTATATATGTCCGAATAAAGTTGACTTTTTAAGTTTTAAAAATATTTGGGCAATGAGTATTTGCTATTCATTATAATAAAAGTTTTTGTTCTCCCAAATGAATGATATCTCAGAAATCACTACAAGACTTCAAACGTTTTAGAAATGTCGTCGTACACAAACCACAAAGTCACTTCACTCACTTCTATGTCAACCAAAAGACTCAACAACTAAAGAAGATAAGACCAACATCATCTACAAAATAAACTGTAACAACTGCGAAAAACACTACATTGGTCAAAGTGGACGTCCCCTTCATCTTCGTATCCACGAACATAAGCTAGCCGTCAAAAGACATGATATCCACTCCCTCATACCACTGCATACAAACAGCCACAGACATCAATTCGACTGGGACGACGTTCAGATATTAGACAGAGGAGACAACAAGAATGCTAGAGAATTTTTAAAAGCTTGGCTGGTATTCCAGTGAATCATCAATCAATAGACACATCGAGATAGACAATTTTAATATTGTCAAAATCAATTTCGTGGCTTGATTCAATAGCGTGTAGACTCCCTGTGGCTGATGATTTTACAAGCTTTCCTAGTTCAAGTGGATTTCTCGGTGGTCGAACAGAGGCTGCACTATGGTGTTCATTTCTTCTGATTTTGATTTCTCGTGATGCTTGTCCGATGTATATCGCACTGAATTCCTTGCATTTTATTTTATAGACACAATTAAATAGAGAATCTTTAGGGATTCGGTCTTTTATATGGATAAGGTTTCTTCGCAGTGTGTCTGATGTTTTAAGGAAAACTCTAATGTTGTGCTTACTACCTCATTCTGATGAACAATGATTAAGTTGCTGTATATAAGTTGAGATTTTGTAAATTCTCGTTTAATAATACTTTGATAAAGCTGTTAGCATTAAATAGCGAAACGTCAGTAGAAACACGGGTCATTTTGTCGAGATTTCCAAATACTTCAAAATATTAAACATACAAAGGACAGAGAATCTACTGCGATTTGCTGAAGCAATCGCAATCAGGCATTTCCTACCAAACTTATGCACATAGAAAGAGAGTGTATTCAATCTCTCACTCCTTCGGTAACCGTATTACTTTCATTACATTGATTAGTCATACACACTAATAAGCTCAGCTCACTAAGCAAGTTTTTAATTTGATGAACTTTAACCTTCTTGAGTTGCTATGTAGACGTACAAGCTAATACTGTTTATTAGATTTTGCTGTTTTCTGTCTTCTCTTACTACCCCGTTTTTTCGTAGTTTGATAGCATATAAATTGTAATGCTCATATTCCGGATGCATTTATCTTATAATGTTTTCTCTATTACCTTTCAAACAATGAAGTATGAAATGTCGTTATTTTTAACCATTATATTTTCAGGTAGTTTGCAGCTGATGAGAACCCGCAAATCTTGTCTTTCTTTCCCTATCTAAACTGGATAGTTTTTCTTTAGCACACTATGTGTGCAATGAAATTTTCTCTTTTAAATTTTTTAATACCTTTCCTACTCTCCATTTCAAATGACACGTTATGATTGCAAGTATTCAGTAGGTCTAATAGGCTGTAATGTGTTTATCTCCTACCAGAATCACCTCTTCACCAAAATCATTCTTACTACTATTGCGGAATATACACATTTGATCATAAGAAATAATCGAAACACGGTCGCAGCAAAGGAAATTTTTTTCAACTAGGTTGGACGTTTGTGTGTTTATAATAAATGGGTGGGAAAGTTCCAGAATAACTCTCAGTTAAGGGTCAAATTAATAAAATTACAATTACAATAATAAACAGAGGAAGGGATAAAACTAAAACAAAGTAGCATCATCATTATTGAGAAGACTTACATATTGTGCAATTAGGGGTTAGAAATGTAGAAATAACAAAATAGACCAAATGTTTAAATAACAAATCTAGCGCAATCATAATTAATTTCAGCTCATGATGAAATCCTCCATCCAGTCAAACAAAATTTCTACAAAAACCAATACTTGAAAATTAATCTGATGCTCACTAGCGACTGGCCCTATTCAAGCAGTGACCTGGGGCTCTAGTGGGAAGCTGTGACCACTGGGGTACAGCAGGTTGAAGATGAGGCAGTAACTCATCGAAGAAGACATGGTGAAATGGTCGCACTATGTCGTTAAATGGTAGAAGTTAGAATTCGTGTACTGGCCATTGGATCGAGTCCCAGTGGCTGAATGGTCTACGAGCTCTCCTTGTAACCAGAAGGTCCTGAGTTAGATCCCTGGCGGTAAGTGTGCGTAGTGTGAAGAGTCCAAACTAGGACGAAACAATTTTCCGGTAGTCCCAGGTTTTCCAGTGGTTCTCTAGCTGATGTTAGTTCATGATGAAATTCTCCATCGAATCATAACTAATGTGATGAATAGTTTTTTATGCAGTTAAGGATTAAATATGTTGAAATTAGAAAATGAAAAAATAGACAGGAGTTAGGAAATGAAAATAGGGATTAAGAAAAACTTAAAAATAACATGAATAAACAGGAATTTTGGGTAAGAAAGGCAATGTAATAGTCACTATTAAAAGAATTACCTGTTTACGATAGCCATAGCAGGGAAAATGGTTGGACGTATTTCTTCTGGATGCATAGCTCGGGTTTGAGCTTTTGGATGGCTAGTACCTCGGCTGCACCCAGATGTCTTAAATTTACTCCCTTTGATAGGTTTGATCGGATCTTGTATATGATTTTGAAGGATTTTTCGAATGGCGCTGAATGTCTTGAACTGATAGGATGTAAAGTCACCAAACTATATACACATTTCCGTTCTTCTTTTACTAGCCATGCCGGATGGTGTTCACGAGCGCGTTTTTAAAGTTGGCGTATGGTAAGACCAATGTACTTAGGTGTGCACGAGCAGGTAAACTGGTATATGCACGTTGAAGTGTCCCAATGCGACAACTTGTCTTTCACGTTTTGGTTGAACAGTTTTTAGCAGGAAAACGTCAGTTATCGACTTGCGGCGAAGTATGTTTTCCTCAGAGATTTGCTGAGGCGTTTCAGAAGGATTTGTGCTTCAATGTCAACTTTGAATTCTAGATTAAGCACAAGTATCTTCTTCGGGACGCACTGAACTTGTTCGGAAGTCTCCTTTGATTTTAGATTCTTGTCTATGAACCTAGGCGAAAATCGTTTTCCATCAAGGTTCCTTGGAGATCACGCAGTTCTTCGTCAATCACTTCCTCGCTGCATATTTTCCGAATCCTCCAGGGAAGAGAGTATATAAGGTTCTTCTTTCTGCTTAGGGCACGAACTTTCATCACGAAAGTTGATGAATTGTCCATTCAATTTAGGCTTTTTTGTATATGGAACTTTTCAGAGAGTTGTCGGCGTTTCTTATGAGATGAACGTCTAGGAATATTAATATTATTAATAATAAAGGCCTATTCACAGAAATCTATCTATCTGCTAAATAATATAGAAGCATTAAAACACGTTAAATTTAATTGCATAACTCTACATGCATAATGATCAAATTTATGCTAACCTACCATCACACAAATACCATGTTTACATGGATTTATTAAGCATGGATCAATTCGTACTAAACAATTGTCTGCTGCACGTTCTCTTGGTAACAAGGTTGAATTGTTGACTAGTTTTTTATACGCTTTTGTACACTGACATGTATAAATACCATATTCTTTATTTGGTATACACTTATTACCATCGTTTACTCTGCATGCAATATCACCCATTATAACATTTCCAATAGGCATTTTACATGGATCTTTACGCTGTGTACATAAAACACGTGTTACAAAAATTATCATTACATTGGCTTGAGAATTATTAAAAGAGTGATTAGAAGAAACTTACATGAGGTGGAAAAATTAGTCCTATATTCAATACAAAATATATTGATGAAGAATAAATTCAATTCCGTCACTAAAATAATAATAATAACAGTAATGATAATAATTTGAGTTCGAAACCATTAACTATGTTCTACTTCAACTTGTACAATACACAGATTTACAAAAAAAATAAAATAAAATAAAACTTGATCCGAGCACACAGTAGTATATTGGCTTAATTGGACCATACCGAGACCAATAGGTTTTAGAGTATACGTTCCGATAGGCAGTTAGGAACAATGGTTAAAATTTATCCATTTATATGCAGTCTAACATTACAGAAGGTGCAAGTTTCCTTTTAAAAAATTCTTGAATGCATTCATAAATGCCTACAACCTAAGTGAAATTTAGATATGGTGGATGTTATCGCTGAACAACAACAATTCAATAAGTTGGTTAGCTGGAGCTCCGTCTGTTCAGTTGGATCGTTTGTTTTCGAAATTTGTTGTCATCAGGTAGAATTAACAAGAGTTTCTTCACATAGTCTGACTTGTTGAGCATAACAATTCCAGAACCTTTCGTCTGGTCAAGTTACTATCAGGTTTTCATTCGATTTCAATTCTTTGAGTTGCTTTCGAGGTAACTTTGATAAAGCTGTTAGCATATATATATATATATATATATATATATATATATATATATATATATATATATACTTTAACCAATCACTGAGCTTGTGATTTTGGTTTACATTAAACGACACAAAATAGAACGTTCAAATAGTTCTCTGTTGCTATTGCGCTATTCAACTGCAGGAGCAGTATTCACACGTTAACACCAATATATACAGTGATTCTTACTGTAAGAATAATATTCCGTTGGAACACATTGTCTGTATCACACCACCACAGTCGTCTCCACGTCAAATACTTTAGACTGACGTTGGTCCTGTCTTCTTGGTGCTGACGTCTTTGTCTGCCTGCCTTGCTGTATCCAGTTCCGGAGGTCACTGGCGTTCATCCGCTTCTCTTTGTTTGCATTTTTGATCGTATATACATGCCCCCGTCTCACTGTAACCGTGTATGGTCCTTCCAACTTGGAAGAAATTAGCGTGACCCTGATGCATATTCGCCAGTGTTTCGCCTCACACTATCATAGGCTGCCTTCGCTCGACGTCTCAGCATCGTTTCAAGTAAAAGTGTCTTCTCTGACGGATCTTGAATGACATTCAACTCCACAACAGTCCCGAAGTCCTCCGAGAAGATCGATATGTCTCCTTCTTCAAAAACTGCAGGCCCTGTGCTTTACATTTGTCAACAGGCAGTGACACCATGTTCAACAGCAGAAGGCAATACTCGGAAGCAAAGATATATTTTTCATTTATAAATCTCCTACATATATATACGGTATATATCCTTTAACCAATCACTGAGCGTGTGATTTTTATTTACATTAAACGACATAAAATAGAATGTTCAAATATATAAGCATTCTGTTGCTAATGTATTATTGGACTGTGGGAATGGTATTCGGACGTTAACATCAACAAATACTGTGAGAACAATATTCCGTTGGAACACATTATCTGTATCACACCAACACAGTATTATTCCCTAAAACAACCTAGTTTTTAAAATTAGACAATCAAAGCAGGTTCAAAATAATTACGAACAGTTTTTGAGCAATTAAAAAAGACTGTACTCCTTTTTGTAGCTACAGCTTCGACAAATTTAAGTATAAAACCCAAATGTTTCGTATATATAAGCTTATAGGTACTACTGAAATCAAATTTGTGAGCAGTCTACATGATATGCTTTATGATGGATGACGTCGTGCATCTATTTCCAAGGCCAATTTCAATTAGGCGGTTTTATCAGTTCAACTGATTCTAATGTATTACAACAAATTTGTCTATTGATCATTCTTATTTTATAAGTGAACTAGTCAATAAAAAATAAGGCAAAGTTAAACTAGTGAGAAGTCGTGACCAGTAAGGTCCAATTAGATGTCACGTCTGTGGAATGGATATCCCACCAACGACAATGGTTGCGGTCGCGCTAAATCACGAATCGGTAGAAGTTAGAATTCATGAGCCATTGAATCGGGTCCCAGTGGCTGAATGGTATACGAGCTTCCCTTGTAACCGGAAGGTCCTGGGTTCGAATCCCAGTGAGTGCGTACTGCTGATAATTCCAAAACTAGGATGAAACAGCAGCTGTCCAGTACTCCCTGGTTTTCTATGGTTCTCTAACTGATATCAGTCCGTGATCAACTCGTATAAAATATTATAGTCAAAACCACAGTGACTTTGAGCAACCAATTAGAACTCAGCAGCAAAAAAGTCACATAATCCTTGAAAAATACACTAAAAGGTATTGTAAACTTGATATTTCAATGTATAGTTGTAGCTTATGTGTTGTAAGAATGCTTCCCACTCAATACATAGACGATTTATCGAGAAGTCGTACCATGTGCAATATACCCATTCATCCATGGTACTTTGAGGTCCATTGATATTTCTAACACTATTCCTCAAGCTACTCCTAATTCCAACCATAATCCTAACTTCTGATACTAAGTTGAACCCTAATCCTAACCATAACTCTAGACCCTAAACCTTAATCTTGAAAGCCATAACTCCACCTAACAGTGTAGATTTGCAGCAGAAGTACCTTGTAAATGAGTAGAATAATGTTTGCATCCTCTCTAAGTCCAAAAAGACAGGCATGACTTGATTTAAAATGACTTTTCATAGCAATCCCTGTGTCTAGTTGGTTCTTGAAGGTCAACTTTTGAAAGACCTTGACTGTGTCTGTGATACTTTAACTTCACCAAAAATAATATTGTTTGATTGGAATGTGACACTTATTACGACAATCAAATACTAAAGTGTAAATTCCAAATATTCACTGAGAGAACCACAATTTTAGAAGAGTATTCAGTTATGTAGTATTTTAACTTTCATCATCAAAAATACCCATTTATTCATAAGTAAAAACACAGTTTTCAACGAATTCATTTTCAAACTGTACAGTCGTATTTATATTACAGAAAAAGGTTATTAAGTGGCACTAAATAATTGCTCAGTCAATATACATATATAAGTTAATAATTCCCATTGTAGCATTAAGAACACAATATTCATCAAAGAGACTTTTCAATGAATTTATCAAGTTGTAAAATCGTATATATATGGTTGTTTTTCTAAAAATTATATCCGGTGAGGGAATTAGGTCAGATGTGTGAATACATGTGTAACAACAGAAGACAAGGGACAGGTAACAGATCGTTTTATTACGGAAATCAGCATTTATTTATATATATTTCATGTACATTTTATAGCTTATTCAAGCAGACAACAGCAGTCTTCTGATTGGTTGTTTCTGGTTTCTTGGAAAGTTAAGCCACATATCTACGAATCTTATTTGCCCACGTTAAGTCTGCTGTGACTGGTTGTTGAATCAGCCTTGTTCATATTTTCTCACGGCCAATATAAGTGACCTAGACATTGAAGTAAATTAATGTCTACCAATTGGCTAGCAGCCTGCTCTCAACACACACAAAATAATAATGGTATGAAATGCAATTAAAATATCTGTGATTATAATCATAGTTTAATGTCAAGTGGCAAAATAATTAATGTCAAATATAGAATAATACATGAGGTGTATATATTTTGGAAAGGTATACATAATTATATGATTAGTAGACGAATATAAAATGTTACATAACATGGTGTGAAATTTAATAATATAGAATTCAATATTTTAAAAATAAAAATATAAAAATAAAAAATAAAAAATATAAAATGATCAAATCCTCCATGCAATCAAACAAAATCCCTACAACAAACCAATACTTAAAAATTCATCTGATGCTCACTAGTGACTGGCCCTATTCAGGCAGTTAACCTGGGGTTCTAGTGGGAAGCCGTGACCAGTAGGGTACAGCAGGTTGAAGATGAGGCAGTAACTCATCGAAGAAGACATTGCGAAGTGGTCGCGCTATGTCGTGAACTGGCAGAAGTTAGAATTCAAGGACCATTGGATCGGGTCCCAGTGGCTCAATGGTCTACGAGCTCGCCTTGTAACCAGAAGGTCCTGGGTTCGAATCCCGGTGGGTGCGTACTGCTGAGGAGTCCCAAACTAGGACGAAACAGCTGTCCAGTACTCCCAGGTTTTCCAGTGGTTCTCTAACTGATGTCAGCTCATGATCAAATCCTCCATGCAATCAAACAAAATCCCTACAACAAACCAATACTTAAAAATTCATCTGATGCTCACTAGTGACTGGCCCTATTCAGGCAGTTAACCTGGGGTTCTAGTGGGAAGCCGTGACCAGTAGGGTACAGCAGGTTGAAGATGAGGCAGTAACTCATCGAAGAAGACATTGCGAAGTGGTCGCGCTATGTCGTGAACTGGCAGAAGTTAGAATTCAAGAACCATTGGATCGGGTCCCAGTGGCTCAATGGTCTACGAGCTCGCCTTGTAACCAGAAGGTCCTGGGTTCGAATCCCGGTGGGTGCGTACTGCTGAGGAGTCCCAAACTAGGACGAAACAGCTGTCCAGTACTCCCAGGTTTTCCAGTGGTTCTCTAACTGATGTCAGCTCATGATCAAATCCTCCATGCAATCAAACAAAATCCCTACAACAAACCAATACTTAAAAATTCATCTGATGCTCACTAGTGACTGGCCCTATTCAGGCAGTTAACCTGGGGTTCTAGTGGGAAGCCGTGACCAGTAGGGTACAGCAGGTTGAAGATGAGGCAGTAACTCATCGAAGAAGACATTGCGAAGTGGTCGCGCTATGTCGTGAACTGGCAGAAGTTAGAATTCAAGAACCATTGGATCGGGTCCCAGTGGCTCAATGGTCTACGAGCTCGCCTTGTAACCAGAAGGTCCTGGGTTCGAATCCCGGTGGGTGCGTACTGCTGAGGAGTCCCAAACTAGGACGAAACAGCTGTCCAGTACTCCCAGGTTTTCCAGTGGTTCTCTAACTGATGTCAGCTCATGATCAAATCCTCCATGCAATCAAACAAAATCCCTACAACAAACCAATACTTAAAAATTCATCTGATGCTCACTAGTGACTGGCCCTATTCAGGCAGTTAACCTGGGGTTCTAGTGGGAAGCCGTGACCGGTAGGGTACAGCAGGTTGAAGATGAGGCAGTAACTCATCGAAGAAGACATTGCGAAGTGGTCGCGCTATGTCGTGAACTGGCAGAAGTTAGAATTCAAGGACCATTGGATCGGGTCCCAGTGGCTCAATGGTCTACGAGCTCGCCTTGTAACCAGAAGGTCCTGGGTTCGAATCCCGGTGGGTGCGTACTGCTGAGGAGTCCCAAACTAGGACGAAACAGCTGTCCAGTACTCCCAGGTTTTCCAGTGGTTCTCTAACTGATGTCAGCTCATGATCAAATCCTCCATGCAATATAAAAATCAATTATTTTGGGTTTAAAATGACAAGTGGGTCAAGTGGGAAAGATTCATAGTGAGAATAGTAATAATAACAATAATAATAATCGAAGTAATAAGGGAAAAGTACACAGAATAACTAAATAAACAAAATAAGTAAGTGTCTATCCCTCTACGTCCAAGGCAGAAGTAGGAATTGCACATACTTCTTTTATACACAAAGGTCTGGCTTAAAGTCATGAATTGCCAAGGCCTCAGCTGTCTTTATAAGTCTGTAACGAAGAAAACGTGGGAAGTTAGCATGGATTCTATATATGATCTTAAAATCATGGTCAGGGTTGACGGAGTGACTGAAGTCGATCAGATGTTCCAGAATAGAGCTTCGCACACACTTCCCTTCTCCCTTGTAAAACCATATTGCTGGAATATGTTCTCGTATCCGTGTGGAAAGCGTCCTCTGACTACGGCCAATGTACCTTGCTCCACAAGAGCAGGTGAACTGATAGATGCACATGGAGGTGGCCAGACGGGGGAGCTTATCTTTTACAGAGGTAGAGAACAATCTGCGGCTCGTTAAAGTCATATGCAATTTTGCTGCAAAGAACATATGTAAGTGATAAGAATAACGATAATTAAAATGTTATAAGGGGTAGGGTTGAAGTGGATGAATTACAAAATTATTAAAGATTGTTTTATAAGTGAATTGATATCAAAAATTTTCTTTTAAATGTCAAACGTTGTAATTCATCCACTTCATCTCTACCCCTTATAACATTTTAATTATGGTTATTCTTATCATATATATATATATATATATATATATATATATATATATATATATATATATATATATACCGACTGAGCAATTATCTATTGCCACTTAATAACCTTTTTCTATAATATAAATACGACTATACAGCTTGAAAATAAAGCCGTTGAAAAGAAATTTGTTCGTTGAACAAAAAACTGTGTATTCACTGTACACCAAAAAACAAACTCTAGTACATTTTGCAATGGAAAAAAACAAATTTGAATAACCAATCGAATTTTGTTTACTTTATCACAATATGTTCCATAGAATTCATCTTTGCAAATACACCTTTCAGTATGATACAGTATATCACGATTTTGTTGTTTAGCATATTTTGTATTCGCTTCAATTGGAAGAATAGATTTTGTTCCAATACGTGAACATTTATTTTCCTTAAAGTATTCAAAACGATCATTTCTTCTTGTGCTGACTGTAGTCTTCAACCTTTCAGCTTTCTGACGCCATCCATATGGCAAATAACAAGATTTTAATTGTTCCTTCCATACAAAACCAGCTGAACATTCACATTTAAAACTTTGAAGGTGGACTAATCCAACTAATTCAAAAAATAATAATGAAATCAAAAAAAATTGATACTATTCTTTCTATTACAGAAAAGTTTAAACATGCTATTCTGGACATATGGTTGGTTGATGGATTTCTTAAAATTGAAAAAAAAGTTGTGGCCAGAAATATTTTGAAAAAAATTAATTCATCGTGTATTGATTGACCTTGACGTTAACGTCAACTATCTATCCACTTTGTGGTATATACCTCAGAGTTTGTTTTTTTCTTATTTACTTACCACACTTTGTAAATGTGACAGGAAAATCTAAAATTCAATTAAGATTAATATGACCCATTGCACAAGAGGTGGCTCTCGTGGCCCTTGTGGTCTAGTGGATAACGCTTTGGCGTTTGAAACTATGAGCACTGGGTACGAGCCTCGGTGGGGATATCATCAATCATTAGGGAAATGCAGGTACACTCAAATAGGAAGAAATGCGCATCCTGGATTCCACTGTTAGTCACCATCCACCAATTAAATGTGACCGATTGTTTCACCACTTTTCTCAATTATATATGAGCATACATATGCGACTCAATGGCAAGCACTTTTATATCATTTCAACAATAATCTGCTCGGAATTCTGTATAACCATGGGGAGAAATTATAAATTCTGCCAGTCAGCTACAGGTGTGATTAATATTAAGATAAAATTAATCAATTACGTAATTAAGTAGATACTGTATGTATCTTATTTCTGTTGGCATACAAAACAAAAATTTAAACTGAGACTTTGTTCCAGAGACTATCCAGGAGTGTACGAAGAACGTTTTACGCAGCATATCTATGTTTGTCATTCTCTAGCCAACGAATGATTGGGACGCAAATGAAGGATAAGCTAGATAGTTTTGCCACATCTATGTGCATTTATCAATTCAACTGCACCCGCGGTGACAGTTATGTTGGACACGCCACTACTAGACAGCTTAGCCAACGTGTTAGTGAACATCTCCCATCATGGTTTGGCAAAGGACAGACAAAAACAATCCGTAGCCCAATTCTGTCACATTTAATTGATAGTCGTTATGTAGTGAAGAAAACGAAAGCCTTCAAAGTAATTCATCGTATCCCTCCGAATCTTTCCAATAGACTTCGTATTCGTCTAGTGCACGCACACAGCTGAGGCAGGCGATAGACATTCGAACTATTAAACCTAAACTATGCATTCAAAACAAGTTCATACAGCCATTATCCCTCCCTTGTTGGCCTATTAAGACATAACCAACTAATGACTTCTACACCACGTCTTGTTTATATTTTCAACCCTTTTCTTATCATCCTTCAATCTTATCACATCTTCATTACAAACGTGTCTCGTTTACTTCCCTTACAATCAGTCTAGCATTACGTAATCGGTTCATTTGTTTTTACTAGCCTTTATCGACTACTTCCACCTGAACAATTGTTTGTTTAATCATGCTGTTTTTCATTATTTGTGTTATCACAGATTGCCTTACTTTTTCATCCTTTTTATTGATAAAACCATTATTATTATTATTATTATCATTGCTACTATTATGACTAATTGCACGATTTATATGCACCATCTTATTATCCTATAGACAAAACACCATGATTGGTTTATATTTGAATTTTCATTTGTAAACTTATGCGTATTAGAGTTAAGCCTGATGAGATCTAATTGAAGCCACAATATTGTTCGCTTAAATGTGTTGTTTTAAACTGAAATATTAATCTTCTTTGGGCTCAACGCTCCACCCGATACACTTACTCAAATATGATATAACTAACATGTGAAAGAAGTAAAGACTTAATATTTTAACCTCTGGATCATCATGTGGGCTTTGGATGAATGATTAAAAAAAATAGAAAGTAATGATTCCACAAAAATATTTAATCCAGAGAGAAGAAATAAATTAAAAAGGAATACATGCTAATAGGATAGTGAACATTTTTATATAAAGATGAAAGGTTATAACAATCGTGCTTCTTCAACAGCCCCTCATGGATATGCGTAAATCTCATTCATAAACGTTATATTCTATGTATGCAATAAAACCAAAAATTAAGATTTGTATCGCTTAGTTGTGCCAAACACCAGCCAGAACAAGATGGATTCAGGGAAAACGAATCATGTGCAGACCAAATATCATCACTATGCATCATAATCAAACAGAAGATAGAATGGAAGTCAAATTTCCATATCAACTTCATCGGGTTTGGAAAGGCCTTCAACAGCAATGACCGTCAAGTAATTTGAAAGCTGTTTCAACACCACGGAGTACCACAAATCAAATGGGAAAGGACAAGTCGATCATGTGTCCAAGGGTGACATGCAGAAGATCGTGTAAAGAGGGGAGAAGAGCTTATGGTAAGTCGTGAAGCTATCTAAAGAGGATAGCAAACGACGGGATGAAATAAAGATATTCTGTTGAAGCCTTATATTCCATTCGGGACCCATAGGACTAGTATGGCTTAGTTTCATGTTTTGTTTTGGCCACCCTTATTCCTCTTTTTTTTCCCTTCACGTTCCCAGTGGAACATAAGGCTTCAAGCTGGAGGCTTGAAGTTTCTGTAGCAGTGTTTAATTTTTACAAGATAGGGTTGCTAGCCTCATGCCCAATCTTTCCCCTTTACCAGTCTCAATACTGGCTTGGCGAGGTAAAGGAGTGCATCGGCTGGGGACCGAACCTCGAAACACGTGCATGGGCGGCGAGCGTCCTAACCGTTGTGCCACCGACGTACACTAATCGTCTTGGAAGTCAACAATACCTTAGGCAATTATAAACACTGGAGTAGACATTGGTTAGAAATGTATTCTACTTATGATAAACATTTAGAAATATTATTGTTTAGAATGTCAGAAAGTTTTATTCATACAGATTCGTAATACAACGAATAATAACAATTCGAATGCAGACCAGTGGAATTGCTCTCCTCCTTCCAGACTTAAGTATTTGGGTCAAAATCGTGTTCATTTATATATATATATTGTCCGGGTGCTCTTCATATGTGCTCATGTAGTGCGTAGTTCGCATCAGTTGATTCGGTGATGGTCAGTTTTTATTTGTTCTTTAATAAGCAATGATATAAAAGAGCATAAAACGGAAAGGTTTTTTATTAGAAAGTTTATTCTTAGACTATTCAGTGGGTTGAGAAATTAATTAGCTTAGAGAGGTGGGTAGATGGAGCTAGATGTTTGTGAACTATTCATCTGTTATATGAAACATGAGTCTTTTCATTTGAACACCACATATTTCGGTATTCAATATAAATTGGACTAAATCAGCTACAGTGCACCACTGATAGCACTTACTCTGGTTATTTATTTTTTTTATTTTTTATTTTTGGTTGCAGCTTGATTCCACACCATATTTTTGGTACAGGTATGGAATTTTCAGCATGGATATCGGTAGCCCAAATTTCGCAGGCCAACCATAGATATCAGGTGGTTGAAATTTTTATATTCATTCTAGTCGAAATAATACACGATGGCGTATACCACTAACTGATAGGGGCAGCTGGATACCACTGGCATCAACCAGTGTTAACTGCTGGCCAGATAAAAGTGCCCGAAACACCGGATCGTCATTAAGGTTGTTCTGGGCCGAGGTCACCAGCTCAGACAGACGAATCAGTTTAACCCACCTGAGTTCTGCCTAGATATTAAATGAATTGACGGTATATGTGTAGCGTGATCTACTGATAAGATTTATCAGTAGTATGTGAGGAGACGTTCATTGGCATTAAAACTTCAAATGCCGAAGAGATAGATTTGACACCGAAGAAAGCAAATGATTCAGCGTTACGGCAAAACAATGGGAAACAAGAAAAGAAGACAAAGAAACACAATACGGAAGATCTGTGCAAATGATGACTTTCACATAAGACGTACCCTATTTTGCCAATAGAGAGGTACCTGATTTCAAATAAACGTTTGGTTACCAAGTTCTTTGTCTTCTATCGTTATATAAGGAATGAAATTCGTAATTGGCGAATTACATAGTGTGAGGTGAAATCTTCACATAGTTACCTTTAAAAACTGAAATTATTCAGACCACAGTACGAATGAAAAGGTCTTCCAAATTCACAGTTGAAATATACATTGTGTGTTATTTCTTGTAATATATTGATTTTATAGTCTAAGGCTTATCATTACCTCTTCTAGCTTTGGAAGGTTTCACAAGTTCATGATCTTAATAATAACTAGGATTTCATTGACACTACCCATTATGATTTTATGCACATTGGAAAGCTCCACGTTTTCTTCCCGTCATCTGTTAACTTGAACACTCAAATTATTATATCTTAAAAGAAGGAAAACTGAGTTCACCCATGAGACAGGATGAAGAATAATGATGCCAGCACATTTTATGTAGTCTACTATAGACAGGTAGACATTGTTGCATGTATATATATTTTTTTCAAGTATTGGTTTTGTAGGGATTTTGTTTGATTGCATGGAGTATTCCATCATGAGCTGACATCACTTAGAGAACAACTGGAAAACCTGGGATTACTGGAAAGCTGTTTCCTCCGTCCTAATTTGGGACTCCTCACAGTACGCACCCACCGTCAGGGTTTAAACCCAGGACCCTCTGGTTACAAGGAGAGCTCGTAGATCATTCAGCCACTGGGACTCGATCCAATGGCCAGTACACGAATTCTAACTTCTACCATTTAACGACATAGTGCGACCATTTCACCATGTCTTCTTCGATGAGTTACTGCCTCATCTTCAACCTGCTGTACCCTACTGGTCACGGCTTCCCACTAGAACCCCAGGTTAACTGCCCGAATAGGGCCAGTCACTAGTGAGCATCAGATTAATTCTCAAATATTAGTTTTGTAGGGATCTTGTTTGACTGAATGGAGGATTCCATCATGAGCTGACATCATTTGGAGAACCACTGGAAAACCTGAGAGTACTGGACAGCTGTTTCGTCCTAGTTTGTGACTCCTTATCAGTACGCACATGTATAGATCATTTCAAGTTACCATTATTGTAAATCCAACGTGACATATAGACCTAATTTTCTACGAGTCATTTTTACATATCCCTTTGTATTTCTCTCACCCTATTTATTGATTTATGACAAAATTTTCTCTCACACTAATTATGGCATTTGAAATCATATTGACTGTTCACTATCTTAGTATATCAGTTACATTAGTGCTTCTCAAGATCCTTTTAAACATACATAGATTTACGCAAACACTAATAACCCTATTTCGACTGTTGCTTTGAGACGGTGAAAGCTCTCTTATCAACGTCCAGTCTTTTCTTCTATGTTTGAGGCCAGACGGTAGGGTTGTTGTTGACGTGAGATTAGGATAGATCACTCAGCGCATTAAGTTAGTATTCGCTTATAGTCTACTAGGCCGTCGTGGTTCCGGTCATAACAGTATCAACTAATATTTCTCAATAAAGTTTTTGTTTATTGAACAAACACCAAAAAAAGAAACAACAGTCTCTGATTATTCATAAAATAATAGGATTACAAATATTTCATATGACAAGATATGGTGGCCACACTGCAAAATCTGACTGATACAATTCAGTCTGCACTAAAGAAAGGACTAGACACGTCACGCTAGTTACTAGTGTCCAATCAAACCACCCCCTACAGTCCTACAGGAGGTCAATGGCGAGCTCGAATAGCTCAGTGGTATCGTCTCTGACTGCAGTACTGGGTGAGGTGGGTCCGAATCTCAGAAGGGACATGAGTTCCTTCAAGGCAGTCACAGTTACGCCTTGCTGACTTATGAGTGCCAACTAGCACGAAACCTATGTGGAAGGCTTCCTGCCGATTGCCTCCAACTATTTAATATCATCAAAAGATATATTTATGTTGGACAAACAAAACAATAAAGAAAAAGAAATATGAAGAACTTAGACAAGTACACTTTTCAGTCGCCATATTTGTGAAAACTTGATTAGTGATGAAAGTGAATTGAATCAAGATAATATGTGTGATTTCTGTCTTTCTATGCGATTGAGGTGGTGAAATACACATCTACATTGAAAAATGTATTTTTAGCTAATACATTTTTTAGTAAAACTACTTATTTAGTAATTTCATCATCTAACTCCTTTTAAACAGTAACTATTGTTCTAATTCTTATAACAATAAAGCAATAGTTATTTAAATGAAATTTATATATTCTACAAATTTTCTGAATAGACAAGTGAATTAATTACACTGCATTGCATTGTATTCTAGTTAGCAAAGTCCATAAAAATAAAGGTTTTTCTGCTAACTTAGCTTTCCGATTAATGTGTAGAACTTAGAGCTTCATTGCATGCGTGGAAGAATTATCTAAGTTCTTTCCAGTCGATCTAACAACAAAAAGTCATTTTTACTTCGAAAAACTTAATTAAACCTTTTTACTCTTAACTTATTAATATATAGAATCATGCAATACAATAATAACTTACGGTAATTTTCTTCACTGCATCGTTTTGATAAAGTTGACGTAAAATATGCAGGGAAATTGCACAGATTGTTATAACGATTCAATTGAGATCTGTGTTCATCACTGAATCCTGAACCTTCACGATATGCACATGCTTTAGGACAAAACTGATGAATATCATATTGGCTACTTAATATAGGTCTTTTTTTAGTTGATGTCTTATTAAGGGGACCAGTGGTATTAACATCAAGAGTTTTAGTATGAGATATACTAATGTTAGGACGAATAGAATCACCAGAAGAAACAGTAGCATTAGAAGGAGCAGTAGAATTAGAAGACATATTAGCATTTACAGGAACTACAGCATTCGAAGGAGCCACAACACTGGGAGCAGCAGCAGCAGCAGAAGCAGCGTCGTCAGAAGCAGCAGTAGTCTCAGGAGCAGCAGTCATCTCAGGAGAAACAGTCATCTCAGGAGTAACAGTCGTCTCAGGAGCAACATTACCAATATTCGCTAAGTCAGTCATCGGCTGAGAAGTGACAGAACTAATAAAGATATCATCAGTTAAATTTTTAGTGAATTCCAATCGTGCTGTGCAATAATACATCATAAATTGTAATCTTGCATTCGATGGTTTCAATACTAAATTATTGAAAATTTTTTTATTATACTCTTTTGCATTCAACTGTTTATCATACAGTTTAACTAAACTTTCATAAAATTTAAAATGAAAATCTGTTATTCTCGTTTTATTTGTATCAATTAATTCTTTGTATTCAGTAATATTTTTATATAAAGATATTAATTCACTTTTTGCATTATTTTCTGGTGGTATAATTAAAGCGCTTATTTCTGTCCCCAATGTACCCGGGGGGAAACCAGCTCTCATTGGATATTGATATTGTACTGGTATACCATGCGGAATTTTTAAATAGATATGTTCATCTGTCTCATGAATAAAGTCTTCGTTTGATGAGTTTATACACCATAAATAATGGATGAATAATACATGAAATAGCTATATTAGGAAAAGAAAAACAATGTTAACCTTCATTTAAAGAAATATGTTGAGCTGAAAATATATTGAATTCGAAGACGTCTTCAACACTATGATTCACTATATTATTATGCAATCATTGCAAAAGTTCAACTAATCACTTTGCTACTAACTCTCCACTAGGTGAAACTGCAATGCCTAGAACTGGACAAAGAGGCAGTCCTAAATTATGTAATTAAGGTGAACCATACAATCGTGACATACAATTACCAGTATGTCTAAGTAGATTTTAGATAACCTTAGAGATCACTCTACTTTTCTAATGAATCCCTTAAATGTGTCTGTCAACTGCTTTATAGCCCTTCCGTTTAAATCCGTTGAGTTGTTAAACTTAGAAGCGAATTCATTTTGTCAGCATACATTTTTTTTATGACTACTGCCCCTGTCCTTTTATCTGGCCTACTAATTATGACGTTTTCATCATATATTAACTTATTCACAACTTCTGGATGTTACATAGTCAGCAGGCTTGTGTTAGAACAACTACAATTTTTATATTTGCTGACAACTATCCACTAGTGTTGTTTTTAAATTAGCCAGTTCATGCATAGTCTGACAATGAGATCAACTCTTTTGTTTACAGATATAAGTTTTCGCACTGAATATTGGTGTCAAAATGCTCCATCTTATGACCTTAGTCACAAAATTAAAGACCCAGTAATATTAACACTAAGCGGAATTTATCTAGCGTAACACAGGAAAAATTATGGACACTACGAAATGGGTCTAAAAAGGAATTTTTTTTCAGGTTTTTGGTTTTCTAAAGATCTGTAAGTTTTATGCTATTTTTGACCTCCATTTTAGCTTATTTGGTCAATATAGTCAAGGATATCTAGTAATAAGTCTAGTGAAGGTTCATGAACCGCAAATTTTTTTGTAACAAGTTTTTATTTATTTTCGAAACGTGGACATTGGTTCCTTAATTTATTCAGATTGTAATTTAAATGGATCCATATTATTAACTATCATATTTTGCCGTTAAATAAAAAATTATTTATAAATTCTGCATAGTTTGAGTTCACCACATGATAAAGATATCTGGATGGTGATAGTACCGTTGAAAGTTGTAAACAGCCGTGGAATACTAATCGAAAGTAGGGATCGTACAGATTTGCATTACTTCAACTTCTTATACACTGAACTATCTAATATCGCCTAGCCATGACTTATTATATTATTATTCCCTTGTGTTCCGAGTGGAACATACGGCTTCAACAACACATTTCCACTTTATTCTATTCTCTGCTCTCCCCTTCAGCTGGGTCCACAATCGCCCGTAATCACTCATCTTCTCCTCCTCAAACGATCTCATTCATGTCATCCTCCCACTGACGACCCATTTGTCACTTCCCATTGGGATTCCACTCGAGTAATGGCCTGCATAACACGCGATGTCATTCGACGGTCTCCTCAATGTATGCCCGACCCGTCTCCATTTTCTCCTATATATTTGTTGAGCGATTAACTCTTGGTTGGTTTGTTGTCAGAGTTTTGTGTTACCAATTCTTTCTGGCCATTTGATCTTCAGTATGGAGTGAACGGGATAGCTGTTGATGAAAGTCTGCAACCTTTTCATAACACGCAGTACACGTTTCTGACCCGTATAGAAGTGACTAACTTGAGATTGGTGTTATGACTTAAACCTTCTATATAACTGAGATGCGGATTGAATTAAACGCAAGATGACATATTTCTAACATTTAATTAGGCGTATTCCTTTAATGTCAATTAAGCATAATTATAAGTTCGAAACGCCATTCCAAATAGTACAAAATATATCAAGTAATCCAAATAACCATTCAAGTTTGAAAATTAATGAATTCACTGAAGGATTTACAAAATGGTATAAAAAAATTATAAAGAATCAAAAGAAATCTGAAGATAATTTTTTCCTAAATGTTTGATTCTATTCAAAACAAAATGAAATAGAGATATGTACATGCCTACTAATATTATATTCAGTCTACGTGAATTTTGTTATGGCCACATGAGTGACTATAAATGACTGCCATCTTAAAACGATAATAATCTCAATAATAGAAATAATTAGAAAACTAAATAATAAGGCGAAGACGATACATCATCCCACTGTTATAGAAACAGAAAACGAAGTCGAAGGTCTAAAACTTTTATAAACTTATTGTTGCTACTCAGTAATATTTAGTAGTCTGAGAAAAAAAGTGTTAAAAACAGAACATATATCTAGCTTCTTGACACACATAAGCTCACTAGTACAGGGAATAAAATTCACATTTGAATTGGAAAATGAACAAGGAGAATTAGCTAGGTTAGATTGTAAGATAAGACGAATAGAAGAAGGTAAACTACACACTAGCGTTTATAAAAAACCAACACATTCTAATAGATATTTAGACTTTAATTCATCTCATCCGTTAACTGTTAAGGCAGGCTTAGTTAAGTGCTTAACAAATCGACCAGTAGCACTGAGTAGCACAAAAAAGACCTAAATGATGAAACAGAACAGATAGAAGAAGTGTTGGTATCCAATAACTATCCTGTAAAATTCATTAGGAAGATCAGTAAAGGCCAAAATAAAAATAGAAATAATTGTGAAACTAGTAGTGATAACAAATAAGAGAGAATATAAGTCATCTAATGTTATACCACATAAGGGGGGGACATCTGAAACCCTACGTGGGATTCTCAATAAAGCAGGAATTAGGGTGGCATTCAAACCTACAAACTCACTCAGAGACAAGCTATGTAGGCTAAAAGACCCGATGGACCCAATTAAACAAAATAATATAATTTACAAGATACCCTGCAATGACTGTGGGTAGATCCGGAGTGGTCAGATTGTTGGAACATAAGAATTTAGCTAAGGGAAGAATGGTTGACTCCGATAAGATAAGTAATTTAGAAAAAAGCTGGGCGATTGCCTCTGTTATTGGACGAATCTGATGGCATCTAAAGCTTATATATTTTTAATATTTCATTGAAACTAAAGGAATTATCGTAGTCGGAATATTTAATTAATGGAACAGCCTCAGAATCTGCACACTCCCAGAGAAGACATTAAAAAGAAAAACTGAGAAGACTTAGTTGGAGCAAACAAAAACTGGTAATATGCTTGGTACTTTGAAATTAATGTGCAATGAACATACTTGTACAACACCGGGTAATTAGTCTAAAACACTGTTGATCTCCACCATTTCAAAGGTGTATAATCAGTCAAACTATGGTTGCGTGAATATCATTTATCTACTAGTTTGTCATATGTTATATCTAATAACCAATAAGGTGTATTCAGTACTCTTCGACCTGTGTGTAACTTTTCCTGTTGAAAAATGCAGAACCCACTTTCCTCAGACATTGAAAATCTGTGTTAACACTGTTTAATTATAACGATAGATGGCACTGTAGTCAACTGATAAAGCTGCATGTGACATTAGACATTTTATATAGAACTCAAAAAATTATAGGAGGAATTTAATTAAAAACATTAAATGACTTATAAAAATATTTCACTGCATCTTAACATCAGTCAAAATCTACTTTCGTGCAGGCCAAAAGTAGAATTCAGGATTTTAAAAAAATCAGCAATGATTAGTTAGTCAAAATAAATAAGTTATATCAAAATTTTCGTCAATTAGAACAGATATGATTGAGTTTATCTTACCTTGAACATACCTATCATTAAAAATAAATCAATCATGTACAGTTTCAAATTGAAGATAAGCGATCGATAGACAGATAGATCAAGCGTAGTTTTTGTCATACGATTAAATAAAATAGATGATATACTTAGTGTCGTGCCTACTGGAATTGCACATTTTCGCAAGATAAAATGGAATGTATTCACTGAGTTCTCACAAGACTTAAAAAACTTAATAAATTATGAAGAGACCTATTCATCGACGATATTTCATGTTATCATAAATAATTTAAAAATAAATAGCGTGATTTACTGCATTTCGACCCAGTGATTAAATGACTAGCTGAACACTGAGACTAGAAGATCATGATGAACTCAGTCAAACACCGGATCATTGGCGCCTACTGATATCTATTTACAAGTAAAGGCGAAGAAACCAATAAAGTCATTCCTGTTGTCTACTGATAGCCTAGTTGATTTCGATTTGTGTTATCTCGGTGATTAGTGTTGCAGGATAAATGATCCGAAAATCCATCAATGGAAAATTGGCCAAGTAAAACTTTAAGTACCACTAACTTTCAATGGTCTGCTACCGCATCATTAACCTTGTATGGTCCAATGAGTTTTATTCACGTGAGCTGAAGCGTCTATTCCGTTTGATTCGAGTCAAATGCCTGCTCCAACTTGGTTGCGTTTACAATTTGGTGAGGATCAAGTCTTCCAGTATTACTTGTATGTGGGGTTGGTTAGGAAAGAAAGCATTTATTCATGTAAATATGTGATGATCATAAAAAGCTTCAGCAGGTCTCTTGACGGACATGTGCATCATTGTGCAGTTTGTTTGAGACAAGTTAGTGTCAGGGAAGGCAGGCTGAAGATTCTAATATTTGATTAGAAATTTTTTTTCGCCAGATCCTGTCTTTCCTTAACCCGGATTTGTACATTTATAATTAATGGGTTTTAAAACAGCCTGTGAGAGGTGCAACTGCTGAAAATGAAAACTGTCTCATAGCAACAGTTCAGTGGAACGAGCGCTGAAGGGACATGGTATCTCGGAAATTGAAGAGGACTAGCTCCTTATTGGGAGGAGTTGCCGTCGTACATGTCGATGAAACTGTCTTATTTAGGAAAAACTACAACCATGCTCGAGGACGAGCAAATACTTTTTGCGTGATTGGTTTGCCTAATACATTCCTACAGAAAGGATTCGTCGAGAGCATAGCAAATAGAAAGTAATGTACTTTAATACCCAATATTACTCGACTGGTGAAAAATACCTATGATATACACAAATGAGTGGAAGTGTTGTACCTCCTTGCCATTCCTTGGAATCAAACTGTAATCAAAAAAAAAATTTTCACGACAGACACAACCATTGAAGTGATTTTGTGGACCCCATTGCAGGTACCCACACCATATTTGGCCCGTGACAGAGACAGTGTTAAGCGCGAAACCTATGACTTGCTTTGTTGTTAATAACATAATTTTGGCCCTTTAATTTCTCCTTTATTCTCTCTTATTTGTATTCTATAGTGAACAACCTTCTTAAACATACTTAGCTACCTAAAATTATTAACATTGGCTTACTTTTTTATAGTTTATTCTATTGCTTCTTTTTGTGTATCTACTGGTCCTGACTATATTATCACTATGAGTATTACAAAATTATCCTGTCAATAACCTTCATGTGATATTAGTTTTGTAATTGTTTTTTTTGTTCGGCAATATTAAACTGACAATCTTGGTTGTGAATGCCATTATCACCATCTTAAAAATTTTGTATTATGCAGGATTACGCACACCACCACTACAAACACCCCATTAGAGCTGACAATAAAAGAACCTGAAATGTTATTTTATGATTGTTTAGTGTAGTTCAATCAAATTAACCGATCATCTTGGCTATAAACATTCTTAAGAGCATTTCATAACTTCTTGTATGATTATAGCTGTTACTGTTCACCACGCATACATATATCATAGCTTCCACCACCCAATACTGAGATATTATTTATGTTGTCTATTTTCCACTCTACTTCTTGGTATTTTTTCGCATTTTTTTGTTTTTGTTGTTGTTGTCTTTTTATATTTACTTTTTGAAATACTCCCTTTAAATGTGCGATGAAATTAGATGCAATATTGTAGATATGTGCTGAAAATTCCACACTGTACCACTAGTACTATTTCTGGAATAAAGCAAATTATTATTAACTTCTATCGAAGGCTTTTGGAGAAGGTTAAAAACAGGATTAGAACCATTTATGGATCGCAAATTGATGTTATAGTTATTCATATGAATATATGTATGGATATATGTATGCGATGTGATGTAACTTTCCCATTGATAGTCCTATACTAAACTGGGAGTTTCTTTATCACATTTGAGAGAAAGATATTCTATGTGATACTCTTATACAGTTTTTATGAATTTTTTTAAACATCAATATGTGTATTCCGTGCCCAAAGATGCCTCCTTAATATGATTGGTGCGTTCAAGGTCATTCGCTGATTGGTTATTAGTGGTGCTTAAAGTTTAACTTTGACGTAAAATTTATCTACAGCATTGACACTTATTTGAATATTCAAATAATTTTGTAATTATCCCTTACTCTGATCTGTATGTCATCATGATAACATTTGTGCATCCTTTTAGGCATAATCCTTACTATTTGTCTTAGCTTTTGGTTGATTCTCGTTTTTAATAACTCACTTAGCTGTTGTGTGATCGTTGACTGTTGATAATAATGTGTCATTTTACTACTGCGTTCTTGTTTGAATGAATTCAAGCTTATGCAGTGGAGTGACTATTTGGCCTTACAAAGTCTGCAGGAAACATGCTTTTTTCTTTACGATTCCTGTAGACAGAGTTTGGATGCCATCTTGTGGGGAAAATTCCTAACGATTCTCATCAAGTATTACTTTTCCTGAGAAACTTTTGGACTGCATAGTTGCCCGGATGTCACTGTTAGGGTAGTTATAAATTTTTGATATAAGTTATTATGACTCAGTTGTACAACAGAGTCTATTTCGTCAACCCGCATTTCGATACAGTTGCAACATATACTTTTAAAACAACACATTTAAGCGAACAGTATTGTGGCTTCAATTTGATGTCATCAGGCTTAACTCTAATATATATAATTTTAAAAATAAAATACAAATATAAACCAATCATGGTGTTTTGTCTATAGGATAATAAGATGGTGCATATAAATCGCGCAATTAGTCATAATAGTAGCAATGATAATAATAATAATAGTAATAATGGTTTTATCAATAACAAGGATGAAAAAGTAAGGCAATCTGTGATAACACAAATAATGAAAAACAGCATGATTAAACAAACAATTGTTCAGGTGGAAGTAGTCGATAAAGGCTAGTAAAAACAAATGAACCGATTAAGTAATGCTTGACTGATTGTAAGGGAAGTAAACGAGACACGTTTGTAATGAAGATGTGATAAGATTAAGGGATGATAAGAAAGGGGTTGGAAATATAAATAAGGGTTGGTGTAGAAGTCATCAGTTGGTTATGTCTTAATAGGCCAACAAGGGAGCGATAATGGCTGTATGAACTTGTTTTGAATGCATAGTTTAGGTTTAATAGTTCGAATGTCTATCGCCTGCCTCAGCTGTGTGCGTGCACTAGACGAATACGAAGTCTATTGGAAAGATTCGGTGGGATACGATGAATTACTTTGAAGGCTTTCGTTTTATCGACTACATGACCACTATCAATTAGATGTGACAGAATTGGGCTACGGATTGTTTTTGTCTGTCCTTTGCCAAACCACGATGGGAGATGTTCACTAACACGTTGGCTAAGCTGTCTAGTAGTACGCCTAAGATCACTGTCACCGCGGGTGCAGTTGAACTAATAAATGCACATAGATGTCGGTGTCCCTGTATTCAGACAAGAAATGTCAATATATCATTATGAAACAATGCAGCGTGCCATTGAGGGACACGATGCATCACGATGAAACTTGGTTAACTAATCATCTGAAAGGTTACTCAAAACAAAAAGTTGTTTAGCAGGAATACTCCATCCCTCATTTCTGTCTTCTTTTCTTTTCATGTAAAAAGCGAAGAAAAAGAATTCAGCTGACTTTTGACTTGATGTTCCAATGTCAACTTGATGCTTGAATTAAACATTAATGAATTTCTAAATCATTATTTTGGCTTGAATTAAACGCACTTTTGTTTGCAGCAGATTTCAAGGTTATATGTACTAGTTGGGAAATGAAGATATCAGAGATATTGGATCTAATGGACTCCTCATTTCTGCTACATTCAATTGTAGATAAAACAAGTTTAATTTTAACGCCGACAAACTCCATACTCAGGTCCAGTTTGAAAATCTAATCAGCCAAACGAACGATCTCATCTCGAATTCTGAAGACAAATTACAGAGATTCAAGTCAACAATCATGAACTGCTGCCACCAATACTTGAATATAAAATCAGAAGTCCGCAACCACATAAAAAAGTGGCACCAAGAGGAATTAAAACAGATGAGAGATAACAAAGATCTGCTAATAACTCGCCCCGACAAGGGTGCCGGTGTAGTGCTTCTGGATCGAAAAGACTATGAAGATAAATTTCCCCAACCTTCCAATGAAAGAAGCAAAACCGAACTGATTGAGAAGCAGCTCACAGACATCGTGAAGAGAATGAAGGTCAGTCAACTAATCAGTGGCGATATCTATGACCAGATCCGGCCAACAGGTTCAATGATACCAAGACTTTATGGTCGACCAAACATACTCAAGTTTGGTCTCCCACTTCGTCAAATTCTGGATATGTCAGGTTCCCCTTACCACTCTATTAAAAATGGCTGGCAGATATTCTGGAACATGTAAGGAAACTATTATGTACGCATTCGCTTCGTGACACCTTCCAGTTCATCGACTGCATACAAGACCTGAATGTACCTAACAAAATTATGCTGTCCTTCGGCACAGTCACTTTTCACCAATGTCCCACTCATGGTAACAGTCTGCTTTATATGTAAATATACAGATGAGAACCATCTCAGCGTTGGAATACCAACAGCATATTTGAAGGAATTACTACTGAAATGCACTCCGAATTTACAGTTCACTTTCAACGATACCATCTACAGACAAAAAGATGGTATTACAATGGGATCTCCGTTGGGTCCACTACTATCAGATTGTTTTGTGGCAAGCCTCGAGAAAAGTTCATTAAAGCCGAGCATTGACATTTATGACTGCATAAAAGATGCACACATCATATATTCATCATTTTTGACGACCCTAATGACCCCAATCGACTACTGCAAACATTTAGCTGCTGCCAACCAGCAATAAAATTTACTCTTAAAATGCAAAAGGAATCACAAATTCCATTTGTTGATGTGGATCTAACAAGTAGAACTGATGGGACCTTAAGATGATCAATCCATTGAAAAGCCACCTGGAATGGTCAACTAGCCAGCTTCTATAGCTGGGTACCCATTCAACAAAAGCGGAATTTAATTAAATCCCTTGCTACGCGAATCCGATGCGTCTGTAGTCCTGATGTTCTAGACACAGAATTAGATCTTTTGAGAGAAGTTTTTATCCAAAATGGATACCCACCAAAATTCATTGATAAAAATATCAAACCAAAAATTTGGAGAAATGCAACTTCAATTGCACTGAAAAAGAAACTCAACATGAACTTGGATACCAAGCGAGATTTAACAAGCGATATTCTCAAGAGAAGGATCTCATTATCTCTAAGGAGAACACTGTTTGCAGCAACACTAAGAATAGTATTCTACAGTCGCCCACTGATTTACAGAAGCCTTAAGAACCAGATCCCACATCTGACCACTTCTATGTGCATATCTATCAGTTCACATGCAGCTGTGGAGCCAGGTACACGCGTCATTCAACGCTCATCCTGTCCAAGAGGATTCAAGAACACTATCCAGAATGGTTGGGAAAATGCAATAATGATGCTTGCTATAAGGAATGAGATAATTGAACACCTGGTTAACATTGATCATTCCATCTCAACAGACACCTCCTTCAAAGTAATCTACACAGTCAAGAATAACCTAACAAAGGTAATACGGTTTCGTCTTCTTTGTATGCCTGAAGCCGTGGCTATTCACATAGAAAAACTGGAGCTGTGCATACAAAAGCGAATTACTCAACCACTTCTACTATCATGTCAACAACGTTGTTGATTTTTGATGACTAATTTTTTTCTGTTTACCTGTTTCTTTGATTGTTTATAATTCTTGTATTCGTTCAGAGCTCTTACGTTATTCCGTATTCTCTACTTTCTTCCTATGTGTATCCTGAGAACAACTCACTCAGCGAACTATTCATATTACTAAACAACTTCTTTTTAACAACTGTTTGTGACAGCTCATCACCTTTCTTACTACCCTAATTTCATTAACAACTAATTTTCTTGACTGATTTTGTATTACGTAAATACAATTGCCAATATTCACCTGTTTAGTTAAAATAACCACAACCAATTGTATTTTTGTTTCACAAACTTAATATACACATGCATACAAAATAATATATATTTGCGATTGTACAGCTAAGAAAATGAATTGGCCCAAATGAGACTGTTTGCTGAACTACGTGTTTCTTGTTTCCATTAAAGTTTAATTCGAATTGAAAATCTTTGGTTTGTTGGATTAGGAGACAAATCATTTCAGCCCTCAATATTTTTGTATTGACAATTGGTATTTACGGCCATTTGAGGAGGTCTTGTACGATAAGAGACGCGATAAATTTGGTAACTTTTCTAAACCGTACTTTATTTCCATTTCCTTTTTGTTCAACGTTATACTACTTATTACTAATAAGTAGCATAATTGCATATTCGGTTAAATATGTAACACCATAGTTCAAATGTAGATTTCCATTGCATTTTAGCATATCTAAAGTGTCAACAATGTCTACCTATGGTTTAAGTGTATCTGCTACACATGTTTCCTTATATTCCATCATCTCCTGAACACCTTTTATTCAAATACCTTTTCACCTTACTTGTACCTCTTGAGAGAAAGAGGGAGGGCAAAAAAGTGAATTCACACTAGTTCAAATCGAAAACTAGAATTACTTATCTATAGTATTCATAGCAACTTAACAAACACATCGTACTTTCATTGTGTGAGGCTCCAGGCAATCAGCAGGAAATCCCTGGTCCTAGGCATCGTGCTTTTTGGCACTAATCGGTAAGGTGTCTACAAGGGGTCTTCAGAAGTGATGTCTCTTTAGTGATTCAAACCCGCACCGCCTATACTGCAGAACACAGTCGTTACTACTGAGTATCCAACCATCTAATAGTAAGTTAAGGTTAACCATAACGAAGAGTCTCCAAGCTTGGGAACATAACAAAACTTGACTGACAAAGTACAATCAGCATCATTTAGGACATGACGTATGACAGTGGTTATACGTCAAAAATCAATCGACATACACATCGTACTTTTATTTTAATCTTTTTAGCAATCATCGCATAACACGCAGTTATTCGCTAACTGAAAATTATAGAGATCAATGTTGGCAAAGTTTTTTTATTCCATATTTCCTACAGGACCATAATGATAAGTACATAGTATCAAAATAAGCAAAAATTATTGGGTCTTTTCAACTAATTTTGTGATAAGATTTGTCATACGAGATGCAAGTCCTCGAACATCATCCATAAGACCTGCTTGAGCCATAGCTGAATCATAGAGATGATCTAAAATAGAAACGGCTAAAGCATTGTCCTGAGATTGATCAGCATCCTTGGAACTTTTGACCAGGCTATACAGATATCGAACTAGTTCGTGTTCAGGATTGAGTTCTAGAATTGGTTCAATAACACGATTTCTTTCTTCAGCAGGTCTATCAGCTAAACTAGTCCGCAGAAAATGTCTCATTGCTCCTGCCTCACGAACAGAAACGAAGCATGGATGAGTGCTTAACCTTTGAGTAATCTAAAAATAAAATAGAAAACAAAATATTTACCCAATACATAAGTCTTAAAATGAAGTGAAGCTACGTGAGATAGTAAATTTGTATCGTATTCATTTCGAGATTTAGCCAACAATTACAACCCCAGTACAAATTCAAATGCTAAGAATTGTGATCTTGCCTTTGCTTGCAACTTTAGTAAAGTATCTTAGTAAGTTATTATTATTATTTCCTTGGGTTCCTAGTGGAAAATAGGACTTCAACCGCTCGTCTCAATTTGCTTCTGTCTTCTGCTGTACTTTTCACCTGCATCCATCTTAGTCCATACTATTTTAACTCCTCTTCATACGATCTCCTGCATGTCACCGTTGCACCGACGTTCCACTCCCTGCTTTCCTTTTGAGTTCCACTCGAGCAATGGCCTGACGCGCACGCGATGTCACCCTGTGGTGGTCTCCTCGGCGAGTGTCCAATCCATCTCAATCCACTTTCTCCTGCATATTTGTCTCGCAATTGGTTCTTGTTTTGTTTGTTCCCTGACATAGTTTCTTGTTGGTGATTCTTTCCGGCTCGGCCATCTGATCTCCAGTATAGATCCAGCGAAGAAAGTTGTTGGTTGATGAAGGTCTGCAACAGACTGTTGGAAATATTCTTTGTGACCATCCAAGTTTCTGATCCGTATAGAAGAACTGACTGACTTGAAGTTTGTATTGAAAATCCGACGGGATTTTGTTGTTGATGGTGGCTGAGTGACGAAGATTTCCAGATTGGTTTCAGGTTGATGAATGTGTTTCTCGCCTTCCCGATTCTCGCTCGATTTGACACCTTCATCCGTTCCGACTGCCTGTAGTCGAGGCAATGCTCCCTAGATAAGTGAGTGAATGAACTAACCTCTTTCAAATCCCTCCCGTTGATGGTGACTGACGCTGGATGTTGCTGCTGTTGTTGTTGGTTGGTTGGTTATTTTCATTACCTCCGTCTTGTCTATGTTCACTTGGAGTCCTGCCTTCGCCGGCTGCTTCTTCAACCAGTTTGTCGGTTTTCGCTTGTAAGTCTTCGATTGTGTGTGACATCAAAGATGAATCATCCAGGCGCGAAATCCATGTCTTCTAGGTTCTTCACGTCGGTCGGTCCAGGATATTCCTGTCTTCTCGTTTCCCACTGTCTGATGCATAATCCAGTCCACCACAATTCGGAATATCATTGGTGATAATAAGCACCCTTGTCTCATACCTGTGTTTACTCCAAACGCCTCGCTGAGTTTTCCGTTGTGGATCGATCACTTGACATGTGCCATTGTCGTACAGCTGTTGAATAAGATTGATGAATATTTTGGGTACGCCATAGTACTCGAGTAGTTAACAGGTTAAAATGCTTTACTTTTCGAATTAGGACAAAATAATAGACACATAAAAATGCATAACATACTACAGTCAACAAGCATGTGACTATATTAATTAGGCTGTGAAATAAAACTGTTATGAAAACAAAATAACCGTTAGACACAGAAAACAATAAGAATCAAAAGAGTTGGATAGCCATTTCAGAAGAAGTAATGACGGTCAATCATAACTTTCAAACAAAGGAGAGAATAAATTTTACAAAAATACAAGGCGTTGGTGTGCTCATGGAATGCAAATACTTCGCAACGCTAACTAACATCAAAGCAGTTCAAAGTGAAAAAATATGGAGAAGTGAAATATGAATGGAAAAACACTGTTAACTTTACACTTTCGAAGCTGTGTATTGACATAGCAAAGTTAGAGAACATAAGATCAATAAAACGATAATAATTTTGATCGGATCGAAAATAGATTTAATAAAATACAATATTTTCGCATAAGTCAAACAACTGTACACTATTCAACTAACTTCCCTAAAGTACTTGAAAAGAAAATGAGTTTAGACTGCAACTTTCTGACAGCCTGCTTAAGTAACAGGGTTGACTGAATTTCATATTTACCAAAATGCATTGTGTTTACTCCATTTCATATTGCTTTAATGATACAACTACGTCTAAGAATCACAATGTATACTCAGGCATATTTGCAAACACGTTCAACTGACTGCTACGACTTTACTAACGGAAGTTGGGGAGAAACATTGTGGATTATTGCAGGATGGCCTAGATATAACAATATCGCTGTGAAGAGTCCCAAACTGGGACGAAACAACTGTCCAGTACTTTTACGTTTTCCACTGCTTCTCTAACCCATGTCAGCTCATGATGAAATCCTGTAACCAACCAATCAAATCTCTAAAAAACCAATACTTGAATATCACTTCAGTAGAGATATACTATCGCTTACTACATTACTTGAAGATTCTGAACAAGGATGAAATACCTTGCAATAAAAAAACCTTGTGAAAATTCTGTCTTGTGTATAAAAGCACCTTTTTTAGAATGAAATTATTATTATCATTGTTAACTAATGGTAATAAACAAACTTCCAAAAACCATCCGTTGGACAACTCTAGTTTAATTGCAAGTATTACGCTATAATAATTATTCGAGCAATAAATTTGCAAGTTGTTTTCAACAACTGCCCCGTGAGAAACCAACTACCATCATTGAACGTGGCACAATAATAGTAACTAACTGCTCGGAAAATATTCACTTTTATTCGTAAAACCTAGAGTGCACGATTAATATGCCGTATCACCATTCTACAATAGTGAACAAATTCATTTCGAAATTATTACTTTTGAATTCATTAATTAGAAAAGCTGCTAATTTAATTTTGTTAAACTTAATTGCCAAATAGACTACAATTTGAATAAAGCAAGAACGAAAGCTTTTCCAGAATAAAATTGTAACATCATTTATTTCGTTAGCTTTTCATCAACTGCTCACAGCCCAAAGACATCAATTGAGTATATCTCTAAAGAAACAATTTTAACATATTATGGAGCACAAAAATGATGGAAAGTTCCATTTCCCTGACATTGCCATGCAACGCCTAGAAGATGGTAGTCGCCAGAGGGCTGTCTGTTTGTCTGGATTCAACATAGAACTTGGCACCGAAGTGCAGCAGTTCGAGTTGCCACGTTCCAATTGGCACACAAGGTAGACAAGAAGATGAGTGAAGAGAATCAATAGAGTTTGACAAATATAAGAGTGAAACAGAATGGGTAATGGTAGAAAGGAATATGAAAGATTACAGAGACTGAATACATCTGCGCTGGCCATTGACAACGATTTTGAGCCATGTCACCTATTGTCTCCAGCCATTGATTCCTAGAGTCCTGAGGGCCCCAACCCGGAAGTCTGCATCTCCCTACCTGACCGACTCAGTTCAACTGTCAAGGATTTCATGGATTGATGAGGCCATGTTTTTGTTTGGCCACCACTTACTCTTTTCCAACCTGCACCTATATCACCTAGTAATGCCCGTCGTCGGGGGAGGCGGTGGTTAGGCATGCGCACCACGTGACCTAGCCATCTCAATCTATGTAACTTTATAGCCTCGTCGATTGATTTTCCCTCTTTACCCAACACTATACGCCTAACATCAACATTACTTACCTTATTAAACCACCTAACGTGAGACAGAGATCGCAGACATCTATGATCGAAAGCAGTCAACCTTTTCATGTCTTCAACTCGTATTGGCCATGTTTCAGAGCCATAGACAAGGACGGAGCGAACTGATGAGCAGTACACACGTCCCTCGGTTGATAGCCGGATGTCACGCCTACGCCAGAGATGGTGTAAGTCAGCGAAAGCAGCTTGGACTTTTCGTATCCGTGCTGAGATTTCATCGCCAATCAGTCCGTTGGTGCTGATACAACTTCCCAAATAGGTGAAGTGGTCAACATGTTCTATCACTTCACTCCCTATCACTAAGTTAGGAGTTGACGTAGTCCAGTCCTGTAGCAGCATCTTACATTTTGAAGGGGCGAATCGCATGCCAAACATACGAAGATTGTTGCTCAAGGTGTTCAGAAGACTCTGCATCCTATGATTATCACACGAGGACTTGTTTCCCTTCTTGAATATCGGTATAATAAGTGACTTACCCCAGTCTGATGGAACTGTCTCTGATTCCCAGACTTTGCCTAGTACCTCAGTTAATCTACAAACTAGTATGTCACCTCCATAATTCCGTCGGGTCCTGCCGCTTTGCCTCGTTTCAAATTACTGATAGCTTTTGTGACCTCACTTACAGACGGCGGACCAGTGTCTATATCCCATTTTGGTGTGTGTGGATGTCGGGAGGTTCAGTGTGGCTGTAGGCAAGTTAAATTGTTCCTCAAAGTGTTCTTTCCAGCGTTCAAGGCGTCTATCCTGAGAGCTAATTAAGGAGCCATTTTTCTCAGAAATAGTCTCACTTATGAATTGCCTTCTCCCACCCGTTTCTGATGAGTCTAAAGAGTTGCCTAGTGTTGCCTATCGCCGATGCTTTTTCCATCTCTTTCGCCTTTGTCACCCACCACTGTTCACGGTCCTTGCGGAGACTTTTAGTAAGTTTCCTTTTGTGCAGCTTTCGCTCCTCATTGAATTCGGAGCTCGCCGGAATAAGTCTTCTAGCATCTATCAGTTCGGATGAGGCAGTCGAAATCCAGTGGTTTTTACTCACCTTTGGATTTTCTTATTCACAGCTTTTACAGCTGTATCTATAGCTGACTGAATATTCTTCCAGGCTTCTCCAGGGTGAGCACAGCTGTCGAATTCAGATATGTGTTTAGCTAGTTCTTCCTCAAATAGGGATTTAGTTTCCTGATCGAGCTGGGGACGTGATGGTTTTACCGCCAGCTGTTTCCTACGTCCGTTCAGTCGTAAGCACACACGAGCCCGGACCAGTGCGTGATCGGTATCTACACACGTGTTCCAGAAGGAGCGACAATCTCCTACCGACCCACGCCAACGATAGCTTATTGCTATGTGGTCTATTTGTGTCCAGCGTTGGTTTGATGATGGGGGTCGCCAGGTTAAACAGTGTCTCTCCTTGTGTTTAAAGTTAGTGCTTACAAGAAACAAATGATTATCTGAACAGAACTGTAGGAGACGGTCACCGTTGTCGGTTCGCTGGCACGGAACTCCATAGGTGCCACCGACATCCTTCTCAGATTGACACAATTTCCCTACTTGAGCGTTAAAGTCACCAGCTAGAACGACTATATCTGAGCGTTTAGCCTTTCTCACCAAACTAGACAGCTTTTGGTAGAACTCATCCTTCGTTTCATCCGAACTGCAGTCAGTGGGGGCGTAGGCGGAGATTACGAAAAGGCATCGGCGAGTAGTGCAGTCCTTTCTCCTTCTTACTGATCCGTTCAGACGGACAGCACACATTCGGCTATCTACCGGGATCCAGTCAAGCAATGTCTTTTCTGCCCTAGTACTCAAGCTATCCCTACGCCAGCTAATCCTCGTGAACTAGCTGTGGCATCTCCTGACACCCTCAAGGTGAATTTTGAAGATTCATCCTGTTGGCCAGGTGGGGTTAGGTGAATAACCACACTTGGGTCTTGTATGCGTGTTTCTGAAACACAACATACATCAATGGCTCGAGATGCCAGGGTCTTAGCTAGTGATGCTTGTTGTCCTATTTGGCAAAGTGTCCTAACATTAAATGCTCCTATATGAAATTGGTGGCGTGGCTTTAGGAGACTATCCGTGGTGGTTTTTTGGCTTTCGTCGTTTTTAGTGGACACAGAGTGAAGAGGGAGTGAGGAGCCATCAAGTAGAGGAGTTGCATCAGTGGGAGGAAGGCAAGGTAATAGAGATGAAGATGAAGACAAAGATAAGTGAGGATTAGAGAGGTTTTGTGTGCATTTCGGATTGTGAGGGCGATTGTTACTTCCCGGCTGCCCACACCGTGGAAGTTGGTTGCGTGACCGCAGAGCCCAGGGGACAACTGCTTGAGGCCGGTCACACGCGGCCTGTTTTTGTTCGTTCTTTTTGTTTGGTGTGCCTCAGTAGCATACTTATCACTCCTGCCCTGTGACACGGCAGCAGGAAGCGCGGTCGTTGTTAATCCGGGCCACGGCCGATCCGGCATGAAATTTTGTGAATTTGTTTGGATCATGGTATTGGATGGGTAGCTGCTTTTTGTTTAACCGCTATCCAAACAACCTGCCTGGCATGGTAGAACCTCAAGAGACATAAGTCTCAGCCAGTATAGCTTGATTAGGTCATTGCGGTGTTCAAGCCCGACCACCACGTCAAGGTGGCAGCTTTCGGTCAGGCCAGAGGTCAATTTACCGAAAGCGTACACTGAATGAACAATACTTAGATTTTAATAATTTTTGTCGAAATAGCTTCAGACGAGCACGAGTCAAGACTGTATACTACAGAACTAGGAGAATATGCTCAACAGAGAAATTAGATGAAGAATTTATGCTTCTCGAAAAGATGTTGAGAAGCAACGGTTACCTCAAAGGCTCATTAACAAGTATGGAAGGTCTGAAGGTCCAAATGTCAAACAAATCCCAGTGGGAAAAAAGCTCATCTTCATTAAACTCGATTTTAAAGGTGAAAATATTATAGGAATTGTCAACAGAAGATTGAGGATGTCACTAGCCAGAGTCCTGAAGCTAAGCTAGTTCCCATCTATTGAACGTGTTTCTGGTAGAATCAAAAGTCCACAGATGCCCTTCTAATATTAACTCCAACTGTATAAACAAATCTACGTGTATGTGCATGAACAGTTACATTGAAAGAAGTGAAAGATGGGCACACCTCCAATTAACTGAACATATATGAAAAAGCCATTGTCTAAAGGGAACAAATGCTTTAAACAGTGCCATCGCCAGGTATATCCTTGACACGGGTCATGAGGTGGACATCGAAAAATCTTTCAAAATCATCAACAGGCAAAAGTGTCCAGTACTCCTTAATTTTGTCGAAGCGATTCTCATCAAGTGCCTGAAATCCTATTTATGCGTTCAGAAAGAAACGGTTATCAGTCTTTCCTTGTCCTGGTAACTGGATGCTTTCACCCTCTCTTTCATCTTATTACGTAATGTCAAAAGTATCCATTGTGAATGATCATTATTGTTCCAGATAGTGTTTATTATTATTAGCATTGAATGCATATAGTGATTGATTTTTGTTTAAAAATGAACTCTGTGTAAATATGTTAAAATTGTTTCTATAGATATACTTACTGATGTCTTTAGGCTGTAAGTAGCTGATAAGAAGCCAACGAAATAAATGATGTTACCATTTTATTCTTCAAAAATTGTTGTTCTTGCTTTATTTAAATTCATTAAGGAGAATAAATGTACAAAATGAAATAATTATCTTTTTTTATAGTCTCACCTTTACTTTCTTGACTTTTGAGCCAAGAATCTTCTCTGCCCATTCAACTAACTCTGAGGCTTCATCTTGTTTTAAACAATTTTGACGTTCAGGTCCAACAGAATTTGTATCAGCTAAATCATCAGCAATCATAGTCTCAACAGATGTAAGTGTTTTTTTGTCATACTGATTTAATTGCATTAGAACAAGTTCATCATATGGTTCATACAGAAACAGTACCTGGAACAAAAGAATTACTACAGATTACATTGGTACATATAAAAGTGATTTGTTAGAGAAATTAACTGATTGGAGCTATATTAAGTAGAAGTGATCAAAATACTAATAATTGCTTTGTTCATTATAGTTTTATGAAGAGATCACTGGTAAACTAAAAAACTTTTCCTACCAAATATAAGAAAGAAAAGGGATTTAGGAATATACCTTTTCTTCAAAGTAGCACAACAAATGTTGTATAAGAAGTTTATTTGGCAGATAACTCTGACATTGATGTTTCGCATATCTACGGTAGTTATAACAGCTACTTTAACGATAGGATCTTAGTACCTAAAAGTGTTCATAATTCTGAAATAACAGAGAAGATCTGTAGCTCAAGTGGATGATTTGCAATTAATAGTGTTCTCCGAGCTGGTTGATTTAGTTGCGGAGCTTTCGTCGTCCTTCTGGACAGCATCTTCAGTGCAATATCTAGCATAAAGTGAATTTTTCATGAGTGATATCAATGCGTTTCCTGGTAACCATCTTTACATCTGTATTGACCATTTTCTATTGACTTAGATTTACTTTTTATTAGTTGGTATATTTGGTCTATATTAACGTGTTAATTAATAGCATATTCATTTGAGTACCAGGCTTCTAGGAATTCTCTGGCACTTTTGGTGTTTTGTCTGTCTAAGATTTCGACTTCATCCCAATCAAACGGATGTCCATAATCGTCTTTATGCATTGATATAAAAGAATATATATCGTGTCTTTTCACGGCTGATTTGTGTTCCTGGATTCTAATTCGAAAGGAAAGGACGCCCACTTTGGCCGATGTAATGCTTGTTACATTTCATACAGTTTATTTTTTAAATGGTGTTAATTTTATCTCCTTTTTCTGTTGGATCTTTCGGTTAGCATAATATCGAAATAAGCTATTTGACTGGTTTGCGTGCTATAACCCTATCAAACGGTTTCAGTATTCTAGCTGTTATTTCAGAGATATTTCTCATGTATGGCAGAATGAATTTTCTCGTGGTCTTTGATGATGGTTCCTTGTTGGTGTTCTGATACGACATTAAACACTTTTTGATGAAATTTTGTGGATAACTATCCTTTTCGAAGACCGTTTGTAGGTATTTTTCTTCCATTCTTTTCAACTCTGGAGTGCTACAGTGTGTGCTTGAATTCTTTTAAACAATGTCTGCACACAGTTTCTTTTGTGAGTGAGTGAGTGAGTAATTGGAATATTGCTAGTATAGTTGAGTATTTGATCTGTGTGTGTTGATTTTCTACACATACTTGTGTTTCTAAATTTCCTGTGTTGGTTCTCCTGATTAAAACATCTAAAAATGGGATTTTGTTATCTCTAATTCTTCTTCTCTTGTGAATTTTATGTTTACTAATTTGTGGGTAATATTCTAAACCATTTCTCTCAATTATTACAAATATATCATCAACGTAACGTACCCATATTTTTGGTTTAATTATAGGTAGAGCTATTAATTCTAATCTTTGCGTAACGGCTTCATATCTCTGTCAATAAACCCCTTAAAATAATTTATTAAAGGTAAAGAAGTTTAAAATAGCTTTCCCTAATACAAACTGGCATGAACCTACAGACTTACTTTACTACACAATAAAAATATCTTGCAAGGTTAACCACAACGTTAGCAGGATGTCTTTTCTCTTGGTTTCACGTGAGTTTATTTGACAACGATGCTTGGAAAAGTTAAGCTGTTTAGACACTGACACTAATGGTTGCCCTCTAGGAATGAATTCTACACTTGCACATTGATCCCTGACAGAAAAAAAACTGTGAAGTTGTATACTCTGCTACCAACATCACCTTAGATAGCACATAACACACAATTATTGAGAAAGCAGAGAAGGGCAAAGTGAAACTTCAAGTACCACTAACTACCAATCAGCGAATGACCTCAAACGCACCAATCACGTTAAGGAGACATTTTTTGTATGGAATAAATATATTTATGAAATAATGCATAAAACTGTAGATTAGTGTGTTAGAGAGGATATCTTGCTCTCACATGTGATAAAAATAGATCTCAGTTTTAGGTTGGAGTATCAACAGAGTATAATTCCATTGTGGGTAAAATTTATTTTGAAAAAATCGCATAGTGTTATGCAGTAGTGTTTACTGAGCGATAAATTGTGCTCAAAACATCATCAGTAAATAACACTGTACAACACCGTGAGACTTTAACAAAATAAATTTTACCCGCAATCGAATTATACTCTACTACAGTGTACAAGTTCGATTCTTATATCAACAGAGTAATATAACCACATTCTGTGCGTGTAATTACTCAGGTCTTCTAACCCTAATCTTTCCTGAACCTAACCCCAAAGTGAAAATGTCCCTGAACTAACTGTACTCTAACTCGAATCAACCCTAATGTCGCCTTTATTAGGTTGACCTAACCCTAACTTGGCCTTAGCTTAAGGCATGACTTAATCTTTCCGGAACCCAACCGGAAACTTGTTAGATATCCCATTTAATAGCATAACACTTCGATGAGCATATTTTATTGATGATGACAACATTATTTGACAGGTTTTACTAACTTGTTCAGTGAGTGATTCAAGGTCATTGGTGCGGTCGCAATCCACTGGTAGTAAGTGGTGCTTAAAGTTTAACTTGGCCCAGAGAAGTATTTTAAACACAGAGATGTTTGAGATAGTAGAATCATTCATTTGCCACAATGTTGAAATATTAAAAGGCTTGTATTGAAGCTTCAATTAACCATAAGTATTCGTCATCTGCTTGTTTCGTCTTCATATCATGCCGTCTACTACGCTGTTTCACAGTTATCGTCATCTCTCTTCTTTGCAACTTAATCATCCACCGCTCAACTATTCAAGATTCTTGAGGAAGTAGCTACCTGCATACTACTCACAAATTCTTGTCAGTAGTACACATACAACACACATAACCTTTTGTTTTTAAAGCTAGTTGCACACAACAAATGGATAATTTTAATAAACTGAATTTTTGATATAAGTATAAAACTTGGACACTGTGGTAGAGTATAACTCCATTATGGATAAGATTTTATTTTGATAAATCACACAGTATTACACAGTAATATATACTGATGACCATGTTTCGAGCACAAACTATTGCCACTCATAATCATATCAAGTCACTACTCACACAATTTTTTTCCCCTCATTTATATACATGTGTGGAATCGATTAGATATTTGAATAAAAATCAATATAGGATAGTGTACATTCAGAAATAATAATAATATGAGTGTTATTGATCAATTACAATTAGATGGGAAATAAGACGAGTGTTTTCATAGTCATAATAAGTTACTTGTTAGAATGTTGTGATGTGCTTGAATTAAAATAGAATTTTGAGATTATTTATTATCCTCTTCTGATTTGACCGGCGATAATAATATCTTCCATATTTCTGGTATTTGCATTGAGTCATTTCTGTTGTATGTGTTGTATCGGGTGTAGATTCATTCAGTGAACCAGGATTCAGTAATCAATCGGTCTCTCCACCTACCTAGATTACTTCTTAGAATCTCAACTCTCTCCCACCCTATTGTGTGGTTGTGTGTTAATGCACGCATGTAGTGCAAATGCTGAGCTTTATTCTAAATTACTTATTTTATCGGGGTCAACCATTCTTACCTTAGCTAAATTCCTATGTTCTGACAATCTGGTTACCCCCGATCTACTATTTTGAACTATCTAGTTAACCTCACAGTCATTGCATGGTGTTTTGTAAATTATATTATTTTGTTTAATTGGGTCCACCGGGTCTTTTAGCCTACAGAGTTTGTCTCGGAGTGAGTTTGTAGGTTTGAATGCCACCCTAATTCCTGCTTTATTAAGAATCCTACGTAGGGTCTCAGATGTCCTCTCCTTATATGGTATAACAGTAGATAACTTATATTCTCAATTAATTTTTTTGCTTTTGGCCTTTTTCGATCTTCCTAATGTATTTTATGGGATAGTTATTTAACACCAACGCCTGTTCTATCTGTTTTATTTCATCATTTAGGTCGGTGGCACAGTGGTTAGGACTCTCGCCGTTCATGCACATGGACCGGGGTTCGGTCCTCTGCCGACACACACCTGATGTCTATGGTCGGCCTGCAAAATTTGGGCTACCGATATCACATGCTGAAAATTCCATACCTGTACCAAAAATATAGTGTGGAATCAAGCAGTGATCAAAATTTTAAAAAAAATTTAAATTTTTCTTGTGCTACTTAGTGCCACTGCTCGGTTTGTTAGACACTTAACTAAGCCTGTCTTAACAGTTAACGGATTAGACGAACTAAAGTCTAAGTATCTATTAGAATGAATTGGTTTTCTGTACACACTAGTGTACAGTTTACCTTCTTCTATTCGTTTTATTTTACAATCTAACATAGCTAATTCTCCTTGTTCATTTTCCGATTCAAATGTAAATTTTATTCCCTTTACGTGTGTTTATATGTGTTAAGAGAGTAGATATATGTTCTGTTTTTAACACTGTGAAAGTGTCATCCACATAACTCCACCATATTTTAGGAGTAGGATTAAATGTAATAAGAGCCATATTTTCCAAGCTGTCCGTAAAGGTATCTGCTACGACAGGGAATATTGGTAATCCCATCACTACACCTTCTGTTTGTCTATATATTTTGCCTTGGAACCTAAAGATAGATGTGAGGCATAACTGAATCCCTAAAATAATTTCTTCAATAGGCAGCTTTGTCTTATGAGTGAGTTCAGGATCTGCACTTAGTTCTGTTTTAACTGCTTAGGCCCTATTGATTGGTATATTAGTATAAAGACTAGTTATATCAAAACTAACCATTATTTCATCATTCTCTTGTTGAATGTCGTTTAGTTTATTTCTCATCTCATACGAATTAGTTAGTCTAGAGTTTGAACGATTTCTAATGGGGCATAATATTAGAGCTAAGTGTTTTGATAATTCATAAGTAGGGGTATTTCTAAAATCGACTATTGATCGTAGGGGTAGTCTGGCTTATGTATTTTAATATTACCATACATTCTACCAGCATTATTAGTTTTAGGCATTAAATTAAACCATTTAGACTAACTCAGAGAACTACTTTTGTCAATGGTATAACTAAGTACCGTCATCATCGTTTTAGAATTCTTTTAGGTAAATAGCAATTATTCTCAACAGCCGAATGAACAAATTTTGGTTGAATTTTATAATTAAAAGCAAAAAGAAAACATTCACTTGACACACCCTGATATTGAAGTGGGTACAGTACGTTTCTCAACCTACTTTTAAGATACAGTAAATGATAACCGGATAACTACAACGGTAGACTTCGAAATGTTAATTACAAAAAAAAGGTAGAAAATTCTGAATAGTGAAATTACTTTACTTGACAGTAGATCAAACGATAATCTCTCATAGACTGCATGAAAGAAGTTAAGTGCATAGCTATTAGAGCACAAGTTGTCAATAAACTCTACCACTACAATTCTTACAGGAGAATGCACTTTAGTACAGTTCAGTGATTCGGATCACTTAACACATTAAGTTAAAGAAACTAAGCTGCATCAATTGAAACCATTTGGAATACCTGTTGCTGCATTTACAATTTAACAGAATTTCATAAAAGTAAAGTTCTGAAAATATATATATATATATATATATATATGTATAAAACATGACTCACCTCAATATCTGGATTCTTCTTACGCACAGCTTCCAAATATGGAGAATTTTCAGCCAGCTGTCTACTAGGAGCCGCCAAAAAGTAAATATTCCGTTGACCTGCATGCATTCGACTAGCATATTCATCCAAACACGTGGTCTGACCAGCAGGCAGTACACTTGATTCCCATCTTAAAAGCTTGGCTATTTCCTCTCTTAACTGTTGATCCCCTTCAATAACCAATCCTTCCTTCAGATAAAGACCATAATCCTCCAGAAAGCTAATAAATTTGCTTGTGTCACGTGAAGCTTGTTGCTTTAATTGAAAGTATAGGAAATAATAAAAAAAAATTAGGATATATTAAACAAGGCAACTGTTTAGTACATAATGTAGCCCTAAAATGTTAACAGTATGCGGGAAATTAACTTTTTTTTAGTAACCGTATCTGCTTATGCCTGAGAAACATGTAAAACTATTACACGCTTTAGTTAGATAAACGAATAATTTACTAAATTATTTCTAAACTGTTCAGCTCACTTTGATACCCTTCACAACTATTCGAATATGGCTTTAACCGGGTTTCTTTTGGAAACATAATACTAGGGAACAATTACTTTGAACTCTGAAGTTTAATGAAAGGTCAAGGAGTAAAAGACACACTAACTAGTGGCATATGAACTTGGAAATCTCTTACATCTCTCTGCAGAAATCGCAGTTTCTTCGCGTTAGTCCAGCTTGGTTTGTCTGACAATTAAAATATATGAACAGATTTTGTCTAGCCATGATTATCAGTGAACTAATCTACAGGACATCTATTTAAGTATAGATATGTACAGACTTGCATGTGACTGCTGGTACATCCCCCTGAGTAGGCTAAAGAATACCAAACTTTTAAGATAAAATTTGGGCCTTCATCCCATTGAATTGCACCAAAAAAAGTATATATCAGCTAGTCTGATACCATCAGATAGCTTTAAGGAGTTAAGGCACCTACTACTTAAAAGATCACGAAGTAGTAGATATTCCATTTAAAAGAGATTAATCATTTATCCTTAGTTAAAACATCAATGTGATTGCTATTCAGCTTTGGCTTACTTGATAAACGGATGCCATAAAGGAGAAAAATGATGAATAACATCATTCTACACAAATAAATCACATTTTTGCAAACAAATTCGACCCATGAGAGGACTAGCCATTTACAAATTTCTGCTAGAGCTATCTTAGATTTTCACACGCCAGTTAGTACCTTAATTAGGCTAGTCAACAATGAACTACCTTCAGCCCAGACACCTTCATAGTCAAATCCCCTCAAGTCATGCAGCTTAACCTTGTCCAAGATTAGACACAGCTTTGTTAGCCTCTACTGCTACTTCAGGATCATTTTTCACATTCAGGCTGTTCTATGATAAGCAACTTCATTGTGGCAGAGGATCAATCGAACTGCTCTCCTCAAAGTGTTACACCCAAAGTTTCAGTCATCTTTTCTGAGAAGTTATTAAAAGTTTATCTTTCTCAGATATCATTTCATTAATCATTTGCGGAAGGAACGCAAAGAACGAATGACACATTTTTACAACCTGTCTACTTGATGAATTTAAATAGCTAATGAGTATTACCTATCACTGACCTACTTTTGATCTTTTTGGTTTCATCTCCCATCATTGTTAATTACCACTGCTAGGACTTTTAGTCTGCTTACATTTAAACAGCGGCGATGATAAACCGACCCTTTCATTCGCAATTGTATGCAGAGAAATCTAAACGTGTTGATCGATGGCTTGAAGCCGTATATGTATATATCGAGGATGTATTGTCTGTCTGTCTGTTTTCAACATAGAATCTCGCACCGATGTGCACCAGATCAAGTCGCCACACTCCACTCCTTGCAGCACACACAGCAAGAGAAGAAAGTAGAAGAAATGCATAACAGAGAGAGACAGTAAGCAGAGGTATGAGACAAAGGAAGAGTAATAACGAAAAACAACATGGTTTCATTGGAAATCATAAGTCAAAAGGAGTGGATGCATCTGCGTTAGCCACTGAGAACAATTTTGAGCCATGTCACCAATTGTTTCCAACCATAGATTTTTACCGTCCCGAGGACCCCAGCCTGGAAGTCTACACCTTCCTACGTGGCTTAGACCAACTGTTGTGGATTTCATTGACTGGTGAAGCCATGTTTTTGTTTCACCTCCATTAGCTTTTTTCCAGCCTGACCCTATATCCGCTAACATAGCTCGTCGAGGGAGGCGATGGCTTGGCATACGTAACACATGTCCTAACCATCTCAGTCTTTGTAGCTTCACGACTTCGTCGATTGATTTCCCCTGTTTACCTAGCACTCGACGCCTAACTTCAATATTGCTTACCTTATTATGCCACTTCACACGGGAAATAGAACTCAGGCACCTATGATCAAAGACAGCTAGTCTTTTCATGTCTTCCACTCTCTACGGCCAGGTCTCACAACCATAAAGAAGGACGGAGCGGACTGATGAGCAGTACACCCGCCCTTTGGTCGATAGTTGAACATCTCGTCTACGCCAGAGTCGGTGTAAACTGGCATATGAGAAGCTAGCCCTCTGTATCCGTGCCGAGATTTCGTCAGAGATCAACCTGTTGGGGTTGATGGTACTTCCCAAATAAGTGAAGCAGTCAACGTGCTCTACCACTTCACTTCGTATTTTTAAACTAGGAGTCGCTGTAGTCCAGTCCTGTAACATCATCTTGCATTTGGCGGGAGCGAATCGCATGCCAAACATTCATAGATTCCATCTCAAGGTGTTTAGAAGACTCCATTTTGTCAGCGTCTTGGCTAGAAGGACTATATTGTCTGCATATTCCAAGTCAACGAGATTTTTTCCTGGTAGCAAGTCAATCCCTGAGTCGCTGAAGTCACTTAGGGTTAAGTCCATTAGTACATCTATGATGAAGTTGAATAGAAAAGGGGATAAAGGGCATCCTTGACGGACACCACTAGTCGTCATCATTCGTCATCGAGGATGGATTGCTCATCAGGAACGTGTACTATCGATTAACTGAGGTTGTGCATGAAACCACCCATGTTTTTTGTAGATTTTAAACAAAATTATAAAAATTATGATAGCAGAAATTGCAATGACTTTAATTCTGGTAAGATATTGATGGCGGCCAATTTACTCAGATAGGTAAAGACAATTAATGATTAGTCACATAACGGTCGGACAATGTTAACTGAACTGTTAACTTACAGATAAAAATTTAAGGAATCTAACTGTTAACAAACGGTTAATTCGACGTATGAGTGAATTATCTTGCAGTAATTCTCGGCTTAAATTTAAAGGGACATCTTCACTGTCAACAACACCCCGAAGAAAACGTAGCCATTTAGGTAACAGAGCTTCCGTACGATTCATTATCATAATCTATTGACATGAAGAATTTAAAAAAACAGAAATTATTCAAGACGAAAAGGTGGAGAAAAGGTTAAGCAAGCTATACACACATGAAAAAATTTAGACCATGATTCCAAACACACAAGTACGAAGTGTCTCACTCATGCAGATAGTTAGAAGGACATCAGCTAGCTTTTATCTTCATATAGTACCAGCAAAGAAATCTATTTTCTGAAGTTACTCTACACCAAAAAAAGGCCATAGTATTATGAAAACTGCGCAGCAAATGCCATTCAAGGAACGAATTTCTGTTATTACTTACCTATTTGTTTGTTTGACTACTGACTGCTTTCAACGTACAGCTTTGCACAGATGTGCAGCAGTTCCAGTTGCCACACTACCTTCCTTATAGTACACAAAACAAAGGAAGAGAGTAAAGGGAGGTTCAAAAAGGAGACAGAAACTGCTTGTGGAGCTAGGTATATCGGTCGTTCGACTCGAGTTTTGTCCAAGAGGGTGCAAGAACACTCCTGCATGGCTACAAAAAGGTGGAAGTGGAGCGATAAGAAGCGCGATCATTGAACGTCTAGTCGATAATGATCACCCTATCTCTATAGCCTCCGCCTTTAAAGTCATCTACAAAGCAAAGAGTAATTTACCCAAATTCCTACGTACCCGACTCATCTGTATTGCAGAAGCTTTGGCTATCGAAACAGAAAAGCCAGATCTCTGTGTACAGAAAAAGTTCGTTCAACCCCTCCAACTTTCATGGTCTTAATCCCTCTATGCTAAAATACGGTAATCCCCAATCATATTTTAGCTCTACCAATTTTTCATTTTGTCTATTCAATTTGTATACTCTTCCGTATTACGTCAATTGTTACTATTAATACTCTCACTTTGAACTGACCCCGGTATTATTTCACTTGTTCCACTTGTCATTCTAAATCAATTCTTTTTTATAACGTTAAATTCTGTTGTTAAATTTCACACAATATTACGTAACGTCTTTATTTTATTCGATTTGTCTACTAATCCTATAATTGCACACCCTTTTTCAAGTTCTATCTATCCTATGAATTATTCTATATATAGAAAAGAGAAAGATTGAGCGAAGAAATATTTACTTTTCAATTAGATCCTCATCTCTGGCTCTACTCTAATATATATAGCATTTTAATTACAATACACAACAATTTACCAATCAAGTGGCGATATGTTTGTTAACAGTAATTAGTCGGTGTCAAAATGTCAATGGGGTGATTGTTATTATTATTGTTAACAAACATATCGCCACTTGATTGGTAAATTGTTGTGTATTGTAATTAAAATGCTATATATATTAGAGTAGAGCCAGAGATGAGGATCTAATTGAAAAGTAAATATTTCTTCGCTCAATCTTTCTCTTTTCTAAATGTCTAAATGGGGATATTTTCTATATTCTATATACGACATTAATTTGCTTTACCACTTGACATTTAACTATGAGTATAATTACAAACATTTTAGTTTTTAATTGCATTTCATACTACTATTATTATTATTTTATGCATTCACACTTATGATTCAATTCCCTCACCGGATATAACTTCTTAAAAACTATAGATATACGACTGTATAGCTTGATGATAAATTCGTTGAAAAGGGTCTCTTCGCTGAATCACTTGTTTTGATTTTCTATATGTTACAATGGGAATTTTCCATGAGAGATAATAAACAGAAGTGTGAGTGAGGAAAAAGAGTAGTGATATGGAAGAACAACAGAATTTTATTGGATATTATAAATCACAAGGGGTGGATGCATCTCCACCAGCCATTGAGAATGATTTTGAGCCATATCACCAATTATCTCCAGCCAGTAGTTTCCATCGTCCCAAGGACTTCAACCAGGAAGTCAGTCTACACCTTCCTCCCCGCGTGACTGACTTAAACTAAATGTTGGGAATTTCATTGGCTGATGGAGAAATATTTTCGTTTGACAACCGCTCACTCTTTTCCAACCCGATCCTATGTCAATTAACATTGCCCATCGAGGAAGGCGATGCCTAGGCATGCGTAACACATGGGCCTATCTAGGTCATCGAAGTTAGTGGCTTATAAGATAGCTCCACTCATTGAATAATTAATTATCCGAGACGAAACGAAATATGCCTACTTTAGATAAAAGCTTTTCTCAGTAAACTACACGACTCCACTCCCCTTGCTAAGAAGTTTAAAATTAGTAGTTTTAGAAAGAGAATATGCGGAAGTCACGACATTAATACTTTAGTGAAAAACGATGTTCTGATAGAACTCCGTAACAAATAGTGTGCTTTGTGTTTCGAAACTGCTTCCAACAACTTCCAACCAACTTAAAGCCATTCCACAAGCGACTAAAATGATGTCTCAAGGACTACAGTGATGATTACCGATAATTTAAATAAATAAACATATAATAAACGCAGATAGATGACTTCATTAGTCCATAGTCCCTGACACAGACCATTCAAAAGTGTGACAAAAAAAATAATCCTGAGACCTATCCGGTTGACCATAGTCTGAATACATTCTCACTGCAATTATTAAAAATATTTTCATCATTTTTGAGCGAAAAGTTACATATATATATATATTCTAAGTAGCTGTGACGATAAGAACAATCAAACAGCCAATCTGTATCGGCTATGTAGAAAATCCGAAGAAAAATAAAAGTCAAATGGTTTAGTTACAAAAACACAACGTACTTTGCGGCTATACAATGCAACGCCATTGTCTGAATCACGCGCCATATCAAAGATACTCGGTTTCCAATTGGGAACATAGAGAAGTACACGTAAATTTAGTGGTGCATCAGTTTTGTATGCAAAAGTATACCTTGGGCTATCATAACTATTCCCGGAAAGATACTGGAAGAATGAAGTATGTTCTTCATCAGTTACCTGTAGAAGAATTGAAAAAAAAGAAAATGAACAGCAGTTGAGAATAAGGTTAGTATTATTACATTATTTTGATTTTCTTTAATTCCTAGAGAAACATAGGGTTTCAGCCGCGCGTCTCCATTGCCTTCGGTTTTTTGCCAACTTTTTCACTCCGCTCCAAGTCTGCCCACATGCTTTCATTTCCTCTTCACATGACCTCCTCCAAGTCACCATGCACTGACGACCAACTCGCCGCTCCCCTTTCGGGTTCCACTCGAGCAATGGCTTGTCTAGTGATGTCACTTGATGGTTTCCTCAGCGTATGACCAGCCAACCCATCTCCATTTCTTCCCGCCTATTTGTTTCACAATCGGTTCCTGGTTGGTTCGCTCATTGCCAGAGATCCCTGTTGCTGATCTTTTCTGGCCGGCCATCTGATCTTGAGTGGAATTGAGCGAAGACAACTGTTAATGAAGGTCTGAAGTTTGTTTGAGATTCTCTTTATGACGCGCTGGCCAAGTCTCTGATCCATACAGTAAGTAGCACTGACTTCACACTGGAGTTGAAAATCCGGATCTTATTTTCATAATCATGCTGAGTGCTGTTGACCTCCACAAAGATTTGAGAGTAATGAAAGCTTGTCCTGCTTTTCCGATTCTTGCTTTGATGTCCTCGTCAGTTCCGCCTGTAGTTGAAACGATGCTTTCCAGGTAGGTGGGTAGGTAAAGGAGGTTGTCACTTTCAGGTTCCTTCCATTTGTGCTGGCTGATTGTTGTCTGTTGTTGTTGTTGCTGTTGGCCAGGAATCTTCATCACCTCTGTTTTCTCTATGTTCACCTGAAGTCCTATCTTTGATGCTTCTTCTGCCAGCTTGTTGCTTTTCACTTGCATATCTTCCAGTTTGTGGGAAATCAGACATATATCATCGGTGAAGTCCAGATCCTCCAAGTTTTTTGTGTGAGTTCATTTTATGCCTGCTACCTCATTGTCCGTTGTCTGTTGCATTATCCTATCTACTGCAACCAGGAAAATCATTGGCGATAGTAGACAGCCTTGCCTGACTCCCGTTACATAGAAGCAATAATTTATGATGTTAGGGATGAAAAGACATCTAAGCACTAAACGCAAGTACCAAAATCCTTTTCGTCTCTACTTATAATGAGGGAAGATTACCACCAGTAAAAAAGTGTCACTTCTTTTGTTCACAGTCTGATGATTTCATTGCATGGGAAGACCACTAGCCTCCTCTTACACGCTGCACACAAATCTAAACCTTATAAAAAACGTAATCATGATAATGCAATAATTATACCGGAATGAGAACATTTCATTGTAAAATAAATAGTATTCATCTCACATTCGGTGATCAAGATATTCATTCCTATCAAATCCATGTGGAAAAAGATTATTTACGCCTTTTATTGCAATCATATACCAAAACCCAGCTAGATTCAGGGATTAAAGCTGGTTATGAGAAAAGCACGACAAATATTGAAATGCGCCTGCAAGAAAAATGATCAGGCCAAAGAGGAAAATTCGTTTAGGCTCTACAGGCTGTTCTCCACTGTTAAACACATGAACCCTCTCTCGATTTTAGTTAGGGTAAATTAAAATAAAACAATAAATTAAAACAAAGAACTCTCTATGTTCCTTAGGCGAACAAAATACACAGAGACTAAGAAAAGAATACACAAACTACCTTCAATCATAATTATTCAGTTAACGACCAATATCTGAACGTACGATATGTGCTTTTCATTTCTACTGTACGTTTAAACAATAAACCAATACTATTCAAGCATTGGTTTGTAGAGATTCGGTTGAATGGTTACAGGATTTCATCATGAGCTGACATTGGTTAGAGAACCATTGGAAAACCTGGAAGTACTGGACAACTGTTTCGTCCTAGTTTGGGACTCTTCAGCAGTACGCACCCACCGGGGTTCAAACTCAGGACCTTCTGGTTACAAGGCGAGTTAGCTCATAGACCATTAGGCCACTGGGACCTGGTCCAATGGCCCATGAATTCTAACTTCTGCCAATTCACGACAGCGCGACCCCTAACCAATGTCTTCAGCGAGTATTTGTCCTCACACCCGAAGACATTGGCTAGCGGTTGCGCTATATCGTGAATTGGTAGAGGTTAGAATTCGTGAGCCATTGGATTGGGTCCCAGTGGCTTAATGGTCTACGAGCTGGCTCGCCTTGTAACCAGAAGGTCCTGGGTTCGAAACTCACCGGAGGATCCGTGCTGATGAAGAGTCCCAAACTAGGACGAAACAGCTGTCCAGTACTCCCAGGTTTTCCAATGGTTCTCTAACCAATTTCAGCTCATGATGAAATCCCGAAACCAATACTTATCAGAAATTTGTATCGATATTTTACAAAAATAGTGATATAAGTATTCTACGTTTTTATTTTAACAATATTAATATGTTGATATGCGTGGAAAGTTTGTCGATGATCATGCTGTACTGCATATTTGTAAATTACATAAGTAAATCAATAAACGAATGTCTACGGAAGAACTCAAGTGTCTAACATCACATCAAAATTCACTTTATCTATTAGAGACAACAGTGATGCAATCATCATAAAAAATGCTATATATATATATATATATATATATATATATATATATATATATATATATATATATATATATATATATATACATATATATATACATATATATAAACTTACTTGTGTTTGGTCTTTGGTCCATAATGGTTCAATAACGTTGATACGTCGGCCATTTAAGAAAATTGGAGTGCCAACAAAATTACTATATTTGCGGAGAATGCGTTCCAGTACATCATCTTTCACGAATTCAGCAGCTGACTCCTTCAGATGCAGTACAATTTTCGTACCATAACTAACGTTTTCAGCATCACTAATTTCGTATTCACCCTGAAGACCAGAGGAAGACCAATGACTCCCGAGTCCATCAGAACTATTGTCCAAGTGACTACGCGAGTAGACATCAACCTGTAAGAATGACACAATAATGCCTATGAGATCAACTTTGATGACTACGATTGTAAGTGACTAATTTATCTCAGACACACGTAAACTGATGGGAGTAGAAAGTCAATAAAAAAATATATAAATCTGAAAAAAGACAAAGCAAGCGAATGAAAACCAATGAGATATTTAAACTGTGAGGATAATATTAATATTATCAAGGTACATTTAGAGTAGTCGAAAAGACACTAAAGCTATTGGTTCATAAAGTCACGCTAATCGCATTCAGTCAGCCTACATTCTCCTAAAAGCTCAAAGGGACAATGGATTCATTGATTTTTGTCATCGCTATAATTTGATGGCATCGGGAAATAGTGGTTTTCGCGCATTAAGAACCTTCAAAGAAAATCGGCTATTTAAGTTTTTAATTGTCTTATTGAATGACTCTCATATTTTCTTCTCTAACGACCACTGTGTATGGACTGGTTGTAACCTGTTTCCATGATACATGGGAAAAATGATTTACACTTTTTATGCTTCCTATACTTACAATTCATGGTTAACAACAGATGTCCGACCTCAAAGCAGACTATACAGGGTAATTTGCACTTCTAATATACAACAAGGCATTTCAGCAGAACAAAAAATAGAGCTAGCGAATCCGAAATATAAAAAAAGCTCGTACCCATGAAGACATCATGTCACGATTAATGCTAGTACATTAATAAGTGAAATGACCAATGTAACCGTATGCCTGATAATCCTTAAACTGGAGGTCAATGAAGACCAATCCTACACCATCGTTTCACATTTGATACAAAGGAAACGCATACCACTTTAAGGTACCCAAACGAATGATTCTTGGTAGCATTTCTGAGAAAACATATATTGCCTGCGTATTCGAAGTCTGTTTGTAGCTTTATCAGGAGTAAAACACCGCATGAAAATTCGAGCCAAACAGAGCTACTCCCGATGATACACCAACAAACTTAAACATCATCCTAAACATAAGACAGAAATCTTGAATTATTTTATCAAATGCCTTTCCTATAGAGTTAAGAGGTTACCCAGTAAACTCCTGTGTTGTGGATGATTTGACAGTCACAAAATACACAAGATATTGTTTTGTAAATAAAAATTTTTGAAAAGTTGAATCAGAACTTCGAGTGACAGTCAGATGGAAAACCCAATTATTAGTTGATGCTCTGATATGCTACAAAAACACCCGTTCTATGATAGGTGTACTGTGTGGACTAGCAAACTTTTGTGGAGTTATGAGCATAGTTTTAACGGATGGTATCTATGGACAAGGAGTAATTCATACTCTAAATTTACCTACTTCACTACAACCAAGGTCAGAAACTAGCAGTTGAAAAAAAACATATACTTCTTCACATCAATGAATTGGGACAACTAAGAACATCAATCCCACTGAGAAAATGTGGAAATCTTAAAAAGAGAAGACACTAAGAATGCCAGGGATGCATGTATAGATTTAATATGGGTCGTGTTGACAATAGAATTAATGCTGTGTGCCTATGAAATGCTTCAGTGTGTAGTTACAAACGACACAATTTGAACAAAAAGAATATTACAATTACTTTATCAGACACCATAAAGCAAGCATAGAAACCAACTCCGAATTGACCAATAATATCCACAGATTTAGGATTCTCCTTGTCTCCAGCCAGATTAGAGACAAATTCTCGACTACCTGAACGGGCTATTGTTCCAAGATTCTTTTCTAGTTCATTTCTCAACATTCCGATTCCTGTATCTTGGATGACAAGGATTTTTTTCGTCTCATCTGTCTTGATGTGTATTTCTAAAGGGGAGTCATTGGAAGTGGACTGAACTTGACTAGAAAGACGAAGTAACTTTAAGCGCTCAATAGCATCGCTGGCATTTGAAATCAACTCACGCACAAACACCTTAGGACAAAATTAAAGAAAACACAAGAAATATTTAGAACAAAACCACAAATTTATCAAGCCATAACATAATACCTATCGCTAGGAAACCGAAGACAGTTATGTCAGTGAATCATTCTACTGTTCATTCGATAATAATAGCATTAACAATAATAATAACTTACAGTCTGTCAAAAGACGAAGATCAATTAACTGAAGTGTAGTACCTATAACCGTAGTTGATATTTACGCAATTTTAAAAGTATAGGTTTGAAGTGAAGTATGTAGATTTCAATAAGTTCAACAACCATATAATCGTTGAAGATGAAGGTTGAAGATGAGGCAGTAACTCATCGGAGAAGACATTGCGAAATGGTCGCGCTACGTCGTGAATTGGCAAAAGTTAGAATTCAAAGACCATTGGATCGGGTCCCAGTGGCTCAATGGTCGACGAGCTCGCCTTGTAACCAGAAAGTTCTGGTTTAGATCCCTGGCGGCGGATGCGTACTGTGAAGAGCCCAAACAAGGACGAAACAGGTGTCCAGTACTCCCAGGTTTTCCAGTGGTTCTCTAAATGATGTCAGCTCATGATGAAATCCCCATATAATCGTTCTTCAAACCGAAATATATTAGGAAGGATCAATAGTAGCTTTACTTGGCCTAAAGGCTGAGTAATTAAACCATACTACTTATATAGGCTCTAAATGAGTAGGACAGCCGTTCAATAATTAAGTCATCCAAATCTAGCTAGGTAGCACTATAGCAGTCATCAATAAGTAGTTTTTCGATTACTATCGTAAAAAACTGCTTTAACAGTACAAGTCTATGAAAAAGTATATAAATACAAGTTACCACACTTCGGGAAAGCATATATAGAAGATAAAGACGTGGAGGAGGGAGGATAATCAAATAAAGGCTAAAGAAAACTTTTAGAATGTGAAAGATGACCTCTCTGTCTGAATTGGTGATGCTTTTTGTTCTCATCAACCGGAATTGCTACCTACACAACACACAATCTCAAATCTTATTATTACTTATCATATTGCCTTACCTAGCAACTGGATCGAGACAGTTTTGAACGAAAACCTAAAGCTTCTTCAGATGCCGTACTATCAGTAGTCACGTCCTGACTGTAAAGTAGGACAAAACCAACAGCTAGCACATATTCCCTTTACAAAGTAATTACATATTACGCCTGTGCCTGGTAAATATTAAATCATCAGGTGTCACATATTGAAATAAAACTCACCTACTTAATACAAGAATATATGCAAGATGAGTAACAATGAGTTAAGGTCTGTATTAGTACAATTTTATTTCTCATATTATTGTTTTATTACTTTGTGTAGTGTGTTTCTTGGTTCCAATAAGATGAGATTCTTTTATATATGTAGATTAAAAAAATACTTCACTACCAATCACATATAGAAGTTCAAAAGTACGTTCAAATGTTTCCTTCAGTAACTAAACTCAATAAAAACAAGACAAGAGTCATATAGGCATCCAAAACACACTTTTAAATTTACATCAATAGTAGCCACTAACCTCTTTGTCTGAGTATAAAGATTTTGCAACTATTTCCAGTAGCTTTTGAGTTTCTGCTTGGAAACCTACTTTTACTCTAGGACCACAGCTCCTTTCTTTGTCATCAATAGTAGTAGTGCTCTGTTCAGTATTTACATCCTCGGATGTTTTAAAAGCAGTACTGTATGAGAATTTCAGTTGAAATAATGCGGGGTTATACAAGGTTCTCGCATTCAGCTGATAAGTCCGTAGAACTTGAGCTGAACTGGTAGCCAAGGGAATATGACGTAAGATTCTACACAGTATCGACATGTTAAACGATTACTTGCGAATAACTCGTTATTTCCACAAATTCTGAAATAAACGTTTGAGGCAGTCATTATTAATAAACATGACTTCACGACTGAGATAATTTAAGAAAATAGATGCAAACTACCTTAAGATAGCCACAACAATGCAAAATACAAAAATCACATAACTAAGCATATATTAATTCAAAAGTACCTGAAACCATGAGACAGAAAGCGATCCAGTTAGTGTGCCATAATCATCAAAGTAAGAAAAGTCTAATAAATCTGCACTTTTTAATTTTTTTAGAGACGATTTCTTGTTTAGGAATATTTGATGCGAATACAGTAGAACAAGTATCCTAACGAAATCAAGTTATGTAGAAGCAATGAACGCTAACCTGAATGATTAAAATAAATCTTTGCGATCTCACTGAAAACAAAACCAGTTTTCCACTAAGGATATTAAATGATCAAGCTAAACTCCTCGCCTATAGGGGTGCTTACAACACCCTGAGTAGCATTCTCCGGAAAAAAGATTTCGGCTAAAGGACGATTCTTCGTCTTTTTAGCATCGAATAAACGTGACAATGCTTTATACTGATTACAGTTGTCATTTAACACTGCATTCCTTTGACCCCATAATGTCAAGCTCTGGATGTTAATAGATTCAGCGATTTCGTAGTAGGCAATTTTTACAAGCTTGAGGCTAAATACATAAATTGATGAATCACCAGTGATGGAGTGAGGCGCAGACGATACTCCTTCCTACTTTTCTCTATTCGACACAGCTTATTTCAGAATCTAGCTCCACACTGACGGTAATACTTCAGGACATTAAATACCAACAATCGAAATCAATACCCCTTTTCACAAAATGAGGGGAATGAAAATATCAACAGAAATCTCCAGATAGTGGCGTCCCTTGATAAACATGTGAGTTAACGGCTCAAATTCAATCATTTCGATGAAGTTATGGGAAAGTGAGACAATAATAAGACGGTATTTTAGTGAACTAAACGCATGTTGATTCCTCCACATAACTTTTTGAATGTTAGCTCAGATCACAGTACGTTGTATCAATACAGTGAAGCAGAAGTACTTCAAACTGGGAAGTAAGTACTGAATATTAACCCAAATGTCTAGTTATTCTCTGAAGTAAAATTGCAGTTGGACCATACACCACAGGCTGAATTATTCCCATTCACTTAAAATCCCGGTATTTGTCATGTTAAGCAATAAAAAATTATGCTACCTGACCTTTACCTTGAAAAAAGACAAAAATTACCAGTAAATGGAGTACTATCTCGGTAGAAATTTGCCACTTACGGTGTCTTTTATCGCAGTTATTTGCTTCCTGAAAACTTTTGCCATATATTAACGAACTAATGCGAGTTTTTTAACTCACCATCTTTAAGGTGTGCAAACGACATTAGGACTTTGAAAACATGTAATCATGAAGCTAACTCTCCAAACTGATTAGGACGAACTAACTTAGTACTTTAAACGGTGGAATTTGAAAATGTTTGACGGTGCACTTTAGTCACCGGTACTACTTCATATACTCTATGTATGCAGCAGGGTTGCGTTATGAACCCGTGATTTAGTTGTAACCAGTCATAACATTGTAATGCAGGCGAAACCAAAGCCTTCTAAAAGCTGTCGTCGCCTTGTGGGGTATCCATATGTTCGGGGAAGAACATCTAGAGTACTTTATAAAAGTGAGAGTATGATTTATCTTAGGGACTGAACAGACGATGCCACTATCAATTTCATGGAGGGTGAATGTCACGGAAATTGGAAAAGGTTATAACTAGGACAGTAAAAGCAGACACACCTCCCCTGAGAAAAGAGAGCTCAAAGATGTTCTTAAACCACGGCCAAGGGACCCGAATAGGGAGGTCAAAAACATAGTATCACAGTTACGGATATATCCGTAACTTACTATGATATATCATCCCTCTATGTGAAGGCTTTCATGGAGAAACAAGATTTCTTTATCGATACTCAAAAAGAACACAGGCTACCTAGTCCACTGTCTATTTTTACACGAAGACAGTTATTCGAAAATCTGGAGCGAATGATGGGAAAATGGAGATATTATGTATATAAAGATTTTCACACTGAACTGTTGATAAATCAATGGCAAATCAACTGCTCTATCTTATAATCACTAACAGACAGACGGGCTGCACAATCCGAAGACGACCAAGCAAGTGATCATGTCAGTTAGCAATCGAATCACACTGTACTTTAATACCTTTTCGTGGATCACGTTAAACGGGCATTGTTTATACGGTCAAAACATTGCTTTAATCTGTATTTAAAACAAATAAATTAGAAACTCACTTCAACTGCCCCGAAGTCACACTAGGCAATGGATAAAGGCACACACGACCTTATGGAGAGGCTGAGCACCTCAAGGTCACATATGCATACTGTGATTGGTAGATTTTACTTTGCGTAAACGCTGCGGCTAATACGTAGCTCACGTTACTAAGGCGGGCTTTGAAATGATAGTAATAAAAGTCGCATAAACATTACATTTTTTCAGCTTAAGGACACAAGTTAACGCATGTATTGATTCTACAGATGTGATATGCATGTGGACCCACTAAAAAAGAGAATATTATTGGGTAACTTAATCAAAGAAGTATAAAGTTTGAAGATTTAGTCTTTTTCAGTTGATTGTAACGGACAGAGAGGAGAGGCATTTGTGTAACATTTGCATTTTGCAGAAAACAAACTGTGAAAGATAAATCGGAAGTTCTAGGATTCTTTAAGTTTATTATGGGATATATGGACTGTTCATACCGATTCTACTATTGTTCCCTCCCTTGTTCACATATTCATTGTTGCTAAGATTAGGGATTGTTCACCTGAGGTAAGATTAATTCATCTGATATGTATATATCCTTAGATATTTCTCAGTGTGGCCGGAGGTGGTCAAAGGAATACAATCTCAATCTTTGCATGGAAAGGTCATAACCAGTTTCTTCTGAAGGATCAGGTGGTGCTGAAAGCTGTAAAGACTGGTCCAGTGTCACAATCATCTAAGGGAAACTGATCCACATATTGTGGATTAAACGATTAGTGGACTTTAATTTGACAATCATGTACCCATAAAAAATCTACAACTGTGATTTTTTTCCACCCTTTTTAACATGAATATGTACTGTTTAACTGTTTTTATTTTGTAAATATATGCATTTATGTTGACTACATGTATCTCTCTTAATTATCATTTCGAGGACATTGCATAGTTAACGAAGTTGATAGGCAACGTAGTAATACTTGTGTGAAATGCGTGATAATCGTAAACCGTTATTATTTCCTCAGTGCGTCATCAAGCCTCCCATGAAATGTTTCAGTTACACTCAATACGGCTGCGTAAAAGATTATCTTTCATCAGGGCTTGCGAAAAAATGTACGTTGAGCTTAGGTTTGTTTTGCGATTACTACGTATACATAATAACAAATGTAGGGCGGCTACGTACATCGAAAATAACGCGTTATAGGTATATCCTATTGAAGAAAATCCTAGTATTCTTATGTTGCGTAAATTATCACTCTTTCAGATTAAATCACTACGCATTCCAAAACCGGCTACATCACTATTCCTTCGACAAGCAAAAGGGAAGTAGTAGTGAATTCTTTAAAGAACACCGTTAAAACATTAAAAAGATATTTATTTTGATAAATAATTTTATCATATCACAAAGATTCCAACGATAACGCGCAAATTCTTCAATTGCACTTCATTAAAGCCTCCAAATAAAGTGAATCACTCCGTAAATTACAATTGTAACCTGCAAATCAACAATAGTATGACATCCTTTAACAAATAATTAGCAACACGAAAATACTCCAAACCAAAGTAACTATTTAAAAAAATTTGTTTATTAACTGTTATCTTGCGAATAAATCAACTAACACTCCTTTATAGCTGTAGACTCTTCTGAGTGTTACCAAGTTTTCATATCTCAGAGATTCAAAACACCCTTTCAGAATTTCGCAAAATATGCATCAATTTCCTAATTGATTTCGTTTTCCTTAACGTAATCAACAATTTACACAGAGTTTTAACATTCCACATGGAAAGAAATAACGAAATTCAATGACAGATCCATGTTCACTCAAACTGCTGAAAGTGTCTACTTTCCACCATTTTTCTAAATTTTTTCGTTAAAATATGGTATTTATAATGTATTTCAGTTGAAAAAACACCAGAAAACAACGTAGAACAACCCGAACACAACATCGCGATAACACATAACGACACCCCGTGTGTGCCTTTATCCATTGCCGTCACACTATAAGCTACACTGACCGAAGACAACACGCCCTTGAGTGGACAGTCGACCTTGAAAACACTAAAACATATCCAGTGTCGTTTTTACGAATTGAATTCTTTGTGCTCTCTTACTGACTGCTGCATATTGAATGTACCTGATCTTCAGTAGACTTCTGTGTAATGCCTCTCGTTCTTCGCCTGTTGTAGCTTGTATAAATCAAAGGGGAATACAGCTGGGGTAGATTAGGTGTTTTTGTAGTATGTGATGTGTTAAGACCGTATAGGTGATGCAAATTGAGGTGATCCTTCCAACCGCCAGCTAGGTGATGTGGCGGAAGTGAGATATAATAATAAAAGATGTCTAGCGGTAAATGATTACCCAAAATTATTGGCCAAAGAATTCATCAATGGACGTTGGATGCTGACCCTCAACCTTCAAGTCAACTTGTTTAGCTGAAGGCTTCCAGTCTAGCGTTCACGCTCTTCGGCACTCCATCGTGTCGCGTTTGGTCGTTTTTGCACGAAACCTCGTTAGCTAAGGAGTCAAACTGACAACAAGATTTGGTCTCAACATATATTTCGTAATTCTTACAATAAATTCTGATGTTGTGCTTTGCCTTCGGTCTGCGCAGAACGAATGCTATAGAAGTTATGGGTATTAATAATAGTAAGCATATATATATTTATTGTTATCTATGTGGAACACACCAGTTGTACATGCATGGATAAGTATTATTTAAATTACATAAATTTGGTTTACGGTGAAATTACATGATAGCTGTCCATTTTGAAATCAGTTTGTGGGAGCAACATGCTAACTAGTCACTCAATGGAGCACATTAAGAAACTTAGACATGTTGTCTTCGCATTAACAAAAACCGCAAATATGTGTTGGATTGATTAAAAATATTTGGGGAAAAAATAAAGCTTAAAGTCAATTCCTCCATAAAACTTCTGTGTGTGTGTGGCATCGTGTCAATGTAGTTTAAGATTTAACGATCAATTCATGGTTGTTTGCTCAAACCCAACTCTATATTTTGGGGGGAGTCATCGATGCTACAGTCATCGTCTCATCATTCGCTGTTCGTTGGAAGACAGAGAAAAACTATCAGAAGTATTATCGTCATTTATTGTTACGACATTTATTCTTGGACTTGTGTACAATAACCTAATGGTTGGCTCCGTATTGGTGCAAGAATAAAGGCTTCTTGAGTCAAAAATTTGTGTTCTGGCTTTTTTTGCGTTGGTTATTGAGCATAGTTCCTGAATGTCTTCCAAGGACAGTGTGAAGTCCAGCGTAGCTAGACCTGGACAATGACACATCGTATCTTGTTCTTGATTTATATCCAAATTGGGTTTTAATTTTAAATCAGTGATGTATTGGCATAATTTTGTCAGAATTTTCGTCAAAAGTAACATCAGAAGTGAATTGTACTCTGTGTGGAACAATATTGGACATTGTCGGGGAGATCTGTCTTCCTACGCTGACGTAAGCCAAAACGGCCATTTGTCGCTGAACTATTGTTCCGTATGTCAATGTAGTTGAAGATTGAACGATCAATTCATGGTTGTTTGCTCAAAACCAACTTCCCCAATTTTCGCGGAGGCATCAATACGACAGTCATCGTCTCATCGGTCGCTGTTCAGAAAGAAGTCAGCAATAAACCGTCAGAAGTAATATTGTGATTTATTATTGTAATATTTGTTCACAGACCTTAGTTGTAACATTGTTTATATGTTGGTGTAACAATAAAGAATCCTCGAGTCACCAATTGGTGTTTTGGTTTTTTCGTCCGTTATTACTAAGCGTTTCTGAGAAACTTCAAGGAACATCGTGAGCCCGAGCGTAGCAAGAGCTGGGCATTAGCGGTTTACGAGACGTGACCGACAGTTTCTGACGGTAGAAACAGATTCTGGCGGATTCAGACAGTTGGTGAAAGTTTGGATAGTCGCCGTTCATCTTTCCTGGTGCCGGTCAAGTCCTCTTTGAACAAGCAATATCTGGAACGTTTTTGGAATTGGGTCAAGTTCAACAATGCCTGGGTCAAAGAAGGGAAAGACCGACTTGGATACAAACAGGAAAGTAAGTCATAGTGACTTGTCTGTTAATTGTAACGATGTGTCTGATGTTAAGCATGACATGTTTGATGTTACTGTTTCGCCGTTCAGGGATAACAGGAACATCACACTCCCTAAATTTGAACCGCGTTGTTTTGGTGGAAACCCGGCTGATTATTTACAATTGGTAAAGGAGTTTGTGATCATGTTGAGTGGTTTTTTATTAGATGATGAAATGAAGTTAAGGTATTTGATGAGGTATTGCACTGGAGATGCTTCAAGAGCTATACAGTGTTGTAAGTTTATGAAGCCAAAAGAGGGCTACGACGAGGCTATGAGCATATTACGTCAAACGTTTGGAAGACCTTCAATGATTGTAAGGAACGTATACGAAGCTGTCAAATGTAACGGCTGTCAACTTCAAGATGACTCCAAGCCACTTACTGAGCTTTTAGATAATCTTATGACTTATAAGAATACCTTGATTTCTATGAATTGCATGAGTGACCTCAACTCGAGTTTTACACTAGAAGTAATAGCGAGACGCCTACCTACTCGACTGCAAAGGAAGTGGGTGAAGATAAGCTCCCGTATGGAGGGAGAGGATATCGATCCAAAATTTGATGATATCCTGAAACTAGTAAAAGATAGTGTCAATCAATCTATGAGCAAGTTTGCCAGTATATTGGATCTCACCCTTAGAATAGAGCAGTCTGAGAGCAAAATGCAATCATTGATGACGAATAGGCCTCAGAGAGGTGGATATCGAGAAGGCTCCATGATGTCTAGTAATGCATATAGACCTAGTGAGTGTAACAGGTTTCGTAGTATATTCTCAACAGATAAGTTACAAGATGCAAGACAAACACGGTTGTGTTTTACACGTTTGCAAGAGGTGCATACAAAGGTGAACTGTGAACCAGTGAGCAAGTTCAGTGATAAGCTAAATGTAAACTCCAGGCCTTACTCCGAATTGTGTGACGATAACGGTGCGATGAAGAAGTCTGTAGTTGCAACTGGTAAGCCATTGTTGAATAGAGTGTCACAGAATAGATTTACTGCTTCAGAGTGGAGTTCTGACCCTACAAGTTTACAAGGTATTACTAGTCAGAGTGAAGTTATAAAACCTTTTAGGATTTGCGAGGAGAAACCAAATTTGTCTTATAATAATAATAGCATATTCTCATTTTGTACATGAGAGACGCCAGTTTACAGGCATCATCAATATGACAAATTACATATACGATTAGAAATCATAATTAATAATAATGCTTTAATAAAATACACATTTTTTCCTACCGGTGTAGGACACACCAAATATACAGGCATGGATAAGCATTCCATTATAGATAAGATTTTTATTTTGATAAATCGCACAGTGTTTACAGTTATATGAGTTATATCAACCATGTCATGCTTAACATCAGACACATCGTTACAATTAACAGACAAGTCACTATGACTTACTTTCCTGTTTGTATCCAAGTCGCTCTTTCCCTTCTTTGACCCAGGCATTGTTGAACTTGACCCAATTCCAAAAACGTTCCAGATATTGCTTGTTCAAAGAGGACTTGACCGGCACCAGGAAAGATGAACGGCGACTATCCAAACTTTCACCAACTGTCTGAATCCGCCAGAATCTGTTTCTACCGTCAGAAACTGTCGGTCACGTCTCGTAAACCGCTAATGCCCAGCTCTTGCTACGCTCGGGCTCACGATGTTCCTTGAAGTTTCTCAGAAACGCTTAGTAATAACGGACGAAAAAACCAAAACACCAATTGGTGACTCGAGGATTCTTTATTGTTACACCAACATATAAACAATGTTACAACTAAGGTCTGTGAACAAATATTACAATAATAAATCACAATATTACTTCTGACGGTTTATTGCTGACTTCTTTCTGAACAGCGACCGATGAGACGATGACTGTCGTATTGATGCCTCCGCGAAAATTGGGGAAGTTGGTTTTGAGCAAACAACCATGAATTGATCGTTCAATCTTCAACTACATTGACATACGGAACAATAGTTCAGCGACAAATGGCCGTTTTGGCTTACGTCAGCGTAGGAAGACAGATCTCCCCGACAATGTCCAATATTGTTCCACACAGAGTACAATTCACTTCTGATGTTACTTTTGACGAAAATTCTGACAAAATTATGCCAATACATCACTGATTTAAAATTAAAACCCAATTTGGATATAAATCAAGAACAAGATACGATGTGTCATTGTCCAGGTCTAGCTACGCTGGACTTCACACTGTCCTTGGAAGACATTCAGGAACTATGCTCAATAACCAACGCAAAAAAAGCCAGAACACAAATTTTTGACTCAAGAAGCCTTTATTCTTGCACCAATACGGAGCCAACCATTAGGTTATTGTACACAAGTCCAAGAATAAATGTCGTAACAATAAATGACGATAATACTTCTGATAGTTTTTCTCTGTCTTCCAACGAACAGCGAATGATGAGACGATGACTGTAGCATCGATGACTCCCCCCAAAATATAGAGTTGGGTTTGAGCAAACAACCATGAATTGATCGTTAAATCTTAAACTACATTGACACGATGCCACACACACACAGAAGTTTTATGGAGGAATTGACTTTAAGCTTTATTTTTTCCCCAAATATTTTTAATCAATCCAACACATATTTGCGGTTTTTGTTAATGCGAAGACAACATGTCTAAGTTTCTTAATGTGCTCCATTGAGTGACTAGTTAGCATGTTGCTCCCACAAACTGATTTCAAAATGGACAGCTATCATGTAATTTCACCGTAAACCAAATTTATGTAATTTAAATAATACTTATCCATGCATGTACAACTGGTGTGTTCCACATAGATAACAATAAATATATATATGCTTACTATTATTAATACCCATAACTTCTATAGCATTCGTTCTGCGCAGACCGAAGGCAAAGCACAACATCAGAATTTATTGTAAGAATTACGAAATATATGTTGAGACCAAATCTTGTTGTCAGTTTGACTCCTTAGCTAACGAGGTTTCGTGCAAAAACGACCAAACGCGACACGATGGAGTGCCGAAGAGCGTGAACGCTAGACTGGAAGCCTTCAGCTAAACAAGTTGACTTGAAGGTTGAGGGTCAGCATCCAACGTCCATTGATGAATTCTTTGGCCAATAATTTTGGGTAATCATTTACCGCTAGACATCTTTTATTATTATATCTCACTTCCGCCACATCACCTAGCTGGCGGTTGGAAGGATCACCTCAATTTGCATCACCTATACGGTCTTAACACATCACATACTACAAAAACACCTAATCTACCCCAGCTGTATTCCCCTTTGATTTATACAAGCTACAACAGGCGAAGAACGAGAGGCATTACACAGAAGTCTACTGAAGATCAGGTACATTCAATATGCAGCAGTCAGTAAGAGAGCACAAAGAATTCAATTCGTAAAAACGACACTGGATATGTTTTAGTGTTTTCAAGGTCGACTGTCCACTCAAGGGCGTGTTGTCTTCGGTCAGTGTAGCTTATAGTGTGACTTCGGGGCAGTTGAAGTGAGTTTCTAATTTATTTGTTTTAAATACAGATTAAAGCAATGTTTTGACCGTATAAACAATGCCCGTTTAACGTGATCCACGAAAAGGTATTAAAGTACAGTGTGATTCGATTGCTAACTGACATGATCACTTGCTTGGTCGTCTTCGGATTGTGCAGCCCGTCTGTCTGTTAGTGATTATAAGATAGAGCAGTTGATTTGCCATTGATTTATCAACAGTTCAGTGTGAAAATCTTTATATACATAATATCTCCATTTTCCCATCATTCGCTCCAGATTTTCGAATAACTGTCTTCGTGTAAAAATAGACAGTGGACTAGGTAGCCTGTGTTCTTTTTGAGTATCGATAAAGAAATCTTGTTTCTCCATGAAAGCCTTCACATAGAGGGATGATATATCATAGTAAGTTACGGATATATCCGTAACTGTGATACTATGTTTTTGACCTCCCTATTCGGGTCCCTTGGCCGTGGTTTAAGAACATCTTTGAGCTCTCTTTTCTCAGGGGAGGTGTGTCTGCTTTTACTGTCCTAGTTATAACCTTTTCCAATTTCCGTGACATTCACCCTCCATGAAATTGATAGTGGCATCGTCTGTTCAGTCCCTAAGATAAATCATACTCTCACTTTTATAAAGTACTCTAGATGTTCTTCCCCGAACATATGGATACCCCACAAGGCGACGACAGCTTTTAGAAGGCTTTGGTTTCGCCTGCATTACAATGTTATGACTGGTTACAACTAAATCACGGGTTCATAACGCAACCCTGCTGCATACATAGAGTATATGAAGTAGTACCGGTGACTAAAGTGCACCGTCAAACATTTTCAAATTCCACCGTTTAAAGTACTAAGTTAGTTCGTCCTAATCAGTTTGGAGAGTTAGCTTCATGATTACATGTTTTCAAAGTCCTAATGTCGTTTGCACACCTTAAAGATGGTGAGTTAAAAAACTCGCATTAGTTCGTTAATATATGGCAAAAGTTTTCAGGAAGCAAATAACTGCGATAAAAGACACCGTAAGTGGCAAATTTCTACCGAGATAGTACTCCATTTACTGGTAATTTTTGTCTTTTTTCAAGGTAAAGGTCAGGTAGCATAATTTTTTATTGCTTAACATGACAAATACCGGGATTTTAAGTGAATGGGAATAATTCAGCCTGTGGTGTATGGTCCAACTGCAATTTTACTTCAGAGAATAACTAGACATTTGGGTTAATATTCAGTACTTACTTCCCAGTTTGAAGTACTTCTGCTTCACTGTATTGATACAACGTACTGTGATCTGAGCTAACATTCAAAAAGTTATGTGGAGGAATCAACATGCGTTTAGTTCACTAAAATACCGTCTTATTATTGTCTCACTTTCCCATAACTTCATCGAAATGATTGAATTTGAGCCGTTAACTCACATGTTTATCAAGGGACGCCACTATCTGGAGATTTCTGTTGATATTTTCATTCCCCTCATTTTGTGAAAAGGGGTATTGATTTCGATTGTTGGTATTTAATGTCCTGAAGTATTACCGTCAGTGTGGAGCTAGATTCTGAAATAAGCTGTGTCGAATAGAGAAAAGTAGGAAGGAGTATCGTCTGCGCCTCACTCCATCACTGGTGATTCATCAATTTATGTATTTAGCCTCAAGCTTGTAAAAATTGCCTACTACGAAATCGCTGAATCTATTAACATCCAGAGCTTGACATTATGGGGTCAAAGGAATGCAGTGTTAAATGACAACTGTAATCAGTATAAAGCATTGTCACGTTTATTCGATGCTAAAAAGACGAAGAATCGTCCTTTAGCCGAAATCTTTTTTCCGGAGAATGCTACTCAGGGTGTTGTAAGCACCCCTATAGGCGAGGAGTTTAGCTTGATCATTTAATATCCTTAGTGGAAAACTGGTTTTGTTTTCAGTGAGATCGCAAAGATTTATTTTAATCATTCAGGTTAGCGTTCATTGCTTCTACATAACTTGATTTCGTTAGGATACTTGTTCTACTGTATTCGCATCAAATATTCCTAAACAAGAAATCGTCTCTAAAAAAATTAAAAAGTGCAGATTTATTAGACTTTTCTTACTTTGATGATTATGGCACACTAACTGGATTGCTTTCTGTCTCATGGTTTCAGGTACTTTTGAATTAATATATGCTTAGTTATGGGATTTTTGTATTTTGCATTGTTGTGGCTATCTTAAGGTAGTTTGCATCTATTTTCTTAAATTATCTCAGTCGTGAAGTCATGTTTATTAATAATGACTGCCTCAAACGTTTATTTCAGAATTTGTGGAAATAACGAGTTATTCGCAAGTAATCGTTTAACATGTCGATACTGTGTAGAATCTTACGTCATATTCCCTTGGCTACCAGTTCAGCTCAAGTTCTACGGACTTATCAGCTGAATGCGAGAACCTTGTATAACCCCGCATTATTTCAACTGAAATTCTCATACAGTACTGCTTTTAAAACATCCGAGGATGTAAATACTGAACAGAGCACTACTACTATTGATGACAAAGAAAGGAGCTGTGGTCCTAGAGTAAAAGTAGGTTTCCAAGCAGAAACTCAAAAGCTACTGGAAATAGTTGCAAAATCTTTATACTCAGACAAAGAGGTTAGTGGCTACTATTGATGTAAATTTAAAAGTGTGTTTTGGATGCCTATATGACTCTTGTCTTGTTTTTATTGAGTTTAGTTACTGAAGGAAACATTTGAACGTACTTTTGAACTTCTATATGTGATTGGTAGTGAAGTATTTTTTTAATCTACATATATAAAAGAATCTCATCTTATTGGAACCAAGAAACACACTACACAAAGTAATAAAACAATAATATGAGAAATAAAATTGTACTAATACAGACCTTAACTCATTGTTACTCATCTTGCATATATTCTTGTATTAAGTAGGTGAGTTTTATTTCAATATGTGACACCTGATGATTTAATATTTACCAGGCACAGGCGTAATATGTAATTACTTTGTAAAGGGAATATGTGCTAGCTGTTGGTTTTGTCCTACTTTACAGTCAGGACGTGACTACTGATAGTACGGCATCTGAAGAAGCTTTAGGTTTTCGTTCAAAACTGTCTCGATCCAGTTGCTAGGTAAGGCAATATGATAAGTAATAATAAGATTTGAGATTGTGTGTTGTGTAGGTAGCGATTCCGGTTGATGAGAACAAAAAGCATCACCAATTCAGACAGAGAGGTCATCTTTCACATTCTAAAAGTTTTCTTTAGCCTTTATTTGATTATCCTCCCTCCTCCACGTCTTTATCTTCTATATATGCTTTCCCGAAGTGTGGTAACTTGTATTTATATACTTTTTCATAGACTTGTACTGTTAAAGCAGTTTTTTACGATAGTAATCGAAAAACTACTTATTGATGACTGCTATAGTGCTACCTAGCTAGATTTGGATGACTTAATTATTGAACGGCTGTCCTACTCATTTAGAGCCTATATAAGTAGTATGGTTTAATTACTCAGCCTTTAGGCCAAGTAAAGCTACTATTGATCCTTCCCAATATATTTCGGTTTGAAGAACGATTATATGGGGATTTCATCATGAGCTGACATCATTTAGAGAACCACTGGAAAACCTGGGAGTACTGGACACCTGTTTCGTCCTTGTTTGGGCTCTTCACAGTACGCATCCGCCGCCAGGGATCTAAACCAGAACTTTCTGGTTACAAGGCGAGCTCGTCGACCATTGAGCCACTGGGACCCGATCCAATGGTCTTTGAATTCTAACTTTTGCCAATTCACGACGTAGCGCGACCATTTCGCAATGTCTTCTCCGATGAGTTACTGCCTCATCTTCAACCTTCATCTTCAACGATTATATGGTTGTTGAACTTATTGAAATCTACATACTTCACTTCAAACCTATACTTTTAAAATTGCGTAAATATCAACTACGGTTATAGGTACTACACTTCAGTTAATTGATCTTCGTCTTTTGACAGACTGTAAGTTATTATTATTGTTAATGCTATTATTATCGAATGAACAGTAGAATGATTCACTGACATAACTGTCTTCGGTTTCCTAGCGATAGGTATTATGTTATGGCTTGATAAATTTGTGGTTTTGTTCTAAATATTTCTTGTGTTTTCTTTAATTTTGTCCTAAGGTGTTTGTGCGTGAGTTGATTTCAAATGCCAGCGATGCTATTGAGCGCTTAAAGTTACTTCGTCTTTCTAGTCAAGTTCAGTCCACTTCCAATGACTCCCCTTTAGAAATACACATCAAGACAGATGAGACGAAAAAAATCCTTGTCATCCAAGATACAGGAATCGGAATGTTGAGAAATGAACTAGAAAAGAATCTTGGAACAATAGCCCGTTCAGGTAGTCGAGAATTTGTCTCTAATCTGGCTGGAGACAAGGAGAATCCTAAATCTGTGGATATTATTGGTCAATTCGGAGTTGGTTTCTATGCTTGCTTTATGGTGTCTGATAAAGTAATTGTAATATTCTTTTTGTTCAAATTGTGTCGTTTGTAACTACACACTGAAGCATTTCATAGGCACACAGCATTAATTCTATTGTCAACACGACCCATATTAAATCTATACATGCATCCCTGGCATTCTTAGTGTCTTCTCTTTTTAAGATTTCCACATTTTCTCAGTGGGATTGATGTTCTTAGTTGTCCCAATTCATTGATGTGAAGAAGTATATGTTTTTTTTCAACTGCTAGTTTCTGCCCTTGGTTGTAGTGAAGTAGGTAAATTTAGAGTATGAATTACTCCTTGTCCATAGATACCATCCGTTAAAACTATGCTCATAACTCCACAAAAGTTTGCTAGTCCACACAGTACACCTATCATAGAACGGGTGTTTTTGTAGCATATCAGAGCATCAACTAATAATTGGGTTTTCCATCTGACTGTCACTCGAAGTTCTGATTCAACTTTTCAAAAATTTTTATTTACAAAACAATATCTTGTGTATTTTGTGACTGTCAAATCATCCACAACACAGGAGTTTACTGGGTAACCTCTTAACTCTATAGGAAAGGCATTTGATAAAATAATTCAAGATTTCTGTCTTATGTTTAGGATGATGTTTAAGTTTGTTGGTGTATCATCGGGAGTAGCTCTGTTTGGCTCGAATTTCCATGCGGTGTTTTACTCCTGATAAAGCTACAAACAGACTTCGAATACGCAGGCAATATATGTTTTCTCAGAAATGCTACCAAGAATCATTCGTTTGGGTACCTTAAAGTGGTATGCGTTTCCTTTGTATCAAATGTGAAACGATGGTGTAGGATTGGTCTTCATTGACCTCCAGTTTAAGGATTATCAGGCATACGGTTACATTGGTCATTTCACTTATTAATGTACTAGCATTAATCGTGACATGATGTCTTCATGGGTACGAGCTTTTTTTATATTTCGGATTCGCTAGCTCTATTTTTTGTTCTGCTGAAATGCCTTGTTGTATATTAGAAGTGCAAATTACCCTGTATAGTCTGCTTTGAGGTCGGACATCTGTTGTTAACCATGAATTGTAAGTATAGGAAGCATAAAAAGTGTAAATCATTTTTCCCATGTATCATGGAAACAGGTTACAACCAGTCCATACACAGTGGTCGTTAGAGAAGAAAATATGAGAGTCATTCAATAAGACAATTAAAAACTTAAATAGCCGATTTTCTTTGAAGGTTCTTAATGCGCGAAAACCACTATTTCCCGATGCCATCAAATTATAGCGATGACAAAAATCAATGAATCCATTGTCCCTTTGAGCTTTTAGGAGAATGTAGGCTGACTGAATGCGATTAGCGTGACTTTATGAACCAATAGCTTTAGTGTCTTTTCGACTACTCTAAATGTACCTTGATAATATTAATATTATCCTCACAGTTTAAATATCTCATTGGTTTTCATTCGCTTGCTTTGTCTTTTTTCAGATTTATATATTTTTTTATTGACTTTCTACTCCCATCAGTTTACGTGTGTCTGAGATAAATTAGTCACTTACAATCGTAGTCATCAAAGTTGATCTCATAGGCATTATTGTGTCATTCTTACAGGTTGATGTCTACTCGCGTAGTCACTTGGACAATAGTTCTGATGGACTCGGGAGTTATTGGTCTTCCTCTGGTCTAGTAAATACAGCAGTGGTGGTGTTCTTCAGTTAGATAGTTTTCTGAAAGTCGAGCAACAAAAGCTTCTGATCCACCGCTAACTTCATCAACTGATATCAATCAGTCGTCGTTGGTGCTGTCATCCACAATGAAACAGACGCCCATGAACTCATGTATCTTGTGCAATGACTATGCTAGTATCAGTTCGTTTGAAAGGACGAATATCAATGGTCAGTTTAGTGAGGATAAGCCAAGTGTAAACGAGAGAGTAATTGTTAAATTGACTTGCATGAATAAAGGCATTTCTAGTTTCAAGTTACTATTTGAATGCTATTATCTTTGGTGTAAATTACTCTGTTTCTACGCTTGGTTGATGAGATACGTCGTGTGTTTGTTCGTCATCTATATTCTACGAAACAATGACATGAGCGTGTTGCCGTTCAGATTTGAGGATATAGCTGATAGAAGGAAGTCAGCTAATGAACTCTGCAACGATTTTCCAACCTAGAGCATCAACCCGAGAAGGGTTGTAGGCGTACTGCTGTAAGTCCTACAATTCTTCAAAGGGCAGCGCATCAATGAGCAGTCCAATGTGCTTGGTGTGTGATTTTGTACATACGTTCATATTGTATATACTGAATTGATATCATTTATCATCTAGCTGTTGGTAATTCTGTTTGTGTCCGGACGACTTCCACTTGGATCATCAACCTGAGAAGGAATCTAGGCGTACTACTGTGAGTCCTACAGTTCTTCAAGGGTAGTTTGTCGTGCCAGAATCCACAACATTTGATGTGTTGATTGTACATATGTTTGTGTTAAATAATTGTGTGAGTTCCAATTATTGTAATTGTTGGTTAATCTTGTGTATGTCCGGATACTCCACAACTTACAATCGTCAACCTGTGAAGGGTTGTAGGCGTACTGGTGTAAGTCCTGCGATTCTTCAAAGGAATTCCATCAAGACTTGAACTGCGAGTTTGTGTGTACTGTTTGTATATACGTGTGGTGTGTCATATCAATTGGTGTATTTTGGATTCATTGTGTTTACTTGTTGTTTTCTTATCTTGTTGTTATTGCATAATTTTGTTAAAATTTTCGTCGTGATTACTTCTGAAGTTGTTTCTAGTCTTCTACATCCGTGAATGAATTGATTGATGTTAAGGACAGCAGATGGGTCGTATACGCCGGGGAGGCTATTGGTGAGAATGAAATGCACACGGAGATAATTGTTAGCTGCGGTCCGACACGCCGGGGAGAAAGAGTGTAAACGACTGAGGCTCGCATACGCCACCGTTACTAGAACTGAGGCAGAATGAGTGACAAGCGATTGCAGTGGTAATTGGTAGTGAGTAATTAAGAGGATGTGCGTAGAGTATCGTGAGGTGGTGCTATGGTCACATTGCATTCTGCAAGAGTCATTCTAGCAATTGGAGACTGTGTTGCAAGATGTCAAGAGGACACCTTTAACTGGAAGGCGGAGGCCGTCATTGATGTGTGAGATTGTGCTGTGAGTATGTTTGTGGTGTGTTGGCTTTTCTGTCTGTTTTCCATTTCAGCTCTGTCCGTGTGACCCAGGTTTTCGCAATGGCATCCTAGTCAACGTGTATTGGTCGTGAAGGAATAAAAGGTTGGATCCCTTTTTTGCCGGGGAGTATCAATGTGGTTGAAGATTGAACGATCAATTCATGGTTGTTTGCTCAAAACCAACTTCCCCAATTTTCGCGGAGGCATCAATACGACAGTCATCGTCTCATCGGTCGCTGTTCAGAAAGAAGTCAGCAATAAACCGTCAGAAGTAATATTGTGATTTATTATTGTAATATTTGTTCACAGACCTTAGTTGTAATATTGTTTATATGTTGGTGTAACAATAAAGAATCCTCGAGTCACCAATTGGTGTTTTGGTTTTTTCGTCCGTTATTACTAAGCGTTTCTGAGAAACTTCAAGGAACATCGTGAGCCCGAGCGTAGCAAGAGCTGGGCATTAGCGGTTTACGAGACGTGTCTGACACCGTACGAGTAAGTTGATCGGCATGCGTCGGTTGCACAATGGTTAGGACTCTCCCCGACCATGCACATGGTCTGGGGTTCGTGCCCTCGCTGACGCACACCTGATATCTATGGTCGGCCTGTGGATTTCGGGCTTCCGATATCGCATGCTGAAAATTGCATACTTGTAACAAGAATACGGTGTGAAATCAAGCTGTAATCAAAAATAAAACTAAAAAAATAAAAATGTAGGAAACTATTTGCAAACCATTTTAGATCATAGGTACTGTTTGTAAAAGATGTTATACAGCTTCCTGAAATGGTGATAGTGGCCTTTTCAAGGATGTCGGGTTAATAACAGCCAAAACACTGAAGGATAATCATCAATGTTTGTTTTTGGAACTGGTAGCCATTGGTGGGCAACTAGAAGGCGGGAATGGTTCGATCGTGAACAAGTTCGAAGAGGGCAACCAAAAACAAATAAAAGTACTTCATAATTTTGTATAAAATATTTGTTTATGGACTTTTAATGTTCTCCGCTTTATTTGCCAAACAATATAACTTCTAACAATGCTGGTGTTTTAGAGTTAAAGTTGAAGAAAGCACACAGTTTTTATCAGTACGGAGCGTCTTCGTATCAATAGGAACTTAAGGATGTTCGAGTGCTGTTAAAAATAAATGGAGAGTAATGTAGCAGTCGCCTTACACATATTTTGCAGTAGTTTTGGTTTCATTGTCGTGAAAGTTCTTGAGTATGCATCCTAAGAGCATCCTCGACCTTCGAGTCTGTAATGCCAGCTGCTCAGCGAATGATAGATCACTGGAGTACCTCAGGCCTAAACCAACAACACTTCGGAGTTTGGTTGGGTTAGTAGATTGAAGCAATAATTTCATGTTGATTGAGGGTGAGCCGAATCAGATCCAACCGCATTTGTTCAGATTGAATTGTGGATTGGACAAAAACGACTGAGCAGTCAATTTATCTAGTTCTTTCTGCACAATATTCTGGAAGTACCCAAGATTGCCACACTGGAATGTTTAAACTAGTTTCAGGTCATCTGCAAATATGAATAACTTCCCATGTGATAAGCAAGCGCACATGTCTTTGATATATAGTGTAAATAGGAGCGTTCAAATGAAACCACCTTTTACTACACCAGGAGTGATTGGGCTAGTTTTGGAAGTTACATACTCGAGTTCAACTATTTGTGACCTGTTGTTAAGGAATGATTTAACCATCCTTATAATGGGTCACGTATTCCTAAGGAGTTCGGCTTATTTGTTAGCAGTAAATGGTCGACACGTTCAAATCCCTAAGAGATGTCAAAGTAGATGACAAGCTCTAATGCCGTCTGTCAGTGTTGGTTCGAACTTATAATAGTGCAGCTAAGCATATGTTTGATTAAGTTATCTTTGACTAGTCTCTTCATAATTCTAGATGCGATAGGTGTGATATTGACCATTCCGTAGTTGTCGACTACTCTTTACGAGCCACATCTGTGTTTAGGTATAACAAATGTTCTTTTCCATATACATCAGGGTAAATTTGAGTTTCTAAAGGCATCGTGAATATTTTTAATAAAAATAGGATGATATACCGTGAGTACCAAAACCTTTTCAGCTTCTGAGGGTTCTTATAGTTTGGTTACTGTTAGCATAAATGAATTCTACAGTACTAGTTTTTTTGGTATGAGTAGAGATGCAATTTTTGCCATATTAGTAGCAGGGTGGGTACCGAGTAACAGGATTGTAGGCTTAAGGTAGTTACCTGAAAGTGTTTTGTTGAATAGTTCACATATGTCTGCAGAATTAGTGCATAGCCCACCTTTGTCTATGAGGAGAGAAATGCTGTGATTTTTGCGGTTCATTCGTTTCTTTAAGATTTCTGTGAGAGCATATACTCTAGCAGGATTGACTACTGCGATGCATTCTTCGTCTCTCACACACAAATCTGGGGCTTGTGAGATGGAGCCAAGGGTGTTAAGTACTAATCCTAGTGTGCCAAAGTTGTGGTGTTTCAAGTAACTTGTCGAGAATCTCATCAGATTCGTACGATTCTTTGGTTTTATGAATGGCTTATTATGTGAGGAAACTTTTAGTGTATAGGGTCGAATGACAGCATCTAAGCATGTGTTTGATTTCTAGTAGAAGATGCTCAGAGCTCTCGAGAAGTCATCAGTAGTAAAGTATTCGCCCTATTCAGAGGATCTTCGCGTTAATTCTACGAAAGCCCAGTTTGCCCCAATATAGTTCCTATATATTACTTGTTTTGAAGTAAAGGTATGAGCTGCATTGTTACTTAGTGGCAGTGGAAGTTCACAAATCACTGTTTTGTGGTCACTACCTGAAAACTTAAATCTTGCGTTGGTATACTTTGTAGTATCCGTGATCCTCAATACCTCTAGAGATGTATCTTATGTAGATTACATAGACTTGAAATTAAAAAAACGTGCGGACAGATGTATAGTGAAATTTTCAATTATTATATATGTAAAGATAATAAAAGTAAGCGAAAGAATTGGTTAAGTTGTAAGAAGGGTAAGACAGGGAAGACTTTTCACTCAATAAATGAAAAACGGTTTTGAAATAATTTAAACTTCTATCACGTCGCCTATGCTGGAAGTTCCCATATATTCCTCCCATTTTAACTAATTTGTGGTTGCTCGGCCAAATAATGCTGTTCACATTTATTTGCTCCAGAAATGCCAGGTTTACAAGCTCTTTGAAACCAACCGGGTCCAGAGAGTAAGGTAGCGCCTAAAGTGAAGGGTAAGCGGCACCTTTATTCCAGATTTCATTCGTTAAATAGGAATACCAGTGGAATTGCAATTCAAGAAAGACGATCAAGTTATAGTAGGCCTAAAAATGTAATACCGAATAGAATATCAAACATAATAAGGATATCTCTACAACAAATTAAGAATCATTAAAACCTCGATATCGAAGGCAATGAAAGCCTGTGGATCAACTTCTTTTCAAGACTTAGATGCATCTTCTTAATATAGATTTTAGGAGCACTGCTAATATATAACAGCAGAATTCTCGAGGTAGAATTAGGATTAGATGGTATGGGGTAGGTGACTTTGGAGGCCTTGCTTGCATCTATTTGTGTTCTGTATCTACAAGATGAGAAAGTACAGAGATTGACTTCGTTTGTCCCTTACTTCACCACACAGGCTGATGTTCGGAAATTCGACGATAAACACGCCTAACTGTACGGCTCATGTAACTGCTAACATGGGAGAAATCAAGCTGGTAAATACACAAAGAAGATTAGGATTAGGGAGTTTGTCATTTACTACTCCTGAAAGAAAAATAAGGATCGTTTTGAAGACACAGGATAATTCAGCTGCACTGAATGCTCTTTATGCTGCATTTATTTTGTTAATATCTCACTGATGCTTTCCTCTAAGAACTGACGTTGGAAGGACAAGGCGATTTTCGGAACCGTTTTTACCCTAGCCTTCCTTCACCTTTGAGTTCTATTCTTATCAGTGAACTTTTCTGGGTAACTGTTCTCACCTAGCAACTGTTTAATAATACTCAGCTCTTTATTTAGACATCGGAGCAGGCTGATCCTGATCTGCGTACTAAGGAGATTATCAGATTGTGTTTGTATTTCAAAGGTACGAAGCTGAAAATTGAGTATACTGATCAGTTGATGTAGATTTTCCACATACACTTCTTAGTGTACCGTCCTATTTTTTGTCATATACGTGTCCAGGAATCAAAAACCACAGTCCCTTGCTACCAGACGGCAAAATTTATTGCAGGATGAACGACGTTAAATTAGTCAAGGATTCTCTTTGCCTAACAGTTATTTTTCCCCACCATAGGTGTATCATCCACTTAACGACAGCAGAATTCCAGTTAATCGATCATGTCTTTCAAAAGTCCATCATCTAATTGTGCAGGGGAAATGTAGGATAGAATGAGCCCTAGTGGTGACTCCATTATCACATCATCAGTTTGTCTATATAGTTACTCATTAAATAAGAGGTGGACATTGTGTTTTTCAGAAGAAGCTCTTTGATAAAACGTGCAGACATCGATGTTTCGTCTTATGCCTTCTTTGCATACAAAATATGCTGCTTCCATAAGTAGTACACTGGTAAACAAAGAAGGTACATCATATGATATCATGAATTTATCGATGAGATTTATATATTTTATCCTTCCAACAAATTTAAAAGTGTCTTTAATGCTGTTTCATTATTCCAGTGTGTATAGGCTCCTAAAGTTTCACTAATCATTTGGCTATGCGACAGGATGTCGAAATTAAAATCCCTTATACTGGCCGAAGTGGCAACCATTCCTACGCACGTTTGGTGAAACATATAACCTTCATGTGAACGTCCCAGTGAGTTTCAGCGATGTAAACTGACTTTGTGAGATTGTCTTGTTTCTAAGATCTTTTCAACGTTTCTGGCAAGTGTTCTCCTACCTTTTCAATCGGATCCAGAGAAGACCACATTTTTGTTGATTTTAGGTATCCATTAGGGATATCTTTCATCTTCCTTAAGTAATTCCTTTACTTTCACGTTGAGCATACTATTTGGTGTAAATATCGTCGTCTGCAAATTTCAAATAACTTACTGTGGACCAACAACGGAAGTCGTCAACGAAAATACTTCATTTAGCGTAAAGTTTAATCCTTTCTAAAGCCCCCTTTGTTGCCTGGCTAAAAATCAGGGTGATGAAATAAGCGTGTTGCTTCGCACATTCATATCCTGGTGTAAACAATACATCATAGTCCTTGTATGTTAGGCTTCAGCCATCATGGAAATCGTATCATATTTATCATATCATAATAATATCTTCCTATTCTTGACATACTTTTGAGGTATCTGAATCCATTTACAATGTCCAAGACACATTCAGTTCTCACGACTCTCTGAGTTCAAACATGTTTCATTGGCATTTCACTTCAAATTGAAGTATGCTCTGAAGATGTCGTCTAGTAGGGCGGTGAAAGCTTCGCAAATTAACTATCCAGCTCAGAGAACACAACCACATCAAAATCATTCACCTGAGCTACAAATCTTTATAATATCTAGTGTCAGCTAATTTCTTACGTGAACCTTGTTGAGGCGTTTCACTTTAATATCCTGCACTTCTGTTCAAGGCATTTCGTCAACACACCAGTCACTGCTGTAAGCAAGTCATTTAATTAGTGAGCTACATATAACTTGTGGCATACTTAAGTTACTGCGTGGTGAGTGCTACTAATAGGATTTACCAGTAGTATATATAAACGGAATATAATCGACAAAATCAGCAAATAGCAGGGAGATGGGTTTGATGTCAGAGAAAACAAAAGATACACCGTTGCGGAGATTTATGGAAGACAACAAACGAACGCAAAGAAACACAGTACGAAGAAACGGCAGAAGCATTTTAACACGGAAGATCTGATCAAATGTTCCGCTGAAGGTAAGGTGCGTATAATTTGAGGGTGACACCAAATTGCAAATAAGCACATTTTTGGAAAGTCGTCGTCTTCTACCAGTACAGTTGAACTGACTTAGTGTTCCGTCAAAGTAAAAGCCTTTTTGCATTATTTTCTTCCAGGTAAATAATTGAGAGTCAATTTAGTAGAGCAGGATGAACAACTTATATCAACACGTGGTTCCATTGTTTACAAAAAGACTGTGTCCCTAGGGTTTTGACCACTTAGTCTGATCACTTGTTTTGTACAACATGTACGTTGTTCAGCGGCCTACGTTGTGCTTTCCTTCCCTGCATGACTGCTGCCGTTGAATTATATTTTATCCTGTATGGTGCATGAAATTTTCGCTATTTCCTACTGTTAAAATCCCCCAACTGTGTTTTCGAATCTCTACAGAACTTTCACAAAGTCTTAGTTTGCTGTTGTGCTGAAATCCCAGAGGAAATAAAGGAAAAGATACTGCCGCGATTTAGTTATTGCTTCATATGAGTTAACGCAGCTTCATACAATGTACTGCCGAGGACTATTCTGTTTGAAGATCATGTACGGACGGTGAATGTTTTGCTATTTTAATACGCCGAAAATTCTGTACCATGTGTTGAAATGTTGTTTGTATGAAGCTACTATTGATACCATTTGGAATTGCTTTTACATGCAGATGGCTATGCGACCACTTATTGTGATTCAAACAATAAAAGTTTTTCACTGATTGGACAGCAAACTAATGTGTATTATCTGAACTCCGTAGAATAGTACCACCGAGCGCCTACAAGGTCAAACGATATAGCTTAAACGAGAGAAGATGGGCGAACGTCAATACAACACCACAAATGTGGTGCAGGACAAGTCACAATATAATCAAGCAAATAAATACCAAAACTGCAACTCACGGATCATGGGAGCATCCAAAAATACTCATTTTACTGAAGGGGTACTACAGTGAACACTGGAATATTGGTCAGCTAAAACGCACTCACTGATCACAAATCCCAAAATGCCAATTATCGGAAAACTACCATCGATCTAAATTTTCTCCTATTTTCAAATCCAATGCACATAATTATATCTAAAAGGGGAGTAATCGCAGTGAAACACAAGGTCCTAAATCTTGCATTTTTCTATAACAACGATAAGCCGGCGAAATCAGTGGACGTTTTAATTAAGTGAATCCCAGGAGGCCCTAAAGTCAAGAACAAGCTTCAGTGACACTAGAGCGATGCCATCCTGAGAATAACAGTCTGTGTCACCCAAGTGTCCTGCCTAAATCCATTGAAAAAAACTACAACGGGCCGGTTCTATCGGAATCGGCCAACTAGTTCCAACATCAAGTCCCCCACCAGCAGACGGTTTCACGTCAACTACCCCACAACACTCTGAGGTTGTTAGACTCACTGTCAGTTGCCTATATAGCAATGTGAGGGGGCTGAGAGGAAAGTAGGTGAACTCCGAAATCTCCAAGCACACCTTCAACTGAAAATAATCATTCTTACTGAAACGTGGCTAAACCCCACTATCGCCGACAATGAAATCAGTATAGGTGATATGGTACTGGTCAGAAGAGACAGGGATAATAAGGAAGGAGGGGGAGTTGCTATATACTTTGATAGGCAACTTAAATGTGTGCGCGCAACGGACCCACCACTTATCGAACTCCCAGACTCCATATGGTGTCATTTCACCGTAGGCCACACCAAGCACTTACTGGGTGGCATCTACCGATCTCCCACCTGTGGGGCAGAGCACAATCAGCTACTGCTCAGCACTATCACAGGAATACGAGATTTGGGCTACGACCAAATCACCATAGCTGGAGATTTCAATGCTCCATCACTGAACCTTGGCTCCGGGTGTGCTAAGGGAAAATTTGGCCGAAACCTACTGCAAACTATTCGAAACACGGGACTGACTGAGAATGTTGGAGACGACACTAGGTGGGGCCCTAGTGGAAAGTCATCAAAACTAGATTATATTCTAACTAGTGACCAGCTACTCGTCGAAAAGGTCCAGATCATGACTCCTCTGGGAAGCAGTGACCATGCAGTCATAGGTTTCGATCTTGTCCTCCGTGAGCGTTTGCAATGGGATGTTACGCGACCATGTCTGTGCTACAGCAAGGCTGACTATGCTGAAATGCGGAGGCTCTTGTCCGACGCAGACTGGCCCTTAGCATGGGACGACCTATCTGTGGATGAACACTGGGAAGTGGTAAAAAAGATTATCCATATAGCAATCTCGGATACCGTCCCTTTAGTCACAACACAGCCAAGAGAAAGACGTCATGGTTGAAGAGAGGCACGCAACGTATTCTGCAAGCAAAGCGGAAGGCTTGGTTTACGTGGCGTGTATCTAAGAGTCAGACCGACCATGATGCATACCTCGAACTCAGGAACCGGTGTAATGCAAGAGTCAGGAGGGACAGAAGGTCATTCCAGGCTAACCTTGCTAAAAAACTCCTATCAAACCCTAAAAACTTGTACCGATTCATGTCGGAAAGAAAACCGACAAACCAAGGGGCATGCGCCTTAGTAGGCCCAAACGGTCAATATCTCACTAGTCTGGAGATGGCTGAAACATTCAGTTCAGCCTTCGCTAAACAGCTAAACAGCAATGTGGATATTACAGTTACGGACCAAAATGGTGGCACCACTATTTCAGAGGAGGAAGACCTAGCGACTACTCCCCAAATAAACCCCGCAATAGTACTAAGGAAGCTACAGCGACTCATACCTGGGAAGTCCCCAGGTTGTGATGACATCAGGCCATCTGTTCTGAAACAGTGCGCCGAGGCTCTCTGTAGACCCCTGTGCGACTTGTTCCAACACTCAATGGATTCGGGGACCCTGCCAAGGGAGTGGAAAAGAGCCATCCTTTCTCCAATCTTCAAGGGTGGGGACAGGCAAAACGCTGCTAGCTATAGACCAGTAGCTCTACTCCCAGTGGTATCAAAAGTACTGGAAAGTATTATTGACGACCACATCAGGGAATATTTCGATAGGACTAATATACTACATGAAGCCCAACATGGTTTCAGAAAAGGCAGATCCTGCGTCACTAACCTACTGTCAGCTTGGGACGACTGGACATCATGCTGGGACTTGAACGTACCAGTCCATGTGGTCTTCCTAGACTTTGAGAAGGCATTTGACACTGTTCACCATGACCTTCTCCTACATAAAATAAGACAGGCAGGCATAGGTGAGCCACTTCTGTCATGGTTGAAGGACTACCTAGCCGACAGGCAATTTTGCACTAAGGTTAACCGAGTCCGATCATCTTGGCACAGATCGTCATCAGGAGTGTCGCAGGGTTCTATCCTAGGACCACTGATGTTTTTGATTTTCATCAATGATCTACCACGCCGTCTGAGCTGCCCGACTCTCCTGTACGCTGACGACGTAAAAATATGGAGGGCGATAAAGTGTCCGGAGGACTCAGATAGGCTACAGGAAGACCTAAACCTTCTGGAAGACTGGGCGGTGGCCAGTGGCATGACTTTCAACTTGAAAAAGTGCAAAGTAGTGAAGTTGCGCACCTGTAGACTGCAGAATGCAAGTTACACCCTGTGCAATGAAAGCTTGTCCTGCACAACGTCGGAACGCGACTTAGGTCTAGTTCTAACGGAAAAAATGGACACAAGCGTAAATTACACAGGGGATGTAGCGAGGGCATATGCGGTCATACACTTTACGCATAGACAGTTAGGTGCACTCACTCCTGAGCTCTTTCTAATGTTGTACAAAACATACGTCAGGCCACACCTTGAGGTGCATAATATTATTGCACCCCCAATGCTGAGAAGAGATGCCAACCTCTTGGAAAGAGTCCAACGACGGGCAACAAAAGGAGTGGTTGGTCTCCGAAACAAACCATATGATGAAAGGCTGAAGAAATTAGGCCTGTTCACACTTAGTTACCGTCGGCTTAGGGGGGATTTGATTACTGCCTACAAAATAACAAATGACCAGAATCACCCAAACAAAGGTGTTCTGCCATTGAGTAGGTATAGGCTTCCACGTGGAAATCCCAGAAGGATAGCTCACCAGAGGGCAAGGACCCGGGTGCGCTCCCACTTCTTTTCACTGCGGGTTTGTCGTCCCTGGAATTCCTTACCGGCAGATGTAGCTATGGCACCGTCTTTGGACGCCTTTAAGCGAAGGCTGGACAACCATGCAGCGATACAAGGACTGCATCCAAATGGCCTATCTCCTTAAAATCGCATACACTAATCAGGGGTAGGCAATTAAACTCGTCGTTTTACCTCTTCTTTCCCGTCTTACTCTCCTGACAACTTATTAATATTATTATTACCGATATATATATGTTAGTCTTCAAATTTAATCAGCTGACTGTCGTTACGCTTTCCTATTTCCGTTTCTGTATCCTAGTCTGAGTAACTTCACTTATTATATCTATTGTTAGCATTATTATTTTTACTATCACTTTTCTCTTGTCGACGATACCGAAGGACTAACTGGCGAAAGGATCAACTCCATTCACAGTAGTAACAGTCTTAACACACCTCATACTACAAACCACACAAAATTAATCCCAGCACTGCTCCCTTTGGAGTCAACCAAAGCAATGACAGTCGAGTGGCGGGACGAGCTCCGCAGAAGTTTACCGAAGATCAGGAACCTATACCTTACAATCAAGAACCGAGCACAAAGAAATCAAATTGGTGTATACTAGCACGTAAAAACGATATTGGATCAAGATGATGACAAGATAACACATTTGTGTAGCATCTGCGTTATTCACCTCCACATGCATAACTACAAGGAAGAATGCAAACCTACATATTCGAGTCTAACCAGTTTATTACTGTTATTATCGTTTCCTTATCCCAAAGGAATAAAAGAATAACATGAAAAAATAATGATAGAATTACAGTGTCAAGTCACTACATAAATCAAATCAAATATTTCTAACTTCTCAAATTAATCAATGGGTTCTACTGAAGTTATTTTTGAAAAATGGCTAAGCAGAACAAACATCAGTCATTCAAAGCCAGGAGGTATTAATTAATCAACATGAAGTAAGCTCAAAGATGTCAATGAGATTTAAACGATATTAAATATTGGATACTAGGCCGCGTAAGTTGACACTGTGCGTTACTTTTAAATTTTTCAAGTTAGTTAATGTTAAAATAAAGTATTAGGGTTTTATTTCGCGACTATTATTTAGAGCATTTGTTCAGGGAAGGATTTGTAGGTACAACTAAAATAAAAAGATTCGCATGACGTATAATTTTTGTCCTAGCTGCTCACTCAACATTTATTGTAGTTTTTCTTAAGCCACTGAATATTATTGTGCCTAATAAAATCTCATTTTCTGTGGTAGTATGCGTGCATGTTACAGGGTTTACAACACTCATATTATACTCGCAAACAAGTAATGAGTCATTGTGTATTTATAATATATCAGGCGTGCAATAGTGCATGGCTGTAGCTATTCTTTATCTTCGAAGTCATTGCTAGCAGCGGTAACCTGCGAAGTCTGTTTAAGGTAATCAGTGACGCAACACCCAGTTATTTTAGAGGAACATAAGTGAAATTAGTATACCTACTCATTTTTATTTTAAGAAAATGTATATAGCAAGATTATCTGTCGATAGTTGCTGCTTGTCTTCTTTACCAGTTTTGTCCGAAGACGACTGAAGAAAGTTTATCTCCTGAAATAATTATCGGCCGGTTGTAATTATTTGAACCTCCGCACAATTAATGTAGTACACCGTTGATATCGTGGTACTTTTTGCCGGTGATGAGTGAAGATCGCTCCGATTCTATCTTAAGCGTGTTAGGAAAACTTGGTATAGTTCCTATCTACGGTTGGAAAGCCCGTTTCGACTGCAAAAATAAAGTAAAATGCCGTCCATTTACTGTCCCTCGACCCTCTCAAATGAAAGATGTCTTGGGAATGTCCTTCAGGTTAGTATTTTTATTATTTTGTTGGTTTAACTTTCATTTATCTAAATGTAATTGGAAAAAATTCTGAAGAGTTCTAATTCATCGTCCAGTTCTTTATTTTGTTTCAAGTAATATCTTACAAAGACATCCCAGTACATGCATGAATTAACCGTTATATTTTTTAAATTTTGCGTTAGATTGTACTAACCCACCAAAAGATAACTCTACTCATTTAAAAGTGCTAGGGATCAAAATTGTTAATATTTAGGATGGAAAATTATTTCGAAATGTATTAGTCTCACATTTTCAGTCACTACTTTTTCTACTGAAAAAATATACCGAACGTCCCCTGGCTGCGAGGGTTTTCTAAACCAGATTTCGTTTTCGAATGCACAAGAAATACTTTCGTCTGCCGGAGAGAGTGTCGTCTGTCACTTAAAGTTTTAGAAAGACTAACCTGTGTATCTCCCGTTTTTCGATCGTTTCCTTAAATGATAGAATTCATATTTCCATAAACAACATTTTTGCTCTGCAGTTTTGGCGCTACTCTGATAGACACAAATTATTAAGGAAGTCATTTGTTTTGGACGTATATCCGGTTCTCTAGCCAACTTGGCTTCTATGACTTAGTACTGTGCCTTGCCTCTACATGGCTCACTTTGTGATTCTATCACAAGCAGGTTATCCTAAAGTGTTATTTTTAGTTCATATTCTTTACTTTTAGTGTCTAAAATACTTTGCACTTCGGTGTATTCAAAATCCGAAACCATATATTATATTCCATACCAGTTTTTTCTAGTTGTACGTATATTCGTGAAATGCCGAGTTTGAACGCAGTTGCCTGGTAAGTACACCTGGTTATCGTCGCCTCAGTTACCATTTATCCCTTAACTATTATACTGCTGCGTAAATGTTGGAAACCCTAATATACTTTTGAAACGTTGCCTTCTTTCCCGAAAATCGTCATGATATCCTTTCACCTACAAGTTATGGTATCACCATCAGGTTAAGAGAAATGGTGTATGTTTGTACCAATAAGTATCCTTGCGTTCCTAGATGTGTTGGTAGGTGAATATACTGTCAGCACAACTCCATGGAAGCCTTCAGATCTTTCTCCATATGACTTGATTTTTCTGATCAGCACTGTCTATTTTAGTCACTTAATGTAGAGAAGGAAGATGAAGCATACTTCTGAGTTCAGTTGATGACCAAGTCTTTGAATTGTTTGGCATATGATCATTATGTGTATCTTGTGTGTCTGATTTTAGTTTTCCATAATATAGTTCGTTGAAAGTCTATAACTAGTGTTTTCTGACTGGCTTCATATTTATATTATAGGTACACTTTTCGGTTTTACATACAAAAGCGTTTTGTTGAGCAACGATTGCCATTTATCGATCCGGTTACTCATGTCCCCTGGAGGCCCATCTATGGCGTACCAATGGGTGGTATTGGCAGTGGATCTATTGGGCGTGGATTTCGTGGAGAGTTTTGCCGTTCTAGCTTGATACCAGGAATGTACTGTTACGAAGTACAACCTGCTGACCAAGTTAGTTGATTAAGAACTAAATTTAGACTCGCTTATCAATTTCAATTAATCAGTCTGTATGCATTAGTTGCGACGATGATACACAAATTTCCTAAAGTCATCATCTGAAATGTCATTTTGAAAAATTAAAAGTATATTGGTCATATGTAGGTTCTGGTAAAATATTAAGCGTGAGTGAATTCATATGGCATTTTGGTAATTTCTATGATTTTTGTATAAATTAATAACAATACTACAAATATATAAGTCCCTCTATGTCGTGGTTATAATTTTAAACTTTAACTGTATGCTTTGAGACTCACTTGGTACATGCAGATATTAAGTTTACGCCTTAGTGTCTTACGATTTATAAAGCCAACGAAAAAAACGAATTTATGTGTGTGAAAAGTTTAGGGAAGCTTATGTACCCAATAGATTTGGTGACATTTCAAATACCCGGTTTCTTATAAATCCTCTATTTGAAGCATAGCAGAGATCTCATGATATCAAATCATAGAGATAAGTTTACGCTTTCCCCCGTCATATTCGTTGAACTTAGCTGAGATCTCATGGTTGCGTCTCATTAAGAAGAAATCTCTCTTAACACAGCGATTTCAAATATTTTATTGGGATTACCTGGGGAGACCGAAGAAAAATTAAGTAGTTTTTATTTTTTATCCTCCTAAATGTGGCAGTTGATTTAACCCAAAATTAATTTATCTTGCTTCATTTATTCGATATTACGAAGAGTCAAACATTTTCTGTCATAGATAACCTATTTTCTGCTCTAACTCCTCACCGTCTGTGGAGCAAGTTTTAAATGTCTCTGGCAGTTTCTATCCTTTAGGCTTTTGTGATCTTGTATGCTTCAACGTTAGCTGTCTCGAGAACGCTGAACGCTATCGTTGCATTTTGAAACCCTTTTGGTCAAAAAACTAAGGAGTCAATTACTAGCACTTTCGCATTTGTTGTGTCATATGCTTAGATTAATTTGAATCGTAATAATGTTTTTTTTTCTGGGGCAAAAATAAATCGATCCGTGCGTGCTATATCGTAGGTTGATGCTAAGTATGTGTTACTTAAATTACTCCTAGTGAGTTGAATGGATTTCATGTTGTTCCGAGCCTAGTAAATGAAATGACTGACTTTCAAGATAAAACTCTACACAGAATTGCACCAGTGAAAGTTGCCACACCATACAGCATATATAGGTAGGAAAACAGAAGAAAACTCAGAGAAATCTTCATCCAAAATAGATACTCAATAAGATTCATTCACAAAAGTATCAGACCAAGAATTTGAAGAAATGAAACTCCACTTGCACCGAAAAACAAACTAGATGAATTTGGGTTTCAAGCAAGATTTAACAAGCGATAATGCAATAGTGGTGCTATAAGGAGTGGGATAATTGAACATCTGGTTAACACTGATCATTCCATCTCAACAGACACCTTCAAATTAATCTACACAGTCAAGAATAACCTATCAAAGACAATACGGTTTCGTCTTCTTTGTATTCCTGAAGCTGTGGCCATTCACATAGAAAGAGAATTACTCAACCACTTCTACTACGATGCTAACAACGTTGTTGACGTTTGATGACTGATTTTTTCTGTTTGCCTGTTTCTTTAATTGCTTATAATTCTTGTATTCATTTATAGCTCTTACGTTATTCCGTATTCTCTACTTTCTTCCTATGTGTATCCTGAGTACAACTCACTCACCGAACTATTCGTATTACTACGTAACTCTTTTTTGACAACTGTTTGTGACATTTCATCACCTTTCTTACTACACTAGTTTGATTGACACTCAATTATGTTGACCGATTTTGTATTAGGTTACTCCACCGATGCACACTTATTAGTTTTCACCTGTTCCGTTAAAATAGCCATAACCATAAACAATTGTATTTTTGTTTGACAAACTTAATGTAGACATGCATACAAAATAACTCATATATATATATATATATATATATTTGCGGTCGTACAGCTAAGAAAATGAATTGGTTGAAAAGAGACTGTTTGGTGAACTACGTGGTTTGTTTTCATTGATGCCTTAATGTGGATTATCCATGACGCTCAGTATGTAGCATAAAGTATAACATCAAAGATGATAAACTTTGAGATCTAACTAGTGAGAATGTTTGACTGACCTATTGGAAATGGGCTTTGCAAACAGCATATGCAGTAGAATTCCTTTGTTGATGGAAGTTTTTGTTTTTCTACGCTGAATGTTGATATTTTTAGTCGTTAGTTAGAAGATTATCTTTGTATCACCTGTGCTCGACTGCAGAATTTTTGTCACACAACATCATAGTCAGGACATCATTCCTTTTGTTGTTAGACACACACTTCACTCACGGATCATAAACTATGACAAAGAAAATATCCATTAGACAAAATCTACTTAAAGTCTCTCAGTCCTACACAAAAGAAAGAACGATATAGTGTATTTTATATGAATTTTCCTTTTGCCAACACAAGTATTAGATAAGCTTATTTTTAACTTTCACCGTTTTCATATAGAAAAAACCTTCTGTAATACTTGTCATGGTAATTTTTACCATTTTGATTTTCCTTCCAACCTGTTTAGTTCATTGCAACAATAAGAAAAAACGGTGTGGTTGTTTATCACCAAGTCCTGTCACCCTTAACTAAACCCCCAACAAATGGAAATGGATTAAGAAAATGGACATGGGGTTTTCCTGCGAAAAATGGTAATTATGTTGGTTTGTATCCTCGATCATGGACCATATATGAAATTCCTGAACATCATCTTGTATTAGTGTGCCAGCAAGTATGAATTATTAAACAAAAATATTTTTGGTTACCTTATTTCCACTCCACATTTAATATTTTGAGTATAAAGAAAAATTAGTTTATTTTTTACCTTGACTAATAATGAGTATGTTTGATCGCGCTAGTATTTAGCTATGAGTCACGGTGGCTTAATGGTAGCCCACCGGCTAACCACACAGGTGGTCCGGGGTTCGATCCCCGGCCGACGCGGTAAAGAGGGAACGTTGGGCATGAGGTTTGAATTGGTGCTCAATATTGATTTTTTCGTGGACCATTACAAACCAGGGAGCATTGTGCATCCGTTTCGTCTTGATTTGGGACTTTTCAACAGTGCATGCTTACGATCCGACCAGGGAACAAACGAGATCAAGCTAGTTGATCATTCTGTGGCTTGGGTCAGAATTCAGTGACCCTAGTAAAACCCATAATCTAAATATGAATCTGCATTTTTTTTTCAAAAGACAACTGGATAGATGTCCTGGAGGGGTACTGATAAGTCGTTGCCATTTGGCTCACCATGTCAAAATGAACTAGGTGGTTATCGATGGTATTCGCTTAGAATAACGCTCTATCAAAAATTGAAAAGTCTAATTTCACGTGTCACTGAGTCCCTGTGTCAAGTGGTTGAATGGCCAACGAACTTGATTTCGTAGCCTGGTTTTGCCATGCTAACTCAAATTCGAGTTATTGTTCGTCAATGAGAGTTTGATTCCCAATATATTTATACATGGAACTAATGATTTGAAGTAGTTACTAGTTGTTAGCTGATGAGGAAGTTTCTTGTTGGCTGTCATTCGCTAATCCACGGAAAAAATGTTTTCACGTTAAATAGCAGCTGTATATTGTGATTCTTTTTTCTTGTTTAACTTATGTTTATTGTAGATATCTCCAGTGATACCACATGATTACGAGGTGGCATGTTTTCCACTTACTGTGTTTTATTGGAAGATTTTAAGTTGGAACAAAGAAGATTTAGTTGTTACTATCACCTTTACATGGCGTGGTCCTAGTCCTAACAAACGGAGCAAAACAAGCGATCTTACAAAACTTGTGTCAGTGGGTGAAAACATCGACGATCACAATTCTAAAAATTCAAAGACTAATACTAATACTGCAAGTTCTACTACTACTAGTACATCGTCTTCAATCGAGAATCCTTTCTGCGTTTATCCCCAGCGATCTTCACCTTTTGCTACCGGTAGTAATTTAATGGGATGTCTTCTGGAAAGAATTGTTGGGAATGAATTACCCTGTTGTTTTGGTATCGCAGCTAAATCAACGGATAAGGTCAGGTGTTTGTCATTTGCATATATATATATATATATATATATATATATATATATATATATATATATATATATATATATATAGCTGCTTGCAGAAATTTTTGTACCGAATGTTTCACTAATAGACACCGTTGAATGTCTTTCAAAAACCATGTACATTTCAATACACTTCTTAGTAAGTCAGTTTTTGTCTAAAGTCTAGTCGCATCACCTAGTTATCAGAATCTCAGTTGGTTATGCAGGATTTGAATGCATGGTTGAAAACTGCGTACATAAACCAACAAGTGACAGTATTACCTTGGATCCATTACTGTATTCCCATCACTTATCTGCTGGCATTTTCAATTTTTTTCAGCTACATTTTTCACTGTCGTTATATATATATATATATTTGCCTCCCCCGACGGGCATTACTAGCTGGTATAGGTGCAGTTTGGAAAAGAGTAAGTGATGGCCAAACAAAAACATGGCCTCATCAATCCATGAAATCCATGACAGTTGAACTGAGTCAGGTAGGGAGATGCAGACTTCCGGGTTGGGGCCCTCGGAACTCTTGGAATCAATGACTGGAGACAATAGGTGACATGGCTCAAAATCGTTGTCAATGGCTCAGATGTATTCAGTCTCTGTAGTCTTTCATATTCCTTTCTACCATCACTCATTCTGTTTCACTCTTATACTTGTCAAACTCTATTGATTCTCTTCACTCATCTTCTTGTCTACCTTTGTGTGCTATTTGGAAAGTGGCAACTCGAACTGGTGCACTTCGGTGCCAAGTTCTCTGTTGAATCCAGACAGACATATATTTTTTTGAGAACTTACATACTTCATATCCAGAACTGGTTTTCACCACACCTAAGCACATATGTCATTATCACCCTAAACAGACCACCGTATCACACCTATTTGGGTATGTGTGTTCTTCTATCGTCATTTCCTGACTATGTTCTCAAACCGTATCTAAGTGATTATGTCAGTCAAGCAACCATTGGATGCCATTTCTGTTTGTGATAATTACGGATACAGATGTATATTATTGTATGATAGTATTGTTTTTTCCCTTCACGTTCCCAGTGGAACATAGGGCCTCAAGCTAGTAGCTTGAAGTTTCTGTAGCAGTGTTTAATTTTACAGGATGGGGTTGCTAGCTCTATGCCCAACCTTTCCTCATTACTAGCATTATTTCTGGCTTAGCGAGGTAAAGGAGTGAGTCGGCCGGAAATCGAGCCCCGGATCATGTGCATGGTCGGTGAGCGTCCTAACCGCTGTGCCACCGACGCATTGTTGTTGGAAATATTTTTGTATATGAAACTTGGATTGTTTCTACTTATAATAAGAAAATATCCTTCATCAGTAGTCTGTTCTGGATAGTTGTGCAATTGAACGGTCGCTCGTTTTGGAGTTGTAGGCTATTGGTGCTGTAATCCAACTTTTAACCACTTCGTCACAGGTTTGAACCTTGTTTCACTAATATACATCTAAGACCTCACACAGTATGAATATCTACCCTATGCACTGAGTATTTGGCACTATTTAGTATATATCATTATTTATTTATTTATTAAAACACGAACTTGTTATGAATATTATGGGCGCCAAGAGATACGTCACACAAAATGTCATAGTTTGTGCGACAGCTAAGATACTTCAAAGCAGGTGGTCGTCTTAGAGGACCACTCCCCGAACCTTTGACTTGAAGCCTAATTCACAAGGCAGTGGAGTAGCGTTAGGAGCTGTGTTCCCTTGGTTTCTGGTGACCAAAACAGTTTCATACACCATTTGATCCTTTCGGATTCTAGAGACCATGTGCGTCGGTGGCACAGTGGTTAGGACTCTCGCCGACCATGAACATGGCCCGAGGTTCGAATCCCTGCCGACTCACACCTGATATCTATGGTCGGCCTGCAAAATTTGGGCTACCGATATCCATGCTGAAAATTCCATACTTGTACCAAAAATACAGTGTGGAATCAAGCTGTAATCAAAAAAATAAAAAATAAAACTCATAGATTTGCAATCAAGATTTACTAGCTTCTCTAGGTCTTAGGTAGACCTGCATATCCACCAGTTCTGTTTGTATTTCCAAATGTTCTCATTCTCCTTTTCAATTTTGTGAGGAACAGTCCTTCTGTGGTGTGAAGACAGTGAATACGACTTAACTGGCAGAGGCTGTGTGTATGCGTGACCGCATAAGAACATTTCGAAAGGAAGATAGGAGTTTATCCATCCTCGATCGTACCACGTCGTTTATGGGCACACCTAGTGCATAAGATCTCATACGAGTGCTGAGTTTCACTTACTTCACTAGTTTCATATTTTCTACTCAATCGGTTACTAAGAATTAAGAGTGCCTTTCAGCAGAATGTGCGTGCTCCATGGGTTTTTCATGCAGACTGCTTATTTATTTTTTTTAAATTATCTCTAGGTTAAAGTCAGTAGATGTCCTGGATTTTGCTTTAATGCTGAACAAAAGCAAAGTGCCAATCACACAGAAGTCAACGGAAATGATCATTCAGATGTCATAACTTATCATTCATACAATAAAGCACCATCTGCTTCAACATTTTGGAATGACCTCCAATCTGGTTGTATGCCAGCCGATGATCCTACAAGTATGAAAATTATTATAATGTGCAGAATTTTTTTTATTATGTTACTATTTTGTTCTCAAAGGTATTTTAGTTTGTGAAATTTTATGCAATAAAGTTTTTAGAGAGTTTCAGTCTATTGATTTAAATCACTAAAAATACGCCGACTCCTCTAAAATGTAACCTTTTTAAAAATACATTTAATGTTATAAATTGATTTGGTTACCCTTTAAGTTCTTAATTCAGAGTTTACAGATACTTGTGTGCTTCTCAATCAAAACAAATGGATTGTGTAGGTTACATTATTATTATTATTATTATTACTATTAATATTCCATTGGGTTTCGAGTGGAACATAGGGCTTCAACAACACATCTCCACATTCTTCTATTTTCTACCATCCTCTTCAGCTGGGTCCACAACTGCTCACAATCGCTCATCTCTCCTTCCAAAAACGATCTCAGTGTCACCCTCAAACTGACTACTCACTCTTAGCTCCTCATTTGGCTTGGTGCACGATGTCATTCGATGGCCTTCTCAGTGTATGTCCAACCCGTCTCCATTTTCTCCTACATATTTGTTGAGCGATAGGTTCTTGGTTGGTTTGTTCCCAGCCAGAGTTTCTTGTTGCTACTTTTTTCTAACTGGTGTGCCATTTGATCTTCAGTATGGAGCCAGTGAAGTAGGCGGCTGTCGATGAAAGTCTGCAACAGGCTGTTGGAAATCCTTTTGGTGACACGCACTGCAAGTTTCTGACTCGTATAGAAGAACTGACTGACTGACTGACTGATTTTACATTTGTGTTGAAAATCCAAGTCTTGTTCTTTCAGCTGATTTATTGCACAAGATTTTCAAACTTGTTTCAGGTTGATGAAGGAGTATCTCACCTTTCCGATTCTGTCTAGCTTTGACATCTTCATCCATGCTTTCACCTGACTGTAGTTGAAACGATGCTTCCCAGATAAGTGAAGTAGGCAACCTCTGTCAAATCTCTCTCGTTAATGGTGATTGGTGCTGGTTGTTGTTGTTGTTGCTATTGGTTGCTAAACGTAGGTTACGTTGGTATACTAGAATTATGTTGTTACCATCAAACACTTATAGTCATTTATTTACTTGTATAGCACTTGAAAATCTTCATGAACTAATTCAATAGAACTTGTTTGAATAAACGTCACTATTAGTTGCAAAACTAATCTTTTTATTCTGTCAGGAAGTTAGTCAGAAAATATCGATTTTGCTGTATCAGTATTCATACTTCTGAAGTATATGCTATTAGTTTTTATCACAAAATCTTTTTCTGTATGTTATATAAATATGTATATTGCTGGATAACTGTTTTTCACCTAAAGCAACTAATTTCAAGTAGAACTTCCAATGTAAATACTAAACATCATTATGTGTAGATACTTTTGAGTTAATCATTTGTAAAATAAAAATGAGCTTAACGTTTTAGAGTCTGTTGCTCAAATAATAAAATCAGATGACTGTAAAATGCATTTCATAACAATACTAAAATAAATTCCTGTACTATAAGCACACATTATTATAATTGTTATTTATTTCAAGTTAAAGGGATGGACTTTTTTTTATAAATTGATTTTTAAATAACGACTACAACACTAGAAATTGTCTTCCTAACCATACTGTACGATGAGTTATATTACGCCATAATAAACACTATCTGGTTGTCCCTGGTTATTTAGATTTTTGGGGAACCACTAAAAATATGATGCAGTTTATTGGTTCCTTTTCTTTTATTAAAAAAAATTGATTACTGCAATAACATGTTTAGACACTTTTTTTTTATACGCCTTTCAGTACAAATGAGTGTTTTCTGTATATTCTATTCACTTCATCTTAAATTCATTATAATCTTTTCTTAGGTATTTAATTTAGTATTTATAATTTTACTGGTTTTCAACTTCTGATTTTAGCCGGTTATACAGTGTCATTCAGTGCTGAAGCAAAAAAGTCACCGAAACTTGCCATTGCTGTAAGCGCCACAACTACTGCCCCAATGTGCAATACTAACGAAACATGTGATCCTAGTCAAAGTGAACTAGAATTTGCTGTCACTTGGCACTCACCTGTAGTGAAATTTCGAACAGGTGATGTCATTTATACCCGGTATGTGAGTATTAGTGATGTTTTAAATAACTGTGTCGTTGTATTTAGGAAGAGGAAAATCCCACTCTGTGTGTAAAACTGTTATTTGAAGGAGACTAGGTGTGTGGCAAGTGGGAACTGCTGCACATCTGTTCAAAGTTCTACTTTGAATCCACTCAGTCAGCGAATCATCGCATTACTTGATTACTTACTAGGCTGCTAGCTCTATACAAAATGTAATTGTGTATGATATTGCTTAGTCTTTTCTAAGACTAGAGTATGTGAAATTAATTTCTGCCGTGTGACTCAACGGTTGTTATTCAAGTATTTCAGGTAAAAAGAAATCATATTTTAGCTCTTCTTTTGATTGACTGAAATTGTTTACTGAACAGCATAAGGTTTTCGTTTCCATTTCATTACTTCAAGTTGTTTGCTTTATTAGAGTTGAAGTATCATGCCACCTGAAGATAATATTTTTCTCGTTTCGCACTTCTTATGGTGTTTTCTTTTCTTACATAGAATAGTTTGTTTTCCTGGAGACATTAGAAAACTAAAGCGAAACATTTTAAGGATATTTGAAATTAGAACCTCTGTCTTTGAGTAAACAGGAGAAATGAAACTTCACTTGCACCGAAAAACAAACTCTATATGAACTTGGATACCAAGCGAGATTTAACAAGCGATATTCCTCGAGAGAAGGATCTCATCGTCTCTGAGAAGAATATTCTTTGCAGCTACGCTAAGAATAGTGTTCTACAGTCGCCCGCTGATCTGCAGAGGCCTGAAGAACAAGATCCCACATCTGACCACTTCTATGTGCATATCTATCAGTTCACCTGCAGCTGTGGAGCCAGGTACACGAGTCATTCGATACTCATCCTGTCCAAGAGGAGTCAAGAATACTATCCAGAATGGTTGGAAAAACGCAATGGTGGTGCTTGCTATAAGGAGTGAGATAATTGAACATCTGATTAACACACTGATCATTCCATCTCAATAAACACCTCGTTCAAAGTAATCTGCATAGTCAAGGATAATTTATCAAAGGCGATACGGTCTGGTCTTCTTTATATCACTGAAGCTGTGGCCATTTACATAGAAAAACTGGAGCTATGCTCACGAAAGAGAATTACTCAACCACTTCTACTATCATGTCAACAATGTTGTTGATTTTTGATGACTAATTTTGTCTGTTTGCCTGTTTCTTTAGTTGTTTATAATTCTTGTATTCATCTAGAACTCTTACTCAATTCCGTATTCTCTTCTTTCTTGGTATGTGTATCCTGAGTACAACTCACTCACCATACTATTCGTATTATTGCGTAACTCTTTTTTGACAACTGTTTTTGACAACTCATCAACTTTGGTACTTCACTAGTTTGATTCAAACCTAATTATCTTGACCAGTTTTCTATTACGTAACTCCAATTACTAATCTTCACCTATTTAGTTAAAATGACCATAACAATGTATTTTTATTTGACGAACTTAATCTAGACATGCATGCAAAATAACTCATATATATTTGCGATTGAAATGAATCGGCCTGAAAAGAGTAAATACGCACTTTTTTAAATTCTTGATTTAGTCAACATTAGTACTTTTAGTTTAAATATAGGTAAAGCCACAAATAATTCCCCTGGAAAAGAATTTGGCTTCTGAAAGTACTCTTTTTGTTTGTTTATTTCTTGATTACACAATGAGTCCTCTGACAGACAACGACAAACTTTGGTTGAAACGAAACCTCACAATACACACTTACAGGACAATGAATAAACATTTGGCGCTTATTTAAACTTGTGATCCCTTATTTAAATTTTTTAGTCTTCGCAATATTTAAGTGTTACAAAGTACGATAAAGTAAAATTTGGCGTTTTAATAAGCCACATGTACGTGATAATTCGCTCTAGTCACTTCGTGTTCAAAAGCACAGTGTAATCATAGCCTCCTAACTTTTTCCGTCAGGTTTATAAGTCTTATAAATAAAAGTCTGACTAGCATTCTAATACACTATTATTGTTAAATTTTTTAAATTCAACAGTCGATATGTTCGTTGGTTTCCTGTTGATGGAATATCTGGAGCTAAATTATTATTAAATTATGCAATAGAAAACTGGAGACAATGGGTTCGAAAAATTGAAGAATGGCAAAATCCTATTCTTAATAACAAGTGAGTTGTTGTTTCATACCTGAACTTTTTTAAATAACAACATTTTGATAGTATGTTTCCGTGGGTATCGTACTTACTTTGTCATAAATTCCTATAAATTGAACCATTTAACCATTTAGTATCCTGAATATTTCTATGTGAAGCTGTTCAGTTTTCCATAGTCTGCGTTGTACCTTCTTATTTTAAAGAAGCAATGCTGACATTCCCACCAACTATGGACGTTATTAAGGGATCCAGTCTAGAGAAAACGAAAGGTCCTGGCTTAAAACTCCTAATGATCTTATACATTTTCATTCAGTATACACTGTATGAAAGTCAGTATGATTCATTATATAATTCAGATTTCCTGTAGCAGTTGATTAAATGTTTTTGAATTTAATTAACAATAAGCTTCGTCTGTAAGTAACGGTGGACAAGTTAAACTTTAAGCACTACCAACTACCAATGGAGTGCGATTGCACCAACGACATTGAAACGCTCACTGAACAAGTCAGTCAAATCTGTCAAAAAATGTTGCCATCATCAATAAAATGTACTAATCGAAGCGTTATGCTATTAAATGGGATATCTGGAAAGTTTCAGGTCAGGTTTGAGAGAGATTAAGTTACGGTTTAAGCTAAGGACAAGTTAGGGTTAGGTTAATCTAATAAAGGCGACATCAGGATTGGTTCGAGTTAGATTACAGTTAGTTCAGGGATATTTTCACGTTAGGGTTAGGTTCAGGAAAGATTAGGGTTATTGTTAGGGTTAGAAGACCTGAATAATTGAATGCATAGAATGTGTTTAAATTTCTCTGTTGATATAATAATACAACTTGTTCACTGTGTTAGAGTATAATTCCATTGCGAGTGAAATTTATTGTGATAATGCATCACAGTGTTATACAGTAATATTTACTGATGACCACATTTCGAGCACAGTTTATTGCTCAGTAAATATTACTGCATAATATTATGAGGCTTTATCAAAATAACTTTTACCCACAATGGAATTATACTCTGTTGATACTCCAACCTCAAACACAGCTACTTTCATCAAATGTAAAAGGTATCCTCCGTAACACTTTTATATAGTTTTTATGCATCTTTTCATAAATATATTTATTCCATACACAAAAATGCCTTCCTCACGCGATTGGTGCGTTCGAGGTCATTTGCTGATTGGTAGTTAGTGGTGCTTAAAGTTTAACTTTGCCGTAACGGTTAACATTTACGCAACTGGACCCTATTACATTCCATACATCTGATATCTTTTATTCAACTTCAGGAATACAGCATTATTTCCACAATAAAAATGATACACTCCATTTCAGTGGTTTCTAATCAGATTTTAACAGTTTAGAAAGAGCGAAAACATTTCCCGATGAAATAATATTATGTTTTAATTGAAAGGTTAGCAGTTGGTAGTTTTTAATTAGGATTCAAAACTAGATTGATGAGGTTTTGACTTCATTTGAACTCTTTTGTCGCTTCTACTTGAATTAGTTTCCACGTGTCAAGTGGTGCACAACGGAAAACTCAGCGAGGCGTTCGAAGTGCATACAGGAGTAAGACAAGGCTGCCTATTATCACCGACGATGATATTCCTAATTGTGGTGTACTGGATTGTGCGTCAGACTGTTGGGGGTAAGGAGTCAGGAATACGCTGGACGACCGATAAGAAGACTCTGGAAGATCTGGGTTTCGCAGATGATATATCTAAAGTTATACAAACTCGAAAACTTACAGGCGAAAACTAACAAACTGTCTGAAGTGGCTGGCATCGAAAACAGGACTGCAGGTGAATACAGAGGGGACAGAGGTGATAAAGATAAGCAACCAACATCAACAACAACCAGTACCAATCACCATCAACAAGAGAGGTTTGACAGAGGTTTCCTCTTTCGCTTATCTGGAAAGCATCGTTTCAAACACAGGCGACACAGCATGGATGAAGATGTCAAAGCCTGCCGGAATCGGAAAAGCGAGATATTCCTTCATCAACCTGAAGTCAGTTCGGGAATTTTGTGCACTAACTCAGCAGAAAGAACAACATTCGGATTTTCAACACAAATGTGAAGTCAGTCAGTCAGTTCTTCTATGCAGGTCAGAAATATGGATAGCGTGTCACAGAAGCATTTCCAACAAGCCACAGACATTTATCAGCGGCTGCTCACTTCGCTGACTCCATACTGAAGATCAAATGGCCGACCGGCTGGCCAGATAGAATTAGCGACAAGGAACTCTGGCGATGAATAAAGCAACCATGAGCCAATCGCTTAACAAATATGTAGGAGAAAATGGAGATGGGTGGGACATACACGGAGAGGCCGTCGAACGACATCGCGCTCAATGCAGGCCAACGCTCGAGTGGAGTCCTAATGGGAAGCTAAAAGTGAGTAGTGGGTGCTAGGGTGACATGAAGGAGGTTGTTTGTGAAGGAAGAGATGAGAGATTGTGAACAATTGTGGACCTAGCTGAAGAGGATAGTAGAGAATGGAGGAAAGTGGAGATGTGTTGTTGAAGCCGTATGTTCCACCAGGAACACAAGAGAAGAAGAATAATCAGTGCTGCATAAATTTGTAATAGAAAACTGTTTAATTGTTAACGAGTGCTAATTAAGGTAATATCAATACTAACTGATGTTTATTCATAAGCATATTTTAAAGTTTGATAACTAAGTGATAATCTGTCTCCTTAATGATCATAGTGTTGTTCGAATAGCCCTTAGATAAGTGTACAACGTTAGGATTAACTTCATTGAAGCCGAGATAATTAGCACATCAGGACAGTCCGTAAATTTCTTTGAGATAATACCTTCTAAATGATAAAATCGGGTGATACTTCAAGTGAACGATGACATTTTTTTGATACCGATAACATTATTTTCCGAATCCCGAGGGTTTTATCGCCTTTTCATTGTGCCTTTCAGTATTTTCTTATTTCTGTTGACTTCCTTGTGTTCGTCCCACCACAGATTGTAGCCATTTAAATCGATACACCTGTATGCAAAGTCATACTTGCATATTTCTATTCCACCGGTGTTTTCTTTGGTTATATGTGTACAACTATATGATAACGAGAATATGAGAGAGTAAAAAAATTTGTTTAACCAATGACATTTGAATACTGATGTAGTTCACACTAATTAAGTGCTAGGCAAGACAATATTCAATGTCGTTTTGTCAGTTACTTAACTCTGATCGAATTCTCAGTCTGATGATAAAGCCAGATAACTAGCTATCACAATTCACTTTTAAGTTGATGTTAAGCAATTAAAAAAGCAATTTTAATATGAAACAAGGAGTTTATGTAGTTTTGAAGAGTATCAAAATGTTGCATTTCATTTCTCCTTATTGGATATTTTATTGAAATAAAATCTCATCAAGTCTGGCCAATAAACGATATATACGTAGGTATATTTATGAATGAGCAATGACGCACCTCTGATGCAAGCAGTAATTGGCTAAGTTATATATTCAGGTTTTCTCATATAATGTTTTTTTTGGCTACAGGATTTCATCATCAGCTGACATTGGTTAGAGAAACATTGGAAAACCTGGGAGTACTGGACAGCTGTTTCGTCCTAGTTTGGGACTCTTCATTAGTACGCACCTACCGGAGTTAGAACCCGGGACCTTCTGGTTACAAGGTGAGCTCGTATACCATTAAGCTACTGGGACCTGGTCCAATGGCCCATGAATTCTAACTTCTGCCAACTCACGACACAGAGCTACCCCTGGCCAATGTCTTCGGTGGGTATTTGTCCTCACACCTGACCAGCTGCAGCCTACTGGTCACGACTTCCCACTGGAAACCCAGTTAACTACCTACCTGAATTGGGCCAGTCGTGACCAGTAGGGTGCAGCAGGTCGGGTGTGAGGACAAATACTCTCCGAAGACATTGGCTAGCGGTTGCGCTATATCGTGAATTTGGAGAGGTTAGAACTCATGGGCCTTTGGATCGGGTCCCAGTAGCTTAATGGTATGCGAGCTCGCCTTGTGACCAGAAGGTCCTGGGTTCGAACCGTGGTGGGCAAGTGCGTACTGATGAAGAGTCCCAAAGTAGGACGGAGGAAACAGCTGTCCAGTACTCCCAGGTTTTACAATGTTTCTCTAACCAATGTCAGCTAATGATGAAATCCTGTAACCAATCAACCAAATCCCTACAAACCAATACTTGAATAATGTTTTTTGTATTTCTATCGAGTTTAGACAGATTACATTGTGATTTTTTAAAAAATTAACTACTTATTCATCTCATTTCCTCCCACATAGATCACTTCCAAATTGGTATAAATCTGCTCTATTCAATGAGTCCTACTATCTCAGTGATGGAGGTACTGTATGGCTTGATCCTAAACAAGTTGATTGTTTTCAGTCAGATTTAATCAATTGTATCCCACTTGATCTAGTTAGAGGCTATAAAAATTGTGTTGATCTGGATCCCTATGAATTAACTGGTCGTAAGATAAAGACGCCCACTTCAGTTACCGAAGAGATTAAAGTTGACTCTTGGGATCATCGTGCAAGGTTGGCACGTGAAATCGGTTTATTTGGATATCTTGAAGGTAAGACAAATATAAGGGAATTCGAATTGTTTCAAGTTATATATTTTTTTGTTACAGATTGATGGTGAATAGGAAAACTACTAGAAATCGTGTATTTACCGTCTTTCTTCTGTCAACTGTGAGTATTCTTTGCTATTCAACTGACTGAAAACTGAATATCCCTACCAGGGATTGATGTACCAGTGTAACGACAGAAGACAAGGGCCAGGAAACAGATCGTTTATTGAGGAAATCAACAGATATTTATATATTTTTATGTACATTATTATTCGTCATTATTAGCTGAGAAACAACGTCTTCTGATTGGTCGTTTTCTCACTGGAAGTTATTCTGTCATGTGTTTGTGGCCATTTCTTTGAAGGTCAGACCATATATCTGCGAATCGTAACCGCCCACGCAAAGTCTGTTGTTATTGGTTCTTGAGTTAGTCTTTGTTCCTATATTTTTCTCATGACCAAGATTTGGAACGGAAACACTGAAGTAAATTACTGTCTACCAATTTTGGCTAGCAGACAGCTCTCACCACACCAGATTAATCTATGCTTGCTTTGTTAGTAAATTTATGTGGTAGTTGAATATGGAATTAAGATGGTCCTAGGTGTAATCCTTAAGTAAAAGACTTTTTTGCGGACTTCAGCGTCGGCATGATCATCATATCAACCCACCATTTATAAATTGTCTGTCATTTGCATTCGGAATTCAGTCTGATGACACATTCTACACTAAAATTCCATTCTTCTTCTTCTTCTATTAATGTGTTCGTCAAAATTGTGTCATTAGGATTATGCTGGTGTAATTAGCATAAGAATTTCATTGTTTAATAAAAGATTGTATACATCTAGTAGTGATAGATAGTTACCGTAAGCTTTCAGAAGGCTTATGAAACTTCATACCAAAAACTGAGCTAAAGATTTTGCCTGGAAGGATGACGGAAGCTTCGCAGCTAAATCAACCAGTTCAGAAGACACAACTAAATCAATATCATCCACCTGAGCTATGAATCTTCTCCATTATAGTTGGATTAAATAACTCATAGGTTGATACACTATAGTACAAACACTTCTAAAGTTATAAATTATTTGTTTAGTTTTCATCATAAATGAATTCGTTGTTTTGAAGTCGTTGATCAGACTGTTAGGAGATTACTAGTATCTTGTGCAATATATATTTACATGTATGATTCTCACTAGTGTATATGAAATCTATTGTGCAATCGTAGTCTAAAAATAAGTATGTTCAATACTTTTTTTATTGATTTACCTTCCGAGTGGAACATAGGGCTTCAAGCTTTGAGCTATGAGGTTTGAGTAGAACTGATGTTTTTATCTCCTTATAGGGTGGAGTTGTTAGCCTAACGACCAACCTTCCTTCTTTACCAGTCTTACTGCCGGCTAAACGAGGTTTGGGAGTGCGTTGTCGACCGGGGTGGGGAGTATTCTACCGCTGAACCACTGACTCATATTTTTTATTTCTAATTACGTTTATTGTACTTTAGGACTATGTTCACTTAAACTTTTAAATATACCGGTAGAATCATTTATTTTCTTGCCAACCAACTAGTCAGTAAAGGAAGACGAACTACTGAGTGTGTGTGTTAAACTAGCTGACTTCATGAAGGCTTTTTTTGAAATTGAAGTGGAGAAATGTAAACGTGAAAATTAATAAAGGCTTCACAAATTACATTTCATGTCACCACTTCTCGATCACTGGTCAAGTCTTGAAAATGTAAATTATTTGGTTGCAAGCAAGTGGCTTGATAATGTCGTGCCGACTGAGAGGAATAAAAGCTCTGAGCCTTGTTAACTATAGATTTTTGAACTACTAATTAATAACTGTTTACAAATCCTGAATTTTTTGGTTGGTGATATTCAAACGGTTGATATCTGACTCAACTCTGTAGTTGTTTCCCTATTAAGTCATTTCACAAAACATACATTATTGTGCGTATTACTGGAATGGAGGTGTAGCTCATTGGCCTAGGCACTCGACTTTCAGTCAGTTCGATCCCTAATATACCTAATTCAGTCTGGACAGCTGCTTTGTCCTAGTTTGGGACTCTTCAGTAGTACACACACACTGAGATTCAAACCGCAAGACATATTGGTTGCAGGCCGAGCTCACAGACCGTCAAGCCACTGGGACCTGACCTAATGGTCCATGAATCCCAACTTCTGCCAGTACATGATCTGGCACGAACACTAGCGAATGCCATTAACGAGTATTTGTCCTCACATCCGACCCGCTGTACCCCATGGGTCATGACTTCCTACTAGAACCCAGGTAACTACTTACCTGAATAGGGCCAGTTACTAGTGAGCATCAGATTGATATCCAAGTGTTGTTTTGTGGGTATTTGATCAGGTCGCAGTGACCAGAAGGACTTGGGTTCGAACTTCAGTGGATGCGTACCGCTGAAGAGTTCCAAACTAGAACGAAACAGCTCTCCAGTACTCCCAGTTGGTTTTCCAATGGTCCTCTAACCGATATCATTTCATGATAAAATCCTGAAACCCATCAAATCCCTACAAATTAGCACTTGAATGTCAGTCTGACAAACTGGGTGGTATCATAGGCCGTCATACAATAACTGTGACACAACCTGTTACATGAAATATCTGTTTTAGTTATTTGGGTTCTATGTTACTAGAATGATCAAATAGAGTGGGTGTATAACGAAGTACAAACATTGATTTCACTTACATTACTGATAACTGTGATGGTTATATTAGTTGTATACTTGTCATTCTTCTTTCATGAATTAACTTCAGAATTTGTGTAGTAGACTGACTATAAGTCTGTAGACTATAGATTTTTGCTGTTAGTGTTTAACTCTTCATCTCTGCTTTAAAATGTTATTCATGTAATGGTATATTTGAACAAGACAAGAACTACAGTTTTAGCAGGATAAAGTGGTATTATCTTTTATTTCGTTGCCTTCTCGTCAGCTGCTTACAGGCCAAAGACATTATTAAATATATGTACAAAAACACACTTGCACAGAGTTCATTTTAAACAAAACCAATCGATCAATATATGCATACAGTAATAACATTTATATATATATATATATATATATATATATATATATATATATATATATATATATATATAATGGAAACTTTTCAGCATTACGCATTCAGATGAAAGGGAGATAAAAATATCTAGTTACCAGGGCAAAGAAAGACTGATAACCGTTTCTTTCTGAACGCATAAATCAGGTTTCAGGCGCCTGATGGAAATGGCTTAAGCCTATCCTGAGTACATCACTAGCCATAGCCTACGCTGTAGCTAAGCTCGTCCCCGTCTATCGAATAACTTGCTCTTTGGTGCAAACAAAAATCGATGGATATCCTTCTCATGTTAACTCCAACTGCATATGCAAATTTACATGTATCTGCGGGAGCAGTTACATTGGAAGGACAGAAAGAAGGGCATATCTACAATTTTCTGAACATGTACCAAAAAGCTTACATCTAAAGGGAACAAATGCTTTAAACAGTGCCATCGCCAGCCATCTTCTTGACACGGGTCATGAAGTGAACTTCGAAAAGTCGTTCAAAATTATCAATAGACAAAAGAGTTCAATTCTGCTTAAGTTTGCTGAAGCCATCTCCATCAAGCACCTGAAACCTGATTGATGCATTAAGAAAGAAGTGGTTATCAGTCTTTCTTTGCCCTGCCTGGTAACTGGATATTTTCATCTCTCTTTCATCTGAATGGGTAATGCTGAAAAGTTTCCATTGTGTATGATTATTATTGTTCGGAATAGTGCTTGATATTATATATATATATATATATATATATATATATATATATATATATATATATATATATATATATATATATATATATATATATATATATATATGTATAAATGTTATAACTGTATGCATATATTGATCGATTGGTTTTTGTTTAAAATGAACCCTGTGCAAGTATGTTTTTGTACATATATTTAATAATGTCTTTGGCCTGTAAGCAGCTGACGAGAAGGCAACGAAATAAAAGATGATACCACTTTATCCTGCTAAAACTGTAGTTCTTGCTTTGTTCAAATTCATTAAGGGGAATAAATGTATGAAATGGTATATTTGTTTACATCTTTACTATATATACATATTCAAATAAAATTTTAAGGATAGATTGCTTTCCTGATTCCCTATCGTCTCCTCTATTATTTTTTTTAGGTCATGAATATCGAATGTACAATACATATGATGTGCATTATGATGCATCATGGGCTCTTATTAAACTATGGCCTAAATTACAATTAGCTGTAAATTATGATTGTGCTGATTTAGCAATAGCTGAAGACTCAACAGCTGTCTACTTTATTCATCGTGGACAAACGCTATTTCGAAGCTCAGAATGCTCTGTTGTACATGATTACGGTGATCCAGAAGATGAACCTTGGCGTTGTCCAAATGCCTATATTATGTTTCCTACAGATGCATGGAAAGATTTAAATTCAAAATTTATTCTACAAGTATGGCGAGATTGGCGGCTGACTCAAGACTATCAATACTTGCTGTATATGCTTCCTATAGTTTCTGTAGGTTTCTTTTTATTGATTATCTATCTCATTTCTGAAATTTAATTCAAAACAGTTAATTAAATTAAATTAATAATGAGAGTGATAAAGTCATTTTTATCATTCATTCTATACACAACATATATTAATTTTGCTGACCAATCAATTGATATTAGTAATAATGTTTAGTAAAATGTTTCAACATGTCTCTTTTTTGTCAATTGCTAATGTTATAGTTGCTTTTTGTGACTAATTGTTTGTATTAACACATTAATGTTAATGAAATCAACATTAATTATTTGAGGTGAAATAAAAACGATTTAACAGTCTGGACGTTAGAGGAAAGTAAATGTGTGATAATGTTTTAAGATATGATAGTGTGAAATATTCCCATATTATGAATTAAAAGTCAATCTGAACGAAGAATATTCTTTTCAATAATTTCTCTTCAGGTTCTTACAATTATAAAATATAATATTTGTTGTCGTTAGAATAAAGGCCAGTTATACGGTGGATACATTTTTAACGTGGAATAACAGATTAATGGTATACGAGCTCGCCTTGTAACCGGAAGGTCCTGGGTTCGAATCCCGGTGGGTGCGTACTGCTGAAGAGTCCCAAACTAGGACGAAACAGCTGTCCAGTACTCCCAGGTTTTCCAATGGTTCTCTAACTAATGTCAGCTCATGATGAAATCCTGAAATAACAGATTAGTTATGGGGTGTCAAAATAAATAGTCGTATTTGTGTGACAAACGTGCTAGTTGGCTAAAGTCGATTAGAAAATATTGTAAAACGGGAGACAATGGTGGTGATTAGTCATAATAGGTTTGTAGAGTGTGGGGTAGGAAAATTGACAAGTCAGCTCAAGGTTATAAAAGGTGTCAGGTGAGTGACTAGTACAAAGTGGTCTGAGTTAGACAGGAGATAGTAAGACTTCAATTAGATGTTCATAATGAAATAGCGACTATGTGAAATGAAACAGGTGCAGGCATATATTGAGAAAAAAGATAATATCACTAATAATACGTCCGAATAGTATAAATGTAAAATTCGATAGTATTGAGGGAATGTTTGAATGAAGGGTATAAATTATGACGAATAATAGTAATTGTAATTGTAATAATAATATTTGTAATAATAAGCAAAGGAAAAACAAAACCAATGGTTCTCTGATATCAATCCGTGATCAACTCGTAAAAACATAACTAATCCTTACAAACCAAACTATAGAAAATTAATCTGATGCTCGCTAGTGACTTGCCACAGGTTGGAGTTTCCTTGGTTCTAGTGAAAAGTGACCAGTGAGGTCCAATTAGATGTCACGTGTGTGGATGGATGTCCCACCAACGACAATGGTTGGGGTCGCGCTAAATCACGAATTGGTAGAAGTTAAAATTCACGAGCCATTGAATTGGGTCCCAGTGGCTGAATGGTATACGAGCTTCCCTTGTAACCGGAAGGTCCTGGGTTCGAATCCCAAAGGGGGCGTACTTCCGATGATTCCCAAACTAGGATGAAACAGCAACTGTCCAGTACTCCCTGGTTTTCAATGGTCCTCTAACTGATATCAGTCCGTGATTAACTCGTAAAAACCAAGAAGGTTAGGGGCAAGGAGTACTCTTGGTGAGAAGAAGAATCATCAATCCAAGTTTGGCGTCTGGACGTGTTCCTTTTGGATACAAAGTTCCAGTTTAGTTGATCTTATCGCAACAGCTTCAGCTGTGTGTAGGAGACGTAAGCGAACTGTACGTGATAACGACTTCGGAATTCGGTATATAGTCCTGAAAGCTGTGTTGACATCGATATGATGTCCAGTATCGATCAAGTGTGACAGGATCGAGCTTTAGATATGATAGAGAAGATTTGTAGCTCAGGTGGATGATTTGATGTGGTTTTGTTCTCTGAGCTGAGCAAACTAACCATCCAGCTCAGAGAACAAAACCACATCAAAAGGATCGAGCTTTTTATGCACTTAATTTCCCCCTTGCTGAACCAAGCTCGTAAATGTTCTCGAACCCGTAGACGAACCTGCCTAATCGTGCGCGCTATATAACTTGAACCACAGGAACAGTTGAAATGGTATATGCATGAAGAAGAGCTAAGGTTAGGTAAGACATCTTTGAGTTGCTGGGTGAAGATTGGGCGGCTACTGAAGGATCGACACAGAGACGTGCAGAATAGAAAGTTTTGTTGATCACCCGGGTTAAACGTAGCTATAGAATCTCCGCAGCGACAACAAATATTATATTTTATAATTGTAAGAACCTGAAGAGAAATTATTGAAAAGAATATTCTTCTTTCAGATTGATAATGTTTTGTCCAGAAAAAAACGAAAAAAAACTGAGCAAATAATAACCTTTTGATAATTTCCTCTTCTGTGTATGTTTATATCCTTGGAATATTCTAGAATAATCTTCATTAATAATATTGGTGTTTTTAAACAGGCATTACAGTTAAGTGTGTTTCTCGTCGGATTTCCGAAGATTAGCCTGTGTAGTTAAGTAAAGGACAAACAAAGTCGATTCATACCTCTATTTATCTCATTTTGTGGATACAAAACACAAGACTGATGTTAACGAAGCTTTCAAAGTCTGTTACCGCCTACCAGCTGATCTTAACTTTACCTTAAGAGTTCATCGACTAAATGTTGCTGATGCTGGCTGGCTGTTGGAATCTGCATTAAGAAACCTAACTTATGTATTAAAAAGAAGCTGGTTGGTTCAGATGCTTTCCTCACCTCCTTGGCCATCAAGGATAAAATGATCCTCAATTTATTGTGAAAATTTCCTTAATTTTATTTGATATTCTATTTGCTATAACATTTTTATGCTAGTTATAATTTATGCATCTTTTGTGAACTATAATTCCATTGATCTTACTTAACAAATCGATAGTATTCAAAAACACCAATACTGTTAATGACAACTTTTCTAGAATATTCTGTATAAATATATATACATATACATATATATATACATATATATATATATATATATATATATATATATATATATATATATATATTAGTGTAGAGCCCGAAGAGGAAATTATCGAAAAGGATATTCTTTGCTCAGTTTTTTGTATTTTTTTTTCCACTCGATATCTGATGATAATGAACGAGATCGCGGAACTGGTCTTTTTCATAAACACATCAATGATTTAAATATTTATGTGTATCCTTGTTTGGCTATTCTTTTAAACTTAACTAAACTTAACAACATGCACATGGTCCGGGGTTTGACCCCCTGCCGACGAATACCTGATATCTATGGTCGGCCTGCAAAATTTGGGCTACCGATATCACATGCTGAAAATCTTATACTTGTATCAAAAATACTGTGTGGAATCAATCTTTAATCAAAATTAAAAAAATTATCTTACATTTTTACGAGTTGATCACGGATATCAGTTAGAGAACCATTGAAAACCAGGGAGTACTGGACAGTTGCTGTTTCATCCTAGTTTGGGAATCATCGGAAGTACGCCCCCTTTGGGATTCGAACCCAGGACCTTCCGGTTACAAGGGAAGCTCGTATACCATTCAGCCACTGGGACCCAATTCAATGGCTCGTGAATTTTAACTTCTACCAATTCGTGATTTAGCGCGACCCCAACCATTGTCGTTGGTGGGACATCCATCCACACACGTGACATTCTCGTATTAATGAAAAACATTTTATGAATTTTTTAAAATTTTTTGGAGAGATTAAGTCTAGTTTTCAAGGTTGGAATTCGAAATTCCCCTTCATTCATCCATTTTAGAATTTATCCGATGTTGGACAGTTTAGAGATTTCAATACTATGACTTAGGTGTTTTTTTCAACTTTTATGTGTCATTTCTCTATCATGTCGACACTAATTAGCTAGTCTAGGGTTAACTTTGTTTACAACATTATTGTGCTTTTATTACCTAACAGTTAGTAGGTGGAACTTGTTTTCACCTTTAGGGTACCGCCTTTTTTCCAGAAACAATAGAGATGTCCATCGATATTATCCTTGCAAAAAGTGTTTACTTTAATAGTTTTTCTAAATGCACATCCTTCATCATGTGTACGTCATAGACTCTCGACATCTTTTGGAATATGCATCAATCGATGTAGTTGTTGTTATTATACAAATTAAAATGTTAGTTGTGTTGCTGACTTTAAATGCAGATTGTGTGTTATGTCTGTACAACATAAAATAAATCATTCCATCGAGGTATATGTTTAAATTACTAGTTTCATATTTCATAGTAACAACTAGATGTCTAGTGAAACTCATGTTGCTTCATGCATATCGTTGCCCTTGTACACACCGCCTCCAATCGCCCAATCATTAAACGCACAGAAGTTTGCAAACAGTTCTCCGTTTTCTTCCATTATACTCAGAGCCTCACGACCCATGATGAGTTCTCTTCCTGTGTTGTATGTTTCCAGTCTAGCGTTCATATCAATCACTAGAACTTTGATGTTGCCACCTGGTTATGGTCTTGTCCATTACTGTCTGCAGTTGTCTGTAGAAATCTCTCTTCTTCTGATCTGCGTTGTTTGCATGCGCGTAGCATTAGGTGATTGTAACTTTTCGATTTAAGCCTTGTTGTCACAATTATGGAAGACATTAGTTCCCACTGCATAAGATATCATGATAGCCAATGTGTCAATGTGTTCGTGGTTGTCGTTTAGTCAGTAGAATAGATTATTGACTCTCCTGTTAAAAAATTTAGAGAGTCCACTCCCATTCTCTTTGGTCTCACAGATTTCTAGCACTTCGTTATCATATCTTCTCATTTCTTTGGCTACCTCAGTGGCCTCCTCATCTTTAAACATCATGAGGACATTCTATATATCCTCATGCTTATTTTCGCTTCCATCGAAAGGAGACTGACTGGCTACCTGAAAGCTTTCACCAACTGGTGTCATTTCATGAAGGATAAACAATAAGAAACTCTGGCAACAAGCCAGTCAAGAACCTGTCGCCTAACAAATATTCTGAAGGAAATAGATTGAACGTATGCCGAGGGGATAGTTGAGTAACATCCCGCGTCATTTCCTAGAGTGGGACCTGAATGCGAAACGATGAGTTAGCTGGCTGAGGGTGACATGGAAGAGATCGTGTAAGAAGGAAATGAATGCTTATCGGCATTCGCAAAGCCAACTAAAAAGTTAGCAGAGAACAGGTTGAATTGGAGATGTGCTATTGAAGCCCTGTATTCCTCTTGGAACCCAAGGGAATAATAATGATAATTTAATTCAACTGTAGGTTTTCCCGTCGACTGATTGGACCGAAGCGCTCAGTCTCAGGTTGACATGTCGGCTTCTTGTGCAGATGCTTCGACGATGTCTGGGGATGTAATTAGAAGTCAGTTGGTGGAACCCAGGATGCGCATTTCGTCCTATCTGGGACTTGTCAGCTGGATGTGCCTGCTTTTCGGTCCAGTCAGTCGACGGGAAGATCTAAAATTGAATTAAATAATTAATATGACCCGTCGCACAATAGGTGGCTCTCGTCGCCCAAGCGGTATAGCAGACAACGCTTTGGCATTTGAAACTATGGACACTGAGTGCCAGCCATGGTGGGAACATCATCACTCAATGTGGATGCAGGCACATCCAGTTGAGGAGTCCTAAATAGGACGTGATGTTCATCCTGGGTTACACTGCCAGTCACCAAACACCAATTAACTTCTAATAATAATATAATAAATAGATATCTTGTCCAACAAAACAGAAACGTTTGTTTAGTTAGTTTAAGCATAGATCTTCCCAATAATATAAATGTAAGTGTTGAACTTGGGCACTGTGGTAGAATGTAATTTCATATTAGATAAGTTTATTTTAAATATCAGGCAGTATATTTTCTCTCCTTTCTCTCTCTCTCCCCAACTTCCCCTTGTTGTTTGTTACCACTTTCTAATTGCACGTGTGCTGTGTTGAATCGATAATCAAAGGTTCAGTGACTAACCTCTCTCTCCACCTAACGATGTTGTAGGATAGGGTATGAGTATTGAAAAGTAAATATAGTTAGGTGGAGACACAGAGATTAATCACTGAAGCTTTGTGTATCGATTCTACACCGCACACGTGCAAACGGAATGAAGCATCAGCAATACCGGAAATATGGAAAGTGGCAACAAACAATAAAGGAAAGATGAAGAGAGAGAAGGAGAGAAAATATTTAAACATGAGAGATAAACAGTCTAAACTAGTCACCGACTCAGTTCCAAAGAAAACCTTATTCATGAACTTGGAGTTCAAAAGTGATCAAGCTTCAGATATGCTCAAAAATCGTCTCTCTCTAAATCAGTCAGTAAAACGTTCTTTGCAGCAAATTTATATATGACGTTCACTAGCCGCAAGTTGTTCTCCATCTCGGTAAAAGATAAGCTCCCACTTATGGCCGCCTCCATGTGCATCTATCAGTTCACCTGCTCTTGTGGAGCAAGGTACATTGGCAGTAGTCAGAGGACGCCTTCCATACGGATACGAGAACATATTCCAGCCATATGCTTTTACAAGGGAGAAAGGAAGTGTGTACGAAGCTCTATTCTAGAACATATGATCGACTTTTGTCACTCGGTCTACCCTGACGATGATTTTAAGATCATATATAGAATCCATGCTAACTTCCCGCGTTTTCTTCGTTACAGACTTCTAAAGACAGCTGAGGCCTTGGCAATTCATGACTTTAAGCCAGCCAGACCTTTGTGTACAAAAGAAGTATGTACAATCCCTTCTTCCGCCTTAGCCGTAGAGGGACATTTATTCATTTTGTTTATTTAGTTATTCTATTTACTTTCCCCTTATTACTACGATTATTATTACTATTCTCACTCTGAATCTTTTCCACTTGACCCACTTTTCATTTTCAACCCAAAATTATTGATTTTTATTTTTTATTTTTACAATATTGAATTCTATCTTATCAAATTTCACACCATGTTATGTAACATTTTATATTCGTCTACTAATCATATAATTATGTATACCTTTCCAAAATATATACACCTTATGTATTATTCTATTTTTTTTCCTTCACGTTCCCAGTGGAACATAGGGCCTCAATCTAGTGGCTTGAAGTTTCGGTAGCAGTGTTTATTTTTACAGGATGGGGTCGCTAGCCTCATGCCCAACCTTTCCTCTTTACCAGTATTATTTCTGGCTTAGCGAGGTAAAGGAGTGCGTCGGCCGAGGATCGAAACTCGGACCATGTATTATTCTATATGTGACATTAATTATTTTGCCACTTGACATTAAACCATGATTATAATCACAAATATTTTAATTGCATTTCATACTACTATTATTTCATGCATTCACACCTTTGACCTGATTCCCTCACCGGATATAATTTCTTTAAAAAAATCCCATATATATACGATTGTACAGCTTGAATAATAAACCTTGTCATTCATTTGTGAATAAAGCATCACTGTGTGATGTAAAAATATTTAAGTATTGGTTTGTAGGGATTTTGTTTGATTGGTTGGAGGATTTCATCATGAGGTGATAACGGTTAGGGAGAAAGAAGTAAACTTCCCAATAATACGTAAGTGATTGATTTTTTTGTACCATCTTAAATTTCGTGTCACTTGTTTAACATTGTGACTATTTAAATTTCTTATCATTGATTAATTTTTTAAAGAGAATCTTAAGAAAATCTTTGGGTGCTTGGGATACTGACAATGATGGAATAATTGAGAATTCAGGCTTTCCTGATCAAACCTACGACACATGGACAGCGAAAGGTTTAAGGTAAGTACAATGATATATATATATATATATATATATATAATATCCTTTAATTCCTAGAGGAACTTAGGGCTTCAGCCACGCGTCTCCATTGCCTTCGGTTTTCTGCCAACTTTTTCACTCCGCTCCAAGTCTGCCCACTTGCTTTCATTTCTTCTTCACTTGACCTCCTCCAAGTTACCCCCACAATGACGACCAACTCGCCGCTTCCCTTTCAGGTTCCACTCGAGCAATGGCTTGTCTAGTGATGTCACTTGATGGTTTCCTCAGAGTATGGCCAGCCAATCCATCTCCATTTCTTCCTGCCTATTTGTTTCACAATCGGTTCCTGGTTGGTTCGCTCATTGCCAGAGATCCCCGTTGCTGATCTTTTCTGGCCGGCCATCTGATATTGAGTATTGAGCGAAGACAACTGTTAATGAAGGTCTGAAGTTTGTTTGAGATTCTCTTTATGACGCGCTGGCCAAGTCTCTGATCCATACAGTGAGTAGCGCTGACTTCACACTGGAGTTGAAAATCTGGATCTTATTTTCATAATCATGCTGAGTGCTGTTGACTTCCACACAGACTTGAGAGTAATGAAAGCCTGTCTTGCTTTTCCGATTCTGGCTTTGATATCCTCGTCAGTTCCGTCGGCCTGTAGTTGAAACGATGCTTCCCAGGTAGTTGGGTAGGTGAAGGAGGTTTTTTATTTCAGGTTCCTCCCATTTGTGCTGGCTGATTGTTGTCTGTTGTTGTTGGTATTGCTGTTGGTCAGGAATCTTCATCACCTCTGTTTTCTCTATGTTCACCTGAAGTCCTATCTTTGATGCTTCTTCTGCCAGCTTGTTGCTTTTCACTTACATATGTATATGTTTTTAATCTAAATTATTCTTGTTGTCATTCTTGTATATCAATTCTTACAATAAGTGCTGTAGTTCGATGTCTTCTTTAAAACTGTACATGGCGTAATTTTAATAAATATCAATTGCAAAAACTATGTGGTTTAGTTGAGATTGTTATAACGACCACCTTGGGTGTGTTTCGTCCCTAACAGCACGATTGGACTGTTCACAGGGAATATTGTTTAAGGAACTTTAACTTTCTAATACACCTCATTATTTAATATAACTATGGTTGAATAACTGACTCACCCACTATCACTTTAAACTGAACTAAGAGTCACACGTCGTCAATCTAACTTCATTAAAATAGAAGCAAGGATGCGCCTAGTACACTTTACAATTGTATCACAATCGAAAATTGAGTCATTGGTATAAACATATTGATTACCGGCTCACACAGATTATTCGTTAATTTACACATATGAAATAATCTAGTTTAGCTTTAGCTCTAAATAATGAATGATCTGATCCTTATAAGTGATAAATCATGTGATAATAATGAATTCGTATCAAAAATAAGGCTATTTATGAATTCATATTATAATAAATACAATAATAATAATTATTATTATTATTGATTATAGAAGAACTCAGTTGAATAGGCTTCTCTAGGTTTTGTAGTATTATTTCTTGCAGTCTTTGTAATGAGGTCTTTTAGACTGTATCTCCTGATTTGTTTTTTTTGTTGTATACACAAGTGTATGAGGATGTTATCTTAACAAACTAATCGCGCTTCCGTAGCTTATCAGTGCACTCGAGCAACACTAACTGAAATGTACTTCTTGTATTGATTTCACACTGATAGAACGATTGAATTCCTTTCAGATAAGTGTACATCAGTCCAAGTAGAAACGCTTCACAATGTCACAACAAAGAATAGAAATAACACGTAATCCAAGAGTAGCAAACTAAGAGAAGGGCAAAAAGGAAAAAAAAAGCCAAATGGTATTATTGACTTAAATATGCAGATGTTATAAATTAGTCCTGGAAACTTATGATGTATAGTTGTGTTTAGAATCAGTATTTAGCCCCTGTCTTCACGTCATATTTAGAATAGTATAATACAAAGATTTAACGACTTATGGGTGTATGGTTTGACTATTTGTTTTGGTTGTTCCGTATCAAAAAGACTAAGAACTAACTGTCGTATCGTAATTCCCTCGCCCTATAGTGCAGGCCTAAATTTGAAATCATTCATTCTTGTTCATATGTGCGCTCACGCGATAAATCTACACTAGGTTCTCAAATTATGAAGTGTACTAATTATTAATACCGTTTGAAATAAGCGTTATATATATATATATATATATATATATATATATATATATATTTTAATTAATACCTATTAAATTGAGCATGCATCAATGGTGGTGGTGGTGCAGTGATAGGAATGCTCACCAACCACTCATGTGGTCCGGGATTCGGTCCTGACTGTCACTTCCAAAACCTTCCTTAACCGGTAAGTAGTAAGGCCGGGAAAGAGGGAAATTTAGGCATGAGGCTAGCTAGCAACCCTACTCCGTAGAAAATATAACCACTGTTAACTGGAACTTCAAAATTCAAGCTTGAAGGCCCATATGTTCCACTTATAATTATTATTATTGTTCCCTTGGGTTCCTAGTGGAACATAGAGCTTCAACTGTACGTCTCCCTCCACTTGCTTCTGTCTTCCTTCTGCTGTACTTTTCACCTACATCCATCTTAGTCCATACTGTTTCAACTCCTCTTCTCACGATCTCCTCCATGTCACCCTTGGACGTCCCACTCCAGCAATGGCCTGATGCTCGCGCCATGTCACCCGGCGGCCTCCTCAGCGAGTGAGTGTCCAGTCTATCTCCACTTTCTCCCGCATATTTGTTGGTTGGTGACTGGTTCTTGTTTTGTTTTGTTTGTTCCCATAGTTTCTTGTTGGTGATTGTTTCTGGCCCGGCCCTGTGATCTTCATGCAGCATAGAGCGATAGTTGACAGTTAGTTGTTGATAAAGGTGTGCAATAGCCAGCCTGTTGGAAATATTCTTTGTGACGCGCCAAGTTTCTGATCCGTATAGAAGAACTGACTTGACATTTGTATTGAAGATCCAAACGTCCACTTAGAATACAAAGGAATAAAATAAAAATGATATCATTCGAAACTATTTGCTGTCAAATATATGGTTTCTCGTTGATATGCGTTTAATCATTGTGATCAGATTCATTTTATCGCGTGGGCTGTTCGAATGGATTCCTCGATATTCCATAGGACTAAGAACTTGAAGATACTTGTTTGTTTGCGGCCATTGGGATGCGTGTTTCATCTGGCTTAGGGGTTGAATTGTAGTACTCATCACCAAAGCATGGCTCACTGGACCAGAAGTATCACTGCTCGTGCAACATGTATGCCTTGAAATTTTTTATCCATATTTATGATTTTATGTTGATTCGATATGAGCAGCACATCGATGCTTATCATTGTATGAAAAAAGGGTTACATACTAATGATAGTATCCCATAAAAGAGAATAAGTGGTTAGGACTCTCGCCGACCATGCTCATGGTCCGAGGTTCGACCCCCTGCCAACGCACACCTGATATCTATGGTCGGCCTGCAAAATTTGGGCTACCGATATCCATGGTGAAAATTCCATACGTGTACCAAAAATACAGTGTGGAATCAAGCTGCAATCGAAATAAAAAAAAAGAAATAAATAAAACTACTAACCGTAGTCTTAGACTTGAGTATGTTAAGGATTTAATAACGAGCTCTTTAACGCTACAAAACATCAGAGTAAAACTCCAAGTTAACGAAAGAATATTGTAACAGTATATTCCATATTAGTTTGTCTATTAGATGTATCACACAGTGAAACAGTAACTTCAACATATATATATGAAAAAGAAAAAATGGATAAAAACTCTATAAAAGTACTACAGAGGTTAACTTTCTCTCACATTTGATAAAAGCAGCTCTCAGTTTTAGGTTGGAGTATTAAGAGAGTAAAATTCAACGTCATCAGTAAATAGTACTGTATAACACTGTGAGGCTTTATCGAAATAAATTTTACCCACAATGGAATTATACTCTGCCACAGTGAACAAGTTCTATTATTATATGAACAGAGTAATTTAACCACATTCTATGCATGTAATTACTTAGGTCTTCTAACCCTAACAATAACCCTGATCTTTCCTGAACCTGATCCTAACGTGAAAATATCCCTGAACTAACTGTAATCTAACTCACGTCAACCCTAATTCCGCCTTTATTAGATTAACCTAACCCTAACTTGGCCTTAGCTTAAACCGTAACTTAATCTCTCTCAAACCTGACCTGAAACTTTCCAGATATCCCATTTAATAACATGACACTTCTATGAGTATATTTCATTGATGATGACAACATTATTTTACAAGTTTGACTGACTTTCTCAGTGGGCGTTTCAAGGTCGTTGATGCGGTCGCACTCCACTGGTAGTTAGTGGTGCATAAAGTTTAACTTGGTTGGTACAAAATATTGGAGTAAAACTCCAAGTTAACGAGAGAATATTGTAACAGTGTATTATAAGTAGCACAGGTAGCCAGTTATATAAATTGATGGTTACTTGGTGATACAGTTAGAGACCACTGCTACGAATTATTAATATAATTCACAGAAACGTTCACTGCTGGGATTGTGTCTACTAGTAGAATCTGTGCAGCGTTTGCAGAATAAGGATAAGAGGTTCCTGCAAAGATCGAAAGGATGCATCACGGTTAGTAGTGAAACAAGCAGACAGTATGTACTAGTGAGAAGATGAAGTGAACTGAAGTAGCACGCTGTATTTTCGATTACACTCGGATGTTGTGTATATTTTACCATGAACCGTTTTAAACAAAGGTTATTTGGAATTTTTCAATTTGTATCATCTAACAAAATATTGTACAGGCATATTGTCTCGGACTCCACACCGTTCCCCACTTTAGAGCTTCAGAGAAACTACCGGAAGCTGTCACTACTAGTGATACAAATAATAACAAAAGTAATTTTTCCGCCAATAATAAAGATACATTGTAACATGCGAGTACGCGATATGGTATTTGGATCGTTTAATGCAACAAAAAATTAAATAGAAGTTTATGATAAATAAATGAGGTTGGTTTCTCTTTGCAGAAGCTATGAACAAAGAAGATTTCTATGTATAAACATGAATATCTGTGTACATAGTCATTAAGGAATGTTTGAAAAGACCAGAACAAAGATAAGTCGTTTCCTCTTATAAACACAAATACCTGTCTTGTAACTAACATACAAGTAAACAAATAATATTAATAATAATAGCGGTAATAATCATTTATTTACTTATTTATAGTAATAGTGAAATCAAGATGAACAATAATAGTAACAATCATGATAATAACATCTAAACGAGAAAGATGTAACTGTTTTATCAGTTCACAAAATGAACGTAGCGATACCCGCTATGTCCATTTTGTGGACTGATCTGCCGACCACTGCGCATCCCGTAAGAGGTAGGATTTGGAATTTGTACAGTTTGAGGTGTGCAGACTTCTTGGTTATCCGTCAGTGCAGCCGTTAGATTGCCGTCACTATCAGTATATGCAAGTTTAAGTCGATCAACCGAGATATTTATCGTTTTACCATATCTGTTTAACGTGAAATATTTCTCCGCACGGTGAAGTACCTGGAGGGGTCCTTCATATAGAGGCTGTAACTTTTTCGTGACACCATCGATTTATATAAACACAAACTTGCATCTTTGTAAATGCTTGCTGACGTGTTCTTTGCGGAGAGGTTGTCTGCGGGCTATTTGCTGAAACTGCAACATCTATCGCATCATGTGGTTAGTGAACTCGGAAACATTCAGTTCTCTGGAATCATGCGAAGAGTTTAATTGTCCAGGCAAAATGAAAGTAGTGCCGTATACCAGTTGAGTTGGTGTACATCCGAGGTCCTCTTTAACGGTTGACCGAATGCTGAGCAAGATCAAAGGTAGATGTTCATTTCATTTAGATGTATCTATCTCTGCATATTTTATATATAGAGATATCTGTGCTTCTGTATATCCATATACTAATCATGTCATCACTCACCCATCGTTATGAGTTTCCAGTTCAGGTTGCGTCTACTGTAGACACGCCTTTATTATCAGTTATTTCGACATTAGCAAACAAGATGGAAAAGTTAGTGACTGAAATGTACAGACTGCTTGCACTATGTGATAAACCACAGTGGAGATCAAGACAATCTCGACGGGCTTTCTCAAGACAGTGGAACAGGATATCCTCTAACACTCGGATTATTTTCTGGTATCATAGAAAGTCTGGTCATTGAGCTATTCGGTGTGTAAAAACGTGCAATTTCAGCAGTAATGACTCAGTTCAGGAAAACTCCCGTGGCCGACAATGATGGTGACGACTGTTACTGGCAATAACTCAAGTCTCCTTTTCTACGTGAGGGATAAAACTACAGCCACACTATTCCGGGTAGACACAGGAGTCGAAGGTAGTTTAATACCCCCTTCACTATACAGGCGACCTTCTAGAAGACCACGGAGACTTTCACTTCGAGCAGCTAACCAAACTAGTTTGTAGACCGTTTATCTTGGACGTTAGTTCACGCCATCATTTTTCATAGTTGCTGATGTTCATCATGTTATACTCGGTCCTGAGTTTTTAAGTTATTTCAATCTGTTAGTTGATGTCAACTAGAAAAATCTGATTGAGAATTGGACTCATCTTCAAATCCATTGAATCATCTGAGATTATTCCGTTTATAACATTTGCATCGAAAAGCCTGATAATTACATATTATCAAGATTTTCGCGACGTTTCCGTTAAGTTCAGAAACCGTCTTACAATACCGAAGATATTTATCATTCTGTCACACATAAAATCATCACAACTGGTCAACCCGTCCGAACGCGTCTACGTCGACTACTACCTGACAAGTTAGCAGCAGTTAAGTCAAATTTGAACACATGCTGCAACTGGGCATCATGCGACATTCCAATAGTCTTCGGTCGTCACTCACCCTTGCATATGGTGCCAAAGACCGAGCATGATTGGTGACTACATGGGGATTGCCGACTCTTGAATAATACTACTGTCCCAGATCGTTATCCCATTCCCCACTTGCATGACTTCTTTCTGATACTGAATGGTAAAACTGTTTTCTCAAAAGTGGATTTAGTCAAAGTTTACAAACAGATACCAGACGCTCCAGTGCGACCGATAGAGCTGCTACCTTGACTTGGTAGTCGGGCTCGCATATCGCGATGATCCAACAAGCTACACTAGCTGAAACTATTGTTCCTGCAGGTCCTACCATGCCAGGAATGTTGTTAGGATAGCGATTAGACTAAAAACAGTTACTGGCACAGTGTAGGAATTTTTTTATACTATACTGGGTTGTGTGGGTGAAGTCGAACTGATGGGGAACAAGGGTGTAACAGCAGTGAGGTGTTTCCCTCAGGTGACCATCATACCAGCTATGCTGTCTCTCCACTCCGGAGAGAGAGGATTAGAAAAGGTTGACCCCAACGATTGTACATCCCGACTTACTCTACGGTGGTCCTTAACCGTCGGTATATTTACTACTACGGAACCAACCCAAGAAACCAGTTCATACAGGCCGTATGTGACCCGCCTCAAACAGTTGTTCCCTGGGCTTTGCGGTCACCCGAAGAATCAATTAACTTCCACGGTGTGGGCAACCGGGAAGTAACAACTGCTCACACACTTACAAAAACACACGAAGCCCCCTCCCCACATCACCATCATCTAACTTTTCTACTACAGTCGGTAGTTTTCTTCAGGCTGGTGAGCCATTTCCAATTCACTCTGTGACCACCAACAACGATGAGAGCCATAGAAACACCTCCGACAGCCTCTTAAAGCCACGTTGCCAACTTCATATGGGAGAATTTAACGTCAGGACCCTCTGGCAAATTGGACAACAGGCATCACTAGCAAGAACCCCGGCATGTCGAGCCATGGATGTATGTTGTATTTCGGAGGCATGCATACAAGACTCGAGTATTGTCATTCACTTAACCTCACCCGATCAACAAGGGTGTCAGGAAACCCTTCAGCTAGTTCGCGAGGACTCACAGATGTAGGGATAGAATTGAGTGTTAGGGCAGAAAAATCAATTCTTGGCTAGATCCCAGTAGATAATCGTATGTGTACGGTCCGCCTGAACGGATCCGTTAAGAGAACGGAAGGACGGTACCACCCGTCGTTGCCTTTTCTCCTCAACAGACTGCAGTTTGGATGAACTAAAGGATGACTTCTACTTGAAACTATCTAATTTGCTGCGAAAAGCAAAACGTTCAGATATAGTTGTTTTAGCAGGGAATACCTCACATATGCATAGCAGTAGCTGCAAAAATAACTCACCAATTAGGCCGCTAAATTAAAATAGAATCGCAGGTCAAAATTAATTATGATAAAATCATACAAATAACAAATATAAGTTTACATTAGAAATGTGATATTCTAATTAACAAAAGAAGTGTAGCAAACAGCGGATGACAGAGTGAAAGTTTTAGGTCAGCACACACACATAAAAGAGTAAAGTTTCTAACAAGTTTAAATTATGAAAATGTTGGTAGAGTTAGTTATTTCAACTGCTGCAACTGAAAGTGCTTCCAGGATGGTCATACTAGTCCTAAATAAACCACCTTCATTCCAGCCACTCAACTCTCAGGCAGACGGGATTAGCGCCTCTATAACATTCTGTATTATTTAGACTCATCAGTGTAAAGTGAAGTCTGGGAATGTAACTGGTTTATTGCAATAACCGCTATAATAATGACAACAATCTACTCACCACAGTTATGCTACATCCTAACGATAATAATGATGGTTTCAGGATATAGGATTTGTGTTTGTAAAACCTTAGACAGCCTCTGATTGATCCTAGTAACGACTACTGGACAGTTCCAGTCGTGTGAACACATCTCATTTTACACTTTTGCGTCTGCGTGACAAACCGTACTTGAAGATGACAATTTCAGATTGCTGGCATATGTTCAGTTAATTTTTTATGGATGCATAGAAACACAGAAGTCCCGAAATGGAAGTGGACCATAAGGAAGTTCTTGCACGCGGTATGCGAGAAACTTTTCGCACTCGCATGAACAAATACCCATCGGGTAAAATAACCTGTTTTATTGAATCTTGCCCCGCATGAAGTTATAATAACAATAGAATGGTGATTAGTCCCACTGCCTAAAGACTGAATAATGACAAGTCCGTAAAGTGATCAGCTGAAATCAGCAATCGCAATTTTTCAGTCCCATGAAATATATGTGGACGACATTGTTTTTACAGTTTTTAGGATAAATGTGATTTCGTTTATAAATCATATACATTTAGAAGATGCTGTCCAGAGATAGGGTTCAACTTTGAGGGAGACAGTCAGCCTACGATACTGTTTTCGATAAAAAATCTTGAAGAGATCGGCCTACAAGAAGCTGATGTTCGTTCACTTACAGATCTATGCTAATGGTGTTAATCATATATTTATCATACAAACATTCTGCTGCTTTATCACACATTATGTAGATCTTGCATATTGTAAGTCGTTTTGTGTCGATATGCTTTCCTAATCGCATTCACCAGACACTTGGCAAAATTACTCGATTTGTCGTTACTGACTCCTTATCCTAATTAACATTTCAACTTTACTTGTAGGCAAAGTTAAACTTTACCACTAACTACCAATCAGCGAATGACCTCGAACGCACCAATCACATGAAGGATTTATTTGTGTCTACAGTGTACATATATGTATGAAAAAGAAAAATGGATAAAAACTGTATAAAAGTGTTACAGAGGTTACCTTTCTCTCACATTTGACAAAAGTAGCTCTGTTTGAGGTTGGAGTATTAACAAAGTATAATTCCATTGTGGGTAAAAGTTATTTTGATAAAGTTTCATGGTGTAATACAGTAATATTTACTGACCAATAAACTGTGCTCGAAATGTGGTCATCAGTAAATATTACTGTATAACACTGTGATGCATTATCACAATAAATTTTACCCACAATGGAATTATACTCTGCCACAGTGAACAAGTTCTATTATTATATGAACAGAGTAATTTAACCACATTCTATGCATGTAATTACTTAGGTCTTCTAACCCTAACAATAACCCTGATCTTTCCTGAACCTGATCCTAACGTGAAAATATCCCTGAACTAACTGTAATCTAACTCACGTCAACCCTAATTCCGCCTTTATTAGATTAACCTAACCCTAACTTGGCCTTAGCTTAAACCGTAACTTAATCTCTCTCAAACCTGACCTGAAACTTTCCAGATATCCCATTTAATAACATGACACTTCTATGAGTATATTTCATTGATGATGACAACATTATTTTACAAGTTTGACTGACTTTCTCAGTGGGCGTTTCAAGGTCGTTGATGCGGTCGCACTCCACTGGTAGTTAGTGGTGCATAAAGTTTAACTTGGTTGGTACAAAATATTGGAGTAAAACTCCAAGTTAACGAGAGAATATTGTAACAGTGTATTATAAGTAGCACAGGTAGCCAGTTATATAAATTGATGGTTACTTGGTGATACAGTTAGAGACCACTGCTACGAATTATTAATATAATTCACAGAAACGTTCACTGCTGGGATTGTATCTACTAGTAGAATCTGTGCAGCGTTTGCAGAATAAGTATTAGAGATTCCTGCAAAGATCGAAAGGATGCATCACGGTTAGTAGTGAAACAAGCAGACAGTATGTACTAGTGAGAAGATGAAGTGAAGTGAAGTAGTACGCTGTATTTTCGATTACACTCGGATGTTGTGTATATTTTACCATGAGTTCATTTTAAATAGAAGTTATGTACAATGTTTCCATTATTAACATCGAACAAAATACTGTATGATCATATTGTTCCGAACTCCACAAGTGTATATCTATCAGTGCATTAATTCCTATTCCGTGGCTTGGAAACACGACAACAAGCACGGTTAACTGACCTATTCTTCCGAAATTCGCAGGACCACTAAACTATGTGGAGATCTATGTTATTTGAAGGAACTACAAATCCATATTGCGTGATGTTGCCTGGACACGTCTCACGCATTCCAACCTTCCGTTCTCATAGATTGGAGATGTTTTCTGAGTTAGAGTTACGTTGGTATAAAGTTAGAGATGATCTCACCAGAACACTGAGCTTCAATTTTTTTGAATAACGAGTTTATATGCGTTAGATTTAGGCTAAAAAAATTGATCGGGCCCGGCTAGCTCAGTCGGTAGAGCATGAGACTCTTAATCTCAGGGTCGTGGGTTCTAGCCCCACGTCGGGCGTCCTCGTGTGTATGCGTGTGCGGTGGAAGTCAGTGTCTGCTCATCGCGCACTTTGTGCGTCGGTGGCACATTGGTAAGGACTCTCACCGACCATGCACACGTTCCTGGGGTTCGAGCCCACATCGGCGCACACCTGATATCTATGGTCGGCCTGCAAAATTTGGGCTACCGATATCCACGCTGAAAATTCCATACTTGTACTAAAAATACAGTGTGGAATCAAGCTGTAAATCAAAAAAAAAATAAAGATGTTCTGGCAATCTAAATAATCATCACTTATTGATCTAAACCGCGTTCGGATGTCTACAAACTTAATCTGCATACAACCCATTCCTGCATTTTTTGAAATGTACTGTAGTACTGCTACACTGGAGTGTGAATAAGTTTAGTACGGAAATGTATACTTCATTAGTGAGTTTACCCAATATACTAAGAGGTGATTATTATATAGCCTACTTAATCACTTTTATAAGTAGTATAAAACGTTTGTAAAATTTGATTTGGTATATGCAGTAAAAGCGCTTTGAGAACGTGAGGTTTGTACGTCAAAAGCATACCTTCCTGGTGAAAACTTAATAATCTTTTTTTCACATAACTTATCTAGTTTTTCCGTGTATCAATTTTCACACAATTTTAATCAAGGTTGAAATACTATTTGATTGTTACTTTACTCACTGCAACAGTTGTAAACTAGTAATTAATTTTCTTGGTTTTTTAAGTTTTATTATGAAGAGTAAAAGGAATTGAAACGGGACTTGAATTTAGTATTATCTGAACAGTTTACTAAAGTCCCCTCCCAGGTTCCAGTGGTTGTGTCGCTGAAACTAACTAGGTGTTCTTTTCAAGGGGGTTGATTACTAGGTTCTAAAGTGGTAATATTGATGGTTTTAATGAAAAACTATTGGACTTTTAAATGAATCTTGAGCTCTTTATCAAGATAAGAATTATAATCCAAGTGTTGGTATGTAGGGATTTGATTGGCTACAGGATTTCATCATCAGCTGACATTAGTTAGAGAACCACTGGAAAACCTGGGGGCACTGGACGGCCGTTTCGTCCTAGTTTGGGACTCCTCATCAGTACGCACCCACTGAGATTCGAACTCAGGACGTTCTGGTTACAAGGCGAGCTCTTGTACCATTCAGCCACTGGGACTCGATTCATTGGCCCATGAATTCTAACTTCTGCCAGTTCACGACATAACGCGACCCCTAGCCAATGTCTTCGGCGAATATTTGTCCTCACACCCGACCAGCTGCACCCTACTGGTCACGACTTCTCACAAGAAACCCAGGTAACTACCTACCTGAATAGGGCAAGTCGCAAACTCAGACGAAACAGCTCTCCAGTACTCCCAGGTTTTCTAGTGGTTCTCTAACTGATGTCAGGTCATAATGTCTGTCTCTCTCTGTCTGGATTCAACATAGAACTTGGCACCGAAGTGCAGCAGTTCGAGTTGCCACGTTCCAAATAGCACACAGAGGTAGACAAGAAGATGAGTGAAGAAAATTAATAGAGTTTGACAAATATAAGAGTGAAACAGAATGGGTAATGGTAGAAAGGAATATGAAAGATTACAGAGACTGAATACATCTGCGCTGGCCATTGACAACGATTTTGAGCCATGTCACCTATTGTCTCCAGCCATTGATTCCTAGAGTCCCGAGGGCCCCAACCCGGGAGTCTGCATCTCCCTACCTGACTCAGTTTAACTGTCAAGGATTTCATGGATTGATGAGGCCATGTTTTTGTTTGGCCACCACTGGCTCTTTTCCAACCTGAACCTATATCAGCTAACAATGCCCGTCGGGGGAGGCGGTGGTTAGGCATGCGCACCACGTGACCTAGCCATCTTAGTCTATGTAACTTTATAACCTCGTCGATTGATTTTCCCTCTTTGCCCAACACTCTACGCCTAACGTCAACATTACTTATCTTGTGAAACCACCTAACGTGAGACAGAGATCGCAGACATCTATGATCGAAAGCAGTCAACCTTTTCATGTCTTCAACTCGTATTGGCCATGTTTCAGAGCCATAGAGAAGGACGGAGCGAACTGATGAGCAGTACACACGTCCCTTGGTTGATAACCGGATGTCACGCCTACGCCAGAGATGGTGTAAGTCAGCGAAAGCAGCTCGAGCTTTTCGGATCCGTGCTGAGATTTCATCGCCAATCAGTCCGTTGGTGCTAATACAACTTCCCAAGTAGGTGAAGTGGTCAACATGTTCTATCACTTCACTCCCTATCGCTAAGTTAGGGGTTGACGTCGTCCAGTCCTGTAGCAGCATCTTACATTTTGCAGGGGCGAATCGCATGCCAAACATACGAAGATTGCTGCTCAAGGTGTTCAGAAGACTCTGCATTTTTTCAGCATCCTCCCCTAACAGGACTATGTCATCTGCATATTCTAAGTCCATTAGATTATTCCCTGGTAATAAGTCGATTCCTAAGTCACTACGTTCAGTTAAGGATACTTCCGTTAGCATATCTATGATGAAGTTAGACAGAAATGGGGAAAGTGGACATCCCTGTCATAATGAAATCCTGTAAATTATGATCTACTTATGCAGTCTCACTATTATGATGATGACATCTATAATGGAGTTGGGTTTTTGTTTCTCTTTTGTTGCTTTTTAGCGCTTATACCGGTGGTCTTTGGCTGGCTTGTCTGTATGCTACTTTTGATATGTTGTCTTGTGCATTGCATACAGATTCACCTGTATATGACCAGATGATTAGTAATACAGACGATACTCATCGTTTGTGGAGTGAAGTAAAAGATGAAATCCAAAAGTTGTTTATAAAAGCCCGCGTTACATATGATTCAAAATTATGGACAGGTGAGTAAGTTTTGTCTGTGTAGATAAAGATGGATATGCTTTTTTTTGCCATCTTTTAATGGATGTCACTCATTATAGCTAATTAATTATAATTTATTTAAATAATAATATCTTTTTTGTGTAGTAGTGTACTTTGGGTCATATTTACGGTGCAGAATTTACAGTGCTTTCACCTAGAAAGAAATTTGAACCCAGACTAGAAAAAAGTATTAACCATTTTATATACTACAAGCCAACCAATTTTTATGTCACACTGTAATCTAACAGTAAAGAAACCTATATCACAAAACAAAACGTATTTTGGTAATTTCATTTCATTTTAAAAGTGTAAAGTTACCTAATTTAGGGTATTTTCATTCTACTGTTTGCTAGTCTTCCTAACAACTTTGAACTTTCGATTCAGTAGAACGAATGACTCTTTTAGTTGTTCTAAAATTTGAAAATGCTAGTCAGTCAAACAGAATAAAACACACAAGTGTAAATGTATGCATTCCCAAGATTAGTTTTTTTTGTTTTGTTTTGTCATACTTAACGCTATTTATGTAGTGAGTGTAAGTAAATATACAACGCTGGAAATTGATTCCTAATTCTTTTGGTTGATTCCACTGTTTAGTTAGTAATTCTGTGCTTCAGTCAATGAGAGACAATCCACACACACACACACTGCCATCAGTCTGTTAAGTAAACAACTCATATGAATACTTTAAATGTATACTGATTTTAGAATTAACATTTTGGGATTTCCATTTCAGTCCAAAAAGGTAACAATACATAATTATTATTCCATTGGGTTCATTGAGGTGATTGCTAGGTAATGAGGGGAAATCAATCGACGAGGCTGTGAAAATTCATCAACTGAGATGGTTAGGACATTTGTTACGTATGTCTGATCATCGCTCCCCACTCGACGGGCAATGTTAGCTGACATAGGGTCAGGCTGGAAAAGATCTAGCGGCGGTCACACCAAAACATGGCACCAGTCAGGAAAATCCATAACAGTTAGTTTAAGCCAGTCACGTAGGAAGGTGTAGACTGGCTTCCTGGTTGGGGTCCTCGGGACGGTAAAAACCAATGGTTGGAAACAATTGGGGGTATGGCTCAAAGTGATCGTTCTCAATGGTTGGTTGGCGCAGATGCATCCACTCCTTGTGTGTTACTTATGATTTCCAATGAAACTATACCGTTCTTCGTTATTACTATTCCTTTATCTCACACCTCTGTTTACTGTCTCTATTATGCATTTCTTCTACTTTTTTTCTCTTGCTTTGTGTGCTACAAGGATTGGAGTGTGGCGACTTGAGCTGGTGCACATCAGTGGAAAGTTCTATGTCGAAAACAGACAGACAGACCATTCGGTTTCGAGTGGAACATAGGCCTTCAATAATATATCTCCACTTTCTTCTATTTTATGCTGTCCTCTTTATCTGAGTCCACTGTTGTCCATAATCTCTTATCTCCTCCTCCCTAAGTGGTCTCCATGTCACCCTCGCGCTGACAACCACTCGTCACTTCCCATTGGGATTCCACTCAACCAATGGCCTGCATTGAGCGCGATGTTATTCAACGGCCTCCTCAATGTATGTCCAACCCATCTCCATTTTCTCTTACATATTTGTTGAAAGATCGGCTCATGGTTAGTTTGTTCATCGCTAGAGTTTCTTGTTGCTAATTCTTTCTGGCCAACCGGCCGGCCATTTGATCTTCAGTATGGAGTCAGCGAAGTAGACAACCATTGACAAACGTCTGTGGCTTGTTGGAAATGATTTTTGTGACGCGCTGACCATATTTCTGACCCGTATAGAAGAACTGACTGACTGACTTCACATTTGTGTTGAAAATCCGAATGTTTTTCTTTCTGATGGGTTATTGCACAAGATTTCCATACTTGTTTCAGGTTGATGAAGGAGTATCTCGCCTTACCGGTCCAATGTATTCTTGTCTTCTCACAGTCCATAGTCCTCCGCCTAATCCAATACACAACAATTAGGAATACCATCGTCGGTGATAATAAACAGCCTTATTTGTCTCCTGTATTCACTTCGAACATCATAAACTTTCATGTATTCTAACCATAATCAAAGAGGTTGGTGTTTCTGTCTAAAGTAAAAAGATTCACTTTTGATTGACAGTAGTAAATATGGCTATTTTATCTTCTTTGGTTCAGTGAATGTTCGTAATAAGTTTCAAGCGGCCTTTTACAAGTACATGCTCTCTCTCTTACCCTAAAAGCATCCAGTTATGGTGTTCCAAAGTAAATAGGACCTGTTAGCCTTACCAGAAAATTTCGAGATATAACAACCTTTGATCGAGTCTTGTAATTTGTATTTCTACTAAAACTTAATGATCGCCTTCAGATGGTATTTTCGAAGGTATTGTGAACAGGCTTAGTTATTGGTCTTCTGTAGATCGTGCTATGCTTCTTCTTGTTTGGAATAATAATTTACTGTCATCTAGTCGATCGCACTAGATCGATGAATTGTATATGCACAAGGTTGATGAAATGGGCCTCCAATGGTGTGGAAACATTTCGTCCGAAAGACGAACTGAGGGAACTACGGCCACTCAACAGATAGTTCAACTTTGTGAAAAACCCATGTGTTTGTGGTAAGAAACTTACCAAAGTGGAACGTATAATTGACTTCTCGCAAATGATGAAGCATTCTAGGCTCCAATGACTCGTTAGTTGGCTGAAATTTTTAAAGTCTTTTCGTGTTCAGCGTATATGGGCTACCTGTTTTCTATGTAGAAGGAGAAACTGGCCTGCTTTTTTGATCCTTCTGATGTTCATATCACGTCATTTGAATCATAGTTGTCATCTTCAACTATAGGCAATCTCTTATACTGTCAGAATACTATCCTTTCTGTGTAACAACAGAAGACAAGGGCCAGGCAACAGATCGTTTATTAAAGAAATTAACACGTATTCATATATTTTCATGTACATTATTATAGGTTATTCAAGCAAACAAACACAGTCTTCTGATTGGTTGTTTCTCACAGAAAGTTAACCTTGCATCTCCTTGTGACTGTTTCTTGAATGTCAGATCATCTATCTGCTAATTGTATCCGCCTACGCGAAGTCTTCTGTGGTTGGTTGTTGAATCAGTCTTTGTTCATATTTTCTCACGACCAATATTAGTAACATAAGCATTGACGTAAATTATTGTCCACCAATTCGGCTAGCAGCTTGCTCTCACCACATCTGTACCTTCTTTATTCAGTTCACTGTCTTCAAGATGCTTTTAAAAAAGATTTTCTAAATGCTTTAACACCAATCAACAACTACTTGCATCTCCATGCAATTGGCTGTAAGCCATATCTATCGTGTGGGTGAAGGCTAATAATGTTGCTTACCTATTTGCCGAAGACTCGGTAGATAGGAGTGGAGTTCTAACCCCGTGACCAGTTAGTTGGAAATCGAGCGCCTACAATCTCGCAGTTTATTGTAATTGTTACATTTAATTTATAGAAGTGTCGGTTGCTTTAACTAACATATGCACCGATCGATCGATCGATCGGTAGTGTACATAGACAGTAATTCTTTTAAAAATAATTTAATTTGGCTTTGTGTAGTGTGAAAATTTTTATAATTATTTATTTGCTTACTTACTGTATTTACTAACTCTAGTAGAGTAGTATGGTTTCACTGTGATTCAGTCGTGTGTTGTTACTTTCTTCGATTTATTATTATTATTATCATCCATTTGTATGTATGTATGTAGGTATATTCAAAGTGTTACTACACAAAGCTGCCAATACATACTAGTTTAGTGGTTACTCATTATAAATAGAATGCGTAAAATTTTCAAGATATAGTCATGCATGTGAAATTAGTAGGTCAATAACAAAAAGTATATATAACACGGTAAAAGTAAGCTTTGCTGTCATTGTTTAGGCGGAGAAAATAAATTCGACTTTCAAGATAGTTGATAGACTTTTAGGAATAATAAAAAGAATACTAATAATAAAGCTTTATGTCAGACAGCATGTGAACATATGGTACAGAAATTTTCAGCGTACTTAGTTCCAAAATACATTTTTCTTCATACAGGATTTACGTAATAAGCTGAAGTATATCTCCATTTCGTTGAAGAATTTCACAGTGTTTACTTGGATGCAAATTGAATTAGCGTGCAAGTTCATGTGTAGATTATTTAATATAACTGGACTATCAAAACAACGATAAATCCAAATGAGATTAAGCATTTTGGTGAAAACCAACACCGGTAGCCCAGTGATTTAAGCAGACAACTTATGCTTTGAGAGGTACTTCTCTTGAAATAATATTTGAATACTTGTAGCTCACAATCTAAGTATGATTAGATGGAGGATTTCATCATGAGCTGAAGTCAGTTAGAGAACCACTGGAAAACCTATAGGGAGTACTGTGGAGCTGTTTCGTCCTAGTTTGGGACTCTTCAACAGTACACACCCATCGCCAGGGTTCGAACCCAGGACCTTCTGGTTACAAGGCGAGCTCGTAGACCATACAGCCGCTGGGACCCGATCGAATGGCCAGCCCACGAATTCTAACTTCTGCCAATTCACGACATAGCGCGACCATTTCGCAGTGTCTTCTTCGACGAGTTACTGCCTCATCTTCAACCTGCTATACCCTACTGGTGATGGCTTCCCACTAGAACCCCAGGTCACTGCGTGAACAGGGCCAGTCTCCAGTGAGCATCAGATTAATTTTTAAGTATTGGTTTTATAGGGATTTTGTTTGATTGGATGGAGGATTTCATGAAATGAATCCCAACAAAACCGATGCTTGAAAATTTAAATATGAATATTAAGGCAGAATTATTTTACGAGTGTTGCTATCTTTATTAAGACAGTCTCCAGCGTGATATCACTGTTTTCATTACCGTTTGGAAAAGAATCAAACGATTAATTATGTGAATAACGAACCTCTCAAGTGTACAGAACAATCAATGGCTTGGATAACACCAAAAGATTTCAGAGAAAAACTCACAGCAGAAAATAAAATATCAGCCAGCGTTGATAAATTCAAAAGAGATTAATGGATAAAATAAACAAACAAATAGATAAGAAAAAAAACCAAAAGATATTTCACCTCTCCTTATTTTCAGTCGTACAAACTTTTCTATTTTTCGGTTATTGGAATTCGATTTTATGTCTTTTTGACTCATTCTTCACTTGAAAATGTTCTTTATTAGTATTATTCCATTATAGATAAGATTTTATTTTGATAAATCACACGGTAATATTCACTGGTGACGTTTCGAGCACAAATTATTGCCACTCATAATCATATCAAGTCACTACTCACACAACTTTTTCCTTCATTTATATACATGTATGGAATCGATTAGATATTCGAATAAAAATCAATATGAGATAATGTACTTTCAGAAATAATAATATGAGTGTTACTGATCAATTACAATCAGATGGGAAATAAGACGAGTATTTTAATAGTCATAATAACATATTAGGAGGGGACATCTGAGACCTTACGTGGGATTCTTAACTGGGAAAATATTGCTCTTAATACATTTAATCCTACTCCAAAAATATAGTTGAGATATGTGGATGACACTTTCACAGTGTTAAAAACAGAACATATATCTAGCTTCTTGACACACATAAGCTCACTAGTACAGGGAATAAAATTCACATTTGAATCGGAAAGTGAACAAGGAGAATTAGCTATGTTAGATTGTAAAATAAAATGAATAGAAGAAGGTAAACTACACACTAGCGTTTATAAAAAACCAACATATTCTAATAGATATTTAGACTTTAATTCATCTCATCCGTTAACTGTTAAGGCAGGCTTAGTTAAGTGTTTAACAAACCGAGCAGTAGAACTAAGTAGCACAAAAAAGACCTAAATGATGAAATAAAACAGATAGAACAGGCGTTGGTGTTAAGTAACTATCCCATAAAATACATTAGGAAGATCGAAAAAGGCCAAAAGCAAAATAAAAATAATTGTGAAACTAATAATGATGACATAAATAAGAAAGAATATAAGTTATCTACTGTTATACCATATAAGGAGGGGACATCTGAGACCCTACATAGGATTCTTAATAAAGCAGGAATTAGGGTGGCATTCAAACCTACAAACTCACTCCGAGACAAACTCTGTAGGCTAAAAGACCGGTGGACCCAATAAAACGAAATAATATAATTTACAAAATACCCTGCAATGACTGTGAGTTAGGTCAAACTAGTAGATCGGGGGTAACCAGATTGTCAGAACATAAGAATTTAGCTAAGATAAGAATGGTTGACCCCGATAAGATAAGTAATTTAGAATAAAGCTCAGCATTTGCACTACATGCATGCATTAACACATAACCACACAATAAGGTGGGAGAGAGTTGAGATTCTAAGAAGTAATCTAGGTAAGTGGAGAGACAGATTGATTACTGAATCCTGGTTCACTGAGTGAATCTACACCCGATACAACACATACAATAGAAATGACTCAATGCAAATACCAGAAATATGGAAGATATCATTATCGCCAGTCAAATCAGAAGAGGATAACAAGTAATCTCAAAATTCTATTTCAATTCAAACACATCACAACATTCTAACAAGTAACTTATTATGACTATAAGTACACTCGCCTTATTTCCCATCTGATTGTAATTGATCAATAACACTCATATTATTATTTCTGAATGTACATTATCACATATTGATTTTTATCCAAATATCTAATCGATTCCACACATTATATAAATGAAGGGAAAAAGTTGTGTGAGTAGTGACTTGATATGATTATGAGTGGCAATAGTTTGTGCTCGAAACATGGTCATCAGTATATATTACTGTGTAATACTGTGTGATTTATCAAAATAAAATCTTATCTATAATGGAATTATACTCTACCACAGTTCCCAAGTTTTATACTTATATCTTCATTAGTATTAATAAATTTCATGTAGTGAGAAGTCGTGACCAGTGAAGTCCATCCAGTCAAGTGTGAGGATGGATTTCCCGCCGATGACATTGGTTACGCTAAATCACATGAATTGGCAGGAGTTAGAATTCATGGGCTGGCCACTGAATTTGGATCTCAGTGGCTGAATGGTGTACGAGCAGCTCGGTAACCTTGCAATCCGAAGGTCCTGGGTTTAGACCCCAGTGGGTGCGTACTGCCGATGACTCCCAAACTAGGATGAAACAGCTGTCCATTACTCCCTAGTTCTCAATGTTTTTTTTAACTAATATCAATCCATGGTCAAACTCGTATGAATAAATCAACTCCCGACAATAATATCATGTCTGCTCTTGGAGTATCCATTTTTCTCGAAGACAGTTTAAAAAAATAGTCCTTTTCTTTTCTCCCTAGGAGAAATATTTATTAACTTTCCTCAAGAAAAATGGACACCTTTATTATAATAACAATTCATCACAAAATGTTTAAACTAAAATCAAACTAACAGTAAGAAACCGTCCTGAAAAACTATAAGAAAATTTATCCTACTTAGGATGGGGAAAATTTCTGAAATAATAGCTTAAGTACTAGAACCATTCGGAATAGTTATCTAACACAAACCAACACAATCATCACTTCATTCAATAGTATGCAGATTAAAAGACCCAAGAGTAAAAGAAGACAGGATCTACGAAGTAAATCGCATCAACTGTTATGATAAGCATTTTATTGTCCAAAGCGACAGTCTCCTTTGACTCTGAATGCAAGAAACTCAAAGACACGACATGTATCTCTTCATATCGATGCGTATGTAGACAATTATGGACATCAAATTGACCAAGGAATGTAGAAATTTTAAACAGTAGATTCCTAGAAGCCTTGGTACTCAAACGAACTGGCTATCAACCTACTCGTTATTATTATAGATCAAATTTATCAATTAAGCCACATAACAAAAGAAGTCAAATTCTAAGTCAATAAAAAATGATCAATACTAATGCAAATTAACAGTTAATCTGGACAAAGGTTGTCATGAGATACAGTTAAATCGAATTCAAATAAGTCCATTTTATATTGTAGTTTCCGTCGAAGATGTTATGTAGAAGAACAATGAAAGCTTCTCAAATGAACCACCTAGCTCAGAGAACACGCTCACATCTGAAATGAATGTCGCAATCGATTAGCATTTTATTCATACAAAATTCCTACCAGCTTCTTCTCACTCTGATCTGTTTTCTTAGTTAACGCATAAATAATAATATCATGAAAGACAAATTTATCTGTGTGTACTTAATTTAATGTGTAGAATATATATTCTTGCCTAACTATACTATGCAGATGATATTAAGCCTATAGGTGAAAACGCTGATAAACTGCAGAGTCGTCTAAGCATCTTTAACCGAAATCTTAGTGTGTTTGACGTGAGATTCACCTTTATCAAATATGAGATGATACTGCAGGACTGGACTGCAACGACTACTAGCTTAAAAATAGGGTATGAGGTGGTAAAGCGTGTTGACTTCTTGACTTATTTGAGAATTTAAATCAGCCCCAATGCACTGATTGCTGACGAAGTCTCAGAGCGTGTTGCGTTCACTGATTTACATCACCTGTGGCACAGATGTGTGATATCCGGCTATCGATCAAAGGACGTGTATTGTGTGGCAGTTCATCCTTTTATCCTTTATAGGCATAAGACGCGGCCATCAAAAGTGGAAGTTATGAAAAGGCTAGCTGTCTTTGATCATAGGTGTCTGCCTTCTGTCTCTCTTTTTGGGTGGTGTATTATGGTAAGTAATATGGAGGTTGGACACAAAGTGCAATTTAAGTAAGTTAACTGAGGGTAAGTTAACTGATAAGGTTATGGAGCTGCATAAACTGGGATGGCTAAGACACGTTGCACATGTAGAGCCATCGTCTTCCCCGACGGGTAATGTTAGTCGACATGAGATTACGTCGAAAAATAGTTAGGGTTGGCACTAGTCCTTCAACAGTTAATTTGAGCCACTTACGGAGGTCTAGACTGCCTGCTTGGCTTCCTCGAGATGTCAAATTTAGAAAGAAGGCATTAACTGTCTCTATACTCTTCTCGTCTGGATCGATATAAATCACAGTTTTTTAGTTGTTATGTTATATAAGCATTTACAACGGCGAGGATTTTCGCCATATTAGTCAATCAGTAACACATCTACAGCGGATGATTGGCTAATACAACAAACAGCCACATATTTTTTTCTCTTCGCTGACGCTTCCAAATCCACCTAAATTTAGGTAGACTTAACCTTACGGAAGATCAGTGTTTCAAAGGAAATCATTCTTAGTAGAGCATAGTTACAGATTTGATTCACTCTAAAGACTAATTATAAACGTAAAATAGAAAATACTGAATTAACCATTGAATGCCTAAGTTACTACTCTGTTTAATGTGTTTTTTTATTAAGTTTATAAAGTTCAACCTTCATTAGGTTTTTTTTTCGTATGTCCCAACTATTAAGGTTTGTGTTACGCGTATCAAACAAATAATGAATCTAGTAAAGAAGTCGTTATGGCCGGTCAATTGAGTGGTTATTGGTTTACGCGGGTAACTGGAGTACCACCAAATTTAGTAAGTTTTGAGACAAAATTCATCACCTGATATGGTGAAAATTTAATATTGATATGCTGGTACCGTTGATTTTTCTTTATTTTACTACCAATATTCGACAAAGTTAAACTTTAAGTACCACTAACTACCAATCATCGAATGACCTCGAACGCACCAATCATGTGAAGGAGGAATTTTTGTGTATGGAATACATACATTTATGAAATAATGTACGTGAAAACTGTATAAAAGTGTTACAGAGGATACCCACCTCTCATATGTGGTAAAAATAGCTCTCAGTTTAAGGTCGGAGTATCAAAAGAGCATAATTCCATTATGGGTAAAATTTATTTTGATAAAGCCTCATAATATTATGCAGTAATATTTACTGAGCAATAAACTGTGCTCGAAATGTGGTCATCAGTAAATATTACTGTATAACACTGTGAGGCTTTATCGAAATAAATTTTACCCACAATGGAATTATACTCTACCACAGTGAACAAGTTCTATTATTATATGAACAGAGTAATTTAACCACATTCTATGCATGCAATTATTCAGGTCTTCTAACCCTAACAATAACCCTGATCTTTCATGAACCTGATCCTAACGTGAAAATATCCCTGAACTAACTGTAATCTAACTCGAACCAATCCTGATGTCGCCTTCATTAGATTAACCTAACCCTAACTTGGCCTTAGCTTAAACCGTAACTTAATCTCTCTCAAACCTAAGCTGAAACTTTCCAGATATCCCATTTAATAACATAACACTTCTATGAGTATATTTCATTGATGATGACAACATTATTTTACAAGTTTGACTGACTTTCTCAGTGGGCGTTTCAAGGTCGTTGATGCGGTCGCACTCCACTGGTAGTTAGTGGTGCATAAAGTGTAACTTGGCCCAATATTCTAAACTATGTAGAGTTTTATGTTAGAACATTTGAAAACATTAAAAACAATAAATGTACCAAGGTAATATGAGTTCTTTTTAAAAAAATAATTGTTTCGAGGATTTTTCCCAATCGGCTACAACCTGAACAATACAAAAATATCAATTACATTGAAGATTTGAATATTTTTCGTGATAACAAGGTGTAATTGATTTAAACTAAGAGTAACATAAGCCCTCAATGATGTAAAGTGCTTGATAATTAAAAGTCTGGAGAATTGACTATTCACAAGATAATCAGATAAACAGGCTTGAGGACAAAAAGACAGAGTCCGGAACCACTTTTGGCTATGGACAAAGTCTAAGCAGAAAGAGTATAACAATTTTTAATTTTTTGATTACAGCTTGATTACACACTGTATTTTTGGTACAAGTATGGAATTCTCAGCATGGATATCGGTAGCCCAAATTTTGCAGGCGTGTGCGTCGGCAGGGAATCGAACCTCTGAAGATGTGCATGGTCGGCGAGAGTCCTAACCGCTGTGCCACCGACGCAGAAAGTATGTTTTTCTAAAATAGCAAAAACGAGTGTTTGAGTGATTAATGCTTAGATGAAAAGCAATAGAATTTTCTAAACAGGACAGATGATGATATAGGATAGGAGAAAAATATGACGTAACAGAATTCTACACTTTGTTATGTCAAATAAATCACCAAGGTAGTGCAAACAAGATTTAAAACTGTCTCTTTCTGCTCATACAGATTTAGTTTCAGTCATCTGATGACGATTGCCCCAGCGAAACATGTAACAAGTTAGGTTTCTTTTGCCTGTTGATTACTTCGAACGCTTTCAGATTGTCCACAGTAGAACCAGTGTTCAATAGATGGTGCTGTTTTTTCAATTCTTTCTACTTGATATCCTAATTGTAGTCTTCAGTTTGATTCAAGGAAGTGTTTGAAATAAGATAATACCGAGTGTTTACTATCCCAGTATTTTGTACCTTCGTGTAGTTGAATTTGTTCAATGTTCAACAGTGACTTAGCGTAAAAAGACGAATTTCACTTTGCAAAGTATGCTATGTTTAGCTTTTTTTATTATTTATTTCAGATTTTACCTAGAAATCATGTAATAAAATGTCTAGAAACAATATCTAATTGTAATTGGCATGGTGTAAAAAATGGTGATTTAGGAGCTATAAACGGTTGTTTTCCAGGCTCAAAACTTGATGTTAGCAACGTTCAAGCTGAAGAATTTTGGGTTGGTGTTAATTATTCACTTGCCTCTCTCATGATAGCTGAGGTAAGTGAAGCAGATGCAAGCATTTGAATTTCATTTATATTATGCCTTTTGTGAATATTGATTGATATGTTTAAACGATTTTTTATCATCGATTAAATTCCAGGAAGTTAAATAGTTCAAAAGTCTTATCTGTATTAGTGTTATCACGTAAACCCGAGGTAGAAATATTATATGTGTATTGTTACCAATAACTTGAAAGTAGATTCGGGTGATGCAGTAAATTTCTTCTTAATCGTTATTTTTATGAAAGCTAATTGTAAAAAGTATAATAATAATAATCATAATATCCAATACTAATGCTTAGTATCCTGATATCCCGCGACTGATAGCCTGTTGAAATCCCCCTCAGTCTTTTTGTGACCAATCTCAATTAAATATAGAATGATTATTAGGTTGTACCATGAATGAGAACTTCAAATTTGACGGCACGCTTTACACAGGCAAGTGGACGGGGTGGCGATGGGCTTCCCATTGGGTCCCATTCTGCCTGATTTCTTTCTAAGTAAGCTAGAAAATGAACCTTTGAACAACCTTATCAGTAAGTTCTCATTTTATCGCCGGTATATAAAGATGACACCTTCATTCTTTGTGATAATGATTCGGATAGCAGTACAATAATTACTGAATTTAATGAAGTACATTCGGCTATGAAATTCACATGCGAAGGGGAATCCCAAAACAGAATTGCCTTCCTGGATGTCCTCCTTACAAGAAAACCAGATGGTGGTATAAAAAGAAATTTGCATAGAAAAAGCACTTGGACAGGACAATATACACATTTTCACAGCTTCGTTCCTGTCAAGTACAAAAGAAATTTAGTGAAGACCCTCAGCCACAGAGTTACAGCTATATGCCCAGAAGAAGTAATTGAAGATGAATTAGGCGTTGTATGTGATACTTTGATCGAAAATAGCTATCCCGAAAAATTTATCAAGAAACACATGACAAGGAAAGCGGAAAAGGACTACTCACTATCCGCAAAGAAGAAGCCTCTTTGTATACAACTGCAATTCAAGGGCGATATACCAAGTGAGATAATTGCGAAGAAATTAAGAAAATCATATCAAAGAATTTTTAATGCTGGCGAACTACATGTCTCATTCTCTACGTGACCGATGGCGATTCCTCAACTGAAAGATGAAGTACCTAGACTAGCTGGTTACTTCTAAGTGTATCTACCAATTCAACTGCAACTGTGCTTGTGGGGCGAGTTATATTGGCCGTTGCTCTAGGAACTTGATTTTTCCTGGTCGCTCGAGAACATCTCCCACTATGGCTAAGTAAAAGTGTAGTGAAAACCATTAACTGTTCGATATTGAACCATCTGGTTCAAACCGACCACAGAGCCAGTCAGCGTTGGAGAATCCTTCTCTATAATCTACTGGGTGCCTAATAAATTGCCGAAATCATCGAAGCACCGGATGCTCCAAGCAGCAGAGGCTATTGCAATTCGCCTCAAACAACCAGTGCTCTGTTTTCAGAAGAAACAAGTCCAACCCGTACTACTGCCCTGGTTAGCCTTCAGTAGAGACTATAAATTCATGAATTTGTAATATTATCTTTTATAATTTTTCTGACATTCAACTTATTTTATGTTGATGCTATTGAGCTGTAATCTATCAATATTATTCATTCGATGTTATTTAAACAGTATTAATATTGTTCATAACACTAATTCATTCATTCCCTATAATGTATATAAAACTGCAGAGCCTGATGATGAAGTTATCGAAAGGAGTAATCTTTGTTCAGTATCCAATCTTTCGAAAATTTTAGTGGGCATTTTTAATCAGTTAAAATATAGAACCGTATAATGCCTAAGCTAGCCACCTCAGATCACAGCGTTCAACCTTGTCTTCTAGTTAGTGTATATAAAATCGCATTGTTGCCGTCAGTAAAGCATGTATTTCATTAATAATCACTAAAACAGTGTGTGAATTTATAGAGACATTGGCGTATGCTTTCTCTTCTAATTATACTTTGAAGCATCTATACTGGATTTGTGTATTCGGCGAGTATACACACACACACTTTTCGCTGCAGATTTTGTCACTATGTTGTACAGCAGTTTCATTCACCGTGCCAGTACAAAGCGAGAAGTTTCTTTTGCAGAAGTCTACCAATAATTTATTTGAACTAATGCATTGAGTTTTCCACTCTGTAGAATCATCAGCAGTACGCACCCACTGGGGTTCGAACCCAGGACCTCCCAGTTACAAGGCAAGCTCGTATACCATCTAGCCACTGAGACCAGATTCAATGGCTCATGAATTCTAACTTCTACCCATTTATTTATTTGTTCTCTTTCATACACTTTTATTCATCTGGTTTCTCCTCTTATCCGCTATTTTTTTTGGTGTAGCAGCCTGAGTCGATTCACTTGTGTGCAAAGTCTGTCGTTCAAGCTTGATGAAATTCTCGGATATATATAATTTGAAATATAAATATGCTCTCATTGAGGTGCTTTCACTAAATCCTAACACCATCATCTTCAGTATGATTTGAATTCAAGTTTCACTTTTAAAAAGACTATCCGAACTGGTAGATTTGCATTACTCTACTTGAAGGAAAGACCCATTTCCAGAGAACTTTCAAACTGTACTAAATTTGAGGACTAAAATGTTATAAATACAAGACTTTTAGGGTGATCCTTCAACAAAAATATCCATATTTTAATATATACCCTTGCCATATTCAGGTAGGTAGTTACCTGGGGTTTAAGTGAGAAGTCGTGACCAGTAGGGTGCAGCAGGTCGGCTGTGAGGACAAATACTCGTCGAATACATTGACCAGGGGTCACGCTATGTCGTGAATTGGCAGAAGTTAGAATTCATGGGCCATTGGAACGGGTCCCAGTGGCTTAATGGTCTACGAGCTCGCCTTTCAACCAGAACGTCCTGAGTTCGAATCTCAGTGGGTGCGTACTGATGAGGAGTCCCAAACTAGGACGAAACGGCCGTCCAGTACCCCCAGGTTTTCCAGTGGTTCTCTAACTAATGTCAGCTCATGATGAAATCTTGTCACCAATCAAATCTCTACAAACCAATACTTGAATTTTAATATATATGTTTACTGTCTTTTTGTCATTTTAAAAATGGCAAACATTGGTTTTACTTGTAGCTATAAAAGAGGATGAAATTTTTCATAACCTAATTTACTTAAGCCCTTTTAATAATACCTGTGAATAATCTATATCCTGTTATTTTTGTTTTCAGGGGATGATTGATGAAGGATTTGCTATTGCTGAGAAATGTTATAATACAGTCTATAACCTTTATGGATTGCATTTTCAAACGCCTGAAGCCTACATGACTGATGGACGTTTTCGTTGTCCAGGATATATGCGCCCACTAGCTATTTGGAGTATTCAGCAGACATTGGAACTTTCCGGTATACATCCATACTCAAACATTACAAATAGTAGTATGAAATTCACTGATATTTAGATTTGAAAATAAATTTCTTTTCATTCTTCCGTGTATTTCGGATGCATTAAAAGTACTCTTCATTATTTCTTCATTTTCAAATGATAAGCAATGGACTTCGCTATATTATAATTGTTTATCCTTTGAGTTTTCCCTCAAAGAGACTACAGGGACTGTGTAAATGTCTAGTGATCGGAGTGAATAACTTGTTATTTCGATGAATTGATTTATCGAAATTCAATAACAGAGAGAGCGAAATTGTTTCAAATTACTGTTATTATTTTAAAGCTAACTTATCCAATATTTATGATGACGCTAATATTTCAATTTATTTTTGTTTTCTTTCTCCTTGATAAAAGATTTTTATACTTACTTGATAATTCGATCTTTCAGAAATAGATTTTTTTTTTAATTTTTGCACTGTTAAACTTGTTGATTAAATTCTGCCGGTCATCTAGTAAATAGTTAGTACTACAGCTGGCCTACACTGTATTGTTTAACCGTGCGACTGTATCACTTCACCACGACAGCCTGATCAGATAGTTTTCAAAAGTATTTAAATCGGGTATTACCAGCTCACCCAAGTAGCTAGCCAGAATTCTGAGGCTTTAAATTGATTCGGCTCCATGTACATTGATAAAGGGCTAGACAGTAAACGAGTTAAACAACTATCAGGTGTTCAGATTACTTATATGTGATTACCCTTGCACTTAAGTTAGGAGTCAGCTGTTTCCAATTATTTAAATCAGTCAGCAAGATATTGCTGTAAAAAAACCATCTTTTTGCAGTGTTTTTTCTAGAATATAAAAGTCATGTGGTAACTACAAATATTGTATAGTGCATTATTTATTTTTTATATTTCTGATTATAGCTTGATTCCACACCGTTTTTTTTGTACAAGCATGGAATTTTCAGCAAGTGATTTCGGTAACCCAAATTTTGCAGGCCGACCGTCGGCAGGGGATCGAACACCAGACCATGTGCATGGCCGGCGAGAGTCCTAACCACTGTGCCACCGACGCACTGATAGGCGAGGAGATAGGCTGCATTACACTTGAGCCACAAAGTTATTAATTGGGTTTTTTCCTGAAGTTATTGTATACAATTTTCACTTCTGTTAACAAAAATCAATTAAATCGCTTACAGTGGGGACTTAAGTGCTTAAGATAATGTCTTCAATTTACATTCCATAAAATATACGATAATAAATGCCATCAGCTACATTCTGATTTTAGTAATCCTGAAAAAGTATTCGTTACCCGATAAATTTAGTAAGATTATACTATAACTAATATTTCGAAAATAAATTATGAATTGCAACATACTGTAACAATACTTACATGACGAAAAAACAAAACAAATTCTCAACATAAATACACTGAAATGAATCAGAGGACAATCTTAATTGTCATACTTTATGGTCATTTAAATTAAAGAATGACATCAGAACACGAAGAATGAAACCAGAGATTCGCAATTATACAACTCTAATCGTATTTTCCTCCGTAATAACTATCTTTTCGGAACCATTTATACTTAATCTCTTAAGTCTGCATTTAAGATCTATCACTTTGTTACACTGTGCCGCTTACACACCTCTCCAGTAACTTATGCAGAAATCGTACGGTTAGTAGAATGAAAAAATTCACGAAAATACATTCAAAACACAAAAGACAACCCATCTAGACATGCAAAATAGGAACAAATAGTTCAGTCAGTAGATTCTTTTAGACAAATTCATTAGCTTAGCTGCACAATCGCAATCATACATAAATAATTATATTTTTGTGTGTAATTACATTCAGTCTGTCAAGGGTGGCTACTAAAAAACCAATTTAGAATATTATTTACATAATCACAAAGTTTCAAAATAGTGGAGATTTATCATGATGTAACAAAAGGCGTAAAGATTAGTGAGCTTAGACCATAGAGTGTATGATACGAAAAAATTTAAAATACTAGGTGTTACTGGAAAGTACATAGAGGCAGGTACCGCAATGGATAGAGCTGCTAATAATCATAAAACATAAATACAAGTGAAAGCACAAATATATCCGTAACAATTTATATCTACACTCTTGACCCCATCTTGATCTCTTATCACAATTGGACTAAGGATTCAAGAAGTAGTATTAGATATAGTGACTGTTCGCCAAAACTGACATTTTACAGCATCTTAGGGATCGTCAACCTGTTTATATCAATCTCTTTCCATCTAGCCGTCTTACATATATCTTTCTAAACGATTAGTAACTTGTTATACTACTAATCTGATTGGTTGTTTAAGATCATTCGGCTTGGTTACTCCCCTTTACTCGGCTTGTATGCATAAATTAGGGTTCGCCACATGGACGCAAAGAATGACAGAACACTGCTTTGGTGAGGTTTCTTTTGACTAACGTAGATAATTTTGAATGAGTTTTCCTTCAAGAGTGGATGATAGTGTGCCCAATTATAACACCGCGTATTTACACACACCGACCTCTTCATAACAATGCGCGATAACGTCCACTGACTCTGATAAAACTCTCATTGAAAGACCTACGTGTTTCAATCCACAGGAATAAGTGAATTGACAGATACACATGAAAGTTGCCAAATGCTACGGTTATCTTTTGAGTTATTAGAAAAAAATAAGTAGCTGAAGAAATGCAGTCTTGATTTTGAGTCTAAGAATGGTCACCTCAGTGCGTTTTATATTCTCATCTTTTAGAGCGTCGCTTTTTAAGCTTACATACATACATAAAATCTTCTTTGGCATGAAAGTGGGATTCTTCTTGTTCGTTTCTATTTCTTTCTGCATGAGCCGTCAGGATATTCATTTAGAAATAGCTTCTTCCTCAAAAAACATGTCACCGCACCTAACAACTCTGAGCTACAAATTCTTTGAAAGGGATTACTTTTCAGAAATACAGACACAAAAACTAAAAAAGTTTGCCAGTTGATCATTCCTCATGGACTCTGTATACATTGATCACACCAAAGTTCCTCCAGGCTTCTTTGTTGACCAGACACTCAGAAATTGTCTAACCCACTCTAACCGCAACAGTAAATTTGGTGATCGAGTGCCAAGTGTTAATAGCCTGTGGATAATCATTTAGGTCAGATTGTCACAAATGATAAAATAACTATCAAAATACTTTTTGTACAGCAGAAAACAATCAGTCGTTGATTTGAATGGACCGTTTGCCAAACTCCTCACAAAATAATCTGCAAGTAATAGGCTCAGCGGTAATCCCATGCCTATGTAGCTTTGCCGCCAATAAATGTGGAAAAGACATCAAAAGTACACAGGAGGAGTTATTCTACCCGCAAGGTTCGTGTTTTAACATCCAAGTTGTCATACTGCATATATCCGCTAACAAGGCAAATCGTTTATGTGATCAAGACATTTCCAAATAGTGGTTCCAAATCAGGTGATATGTGTATCACTTACTCTTACTTCTCTAGAGCAGTGATAAAATGGATATGTCTTAAAATTCGTTTTTTAACATGTCCTAAGAGTCCTACCAGGGATTGAGCGATACGATGAAGGCACATCCCAAATTACGACCAGCAATAGTCTATCTCCACTAGTTGTCGGTACCATAAACAGTAGTAGGATCATCCAGACAGATGGGCAAATGCTTCTAAAAATATTCTCAACTGTTTATTTTTGTGCCTTCTCAATACTCTCGTAGGTAGTGTTTCAAAAATTTACACATTTCGAGACTGGAGAAGGTGGAAATGATGAGATCACAGACTCTTGACAAATTTTTGCTCTTCACCTTTCACGTCAGAGTGAATTGCTGGATAAGCCACCTTAAGAATAGGCATAGTATTAGGTAAGGAAAATGTTACACTGAACAACCTGACAGAAATTCATTGAGTAAGGCGGGTAGGGAGCATGTTATACATACTGCGTTACGATACCCCAAAACAACAAGAGCTGCTGAAGCTGGATAGGTCCGGGAAAGTATAAAAGTAGTCAATCCACACAGACACCAATCTATGAGTTCTATGACTCGGTCTAAGATTTTTGGCCAACGTTTTTGAAGTTTTAACTTAAAGTCGTTTGTTTGTGTCACCACTAATACTAATATACTGTGATGAGACACTAACAACCCTAAACTTTACAGTTATCATTACCTGAAGTAGTTTATTCTTAGATAACAGGAAAAAACAAGGAAAAATCAAGGTTTGTTAACATTGTTGTAAAATTTATCTTTTGGGTCGATTCAAAGTAATAAAAAAAGCAAAATCTGGGTTTATAGTAACAAAGATATACATCCATCACTTCATGACGTAATTAGAAAGTAAAGTATCCAAGTGCACATTATCTCGTATGTACAACTGGATATATTAATTGAGCATTATCACATATCATAATAACAGTTTACCAGGATTTATGCCTGGTATTATCTTAAACTTTTTGACAATGTATACACATCTGTTAATAAAACATGATACTTCTTGGATGCACACGTTATGATTACGGCCCAATGTAGGGACAAGAGTGACCATACAACAGAATGGATTGAAGGTGTTTCTAAGGGGCATTAGTCAATTGGTCAACTTACTGCTATAACTTATTTCGTAATATAAACTTGCACATAGCATTAAAGCTGAAAGAATTGACCCGGCGATCCCCAACCACATATAACGTCGAAGGATACAAGGCCAAACTCTCCAATGTCCCCTAAGCAGCTGAATGTCAACGTATAATCCGACAGCCGCAAACAGGACTGCGAATTTGAAATTGAGAATTTATGTAACAACTCACCTGAATATGAACAACATACAGCATTTTCTACACTGTGTCGAGTAGCATAGTATACATCAAAGCACAATCCAATCAAAACCCCAAAAGAATGGTAGACTGATTTTATCTTGACATTCCTTAAAACGTTATACCCAATGGGCGACAATAACATGATAATTTTATGAGCGGCGAGGTATGTAGATAGTCTCTACCTTTTGTTTCCTAACATTTGTCTCAAGGTAAAATTTCAAACCTACCTCCATCCAATATCCAATGTCCTGACTACGAGCTAGTATAAACCACTGGTTTCTTTGAGCTCTCTTCTTGATTGTAAGGTAGAGGTTTCAGATCTTCAGTGAACTTCTGCGTAGTAACTCCCGCCACTTGACTGCTTTAGCTCTGATAGACTCCAAGAGGAGTGGTGCGGGAATTGGTCAAGATGTGGTTTGTCGTATGCAGTATTTTAGGACTGTGTTGCTGCCGTGAACGGAGTTTGACCTAACTCCCGTTGGTCATATGTTGTAGTCATAGAAGCATAATAGCAATAATAATAGGTTGTAGTGTAGGTAATACAGGTTGAGATAAGTGAAATAATAAAGGTGACCTAAGGAAAAGATAGAGTAGTCGGTACAGTGAGAGAAGGCGGAACAGGTCGTGGGATTTAGTTTGTATGCTTATCCATTGACAGTGTAGTTTTAAGTTTTATGAGGATAAGCCATTGAGACACAAACCTTGCATTTCTGCATGATTGTCCAGCTTCCGCTGTAGTCACGGCCGCTGGTAAAGCGTTCCAGAGACGTCAAACTCGAAGCGAAAAGAAATGTGAACAGACTCGAGTCTTTGGTCTCTGGTGTACTATCCTAAGCGGGTTACCTCGTGGAAGCCTATAATCGCTTAACGGCAGAATGCTTTTATTTGGGTGGGCCTCGTCATTTGAGATCTTGTAGACGGTGATGAGGTCTCCCCTGTGCCTACGGTAACTAAGTGTGAAAAGTCCTAATTTCTTTAGTCGTTCCTCATATGATTTGTTGCGGAGGCCGATCACTCATTTTGTCGCTCGTCTCTGGACACTTTCTAGAATGTTAGCATCCCTTTTGAGTAGCGGAGAAGCAATGATATTATGCACCTCAAGGTGTGGTCTCACACGTGTCTTATATAACCTTAAGAACAGTTCGGGAGTAAGAGCTCCCAGCTGCCTATGCATAAAGTGTAAAGTTGCGTAGGCTTTGGCGACGTCCCTCATGTAATTTCCACTGGTTTCAAGCTTTTCTGTTAGAATAAGACCTAGATCACGCTCTGATGGAACACAACTCAAGTTCTGGTCACCAAGGGTGTAATTTACACTGTGTGACCTGCCGGAATGAAGCTGCACTATTTTGCACTTCTATAGGTTGAAAGGCATTTCGTCAGCCAGAGCTCAGTCTCCCAGAAATTTCGCGTCAGCCTGAAATCTGTCTGAGTCTTCTGATGAGTTTGTTGTTCTCCGAATCTTTACGTCGTCAGCGTAAAGAAGCGCAGAGCAGTTCGATCGAGAGGGCAGCACGTTCGTCAATGTAGTTGAAGATTGAACGATCAATTCGTGGTTGTTTGCTCAAACCAACTTCCCCAATTTTCGCGGAGGCATCAATACGACAGTCATCGTCTCATCGGTCGCTGTTCAGAAAGAAGTCAGCAGTAAATTATCAGAAGTAATTTTGTGATTTGTTATTGTAATATTTGTTCACAGACCCTAGTAAAAACATTATTTTTATATGTTGGTGTAACAATAAAGAATTCTCGAGTGGCCAATCGGTCTTATGGATTTTTCGTCCGTTATTACTAAGCGTTTCTGAAAACTTCAAGGAACAGCGTGGGCCCGAGCGTAGCAAGAGCTGGGCATTAACGGTTTATGAGACGTGGCTGACAGTTTATGAGACGTGGCTGACAGTTTCTGACGATAGAAACAGACTCTGGCGGATTGAAACAGTTGGTGACAGTTTGGATAGTCGCCGTTCATCTTTCCTGGTGCCGGTCAAGTTCTCTTTGAACAAGCAATATCTGGAACTTTATTGGAATTTGGTCAAGTTCAACAATGCCTGGGTCAAAGAAGGGACAGAGTGTCTTGGATGCAAACAGGAAAGTAAGTCATGTTGACTTGTATGTTAATTGTAACGATGTGTCTGATGCTAAACATGACATGGTTGATGTTACTGTTTCACCGTTCAGGGATAATAGGAACATCAAACTCCCTAAATTTGAACCACGTTGTTTCCACGGAAACTCAGCTGATTATTCACAGTTTGTAAAGGAGTTTGAGATCATGTTGAGTGGTTTTTTATTAACTGATGAAATGAAGTTAATGTATTTGATGAGGCATTGCACTGGAGATGCTGCAAGAGCCATACAGTGCTGTAAGTTTATGAAGCCAAAAGAGGGCTACTACGAGGCTATGAGCATATTACGTCAAAGGTTTGGAAGACCTTCAATGATTGCAGGGAAACTATTCGAGGCTGTTAAGAGTAATGGTGGTCAATTACAGGATGACTCCCAGGCACTCACTGAGTTTTTGAATAATTTGCTAATTTACAAGAATGGAATGATTTCGATGAATCGCATGAGTGACCTCAACTCGAGTTTTATACTAGAAGTAATAGCAAGACGCCTACCTACTCGACTGCAAAGGAAGTGGGTGAAGAGAAGCTCCCGTATGGAGGATGAGGGTATCGAGCCAAGGTTTGATGATATCCTGAAACTGGTAAAAGATAGCGTCAATCAATCTATGAGCAAGTTTGCCAGTCTATTACACCTCACCCCTAGAATAGAGCAGTCTGAGAGCAAAATGCAATCATTGATGACGAGTAGGCCTCAGAGAGGTGGATATCGAGAAGGCTCCATGATGTCTAGTAATGCATATAGACCTAGTGAGTGTAACAGGTTTCGTAGTACATCCTCAATAGATAAGTTACAAGATGCAAGACAAACACGGCTTTGTTTTACACGTGTGCAAGAGGTGCATAAAAGGGTGAACTGTGAACCATTGAGCAAGTTCAGTGATAAGCTAAATGTGAAATCCCGGCCTTACTCCAAATTGTGTGACGATAACGGTGCGGTCAAGAAGTCTGTAGTTGCAACTGGTAAGCCATTGTTGAATAGAGTGTCACAGAATAGAGTTACTGCTTCAGAGTGGAGTTCTGACTCCACAAGTTTACAAAGTATAACTAGTCAGAGTGAAGATATAAAACCTTTAATGATTTGTGAGGAGGAACCAAAATCGTCTACTTCTGTTATTAAAGAGTTTGAAAATGATGAAGTCGACCAGACGGATGATGGTAAATTGAATATTCATGATAATGATCATGATACTTCACATTTGTCTTTGGTTGATCATGATGAAATGAGGGGAATGCCTACTACTGCTAAGTTGAATAAAGGTTCTGTACAACTACAACGTGAAGTAGAATTGAACGCAGATGCAGTTCCAGAAGGTGTGCATACTTGTGAGACAGTCAGTGTAGTTGATCAGCGTGTAGCCCACCTATCATCAGATAATAATAATAGTATATTCTCATTTTGTACATGAGAGACGCCAGTTTACAGGCATCATCAATATGATAAATTACATATACGATTAGCAATCATAATTAATAATAATGTTATAATAAAGTACACATTATTTCCTACCTGTGTAGGACACACCAAATATACAGGGATGGATAAGCATTATTTAAATTTCATAAATTCGGTTTATGGTTAAGTTACATGGTTGCTGGCGTTTTTGTTTTAATAATAATAATGTATATTCTCATATAAACATATAAATTTACATGAAAATGCATGCCATTTTTTTAGGTCTGTGGGAACAATATGATAACCAGTCATTCAATGGAGCACATCATGAAATATAGGAATATTGACTTCGCATTAACAAAAAAACCCAAGTAAGTTTTGGATGGATTAAAAATACTTGGGAAAAAATAAAGCTTGAAGTAATTCCTCAATATAACTTGGGTGTGTACAAATCCGAATCTTATTTTTGATTTGATTTATATCCAAATTGGGTAATAAGGAAGCTATTTTTACAGATACGATCAGTTATGTTATAAGCTACAATCGTGACGTTGTATTACAAATTGATACTTTTCCATTGGTATAAGAGTATATTCCACAAATGTAATCCAGGTTGCGTCGTGGAGAAAGTTAATTCGTTATTAACCAGGCAACTGAAAGATACGGGACCAATAATGTTTGCAGATCATTTGTCATTGTAAATGGTCAAATATCCACATTATTCATTCTCATTCAAAAAGTCAAATGGAAGCTGAAATGGTGAGAGAAAAAAGAAGACAAACAACAGCAACGCAAAAGAAAGCAACGGGAGTCCTTAAGGAGTGATTAATAAATATATACATATATATTCTGTTTAGTAACTGTGGTTATTTTGGTACACAAACTAACTAGTCCCGTTATGCTAACTTTTATATTATGTGTGAACTAATATTACTGTCCTGTGTAGAAATGTTAATCATCTAGTTCCAATAATATTAAAATTTATAATTGTAGTTTGTTGTAACTACACGTTTAAACAACTTAAAATATCTATGTAGGGTGAAAAAGAGGTGTAAGAGTCAGACGTAAAGTGCATTGTCATCTTTGAGCAGTCTGGTGACTGAGGAGATGAACACTGGAAGTGTGTTTGCATCGCGCACATTAGCTGGTAGTCTATTCCAAATGACTGAAAACTTATTTAAGAAGAAGTTGTACCGCACGTAAGTCTGACAGTGCTCCATAGCAGCTAGGTTGTGATGATTTCTAAGATTGTAACTGATGACAGCGGTAGGTTTAGTTATTGGCTCGGAGGAATGCAAGAGAAGATTAGTTAGCTTATAGTAAAAGATTAGGTTTAGCTTAAGGCGTCTTTTCCAGAGGGGTTCTAATCTTAGTCTTACGCATCGCTCATGGTATTCCAGACCACTTTCTAAACCAAGAGTTCTTGAGGTAAACTGCCGTTGCACTCCCTCTAATTTAAGCTTGTCATTTTGTCTTAGTCCGCTAAGAATAAACGGGCAGTATTCTAAGATAGGTCGGACACATACTTTGTATAATAAAACCCTAGTTTCACAACAAAAGAAATTGCGTGTTATGCATCCTATCAGCCTTCGCGTTTTACGTCTGGCATAATCAGTCTGTTCAGCGAACGTTAGGTTACTAGAGTATCTAATACCGAGATCTACGACTGAATTGAGCTTAGCTAGTTTTCGCCCATTTATTTCAAGAGTTAGATCAAGCTTACTGTTGCCGATACAAATCCAGCCGCATTTGTCAATGTTAAAATTTAGACAGGATTCAGCACACCACGTTGCAAGGCTACTTAGTTCAAGATGTATTTTAGTAACCATATCGCTTAATTCATGAGTGTAGCAGGAGTAGACGACTTTGAGGTCGTCAGCATATAGGAATGGTTTACCTGAGGTGAAGCACTTGCAAATGCTGTTAATGTAGACTGTGAATAAAAGTGGACCTAGGACACTACCTTGCACGACCCCACTTGAGATCTGCCTAGGATGAGACAATACAGATCCAACTTTGGTTATTTGTACCCTGTTGCTTAGAAATGATTTTAACCAGTTCAGTAATGGGTTGCGAATTCCACAAGAGTACAGCTTCTCAAAGAGAATACTGTGAGATACCATGTCAAATGCCCTAGATATATCGAAGTATAGAACAACGACTAGCTTACGTGCTTCGCGACTACTAGTGATGCAGTTGAAAAAGTCGAAGTGGCAAGTAACGCAGGATCTATTTTTGAGAAATCCGTGTTGAGACCTTGTAACAAGATCTCCCTAATTAGGTAGTCTGACAATTGATCTTTACAACTTTCTCCATGATTCGTGAGATAACTGGGGTTATATTTATGGGTCTGTAATTGCGGACGTTTGCCCTATCACCAGATTTGTAATGTGGAATTATGAAGCTAGTTTTCCACTCACTAGGGTAAGTGCCAGTGTCCATAGATATTGAGAAGAATTTAAGAAGTAACAGGGTATATCACACCCACTGTTTTTGAAAATTATCGAAGCGAGGCCATCCGGTCCCGTACTAGTGGAAGGTTTAAGGCTTTTAATTGCTTGTACTATTAGTTGATTAGTGAACACAATGCTTTCAAGGGAAGAGATAGTAAGGGGAGCGGTTTCACCAGGCATATGTGTTTCTAAACTAAAGTTTGCAAACCAATCACTGAAAGTTCACAGATAGTGGCAGGTTCATTGTAGATTACTTTGTCGTGAAGTAAGTATGGGATTTCCCTCGCTGACTGCATTCGTTTTTTAAGAAGTGCCGTTAAGTTATAAACTTTGGAGGTACTTTCAAGTGCCGTTAACTCTTCGTCGAGGTCCTTTTGAGAACGTAGGCGCTTGATAGATTCAAGAGACTCGTGGATTGAGAGCAATAGTGATATGTCCTTAGTGGAATAGTACTGTTTCTTCAGCTTCCTTAACTTATTACGGTGTGCCCTTGGAATATATTCAGTTCGGTGTCTACTTAATTTCACTATTTTCTTTGGAGCAACTGTATCTAGACAAAGGGTAACATTCCTGTAAAACAGGGTTACTAAGGCCTCCAGGGAGTCAGTGGTAAAATAGTCATCCCATTGACAGAGTCGAATAAGTTCTTGGACTAATCCCCAGTCTGTATATTTGTAACTACGACATATTGTGCTTCCTGAGTCTTGTTTGTTTCCTGTATTTAGTGGTGAGAAAGGCAGAGAGCAGAGTACCATTCTATGGTCACTACTGGAAAATCTATTACCAACATAAGTGGATACTGGGATTGTGTCATGACAAAAAACAAGGTCCAAATGTTGTCCCACGAGTAGGTGTCTGGACGTGTTGTTGCCATCCATAACAGTCTATAGTGGCAAGTAATTCGTCGAAGCGTTGGGGGCCGGAACTAGTTAGCCAATTGACTTCTGGAAGATTGAAGTCCCCTGCAATTATTTTGTAATTAGCACTAAACGAGGATGCATGTGCAAACGATTTAGCTAATAACGCATCAGTTTCTTTTGTTGAGCTTGGTGCTCGATAAACACAGCCTATGAGAAGTTTGTACTTATCTCCATGTAAGACAACCCAGAGTGAGTCAGGTACATTATTCATTGTTTCATCTTCCACCTTACTGACTACAAATGAGCTATGTATATATATGAGACATCCTCCACCACGCTTGCAATCTCTGTTTGCACGGTGTACAGTGTAATCATCGATACCTATATGCACATCAAGTACTGAGGATGAGCACCATGACTCAGTAATCAGAGCTACAGTAGGCTTGGCGACTAATAATAATGTCCTTAGTTCAGATATCTTATTGATTAAGGAACGTGCATTAATTAGCAATATCGTGAATAAGTCACGGGATACTACAAACTGGCTTAAAATGTCACCATAACCTAAATCTATTTGTGCGTCAGCACCGCAAGAATTTATGAATGAAAAGGAGGTCGGACTGGGTGTCTGCAGATGATAGTGCTAAAGCGGAGCTGATACAAAAAGACAGCAGTGGTAGTAATCTTGCAGTTAGAGAATTTTCTGAAAGCCGAAAAAGAACAGCTTCTGATCCACCGCTAAGCTCATCACCTTGTGTCACTCAGTCATCGTTGGTGTTGTCATCCACAATGAAATGGACGTCCGTGAACTCAAGTGCTTTATGCAATGACTATAATAGTATTGGTGCGTTTGAAAAGACGAAAGATATTGGTCAGTTTAGTGAGAAGAAGCCAAGTGTAAACGAGAGAGTAATTGTTAAATTGACTTGCATGAATAAAGGCATTTCTAGTTTCAAGTTACTATTTGAATGCTATTATCTTTGGTGTAAATTACTCTGTTTCTACACTTGGTTGATGAGATATGTCGTGTGTTTGTTCGTCATCTATATTCTACGATACAATGACATGAGCGTGTTGCCGTTCAGATTTGAGGATATAGCTCATAGAAGGAAGTTAGCAAATGAACTCTGTGACGATTTTCCAACCTAGGGCGTCAACCTGAGAATGGTTGTAGGCGTACTGCTGTAAGTCCTACAGTTCTTCAAAGGGCAGCGCATCAATGATCAGTCCAGTGTGCTTGGTGTGTGATTTTGTACATATGTTCATATTGTATATACTGAATTGATATCATCTGTCATCTAGCTGTTGGTAATTCTGTTTGTGTCCGGACGACTTCCACTTGGATCATCAACCTGAGAAGGAATGTAGGCGTACTGGTGTAAGTCCTACAGTTCTTCAAGGGTAGTTTGTCGTGCCAGAATCCACAACATTTGATGTGTTGATTGCACATATGTTTGTGTTAAATAATTGTGTGAGTTCCAATTGATGTAATTGTTGGTTAATCTTGTTTGTGTCCGGACATTCCACAACTTACAATCGTCAACCTGTGAAGGGTTGTAGGCGTACTGGTGTAAGTCCTGCGATTCTTGAAAGGAATTCCATCAAGACACGATCCGCGAGTTTGTGTGTACTGTTTGTATATATGTGTGGTGTGTCATATCAATTGGTGTATTTTGGATTCATTGTGTTTACTTGTTGTTTTCGTACCTTGTTTTTATTGCATAATTTTGTTAAAATTTTCGTCGTGATTACTTCTGAAGTTGTTTCGAGTCTTCTACATCCATGAATGAATTGATTGATATTAAGGACAGCAGATGGGGCGTATAAGCCGGGGAGGCTAGGCTATTGCTGAGAATGAAATGCACACGGAGATAATTGTTAGCTGCGGTCCGACACGCCGGGGAGAAAGAGTGTAAACGACTGAGGCTCGCATGCGTCACCACTACTAGAACTGAGGCAGAATGAGTGACAAGCGATTTCAGTGGTAATTGGTAGTGAGTAGATAAGAGGATGCTTGAAGAGTATCGTGAGGTGGTGCTATGGTCACGTCGCATTCTGCAAGAGTCATTCTAGTAAGTGGCGATTGTGTTGGAAGATGTCAAGAGGGTGTCTTTAACTGGAAGGCGCAGGTCGTCATTGATGTGTGAGATTGTGCTGTGGGTATGACTGTGGTGTGTTGGCTTTTCTGTTTGTTTTCCATTTCAGCTCTGTCCGTGTGACCCAGGTTCTCGCAATGTCATCCAAGTCAGCGTGTATTGGTCGTGAAGGAAAAAAGGGTTGGATCCCTTTTTTGCTGGGAAGTATCAATTTAGTTGAAGATTGAACGATCAATTCATGGTTGTTTGCTCAAACCAACTTCCCCAATTTTCGCGGAGGCATCAATACGACAGTCATCGTCTCATCGGTCGCTGTTCAGAAAGAAGAGTAAAAGTCCGTCAGAAAACTTAGTTGTAACACTGTTTATATGTTGGTGTAACAATAAAGATTCCTCGAGTCACCAGTTGGTGTTTTGGTTTTTTCGTCCGTTATTACTAAGCTTTTCTGAAAACTTCAAGAAACAGCGTGAGCCCGAGCATAGGAAGAGCTGGGCATTAACGGTTTATGAGACGTGGCTGACATCGGTGATAAAAATCAAAAACATCAATTGCCTTAAGATAGAATCCTGGGGGTTTGCTGATCCTGTGGTTTGCCAGGATGATCGGATGCGTTTGACTTTGGTGCGGAATTCTCTCCCGCCTAAGTAATCTTCCAGCCATGCGAGAAGTGCTCCAGAAACACCCGCGTTGCTTATTTTGAGAAGGAGTAGACCATGGTGAATTGTGTCGAATTCTTTCGCAAAGTCGAAAAAGATTACATGAGCTGGTACCTTTTCGTCCCAGGATAGTGTCTAGTCGTTCCAAGCTAGTAGAAGATTCGTCACGCGGGATCTTACCCTCCTGAAACCGTGCTGTGCTTCATGGAGTAGATTAGTCCCGTCGAAGTATTTTCTCATGTGGTCGTCAATGAGACTTTCTAATACCTTCGATATCACTGGAAGTAGAGCAATTAGTCTGTAACTGGTCGCATTCTGCCGGCTCGTTTCCATTCACATGGTAGTTCCCCTACATCAAAGGAGCGTTGAAACAGATCACTTAGGGGTTGGCAGAGACTTTCTGAACACTGCTTCAGGACGGATGGTCTGATGTCATCACAGCCTGAAGACTTCCCCGAAGTCAACTTTCCCGATTTTACAAATACCATAGCCGGGGTAATTTGAAATGTACCCAGCAGGTTTTCGCGTGTTTGTTTTGCATTGTAATCTTGATGCTCTGTGGGGGTGATGTCCTTGTTACTGTTTAGTAGCCTGTGAAATGCTAGGCTGAATTTCTCTGCCATTTCAAAACTAGTAAGAGATTTTCCATCAGAACCCACTAGACTGCATGCTCCCTGGTTGGTCGGTTTTCTTTCAGACATAAACCTGTGTAGGCTTTTGGTATTCACGAAAAGCTTATTTTTTTGATTTACAGCTTGATTCCACACTGTATTTTGGTACAAGTATGGAATTTTTAGCGTGGATATCGGTAGCCCAAATTTTGCAGGTTGACCATAGATATCAGGTGTGCGCCGGCGTGGGCTCGAACCCCGGACCATGTGCATAGTCGGCGAGAATCCTAACCACTGTGCCACCGACGCATGGAGGTGGGGAGGTTTCCCTGAAATATCCTTCTATCGCTCGGGACTCGTATGTTACATCGATTTCTGAGCTCAAGGTACACTCCGTGTTCGGGTTGACTCTTCGATCGTCGCCACGCAAACCAGTCTTTTCGCTTCGCCTGCAGAAGGCGTTGTGTCCCCCTTTCTAGCCATGAACGTCGCTTCCTAGCTTTTCGTGTGACTGAAGGAACAGTGTCTGAGACCGCCTGGTGAATGATCTCCTTTACCGCTCTCCAGTGTTCTTCTACTGTTAACTCTGTCCATTTTTTAGGCCAATTTGCTTCAGACAGAAGTCTTCGCATTTTGGTGTAATTGGTTTTGTTATAACACAGATAGGGCTGTGTATTGTCCCACTGTAAGCGCTCGCGGAGGACTATGTCGAATACTATGACCGCGTGGTCACGTTGTGATCTGAACGCTTTCCACTAGTAGCTGGTCACTAGTGAGCACATAATCCGGCCTGGAAGACTTCCCATCTGGGTCCCATCTAGTATCCACCCTGACATTCTCTGTGATCCAGCCTTCCTGATGGTATGCAGCAGATTTCGATCAAATCTACCATGGGAGTATCCCGACACCAAGTTAAGAGATGGGCCATTGAAGTCACCAGCTATGACAATTTGATCATAACCCATGTCTTGGGTCGCTGAAATTGTATTTAGCAGTACCTGGTTGTGGTCTGCTCCGCATGAAGGTGATCGATAAATGCTGCCTACTAGATATTTTCAGTACCCAACGGTGAAGTGGCACCATATGGAGTCAGGGAGCTCGGTGAGGGGAGGGCCCATTGCGTGATTACATCTGAGCTGTTTGTCGACGTATATGGCGACTCCATCTCCTTTTCTCAGGTCCCTATCTCGCCTGGCTTGGACCATATCATTTATACTGACTTCGCTGTCTGCCACCGTAGGGGTTAGCCAGGTTTCCGTCAGTATTATGATTTTGGAGTTCAGCTGTGATTTTAGGTGTCTAAGTTCAGCTATTTCGCCTCTTAGCCCTCTCACATTACTGCACAGGCAATTGGTAGTCAGTCTCACTACACCCCCGTATTGGGGGGTGGTTGACTTGATGTGGGCTGTCGGTTGAGGAGTAATCCTACGAACTAGTTGGCCGATTCCCCAGAAACCGGCCTGTTGGAGTTTTTTCTTCTAGTCCAATCGGAGCACTTGGATGACACTGGCTATCATCATTCGTGCTGCACCGCTGTAGTGTGACTAAGGGTTGATAATTTTCTTTGACAACGCTTTGTTCTCTCCTTTGGGTACGAGGCCGGCTCTCGCAGCAGCGAATTTGTCTGCTGACCCTGTTCTTGGTCTCGTACCATCTCTGGAGAGCAGTAGTCAGCTGGTCCATAATGAACTCTCAACCTCCATTTTTCGTAATGTTTCAGATCACGATTGTCAAAAAGGGTAAATAGGCTTCAAATCCGTGTTCTTACTATTCTAAAAATCGTTTATGTCCATTTTTTGACTCTCTCAACCATTCAACAGAAGGACCGCCATTTCTGGAGTCAGTTCTAATCATCAATGAGTTAGCGGGATAAGGGAATCTGGAGGAATATAATTGTACAGTATTTCGTCAGATGTTAAAAGTGAAAACATTTCATACAACTTCTGTTTACAACGGCAAAATACATATAACTTAGGAGTAAAACCTGAAATACAGAACCTGCTGTTCGCTTCGTCTTCTCACTAGTCCATGCTGTCTGCTCACTTCACAACTGCCCCTGTTGTGTCTTTTCGATTTTTTCTGGAACCTCTCATTCTCAGTCGAAGAATATTCTACAACTACTTCACGGATTTTATTAGCAGACAAGAATCCAGCAGTGGACGCTCCTGTGGCTTACATTAATATTTTGTAGCAGTGGACAAACGTTATCACAAGGTAACCATTTATTTGAGTAGCTCGTTAACTGTACTTGTCGTAATGTGCTTTTACAATATTCTTTCATTAACTTGAATTTTTAATCTTATAATCTGTAAGGTTACCGAGCTCGCTATTAATTCCCCTTTAGGATATCCGTCTTCTGAGGTAGAGTTGGCCGTTGTATTTTGATCTCTTTTGCTATCTGCATCAATGTGTCTCTGTGCGAATGCAGAACTTCCCACTGGAAACAGAGATCAGCACCCGCTTTGTAATATAGACCTACAAGAGGGTTCATAACTGACCCTCGCTTTATCTCATGTCGAGGTGGAATTCTGTAGTGTAACGGGGAGAGCTGTCTCTGATTCCTAGCATTTATAATAATAATACATAAATACTTGGTATAAACGGGCAAGCTTAGATGATATGCATGCTATTTTTACTCGCACGATCAATTATGTTACAAATTACAATTGTGAATTAGCGCAGATAGAACTTTTACAAAAGCTTAGGTTGATCGATTATTGTACAAGTAATCAAAACCGGCTCCTATGAATGTTGAATTGTAAACCATTCACTAAAGTCACCATCAAGGTTGAGCGCCAGCCCAAACTTATTTCCTTTTCACGCTGATAATTACGGTCAACCAGCAAACAGCATATATTTGGGTAAGTGCTATGCCGCCACGTGATTAAAAGCTGCGAAATTGTATAAAATTCAATTATGGATAACACACCATTGGAAGTGGATTTGCAGGATAAATACAAGTAGAAGCTTTAAGGTACATGAAATTGCAGTATACACTTGCAATGTTCACTGCTATATATATAAGTCTAATCATAGAAAAATACGATGATTTCAACGAAAATATAGTAATTCTCAAACATGGGTGTTGTTGATATATTGCTTTCTTCATCAAAGCAAACAGACACATATCGAAAGAAGAATGCCAATAAAAAGCGTATATTTCAGCTTTGCTAAAGGCCTATGGAGCTGAGATAAAATAGATTATAATAGCAGTTAGATGAAAGGATCGTCGTGAAGTATATAAGCGACATTACAGAGAGAGGTGGCTTTAAAGATCAGAAGCTGTAGGATATGCCGACCTGTAAGATGTCTGGCGAATTTGTGTATGGCCCATGTGATAGCATCTTGACAAGAAGCTGAGCAGGCTTGTAGATGTTAGAAGCAGAAGCATTTTTTATTCAAATCATTTTTTCATATCCAGGATCTAAACTCATGTTTAATTCTCGAAATGTCAAAAAATGTACGCTGCTGTCCTACAGATCTGAGCGTCTCACATTTGTGACCGCTTCTAGACCTGCTGATCAACATGCGCCATCCTGCCTCCTTTTTTTATATTAAGCTTTGAGATATTTTTTCAATAACTGCAGTTGTAATATTGCATAGCTTTGACCCAATCATACAGTATGCTGCACGTTTACAGCTTTTATGACAAATGTTTCCCATTGGGTCACAGGGAACAACAGTACCTGACGACATTCTTAGCAGTACTATCATCATGCATATGAACAAATGGGTTACTTCAAAAGACCAGGAAATTAAATTTCACTTGAGAATTATTATCTTCAGAAATGGCCACTATTACAGCAACTAAGTTATATTCTATTCAACAGAGTGATATGAGTAGTGGAACAATTAGTGACGAAGTTATGTAGAGTGGTCCCGAGAGAAACAACCGGCTAGCAGAGCTTGTTATGCTAAGTTTTCCTGACCGATTCTTATACGGTCTGCGTTACGCATTGCAAAGTGACTCATCAGCGTATAAAATAGAAAAAATGCTACATGGCTTTGGCATTATGAATTTTAGAAAATTATAAGAAAATGGGTAACCATTGACTGAATGTAGTCGTTTCAACACAAAAATAGTACGGTGTGTTATACTAAGTATACGTGTAAACTATTAAAAGATATCGTTGCTGATACAGTTTTTTCTGGAAATAATTATGCTGACCCAACTTACTGAAGACTGTAGTGAACAGAAAATGAGTGCGTTGGTTGAATGGCTGCAGCAGAGGTAGCAGTTAAAACGTCTTAAAAAGATAGAAGTATAAGAGATTTGAATACCAGATCAAATTAAGTTATAATCTACTGAGTAGAGTGAAATGAATAGGGATTCAATAAGGGATAAAATTAGGTCGAATGAACTTGGGGAAAATAGTTGGTTGGCTTGGGTTATTATGGCTAAGTGTCAATGACCACTTTTTATATGGCAGGCTTTGGACATTACAAAGTACCTGTCAGCTTATATTATGATAAAGCTATTATAACCACTTGAGGATTATACGTCCAGGGTAATTATAGATAATCTTATGAATTTATAATGCAGATACAGATTTATTGGTCGAGGATAGAGTGTTGTTTGATGATATATTGATAGGATTTACAATAAGCTGAAAAACCGAACCCTAGGTCAAGTCATATGGTCTGAAAGTTTTACTCTATTTCTTGCTGAAATTTGTAAATTTAGCACCAACAAGCCTGCTGTTATCCCTAAACTTGGGTTGCCGTTCCGTTACCTCAAGGAAATTTTATAGTTGTCCCGGGCTCATTTTCATTATTGCTTATGCAAGTTACACATGCATCCCTCCGATTAGGCAAGAACACTACTTTTATAAATATGAGCTTTAGGATAACCGCCAGTAGAGCTGTATGGGCTTGGGACGGCACATGCGCTCCAGATCCGTTGTGCATTTCTTCAATGAAGCTGCTGGTTAAGTAACATATATATTAGCTGAACGTCTGTATATCACAGAGATATGAGAGAGAATATTATTCGTCAACTTGTTTTCCACAACTTAGCGAGGATTCCACTGTGTGGACGTTGTGGTGACACAAATAGTCCACCAGCCAGAAGTCAACAGTGTTATGGTACCAGTGATTATGTTACTAATCGGATAAGGTTTTTGCCCTTATTTTCTTTCCTTATTATGCCATGGCGAATTCCCACACAACGGTATAGTTAATGCTTAAATTGTTGGGGTCTGTGTGAGCAGTCACTCAGATGAAACTGGATTTAGTTTATTATATGGACTGGAGTAATGTGCTTGGTTTGTTCCTGGATCATGCTGATCGTTGCGTCCGCGGCCGTGTTGATTCGCATTCATTCTCAGCAAAGCATAAGAAAATGTTCAGCCACGTCCAGCGACTCAATATGTGGCGCGAACCATAACCCAGGAAAGACGCTTGCTTTAAGGTTTGCACTTGATTGCCTGTCAACTCCTCTTATTCAACTTGCATAACAACTGATAGCATATTACGTGCACAGTGTAAACTTGAACAGACCTTATTGCAAGTTGGTTCCTATCAGTAGGATCCCGCGCCCAGACAAGTGTGCCGCACTTTCCTTTTAACAACAGCTTACCTATGTCATTCTTATGAAAGAGGAACAAAATATTTGGGACAGTGCTTCAAAATACTCAAGACTGGGTTAGCAGAGATGAATCGGAAAGTTATTTTGTGTTTGTGGAAGTCTATTTGTAAATGTTTCCACTGCTTATAGTTCCAGAATATGATATAATCCACTTTTCAGCCTTCACAACGTCTACGGAGGCTTCGGTTCATCTATATTATATTATTGCCTGTGCCCAATGTTGCATCTTGGCACGGGCAGAGATATACTTTTAACGTACTACTGTAACTGTACGTTGAACGTTTGCATTACATTTCAGAGTGATTCGTTGAATATATCTATTTTTGCTTTGAGACTCGCACAAGAACTCTTGGTTTGGAAAGTGGTCTGCAATACCATGAGCGATGCGTAAGACTAAGATTAGAACCCCTCTGGAAAAGACGTCTTAAGCTAAACCTTATCTTTTACCATAAGCTAACTAATCTTCTCTTGCATTCCTCCGAGCCAATAACTAAACCTACCAGTGTCACCAGATACAATCTTAGAAATCATCACAACCTAGCTGCTATAGAGCACTGTCAGACTTACGTGCGGTACAACTTCTTCTTAAATAAGTTTTCAGTCATTTGGAATAGACTACCAGCTAATGTGCGCGATGCAAACACACTTCCAGTGTTCATCTCCTCAGTCATCAGACTGCTCAAAGATGACAATGCACTTTTGCGCCTGACTCTTACACCTTCTTTTTCACCCTACATAGATATTTTAGGTTCTTTAAACTTGTAGTTACAACAAACTACAATTATAAATTTTAATATTATTGGAACTAGATGATAAACATTTCTACACAGGACAGTAATATTAGTTCACACATAATATAAAAGTTAGCGTAACGGGACTAGTTAGTTAGTGAACAAAAATAAACATAGTTACTAGACAGAATATATATGCGTGTATTTATTAATCTCTCCTTAAGGGCCCCTCCTGCTTTCTTTTGCGTTGCTGTTGTTTGTCTTCTTTTTTCTCTCACCGTTTTAGCTTTCATTGGACTTTTTGAATGAGAATGAATAATGTGGATGTTTGACCATTTACAATGACAAATGATCTGCAAACATTATTGGTCCCATATCTTTCAGTTGCCTAGTTGATGACGAATTAACTTCCCCCACAACGCAGCCTGGATTACATTTGTGGAATATACTCTTATACCAATGGAAAAGTATCTATTTGTAATACAACGTCACGATTGTAGCTTATAACATAACTGATCGTATCTGTAAAAATAGCTTTCTTATTACTCAATTTGGATATAAATCAAAAATGAGATTCGGAATTACTTCAAGCTTTATTTTTTCCCAAGTATTTTTAATCCATCCAAAACTCACTTGGGTTTTTTTGTTAATGCGAAGTCAATATTCCTATATTTCATGATGTGCTCCATTGAATGACTGGTTATCATATTGTTCCCACAGACCTAAGATAATAACGCCAGCAACCATGTAACTTAACCACAAACCGAATTTATGAAATTTAAATAATGCTTACCCATGCCTGTACATTTGGTGTGTCCTACACAGGTAGGAAAAAATGTGTATTTTATTAAAACAGTATTATTAAGTATGATTGCTAATCGTATATGTAATTTATCAGACTGATGACGCCTGTAAACTGGCGTCCCTCATGTACAAAATGAGAATATACTATTATTATTATTAAGTGTATTTCCAGTTCCGTAATCGCAATAAATCACTCATTCACTGATTAGTTATGGTTATTCATATAAAAAGCTAAAAACTCAGTCGTGTCACTACCATCTACTGTGGATGGAAATGACAGCAAAGAATGCCGACAACCGGTAATAGCATCGCTTTTACAAGCTCAGCACCTGCACGCAACATAAAACTCATCACCACACCTCATGTGTGTGTCCGCAAACTTTAGACACCAAGTCCAGCTTCGGCACTTACTTGAGGAATGCAACGACTAAAGCCGTCTGCAGAAGAGCTGAGGGCTGAGATGTAGGAAATTAGGTGTAGTAAGGCTATGCATGCGGAATGTTCAGAAAATAAGGCCAGCATATCTGAACTGTCAACACGCATTTTTGACACAAAATCTCAGTCCTGCGAAACTGCACCTCTTAGCATTCTGACCAGAACTACAAACCCTGGCAAACTTAGCACGAATGGGTAACCAAGGCAGACAACCTGATAAACTCCATCACAACAGAGGTCATCAAAAGACTATGTACAAAACTAAGTGTGTCAGTCTATGATATATCAGATGATGGGGGGTTGAAGTAGAGTAAAGGCATCTTGTCTAGGGTGGCGAAAATGACTGACTCAAAGATTAAAAGTCACAGACTGAAAAAGAGTCAACAAGACCACTGCTGACCTATACGCATTCAGTTTGAAACTAAGACAGACGCTAAGAAATTCACCAGTACACAACGTATCTTATTAAAGGATACAAGCTACAAAAAAATCAAAAATGTAGCAGATCAGACAGTGTGTCAGCCACGTCTCATAAACCATTAATGCCCAGCTCTTGCTACGCTCGGGCCCACGCTGTTCCTTGAAGTTTTCAGAAACGCTTAGTAATAACGGACGAAAAATCCATAAGACCGATTGGCCACTCGAGAATTCTTTATTGTTACACCAACATATAAAAATAATGTTTTACTAGGGTCTGTGAACAAATATTACAATAACAAATCACAAAATTACTTCTGATAATTTACTGCTGACTTCTTTCTGAACAGCGACCGATGAGACGATGACTGTCGTATTGATGCCTCCGCGAAAATTGGGGAAGTTGGTTTGAGCAAACAACCATGAATTGATCGTTCAATCTTCAACTAAATTGACACTCGCCGGCAAAAAAGGGATCCAACCCTTTTTTCCTTCACGACCAATACACGCTGACTTGGATGACATTGCGAGAACCTGGGTCACACGGACAGAGCTGAAATGGAAAACAAACAGAAAAGCCAACACACCACAGTCATACCCACAGCACAATCTCACACATCAATGACGACCTGCGCCTTCCAGTTAAAGACACCCTCTTGACATCTTCCAACACAATCGCCACTTACTAGAATGACTCTTGCAGAATGCGACGTGACCATAGCACCACCTCACGATACTCTTCAAGCATCCTCTTATCTACTCACTACCAATTACCACTGAAATCGCTTGTCACTCATTCTGCCTCAGTTCTAGTAGTGGTGACGCATGCGAGCCTCAGTCGTTTACACTCTTTCTCCCCGGCGTGTCGGACCGCAGCTAACAATTATCTCCGTGTGCATTTCATTCTCAGCAATAGCCTAGCCTCCCCGGCTTATACGCCCCATCTGCTGTCCTTAATATCAATCAATTCATTCATGGATGTAGAAGACTCGAAACAACTTCAGAAGTAATCACGACGAAAATTTTAACAAAATTATGCAATAAAAACAAGGTACGAAAACAACAAGTAAACACAATGAATCCAAAATACACCAATTGATATGACACACCACACATATATACAAACAGTACACACAAACTCGCGGATCGTGTCTTGATGGAATTCCTTTCAAGAATCGCAGGACTTACACTAGTACGCCTACAACCCTTCACAGGTTGACGATTGTAAGTTGTGGAATGTCCGGACACAAACAAGATTAACCAACAATTACATCAATTGGAACTCACACAATTATTTAACACAAACATATGTGCAATCAACACATCAAATGTTGTGGATTCTGGCACGACAAACTACCCTTGAAGAACTGTAGGACTTACACCAGTACGCCTACATTCCTTCTCAGGTTGATGATCCAAGTGGAAGTCGTCCGGACACAAACAGAATTACCAACAGCTAGATGACAGATGATATCAATTCAGTATATACAATATGAACATATGTACAAAATCACACACCAAGCACACTGGACTGATCATTGATGCGCTGCCCTTTGAAGAACTGTAGGACTTACAGCAGTACGCCTACAACCATTCTCAGGTTGACGCCCTAGGTTGGAAAATCGTCACAGAGTTCATTTGCTAACTTCCTTCTATGAGCTATATCCTCAAATCTGAACGGCAACACGCTCATGTCATTGTATCGTAGAATATAGATGACGAACAAACACACGACATATCTCATCAACCAAGTGTAGAAACAGAGTAATTTACACCAAAGATAATAGCATTCAAATAGTAACTTGAAACTAGAAATGCCTTTATTCATGCAAGTCAATTTAACAATTACTCTCTCGTTTACACTTGGCTTCTTCTCAATAAACTGACCAATATCTTTCGTCTTTTCAAACGCACCAATACTATCATAGTCATTGCATAAAGCACGTGAGTTCACGGACGTCCATTTCATTGTGGATGACAACACCAACGATGACTGAGTGACACAAGGTGATGAGCTTAGCGGTGGATCAGAAGCTGTTCTTTTTCGGCTTTCAGAAAATTCTCTAACTGCAAGATTACTACCACTGCTGTCTTTTTGTATCAGCTCCGCTTTAGCACTATCATCTGATAATAGGTGGGCTACACGCTGATCAATTACACTGACTGTCTCACAAGTATGCACACCTTCTGGAACTGCATCTGCGTTCAATTCTACTTCACGTTGTAGTTGTACAGAACCTTTATTCAACTTAGCAGTAGTAGGCATTCCCCTCATTTCATCATGATCAACCAAAGACAAATGTGAAGTATCATGATCATTATCATGAATATTCAATTTACCATCATCCGTCTGGTCGACTTCATCATTTTCAAACTCTTTAATAACAGAAGTAGACAATTTTGGTTCCTCCTCGCAAATCCTAAAAGGTTTTATAACTTCACTCTGACTAGTTATACTTTGTAAACTTGTGGAGTCAGAACTCCACTCTGAAGCAGTAACTCTATTCTGTGACACTCTATTCAACAATGGCTTACCAGTTGCAACTACAGACTTCTTGACCGCACCGTTATCGTCACACAATTTGGAGTAAGGCCGGGATTTCACATTTAGCTTATCACTGAACTTGCTCACCGGTTCACAGTTCACCCTTTTATGCACCTCTTGCACACGTGTAAAACACAGCCGTGTTTGTCTTGCATCTTGTAACCTATCAGTTGAGGATGTACTACGAAACCTGTTATACTCACTAGATCTATATGCATTACTAGACATCATGGAGCCTTCTCGATAACCACCCCTCTGAGGCCTACTCGTCATCAATGATTGCATTTTGATCTCAGACTGCTCTATTCTAGGGGTGAGGTGTAATAGACTGGCGAACTTGCTCATAGATTGATTGACGCTATCTTTTACCAGTTTCAGGATATCATCAAACTTTGGCTCGATACCCTCATCCTCCATACGGGAGCCTCTCTTCACCCACTTCCTTTGCAGTCGAGTAGGTAGGCGTCTTGCTATTACTTCTAGTATAAAACTCGAGTTGAGGTCACTCATGCGATTCATCGAAATCATTCCATTCTTGTAAATTAGCAAATTATCCAAAAACTCAGTGAGTGCCTGGGAGTCATCCTGTAATTGACCACCATTACCCTTAACAGCCTCGAATAATTTCCCTACAATCATTGAAGGTCTTCCGAACCTTTGACGTAATATGCTCATAGCCTCGTAGTAGCCCTCTTTTGGCTTCATAAACTTACAACACTGTATAGCTCTTGAAGCATCTCCAGTGCAATATCTCATCAAATACATTAACTTCATTTCATTATTTAATGAAAAACCACTCAACATGATCTCAAACTCCTTTACAAATTGTAAATAATCAGCTGAGTTTCCATCAAAACATCGTGGTTCAAATTTAGGGAGTTTGATGTTCCTATTATCCCTGAACGGTGAAACAGTAACATCAACCATGTCATGTTTAGCATCAGACACATCGTTACAATTAACATACAAGTCAACATGACTTACTTTCCTGTTTGCATCCAAGACACTCTGTCCCTTCTTTGACCCAGGCATTGTTGAACTTGACCAAATTCCAATAAAGTTCCAGATATTGCTTGTTCAAAGAGAACTTGACCGGCACCAGGAAAGATGAACGGCGACTATCCAAACTGTCACCAACTGTTTCAATCCGCCAGAGTCTGTTTCTATCGTCAGAAACTGTCAGCCACGTCTCATAAACTGTCAGCCACGTCTCATAAACCGTTAATGCCCAGCTCTTGCTACGCTCGGGCCCACGCTGTTCCTTGAAGTTTTCAGAAACGCTTAGTAATAACGGACGAAAAATCCATAAGACCGATTGGCCACTCGAGAATTCTTTATTGTTACACCAACATATAAAAATAATGTTTTACTAGGGTCTGTGAACAAATATTACAATAACAAATCACAAAATTACTTCTGATAATTTACTGCTGACTTCTTTCTGAACAGCGACCGATGAGACGATGACTGTCGTATTGATGCCTCCGCGAAAATTGGGGAAGTTGGTTTGAGCAAACAACTATGAATTGATCGTTCAATCTTCAAGTGCATTGACACACTGAGTAGAATGCATGCTTACAATCACCTCTCTAAACCTAGTGGTAAGCAGTGCACACACCGCAATTCTCTAAAATAAATAAACCTCATGGTCAACACGGCAAAACACAGTCTCCCCCTCTGAAATCTCGGGAAAGTAGCCGCACGGAACACTTCACCAGCGGAAAGGCTATTGTATTACATTCTCTACCCTAATGCAACCCATCCGCCCTCTGTTGTGGATCTAGATATGTCTCTGGATAGCCCATATACAGAAATTAGTGGCATCCGTAAGTCAGAGTTACCCCCTCGTAACCATAACGTGAGATTTCAAATGGAATTCGGTAAGGAAAAACGGTGAGATACACCAAATGGAATTTAAAATCGCTTATATTGGCGAACCGCTGAGAAGAATCCACGCTGTAAAGAGAATAATATACAAAAGTTTGCTAACAACCAAATTGAAAGCATAAATAAGGCCATTTGATCCAAGGATAGTAAAGACAGAACATGGTTGTATACTATGTCAAGTCATACTAAAGCCCAAACTAATAGTTGGTGTAGCAACACCATCACGCAAAATGCTACAAGTGGCAGCTCGCAGAGCTCAGCTCCTTACCACTCTGAGTCCTCAAAGTATGATACACAAACTTCGAAATAATATACGGCACGAGTCTCCTGGGAATTAAACCATAGTGCAGCAATGTATATAATGAAACCCGTGTAAGGACACTTAGAATGTCTCCAAACAATGGGCAGATTAATAAGTCGTGAACATCATAGGGTACCAACGATTCCTTATCCACGACATCCCTGTTAACGCTGACCAAACAACTGAAGAATGTGTTAGTCCTTCTGAACACGTGCCAGTAATGTCGTCTCTCTATCGGGGGGAAAACATACAGTGTCTAGCAGCACGCAATTATTGATCACATCCAATGTTTGTGCAAACATAGGTCAAATAAATACTCTTACCTAAGTCACCAAATTCCAAGCCTAGAACTACCTTATCCTATAGTGAATCCCGAAATAAAACTTATTTTTCACTGAAAGTAGATAGTAACCGGATAGACATAGGTGAACATGGTATTGACAGTACTTGTAGTACAGGCCTGTAATGACACACGGAGCCAGCGGATGCGGACAACAACTGAACCTGAAGAACGTCCTTAAATACTTCATAGATTACACTTACTCTCAACTTTATCTAATCCCTGTCTTAACAGACTACCTATGCCCACGGCACATACTGGTACATAAACCCTCAATAGTTTTTACTGAGTCTCAGTGTCACCCCAGACGAAGAGGTAAGCATTGATGCGTACACATAATTTCGGTGGGACAGGAACAGTGCTAAGGGCAGAGGCTGCCTAATGTACTTCCTGAACACACTTACTGTATTACAGCTAGAAAATAGGGAATTCAATGACATGCACGACACCCTATGAGTCAACGTACACTTCAAGGGTGCTATACTACTAATAGAATATATCTACAGAGCACCTGACACCTTAAGTAACTACAAGACACAACTTATCAGTGTACTGGAGCAAGTATCCACCCTTTCATACGAGGATAAGACCATACGTGGAGAATTCAACTTACCCGAAATCAACTGGGATTTATTAACAGGCCCAACTATTTATTATTATTATTATTGCTCCCTTGTGTTCCTAGTGGAGCATAGGGCTTCAACTGCACGTCTCCAATTTCTTCTGTCTCCTGCTATACTTTTCGCTTGCATCCATGTTAATCCATATTCTTTCAACTCCTCTTCACACGATCTCCTCCATGTCACCCTTGCACTGACGTACTACATGCCGCTTCCCTTTCGGGTTCCACTCGAGGGCTTGGCGCGCGATGTCACACAGCGGTCTCCTCAGCGAGTGTCCTATCCATCTCCACTTTCTCCTGCATATTTGTTGGTTGGCGGTTGCTTCTTGTTTTGTTTGTTTGTTCCCATAATTCCTTGTTGGTGATACTTTCCGGCCATCTGATCTTCAGTATTGAGCGAAAAAAAGTTGTTAATAAAGGTGTCAATGGAGTTGAAGATTGAACGATCAATTCATGGTTGTTTGCTCAAAATCAACTTCCCCGATTTTCGCGGAGGCATCAATACGACAGTCATCGTCTCATCGGTCGCTGTTCAGAAGGAAGAGTAAAACATCGTCTGAAGTAATATAACGATTTATTATTGTAATATTTGTTTACAGACCTTAGTTCGCTTATTCCTTTTATATGTTGGTGCAACAATAAACAAATCTAAAGCGGCTGATCGGTGTTTTGGTTTTTTCGTCCGTTATAACTAAGCGTTTCCGAAATCTTCGAAGAACAGCGTGGGCCTGAGCGTAGCGAGAGCTGGGCATTAACGGTTTATGAGACGTGGCTGACAGTTTCTGACGATAGAAACAGACTCTGGCGGATTGAAACAGTTGGTGACAGTTTGGATAGTCGCCGTTCATCTTTCCTGGTGCCGGTCAAGTTCTCTTTGAACAAGCAATATCTGGAACTTTATTGGAATTTGGTCAAGTTCAACAATGCCTGGGTCAAAGAAGGGACAGAGTGTCTTGGATGCAAACAGGAAAGTAAGTCATGTTGACTTGTATGTTAATTGTAACGATGTGTCTGATGCTAAACATGACATGGTTGATGTTACTGTTTCACCGTTCAGGGATAATAGGAACATCAAACTCCCTAAATTTGAACCACGATGTTTTGATGGAAACTCAGCTGATTATTTACAATTTGTAAAGGAGTTTGAGATCATGTTGAGTGGTTTTTCATTAAATAATGAAATGAAGTTAATGTATTTGATGAGATATTGCACTGGAGATGCTTCAAGAGCTATACAGTGTTGTAAGTTTATGAAGCCAAAAGAGGGCTACTACGAGGCTATGAGCATATTACGTCAAAGGTTCGGAAGACCTTCAATGATTGTAGGGAAATTATTCGAGGCTGTTAAGGGTAATGGTGGTCAATTACAGGATGACTCCCAGGCACTCACTGAGTTTTTGGATAATTTGCTAATTTACAAGAATGGAATGATTTCGATGAATCGCATGAGTGACCTCAACTCGAGTTTTATACTAGAAGTAATAGCAAGACGCCTACCTACTCGACTGCAAAGGAAGTGGGTGAAGAGAGGCTCCCGTATGGAGGATGAGGGTATCGAGCCAAAGTTTGATGATATCCTGAAACTGGTAAAAGATAGCGTCAATCAATCTATGAGCAAGTTCGCCAGTCTATTACACCTCACCCCTAGAATAGAGCAGTCTGAGATCAAAATGCAATCATTGATGACGAGTAGGCCTCAGAGGGGTGGTTATCGAGAAGGCTCCATGATGTCTAGTAATGCATATAGATCTAGTGAGTATAACAGGTTTCGTAGTACATCCTCAACTGATAGGTTACAAGATGCAAGACAAACACGGCTGTGTTTTACACGTGTGCAAGAGGTGCATAAAAGGGTGAACTGTGAACCGGTGAGCAAGTTCAGTGATAAGCTAAATGTGAAATCCCGGCCTTACTCCAAATTGTGTGACGATAACGGTGCGGTCAAGAAGTCTGTAGTTGCAACTGGTAAGCCATTGTTGAATAGAGTGTCACAGAATAGAGTTACTGCTTCAGAGTGGAGTTCTGACTCCACAAGTTTACAAAGTATAACTAGTCAGAGTGAAGTTATAAAACCTTTTAGGATTTGCGAGGAGGAACCAAAATTGTCTACTTCTGTTATTAAAGAGTTTGAAAATGATGAAGTCGACCAGACGGATGATGGTAAATTGAATATTCATGATAATGATCATGATACTTCACATTTGTCTTTGGTTGATCATGATGAAATGAGGGGAATGCCTACTACTGCTAAGTTGAATAAAGGTTCTGTACAACTACAACGTGAAGTAGAATTGAACGCAGATGCAGTTCCAGAAGGTGTGCATACTTGTGAGACAGTCAGTGTAATTGATCAGCGTGTAGCCCACCTATTATCAGATGATAGTGCTAAAGCGGAGCTGATACAAAAAGACAGCAGTGGTAGTAATCTTGCAGTTAGAGAATTTTCTGAAAGCCGAAAAAGAACAGCTTCTGATCCACCGCTCAGTTCATCACCTTGTGTCACTCAGTCATCGTTGGTGCTGTCATCCACAATGAATCAGACACTCATCAACTCAAGTATCTTGTGCAATGACTATGGTAGTATCAGTTCGTTTGAAAGGACGAATATCAATGGTCAGTTTAGTGTGGATAAGCCAAGTGTAAAGGAGAGAGTTATTGTTAAATTGACTTGCATGAATAAAGGCATTTCTAGTTTCAAGTTACTATTTGAATGCTATTATCTTTGGTGTAAATTACTCTGTTTCTACACTTGGTTGATGAGATATGTCGTGTGTTTGTTCGTCATCTATATTCTACGATACAATGACATGAGCGTGTTGCCGTTCAGATTTGAGGATATAGCTCATAGAAGGAAGTTAGCAAATGAACTCTGAGACGATTTTCCAACCTAGGGCGTCAACCTGAGAAGGGTTGTAGGCGTACTAGTGTAAGTCCTGCAATTCTTCAAAGGAATTCCATCAAGAGATAATCGGCGAGGTTGTTTGTACTATTTGTATATACGTGTGGTGTGTCATATCAATTGGTGTATTTTGGATTCATTGTGTTTACTTGTTGTTTTCGTACCTTGTTTTTATTGCATAATTTTGTTAAAATTTTCGTCGTGATTACTTCTGAAGTTGTTTCGAGTCTTCTACATCCATGAATGAATTGATTGATATTAAGGACAGCAGATGGGGCGTATAAGCCGGGGAGGCTAGGCTATTGCTGAGAATGAAATGCACACGGAGATAATTGTTAGCTGCGGTCCGACACGCCGGGGAGAAAGAGTGTAAACGACTGAGGCTCGCATGCGTCACCACTACTAGAACTGAGGCAGAATGAGTGACAAGCGATTTCAGTGATAATTGATAGTGAATAGAAAAGAGGATGCTTGAAGAGTATCGTGAGGTGGTGCTATGGTCACGTTGCATTCTGCAAGAGTCATTCTAGTAAGTGGCGATTGTGTTGGAAGATGTCAAGAGGGTGTCTTTAACTGGAAGGCGCAGGTCGTCATTGATGTGTGAGATTGTGCTGTGGGTATGACTGTGGTGTGTTGGCTTTTCTGTTTGTTTTCCATTTCAGCTCTGTCGTGTGACCCAGGTTCTCGCAATGGCATCCAAGTCAACGTGCATTGATCGTGAAGGAAAAAAGGGTTGGATCCCTTTTTTGCCGGCGAGTGTCAATGGAGTTGAAGATTGAACGATCAATTCATGGTTGTTTGCTCAAAATCAACTTCCCCGATTTTCGCGGAGGCATCAATACGACAGTCATCGTCTCATCGGTCGCTGTTCAGAAGGAAGAGTAAAACATCGTCTGAAGTAATATTATTATTATTATTGTATCCTTTAGTTCCTAGAGGAACGATTTATTATTGTAATATTTGTTTACAGACCTTAGTTCGCTTATTCCTTTTATATGTTGGTGTAACAATAAACAAATCTAAAGCGGCAGATCAGTGTTTTGGTTTTTTCGTCCGTTATAACTAAGCGTTTCCGAAATCTTCGAAGAACAGCGTGGGCCTGAGCGTAGCGAGAGCTGGGCATTAACGGTCTATGACGCGTGATTGACAAAAGGTCTGCAGCCTTTCGGAAATATTCTTTGTGACCTGCCAAGTTTCTGATCCGTATAGAAGAACTGACTTTACGTTTGTATTGAAAATCCGAATTTTGTTGGTAATGCTGATTGACGAAGATTTCCAGATTTATTTCAGGCTGATGAATGTGTTTCTCGCCTTCCCGATTCTCGATTTGACATCCTCGTCCGCTCCTGCTGTAGTTGATACAGTGCTCCTTAGATAAGTGAATGAATTAACCTCTTTCAAATCCCTCCCTTTGATGGTGATTGGAGTTGGATGTTGTTGCTGTTGTTAGTTGGTTATTTTCATAACCTCCGTGTTGTCTATGTTTACCTGGAGTCCTGTCTTTTCTGCTTCTTCGACCAGTTTTTCGGTTTTCGCTTGTAAGTCTTCGATTGTGTGTGACATCAAACATAAGTCATCCGCGAAATCCAGGTCTTCTAAGTTCTTCACGTCGGTCCAGAATATTCCTGTCTTCTCGTTTCCCACAGTCTGACGCATAATCCAGTCCACCACAATTAGGAATATCATTGGTGATAGTAAGCACCCTCGTCTGACTCCTGTGTTTACTCCAAACGCCTCGCTGAGTCTTCCGTTGTGGATCACTTGGCAGGTGCCATTGTCGTACAGCTGTTGAATAAGGTTGATGAATATTTGGGGTACGCCATAGTACTCGAGTAATTTCCAAATTACTTCACGATCAACGCTGTCTGGTGAAGGCCTTCTCAAAGTCTATAAAGTTTAGATAGAGGTTTGATTGCCATTCCATGCTTTGTTCGATGATGATGCGTAGAGTTGCAATTTGGTCAGTACATGATTTGCCTCTCCTGAATCCAGCTTGTTCTGGTCGGAGTTCTGTCTCCAGTGCGTCCTTTAATCTCTCCAGGATGATGCGACTCAGGATTTTACTTGGCGTCGATAGGAGCATGATTCCTCGCCAGTTCTTGCAGAGTCCTAAGTCGCCCTTCTTTGGTAGTTTCACGAGGTAACCTTTCCTCCAGTCAGTAGGCACCTTTCCCTCCTTCCAGACCTTTTGGAATAATGGAGTCAGCATGTCTGCTGTCGTCTCTGGGTCTGCTTTCAGTGCTTCAGGGGGTACTCCATCTGGTCCGGCTGTTTTTCCAGCTTTCAGAAGCTTGATTGCATTCAAGACTTCAGCTCTCGTTGGAGGATTGGTGTCAACTTGCAGTTGTGTACGTGCTGTTGTTAGTATTTCTGGACGGGTTGCAGGTGGTGGTCGGTTCAAGAGTCCTTTGAGGTGATCCACCCATTGTTTAATCTGTTTTTCTTCCTTGGTAATTGGGTTCCCTTGGCTGTCTTTTATAGGTTTCGCTTGTGTTGGTCTCTTCCCAGATAGAGATTTGGTTATCTGATATATTGTCCTCAGGTCCCTTTTGCCTGCTGCCTTTTCAGCTTCAGTGGCCAGGTTGTCGTAGAATTGTCTTTTTTCCTTCCTAGCACTCTTCTTCACTTCTTTGTACAGGACTGTGTACGTTGAGCTCAACGTCTCCTTCTCTTGCCCGTGTTTTTATTGAATCATTTTCTCTTTCACCATTCCCCTCTCTTCTAATTTCCAAGTGTCCGTTGAGAGCCATTTCTTGTCCTGTCTCTTCTTTCTTCCTAGAACCGTTGAACACGTTTCGTTGAGAATCGCCTTCAGAGACTTTCAATGTTCTTCCACGCATGATTCTTCAGTGCTGTCGCGTAGTGTTTCCTGCTTTGCTCTGACAGTTGCAGTGAAAGTGTCTTTTGTGGTTGTGTCCCTCAGTAATTGAGTGTTGAACTTGCATTGTGGCTTATCCCCAGCTATCCTCGAGGCTTTTAGTTTCATCTTGAAAGTCCCTTGTACTAGATAGTGGTCTGAACCCACATCTGCTCCTCTCCTCGATCTTGTGTCCACTAGGCTCCGTCTCTAATTCCTTGAGATTGAAGTGAAGTCTATTTGGTTTTCGGTGTGTCCATCTGGTGAAATCCATGTCGCCTTGTGTCTATCCTTGTGTTTGAACAAATTACCGCCAATCACCAAATTATTGAAGGCGCAGAAGTCTGAGAAGAGTTCACCATTGTCGTTCATATATATATATTTCTTCCTGTTTATGCAGGAACATACCAATTGTACAGGCATTGATAAGTTATTATATAAATTACACATAATTTGAGGTATGAATTTACAGTTTGGTTGTCTTTCTGACATTAGAGTCAGTCGGAACAGTCTGCTATATAGTCTGTTTGTTTAGCACATAAAGAGATATAGAAATATTGTCTTCGCATTAAAAAAAACCCAGACATCAGATGAATGTAATACGGATATCTGGGAAAAAAGCTTGAAGTCAATTCTCTTACATAACTTTGTTGTGAACAGCACCCTTGGCTTAAAGTTTATTGATGTATTATGTTGAGATCAGTGATATATTTATTCCATTTTTTCAGTAGACTTATCTTTGTTTTATAACAGGAAAGAAATTTGATCGTGGATGCGAAAACTAGATGAGGTCATGTTAAGTTGTTTTACTGCATCAAATGGTGCCGAGGTCGATTCCAGAATTCTCCATTTGCTCCATTTGTGTCTGCATGGCGGACTGTATTCGTAAGTTCAGAAAAATGTTGAAAACTGTTTGAAAACCAGTTGCTTCTTCATTTCAGATCATGAATACTCATTTACAGCATGTTCGCCAGCGTCTTCAAATGGTAGAATTGGATCGTTCATGGAATTTGGGTGGTTATGAGATAGATGGTTTGGAATTAATCCTCATTTCAGTTTAGATGCAGGGTTGTTCGACCTCGACCAGAAGATGAATAGGAGTAGCAGAGTACCAAAAAGGAAAAGTATGTGAACATTAAAAGGACATTAATGCATATATAAATGTTTGTTAATTGTACAGTACATTAGTAAAAAGTTATATGTATTTTAGTTGTCTTTTCACGAATATATGCGAAGTCTTAGGGTTTATTTAGTGTCATGATGTGTATTAATGAGTCTGAGCGTTTTAGTGTTCTAATGACTGATGCGTTTTAGAAGTAAGTAATGGGTTTTGGTAGGGATAGTCTTTGGGATAAAACAGTTTATATAGCAAGCGTTTGAAGGTTACAATAAAGTGACACGTCCTATTTCTAAGGGTAAACTAATCCTGTATGTTCCGTACTCAGTCTTTATGCATCCATGCTGCTAGTTTATTTATAGTTTTTAGATTGCTAAGGGTGTTGAAGTGCGTTTTTTAGGTGCTGTAGTAGATTAGTAGTTGATTCGTTCTAGGAGTAAATAGTTTATTGATATAATCAGTAGAGTGAAACAGTCTGTATAGAGAGCGTTTGAAGCTTGTAACCGAAGAGCAAGTTCTGACATCTAGGGGCAGGCTATTCCATATTTTAGAATACATGACTGTGAAGAAGTTTTCACGGAGTGTTGACTTAAAAGAATGAGTTGTCACTGTGGAAGTTTGGTTACGCAGATCGTAAGAACCTTCCTGTGCGAATTGTATGTCCCTGTTACCTGAGAATGATATTTTGTGAAGGACCTTAAAGAAGAATATTAGGTTTATAATAAGTCGCCTTGTCCAAAGTGGGTCAAGTTTTAGGATCATGCACCGTGAGATGTAGTCTTTCTTACAATCATAGCCAAGTAGTTTTGAGGTAAAATATCGTTGGATACTTTCCATCCTTAGCTTATCACGTGTGCGAGTGCTGCTTATAATAAATGGACAGTATTCTAGTAGTGGTCTGACACATGTTTTGTACAGAATTAGCTTGGCTTCATTGTCGTGAAAGTTCCTGAGTATGCATCCTAAGAGCATCCTCGATTTTCTAGTCTGTGATGCTACTTGCTCAGAGAATGTCAAGTCACTAGAGTACCTCAGGCCTAGGTCAACGACACTTCGGAGTCTGGTTAGGTTAGCAGATTGAAGCGTTAATTTCAGGTCAATTGAGGGTGCGCCGAAGCAGATCCAGCCACATTTGTTCAGAATGAATTGGAGATTCCATAGGGACGACCAAGCAGTCATTTTATCTAATTCCTTCTGCACTACATTCTCGAAGTTCCCTAAGTCATCACGTTGGAATGTATAAGCTACTTTTAGGTCATCTGCAAAGATGAATGGTTTCCCGTGCGTGAAGCAAGCGCATATGTCATTGATGTATAGTGTAAATAGGAGGGGTCCAATGACACTACCTTGTACTACACCAGAAGTGATAGGGCTAGGTTTGGAGGTTGCAGACCCGAGTTTAACTATTTGGGACCTATTGTTAAGGAATGATTTAAGCCATCCTAATAATGGGTCACGTATTCCTAAGGAGTTCAGCTTATTTGTTAGCAGTAAATGGTCAACACGGTCAAATGCCTTAGAAATGTCAAAGTAGATGACAAGTACTAGTTGCCGTCTGTCACGACTGCTGGTTACAAAATTGAAGAAGTCTAGGTGACATGTTAAACATGATCTGGATTTCAGGAATCCATGTTGGTTCGGACTTATAATATTGCAGCTAAGCATATGTTTGATTAAGTTATCTTTGACTAGTCTCTCCATGATTCTAGATGCTATAGGTGTGATATTGATCGGCCGGTAGTTACTGACTTCAGTTTTCGAGCCAGATTTGTGTTTAGGCATAATGAATGTTGTCTTCCATATGTCAGGGTAAGTTTGGGTTTCTAGGGACATTGTGAATATTTTAAGCAGCAGTAGAGGAATGTCAGGGCCACCATATTTATAGAAGTAAGATGATATACCGTCGGTACCGAAACCTTTTGAACTTTTGAGGGTTCTTATAGTTTGGTTAATATTAGCGTAAGTGAATTGAACAGTGCTAATTTGGTTTGGTGTGAGTGGAGATGGAGTTTGTGCCATATTAGTAATAGGGTGTATATCGAGTAGCTGGACTGAGGGCTTAAGGTAGTTACCTGCAAACGTTTTGTTGAATAGTTCACATATGTCTGCAGAGTTAGTGCATAGCCTACCTTTGTCTATGAGGAGAGAAATGCTGTGATTTTTGCGATTCATTCGCTTCCTTAAGATTTCTGTGAGTGCATACACTCTAGCAGGACTGGCTACTGCGATGCGTTCTTCCTTTCTCATACGGAAATCTCGAGCTTGTGAGATGGAGCTAAGGGTGTTAAGTATTAGACCTAGAGTGCCAAAGTCGTGGTGTTTGAAGTAACTTGTTGAGAGTCTCTTCAGTTTCGTACGATCCTTTGGTTTTATGAATGACTTTCTGTGTGGGGAAACCTTTAGTGTTTGGAGTGGAATGACAGCATCTAAGCATGTGTTAGTGTTATGGTAGAAGATGGTTAGGGCTCTCGATAGGTCATCAGTAGTGAAGTATTCATCCCATTCGGAGGATCTTAGCATTGATTCAACTAAGGCCCAGTTTGCCTTACTATAGTTCCTATATATTACTTGTTGTGAAGTGGAGGTATGAGATGCATTGCTACTCAGCGGAAGTGGCAGTGCACACACCACTGTTTTGTGGTCGCTCCCTGGAAACTCAGAACCTACTAGCGTTGAAAGGGGGCTTATATTGTGGCAGAAGATTAAGTCTAGTACGTTATTACCTCTTGTGGGAGTAGTGACAGTTTGTTTCCAGCCAAGTATATCCAGTGTGTCCAAGAACTTATCAAATTTAGTTGGGCCTGTGGGTATATCCCAGTTGATTTCAGGTAAGTTAAAGTCCCCACATAGGATCTTATGATCGTATTGTAAGTCGGATAATTGCTCCAGAGTATTAATAAGTTGGGTCTCGTAATTACTAAAGGTGCCAGGTGCTCTGTAGGTGCATCCAATTAATGCTGTTACGTTATTTAGGTGTACATTAACCCATAGAGTCTCAGGCATGTTAAGTGTACTACTTTCTAGCTGTGATACAGTAAGTGCATTCAGAAAGTACATGAGACAACCCCCTCCCTTACCACCTTCCCTGTCACACCGAAAGTGTGTGTAGTTATCTAAGCTTATTTCTTCATCCAAGATGTTCGAATGACACCAAGATTCAGTGATGACAATTACAGGGGGTTTGTATATTACTGTGAGTGCTCTGAGCATCGGCAATTTATTTAGAACAGATCTAGCATTTATGAGGATTAGGTAAAGATGAGAGTTGAAGTAGCATTTGAAGTATTTAAGTTCGTTAGTCAGCCCCGAATATGGTTCAGCACCCAGTAGTTCTGCCGGACATGATGATCCTATGTTAAGAGGAGTTTCAGCATCATGCTCACCTATGTCTATCGAGTTGGTGTGTGCTGTTTTCGGTGAAGAATTAGGAGTTGGAGTACTGGATTTGCTATAGACCAAGGAATTTTTATTTTTAGTCAGGTTACAGAAGTGGGTAGGGTTCTTTATTTGACCTATACTTGTGCAAGTGTCAAGTGTGCCTAATGGATACGGGTGCACTAGACCGTTCCTGTTTTCATGCAAGGAGGGAGCCAGCACTAGTGGTTTAGGAGTGTTAACATCCCTACCAGCTGTTTTTTCAACGCTGACAGGGACGCGGGGGATAAAAAATGATTGGATCCTTGTGATGACCATGGCTTATTATTCCACCTATTGTTTGATGCTAGTTGTGTCCTTGTGTGGGTTTCGTGTGTACTGCATTGTGGGTTAGTTCCCAGCAGACTTGTACCATATATCCGGTCAAAATTTGTTTGTGTGCCATACTCTGAAGACCCTGAGTTGTTGATAGCCGAGTTCTGACTATTACCACTTGTACTATTGAGGGTGACATTGTTGTGACATTGGATATCAGTGTGTGCCATGGTGCGATTTAGCACGTTGTGGGTGCTAATACTATTGACCGTGGGAGTGTGGGTTATTTAAGCTGCCACTGTTTTTGTTGGTATGATTTAGGGGCATATTTTCCTTATCTTTACCAATGGAGTTATGGCTAGGAGAGGACAAAGTCGAATTTCGGGGGGTTTTGACTTTTTTCTGGGGTTATTTAGTGGCATTTTAGATTCTGCGGTGATAGGTGGTATGGTTTTATTATTTATTTGGTTACAGTCTAGTGGCCTTTCGGCTGGTGTTGCACTCTGATGGGATAATTCTGTGTTTTGAGAGGGGTGATGCGGTGGGGTCTACTGTATCTTTCACAGGGTTGGGAATAATGGCTGCTTGCAATGTCCTATTACCTATTTCACAATTAGTCTTAGCGAGATAGTTGTATGCGCGCCTTTCTATGACTGTTTTGTCCACCCCGACCTTTATATGTTTGTAGTTTCTGGCTTGCGATAGGGTGTGTTGGGAGTGGATGAATTTTCTGGTCTCTGCCGGTGTTTCGAACTGAAAACGAATAGGACAACACTTTTCATGTTGACTCTTCTTCAGCCTGTAGCACTTAGTCTTGGAGTTAGGCATTTTCGCTTCACTAAGTAAGATGCGCTGTACCTTTTTTAGTGCCTCATTGTCCGGAACGTTGTAGACAATAGCACTCAGTTTTGCGTCGAGTCGTTTTGTTACTTCTGTGGTAACAAAATTAATGAGGTTATCTACCTTAGTTACCGATTCTGTGTCAAGCTTGTTAAGGTTTACAGTTTTCATGAGGATAGTTAGAGGTGTCAGTTCACAGACCTGCGATCTGATATCGCTGATCTGATCTGATAATTTGGATATCTCGGTATGGTTTCGATGTTTCCAGCATTTACTGACTTACTGTTTTTTATTTCCCTTAACTCAGCCTTAAGTTCTCCTATAGACAACTTTAGAAGTTCTATTTCTGAAGATAGTACTGAAAAAGAGCTTGATGGCTGGAGTTTTTCGATAAGCACATAAGGTGTGTGGAGGGGTTATGTATGACCAGAGGGTACTGAATTTTTAGGAGTAGTGCTAATACTACCTTTATAGCTAACTATAACTAACCAATTATAACTAACTTTATAGCAGACTGTTCCGACTGACTTTGATGTCAGAAAGAACAACCAAACTGTAAATCCATTATACATCAAATTTTGTGTAATTTATATAATAACTTACCCATGCCTGTACAATTGGTATGCTCCTGCATAAACAGGAAGAAATATATATATTATATACCTGTCAGTACAGTTTTATCCTCAGTTCCAGCTCGACGGTTACGGCATACAAGTGAGTTATGTGACTCATTATAGCCGTTTGTAGGGGGGGTGTTGCTTGATGTAGCAATCAAGGACGTTAAATTATACACCAGTTTTACAGGGATTAGGTTCGTTGCTTTCTACTTTGATAAACCATAACTATTAGAAATGAGAGTTAATGGTTACAAGTATGGAAGTGGTATAGTACTTGTGCAAGTATTACAACAAAATAAATTTTATGTGACGAATCACGTAAAAATGTAACGCAAACGTTGAACGTACTGCAATACAGGGCGCTTACAATCGTCAACGTGAGATGGGTTGCAGGCGTACTGGTGTAAGTCCTGCGATTCTTCAAAGGAATTCCACCAAGACATGATCCGCGAGGTTATTTGTACTGTTTGTGTATACGTGTGGTGTGTCATATCAATTGGTGTTTTTGGATTCATTGTGTTTACCTGTTGGTTTCGTACCTTGTTTTTATTGCATAATTTTGTTAAAATTTTCGTCGTGATTACTTCTGAAGTTGTGTCCACTCTTCTACATCCATGAATGAATTGATTGATGTTAAGGACAGCAGATGGGGCGCATACGCCGGGGAGGCTAGGCTATTGCTGAGAATGAAATGCATACGGAGATAACTGTTAGTTGTGGTCCAACACGCCGGGAGAAAGAGTGTAAACGACTGAGGCTCGCATACGTCACCGTTACTAGAATTGAGGCAGAATGAGTGACAAGCGATTTCAGTGGTAATTGGTAGTGAGTAGATAAGAGGATGTGCGTAGAGTATCGTGAGGTGGTGCTATGGTCACGTCGCATTCTGCCAGAGTCATTCTAGTAAGTGGCGATTGTGTTGCAAGATGTCAAGAGGGTGTCTTTAACTGGAAGGCGCAGGTCATCATTGATGTGTGAGATTGTGCTGTGGGTATGACTGTGGTGTGTTGGCTTTTCTGTTTGTTTTCCATTTCAGCTCTGTCGTGTGACCCAGGTTCTCGCAATGGCATCCAAGTCAGCGTGTATTGGTCGTGATGGAAAAAAGGGATGGATCCATTTTTTGCCGGCGAGTGTCAATGTAGTTGAAGATTGAACGATCAATTCATGGTTGTTTGTTCAAAACCAACTTGCTTAATTGTCGCGGAGGCATCAGTACGACAGTCATCGTCTCATCGGTCGCTGTTCAGAAAGAAGTCAGGAAACAACCGTCAGAAGTAATATTGTGATTTATTATTGTAATATTTGTTCATAGACCTTAGTTGTAAATCTCAGCTGTGAAGTTGGCTATGTGTTGGTGTTACAATAAAGAATTCTCGAGTCGCCAAACTGGGTTCTGGTTTTTGCGTCTGTTCGTAATAAGGGTTTCTGAGAAGCTTCGAGGAACAGCGTGAGTCCCAGCGTATCAAGAGCTGGGCATTAATGGTTTACAAGACGTGCCTGACATTTGACAGAAGCAAAGGTAGTGTTACTCGCAGATCAGATAGTCTGCACAGATGTATGCTGTAGGTTTATAAATGGTGTCAAGAAACTTATTGAAGAATACTAGCAAGCTAGTATCTGGCGAGGTTAACAGGTCAAACTAAATATATAATAATAATAGTGACAGCTTTATTTCTAACGGTATTTGTGGTACAGGTATGGAATTTTCAGCGTCCATTACAGTATATTGCATCTAATTACGTCATAAATTGTATAAGATTTTTAAAATCAAAAGATAAATAAATAAAAATAAAATAAATAATAAATAAAAAATAAAATAAATAAAAATTATAAAACAGCGTAGAGTTTACGTTTCAAACAACGCACTGCAGGATATGAAATATAAAGTTGATGTGTGATAGAAGATGAGAACAACAGTGTAATAGTAACGAGGAAAGGAAAACAAAAACTAATGGGACTATTTGATAGAGTGTCGCAGTAAGTTTATCGTGTCATACCTAACGGATTTCTCATCACATAACAGCTGTGCCAGGTATAATATTGTGGGGTTTTTGTTTTTGGTAGTCCTAGCATATAGCCTCCTATAGCTGCTTCTAGTTCTACCAGATGAAATGCAAGGAGACAGTTGCGTATAGAGAGGATGCTCGGGGTCCGACAATATTGTATTCGCTAGTTTCTTACATGACATAATATGTCTATCCACAATAGTGTTAACCAGTTGGTTTGACTATATCCCACTTGCCCTACTAACAGCTTTTAGTGCCCTTCTCAGTGAAGCAAAATCTTTCTTAAGTAGTCCAGGAAAGATTAATGGGGAGCAGTAAAGAGGGGGATGGGTAGAATGCAAGAATTTACAAACTGAGAAAGCAAAGACTGCTTTATGCCAGGCCGACTAAATTTCCTAATGTAGAACGTTAAGCGAAACATCTTTCTAGTAACTAGCAAGATGTGGGAGGACCAGGAAAGATCGGTGGAAAATCTCAGCCCAAGGCACTTGACATTGGATGTATTTTCAACCTCTGTGCCGTCAATGATAGTGGGGCCATGTGAGCTAACTAGTTGCTGTAGGCCACGTTTACGTCTGAAAGTGAAATTGACTACCTGACATTTAGACGGATCAAGCTTAAGTCCGTTTGAAGAGGACCACTGACTAATTTCCGACAGAAAGTTATTTAATTTAGAACAATCTGACTGAGAGTTGACAGGCATAGAAACCGAGAGGACATCGGCATACATAACAAAAGTGGCTACATCTGAATGAGGCAAGCTCTGGACATTTTTAGCTGGAAACCGACCGTCACTATCACTGCAGGAGGTGACAACGTAATAGACGGAATATTCTGTCACTATATAAGTCCCCTCTCAATTTTAGTGGGTTCTAAGTTTCCAGGGAGCGACCACAAAACAGTGATGTGTGCACTGCCACTTACGCTGAGTAGCAATGTATCTCATACCTCCACTTCACAACAAGTAATATATAGGAACCATAGTAAGGCAAACTGGGCCTTAGTTGAATCAATGCTAAGATCCTCCGAATGGGATGAATACTTCACTACTGATGACCTATCGAGAGCCCTAACCATCTTCTACCATAACACTAACACATGCTTAGATGCCGCCATTCCACTCCAAACACTAAAGCTTTCCCCACACAGAAAGTCATTCATAAAACCAAAGGATCGTACGAAACTGAAGAGACTCTCAACAAGTTACTTCAAACACCATGACTTTGGCACTCTAGGTCTAATACTTAACACCCTTAGTTCCACCTCACAAGCTCCAGATTTCCGTGTGAGAAACGAAGAACGCATCGCAGTAGCCAGTTCTGCTAGAGTGTATGCACTCACAGAAATCTTAAGGAAGCGAATGAATCGCAAAAATCACAGCATTTCTCTCCTCATAGATAAAGGTAGGCTATGCACTAACTCTGCAGACATATGTGAACTATTCAACAAAACACTTGCAGGTAACTACCTAGAGTCCTCAGTTAAGTCACTCAATATACAACTTGCTACTAATATGGCACAAACTCCATCTCTACTAACACCAAAACAAATTACTACTGTAGAATTCACCTATGCTAACATTAACCAAGCTATCAGAACACCCAAAAGCTCATAGGGTTTTGGTAATTACAGTATGTCATCCTGATTTAATAAATATGGCGGCCGTGTGATTCCTTTCCTACTGCATAACATATTCGCAATATCCTTAGAAACCCAAAATTACCCGGATACGTGGAAAATGGTATTTCTTATTCCTAAACACAAATGTGGCTTGAAAAGAGAAATCTACAACTACAGGCCGATCAATATCACACCTATAGCATCTAGAATTATGGAGAGGCTGGTGAAAGTTAATCTAAAAATCCAGATGTTGTTTAACATGCCATCTTGCCTTCCTTGAATTTGTGGCCAGTAGTCGTGATAGATTTCAACTAGCAATTTTCATCTGCTTTGACATTTCCAGAGCATTTGACCGTGTCGGCCATTTATTGCTAATAGACAGGCTGAACTCCCTAGGAATACGTGACCCGCTATTAGGATGGATTGGATCATTCCTTTACAGCGGTTCTCAGATAGTTTAACTCGGGTATGTAACCTCCAAACCTAGTCCAGTCACTTGTGGTGTAGTACAGGGTAGATTCATTGGAACCATCCTATTTGCACTATGTATTAACGACATATGAGCTTGCTTCTTACACGGGAGGCCATTCATCTTTTCATTTGACCTGAAAGTACCTAAACAATTCCAGTGTGACAATCTGGGGTACTTCCAGAATGTTGCAAAGAATGAATTAGATAAAATGACTGCTTAGTCGTCTTCTTGGAATATACAATTCGATCTGAGCAAATGTGGTTGGGTCTGCTTCAGCGCTCCTTTAATCGACATGAAATTAATGCTTCAATCTGCTAGCCTAATTAGACTCCGAAGTGTTATCTGTTTAGGCCTTAGGTACTCTAGTAACAACATTCTCTGAGAAAGTGGCATCACAAACTAAAAACTCGGGGATGCTCTTGGAATGCATACTCAGTAAGTTTCACGATAATGAATCCAGGCTAGTTCTGTAAAAAAAACGTGTGTAAGGCCACTGCTAAAATACTCGCCATTTATTATTATCAGACCTAGAAGATGTGACAAGCTTAGGGTGGCAAGCTTTCGACGATGTTTCGCATCCAAACTACTTGGCTACGACTGTAAGACGGACTACATCTCACGGTGCATAATTCTAAACCTTTATCCAATTTGGACGAGAAGACTTGTTATGAAGCTAACAAAATATTATTCTCTGACAACAAGGACATACCACTCTCACTGGAAGGCTCTTACGATCTGCGCAACCGAACTTGCACAGTGAAAACAAAAGCCTTTAAATCACCACAGACCTGTTATTCACAGTCATGTATTCTAAATTATGGAAGAGACTGCCCCTAAAAGTCAGAACTTACACCTCTGTTATAAGTTTCAAACTCTCTCTCTGCACAGACTGTTTCACTCTATTGATTACATTCCAAAGCTTTTATATGTAGAACGAATCGCTCACTAGTTTCCTCAGTACCTAATGAACGCGCAGAACTTCCTTAATTACCCTATGAACGATAAATAGACTAGTCACATAGATGCATAAGAGGATTAAGTAGAAATAAATATATATATGTAATTAGATGGCAATGTACAACTAATATAAACATACACGTACGACCATTAAAACCCTATTCGTGTCCACGTACTTTTTCTCACCCCTCCGTTAATTCGCTGCTTGCTTCTTCTCTTCTATTTGACTTATAATGGAAATTCAACAGATCTACAGTTAAGCTGAATTTGAACAAGACTTGAAGCCACTTATTTATACATACCATATAATCCGTCAAGCTAGTGGCTCGTAGTAACTCGACATCCTTAAAAATTTTCATGTCGCCATATTGGAGCGCTGAATAACATCCAATATAAGCAACATTCTTTAACTCAAATGAAGATGAAACTGGGATGCAAATATATCATAATCAACTAACAGGTACAGAATTCCATGCAACTGCGAATGGCGGTAGTGGCTGACTCTGGTGCAGTGAAACAAATCCGCTGGCACTGACCTATATCAGTCTGTATCGAGTACAATTCACTTCTGATGTTACTTACGATTACACTGCTGAGAATATGGTATGAATATATTACTCGTTTTAAGCAAACACACCATCTGCCTACAACTCAAGAAAAAGATTCGAGGCCGTACATATAAATGTTACATGGTAGAAATGACTTCACACTTTATTTTAAGCTAAGTATTTATAATTCATTCAACAAATATTTGGGATTTTTGTTAATGCGAAAACAATATGTATATTTCTTAATGCGTTCCACTGAGGGACTAGTTAGCAGATTGTCCTCACAAACTAAAGACAAAAAAGCAACTATGTTATCGTACCACTAACCAAATATATAAGATTTAAGTAAGACCAATTATTTTCTTTAATTTTTTAAATTTTTGATTACAGCTTGATTCCACACCGTATTTTTGGTACAAGTATGGAATTTTCAGCGTGGATGCCTGAAGTGTCCTACTTTGCTACCTAATCGTCTATTCACATCAACAAATGCTTCGCTAAGAAAAAGAAGACCATTGGTTCACTGAAAATTTCTTTAAAGTTTTCATAAAATTTATGGATATCCGTACTTATAGTCACCGAGAGATCACAACCTCTAGAAACCCACCGAGAGTAAATCACAAACCGAAACGTTCTTCTTCCTAATTAAAGAGGGAGGGTGGCGCTACCTGATCAATAGATATGGTGGTGGTCACTAAGGTGAATCGCCCCATTCTGCAGGAACAGCAATATGCAATTTGACGGCTTGAGATTTTTCTGATTTTTATCAGGGCTTAGATCTTTATCTTGAAAAAGATAATAATGAACGCCTAGACAGATCATGCCTCTGCCTTTAAACATATATTATTGGCCCAGCCTACTGTTGAGATGCGACCACGTGGACTCTGCACAGATTTATGGGGGCATCTTATAAATTAACTTGCTATGCATTGTCGGATCTTTAAATTCCACTTCAAAATGTCTCATCTCATTTATTTTGTAATAGCGCCTTTACTTGATCCTCATTACATTCCATTAAACCTAACATTTTATAGCTCTATATGAGTTCGATTAGACTCATTCTATTCCTATACTCTGTAGGGTACGGTTTTGCACCAAATGCACAAAAAGGTATAAAATAAAAAGCGGGCATGAGAATAATTGTACTAAAGCCAAAAGTGAACATCATGATAGTAAGACCTATATGGGTAGCATTATACATTGCAAATGAACGTTGTCAGCCTAGGGTTTTCCTTTATAAATGCATTTATTGATGATACTTGCACTTACCTATTTCATTACACTTTAATGATTCACCTTAGCACTTTTACTTTTCTAAAACAGCTTTCAATCCCTTGTAAGCGTTGTACTTACCTCAATATTGGTTAGTTATCGTATGCCTTGGTTGAAAACGAAATGAAGTCGAGTTTCCCGCGAAACCTGGAGGACAACTGCACAATTCAATAACTATACGGCCTGGTGCAGACAATGAGTGTATTTATATTATATGTATCAAATATTTATCTGTTTAAACATTATCAACTTTTAGACAATCTATGATTTCATATTATATCATACTTGATCGTGCCTGTAAAAGTGGCATGCATTCGCATGTAAATTTATGTTTATATGAAAATATACATTATTATTATTAAAGTCTTACTTTTAACTGGGATAGTTCATGAACTCACCAGATCATATATTATCCGTTTTTTATCGTTTCGCAACATATCGGATGATTGATAACACTGGCTCTACCACAGACAGTCTTAGTTCGTGTACTTGGATCTAGTACATTAGGCATTAGTAAGCACACGTAACACTTACCCTTTACGGATTCCAGTTTCTTTTTGTCCCCGAAAATACACACAAACACAACAGATTCACACCGCTCATGTGGCTCAAACTTATCTGGTTTAGACTCTTTCACAATAAATCTGGTTTTTTAACTGATAACAGACACACTGATGGTATATTGACCTTTTCTAAAAGCTTAAAGGCTTTTTTAACATCGACCCAGGTTCTATATTCTGAAGGTGTTATCTGATCATCAAAAACCTTGCTAATATCAACTCTGATCGTGCTCCCCTCGACAGAATCACTCGTAGATTGTTGCATGCTGTAAAAATGAACGTGAAGGACATCAGTTTTCCAAATTTCTACATGTCAAGTGAGCAACTGGGCCAGCAACAATAACGGCAACCAACTAATAAACTAGAAACAAAAGCTTCCGCCAGTCAAACATGCTCAAGTGCATATTTTCCAAAGACTTCTACACAATACTAATTCATTAATAGCTGAAAAACAAATAAACCCTGCAACCACGCATGAATAAAACGTATGAAACAATAACGATGAAACGAATGCATTGACCTGGTGATAAAACATTCAAAAATCAACGAAATAACTAACTTTAACAGCGACGGAAACAAAAGTGAGGTGAAATGCAACATTTGTGAACAATGCACATCAAGATAAGTTGTGAAAAACTGCAGGATAAACGTAAACATCAATGCGTAAACGAGCAGCTACGGAACTGCAGTCCAACATAACCAACTAACATGGACGAAAATGACCTTCGAGCGTCTCACTCCAACAATGACCTTGGACGTAACGGACAATTTGAGCCATCCTACGTTGATACGGAGGCAGCCTGTAGCCGGCCGTAGGTCATTTGATCAGCTGATGGATATTGGCGTTATTTTTGGAAAATACGTCAAGGTTAGGTCATTTTTCGTTGTTTTACACACTTCTTACATATATTTCAGCTAAATTTTGATGAAATACGGCGTATTTAGCAGAAATAGGCAATGGTGGCGTCCTTATCCGGCCGTAGCTTACAGGCAGTTTGCAGTTTGTTGAAAAAACGTACTTTTCCGTTCAGAATATGTCGAATTACTTGAAGACACATGTTATAACGACTTTTTGTGAATTTATTTTGCAGTTCAATGGATTACACATGGACATGATGAGGTGGGATAGCTCGTTTTAGTAATTATTTCACTTACTTTGTTGTGTACTACTTTGCCTAAATGCTGACAAGGCTCCTCCACATGTATTTCTTTAATAAAAATCTGCAGAAATACTTAAAAATTATATATGCATAGTATTTCCTTATTTGATGGCATGAAGTTGATGTTAGCAGGCAGATGCAATATCGATTTTATATTATTGAAAAATGTTTACTGACGTAATTATGTACAATTCAACTAATTATTTCGTCATTTCAAACATATTTCATGGTTAATTATTGTGTTTACACTGATAACAATGTCTACATCTGCATAATTCTTATGTTCTTTTTCAGATAATATCTACTTTCGGGAATTTCATGGATTTGGGTGATAAAGAAAAAGATACCTGCACTGTTGTCGATTTTGTATTACATGTTAATTCATTAATAAATGTATTCCTCGTTATTCGTTTGTTTATTCTACTTGACAAGACCGAATATTAGCCCTTGCGTAATTTTTGAGGTATAGAGTGTATGTGGCTATCTTTGAAATACTAAGTATCTGTTGGCGGTACGTTCGAAATTGGTGACATTTTTGCACGTGTTTGCTCTGAAATTTATTTACTGCTTATTGTCATATAATTCTTGAAATTATGGTCCAAATCTCTAAAAAACGTGTTCGTAGAAACACAATTGTTTTAGATAGTGGCTTAAATTCGGTTATAACTGCATTACCGCCTGGTAATACAGTATCAACTACTAGCTCTCAAAATGGTTTGAGTGCAGATCTCACTCCTGTGATACAGGTGAAAGATGTTCTGTTAGAGAACTCTGAGTTCTGTAAACTAAACCTCCTTTTGAAAGATATGCAGAGGCAAGTAAGTGAAATTCAGAAAAAATTAGATCAGTTTGATAGTATGTCACTGCCAATCTCAAATACCACGGAGAGCCGTTCTGATATTGGCCAGGTTAAGTGTTTACTGGATGTAACTCAAAATAAGCTTTTGAATTTAGACCCAATAGCCTGTCTTTTAGAAAGGCATCCTAAAATATCTCCAGACAACCTAAATAAAGCTGAAAATCTGATTGACTGCTTGGCTACGGAGGTGATGAAGCGTATAACCTCTTCTCACCAAGCTATAGTTTACAACGTCCCAGATTCTCTGCCCCTGAAAACTGTAAGACACAAAATCCTGATTTGTTGCGGCATGGCTAGTGTTCCATGTGAATGCAAACGACTTCGTAAAAAGTCTAACCAGGCTAATTGCCCAATCATTTTTAAATTCAGTAATTCCCTTGATGCTAGTAAGTTTACTAAATGTCAGGATCACTTAAGACTGAATAGCAGTTATAAGTCTATAACCGTAGCTCAGGATAAAACACCGTGTCAGCGCAGAATAATGCGTAGTAATAACCTGGTCACCTCCTCTAGCTTTGATTTACCAAATAAGGATCGTGCACAGCAACAGACACCTAGTGCTGAAACTAGCATTCAGCAAACTACACAACAACCACACCTGCCAATGGAACTAGGAACTGATTTAGATACCAGTACCCCTGTAAATAAAGCCTCATCGAAAGATGTTAAAATGACTAGAACTTCTGCAAGTTGTTCTAAGAAATTTCCCCCCAAACGTAGTAACCTCACCACGATGAACAAATTTCGCAGGGTTGAGACTAATGATGGGGAAGAATACTTTGTATTCAATAAGCCTGCTGAGAGTAAGAATGCCAACAAACCATCACTTGTTACGAAAAACTCCTCTCGAAACATAAGTATATCTGGAGGTGTTCCGCATGCTCCACCTTATAGAAAGTCAGGCTCCAAGACTCCTAAAGTCTTGCAGCCAAAGCACCTTCCTTCACAATTCCCTTTAAGTTATAAAAACAACCCGAAGGTGTATACCGGTATGACGAATAGCAGTTGGATGGGTAGACCTTTGATGCTATGCCTTTTAACCGTCAACCTAGGCCCAACCTGTACTACCCTTATATCCAGGAACACATGGTAAATTTTCCAGGTGTCCCGAATCACTGGTACGACCCATGGCACCTAGGACCACCTCATTGCACACCAACTCCGATGTGCAGACACCCAGTCCGACCTCCTTTTCATTCATAAATTCTTGCGGTGCTGACGCACAAATAGATTTAGGTTATGGTGACATTTTAAGCCAGTTTGTAGTATCCCGTGACTTATTCACGATATTGCTAATTAATGCACGTTCCTTAATCAATAAGATATCTGAACTAAGGACATTATTATTAGTCGCCAAGCCTACTGTAGCTCTGATTACTGAGTCATGGTGCTCATCCTCTGTACTTGATGTGCATATAGGTATCGATGATTACACTGTACACCGTGCAAACAGAGATTGCAAGCGTGGTGGAGGATGTCTCATATATATACATAGCTCATTTGTAGTCAGTAAGGTGGAAGATGAAACAATGAATAATGTACCTGACTCACTCTGGGTTGTCTTACATGGAGATAAGTACAAACTTCTCATAGGCTGTGTTTATCGAGCACCAAGCTCAACAAAAGAAACTGATGCGTTATTAGCTAAATCGTTTGCACATGCATCCTCGTTTAGTGCTAATTACAAAATAATTGCAGGGGACTTCAATCTTCCAGAAGTCAATTGGCTAACTAGTTCCGGCCCCCAACGCTTCGACGAATTACTTGCCACTATAGACTGTTATGGATGGCAACAACACGTCCAGACACCTACTCGTGGGGACAACATTTGGACCTTGTTTTTTGTCATGACACAATCCCAGTATCCACTATGTTGGTAATAGATTTTCCAGTAGTGACCATAGAATGGTACTCTGCTCTCTGCCTTTCTCACCACTAAATACAGGAAACAAACAAGACTCAGGAAGCACAATATGTCGTAGTTACAAATATACAGACTGGGGATTAGTCCAAGAACTTATTCGACTCTGTCAATGGGATGACTATTTTACCACTGACTCCCTGGAGGCCTTAGTAACCCTGTTTTACAGGAATGTTACCCTTTGTCTAGATACAGTTGCTCCAAAGAAAATAGTGAAATTAAGTAGACACCGAACTGAATATATTCCAAGGGCACACCGTAATAAGTTAAGGAAGCTGAAGAAACAGTACTATTCCACTAAGGACATATCACTATTGCTCTCAATCCACGAGTCTCTTGAATCTATCAAGCGCCTACGCTCTCAAAAGGACCTCGACGAAGAGTTAACGGCACTTGAAAGTACCTCCAAAGTTTATAACTTAACGGCACTTCTTAAAAAACGAATGCAGTCGGCGAGGGAAATCCCATACTTACTTCACGACAAAGTAATCTACAATGAACCTGCCACTATCTGTGAACTCTTCAGTGATTGGTTTGCAAACTTTAGTTTAGAAACACATATGCCTGGTGAAACCGCTCCCCTTACTATCTCTTCCCTTGAAAGCATTGTGTTCACTAATCAGTTAATAGTACAAGCAATTAAAAGCCTTAAACCTTCCACTAGTACGGGACCGGATGGCCTCGCTTCGATAATTTTCAAAAACAGTGGGTGTGATATACCCTTGTTACTTCTTAAATTCTTCTCAATATCTATGGACACTGGCACTTACCCTAGTGAGTGGAAAACTAGCTTCATAATTCCACATTACAAATCTGGTGATAGGGCAAACGTCACAGACCCATAAATATAACCCCAGTTATCTCACGAATCATGGAGAAAGTTGTAAAAGATCAATTGTCAGACTACCTAATTAGGGAAGATCTTGTTACAAGGTCTCAACACGGATTTCTCAAAAATAGATCCTGCGTTACTTGCCACTTCGACTTTTTCAACTGCATCACTAGTAGTCGCGAAGCACGTAAGCTAGTCGTTGTTCTATACTTCGATATATCTAGGGCATTTGACATGGTATCTCACAGTATTCTCTTTGAGAAGCTGTACTCTTGTGGAATTCGCAACCCATTACTGAACTGGTTAAAATCATTTCTAAGCAACAGGGTACAAATAACCAAAGTTGGATCTGTATTGTCTCATCCTAGGCAGATCTCAAGTGGGGTCGTGCAAGGTAGTGTCCTAGGTCCACTTTTATTCACAATCTACATTAACAGCATTTGCAAGTGCTTCACCTCAGGTAAACCATTCCTATATGCTGACGACCTCAAAGTCGTCTACTCCTGCTACACTCATGAATTAAGCGATATGGTTACTAAAATACATCTTGAACTAAGTAGCCTTGCAACGTGGTGTGCTGAATCCTGTCTAAATTTTAACATTGACAAATGCGGCTGGATTTGTATCGGCAACAGTAACCTTGATCTAACTCTTGAAATAAATGGGCGAAAACTAGCTAAGCTCAACTCAGTCGTAGATCTCGGTATTAGATACTCTAGTAACCTAACGTTCGCTGAACAGACTGATTATGCCAGACGTAAAACGCGAAGGCTGATAGGATGCATAACACGCAATTTCTTTTGTTGTGAAACTAGGGTTTTATTATACAAAGTATGTGTCCGACCTATCTTAGAATACTGCCCGTTTATTCTTAGCGGACTAAGACAAAATGACAAGCTTAAATTAGAGGGAGTGCAACGGCAGTTTACCTCAAGAACTCTTGGTTTAGAAAGTGGTCTGGAATACCATGAGCGATGCGAAAGACTAAGATTAGAACCCCTCTGGAAAAGACGCCTTAAGCTAAACCTTATCTTTTACTATAAGCTAACTAATCTTCTCTTGCATTCCTCCGAGCCAATAACTAAACCTACCGCTGTCATCAGTTACAATCTTAGAAATCATCACAACCTAGCTGCTATGGAGCACTGTCAGACTTACGTGCGGTACAACTTCTTCTTAAATAAGTTTTCAGTCATTTGGAATAGACTACCAGCTAATGTGCGCGATGCAAACACACTTCCAGTGTTCATCTCCTCAGTCACCAGACTGCTCAAAGATGACAATGCACTTTTGCGCCTGACTCTTACACCTTCTTTTTCACCCTACATAGATATTTTAAGTTCTTTAAACGTGTAGTTACAACAAACTACAATTATAAATTTTAATATTATTGGAACTAGATGATTAACATTTCTACACAGGACAGTAATATTAGTTCACACATAATATAAAAGTTAGCATAACGGGACTAGTTAGTTTGTGTACAAAAATAACCACAGTTACTAAACAGAATATATATGTATATATTTATTAATCACTCCTTAAGGACTCCCGTTGCTTTCTTTTGCGTTGCTGTTGTTTGTCTTCTTTTTTCTCTCACCATTTCAGCTTCCATTTGACTTTTTGAATGAGAATGAATAATGTGGATATTTGACCATTTACAATGACAAATGATCTGCAAACATTATTGGTCCCGTATCTTTCAGTTGCCTGGTTAATAACGAATTAACTTTCTCCACGACGCAACCTGGATTACATTTGTGGAATATACTCTTATACCAATGGAAAAGTATCTATTTGTAATACAACGTCACGATTGTAGCTTATAACATAACTGATCGTATCTGTAAAATAGCTTCCTTATTACCCAATTTGGATATAAATCAAATCAAAAATAAGATTCGGATTTGTACACACCCAAGTTATATTGAGGAATTACTTCAAGCTTTATTTTTTCCCAAGTATTTTTAATCCATCCAAAACTTACTTGGGTTTTTTTGTTAATGCGAAGTCAATATTCCTATATTTCATGACGTGCTCCATTGAATGACTGGTTATCATATTGTTCCCACAGACCTAAGATAAAAACGCCAGCAACCATGTAACTTAACCACAAACCGAATTTATGAAATTTAAATAATGCTTACCCATGCCTGTACATTTGGTGTGTCCTACACAGGTAGGAAAAAATGTGTATTTTATTAAAACATTATTATTAAGTATGATTGCAAATCGTATATGTAATTTATCATATTGATGATGCGTGTAAACTGGCGTCTCTTATGTACAAAATGAGAATATACTATTATTAATAGATATGGTGGTGGTCACTAAGGTGAATCGCCCCATTCTGCAGGAACAGCAATATGCAATTTGACGGCTTGAGATTTTTCTGATTTTTATCAGGGCTTAGATCTTTATCTTGAAAAAGATAATAATGAACGCCTAGACAGATCATGCCTCTGCCTTTAAACATATATTATTGGCCCAGCCTACTGTTGAGATGCGACCACGTGGACTCTGCACAGATTTATGGGGGCATCTTATAAATTAACTTGCTATGCATTGTCGGATCTTTAAATTCCACTTCAAAATGTCTCATCTCATTTATTTTGTAATAGCGCCTTTACTTGATCCTCATTACATTCCATTAAACCTAACATTTTATAGCTCTATATGAGTTCGATTAGACTCATTCTATTCCTATACTCTGTAGGGTACGGTTTTGCACCAAATGCACAAAAAGGTATAAAATAAAAAGCGGGCATGAGAATAATTGTACTAAAGCCAAAAGTGAACATCATGATAGTAAGACCTATATGGGTAGCATTATACATTGCAAATGAACGTTGTCAGCCTAGGGTTTTCCTTTATAAATGCATTTATTGATGATACTTGCACTTACCTATTTCATTACACTTTAATGATTCACCTTAGCACTTTTACTTTTCTAAAACAGCTTTCAATCCCTTGTAAGCGTTGTACTTACCTCAATATTGGTTAGTTATCGTATGCCTTGGTTGAAAACGAAATGAAGTCGAGTTTCCCGCGAAACCTGGAGGACAACTGCACAATTCAATAACTATACGGCCTGGTGCAGACAATGAGTGTATTTATATTATATGTATCAAATATTTATCTGTTTAAACATTATCAACTTTTAGACAATCTATGATTTCATATTATATCATACTTGATCGTGCCTGTAAAAGTGGCATGCATTCGCATGTAAATTTATGTTTATATGAAAATATACATTATTATTATTAAAGTCTTACTTTTAACTGGGATAGTTCATGAACTCACCAGATCATATATTATCCGTTTTTTATCGTTTCGCAACATATCGGATGATTGATAACACTGGCTCTACCACAGACAGTCTTAGTTCGTGTACTTGGATCTAGTACATTAGGCATTAGTAAGCACACGTAACACTTACCCTTTACGGATTCCAGTTTCTTTTTGTCCCCGAAAATACACACAAACACAACAGATTCACACCGCTCATGTGGCTCAAACTTATCTGGTTTAGACTCTTTCACAATAAATCTGGTTTTTTAACTGATAACAGACACACTGATGGTATATTGACCTTTTCTAAAAGCTTAAAGGCTTTTTTAACATCGACCCAGGTTCTATATTCTGAAGGTGTTATCTGATCATCAAAAACCTTGCTAATATCAACTCTGATCGTGCTCCCCTCGACAGAATCACTCGTAGATTGTTGCATGCTGTAAAAATGAACGTGAAGGACATCAGTTTTCCAAATTTCTACATGTCAAGTGAGCAACTGGGCCAGCAACAATAACGGCAACCAACTAATAAACTAGAAACAAAAGCTTCCGCCAGTCAAACATGCTCAAGTGCATATTTTCCAAAGACTTCTACACAATACTAATTCATTAATAGCTGAAAAACAAATAAACCCTGCAACCACGCATGAATAAAACGTATGAAACAATAACGATGAAACGAATGCATTGACCTGGTGATAAAACATTCAAAAATCAACGAAATAACTAACTTTAACAGCGACGGAAACAAAAGTGAGGTGAAATGCAACATTTGTGAACAATGCACATCAAGATAAGTTGTGAAAAACTGCAGGATAAACGTAAACATCAATGCGTAAACGAGCAGCTACGGAACTGCAGTCCAACATAACCAACTAACATGGACGAAAATGACCTTCGAGCGTCTCACTCCAACAATGACCTTGGACGTAACGGACAATTTGAGCCATCCTACGTTGATACGGAGGCAGCCTGTAGCCGGCCGTAGGTCATTTGATCAGCTGATGGATATTGGCGTTATTTTTGGAAAATACGTCAAGGTTAGGTCATTTTTCGTTGTTTTACACACTTCTTACATATATTTCAGCTAAATTTTGATGAAATACGGCGTATTTAGCAGAAATAGGCAATGGTGGCGTCCTTATCCGGCCGTAGCTTACAGGCAGTTTGCAGTTTGTTGAAAAAACGTACTTTTCCGTTCAGAATATGTCGAATTACTTGAAGACACATGTTATAACGACTTTTTGTGAATTTATTTTGCAGTTCAATGGATTACACATGGACATGATGAGGTGGGATAGCTCGTTTTAGTAATTATTTCACTTACTTTGTTGTGTACTACTTTGCCTAAATGCTGACAAGGCTCCTCCACATGTATTTCTTTAATAAAAATCTGCAGAAATACTTAAAAATTATATATGCATAGTATTTCCTTATTTGATGGCATGAAGTTGATGTTAGCAGGCAGATGCAATATCGATTTTATATTATTGAAAAATGTTTACTGACGTAATTATGTACAATTCAACTAATTATTTCGTCATTTCAAACATATTTCATGGTTAATTATTGTGTTTACACTGATAACAATGTCTACATCTGTATAATTCTTATGTTCTTTTTCAGATAATATCTACTTTCGGGAATTTCATGGATTTAGGTGATAAAGAAAAAGATACCTGCACTGTTGTCGATTTTGTATTACATGTTAATTCATTAATAAATGTATTCCTCGTTATTCGTTTGTTTATTCTACTTGACAAGACCGAATATTAGCCCTTGCGTAATTTTTGAGGTATAGAGTGTATGTGGCTATCTTTGAAATACTAAGTATCTGTTGGCGGTACGTTCGAAATTGGTGACATTTTTGCACGTTTTTGCTCTGAAATTTATTTACTGCTTATTGTCATATAATTCTTGAAATTATGGTCCAAATCTCTAAAAAACGTGTTCGTAGAAACACAATTGTTTTAGATAGTGGCTTAAATTCGGTTATAACTGCATTACCGCCTGGTAATACAGTATCAACTACTAGCTCTCAAAATGGTTTGAGTGCAGATCTCACTCCTGTGATACAGGTGAAAGATGTTCTGTTAGAGAACTCTGAGTTCTGTAAACTAAACCTCCTTTTGAAAGATATGCAGAGGCAAGTAAGTGAAATTCAGAAAAAATTAGATCAGTTTGATAGTATGTCACTGCCAATCTCAAATACCACGGAGAGCCGTTCTGATATTGGCCAGGTTAAGTGTTTACTGGATGTAACTCAAAATAAGCTTTTGAATTTAGACCCAATAGCCTGTCTTTTAGAAAGGCATCCTAAAATATCTCCAGACAACCTAAATAAAGCTGAAAATCTGATTGACTGCTTGGCTACGGAGGTGATGAAGCGTATAACCTCTTCTCACCAAGCTATAGTTTACAACGTCCCAGATTCTCTGCCCCTGAAAACTGTAAGACACAAAATCCTGATTTGTTGCGGCATGGCTAGTGTTCCATGTGAATGCAAACGACTTCGTAAAAAGTCTAACCAGGCTAATTGCCCAATCATTTTTAAATTCAGTAATTCCCTTGATGCTAGTAAGTTTACTAAATGTCAGGATCACTTAAGACTGAATAGCAGTTATAAGTCTATAACCGTAGCTCAGGATAAAACACCGTGTCAGCGCAGAATAATGCGTAGTAATAACCTGGTCACCTCCTCTAGCTTTGATTTACCAAATAAGGATCGTGCACAGCAACAGACACCTAGTGCTGAAACTAGCATTCAGCAAACTACACAACAACCACACCTGCCAATGGAACTAGGAACTGATTTAGATACCAGTACCCCTGTAAATAAAGCCTCATCGAAAGATGTTAAAATGACTAGAACTTCTGCAAGTTGTTCTAAGAAATTTCCCCCCAAACGTAGTAACCTCACCACGATGAACAAATTTCGCAGGGTTGAGACTAATGATGGGGAAGAATACTTTGTATTCAATAAGCCTGCTGAGAGTAAGAATGCCAACAAACCATCACTTGTTACGAAAAACTCCTCTCGAAACATAAGTATATCTGGAGGTGTTCCGCATGCTCCACCTTATAGAAAGTCAGGCTCCAAGACTCCTAAAGTCTTGCAGCCAAAGCACCTTCCTTCACAATTCCCTTTAAGTTATAAAAACAACCCGAAGGTGTATACCGGTATGACGAATAGCAGTTGGATGGGTAGACCTTTGATGCTATGCCTTTTAACCGTCAACCTAGGCCCAACCTGTACTACCCTTATATCCAGGAACACATGGTAAATTTTCCAGGTGTCCCGAATCACTGGTACGACCCATGGCACCTAGGACCACCTCATTGCACACCAACTCCGATGTGCAGACACCCAGTCCGACCTCCTTTTCATTCATAAATTCTTGCGGTGCTGACGCACAAATAGATTTAGGTTATGGTGACATTTTAAGCCAGTTTGTAGTATCCCGTGACTTATTCACGATATTGCTAATTAATGCACGTTCCTTAATCAATAAGATATCTGAACTAAGGACATTATTATTAGTCGCCAAGCCTACTGTAGCTCTGATTACTGAGTCATGGTGCTCATCCTCTGTACTTGATGTGCATATAGGTATCGATGATTACACTGTACACCGTGCAAACAGAGATTGCAAGCGTGGTGGAGGATGTCTCATATATATACATAGCTCATTTGTAGTCAGTAAGGTGGAAGATGAAACAATGAATAATGTACCTGACTCACTCTGGGTTGTCTTACATGGAGATAAGTACAAACTTCTCATAGGCTGTGTTTATCGAGCACCAAGCTCAACAAAAGAAACTGATGCGTTATTAGCTAAATCGTTTGCACATGCATCCTCGTTTAGTGCTAATTACAAAATAATTGCAGGGGACTTCAATCTTCCAGAAGTCAATTGGCTAACTAGTTCCGGCCCCCAACGCTTCGACGAATTACTTGCCACTATAGACTGTTATGGATGGCAACAACACGTCCAGACACCTACTCGTGGTGACAACATTTTGGACCTTGTTTTTTGTCATGACACAATCCCAGTATCCACTATGTTGGTAATAGATTTTCCAGTAGTGACCATAGAATGGTACTCTGCTCTCTGCCTTTCTCACCACTAAATACAGGAAACAAACAAGACTCAGGAAGCACAATATGTCGTAGTTACAAATATACAGACTGGGGATTAGTCCAAGAACTTATTCGACTCTGTCAATGGGATGACTATTTTACCACTGACTCCCTGGAGGCCTTAGTAACCCTGTTTTACAGGAATGTTACCCTTTGTCTAGATACAGTTGCTCCAAAGAAAATAGTGAAATTAAGTAGACACCGAACTGAATATATTCCAAGGGCACACCGTAATAAGTTAAGGAAGCTGAAGAAACAGTACTATTCCACTAAGGACATATCACTATTGCTCTCAATCCACGAGTCTCTTGAATCTATCAAGCGCCTACGCTCTCAAAAGGACCTCGACGAAGAGTTAACGGCACTTGAAAGTACCTCCAAAGTTTATAACTTAACGGCACTTCTTAAAAAACGAATGCAGTCGGCGAGGGAAATCCCATACTTACTTCACGACAAAGTAATCTACAATGAACCTGCCACTATCTGTGAACTCTTCAGTGATTGGTTTGCAAACTTTAGTTTAGAAACACATATGCCTGGTGAAACCGCTCCCCTTACTATCTCTTCCCTTGAAAGCATTGTGTTCACTAATCAATTAATAGTACAAGCAATTAAAAGCCTTAAACCTTCCACTAGTACGGGACCGGATGGCCTCGCTTCGATAATTTTCAAAAACAGTGGGTGTGATATACCCTTGTTACTTCTTAAATTCTTCTCAATATCTATGGACACTGGCACTTACCCTAGTGAGTGGAAAACTAGCTTCATAATTCCACATTACAAATCTGGTGATAGGGCAATTACAGACCCATAAATATAACCCCAGTTATCTCACGAATCATGGAGAAAGTTGTAAAAGATCAATTGTCAGACTACCTAATTAGGGAAGATCTTGTTACAAGGTCTCAACACGGATTTCTCAAAAATAGATCCTGCGTTACTTGCCACTTCGACTTTTTCAACTGCATCACTAGTAGTCGCGAAGCACGTAAGCTAGTCGTTGTTCTATACTTCGATATATCTAGGGCATTTGACATGGTATCTCACAGTATTCTCTTTGAGAAGCTGTACTCTTGTGGAATTCGCAACCCATTACTGAACTGGTTAAAATCATTTCTAAGCAACAGGGTACAAATAACCAAAGTTGGATCTGTATTGTCTCATCCTAGGCAGATCTCAAGTGGGGTCGTGCAAGGTAGTGTCCTAGGTCCACTTTTATTCACAATCTACATTAACAGCATTTGCAAGTGCTTCACCCCAGGTAAACCATTCCTATATGCTGACGACCTCAAAGTCGTCTACTCCTGCTACACTCATGAATTAAGCGATATGGTTACTAAAATACATCTTGAACTAAGTAGCCTTGCAACGTGGTGTGCTGAATCCTGTCTAAATTTTAACATTGACAAATGCGGCTGGATTTGTATCGGCAACAGTAACCTTGATCTAACTCTTGAAATAAATGGGCGAAAACTAGCTAAGCTCAACTCAGTCGTAGATCTCGGTATTAGATACTCTAGTAACCTAACGTTCGCTGAACAGACTGATTATGCCAGACGTAAAACGCGAAGGCTGATAGGATGCATAACACGCAATTTCTTTTGTTGTGAAACTAGGGTTTTATTATACAAAGTATGTGTCCGACCTATCTTAGAATACTGCCCGTTTATTCTTAGCGGACTAAGACAAAATGACAAGCTTAAATTAGAGGGAGTGCAACGGCAGTTTACCTCAAGAACTCTTGGTTTAGAAAGTGGTCTGGAATACCATGAGCGATGCGAAAGACTAAGATTAGAACCCCTCTGGAAAAGACGCCTTAAGCTAAACCTTATCTTTTACTATAAGCTAACTAATCTTCTCTTGCATTCCTCCGAGCCAATAACTAAACCTACCGCTGTCATCAGTTACAATCTTAGAAATCATCACAACCTAGCTGCTATGGAGCACTGTCAGACTTACGTGCGGTACAACTTCTTCTTAAATAAGTTTTCAGTCATTTGGAATAGACTACCAGCTAATGTGCGCGATGCAAACACACTTCCAGTGTTCATCTCCTCAGTCACCAGACTGCTCAAAGATGACAATGCACTTTTGCGCCTGACTCTTACACCTTCTTTTTCACCCTACATAGATATTTTAAGTTCTTTAAACGTGTAGTTACAACAAACTACAATTATAAATTTTAATATTATTGGAACTAGATGATAAACATTTCTACACAGGACAGTAATATTAGTTCACACATAATATAAAAGTTAGCATAACGGGACTAGTTAGTTTGTGAACCAAAATAACCACAGTTACTAAACAGAATATATATGTATATATTTATTAATCACTCCTTAAGGACTCCCGTTGCTTTCTTTTGCGTTGCTGTTGTTTGTCTTCTTTTTTCTCTCACCATTTCAGCTTCCATTTGACTTTTTGAATGAGAATGAATAATGTGGATATTTGACCATTTACAATGACAAATGATCTGCAAACATTATTGGTCCCGTATCTTTCAGTTGCCTGGTTAATAACGAATTAACTTTCTCCACGACGCAACCTGGATTACATTTGTGGAATATACTCTTATACCAATGGAAAAGTATCTATTTGTAATACAACGTCACGATTGTAGCTTATAACATAACTGATCGTATCTGTAAAATAGCTTCCTTATTACCCAATTTGGATATAAATCAAATCAAAAATAAGATTCGGATTTGTACACACCCAAGTTATATTGAGGAATTACTTCAAGCTTTATTTTTTCCCAAGTATTTTTAATCCATCCAAAACTTACTTGGGTTTTTTTGTTAATGCGAAGTCAATATTCCTATATTTCATGACGTGCTCCATTGAATGACTGGTTATCATATTGTTCCCACAGACCTAAGATAATAACGCCAGCAACCATGTAACTTAACCACAAACCGAATTTATGAAATTTAAATAATGCTTACCCATGCCTGTACATTTGGTGTGTCCTACACAGGTAGGAAAAAATGTGTATTTTATTAAAACATTATTATTAAGTATGATTGCAAATCGTATATGTAATTTATCATATTGATGATGCGTGTAAACTGGCGTCTCTCATGTACAAAATGAGAATATACTATTATTAATAGATATGGTGGTGGTCACTAAGGTGAATCGCCCCATTCTGCAGGAACAGCAATATGCAATTTGACGGCTTGAGATTTTTCTGATTTTTATCAGGGCTTAGATCTTTATCTTGAAAAAGATAATAATGAACGCCTAGACAGATCATGCCTCTGCCTTTAAACATATATTATTGGCCCAGCCTACTGTTGAGATGCGACCACGTGGACTCTGCACAGATTTATGGGGGCATCTTATAAATTAACTTGCTATGCATTGTCGGATCTTTAAATTCCACTTCAAAATGTCTCATCTCATTTATTTTGTAATAGCGCCTTTACTTGATCCTCATTACATTCCATTAAACCTAACATTTTATAGCTCTATATGAGTTCGATTAGGCTCATTCTATTCCTATACTCTGTAGGGTACGGTTTTGCACCAAATGCACAAAAAGGTATAAAATAAAAAGCGGGCATGAGAATAATTGTACTAAAGCCAAAAGTGAACATCATGATAGTAAGACCTATATGGGTAGCATTATACATTGCAAATGAACGTTGTCAGCCTAGGGTTTTCCTTTATAAATGCATTTATTGATGATACTTGCACTTACCTATTTCATTACACTTTAATGATTCACCTTAGCACTTTTACTTTTCTAAAACAGCTTTCAATCCCTTGTAAGCGTTGTACTTACCTCAATATTGGTTAGTTATCGTATGCCTTGGTTGAAAACGAAATGAAGTCGAGTTTCCCGCGAAACCTGGAGGACAACTGCACAATTCAATAACTATACGGCCTGGTGCAGACAATGAGTGTATTTATATTATATGTATCAAATATTTATCTGTTTAAACATTATCAACTTTTAGACAATCTATGATTTCATATTATATCATACTTGATCGTGCCTGTAAAAGTGGCATGCATTCGCATGTAAATTTATGTTTATATGAAAATATACATTATTATTATTAAAGTCTTACTTTTAACTGGGATAGTTCATGAACTCACCAGATCATATATTATCCGTTTTTTATCGTTTCGCAACATATCGGATGATTGATAACACTGGCTCTACCACAGACAGTCTTAGTTCGTGTACTTGGATCTAGTACATTAGGCATTAGTAAGCACACGTAACACTTACCCTTTACGGATTCCAGTTTCTTTTTGTCCCCGAAAATACACACAAACACAACAGATTCACACCGCTCATGTGGCTCAAACTTATCTGGTTTAGACTCTTTCACAATAAATCTGGTTTTTTAACTGATAACAGACACACTGATGGTATATTGACCTTTTCTAAAAGCTTAAAGGCTTTTTTAACATCGACCCAGGTTCTATATTCTGAAGGTGTTATCTGATCATCAAAAACCTTGCTAATATCAACTCTGATCGTGCTCCCCTCGACAGAATCACTCGTAGATTGTTGCATGCTGTAAAAATGAACGTGAAGGACATCAGTTTTCCAAATTTCTACATGTCAAGTGAGCAACTGGGCCAGCAACAATAACGGCAACCAACTAATAAACTAGAAACAAAAGCTTCCGCCAGTCAAACATGCTCAAGTGCATATTTTCCAAAGACTTCTACACAATACTAATTCATTAATAGCTGAAAAACAAATAAACCCTGCAACCACGCATGAATAAAACGTATGAAACAATAACGATGAAACGAATGCATTGACCTGGTGATAAAACATTCAAAAATCAACGAAATAACTAACTTTAACAGCGACGGAAACAAAAGTGAGGTGAAATGCAACATTTGTGAACAATGCACATCAAGATAAGTTGTGAAAAACTGCAGGATAAACGTAAACATCAATGCGTAAACGAGCAGCTACGGAACTGCAGTCCAACATAACCAACTAACATGGACGAAAATGACCTTCGAGCGTCTCACTCCAGCAATGAACTTGGCCGTAACGGGCAATTTGAGCCATCCTACGTTGATACGGAGGCAGCCTGTAGCCGGCCGTAGGTCATTTGATCAGCTGATGGATATTGGCGTTATTTTTGGAAAATACGTCAAGGTTAGGTCATTTTTCGTTGTTTTACACACTTCTTACATATATTTCAGCTAAATTTTGATGAAATACGGCGTATTTAGCAGAAATAGGCAATGGTGGCGTCCTTATCCGGCCGTAGCTTACAGGCAGTTTGCAGTTTGTTGAAAAAACGTACTTTTCCGTTCAGAATATGTCGAATTACTTGAAGACACATGTTATAACGACTTTTTGTGAATTTATTTTGCAGTTCAATGGATTACACATGGACATGATGAGGTGGGATAGCTCGTTTTAGTAATTATTTCACTTACTTTGTTGTGTACTACTTTGCCTAAATGCTGACAAGGCTCCTCCGCATGTATTTCTTTAATAAAAATCTGCAGAAATACTTAAAAATTATATATGCATAGTATTTCCTTATTTGATGGCATGAAGTTGATGTTAGCAGGCAGATGGAATATCAACTTTGCATTATTGAAAAATGTTGACTAACATAATTATATACAGTTCAAATCATTATTTTGTCATTTCAAACATATTTCATGGTTAATTATTGTGTTTACACTGATAACAATGTCTACATCTGTATAATTCTTATGTTCTTTTTCAGATAATATCTACTTTCGGGAATTTCATGGATTTGGGTGATAAAGAAAAAGAAACCTGCACTGTTGTCGATTTTGTATTACATGTTAATTCATTAATAAATGTATTCCTCGTTATTCGTTTGTTTATTCTACTTGATAAGACTGAATATTAGCCCTTGCGTAATCTGTGAGGTGTAGAGTATGTGAGGCTATCTTTGAAATACTATGTAGGAGCAGATATTCGGAGAAGCCTATTGGTTAAAGATTATGTTGTAGTCAAATAAAGTAAATATGTCTGAAGTGTAGAGGAGGTATTGCAATTATAAAGCGTTTCGAGTTATCTATCGTCTTAGCAGAATACATATACTGATTCGCGATTCATAGTCACAAAGTGAGATTAAATCTACCTGAGATAGTGTGCTTGTGATTTCTGCATGCCGCAGTATACCATAAGGAGAGACTATACCTTTGCTGTTAGATGTATGACTCAGTGCAACTACGGTTATCGTAATAATTAAAAACAGAATGCCTAGGGTTCTCAGCCAAAGAACACGATACGTTGCTATCTGCTCATATAATCACGTAAACAAAAGTTTTCCAGACGCCGCATTTACTCCTAACAGTTTACCCTCAACTTCTAACCTAGCACGTGCTACTTATGTTACTGGAACACAATCGCATTACAACAGAAGCAAGACAGATTCATTGAATTGTTTATTAAACAAAAATTAGATTTCAAATGTACAGATAATTCAGACGAATAGTCCTCTGTTACCGTCAGTAAGTTCCATCTGCGTACACGGTACATATATGTTTTTCCATAAGTCTGAAAAGGTTTAAGAAAAGCATAATTAACTTGGGTATTACATGTATGATCTGAATAAAAAAATTTTCCTGATAAGCATTTACAAGTGATCACTTTACAAACAATATATATATATATATAAGTAGCCCAATAGCTTTCACTAAACTTAAGGGACTTCGCAACTTATCGTTTGTCGATATCCAGTAGGTCCATCGAAGCATCATGAAATGATAAAATTATTTAACGACAAGTTATGCAGTAGTTTCCAAAGCTTGTACAAATATTTTAGCAAAAATGATAACAACTTTATGACAAATAATAGGTCTTGACAGCAATTATAATAACGTTCATGTTCATAGTGACTATAAAAACAGTGACAGATATTATTATCGCAACGAACTCACCATTAACTTAGATAGACATCTACTAATACTACAATCATATCAAATAAATGTATCACTTAATCTTAAGAAGCATGTGTCAACGGAGTTGAAGATTGAACGATCAATTCTTGGTTGTTTGCTCAAAATCAACTTCCCCAATTTTCGCGGAGGCATCAATACGACAGTCATCGTCTCATCGGTCGCTGTTCAGAAAGAAGAGTAAAACATCGTCAGAAGTAATATCATGATTTATTATTGTAATATTTGTTCACAGACCTTAGTTCAGTTATAATATTTATATGTTGGTGTAACAATAAAGAAATCTCAAGCGGCAGATCGGTGTTTTGGTTTTTTCGTCCGTTATAACTAAGCGTTTCTGAAAACTTCAAGGAACAGCGTGGGCCCGAGCGTAGCAAGAGCTGGGCATTAACGGTTTATGAGACGTGATTGACAGCATGTTTTTACTTACTTTCACTGTATTCTATCAATACTGATGTGCTCAGCAATCTTATTCCAACTGAATTTAAGATTAATTCTGAGATTGAGTGGAGATCCAGTTCTCGTCAAATAAAACATGTACCTTACATGTATTACACTGCTTACTGAGACATCTGGTACCTGCTTTTCGATCTTCGTGACAAGAACACAGTTCATCTAGGTTTACCTACATATACAAAAGTATACGTATATGCTGCATCAACCATGCCGTTTTTATCATGATTAGCCAGACCACTGTGTATATAATACTTATTTAAGGATCTCTGAAAATAATGGTCAAGCGATAATTGAAGTTGCGTGAAGTTATTACCTCTTCAAGACATTGTTTGCATTCTTGACACTCCTGAGAAGTCCTTAGATCGTAATTTGGCATGAATTCGTTGAATTCAGCAAATAAATATACTGCTATATCATTTCTTTCCTGAGCTGTAATAATTTGTGTCGTCAGTTATCTCTCCAATTTGATAAAACGCTCACGGAAATTCAGGACATAACCAAGCAGCAAAATGATGTTTGAAATTACCTCATCTCGAATGACAAACTCGCCAATCACAAGCGAGCGAATCGCTTGTTTATCTCATTCGCGGTCACTCAAAATTACAGCCGTATACAGGCTGCCTGATACGGACGCCAGTTTACAGGTATCATTGACATGATAAATAATTCATACAACGAGTGTGCATATTTACAAATATTAACTTGAACAAGACATGTAAATATATACATATATTGTCAATCACCTCTCAAAAACCGTTATTGCCCAGCTCTTGCTACTCCGGGCCTCTCGCTGTCCCTCAAAGCCTTCCAGAAACGCTTAGTGCTAACGGACGCGAAAACCAGAACACTGATTGGCGACTCGATAATTCTTTATTCTAACAGCAACATACCAGCAGCATAATAAACTTAGGTCTATGAACAAATATTACAGTATCAAATCACGATATTACTTCTGACGGTTTTGCACGTGCTTTCTGAATAGCGATCGATGAGACGATGACTGGTGTATTGATGCCTCCGCGAAAATATGAGGAAGTTGGCTTTAATAATAATATAATAATAATATATATCTCTTGCTGTTCATGCAGGAACATACCAATTGTACAGGCATTGATAAGTTATTATATAAATTACACATAATTTGATGCATGATGAATTTACAGTTTGGTTGCTCTTTCTGACATTAGAGTCAGTCGGAACAGTCTGCTATAAAGTTTGTTTGTGCAGCGCATAAAGAGATATAGAAATATTGTCTTCGCATTAACAAAAAACCCAGAAATCACATGAATGTAATACAGATATCTGGGAAAAATAAAGCTTGAAGTCAATTCTCCTATATATCTTTGTTGTGAACAGCACCCTTGGCTTAAAGTTTATTGATGTATTATGTTGAGATCAGTGATATATTTATTCCATTTTTCATCAGTCTTATCGTAGTTTCATAACAGGAAAGAAATTTGATCGTGGATGCGAAAACTAGATAAGGTCATGTTGGGTTGTTTTACTGCATCAAGTGGTGCCGAGGTCGATCCCAGAATTCTCCATTTGCTCCATTTGTGTCTGCATGGCGGAGTGTACTCGTAAGTTGAATAAAAATGTTGAAAACTGTTTGAAAATCAGTTGCTTCTTCATTTCAGATCATGATTACTCATTTACAGCATGTTCGCCAGCGTCTTCAAATGGTACCATTAGATCGTTCATGGAATTTGAGTGGTTATGAGTTAAATGGTCTGGAATCCAGCTTCATTTCAGTTTAGATGCAGGGTTGTTCGACCTCGACCAGAAGATAAATAGGAGAGTATGCGCAGCAGCAGAATACTAGAAAGAGAAAGTATGTGAACATGAAAAAGACATTAATGTGTTATGCATGTATAAATGTTTATGTCAATTGTATATTATACTCTAGTAAACATTTACCTTTATTGTAGTTGTGTTTTCACGTATATATGCGAAGTCTTATAGTTTATTTAATGTCATAATGTGTATTAACGAGTCTGAGCGTTTTAGTGTTCTAATGACTGATTCGTTTTAGAAATAAGTGATGGGTTCTGGTAGGGATAGTCATTGGGATAAAAGTTTATATAGCAAGCGTTTGAAGGTTACAATAAAGTGACACGTCCTATTTCTAAGGGTAAACTAATCCTGTATGTTCCGTACTAAGTCTTTATGCATCCATGCTGCTAGTTTATTTATAGTTTTAAGATTGCTAAGGGTGTTGAAGTGAGCCTTTTAGGTGGTGTAGTAGATTAGTGGTTGATTCGTTCTAGGAGTAAATAGTTTGTTAATATAACCAGTAGAGTGCAACAGTCTGTATAGAGAGCGTTTGAAGTTTGTAACCGAAGAGCAAGTTCTGACATCTAGGGGTAGGCTATTCCATATTTCAGAATGCATGGCTGTGAAGAAGTTTTCACGGAGTGTTGACTTAAAAGAATGAGTTGTCACTGTGGAGGTTTGGTTACGCAGATCGTAAGAACCTTCCTGTGCGAATTGTATGTCCCTGTTACCTGAGAATGATATTTTGTGGAGGACCTTAAAGAAGAATATTAGGTTTATAATAAGTCGCCTTGTCCAAAGTGGGTCAAGTTTTAGGATCATGCACCGTGAGTTGTAGTCCTTCTTACAATCATAGCCAAGTAGTTTTGAGGTAAAATATCGTTGGATACTTTCCATCCTTAGCTAATCACGTGTGCGAGTGCTGCTTATAATAAATGGACAGTATTCTAGCAGTGGTCTGACACATGTTTTGTACAGAATAAGCTTGGCTTCATTGTCGTGAAAGTTCCTGAGTATGCATCCCAAGAGCACCCTGGATTTTCTAGTCTGTGATGCTACTTGCTCAGAGAATGTCAAGTCACTAGAGTACCTCAGGCCTAGGTCAACGACACTTCGGAGTCTGGTTAGGTTAGCAGATTGAAGCGTTAATTTCAGGTCAATTGAGGGTGCGCCGAAGCAGATCCAGCCACATTTGTTCAGATTAAATTGGAGATTCCATAAGGACGACCAAGCAGTCATTTTATCTAATTCCTTCTGCACTACATTCTCGAAGTACCCTAAGTCATCACGTTGGAATGTATAAGCTACTTTTAAGTCATCTGCAAAGATGAATGGTTTCCCGTGCGTGAAGCAAGCGCATATGTCATTGATGTATAGTGTAAATAGGAGCGGTCCAATGACACTACCTTGTACTACACCAGAAGTGATAGGGCTAGGTTTGGAGGTTGCAGACCCGAGTTTAACTATTTGGGACCTATTGTTAAGGAATGATTTAAGCCATCCTAATAATGGGTCACGTATTCCTAAGGAGTTCTGCTTATTTGTTAGCAGTGAATGGTCAACACGGTCAAATGCCTTAGAAATGTCAAAGTAGATGACAAGTACTAGTTGCCGTCTGTCACGACTGCTAGTTACAAAATTGAAGAAGTCTAGGTGACATGTTAAACATGATCTGGATTTCAGGAATCCATGTTGGTTCGGACTTATAATATTGCATCTAAGCATATGTTTCATTAAGTTATTTTTACTAGTCTCTCCATAATTCTAGATGCTATAGGTGTGATATTGATCGGCCTGTAGTTGTAGATTTCTCTTTTCAAGCCACATTTGTGTTTAGGAATATGAAATACCATTTTCCACGTATCCGGGTAATTTTGGGTTTCTAAGGATATTGCGAATATGTTATGCAGTAGGAAAGGAATCACACGGCCACCATATTTATTAAATCAGGATGACATACTGTAATTACCAAAACCCTATGAGCTTTTGAGTGTTCTGATAGCTTGGTTAATGTTAGCATAGGTGAATTCTACAGTAGTAATTTGTTTTGGTGTTAGTAGAGATGGAGTTTGTGCCATATTAGTAGCAAGTTGTATATTGAGTGACTTAACTGAGGACTCTAGGTAGTTACCTGCAAGTGTTTTGTTGAATAGTTCACATATGTCTGCAGAGTTAGTGCATAGCCTACCTTTGTCTATGAGGAGAGAAATGCTGTGATTTTTGCGATTCATTCGCTTCCTTAAGATTTCTGTGAGTGCATACACTCTAGCAGGACTGGCTACTGCGATGCGTTCTTCGTTTCTCACACGGAAATCTGGAGCTTGTGAGGTGGAACTAAGGGTGTTAAGTATTAGACCTAGAGTGCCAAAGTCATGGTGTTTGAAGTAACTTGTTGAGAGTCTCTTCAGTTTCGTACGATCCTTTGGTTTTATGAATGACTTTCTGTGTGGGGAAAGCTTTAGTGTTTGGAGTGGAATGGCAGCATCTAAGCATGTGTTAGTGTTATGGTAGAAGATGGTCAGAGCTCTCGATAGGTCATCAGTAGTGAAGTATTCATCCCATTCGGAGGATCTTAGCATTGATTCAACTAAGGCCCAGTCTGCCTTACTATGGTTCCTATATATTACTTGTTGTGAAGTGGAGGTATGAGATACATTGCTACTCAGCGTAAGTGGCAGTGCACACACCACTGTTTTGTGGTCGCTCCCTGGAAACTCAGAACCTACTAGCGTTGAAAGGGGGCTTATATTGTGGCAGAAGATTAAGTCTAGTACGTTATTACCTCTTGTGGGAGTAGTGACAGTTTGTTTCCAGCCAAGTATATCCGGTGTGTCCAAGAACTTATCAAATTTAGTTGGGCCTGTCGGTATATCCCAGTTGATTTCAGGTAAGTTAAAGTCCCCACATAGGATCTTATGATCGTATTGTAAGTCGGATAATTGCTCCAGAGTATTAATAAGTTGGGTCTCGTAATTACTAAAGGTGCCAGGTGCTCTGTAGGTGCATCCAATTAATGCTGTTACGTTATTTAGGTGTACATTAACCCATAGTGTCTCAGGCATGTTAAGTGTACTACTTTCTAGCTGTGATACAGTAAGTGCATTCAGAAAGTACATGAGACAACCCCCTCCCTTACCACCTTCCCTGTCACACCGAAAGTGTGTGTAGTTATCTAAGCTTATTTCTTCATCCAAGATGTTCGAATGACACCAAGATTCAGTGATGACAATTACAGGGGGTTTGTATATTACTGTGAGTGCTCTGAGCATCGGCAATTTATTTAGAACAGATCTAGCACTTATGAGGATTAGGTAAAGACGAGAGTTGAAATAGCATTCGAAGTATTTAAGTTCGTTAGTCACTCCCGAATATGGTTCAGCACCCAGTAGTTCTGCTGGACATGACGATCCTATGTTAAGAGGAGTTTCATCATCATGCTCACCTATGTCAACCGAGTTGGTGTGTACTGTTTCCGGTGAAGAATTAGGAGTTGGAGTACTGGATTTGCTATAGACCATGGAATTTTTATTTTTAGTCAGGTTATTGAAGTGGGTAGGGTTCTTTATTTGACCTATACTTGTGCAAGTGTCAAGTGTGCCTAATGGATACCGGTGCACTAGACCGTTCCTGTTTTCATACAGGGAGGGAGCCAGCACTAGTGGTTTAGGAGTGTTAACATCCCTACCAGCTGTTTTTTCAAGGCTGACAGGGACGCGGGGGATAAAAATTATTGGTTCCTTGTGATGACCATGGCTTATTATTCCACCTATTGTTTGATGCTAGTTGTGTCCTTGTGTGGGTTTCGTGTGTACTGCATTGTGGGTTAGTTCCCAGCAGACTTGTACCATATATCCGGTCAAAATTTGTTTGGGTGCCATACTCTGAAGACCCTGAATTGTTGATAGCCGAGTTCTGACTATTACCACTTGTACTATTGAGGGTGACATTGTTATGACATTGGATATCAGTGTATGCCATGGTGCGATTTAGCACGTTGTGGGTGCTAATACTATTTACTGTGGGGAGTGTGGGGTTATTTAAGCTGCCACTGTTTTTGTTGGTATGATTTAGGGGCATATTTTCCTCATCATTACCAATGGAGTTATGGCTAAGAGAGGACAATGTCGAATTTCGGGGGGTTTTGACATTTTTCTGGGGTTATTTAGTGGCATTTTAGATTCTGGGGTGATAGATGGTATGGTTTTATTATTTATTTGGTTACTGTCTAGTGGCCTTTCGGCTGGTGTTGCACTCTGATGGGATAATTCTGTGTTTTGAGAGGGTTGATGTGGTGGGGTCTGCTGTATCTTTCACAGGGCTGGGAATAATGTCTGCTTACAATGCCCTATTACCTATTTCACAATTAGTCTTAGCGAGATAATTGTATGCTCGCCTTTCTATGACTGCTTTGCCCACCCCGACCATTATATGTTTGTAGTTTCTGGCTCGCGATAGGATGTCTTGGGAGTGGATGAATTTTCTGTTCTCTGCCGGTGTTTCGAACTGAAAACGAACAGGACAACACTTTTCATGTTGACTCTTCTTCAGCCTGTAGCACTTAGTCTTGGAGTTAGGCATTTTCGCTTCACTAAGTAAGATGCGCTGTACCTTTTTTAGGGCCTCATTGTCCGGAACGTTGTAGACAATAGCACTCAGTTTTGTGTCGAGTCGTTTTGTTACTTCTGTGGTAACAAAATTAATAAGGTTATCTACCTTAGTTACCGACTCTGTGTCAAGCTTGTTAAGGTATACAGTTTTCATGAGGATAGTTAGAGGTGTCAGTTCACAGACCTGCGATCTGATATCGCTGATCTGGTCTGATAATTTCGATATCTCGGTAGTGGTTTCGATGTTTCCAGCATTTACTGACTTACTGTTTTTTATTTGCCTTAACTCAGCCTTAAGTTCTCCTGTAGACAACTTTAGAAGTTCTATTTCTGAAGATAGTACTGAAAAAGAGCTTGATGGCTGGAGTTTTTCGATAAGCACATAAGGTGTGTGGAGGGGTTATGTATGACCAGAGGGTACTGAATTTTTAGGAGTAGTGCTAATACTACCTTTATAGCTAACTATAACTAACCAATTATAACTAACTTTATAGCAGACTGTTCCGACTGACTTTGATGTCAGAAAGAACAACCAAACTGTAAATCCATTATACATCAAATTTTGTGTAATTTATATAATAACTTACCCATGCCTGTACAATTGGTATGCTCCTGCATAAACAGGAAGAAATATATATATTATATACCTGTCAGTACAGTTTTACCCTCAGTTCCAGCTCGACGGTTACGGCATACAAGTGAGTTATGTGACTCATTATAGCCGTTTGTAAGGGGGGTGTTGCTTGATGTAGCAATCAAGGACGTTAAATTATACACCAGTTTTACAGGGATTAGGTTCGTTGCTTTCTACTTTGATAAACCATAACTATTAGAAATGAGAGTTAATGGTTACAAGTATGGAAGTGGTATAGTACTTGTGCAAGTATTACAACAAAATAAATTTTATGTGACGAATCACGTAAAAATGTAACGCAAACGTTGAACGTACTGCAATACAGGGCGCTTACAATCGTCAACGTGAGATGGGTTGCAGGCGTACTGGTGTAAGTCCTGCGATTCTTCAAAGGAATTCCACCAAGACATGATCCGCGAGGTTATTTGTACTGTTTGTGTATACGTGTGGTGTGTCATATCAATTGGTGTTTTTGGATTCATTGTGTTTACCTGTTGGTTTCGTACCTTGTTTTTATTGCATAATTTTGTTAAAATTTTCGTCGTGATTACTTCTGAAGTTGTGTCCACTCTTCTACATCCATGAATGAATTGATTGATGTTAAGGACAGCAGATGGGTCGTATACGCCGGGGAGGCTAGGCTATTGCTGAGAATGAAATGCATACGGAGATAACTGTTAGTTGTGGTCCAACACGCCGAGGAGAAAGAGTGTAAACGACTGAGGCTCGCATACGTCACCGTTACTAGAACTGAGGCAGAATGAGTGACAAGCGATTGCAGTGGTAATTGGTAGTGAGTAGATAAGAGGATGTGCGTAGAGTATCGTGAGGTGGTGCTATGGTCACGTCGCATTCTGCAAGAGTCATTCTAGCAAGTGACGATTGTGTTGCAAGATGTCAAGAGGGTGTCTTTAACTGGAAGGCGCAGGTCATCATTGATGTGTGAGATTGTGCTGTGGGTATGACTGTGGTGTGTTGGCTTTTCTGTTTGTTTTCCATTTCAGCTCTGTCCGTGTGACCCAGGTTCTCGCAATGGCATCCAAGTCAGCGTGTATTGGTCGTGATGGAAAAAAGGGATGGATCCATTTTTTGCCGGCGAGTGTCAATGTAGTTGAAGATTGAACGATCAATTCATGGTTGTTTGTTCAAAACCAACTTGCTTAATTGTCGCGGAGGCATCAGTACGACAGTCATCGTCTCATCGGTCGCTGTTCAGAAAGAAGTCAGGAAACAACCGTCAGAAGTAATATTGTGATTTATTATTGTAATATTTGTTCATAGACCTTAGTTGTAAATCTTAGCTGTGAAGTTGGCTATGTGTTGGTGTTACAATAAAGAATTCTCGAGTCGCCAAACTGGGTTCTGGTTTTTGCGTCTGTTCGTAATAAGGGTTTCTGAGAAGCTTCGAGGAACAGCGTGAGTCCCAGCGTATCAAGAGCTGGGCATTAATGGTTTACAAGACGTGCCTGACATTTGACAGAAGCAAAGGTAGTGTTACTCGCAGATCAGATAGTCTGCACAGATGTATGCTGTAGGTTTATAAATGGTGTCAAGAAACTTATTCAAGAATACAGCAGGAGTCGATGATTGCCCAGTCGCGATGCTTCACGTATTCCTGCTCACAACATCTAATACCAATCCTACGACTACTGACGCCATACGCCGCGAGGAGGGTAATCCGTGAATACGAGAAGTGAAGATGGGCTTCTGTTGAGGTTGAAGCTTTCGATTATGTCTTCTTCCTAGACAATGGGAGTTGAGTAGGGGTTGATCTGCGTGCTTTTACATGCACTTGTATGACGTTACATACTTCGCGCTACCCCTGCCGACACTCACTGTTGGTCCATTTCACAAAGCCATGTTTTACAGGTATTTTTGCGTTATTATGACTCCATTTTTAATGTATGTCGACCCAACCTTATTTAACTGAATGTCTTATATACTGAGATTTGTAGTTTTCATAACCGTATTCGTGTGTACAATGCCTTAACTGGAAACCGGGCACAAGCATTACCCTCATTATTCCCGTAATGTTCCGTTCATAATTATCTTTACGTTTTTTGTTCCACCTTTTACAGTTAACCATGTGCTGCAGAATTGTAAACAATGGACGTTGTCACTCAACTTGTTCGCATCTCAAAGTACGTCTGCAGTTGTCCCTCGAAATCAACGTGACATATTGAAAACCAATAGCAGTCTTATGAATGAGGGCATTTCGAGAATTAGTGACGAATTTGGAGAAGTGTTCGCCCCTAATTATTCAGCAGAAGTAATCGCAGGAATCGATCGTATTCTTAATATATAAATAAGCTAAGTTTGTATCGTAATTAAAATAAACTTTTCACGTAAATCTTGTTGTCCTTCTATTTTTTATTTGATTTTGATAAAAGCTTCATCCCATGCCGTATTTTTGGTACAAACGTGTAATTTTCAGCGTGGATATCGGTAGCCCGAATTTCGCAGGCCGACCATAGATATCAGGTGTGCGTCGGCGTGGGCTCGAACCCTGGACCATGTGCATGGTCGGCGAGAGTCCTAACCACTGTGCCACCGACGCACAGTGATGTGTTCACTTTGTGAGCACGGCATGATAGACTGGTGCTTCCTAGGACTTTAACTACTTACTATACGTAAATGTAATTCTGTAGGAACAATATCGGTCGTTATACGCGGTAAATTATAAGTATTTTAGTGAAGTTACGTGGATACGTCTCGTAGTCATATGCAAGTCTTTAGGGACCAATGACAACAATAGGCAGAACTTAGGCACTTCATTCGAGTTCCAGTTCGTATACGGTTAGGTGTATTCAAAAGTATTGCATTAATAATGTTTTACTTAGAGCGTGATGACAATCCATATGACTACGGCTGTTAACATGTAGCGTAAAATGAAGTCTACACGAGACAAATTATTGAATTCGTTAAGCTGTGGCAATCATAGTCAGATTTAACTTACAGTGAAATATGCCACCAAATACTTTGTCAGGTCTCATTTATAAGTTATGCCAGCAAATAGTCATCATCACAAATACAGTTTCACTCAGATGGAATAAGAAAGGTAATGATAGCAGGATGTCAAATACATTAAATGAAAAATAATATGAAGTAAAAGTCGCTAGGCAGTTGTCGCAATTAACAAGGCGATGTGGATTTGCTGTTACCAGATTGACTGACGTTACTAGATATCAGCAAATAAGTAAACAAAGTGTATGCTTTTAAATCGCTGAAGTAAGAAAGAAATAATATTAAAGTTAAACGCCTTATATTTGCATACCTTTGTTGAAAATGGTTCATTATACTTTCTCATTCTTCTTTCATGACAACATTCTTCTATGGTTTTCACTGTGACACACATTGTTCATCTTCTAAAGTATAGCAGCAAACAAATAATAGTAGATTAATATGTCATAAACGGGTGTTTATATGGAATGCATGCCACTTCTACAGGCACAGTAAGTAATGTTATAAACTGCAATCGTGAAGTATCCTAAATGAGTACTATGTAGCGGTAAATAATTCCCCAAAATTATTGACCACAGCAATCACTCATTGGATGCTGACCACCACTGTTTAAGTCGACTTGTTTAGCTGAAGGCTTCCGGTCAAGCATCCCCGCCATTTGGTACCTCGTCGTGTCACGTGCACGATCACTAGCTAGCTAAGCGTTCGTCTAACGGCTTGTTTTGGCTCCTAAATATATCGCTTGGTTTGGACGATCAATTATTGGCTTTTGCTTTGTCTTTGGTACGCGAGAATAAATTAATTAGAAGTTGTTGAACGAGATATCCGTCAACCTCTAAACTGGTGAGCCCAACCGCGAACTTTATCCACGAAAAATCCGCAGATAACCCCGGTGAGTTCGTTCCATTTTGTATTTGTTCTTGTACCATATATTATTCGACATAATTTTCGTCATGAGTGATCTTAGTCCCAAGGTCATCCGTATCCGCTCAACTCCTAAAACCATTCAGCTCGTACCATACTGGCCAGATAATGCTGAAACGTGGTTTCTGCTAGCTGAAGCAGATTTTTGTGAGCATGGGATAACCGATCAACGTTCACAGTTACTTGCAGTTATTCACGCCCTACCGCGGGAATTCAGCAAGTACGTAACATCACAGATGTTGAGTCCCGAGGTAAGTAACTCGTACGAGTTGCTCAAAGCATCCCTCCTCAGGAGAAACGTTCTCACGGACCGACAACGTCTAGATGAATTATTTCGTAACATCGAGTTAGGAGATCAGTCAGCCGTGAGCATGCTGACAAGAATGAAAGAAATCGTCGGCCAAAGTCAGTTCGACGAAGGACTGTTTAGAGAACTCTTCTTAACCAAGTTGCCACAGTCTGTACAGACCGTACTTGTGACACTTCAGGGTACTGTAATAGAGGACTTAGCTATTACTGCAGATAGGATTCTAGAGATTACTAAACGGTCTGTTCCCGAAATATGCTCGATGACTAAGCAGACTTCGAGTAAGGATCCTGCAATGATAGAGTTATGCAACTCCATCCAGCAGATGTTTAGGTCAAACATGCATTCTAACTCCTCCGACCGTCGTCCTAAATCTCCTCAACGCAGGAACTCGCGTGGTCGATCTAAGTCCAAACCACGTTCACTGAAAAACCCTGACTGGTGCTGGTACCACAACACCTATGGCCAAGAAGCGAAGTGTTGCCGTAAGCCTTGTAACTTCGGAAATGTCTCAAAGTCTGCGGGAAACTATCCCGCCGGCACGCGTTAGCGGCAACCGTCGCCGGTGGCACTAGCCGCCTACTTTACATCCATGATGTGATAAGCCAGACTCGATACTTAGTCGACACAGGCGCCGAAGTCAGCGTCCTTCCTGCTACAGCAGCAGATCGACAGAAGGAACCTACCTTCAACTTACAGGCTGCAAATGGAAAACCAATCGCAACCTTTGGTAGGAAATACGTCTATCTGAACGTAGGTTTACGCAAACCTATTCGGTGGATTTTCCTTCTCGCTGACGTTACAATGCCCATCATTGGCACGGACCTACTTAATCATCATGATTTACTCGTAGACGTCCGCCGAAAACGACTGATTGACAATACTACTAGTCTGTCTATCAAAGGCATCAGCTACATAGGCCCTAGCTTGTCACCCGTTAAGATAAAGGCAATCCTTGATCCAACTTTTCAACCTATTGTTGACAAGTATCCGGAACTTAATTGCCCGTCGAACGACCTACCGTGCATAACCAGCAATGTTATGCACCACATCATTACCACAGGACAACCTGTGACATCTAAAGCACGACGATTAGCTCCTGACAAACTGAGAATCGCCAGGAATGAATTTGACCATATGCTTACCCTTGGCATCATTCGACCTTCGAATAGCCCATGGGCATCCCCACTTCATATGGTTCCGAAAAAGGATAGCAACGATTGGCGACCCACCGGTGATTACCGGCGAGTGAATGCCAAAACAACCCCTGATTGCTACCCGTTGCCTCATATACACGACTTGACGGCAACCTTATCCGGCGCGACTATATTCTCCAAAATCGACTTGGTTAAAGCGTATAACCAAATCCCGATGGCAACAGAAGATATCCCGAAAACGGCTATCATTACGCCTTTCGGACTTTTTGAATTTCTACGTATGCCATTCGGTCTCGGAATGCAGCCCAAACATTCCAACGCTTCATTGACGAAGTATTTCGCGGTCTCGACTTTGTATACGCATACTTAGACGACTGCCTCATTGCCAGTCCAGACAAGGAAACTCACCTTAGGCACTTGGACTTGGCATTTGACAGGTTACGCCAACATGGTGTTACCATTAATATTCAAAAATGTCAAATCGGTGTTGACTCACTCGACTTTCTGGGTCACACTATTGACTGCAAGGGCATTCGCCCACTGGCTACTAAGGTCGAGGCTATACTGAACTTTCCAGAGCCACAGACGGTGAAAAGTCTCCGCACTTTTAACGGCTTAGTAAGTTATTATCGACGCTTTATTCCCAACTGTGCCTCTTTGATTCAGCCATTGACAGACCTCCTTCGAGGGAATAACAAGTCCATAGAACTTGACGCGTCTGCTCGAAATGCTTTTACCCAGATTAAAAAAGCTATTGCGAATGCCACACTTCTGATGTATCAGGATCCAACGGCACCGTTAAGTATCTCGGTTGATGCATCAAACACTGCAATCGGCGCAGTTCTACAACAGCTAGTTGACAATGAGTGGCAACCACTCGCCTTTTTCTCCAGGCGCCTTCAATTAGCTGAAACGAAGTACAGCACATTCGGCAGAGAACTTCTGGCTATGTACTGTGCTATACGACATTTTAGACATTCGGTAGAGGGTCGTGAATTCATAATTTTTACGGATCACAAACCTCTGACGTACTCTCTGAACTCACCTTCAGATAAGTATTCACCCAGGGAATCACGACAACTGGATTACGTCTCACAGTTTACATCAGATATTCGCCATGTATCCGGAGTAAACAACACTGTGGCAGATGCCTTGTCGCGCGTTTGTTCTTTCACCCAAATCGACGGCATAGACCTTGTAAAACTGGCTCGTCTTCAAAAAGAAGACACCGAGCTTCAACATGAGTTGTCGAAAACAACTCTACAATTAGCTGAGAAACCCTTAGGTATGGGAAGAGATACTATTCTATGTGACATTTCCACGAGTACTCCTCGCCCCATCGTGCCTAAAAGTTATCGCCGTAACGTCTTCAATACGTTGCATGGCTTATCTCACCCAGGTATTCGAACTACTGTCAAGCTCGTAACTAGTCGGTTTTGTTGGCCTGGCATTAATAAAGAAGTAAGGGAATGGGCACACACGTGCTTAGCTTGTCAAAAGTGCAAGGTGATAAGACACACCAAAAGCCCACTTGGCACCTTTCTTCTCCCTGACGCTCGTTTCGAACACGTCCATATAGATTTGGTTGGTCCCCTTCCTGAATCACATGGATATACTTATATTTTAACTTGCATAGATCGCTTCACACGATGGCCGGAAGCAGTACCCATCAAGGATGTATCTGCTGAAACAGTCGCACGCGTCTTCGTAGAAAGATGGATTGCTAACTTTGGATGCCCATCTTCCATAACAACTGATCGCGGGCGGCAATTCGAAAGTGGCTTATTCTTTGCCCTGACTAAAATCATAGGTTGCATGCGATTTCGAACAACAGCCTACCATCCTCAAGCTAATGGTATGGTAGAACGTCTACACAGACAGCTGAAAGCTGGTCTGTCAGCTGCAAACACCACCCATTGGACTGAATCCCTCCGTTAGTTCTCCTAGGGATACGAAACGCCTTGAAAACCGATGCTGGTTGTACTAGCGCCGAGCTAGTATATGGCACGACACTGCGACTGCCTGGTGAATTTGTTTCTCCCTCGAGCTTCCCACCAGTGGTAGATCACGCTTCATACGTCAGCAGGCTTACAAACGCAATGCGTTCAGTTAAACCTGCTCCCCTTCGTCCACAGTCCATTGATGTTTTCGTTCATCCGTGTTTGAAAACTTCTTCACATGTATTTGTTCGTCGCGACTCTGTGCGCAGACCCCTGGAACCCCCATATGACGGACCTTATAAGGTAATTAAACGTTCTGATAAATTCTTTGTCTTGGACAAAAACGGCCGCGAGGACACCGTCAGCATTGACCGTCTGAAACCGGCTTACTTGGAGGGTAATCCTATTAGCATAGAGCTGAACGTACCCCAAAATCCACAAGTAACAGAAGATCGTGTAGACATCGATGAAGTCGCTAGCACAGCGACAGCTACCGAACCTTCTATCGAGCCTCCCAAGAAAACCCGTTCTGGACGCACCGTAAGGTTCCCAGAATATCTGCACACTTATTTGACTTAACGAAGTCGTGTGATTCACGCAACTCACTCGTTTGTGGTACTAACTATTTTTTTTGACGTATAAATTTTTTTTATATACAGTACCACCGAACAAAAAAATTTTTTCTCAACAGTTCATGTAACATACACAAAAAAATTAATTAGATGTATTTTTTTTCGATGTTCTGAACTTAGCATTATTTTACTGTATAGTAAATGCACACAATTTTTTTTAACCAAAAAGCTCATTTCGTACATTTTCCTCGACATGGTTCTTAGCGTTCTTGTTTTTTTTTCCAGGTGCGACGGGCACTGGACGGGAAACAAACGAAGCACGGAATCCAACGAACAACACCAGGAAGCTATGTACAAACACCCCATTAGCATAGGCAGACAAACCAGTAGGCATAAGACCAAGCCGCTCGGAAGATTTTTTTCACCCGAAAGGGAACCATCGAGTTTTTTTACTTCCGGCTGGTTCTGTCTTAGGGTCCTCACGACCCCACTAGGGGGGAGTGAGCTGTAGCGGTAAATAATTCCCCAAAATTATTGACCACAGCAATCACTCATTGGATGCTGACCACCACTGTTTAAGTCGACTTGTTTAGCTGAAGGCTTCCGGTCAAGCATCCCCGCCATTTGGTACCTCGTCGTGTCACGTGCACGATCACTAGCTAGCTAAGCGTTCGTCTAACGGCTTGTTTTGGCTCCTAAATATATCGCTTGGTTTGGACGATCAATTATCGGCTTTTGCTTTGTCTTTGGTACGCGAGAATAAATTAATTAGAAGTTGTTGAACGAGATATCCGTCAACCTCTAAAATGTCATATTTTCCATGCTTACACCGCTATGGTCGGCATTAAACATTGCAAATGTATACTAACTTTCCAAGGACATAGCACTTAGGCAAATGCCCGATGTTCATTGTGAAGGTTTACAATTTAACCCCTATCATAACCTGTTCTAATTACTCGTACAATAGTTGAAGGACTTACACTTTTGAAAAAGTACTCATTTAGGATACTTCACGATTGCAGTTTATAACATTACTTACTGTGCCTGTAGAAGTGGCATGCATTCCATATAAACACCCGTTTATGACATATTAAACTACTATTATTTGTTTGCTGCTATACTTTAGAAGATGAACAATATGTGTCACAGTGAAAACCATAGAAGAATTTTGTCATGAAAGAAGAATGAGAAAGCATAATGAACCATTTTCAACAAAGGTATGCAAATATAAGGCGTTTAACTTTAATATTATTTCTTTCTTACTTCAGCGATTTAAAAGCATACACTTTGTTTACTTATTTGCCTTATATTTGCCTACCTTTGTTGAAAATGGTTCATTATGCTTTCTCATTCTTCTTTCATGACAACATTCTTCTATGGTTTTCACTGTGACACATATTGTTCATCTTCTAAAGTATAGCAGCAAACAAATAATAGTAGTTTAATATGTCATAAACGGGTGTTTATATGGAATGCATGCCACTTCTACAGGCACAGTAAGTAATGTTATAAACTGCAATCGTGAAGTATCCTAAATGAGTACTTTTTCAAAAGTTTAAGTCCTTCAACTATTGTACGAGTAATTAGAACAGGTTATGATAGGGGTTAAATTGTAAACCTTCACAATAAACATCGGGCATTTGCCTAAGTGCTATGTCCTTGGAAAGTTAGTATACATTTGCAATGTTTAATGCCGACCATAGCGGTGTAAGCATGGAAAATATGACATTTTAGAGGTTGACGGATATCTCGTTCAACAACTTCTAATTAATTTATTCTCGCGTACCAAAGACAAAGCAAAAGCCGATAATTGATCGTCCAAACCAAGCGATATATTTAGGAGCCAAAACAAGCCGTTAGACGAACGCTTAGCTAGCTAGTGATCGTGCACGTGACACGACGAGGTACCAAATGGCGGGAATGCTTGACCGGAAGCCTTCAGCTAAACAAGTCGACTTAAACAGTGGTGGTCAGCATCCAATGAGTGATTGCTGTGGTCAATAATTTTGGGGAATTATTTACCGCTACAGCTCACTCCCCCCTAGTGGGGTCGTGAGGACCCTAAGACAGAACCAGCCGGAAGTAAAAAAACTCGATGGTTCCCTTTCGGGTGAAAAAAATCTTCCGAGCGGCTTGGTCTTATGCCTACTGGTTTGTCTGCCTATGCTAATGGGGTGTTTGTACATAGCTTCCTGGTGTTGTTCGTTGGATTCCGTGCTTCGTTTGTTTCCCGTCCAGTGCCCGTCGCACCTGGAAAAAAAAACAAGAACGCTAAGAACCATGTCGAGGAAAATGTACGAAATGAGCTTTTTGGTTAAAAAAATTGTGTGCATTTACTATACAGTAAAATAATGCTAAGTTCAGAACATCGGAAAAAAAATACATCTAATTAATTTTTTTGTGTATGTTACATGAACTGTTGGAAAAAACAATTTTTTTGTTCGGTGGTACTGTATATAAAAAAATTTATACGTCAAAAAAAATAGTTAGTACCACAAACGAGTGAGTTGCGTGAATCACACGACTTCGTTAAGTCAAATAAGTGTGCAGATATTCTGGGAACCTTACGGTGCGTCCAGAACGGGTTTTCTTGGGAGGCTCGATAGAAGGTTCGGTAGCTGTCGCTGTGCTAGCGACTTCATCGATGTCTACACGATCTTCTGTTACTTGTGGATTTTGGGGTACGTTCAGCTCTATGCTAATAGGATTACCCTCCAAGTAAGCCGGTTTCAGACGGTCAATGCTGACGGTGTCCTCGCGGCCGTTTTTGTCCAAGACAAAGAATTTATCAGAACGTTTAATTACCTTATAAGGTCCGTCATATGGGGGTTCCAGGGGTCTGCGCACAGAGTCGCGACGAACAAATACATGTGAAGAAGTTTTCAAACACGGATGAACGAAAACATCAATGGACTGTGGACGAAGGGGAGCAGGTTTAACTGAACGCATTGCGTTTGTAAGCCTGCTGACGTATGAAGCGTGATCTACCACTGGTGGGAAGCTCGAGGGAGAAACAAATTCACCAGGCAGTCGCAGTGTCGTGCCATATACTAGCTCGGCGCTAGTACAACCAGCATCGGTTTTCAAGGCGTTTCGTATCCCTAGGAGAACTAACGGAGGGATTCAGTCCAATGGGTGGTGTTTGCAGCTGACAGACCAGCTTTCAGCTGTCTGTGTAGACGTTCTACCATACCATTAGCTTGAGGATGGTAGGCTGTTGTTCGAAATCGCATGCAACCTATGATTTTAGTCAGGGCAAAGAATAAGCCACTTTCGAATTGCCGCCCGCGATCAGTTGTTATGGAAGATGGGCATCCAAAGTTAGCAATCCATCTTTCTACGAAGACGCGTGCGACTGTTTCAGCAGATACATCCTTGATGGGTACTGCTTCCGGCCATCGTGTGAAGCGATCTATGCAAGTTAAAATATAAGTATATCCATGTGATTCAGGAAGGGGACCAACCAAATCTATATGGACGTGTTCGAAACGAGCGTCAGGGAGAAGAAAGGTGCCAAGTGGGCTTTTGGTGTGTCTTATCACCTTGCACTTTTGACAAGCTAAGCACGTGTGTGCCCATTCCCTTACTTCTTTATTAATGCCAGGCCAACAAAACCGACTAGTTACGAGCTTGACAGTAGTTCGAATACCTGGGTGAGATAAGCCATGCAACGTATTGAAGACGTTACGGCGATAACTTTTAGGCACGATGGGGCGAGGAGTACTCGTGGAAATGTCACATAGAATAGTATCTCTTCCCATACCTAAGGGTTTCTCAGCTAATTGTAGAGTTGTTTTCGACAACTCATGTTGAAGCTCGGTGTCTTCTTTTTGAAGACGAGCCAGTTTTACAAGGTCTATGCCGTCGATTTGGGTGAAAGAACAAACGCGCGACAAGGCATCTGCCACAGTGTTGTTTACTCCGGATACATGGCGAATATCTGATGTAAACTGTGAGACGTAATCCAGTTGTCGTGATTCCCTGGGTGAATACTTATCTGAAGGTGAGTTCAGAGAGTACGTCAGAGGTTTGTGATCCGTAAAAATTATGAATTCACGACCCTCTACCGAATGTCTAAAATGTCGTATAGCACAGTACATAGCCAGAAGTTCTCTGCCGAATGTGCTGTACTTCGTTTCAGCTAATTGAAGGCGCCTGGAGAAAAAGGCGAGTGGTTGCCACTCATTGTCAACTAGCTGTTGTAGAACTGCGCCGATTGCAGTGTTTGATGCATCAACCGAGATACTTAACGGTGCCGTTGGATCCTGATACATCAGAAGTGTGGCATTCGCAATAGCTTTTTTAATCTGGGTAAAAGCATTTCGAGCAGACGCGTCAAGTTCTATGGACTTGTTATTCCCTCGAAGGAGGTCTGTCAATGGCTGAATCAAAGAGGCACAGTTGGGAATAAAGCGTCGATAATAACTTACTAAGCCGTTAAAAGTGCGGAGACTTTTCACCGTCTGTGGCTCTGGAAAGTTCAGTATAGCCTCGACCTTAGTAGCCAGTGGGCGAATGCCCTTGCAGTCAATAGTGTGACCCAGAAAGTCGAGTGAGTCAACACCGATTTGACATTTTTGAATATTAATGGTAACACCATGTTGGCGTAACCTGTCAAATGCCAAGTCCAAGTGCCTAAGGTGAGTTTCCTTGTCTGGACTGGCAATGAGGCAGTCGTCTAAGTATGCGTATACAAAGTCGAGACCGCGAAATACTTCGTCAATGAAGCGTTGGAATGTTTGGGCTGCATTCCGAGACCGAATGGCATACGTAGAAATTCAAAAAGTCCGAAAGGCGTAATGATAGCCGTTTTCGGGATATCTTCTGTTGCCATCGGGATTTGGTTATACGCTTTAACCAAGTCGATTTTGGAGAATATAGTCGCGCCGGATAAGGTTGCCGTCAAGTCGTGTATATGAGGCAACGGGTAGCAATCAGGGGTTGTTTTGGCATTCACTCGCCGGTAATCACCGGTGGGTCGCCAATCGTTGCTATCCTTTTTCGGAACCATATGAAGTGGGGATGCCCATGGGCTATTCGAAGGTCGAATGATGCCAAGGGTAAGCATATGGTCAAATTCATTCCTGGCGATTCTCAGTTTGTCAGGAGCTAATCGTCGTGCTTTAGATGTCACAGGTTGTCCTGTGGTAATGATGTGGTGCATAACATTGCTGGTTATGCACGGTAGGTCGTTCGACGGGCAATTAAGTTCCGGATACTTGTCAACAATAGGTTGAAAAGTTGGATCAAGGATTGCCTTTATCTTAACGGGTGACAAGCTAGGGCCTATGTAGCTGATGCCTTTGATAGACAGACTAGTAGTATTGTCAATCAGTCGTTTTCGGCGGACGTCTACGAGTAAATCATGATGATTAAGTAGGTCCGTGCCAATGATGGGCATTGTAACGTCAGCGAGAAGGAAAATCCACCGAATAGGTTTGCGTAAACCTACGTTCAGATAGACGTATTTCCTACCAAAGGTTGCGATTGGTTTTCCATTTGCAGCCTGTAAGTTGAAGGTAGGTTCCTTCTGTCGATCTGCTGCTGTAGCAGGAAGGACGCTGACTTCGGCGCCTGTGTCGACTAAGTATCGAGTCTGGCTTATCACATCATGGATGTAAAGTAGGCGGCTAGTGCCACCGGCGACGGTTGCCGCTAACGCGTGCCGGCGGGATAGTTTCCCGCAGACTTTGAGACATTTCCGAAGTTACAAGGCTTACGGCAACACTTCGCTTCTTGGCCATAGGTGTTGTGGTACCAGCACCAGTCAGGGTTTTTCAGTGAACGTGGTTTGGACTTAGATCGACCACGCGAGTTCCTGCGTTGAGGAGATTTAGGACGACGGTCGGAGGAGTTAGAATGCATGTTTGACCTAAACATCTGCTGGATGGAGTTGCATAACTCTATCATTGCAGGATCCTTACTCGAAGTCTGCTTAGTCATCGAGCATATTTCGGGGACAGACCGTTTGGTTATTTCTAGAATCCTATCTGCAGTAATAGCTAAGTCCTCTATTACAGTACCCTGAAGTGTCACAAGTACGGTCTGTACAGACTGTGGCAACTTGGTTAAGAAGAGTTCTCTAAATAGTCCTTCGTCGAACTGACTTTGGCCGACGATTTCTTTCATTCTTGTCAGCATGCTCACGGCTGACTGATCTCCTAACTCGATGTTACGAAATAATTCATCTAGACGTTGTCGGTCCGTGAGAACGTTTCTCCTGAGGAGGGATGCTTTGAGCAACTCGTACGAGTTACTTACCTCGGGACTCAACATCTGTGATGTTACGTACTTGCTGAATTCCCGCGGTAGGGCGTGAATAACTGCAAGTAACTGTGAACGTTGATCGGTTATCCCATGCTCACAAAAATCTGCTTCAGCTAGCAGAAACCACGTTTCAGCATTATCTGGCCAGTATGGTACGAGCTGAATGGTTTTAGGAGTTGAGCGGATACGGATGACCTTGGGACTAAGATCACTCATGACGAAAATTATGTCGAATAATATATGGTACAAGAACAAATACAAAATGGAACGAACTCACCGGGGTTATCTGCGGATTTTTCGTGGATAAAGTTCGCGGTTGGGCTCACCAGTTTAGAGGTTGACGGATATCTCGTTCAACAACTTCTAATTAATTTATTCTCGCGTACCAAAGACAAAGCAAAAGCCAATAATTGATCGTCCAAACCAAGCGATATATTTAGGAGCCAAAACAAGCCGTTAGACGAACGCTTAGCTAGCTAGTGATCGTGCACGTGACACGACGAGGTACCAAATGGCGGGGATGCTTGACCGGAAGCCTTCAGCTAAACAAGTCGACTTAAACAGTGGTGGTCAGCATCCAATGAGTGATTGCTGTGGTCAATAATTTTGGGGAATTATTTACCGCTACATAGTACTCATTTAGGATACTTCACGATTGCAGTTTATAACATTACTTACTGTGCCTGTAGAAGTGGCATGCATTCCATATAAACACCCGTTTATGACATATTAAACTACTATTAATAATGGATCCATCCCTTTTTTCTATCACGACCAATACACGCTGACTTGGATGCCATTGCGAGAACCTGGGTCACACGGACAGAGCTGAAATGGAAAACAAACAGAAAAGCCAACACACCACAGTCATACCCACAGCACAATCTCACACATCAATGATGACCTGCGCCTTCCAGTTAAAGACACCCTCTTGACATCTTGCAACACAATCGTCACTTGCTAGAATGACTCTTGCAGAATGCAACGTGACCATAGCACCAACTCATGATACTCTACGCACATCCTCTTATCTACTCACTACCAATTACCACTGCAATCGCTTGTCACTCATTCTGCCTCAATTCTAGTAGCGGTGACGCATGTGAGCCTAAGTCGTTTACACTCTTTCTCCCCGGCGTGTCGGACCGCAGCTAACAATTATCTCCGTGTGCATTTCATTCTCAGCAATAGCCTAGCCTCCCCGGCTTATACGCCCCATCTGCTGTCCTTAATATCAATCAATTCATTCATGGATGTAGAAGAGTGGACACAACTTCAGAAGTAATCACGACGAAAATTTTAACAAAATTATGCAATAAAAACAAGGTATGAAAACAACGAGTACACACAATGAATCCAAAAACACCAATTGATATGACACACCACACATATATACAAACAGTACACACAAACTCGCAGATCGTGTCTCGATGAAAATTCCTTCGAAGAATTGAAGGACTTACACCAGTACGCCTACAACCCTTCACAGGTTGACGATTGTAAGTTGTGGAATGTCCGGACACAAACAAGATTAACCAACAATTACATCAATTGGAACTCACACAATTATTTAACACAAACATGTACAATCACTACATCAAATGTTGTGGATTCCGGCATGACCAACTACCCTTGAAGAACTGTAGGACTTACACCAGTACGCCTACATTCCTTCTCAGGTTGATGATCCAAGTGGAAGTCGTCCGGACACAAACAGAATTACCAACAGCTAGATGACAGATGATATCAATTCAGTATATACAATATGAACATATGTACAAAATCACACACCAAGCACATTGGACTGCTCATTGATGCGCTACCCTTTGAAGAATTGTAGGACTTACAGCAGTACGCCTACAACCATTCTCAGGTTGACGCCCTAGGTTGGAAAATCGTCTCAGAGTTCATTTGCTAACTTCCTTCTATGAGCTATATCCTCAAATCTGAATGGCAACACGCTCATGTCATTGTATCGTAGAATATAGATGACGAACAAACACACGACATATCTCATCAACCAAGTGTAGAAACAGAGTAATTTACACCAAAGATAATAGCATTCAATTAGTAGCTTGAAACTAGAAATGCCTTTATTCATGCAAGTCAATTTAACAATTACTCTCTCGTTTACACTTGGCTTCTTCTCACTAAACTGACCATTGATATTCGTCCTTTCAAACGAACTGATACTAGCATAGTCATTGCACAAGATACTTGAGTTGATGGGCGACTGTTTCATTGTGGATGACAGCACCAACGACGACTGATTGATATCAGTTGATGAAGTTAGCAGTGGATCAAAAGCTGTTGTTGCTCGACTTTCAGAAATTTGTCTACCTGCAAGACCACCACCACTGCTGTCTTTTACTATCAGCTCAGGTTTAGCACTAGCATCCGATGATAGGTGGGCTAAATGCTGATCAATCACACTGAAGGTCTCACAAGTATGCATGCCTTCTGCAACTGCATCTATTTCTACTTCACGTTCAAGTTCTACAGAACGTTTATTTAACTTAGCGGTAGTAGGCATTCCCTCCACTTCATCATGATCAACCAAAGACAAATCTGCATTATCATGGTCATTATCACAAATATTCAATTTACCATCATCTATCTGGTCGACCTCATCATTATCAAAATCTTTAATAACAGAAGTAGACAATTTTGGTTCCTCCTCGCAAATCCTAAAAGGTTTTATAACTTCACTCTGACTAGTTATACTTTGTAAACTTGTGGAGTCAGAACTCCACTCTGAAGCAGTAACTCTATTCTGTGACACTCTATTCAACAATGGCTTACCAGTTGCAACTACAGACTTCCTGACCGCACCGTTATCGTCACACAATTCGGAGTCATGCCTGGAGTTTACATTTAGCTTATCACTGAACTTGCTCACTGGTTCACAGTTCACCTTTGTACGCACTTCTTGCAAACGTGTGAAACACAACCGTGTTTGTCTTGCATCTTGTAACTTATCTGTTGAGGATGTACTACGAAACCTGTTGCACTCACTAGGTCTATATGCATTACTAGACATCATGGAGCCTTCTCGATATCCACCTCTCTGAGGCCTACTCGTCATCAATGATTGCATTTTGATCTCAGACTGCTCTATTCTAGGGGTGAGATGTAATAGACTGGCGAACTTGCTCATAGATTGATTGACGCTATCTTTTACCAGTTTCAGGATATCATCAAACTTTGGCTCGATACCCTCATCCTCCATACGGGAGCTCATCTTCACCCACTTCCTTTGCAGTCTAGTAGGTAGGCGTCTTGCTATTACTTCTAGTATAAAACTCGAGTTGAGGTCACTCATGCGATTCACCGAAATCATTCCGTTCTTTAAATTAGCAAATTATCTAAAAACTCAGTGAGTGCCTGGGAGTCATCCTGTAATTGACCACCATTACTCTTAACAGCCTCGAATAACTTCCCTGCAACCATCGAAGGTCTTCCAAACCTTTGACGTAGTGTGCTCATAGCCTCATCGTAGCCCTCTTTTAGCTTCATAAACTTACAACACTGTATAGCTCTTGCAGCATCTCCAGTGCAATATCTCATCAAATACATTAACTTTAATTCATCATTTAATAATAAACCACTCAACATGATCTCAAACTCCTTTACAAATTGTAAATAATCAGCCGGGTTTCCATCGAAACAACGTGGTTCTAATTTAGGGAGTTTGATGTTCCTATTATCCCTGAACGGCGAAACAGTAACATCAACCATGTCATACTTAACATCAGACACATCGTTACAATTAACAGACAAGTCACCATGACTTACTTTCCTGTTTGCATCCAAGACACTCTGTCCCTTCTTTGACCCAGGCATTGTTGAACTTGATCCAATTCCAAAAAAGTTCCAGATATTGCTTGTTCAAAGAGGACTAGACCGGCACCAGGAAACATGTACGGTGACTATCCAAACAGTCACCAACTGTTTGAATCCGCCAGATCTGTTTCCATCGTCAGAAAACTGTCAATCACGTCTCATAAACCGTTAATGCCCAGCTCTCGCTACGCTCGGGCCCACGCTGTTCCTTGAAGTTTTCAGAAACGCTTAGTTATAACGGACGAAAAAACCAAAACACCGATCTGCCGCTTGAGATTTCTTTATTGTTACACCAACATATAAATATTATAACTGAACTAAGGTCTGTGAACAAATATTACAATAATAAATCATGATATTACTTCTGACGATGTTTTACTCTTCTTTCTGAACAGCGACCGATGAGACGATGACTGTCGTATTGATGCCTCCGCGAAAATTGGGGAAGTTGATTTTGAGCAAACAACCAAGAATTGATCGTTCAATCTTCAACTCCGTTGACACATGCTTCTTAAGATTAAGTGATACATTTATTTGATATGATTGTAGTATTAGTAGATGTCTATCTAAGTTAATGGTGAGTTCGTTGCGATAATAATATCTGTCACTGTTTTTATAGTCACTATGAACATGAACGTTATTATAATTGCTGTCAAGACCTATTATTTGTCATAAAGTTGTTATCATTTTTGCTAAAATATTTGTACAAGCTTTGGAAACTACTGCATAACTTGTCGTTAAATAATTTTATCATTTCATGATGCTTCGATGGACCTACTGGATATCGACAAACGATAAGTTGCGAAGTCCCTTAAGTTTAGTGAAAGCTATTGGGCTACTTATATATATATATATATTGTTTGTAAAGTGATCACTTGTAAATGCTTATCAGGAAAATTTTTTTATTCAGATCATACATGTAATACCCAAGTTAATTATGCTTTTCTTAAACCTTTTCAGACTTATGGAAAAACATATATGTACCGTGTACGCAGATGGAACTTACTGACGGTAACAGAGGACTATTCGTCTGAATTATCTGTACATTTGAAATCTAATTTTTGTTTAATAAACAATTCAATGAATCTGTCTTGCTTCTGTTGTAATGCGATTGTGTTCCAGTAACATAAGTAGCACGTGCTAGGTTAGAAGTTGAGGGTAAACTGTTAGGAGTAAATGCGGCGTCTGGAAAACTTTTGTTTACGTGATTATATGAGCAGATAGCAACGTATCGTGTTCTTTGGCTGAGAACCCTAGGCATTCTGTTTTTAATTATTACGATAACCGTAGTTGCACTGAGTCATACATCTAACAGCAAAGGTATAGTCTCTCCTTATGGTATACTGCGGCATGCAGAAATCACAAGCACACTATCTCAGGTAGATTTAATCTCACTTTGTGACTATGAATCGCGAATCAGTATATGTATTCTGCTAAGACGATAGATAACTCGAAACGCTTTATAATCGCAATACCTCCTCTACACTTCAGACATATTTACTTTATTTGACTACAACATAATCTTTAACCAATAGGCTTCTCCGAATATCTGCTCCTACATAGTATTTCAAAGATAGCCTCACATACTCTACACCTCACAGATTACGCAAGGGCTAATATTCAGTCTTATCAAGTAGAATAAACAAACGAATAACGAGGAATACATTTATTAATGAATTAACATGTAATACAAAATCGACAACAGTGCAGGTTTCTTTTTCTTTATCACCCAAATCCATGAAATTCCCGAAAGTAGATATTATCTGAAAAAGAACATAAGAATTATACAGATGTAGACATTGTTATCAGTGTAAACACAATAATTAACCATGAAATATGTTTGAAATGACAAAATAATGATTTGAACTGTATATAATTATGTTAGTCAACATTTTTCAATAATGCAAAGTTGATATTCCATCTGCCTGCTAACATCAACTTCATGCCATCAAATAAGGAAATACTATGCATATATAATTTTTAAGTATTTCTGCAGATTTTTATTAAAGAAATACATGTGGAGGAGCCTTGTCAGCATTTAGGCAAAGTAGTACACAACAAAGTAAGTGAAATAATTACCAGAACGAGCTATCCCACCTCATCATGTCCATGTGTAATCCATTGAACTGCAAAATAAATTCACAAAAAGTCGTTATAACATGTGTCTTCAAGTAATTAGACATTTTCTGAACGGAAAAATTATGTATTTTCTGCAAATTGTAAACTGCCTGTGACCTACGTCCGGATAAGGACACCACCATATGCTCTTTCTGCTAAATAAGCCGCATTTCATCAACTTTTAGCAGGAATATAGGTAAAAAGTGTGAAAAACAACGAAAAATGACCTAACCTTGACGTTTATCTAATAAATAACGCCAATATCCATCAGCTGATCAAATGACCTACGTCCGTCTACAAGCTGCCCCAAATGGCGAGGATGCTTGACCGGAAGCCTTCAGCTAAACAAGTCGACTTAAACAGTGGTGGTCAGCATCCAATGAGTGATTGCTGTGGTCAATAATTTTGGGGAATTATTTACCGCTACAATAATACACAATTTTACGCTTTACTACGAACAAAATACAGCAAAATACTGCCTTCTGGCTACAGAAGTCTAAAACTAGTGAAATATAATCTATTTCCCCAAAAATAGGCGATTATAACCTTTGTAGCCGTAAGCGCGGTAACCAATACAATTGCGTGGAAACACCTGGTTATAGCCTATATCTTCACACTGCTTTGTTTGTTACAGCAGTTCCCATTCACCGCGCGAATTTTGAGAAAAGTAAGTTTTGCACGCTTTGTTACAGCGTTGGCTTCTAGTGTGGTATGCTCTAAAAATCTTTAGATTAACTTTGAATCAGCTTATTCTGGCCGAAATAAGTCTTCATTCATATGGAGTGTGTTCTCATAACATAACACGTATCTTTATGTCTGTAAACGCATATGTTTATTTTCATCTCTGGTTCATATGAAAATTGCTCCTAACGGTTATGTTTACATCCTGTGGTTCCAATTTACCTTGGAAAGTATGCCTGTCCATTCCCAGTTAAAGAAGGCTTGTAGTCCCTGCAGAGAATGCAACTGGCTAGTGTGGGCTAAATGAGTAATTTTGGTTGACAAAGATGTGGGCAACAGGTGGCTAAGATGCCACTTAACTTATAGTGACCACTTTTTCCTCGTTTGCCCATGTCCCGAAAAACTTGATTGTCCAACTTTTTCCTAGTTGGTGCACTTTATCCCACTTGACCCATGTTACAACCGAAAACAGCCCACCTCTCCCACTTTGCCCAAATTTGGACGGGAAACTGCTGACGTTAATATTCACATATCCCAGGTCACAGAAAAAACTCACTGACTGATGACTACAAGCTATTGTTTCACAGCATTTTAACAAACCTACGGGGTCCAAGCACTGTTGCAAACCTCTGATAAACTGACTATGCAATGACTGCTTCATTACTTCTGTGTTCTGTATTAAAGAAGCCGTTGCTATGCTCAATGAGGCATTTTAGCTCCCGGACTGCGAATGTCCTCCACCACAAGAGAAGAGCAACTACCTCTCAGACACTGATGACGCGTTTAGCTTCACTGACAAAACAATACACGTCCTCGACCCGTCTGTGTCAGGGAAAGGGTGTTCTTGTTCGAGTTGTCGAAGTTTGGTGATCCCGAAACCTCTGTAGATAGGATTCAGTAGCACCAAACTGGGTTAACGGTTTGCTACACAAATGCCTGCAGCCTTTTGAACCGACTGATATGGATATAATGATGGCCAGTGAAAACCCGGAAATCATCATCACAAAGACATGGTTCAAATCCCATGTTACTGGTAAAGAAGTTAACCTGCCAAAATTCATGGTACATACGGCGGACTGGCAAAGCCGCAAAGGAGGTGGTGTAGTCATCTACCTCAAGAAATGCCTAACCGTGCGTAGCATTAAAGCTCTGACACACGAAACTGAATCGTGCAAACTTCTACGCTGCAGACTTAAATGCACAGGCCAAGATATCTACCTCACTGCTATAAACTGCAGTCCGGACTGCAATGCAGATGGCTTCATTATACGGAAGCTAGGTTCCTGGACATCGAAATGTCGACGTCTCGTAGTCGGTGACTTCAACGCCCCAACAGCTGACTGGACAAGCCTTACTCCTTTGACGATAAACCACTGGAATCTAGCATTTCCGTAGCTCTAGTCCAACATGTCATGAAGCCCACGCGCTATGACTCACAGCACTCCTATTCAACTTTGAACCTAGTGTCCTCCCATGGTGAGGATGTGAACCTTATAAAACATCTATGATCATGGTTATTTTGACTTAACAGGTGAAGATTGGTAATTGGAGTTACGTAATACAAAATCGGTCAAGAAAATTGGTTGTTAATGAAATTGGGGCAGTAACAAGCGTGATGAGTTGTCACAGTTGTTAAAAGAGGAGTTACGTAATAATACGGATCGTTTGGTGAGTTGTACTCAGGATACACATTAAGAAGTAAGTAGAGAACACGGAATTGAGTAAGAGCTCTAAATGAATACAAGAATTATTAGCAATTCAAGAAACAGGCAAACACAAAACTATTCATCAAAAATCAACAACGTTGTTGCCATGATAGTAGAAGTGGTTGAGTAATTCTCTTTTGTTTGCACAGCTCCAGTTTTTCTATGTGAATAGCCACAGCTTCAGGAATACAAAGAAGACGAAACCGTATTGTCTTTGATATGTTATTCTTGACTGTGAAGATCACTTTGAAGGAGGTACCTGTTGAGATGGAATGATCAGTGTTAACCAGGAGTTCAATTATCTCACGCATTGCATTTTCGTAACCATTCTGGATAGTGTTCTTGAATCCTCGTGAATTTATTCACTTGTGTAGTTCAGGTTTAGTTATTATATCTCTAAACATTTATCTTCTAGTTTGGCTTGTTATTCCACTATTTGTATCACATATTTTCATAGGTTGCTCTATTGTATGCCTTAAGAAGTATGTGAAAATTAACAATATGAAGACTTTCACAATAATACCTTTTGCGATAATGTAGTTCATCTGCTTTTCGTATGTATTCTTTGTTTCTGTTTCGTCAAAATTGTAATTTATAGATTTTTAGGTGCATTTCCATTACTTTTATAGATGTCAGTGAATTCTCCTCAAATCCAGTACATTGAAGAGTTGTTAGATCGTCTCTTTCGGGGTATTTTGTCCGCTAAATTGGAAGATCTGAAAGTTCTTTCAGTAAGTTCATGTTTTGGTTTATCTGTTTTTTGTAGAGTACAATACCAATTTCCGGAAAAATAAGTTTCGCCGACTCAAAAATTACTCATGGCGAAGCACTTTATTTGTTCTGTCGTCTTGAACGTGATTATTCATCCTTGCAAATATTTCCAAACAAATCTTTATTTTCCAGAAAAGATGTGAGTACTTTTTTCACAATACAAATCTCATATAGCAGGATTGTCTAACGTCGTATAATTCGCTGCGTAATGGATTCGATAGTGTTTGTAACATTCCTAATTCACTAAATATTCAGTATGAATTTGCTGTTCATATGCAGACGCTTACTGCCGCTCGTGGTCAGTTAGTAACACTGTATCCTTTGTGATTGTTAGTCTTTTTTCCCTATCACAAACAGTTTCATCTTGGAAAGTGAATAGGTCTATTCGCCCTTTTTTATACTTTTTAAAGAATAATTTCACTTTTTTAAACCTCCTTGAATTGATTTCTTGCACCAAATGGAGTAATTTATTTGAATAGCTTGAGGAGTGAGAGTACACAAATAGAATGTCAATATTGGGTCTGTTTTCAACATATATTGAGTAGCTAAGACGATTTACGATTTCTGTTAGCATCCACATTTAAACGCTTCCCATCATGTCCAGTATGTTTCCATAGGTTTTAGTTCGTGAATCGTGTATATTTTCCATTCAGTTCTGATCATCAATGTGAATATCAATGAAAATTACTGTTTTCACCAAATTCTCCTCAGTTTCCTAAAGCCCTGAAACCACGTCACACATCATTATAGTAGTCATTTAGAAGGCGACTACGTTGAAAGGCAGTGCCTAGTTTTAACCATAGATGATTAATATTTCTGTGTAAGATGTGATAACTTGAACACAACCGTGAAAGAAGCGATGATACAGTCGTACAATCATAAAAGATTCATAGAATGTAGGGAAAAATCAGTAACTTAGTTCAAGGTTGTGATGCGTCTGGTAATAGGATGGTACAAAAAATTATTAGGATTGAGTGGAAGTTAGTATAAATTCAATAAATGGTAAAGCAGAAGTGGAGATGAGTTCTCAAAAAACAGTTATTACATTGAGAAAGTTTGTACCTTTTATAAATTTGGAGTGTTACTGGAAGACGGAGATCATCTACAACATCTGATGTATTTGCTTGCGCTTTACAATTCGAACAGTCTGATCACGTATCTACTTGTCGAGTTGGCAAATATGAAAAAAATTAAGAGTATTTCAATTACACAAAGTGACAGAAAGGATTTAAGAATAATTAACACAACGTTTGGTAATCAAATCAAATAAGGATTACCAAGGTAGTTAAGAGTAACAATAAACTGTTTTTGACCACACAAGGAGGGGGGCTTCGAAGTGAGACAAGGCTGTCTACTATCGCCAATGATCTTCCTGATTGCAATTGATTGGATAATGCGACAGACAACGACAACCAACGAGGGAACAGGCATAAAATGGACTGACACAAAAGACTTGGAGGATCTGGATTTCGCCGATGATATATGTCTGATTTCCCATAAACTGGAAGATATGCAAGTGAAAAGTAACAAGTTGGCAGAAGAAGCATCAAAGATAGGACTTCCTTCAGGTGAACATAGATAAAACAGATTCCTGGCCAACACGAACACCAACAGCAACAACAACAGACAACAATCACCCAGCATAAATGGGAGGAACCTGAAAAAAACAACCTAATACACCTAACCACCTGGGAAGCATAGTTTCAACTACAGGCGAGGATATCAAAACCAGAATCGGAAAAGCAGGACAAGCTTTCATTTCTCTCAAGTCTGTGTGGAGGTCAACAGCACTCAGAACCAAAAATAAGATCCGGATTTTCAACTCCAATGTGAAGTCAGTGCCACTTCCTATACAGATCAGAGACTTGGCGCGTCATAAAGAGCATCTCAAGCAAACTTCAAACCTTCATTAACAGCTGTCTTCGCTCGATACTCAAGATCATATGGCCGACCAGAAAAGATCAGGAACAGGGATCTCTGCCAACGAGCGAACCAACCAGGAACCGCTTGTGAAACAAACAGGCACGAAGAAATGTAGGTGGATTGGCTATACTCTGAGGAAAATATGGAGTGACATCACTAGGCAGGCCATCGATCGAGTGAAACCCGAAAGGGAAGCGGCGAGTTGGTCGTCCAAGGGTGACTTGGAGGAGGTCAAGTGAAGAAAAAATGAAAGCATGTGGGCAGACTTGGAGGGGAGTGAAAAAGTTGGCAGAAAACCGAAGGCAATCGAGACGCGTGGCTGAAGCCCTAAGTTCCTCTAGGAATTAAAGGATATAATAATAATAATAATAATAGGATTCAGCAGCAGAACGCTATCCAGACACTCGACAGATCTAGTTTCGATATCCCGCTGGTGAAGTCTCAATCTTGGTCAACACTAACCCCAAAAACGAGAAGCTCGGATGTATATTTAGCAAGACTATCACGCCATAAAACCTACTCAACACTCAAAGCAATGAAAACAATGATAAGTCAGTGATGTAATTAACTTGCATGACACACACCATGTCTTCAGAACAAATGTTTAGACTGTCAATAAATAGAATATCTCAAACTAACCATTAGTGATAAACAACCTCAATTTAAAAATCACAATCAGATAAAACCACGGATTTCAACAGTAGTACCCATATCTTAATAAAACATACTTCAACTCAATTTCAGGTTGAAACTAAGCCCGGATTAGATCTTAGATGATTAATATTTCTGTGTAAGATGTGATAACTTGAACACAACCGTGAAAGAAGCGATGATACAGTCGTACAATCATAAAAGATTCATAGAATGTAGGGAAAAATCAGTAACTTAGTTCAAGGTTGTGATGCGTCTGGTAATAGGATGGTACAAAAAATTATTAGGATTGAGTGGAAGTTAGTATAAATTCAATAAATGGTAAAGCAGAAGTGGAGATGAGTTCTCAAAAAACAGTTATTACATTGAGAAAGTTTGTACCTTTTATAAATTTGGAGTGTTACTGGAAGACGGAGATCATCTACAACATCTGATGTATTTGCTTGCGCTTTACAATTCGAACAGTCTGATCACGTATCTACTTGTCGAGTTGGCAAATATGAAAAAAATTAAGAGTATTTCAATTACACAAAGTGACAGAAAGGATTTAAGAATAATTAACACAACGTTTGGTAATCAAATCAAATAAGGATTACCAAGGTAGTTAAGAGTAACAATAAACTGTTTTTGACCACACAAGGAGGGGGGCTTAAGTTTATGAATAGCTATAGCCTCGGCGTATTTCAATAAGCGCCCTTGACCGTTTTTATAGAAGAGTCTAAAAGCTGTGTTAACATCAGTCTTATGGTTCACCTCGATTAGGTGTTTGGCTATAGATGAAGTTGATAATCTGACACCTGCGTCTATTGATTTCCCACAATTCTTTTGTCTTTGTAACCATTTCGGGATATTCTCCCCCACCATCACATGCAAAGTACTATTACCACTCTCTATGTATATGTGTCCTCACAGACACGAGAATTGGTAAATAGTGTTGGATGTGACATAATCCTTGTGCACTTTTGAGGTTTGCAGCGAAGCATATTCCTCGCTTTCTCAACATTTACAAGCTGGGCTGCATAACAGGTTCTACGGATGATCGAACTCAACCTTTGTCTCAAAATCCTACTGTTTATTTCCCCGTTATATGGTAATTTGATGAAAACATTTTTCTTAGGGGCAGTATGGATTGTAGGTTTACAGACTAATTGACTTCTACACCTGTTTAGAAATTTTAAAGGATATCCGTTTTCAACAAGAGTATCCATCAATATTTTGTTCTTTGTCTATAACATCAGCCGTATAAATACAAATACGTTGAATCCTCTTAAATAGACATTTCACTAAGCCTCTCTTATACTGTAATGGACAGAAACTGTGAAAATTAAGGTACTGCCCTGTCCAAGTGGGCTTTCTGAACATTGATAGTCTTATTGAACCATCATCTCTCCGACTCAGAAGTATGTCTAAAAATGCAAGCTGGTTGCAACTTTCTTCCTCGCATGTAAGACTTATATGATTCTGTGCAGAGTTAAGTCTGTCTAATAGACGACTCGCATCTTCATGATCGTCGCATATCTAAATGATATCATCTACATATCTCCTATAGAAGGGCAATTTAGAAATTAAATCAAGGAACAAGTTCTCAACATAAGACATGTAAACGTCCGCTAACAAAGGTCCTAATGGACTCCCTATAGCAACACCATCCACTTGTCGAAAATGCTCACCTTCAAGCGTGAAATGGACGTTGTCAGTACATAATAGTAATAAATCTTTCAAATAAGTTAAAGGAAAAGGAAATGAAAAGCAACTAGAAGATATATAGTCACAAAGAATATCAACAGTCTTAACCAATGGTACATTAGTAAACAAAGAATTAACATCAAATGAATACATTTTCCTATCTTTTATGTTCATATCTACAAGACAGTCAACAAGTTCAAATGTATCTTTCAAAATAAACTTACATAATTCATTGCGTACTGGACTTAAAATATCAACTAACCATTTTGCTAATTTATGTGTTGGAAAGTGACGCATTGATAGAATTGGACGTAATGGATTATCAACCTTATGAATCTTGGGTAATCCATGGAGGTTTGGGAAGTCAGATACCATGGGTTTCAAGGAATTAAACTCCTGTTTATCGATAATGTCCATGCCACGAAGTTTTACTAAGTGAGGAGTTACTTTTCCTTCCAATTTTCTGATATCATCAGAAGGAACATCGGCTATGAATTTGCTTTTGTCACTAAGGATGGATAACATTTTTGTTTTGTAATCGCTTCTGTACATTACAACTACACCAGATCTTTTGTCAGGTTTCAAAATAACTAAATCGGATCTATTACGTAATTGCTTTAGGGCTTTAAAATGAGTTGATGTTAAAATGCTTCTTTGTTTCCGACTTGAATTACGGAATTGGTGTGCCACATCTACAAATTTAACTTTGAACCAACTTCGGTCATCTGTCGGGGAAGGAGTTAGAGAACTTAACTGACATACAAATTTTCGAACTGAGAATGGATTGCTAAGTCTGAAAAGGTGAAATTGGATTTTTATAAATCTTGTCTCTCAAGTCACACATTCCCGAAGGCATTTTACAAATCTCTTCGATCTTCTAAACTTCAACCGAATTTTTGAAATCTTTTTCGCCTTACGAAATCGAACATTGACAATTCTAATGAAAAGCTATGTGGATTATTAGAACTCCATTTATTGTCATCTATTTGTCTTCTAAACTTCAACCAAATTTTGATGACAATAAATGGAGTTCTAATAATCCACATAGCTTTTCATTAGAATTGTCAATGTTCGATTTCGTAAGGCGAAAAAGATTTCAAAAATTCGGTTGAAGTTTAGAAGATCGAAGAGATTTGTAAAATGCCTTCGGGAATGTGTGACTTGAGAGACAAGATTTATAAAAATCCAATTTCACCTTTTCAGACTTAGCAATCCATTCTCAGTTCGAAAATTTGTATGTCAGTTAAGTTCTCTAACTCCTTCCCCGACAGATGACCGAAGTTGGTTCAAAGTTAAATTTGTAGATGTGGCACACCAATTCCGTAATTCAAGTCGGAAACAAAGAAGCATTTTAACATCAACTCATTTTAAAGCCCTAAAGCAATTACGTAATAGATCCGATTTAGTTATTTTGAAACCTGACAAAAGATCTGGTGTAGTTGTAATGTACAGAAGCGATTACAAAACAAAAATGTTATCCATCCTTAGTGACAAAAGCAAATTCATAGCCGATGTTCCTTCTGATGATATCAGAAAATTGGAAGGAAAAGTAACTCCTCACTTAGTAAAACTTCGTGGCATGGACATTATCGATAAACAGGAGTTTAATTCCTTGAAACCCATGGTATCTGACTTCCCAAACCTCCATGGATTACCCAAGATTCATAAGGTTGATAATCCATTACGTCCAATTCTATCAATGCGTCACTTTCCAACACATAAATTAGCAAAATGGTTAGTTGATATTTTAAGTCCAGTACGCAATGAATTATGTAAGTTTATTTTGAAAGATACATTTGAACTTGTTGACTGTCTTGTAGATATGAACATAAAAGATAGGAAAATGTATTCATTTGATGTTAATTCTTTGTTTACTAATGTACCATTGGTTAAGACTGTTGATATTCTTTGTGACTATATATCTTCTAGTTGCTTTTCATTTCCTTTTCCTTTAACTTATTTGAAAGATTTATTACTATTATGTACTGACAACGTCCATTTCACGCTTGAAGGTGAGCATTTTCGACAAGTGGATGGTGTTGCTATAGGGAGTCCATTAGGACCTTTGTTAGCGGACGTTTACATGTCTTATGTTGAGAACTTGTTCCTTGATTTAATTTCTAAATTGCCCTTCTATAGGAGATATGTAGATGATATCATTTAGATATGCGACGATCATGAAGATGCGAGTCGTCTATTAGACAGACTTAACTCTGCACAGAATCATATAAGTCTTACATGCGAGGAAGAAAGTTGCAACCAGCTTGCATTTTTAGACATACTTCTGAGTCGGAGAGATGATGGTTCAATAAGACTATCAATGTTCAGAAAGCCCACTTGGACAGGGCAGTACCTTAATTTTCACAGTTTCTGTCCATTACAGTATAAGAGAGGCTTAGTGAAATGTCTATTTAAGAGGATTCAACGTATTTGTATTTATACGGCTGATGTTATAGACAAAGAACAAAATATTGATGGATACTCTTGTTGAAAACGGATATCCTTTAAAATTTCTAAACAGGTGTAGAAGTCAATTAGTCTGTAAACCTACAATCCATACTGCCCCTAAGAAAAATGTTTTCATCAAATTACCATATAACGGGGAAATAAACAGTAGGATTTTGAGACAAAGGTTGAGTTCGATCATCCGTAGAACCTGTTATGCAGCCCAGCTTGTAAATGTTGAGAAAGCGAGGAATATGCTTCGCTGCAAACCTCAAAAGTGCACAAGGATTATGTCACATCCAACACTATTTACCAATTCTCGTGTCTGTGAGGACACATATACATAGAGAGTGGTAATAGTACTTTGCATGTGATGGTGGGGGAGAATATCCCGAAATGGTTACAAAGACAAAAGAATTGTGGGAAATCAATAGACGCAGGTGTCAGATTATCAACTTCATCTATAGCCAAACACCTAATCGAGGTGAACCATAAGACTGATGTTAACACAGCTTTTAGACTCTTCTATAAAAACGGTCAAGGGCGCTTATTGAAATACGCCGAGGCTATAGCTATTCATAAACTTAAGCCCCCCTCCTTGTGTGGTCAAAAACAGTTTATTGTTACTCTTAACTACCTTGGTAATCCTTATTTGATTTGATTACCAAACGTTGTGTTAATTATTCTTAAATCCTTTCTGTCACTTTGTGTAATTGAAATACTCTTAATTTTTTTCATATTTGCCAACTCGACAAGTAGATACGTGATCAGACTGTTCGAATTGTAAAGCGCAAGCAAATACATCAGATGTTGTAGATGATCTCCGTCTTCCAGTAACACTCCAAATTTATAAAAGGTACAAACTTTCTCAATGTAATAACTGTTTTTTGAGAACTCATCTCCACTTCTGCTTTACCATTTATTGAATTTATACTAACTTCCACTCAATCCTAATAATTTTTTGTACCATCCTATTACCAAACGCATCACAACCTTGAACTAAGTTACTGATTTTTCCCTACATTCTATGAATCTTTTATGATTGTACGACTGTATCATCGCTTCTTTCACGGTTGTGTTCAAGTTATCACATCTTACACAGAAATATTAATCATCTAAGATCTAATCCGGGCTTAGTTTCAACCTGAAATTGAGTTGAAGTATGTTTTATTAAGATATGGGTACTACTGTTGAAATCCGTGGTTTTATCTGATTGTGATTTTTAAATTGAGGTTGTTTATCACTAATGGTTAGTTTGAGATATTCTATTTATTGACAGTCTAAACATTTGTTCTGAAGACATGGTGTGTGTCATGCAAGTTAATTACATCACTGACTTATCATTGTTTTCATTGCTTTGAGTGTTGAGTAGGTTTTATGGCGTGATAGTCTTGCTAAATATACATCCGAGCTTCTCGTTTTTGGGGTTAGTGTTGACCAAGATTGAGACTTCACCAGCGGGATATCGAAACTAGATCTGTCGAGTGTCTGGATAGCGTTCTGCTGCTGAATCCTATTATTATTATTATTATTATATCCTTTAATTCCTAGAGGAACTTAGGGCTTCAGCCACGCGTCTCGATTGCCTTCGGTTTTCTGCCAACTTTTTCACTCCCCTCCAAGTCTGCCCACATGCTTTCATTTTTTCTTCACTTGACCTCCTCCAAGTCACCCTTGGACGACCAACTCGCCGCTTCCCTTTCGGGTTTCACTCGATCGATGGCCTGCCTAGTGATGTCACTCCATATTTTCCTCAGAGTATAGCCAATCCACCTACATTTCTTCGTGCCTGTTTGTTTCACAAGCGGTTCCTGGTTGGTTCGCTCGTTGGCAGAGATCCCTGTTCCTGATCTTTTCTGGTCGGCCATATGATCTTGAGTATCGAGCGAAGACAGCTGTTAATGAAGGTCTGAAGTTTGCTTGAGATGCTCTTTATGACGCGCCAAGTCTCTGATCTGTATAGGAAGTGGCACTGACTTCACATTGGAGTTGAAAATCCGGATCTTATTTTTGGTTCTGAGTGCTGTTGACCTCCACACAGACTTGAGAGAAATGAAAGCTTGTCCTGCTTTTCCGATTCTGGTTTTGATATCCTCGCCTGTAGTTGAAACTATGCTTCCCAGGTGGTTAGGTGTATTAGGTTGTTTTTTTCAGGTTCCTCCCATTTATGCTGGGTGATTGTTGTCTGTTGTTGTTGCTGTTGGTGTTCGTGTTGGCCAGGAATCTGTTTTATCTATGTTCACCTGAAGGAAGTCCTATCTTTGATGCTTCTTCTGCCAACTTGTTACTTTTCACTTGCATATCTTCCAGTTTATAGGAAATCAGACATATATCATCGGCGAAATCCAGATCCTCCAAGTCTTTTGTGTCAGTCCATTTTATGCCTGTTCCCTCGTTGGTTGTCGTTGTCTGTCGCATTATCCAATCAATTGCAATCAGGAAGATCATTGGCGATAGTAGACAGCCTTGTCTCACTTCGAAGGCTTCCGTAAGTTTCCCGTTGTGGATTACTTGGCATGCAGCATTGTAGTATAACTGTTGGATGAGATGTATAATTGTCGATGGCACCCCGTAGTAGCGAAGTAGTTGCCAAATCACCTCTCGATCAACGCTGTCCGCTGAAGGCCTTTTCAAAGTCGATGAAGTTGAGTGAGGTGGAGAGGTGACTGCCATTCTAAGCTTTGTTCAAAGATGATCCGTAGAGTGGCGATTTGATCAATACATGACTTGTTTCTCCTGAATCCAGCTTGTTCCGGTCGAAGTTTTACATCCAGGGCTGCCGAACCTACCACCGCATATTTTATTTGTTGTATTTACAATGTGTGAATTGGTCAGTCAAGATTTTCTGTTGTAGAGATATGGCATTTTTTGTATTCATTTATAAATAACGCGTCAAGCATGTCAATGAAATGTATTCATCCATTGTTGGCAGGGTGATTTGTCAGCGCAACAATGTTATTCACTATTTCTTTCTGTTTGCATGTATGTTGCAGTAAATACAATCAGGTAAAGTGTTTTTGTCTGTCGAATTTTTCTCAACTCATGTATTGCTCAGTTGATTATCCTTAATCCTTAATGATTTTTGAATTAGATATCGAAATTTTACAGAGAATCCTTTATTTTTGATTACAAAGTGTACTACAGCGATTAAATCTGTCTCAGATATACTAAGTAGACTTTCTACAATTGATGGAAATGTTTTTACAAAAGCGTTTTCCTATATTTCACAAATAATCAAGTTAGATTTTTTTTTATACCATGGTTATATGATCGTAATTGTTTAATTTAGACAGGAAGTTATTATTCTTCGTGAATTGATAAGTGCTCAAAATGCAATATCAGATCTTATGTTTCTGGAGTCATTGCTTTGTTTAGATCGAGCAAAAACCGGTATACATGAATTCAACAAACTTTTTGTTTCTCAGGTAAGTTTTTTTATAAATTATATTTACTGCGTACTTATGAAAAAAAAATTATCTAAACTTGATGATATAGTGTATTACATAACCGGTTAGCATACTGGACTTTTGGCAGGACGACTAAGTAGAAGAGAGAAAAGTACTAAATGATTGTGTCATGTAGATATAAATTCCCTAACACACGCCATTTTGTTGTTTGTATTTCGTTCGCCTCACTCACGACTTTAAATACAATTGGTTGTTGACTATTAAAGTATTAAATATTTAATCAATGTGCGGCAATTCAGGTACGACCAAGAATGGGAAAGTCAAACTATCCTTTCCAATTCTAACTCTCCAGTCTGACACTCCCTCAATTCTTAACACGTGACCCAAGACTGTCTGTACTGTCAACGAACACGGTCTTATACTCTAACATAGGCTCCTATCTACGAGTGAGACTGCTGCCCTTGTGTCAATTAAACACACCAATTCGCGATTATTTACACATAACTTCGAATATATCGCCCCTATTACCTCAAGTCTCGGAACACAGGAAAAAGGCACAGTATATCTTTTAAAACTTCTTCTTTGTCGTCTCTCCGGGCAGCGATTTCTCCATTGGCCTAGTTTACCACATGCGAAACACCGGTCTCTCCGCACGCTCAGTCTCAGCGCGGCTACTTCACATTGCAACTCTTCGATTTTCTGCTCGTATTCGTTTGGTTTTGGTTGCTCTATAGCGGCTACAGTTGTGCTCATCAGCTGTCTGGTCACCGCCAGCTCACTAATATCCATCGGCTGCACTGCGGTAACTAGTTGTAATCGCTGAGAAATGTTGTCTGGGACACTCGATGAACTGGGAACTCGGTAACTGCGCCTCTGATTCTTCATCCAAAGTGGGAAGCGCACGTCGAAGTAGATTCGTCAATTTCACCGCAAATACTAAAGGGTCTCCATCGGGTCCCAGCTTCGTTGAACGGAACTGCTGCATTACTGTCTGTCTATTGCGCTGTCGAACTCCGACACCAATCGTCCAACCAATGTCTTCCAAGACGCTGTGCCCTCTGACCTCTCTGTCTGTCTGTTTTCGACATAGTGTGGTGAGAGCAGGCTGCTAGCCGATTGGTTGGCACTAATCTACGTTAAGGTCTAGGTCACTAATATGGGCCGTGAGAAAATATGAACAAGCCTGAGTCAACAACCAATCACAGCAAAGTTAACGTGGCAAAATATGATTCGCAGAGAGAACTCTATTTGTCAAGGAATCCCGAAACAACCAATCAGAAGCCTGCGTTTGTCTACCTAAACAACCAATCAGATGACTGCGCTTGTCTATAATAATGTAGTTGAAAGATGTATAAATACGTGTTGATTTTCATAATAAAACGATCTGTTGCTTCGCCCTTGTCTTCTGTTGTTACATTTGGTGTCGCTGCCTCCAGAAAATGAAGATCCCGTGGCCAGCTGCGTTTGAAGAAGGAGACATAAGGAGCTTCTTACGTGACTTCGAGGCTGTTGCTGAGCTGGTGGGTGTCAAGGAGCAGGCAGCGAAGGCAGTTGTCTTGGGGACGCTGTTGAGAGGCCGAGCGAAGGCTGCATATGACAGCGTAGACAGGTCAAATGGCACAGCGTCTTGGAAGAAATTGGTTGAACGACTAGTTTCCGAGTTTGACAGCGAAACAGACAGACAGCTAGCAATGCAGCAGTTCCGGTCAATGAAGCTTGGACCTGATGGAGACCCGCTAGTGTTGGCGGTGAAACTGACTAATCTACTTCGACGCGCACTTCCCACTTTAGATGAAGAATCAGAAGCGCAGTTACTGTCTTCCCAATTCATCGAGAGTGTCCCAGACCACATTTCTCAGCGATTACAACTGGTTAACGCAACGCAGCCGATGGATATTAGCGAGCTGGCGAAGGTGACCAGACAGCTGCTGAGCACAACGGTAGCCGCTATAGACCAACCAAAACCAAACGAGTATGAGCAGAAAATTGAAGCATTGCAGCGGGAAGTGGCGGCGTTAAAGTTGGCTGATAGAAAAGACCGGTGTTTTGAATGCGGTAAGCCGGGACACTGGAGAAGATACTGCCCAGAAAGGCGGAAAAGAAAAAATTTCAGACGGTATAATGCTTGTTCTTTCTTTCGTATGAACCTAGATTTAGTGGGGGCTATTGAGAAAGGCGCTCTGTATTCGAAGTTGCGAGTGAATGATCGAGAAGTAGTATGTTTGATAGATACAGGGGCGGCCGTGTCGTTAATAGATAAGAATTTATGTAAGAGTGTTAGCCCGTGTTCATTGACAGTACAAACAGTAGGCGGGTATGTGTTGCGTATAACGGGTAGATCGAACTGTACGGTCGTTGTTGGTGGCTGCGAGGTGACGTTTCCTTTCATTGTTGTACCCGAACTACAGCGAACGATATTAGGAGCGGATTTTCTGCGTGAGATTGGTGCCATAATCGACACGCAAGCGAACGTGGTGGTCACGAAATACGGGCATATCAACATGTATGAGACCAGCGAGATAGCAGCGATTAAGCTGCCGACGGTACACAATGTGACAGAGTTAATTAGTAAATACGATCATCTGTTCACTGGAGATGGCGACCCATACGGTTATTGCGATAAGGTGAATCATGAAATTCCGTTAAGTGATCCGAAAGTAAGGTCATTTACAACGCGAAGAGTTCCATGTCATCTGGAAGGCGAAGTGGAGCGACAAGTGCAAGAGATGTTAAAAGATGACATTATTGAGGAAGCTGATAGCCCGTACAACTCTCCAGTGCTGGTGAGTGGGATTTTTTTTTTTTAGTATAGATTCTGTGTTGATTTTCGACAGTTAAACAGTATGACAGAGTTAAGACCGTGTGCCATGCCAACAGTGGTAGAAACTTTAGATCGCCTACAAGGCGCGAATGTGTTTTCGGTTCTCGATCTTCGCTCAGGATACTGGCAGATACCGATAAAACAAGGTGATAGAGATAAGACGGCTTTCATCGTGGGTCAGACACAATATCGATTTAAACGCATGCCGTTTGGACTAGCAGGTGCACCGTTTACGTTCAGACGACTGATGAAGCTATTACTTAGGAACTTGAAAAACGTGGAGGTTTATGGTGATGATCTCGTCATATACAGTCAAAACGAAAACGATCACGTCAACCATGTAGAAGCCGTGCTGCGACGCATCGAAGAGTTTGGACTACGCGTCAACAAAACCAAGTCCCAGATAGCCAAAAAGAATGTTACTCTGTTGGGACATAAAGTGGGAAATGGTGAGATTAAACCACTGCCGGAGAAAATTTTGACGATTAAAACGATTCCAGCCCCGAATTCAAAGAGAAAACTGAGACAATTCTTGGGTAGAGCAGCGTTTTATAGCCGCTTCGTGAAGAACTTCAATGAGATAGCAGCCCCTCTATACAGGCTACTAGGTGAGCCAAAGTTTGTTTGGTCGGAAGAATCGCAGAGGACATTCGACAGAATTAAACAGCTGCTCGACCACCAACAAATGACGCTAAAACTACCTGTGCCAGGAAGACAGTTCACAGTGTGCACAGATGCCAGTGACTACGCTATAGGTGCGGTCCTAAGACAGGACGAGGGAATCGTTGAGTATGCCAGTAGGGTTTTGACACTCGCAGAGAGAAAGTATTCAACGATAGAAAAAGAATGTTTAGCAATGGTATGGGCAGTCGACAAATGGAGACCTTATTTACTCGGCCGGCGGTTCCACATCGAAACTGATCATAAGCCGCTACAATTTTTGAAGACAGCGAGAGACCCACGGGGGAAGTTGTCACGGTGGATGTTGCGTCTTCAGGAGTACGATTTTACGATCTCACACGTTCCTGGAAGTGAAAATGTCTTGGCAGATTTGTTATCGAGACCAGAAGATGAGTCTGAGTTGCCCGAGGTCGCTTACGGAGTGCATGCAGTAGAACAAGACCCACTAAGACTTGCACGTAGGCAGAGGTTGGACGATACGCTGAATACAGTAATACAGGTGATCACCAACGGAATAGAAGTGGATCAAACTACGGCGAGTAAGGAGCTAACCACACTACTCAGACAGAGGGATCGACTCAGAGTGAATGCCTACGGGACTCTGACCTGGCGAGAGAACGACGGAAGCTGGCTGGCTGTCATACCTCAATCGTCGCGCCACGACATGATAGAAGAATGTCACCAGCTAGCGCATACAGGCGTGGCCAGAACGACCGATCTCCTAAGACAAAGTATGTACTGGCCAGGTATGAGAGAAGACGTAGCAAGATACGTACTTGGATGTCCACGGTGCCAGCTGATGAAAGGTGACCGGTGTATACGACCACCACTTCAGTCGATTCCAGTTACCGCGATAGGTGACTTGTGGTCCGTAGATGTCATGGGTCCATTTCCTCAGACATCCAATGGTAATCAGTACCTCTTGGTGATGACGGAACACGCGACACGATGGGTAGACGCCGTAGCAATCCCAGACCAACGTGCAAGAACCGTGACAGATGCAGTAGTTAGACACATTGTTGCAGACCACGGCGTACCGAAGACAATACTGACAGACCAAGGTCCCTGTTTCGAGAGTGAAGAGTTTACTTCCCGTTTGCAACAGCTGGGCATCAAGAGGATCAGAACGACCCCATACCATCCACAAACGAATGGCCTAACGGAGAGAAACAACCGTACACTGAAGGAGTGGCTGGCCTCGAAGGGCGGGAACTGGGAAACGGAGCTTCCACTGATTTTACTAACACATCGCGCTACCACTCAGGAAACAACGAAGAAGTCACCCTTCCAACTGATGTATGGTAGAAAACCACGATTACCGGTACACAATGAGACCTGGCCCATGCACCAAAAGTGGAGTACGACGAAATTAAAAGCAGAGAGGAAAGAGGCAGTCAAGAATGTAATACGGAAGCAGCGCAGTGATGTCATGAAGTCTCAGATGAAAGAAAGGACGCAGTGCATTACCTTTGCAGTCGGGGACCAAGTGAAGTGTAGAGACAGGAGATATACAGTTGGAGGCGGGCTAGGTTCACGGAAACTCCTTCCAAAGTGGGAAGGACCATACACAATCACAAAAAGACGGGGTCAAGTATATACCATCCGAAGAGGTGATAAACAGAAACGAGTTAACGCCAGTCAGCTCCAAAGATGGGTACAGTGGGACAAGCCGGTCAGTAACAATCCTCAACTAGAGGATGTAGCACCCAGAAGGTCGGAACGTCTGCGCACGAAGCTATTTGACGGGGGGACGAGTGTGGTGAGAGCAGGCTGCTAGCCGATTGGTTGGCACTAATCTACGTTAAGGTCTAGGTCACTAATATGGGCCGTGAGAAAATATGAACAAGCCTGAGTCAACAACCAATCACAGCAAAGTTAACGTGGCAAAATATGATTCGCAGAGAGAACTCTATTTGTCAAGGAATCCCGAAACAACCAATCAGAAGCCTGCGTTTGTCTACCTAAACAACCAATCAGATGACTGCGCTTGTCTATAATAATGTAGTTGAAAGATGTATAAATACGTGTTGATTTTCATAATAAAACGATCTGTTGCTTCGCCCTTGTCTTCTGTTGTTACATTACTGTCTGTCTATTGCGCTGTCGAACTCCGACACCAATCGTTCAACCAATGTCTTCCAAGACGCTGTGCCCTCTGACCTCTCTGTCTGTCTGTTTTCGACATAGAACTTTGCACATATGTGCGGAAGTTCAAGTCGCCACATTCCGTGTAGCACGCGAAGCAAGACAAGAAAGTACAAGAAAAGCATAATAGAAACAGTGAGGAGAGGTGTGAGACAAAGGAGTAACAAAGAATGACAAAACAGTTTCATTGGAGATCATAAGTCACAGGGAGTGGATGCATCTGCGCCACTGAGAACGGTTTTGAGCCATGTCACCAATTGTTTCCAACCATAGATTTTTACCGTCCCGAGGACCCCAGCCTGGAAGTCGACACCTTCCTACGTGGCTTAGACCAACTGTTGTGCTGTCATATGCCGCCTTCACTCGGCCTCTCAATAGCATCCCCAGCACAACCGCCTTCGCCGTCTGCTCCTTGACACACACCAGCTCAGCAACGGCCTCGAAGTCACATGAGAAGCTCCGTATGTCTCCTTCAAACACAGTTGCCCATGGGATCTTCATTGTTACAGCGACACCAATTGTAACGACAGAAGGCAAAAGTCAGGCAACAGATCGTTTAATAAGGAAATCAATACATATTTATACATTTTCATGTACATTATAGATTATTGTTAGCAGAAAAACACAGTCTTCTGATTGGTTGTTTCTCACTGAAAGTTGATCTTTCATATCTTTTTGGCTGTTGCTAGAATGTCAGATCATCTATATGCTAACTGTATTCGCCTACGCGAAGTCTTCTGTGGTTGGTTGTTGAATCAGTCTTTGTTCGTATTTTTCTCACGACCAATATTTGGGACATAAACATTGACGTAAATTACTATCTACCGCTTTGGCTAGCAGCCTGCTCTCACCACAATGTCACTTTATCACTAGAAGTGTTGCGAGAGCAGTCATAAATCATAAATCAGGATACCTTATTAGGCCTATAGTTGATTGTAGAAATTCGCCTACTTATGAATTATCTAAATATTTAGCCATGGTATTAAGTCCTCTAAAAAGCCACTCGAAATCTAGACTAACTAATTCTTATGAACTAAAACACGGATTAGATAATTTAAAATTAGATAATGAAGAAAAATGGTTAGTTTTGACATTGTCAGTTTATATACACGTATACCAATAAATATGGTTATAGAGGCAGTCAGAAACGAACTCATTTCTGACCAAGAACTCGAACTTAGGACAATAGTGCCACTCGAGGACAAAATGCTGGGAGTTCAGCTATGCCTGACTTCCACAGTATTTAAATTCCAAGGGAAAATATACAAACAAACTGAGGGAGTCGCCATTGGATCACCAATATCCCTGGTTGTAGCAGATATATTCATGGATAGGTGGGAAAGCATAGCGATTGAAACGTTCACCCCCACCCCAAAAGTATGGTGGAGGTATGTAGATAATGCATTCACTGTACTCAGAACACAGGATATAGATAGATTTTTCGAACACATCAACTCGAAGGTAGAGGCAGTTCAATTCACACCAATGCTGTTGGATTGGATGTGGTCACAATCTGACCTCCGACCGGAAATAATTCTGGAACTTTCTCACACATTTAATATATATACACGAATGTACAGCCTAGTTGATGACTTCGTCGAAAAGAAAATTTCCTTCGCTGCAACCGTCTTTTTTATAATTCTTATGATCCATTGTGTATATTACGTCTATGTGAAATTTCGTCTGTTCAACTGAGTTGTGTACATGACGAAGTACTTTCATTTAGCCTAACTTTTTGTCGTTTCTTTACTGCCATAATCACCCGTAAGAATGCATTTTGTCTACCAGTGTTTTACAATGATTCTGTTATTCTCGACGACTGTACAACAACAGTTTCGTACATTTTCGTTCGCGAATAAAAAAATAGGGAATCACTGGAACGATATCCTTGCTTTTAACCCTTTGAGTTGTTGAATCTTTCAATAAGTACCTCTAGCATACATTCTTTTTGATCACCAATAATAATTACTAATAAACTAATGTGAAAAGTTATTTACTAAGTCTAAATATGCAGTACGTTCATCCAGTGAGACTGCCGAAATTAATTTCTACTATTTGTTCGTGTTTTCAAACTATCCGCTACAGTGTATGAATTGCAGTGGCACAGTGACGCGTTAATTCACATATCAGATTATCAGTTATTGTGTTACTTGTGTCAATCAATTTAGCTTGAACAACACGTCGAATGTGATGGTTAATCCAGTGCACAAATATGTTTTATGTTTGTTATCTTCATTTGTTGAAAAAAATTTATTTGTAGGTATATTTTACTTGTACATTTAGAAAGATATTTGAAATCCTGTCTTTTGTGTGGTGTATGCAACTTACACATGTATATGCATACACATGTAATACCTTTTAGAAATATTGATTATATTATTTTGTCGATAAACTATGCTGGTTAGTGAACTTAGTTTTCTGCTGTTGTTGTTTTTTTTCTCAACAGGGCGTTATTCCACTCGGTAGACAACCTGCGATTGTTTCATGGCTTGAAGGCTTTTATGCGAATTTATTAAGTAAATATACATTATACTGGTTTGAAATTTTAACTCGTTCTGTATCTGGTCTACATGAAATCGAAGCTACAGTGAAATCGGAAAATCCAGATTTAGTCAATAGGTAGGTAGGTAGGTGGATTACTTTATTCAATGTAAATCTTCAAGCAAGATTGATAATGTATTTTGTCTGTCCAAGTGTTCGTTTGCGGTGATTTCATTGGTTCCAGGTTTGATCATGAGCTAACGTCGGTTAGAGAACTACTGGTAGACCATAGAGTATTGGATAGCTGATTCATCCTAGTTTAGGACTCTTCAACAGAACGCATGCATGAGGGTTTGACCCCGAGATCTCCCAGTTACAAGGCAGTCTTGTAGACCATTCAACCACTGGGATGCGATTCAATGACCCATGAATTCCAGCTTCTGCCAATTCTCGATATATGACGCAACCTCTGGCCAATGTCCTTTTACCTGGCTCGGTGGATCGCACTAGCGGAAGTTGGGATTCATGGGCCATTGAATCGAATCAGATTGGCTGTGTGGTCTACGAGCCTGCTGTGTCACCTTAAGGTTTGGACCCCGGTGGATGTATACTACTGAATAGCTCCAAACCAGTGGAAAACAGCTGTCTAGTACTCCCGAGACTTCAAATGGATCTCTAACTGCTATGAGGAGCAGTTTAATTTGCCCACAGCCACGCTCAACCTTCCGAGCATCCAACACCTCCCTGAATGGGATATAGATACAGGTCCTCCGTCACTAACTGAGGTTACTAAAGCTGTCACCAATCTGAAACTAGGCAAAGCAGCGGGACCTGATGGAATGACGCCAGAGGTATTTAAGTACGGTGGAGACAGCTTACTGTCCGGATTAACTGAGGTACTAGGCAGCGTTTGGGAATCAGAAGAAGTCCCATCGGGTTGGTGTAAGTCACTGATTATCCCCATATACAAGAAGGGAGACAAGTCTTCCTGTGATAATCACAGAGGGATTAGCTTGACTAATATAGTATCTAAAGTCTTAGGCTCAATAATCATGCGTAGACTGAGTGGTGCTCGGGAAGCACAAACACGAGAGAACCAGGCAGGCTTTAGACCAGGAAGAGGGTGTATTGATCATATCTTCACCCTCCGACAGATTCTAGAACATAGGAATTCCTACCGGCGTCCATCAGTCATTATATTTCTTGACCTAAAGGCAGCATTCGACTCTGTCGATCGGGAGGTTCTCTGGAGATGCTTGGCTGTAAAGGGAATTCCGAGAAAATATATTGCACTGATTAAGGCACTCTACTCGTACTCATACAGCCAGGTGAGGGCTTACGGCGAGCTGTCATCTGAACTGATGACGACCAGTGGTGTCCGTCAAGGATGCCCATTATCTCCATTTCTATTCAACTTCATCATAGATGTGTTAATGGACTTAACCCTAGGTGACTTCAGCGACTCAGGGATTGACTTGCTACCGGGGAATAATCTGGTTGACTTGGAATATGCAGACGATATAGTCCTTCTAGGCGAAGACGCTGACAAAATGCAGAGTCTTCTGAACACCTTGAGCCGCAATCTACGAATGTTTGGCATGCGATTCGCTCCAGCCAAATGCAAGATGATGTTACAGGACTGGACTACATCGACGCCTAGTTTAAAAATAGGAAGTGAAGTGGTAGAGCACGTTGACCGCTTCACTTATTTGGGAAGTACCATCAGCCAGTGCCAACGGGCTGATCTCTGACGAAATCTCAGCACGAATACAAGGGGCTCGTTTCGCATTTGTTAGTTTACGCCGACTCTGGCGTAGACGAGATGTTCGACTATCGACCAAAGGGTGGGTGTACTGCTCATAAGTCCGCTCCGTCCTCCTTTATGGTTGTGAGACCTGGCCACTGAGAGTGGAAGACATGAAAAGACTAGCTGTCTTTGATCATAGGTGCCTGAGTTCTATTTCCCGTGTAAAGTGGCATGATAAGGTGAGCAACATTGAAGTTAGGCGTCGAGTTCTAGGTAAACAGGGGAAATCAATGGACGAAGTTGTGAAGCTACAAAGACTGAGATGGTTAGGACATGTGTTACGCATGCCAAGCCATCGCCTCCCTCGACGAGCAATGTTAGCGGATATAGGGTCAGGCTGGAAAAAAGCTAGCGGCGGTCAAACAAAAACTTGGCATCAGTCAATGAAATCCACAACAGTTGGTCTAAGCCACGTAGAAAGGTGTAGACTTCCAGGCTGGGGTCCTCGGGACGGCAAAAATCTATGGTTGGAAACAATTGGTGACATGGCTCAAAATCGTTCTCAGTGGCGCAGATGCATCCACTCCCTGTGACTTATGATCTTCAATGAAACTGTTTTGTATTTCTTTATTACTCCTTTGTCTCACACCTCTGCTCACTGTTTCTATTATGCTTTTCTTGTACTTTCTTCTCTTGCTTCGCGTGCTACACGGAATGTGGCGACTTGAACTTCCGCACATTTGTGCAAAGTTCTATGTCGAAAACAGACAGAGACAGACAGAACTGATGTCGGCTCTTGGCCATACCTGTTAGAATTTATGGTTCGGTCAGTCAACACTGTAATGTTTTGCTAACTAAAAATACACTCGTCATAAGCCGGTTGTTTGTAAGTTTATCCGGTCTCTCAAATATTATCTAGTTCGGTCAATATTTATTACTTTCTTACAGATACATTTTATGTATCTCCAAGTCATTCTACTCACAGCCAGAAATTGTCATTTAAGATTTTCAAGTATTGGTTTTTGTAGGGATTTTGTGTTTGATTGCCTGGAGGATTTCATCATCAGCTGACATCAGTTAGAGAACCACTGGAAAACCTGGGAGTACTGAAAAGCTGTTTCGTCGTAGTTTGGGACTCTTCAACAGTACGCACCCACCGGGATTCGAACCCAGGACCTTCTGGTTACAAGGCGAGCTAGCTCGTAGACCATTGAGCTACTGAGACTCGATCTAGTGCAATCTTCCATGCAATCATACACAAATTCCCTACAAAATCAATACTTGAAAATTACTCTGTTGCTCACTAGTGACTGGCCCTATGCAGGCAGTTAACCTGGGATTCTAATGGGAAGCCGTAACCAGTAGGGTACAGCAGGTTGAATATAAGGCAGTAAGCCATCGAAGAAGACATTTCGAAATAGTCGCGCTATGTAGTGAATTGGCAGAACTTAGAATTCAAGGACCATTGTTCGGGTCCCAGTGGTTCAATGGTCTATGAGCTAGCTCGCCTTGTAACCAGAAGGTCCTGAGTTCGATCCCTGTTGGTGGTTGCGTACTGATGAAGTGTCCCAAACTAGGACGAAACAGCTGTCCAGTACTCCCAGGTTATCATTTATGAATAAAGACAATTGCTGAAGGCATACCTTCATGATTATGTCTTAAAGTTATAGTCAGATGGCAGCAAAATAAGAGAAATTTGAAACTTTGGTAGACTTACTTTTTCAAGAAGATGTATGGAGTCTTCAATAAGACTAGAGTTGACTAGTCGCATTTAAATTTACCATCCGCTGATGATCCCTTACTCTTCAAGCTAGAGTTTATGTGGTTGTTCTGCTAAACTGTGTTAACTGGTTATATGAGATGTTGAGCGAATATAGTTTACTGTATATGCTAAATCAGTTTGGTTGCTCAATTATAAAATCCTCTTGGTAGTGGGTTTCTAACCGGGTTTTTTGAATCTTATTACAGCATTGAACACCTGTAATAAGGGTAATTCAGCTCATTATTTTCCAAATTATATCCTTTAACTATTGTTGAATTCTAATTGTTTGTCCAGAGAGGAGGGTCTGTGCCAGGTTAAGTCTCCTTTATGAAAGACCTTTTTATTAACGGTATTGCGATTTAAGCATCTTAAGATTTACTGTTTTGCTGTTCGTGTACCCACAGTCTGTGTATTCATATTGTTCAACTGGTATCAATAAAATTGCACTATTATTATTATTATTAAAGGGAAAACAAAGTGTCTGAGTTATGCTTTACGAAAGTGTAGACTGATCTGCTGGCAACACTAGGCAAGTCTTTGGACTCATCAGGGAAACGGGTGGGAGAAGGCAAATCATAGGTGAGACTATTTCTGAGAAAAATGGCTCCTTAATTAGATCTCAGGATAGACGAACGCTGGAAAGAACACTTTGAGGGACAATTTAACTTGCCTACAGCCACACTGAACCTCCCCGACATCCAGAACACACCCGAATGGGATATAGACACTGGTCCGCCGTCTGTAAGTGAGGTCACAAAATCTATCTGTAATTTGAAACGAGGCGAAGCAGCAGGACCCGACGGAATTATTCCGGAGGTGTTTAAATATGGGGGTGACATACTAGTTTGTAGATTAACTGAGGTACTAGGCAAAGTCTGGGAATCAGAGACAGTGCCATCAGACTGGGGTAAGTCACTTATTATAGTGATATTCAAGAAGGGAAACAAGTCCTCGTGTGATAATCATAGGGGGATCAGCCTAACGAACATAGTCTCTAAAATCCTAGGCTCAGTAATCATGCATAGACTAAGCAGAACTCGGGGGGAACAGACGAGGGAAAATCAAGGAGGCTTTAGACCAGGTAGAGGTTGCATAGATCATATATTCACTCTTCGACAGATTCTAGAACATAGACACACTTTTCGGTGTCCAACAATTGCCATATTTCTTGACTTGAAGGCGGCCTCCGACTCCGTGGATCGAAAGGTACTATGACAATGTCTGACTGTGAAGGGAGTGCCAAGAAAGTACATTGCACTAATTAAGGCACTATTCAAACTCATATAGCCGTGTAAAGGCTTATGGGGAATTGTCATCTGAATTGGTGACAACCAGTGGTGTCTGACAGGGATGTCCACTTTCCCCATTTCTGTTTAACTTCATCATAGATATCCTGATGGAAGTATCCTTAACTGAACGTAACGACTTAGGAATCGACTTGTTACCAGGGGATAGTCTTATGGACTTGGAATGTGCAGATGACATAGTCCTGTGAGGGGAGGATGCTGACAAAATGCAGAGTCTTCTGATCACTTTGAGCATCAATCTTCGTATGTTTGGTATGCGATTTGCCCCTGCAAAATGTAAGATGCTGCTACAGGTCTGGACTACGTCAACTCCTAGCTAAGTGATAGGGAGTGAAGTGATAGAACATTTTGACCACTTCACCTATTTGGGAAGTTGTATCAGCACCAACGGACTGATTGGCGATGAAATCTCAGCACGGATCCGAAAAGCTCGAGCTGCTTTCGCTGACTTACACCATCTCTGGCGTAGGCGTGACATCCGGTTATCAACCAAGGGACGTGTGTACTGCTCAGCAGTTCGCTCCGTCCTTCTTTATGGCTCTGAAACATGGCCAATACGAGTTGAAGACATGAAAAAGGTTGACTGCTTTCGATCATAGATGTCTACGATCTCTTTCTCACGTTAGGTGGTTTAAAAAGGCAAGTAATGTTGACGTTAGGCGTAGAGTGTTGGGCAAAGAGGGAAAATCAATCGACGAGGCTATAAAGTTACATAGATTGAGATGGCTAGGTCACGTGGTGCGCATGCCTAACCATCGCCTCCCCCGACGACGGGCATTACTAGCTGATATAGGTGCAGGTTGGAAAAGAGTAAGTGGTGGCCAAACAAAAACATGGCATCAATCCATGAAATCCTTGACAGTTGAACTGAGTCAGGTAGGGAGATGCAGACTTCCGGGTTGGGTCCCTCAGGACTCTAGGAATCAATGGCTGGAGACAATAGGTGACATGGCTCAAAATCGTTGTCAATGGCCAGCTCAGATGTATTCAGTCTCTGTAATCTTTCACATTCCTTTCTACTACCACCCATTCTGTTTCACTCTTATACTCTATTGATTCTCTTCACTCATCTTCTTGTCTATGTCTGTGTGCTATTTGGAAGGTGGCAACTCGAACTGGTGCACTTCGGTGCCAAGTTCTATGTTGAATCCAGACAGACAGATCTGCTGGCATCTGAGTGGCTAAAACACGGAATTTTCTCAAAGTAATATTTCCATTTGCCCAGTAGCATGTGAATGAATTGATAAATGCACATAGATGTTGCAGAAACTATCTCGCTTATCCTTCGTTTGCGTCCCAATCATTCATCGGCTAGAGAATGACAAACATAGGTGTGCTGCGTAAAATGTTCTTCGTATACTCCTTGAAAGTCTTTGGAATAGAATCTCACTTGATAAGTTACCATTGAATTGTAACTTAATAAATAGAGGTTTCTTATGTGCAGTCAGAGTCATGTTTTTTCTTTGTTGTTTTCATGTTTCTTTATGAAACTACTCGGATAGCCCATCTCCTTTATTACTATTATTATTATCATTACTACTACTGTGACTAATTGCACAATTTATATTCACCATCTTTTAATCTTACAGAGAAAACACCATGATTGGATTATATTTGAATTTTTACTTGTAAACTTATATATATTAGAGTTTAGCCTGATGAGATCTAATTGAAAACAGTATTGTTCGCTTAAATGTGTTGTTCTGAATTTTACTATGGGAATATTTAATATAATTAGTTAATCACATATCTGTCATACATATTAGATTTATTTTGAAATACCCTTCATATTCATATAACATACTTATGGAGAATTTCACCCACCGGAAACCCTCACAACCTTTTCTTTTTATATTTTGTCTTAAGCATTATACATTTCCAACAAGAAACTAATGCGTTAAACATTTCCCTACTGTTTGATACAACTTGTCAGTCGTTTGCATTCCTTGGACATGGTTATGTGTTGAGAGGTTCCGTTGGTGATGCCCCAAAAGGCATTGGTAGTATTCCGCCAATTTTTACTGCTCCATTGGTACGTGATAAATCTATTTCATACTTTTTGTGTTGTTTATTTACAAAAATCAATTCATTCTATGCGTAGGATATACACGTCCCTAAGATCCCTTGTTTATTCCACTTTATTTTATTCCTTAACGTTCCCAGTGGAACATAAGGCTTCGAGGTGGAGCTTTGAAGTTTCAGTAGCAGTGATATTTATGAGGTTGCTAGCCCCATGCTCAAACTTTACTCTTTACCAGTCTTATTACTGGCTTAGCGATATAAAGGTGTGCGTCGGTGGCTGGGGATTGAAACCTGGAACAACTATAAAACTTTGTGAAGATCAGATTTAACATTAATAAAATAATTGTCAGCTGAAAGTCTTCATTACCGCATGAAAAAAACTCAACGGGATTTTAACTCTCACTAATTTCTGTTTTTCTTATGATTCCGTCCATCATCCTAACTTCCCTGAATTACGTACACCATGTGTGTTACAGCAACAAAAGTTTTGATTATTTGTCAACAAATCCTTATTCAATTCTTGTTTCTGAGTTATTAGGCGTCGCTAACTGATCACCTTCCACACTCCAACCTACAACAAACACACACTGTATCCACCACACTGACACACCCTTCACTATAGTCAATCTAATACACAAACACGCACACGAACATATATATGTGTTATGCACACACGCACAGAGCAACATGTGCATATCTCACTCTGGCACCAAGTTGCCTGATTCCTCCCGAAGCTTTAATCTCTCTAGTATAAACGAGCCAAACAACTAATAAACACACATACAGGGAGACACACTATCAACTAAGTGACAACACAAATTCACAGTCAGCTGACCTACTCAACCATACGACACTGTCACTAAATAACCCTAATTTTTGAGGCCTATATATAGGTTCGTATGTGTGGTAATTAGTCTCTTAAGCTTCATAATGATAGGAAATGTACATTATATTGTGGAAAATAACCTTATGACTTCAGTCATTTGATTTTCGTGAAGTAAGTTATGGCTTCAAGTCCGGCGTCATCTACTTCATCATGGTCGAATATTTAGTATCACACTAGCTGTTCCACAAGTTGCTGATCGTCTAGGAGATAAAGTAGTTGCGTAATAGCATATATTTTTGTTTTATTCGGCTCAAGGTTTATAGGAAGAATAATTGTATTAGCTGCAGTCTGGACAGCAGGTTTACACACAGTACTGAATGTGTGTCGGTGGCACAGTGGTTAGGACTCTCGCCGACCATGCACATGGTCCGAGGTTCGACCCCTGCCGACGCACACCTGTCATCTATGGTCGACCTGCATAATTTGGGCTACCGATATCACATACTGAAAATTCCATACTTGTATCGGAAATACAGTGTGGAATCAAGCTGTAAATCAAAAAGTAAAAAAATTTAGCTCACATTGCATTCTTCGTCCAGGATTGTCAAGTGAAACAGTAATCACCAGTATATCAAGTGATGCAGCCATCTTCAGCCTGAAGCAAGATTCGATCCATTACGGTATTTTTCCTTCGAAAAGTGTAGATCAGTGGATTGGCAGTTGATTTAAAGTATATGTGAGTACATACTGCCGACTAAGAATATAATTGGATGAGTGAAACCATAACAATGGAGGCAAGTTAATGCATCATGCTGGGTAGAAACATATATAACCCGGGGATGTAGACAGGTTGTCAAAATTATGTCAATCTCATCAAATATTTCCTTTCTTTTATTCACATGGCTGTTCACGGCTTTAAAACAGTCTAAATTTAGATTCCACTTCTAAAATTTAGCTGTGGCTCATCAGTCTAGGCACTCCAATTTGAAACCAATAAGTCACCCGCTGGAAACCCACTCCACCTACTGAGGTTTGGGCAACCAGGTAGTATCACTAGCCTTCACACAATAGGTGTAGCTCATCGCTAAATTTGCAGGAATTGCAAGTGGTCAAGTTGGGTGCATTTCACAAAACGAAGTGGCGCACTTACTGGTTAGTAATACCTTAAAAATGATGAGACAGTAATTATTTTAACCAGTCAACCTTAAGTTGTGTACCAGTTTCAACAGTTGCTTGTCTCTTTCAATATTTTTCACCACATGCATATGCCAGTTCTATTGTCAAGGTCAGGAGCATGTGGTGATGACCCTTATTCACTGGAGAAATGGGTCGTCGCGTCGAGATTTTGTTTCTGTTCAAGATTTTTGTCAGTTAACATTTGATGCAACATTTCTTGCATTATTGTATCACATTTGTGTATATGTATACTGAGAGAGAAAGACTATATCATGTTTGTTACATTTAGTTGTATTGTAACAACAGAAGAAAAGAGCCAGGCAACAGATCGTTTCATTACGGAAATCAGCACGTATTTACATATATTTCATGTACATTATTATAGCTTATTCAAGCTGACAAACACAGTCTTCTGATTGGTTGTTTCTTGCTCAAGGCTATTCTGTACTGCTTGTGACTGGTTTCTCAAAAAGTTAAGCCATATATCTGCGAATCGTATTTGTCCACGTTAAGTCTGCTGTGATTGGTTGTTGAATCAGTCTTGTTCATATTTTCTCACGGCCAATATTAGCGACATAGACATTGACGTAAATTAATGTCTACCGATTGGCTAGCAGTCTGCTCTCACCACAGTACAAATACATGTTTTTTATTTCTTATATCTTACAGGGTAGTTGTTTATCTCCAGTCGACGTGTATACAATTGTGATGCAAATCAACAGTACACTTCATCATGGAAGTGATGATGAAAACGATAATCTTAATGAATTACTAAAACAACCACGTTATGTATACGATGAAAAGCTGTCGCATACATATTACATTAAAAAAATAGAGCGTCGTGTATACTTAGCACTAGTTTATGAAGGTTTAAAATCTCCAAAAGATAAATCAATCAACGAGTTTATATCAATGCTTACAGAGACAGTGTGTTTACATCAAGTTGTTAATCTATTAAGACAACGTCAACAAACATCCGCCTCATCATCATCATCTGAACGAAACTATCTACGATCCTTGTTTTTTCACTAGTTTATCAGGGTTTGTTTGCTTATTTTTATTTATTTTTTTGATAATGCATTGGATTTCTTTTATACTTCTGTTAATTTGGATGATTTCTGCATCATAAAAATTATCCCTGTATTTCTCAACCTCGTAGAGAGGAGAAAAACGTGTATATAGTTGTATAGTTTTATATCGTATATAAGAACGAGATATAAAGTAGTGTGAACGTACATGTCTTCCTTCTATTAACAATAATAATAATAAAAGTATATTCTCATTTTTTGTACATAAAGGACGCCAGTTTACAGGTGTCATCAATATGATAAATTACACATACGATTAGTAGGCATATTCAATAATAATAATAGTATGATAAAATACATACGTATTCCCACCTATGTAGAACACACCAATTGTACAGGCATAGATAAGTATTATTTGAATTAGATCCTGATCTCTGGCTCTACTCTAATATATATATATATATATATATATATGTTTGGCAGGTTCATCATCATTTTCCGAGCATTATGCAGCATGGTTAAGCATAAGGTTGACGTTATTACTGCGTTTAAAATTATTTATCGCATTCCGACTAACTTTAATTTTGCTTTACGAGTTCGTCTCCTACATAGAGCTGAAGCAATAGAAATCCACTTGAAGAAGGCAAACCTTTGTATTCGGAAGAAATTCTCATTAACAAAAACATCCAAGTATGTTTTGGATGTATTACATATAATTGGGTGAAAAATGAAGCTTGAAGACATTTCCCTCATATAACTTTGGTGTGTACAAAATGGAATCTTATTGTTGATTTATGTCCAAATTGGGTATTAATTTAAGAATAAGTGATATACTTGTATAGTGTTCTCAGCATTTTCATCGTAAGTAACACCCGAAGTGAATTGAACTCAACGAAGACTAATAATAATGATATTTTTCTTATATTTTCTTATAAATGGTTGTCTACAAGAAATGCAAGCAATTTTTACAGGCAAGATCAGTCATGTTATAAGTTACAATCGTGAAGTATTATAAATTAATGCTTTCGCATTGGTATAAAGGTATATTTCACAACTGTAATCCAGGATGCGTCGTGGGGGAGGGTAATGTGTAATTCACGAGGCAGTTGTAGGATACGGGACTGATAATGCTTGCAGATCGTCAGTCATTATAAGTGGTCAAATATCTACATTCTTCATGCTAATTAAAAATGCCAAATAGAAGCTAAAATGTTGAGAGAGAAGACAGAAGAAAAACGACAGCAGCACAGGAGAATGCAAGTGGATTCCTCAAGGAGTGATATATACTGTAAAAGTAACTATGATTATTTTGGTACACAAACTAACTAGTCCCGTTATGCTAACTTTTATATTATGTGTGAACTAATCTTATTGTCCTGTGTAGAAATGTTTATCACCTAGTTCCAATAATATTAAAATTTATAATTGTAGTTTGTTGTAACTAAACGTTTAAAGAACTTAAAATATCTGTGTAGGGTGAAAAAGAGGGTGTAAGAGTCAAACGTAGAAGTTGATTGTCATCTTTAAGCAGTCTGATGACAGAGGAGATGAACACTGGTTGTTTGTTTGCATTATGTCCATCAGCTGGTAGTCTATTTCAAATGACTGAAAACTTATTTAAGGAGAGGTTGAACCACATGTAAGTCTGACGATGCTTTATACCACCTGGGTTGTCATCATTACTGAGATTGTAACTGATGCCAGCAGTAGATTTAGTCATTGGCGTGGAGGAATGATAGTAAAGATTAGTTAGCTTGTATTAAAAAATAATGCTTAGCTTAATACGTCTTTCACAGATTGGTTCTAATGTCAGTCTGTCGCAACGCTCCGGGTAGTTGAGACAACATTCTAAACCAAGAGTTCTTGAGGTAAATTGCAGCTGAATTCCCCTCAATTTAAGCTTGTCATTCTGTCGCAATCCGCTAAGAATAAACGGGCAATATGCTAAAATAGGTCGGACACATACTTTGTGTAATAAAACCGTAGTTTCACAACAAGAAATTTGGGAGTTATTTATCCAAGGAGTCTGTGTATTTTATGTCTAGTATAGCGAGTTTGTTCGGAAAACGCTAAATTACTAGAGTATCTGATACCGAGATCTACGACTGAGTTGAGCTTGGTTAGTTAGTGCCCATTTACTTCGAGAGTCAGGTAGAGGTTACTTTTTAAGGTGCAAATCCAGCCGCATTTGTCAATGTTAAACTTTAGACAGCATTCAGCACACCATGTTGCGGGACCACTTAGTTCAAGATGTATTTTACTTATCATATCGCTTAATTTATGAGTGTAGTGGGAGTAGACGACTTTGAGGTCGTCAGCCTATAGGAATGGTTTACCTGAGGTGTAGCAGTTACAAATTCTGTTAAGTTGTTTTCACATTCTGGATTTTTGAGGTAAAGTAAGCGGCCACTTGGGTCGACTGTTTCTAATATGAGGAGATATATCTCCTTTAAAGTGATTCGCTATAGCGATATTTCACGAACTGACTGATTATAAGTCATGCGTAACTGAGTTCCACCACTGTCATGAGTATGATTGCTTTTTACCAAAGTGTTTCAAACTTTGGGGCAACCTGGATGACAGTTGTGGAATATCATCTTTATACGAATAAAAAAACCTGGAAACTACTTGTACGGCGCCGATAAATCTGGTTATTTGAGGAGTTATAGAAATATTCTCATGCTTGTATTTATGTTCTGACTGTCGCGCGTGATGATAATTTCCAGCTCCTAGATGCTCCATTAATCATTACGTATAGATTAATCTTTTCATCACTGTGGTTCTAAGTCGCGTTAGACTCAAAATTACGTGCTGCTGTAACAATACTTCTTTGTAAGTTTCACTGTACACTTACCTCTGTGGTGAGACACTGGAAGATAATATTGCTGTAAACATTGTTATCAGTGAACTAATCTACGTTTTACAAAACAATTTCATCACTTTATGAATAACCTATCATACTTATAGGCAGTATCGCAGACAACAAAAATGACGCGCATTTTGACTAAATTTATTTATATTTACATATCTTGTTTAAGTAAATCATTGTAAATACGCCTACTCGTTGTACACATTATTTATCATATTAATGATACCTGTAAACTGGCGTCCCTATCAACTTAGGACACTCCAGGCATGAATCTTATTTAAATTACATATATTTGGTTTGTGGCATAAATACGTAGTTGCTGTCTTTTTTGTCTTTAGTTTGTGAGGACAGTCTACTAACTAGTCATTCAATGGAACACATCAGGAATATACGTATGTTGCCTTCACATTAACAAAAAACCCAAATATTTGTTGGATAGATTACCAATACTTGGCTAAAAAATAAAGCTTGATGTCATTTCTCCCACATAACATTTCTGTGTACGGCCTCGAATCTTTTTCTTGAGTTGTAGACAGATGAGTAATATATTCGTACCATTTTCTCGGCAGTGTAATCGTAAGTAACATCAGAAGTGAATTGTACTCGATGCAGACTAATGTCGGTCAGTGCCAGGCAGATTTGTTTCACTGCACCAGAGTCAGCCACTACCGCCACTTGCAGTTGTATGGTATTTTGTACCTGTTAGTTGATTTAGATATGTTTGTAACCCGATTCCATCTCTATTTGAGGTAAAACGTGTTGCTCATATGTATTTATGATCGGCCTACAAAATTTGGGCTACCGATATCCATGCTGAAAATTCCATACTTGTACCAAAAATACTATGTGAAATCGACCTGTAATCAAAAATAAAATGTTACTCAGCCTCCCAATATGGTGACATGAGAGTTTTTAAGGATGTTGAGTTACTACGTGCCACTAGCTTGACATATTATATGGTATGTATAAATAAGTGGCTTCAAGTCTTGTTCAACTTCAGTCTAACTGTAGATCTGTTGAACTTCTATTATGAGTCAAATAGAAGAGAAGAAGCAAGCAGCGAATTAACGGAGAGGAGAAGCTCAGGTCTAGGCAGGATAGATGCCACAGAGCAATCATGAGCTCCGCTCGAAGGCCTGACGCGTGATGTCATTTGACGGATTTTTAGCCAATCCATCTACGTTTCTTTCTATATATTAGTTGACCAATGGTTTCTTGGTTCGTGTATTCCCATAGTTCCTTGTCGCTGTTTATTTGTGGCCACTTGATCCTCAGTATGGAGCCGGCAAAGACAGCTGTTGACGGAAGTATGCAGTAGCCTGTTGAAATACTGTGTCAAATGCCCTAGATATATCGCAGTAAAGAACAACGACTAGCTCACGTGCTTCGCGACTAGTAGTTATGCAGTTGAAAAAGTCGAAGTGGCAAGTAACACAGGACCTATTTTTGAGAAATCCGTGTTGAGACCTTGTAACAAGATCTTCCCTAAGTATATAATCTGATCTTTGACAACTTTCTCCATGATTCGCGAGTTAACCGGGCTTATGTTTATGGGTCTGTAATTGCGAACGTTTGCCATATCACCAGATTTGTAGTGTAGAATTATAAAGCTAGTTTTCCACTCATTAGGGTGTGTGCCAGTGTCCACAGATGTTGAAAAGAATTTAGGAAATCATTGAAGCGAAACCATCCCGTGCTAGTAGAAGGTTTAAGGCTTTTAACTGCTTGTTCTATTAATTAGTTGGTGAACACTATTCTCCCGAGGGAAGAGCTAGTAAGGGGTGCAGTTTCACCAGGGATGTGCGTTTCTAGACTAAAGTTCGCAAACTACTCACTGAAAAGTTCACAGATGATGGCAGGCTCATTGTAGATTACTTTATCGTGAAGTAAGTAGGGGATTTCCCGACTGCATTCGTTTTTTAAGAAATGCTGTTAAGTTATAAACTTTGGAGGTACTTTCAAGTGCCGTTAACTCTACGTCGAGGTCCTTTTGAGAGCGTAGGCGCTTGATAGATTCGTGTGACTCATGGATTAAGTGCAGTAGTGATATATCCCTAGTGCAATAGTACTGTTTCATCAACTTTCTTAACTTTTTACGGTGTACCTTTGGAATGAATTCAGCTTGATGCCTACTTAATTTCAATACCTTATTGGGAGCGACAGTATCTAGACAAAAGGTAACATTTCTGCAAGATAGGGACACTAAAGCCTCCAGGGAGTCAGTGGTAAAATAGTAATCCCATTGACAGAGTCGAATAAGTTCTTGGACTAATCCCCAGTCTGTATATTTTTAACTACGACATATTGTGCTTCCTGAATCTTGTTTGTTTCCTGTATTTAGTGGTGAGAAAGGCAGAGAGCAGAGTACCATTCTATGGTCACTACTGGAAAATCGATTACCAACATACGTGGATACTGGGATTGTGTCATGACAAAAAACAAGGTCCGACATGTTGTCACCATGAGTAGGTGTCTGGACGTGTTGTTGCCATCCATAACAGTCGATAGTGGCAAGTAATTCGTCGAAGCGTTCGGGGCCGGAACCACTTAACCAGTTGACGTCTGGAAATTGAATTCCCCTGCAATTATTTTGTAATTAGTACTAAACGAGGAGGCGTGTGCAAACGATTTAGCTAATAACGCATCAGTTTCTTTGGTTGAGCATGGTGCCCGAAAAAACAGCCTATGAGAACTTTGTGCTTATCTCCATGTCATTATTATTATTATTATTATTAAGTGAAAGGACTCATTCAGATAATTTATCTTAGATTAGCTCAATTTGATGAACTGATGAAGCTTCAGACTGAAGACTTGGAGACTGTTGTTGTGAATCTCTTCGTTTAACTTCCTCTAGACATTTACTTGTGACACCTATCACCATGCGATAATTTTCGAACATCTGTAGTAAATTGCATGGAGGATTTCATCATAAGCTGACATCAGTTAGAGAACCACTGGAAAACGTGGGGGCAACGGGTTAGGGTTAGGTAGTTCAGGGGCCATAGGATCGGATCCCTATGGGTGAATGGTCTATGCGGCCGCCTTGTAATCGCTAGGTCTTGGGTTCGACCCCTGGTGGATGTGTACTGATGAAGAGTCCCAAACTGTGATAAAATAGGTGAATCTGGTTTTGCAATGGTTCTCTAATTGACTGTTTTTTTTATTTATTAGTATCAAACTTTAATATGTCTTCCTTAATATAAGTTTTTGTCTACCACTTTTCTGGTACTGTTTCATAGTACTGAGGTGTGTACTACTAATAATACTCATCAGCAGTATTTAAAGAGACATTCATGGGTATGAAAACATCAAGCAGTATAGAGAGATATTTGACGTCGAAGACAAGAAGTGAACCAGCTTTAAAGGCAGAACATGAGGGACAGAACAAGAAGACAAAGAAACACAATACGGAAGGTTTGTGCAAATGACGATTTTCAGATGAGGTGTACATAATTTCGCTGTATAGATATATCAAACTCTGAATAAACATGCCTTTACTAAGTCTCTCATCTTCTAACATTACAGTCCTAAATCTGATGAGGTTGCTCTACTGATTATTAAGGTTTTCCTCTTGCAACTTAACCCATTCTTAATATCTGTTTCATACAATTTACGAGCTTTCTGTATATCGACCCAATGTTTTAAAATTTTATCTTTATTTTTCTATACTACTTTGATCAATCTGTTATTATGTAATGTTGTTATCTGTCAATTTTGTATAGTAGCGTCATATAATGTAGTATGCAAAGTATTCACCTGGTTATCACTGTCAGGTTTTCTTTCTTTTTTAAAGTTGACGAAATTCTTGGGGATCATCTTCATTTCTTTTTGATTAATTCTATTGACATAATTCTTATGACACCTGCTGTGGTTTGTTTCAGTCTGACTACCGGTTTATATTTATGAATTTATGATGATGATGATTGCTGTCATTTATAAGTAGTAGATCAATTTGGATAGTAAAAGATGTATAAGATGATGAAGCAATTTTATTCGTTGAGCTATCTCACATTGCCAAAAAGTTAGAACACAACAAATCTTGTATTAATAAAGGATCAGAAAATGTAAAGCCTAATATAAACTTCTTATTTAACTGACAATGAAATTGATACATTTTGTTATGTCGAGTAGATTATTAGAATAGCATAGCAATAGTTTCATTATGTGTGCGCGTCAAAATTCAACTTAGATATTCTAAAACACTATTATTACTACCATTTTTAAAAATAAATACCCTTGACGCCGTATATATATATATCAGGATCCAGAAAAATATTGACATTTTCATAAAATACTTGATTTTGTTTATACACCTATTCTATATGCGAAACACAACTTGTAACGATATGGATATTGGAGGCTTCAAGGAGAGGAAAGAATTGGATAATTACCATAAGAATAACAAGTCAAAATAGATTGTTTTCACAGGTCTTTCATCACTATTGAATAGACATGATGTGATAGTTCCTGACTTTCTTTCTAGGCTTTAACTGAGGATTGTTAAAGTTGATGGAAAATCCCCATTTGGACATATAGAAAATCATAACAAGTAGTGATCCAACGAAGAGACTCTTTTCAACGAATTTAGCATCAAGCTGTGGAATCGTACATTTATGGTTTTTTAAGAAATTATATCCTGTGAGGCGATTGGATCATAGGTGTGAATACATAAAATAATAATAATAATAGCAGTGTGAAATGCAATAAAATGTTTGTGATAGTGAACATAGTTCAATGTGAAAAGGCAAAACACTGAATGTCATATATAGAACAATTATAGGATTAGTAGGCAAATTGAGTAAAAATATAGAAACGTTACGTAACATTGTGTGAAATTTAATAACAGTATTGAACGTTGAAAAACAAAATTGATTTAGAATGACAAGTGAAAGTATTCGACTCATGTGTACTGCTGAAGCTTTGGCCAACGAAATAGAAAAGACATATCTCTGTATACAGAAAAAGTTCGTTCAACCCCTCCAGCTTTCATGGTCTTAATCCCTCTATGCTAAAATGTATCAATCCGCAATCATATTATGGCCCTACCAATTTTTCGTTTTGTTCATTCACTTTGTATACTCTTCCTTTATTACATCACCTGTTACTATTACTATTTTCACTTTGAAATGTCCTCGGTATTATTTCACTTGTTCCCCTTGTCATTTTAAATCAATTCTGTTTTGTAACTTTAAATTCTGTTATCAAATTTCACACAATATTACGTAACACTTTTATTTGGTTGATTTGCGTAATAATGCTATAATTGCACACCCCTTCGAAGTTCCATAAATCCTATGAAATCTTCTATTTACGATTTTTACCTTTCATACTACTATTACTATTATTTTGTGTATTCACACCGATGATTCAATTGCCTCACAGGATATGATTTCTTAAAAATCATATATATATATATATATATATATATATATATATATATACAACTTAATAATAAATTCGTTGAAATGTGTTTCTTCGCTGAGTTACTTGTTTTAATTTTAAAAATGAAGTCAAGTATTGTTCTGAGTACCACTGAAGAATTATGGAAGCTACAGATGCCAATAAAACAACTATCAGCACCATAAGATACTGATATGTTGTTCGTTGTGTAGAGTATGCTACGAAGAGTGTGGTGAGAGCTGGCTGCTAGCCAAAGTTGGTAGACAGTAATTTGCGTCAGTGTTTATGTCCCCAATATTGGTCGTGAGAAAAATGATAACAAAAGCTTTGCGTAGGTGGATACAGTTAACATATAGATGATGTGACATTCAAGAAACATTCACAAAGAGATAAAAGATTAACTTTCAGTGAGATACCGCCAATCAGAAGACGATCTGTTGTCTGACCCGTATCTTCAGTTGTTACAACAGTAATTTGTAAACAGCATATAGATGACTTCTGCTTAATTCTTGAATAGTGCAACTGTAACGGTAGAAAACGAAGACTTGGTTAAAGGAATGTTTATTTAGAATTTGGTATCGATATATAGCGAAATTATGTAGACCTTATCTTCAACGCACCATTCGAGAAAATGAACAATATACTGTCAAATGAGGATAAATTTTCCCAACCTTTCGGTGAAAGAAACAAAACGGAACAGATAGAGAAGCAGCTCACAGACATCTTGAAGACAATGAAGGCCAATCAACTAATCAGTGGCGACATCTATGACCAGATCCGGTCAATAGGTTCAATGATACCAACACTTACCAAACATACACAAGGTTGGTCTCCCACTTCGTCAAATTCTGGATATGTCAGGTTCCGCTTCCTACTCTACTTCAAAATGGCTGGAAGATATTCTGCAACCTGTAAGGAAACAGTTTTGCACGAATTCGCTTCGTGATACTTTTCAGTCCATTGACTACACTCAAGACCTGAATATATATAACAAAATTATGCTGTCCTTCGACAAAGTCACTTTTCACCAATGTCCCACTCATGGAAACGGTTTGCTTTATATGTAAATATATGAATGAAAACCGTCTCAACATTGAAATACCAACAGCATATTTGAAGGAATTACTACTGAGATGCACTGTGAACGTGCCGTTCACTTTCAACGACACCGTCTCCAGACAAAAATGTGGTATTGAAGTGGGATACACAAATAATATATTATTTGTGATAACAGTAATGACCCAAATCTACTACTGCAGACATTTAATTGCTGCCATCCAGCAATAAAATTCACTCTTGAAATGGAAAACGAATCAAAAAGTCCCTCTCCTCATGTGTAACTAACAAGAAGAACTGATGCGACCTTAATAAGATCAATCCATTGAGATGCCACTTGGAATGGTTAACTAGCAAGCTACTGTAGCTGGGTACCCATGATTCAAAAACTTAAAAAGAATGTACTCACACAGAATCATAACATTTATATAAACTACAGAAATTAACATAGGTGCGATTACCTCAGGGTGGACTTAACATGCCTACATTCTTTTGACCATGTCAACAAAACAGTAACGGGGGTTCATATGTTTACATTTCCAATGAAGTGACTAGTTAATCTCTACTACTTCATTTGCGCATTGTTTCGTTTGAAATTTGTGAAGGTGTAGTTGTTTGCCAAGTATCTTGTAGATTTTCATCAATAGATAACCACTTAGGTATGCCGACGATATACATCCATTTGAGTTCAGTCTTAGTGTGACTTTAAGTATCTTTGACTAATTCAGTTCCAAAACACACAAAAACAACCAATCACGTCCAAGGTCACTAGAGGAGATGACTAATAAACTCTTAGGGAAATCTAAAAGCTCACTTCAATTTGAGGTATGCACTGAAGATGTTGCCAAGTAGGGCGATGAAAGCTTCGCAAATAACCTATCCAGCTCAGAGAGCACAGCTACATTAAAAATAAATTCTTTCTTCCGGTCTTACCATATTTTAGCGATTTCTGAAAAATATTCCGTCTGACTTTTTATATTGAGAAGTTAAGACACTCGGGCATAACCAAACTTATCCTGTAACAGTTTTTCAACCTATGCATCTTGCCTATTCTTCTTTATGGTTCATCCTTTTTCTTTCCTGGGTTGCTTAAAAATCTACGTCATTCTTAGTAGAACTTTAAAGACTGGCTGTGGAGCGAACGGTATCCTACTGGGCGGTATCGTTGACATCGTCATTGATAGACACTTAATTTCATATCGCGAAATATACCCATTAGTTCATAAGAAAAAACAGAGTTTTTTCAGCGAAGAAATATCTCATTTCAACGAATTCATTTTCAAGCTCTACAGTTGTATTTATATTACGGAAAAGGTATTAAAAGGCACGAGAAACTGCTCAGTTAATATACAAATGATAAGAATAAAGGCCATTAAAATGATGTTTTAAGGGGGTAGAGTCGAAGTGCATGAATTACAAAACTTTTAAAAATGACTAAATAAGTGAACTGCTATGGAGATTTTAAAATTGTAGGTCATCTGCTGTTTAAAAAGTTAACAGTACGATGGTGACAACAGTAAAGACGGCGAAGATGAAGTGAAGTGGAATAAATTCAAGTGGTGAAATACAATAAAAAAGAACATTACAATAACCAAGGTAAAGAAAAGGGTTTGACCAAACGTTTCTGAACACATTATTTAAGTTTCTGTTCAAGTATACCTAGAGCTTCGTCTATGCATAAGTGGAGAAAACATAAGCTTTTGAAATGGTTGGATTTTGTCCTGTAAATAACTTTGAAGGCTTAATCACGCGGGGCTAAATGACTTGACTCCAGGAGGTGTTCACAGATTGAAGACTTCGTCGTCCTATGCTCACTTTTCATTAACTAAACCGGGTAGTGTTCAGGTACGCGTTTACGGAAATTATGCTGTCAACGTCCGATGCAATCAGCTCCACACGAGCATGTGAATAAGTATATACACATAGAGACGGACATAAGCAGGGCTTTATTTTTAACGAATTGTCAAATCACACTTCAGCTGGTAAATACTAAATGTAATTAGCGGCATCAAAACAGCGTTTGACAAATTTAGATAAACGACTTCAGCAAAAGTGCCGACTTTGAACGCTAAGCTCATTAACAGCATCTTCTTTGGCACTGTAACTTGTCTGGAGACGGTTCCCTTCATGATGTTTGTGTCAATAAACCTGCTACGGTATCCGTTATTTAAGGTGCTCTAGCTCCATGTCGACTATACCTGAAGAGCAAATTTTCAGAATTCTGGAGCATAGAGAACGGATAAGATTTCTCTTTTCCTAACTAAAGTAACTAAACCGCTGAGATTATTGTACTGCCCTGTAAATCTTGGCTTTCGATAAATCGACCTTTTTAACGTGCTTCTACTTGAACATCACGTCTAAGAAGTGAAGTGCAGAATTCGATTCTTCTTCGATAGTGAAAAGTAGCGATGGGTGAGAACCATTACATTTTTTTATTTATTAAGATCATCGGACGAAGGGTACAATATCAGTCAATAGCTGTTTTTACTTCAATTACTGATATATTGTCAAACATTTTAATACTACTGTGGTGGTGTGATACAGACAATGTGTTCCAACGGAATATTATCCTCACATATTCCCACAATTCAATACTACATTAGCAACGGAATGACATATAATACATCCCGTCCAGCGAACAATATACTCTTTGGTGCAGTCAAAAGTCGATAGATACCCTTCTCATGTTGACTCCAACTGTGTATACAAATTTACGTGTATCTACAGGAGTAGTTACATTAGAAGAAAAGAAAGAAGGGCAGACCTTCAATTTTCTGAACATGCGCCGAAAAGCCTACGACTCAAGGGAAGAAACACTTATATTAGCGCTATTACCAGACATCTCGACGCGGGTCATGAGGAGGAATTCGAGAAATCCTTTCAAATTATCAATAGACAAAGGAACTCCATCCTCCCAAAGTTTGCCAAAGCGATTTGTCTGTCCACTAACTAAATAAACATGTATGACCTTGTTGTCATATGACATTACAACCAATCATGTTAAGACTGACTATTTATTGGTTCATGTGTATTAGTCATTTTCATATATACCTTTGTACTGTATTCGTGTTCACACTTTTTCGTACGCTACGTATCATTTCACTCACACACTTGTGTGACATTTATATTCCCTGTCTAGAAAATACAAGTATCATCGTAAACCTGGTGGTCTTCTGATTTTCCTCTTTCCGCGTCAGGACTATAAACTACTCGACGAGTACATAACACTATCTTTCACATCTCTCGTCTTTATTACGTAACTTATTTACGATTGTATGCATACATTTATTTTTGTTTAAACTTGAACTGCCTGAGTAAAAGCTATATAAGCGCAATTTTCTAAGCACTGTTCACTAATTGTGAAACTTTCTGTCAACTGACAACATGTAAAATTTGCATGTATATTGAAAATTTTTTTCTGTACGTAAACCTCATAATTGATTTAGGCTGTAAGCGGCAGCTGATGAGAAGCCAACGAAATAAATGATGGTACCATAATATTCTGCACAAACCACTGTTGTTCTCGTTTTATTCAGAATAATATATTCATTAAAACATTCTACTTCATGTCATTTAATGTAAACGATAATCGCACACTAAGTGATTGGTTAACGAATATAAACTGTAGAGATACAAACAGTGGTTTGATCACTTAAAGATAAAGCTTGGCTTCCGTTTCTTACCTTCTGCTGTTATACTACTAATGTTGATAAGCAAATTAGACAGCATAATCAATCGATAATTCTTAAATTAGAGTGTTTGTTAATATTCTGTTGACAGATAAAAAAAATGTTAACACTTCATAATTACTTTTAATTTGTTTGTATAAATTAATTACCGAATCGATATCATCAATTTGTAATTCGCAAAATAGAAATATCGATAAGATGTTGAATATTGACTATAAAACCTTTATTTAAAATCTAAATATTCACAATATTCTGTTTTCTGAATTCATTTTTAGAACTTCGTTTAATAGTGGAGCTGTGGTACAGTGTGGCCTTGACATCTCACTACCAACCATAGGATCATGGAATAATAACTCATTTCCCCTACGGAGATTTAGACAACCTGGGTAATATAACCAGCCCTCAGACAATCCATGTGGCTCATTACAAACTGCATGGAAACACACGCGGTTGTTAAGATACACAAGTTATGCTTAAGGTCTATAACTACCCGCTTCACTTTAAGATATGTAATCTCTAATTGTTTAAACTCTGTGAACATTTCATTTCTCTTAATAATCAAGTGACTTTGATTGGACGCTGGTCACTGACTAGTGTCCAGTCCTATCTTTGGTACAGGCTGAATTCTGTCAGTTGAATAGGCAATGTGGCCAGCATTCTAGGTGGCTCACCATCACGGTGCACTTGGAATTGCTGTTATTAGAAGGTTGGAGGCGACCGGCAGGAATCCTTGGGCCTAGGTTTCATGCTTAATGGCACTCGTCAGCAAGACGTACCTGCAATCTTGAGGTAATCCATGTGATGGCTAGCCACCTAGAATGCTGGCCACATTGCAAACTTGACTGACAGAATCCAGCCTGCACCAAACAAAGGACTAGACACACCACACTAGTCACAGTATCCAATACAGTCTTGCAGGAGATCAATCAGTGGTAACGTCTCTGACTGCACCACTGAGTGACCCAGACTCGAATCTCAGAAGGGATATGAGTTCCTTCAACGCTGCAGATACACCTTGCTGATTGGTGAGTCCCAACTAGCACGAATCTTAGGTCCAAGGCTTCCTGCCGATTTCCTCCAACCATCTAATGTCAAGAAACAATTTTAACTTACACTGGGAATTCACTTTTAAGCGAGAAACCAATGTGTGCAGACAAGGTTAATTAAAATAATCACTTTATCCAAAACAATATTAATCATACACAATTCAATTTTTGGCGTTACGTAATCAAATGAAAGAGAGGATGAAAATATCCAGTTACTATGTCAAGGAATACTGATAATCGCTTCTTTCTGAACACATTAATCAGGTTACAGGAGCTTGATGGTGATAATATTACATTAATAGTCAACAGAAGATTGAGCACGTTACTAGCCATAGACTATCCTGTGGCTAAGTTGGTTTCCGTCTATCGGACAACATGATCCTTGGTGCAATCACAGGTCGACAGATACCCTTCTCATGTTAATTTCAAGTGTGTGTACAAATTTCCATGTATCTGCGGGAACCGTTTTATTGGAAAAACAGGAAGAAGGGCACACCTCCGATTTTCTGAAGATGTACCGAAAAGCCTATGTCTCAAGGGAACAAATGCTTTCAACAGTGCCATCACCAGGCATTTTATTCAGCAAAAACTGTTGTTCTTGCTTTATTCAAATTCGTAAAGGAGTTTCAGTTTTATATTTCTTCAAATAATAACATGTATAATGAGATTGCAATAACTCATTATTTGTAACATTTTCAGTGATATTTGAAAAACTGTGTCACACGCACTCCACTCAGTAGATTTAATTTATTTAATATTACGTTGCGGAAGGTATTTTCGTTATCTCTGCACTTTAATGAAACTAGGGGCTGAAAATAAAATTGGTGTTTTGTATTGATGGATAAGATTTTTAACTGAGCTTGTATTCGACCTTTGGGTTAACGAAAGAATTAAAGTCAATACGAATGAACACAATAGTAAGAAACTTCTATAGACAACCACTTTTCAAAAATTAAAATTTTAACGCCACTTATGGCCAACATTTTGTATCAGATAGTCAGTGTGTTAATCGTCAGTCACAATGAGTCTTTTTTCTTTCTTAAATTTAGTTTATTACTAAGGCGTAGCTAAAAAGCAGTTTCATCTGCACGTGTGAATGCAAATGGTTGTGAAAGGTAGATTAAAAAAAACAGAATTGATTTAGTCATAGTAACTAATGATAACGCCCAATACCTAGAAATATCATTCACCTCCTTAATTTATCACGAGAGTATAAGGCGAGAGTAACACCAAGAGTAGAAAATGATAAACACAATACCTTACCACGGAAGGCTGCTGTACATCTTGAGTTTAGATACATAAGTGTAAAGTTAAGAATGCAGTACCGCGAAAATACAAGAATGTAGCATTATTCTTATTTAAAAGAATGGATACTGAACAAAGAGTACTCTTTTCCATAACTTCATCATCAGGCTCTACAGTTATATATACATTATAGTGAATGAATGAATTAGTGTTATGAACAACATTTATGCTGTTTAAATAACATCGAATCAATAATTTTGATGGATTACAGCTCAATAGCATCAACATAAAATAAGCTGAATGTCAGAAGAATTAGCAAAGATAATATTACAAATCCATGAATTTATGGCCAGGGCATTAGTAGGTGCTGGACTTGCTTCTTCTGAATACAGAGCACTGGTTGATTGAGACGAATTGCAATAGCCTCTGATGTTTGAAACATGCGGTGCTTCGATGATTTTGGCAATTTATTAGGCACCTGGTAAGCTATAGGGAAGGATTCTTCAATGGTGGCTGGCTGTGTGGCCGGTTTGCACTAGATGGTCCAATATCGAACTGTTAATGGTCTTCACTACACCTTGACTTAGTCATACTGGGAGATGTTCTCGAGCGAGCACGAAAAATCAAGTTCCTATAGCAACGGCCACTACAAGCGCAGTTGAATTGGTAGATACAATTTGAAGTGGCTAGCCTAGGTACTTCATCTTCTTTTACGTTTCCACTGGAACAAAAGTCTTCAAGCTATAGTTTTTAAGTTTCGGTAGCAGTGGCGTTGATTCTTACGCGATGGTGTTGCTAGTCTCATGCACAACTTTCCCTCTTTACTAGTCTTATTACCGGCTTAGCGGAGTAAAGCAGTGTGACGGCCGAGGATTGAACCCCGGACCACATGCCTGGTTGACGAACATTCAACCGTGAAGACACCGATGCCAGTGTAACAACAGAAGACAAGGGCCAGGCAACAGATCGTTTTATTACGGAAATCAACACGTATTTATATAAATTTCACATTCATTATTATAGCTTGGTCAAGTAGACAAACGCAGTCTTCTGATTGGTTGTTTTCGAGTTCCTCGAAAAGTGGAGCCATCTATCTGCGAATCATATTTGCCCACGTTTAAGTTTGCTGTGAGTGGTTGTTGAAATAGCCTTGTTCATATTTTATCACGGCCCATATTAGTGACCTAGACATTGACGTAGATTAATGTCAACCAATTGGCTAGCAGGCTGCTCTCACCACACCAGGAATGTAGCATACTAGAGAGCTAAAAAAAGTAAAAACTCAAAATATTCCTGTATTATATTTACATTTATTTTCAAGTAAAGTATGTACAGATTTTAAAATGGATGTGCCCTGTTCACCACATTCTTATGTAATATTTTTGCTCATTACGACTTCTTTAGTACGAGATGTTTTTTTACAATAATCATTACAACTGTAAGGGAAGAAAACAGTGGTATTGAAAAGCAGAATTTCATACATTTGGTTCCTTTGATAAATTTCGACAGAGAAAAGAAGACCAGTTTTGTAGCATAAAATAATATCATTCTATTTCACAGGTTCAATTCAGCTGCAGACTAACTGAAATTACAATCGCTATATAGATGATAATAACATACTGAATGTTTAAGTGGTAGTAGGGATGAAATACTACAAAAGTGACGCATCCAAAATGTAAGCATTACAATTTTTAGTTTAAGTTTTCATCATCAGTTTATACGCTTTCAAAGTAGCAAAGAGGGGGGGACGGGTAAGACAGAAAACAGCAAAAATAAACAAACACTGTTAGCTTCTAGGTTCAGGCAGCAACTCTAAACAGAAAATCGGTTACAGTTTATAAGACGGTGATTTGCTCAGTGAGTTGAGATCACTGAATTAGAGGATGAATTAATGTAATCAAAATTCGTTTGCCAAGGGAGTGAGAGACTAATCACACTCTCTTTCTGCATGCATAAGTCTGGTTTGAATCGTTTGATTGCGATCGCTTCGGAAAATCGTAGTAAATTTACTGTCCTTTGTCTATTTATTATTTTGAAGGACTTAGAAATCTCTTTTAGATGATGACCAATATCAGCAATATGTTTGGTAATTGCTCTCTAAGAATATTTGCTTCCTTTCATGCAAAAGTTTCTTGGAACATTTTCAGAAAGCCGGAAAGAAACCCTTCTCTCTGTCCTTCCAATCTAATTGCTCACGCAAGTGCAAGTAAATTTATGAATGCAGTCGGTGGTAACATCAGCAGCATACTTTCTGATGTTACTCCCGATGAAATTAACTAAAAACAGCAATGATAAATTCAAATGAGAATTTATTCCGCTCTACTAGCAATAACTGTGATATGATGTTAACTGACACTACAAAGAATGACGTTTTCTGAAGTAAGGCCACTTCTCGACGAATAATAAATACTTTGATACATAAAAACAAATAGAACATGATAAATTAGATGCAACATGTAGGGCGATTATATGGTATATGCCTTTTTTATAAAATGGCGCCATCTGCTTTTTCCAGTGGGTTCAGAATAAGATGGACCAAAACACATGATAAAAATTTCATCAAAATCCAAAAATAGATGCTTAACTAGTGAACTTACTGCATACTTTAATCCATTACAATGCGCAGATATGAGTATCAGGTCAGATTTTCCAATGAAAGTACAGCGAGTGTTACGAGGTACAAAAATGAAATGCACCGGTAGTATATATATATATGTCAGAAAAACATTTTATTGACTGAAAAATTTGATTTGAAAAGGATTTTAAAAAATGTAACTTGTCGTTAAATCACCATAGCAATGGACTACAAGGCTACAATTTTTATGTGGTTGTGTTCTCTGAGCTGGATAGTTAATTTGCGAAGCTTTCACATAGTTGCCTAGGTGGGAGTGAGTCCCACCTTAACCAAAATTGAAGAAAGATATCTCATGGACGTCTTCCAAAAGAATGGATATTCACGGAATTTCATCAAAATACATCTACCCTCAAGCCAACCTATCAAACCAAAAGCCACCAAGAAAAGCAAAAAGAAAATCCCCCAACCATATATAAATGGTATCTAAGAAATCGCTTCAAGACTCTTCAAACCTCTAGGAATTGACGTCGTACACAAACCAACAAAATCACTTCATTCAATTCTATGTCAACCAAAAGACTCAACAGCGAAAGAAGATAAAGCCAACATCATCTAGAAAATAAATTGTAACAACTGCAAAAAACACTACATTGGCCAAAGTGGACGTCCCCTTCGTCTTTGTATACACGAACATAATCTAGCCGTCAAAAGACATGATATCCACTCCCTTGTTCATATCACTACATACAGACAACCACGAACATCAGGTCGACTGGGACAACATTCAAATGTTAGACAGAGAAAACAACAAGAATATCAGAGAATTTTTAGAACGCTGCCTGGTACTCCAGTGAATCATCAATCAATAGACACATCAACATAGACATAATTTATCAACTGATAAAAAAGAAACCTCACACACAAAGGGTCAAAGTTCAAGTCAAAGAAACAATCAGTTACAATACAAGTAGCCTGGAAAGTGTAAAAACACACAAAAACAACCAATCACATCCAAAGTCACCAGGAGAGATGATTAATAAACTCGTGGAGAAGTCTAAGAGCTCCCCTCATGAAACTGAAGTATACGCTGAAGATGTTGTCTAGTAGGGCAATGAAAGCTTCGCAAATTAACTATCCAGCTCAGAGAACACAACCACATCAAAATCATCCATCTGAGTTACAAATCTCTATCATATCTAAATCTTACGAGCAGGCTACAATTAGGGGAAATATGTAACAAAGCCAACCGAATATGTGGATGGGAGTTTAGATAGCTCAACGTTCAAACAGGCTGCCTTATTCATTATCCAAACGGAAGTATGTGCTTGAAAAACCGTCGAAAATGAATTCTTGAAAAATACCCTGTGTATCTACCAATTTAACTGCTCCTGTGGAGCCAGTTAGCTGCTTAGGCCGTACAATTGGGCGTGTTTCTCGTCAGATTTCCGAACATCACCCTGCGTGGTTAAGCAAAGGACAAACAAAATCCATTCCCGGCGCTATTCTGTCTCATCTTGTGGATACAGAACACAAGATTGACGTTAACCATACTTTCAGGGTCATCTACCGCATACCTCCGAATTTCAATTTCGCCTTAGGAGTTCGACTACTAAATATTCCTGAGGCTCGCTGTTGGGATCCATATTAACAAGCCTAATTTGTGCATCCAAAAGAAGTTGGTTCAGACATTATCATTACCTTGGACATCTAGGTTTGAATGATCATGAATTTTCGTGGAATTTTCCTAATTTTAGTTGGTATTCTATTTGCTAATATGTCTTTATTATTATTATTTAGGCATCTTCAAAGAACTGTAATTCGATTGTAATCTTACTTTACAAATGGATATTATTTAAAAACACTAATATTGTTATTGACTACTAATCTAGAATATTCTCTGTATATAAACATATGGATATAAAGTGGTAGAGCCAGAAGAGGAGATTATCGAAAAGGCTATTCTTCGCTCAGTTATTTTGTGTTTTATAAATGTCTGAATCAATATTTTTAATAAAATACTCCTCAATAGATTTTCGTATGAAGTGATAAATCGGTATCAGGTGAGTTACTTTGTTCAATGTGACAAGATATGCGACAGTTGTCACTCCGTGTTCGGCAATATATTAAACTTTTAACAAAATTTAACAGAAAATATATGCGATTGACCAGACAAGGTATTTATGCGAAGAACACAACACAGTAAGAACAAAGTGATATTACTAAACCATAGTGAATAATTACACAATGACAATGATTGTGATTGCATTTGTAACCTGACAAACTGTCAGGCGAATAAATCAATCAACAGGAGAACTTTTCACAGAAATACAAGTCCAGGTTAGCATGCTTCAAAACATGACATATAAAAGGAGATTAAATAAAATGACAATACAATACAATGACAGTTAAGAATGCAGAAGAATAATGTTATATGCTCTGTTAACACACCATTTCGATTACCTATCAACCAAAAATCAATATTAGGTATAAATACTTTTTATTTGACAACTATTCAGGTTTCAGAACTGACAAACATCAGCTACTTATGTTGTATAGTTGATAATACTATTTTGAATGTCATTATTATCACTGTATTCACAATGTTTTGTCGTTTACTCCGTTGAACACCAGCTCTGATGTCACCGTGTTAGTAATTTCTACTGTTACTTAGACCCCCCCCCCCAAAAAAAATCAATTAGTTGATTGCAGAACGGTTTTTTTCTTTTTCTGAGTCGGTATTTGTGTGAATATTCATACATTGCACTGATCAAGGCACTCTACTCGCAGTCATGCAGCCAGGTGAGGGCTTATGGCGAGTTGTCATCTGAAGTGGTGACAACTAGTGGTCTCCGTCAAGGATGCCCATTATCCCTATTTCTATTCAATTTCATCATAGATGTACTGATGAACTTAACCTTAACTCACTTCAGAGACACAGGAATTAACTTGTTACCACGAGGGAATAATCTCGTTGACTTATAATATGCAGGTGATATATAGTCTTTGTAGGTGGAGACGGTGACAAAATGCAGTCTTCTGAACACCTTGAGCTGCAATCTACGAATGTTTGGCATGCGACTCGCTCCCGCCAAATGTAGGATGATCTTACAGGAATGCACTACACTGACTCCTAGTTAAGAAATAGGGAGTAAATTTGTAGAGCACTTTGACCACTTTACTTATTTGTGAAGTACCATCAGCCAACGCCAAAAGGTTGATCTCTGACGAAATCTCAGCACAAATACAGAGGGCTAGTTTCGCATATACTAGTTTACGCCGTCTCTAGCGTAGACGTGATATCTGGCTATCGACCAAAGAGCGTGTGTACTACTCAGAAGTCCGCTCCGTCCTCCTTCATGGCTGTGAGACCTGGCCATTGAGAGTGGAAGACATGAAAAGATTAGCTGCCTTTGATCATAGGTGCCTATGTTCTATCTTCCGTGTGAAGTGGTATTGTAACGACAAAAGACAAGAGTCAGGCAACAGATCGTTTATTAAGGAAATCAACACGTATTTATATATATTTCATATACATTATTATAGCTTATTCAAGCAGACAAACACAGTCTCCTTGGTTGTTTCTTACAGAAAGTTGACTTTGCATCTCCTTGTGACTGTTTCTTGAATGTCAGATAATCTATACGCCAAGTCTGCTGTGATTGGTTGTTGAATCAGTCTTGTTCATATTTTCTCACCACCAATATTTGCGACATACCCATTGACGTAAAATGCTGTCTACCATTTTTGGCCAGCCTGCTCCCACCACAGTATAATAAGGTGAGCAATATTGAGTTTAGGCGTCGGTCGATGGATAGGTAAAGAAGGAGGAGAGGAAATCAACAAACGAGGCTGTGAAATTACATCGACTGAGATGGTTAGGATATGTATTACGTATGCCTAGCCATCGCCTTCCTTGACAATAGGCAATGTTAGTTGACATAGGGTCAGGCTAGAAAAGAGCTAGCGGAGGTCAAAACAAAACATGGAACCAGTCAATGAAATCCACAACAGTTAGTTTAAGCCAGCCACGTAGGAAGGTGTAGACTGGCTTCCTGGTTGGGGTCCTCGGGACGGTAAAAATCAGTGGTTTGAAACAATTGGTGACATGGCTCAAAACCGTTCTCAGTGGCGCAGATGCATCCACTCCTTGTGACTTATGATTTCCAATGAAACTATATTGTTCTTCTTTATTACTATTCCTTTGTCTCACACCTGTTTACTGTCTCTATTAGACATTTCTTCTACTTTCTTCTATTGCTTTGTGTGCTACATGGAGTGTGGCGACTTGAACTGGTGCACATCGGTGCAAAGTTCGATGTCGAAAACAGACAGACAGAAAATTCATACTTGAACATTCACACGCACACAAACGGTGAATACTTATGAACACACCTATATAGCAAGAGGAGCTGAGACTCATAATGGTATTTAGATAAGCCTTGATAGAAGGATGCATACTGTTGAAACGTCTATGAACACCATGTTGTCGGCCGGATTTTCCCTGCGAACAACTGTAAGTAAGAAAATGACAGGATTCAGTAGTAAATAACTCCTTGAATTTTCCTTGAAAGTGAGTTTCCGGTTTACGTTTTATTTTTGGTAATTGTATTTTACAATGATATTTTTGCTACAGTTTTCGTTGTTGTCGCTGCCTTCCGTGTTGTGACTTTTGTTATTTCGATATAAAAAGAAAGACCAGATTTGCAGTATAGAATGATATCATTCTATTTCACAGGTTCTTATCATCAGCTTCTGCAAACTACCTGAAATTACAATGATTATAAATAATAATATTTCATACATAATAATATTTCATAATATTTCATTGTTTGAAAGGTAATAGAGAAAACATTATAAGGTGAACGCATCTGGAGTATAGTCCGTTGGTGGTATAGCGGTTAGGACGCTCGCCGACCATGCACATGGTCCGGGGTTCGAGCCCCGGTCGACGCACTCCTTTACCTCGCTAAGCCAGAAATAATTCGGGTAAAGAGAAAAGGTTGGGCATGAGGCTAGCAACCCCATCCTGTAAAATAAAAACACTGCTACAGAAACTTCAAGCCACTAGCTTGAAGCCCTATGTTCAACTGGGGAACGTGAAGGAAAAATTAATTTATTATTTAATTATCTGGAATATAAGTATTATAATTTATAGTTTAAGTTACCATCAGTTAATATACTATCAAATTATGAAAAAAGAAAAAGGGGGTGAGAGAAGACAGAAAAATCTATTAAACAGTGTCGACATGGCAACACAAAAAGGTCAAAGTTCACCAATTTGAAAACTTGCTTAATGAGTTGAGCCCACTAGTGTGTATGAATAATCGGTGCAATGAAAGTGATACGGTTACCAAGATAGTGAGAGATTGACTACATTCTCTTTCTGTGTGCATAAGTTTGGACTGAGACGTTTGATTGCAAATGCTTCAGCAAATCGTAGTAGATTCACTGTCCTTTGTATGTTTAATATTTTGAAAGATTTGGAAATCTCGATAAATTGACCTGTATCCACAAGCTGTCTGGTAAGTGCACTTTGTGAATATCTGCTTCCTTTTTAGGATAAGTTTCTCGGAATATGCTCTGAAAACCGGAGAGAAACCATTCTTTCTCTCCAGCAGCAAGTAGATTGGAAGGACCCTTTCATTACACTGATTAGTCATACACACTAGTGGGCTCAACTCATTAAGCAAGTTTTCAAATTGGTGAACTTTGACCTTTTTGAGTTGCCATGTTGACACTGTTTATTAGATTTTTCTGTCTTCTCTTACCCCCCCCCTTTCTTTTCTTTTTTCGTAGTTTGACAGCTTATAAATTGATGGTAACTTAAACTATAAATTATAATACTTATATTCCAGATGCGTTCACATTATAATGTTTTCTCTATTGCCTTTCAAACAATGAAGTATGAAATATTATTATTTATAATCATTGTAATTTCAGGTAGTTTGCAGAAGCTGATAATAAGAACCTGTGAAATAGAATGATATCATTCTATACTGCAAATCTGGTCTTTCTTTTTATATCGAAATAACAAAAGTCACAACACGGAAGGCAGCGACAACAACGAAAACTGTAGCAAAAATATCATTGTAAAATACAATTACCAAAAATAAAACGTAAACCAGAGACTCACTGACAAGGACCCACTTCAGCATGTAAATCCATTAATATGCACAATTTTAGACATAAACTAGTGCTAAACAGTCACAAAATGTAGAACAGTTGGTTATAGGTAATAATAGTCACAACAATATTCTACCTTTAGCTATAAATTCTCTTTATAGCACAACTTTGGAGTATACTTGAGTAATTTTCTTCTGAACTACTCAAGGATTCAAGTGTTGCTTAACCAAGTAGCTTCCTTAGATTAGTATTTTAAATTACCTTCTCGACTAAAAAAACCCGCATCCAATGTAGAGAATTAAGTTTTAAATAAAGTACACTACACTATATTTTAAGGATGATGGATAATTATCACTTTACAGCATTAGGATATTAAAAAAATACTCCTGTAGATAATTAAACTGACTCAGTAAATAAATCATTGAAAACTTCCTGTCTGTTGTTTATATCACTCATTGATAATAATAGTGAATATTTTGTTAAGATTAGTGTAAATCCCTGCGACCTAGCAGTAACTCAGGTGTTTTTATAATTAGAATTTGTGAGCCATTGAGTCGGGTCCCAGTGGCTGATAATCTACGAGCTTGCCTTGCAAATGGAAGGTCGGGCGGTTCGATACCCAGTGGGCGCGTACTGACAATGAGTCCAAAACTAAGATGAAAAACAGATGTCCCCTACTCCAATGATGGTTTTCAATGGTTCTCTAACTCATATCAATCCGTCGCCTAACTCGGAAAACAAATCCAATCCTTACAGATGAACCCTTGAAAATTAAACTAATTCACTAAATGGCTTCTTTACAGGATACTTTTCAAAAGTCTAGACGACGAAAATTTTGTGAAGATAAAGTGTATACGAATTATTAACTCAGTTAACTTGACACACAATGAAATGAGTATTGTATGTTCGGGTGTGATGAGTGCTACTTATAATCAGATATAAGTAGTATATCAGTAAACCAACCTAAAAAAGTAACAATATGATTAGGGGCAATGGAAAAAGCGATCGAAGAAGAAAACTGTGCGAAGAACGCTACAAACACTGTACAGAATCCAACAAGCTATCCAAAAATGTGGTGATATTCGACCAATTCGAGAATGATGTGAAAACTTCATCATGAAAAACGTCATGAAAACTGGATGAAAAACGTTGACCGGAACAAGCTGGATTCAGGAGAAACAAGTCATGTATTCATCAAATCGCCACTCCACGGATCGTCACTGAACAAAGCTTAGAATGACAGTCACCTCTCTATCTCAACTTCATCGACTTTCAACAGGCTTTCGACAGCGTTGATCGAGAGGCCATTCGGCAACTACTTCGCTACTATGGGGTCCCATCGAAAATTATTATGCATCTCATTCAACAGTTATACGACAATGCTGCATGCCAAGTAATCCACAACGCGAAACTTACGTAATCCTTAGAAGTGAAGACATGAGTAAGAAAAGCTGGCTGTCTACTATCGCCAATAATTTTCCTGATTGCAGTAGATTGGATAATGAGACAGAAAATGGGCGATGAGGAAAAAGACATAAAATGGACTCACACAAAAAATTTCGAGGATCTGGACTTCGCCGATGATATATGTCTGATTTCCCACAAACTGGAAGATATGCAAGTGAAAAGAGACAAGCTGGCAGAAGAAGCATCAAAGATACGACTTCCTTCAAGTGAACATAGATAAAACAGAGGTGATGAAGATTCCTGGCCAACACCAACAGCAACAACAACACTAACAGACAACAATCAGCCAGAATAAATGGGAGGAACCTGAAAGAAACAACCTCTTTTACCTACGGACCTACCTGGGAAGCATCGTTTCAACTACAGGCGGAACTGACGAGGATATCGAAGCCAGAGTCGGAAAAGCAAGACAAGCTTTCATTACTCTCAAGTCTGTGTGGAGGTCAACAGTACTCAGTGTCAAAAATAAGATCCGGATTTTCAACTCCAATGTGATGTCAGTCAGTGCTACTATACGATTGCATCAGAGACTTGGTCAGCGCGTAATGAAGAGCACCTCAAACAAACTACAGACCTTCATTAACAGTTGTCTTCGCTCAATACAGCTCAAGATCAGATGGCCTTCCAGAAAAGATCACCAACAGGGATCTCTGGCAATGAGCGAACCAACTCAGCAGGAACCGATTGTGAAACAAATATTCAGGAAGAAATTGAAATGGATCGGCCATACTCTGAGGAAACCATCAAGTGACATCACTAGACAAGCCATCGCTCGAGTGGAACCCGAAAGGGGATTCGGCGGGTTGGTCGTCAGTGACAGGGTAAGGTGACTTGGAGGATGTGATGTGAAGAGGAGATGAAGGCATGTGGGCAGACTTGGAGCCAGGTGAAAAGGTTGGCAGAGAACCAAACGTAATGGAGACTTGGTCGGCTGAAGCCCTGTGTTCCTCTAGGAATTAAAGGAAATAATGATAATAATAATAATATACCAAATTTATGCGCCTACAGTGCATTTGTCCTAATAAATCCTTGATTCCGAGCCTTATCAGTCTTCTCTTCTTTTAGAAACCCGCTTATCGAAGAAAACTAACATCGATACGTTCATATACAGAGTGTAGCACTCTGCAAATTGTGTTGATTTCATCATAATATATCAAAAGTCTTATCTATCTAGTATTCTACAAGCAAACGTACATGCAAGCGTATACAGCTTTGATAAACTTTGGTAAAGAAACCAAGAAACAAAAAGAAAACACAATTATTAGTTCAAATACACAAGATAAATTCAAAAAAAATAATACAACAAAAATACAATTTTGGAGGAATCTGAGAAAAGATAAATTAAATATCACAGTATGTATAAAATAGGGGTGTGTTAGGCTTCTTTTTAAAATCTGTTTCGCATACCAAGGGATAATACTGATTACATACGAAGTCATGAAGATGATATATTTAAGTAATACATTACTGATGGTAGTCATTCAATATATGTATAAAAAGACGCGCACACACACACAATAAATCAAATTAAGAAAGAAAGACAACACTATCATCTGCAAAAACAAATACAAAAAATTAGGGGAATTTATCACTATTTTATAATATCAATCTCAGTAGAAACTATTAACTGTACAGATTTTTGTGATTTGCTTTATTTTTTAAAAATTCTAACCAGTTAATTGAAAATTATTCTGTTCTAAATACTTATTGAATAACTTTTTCGCTCGATAGAGGATACGCGAAGAATTGTGTTTACCAGAATGTTGTTGATAAAAGTGGATAATATCTCCGGGTTCTTTAATCTCTGACATAATTATCTCTTTATATTCTAATATTAAAGATAAACAAAGGAATACTAGAAATGGATTACCCTGACCAAATTGATTCAACGGTGGTAACTGTGTTACACTAGTCTTGATTTGAATAGGTTCACTACTTTCACCAGAAAATGAAGGCAATCTACCCGATGATTTCCGATGATTATGATGATGATGAGAAGAAGGAGGATTATGTGAAGACTGTCGTCGACTCAGTGAATCTGAAAAATCTGATACTGATTCATCAGGGATTATTTCAAATTTAGTTTCACTGAATAATGCTTCAGACGAGGAATTACTGGCGGGGATTAATGTTTTAGGCGGTATACTGTTGGACAATTCATAACAAAAGCTGACATCAGATGCAGATGAAGGCGATGTGGGAGAAGAGGCAGACGGTGATTGAATCTCCAATTTACTAACATTTGAGTTAATTACAGCTGTAGACGATTTTCTCAAATTTACAACATAATTTGAACCTATTAACGAATTGATTAGACTGACATCTCGAGCTGTATAATGTTGCCAATCGGCAGCTGATGAAGAAGAATTTAATGTGTACAGATTACACGAAGTACCATCAGTGAGAACAAGATAACCTTCAGACTTTGAATTATAAGTTTCATTTTCAGCTAAATTATTATTAATATTATTATTTACAAGACATGAAGCTGCCCATTGTGATTCAAAAATACGCAAAGATTCACTGAAATTGAATTCACGTTTCAATTCTAAAATAAACCAACGTTGTGTGAAATACATATTGGCTAGATTATGTTCGCGGAAAAATTGAGCTAATTCACTATCTGTATACGTGAGTAGATCGTGTAAATCTTGCATATCATTAATTAACACAAACTGATATGTATCACTAAACTTGGATTTCACGCGTTGCATTAAAGCACAGAAACATAAATATGCTAACGCTTCATCGCCTTGAACAACTAGCAAGGGACTGGCCAAATCAGACATACCTATAGTAGAAATTTAGAAAAAAAAAATGAAACTTGTGATACTGAAATGATGGGTGTATTTTATAACTGAAGATGATATCACAATGATAATAATCACACAAGCTACAGCCCAGTAAGAGGCAGTTATCCGCATTATTCACAAAGGAAATTATAGTGCTTTCTTGAGAATATATGCATAAAGAAAATAAAAGACAAATCAGAGGAGAAAATTTTCTTTATCAACGAAATCATCTTTAGAAGTCGTACGGAGTCGTGTTAACATTAACCAAAAATGCATAGTAATCCATGGTTGACAAACATAGGGGTGAAATAATTGATTTGTCTACACTGCAGAGACTACCGAGGTGAAAATTTTTATTTCCTTTAATTCCTAGAGGAACACAGGGCTTCAGCCGACCAAGTCTCCATTGCGTTCGGTTCTCTGCCAACCTTTTCATCTGGCTCCAAGTCTGCCCACATGCCTTCATCTCCTCTTCACATTACATCCTCCAAGTCACCTTACCCTGTCACTGACGACCAACTCGCCGAATCCCCTTTCGGGTTCCACTCGAGCGATGGCTTGTCTAGTGATGACACTTGATGGTTTCCTCAGAGTATGGACGATCCATTTCAATTTCTTCCTGAATATTTGTTTCACAATCGGTTCCTGCTGAGTTGGTTCGCTCATTGCCAGAGATCCCTGTTGGTGATCTTTTCTGGAAGGCCATCTGATCTTGAGCTGTATTGAGCGAAGACAACTGTTAATGAAGGTCTGTAGTTTGTTTGAGGTGCTCTTCATTACGCGCTGACCAAGTCTCTGATACAATGGTATAGTAGCACTGACTGACATCACATTGGAGTTGAAAATCCGGATCTTATTTTTGACACTGAGTACTGTTAACCTCCACACAGACTTGAGAGTAGTGAAAGCTTGTCTTGCTTTTCCGACTCTGGCTTCGATATCCTCGTCAGTTCCGCCTGTAGTTGAAACGATGCTTCCCAGGTAGGTCCGTAGGTAAAAGAGGTTGTTTCTTTCAGGTTCCTCCCATTTATTCTGGCTGATTGTTGTCTGTTAGTGTTGTTGTTGCTGTTGGTGTTGGCCAGGAATCTTCATCACCTCTGTTTTATCTATGTTCACTTGAAGGAAGTCGTATCTTTGATGCTTCTTCTGCCAGCTTGTCTCTTTTCACTTGCATATCTTCCAGTTTGTGGGAAATCAGACATATATCATCGGCGAAGTCCAGATCCTCGAAATTTTTTGTGTGAGTCCATTTTATTCCTGTTTCCCCATTGCCCGCTGTTTGTCGCATTATCCAATCTACCGCAATCCGTAAAATCACTGGCGTTAGTAGACAGCCAGCTTTCCTTACCCCTGTCCTCAATACTCAACGGCACAAAGGAATAAAGCGTCAGAAACGTCATAAGGTTAAAATTGCTATTGAGTGAGAATAAAGATGCTTGAGTGTGAAGAGGGTGAGAAAATGTACAAAAAGAACATGTGGGAGGTAAAAATGAATTTATTATTAAAGTGAAAGCAAACTAGTCACTAAAAATAAAAATAAAATTTTTTACAGGAAACGACTAATGAAGAAGCTAAGACTACGGTGGAATAAGAGACTGGACAAACTTTTTCTGTATACAGAGTTCGGGGTGTATTGACGAAAAACCAGTCTTCGCCATACGCAAATGCCGAAACCTGACACCGCTTATATCATCCAGTCTCACCTGGTAGATAATTTTGAAAGACGACTCTAGTGAAGCTGTGTGACTTCAGTTCACCAGATGCTCAAACATAAAACCAGTAATTGTCTTTCCATTGTCCTTTTGCTAACCATGCCGGATAATGTTAAGAGATGTGTTTGGAGAGTATGCGCTTTCTGCGGCAAATGTAACCAGCTCCGCAGAAGCAGGTGAATTTATAAACACACACAAACATTGAAGTGGCCCAAAGAGACAGTTTATCTTTCACACATTCACTGACCATTTGTCGGCTGCAGAAATTGATTCATAGCTCAGTCGAAAAGAAGGATTTTCTCAGTGATCTGGATAGGCGGTGTTTTAGAATCTCAGAAGATGACTTCGTCGACAAAGAAAATTCTCTTCGCTGAATTGTCTTTTATTTTCTTCATGATTCAATAGGTATTTTCGGCAATATGTATCAAATCAAAAACCGAGTTCTCTCTCTCTCTCTCACACAGCAAGACAACCTAAACAAATTCCCGGTACAGATATTTATTATACGAGGCTATGCCCAATACTTATGGTATGAACGCTGATGATAATACCCCATTGCCTAATCTTAATTAGGTAGATTGCGGTTCGAGTACGTGAATCATTGGCTGTAAGTCTGGTGCTTAAGTCGTTGAACTGCATCTGCATTCCTATAAGACTGATTCATCCACTTTATCTAAAATCCAAATCCTAATATCAACATTAGACTTTAAGTGAAAAGTATCGTATATGTGTGAAACTGTAGTTGCTTTATTGTTTACCTTTGACTGCTTTTCATAAAGGGCATAAAAGTAAACTATCTGTCACACAGTAAGAGAAACGGTAATACCTGAAAGTTACAGATCTGAATTATTATGTCTGCTAAACATTGATACCAACTACAGAGATAATAATCACCTTAATTTACAATAGAAGTATGACAATTACTGAAGAGTGCCTATGATGACTGGACAGACAGAGCAAGATTCATTCGTTTGTACATCGTTTTACTTATTTTGGTAACAAATTTGAATAGAAACAGTAATGATTTTATTACTTTGGAACAATAATAAAGGTGTGGAAGTTGGCCATTGTTGTTGAATATACTTTCATGCAGTTTTTGATAGGTCCTGTTGACAGCATACAAAAAGTTACAGATAATGATGAGAGTACCAAATATTGTAGTGTGACGTATGCTACTCATAAGATTTAGCAGTAGTATGTAAAGAGAAGTTCATTAACAAAAAAACGCCAAATAGCAGGAAGATAGATTTGATCTCAGAGGCAGCAAATGATACAGCGTTGTGGACATAAACGGGAGTTACGAGAGGAAAATAAAGAAACACAATATGAAGGAAGGGACGGCAGAAGTAGCACAACACGGATTATTATTATTATTATTGCTATTCTTTCCTTTAGTTCCTACAAGAACATAGGGCTTCAGCCCCCCAAGTCTCCATTGCGTTCGGCTCTCTGCTAACCTTTTTATCACCTGGCTCCAAGTCTGCCCACATGCCTTCATCTCCTCTTCACATCACATCCTCCAAGTCACCCTCCCCAAAGCCTCAGGATGGTTAGGGTGGGTGCCTTGCGCTGCGGGTTGGCCACCCCTCCGTACACCTCTTGAAATGCTCCCATATGACCGGGCGTCTTACATAGCCTCTCCTGAGGAAGTCCTACTCACTGCCTTCACGTGGCGGAGGTGTTTATTTCACCGAAGTGAGAGGGTAAAAGCGGATGCCCGGCGCTCTTCACCGGGTTGACCGTCCACTGGATGGTAGTCTAGGGGAGATGGCTAAACCCTGATTCCAAACCTCCGACGACTGGCGTATGAAGCTCACCGGCAGACGTATGGACAAAGGGCTTATTGGATGCCCTGGATGTCTGGCCCCATTCAAAAAGGCGTATGAACCGGACTCCGGTCACCGGCTGCCAATGGATAGTGGACTCCCTACTCCACTCCTACTGCCTTGTAGATCACACTTGGTTGTGTAAAGGCTAGAGCTGCACTCTCAGACAAAAGGCCGAGCGATGCTGGTGACATCACTCGTACCTAATTCCCATGAAACTTCATGAACTCTCTTACAAACAACTCCAGATCTCCACGCCTGGGCAGCGATGATTCGAGATGTTCATGAAGCCGACTCATCCACCCGTAGGAGATAGCCGAAGTAAAGTAAAAAAGTAAGTCACTGACGACCAACTCGCCGAATCCCCTTTCGGGTTCCACTCGAGCGATGGCTTGTCTAGTGATGTCACTTGATGGTTTCCTCAGAGTATGGACGATCCATTTCAATTTCTTCCTGAATATTTGTTTCACAATCGGTTCCTGCTGAGTTGGTTCGCTCATTGCCAGAGATCCCTGTTGGTGATCTTTTCTGGAAGGCCATCTGATCTTGAGCTGTATTGAGCGAAGACAACTGTTAATGAAGGTCTGTAGTTTGTTTGAGGTGCTCTTCATTACGCGCTGACCAAGTCTCTGATGCAATCGTATAGTAGCACTGACTGACATCACATTGGAGTTGAAAATCCGGATCTTATTTTCGATATTGAGTGCTGTTGACCTCCACACAGATTTGAGAGTAGTGAAAGCTTGTCTTGCTTTTCCGATTCTGGCTTTGATATCCTCGTCAGTTCCGCCTGTAGTTGAAACTATACTTCCCAGGTAGGTAGAGGAGGTTGTTTCTTTCAGGTTTCCAGGCAAATTGTATTTTGAAGAAAAGGTGTACACAGTTTCGCTAAATAGCGATATCAAATTCTAAATAAACATTCCTTTACCAAGTCTCTCGTTACAATGGTAGCTAGACAGCAATAAATGCTAACCGCTGACAATAAATGAAATCAAACCAGTAATTAACTGAAAGTAAAACGCTTAGTTGTATTCTTCAGAAGGATCACCTTACCAATTTTAGAAGTAACACTATAATAAAATCATAAAATCCAGTAGAGCGGGAATTACAAAAGCAACAATACATAACAATAAAAAAAAATACTACCGACCTACCCTGGCTATATCCGATATTTGGATGATGGATACAATAAGTAGCGAGAATATCGAATAACTGACAGACACGGTGATGATTATCATCATTCCGATAATAGTCTTCTTCTGTAAGATATTAGAAAATAAAAAAGACAAAAAAATCAATACTCATGAGTGATAAGTCAAGCAGTATAATTAAAAAATACACATACCAAATGGACAACAATGACTACAAAGTACACACTTGTTTAATATGTTAAAACATGTTTGTTTGTTTGCGTTTTTTTCATTAGGCAGGAATGTTACTAGTAAATACCAAATAGAACTTTCCAATTTACCTATTATGGGGAATTCATTCTCGGTGTTGTAAGCGGTTGCATGCAGAAAACTTTGTGTTTAGTATGAACCAGTCTCATTAAAGTCCTGTAAGAAACTATATGCTTTTCTGTAGTTTGGTTTGTAAGGGTTAGTTCGGTTTTTACGAGTTGATCACGGATTGATATCAGTTAAAGAACCATTGAAAACCAGGGAGTACCGGACAGCTGTTTCATCCGAGTTTGGGAATCATCGGATTGGTAGAAATTAGAATTTACTAGTCATTGAATCGGGTCCCAGTGGCTGAATGGTATACCAGCCAGCTTGCCTTGTAACCGGAAGGTCATGGGTTCGAACTTTGGCGGTGGGTGCGTACTGCCGATGACTCCCAAACCAGGATGAAACAGCAGCTGTCCAGTACTCCCTGGTTTTCAATTGTTCTCTATCTGATATCAATCCGTGATCAATTATATGCTTTATTCCCTTGTTAAGTTTAAATGTGTGTAAATCTCTGTAATATAAATATTGTTTCATATGTCGTATTGTGGCGTGAACTACTGACAAGATTTTGTAAGTAGTATATTGTGTGTTGTATTCTTCGATGGATTTTGCCATATCTACAGATCAAAATAAAATAAACGATCTGCTACTAAGTACTACCGTGTTCTGTTGTCACAGTACGACAAAGAATTCATCATGTCGAGAAAGTACTTTCATCATAAGAGTGAAAAAGATGAGGTAGAAGAAGAATCAATGATATTTAATAAATCTATAATGACAAAAGCATCTACCCACCCAATGATACCTTGACAACATAACTATTTTTTTCAATCTTTGAATGTGTACTTCAAAACACAGACATTACTGAACATCAAAAGACTGAGTTGAGAAAGTCATAAACCTACTTTAACTAGACAATTAAGAGTATTTCACAAGTGTCTATCAACTGGCTAACTAGAAACAGTTTCGAATGAGTTGCGACTAGTATTACGAGTAAAACTTTAGAAAGATGAGGTTAATATCTAAAACCAATCCTGCCTTCATCAACCTAAAACCAGTTTGGGAATCTTCTTCATCCAACCAAGAAAAAAGAATAAAATTCGGATTTTCAACACGAATGTGAAGTTAGTCAGTCAATTCTTCAAAACGGGTCAGGAACTTGCACTGCGCGTCACATAAAGGATTTCCAACAAGTTACACACTTTTATTAACAGCTGACCCCTTCTCTGGTTCCATGCCGGAGATCAGATGGCCAGCCGGCCAGAAACAATCAGCAACAAAAAACTCTAGCAGCAAACCAATCAGAAGCCGATCGCTGAATAAATACGTAGGAGAAAATGAGGATGGATTCATCGGGCATACATTTAGGAAACCATCGAATGACATCGCGCACAATGCAAGCCGTAGCTCGAGTGGTTGATGAGTGAGTCGTCAGTGCGAGGGTGAAATGGAGGAGATCGTGTGGGGAGGAGATGGAGATTGTGGTCCACTGTGGACATAAAATAGAAAGAAGTGGAAATGTTTTGTTCCATTATGGATAAAATTTTATTTTGATAAGTCACACAGTAATATTAACTGATGACAATGTTTCAAACACAAATGATTGCTCATAAACATATCAAGTCACTCACACAACGTTTTCCCTTGATTTATATACATGTGTGGAATTGACTAGATATTTAAATAAAAGTCAGTATAGGTTAATGTACACTCAGAAATAATAATAATAATAATAATATGAGTGTTATTGATCAATTACAATCAGATGGGAAATAAGACGAGTGTTTTTATAGTCATAATAATAAGTAACTTGTAAGAATGTTGTGATGTGCTTGAAATGAAATAGAATTTTGACATTATTTATTATCCACCTCTGACTTGACTGGCGGTAATAGTATCTTCCATATTTCTGGTACTTGCATCGAGTCATTCCATATCTGTGGTTGGGGTCCTCGGGACGGTAAAAATCAATGGTTTGAAACAATTGGTGACATGGCTCAAAATCTTTTTCAGTGGCGCAGATGCATCCACCCCTTGTGACTTATGATTTCCAATGAAACTGTTTTGTTCTTCGTTATTACTCTCTCTTTGTCTCACACCTCTGCTTACTGTCTCTATTAGGCTTTTCTTGTACTTTCTTCTCTTGCTTTGTATCCTTAAAGGAGTGAAGTGTGGAGACTTGAACTGGTGCACATATGTGCAAAGTTCTATGTCGAAAACAGACAGACAGACATACCTGTGGTATTTGCACTGAGTCATTTCTGTTGCATGTGTTGGGTGTAGACTGAATGAACCAGGATTTAGTAATCAACCTCTCTCTCCACCTACAGATTACTTTTTAGAATCTTAACCCTCTCCCACCCTGTTGTGTGGTTGTGCGTTAATGCATACATGTAGTGCGATTGCTGAGTTTTTCTCTAAATTACTTATCTTCTCGGGGTCAACCATTCATACCTCAGCTAAATTCCTATGTTTCGACAATCTGTCGACCCCCGATCTCCTAGTTTGACCTATGTAGTTGACTAGTAGACCGGGGGTAACCAGATACCACAGATATGGAAGATACTATTACCGCCAGTCAAGTCAGAAGAGGATAAAAAATAATGTCAAAATTCTATTTCATTTCAAGCACATCACAACATTCTAACAAGTTACTTATTGTTATGACTATAAAAACACTCGTCTTATTTCCCATCTGATTGTAATTGATCAATAACACTCATATTATTATTATTATTATTATTTCTGAGTGTACATTAACCTATACTGACTTTTATTTAAATATCTAGTCAATTCCACACATGTATATAAATCAAGGGAAAACGTTGTGTGAGTGACTTGATATGTTTATGAGCAATCATTTGTGTTTGAAACGTTGTCATCAGTTAATATTACTGTATAACATCACTGTATGATTTATCAAAATAAAATCTTATCCATAATAGAGTTATACTCTTCCACAGTGCCCAAGTTTTATGCTTATATCAAAAATGTTTTGTTGAAGTCCTATTTTCATCTTGAAATCCAAAGGAGTAATAATAATAATACAGTAGTCACACTATGCTGAATGAATGTGTACAACTTGTATGGGTTGAGTTTAGGAGGATATGAAAAATCCCAATGTAATTGTAATTAAGAACATAAGTCAGCAAAGAGATTTATTTTTATAACTGCACTTTTGTAAGATAGTTTATTTAGCAAAATAACTCAAAAGTAACCATAACTAACAAACAACAAGTGCCCACGCGACATGCTATAAATCTTATACACACTGTGACAACATGAATTAATACATTAGTGTAGTAGTACTACAGTTCAAAAGACAAATTGTCAACCATACAGAAAAATCTTTAATGTCATATATGTGTGAGTATACTTGACAGTGAAGTTCTTCTTTCGCACTTGCACTCACAGGCAAATGTAAAACTTTTAAATCGTCCAAAGTGCATCTAACAATTTACTGCTATTTAGTGTCAATAAATTTTTTTTGATGGATAAGCAAGATCCAATACGGTAGGTAATAACCATGATAGTTATTCACTGCCGTGGAAAAGGGAAAAATAATATCTTTTTGTAATGATTCATTTTCAGTTAACAAATATATGTATAAAGATGTTTGTAGTTTGTGGAAAACTTAGTCATTTATATGCAGGGAATTCACACGTGAAGACATGGTTAGCTGGTTTGAGTACTCAAATTTCAACCAATGAGGCACAAGTTCCATTCAAGCACCTATCTACTCTGGCCTTTGCAACAGGGTAGGGGCATCAGCGTTCGTAAAATAAGTATGACTTATAGACTGGTACCCGTTCCGGACAACAGCGCTATAACTACTATGCTGGCAGTAACACCACAAAAAATTCCTCTTCTGAACATGATGAGCTGTTTTTTAAGGTGGGAGTGCTGCAATGAGTCCTAGCCCCCTTGAATAGTGTTTGAATACAATTCCTTTTGTGTGTTATTGGATTTTTGCTGTTGTAATTCAGTATTCGGTCTGTGTGAGTTGATTTTCTATAAACTTGAGTTTCTAATTCCCCTGTGGTTGTTCGCTTGACTAAGACGTTCAAAAATGGGATTTTGTTCTCGAATTCCTCTTCTCTTGTGAATTTGATGTCGTTGAAGACGTTGTTTATTAAGTTGTGAGTTTTAACTAATTCGTTTCTTTTGATCATTACAAGTGTTACATCTGCGTAATGTATCCAAATCTTCGGTTTGATCTTTGGTAGGATGATGTTTTCTAGCCTTTGCATCACTGCTTCTGCAATCAAACCTGATATTGGCGATCCCATGGGTGTTCCTTTGACTTGTTCATATATCTGGCCGTTGAACCGGAAGTATGTTGTTAGGCATAGGTTTATGCATTCCATCCAGCTTGAGTGTTGCATATCACTACATACAGACAATTATTGACATCAATTCGACTGGGAAAACGTTAAAATATTAGACAGAGAAACCACCAAGAATACCAGAGAATTTTTAGAACGCTGCCTGGTACTCCAGTGAATCATCAATCAATAGACGCATCAACATAGACATAACTTATCAACTGATAAAAAAGAAACCTCACACACAAAGGGTTAAAGTTCAAGTCAAAGAAACAATCAGTTACAATACAAGTAGCCTAGAAAGTGTAAAAACACACAAAAGCAACCAATCACATCCAAGGTTACCAACCAGGAGAGATGATTAATAAACTCGTGGAGAAGTCTAAGAGCTCCCCTCATGAAATTGAGGTATACGCTGAAGATGTTGTCTAGTAGAGCGATGAAAGCTTCGCAAATTAACTATCCAGCTCAGAGAACACAATTACATCAAAATCATCCACCTGAACTGCAAATATTCTCCATCTTATCTAACAACAACCATTCTATAGGAATATAAAATGTTACAGACGGAACAAGAACTATTTGTGATGAGCACTTCATATACTTCTTCAAGGAATTTACTTAGTATTATGATTTTCATCTCAATTCATTTAGTCGTTTAGTGTATACATACCTTCACCCTTGGATAGTAATAACATTTTCATAAGATGTGTGTATGTAGAACTTTGGGCAAGGATATAAGTTACAGCACATTAAACTTGCCACGCTTTCGTCTCAGTAGAGCGACCAATTTGTGATTCATATTCATTTGCACCGATACCATCCTACTTTATTATTCCCACACACAACAAAATTACTTGTTATTCAGTGAGTATAAACAGAGTGGCGTAACCAACTTGCCATACATTCAATCAAATATGCTTGAATAGGTGGGATACAGGGGGTCAATTACAACTTCATTTTCCTCAGGTAGTTGGTGTCATGTGTTTAAAGGAATGCTGTAATCTTGATGTGGTTGTGTTCTCTGAGCTGGATAGTTAATCTACGAAGCTTTCATCGCCCTACTAGGTGACGTCTTCAGCACATACTTCGTATCAGATGTGTTACGTTTGGCTGTTTCAAAGGTGTTGCATCAACTTTTCAGACAGCTCCAATAGCGCTGTTGTAGCGTTTTCTATACTATCGCGAAAATACCCAGTGAGAGCTTTTACGTTCAACCAGAGTTTTGGTCAAGAATATAGAGAGCATACTTGCTTATTCATAAACAATGCAACTAATCTTATCAACAAATATAGTTGCGTATGAAAAAGACGTAAACAGAGAAGAAAAATTTCTTTTCAACGATTCATTTTTATAAGCTCTACACTCTGACATATATTTGACAAAGAAATCATCAGACCCATCAAATTTGTCCTCGGAAAACGTTTTACACAATATAAGGTATAACCTAGGTGGTCTCACTGTCTGTCTGTTTTCAACATAGAACTTTGCACATATGTGCACCAGTTCAAGTCGCCACACTTCACTCCTTTAAGGATACAAAGCAAGAGAAGAAAGTAGAAGAAATGTCAAATAGAGACAGTAAACAGACGTGTGAGACAATGAAATAGAAGTAACGAAGAACTATGTAGTTTCATTGGAAATCATAGGTCACAAGGAGTGGATGCGTCTGCACCAGCTAGTGAGAACGATTTTGGGCCATATCACCGATTTTCTCCAGCCAATGGTTTCTACCGTCCTGAGCACACCAACCAGGAAGCCAGTTTACGCCTTCCTACGTGGCTTAAACTAACTGTTGTGGATTTCACTGACTGATGAAGCCATGTTTTAGTTTGACCACCACTAGCAATTTTCCAACTTGATCCGTCCTATATCAGCTAATATTTTTCATCTGTCGAGGAAGGCGATGACTAGAGATGCACGCATAACACATGTGTCCTAACCATCTCAGTCGATGTAGCTTCACAACCTCGTCGATTGATTTCCCCTCCTTACCTAGTACTCGACGCCTAACCTCAATATCGCTCACCTTATTATACCACTTCAAACGGGAGATAGAGCGCAGGCACCTATAATCAAACACCGCCAGCTAATCCTTTCATGTCTTCCACTCTCAATGGCCAGCTTTCACAAACATAAAGGAGGATTTATCGGACTGCTGAGCAGTACACACGCTCTTTGGTCGATAGTCGGATATCACGTCTACACCAGAGACGGCGTAAACTGGCATATGCGAAACTAGCCCTCTGTATTTGTGCTGAGATTTCGTCAGAGATCAACCCATTGGCACTGGTTGATGGTGTTTCCCACATAAGTGAAGCGGTCAACGTGCTCTACCACTTCACTCTCCCCTTGTATCTCTTCAGGGATAACCAGAAGCCTATATAGGAAGTTATATGCTCGCACTAGTAAGTACAAAAATGCAACCATACCCTACTTAGCTCGTGTTCTGTGCGATAAAGAAAGAAAGCATTAGGCGTGATACCTATAACTTATTGAATAGTCAGTAGAACAACTGGATCTCGTCTTTCCAACTCATATCATTTATAGGTACAACGTTTTCTTTCTTTCTTTTCCTTTTCTCCCTCTTTTTTTCTGTTATGTGCTGCTTTGTTTCTTTCTTTCTGTTTACGCCAGTAAATATGCTAGAACCTACTTTTCCCCACCTTCTAACACTCTGTTCAATTTTGGCTTTGCAACCGACATGTTAATATGTTGTTGTCAAAACTAACTGAAATAACCTTAATCTATGTAGAACTTTATTTATTGTTAATGTACTAACTGGATCCAATATTATAGTAAAATGCTGAGAATTCCATTCTGTATCACAAGTACTGTTTTGGAATAAAGCTATTATTATCTTATCCATCTTATCTTATCTTCTAAACTAGGAGTCAGTGTAGTCCAGTCCTGTAACATCATCTTACATTTGGAGGGAGCGAATCGCATGCCAAACATTCGTAGATTGAAGTTCAAGGTGTTCAGAAGACTCTGCTCTATTTTGTCAGCGCCCTCGCCTAAAAGGACTATATCGTTTGAAAATTCTAAGTCAGGTGGGGTGACTAATTGGAAGTTAGAAAAAAGGCAGAAGTTGGTATGACGTAATAACTCCGAGAAATTAATGACTGATCAATATGGTTGTGTAGAATGGACAAGAACTAGTGGAAAGACGACAAAGTGTGTTTTTACAAAATCTGTATGAAAACGCAATGTTATTAATAAATAGTAATCGAGTGATAATAAAATATGGATGATGGGAATAATAATGATAATCAAATAATAATAACAAAAACAGTAGTAAAATTATATATATACTCGCCACAGTAGGGCGAGTCAATGGATATAGTGCTTTTGAATGCAGAAGGTCGGTTTCAGATGCCGAATAGCCAGTGATTCAGCTATGTACAGATGGCGTATGCGAAGTTCTTTCGTACGATAGTGAGGCATTCTGTGTAGCATTGTGGAATATTCAAGCGGGGGTGCTCGATGTACAGAGTTGATAAGGCGTTCAAGGATGGAGCTGGTATTATTCTTCTTTTCTCCTCTGGCTAACCAAGCTGGAAAAAGTCCCAGAATACATTTGTGGACTTGACGTTGCGTACCGTTAATATACTTTGCTCCACATACACATGTACGTATGCTGATAAATACACATTAAGGTGGCCAAAAGCGGTATCTTATCCTTAACGTTGGACTAGATCAAATGTCTGCTGGAGAATGTGATATGTAAGGTGACTGCTTGAAATGTCTTCTTCAGACATTTAGAAAGGTGGTTTCTAAGAATTTTTGCTTCAATGTCACATCTGAATTCCATGCTCATCATGTAGAGAGTTTTCTTAGGAACAGTTGTGATTTTTGGTGACGGAAGCTTTCCTTTCATGGATCTTGGTGTACACCCATGCTCTAATAGGGTTTTACGTGATAAATTTAATTCCTTCTCTCTCATGTCTTTATATTGCTAGTTTGCAATAAATTTTGATAATTTATGTGTTGATATATAAAGAAATACCTGATACTCATTTCCTTTTTTGTATGACCGATTGTTTATCTCTCTTAAGAATTCGTTTATTTCTAACCACTTGATGCATGATGGAATAAAAAATACAATCTTCGTTGGGGTGATTGCTAATCATGATAATCAGGTGTGCAGCATCTCATCACATGATAAGACATTTAGGCTATCGTATTTTTAGTGATAGTTAGTTACTAACGCCCGACCAGAACACCATTATTCATACAACATTTAGATAAGCAATAAAGGGGATAAACACTTGAAAATGAAAAGAATAACTCGAAAATTTTGTAGAAATAGTCAGGTTATTAGAAAAATGAAAAAAGTGTTTGACAAATATTACAGATATAATCGGTCAGAGTTGAAGACAAAATGAATATCTGGAGTCGGACCTCCAGCCTTTAGACTACTAACCACCCACCCAGTACTCATGCCTCTGAGCTATGAGAGCCAATTGCTAACCCCACTACCCTTTTCACTGCAATCATCATACATGATCTCCATTTGTCACACAACAATAATCGCTCAAGTTAATCTTCCCTCCTGGTAATCTAATTATTTTATTTATTTTTTATTTACAGCTTGATTCCACACCGTATTTTTGGTACAGGTATGGAATTTTCAGCATGTGATATCGGTAGCCCAAATATTGCAGGCCAACCATAGATATCAGGTGTGAGTCGGCAGGGGATCGAACCCCGGAGCATATGCATGGTCGGCGAGAGTCCTAACCACTGTTCCACCGAAGCACATACTGAATTAGACAAAAAACAGGTTGTTATTTGATGATAATGATGATGATAGCAGACTTTTTATCCACTTTTCAATTGTCATCCATTACACCAATAGCAGTAGTCTGCTAATCTCACCAACAAATATCACACAAAAGGTCAAACAGAATGGTACACTACTATCGAAAAAAAATATAAGTAGTTGGAAGGCAGTCAAAATGACCTGTGAATTTCACCAGTTGAATCCAATTAACGAATAACGAGTTCTTCGGGAATTTGATGAATTTCATTAAATCCTGCTTTATTAACCTTTGTTGCTTGTTTTGAATCCAAATAAGTTGAACTGTATACAGATTAGTCGATCCGAAAAGATGAATACCTTAAAAATCACGTGTATGAATGCATAGCTGCAGATCAAAATTAAGAGTTCTTAAGCACATTGTGGGGCTTGGTAATACACTTTGTCAGCTCATTGTGCTGTTGTGCTGAAAACTACATTTTACTTATCTTGGATGGATTGTTATCTTCGAGTAGAGAATTAGTCGATATTTTTAAGTATTTGTTTTGTGAGCTTAATGGTCTACAAAGCTAGCTCGCCTTGTAGTCAGAAGGTTCTGGATTCGAACCCTTGTGGTGGGTGCGTACTGTTGGAGAGTCCCAAACTAGGCTGATGAGACAGCTGTCCAGTACCCCCAGGTTTCCCAATGCTTCTCTAACTGATATCACCTCATGATGAAATCCTCCAACCAATTCGTCGATATGTTTCAAAGCCACTAAACAAGCTAAATTGAATAGTGCATGTAATATATGATGTATATACTGTTTACTCAGAAAAAAGACTGATAACGAATCTTTTTATCAATTCAAGCATAAGATATGAAGATGAGTTTCACAAATGACGAAATCTTCCAGAGAGTGTGTGTGTAGAAAACTATATCCAATGTAAACTTCCAGTTAACTTATTATTATTGTTCTAAAACGATTCACTGAGAAATCGTACCATTGAGTAAAGTGAAATAGACTTAACTATGAGGAATGTTGTATGTAACTGGTTTCTTGACATTTAATATGAATGCTTATCGGAAGTTGACAATTTAAACAAAATACATAATTTACGCTTAAATTCGTAGAAGCCTTTACTAAACTAAATGGTGTCCTTTATTAGCTTCACTCTATAGACTACGATTAGTAGATATTAAATAGTTTAAAATAAGAATCATATGAAACATTTGTAACGATAGCAGGATTAAGCACTTACTCCAGTCTGTACGAACAACATCTATGCTAATTGAAGCCAAAGTGGATAATTGATACTCGGACATTAAACCTGAAGCGTACAATTTTTTCCAATTTTCTTTAAGCGATGCATACTGTTGTGCTTTGACATCCAATAGATGAAAACGTTCTTGACCTGTTGTATCCGCTGGACAAACTGATAGTAAAAGCCGCCATGCAACTTTACGTAAACTGTGTTCTAACCCGTGTAAATATACATCTAGGCTAAAGAATAAAAATATTTAACTTAAAAATAATATATAACTCATGATATTTTTATTTCAAAGAAAACAATTGAATATCTGAGATGATTTAATGTTCGATTTATAGGGATAATTGTGTTCTTACAAATTACTGGATGGTCAAAGTCATCTTACATAATGAATGACTTTATAATATAAACGAAACAGAAAGTGAAGTCGGAGAGTAGGTAAATATAAATCATCAGATACTGGAAGCAACGGCAGAACTGTCCGCATAAACCAATTATAATTAGATCGAATTAACAGCCAGACTCATTGTGGATATGAGTAATACTTATTTTCCGAAACAGATAATACTACAGCTCAAATATCTGGAACCCAGTTGGTAGAGATAGGTTAGCACAAGACAGGTCAATTCTTTTTTGATTGTATGGAGGATTTCATCATGAGCTGAAATCAGTTAGAGAACCGCTGAAAATCCTGGGACTACTGGACAGCTGTCTCATCCTAGATTTGGACTCTTCACCAGTACGCACCCACCAGGGTTCGAACCCAAGACCTTCTGGTTACAAGGCAAGCGACCTCGTAGACCATTGAGTCACTGGGACCCGATCCAATGGTTCTTGAACTCTAACTTTCTAATTCTAAGTTAGAATTCAAGAACAATTGGATCGGGTCCCAGTGACTCAATGGTCTACGAGGTCGCTTGCCTTGTAACCAGAAGGTCTTGGGTTCGAACCCTGGTGGGTGCGTACTGGTGAAGAGTCCAAATCTAGGATGAGACAGCTGTCCAGTAGTCCCAGGATTTTCAGCGGTTCTCTAACTGATTTCAGCTCATGATGAAATCCTCCATGCAATCAGACAAAATCCATACAAAACCAATACTTGACAATTTTTTCTTTACTTATGCCTAGATTATCTCACCAAACTGACCTTCAGCATTTGTGCGAACAAGTGAAGTGGGCAACACACTTGATGCTAAGGTACAACATGGTGGAAATCAAACATTCATCCTGACCTGAAGACTACCTTGTTTTCGTGAAATCCAATGTTGTCGATGTTGACAATAAATCTTTGAAAAACTGTACATCACAGGAACTTCAGCAAATATTATGGAGACTTCTGTAGAAATATTTCCTATACAACAACTGAGACTAACCTAATTTTAAAAAAATACTGCTAATTAATCCATACTAATGACGACTTCATGTGCGCCGGTGGCACAGTGGTTAGGACTCTCACCGACCATGCACATGGTCCGGGGTTCGATCCCCTGCCAACTCACACCTGATATCTATGGTCGGCCAGCAAATTTTGGGCTACCGATATCACATGCTGAAAATTCCATACTTGTACCAAAAAATACGGTTTGCAATCAACCTGTAATCTAAAACAAAATAATAAACACTGCTATAGAAACTTCAAGCCACTAGCTTGAAGCCCTATGTTCCACTGGGGAACGTGAAGGATAAATAAAATGACGACTTCATAAAAATATAGTCAACAACCTTTAAGATTTTATCTGTCGCCAATTTGAGGTGTACCATAATTGTAACAAACTTATCGCATGGTAGTTTCCATACAATCCCGTTACAACTAGCCTGATTAATTATATGTTAATGTGTGCAACCGATTTACCGTTCTACCTAACCTACCGTGTAATTCTTTTTCAATTACGTCAGCAACAGTAATGTGAATCATCATTCTTGCTTTGAAGTTACCTCTGCTTTGTTGATGTTAATTGGTTTTCAGCATATTCGCCTTCACACAAAAAGATTTGGCAAGTGTAGATACGCAATCAGATTGCTTAGTTACATGACACTTTTACGTAAACTCTGTCTTTTTTTAATAACTGTTACTACGGTTAAATATAGCTAATTTTTTAATAATATTTTAATTACGTGAGACAAAACAACAACGTATTTATGAGAAGTTTTGATAAGTCAGGCAGTCCACGGGTTATGCAAAGATTACAATCCATTATATTCTTTCTGTTATCTAAATTCTGTGATGCACCCGATTAATTAATAATGCCACCATCACCATTAAAAACTGGTTAGCACTCACGAGGTGTGCAACATAGATGGCAATAAAATAGAAACCAAGTTGGAAATTAAATATCTTGGTGTCATTCTATCTGCTGATCTTTCCTGGTCGTCTCATATCTTGATGATTTCTAAGAAAATATTCCGTCTTACATTCTACATCAAGAAGTAAAGATATTCTGGTAGGACCCAACCCTTACTCTTACGATTCGTTAACTCTTGCATCTTGCCTATCATTCTCTATTGTTCCCCCTTAGTTTTTCCTAGGCTGGCTACTGAAGAAAGACTATACCTTATTACGCAGGATGTTAAAGGTTGTCAGCAGGGTAAGCAACGTGCCACTTAACCAGCTTATTAATATTCTGGTTGACAGGTACTTGGACTCATGTGAAAAATAGTCTAAATCCATTCTGTCTAACTCACACCACCCTCTTCATTCACAACTCTCCCCTTGTATCTCATCAGGCAGAACCAGAAGCCTATATAGAATACTATATGCTCGTACTAGTAAGTACAAAAATTCAACCATACCCTACTTAGCTCGTGTTCTGTGCGATAAAGAAAGAAAGCATTAGGCGTGATACCTATAACTTATTGAATAGTCAGTAGAACAACTGGATCTCGTCTTTCCAACTCATATCATTTATAGGTACAACGTTTTCTTTCTTTCTTTTCCTTTTCTCCCTCTTTTTTTCTGTTATGTGCTGCTTTGTTTCTTTCTTTCTGTTTACGCCAGTAAATATGCTACCATATACTTTTCTAACACCTTCAAACACCGATCAATTTTTGGCTTTGCTACCGACATGTTAATATGTTGTTGTCAAAACTAACTGAGATTACCCGTAATCTATGTAGAATTTTATTTTATTGTTAATTTACTAACTGGATGCAATACTGTAGTAAGATGCTGAGAATTTCATTCTGTATCGTAAGTACTGTTTTTGAATAAAGCAAATTATTATTATTATTATTATTATTATTATTATTATTAAACGTGGATTATAGCCGTGTGATATGATCAAACGACGATCATTAATGTTGGATTTCTATTGAGACTAATAACGTTTGAATCCTCTGTTGCTCTTTTCAACAGCATAGGAACACACTTAATTAATTCGACCTATGTATATATACTAACACAAGTGTAAATCATCTTGTAGAAAATATATGGAGGAAGAGAGTTACCTGAATTTCATTTTTTAAATTCAGCTGATAGCGAAGAAATTGTACATGAGACAAGAAAAAAAGGAATGAGACGTAGAAGATTTACTCCATAGACTTTGAGCTAGGCGCTAGATGATTTGATTGACCTTAAACAATAGTTTGACAAATCCAGTCTCCCTTTTATTACTGTAGCCTTCTTAAGGACAGCATGGTTAGTTTTCAGGATACTCATTATCCTATATATGTCCAAACCAAGTTCACTTTTAATAGTTTGAAAAAATTTGGGCATTGTGTATATGATATTCATTATAATAAAGGTTTTTGTATTTCCCATTGAATGAAAAACAAAACGATATTACTGTTTTTATTGACGCTATAGAATCAGGCTACAAAATTGATTTCGAAAATATTGAAATAATCTAGAAAAACTTCAGAAATCACAAAGAACGTCTAATATCATCAGAAGCACTCCACATCAAGTGGAATCCAAATTGTCTGAATAGGAATGATGGACTAAAACAGAATCTGACCTGGTTACAACACCTCCCACCCTGCCCCATGAAGTGACAGAATCAACACAAATGTGATAAGCAAGTCCACTATGTAAACACACACTGCTTTGATAAATTCACACGCTGATCAAATCCAACGATCTACACTTGATTTTGTTATCTTTACCAATTGACCAACTTGACAACGAAAAATGACCCCAAACTGACGAACGATGATCAAGTTAGTAAACTTTGTTTTGATATCATAACAGATGTACTATTACCTTTGTTATTTGGTTTAGTGATGTTTATTGTTATTTTGACCTTCAATATGTCCCTTTAACTTGACCTAAGTCTATTTTCTCACCCCTTAACTCTTTATTATATATATGCTGAGATTTTTTAAATTCCAGTTTAATAATACTTTGAAAAAGCTGTTAGTAGAATTAAATAGCGAAACGTCAGTAAACACAACAATATCGTTTTGTTTTTCATTCATTGGAAAACACAAAAGCCTTTATTATAATGAATATACATTATCCGTTAAAAAAAATAAAGCTGGTGGATTAATCACATTAGTCGCAAATGTTGTGGATAGAATGCAGTAAATTTAAGCTTTGCCAGTCCTGAACTACCTGACACATTCAAAAATATAATTAGTTAATAATACACGCTTTCGTCCCACATGATTAAAATAAAATACTGTCAATCAATTATGCTAGTTGTAAAGTAAGTGTGTTGGGAAAATACGACGTGATATCATTAATAATATTATTTAACTGGTTAATTCTCTGAACAGTTTCTTGGTCAACATTGAGTTATTATTCTTAGGTAAATCCATAAGTAAAAGGTTTATCCATTTAATGGACGACGTCCAACTTCAACGTCACCTTCAAGAATATTAATTTAGCCATCAACAGAAATGACATATAATCACTCATAGCAATACGGACACCATTTTGACTGAATCAATGTAAAAATTTTAAAGAATGAAAATACTGAAAATGCTAGAGAGTACCCTAGAAACCACCTGGTACTCAAATCAATCTACACTCAACAGGTGTGTTGTCACATATCAAAGTTATCAATCGGCTAAGATAGAAATCATACGGTTAAAGAGTTGAATACCGGAGTCAATGAAACGATCATACTAATACGAATCAATGCAAGAATAACAAAAAAATTTCTGAAGACAAACAGCCATAGTTACGCTCATTAACAGGAAAAAACAGTAATGTCGTGTATGAAGGATTCCAAAAAAAAGAACTCACTTCGCAATGGAGTTAGAGCTGTAGATGTTGTCTTAGAAAGACAGTGAAAGATGCACAATAAAACTGCTAAGTAGGGGAGAAGATGGGTCACTTAAGAGAAGTGTGTATAGAAAAAGTACATTCACAAGACAATACACACACTTCCGTAGTTACGTGCCCATTAAATATATGAGAAATGTTGTTAAAGCTATTACGAGCAGCGCAAGAAAGATATGTACGGATGACTACTTACAAAAGAAATTTGAATATATTCACGATTCCTTGATGGAGACGGGCTATCCGAGTAGTCTCATAAAGAAAAATATGAAAACATCAGAGAAAAAAACCTGAGACTCTGACTGCACGTAAGAAACCTCTATTTATTAAGTTACAATTTAATGGTGACTTATCAAATGCGATTTTGTTCCAAAGACTTTCTATGAGTATACGGAGAACGTTTTACGCAGCACATCTGTGTTTGTCATTCTCTAGCCGACGAATGATTGGGACGCAAACGAAGGATAAGCGAGAGAGTTTCTGCCACATCTGTGTGGATTTATCAATTCAACTGCACCAGCGGTGACAGTTATGTTGAGCGTACTACTAGACAGCCTAACCAACATGTTAGTGAACATCTCCCATCGTGGTTTGGTAAAGGACAGATAAAAACAATGCGTAGCTCAATTTTGTCACATCTAATTGATAGGGGTCATGTAGTCGAGAAAACGAGAGCCTTCGAAGTAATTCATCGTATCCCACAGAATCTTTCAAATAGACTCCGTATTCATCTACTGCATACAGCTGAGGCGATAGGCATTCGAACTATTAAATCTAAACTATGCAGACAGCCATAGTACAGTCATTATCTCTCCCTTGGCCTATTAAGACATAACCAACTGAAGACTTCGACACCATCCCTTGTTTATATTTACAACTCCTTTCTTATCATCCCTTAATCTTATCACATCTTCATTACATACGTGTCTCACTTACTTCCCTTACAATCAGTCTAGCATTACGTAATCGGTTTATTTGTTTTTGCTAGCCTTTATCGACTACTTCCACCTGAACAATTGTTTGTTTAATCATGCTGTTTTTCATTATTCGTGTTATCACAGATTGCCTCACTTTTTCATCATCATCATTATTGATAAAACCATTATTATTATCATCACTATTTGAACAAAGCAAGAACTACAGTTTTAGCAGAATAAAAGGTACCATCTTTTATTTCGTTGCCTTCTCGTCAGCTGCTTACATGGCAAAGACATTATTAAATATATCTACAACAACAATTTTAACATACTTGTACAGAGTTCAGTTTAAACAAACTCTGTGCAAGCATGTTAAAATTGTTGTTGTAGATATATTTAATAATGTCTTTGCCATGTAAGCAGCTGACGAGAAGGCAACGAAATAAAAGATGGTACCTTTTATTCTGCTAAAACTGTAGTTCTTGCTTTGTTCAAATTCATTAAGGGGAATAAATGTATGAAATTATCACTATTATTATTGCTACTATTATGACTAATTGCACAATTTATATGCACCATCTTATTATCCTATAGACAAAACACCATGATTGGTTTATATTTGAATTTTTACTTGTAAACTTATATATATTAGAGTTAAGCCTGATGAGATCTAATTGAAGCCACAATATTGTTCGCTTAAATGTGTTGTTCTAAATCTTTCTTATCAATTCTGAATGATAATCGCCATTCTTCTATTAATCACTTTAAAAGACTGAATGAAAGCAGTCTTCATCTCAGAAAGCTTTATATAGTATTGAACTGTGAAAAGCCTTCATTGAAAGTGTTAGCAAAAGGAGTATAACACTTAAGAGACATTAAAAGATTTATAGCTTACTAAAATTGATTTAAATAAATAATGCGTCCATTTTCATCCATGTATTGTCGCATTTGTATATCTGATATAGGAGATTGTACTGAGTCGATCAGACCATCACCATCAAAACTAAATCCTATAAAAAGTACCAAGAACATTAAAAATAATAGAACTAGTGAACTCCGGAATTATTTTTATTATCATTAAAAAATAGACGAATACAAAGATTTACTGTTGAACTGAATGTAGTTAGAACACCTTGTTTCGAGGTGATAAAGTGAACGTATGGTTAATCTCAGCTGTTAAGGTAAGGAGGGGAAATCAATCGACCAGGCTGTGAAGCTACATCGACTGAAATGGTTAGGACATGTGTTACGCAAGCCTAGTCATCGCCTTCCTCGACAATGGGCAATGTTAGCCGACATAGGTTCAGGTTGGAAAAGAACTGCTGGTGGTCAAACCAAAATATGGCCTCATCAGTCAATGAAATCTACAACAGTTAGTTTAAGTCACGTAGGAAGATTTAGACTTCCTGGTTGGAGTCCTCAAAACGGTAGAAACTAATGGTTGGAAACAATTGGTGATATGGCTCAAAATCGTTCTCAATGGCTGGCGCAGATGCATCCACTCCTTGTGACTTATAATACCCAATAAAACTATACTCCTCTTCGATATTACTGTTCCTTTTGCCTTATATCTCTGTTTTCTGTTTCTATTTTGCATTTCTTTTTACTTTCTTCTCTTGCTTCGTGTGCTACATGGAGTGTGGTGACTCGAACTGCTGCACACTGGTGCAAATTTCTATATTGAAACCAGCCAGCCAGTTAAACTACACTTGTTATTTTAATCATATACAGGAAATAAATTCTAGCATAGGTATAAAATCAGTTCAAGCACACTACATCCAACGTTTGTCATTTAAAACACTAAGAGGCAATCAATAGTGAACCTAGATTTCATGTTTGTTCTCATTCACATGGAAAGTACACCTTCAAGAATAAAGAAGCTTATGTTTCTTGAGACTCTTGAGATAATGTCAATCTCGAGTTATGATGGACCCGTTTATCACATGCACACAAATTGTAACCCAAGTTCTTAGTATCAACTAAGGTTTATTGACAGCTAAAAGAGTTTTCTTAAATGACTTAATAAATAAAAAAATACAAAAAAACATTAGAAGCTTAAACTTTCAACTAGTGTAAATAATCACAAGCATTAAAAAAATTCGAAAGAAGCAATTATCAGTCTAAATGTATATCAAATTGTGTTGAAACTGTTCTGCAATCTCTTGAATCTTTTCTGCTTTGTAGTTTAAAGCATTGAAATCTGTAGTCGAATGAAGTCCGTCAAACATATAGACTTATTGCAGTTATTAAAACTCATGAAACATTTCTTTAAACATTCCATCCTATACACAGATGCCCTCTAGATATACAGCCCATATTCCTCATAACCCCCTTGTCTTCTATCCAAACTACTTCTAAAGACATTCGAATACATCCTTACTAACAGTGGCAGGAGCCTGTACCTGCACTCACTCTTGCGGGTGAACCGCTTGAAGTTGTTGATAAGTTTGTGTATCTGGGTAGTTGTGAGTGCTGGTGGAGGGGTGGCGAATGAGATTTCCAACCGTACAATGAAGGCTAGGGTGGCATACATCAACTTGAGCCACTTATGGCACCATCGCGACATTAGCCTGGCTGTCAAAGGTGGGGTATACAATGCCTCCGTGCGGGCTGCCTTGCTTTACGCCGGTGAAACCTGGCCTCCCCAAGCTGAGGATGTGCGACGACTCTGCATGTTCGATCATCGCTGTCTCCATAGGACTGCTTGCGTTCGATGGTTTAATCGCGTGAGTAATTCCGAGGTTCAGCGGCGTGTGTTTGAACATAGTGGAGATCACCATTCATTGAGTGTCATCATCTGGAAACACCGGCTCTGGTGGCTTGGACATGTGCTGCGAATGTCATCTCAGAGGCTTCCGTACAGGTCTCTGTTCGCTAGCCCTGGGATGGGATGGAAAGGGCGGAAGGGTGGTCAGTCGATGATGTGGCGTCGTGGGATGAAGGATGTTTGTGCTAGATTAGCATCGGTTGGTGCGTCACGACTCCCTGGTTGGGGTCCGAGAGATAGTTCAAATCGATGTCTCGAAAGGTTGTTGGATATGGCCAAGAATCGTAATCAATGGCAAACACGTGTTGCAATTTCCTTCTTTCTTCCCTTCCCGATGAAAGTTGACGACTACCGTTTGAACTTGTTAAGTATGACTGTTTTCCTTCAAGATGAAGTACTTTATCCGTTCTCTGCTTATATTTTTTTTTTACTTTTGATCTATGTTGTTTTATTATTACTGTGTGGTGCATCTCTTTTGATGCCATATTGTACCAAGTTTTTTCTGCGTTTAAATAAATAGATAAACAGTGAGTTTGAACTTATTCGCCTGAGACAGGTGTTTTATGTTATCACTTTATGACCCGCACTCATTGTGTCAGGGCTGATGACAGTCGTCAGTTGCCCAGGATGAAATAGCTGGAGTGGAGTTTGAACCTGACAAGCATTGACTAAAAGCCAGATGCTGAAGACAATGGACCAAGTCTTCATATTATTATTATTATTATTTAATTTTAAGACTGCATATTGTTTAAAAGTTACCTTTCAAATTAATTAAGTAAACGGTTTCACATTTTAGAAAATTAACTTTAGGCTAAATTCATACCGCTTTATAGTAAAGTGTTTAAATGAAGTGATACAATATAAAAATAAATTTCTGTTGAGATTTTAATTTCTAGTTATTACTGAATTTATCACTTAAGGTGTCAAATCACTCACTGGACACTTTTGCAACGACTAGTAAATTTAAAGGTATTAGCTACAACAAACAGAATTCAATGCCAGCTAGGAAATATTACCCAGAGTATTCTACGTATAATTTAAAGATAACCTTACTTTTGTATGTTACTGATACCAATTAACGAAATATTACAAGTTCATTAGACTGAAGTTTTTAATCTCAAGTATATCAACTCCACTGATGGACGTCGTCTTAAGGAAATTTAAGCAGTTTGCCCTCACTCACGCAAATAAACTGATGTAATAAAAATTAATATTTAATATATATATATATATATTATAGCTTGATTCCACATTGTATTTTTGATACAGGTATGGAAGATATGCAAGTGAAAAGAAACAAGTTGGCAGAAGAAGCATCAAAGATAGGACTTCCTTCAGGTGAACATAGATAAAACAGAAGTGATGAAGATTCCTGGCCAACACCAACACCAACAGCAACAACAACAGACAACAATCAGCCAGAATAAATGGGAGGAACCTGAAAGAAACAACCTCCTTCACCTACCCAACTACCTGGGAAGCATCATTTCAACTACAGGCCGACGGAACTGACGAGGATATCAAAGCCAGAATCGGAAAAGCAAGACAGGCTTTCATTACTCTCAAGTGTGTGTGGAGGTCAACAGCACTCAGCATCAAAAATAAGATCCGGATTTTCAACTACAATGTAAAGTCAGTGCCACTTACTATACGGATCAGAGACTTGACGAGTCATAAGGAGCATCTCCAACAAACTTCAGACCTTCATTAACAGCTGTCTTCGCTCAATACAACTCAAGATCAGATGGCCGGCCAGAAAAGATCAGCAACAGGGATCTCTGGGAGCGAACCAACACAGCAGGAACCGACTGTGCAACAAATAGGCAGGAAGAAATGGAGATGGATTGGCTGGCCATACTCTGAGGAAACCATCAAGTTACATCACTAGACAAGCCCTCGAGTGGCACCCGAAAGGGAAGCGGCGAGTCGGTCGTCAGTGCAAGGGTGACTTGGAGTAGGTCATGTGAGGAGGAGATGAAAGCATGTGGACAGACTTGGAGCGGGGTGAAAAAGTTGGCAGAAAACAGAAGGCAATGGAGGTGCGCAGCTGAAGCCCTATGTACCTCTAGGAACTAAAGGATACAATGATATAATAATAATAATAATAATAATAATAATAATATGGAATTTTCAAAATGTGATATCGGTAGCCCAAATTTTGCAGGCCGACCATAGATATCAGGTGTTCGTCGGCGGGGGCTCGAATCCCGGACCATGTGCATGGTCAGCGAAAGTCCTAACCGCTGTGCCACCGACGTGTATACATATGCTCCCATAAATAATCTGGTACCATCGAGGATAGATTTACCTCGGTCTCTTACTAAAAATGTTCTTCTCAAGTGGCCACGCTTCCAAAGCTTCTTGTTAGGTAAGTTCTGTCCACTGCATTCTCGCAACAGGGACGCTCCTGACAAAATGTAAAAAGCGAATTTGAACATCTGGCGCTTACAACCAGACTGGTGGACATTCGGGTCTACTTGGGGGAGTTGTAAAACACAGATACCAAATTTATGATGTATGTGGGGTCCGGAATTCGAGACGAACGAATGGTGCATGAACCTGTTTTGGTCTAGACGTCTCGGCTGTATCCTAACATTCGAACAAGCTGTAGGACTTTGTGCGACGCATCATTCGGTGCTCATAATGTACTAAGTTTGTTTTAATAATTGTATATATATATATATATATATATATATATATATACTCAATGAATATAAGGTGTAAATATATATACACAAAAGTATTTACCAATAGCCTTGCGAACATTTGCAACAGTTTTTTCTAAACGTTGAGTTAATTGTGAAAAAAGTGAGGATCCTTTTGAATCTTGATGTTTTAAATCATTTTTTGTATCACTTGGAGGTTTACGTCTTTTGGAATTCGATTGGACACTATTTGGAATAACAATATCCCAATCTTGAGGATCTGATTTTAAAAAATACAAAACAGTAGTGAGAAGGAGAAACATTAGAAAGGTAATGCAGTAGAACACATTACAGCAATTAAAATACGCACCAGTATAAATAAACATTTGAGCCGCTTTTATTACGGTCCGATTTGTAAAGAGAAGAAATCATGATTAACTGTCATGTCTAATTATCTTCAAAGTTGAAGGAATTTTCCAAATCAAATTTGTAATCTAATCAATGATTTATGTGAGTTAGTGTATATCTAAGTGCATTACAGTTGCCATTAATTGGTTATGAGTCTTCAGTTAAGTGCGGTTTAATTAGGATTCAAGCACTCCTATAAATGTATCATTAGAAAGTCAACTAGCAATCCATACTTTAAATCTACCGATAAACACTGGAGAGTTGAAGATTTGATACATCATGACTTAAATGTTTAAAATCGCTTACACCTTCCCAGAGTCTAAGCCCTGATGGTATACCTGCCATTGTCCCAAGGAAATGTGCTGATATTTTAAGTAACCCACTTACTAACATTTTCAATACTTCTTTTTTTAATAATGTTGTACCTTCTCTGTGGAAAGATATTAAAATCATCCCTGGTTCTGGAAATAGTGTAAAGTTTAGGCCTATTGCTATCGCCTCGCCTTTTTTGAAACTAATGGAGAAATTATTGTTACTAAAACTTGCTCCCTCCCTAAGCAGTTTGCTTACAAACAGGGTAGAAGTACTTTAGACGTTGCTGCTGTGTTTTATCACAACATTGTATCCTCCTTAGACAAAGGGGCCAAGTATGTCCGTTGTACGTTCCTTGATTATACATCTGATTTCGACTCTGTACCCAAAGGCGTTTTGTTAAACAAGCTTAGCCTTACACAAACTGAGTCCTGGGCTATCAACTGGCTGAACTCTCACTTCTCTAATAGAATGCAGTACACGGTATATAATGTTGTATCTTCCTCTCCTTTGCTTACTGAAGCTGGAGTTCCTCAGGGTGCTGTTCTCTCTCCATTTCTCTTTTCCTTCTTCTTACATGACTTACCTCTTTCAGACGAAATCAACTTCGTCAAATATGCAGATGACCTGACTGTTTCGCTTCCCGTTAAGTCCCAGTCAGACTGTTTCAAATTAAATAGCTTCCTGTCAGACATCAATCAGTGGTCTAAACTAAATGGCCTCATGCTGAATCCCTCAAAATGTCAGACTACTTACTTCTCCTTTAGGCATAAACAAAATCTACAAACACTAGTAAGCACTCATGAAGCCTGTAGCATTGAGGGGACTAAAATTGAAACTAAGTCTAATGCAAGATACGTCAGACTAGTTCTATCTTCCAACCTTACATGGTCATCTCATATCCTAACTATTTTCAAGAGTGTTCCGTCTACCCTACTACATTAGGAACCTAGACTATCTGGAATCATCCAATCTCTACTTTCACAATTTGTCAACTCTCGTATCTTACCTATTCTACTTTACTGCTCCCCATTAATCTTTCCTGGGTTACTGAAAAAGGACTATACCATCCTGAGAAGGATGTTGAAGGTAGGTAGTAGAACTAGTGGTATAAAACTCAGTTAGCTCGTCACTACATTAGTAGAAAGGTATCTGAATACATGCGAAAATGGTCTAAAACCATACTCTCCGACCCTCAACACCCCCTCTATTCCCAATTCTCTCCTTGTATTTTATCAGGTAGAACCAGAAATCAGTATAAAATAATATATGCTCGTACAACCAAGAACTCAACGATACCATATTTGGCCCCTGTTCTAAGTGACAGAGACAATGTTAAGCGCGAAACCTATGGCTTGCTTTGTTGTTAATACCATAATTTTGGCTCTTTTATTTTTCTCACTTATTTGTATTCTATAGTGAGCACCTTCTTAAACATACTTAGCTACCTAAATTATTAACATTGGCTTACTTTTTTGTACTTAATTCTATTCCTTCTTTTGTGTATCTACTGGTTCCGACTATATTATCACTATGAGTATTACAAAATTGTCCTGTCATTAACCACCATGTAATATTAGTTTTGTGACTGTTTTTTTGTTCGGCAATATTAAAACTGACAACCTTGGTTGTGAACGCCGTTATCACCATCTTAAAATGTTTGTATCATGCATGATTACTCAAACTACCACTACAAACACCGCATTAGAGCTGACAATAAAAAAACACAACCTGAAATGTTTATTTTATGATTGTTTAGTGGTGTTCAATCAAATTAACTGATCATCTTGGCTATAAACATTCTTAAGAACATCTCATAACTTCTTGTATGAATATAGCTGTTACTGTTCGCCACGCATACACATATCATAGGTTCCACCACCCAATACTGAGATATTATTTACCATTGTTGTTTATTTTCCTTTCTGCTTCTTGGTTTTTTTTGTTGTTGTTTTTATATTTATTTTTTGAAATACTCCCTTTAAATGTGCGATGAAACTAGATGCAATATTGTAGATATGTGCTGAAAATTCCACACTGTACCACTAGTACTGTTTCTGGAACAAAGCAAATTATTATTATTACTATAAAAAGTAAACACTTCTAGCACTAGTCAGATCTATGTTTAGAATCTTCCTTTTAACTCTATGGTGCGTTCCAACGCCTGAATATATATATATATATATATCAGCCTATAAAGCAGCCTAATGATACTTGGTTCACAAAATAATCAATAAACCATAAAAGATACCTAAATTAATGAATGTCAAAAAAATAGTTATATTACCACTGCTAGTGGTTGCTACAATAATAGTAATAAAGAACCACATACATACGTCAACTTATTCAGATAAATATACAAATCATATAGCATGAATCAAAGTTAGATAGTCATGTGACTAATTAGAATAAGAAATAACTAATAACATCACATCATTAAATTCTAATGCTTATAAGGTATATGTATATATGTTGCTTTATCCTGTAATTTTATGAGGGTATTTCTGTGAAAGTACACTAAAAACCAAGTGTGATTGAACAATCTTCATGGGTTACAGAGTTCTACTCTTATAGTATCAATAAAAATTTAAGTATTTCTTCCACTTGGAACTATTGTTGATAAAAGAAAACTTTATAACCAAAGAAAACAAATTTAATACATTACCTTGGGGACAACACCAGCGAGATACTAACACAGCGCTTTAGAAAGGCGGTAAAAAAGAAGCATTCCCTGCTGCAGAATGACGTTTGTATCTTTAAAACAACTCCTCTTCTGCATTCGGGACTAAAAGACAAACTGCTTAGTTTCGCCTTTTCCATGTGTATCTACTAATTTAACTGCTCCTGTGGAGCCAGTTAGTTACATAGGCCGTACAGTAAAATTAGGCGTGCTTCTCGTCAGATTTCCGAACATCACCCTGCGTGGTTAAGTAAGGGACAAACAAAATCCATTCCCGGCGCTATTCTGTCTCATCTTGTGGATACAGAACACAAGATTGACGTTAACCATACTTTCAGGATCATCTACCGCATACCTCCGAATTTCAATTTCGCCTTAGGAGTTCGACTACTAAATATTCCTGAGGCTCGCCGTTGGGATCCATATTAACAAGCCTAATTTGTGCATCCAAAAGAAGTTGGTTCAGACATTATCATTACCTTGGACATCTAGGTTTGAATGATCATGAATTTTCGTGGAATTTTCCTAATTTTAGTTGGTATTCTATTTGCTACTATGTCTTTATTATTATTATAATTTGAGCATCTCTAATGAACTGTAATTCCATTGATCTTACTTTACAAACCAATATCATTTTAAAAAAATACTAATATTGTTATTGACTACTATTCTAGAATATTCTATGTATATAAACATATGGATATATAATTGTAGAGCCAGAAGAGGAATTTATCGAAAAGGATATTCATCGCTCAGTTATTTTGTGTTTTATAAATTTAAATCTGTCAACATTGTCATGGTGTAACAACAGAAGACAAGGGACAGGAAACAGAACGTTTATTTAGGAAATCAACACATGACCAAATATTGGGGACATACACAGTGACGTAAATAACTATCTACTAATTTCGGCTAACAGCCAGCTCTCACCACACTCGTCCCCCCCCCCCCCGTCAAAGACTTGAAACTGAAGTTGGTTCGATCTTCTTGGTTCTAAGGGCTTCGTTCGTTCGTCTGGTTGTCTGGAATCTCGACGCTCGCTGATTTTCACCTGTTTCTCTTTGTTCACCATTGCGATTGTGTCTGCGTAACCCTATCTCAAAGTGACTAAACGTGGTCCTTCCCACTTTGGAAACTGTCTGCCTGACCCTGTCGCACATTAGTCGGTATTTCGCCACACACTTTCATATGCTGCTTTCTCCCGACCTCCCGGCAGCGTCCCAAGTAACAGCCTCTTCGCTGACAGATCTTGAACGCCATTCAACTGCGCCGAAGCCTCGAAGTCCTGCCCGAAGATCCAAATGTCTCTATCAAAAACTGCAGGGCATAGGCTTTCCATTTGTCGGTAGGCAGTGACACCAAATGTAACATCAGAAGACAATGGACAGGAAACAGATCGTTTATTTAGGAAATCAACACATGACCAAATATTGGGGACATACACATTGACATAAATAACTATCTACTAATTTCGGCTAACAGCCAGCTCTCACCACAATGGCACTCATTACTTCATTTCTTCAGTACTTTAAAAAAGACTGGAAACATCTATTAAGTCATGAAGAAAATGAAAGACAATTCAGAGAAGAAAGAAGAATTTGATGCATTTCCTATCCTTAAGGATAAGAAGGAAATGCACCAGTGATACAATGAATGATGAATTAGATAGACTCTGACAAGTCCTCATTAAAAATGGATATCCTGCAAGATTCATAGAGAAGAATGTGGAAATAAAGCAGAATCCGAAAAGAATCCAAATGGCACCGAAAAATCTACTGTTTTTGAATTTTGGATTTAAAGATGATACCACAGCTGAGATTCTGAAGAACCACCTTTCCAGACTGTTGAGTAAAGCTTTCTATTCGGTTGATCGATGAATGCACGAAGGACACACTACAGATATGAGGGACTTCTATGTGTTCATGAATTCAATCGCTCTTGTGGATCTAGTTATATTGGTTGCATATTATCCAACATGGCAAGAGAACAATGTAAGAGGCAATTACTAGTTCTATGGTCGAGCATTTGATGAACTCAGTAAACACAGTTCCACCAGAGTCATCTTTTAAGATTATCTACAAGGTGAGACCGAATGATATAAATAGTGTCAGATTTCAGCATTTGTGTATGACGGAGGCGCTGGCGATTTGTCAATATAACCACGAAAAAGTTTTGTTCACTCTTTTATTCTATTATAGTCCTAATATCTTCCCTAATCGTTCGCTTTTATTTTTCGTAATTCATTCGCTATTATCACTCTTAAATGTTCTCTTTGTACACTTTTTTTTCGTCTTCTTCATATTTGTCAAGTGGACACTCAACTGCCTCACTTCTCATTGAATAACAACTGTAAGTATATAATTATGAATACGATTTCACAGTCTCTGAAGGTGATTTCACCGATAAAGAAATTTTTCTTCGTTGAATTGTTTTTTGCTTCACAAAATTCTAAAAGATGTAGTAACATTAACCTAATTAAATATTTTTTTATTAAGACGGTTATCCACTATGTGTTCATCATCAAAGCGGCAGTTCGCCATTTAACTACTTTAAGTATTCACGTAAAGTGGCAAACAGTTAAACGGTGATTGACGTTTAGGGTTTCTTTTTGTTTACAACTAAAAGTAGTCCCGTCCAAACAAAAATAAATTGCACAGTTAATGTGAAGAACTCTTCAAGCCGTTATAAAAAAATAGAACTTGTGCTGTGTGATAGAGTATAATTGCATTATGGGTAAAATTCTATTTTGATAAAGTCTCACAGTGTTATACAGTAATATTTACTGATAACTACGTTTCGAGAACAATTTATTGCCGCTCATAATCATATCAAGCCAATACTCACACAACTCTCCAACTTCGTTTATATAATCCCATTTATTTTCCATCGCTTGACATGATTGGTAGTAGTATTTTTCCACATTTCCGGTAGGAGTGATGAGTCATTCCTATTGCACGTGTTGGGTGTAGACTCGATGAACCAGGATTCAGTAATCAATCTCTCTCTCCACCTACCTATATTACTTCTGAGAATTTTAATCCTCTCTCCCTCTCCCCCCATTGTGTGGTTATGTGTTAATACATGCAGTGCAATTGCTGAGCTTTTTTCTAAAACAAAATTTATTGGGAAACCAATAATGGTAACATATATAAGAAAGAATATAAGTCATCTACTGTTATACCATATAAGGAGGGGACATCTGAAACCCGACGTAGGATTCTCGATAAAGCAGGAGTTGGAGTGGCATTCAAACCTACAAACTCACTCAGGTAGGACAAGATCTGTAGGCTAAAGGACCCGGTGGATCCAATTAAACAAAATAATACAATTTACAACCTACCTTGCAATGACTGTGAGGTCAACTACATAGGTCAAACGGGCAGATCGGGAGTAGTCCGATTATCAGAACATAAGAATTTAGCTAGGGTTAGAATGATTCAACCCGCAAAGATAAGTAATTTAGAAATCTTAGCAATCGCACCTGTCTGTCTGTCTATTTTCGACATAGAACTTTGCACAAATGTGCGACAGTTCAAGTCGCCACATTCCGTGTAGCACGCGAAGCAAGAGAAGAAAGTACAAGAAAAGCATAATAGAAACAGTGAGCAGAGGTGTGAGACAAAGGAGTAATAAAGAAAAACAAAACAGTTTCATTGAGAATCATAAGTCACAAGGAGTGGATGCATCTGCGATAGCCATTGAGAACGATTTTGAGCCATTTCACCAATTGTTTCCAACCATCGATTTTTACCGTCCCGAGGACCTCAGCCTGGAAGTCTACACCTTCCTACGTGGCTTAGACCGACTGTTGTGGATTTCATTGACTGATGCCAAGTTTTTGTTTGACCGCCGCTGGCTTTTTTCCAGCCTGACCCTATATCCGCTAACATTGCTCGTCGAGGGAGGCGATGGCTTGGCATACGTAACACATGTCCTAACCATCTCAGTCTTTGTAACTTCACGACTTCGTCGATTGATTTCCCCTCCTTACCTAGAACTCGACGCCTAACTTCAATGTTGCTCACCTTATTGTGCCACTTTACACGGGAAATAGAGCGCGGGCACCTATGATCAAAGACAGCTAGTCTTTTCATGTCTTCCACTCTCAGTGGCCAGGTCTCACAGCCAGCCATAAAGGAGGACGGAGCGGACTTATGAGCAGTACACCCGCCCTTTGGTCGATAGTCGAACATCTCGTCTACGCCAGAGTCGGCGTAAACTAACAAATGCGAAACGAGCCCCTTGTATTCGTGCTGAGATTTCGTCAGAGATCAGCCCGTTGGCACTGGCTGATGGTACTTCCCAAATAAGTGAAGCGGTCAACGTGCTCTATCACTTCACTTCCTATTTTTAAACTAGGCGTCGATGTAGTCCAGTCCTGTAACATCATCTTGCATTTGGCGGGAGCGAATCGCACCGCATGTATTAACACATAACCACACAATGGGGGGAGAGGGAGAGAGGATTAAAATTCTCAGAAGTAATATAGGTAGGTGGAGAGAGAGATTGATTACTGAATCCTGGTTCATCGAGTCTACACCCAACACGTGCAATAGGAATGACTCATCACTCCTACCGGAAATGTGGAAAAATACTACTACCAATCATGTCAAGCGATGGAAAATAAATGGGATTATATAAACGAAGTTGGAGAGTTGTGTGAGTATTGGCTTGATATGATTATGAGCGGCAATAAATTGTTCTCGAAACGTAGTTATCAGTAAATATTACTGTATAACACTGTGAGACTTCAGCTGTCTTTATTAAAACTATCATGAACGCATATAAATTCAAATTAACTGAAAACTAAACTCGTCATTTGTAACATTATATCTTATTTTGATGCGTTTGAACATTTTGTTCACTAAAAACTGTAGCAAAAGATAATAAAAAAATTCTACACAAAACATACCAGGGACTTTAGGTTTTTGAGTGATTTTCAATCGTAAGGTAGAATCAGCAGATGTGATAATCGATGCATCTAAATCCCAATCGGATTGTAACGGTAAATAAAATTGTTCACCGAATTCATCGACAGCCAAATAACAGATTGAAAAGTCACTAAAAATTTGTACCCGGACAAATAATAAGATATTTACTTCAAGTATTGCAGGCGATTTAAAGTAGACTGAAATAAAATTTACTTTATTAAGTAAAAATAAGCAATACAATGTTTTGCCTGGTAAATGTGTATACCTTAGCAACACATGTTAAGTAATAGGTAAAATCAAAATTGGTAAGTATGTATTTCGCATACAGAAACAAAGAAAACCTACCCGGACAAGATATGTTAGTATCTTAATTATCACAGTTTCTACCCTGTCCGGTACAAAAGAGCCTTAGTAAGGTGCCTCTTCAGTGGCAATCTTCAGTAGAATCCAAAGAATATGCAGTGAGGAAACACTTGGTGAAGAAGAAAGAAAGCTGACACAAACTCTGGTTGATAATAATTATCCAGACACTCGACAAGCAGGTTGGGTGTGAGGACAAACATTCGTCGCGCTATGTCGTGAATTGGCAGAAGTTAGAATTTATGGGTTGACCATTGAATCGGATCCCAATGGCTTAATGTTCTACGAGATAGCCCGACTTGTAACTAGAAGGTCCTGGGTTCTAAATCTGTCGGTGGGTGCGCACTGCCGAAGAGTCCCACACTAGCCTGGCGAAATAGCTGTCCAGTACTCCCAGGTTTTCCAGTGGTTCTCTAACTGATGTTAGCTCGTGATGAAATCCTGTAACAAACCAATACTTAAAGATATAAAGTAGTCAGAACACCAAGACCCACTCTTCTACTCGGCACTAAGAAAGACATGTAAATCAAGCTACCCTATATGGCTGATTATAGCAGCTTGGCAAGTAGACAAAGATTGAACGCCGCGATTAAAAATACTTTTTATGCAGCTAAGATCGTCATAATTGAGAATGTGAAGCCGATATATCTATCTTGGCCCTCAGAACATGCGAAAAATGATGTCACATCCCACTGTATTTACCAATTTGAATGTACGTGTGGACACATACATTGGGGAGGACTCATCGATCTCTGCAGGTAAGGGCTTCAGAGCATATTCCTAAATCGCTCCAGAAATAGATAGAATCTTCTGACCACATTAATGTTGAGAACAGGAGACCTAGCTCCTCTATCGCGAAGCATATTATGGAGACAGGACATAAAATTGACGTTGAAGTTAAGCCTATCTATAGAACGTATTTGGGGAGAGCGTATCGTAAAGTTTGTGGAAGCCCTAGCAATTAGAAAGTTTAAACCACCTTTATGCGATCAAAGTAATAATTTGTCATCACACTAAACCTCCCTTGGTGAACTTCGTTTTGATACTATAGCAGATATACTTTAACCTCTGTTTTTTGGTTTAGTGATCGTCATTGTTCTTTTGACCTTCCATATATCCTTTTAACTTAACTTAAGTCTATTTCCCCACCTCTTACCTCTTTATTAATTTCATACATATTCCTATGACAGGCTTGTGTGTGATCAGATTGTTCGTAATGTGTTGCGCAAATACACATTACAGGATTCAGACAAATTACGTCCTTTTATTATTTTGTCTAAAGAAAGTACTGTCACACTGCATCTCAAATTTCTACTAATGAAATGAAGTATACATAACACTAATTGAAAATTGACCTGATATTTTTCAGTTACTCTTTGAAATAGCTGTCAGATGACTTTGAACGCCTTACTTATATGTGTTTCTACTGCTACTATCGTAGAGATATGTCAGTTAGACCAAAAATAAAGAATATTCTTTGTTTAATTGACAGTTAAGTAAACTCTAGATGTCTTCTAGATATTCAAGTTCATGTTCATACAATACAGGATGGAGATCTAGCTTACTAGTCTAAATACTCAACATTGAATCAGTGGATCCGGGGCTTGAACTCCGCTTTATCTACTTTAGCCTACGTCACTGAGTAGCACTTTCAGTCCACAAATAAGTGTGACTAATATTTAGTACATAGTTAGGGTAACAGAATTCTATTGTCCTATTTGATCTAAAATTAAGGTGAATAAAAATCCAAAGGGAATAGCATAGGTGACAAATATACAGCTGTCTTTATTCCCTCATAACAGCACTAATTACCACAGTTACCGACTAACGAGTTCCATTGGAAAAGTTCCAATTGACAACAGACAATGCGGTTATCGAACAAAAATGATTCCATGGATCATGGCATGTTCCTACTTTTAACTGCAGTCTCAGACCATATAAAATACACAGTTCCAATCCTATTCTAACATTTTAAATTATGCTCTTGTTGGAAACAATGAATATTAGTAGGAGTCCGGCAGAGTAAATAAACAGATTACTACTGGAAAGGAATAATTAGATAGTAATATAAAAGCTAACCGTAGTTATGACATAGAACATACGTCCTAATAGTCTTAATATTAAGAAAAACAGCTACGCACTAGAATTATCAAGGACCATAATAGAAAAATAGCAGCTAAGGATGAGGTTTTAAAAATTGTTTGATTTCCAGGACTTAAAATAACTGTTGAATCTAGCATGGTTGTTTATGCATTCATTATTTCATATTCTTATTGCTTCATTTCGTCAAATTACAATATATCTTCTGAACACACAGCTCCGGCTTCTCGATGCATATTCCGAAGGCTTCTGCAGTACAGAGAAGTCGGAAACATACTGCTTTTGGTAGGTTTCTGTTGACTCTGTAAATTACTTTGAAAGAATCTGTTGAGATGCTGTGGGAGGTGTTGATCAGATGTTCAATAATGGCACTTCTGATTGAACCGGTGCCTCTTCTTTGCAGCCATGCTGAGTAATGTTCTCCAACACATTTTGAAAGAACGCGCATACAACGACCTATGTACCTAGCTCCGCACGAGCAGGTGAACTGGTATATCCACATTGAATTGGTCATATGCGAGAGTTTGTCCTTAGCGTTGTTTTAGTGTATTGGACGGCTAGAGAACGTCACTCTTAGTGTTGCTGCAGGGAAGGTCTTCTTTAAAGAGCTGGATATTTTCCACTTCAAGATATCGGCTGCCAAATCTCATCTGAAATCCAGATTCCTATACAAAGTTTTCTTTGGCGCTGAATCGCATTCTTCTCTTTTTGGTTTAGGTTTCATGTTCACGTGTCGAGGAACCATTTGCAGCCAGGATATTTTTGAGGAATAGGAGCTCCTCTTCCACACAATCACTGCTGCAGATTTTTCTAATCCGATGGCTTAGTGCGTTGATGAGAGATCGTTTTCAGCTCAAAGGTATCCAACTATAGAAATGCGTTAGTTGGCCGTTCAATGTCGGTTTTCTGTGGATAGACCTCTTCAGGGTTCCATCATCTCTTCTCGTTAATTCCACGTCCAAAAATGGAATCTTTGGATTGTTTTCTAATTCCATTGCAAAGAGGAGGCACCGGTTCAATCAGAAGTGCCATTATTGAACATCTGATCAACACCTTCCACAAAATTACAATATATATATATATATCTGAAGAACATCAATATGCGTGAAACATCCGGATGGCAGCAAACCTGAATATTACAAGTGACAAATGAAATGACAACTTAATTAACGATACACTGTAATAATACAAGAGTTCAATCAACTTGTTAACATTGCTGTATGAAACAATACTACACTTTATATAAACCATGTTTTGAATAAATATCAAACATAGTAGATTACTTACGAGTTAATGTTAAAACATTTACACAGCAAACCCAAAAGAACTTTGTAGTCAGTGATATTCGGATCAATAGCAAATTTCTTATACTGATCAGTACCACCTTCTGTACCAAGCTATAAATTAGTTAGCAGTAGATGAAAACCATTTAGGGGTAAAAAAAATGGCGTTACCTTTGCTTTGACAAAGACTACTTCTCGTGAATTGCCTTCTAAACTCATTTTGTTCAACTGTAAACATTCACGATAAATTTTGAAATAGCTGTAAATAAGTTTTGAAAAATTCTTGCGATAAAAGTAGGACCAAGATACAAAAAAAACAAAGATCTATTTTCTTATTAGGATGATGGATGAATTTTACAAAAAACTCAGAATTCAAACTTATGGCAATTAGATTATGCATCTAGTACTCTAGTTTGCAGTTAGGCGGATTTGAAAACCAGTCAGCTGTCGGGTAACACATCCCAGATGATAGAATGCTGGGAATCCATTCTTTCAATTGAGACTAAAACAATATACAATAAAGGCACCGAAAAATGTGCCGCACGAAAACAATTAAGCAATAACAAAATGAAAAAAGAAGTGGAATAATTTAGGGACAACACTACGAGAACAAATAAGCGTACTTATCAGGAGTATACAAAGAAAAGTGATTTACTTCAACCTACTTTAAGAGGAAGAAAGGAAAAATATGCAGCATTTTCATAACTGATTCTGAAACTCATGCGTATCTAACCACGTCCCAGGGCAGTCATTCGGACGGGCTCTCCCAGGGAGTCGTGATCCAACAAAAGCTACCAACCTAAAACAACTACCCTTCATCCCAACGAAGCAGCACATAGGCTGGCTACCACTCTGATTTTCAGCCAGTTCCCAGGACTAAAAAAGTAAACGATATCAGACCGGCTGAGATGACATTCGTAGCAAATGCACAAGCTACTGAAAGCTGGCTCCCCATGATGAAACCACTAATCGAAAAACTACCTCCACTATATTCAAATACGTCGCTGAACCTCAGTTACATACAAGATGACGCAACCGAATGTAAACAGTTCTTCGGAGATATTGATGGTCGAACGCGCAAGTCGCCACACATCCTCAACTCGGACAGACCAGGTTTTAAAGGCTCACAGCAGGATTGTGTACAATGCGGTTTCATGAACCCGACATTCCACGGTCAGTCCAACTTTACGAAGGTGCTGAATGCGGCTCAGTTTGGCATATGCCAATAAACAGTTACATTTCATCCGTCACACCGACAGCACCAAAAACAACTACCTAGAATTAATCGTAAAAGTGATTGTAGTGAAGGGCTCGTAATAATCTTGCGACAATACCTGCACTCATACGAGGCAAAGCACATAATGCACTTCATAATACTAATCGCTAGCGGATTAAGTCAGATATAAGTAGCATGTTTGTCACCGTACAATGAGATAATGTCGTTTATAAGCTCCCGGTCAAAACGTTTTTCCCAGGGATCAGACTTACACGACTACATTCTTTAGAGCTGCCTTGAGGATGTTATTCATAGCAGAGATAAAGATAAGTGGTGAGGTTAAGAAATCCTGTCTACCCTCACTGCCAGTGAAGAACAGTGGTGGTAGGTAGTTGTGTGCTCTCACTTAACTTGAAATGTCTTCGTTTAGGGCTTCTAGAACGTTGAAAAACTTCCTATGTGAAGTTATCTTCAACAGAGGTACCCGAACAACAGTAGTGGCCAACGAATTGAAGTCAGCTCTGATATTAAGAAACACAACGGCCTTCGTCGTGCAATATGTGTGATAGTGCTTTAACAACTGAAAAAGAACCAACACGTGGTTGACGTATCCACAACCTGAACGAAATCTTGTCTGTCCTTTGCAAACCAATTCCTCACACGCTCTACAAAGCCTGTGGAACAAGGCAGAGGTCAATATTTTAGCAGCAACCGATAACGGACCGACACCTCAATGATTGCCAGGTATACCACAGGCCCTTTTTAAAGATAGACACAATAATGGCGCTATTCCAAGTACCTTATATGGTCTCAGTACTTTGAGTTTCTTTCAAATCTCCGCTTTGTTTGATAGCTCGAACACTGTGATTAATAATATTTACTACTGGCACTGTGAACCGACTATGCTGTTTTTCAAAGTGCTCTGCCAAGCGTTCCAAGTGCCGTTTTTGAGGTTGTTTGTAAGTATACCATCTGCTTCACAGACCTAGTTGACAACACGCTTCCTTCTACTGGTGACTCGGATGAGCTAGAACAGCTTCTGACTACTTCCGATTCCATACCATATGTATACTCTGAACGCCAGAATTCGTGATCTTCACGTCAGCATCGGTTGATTTATGCTTAAAACCTTACGCAAAACATTATGCCCGGTATTTACTGGAATGGACTGACAGCCATCTAGAAATAACAAAGAACTCACAGAAAACTAGGTGTTTAGGTGGATGCTCTGCTAAGCTGCAGGTGGTATTGCTCGCCATCTCCATGACTTATTGTGGGCGAAGTCAGTGTTCGTCTATGTTAGCTTTGGCTCCAGCGAGGTTCGATATTTGGCTACAGTAGCAGAAAAGCGGCCGGTCTGCTTAAGTCGACCTATTCAGGACGACATTTATGATTACGCGGCAAGACAAATCCGACTCACGTTAAAGCATGATCGAAATCCAAACAAGTGCTCCATAATGAGCGACAGTTCCGTATGCATTCACAACATCGACAGCCAATGGCAATATGGTCTAACCATCTCCATGCATAGGTGGCAGGGGAAGATGTCACGTACTATTACAGCGACGGTAGTGCCAGGCCTACATCCCTGAGGTCACTGGTTCGGATACTGCTGCGGCCCAGGTTTTCATTTCAACTTCAGTCACATCCTAAATTCACCAACAATGAGGTTATTTTAAAGTGGTCTTATTACGAATTACATTTATTTGCTACATTTGAACCTAAGTATGTCAGTGGTTGTCAATGTCATATCATATACATGAATAGCTGAGGATTGGTTCGCTTTACACATTTAACCACCTAAATCACTCCACTTTGCTCCCTTTTAAAACAGCGCAAATACTGGATTTACGGAAATGGAAAGATACCAGAACAAACGAGAAAAAAATATATATGAAAAGAAAAACTTGTTCTAAAAATCTTATATGAATAGAAAATATGACTGCATCCTTCCATCAGATTATATGCTATGTTATTTAGAAGCTTTGGCTACACATAATAACCATTTCAAAATCCCTTCACATAGGCTACCTTAGCAGTCTAGATAACCAATGGCAGGGCCAATGATTACCTTAATATCTGACTGTATATATGATGTCACTCCTGTTATCAAAGTACACTTTGTTGGGCATCATTGATCGGTAATGATAGTGTCGTCCTGAAATACCGTAAGCACAGGTCATATATCCAAAAATGGTAAATGTATGTGAGAATTAAAACGTTCAAAACTAAATAAGACACCTTAAATTCGTGTGTCAACAAAGAGGTAGTAAACAACGGAGGCTCGTTACGTAGAAAGAGCCCAGTGACATTTTCGATTATCCAAAAAACATTCAGACTAAAACTTTCACACCGTAAGAATGAAATGATTCATTTAAATCACAATCATTTAACGATTTACTGTTTCGAAGCATGGTCTTTGTCTACCATTTTTGAAGTGTAAAGCACCTTTGCAATAATGGAATATGGCGAATTCTTAACTCTGAGTTTGACGGATCCGCCTCCTCCAAAAGACACAATTGCCTGGTGCTTCATGAACCATTGACTGGGTATCAAAGTCAATAAGCTAACAATGGGTATCGTGGAGAGGGATTACCTCAGACCAAACCCCATTAATGACAACAAGCCCCAGGGATCAGTATTTATGGTTACTTGAGGCATGAAGCGGGAAGGCTACAGGAAAATCTTCGCGAAACGGGACACCGGGAGGCAGCACGACAATGAGGAATGAATATCTTTGCAGAACTAACGTAATAGTTTTACAGGAAGAGGTTGTTATTTTGGGTAAACACATGGCTTTCGTTCAACAACGAACGCTATGATTACTCAAAGGTAGAAAGAAATTCACAAGGAATAGATGAGTAACCGAGTATGAGCTACATATTCTCTGTGATTTGTAAGCTCTTTATCTAATGAACGACAACATATGATGAATGAACCTCTGTGTTTGACTAGGTCTCTGTGCCTCAATTGTCTACCACTGTGCTATCGAAATAAACAATCAGACACTACAACTCTCTTCTGCAGGAATATTAGCTGTCGGTCGATAATTTAGGTAATTTTAATAGGATAGTCGGTAATTAAAAATGTAAACGACTAAGGAAAATGCTGTTTAGTATTTCCGGCAGAAAGGGCTAGGAATAAACAAGCCAACGTATTTCCCGGGATCTTAAAAAACTAATTTGTATAAAAATCCTACTAAGAAATGTATAACGTTTCTGTCCCTCTTTTAATTAAAAGCAACAAAAACATCTAGGAAAATATGTGGAGAAAAGCAAAAATGAGGTTACAGGCATTGAGAACAAAACAGATAACAGACGGCTTAAGAAACTTGAGCGAATGACACCAAGAGACGACATGACAGGGATGACAAAACCATGCATAAAAGAGAAAATATAACTGAGCTTAAATAAAAAAAACCACCTGCTAGCATATGAGAGTGAGTTTCGGAATTATAGTTAAGAGTTTGGTTACGAATAAAATTTAAGTTTAAGCTGGAACTGCGGTTGGGACAAAGTTATGCCCACAGCAAATTAACTTTGAGGTTGAAATTCAAGTTGTAATTACCCCTATTTGTCAACTTCAATGTGTGAGTAAAGGATTGTGAAAATTACTGCAACCAGCAGCTAACACTCCACAAAAGCTGTTTAAACTTCCCAACAAGTTCTAAACAACCGCCCTATTGAGTCCAGATTATCTACAGCCGGAAAAGGTATTTATACTGGATATTATAGAATGTAGCCTGATACACTATGCTGCTTACACTAATTCGATAACTTGCCACTCACTACCATTAGTGAGCTAAATGAGTCGTCTCAAAACGTCCCAGCATCTTTTGGCATTAAAGGGATGGCCATTTTAAATAACCGTTGCCTCCTCTTGTCAAGCTTGTCAGGGTCAACCAAGAAAATACTTGGCCAGTAACACATGCAGAACACAGGAAATTTAAAATTCGTCATAAAGTCCAAAGTACTATGAACACTGAGCTGAATAGCGACAAGTAATTGTGTAAGCTTTTTAGAAAGTATAATACACTCCAAATATCCAGTTTTTTCATATCCAACCGGTAAAATCCTCGGCCACTCTGTAAAATGTTCGCCAGATGCTGGAGGAAAACCTTGAGGTGCATTTAGGATTGAGTAACATCTACTGAAATATCCGTAAGTACTAGCTTTTGCAATGTACACAAAAATTTTAGTATGTTACATAACATACTATAGTATGTTATGTAACATACAAAAATTCTATAGAATTTTTGTGAGCATCAACACATTCTGACTGGAGTTAACTGGTAACGTAGAAAGCATGTACGAACATACGTTTGTATTTACTTGTGAATCTATACATATGCATGCATATATATATATATATAATTTCAATTTTAGGGCCTTGTAAAAATACTTTAACTATTCAGTTGCTTCAACGATACATCAGCAATAATCAAGTCTGATCCAATGGTAATTTAGTGACTTTTTGAAATTCGGCCCTTTTGGGATGTCAATGTCATTTCAAAACAGTATACTTACTCTATATTATATTGTACTATAGATGACTTATGAGTCAAAAGTACTGTCTAGGTCATCCAACATCCAATGCGTTCACATAAACACATTGGTTCCTTAGTGATTTCTTCTTCAATCCTTGGACCGAATTAGGGTTTTAATGACTTGTAGCACAAGAGACTTTATTCCTCTCCTCATTTAACTCTGCTAAGCACGTTGTGTAACAACAGAAGACAAGGGCGAAGCAACAGATCGTTTTATTACGAAAATCAACACGTATTTATATATATTTTATATGCATTAATAAGGCTTATGCAAGCAGAAAAAGGCAGTCTTCTGATTGGTTGTTTCTCGGAAGTTAAGCAGACAAACACAGTCTTATGATTGGTTGTGTTCGATATTTCTCGGAAAGTAGAGCCATCTATCTGCGAATCATATTTGTCCACATTTAGGTTTGCTGTGATTGGTTGTTGAAACAGCCTTGTTCACGGCCAATATTAGTGACCTAGACATTAACGTAGATTAGTGCCAACCAATCGGCTAGCAGCCTGCTCTCACCACACTCGTCCCCCCTTCAAATAGCTTTGTGCGCAGACGTTCCGACCTTCTGGGTGCTACATCCTCTAGTTGAGGATTGTTACTGACCGGCTTGTCCCACTGTACCCATCTTTGTAGCTGACTGGCGTTAACTCGTTTCTGTTTATCACCTCTTCGGATGGTATATACTTGACCCCGTCTTTTTGTGATTGTGTATGGTCCTTCCAGATGACATGGAACTCTTCGCGTTGTAAATGACCTTACTTTCGGATCACTTAACGGAATTTCATGATTCACCTTATCGCAATAACCGTATGGGTCGCCATCTCCAGTGAACAGATGATCGTATTTACTAATTAACTCTGTCACATTGTGTACCGTCGGCAGCTTAATCGCTGCTATCTCGCTGGTCTCATACATGTTGATATGCCCGTATTTCGTGACCACCACGTTCGCTTGCGTGTCGATTATGGCACCAATCTCACGCAGAAAATCCGCTCCTAATATCGTTCGCTGTAGTTCGGGTACAACAATGAAAGGAAACGTCACCTCGCAGCCACCAACAACGACCGTACAGTTCGATCTACCCGTTATACGCAACACATACCCGCCTACTGTTTGTACTGTCAATGAACACGGGCTAACACTCTTACATAAATTCTTATCTATTAACGACACGGCCGCCCCTGTATCTATCAAACATACTACTTCTCGATCATTCACTCGCAACTTCGAATACAGAGCGCCTTTCTCAATAGCCCCCACTAAATCTAGGTTCATACGAAAGAAAGAACAAGCATTATACCGTCTGAAATTTTTTCTTTTCCGCCTTTCTGGGCAGTATCTTCTCCAGTGTCCCGGCTTACCGCATTCAAAACACCGGTCTTTTCCATCAGCCAATTTTAACGCCGCCACTTCCCGCTGCAATGCTTCAATTTTCTGCTCATACTCGTTTGGTTTTGGTTGGTCTATAGCGGCTACCGTTGTGCTCAGCAGCTGTCTGGTCACCTTCGCCAGCTCGCTAATATCCATCGGCTGCGTTGCGTTAACCAGTTGTAATCGCTGAGAAATGTGGTCTGGGACACTCTCGATGAATTGGGAAGACAGTAACTGCGCTTCTGATTCTTCATCCAAAGTGGGAAGCGCGCGTCGAAGTAGATTCGTCAGTTTCACCGCCAACACTAGCGGGTCTCCATCAGGTCCAAGCTTCATTGACCGGAACTGCTGCATTGCTAGCTGTCTGTCTGTTTCGCTGTCAAACTCGGAAACTAGTCGTTCAACCAATTTCTTCCAAGACGCTGTGCCATTTGACCTGTCTACGCTGTCATATGCAGCCTTCGCTCGGCCTCTCAACAGCGTCCCCAAGACAACTGCCTTCGCTGCCTGCTCCTTGACACCCACCAGCTCAGCAACAGCCTCGAAGTCACGTAAGAAGCTCCTTATGTCTCCTTCTTCAAACGCAGCTGGCCACGGGATCTTCATTTTCTGGAGGCAGCGACACCAAATGTAACAACAGAAGACAAGGGCGAAGCAACAGATCGTTTTATTACGAAAATCAACACGTATTTATATATATTTTATATGCATTAATAAGGCTTATGCAAGCAGAAAAAGGCAGTCTTCTGATTGGTTGTTTCTCGGAAGTTAAGCAGACAAACACAGTCTTATGATTGGTTGTGTTCGATATTTCTCGGAAAGTAGAGCCATCTATCTGCGAATCATATTTGTCCACATTTAGGTTTGCTGTGATTGGTTGTTGAAACAGCCTTGTTCACGGCCAATATTAGTGACCTAGACATTAACGTAGATTAGTGCCAACCAATCGGCTAGCAGCCTGCTCTCACCACACTCGTCCCCCCTTCAAATAGCTTTGTGCGCAGACGTTCCGACCTTCTGGGTGCTACATCCTCTAGTTGAGGATTGTTACTGACCGGCTTGTCCCACTGTACCCATCTTTGTAGCTGACTGGCGTTAACTCGTTTCTGTTTATCACCTCTTCGGATGGTATATACTTGACCCCGTCTTTTTGTGATTGTGTATGGTCCTTCCAGATGACATGGAACTCTTCGCGTTGTAAATGACCTTACTTTCGGATCACTTAACGGAATTTCATGATTCACCTTATCGCAATAACCGTATGGGTCGCCATCTCCAGTGAACAGATGATCGTATTTACTAATTAACTCTGTCACATTGTGTACCGTCGGCAGCTTAATCGCTGCTATCTCGCTGGTCTCATACATGTTGATATGCCCGTATTTCGTGACCACCACGTTCGCTTGCGTGTCGATTATGGCACCAATCTCACGCAGAAAATCCGCTCCTAATATCGTTCGCTGTAGTTCGGGTACAACAATGAAAGGAAACGTCACCTCGCAGCCACCAACAACGACCGTACAGTTCGATCTACCCGTTATACGCAACACATACCCGCCTACTGTTTGTACTGTCAATGAACACGGGCTAACACTCTTACATAAATTCTTATCTATTAACGACACGGCCGCCCCTGTATCTATCAAACATACTACTTCTCGATCATTCACTCGCAACTTCGAATACAGAGCGCCTTTCTCAATAGCCCCCACTAAATCTAGGTTCATACGAAAGAAAGAACAAGCATTATACCGTCTGAAATTTTTTCTTTTCCGCCTTTCTGGGCAGTATCTTCTCCAGTGTCCCGGCTTACCGCATTCAAAACACCGGTCTTTTCCATCAGCCAATTTTAACGCCGCCACTTCCCGCTGCAATGCTTCAATTTTCTGCTCATACTCGTTTGGTTTTGGTTGGTCTATAGCGGCTACCGTTGTGCTCAGCAGCTGTCTGGTCACCTTCGCCAGCTCGCTAATATCCATCGGCTGCGTTGCGTTAACCAGTTGTAATCGCTGAGAAATGTGGTCTGGGACACTCTCGATGAATTGGGAAGACAGTAACTGCGCTTCTGATTCTTCATCCAAAGTGGGAAGCGCGCGTCGAAGTAGATTCGTCAGTTTCACCGCCAACACTAGCGGGTCTCCATCAGGTCCAAGCTTCATTGACCGGAACTGCTGCATTGCTAGCTGTCTGTCTGTTTCGCTGTCAAACTCGGAAACTAGTCGTTCAACCAATTTCTTCCAAGACGCTGTGCCATTTGACCTGTCTACGCTGTCATATGCAGCCTTCGCTCGGCCTCTCAACAGCGTCCCCAAGACAACTGCCTTCGCTGCCTGCTCCTTGACACCCACCAGCTCAGCAACAGCCTCGAAGTCACGTAAGAAGCTCCTTATGTCTCCTTCTTCAAACGCAGCTGGCCACGGGATCTTCATTTTCTGGAGGCAGCGACACCAAATGTAACAACAGAAGACAAGGGCGAAGCAACAGATCGTTTTATTACGAAAATCAACACGTATTTATATATATTTTATATGCATTAATAAGGCTTATGCAAGCAGAAAAAGGCAGTCTTCTGATTGGTTGTTTCTCGGAAGTTAAGCAGACAAACACAGTCTTATGATTGGTTGTGTTCGATATTTCTCGGAAAGTAGAGCCATCTATCTGCGAATCATATTTGTCCACATTTAGGTTTGCTGTGATTGGTTGTTGAAACAGCCTTGTTCACGGCCAATATTAGTGACCTAGACATTAACGTAGATTAGTGCCAACCAATCGGCTAGCAGCCTGCTCTCACCACAGTTGGACTATTTGTTTGATATCATGATAACACATATGTGGTTATAGGAACTACGACATATACTTCACTATTTAATCTTCTATACCACTCCAATATCCTCTACATCCAATCAGTCGATAGGCCTTCTTCCAACGAAAGCTAAAATAAGCATGGAGCGTCCACATGATGTTTGAGGCCCGGATGGCTGCTCAGATTCCGAATGATACAGAAAGCTATGGATCTGTGTGAATGGATGCAATGGAAGTGGACTCCCAAATTGTTAGCTGGAGAGTCAATAATCTCCTGCGGTCTCCCAGATGACAAAAGTAATGACAGAAGTAGCTATCGTTATGTCACCAACAGCCTTAAAAGCTCATGCGTTGGAAACCAATCTATTCCGGGACCAAGACGACAATATTCTATTCCCGAAAATTGTTCGCATCTAATGACGAAGGAAGAATTATGCAGACAGCTGTAAACAGTAGTGAAAATAACGCCAAACGGTCAAGAATCTGCGGGACATATTGTAAATATTTGCCTTTCTGACACTGAATCTGTGGTTATGATCTTGTTGACATGTAGTACTTATAACTATCTGTTTGATGTACTGTGACTGTTTAAGACTATCTAATATCTATAACTGTATGTATTGTTGAATTTACATGTTAAAGTTGGCTCAAGTCAGTGAGTCTATGATTTTGGTATCACTTTGGTTAACTGTTCTTAACTGTGACATTGTTATTGTTGTTGTCGCTCGTTGCCCTTTTTGCTGTGAATTACTTTCCTTTTGCTGGTGCCGTTCTGATTGTTTTATTTCTTGTTTTCCGGTTTTAAGGGGAGCAACCCACAAGGTCGCTTCTCCCTAGACTAAATCTTAAAGTAACAATCCCTTTCTCAGGCGTGAGTCTAGCAACCCCACCCTGTAAACAAAGTTGCTACAGAAACTTCAGTCCGATGAATCTCCTTTCGCCAGAATAAAAAGTCTTTGTGGGGACATGGAACGTCCGCACTGTGTAAGAAATTGGCAAAGCTGCCTAGATCGCAAACGAAATGGAAAAATACCGTGACATCTAAGTCCTAATGGATGACACGAACGAGAAACTGGGAGCGAACAACTCACAAAAGGAAATCATTCAACATTGGCGTTTTTTCCACTGCTGTTTTCAGCTATCTGCATAATTCTTCCTTCGTCATAAGATGTGAAAAATTTTTGGGAGCGAAGCATTCGACAGTTATAAACTTCAGTAAAATATAGACACATAACCCTAACACTGCAAACAAGGGACAATTGGAAAAAGTTGTACGGGAACTTAAAGGTCGGTGACATAGTCTTAGTAGCAGATAAATGTACCACAGGTAGATGGCCTTTAGGAGTTGTGGAAAGGGTACTCTCTAGTGGTGATGAGTTAGTGGGGACGGTCGAGGCGGGAACAAGTTGTGGCGTGTTGGTGCGAGATATTAGGAAACTGTGTCTTCTGGAAGGTGCTGAGAGTCAAGATTCAGAGGATGAACCACTTAACGATTTTCCAGTTTAGGGCGTCAACCTGGGAACAGTTGTAGGCATACTGTTGTAAGTCCTACAATTCTTCAAGGGTAGTTTGTCATGCCGGAATCCACAACATTTGATGTAGTGATTGTACATATGTTTGTGTTAAATATTTGTTTGAGTTCCAATTATCGCAATTGTTGGTTAATCTTGTTTGTGTCCGGACATTCCACAAATTACAATCGTCAACCTGAGAAGGGTTGTAGGCGTACTGGTGTAAGTCCTGCAATTCTTCAAAGGAATTCCACCAAGAGATGATCGGCGAGGTTGTTTGTACTATTTGTATACACGTGTGGTGTGTCATAGCAATTGGTGTATTTTGGATTCATTGTGTTTACTTGTTGTTTTCGTGTCTTGTTGTTAATGCGTAATTTTGTTAAAATTTTCGTCGTGATTATTTCTGAAGTTGTTTCGAGTCTTCTACATCCATGAATGAATTGATTGATGTTAAGGACAGCAGATGGGTCGTATACGCCGGGGAGGCTAGGCTATTGCTGAGAATGAAATGCACACGGAGATAATTGTTAGCTGCGGTCCGACACGCCGGGGAGAAAGAGTGTAAACGACTGAGGCTCGCATGCGTCACCGCTACTAGAACTGAGGCAGAATGAGTGACAAGCGATTGCAGTGGTAATTGGTAGTGAGTGGATAAGAGGATGTGCGTAGAGTATCATGAGTTGGTGCTATGGTCACGTTGCATTCTGCAAGAATCATTCTAGTAAGTGGCGATTGTTTTGCAAGATGTCGAGAGGATGCCTTTAACTAGAAGGCGTAGGTCACCGTCAATTAGTGAGATTGTGCTGTGGGTATGCCCGTGGTGTGTTGGCTTTGCTGTTTGTTTTTCGTTTTAGCCTTGTCCGTGTGACCCAGTTTGTCGCAATGGCATCCAAGTCAACGTGTATTGGTGGTGATGGAAAAAAGGGATGGATCGCATTTTTGCTGGGGAGTGTCAATGTAGTTGAAGATTGAACGATCAATTCATGGTTGTTTGCCCAAACCAAACTCCTCCACATTTTTCGCGGAAGTCATCTATACTGCAGTCATCGTTCCATCATTCGCTGTTCGTTGGAAGAGAGAAAACTATCAAAAGCATCATTGTGATTGATTGTTGTGACATTTATTCTCAGACTTTTTGTACAATAACCTAATGGCTGGCCCTGTATTGGTGCAAGAATAAACGGTTCTTGAGTCACCAATTCGCTATCTGCTTTTTTCACTTTGGTTGTTGCACACTGTTGCTGAAAGTCTTCTAAGGTTAGTTCGGTGTAGTTAGAGCTGAATATATGATACTCTTTTGCTTGGTTCTGGGTGGAGTGCGATTTGTCGATTTTTGCAGGTTATCCGTAGTAGGGGCATCCATTTCTACTTCATATGTAGGATCGGCAGATTTCCTGGGAGTTCCGTCATGAACTTTGAGAATTCTCCCACTGTAACAGATCCTTTTGGGCTTCACTTCACTTTACTTTTCGTTTGTCCACCTATTACTATCCCAATGTCTCTTTGTGTGTCACTACCTTTCGACACTTTGGTACCGACAATGGACATGTTTTGTGGTGTGATCGCGTGTGTATCCAAAGTTTTCTTAGCTATTACAAGGCTGTCAAATCTACGAAGTACGGGTCACATGCGGCCTGAGTCATTTTTACGAAGCTGAATACAGTGATAAGGTACCAAACGTCTTGCTGCGACAACTCAGAAAGTGGGTGGATACGTATCAGAGGTCACAGTTATATAGGACTATATCACTCACAGTTGGGAACATATGGGATAGAATTAACGGAAGTCCTGAGTATAAGAACGTTAGAGCATACGAAGGTTTATTCACAGGAGATTAAGACCCTTACGGCTACTGTGATAAGGTGAGGTATGACGCCGCAGTACTTGGTTTGAAAATGGCATTTGCAGCCAAAAGCGTTCCATATCTCCTGAAGAAAGTAGTTGAGCGGCAAGTCCAGGAAATTTTAAAGGATATTTTCACTTAAGAAGGCGATATGACAAATAGCTTACCATTGCCTTCCTTGAAAAATCCAATGGCGGGCACAGATTTTATGGTCGTTCCCGGTAGATGAACAGCACAAAAGAACTGAGACACGGAGCCATGCTAACTGTAATAGAATCCCCTCATAGACCACAGAGTGAAAATCTGTTTACACTTGTTGGTCTCCTATCAGGATACTAGGATGTGGTAATAACAATAGAAAAGGCGGATGTCAATGCAGTTGAAGATTGAACGATCAATTCTTGGTTGTTTGCTCAAAACCAACTTCCCCAATTTTCGCGGAGGCATCAATACGACAGTCATCGTCTCATCGGTCGCTGTTCAGAAAGAAGAGTGAAACATCGTCAGAAGTAATCTTATGATTTATTATTGTAATATTTGTTTTCAGACCTTAGTTCGCTTATTCTTTTTTTCTTTTTCGTCCGTTATAACTAAGCGTTTCTGAAATCTTCGAAGAACAGCGTGGGCCCGAGCGTAGCGAGAGCTGGGCATTAACGGTTTATGAGACGTGATTGACAGTTTCTGACGATGGAAACAGATCTGGCGGATTCAAACAGTTGGTGAAAGTTTGGATAGTCGCCGTTCATTTTTCCTGGTGCCGGTCAAGTCCTCTTTGAACAAGCAATATCTGGAACGTTTTTGGAATTGGGTCAAGTTCAACAATGCCTGGGTCAAAGAAGGGACAGAGTGTCTTGGATGCAAACAGGAAAGTAAGTCATGGTGACTTGTCTGTTAATTGTAACGATGTGTCTGATGTTAAGCATGACATGGTTGATGTTACTGTTTCGCCGTTCAGGGATAATAGGAACATCAAACTCCCTAAATTTGAACCACGGTGTTTTGATGGAAACCCGGCTGATTATTTACAATTTGTAAAGGAGTTTGAGATCATGTTGAGTGGTGTTTTATTAAATGATGAATTGAAGTTAATGTATTTGATGAGATATTGCACTGGAGATGCTGCAAGAGCTATACAGTGCTGTAAGTTTATGAAGCCAAAAGAGGGCTACTACGAGGCTATGAGCATATTACGTCAAAGGTTTGGAAGACCTTCGATGATTGCAGGGAAATTATTCGAGGCTGTTAAGGGTAATGGTGGTCAATTACAGGATGACTCCCAGGCACTCACTGAGTTTTTAGATAATTTGCTAATTTACAAGAATGGAATGATTTCGATGAATCGCATGAGTGACCTCAACTCGAGTTTTATACTAGAAGTAATAGCAAGACGTCTACCTACTCGACTGCAAAGGAAGTGGGTGAAGATAAGCTCCCGTATGGAGGATGAGGGTATCGAGCCAAAGTTTGATGATATCCTGAAACTGGTAAATACTAGTGTCAATCAATCTATGAGCAAGTTCGCCAGTCTATTAGATCTCACCCCTAGAATAGAGCAGTCTGAGATCAAAATGCAATCATTGATGACGAGTAGGCCTCAGAGAGGTGGATATCGAGAAGGCTCCATGATGTCTAGTAATGCATATAGACCTAGTGAGTGTAACAGGTTTCGTAGTACATCCTCAACAGATAAGTTACAAGATGCAAGACAAACACGGTTGTGTTTTACACGTGTGCAAGAGGTGCATACAGAAGTGAACTGTGAACCAGTGAGCAAGTTCAGTGATAAGCTAAATGTAAACTCCAGGCCTGACTCCGAATTGTGTGACGATAACGGTGTTGTGAAGAAGTCTGTAGTTGCAACTGGTAAGCCATTGTTGAATAGAGTGTCACAGAATAGAGTTACTGCTTCAGAGTGCAGTTCTGACTCCACAAGTTTACAAAGTATAACTAGTCAGAGTGAAGATATAAAACCTTTAATGATTTGTGAGGAGGAACCAAAATTGTCTACTTCTGTTATTAAAGAGTTTGAAAATGATGAAGTTGACGGTAAATTGAATATTCGTGATAATGATCATGATACTTCACATTTGTCTTTGGTTGATCATGATGAGATGAGGGATATGCCTACTACTGCTAAGTTAAATAAAGGTTCTGTACAACTACAACGTGAAGTAGAATTGAACGCAGATGCAGTTCCAGAAGGTGTGCATACTTGTGAGACAGTCAGTGTAATTGATCAGCGTGTAGCCCACCTATCATCAGATGATAGTGCTAAACCCGAACTAGTAGTGAAAGACAGCAGTGGTGGTAATCTTGCAGTTGGACAACTATCTGAAAGCCGAAAAAGAACAGCTTCTGATCCACCGCTAAGTTCATCACCTTGTGTCACTCAGTCATCGTTGGTGTTTTCATCCACAATGAAACAGATGCCCATCAACTCAAGTATCTTCTGCAATGACTATGATAGTATTGGTGCGTTTGAAAAGACGAAAGATATTGCTCAGTTTAGTGAGAATAAGCCAAGTGTAAACGAGAGAGTAATTGTTAAATTGACTTGCATGAATAAAGGCATTTCTAGTTTCAAGTTACTATTTGAATGCTATTATCTTTGGTGTAAATTACTCTGTTTCTACACTTGGTTGATGAGATATGTCGTGTGTTTGTTCGTCATCTATATTCTACGATACAATGACATGGGCGTGTTGCCGTTCAGATTTGAGGATATAGCTCATAGAAGGAAGTCAGCAAATGAACTCTGCGACGATTTTCCAACCTAGGGCGTCAACCTGAGAAGGGTTGTAGGCGTACTGCTGTAAGTCCTACAGTTCTTCAAAGGGTAGCGCATCAATGAGCAGTCCAATGTGCTTGGTGTATGATCTTGTACATATGTTCATATTGTATATACTGAATTGATATCATCTGTCATCTAGCTGTTGGTAATTCTGTTTGTGTCCGGACGACTTCCACTTGGATCATCAACCTGAGAAGGAATGTAGGCGTACTGCTGTAAGTCCTACAGTTCTTCAAGGGTAGTTTGTCATGCCGGAATCCACAACATTTGATGTAGTGATTGTGTAACAACAGATGACAAGGGCCAGGCAACAGATCGTTTTATTATGAAAATCAACACGTATTTATACATATTTCACATACATTATTATAGCTTATGCAAGTAGACAAGCGCAGTCATCTGATTGGTTGTTTATCAGAAGTTAGGCAGACAAACGCAGGCTTCCGATTGGCTGTTTCGGGATTCCTCGACAAACAGAGTTCTCTATCTGCGAATCATATTTTGCCACGTTAACTTTGCTGTGATTGGTTGTTGAATCAGCCTTGCTCATATTTTCTCACGGCCTGCTCTCACCACAATTGTACATATGTTTGTGTTAAATATTTGTTTGAGTTCCAATTATCGCAATTGTTGGTTAATCTTGTTTGTGTCCGGACATTCCACAAATTACAATCGTCAACCTGAGAAGGGTTGTAGGCGTACTGGTGTAAGTCCTGCAATTCTTCAAAGGAATTCCACCAAGAGATGATCGGCGAGGTTGTTTGTACTATTTGTATACACGTGTGGTGTGTCATAGCAATTGGTGTATTTTGGATTCATTGTGTTTACTTGTTGTTTTCGTGTCTTGTTGTTAATGCGTAATTTTGTTAAAATTTTCGTCGTGATTATTTCTGAAGTTGTTTCGAGTCTTCTACATCCATGAATGAATTGATTGATGTTAAGGACAGCAGATGAGTCGTATACGCCGGGGAGGCTAGGCTATTGCTGAGAATGAAATGCACACGGAGATAATTGTTAGCTGCGGTCCGACACGCCGGGGAGAAAGAGTGTAAACGACTGAGGCTCGCATGCGTCACCGCTACTAGAACTGAGGCAGAATGAGTGACAAGCGATTGTAGTGGTAATTGGTAGTGAGTGGATAAGAGGATGTGCGTAGAGTATCATGAGTTGGTGCTATGGTCACGTTGCATTCTGCAAGAATCATTCTAGTAAGTGGCGATTGTTTTGCAAGATGTCGAGAGGATGCCTTTAACTAGAAGGCGTAGGTCACCGTCAATTAGTGAGATTGTGCTGTGGGTATGCCCGTGGTGTGTTGGCTTTGCTGTTTGTTTTTCGTTTTAGCCTTGTCCGTGTGACCCAGTTTGTCGCAATGGCATCCAAGTCAACGTGTATTGGTGGTGATGGAAAAAAGGGATGGATCGCATTTTTGCTGGGGAGTGTCAATGTAGTTGAAGATTGAACGATCAATTCTTGGTTGTTTACTTAAAATCAACTTCCCCAATTTTCGCGGAGGCATCAATACTACAGTCGTCGTCTCATTGGTCGCTGTTCAGAAAGAAGAGTGAAACATCGTCAGAAGTAATCTTATGATTTATTATTGTAATATTTTTTTCAGACATTAGTTCGCTTATTCTTTTTTTCTTTTTCGTCCGTTATAACTAAGCGTTTCTGAAATCTTCGAAGAACAGCGTGGGCCCGAGCGTAGCGAGAGCTGGGCATTAACGGTTTATGAGACGTGATTGACAGCGGAGATATAGTGGAATTAGTTGAAATGGTAAAATAGAGCAGTTTATTTTGAAAAGACTTTGCCAAGCCCCATGTGAAGAAGGGGATTTTAACGACGTTTTTGAGCACATAATTTAGGTTTCAGTCAATGCATTGCTAACGCTTCGGTTGGGTGCAAGCGGAGAACATGTAGGGTTCTACAGTGACTATATTCGGCGCTGTAGATAACTTTGAGATATAACGGTAGATAATTCTCCAAAATTATTAGCCGCAACATTCATTAGTCAACATTGCATGCTGATCCTCACTATTCAAGTCTACTCGTTTAGCTGGAAGCTCTCAATCAAGTATCCAATACCGCTTTGCAATCTGCTGTGTTCCTTTCATTTGTTCGTGCACGACCACTAGCTGGTTAGGCGATAGTCCTAACACTGAGGGACGCCAGTTTATAGGCGTCTTCAATTCGATAAATTACACATACTATTAGTAGGCATATTTAGTAATGATATTATCATAAGGTGCATATTTATTCCTACCTACGTAAGATACACAAGTTGAACAAAGCAAGAACTACAGTGTTAGCAGAATAATGTGGTACCATCATTTTTTTCGTTGGCTTCTCATCAGCTGCTTAAAGCCTGAATAAATTATGAGGTTTAAGTACAGACATGTTTTTAACATACTTGCAAATTTTACATGTTGTCAGTTGACAGAAAATTCCACAATTAGTAAACAGTGCTCAGAAGATTGCGCTTATATAGTTTTCGCACGGACGGTTCAAGTTAAAAGAAAATAAATGTATGCAGAAAATGTTAAAGGGGTTACGTAATAAAGATGAGATGTGCGTTAGATGCACAGTGACTAGTAAGTTAGGTAACAATGTACTTAGTTGAGCTCAAATCAGAGAAACAAGAGACAAGCAAAACTGCAGATTATAAAAGGGAGGGTGAGGTTAAAGACAAAGATTACGTAATCAGATGAGAGAAAAAAGGCATCTAGTTACCAAGGCAAGGAAAGTCTAATAACCGCTTCTTTCTGAACACATAGATCCGGTTTCAAGCGTTTGATAGAAATCGCTTCAGAAAACTTAAGGAGAATTGAGCTCTTTTGCCTATTGATAATTTTGAACGACGTAAGCATTTTGGTACGTGTTCAGAAGATCGTAGATATGCCCTTCTTTCTGTTCTTCCAATGAAACTGCTCCCGCAGATACACGTAAATTTGTATATACAGTTGGAGTTAACATGAGAAGGATATCTATCGATTTTTGATTGCACCAAACAGCAAGTTGCTCGATAGACGGGAACGTGCTCAGCTGCAGGGTATTCTATGATTAGTGATGTACTCAGCCTTCTGTTGATCATCGCTGCAATGTTTTCGCCCTTTATAGTCAAGCTGGACGTAAACTGGCTTTTTACCCACTGTGATTTGTTTTACATTTGTAACTTCAGATCTTCCATATTTGTTGATGAACTTTTGAGGATACCCATTTCTCTTCAATATCCTTTCAAGGAACTCAAACTCCTCCTCTAGTTTTTCTATAGAGCATATTCTCCTCGCTCTATAGTACAGAGTCTTGACTAGACCCCGTTTAAAGCTATTTGGACAAAAGCTATTAAAATCAAAGTATTGTCCTTTCCGTGTGGACTTGCGATAAATTGACTTCTGAAGACTACCGTCTTCTAGGCGTTCCATGGCGATGTCGAGGAAGTGAAACTTTCCGTCACTTTCATGTTCCATAGTGAACTCAATATTGGCGTGTGCATCATTGAATAATCTTAGTAAGTGTGAAGCATGACTTTCAGTTTTGCACACTATAAATGTTTCATCAACATAACGACAGTAGGAGGATGTTTCGTTGATTGCATGCTTCAACTTTGTTCTTTCAAGATTTGACATGAATATGTCTGCTAGAACAGGGCTAAGTGGACTGCCCATAGCTACACCATCTATTTGGCGGTAAAACGTGTTGTCAAATTGAAATTGCACATCCATAGTACATATACGCAGTAGGCGTTTGAATTCCGATACTGGGAGAAGATCGGACTGCTGACAAATGATCTCAATAGCTTCATTGATTGGAATCATTGTGAATAGGGAGGTTACATCAAATGACACCATGAATTTATTTAGAACGTTCATGTGGTTCACACTTTCAGAGAAATGAAATGAGTCTTTCACCGTGTGCACGCCTAGCCGTTGACGAATAGGTTCCAACTTCTCCCTAAGCCAACGTGCCACCTTATGTTAGGGCGAGTTGATCATCGAAAGTATGGGTCTCAGGAGGACTTGTTCTTTGAGTATCTTCGGAACGCCATACATGTGTGGCAAGCGGGACCCTCGAGGTTTCAAATCATTGTACGTGTTGTTGTCAGTCAATTTCTTCTTTAGGAGATCTCTCAAGGCGTTTGTGATACGTTTTTCGGCAGCATCTTCTTATCTTTCTGGCAACTGTCAACTTTAAACCTCGACGGGTCATTTAACACAGCTTTCATCTTTGCGATGTAGTCCTCTTTGTCCATCAGCACCACACCCGAGCCTTTGTAAGGTCTCAATATAAAAATGTTGTCATTATTCTTGAGAGCTTTCAATGCTCTTAGATGCTCTTCAGAAAAGACTTTGGAATATGACGTTGGAGAAATGAGGTATTGATTTGCAACGTCGACGAGCTTCGATTTGAACCAGCTCCTCTTGTCATCATCAACTGGAGTGAGGTCACTCAACTGATAGAATACGTTTTCGAATTGAACTGGGACATCAGTTCTTTCGACAAACTTATTTGGGATGTGAAAGTTAAATCCAAGAGAAAGTGATTCCATTTCAATGCGATTTAGCTTCAGACTCGACAGATTGCAGATAAACTCATCAGGATTTTCAGGAAAATCGTCACACAATTTCTCCTTTGTCAGGGATTTCGAGAGAGTTTTGTAAAATTCTTCACATGTCTTCTGTTGAAGTCCTTGGATGAAATTGATAAATTTGATCCGACATACTATACTCACACTATTGACGACTCCAATTGTACAGGCATGCATAAGTAATGTTTAAATTACATATTTAAATACATGATTTACGGATGCTGTCATTTTGTCTTTAGTTTGTGGGAAAAATCTAATGACTAGTGATTCAGTGGACCACATTAAGAGATATAGAGCTATTGACTTCACATTAACACGAGAAACGAACACTTTAGAAGTTGCTGATACAAGATCTTGGGTTAGTATACTCCGTCCTATTCGCGAACGTCAATACCGTCAGCTTCTTAAGAACTTTCTCAATTATTTGTCTTGCAACCTTTCCTAATTCATTATCGCTCATTTCCCAATCCTTTTATCCCATAGCCATCCTTATTACTTGATTTTTACTGCTTTGTGTCGAATGTTCTCAAACTAACCTGATAACTGCATGTGCAAGGGAATTCCCGGGTAGTTGGAGTGCTACTATCTTGCGAAGCTGCACTGGATGCGGTTATAGATTTTACTAGAAAGTGCCAGAGGTATGAAGAATTCGGAAACAGCAATGAACAAGCACTAAAGGATTACAAGGACTTCTGATGAATCGCAGAATAGACATTGGACATTGGACAACAAGTCACTTGACCTAGGCTTTAAGGTCATTGGTCAGACAATCATAAGGTTGTCTTATCTGTTTTTGAAATATGTGACTGTCGGCGTTTGGATTTCTTTTGTAACCAATCGTCTCTTTGTACATAATGCAGCCCTTCGTTCACGTATCGCCGGAAAAGTCTAGTGAGAAGAATATAGTCACAAGTGTTATGGGAGTTTTGAGTGACTACATGCCACGAAATCAATATCGTACTTGTGGTCCTTCAGAACAGGTGTTTTGCGTTAAATTTGAGGAATGTGATGCCACCAGTAGGTTAAATATTTCATACAAGCACATTGTCGCTCGTTAGGATGTAGTCTGGCCTATTCTATTGTTATGTCCTTGGTCACGTGCAAGGGGTCATATATTTGGGGAATTTCGGTAACTTTCCTCTATTACTAATACTGTAGTTTGATGGTAATGCTACCCTGTTGTATGCTGAACGGAATACTTGTACAATAGATTTAAAGCTGCTACCAACACCTACAAGTAAGGTGGTCACTTGTACTCCTAATAACAGACCTTGGTGATTCTTTTTTTGCTAGCAGACCTCTTATGGCTATCTGTGATACCTTCAAGTAACCTTTTCAGCTATTTATCGTTATCCTCTTTAGTTGTTTATCATACCAGTGGCAAGTACGATTTATTTCGTTGTGTGATCGGAAAGTTGTTTTGTCATACTCTTTTGAATCCAAAGTTTTGTCAGTCGATGCGAATGATAGGTGGGACCAAAACTCTTATTTGATTAGAATTCAGGTTTGTGATGGTGACGAGGACTGATTCGATAACCGTGTTAGCAGCATGTACACTTTCAGAATGTTACACAATTACACGTAGGTTGACCATTGTTATATTTATTTACTTAGATGTCAAACCTATTCTGTGGCCTAATCTCTTGCCGAAAAGTGTTCCTTCTTCCCTTGGAGTTCGTTGGTTGGCTTTTGCAGATTCTAAGGTTAGTAACCTTCATTTAAATCAAGCTAACATTTAACTGTATTTGCGGGATAACTTCTCACTTCTGTAATGGGTAGTTAATTTAGTAAATTTAGCGTAAGACTTGAGTTGCCGCAGATCATAATACTCTTGTAGCGTGTCAAAAGTTATACATTTTTACTAAGTTAAATTCTGTGCAAATAATCTTATTAATTGCTACTGAGGTATTGTTGGAACAGGGAAGTGGAATAAACCGTAATGAATTTGACGTCTATAAACAAAATATTTAGGTGAAAACTATGCTATTCGATAATTTCATCTTATGGATCTACAATTATATACATGCTCATATACACAGAATATTGTGCACTAGTAGTCAGTAACAATATTGTTTTTTAAATAATATCGATTCGTTAAATAAGATCAATGGAATTACAGTGCATAGAAGATGCATAAATTATTATTATAATAAAAATAGATTATCAACTAAAATTAAGGAAATTTCTACAAAAAATGAGGGTCATTCTGATCTTTTGGACAAAAATTAGATTTTTGTGGTATGTATCCACAAGATAAGATAGAATAGCTCTATGAATGCATTTTGTTTGTCCTTTACTTAATCACGCAGGATGATGTTTGGATATCCGCCAGGAAACATGCCTAAATGTACTGTACGGCCTATGCAACCGGTTTCACAGGAGCAGTTAAATTGGTAGATACACATGGAAGAGGCGAAATTAGGCAGTTTTTATTTTACTCCAGAACGCAATATGAGGGTGGTCTTGAAGACGGTGTAATTCAGCAGCAGGAAACACTCCTTAACCCATTCCTTTGTGGTAGTACCGAGGAACTAAATTTGTAAGAATAAGGCCTTTTTAGGAACTATTGGTACCTTGGGATGCCGTAATTTTTTATTCATATTCTTATCAATGAAATTTCCTGGATAACCGTTTTCACTCAGCAACCGTTTAATATTATTAAGTTCCTCATCAAGGCATTCATCCGAGTAGATTACTCTTGCTTTGTGGACCAAGCACTTTATCACATAGCGTTTGTATTTCAAGGGCACGAAGCTGAAAAATGAGTATACTGACCAGTTGGTTTTGATTTTGTGCTGTAGCTGTAAGCACTATGGTGTGTTCCTAACATCCCCCAGTAAATATTGCCCCAATGTGTACCGTAAGCGACAAGTAAATTGAGTCGCTTCTACGGTATGTATTATCCTGATTATGGCGGCAGTTGATATTTCATGCAAATTCCCCGACCAATAGCTGTTACTTTGATGTGGTTGACTTTGCTTGTCACATTAACTTAACGAAGTACACAAGCCAGAATAAATGTTCCTGTAGGTTCTCCTGTATTAGAAATTTCTTTTGGTTAGCGGTTAAAATAAAAGCAGTTATCACCATGGTGTAAATAACCTACACAATGTATTGGGTGTTCTGTGAGCGAAGTCGTGTTGCTAGTGACTAGAGGTGTGACAAAATAATACATTTTACCCATACGATCAACAAGTCAGCTTGGCTACCTTCTCACAATGTGCAGAAAAGTTAGGAAAGTTAGACAAAATTTTACATCCCAACTTGCAGTGGCCCGTAGTTGGCGTTAAGTTCCTTATACGGACACAACTCCGAAGACCACACCAAACAGTTCTTGTATAACAGCTCCAGGAAGTCGTCCTCTGGGCTCTGTTATAATGTGGTTATCTTGATCGTCACTCTGGAATGCTTTGAGCTTTTGATTCGTCTGGAAAATGTCATACTCAGATATTTAACATAATGCCTATGGTGTGTATTAAAATGTAAGCTTACAGTGAGATTTCTGTTTATGTTTAGTAGCAAAAGGTGTGGCTCATTACTATAAGAACGTAACTTTTGACCATAGGGCCGTGTTGAAGCCTAGGTTTACCTACCAAGGTTTGGGCGACAATGTGGTATCACCATTCCTCATACAGTTTGTTTTTCATTTACCAAGAGTATATGAGTATAACTGGTTGTTGATTAATGTTTCCGTTTCCTCATTTCTATGAGATTTGCCTTTTTCGAATTCTTGATTAAGTCAACGGGAATGCTTCAATACCTGATTAATACTGTCACTAACTAATACTTTGCAAGGAAGACTGATGGTATGCTTAACCTCAGTGTTAATGAGAAATTCTAGTATGACCTCTGTATAGTGACTTTCTAATCATGCATAGACTAAGCAGAACTCGGGAGGAGTAAACGAGAGAAAATCAAGCAGGCTTTAGACCAGGTAGAGGTTGCATAGATCATATCTTCACTCTTCGACAGATTCTAGAACATAGACACACTTTTCGGCGTCCAACAATTGCCATATTTCTTGACTTGAAGGCGGCCTTCGACTCCGTGGATCGAAAGGTACTATGGCAATGTCTGACTGTGAAGCGAGTACCAAGAAAGTACATTGCACTAATCAAGGCACTCTATTCAAACTCACGTAGTCGTGTAAGGGCTTATGGGGAATTGTCATCCGAATTGATAACAACCAGTAGTGTCTGACAGGGATGTCCACTTTCCCCATTTCTGTTTAACTTCATCATAGATATGCTGATGGAAGTATCCTTAACTGAACGTAACGACTTAGGAATCGACTTGTTACCAGGGAATAGTCTTATGGACTTAGAATATGCAGATGACATAGTCCTGTTAGGTGAGGATGCTGACAAAATGCAGAGTCTTCTGAACACCTTGAGCAGCAATCTTCGTATGTTTGGCATGCGATTCGCCCGTACAAAATGTAAGATGCTGCTACAGGTCTGGACTACGTCAACTCCTAGCTTAGTGATAGGGAGTGAAGTGATAGAACATGTTGACCACTTCACCTATATAGGAAGTTGTATCAGCACCAACGAACTGATTGGCGATGTAATCTCAGCACGGATACGAAAAGTCCAAGCTGCTTTCGCTGACTTACACCATCTCTGGCGTAGGCGTGACATCCGGCTATCAACCGAGGGACGTGTGTACTGCTCATCAGTTCGCTCCGTCCTTCTCTATGGCTCTGAAACATGGCCAATACGAGTTGAAGACATGAAAAGATCGACTGCTTTCGATCATAGATGTCTACGATCTCTATCTCACGTTAGGTGGTTTAATAAGGTAAGTAATGTTGACGTTAGGCGTAGTGTTGGGCAAAGAGGGAAAATCAACCGACGAGGCTATAAAGTTACATAGATTGAGATGGCTAGGTCAGGTGGTGCGCATGCCTAACCATCGCCTCCCCCGACGACGGGCATTACTAGCTGATATAGGTGCAGGTTGGAAAAGAGTAAGTGATGGCCAAACAAAAACATGACATCAATCCATGAAATCCTTGACAGTTAAACTGAGTCAGGTGGGGAGATGCAGACTCCCGGGTTGGGTCCCTCGGGACTCTAGGAATCAATGGCTGGAGACAATAGGTGACATGGCTCAAAATCGTAGTCAATGGCCAGCGCAGATGTATTCAGTCTCTGTAATCTTTCATATTCCTTTCTACCATTACCCATTCTGTTTCACTCTTATACTTGTCAGACTGTATTGATTCTCTTCACTCATCTTCTCGTCTACCTTTGTGTGCTATTTGGAACGTGGCAACTCGAACTGGTGCACTTTGGTGCCAAGTTCTTTGTTGAATCCAGACAGAGACAGACAGAATACCCTCTGACTTGGACTGACACATATTATTCATGCAGGTTTAAACGATGAGGTAACAGTATTACTGCGATTTCCATTGTATGGTTCCTAGTACACGTGGCCTTGCAATACTAGTTTAGGTTATGTGCTAATTGACTAGTGATTGAGCGCACAACTTTACTTAGTTCAATTAGCCTCACTTTTGAAAATCACTCAATGAGGGAGCTGAAATAAAAGGGGGTGTGAAGTCAGGAATGATTACTTGACCAGTTGTGGATTTGTCCAAATGCTGGAAAATCACAAGGAGTTAAAACATTAGTGCCACTATAAACGATTTTGAACTATCTGATATGTAGTCTGCAGCCATATGTTCGTAGTGTTTCGATGACCCCCCCCCAGACAGTGCCCACCTTATATGCGTGGCTGAGACCCAACAGTCGGTGACTTCGTGAGTTGGTGCCATGTTTTCACGTCATGAATTCTGTCACATTCTCAGCCATATCCCTTTCCGGTAGCATTGCTTGTGAAAAGGAGTGATGACTTGGGACATGTGCTCTAGTTACCTAAGTTTATATATATATCGAAGACTGTTTAGCACTTGCTAACTTGCGTTATCTTTAGCATGGATGTGATATCCGCCTATGGATTTTGTCTGTTGCATAGTTGTCCTCTCTCTCCTGCTTCATTGCTGCTGAAGGTAGAAAATAAGAATGATCACAGACATCGTGAAACGTTTTGATGTGTAGGGAATTTGTATGAATCATTGAATCGTGTAACTAGTATACAGGTACTTTTACGTTAATATATTAGCTCACTAAAATGTTTCTCATTAAATACTTACATTTCAGCCGGTTTACCAACATTTATCTCGTTGTGGCGATGGAAGCACAGATGAATCACAACCTTTAACAACTACGGTTTTAAGCATGAACAAGGTAACTAAATTTTCAACTGAATGACTCTTGTTTAGATCGGTACAGTTGTTAGTTTGTTTAATTAGGAAATGAGTTATACTACGCTCTTATTATACTCCGAATTCAAATATTTGGCTGTTTGTTAGGAATAAGGATAAATTGTACGGATGTGATTTACTTTCTTCGGTAGATAATCTGATGTTGTCTTTTGAAAGACTGCATCTGTGGCTGTTACTTTTAAGTTCGTCAGTTTATAAGTACTTGTGTTTAATAATTGGATCATATGTTGAATATCTCCTACCTTCACTGAGGTTTAGTGGTTTCACTAACTTTTATACTAGGTGTAACTATAGTGTATTCCTTCATATCACGGAATATACACATTGAGTCATAGGAGTTGCAGCGAAGAAAATTTTCTTTTCGACGAAGTCATCATCTAGGCTGTACATTCGTGTATTTATATCAAATGGATGGGAAAGTTCCAGAATAATTTCCGGTTAAGGGTCAAATTAGTAAAAATTACAATTAGGAATTCGAATGCCATAATAAACAGTGGGACGGATTAAACAAACAAAGCAGCATCATAATAACTAAGATGACTGACATTGTTGCAATTAGGGGCTAGACATGTAGAAATAACAAAATAGACAGGATGTTTGGATAAAAACTAATGTGATGAATAATTGTTTATGCAATCAGGGATTAAATATGCAGAAATAGTAAAATGACGAAATAAACACGGAGTTCGGATATGAAAATATGGTAGTGTAAACAGGGATTAACAAAAACTTAAAAAATAACATGATTAAACAGGAAGTTTATATAAGAAAGGCGATGGGATGGTCATTACTAAAAAAACATAATTTACCTGTTTATTCAATGTATTCAATGAGCATGTATCCAGTCGATGGGTTTTTACCTATATTACTGTAAATTTAAAACCATGCAACATTAGATCATTACTTCTTGCAGCTACTTTTAAGGAATGCAGGTGGATAATCTTAAAATATTGTGTGGGTGCTCGTTGAAGTATGCGACATACTTTTTGGAACGACTGTTAAATATAAGTGATTAAATTTTATAAAAGAAGTGGCTTTGGTTTGTTAAAGTCATACAGCAGAAACTGCATTTACCGAAAGTCAAATAGATATCTTTTCACTTTGGAGAAACTCGGAAGTGTGGTACATACACAACCAGGTATTTGTCCACTTTCCAAAGTACCATATGAAATTCATTGTCTAGGCTATCCAATTTGCTGCATCTCAGATGATAAATATGATCAGTTCTACTCTTCATCTAGACTTCGTACGGTGAGAGATTTGATTCACTCACTTGAACATGACTTCCACTCTCTGTCATGGGTTTTAGTTCTGTTCCACCTGCTTTGGCCTGGTAAAGCATGCAGTACTTTCGTTCTTTACACAATTAGTGTGATGTGTAGTATGGTACATATGAAATGTCCCCGAGTAACTGAGTTCAAAGCATACTGCCTTCCCTACGTACATCTTTGATTTAAGAAAGTGAAGATGAATCGTGTAATGTATTATATAATAGGCTAGTCAGTACAAAACTTCATATATGGTGTATTGTGTGTATGAATTTCATATAGGGCTATACACACTCAAGCCTGGTGATAAGACTGAAAGTAAACAGTTGTCATATATGTGGACATTAAAACAGGAATAACTGTTTACGATAAAGCAGACTGATCGATGTAACAGATAAATCGTTCTGAAAATATTTGATTTGGTAAGTTTTGTGGACAGACAAGATTAGTGTGTCGTAAGACATTCATAATTTTATTTTTTATCTGTTCCTAGCAAAGTTTTATTCCTTTTAATCAAATTTCTAGACGGGTAAGTCACTTTTACTTCAATACTTACCGTACAATTTTGGTAGTCGTTTCTGTGTTAACACTAAATCTTACACATTTTTCATGCGTATATTTTAAGCGTCTGTGGGATGGCATTTCAGCCTTGGCTAACTCAGTTGTCTCTAATCCTCTGGTTTCAAATTCACCAACGTTACCCACAAATCATCTCAGTCCGCAAAGTCAGCCGCCACAGTCAAGTTCAACTGACTCTTTCCAGCGTCATAAGTCTGGTTTAACTACTTCTGAGTTTAGTGACTCCAATGGAACTATCTCTCCCGGTTATGTGACAATCGTAGATTTGCATACTTTGAACTGTGAATTTGAGTTACGTAAACTTGAAAAGTACACAACATCGATTCACCTGTGTGCTAGCCATTCTAATCCATGTAAACCGTTGGCTGAATGTAATGACATGCCTGATCAAAAGTCTCAAACTCACTCGGCTAATAATGAACATGCTAATATTGTAATGTCAGGGACAAAGTATTTGAATGTACATGAATTTGGCGGTTCAGGAGGAATAGTTGCCCACTTCATGGTATGCATATTTTGTAAAGTTTGTTTTTAATCTTTATATAAGCACCTTTTCCACTTCATTTTGGTTACACTATCTCTAATAGTTGCGTATGGAATTAGCTTGGAATGCTTTAAATGTGTCACATAGCTCTGTCAAAATTTTTGTGGAAGAAAGGAAGATGTCAATTTCTCTCACGTTCTCTCCATACGTTGTTTACTGACTCCAAATAGTACCTGGTGAAGTTTTTCTGTACTTTTTGTAAGATGCCTGATGTCTCTCTGGTAAACAAACAGATTCATTGTTGCGAGATTATACACATTTGTTGATGAAATTAGCACATTTTAAAAGTTATTGACGAGCAAAGGCTTCATATGTTTCCGCGTGATTGGTGTAACCACTCTCAAGTTATCTCCATCATGATCCGTCTAAGAATGTCCCCTTGAGGAAACTGATAACCCAGGATCTCCAGTGTATATACTGCGACTAATGCAGTCTATAAAGGTTCATAATCGTATTGATTGGCTAGTTTCCTCACCTCGGCCTGTCTGCAACTGCACCCTTCAGTTATATCACTCAGTCGACGTCATGAGTTATCGTATATTTCAGCCTTAGAGTAGGATAGTGCTTACTTCTGCGCAGGACTTTCATACCTTAGATAGATAGTAGAGTATCTTTGCAACCCTACTCACATAGTGCTTTATGCTGAACGCATATTTTCAACCTTTTCGTGAACCTGAAGTGCGTTCGATATGCTTATATTTTTGTTTCATTTGCATCCAACCCGGGGTCCTCAAATAGACAAAATTCGAATAATACATTTTACTGCTGAATGCCGTCAACTTTTGGTAGCAGTTATTGTGTTTCAGTGATTACTCAGTTGCATTTTGCTTGGGAGGTGCATCTGAGTCTACGGACGATACACTAAGTTTGATGTTTTGAACCACGCATGTAGGTGATTAACTGTTAGGCACTTTATGGCTGTAGTGTTGTTCATAATGTCTAATGAGATGTGCGTGGCGCGTGATTTTTCACTGTTTTTGTCTCATTGTGTTGTTTCAGTGAAGGTGTAGAACTAGGTTGGAAAGGAGTTAAATGTGGTATGAGTTTCTTTGAATGCTGTAGAATTGTGTACACCTACAGGAAATCTGCTTAGTATGTCAATGAGTGAGTCAGTCCGCAACTACAAGAAGTGGCTAGATGAGCTGTACAGCCTCAAATTTCTCGACTAGAAGTTAGGAGTGATTAGTTATCAAACTGGTGTCAGTCGGACAAAACGATTACAAATAATTCACATTGATTTTTTAAAATTTGTTTTGCTTGTTTGTCCTCTTTGTGTTTCAAGTTTAATAAATGATAATCAGACTATCTTGTTAGTTATTTGTCTCAATCTCTTGACATTTCGAGACAAGCTCTGTTAATGTCATTTGTGCAAATAGCGGTATCCTGTAATGCTGTAAATCAAATGAGTATCACCTGGAACGTAAAACGACACGCAAATATTTCGAATAAATTGCCAGTGTTGGAAACTAATCTGAATTTCTTTCACAGTGTAAATCCTTGTGTCATATACCGACTACAATGTGTTGAAAGACGCAGGTTACAAAAACTTTTGTTCATGCTCATTTATTGTCTGCTACATTTGTAATTTTTCATCTTTTAATCTAAGTGCAGAACTTGGACACTGTGGTAAAATGTAATTCCATATTATGTAAGTTTATTTTAAATATCACACAGTGATGTTGTATTAACAACTGAATGAGGTTTCGAGCATAAATTATTACCACTCATAATCGTATAAATTTAGTTACACGGTTTCACAATTTGTCTTATATTTTCTCTTTCCAACTTCCCTTCGTTTGTTGCCACTTTCCATATCTCCGGTATATGCGTTACTTCATTCAGATTGCACATGTGCGGTGTTGAATCGATAAACAAAGCTCCAATGACTAACCTCTTTCTCTCTCTCCAATTAACTTCATTACTTTTTAATACTCTCAGCCTCTCAAAACCTATTTTGTGATTACATGCAAGTAAATACAGTGCAATGGCTGAGCTTTTTTCTGCGTTATTTAACTTAGCAGGGTCAATCATCATTGTAGGTCTAACTAAATTTTTATATTCCCGTAATCTAGTTGACCCAGATCTACTAGTTTGACCTATGTAACTGACCCCAAAGTCATTAAATGGTATTTGGTAAATTATATTATTTTTCTTAACTGGATCTATTGGGTCGTTAAGCCGACAAAGTTTGTCTCTGAGAGTTGTTTGGTTGGTTGGTTGGTTCAAATGCGCCACCCTGATTCCAGCGTCATTGAGAATCCTACATAAGGCCTCTGACGTTCCTTCTTTATGCATGCGGCAGTACTACAGAGGCTTTGAATTCTTATATTATTTTCGTCATTCTTATTTGTTTATTTAGTGTGTCAGTTTCGCGTAATTGCTAGTATATTCATCTACTATTTTCATCTTTTACTTCAAAACATTTCAATCTACAGGCTCATCGCTGGGCTAACGTCGCACTTCTAAAGTTTGACCCATCGGGAAGCCTTTTGTTTACTGCTTGCAAGCGAGGTCATTCATTCAACTTATTTCGTATTGCCAATCATCCATTCGACCAGCGTCAAACTGCTGTGCATCATTTGTATATATTAGAACGTGGAAATTTACCCTGTGAGGTAAGTATTTTGTTAAACTCATGTTTTATACTCCATTCATGTTTAATTTTCACTTATGTTTGTATGTAGAATTTTGGTGGTAAAATAAATGTTTTAAAGACAGATTGGAATCAGTCCTGCAGTTGTACTCCTGTTTTCCCTGTTAGACTACACGATCTTTTAATCCCGATGTTTGATCATTCAGTTGATGTGTGACAGGAAATTGTGTATAGTGGAACTTTTAGGGGCTATTCTAAACGTTTTCGTCCTTATATCCTGCTTACCTGGATATTTAAAATAATTAGTTCCTTGAATAAGTCGAGATGGTGTTATTTAGAAGACAGAGTTGTCTGAAAACTGTGGTACATTTGCATAATATATTTCAAACATTTTAACCATATATTTGCCGATCAAGTCAGTTTATTTGAAAAACCCTGGGTTATTCTCATAAATAGTCTTCGTAAGTTTTGATTTACCACCTTAGGTATGGCGGACAATATGTCCTGTATTTTCTAGCTATACATATTCGCATTTGCAATGGTGAAAACATGTTTCCTATGTCTGCTGCTAGACATAGTGTTTTCTTTATACTAATGGTGATAATTGATTTTGCCGCTTTACGTGCAGAATTATTTGTAACGAATTTTGTTGTTATTGCTGTATTGCTAACCAAGTGTACATTCAATTAACTTCTCAAAGTATCTTATATCACTGTCTGATTTGAAAACGTGTGTTTGTGATTCTGAAGGGAATATTATAATACTAGACGTTACGCTCCTGTAAATGAATTTTGTGATTATCTATATCAACTTATTCATGTTAATTTAATGTGTTAGCCAGGTTAATACGAATACAGCTGTCATAAGTGTGCATTTTTGTTTATATTATTCTGAAGATGTTTCCGTTGTCCATGTTTTGATGTTGCTAAATATTTACTACATGTGTTGTATAATTTCATCATGAAATGTTTGGATGATCGGATTATTATTATTATTGTTCCCTTGGAGTCCGGGTGGAACATAGGGTTTAAACAGAACATTCCCAGTTTTTTCTACTCTCCTTCGCTCTCCTCAGCTGTTTCCACGATTGCCCATAGTCCCTCATCTCCTCCATGTTACCCTCGAAGCGACGCCCAACTCTTCATTTCCCACTCGAGGGTCTGGCGCTCCATAAACCTGACGATGTTCAGGTGTAACCGATCCATCAATCTATACTAGGTTAGTCAGGGGAATGGAATAACTTAGTGTTAACGTTGTTATAATTATAAGAGTTAAATCCAGTTAATAACTCTGTCACTGTACTGCATATTAAACAAACTCACAAATACCGAATGACTTGTCACCTTGGTTCCAAATCTTTACCTTTACATTAATGATAGTGTAACGACAGAAGACAATGGCCAGGAAACAGATAGTTCATTGAAAAAATCAAGAGATATTTATAGATTTTGATGTGCATTATTATTAGCACTATTGTTATCAGAGAAGCAGTGTCTACTGATTGGTTGTTTTCTTGCTGAAGGTCATTCATTACTGCTTGTGACCGTTTCTTAGAAAGTTAAACCATATATCTGTGAGTCGTGTTAGCACACTTTACGCCTTCTGTGATTGTTTCTTGAGTTCCTCAAGGTTAGGCTTTGTTCTCGTTTTATCTCATGTCCCCGATTACCTCAAAGTTGCGGACGTTTCTTGTTGAAAAAGAGCAACAATTACGTCTGCTATTTAATTTCTCTATGTGTATTGGTATACTGGCAGTGAACTATTAACTGAAAGCTAGTGCTAATTGCATATCATAACGATTTATTGCATGCACTATATTTTTTTAAGGTTATTTAAGCCACAGCCAGGTGTATTGTAAATTTATGATACATTCCGGTTGTTTATCTAATGAACCTGTAGCACATTAAAAAGTTGACAAGCGAAGCCAGTTAAACACAATTTCGCTTTAGCAACGAAGAGTAATTGCTTGTTTCTGGTCTTAAAATGCGCTTATATAAGTGAACTAGGTTACAATCTTTACTACTGTTTACGTTTAGTAAGAACGAATAAATGATCTCCCTAGAAGTTACTTGTCACTTGACTGTTTTAATAATCAGATAGTTTATCATAGGCAGGATCCTGCGATCTGTGCAAGCTAGGGCAACAAAACACATTCATGGATGGTTGCAAAAGGAAATGAAGTCGCTTGATTCGATTAACCTTCGGAAAAAATAAACAATGTCGCGTATCGCAAAGCATATCGTGGAGACTCGATATAGAACTGCCTTTAAAATACATTTCAACCCATATTTAAATAAGGTTATGCACATATACCTCAATTTATTACAGCCTCCTAATACAAAGATTCAAAACAACAGATATGGTAAGGAATATTCATTTGGAATTTGGTATCTATATGTATCGAAATTATGTACACCTTATCATCAACACACCAATTTACACTGATCCTCACATGTTGTGCTACTTCTGCCGTTCCTTCCTTCATGTTGTGTTTCTTTATTTTCCTTTCACGTCGTCTCCCGTGTATCACCACAACGCTGTATCAAATCTATCTCCCTGCTATTTGATGTTTTTCTGCTGATGAACGTCTCTTCACATACTACTGATAAATCTTATGAGTAGCACACGCCACACTTGTCCACCCATTAAATAGTTTCGAACGGAGCCGCTGCGACCTTCTTCGTTCTACTTCTTCCTCTTTGACCTTGGCGTCGGCTTCCTTATCTTACTGAATCCATTTTCTCAGTTGATGGTATAAAAGGGACCACGTTTCTGGGTGACAGTGAATGAAGCTTCCCACTTTCGAAGGAGTTTCCGTTAACATGGCTTACATCTAACCGCGTACTTTCTTTCTCCTACAGTTTACTTGATCCACGACCTCAAAGGTTATGCATCCCATCTTTTCTGACTGCTCTGATTTCACGGCGTATTTTTGTCTATGCTATGCATTCCTGACGGCTTCCTTCCGTTTCGTCCTCAGTCTCTACGTATCCTACTCTTGGCGAAGTGGCTAGGTTGTGCTGTGCACCGGTAGTTTTGGTTTCCTCTCATACATCAGCTAAAGCGGTAATTTCATTGTTTTTTCCTGAGTGGAAGCATGGTGTGCTAGCGGAATCCATGGAATCTGTCTCCCAGTTACCCTGCTTCGAGACTGGCCACTCCTTCAGTGACGGGTTATTTCTCTCTGACAGACCATTCGTTTGTGGGTGATATGGTGTTCGAATTTTCTTAATCTTTAGTTTTTGCAAATTGGAAATGACTTCTTCACTTTCAAAACAAGGACCCCGATCTGTCAATATCTTCTTTGGTACACCACGGTCTGCACCGATATGTCGAAATACGCGTCAGTCACGGTTCTCGCGCGTTGATCAGGGATCGTGATGGCGTCTACTCATCATGTAGCGTGTTCCGTCATGACCGAGAGGTACTGATCGCCACTGCATGTCTGCGGAAACCGATCCACCGTACATACGGATAATGTCCCTTAATGCCTTAACTGTGTAACAACAAAAGGTAAGGCAAGAAAGTCAATGTATACTTTCCATTGATCGAACCGCTGTTTATATATATATATATATCTGCGAATCGTATTTGCACGCGTTAAGCCTGCTGTGATTGCTTGTTGAGTTCCCCAAGGGTAAGCCTTGTTATTGTTTTTTTCTCATGACCCCACTTCGAGACGTAATCAGCTCTTACCAGACCTCACCAAACTCGCAGAAAATAAACCCCAAGTATTGTTCACTGTAATTTTGACGCAACAATAAAAACGCTACAGTTTGATATGCCCGTGATGCTTAACACACGCCCACCTACCATTTGAACTGCCAATGAACATGGTTGGACTCTCTGAAATAGATTCCTATCTGTTGGTGAGACTGCCGCTCCTGTATCTATTTAAAGAACTACTTTTCTGCCATTCTCTCGCGACTTAGAATACACGCTCCGCATCTCGATATCCCCCACTATTTCTAATCTGATAGAAGAGAAAGAACGCACACTATACTGTCTGAAATTTTTTCTTCTCCTTTCTGGCCATTGCCTCCTCCAGTGTCCTGCTTTTCACATTCAAAGCATCGGCTTTTCCTGGCACTCACTCGCAGTGTCGCCAATTCAAGCTGCAAATCTTCAACTTTCTGCTCCCATTCATTCAACTTCGGTGGCTCTATTATGGCTACCTTTGTGTCCAATGGCTGTCTGGTCACCTTGACTAGCTCACTAGTATCCATGGGTAGTACAATCAATTTTAGTTGTTGAGAAATGTGGTCTGAGAGACTCCGGATGAACTGAGACGTTAATAGCGGCGACTCCGACTCTTCAACCTATATGGGCAGTGAGCGACTTAGTAGATTCATCAGCTTCACCGCCAACACTAGCGGGTTTCCGCCCAGTCCCAGATTCGCGGCACGGAACTGCTGAATCGTCAGCTGCTTGTCCGTCGGGCTGTCGAACTCTGCCACCAATCGTCCAACCAACAATACCTTCCAGGTTTGCTTTTCACCTGCTGAGAAGCCGAGCAGAGGCGGCTTACAACAGTGTAGAGCGGCCAGGTGAGCTAGTATTCGATGGGTGGACGAGTGAGGCGTGTGCTACTGTTAAGATTTCTCAGTAGTATATAGAGAGACGTTCAGCAGAAAAACATCAAATAGCAGGGAGATATGATGATATTATATGGTTGAAGGCAATCGGCAGGAAGCCCTGAATGTAGGTTTCGTGCTAGTTGGCAGTCACCAGTCAACAAGGCGTATCTGCAACCTTGAAGGAACCCATGCCCTTTCTGAGATTCGAACCCGCGTCACCCAGTGTTGCAGTCAGAGACGTTACCACTGAGCTATTCTATCCCCTGCCGATGCACACCTAATATCTATGGCCGGCCTGCAAAATTTGGGCTACCTATATCACATGCTGAAAATTCCATACCTGTACAATCCTACGCCAGGGAGATAGATTTGATCTCAGAGAAAGCAAATGATACAGCGTTGTGGTGATACACGGGAGACGACGTGAAAGGAAAATAAAGAAACACAATATGAAAGAAGGAACGGCAGAAGTAGCACAACATGTGAGGATCAGTGTAAATTGGTGCGTTGATGATAAGGTGTACATAATTTCGATATATAGCCATACCAAATTACGAGAAAACATTGCTTAGGAAGTCTCTCGTCTTTTGCTATTATAATTAGACTATGGTACTTACCGCATTATTTAATAAAATTAGTAGCAATTGTACTATTAGTTGTCTACATCATAATTGTTTTTCGTTTTTTTTGTAATTATGAATGATATGAAGAGATGCAATTATGTTGTACGTGCATCAATAAATGTCTTGCACAACAACTTCACGTGATAGTATAGTACATATATTCGTTCTGTTTTTTTTTTAATTTTCATTTTCTTTATATCTTGAATTATGCATACATATAAATGTTTCCCTCTGATACTACCATCTTCACACAAAATAATTATTGTTTCAAAATAAATTTTTAAAAAAAGTGTAAATCTCATGTGAGGTGGTGGAAGAGTCCTCTTCTATTATGTCTCACTTATTGTTCATTTAATTCATTTATAATATTTTGATGAAAATTATGCCTGTTATCGTATTTCAAGAAGAATAAGCGTCCAGGTGTCACCATTGGATTTCGATAGTATTACAGTTCCGTTGTGTTGTGTTTCAGTGATTTAGTGTCAGAACACTAGCCACCTGCACATATGGTCCGGGGTTCAATTCCCGACCGATGCACACCTGATATCAATGGTCATCGGTTTGCTAAATTTCCGCTACCGATATCACATACTGGAAATGCCTTACTTATTCCGAAATACTGTGCTTTGGAATCAAGCTATAATCAAAAGAAGAGAAATATGTCACCGTTGGTCAGAATTTTTTTCTCTAAATTTCATGAAGATTTATTATGAAAACTACTTCTAGGCAAATAACGTCGATTTATTGCTGACGTCATCATGTTGCTAAGTGGTGGGTTTACTGTTCTTTAACTCTTGGTCAAATGTTTTGACTTGGATACTAAGAATTCTGATCTTTTTGAGTTTTGGAAAGTTAATATGTTGTTCCGAAGATGTGTGATATTTTTTGTATAGAGTTTTCCGAATAATTATGCATGTCTGTCTAAGTTTGAGTGATGATGTTTTAAACAAATTACCGTGTTGTAACTGCTTAAAGATTTCTGAGTATTCGTTTCAATTCGGTTTTCTTTTATTATTTCAACACCAAATCTTACATCACTTTACTGTTCATTCACAAATCTTTACAGTATTATTATTTTCTGCTTACATCGGTATTGTTATAACACCCGAAGTTAGTCAGTCTTTCTTTTTTTGGTCGGATTGTATTCAGGCGAAATTTCTGTTATCAGCATAGCTGCTGTTTTTCTATATTCCTGTTTACTTTTTGTCTTCTTGTATATATATATGGCATTTTTCGATTCTATAAAACACAAAATGATTAAGCAAAGAATATCCTTTTCGATAAATTCCTCTTCTGGCTCTACAATTATACATCCATATGTTTATATACATAGAATATTCTAGAATAGTAGTCAATAACAATATTAGTACTTTTTTAAAATGATATTGGTTTGTAAAGTAAGATCAATGGAATTACAGTTCATTAGAGATGCTCAAATTATAATAATAATAAAGACATAGTAGCAAATAGAATACCAACGGCGAGCCTCAGGAATATTTAGTAGTCGAACTCCTAAGGCGAAATTGAAATTCGGAGGTATGCGGTAGATGATCCTGAAAGTATGGTTAACGTCAATCTTGTGTTCTGTATCCACAAGATGAGACAGAATAGCGCCGGGAATGGATTTTGTTTGTCCTTTACTTAACCACTCAGGATGATGTTCGGAAATTCGACGAGAAGCACGCCTAATTTTACTGTACGGCCTATGTAACTAACTGGCTCCACAAGAGCATATCCTTATCTTCACTTCACTAGTATTTTTGCGGTTTATTTTTACTGACATAAATGAATCCGGAATATACGAAGCTCGTAAAAGAGCTCCACTGTTTACCTCTGATCATTGTATTCTACGGATTTTATTCAAAATTTGTGGGCAAATTACACAAGAGAACCGTCGTATATCTGTCCAAGAAAATTGTGTACATATGTTACTCTAAGGCTAATGTACAGAATCTAAGATGCTCGCTCAAAGACACAAGGTGGGATATGCTTAATGAAGACTTTCTTGATGATGCTATTTCAAATATTACAAGTTGAATGAAATTCTATCTTGACATCTATGTTGCCCTTGAAAAACGCTTTTCATCGGATTTGACCGTTTATCCTCCCCCTTTTACATTAAAACCCTCTTAGGGAAAAGAAAAAGTTATATAAAGTGAAAGATTACAATGGTATAGAAAGTAGTAACATTTCAGGATTTCATCATGGGTTGACATTAGTTAGAGAACCATTGGAAAACCTGGGAGTACTGGACAGTTATTTCGTCCTGGTTTGGGACTCATCAGCAGCACGCACCCACCGGGATTCGAACCCAGGACCTTCCGGTTACAAGGCGAGCTCGCCTTTTGATGAAAACTCACTGTTATTATTATTAGAGTTACTACTCTCATTTGACGCCGCACATTTTCGACATTATTCCTACTGTGTGTGCAATCGTCCTTGTGGTTAATTTTAATTGTGTTTTGAGTAAATTAAATGCAGCATTGTAGCAGATGCCAAAAATTCCATTCTGTATTATAAGTACTGTTTTCGGAATAGAACAAATTATTATTATTATTGTCATTCTGTTGGGAGTGTGTTATTATTTCATACTTCATAAGCTCAATACAAAATTTGAAACCTAGTACTATGTGGTCGTTCAGTTGTCTAGTTCATAGTAGTGGAGTGGAGTGAGTAGACTTTTAACTTAAAATCCCACTGATGAGTACGTGTCAAATGCATAAGAAACTAAACCAAAGGTTCTCTTTCATCTCCATGTTAATTTTATCATTTTCCCATTCCTTCGCCGCGTTCCGAGTGGAACATAAGTCTGAGTTCTTGAGTTTCAGTGGCGGCGTTGTTTGTACATTACGAGGTGGCCTGGCCACATGTACAGTCTTCCCTCTTTATCGGGCTTACGACTACTAGCTGGGCTAGTTTATAAGGAGTGGGTCGACAGGGAACTGACCTCTGACTAAGTGTGGTTGGTGAGAAGTGGTTCAAGCTCTAAACTACTGACTCACTATGTTAGGCAGCATAATTTGTATTTCGTCTTTGCTTTCCACCATATTACATCTTAATTTCTGCATTTCAACCTGTGTCTACCTTTGCTAGTGTGATAGACACCTAAGGCAATTAATATGTGCAAGGATTCTGAGTCAAATTAATCGGGTTTGTGTTAAGATTTAAATCAAGTATCCTTCAGACTGCTAAACTAAAAGTTGCGGACTTTTAAATCGTCTTTGATACGCTTCCTGTTACTCTAGTTTGTTAGGATTAGCCTAGTAATTGAGACCTAAATGATAAACATATGATAAGATTATAAATTATTTAAATTAATCCCAGCGTATTAAGAAAATCAAAACAAGATTTTTCTGAACGTTTCGCCGTGTAAGCCACAGCTTCTTCTGCTTGTTTTTATTTTCTTAACACGCTGGGATTAATTTAAATAATTTATAATGAATCAATCTGACTCGGCGCTCAAATTAATCCAGGAGATATGATAAGAAATGCTATATATATATATATAGTTCATATTTTAGATTGATGAAGGCTGAATTGTCTTCAACGTAGATATCTTTACCAATCAATATAATTTAGATAGAAATTTCAGCTTAAACGCTCTATAACAAGTTGATGAAGATTGGATTTCAATCCAATGTCATTGGATAGTAATGTGGTTGACTTCTAATTAAGTTATTAGGCCTGTTTGTTAAAATTTGAAGCTTGAATATGATCATCTTTCCAGTGATCTTTCATTTCCAACGGTTACCCGAATGTATTGTATATTTGTAAAAAAAATATGCCTTTTTGTTTATTATTTTGGTTGTTAGGTCATTGTTATTGTGTACATTGTACTTTTATTGTTGATGTCACTGTCTAGACTTGTCTCGACAATTTCAACATTTCAGTGAACAAGTGTTTGTATGCATTTGTTAGTTGTGCATGTATATATTAGATCTTATCACAAACCAACATCATTTGGTTGGAATTAAATTGATCTAAATCCACACAAATCTATATATCGATCATCAGCTTATTGATTGATGGCTACTAGATGCAGGATACTGAAGCTGTTAGTGAGAAATCGTGACCAGTGGATTCCAACATGTCAAAGTCAATTGGATGAGCATTCAAGGGATTGGTGCGAGGGTAGCGCTGTATCACGAGTTGACAAAATTGGAATTCATAGGCTATTGAACTGTGTCCCGAGTGACTGAATGTCCAACGAACTTGGTCTCGTAACCTAAAGGTTCTGGGTTTGCCCCCCCCCCTGGTGTGGTCGTCGGTGGATGGTGGTGCTGAACAGTCCCAAAATAGGATGAAACAAGCTGTTTAACGCTCCGTGATTTCCAATGATCACTCTAACTCATATAAGTTCTTGACGAAATCTAACATTCTTCAATAGTTGGTTCGTAAGGATTAGATTTGTTTTTTTACAGGTTGATCACGGAGTGATATCAGATAGAGAACCATTGAAAATCAGGGAGTACTGGACAGCTGTTTCATCCTAGTTTGGGAATCATCGGCAGAATGCACACACTGCGGTTCGAACACAGACCTTCCGGTTACAAAGCGAACTCGTATACCATTCAGCCACTTGGATCCAATTCAATGACCAGTCCATGAATTCTAACTTCTACTAATTCGTGAGTTAGCGCGACTAGTGAGGTCTATCCAGTCAAGTGTGAGGATGGATGACATTGGTTGGTGGTCGCGCTAAATCACGAATTAGTAAAAGTTAGAATTCATGGGCTAGTCATTAAATCGAGTTCCAGTGGTTTGGGAACTTTTCTTGTAACTGGAAAGTCCTGGGTTCGAACCCTGGCGGTGGGTGTGTACCGCCGATGATTCCCAAACAGGATGAAATAACTGTGCAGCACACTTTGGTTTTCAGTGGTTCTCTTACTGATATGAATCCGTGTTCAAACCGTAGAAACCTAATGTGATATATATATATATATATTCACGAATGTTGTGATGTGGAGTCGTGAGAAGTTATTGTGGGCCACAATTAGCTGATTGTTTCAGCTATTGGACTGAAAATAATGTTTCTATTTAATCAGTTACTTTAATTTAGTTGATGTTAAGTTATACTCGCATAAAATCGTAAGTAGTATGTTGCTACTCTGATTGTTTAAATGACCTTACAGGTCTTTTGTTTTGTTTTTTAATCACATGGTATGACTGTAACGATTTTACTCAGTGACTGCTCTATTTACTCGCAGTTTTCGTGAGTTTACTTTAATGTGTTATCTGATGTTGTGTTGTGTGTGTGTGTGTGTAGGTGTAGCTTACACTTTATCACCTTGATTTTTCACGCATCGTAGTGTATATACCTAAGCATTCAGACATATCGACCTTGACTTTGTTCAGTTCTTCTTTGTACTTCTCTGAACTATTTTTTTCACATAACGTTTATGATCATTCAATTTGTTTCATATAAGTAGTAGTAGCAGGGTAATCAATAATCACATGATTTCCGATGACTAATGTGGTCACATGATTTATAAGGTTGATAGATGTAGACAATTTAATTAGTCACTATTATGATCTAGACTGATTTGACTAAATAATTAAGCAAAGAATATTCTTTCCTGTAATTTCCTTATCAGGTGTCTACAAGTAGTATACACAATTGTTAAAGAATAAATAAAACCAACAACACAGATGTTTTAAAAAAGAATATTATTGATTTATTAAACTCTATAAATAACAGTTTAAAAGCAGAAAATTAATGGATAGAATACTAGTGGTGTGTGATACAGACAGTGTGTTCCAACGGAATGTTATGCTCACATATTCTCACAGTTCAATACTGCATTAGCAACGGAATACCATGTGCATTTTATTTGAACATTTTATTTCATGTGGTTTAGTGTAAACCAATATCACACTCAGTGATTGGCTAAAGAATATAAACCGTATAGATATAAATAGCGGTTTGATCGACTGGAAATATGCGTTTCGCTTCAATGTCTTGCCTCATGTTGTTACATTTAATGTTGCAGCCTGCCGACAAATGAAAAGTATATGTCCTGCAGTTTTTGAAGAAGGAGACATATTGATCTTCTTGAAGGACTTCGAGGCTATCGCGGAGTTGATTGGCGTAAGCCAAGAGGCTTTTATTTGAAACACTGTTGAGAGTTGTCGGGCGAAGACAGCATATGAGGCGAATACACTCCAGGGTCACGCAAACTACTTCCAAAGTTGGAAGGACTATACACGGTGACTGCATGGCGGAGTCACGTGTATATGATCAGAAATGCAAACAAAGAGGAGCAGGTGAACGTCAGCGAGCTTCAAAACTGGATACACCAAGACAAGCAAACAAGGACGCAAGCACCAAAAAGACTTCAGTCGAAAGCATTTGACGGAGAGACAGGTGTGGTGGTGTAATACAGGTGATGTTCCAACAGAATATTATTCTCACATATTCCTACAGTACAATAGCAACAATATACTATGTGTGTATTGGAACATTCTATTTCATGTCGTTTAGTGCAAGGCAAAGTCACACGCGGTTTGTGATATGTATCCACATATATATATTTATGTGTGTGTGTGTGTATGTTGGTCTCTCTTTCTGTTTGCTCGCTTAGTCTGTGACCATTTTCACTTGTATGAACTTGTCTCCTTTAATAATGTGTATTCTCCTTATATTATATTATATATAATATGAGTGTTTGTTGACAGTCCGTAGCTTAGTGACATATATCCATATATGGTTGTTGTTGACATGTTTGCTATATATTTTGCTATATATATATTTCGTTCACACAATTTGTGTGAACTACTTTACTTTACTTACTTATCACTTTGGTGTGATACCATTCATTTTCGTCTCCTTGTTTTGGACAATAGAAGTATCATCACAAACCTAGTGGTCTTCTGATTTCCGTCTTCTTGCGTCAGGACTATTAAATTCTCGACCAGCCCATAACAATAATTTAGCGACGAGTACATAACAGTTTGATCAATGGAAAATATGCTTTGACTTCCGTGTCTCTTGCCTTCTGCTGTTACAGATGTACTTCAAATGTGCTGTAAGGATGAATGCTAAAGTTGAATTATGTTGTTTATCCTAGCCACTATTGTAACAATCACTGAGCATGTGATTTTGGTTAAAATTAAACTACATGTAATAGAATGTTCAAATATATGTACATAGTATTCCGTTGTTAATGCAGTATTGAACTGTGAGAATATGTGAGAATAGTAATCATTGGACACCCATTGTCCTCATCATACCACCACAATAAGAATGAGGGGAATAATTTTTTCCCGTTATACGTATATCTGTAGACGTATGCAAACAGACTTTAGACACTGATCTTGATGAATGTGTTAAACAATAAATGATATAAATATTGTCACTTCTATGAATATCCTTTTAAGGTATAATTTTTATTCTTACAGGTCATGGATGCTACTTTTTCTCGAGATTCAAGGTGGGTAGCTGTGAGTAGCAATCATGGAACAACGCATGTTTTCCCGATAACTGCCTATGGTGGTCCAATCACTGTTCGTACGCATACTCGACCTCATGTAGTAAATCGTACTTCAAGATATCATCGGTCATCTGGTTTAGAAGAGCATCATCTAACTAGACCACAACCTGCAAGGAATGCAAGCGAGTCAACTGTATTCGGCAATAATCCTTCGAATAAATCCACTAATATTTCATATCATATTCCTCAGACGAGTTCTCTGAAACATACTTATGCTTCTCATGTGGAATCGTTTGATTTAACTTCAGACATGTCTAATACAACTTCAAGCTTTTGTCAAACAGCGCCTATAGCAGGTTTTGCACCTCAATGTCCTCATTTAGGATTTACATCTGTAACAACTCCACTCAGTGAAAATACTTTAAGTCGTATCGGTGAGTTTTGTGTACAGTTTCGTCTCATTTATATATTCATTTGTGAAGAAACAGTTAATTGTTTAGTTACCTCAGGACTTAGTGTGCTTTCGGATATTGTCATGGTGTTGTGGAAATTCTAATGTTGAATTATTGATTTTCAAACTGTAGGCATTGTCTTTCTAGATGTTGCTAAATCAATAGAATCAAGGATTTCTAAAGAAATATTTTAAGCACTTGGAGTTTTATGATTCCCTTGGGTTCTGAGTGGAACATAAGGCTTCAGCAACACACCTCCGCTTTGTTATATTCTCTACTGTCCTCTTCAGCTGTGTCCACGATTGACCATAGTCTCGTATCTCCTTCTGTCACGATCTTCTCCATGTCACCCTTGTCGTTTTTTGTGCTTGTTCAAATCTACATATATATTTATGCGACACGAATTCATGTATTAAATAAGCGTGTCTTCTCAACGGCTCATTTAAAGGAATATATGCTATCCCCTTCAAGCTTATTGCCAAATGAATCCGATGATCCAGTGTATTCTAAGACACTTTAGCTCATATTGCAGTGTACAGACTATAATCTATGGGAAAGCACAACATCGTCAATAGCTTAGAATGTGTGATCAGGGAACATTCTCGATGACTTATAGTATGCGGATTATATTGTCTTCCTAAGTGAATACACTGACAAAATACAGTGCCTGCTGAATACCCCGGCCATGCAGTTCGTTTGTATCAAGTGTTAAATGATGCTGCAAAACTTATCTGTACCAACTCCTAATTTAAAACACAAGGAGTGAAATGGTAGAATATGTTGACCACTTCACTTCACTGTGATGTTGCATCAGATGACGAAACCTGAACACGTATATAAATCGCTCATATAGCATTTGCAAACCCACATCATCTCTGGCGTAGATATGATATCCAGTAGCTGCGCAGCTGTTAATTGTGTTCTGCTTTATGTTCGTGAAATATGGCCATTAAAAGTAGAAGATATGAAAAGACTAGCTGTTTTTGATCACAGGTGTCTGCATTCTATCTCCTGTGTTTAGTATAATATGGTAAGTAATATTAAGATTAGGAGGCTTCCGAGAAATTGTGAAGTTACATCGAATGAGGTGCCGAGGAACACGTGTTGTGCATACGAAGCCATCATCTTCCTCCACGGGAAATATTAACCAACAATGGATTAGGTTGAAAAAAGGTGAGAGACGGTCTAATCAAAATCTGGAATCAGTATAAAGTCTTGGACAGTTGGTTTGAGCCTCGTAAGGGACTATAGGCTGTCTGGTCTGGATCTTCATGATGCTAAGATCCAATAACTAGAAACTGTTAGAGATATATGGCTGAAAATCGTTCTCAATGATGCAAATACATTCACCATTTGTGATTTTCCATTAAACACTTACGTTTCTCCATGTTATTATTCGTTCTCTTCCGTCTCTGGCGTAGACGTGATATCCGGCTATTGACCAAAGGGCGGGTATACTGCTCATCAGTCCGATCCGTCCTCCTCTATGGCTAATTGTGAGACCTGGCCACTGAGAGTGGAAGACATGAAAAGATTAACTGTCCTTGATCATAGGTACCTGCGTTCTATCTCCCGTTTGAAGTGGCATAATAAGGTGAGCAATATTGAGGTTAGACGTCGAGTGCTCCGTAAGGAGGGGTAATCAATCGACGAGGTTGTGAAGTTACATCGACTGAGATGGTTAGGACATGTGTTACATATGCCTAGTCATCGCCTCGCTCGACAACAGGAAATGTTAGCTCATATAGGGTAAGGTTGGAAAAGAGTTGGCTAGTGGTGTCAAACTAAAAAAATATGGCTTCATCAGTCAATGAAATCTGCAACAGTTAGTCTAAGCCACGTAGGAAGGTGTAGATTCCCTGGTTGGGGTCCTCGGGACTGTAAAAACCAATGGTTGGAAACAATTGGTGATATGGCTCAAAGTGATCGTTCTCAATGACAACGCAGATGCATCCACCCCTTGTGACTTATGATTTCCAATGAAACTGTTTTGTTCTTCGTTATTACTCTCTCTCTTTGTCTCACACCTCTGTTTACTGTCTCTATTATGCATTTCTTGTGTTGCTTTTTGTGCTACAAGGGGTGGAGTGTGGCGACTTGAACTGGTGCAGATATGTGCAAAGTTCTATGTCGAAAACAGACAGACAGATTCGTTCTCATTCAGATTTATTCTTATTGTAGTACCTTTGAGTCCCTTTTCTGTCTTCTTTTGTGTGCTTTATGGAATATGGCAACCTAGAATGCTACCCTTGTGTGCCAGGTTATACGTTGGAACTCAATGAGTCGGAATTTTACTGAGTACTTAATACTCATTCTTCACATTCATGCGTCCCCAATTATTACTAATAATTGAATAAATCGATTTTGTGGCTGATTGAATTAGGTGTTTAACTGCGAATCAATGGTTCGTGGCTTCGAACATCCCTCAAAACAGACAGATTGTGTCATTTGTCCTCATGTAACGGATGTCACCTTATAGTCTAGGATGATACTGTTTGACTTGTAGGCGGTTTCTGAGTGATAAAGAGTATATAATCTTGTGGTTACACTTAGTGAACCGATTACATGAAGAAGTAACATTCATGGATTCATATGATGCACTAATTGCTCACACGATCGATGGTAACCAATTACAGCTCAACAAGTCCTGATCCACGGTCATTAATCAGATTCACAAAAAGTAACTATTTTGCTAAGAGGGGGGCTTATTTAGTAATTATGCAGATAATTACTAAGAGGAGCATATTTAATTGCCTCTACTTTTGTTTAGACGCATGATTTAATAAGCATTTTTCACTGTATTATCTGGAGGTTCAGTTTGCGACTAACTTTATGGTGAATAAATTCCAAGCATCACGTGACCAATTGTGCTTCTTTCTTTTTGTTAATATGTTTTCTACCCACTTAGAATAAAAAATGTAATACTTGTTTATCTTATCTTCATGTTTGTATGTGAACAGTTTTTAAATAAGTTTTTGATACCAAATGGCAAAAAAAGTCATTATGCTAACATTTTCATGATCTCGTTTCAAGTATACTTTAAGCCGAATATAAACTCTGGTGTTAGATTGTTATCATTTTTTATACTTATAACTATTTTAATAAATGTCTTCTATGCAGAATCTGTAGCAGCACATTTATGATACGCGTTGGCCGCTTCATTTATTGGGGAAGTACCAACGCGTTGATCTCTGACGAAATCTCAGCACGGATATACAGGGCTAGTTTCGCAAATACCAGTTTACGCCGTCTCTGGCGTAGACGTGATATCCAGATTTCTATCAAAGGGCGGCTGTACTGCTCAGGAGTCCGCGCCGTCCTCCTCTACAGCTGTGAGACCTGACCATTGAGAGGTGAATACATGAAAAGATTAATTGTCTTTGATCATAGGTGCCTGCGCTCTATCTCCCGTGTGAGGTGGTATAATAAGGTGAGCGATATTGAGGTTAGACGTCGAGTGCTACGTAAGGAGGGGAAATCGACGAGGCTGTGAAATCGCATCGACTGAGATGGTAAGGATATATGTTACTCATTCCTGCCTACTCATCGCCTTCCTCGACGGGCAATGTTAGCGGAAATAAGGTCCAGCTGGAAAGAGCTAGTGGCGGTCAAACCAAAACATGGCCTCATCTGTCAATGAAATCCACAACAGTAACATTAAACCACGTAGGGAGGTGTAGACTTCCTGTCTGGTTGAGGTCCTCGGAACGGTAAAAATCATTGGCTGGAGACAATTGCCGATATGTCTCAAAAACGTTCTCAATGGCTAGTGCAGATGCATCCACTCCTTGTGACTTATGATTTCCAATGAAACTGTTTTGTTCTTCGTTATTACTATTCCTTTGTCTCACACCTCTGTTTACTTTCTCTATTATGCATTTGTTGTACTTTCTTCTGTTGCTTTTTGTGCTACAAGGGGTGGAGTATGGAGACTTGAACTGGTGCAGATATGTGCAAAGTTCTATGTCGAAAACAGAGAGACAGACATTATTAATTTCCCATTTGTATGCCATCGGCATCTATCACTTTCATAACTATGCGTTATCAATAACTAATCACCACAACAACAAGAGTAATCGAAATTTATTTGTCCTTAAAGTGAACGTATCATTTTTCTTGTTATTGGTGATATTGTTGTCTTATTATGCATACTCCATCTTTTAATGAATGTTGCTTTAATTTATTCCTAGGTGAACATTCAAATCCATCGTCTGTAATTGACAGTAATCCTAGTCTATGTGATAAATCGATCGCACAATCATCCATAACGTCTTCAAAGCCGCTTCCTCCAGAAGCTTCTGCTAGTCACCTTCATGTTCCTGGTTCTGCAAGTTTCATTTCTGAACCACCAAACATGTTACTTGCAAGTAGCGAGGGATTATGTGCTTGTCCACCAAACGCATTATATAACAGTACAAATTCTCGACTACCGCCTTATCCAGAACCCTGCCGTGTTAAAGCTGAAGCTAGGCTGAAACCATCCAGTGGGAATACAATGACTTCTGTTGCTCTTGGTTGCGCTGGCAGTGCTTTAGAAGCTGTTACTCCATTAACAGGTACCACTAATACACCATTGATCAACCGCAATACATCACCTGTGAAACCATGTTGTTGCAGCCCTAATAGTGTCCACTGTACTGGAATGTGCGCACACCCACAATCGCCAATTGCAGTATCAGTAGCAAATCGTTCAGTTTTGCACTCACGAAAACAACATCGACGTCAAAGAAATTGTCAGTCACTTCAAAGTGCAGATCAAGATATGTCTAGTCCAACCAATAGTTGTGTAAGAGCTGCTCGTTTCGGACCACCTGTTTGTTTCCTTCCTAACCAATTTCGACTGAATAACTTGTCATCAAATTATCGCACTGATCCATATGGTAAGACATAAAAAGTTAAATATTTAACTTCTAATTTGTTTTAAGTAACACACGTGTTCGATCAATTGAATAAATATTAATCCTGTTATTAATCAAGTGATTTGAAAAAATGTAGCTTTTCTGAAAGAACCAATTAAATTTAAGCAAAGCACTCAGAGTCTCTCAACTGTTTGATAAATTATACAGTGTTATGTATTCTATAAACGTAGTTTATTAATTATCGAATTGAATTTGAGATTTTCCCGTCGATTGATTGGACCAAAGTGCTCGGTTTCAGGTTGACATGTCGGCTTCTTGTGCAGATGCACAAGAGGTGGCTCTCATGGCCCAAGTGGTCTAGTGGATAACGCTTTGGCGTTTGAAACTATGGGCGCTGGGTTCGGGCCTCGGTGGGAACATCATCACTCAGTGAGAAATTCAGGTACATTCAGCTGACGAGTCCCAAATAGGACGAAATGCGCATTCTGGATTCCACTGCTAGCCACCATTCACTAATTGTAGTTTATTACTCATAAGTAAAAATTATATTTGTAAAATCTCAGTGAAATTGAAATGAGTAATTCCAAAGTTTCGTTCAGCTATCTGGTTCAAACTTCATCAGGGAAACTAATCGAGATTAAAATACCAAAGCTTTATATATGCATAAAAAGGATATCGCTTCTTTTTAAAACCTTTGTTTAATCATATGGGTCCTGAAATAGGCACAAAAATATGATAAACAAACGAAATTGCATGAGTTGTCATCAAAATTTGACCTCAGACTTACAAATATTAGTCAACACATTTGTTAAACACTGTAAACAGTTGTGGTGGTGTGATGATACACACCAATGTGTACCAACGGAATATTATTGTCACTGTAACAAGCATTGTATTTGTTAGTGTTAACGTCAGAATTCTATTCCCACAGTCAATACGACATTAGCAACAGAATACTATGTGTGTGTATATTTGAACATTCTATTTCATGTGGTTTAATGTAAATCAAAATCACATGCTCAGTGATTGGTTTAAAGAATATAAACAGTATAGATATAAATAGCAGTTCGATCGCTTGAAAATATACCTTGACTTCCATGATTTGCGCCTTCTGTTGTTACAATGTTACTTCCGTTACTTAAACTTGAATCACTCGGTTCAGTAACGAAGATAGAGATGCTATTGTGGTGAGAGCTGTCTGCAAGACGAAATCGTCGACATCAATTTACGTCAATGTTTACGTCCCAAATCGGAGACATGAGATAAAACAAGAACAGAACCTAACTTTGAGGAACTCAACAAACAATCACAGCAGACATAGCGTGTGCTAATAAGATTCACAGATATATGGCTTAACTTTCTATAAAACGGTCACAAGCAGTAAAGAATGACCTTCAGCCAGAAAACAGCCAATCAGGAGACATCGATGTAGGAACAAAACTTGTGCACTATAGTAGAGTATAATTCCATTATGGGTAAAATTTGTTTTTGATAAAGTCTCACAGTGATATTTACTGATGACCACGTTTCGAGCACAGTTTATTGCTCATAATCATATCAATGTGATTATGAGCAATAATGGATTTATCAGAAGACGTTGCTTCTCTACTAACAATAACGCTAGTAATAATGTACATAAAAATCTATAAATATCTCTTCATTTTCTCAATAAACGATCTGTCGCCTGGCCCTTGTCTTCTGTCGTTACACTATCATCAATGTGAAGAAAAAAAATTTGAAACCAAGGTGACGTATCATTCTGTATTTATATGAGTTTTTCAATGAACGAAATATTCCCATATTGTGAGTCATAAGAAAAAAGCACAAACAGCGAAGAAAATTTTCTTTTCGACGATTCAATTTCATTATTATTCCCATCATCCACATTTCAATTACCACTCTATTACTGTTTACAAATAACATTGCTTTTTCATACAGATTTTATACAAAAGACCTTAATAGGCTTTCTACTAGTTCTTGTCCATTCTACACAAGCTTATTGATTAGTCATTATCTCACACCTGTTAAGATCTGCCAACTTCGCTCTCCTTTCTAACTTACACTTACTCATTCCTTCTTACACCTTACATTGTGTAATGCAATTTTTCAAGGACAAAATTTACCAGTATCTGATTGGTCTAAAGATTTCTGTGTTGATTATAATTACGACTGTACATCTCATGATAATGAATCGTCGAAAAGAAAATTTTCCTCGCTGTTTGTGCCTTTTTTTATATGAGTTTGTTTAATATGCAGTACAGTGACACAGAGTTATTAACTGGATTTATCCCTCATAATTATAACAACATTGACACTAAATTATTCCAATCCCCCGACTGACCCAGTATAGATAGAATTAGGTTTGAAAATTGGTTATTAGATAGCAGTCAGACTAACTGTCTAATTCGACACCCGACAAAATTCTTCTACGAATCAGTTTTACAAGTTGATCTAGGGAGAAACAGTGCATCACTTATTGTCATCTCCCGACCGAAAGCTGCTACCTTGACGTGGTGGTCGGGCTTGAACACCGCAATGACCTAATCAAGCTATATTGGCTGAGACTTATGTCTCTTGAGGTCCTACCATGCCAGGCAGGTTGTTTGGATAGCGGTTAAACAAAAAGCAGCTACCCAATCCAACATCATGATAAATACAAAATCACAAAATTTCATGCCGGATCGGCCGTGGCCCGGATTAACAACGACCGCGCTTCCTGCTGCCGTGTCACAGGGCAGGAGTGATAAGTATGCTACTGAGGCACACCAAACAAAAGAGAACAAACAAAAACAGGCCGCGTGTGACCGGCCTCAAGCAGTTGTCCCCTGGGCTCTGCGGTCACGCAACCAACTTCCACGGTGTGGGCAGCCGGGAAGTAACAATCGCCCTCACAATCCGAAATGCACACGAAACCTCTCTGATACTCACTCATCTTTGTCTTCATCTTCATCTCTATCATCTTGCCTTCCTTCCACTGATGCAACTCCTCGACTTGATAGCTCCTCACTTCCTCTCCACTCTGCGTCCACTAAAAACGATGGAAGCCAAAAAACCACCACCGACAGCCTCTTAAAGCCGCGCCACCAATTTCATATAGGAGCATTTAATGTTAGGACACTTTGCCAAATAGGACAACAAGCATCACTAGCCAAGACCCTGGCATCCCGAGCCATTGATGTATGCTGTGTTTCAGAAACACGCATACAAGACCCAAGTGTGGTTATTCACCTAACCCCACCTGGCCAACAGGTTGAATCTGCAAAATTCACCTTGAGGGTGTCAGGAGATGCCACAGCTAGTTCACGAGGATTAGCTGGCGTAGGGATAGCTTTGAGTACTAGGGCAGAAAAGACATTGCTTGACTGGATCCCGGTAGATAGCCGAATGTGTGCTGTCCGTCTGAACGGATCAGTAAGAAGGAGAAAGGACTGCACTACTCGCCGATGCCTTTTCGTAATCTCCGCCTACGCCCCCACTGACTGCAGTTCAGATGAAACGAAGGATGAGTTCTACCAAAAGCTGTCTAGTTTGGTGAAAGGCTAAACGCTCAGACATAGTCGTTCTAGCTGGTGACTTTAATGCTCAAGTAGGGAAATTGTGTCAATCTGAGAAGGATGTCGGTGGCACCTATGGAGTCCGTGCCAGCGAACCGACAACGGTGACCGTCTCCTACAGTTCTGTTCTGATAATCATTTGTTTCTTGTAAGCACTAACTTTAAACACAAGGAGAGACACTGTTTGACTTGGAGACCCCCTTCATCAAACCAACGCTGGACACAAATAGACCACATAGCAATAAGCTATCGTTGGCGTGGGTCGGTAGGAGATTGTCGCTCCTTCTGGAACACGTGTGTAGATACCGACCACGCACTGGTCCGCGCTCGTGTGTGCTTACGACTGAACGGACGTAGGAAACAGCTGGCGGTAAAACCATCACGTCCCCAGCTCGATCAGGAAACTAAATCCGTATTTGAGGAAGAACTAGCTAAACACATATCTGTGTTCGACAGCTGTGCTCACCCTGAAGAAGCTTGGAAAAATATCCAGGCAGCCATAGATACAGCTGTAAAAGCTGTGAATAAGGTAAACCCAAAGGTGAGTAAAAACCACTGGATCTCCACCGCCTCATCCGAACTGATAGATGCTAGAAGACTTATTCCGGCGAGCTCCGAATTCAATGAGGAGCGAAAGCTGCACAAGAGGAAACTTACGAAAAGTCTCCGCAAGGACCGTGAACAGTGGTGGGTGACAAAAGCCAAAGAGATGGAGAAAGCTTCGAGGATAGGCAACACCAGGCAACTCTTTATACTCATCAGGGAAACGGGTGGGAGAAGACAAATCATAGTGAAAGAATCACAGAGAAAATGGCACTATAATTAGCTCCCAGGATAGACGACTGGATCGTTGGAAAGAGCATTATGAGGAGCAGTTTAATTGGCCCACAGCCACGCTCAACCTTCCGAACATCCAACACCTCCCTGAATGGGATATAGACACAGGTCCTCCATCCCTAACTGAGGTTACTAAAGCTGTCACCAATCTGAAACTAGGCAAAGCAGCGGGACCTGATGGAATGACTCCAGAGGTATTTAAGTACGGTGGAGACAGTTTACTGTCTGCATTAACTGAGGTACTAGGCAGCGTCTGGGAATCAGAAGAAGTCCCATTGGGTTGGTGTAAGTCACTGATTATCCCCATATACAAGAAGGGAGACAAGTCTTCCTGTGATAATCACAGAGGGATTAGCTTGACTAATATAGTATCTAAAGTTCTAGGCTCAATAATCATGCGTAGACTGAGTGGTGCTCGGGAGGCACAAACACGAGAGAGCCAGGCAGGCTTTAGACCAGGAAGAGGGTGTATTGATCATATCTTCACCCTCCGACAGATTCTAGAACATAGTCATTCCTACCGGCGTCCAACAATCATTATATTTCTTGACCTAAAGGTGGAATTCGATTCTGTTGATCGAGAGGTTCTCTGAGGATGCTTGGCTGTAAAGGAAATGCCGAGAAAATACATTGCTCTGATCAAGCCACTCACTCTACTCGAACTTATACCATCAGCCAAGTGAGGGCTTACGGCGAGTTGTCATCTGAACTGGTGACAACTAGTGGTGTCCGTCAAGGATTCCCATTATCCCCTTTTCTATTCAACTTCATCATAGATGTACTAATGGACTTAACCCTCAGTGACTTCAGCGACTGGAGGATTGACTTGCTACCAGGGAAATAATCTGGTTGACTTAGAATATGCCACAGCCAGTTCACGAGGATTAGCTGGCGTAGGGATAGCTTTGAGTACTAGGGCAGAAAAGACATTACTTGACTGGATCCCAGTAGATAGCCGAATGTGTGCTGTCCGTCTGAACGGGTCAGTAAGAAGGAGAAAGGACTGCACTACTACACTTTGAGGGACAATTTAACTTGCCTACAGCCACACTGAACCTCCCCGACATCCAGAACACACCCGAATGGGATATAGACACTGGTCCGCCGTCTGTAAGTGACGTCACAAAAGCTATGTGTAATTTGAAACGAGGCAAAGCGGCTGGACCCGACGGAATTATTCCGGAGGTGTTTAAATATGGGGGGTGACATACTAGTTTTTAGATTAACTGAGGTACTAGGCAAAGTCTGGGAATCAGAGACAGTGCCATCAGACTGGGGTAAGTCACTTATTATACCGATATTCAAGAAGGGAAACAAGTCCTCGTGTGATAATCATAGGGGGATCAGCCTAACGAACATAGTCTCTAAAATCCTAGGCTCAGTAATCATGCATAGACTAAGCAGAACTCGGGAGGAACAGACGAGGGAAAATCAAGCAGGCTTTAGACCAGGTAGAGGGTGCATAGATCATATCTTCACTCTTCGACAGATTCTAGAACATAGAGACACTTTTCGGCGTCCAACAATTGTCATATTTCTTGACTTGAAGGCGGCCTCCGACTCTGTGGATCGAAAGGTACTATGGCAATGTCTGACTGTGAAGGGAGTACCAAGAAAATACATTGCACTAATCAAGGCACTCTATTCAAACTCACGTAGTCGTGTAAGGGCTTATGGGGAGTTGTCATCTGAATTGGTAACAACCAGTGGTGTCTGACAGGGATGTCCACTTTCCCCATTCCTGTTCAACTTCATAATATATATGCTGATGGAAGTATCCTTAACTGAACGTAACGACTTAGGAATCGACTTGTTACCAGGGGATAGTCTTATGGACTTAGAATATGCAGATGACATAGTCCTGTTAGGGGAGGATGGTGACAAAATGCAGAGTCTTCTAAACACCTTGAGCAGCAATCTTCGTATGTTTGGCATGCGATTCGCCCCTACAAAATGTAAGATGCTGCTACAGGACTGGACCACGTCAACCCCTAACTTAGTGATAGGGAGTGAAATGATAGAACATGTTGACCACTTCACCTATTTGGGAAGTTGTATCAGCCAGCAGCAACGGACTGATTGGCGATGTAATCTCAGCACGGATACGAAAAGTCCAAGTTGCTTTCGCTGACTTACACCATCTCTGACGTAGGCGTGACATCCGGCTATCAATCAACCGAGGGACGTGTGTACTGCTCAGCAGTTCGCTCCGTCCTTCTTTATGGCTCTGAAACATGGCCAATACGAGTTGAAGACATGAAAAGGTTGACTGATTTCGATCATAGATGTCTGCGATCTCTGTCTCACGTTAGGTGGTTTAATATGGTAAGTAATGTTGACGTTAGGCGTATAGTGTTGGGCAAAGAGGGAAAATCAATCGACGAGGCTATAAAGTTACATAGACTGAGATGGCTAGGTCACGTGGTGCGCATGCCTAACCACCGCCTCCCCCGACGGGCATTGCTAGCTGATATAGGTGCAGGTTGGAAAAGAGCCAGTGGTGGCCAAACAAAAACATGCCTCCAAAGCCTCAGGATGGTCGGGGGTGGGTGCCTTGCGCTGCGGGTTGACCACCCCTTCGCACACCTCCTGAAATGCTCCCATATGACCGGGCGTCTTACATAGCCTCTCCTGAGGAAGTCCTACTCACTGCCTGCACGTGGCGGAGGTGTTTCTCACCAAAGTGAGAGGGCGAAAGCGGATGCCCGGCGCTCTCCACCGGGTTGACTGTCCATTGGATGACAGTCTAGGGGAGATGGCTAAACCCTGATTCCAAACCTCCAACGACTGGCGTATGAAGCTCACTGGAGCTCACCGGCAGACGTATGAACAAAGGGCTTGTTGGATGTCTGGCCCCATTCAAAAAGGCGTATGAACCGAACTCCGGTCACCGGCTGCCAATGGATAGTGGACTCCTTACTCCACTCCTACTGCCTTGTAGGTCACACTTGGCTGTGTAAAGGCTAGAGCTGCACTCTCAAACAAAAGGCCGAGCGATGCTGGGGACATCACTCGTACCAAATTCCCATGAAACTTCATGAACTCTCTTACAAATTGCCGCGCCTGGGCAGCGATGATTCGAGACGTTAATGAAGCCGGCTCATCCTCCCGTAGGAGATAGCCGAAGTAAAGTAAAGTAAAGTAAACAAAAACATGGCCTCATCAATCCATGAAATCCTTGACAGTTGAACTGAGTCGGTCAGGTAGGGAGATGCAGACTCCCGGGTTGGGGCCCTCGGGACTCTAAGAATCAATGGCTGGAGACAATAGGTAATATGGCTCAAATTCGTTGTCAATGGCCAGCGCAGATGTATTCAGTCTCTGTAATCTTTCATATTCCTTTCTACCATTACTCATTCTGTTTCACTCTTATACTTGTCAAACTCTATTGATTCTCTTCATTCATCTTCTTGTCTACCTCTGTGTGCTATTTGGAACGTGGCAACTCGAACTGGTGCACTTCGGTGCCAAGTCCTATGTTGAATCCAGACAGACAGACGGCATAGTCCTTCTAGCCAAAACGCTGACAAAATGCAGAGTCTTCTAAACACCTTGAGCCGCAATCTACGGATGTTTGGCATGCGATTCGCTCCCGTCAAGTGCAAGATGATGTTACAGGACTGGACTACACCGACTCCTAGATTACAAATGGGGAGTGAAGTGGTAGAGCACGTTGACCACTTCACTTATTTGGGAAGTACCATCAGCCCCAACGGGTTGATCTCTGATGAAATCTCGGCACAGACAGGGGGCTCGTTACTCATTTGCCAGTTTACGCTGTCTCTGGCGTAGACGAGATATGCGACTATTGACCAAAGGGCGGGTATACTGCTCATCAGTCCGATCCGTCCTCCTCTATGGCTAATTGTGAGACCTGGCCACTGAGAGTGGAAGACATGAAAAGATTAACTGTCCTTGATCATAGGTACCTGCGTTCTATCTCCCGTTTGAAGTGGCATAATAAGGTGAGCAATATTGAGGTTAGACGTCGAGTGCTCCGTAAGGAGGGGTAATCAATCGACGAGGTTGTGAAGTTACATAGACTGAGATGGTTAGGACATGTGTTACATATGCCTAGTCATCGCCTCGCTCGACAACAGGAAATGTTAGCTCATATAGGGTAAGGTTGGAAAAGAGTTGGCTAGTGGTGTCAAACTAAAAAAATATGGCTTCATCAGTCAATGAAATCTGCAACAGTTAGTCTAAGCCACGTAGGAAGGTGTAGATTCCCTGGTTGGGGTCCTCGGGACTGTAAAAACCAATGGTTGGAAACAATTGGTGATATGGCTCAAAGTGATCGTTCTCAATGACAACGCAGGTGCATCCACCCCTTGTGACTTATGATTTCCAATGAAACTGTTTTGTTCTTCGTTATTACTCTCTCTCTTTGTCTCACACCTCTGTTTACTGTCTCTATTATGCATTTCTTGTGTTGCTTTTTGTGCTACAAGGGGTGGAGTGTGGCGACTTGAACTGGTGCAGATATGTGCAAAGTTCTATGTCGAAAACAGACAGGCAGACTTATTGTCATCTAAGTTATGTATTAAGTAAAATTTAAGACGGGTATATGATTATAAGCAATAAATTATGTTCGAAACGTGATCATCAGTATATATTACTGTATAACACTGTGAGACTTTATCAAAACAAATTTTACCTATAATGGAATTATACTTAACCACAGTGAACAAGCTTTATTCTTATATCAAGGCGGGTAAGTGGGTCCGTAATATATGAAGACAAGTAAGGAAACAAAAAAGAAATTTGAACGACACAGAGAACAATTATGAGACACAATATTGTAGATGATCTTAGCTGATTACGATGGTTAGTGAAACAACACTAAACAAGTTTCAAATATGAGATATAAGTGAATGCACATAAAAAATTGGTAGTAATCAGAAATGTACTTTTCATGACTGTTACTAATGTGAATTTGTCTCGTTACGATGATTTGATGAATACCACTATCTAAGCACTGCAAAATAATATCCCTACTGTATTCGATGACTCTATGACAATGCTACGTGTCGACTGTGATCGACAACAGAAAACCCAGCTAAGTCTTTGAAGTGAATACATGAGTAGGACATATAAGACATTATACTAAGTTCCACAAGACGACCTGCAAACAAGAACTCTGGCGTCTCGGGCTTTGAATATTTATGATGTGTACCTGGTCAGCAACATGAATTTACAAGATCACCCACACATAAGTCAAGAGATTCTTTGATTCGTTCTTGTTTACTCGTTGGTGAAATGATGGCACTGCACTCTGGCAGAAAAACCTGTCGGTTAAGTTTTGTTGGGTAGACATCAGTGTTTTCCTGCTAAATTTTTCTATAGAATTAAGTCGGTGGCACAGTGGTTAGGACACTTACTGACCATGCACATGGTCCGGTGTTCTATCCCTGGCCGACGCACACCTGATGTCAATGTTGGGCCTGCTAAATTTGGGCTACCGATATCACATGCTGAAAATTCCATACTTGTACCAAAATACTACGTGGAATCAAGCTATATTATTATTATTATTGCTCCCTTGGGTTCCGAGTGGAATATACGGTTTCAACAGTACATCTCCACTTTGTTCTATTTTCTGCCATCCTCTTCATCTGAGTTCATGATTGCCCATGCTCTCTCATCTCCTCCTCACACGATTTCCTTCATGTCACCTTTGCACTAACGATTCATTCGTCGCTTCCCATATGGATTTCACTCGAGGGCCCGACTCGCGATGTCATTCGACGGCCCCTTGAATGTATTACTGACTCATCTCCATTTTCTCCTACATATTTATTGAGCGATCGGTTCTTGGTTGGTTTTCTCCCAGCCAGAATTTCTTGTTACTTATTACTTCTGGCCGGCCGGCTATCTCCTCTGCGATATGGAGCCGATGAAGACAGCTGTTGATGAAAGTCTTCAACCTACTGGAAATGCTTTCCGTGACACGCAGTGCAAATTTCAGACTGGTATAGAAGGCCTGACTTGACCATTGGTGTTGAAAATGCGAATCTTGTTCTAATGCTGAGTGTAGAATATTTGCAAACTGGTTTCAGGTTGATGAAGGCGTGTCTCGCCTTTCTGATTCTAACAGGCTTTGACATCTTCATCCGTTTTGCTGCCTGTGGTTGAGAAGATGCTTCCTAAATAAGTGAAGGAAGTAACCTCTGTTAAATCTCTCCCGTTGATGGTGATAGGTGCAGGTGCTTAAATAGAATATTTCCTTAAACCTATAATAATGTCCAATTCATGACCTTTTCCACTTAAGAAGATACTTCCTTTGATATAGGAGAACTAATATGACTTCGGGGTGGGTGTTTTTGATCCCATCCCTAATGTGGCTATTCATTTTGTCATTGGCTGTGCAATTTTATATGGGACTGAGTACCTCCTGCAAGGTTATTTAGAGTGGGGATACTCTTGTTTTTGTCACTACTCAAATTATTCACGGGTTACATAACTGCTTTTCTTTCCAAAGTGTCCTAGTAATTTAAAACGCTATCACTATCCTGGCTGATAAGCAGAATTACTTAGGGTTCCGGTGATATATCAAAGCATGTACTCGTAAACTAGAACTTTCTTGCGTTCGAAAGCCCTTTATTTCGTCATTGCTTTTGCCTACTGAATATTTTGTAAGTAGTTAAACACAAAATAGTGATTCTTACTCTCATCAATGCTGATTTGTCAACTCATTTGATGAACAATTGGTATCGGTATTTACAATGAAGTCTTTCTAACTAATATGCAGATCAGTCGCAGATTGACTGTCCCTCTGACTTTCTGTGACTATCAAGTGATTTAAATGCATTATTTTTAAAAAAACAACCGTCTGCTACAACAAGGAATCGAGAAATGCGTCAATAAGTAATGATTTGATGGAACTATGAGCACTTGCACTAAAAAAGGAAATGCCGAGATGACTTCAGTTGTCATTGTTTCTTGTTTATTACTACTCATATTTCTTTAGTGTAGAAAATGAATAGGGACTGGTGAGTGCTTTTTGGCTTTTCCAAACTTATCCAGTTAACCTAATGTTAGTTCCTGAGTTATTACATTGCTTTCTTTATGCATGGATTCCAAAGGGTGACAACTTACAAGCTAGGTAATTATTATCAGGAAAGCCTTGTTTGCTGATGGAAGTTTGAAAGTTGAGATGTGGAGTCTTCCTAACTCTCCTCTACAGAGTAGACAGGCAACAAGGCTGACTTGCTTCCCCCCGAAGAAAACGCCTTAATACTGTTACATCCTTATTCGGCAATCTTAAGACTTTATCCTCAGTCCTCCAACCTATTGTGAGCAACTTAAACTATGGTGGTGAGCGCCCTTAGCAAAATCTCCATCCATACGACCTTTCTAGTATGGTAGAACTTTCGGCAGTATCTGTTCCAGCAAGTGTAGTTCATTAGTCAAGACATTGCATCATACAGGATCTACGGATATTTCAGGATATCAGCTATTGGTCGGTGCAGCGAATTGGACTTCATCATTCTTATTTAAATTTCTACTGTCATGATTCACTTCAGTTCACATACTCATCACTAGAATTAGCCATACACAGGAATTTCTATTATTTCTATTTCAAAAGTATTATTTACTTTAATTAACTGATAGGGAAATAATCCATTTCTATTCTTTAACTACTTATTCTATAGTATTATATAAGGCAATTCATTTTTCATTCTCCAATCTATTTCTTTCTCTGAGTGACTGTTTTACCCCACACAGAGATTTCTCAAGAGCCAATATATATAGTAGTAATATCAGTTAATTCTAATAATATAGTTCTTCACATAAAGCTTTCAATAAGTCGGTCGATTCAGAGATGTATCTTTCTTTTATGTCGTCTCTGAGCCCATTTCCTCTAATGCTTGGATGTAGTCTTATTATAATTGCGAATATATATAACTGTAGAATGTATTCACGTTTCTCATTGTATCCTAGAAAAGTATGTCATCTGACTTGTTCCTTTCTACACACCAGCTTTCCTAACTATTTTACAGATCATGAACTCTGTTGAGAGATGGTTTACTTTTGCTTAAAATTAATTCTGCATTGGCTTTATTTATTTTACACTAGTAAAGCTCTTCGTACTGCCTGTAGTACAATAAATGAATCCATACCTTTGCCTAAATTGTGTCTTCACTTGAGATTTTCCAGAAAGTATAGGTTGTTTGATAAAGTTTTTTGCCGTATAGCATGAATTTGAGTTCCTTCAAAATCTTTTTATCGGGGTGGATTAATGTTAACTGAGTACGCAATATAGTTCTACTGTTTACATTACTCGAGTAGATGTGTTAGTCGAATCGTATTTTTTTTTCTTAAATTCCACTTTTCGTTCTAGTCACCTTTGTAGTTTAATTAATGTTTATTTTAGTTGTTTTTGTAGTATCGGTTTTATGTGTTGTGTAATAGTGTCAATAAAATTAGGCATTGAAACTCAAAACATCTCTAAAACTGTTATTTACTGGTCGAGAATTTAATAGTCCTGACGCAAGAAAGACGGAAATCAGAAGACCACTAGGTTTGCGATGATACTTCTATTTTCCAAACACAAGGAGAATCAATATGTCACACAAGAGTGTGAGAGCGAAAATATAAGAATGTCCGAACAAGTGTGTGAGCGAATATTCAAAATGAACAAATCAATAGACAGTCTTAACATGATTGGCTAATTATAATGGAATATCGATCCATATATACATAGCAAAATATATCAGACTGTCAAACAAAACACACACATATTATATGGATACATGTCACCAAGAACAGACTGTCAAACAAACACACATATTATATGGATATATATCAAAAACAAGGAATAAAGGATAATAATATAGGATTAAATGAATTCATCGAATTTCGGTAGAACTCGTCAGCTGAATCTACCATGGTAATACGTTTTACTTATCATTCTACCTCTTGTTATTATTCTTGATTGATTTAAAACTATCCTTTTTCAGTACCATTATCTTAACTCACTTCAACATTATTATTATTATTCTAACTACTACCATTGATATTACTCTGTTTGCAATTCTTGTTATATTCTCTAATGACTAATTGTTTATCTAAGTGATGTAATTGAAGCTTAATGCAATTTATCCTAATTTTGATCTCTCATGCTCTCTCTCCCCTTATCTATTTGAATATGACCTGGAAAACATTTGCACCTGTCCTTCTGCATGACTTCTTCAATGTAGTTTGTTTTCTTATCCGTCTAATATATCTCCTCGGGACGGTAAAAATCGATGGTTGGAAACAATTGGTGACATGGCTCAAAACCGTTCTCAGTGGCTAACGCAGATGCATCCACTCCCTGTGACTTATGATCTTCAATGAAACTGTTTTGTATTTCTTTATTACTCCTTTGTCTCACACCTCTGCTCACTGTTTCTATTATGCTTTTCTTGTACTTTCTTCTCTTGCTTCGCGTGCTACACGGAATGTGGCGACTTGAACTTCCGCACATTTGTGAAAAGTTCTATGTCGAAAACAGACAGACAGACAATATATCTCCCAATGTAATTTCAAAAGTATATTTATCCGTGTCTGTAGAGTATTCAGCTGACGAGTTCTACCGAAATTTGATGAATCCATGATTAAATCCTGCTTTATTCACACCTTTCGTTGCTTGTTTTAAATTCGTATCGGGAAGTAAATGTTTTCAAAACATCTGTGATGTAAATATTCAAATATGATATGCTTGGTGTAATAAACTCAGTTGGGATGACAGGAGTTTTCTGTTGTATTAGTCAGTGGAGATAGGTTTAAGATACTTAGGCAAACGATTCTCCTTAATTATTATCTCTGGTATATGAAAACGACGTGTGCTTATGAGTGAATACAATGGTTGTTACTCCATTCCAGAGCTTATTGCTGACAAGTGATATAAAATCTGCATTTTACGCTTAATCTGTGAAGCACAACGCCTGTCTGTGCATTGAATCAATTGGTAATTTCTGTTCTGTGTTGTGTTGTTGTTGCTGTATTGTGTTGTTGTTGCTGTTTTGTGTTGTTTTTTTTTTACTGGTACTCATTGAATGATAAATTTAATTTCGATAAAGAAAGGAAGACGAAATTTGCAGTATAAAATGATATCATTCTATTTCACAGGTTCTTATCAGCTGCAGACTACCTGAAATTACAATGGTTATATAGATGATAATAACATACTTTAATGTTTGAGTGGTGGTAGAGAAGAGATACTATAAAATTGACGCATCCAAAATGTGAAAGCATTACAGTTTTTTAGTTTAAGTTTCCATCATCAATTTATACGCTTTTAAAGTTGAAAAGAGAGGGGAGGGGTAAGACAGAGAACAGAAAAATTGATTAGCAGAACAGTGTTAGCTTGTAGGTTCACATAGCAACTCAAAAAACAAAAGCGGTTACAGTTTATGAGATTAAGATTTGTTCAGTGAGTTGAGATCACTGAATTAGATGACTAATCAGAATCAAAATTCTGTTACCGAGGGAGTGAGAGGTTAATCACACTCTCTTTCTGTATGCATAAGTCTGGTTTAAGTTGTTTGATTGCGATCGCTTCGGCAAATCGTAGTAAATTTGCTGTCCTTTGTCTATTTAATATATTGAAGGACTTAGAAATCTCTACGAGATGTCCGGTATCGATAATGTGTCTGGTAATTGCACTCTGGGAATATCTGCTTCCTTTCAGGCACTGGTATACGGGAATAATGGTTAATTCGCATCTCATTTAACCGTCTATTTTGATTGGCGACTTCTTTTTTTGTCTCAGTTTCTATGTGAAGTAGTGATTTGGTTTATTCTCTGTGTGTGTGTGTGTGTGTGTAACTGTTTCTGTTCGCAAAGTTGCACTTATTTCAACGTTTTCTATAGTGTATTTTTTCACGTTTAACAATCATGTCAATAGAGGTATATAAGTATGCTACAAAATACTTATCTAATATTCTTTTTTTTGTTTTTTTTCTGTATGATTATACAGTCGGAAAATCTCGTGCTGTAGACGCATTATTCATTTTGACAGCTGATTTACGTCTAATCGAGTATGATTTATGTGTTAGTCCAGCTGATACAGCTACAGTAGGTGGAAAGTTGTACCAGGTAAGATAAAATTCGTTTTTTTATCGATATTAATGGCTAACTGATCTGCATTATGTTGTATCTCTCCCTCTCTCTCTCTCTTTCTCTCAGTATAAACTGAACATTTATAATGCCTTTTAGACTAAGCTCTTTCATTATTTGTCTGTAATCAAGTATTTTATACGGTGTTACTCGCGAAAGTATATATTACCTGTAAGCATTGCTATTTTGGATACTTTCATGCAATTCGGTGTCAGTAATATTCCTGTTTTCTATTACGCAATCTCCTACCTATAAAGTTCTGTTGGACATAATCCTCACTCATGCCACTAGTATGCAATACTTAACATATTTTTGGGCCCGAATATGATATTTTATTCGGTAATTGACAGGTTGTGTGATGGTGTCTACCTATTAATAATGGAGTTCTTATAAAGTGTATTATGCTGTATAATACCTTGTGGATAGTTATCATTCGTAGTGATGGCAACCAGTGATGTTCCTCGGAGAGATGTTCTTTGTACAATTCTTATTTGATTCCATTAGACATGTTCTGATGGTTGGATTTCAATTCGAATCGCCTTTCTATCTCTCTAAGGGCTGACAGATTATAACCTACATTTCTCATTCATTTAGAATATTCAGCGATAGGATGCTCACTAACCACTCAAGTGGTTCCGGGTTCGATCCCCGGCCACCGACGCACTCCTTTACCTTGCAAAACCAGTAACAAGACTGGTTAGTACGAAAGGTTGGGCATGAGGCCGGCAACACTGTCCCTTAAAAATGAACGCCACTGCTACCAAAACTTCAAGCCTGTAACTTGGAGCCCTATGGTTCATTAGGGGAACGCAAAGGAAGAAAAAAATAGTGCTTTTTAAGTGAAGATGCCAACAAAATGCTGAGTCTTCTGAGCAGTGGAAAGAAATGTCGCTCGACACTGTTTTGAAACAACTGACCAGCTTTAATGTCCCCTGTGTCTTATGGCGTACTTTTGTTTATTAACTGCTTCATTGATGATATGCAGTATTCTTTGCTTTTGTGTTATCTCACACCCAAGGAAACGCATACTTCCTGGGCCTTTCATTATTTCGAAGAATAATCTCTATGATGAATATCAGTCTGTCTTGTTTAAACTGAATACACACATATCTTAGTTTACAAAGAATATTGTTGTATAGGGCTTTCATTTTTTTCATATTTTTCTATAATACTTCGATTTCGCCCTTTGTGCATATTTCTAAGTTGATTATGCCGCCATATTTTCTTGAGTAGTATTGTCACTTTACAAGTTTGAAGAAAAATCGTTGTAGGGAGGTGTAAAACTGATTCAGTTATACGTTTATCATATACTCAAAGAAATTGTTTTGTTGGTATTACATAGTTGGAGGCAATCGGAAGGAAGCCTTGGACCTAGGATTCGTGCTAGTTGGCACTCACCAATTAGCAAGGCCTATCTGCAACCTTGAAGGAACTCATGTCCCTCCTGAGATTAGGACCCCCGTCACCCAGTCCTCTCTGCAGTCAGAGATGTTACCACTGAGCTATTCAGGCTCGCGATTGATCTCCTGTAGGAATGTATTGGATATTTTTTTTTGATTGCACACTAGTCAGCAACTAGTGTAATGTGTCTAGTCCTATCTTCACCGCAGACTGAATTCTATCAGTCAAGGTTGCAGATACGCCTTGCTGACTGGTGAGTGCCAACTAGCACGAAACCTAGGTCCAAGGCTACCTGCCGATTGCCTCCAACCATCTAATACCAACAATTCACAGTGCACCGTAATAGCGAGCCACCTAGCATGGTGCTCACATTGCAAAACTGACTGCTAGAATTCAGTCTGAACCAAAGATAGGACTAGACACATTACACTAGTTAGTGACTAGTGTCCAATCAAAAAAAAATTGTTTTGTCGATTTCTCAATGTATTGGATGAACGTTTCAAATGTATTGGATTTCATCTCAGTCTTTGTTACTTTGTTCCATGTTTTCTTTTTCAGGATGGTTCAATTCGCTTGGATTGTGTTGCTGTTGGAGAGTGGAATCTACACACAGATGCTGTTTACCTTCCACCATTTCCTAAACAACATCCGCTTATTTCAGCATCGTGTACACTACAAGCCCGGTGTAAAATGAATAAGTCAAGATATGATCACAGTCCTACTGCATCATCACGTAATGATGAATTTTTTTTTAACAAGGATTTATTTATTTATTTATTTTACTTAACAATTGTTTGCTTAATTAATGCCTAGATTTAACTGTATATTTCACTTAGTGCAGTTAACAATTACGTTTTCATTTCCCTTCCTGGTTGGTGTAAGTATCAACATAAACGATTAACATAATATTCAAATTATTAGAAGCCGTAGTCCCCACATGTGATGAAATAAATGGGGCGATCCAGAAGATTGAGCTATCTGTGACCCAAATCGAAGTATAACGGAAAACTTGATTATCAATAAAAATCAGTAGTTCTTCTACAAATCTCTATACCATGTGATGTGATGTATTTGCGCTATACATTTCGAACAATCTGATCAGACATTTACTTGTCAAGTCGATTTATATGAAAAAATAAGGAGTAATTAAATTACACAAAGTGACAAAAAAGACCTAAGAATAATTAACACAACGTTTGATAATCCAATCAAATAAGGATTACCAAGGCAGTTAAGAGTAACAATAAACTGTTTTTGAGCGCACAGGGAGGCGGGGGGGGGTTACACACGAAAATTGGTAAATAGTGTGGGTTGTGACATAATCACATGTGCACTTTTGAGGTTTGCAGTAGAAGTAATCCTTATTTGATTGGATTACCAAATTTTGTGTTAATCATTCTTAAATCCTTTTTTGTCATTTTGTTTAATTTAATTGGTCTTAATTTTTCCATGTATATCGACTTGACATGTAAATGTTTGATTAGATTGTTCGAAATGTCTAGCGCAAATACATGACATTTTTCAGATAATTACATCTTCTAATAAAATGAAAACAAAACACGTAGTTCAGCGAAGAGTCTCTTTTCAGCGAATTCATTTTCATAGCTGTACAATCGCAAATATATATGGTTGTTTTGTATGTGTGAGTCATGAATAACCTACCAAAGGCAATACGGTTTCGTCTTCTTTGTATCGCTGTAGCTCTGGTCATTCACATAGAAAAACTGGAGCTATGCATACAAAAAAGAATTACTCAACCACTTTTACTGTCATGGTAATAACTTTGTTGATTTTGATGACTTCATGTACTTTGTTTGCCTGTTCTTCAATTGCTTATAATTCTTGTATTCATTTAGAACTCTTACATAATTTCATATTCTCTTCTTTGTTCCTATGTGTATCCTGAGTAAAACTCAATCATCAAACTATTCATATTATTACATAACTTCTTTTCTAATAACTGTTTATGACAACTCATCACCTTTGTTACTACCCTAATTTCATTAACACGTAATTTTCTTGACTGATTTCGTATTACGTAACTCCAACAACCAATATTCACCTGTTTAGTTAAAATAACCATAACTAATTGTATTTTTGTTTGACAAACTTGATGTACACATACATACAAAACAATATATATATATATATATATTTGCGATTGTACAGCTAAGAAAATGAATTCACTGAAAAGAGACTCTCCGCCGAACTATGTGTTTTGTTTTCATTAATGCCTGGATGGGTATTATCCACGAATTAAAACGTAGCGAGGACCCCTCAAGAGTCAAGGAACTCAATGGGGTTTCTATGGTCTTCTAATAACACCATCCAAATTTATAAAAGGGACTAATTGTTTTAAATAATATTCAATATTTGTAAGGATTAGTTTTGGTTTTTTACGAGTTGATCATGGATTGATATCACTTAGAGAACCATTGAAAACCATGGAGTTACTGGACAGCCGTTTCATCCTATTTTGGGAATCATCAGCAATACGCGCACCGTCTAACTGATATCAATCCGTGGTCAAACTTGAAAAACATAATAATTTACTTATTTTGTCAAGTGTATAATTAATTTGTATGACTGAGAGAGATAACCAACGTCTTTCTTATCATTGATATTTTCTCTTTATTTTTGTCTTTTATTGACACATCCTCATCAATATAACCCGCTTTGAATTTAATCCACTTCAAGCTTTCAAAAGATTCGAAGCCTAGAGTGTTGTGTGGTGTCAGATGATGTCTGTCTGTTTTCTACATAGAACTTTGCACATATGTGCACCAGTTCAAGTCTCCACACTCCACTCCTTGTAGCACACAAAGCAACAGAAGAAAGTACAACAAATGCATAACAGAGACAGTAAGCAGAGGTGTGAGACAAAGGAAGAGCAATAACGAAGAACAATATAGTTTCATTGGAAATCATAAGTGACAAGGAGTGGATGCATCTGCACCAGCCATTGAGAACAATTTTGAGCCCTGTCACCAATTGTTTCAAGGCATTTGCTTTTACGTTCCGAGGACCTCAAACAGGAAGTCTACACCTTCCTACGTGGCTGGCCGGCTTAAACTAACTGTTGTAGATTTCATTGACTGGTGACATGTTTTGGTTTGACCACTTCTAGCTCTTCTCCAGCCTGACCCTATATCAGCTAACATTTCCTGTTGTCGAGGAAGGCGATGACTAGGCAGGCATGTGTGAGACACATGTCCTAACCATCTCAGTCTATGTAACTTCACAACCTCGTCGATTGATTTCCCCTCCTTACCTCGCACTCGACCGATGCCTAACCTCAATATTGCTCACCTTATTATACCACTTCACACACGGGAGATAGATCGCAGGCACCTATGTTCGAAGATAGCTAATCTTTTCATATCTTCCCCTCTCAATGGCCAGGTCTCACAGTTAGCCATAGAGGAGGACGGAGCGGACTGATGAGCAGTACAGCCGCCCTTTGGTCGATATCTAGAAATCACGGCGTCTGACATATGTGAAACTAGCCCTCTGTATCCGCACTGGGATTTCGTCAGATATCAACCCGTTGGGGCTGGTGTGGGATGATAAGCATCGGGAGGTACCAAATAAAAATTGTCATAATTCGTTTACGATCTGATCGTTAAGGATTGTCTTATTTCAACTGAAGAATAGTATGACGAAACCCAAACTAAGCTGTAGAATAGTTAGATTTGTACTTTTTCTAGAAAAACACTTATTGTGTTTTGTATTGACAATTCTTTTATATAAAAACTTTCATTTGGTTATCTTATTATAAAGAGTTACTTTTCCGACAAGCTGTACAGTTTTGTGTAAACGATTGATTTTTGTGCTCAAGTTATATAAATCAGTCAACTGCAAATACTTCTGTCATAGCGTTTTATGATAGCAGTTTTCTTAGTCACCTACAAGGAATAAAGTATTGGTGTTTGTTGTCGCTTGATGACAATAGTCATTTCAACTTATCTAAAGGAATGTGGTTCATTAAAGTTAGTCTAGAAGAATGATGCCTTATTGTAGTGTGTACTACTGATATGATTTGTCAGTAGTGTATACATCTGAAGAAAATTGTAGGGAGATAGATTTAATGTCAGAGGAAACAACTAATTCAGTGTAGTGGAGATACACAGGAGACGATGTCAATCGAACACAAAGAAACACAATATTGAAGAAAGGCGAGAAGTAGCACAACACGAACGATTACTGCAAATGGTGCGTTGAAGAAAAGGTGTACATAATTTCGCTAATATAGCTATACCAAATTCTAAATAAAACATTCCTCTAACCAAGTATTTCGTCTTCTACCGTTGTATCAGGATTATTTGCGTAATCAACACATAGACATTTATCAAGTTTTTATATCGTACAGTGACGATCAAGAAATAACACAACAACAAAAAGAGTAACAGATTTTCTGAATTTTTTTTGCTACATGTGTAAAATCGACTTTTCTTCGTCCTTTTTTTCTTCTCTTTTTATCGTTCTTTTTCACGTATTCCTAATAGTTAAGTTTTTAATGGTGTTTACTTGTTTCGCATTTAGCCTTAAAGGTGAAGGTCAAAATCATGTGAATGATGAGTCATATGTTATATTTAAGTTTTGTAACTTTCATAATTAGATGTACTTGTTTTCGAGAGAAGGAGATTTATTGTTCGGTAAATTAGTGACTACTACTTCAGGATATCATCTACTTATCTATTGTAAACAAAAATGAAGGGTAACGATAGAAAAATATTAAAGTCGTCCCGGGAAATATTTTGTTATTTTCGTCTTTTTATTGATTTTCGTTGTATTCCCATACAGTTGAAACGTTAGAAGACGAAAAACTTAGTAGAAGAATGTTTATTTGGAATTCGGTATCGCTATATTAGCGAAATTATGTAGACCTTATCTTCAACGCACCATTTGCACGCATCTTGTGTGTTGTGCTACTTCTACCGTCCCTTCATATTGTGTTTCTTTGTGTTCGATTCACGTGGTCTCCCGTGTATCTCCACTACGCTGAATCATTTGCGTTCTGTGAGATCAAATCATTCTCCCTGCTCCATTATGGATAAAATTTTATTTTGATAAAATCACACAGTCTCATACAGTAATATTTACTGATGAACACGTTTCGAGCACAAATTATTACTGCTCATAATCATATCAAGATACACAACTTTTTGCTTCATTTATACATACATGGGTAGAAACTGATTAGACATTTTAAATAAATATCAATATAAGATAAAGTACATTCGGAAATAATATTAGCGTCATCAATGAAATACAATCAGATGGGAAATAAAATGTTTTTATAGTAAAGATGATTAACTTGTTAGAATGTTATAATATGAATTGAATACATTTTAACATTACTTACTATCCTCTGATTTGACTAGTAATAACATCTTCCATATCTCTGGTATTTGCGTTGAGTCACTTCTATTGAATGTGTTGGGTGTAGATTCGATGAACCAGTATTCAGTAATCAATCTCTCTCTATCCACCTACCTATATTACTTCTTAGAATTTTCTCTCTACCCCACCCTATTGTGTGGTTGTGTGTTAATACATGGAGTGCAATTGCTGAGCTTTTTTCTAACCTTAGCTAAATTCGTATTTTCTGATAATTTCACTACTCCCGAACTACTAGTTCGACGTATGTAGTTGACCTAACTCACAGTCGTTGTAAGGTATTTTGTAAATTATATTATCTTGTTTAATTGGGTCAACCCAAAGGGTTTTTAGCCTACAAAGCTTGTCCTACCTGAGTGAGTTTGTAGGTTTAAATGCCTCCTTAATTCCTGCTTTATTGAGAATCCTACGTAGGGTCACAGATATCCCCTCATATATGAGTATCTTGATGTGATTATAAGCAAAAATGTGTGCTCGTAGTTCATCCGTAAATATTACTGTATAACACTGTGTGATTTTATTAAAATAAAATTTTATCCATGCTGGAGTTAAACTCTACAACACAGTGCCCAAGTTTTATCCTTTCTCCCTTCTATTTGATGCTTTTGTGTTGTTCAACGTCTCTTTATATAGTACTGATAAATCGTATCATTAACACACATAACACATTGAGTTTTGTTTCATTGTTATCCAGTTTCATCTTTATAAGCTATTTCAACTGTATTTGTATAACGAACTTATCTCTTTTAAGGATAATGAATTTTATTAATTTCATTTCGAAAGTGTAATAATTTAAATAAGCCAACTAAAATACCTGTTCTTCTAATCAGGGTAATTTTGATGAGTCCGCTCCGTCCTCCTCTATGGCTAACTGTGAGACCTGGCCATTGAGAGGGGAAGATATGAAAAGATTAGCTATCTTCGAACATAGGTGCCTGCGATCTATCTCCCGTGTGTGAAGTGGTATAATAAGGTGAGCAATATTGAGGTTAGGCATCGGTCGAGTGCGAGGTAAGGAGGGGAAATCAATCGACGAGGTTGTGAAGTTACATAGACTGAGATGGTTAGGACATGTGTCTCACACATGCCTGCCTAGTCATCGCCTTCCTCGACAACAGGAAATGTTAGCTGATATAGGGTCAGGCTGGAGAAGAGCTAGAGGTGGTCAAACCAAAACATGTCACCAGTCAATGAAATCTACAACAGTTAGTTTAAGCCGGCCAGCCACGTAGGAAGGTGTAGACTTCCTGTTTGAGGTCCTCGGAACGTAAAAGCAAATGCCTTGAAACAATTGGTGACAGGGCTCAAAATTGTTCTCAATGGCTGGTGCAGATGCATCCACTCCTTGTCACTTATGATTTCCAATGAAACTATATTGTTCTTCGTTATTGCTCTTCCTTTGTCTCACACCTCTGCTTACTGTCTCTGTTATGCATTTGTTGTACTTTCTTCTGTTGCTTTGTGTGCTACAAGGAGTGGAGTGTGGAGACTTGAACTGGTGCACATATGTGCAAAGTTCTATGTCGAAAACAGACAGACAGGTTTATTTTGATAGGCGCTGCTCTTCAACATATTTGAAGATTTATTGTACGCAATATTACAATGAAGTCGTAAACACTAAAGCAAGTTGATTCTATGCCCCCATTGATTTTCCGCCATGTTGTTATCTCTTCGTTTTCTGTAACCAACATTCTATATATTTGACATAAGCATAGAATTTGCGCACTATGATGACGGTGGTAGAGTTTAATTCTATCATACTGGAATAACTTTCATTCGCTCATAATTAAATCGATATCACAAAGTGCTCATAATATATAACTTGCAAATTTCGTTTATACAGCTCCACTATTCCTTATCCCCTATATATTATCAATAAAATCAAGAGATAAGAAATAGTGGAATTATATAAACGAAATTTAACTCTATGGGTGGTGGTGGTGAACTGTGCTCGAAATGTATTCACCAAATGATACTGTATCATCATCTTCTATAAAATAAAGTTATCCTTTTATTTTCTATAGTTTGGTTTGTAGGGGTTAACTTTGTTTTTTAAGAGTTGATAACGGATTGATATCAGTTAGGGAACTATTGAAAACCTGGGAGTTCTGCACAGCTGTTTCATCCTAACTTGGGCATCATCGCACTCACCACCACGGTTTAAACCCAGGACCTTCCGGTTACAAGACCAACCATCTCGTATACCATTTAGCCACGGGGACACAATTCAATGACCAGCTAAATAATAACACAGCACCTGAAGAATGCAGCAGCGGTACGTTGCCTCTTCACAACCACCCCTATTTTACTTTCGAGAAATAAGGATAAACTCCGTAAATTTGCCTCTTCTATGTGTATCTACCAGTTTGACTGCAGCTGCGGAGCCAGCTACATTGGGTGAACAATTAGGCAGGTTCATCATCGTATTTCCGAACATCATCCAACATGGTTAAACAAGGGACAAACAAGCTCCATTCGTAGCTCTATTTCAGCACACCTTGTAGATAGTGAGCATAAGGTTGATGTTAATACAGCATTTAAAATTATTTATCGCATTCCTACTAATCTTAATTTTGCTCTACGAGTTCGTCTTCTACATACCTACAGCTGAAGCAATAGGAATCCACCTGAAGAAGCCAAACCTGTGTGTTCAGCCACTTTCCTTGTCTTGGCCATCGTTACATGAATGTATAAACGGGACTACTTCGCCCCCCTCCCCCTAAACCTTTGAAACTTATAATTGTCCAAATTATTTTATTTTTTCTGACCACTTCATCTTTAATTACGTGTTATCCTTGTAAAATTAATTTATTCTAACCATATCTACCTTTTAAATGTGTGTTGATTTTCTTCGTTAATTATCAACCCATTGACATTTTTACACTGACTAATTATTGTTAACAAACATATCAGTGCCACTTGATTGGTAAACTGTTGTGTATTGTAATAAAAATGCCATACGTGTATATTAGAGTAGAGCCAGAGTGAGATGAGGATCTAATTGAAGAGTAAATATTTCTTCGCTCGCTCAATCTTTCTGTTTTCTAAATGTCTAAATGGGGATTTTTTCTATGTGTGTAATCAACATTTGTCACTAGGTTGCATTCCTTTCGTGTTACTAGTCATCATACAGCAAGTATGCTTCGTGTATTACCTAGATTTGACTATTGAAACTCTACTAGGTCACATCCAGATTGTAACTAGAGAATTATGTAAATTGTCTTATTGTACATTAATTCATATAAAACTGGGTAGAAGGATTTTGTCCCCTTACTTGCATCTCCTCCGTGTTTGTTTACCTTTTAACAGATGATCGGAGTGGAATTTCATCAGAACTTGTTAACAACAATACTTCATCTATGGCGCCATCACCATCAAAGTTAAGCTTGCCTCAGAATAATGATAGTAACAATTTGAAAGCTGCTGGCAGATTAGAAGTAGTTAAGACTGACAATACTGATAACGATAATAACAATAATAATACTAATAATGAAGATAAGGGTGATAATATTGTCACTCCAGCTGGATGGACTGCTGAAGATGTTGCTTCCTACTGGTACAGTCAAGTGGAAATCACTACTCACTTGGGTCCGTTACGTCGTGTTTGGATGGGTCCACAATTCACTTTTCGAAGCTATTCAAAACAAGTAAGTGATTTTCACTTTATTTAATAAAGTCTTGATTACGGCCTTAATGTTTTCTTTTTTTTTAATTATTGATATCATATGTTGTTATTTTTAGCAAAAAATCTGTACAGTCTACCACAATCGCCTATATCCATCAATAACAACAACAACAACAAAAATGAAGTTTTTGGTATGTACACACTGCCTAACATGACTAAAGTTCATATTTTCAAAGGAGCGCACAAATTTCTTCATAATTTGAGTAGTTCTTTTATGATCTGATATACTTTACAATAAGCATGGAATTTGATATTGCATTGTACATACTTTTTAAAGTTGTATTAATTAACTAGCCTTACTGATTACCACTGCATTCAAAAAAAGTATTTAAAAAAAAAAGTTAAACAAGCAGTTTAGAGTTTATTCAGACATGAGTTAGTATATATCAAACAGTCAAGCTGTGAATATAACTTAACTGTGTAACGTTTATCGTCACGAATCTAGTGGTTTTATAGTGTTAAAGTCTGTCAAATCTCCAGATTTCAGAGATCCTCGACCTATCTCTGGTTTTCGAAGACTAAACTTAATGCACAGAACACTATGCACTGTAATCAACACAGAACTTTATTTATTTAAACGCATAAAAACTTGGCACAATATGGCACCAAGAAGGATGCGCCACACAGTAATAATAAAACAACATAGATCAAAAGTAAAAAAAAATATAAGTAGAGAACGGATAAGGAACTTCATCTGGAAGGAAAACAGTCATGCTTAACAAGTTCAAACAGTATTCATTAACTATCATCGGAAAGGGAAGAAAGATGGAAATTGCAACACGTATTTGCCATTGATTACGATTCTTGGCCATATCCGATAACGTTTCGAGCCATCGATTTGAGCTATCTCTCGGACCTCAACCAGGGAGTCGTGACACACCAACCGATGCTAATCTAGCACAAATATCCTTCATCCCACAACGCCACGTCATCGACTGACCACCCCTCCGCCCTTTCCATCCCGTCCCAGGGCTAGCGAACAGACACCTGTACGGAAGCCTCTGGGATGACATTCGCAGCACATGTCCAAGCCACCAGAGCCGGTGTTTCCAGATGATGACACTCAATGAATGGTGATCTCCACTGTGTTCAAACACACACCTCCGAACCTCGGAATTACTCACGCGATGACGCCATCGGATGCAACACGGAACAACAGAAAACGGTTGGGCAACATGGTTGTTTATTCTTCAAGCGATAACGAAACAGATTTACAGTGCTCAGTCAGTTTCAAAGTCTGTAAATAGACGTTAATATAATGCACAACAATACTTCTGATCGTATTTCTCCGATCTTCTACTAACCAGTACATGATTTAGCAATGACGGCCTTCTTGTCTCCCGCCAATATAGACCAGTTCAAACAAACAAACTATTCAATTTTCACCAACATTAACAAAGTCTCTCTGACTTCTGTGATAATATACTTAATTTTGGATTATCAAGAGATCTTAACAAGCTTTACTCTTATTGATTTGCCACGTAGGATGCCGAAAGTCAAATAGTTTAAAGATCGAATAGGTCTAGGCACACATACAACTAGCAGCTATTGTGAATTATTAGCTTGTTTTTTGTTGTTGTTTTAAAGTTGATCCTGTAACACGATAAGCACTTCAGACTCAGACGCTAGGTCACAAGGTGAGATCTCGTTCTGTCATCACGTAAAGTGATACTTATTGTCTAGTAGACGTGATTATGCTTCTGTGAATCAAGGGACTAACACATGAGGAACGTCATATAATGAAAGTAAGTCAGTCACTGAAGTTATTCATCTTTAGTCATGCGGGCGTAAGATGCTTATGTTATTGGCGTCACTCAGGTTTCTTTTTATATTTTTGATGACAGCTTTATTCCACACCGTATTTTTGGCACAAGTATGGAATTTTCAGCATGGATATCGGTAGCTCAAATTTTGTAGGCCGACCATAGATATCAGGTGTGCGTCGGCAGGGGATCGAACTCCAGTTCATGTGCATGATCAGCGAGAGTTCTAACCACTGTGCAACCGGCGCACTAGGATAAGATATTTTGAAATTCCTAAAATTCTGACTCCTCACTTCTGTATTCTCGTGTCTAATTGTTAAAAATATCATTAATGAGAACAAAACACATAGTTCGGCGGAGAGTCTCTTTTCAGTGAATTCATTTTCTTAGCTGTACAATCGCAAATATATATATATATATATTGTTTTGTATGTATGTGTACATCAAGTTTGTCAAACAAAAATACAATTAGTTATGGTTATTTTAACTAAACAGGTGAATATTGGTTGTTGGAGTTACGTAATACGAAATCAGTCAAGAAAATTACGTGTTAATGAAATTAGGGTAGTAACAAAGGTGATGAGTTGTCATAAACAGTTATTAGAAAAGAAGTTATGTAATAATATGAATAGTTTGATGATTGAGTTTTACTCAGGATACACATAGGAACAAAGAAGAGAATATGAAATTATGTAAGAGTTCTAAATGAATACAAGAATTATAAGCAATTGAAGAACAGGCAAACAAAGTACATGAAGTCATCAAAAATCAACAAAGTCGTTACCATGACAGTAGAATAAATATAAATAAAATATCATTCTAATATTATTATACTACTGGGAAAATGTTGTATTTTTAAGCATTATTCTTCTTTGCTACGATCTTGTGTTTAGTAATTATGTGTTCGTCATTCTAGATATTAAAATTAAACATTGCTAAGGTCTTACGTGTGCGTCGTTTGCTCAGCAATACAATGCTGGCCAACCATACACGTGGTCCGCGGTTAGATTCCCGGCCGGCGCATACCGGTTATAATCCTGACAAAAAGAGAAGGTTGGGCGTAAGACCAGCAGCAGCCCCACCCAGTAAAAAAAGACACCACTGCTACTGAAACTTCAAAGCTTCAAGCGTATGAAGCCCAATGTCCCACTCGGAACTCAAAAGGAAAACAAAAGATCTTATGTACGGATACTTAAAGGTGTTTTGTAAACGTGGGGAACGGTTGTTTCTATGGTATTCAATATTATTCAATTGCTGTTCTTCATCTCTCTAAAATCAATTGGTTCCTTTGTTACAAGTATGAAGAGTAGTGAATATTACATTCTATCTCGTTATTGGCTAAATCTAGGAGATTGTTTTTTTTTCATTTATTCGTTTTTTCAAGCCGAAACCCATAGGACAGATGTTTATGTGTACACAAGGCCACAAATATTATTCATTATATGTGATTGGTTGGTTAGCGAAAAAATCGCTTAATGTGTTTAACAAGTTTTGTGTAATAATGTTGTTAGTGTATACAACTGTTTACTGATTATAATAATAAAGGTTTTTGTATTTCCCAATGAATGAAAACAAAACGATATTGTTTTTACTGACGTCTCGCTATTTAATGCTTCTGCTAATAGCTTTTTCAAAGTATTATTAAACCGGAATTTACAAAATCTCAGCATATATGTATATAACAAAGAGTTAAGAGGTGAGAAAATAGACTTAGGTCAAGTTAAAGGGACATATTGAAGGTCAAAATAACAATAAACATCACTAAACCAAATAACAAAGGTAATAGTACATCTGTTATGATATCAAAATAAGATTTACTAACTTGATCATCGTTCGTCTGTTTGTCAAGTCGGTGAATTGGTGAAGATAACAAAATCAAGTGTAGATTGTCGGATTTCATCAGTGTGTAAAATTATAAAAGTGGTGTGTGTTTGCATGGTGGACTTGCTTATCACATTCGTGTTGATTTTGTCACTTCATGGGGGAGGGAGGTATCGTAACCAGGTCAGATTCTGATTCCACTTGATATGAAGTGCCGGCTTCTGATATTAGACGTTCTTTGTGATTCCTGAAGTTTTTCTGGATTATTTCAACATTGTCAAAATCAATTTTGTGGCCTGATTCTATAGCGGGTAGACGAGCTGTTGATTTTTCAAGTTTTTCTAGTTCAACCGGATTTCTCATTGGTCGAAGAGGTGCTCTACGGTGTTCATTTCTTCTGATTTTGATTTCTCGAGATGTTTGTCCGATGTATATAGCATGGAATTCCAAGCATTTTATTTTATAGACACAATTAGATGGAGAATCTTTCGGGATTTGGTCTTTTATATGGACAAGGTTGCTTTGTAGTGTCTGATGTTTTGAAGAAAAATCTGATGCTGTGCCTATTGATGAACGATGGTTAAGTTGCTGTATATAAGCTGAGATTTTGTCAATTCTGGTCGAATCATACTCTGGTAAAGCTGTTGGCAGTAAATAGCAAAACAATATCGTTTTGTTTTTCATTCATTGGGAAATACAAAAGCTTTTATTATAATGAATATCATCATACCCAATGCCCAAATTTTTTTCAAACCGTTAAAAGTGAACTTGGTTTGGACATTTATAACTGTTTACTGATTTTGTATTATTTATTTCTCATCGGACAAATCTGTTAAAGAAAGTGAACAATTTAATAATAACTTGTGATCGTTTAATCATTCACATGCTGCTTATCTATGCATTAATGTGAAAAGCATATTATGTCTTGTGCGTGCATACATGCATATAGAAGGGAATTAGTAATAATTTGTCCTTACATATGTGTGTTATGGTTGTAGAGAATGGGTCTAGTCACTTGACCTTGACCTGATGAATTAAAATCAACATCCTTAGTCCACTGGCAATTAGTATGCTTGTGACAATAACGCTTCCTCGTTTGTGTATATATTTTTCTTAAAATAAACAAATTTATGCCTTACTAGTTAGTTGGTGGTGCAGTGTTCTGTCATACTCACTCATCACATTTTTTTAAACCAAGTTGTATACAGATAAATAAAGACGTCCAATTTAATTTGCCTTGCTACTCCTTACTTACTTAACAGAGGAGGAACAGTATGCACAGTGACACATAAAATGAAGTAAATTTATAGTCACACAAAAACCTATTATTCATTTGTTTCAGGTTAGATCACGGACTGAAATCAGTTAGAGAACCACTGAAAACCAGCACTGGAGTACTGGATAGCTGTTTCGTCCCACCTTAGGACTCAGCGACAGTACGCACCCACTAGATTTCGAACCCAGGATCTTCCGGTTACAAGGTAAACTCGTACACCTTTCAACCACTGGGACCCAATGCATTGGGGCCAGAGCCTATGAATTCTAACTTCTACCAATTCATGACTTAAACACGATTAGCACCAACCAGTGTCATCAGTGGGGACACTCCATCCTCACACTCGACTAGATGGATCCCGCTGATCATGACTTCGTCGTGTAGCCAGGCACTAGCGAGCGCTGTTCATTTGTTTGTCTGTATTTTTATACTTGAGAGTGTAGCAAACTAATAGGATGATTAGGAAATAAGGTTCTGTGTGTATGCGCCACCAAAATTCAAAACCTTTTCACTACTTTTACTTTCCGAATGATTTCAGTCAATGATTAAAACTGCTCTCATCAAATCAGTCAATTCTCTACACAATTTTAAATTAAGTTTTTGTTTAGATCTATTTGTAAATGCTTAATATTCAAAGAAAGACACACACACATTTATACTCTCAATAGTGCAACATGCTTAGGTTATACTTGTGTAAAAGTGTAAAAACCTTTTGTACATGTTCTTATGGGTTAAGGCGAACGAGTTATTCAGATTCTTGTGAGAGATCAGTTCTTATGGATCCTACTTTTATTACTTGTTATTGAGGAAAGCAAAGTATGACGGATTTTAGCGGACTGGCAGCAGCTACCTTGATGTGTTTGTCGAGCTTTTATATCTCAGTGACGCGACGAACTATACCGGTTAGAACAAAATTTTCCTCAGATAGTCAACAGCCCACCTATTCTTCTTTTTCACTCTTGGAAAGAAGGGTTGTGAAACATCGATATGAAGATTTTTTATTCAGATAGTCTGTATGCTGCCCGTGGTAAGGTTCTTTTTTCTGTGGGACCGAACTATCCTAACTCAATCTCCGCATAGATAATCGTTCCTAGTCTATTAAAACCATGTTTGTTGGCTTCTTATTGGAGCCTTTAATGTGTGGTGATTTTATAAAATTGCACGACAGTCTATATTAGCCAAAAGTGTGGAAGTATGTTTTATTTCCAAAATGCAAATACGAAATTCTACCTCCAGGTGTCAGAAAATTCTTTGATCAGTAGTTTTCCTGAAATTGTTGGTGCAAAGACAACAATGAGGTTCACAGTGGAAAACTGGCTCTATTGATTGAGTGATTTTTGAAAAAAGTCTTTATGGTTTTCAGGTGAACGATTCCGTAGGGATGACTAAATATCGTAAAACTTATTGGTGGCTATAAATTATCTCCCCTTACATCCACACTGAATGCAGTTTGGATGATGTAAACGATGAGTTTTGTCAGAGCAGTCTGGTTCGCTGTTGACGGTGGGACCATGCGGTGTCGTTATCCTATCACGATGTTTTTATACTGAAGTCAAGGAGCTCAAATAAACATGTTTTTCTGACCAGTACTAATTTCAAAGATACATTGTTTCACTTAGAGACCTGTCACCTCTAACGAATGGATAGACATAAATATGTTACCCATTGAATTGGTCATTGGGAAATTCGCATTCCCCTCCGCAATATGTGTTCATTTGGAACTGAATGGATGTTAAAGATAAGAGGTGGTTGTGAAGATGTTATTATAGATGCGAAAATGAAGCTTGTATTTGAACAGGATGAGATAACGTAGGACATATGTGAGTATAGCAGCAGTATTCATCCTGAGGTGGCTTGGGAACTTACCTAGTTATTTATGTTGACTCACTGCGAAATAAATCCTGAAAAGTTATAGTCGTTGAAATGATCTCTCAAAAAGCAGGGATTTCAGTTATTTCTCAGAGAAGACCTTTCAAAGTTACGTATAAATGTCGTCATGTTTCTATCTGACTACTCCCTTAAATCTCTCAGTCCACCTATATTACATTTCGCATCCCTCGTCAGAAAAATCTAGTAGACTAGGTTATGTAATGCATGCTCTAGACATATCAGTTGATGTAGCCCCATCGGTTGACTTACCATCTTTGTTTAACATACTCTACACCTAGCCTCATTATTATTGCACCACGTGCACTGAGCGAAGACATCAATAGCTAAAAATGACTAATATATTTCATATCTTCTAATTTTAGGGTAGTGAATTTTGCAGTGAATTCCTGCATAGAGATATTCGAACATCATGCCATTTATACAACTGTGTTGTAGAATCTCATTTATGTAGTTGTGAATTCGTTTTTTTCTTTTCTAAAAGCAATTTTGATGTCGAATTTTAGGTAGGCGAGTGTTTTGATGTCTCGTATAGATTTGAAAGTATCTCGAAAGTTCTATTTTAGAAAATAACTTCTTAATATTTATTTTTTATCACTCCACCTTAGAATCGAATTCTAGTTCTTAAATTATTTAATAATATTTAAAAAAAAATAATTTGTGTCTAAATCACTGGAATAAGGAGTCTACTCTGATGACGGCGCAACCTATAGAGAGTATTGTTTATGAAGGCTGGGCTGGATTTTTTATTTTCAAGAAAATATTAGGGGCGTTAATCGGTAAACACTTTTAGAGATAGAGAGAGACAAATTTGTCCTCCCTTAGTCAGTCAGTCACTTTATCCAGTTTGCTATAGCAATAGTAAACTTTGTTACCGGACGTTTACCTGTCTTATGTTGAAAGCTTATCCTTTGATTTAATTTCTAAATTGCCTTTCTTCTATAGGAGATATGTAGATGATATCATTTTGATATGCGATGATCATGAAGATGCGAGTCGTCTATTAGACAGACTTAACTCTGTACAGAATCATATTAATCTTACATGCGAGGAAGAAATTCGCGACCAGCTAGCATTTTTAGACATACTTCTGAGTCGAAGAGGTGATGGTTCAATAAGACGATCAATGTGCAGATAAGCCCACTTGGACAGGGCAGTACCTTAATTTTCACAGTTTCTGTCCATTACAGTATAAGAGAGGCTTAGTGAAATGTCTATTTAAGAGGATTCAACGTATTTGTATTTATACGGCTGATGTTATAGACAAAGAACAAAATATTGATGGATACTCTTGTTGAAAACGGATATCCTTTAAAATTTCTAAACATGTGTAGAAGTCAATTAGTCTGTAAACCTACAATCCATACTGCCCCTAAGAAAAATGTTTTCATCAAATTACCATATAACGGGGAAATAAACAGTAAGACTTTGAAACAAAGGTTGAATTCGATCATCCGTAGAACCTGTTATGCAGCCCAGCTTGTAATTGTCGAAAAAGCTAAAAAAATATGCTCCGCTGCAAACCTCAAAAGTGCACAAGTGATTATGATTATTATGTGTGTGGACACATATACATAGGGAGGAGTAATCGCGCTTTGCATGTGAGGGTGAGAGAGCATATCCCCAAATGGTTAGAAAAACAAATGAATTGTGACAAGCCAATAGATGCAGGTGTCAGACTACCAACTTCGTCTATAGCCAAACATCTAATCGAGATGAACCATAATACTGATGTTGACATAGCCTTTAAGGTCATCTATAAATTATGTTCACGGGCGCTTACTGAAATACACTGAGGCTATAGCTATTCATAAACTTTTATTACTCTCAAGTCTGTGTGGAGGTCAACATCACTCAGTATAAAAATGAAAATAAGATCCGGATTTTCAACTCCAATGTGAAGTCAGTGCCACTTACTATACGAATCAGAGACTTGGTGCATCATAAAGAGCATCTTGAACGAACTTCAGACCTTCACTAACAGTTGTCTTCGCTCATTACTCAAGATCAGATGGCCGGCCAGAAAAGATCACCAACAGGAATCTCTAGCAATGAGCTAACCAACCCAGCAGGAACCGATTGTGCAACAAATAAGCAGGAAGAAATGGAGATGGATTGGCCATACTCTGAGGAAACCATCAAGTGACATCACTAGACAAGCCATTACTCGAGTGGAACCCGAAAGGGAAACTGCGAGTTTGTTGTCAGTGTGAGGGTGACTTGGAGGAGGTGATGTGAAGAGGAGATGAAAGCATGTGGGAAGACTTGGAGCGAGGTGAAAACGTTGACAGAGAGCCGAACGCAATGGAGACGCGCAGCTAAAGCCCTATGTTCTTTTAGGAATTAAAGGAAGTAATAATAATTACAATTTATCTATTAATTGTCTTAGATGGAACGTTTAGATGAACATGTCCTTTTTCTCAAGACATGAAGCCTACAGATTTTGCGTGCACGCAGTGGAAACCTCTAAGGTGTTATTCGCAGCATTTGTCCAAATCATTGAAGTTTGTCTCCTAAGATTCGACATCAAGTGTAGAATTATGATTATTTCCCTGGGTTCTGAGTGGAACATAAGGCTTCAACAATGCATCTTCGCTTTGTTCTGTTTTCTGCCGTCCTCTTAGCTGGATCCACAATTGCCTATAATCTCTGATCTCCTCCACGTCGCCCTAGGACGACCTGCTCGTCGCTTTCCATTGGGATTCCACTCGAGCTATGGGCTGGCGTGCGATGGTGTGCGTCGGTGGCACAGCGGTTAGGACTCTCGCCGACCATGCACTTGGTCCGGGGTTCGAGCCCTCGTCGACGCACACTTGATATCTATGATCGGCCTTCGAAATTGGGGCTACCGATATCCATGCTGAAAATTCCATACTTGTACCAAAAACAACGGTGTGGAATCAAGATGTAATCAAAAGTAAAAAAATAAATGTCATTCGACGGCCCCCTCATCGTATACCCGGTCCACTATCATTTTCTCCTAAATATCTGCTGAGCAATCGGTTTTTGGTTGGTTTGTTCTCAGCCAGAGTTTCTTGTTACTACTTCTTTCTGGGCATTTGATCTTTAGTATGGAGCCAGCGAAGTGGGGATAGCTGTTGATAAAATCCTGCAGCCTGCTGGAAATCCTTTTCGTGACAACAATGTTGTCGAATATACAAAATAAAATAGCTAGGGAATAACAAAATGTGAAACATCCTAAAGCCCGACCGAAAGCTGCTACCTTGACGTGGTGGTCGGGCTTGAACACCGCAATGACCTAATCAAGCTATACTGGCTGAGACTTATGTCTCTTGAGGTTCTACCATGCCAGGCAGGTTGTTTGGAAAGCGGTTAAACAAAAAGCAGCTACCTCATCCAATACCATGATCCAAACAAATTCACAAAATTTCATGCCGGATCGGCCGTGGCCCGGATTAACAACGACCGCGCTTCCTGCTGCCGTGTCACAGGGCGGGAGTGATAAGTATGCTACTGAGGCACACAAAACAACAAAGAACGAACAAAAACAGGCCGCGTGTGACCGGCCACAAGCAGTTGTCCCCTGGGCTCTGCGGTCACACAACCAACTTCCACGGTGTGGGCAGCCGGGAAGTAACAATCGCCCTCACAATCCAAAACGCACACAAACAATCCAATCGTTACTTCATATCATCTTCAAGAAAGAAGGCAACTGCAGCACACTCTAATGATTTTGATATACTAAGTGATATCTGACAAGATCTCGAGCCAATAAAGTGCATTATCGCTAAAACTCTGTCATCACAAAACTTTTGTAGCACAGCACGACGCTACATACTGACCATCTCCCTGTCTATTATACTTTAGACACTTTTTCCTATCAAGTCTGTATAATTCTCAATATTGCCGAGAAGTGTTTCTTCATTAGTTTAATCAGTGTCAGTGATATCAATCCTTTTTATTTTAACTGTTTTTCATTGTGTGCTTTCCAATGAATTGATTAACTATTTTGTATCACATTAATTCATAGTTTCCTATATATTGTGCTTTATTTGAATATTTTTAATCTAGCGTAACTGGAGTGGATGTGATTTACAACTCTCCTCATTGAATTCATCTGATAATGATAATCTTCCAGTCAGTTCACAAATGATAATAAAAACTAGTGGAAATATGACATCAGCTTTACATCCAATTCTAATAGAAGCATTCACATTGAATACACCGTCTATATTACCACCAATATTAGATATATTTGATACAGCCTATAATGAATCATTATCGTTAAAAGATCGTCTTCCTACTGCCTTCATACCTTCATTAAATGGTTCTAATAATAGTTTAAATATGATTTCATATCATAGTCCTTCTGCATCATCATCTTCTTCTACTATTACCACTTCATCATCCTCTGTTCATCATGCTTTCATTCATTCACATACTCCAAATATGTCATTGACGACTACTACAATGAATCGTAATACACCGACTACACCGAAATCAGTTATGTCACAACGATTGCCTTCAGGTTTGTTATTGGATTCTAGTCCTGGTTATGGTGGTAGTAGTAGTAGTACACACTTAAGATGGCGGAATTCTTCGGGAGAACCAACAACTCGTCCATTGAGTATTGCTGGTGGTTTAGGACCAAGCGGTGAACCTATCGTCATTGAAGGCGGTAAGTTAGTTTAAAAAATTAGATTGACAATATCTAGCACTTATGATTTTATGTATATATATATATATATATATATATATATATATATATATATATATAATTTTCCGCATGTCTTAGGAACCTCTTAATTTCGAGATTCTGACAGATTTCCAACGAATAGTGCACTTGTAAATGTAGCAAATGCTCTGAGTGTCTGTAAGTATGGTATATGCTTTGCGCCGTCTAAGTGCAAAGTACTGTTACAAGATTGGCAGGAGCCTGTACCTGCACTCACTCTTGCGGGTGAATCGCTTGAAGTTGTTGATAAGTTTGTGTACCTGGGTAGTTGTGTGAGTGCTAGCGGAGGGGTGACGGATGAGATTTCCAACCGTACAATGAAGGCTAGGGTGGCATACATCAACTTGAGCCACCTATGGCGCCGTCGCGACGTTAGCCTGGCTGTCAAAGGTCGGGTATACAATGCTTCGGTGCGGGCTGCGCTGCTCTACGTCTGTGAAACCTGGCCTCTCCGAGCTGAGGAAGTGCGGCGACTCTGCGTGTTCGATCACCGCTGTCTCCGCAGGATTGCTTGCGTTCGATGGTTTAATCGCGTGAGTAATTCTGAGGTTCGGCGGCGTGTGTTTGAACACAGTGGAGATCACCATTCATTGAATGTCGTCATCTGGAAACACCGGCTCCGGTGGCTTGGACATGTGCTCCGAATGTCACCCCAGAGGCTTCCGTACAGGTGTCTGCTCGCTAGCCCTGGGACGGGACGGGAAAGGCGGAGAGGTGGTCAGTCCATGACGTGGCGTTGTGGGATGAAGGATATTTGTACTAGATTAGCATCGGTTGGTGTGTCACGACTCCCTGGTTGAGGTCCGAGAGATAGCTCAAATCGATGGCTCGAAACGTTATCGGATATGGCCAAGAATCGTAATCAATGGCAAATACGTGTTGCAATTTCCATCTTTCTTCCCTTTCCGATGATAGTTAATGAATACTGTTTGAACTTGTTAAGCATGACTGTTTTCCTTCCAGATGAAGTTCCTTATCCGTTCTCTACTTATATGTATTTTTTCTTTTCCTTCCTTCCTTTTTTTGATCTATGTTGTTTTATTATTATTGTGTGGCGCATCCTTCTTGGTGCCATATTGTACCAAGTTTTTTATGCGTTTAAATAAATAAATAATAAATATCTCTACTTTTGTGTATCATAAATGTGAAAATGTCGATGTCTTGTATATTTTCAACATTTAATACACCACATGGAGTCTGACGTCATTGCATATATATATATATATATATATATAGGTTTTTGAAGTAGATAAAGCAGTTTAGTTCGAAATATGGGTTGAATTAGTCTCTGCTACAGGCTTGTTTTTCTCCCCACTATTCTATTGACAGATTCGTTTTCGTTTAACAGATCTCATGTAGTATAATGTCAATCAGGCCTCATTAGTATTTCTTTCATTATTAATCGTACATAGATCAGCTAAATTTACACATAGAGGAGGAGGAGCAGATATCGATTATTGGGTCATCATTGCACTTCATTGTGTCATCATCTCATCATATGGCATGTGTAACACATCTTGTGATCAATTGGTGTATTATTATTATTACTACTACTACCTCTATAGAGAGGTAATCTCTGATTGATTATGTTGTAAACCATGTTTCTACATGATCGTATGCAATTAAACTAACATGTTGATTGTTTCTATTTTGTTGTAGCAAGTGGTATTCACTTGATGATGATGAATAGTGTGCATAAAATTATTTTGTAAAAAATTGTTCTCATTTAAGGTGTTTAGTAATATTATCATTTACCTTAGAAAGGGAGAAGTGTATGCTTACGATATTTCTGTAGGGCATGATCTGATCCTGTCTGTTTTCGACATAGAACTTTGCATTGATGTGAACCAGTTCAAGTCGCCACATTCCCGCCTTGTAGCACACAAAGCAAGAGACGGAAGTAGAAGAAGTGCATAATATAGACAGTAAATAGAGGTGTGAGACAAAGGAATAGTTATAACGAAGAACAATATAGTTTCATTGGAAATCATAAGTCACGAGGAGTGGATGCATCTGCGCCAGCCATTGAGAACGATTTTAGGCCATACCACCAATTGTTTGTAGCCATTGGATTTGCTGTCCCAAGGAGACCAACCAGAAAGTCTACAGCTATGTGACTGGCTTAAACTAACTGTTGTGGATTTCATTGACTGATGAAGCCATGTTTTGGTTTGACCACCTCTATCTCTTCTCCAGCCTGACCCTATATCAGCTAAGATTGCTCGTCGAGGAAGGCGATGACTAGGCAGGCATGTGTGAGACACATGTCCTAACCATCTCAGTCGATGTAACTTCACAACCTCGTCGATTGATTTCCCCTCCTTACGTAGCACTCGACGTCTAACCTCAATATTGCTCACCTTATTATACCACCTCACACGGGAGATAGAACGCAGGCACCTATGTTCAAAGACAGCTAATCTTTTCATGTCTTCTACTCTCAATGGCCAGGTCTCACAGTCATAAAGGAGGACGGAACGGACTGATGAGCAGTACACTCGCCCTGATCTAATCCAACCATGCCTACGTTATCAGCTTATTGAATTCCAGCTTTTTGATTCACTTACTTCATATATACATGCAGTCTGACTAAAATTAATTAATGTTATCGAAAGGAGAAAATGTGGGTTTTGGATTAACAAAAGAAATCGCCTAATTTTATTTCCAGTATTAAAAAAGATGTGTATTACACTATCTAAACTATTATAATTTTTAATGCTTTTTAAATAAAATCTGTAATGATATTCATTTTCACTTAGTGTGTAACTAATTAATCGCCGTAGTTATCTATGACTTGAAGCATAAACGCAAATTGAAATATGTGATAAGTGCACGCCTCATGTGCCTTTGTTTTTTCTACCACAAAGGGAGTTATCAAGATTCCAGTCTGGGTAGTTCTTTATCTAGTCTGGTTGGTCGTGGAACAGATGATTTAGCACAATCGATTGCGGAAGCTATTCAGGTAAATATGCATTTTTTTCTTTAAAGGTAGTTGTAATTTTTTTCTATTCCTTTATGTTCCCAGTGGAACACTGGGCTTCAAGCTAGAGCCAGCTTGAAGTTTCGGTAGCAGTGGTACTTACTTTTACGGGATGGAGTTGCTAGCCTCATGCCCAACCTTCCCTAATGACCAGTCTTATTAATTGCTTAGAGAGGTAAAGGAGCGCATCATTTAGGGTTCGAACCCGGAACAACTTGAGTGGTTGGCGAGCATTCTACCGCTATGCCACCGACACGCAGTTGTAATTACAAACTCATTTTTTAGAGCATGGAAACTGGACAGTTATTTTTACAACTTATAGGGAAACTTTTTTACTAAATGCTTTTAAGTTTTGACACTAAGCACATTACCATTTCTAGCAGACTAGGTATCGGTTTATTATATGATTTATTCTCAATCAGTCGAATCCCTCTTGCTCGACTGAGGTTTGGGAGGTCAGGTAATATCACTAGCTCTCCTATGATGAGTAGTGCCCAACTAATAGATACTACCTTGACGTGGTGGTTGGGCTTGCACATCGCGATGACCCAACAAGCTACACTGGCTGGAACTATTGTTCCTGCAGGTCCTACCATACCAGGAAGGTTGTTAGGATAGCGATTACACTAAAAGCAGTCACCGGTATACTGTAAGAATCTTTACACTATGCTGGGGGTCTGTGGGCGAAGTCGTACTGCTGGAGAACAGGGGTGTAACAGCAGTGAGGTTTTTCTCTTAGATGACCAGCATATCAGCTATGCTGTCTCTCCACTCTGGAAAGAGGTAGTTAGAAAAGGTACAACCCGACTTTCCCTGCGATGATCAGTAACAGGCGGTAAGTTTACTAATACGGAACGAAACCAGGAAACCAGTTCATACAGGCCGTGTGTGACCGACCTCAAGCGGTTGTCCCCTTGGCTGTGCGGTCACGCAACACTAACCCTCTCTCTGTTTTAGGTACCTGAAGAATCAACCAACTTCCACGGTTTAGGCAACCGGGAAGTAACAACCACCCACACACTTCCAAAAGCACACGAAGCCTTCCTGAGTATCATTCTTCTTTACCCATATCACCTTCATCATCTAACCTTTCTACTACAGTCGGTATTATTCTTCAGGTTAGTGAGGCACCTTCACTTCACTCTGTGACCACAAGTAACGATGAGAGCCACAGAAACACTCCAGATAGCCTTTTAAAGCCACGTCGCCAACTTCATATAGGAGCATTTAACGTCAGGACCTTCTGCCAAATCGGATAACTGGCATCTAGAATTATGGATGTATGTTGTGTTTCGGAGACACGCATACAAGACTCGAGTGTGGTCATTCACTTAACCTCACCCCGTCAACAAGGTGGATCTGCAAAATTCACTTTAAGAGTGTCAGGAGACCCGTCAGCTAGCTAACGAGGACTCGCAGGTGTAGTGATAGCATTGAGTGTTGGGGCGGAAAAATGACTGCTTGAGTGGATCCAGTAGATAGTCGTATCTGTGCGGTCCGTCTGAATGGGTCCGTTAAAAGAAGGAAAGATGGCGCCACCCGTCGTTGCTTTTTGGCAGTCTCCGCTTACGTCCCAACAGACTGCAGTTCAGATGAACTGTTTAATTGGTTGCAAAAAGCAAGACGTTCAGATATAATTGTTTTAGCAGCCGACTTCAATATGCCGAAATCGGGAAGTTGTGCCAGAGTGAGAAGTATGTAAGTGGTACGTATGGAGTTCTCTGATGAGTAGTGTAGCTCATTACTTAGCCTATAAAAATAAGCAACATGATTGTTGAGTTTTAGCGAATATAAATATTCACTCCTTTTGTTGTACAGCACAAACAATATCAACTCCAGTCATTGGGATGTACTTATATATGTGGGTTGGTTTTTACTAATATATATATATATATATATATATTCAATTTTCTTCTTTTCTGTAGGATGAAGATATAAATTGGAATCCCGATAAATGTTCTAACAGCATGCAACAAATGTCAACTGTCAATAACCGTGGTGTATGGCAGTTCAGTGTTAAATCAACTGTCCCATCTGGTACTGTTGGTTCAGCTGGATTCCGACCATCTGTCGTACCTGCTGAGTCTGTCTTATCAGAAGCTGATTTTCCAAGTCAAGATACATCACCTTCAGCTGTAGACAGTTTTTCGCCTAAATATGAATCTTCAGAGCAAATCATTTCTCAAACTGCAATGAGTAATGAAAAACTGGAAGATGAAAATTCATTGTCTAATAATAGTAATAATAATCCAGTCGGCAAAATATTTCAAAGAAAACGTGGTAAAAAGTCTAAAGTGAAACGACGTCATTCTTCTATGCTAGAAAAAGAATTGAATCCACCAAATTCATATCCTTCTGGTTACGAGAGTTTAGGCACTTCACCAATTGTTCAAAATCCTTTAGTATATTCAAGTTCTTCAAATGTATCCGCCATTTCATTACCTGGTGATGTTAATGTTCATATGTTCAATGGTGGTAATAGTTTTGAGGATGGTCCATCAAATTATAATGCAGCAGCACCATCATCCTCACCACCACTCACTGTTGACGATAAAAATACCAACACAAGTGGTGAAACATTTCAGTCCGAAGAGAAATTGAACCTTGAAATGGAATATTCACATAAATCAGATGATCAAGAAAGTGATCAAGTTGATGATGACGATGTTCAGTGAGTGAGTAGGAAGGTGAAATACTCTTCAGATAGTATTGAGATTTTCGTAATCAAGTCAGTATGTAAAATACTTACTCTCTTTGGTCAAACGTTCACAGGATTTATGTATCATATTTCAAAGAAGCATGTGAGTGTTGTTTTTCTCACGGAAAGTTATTATAGGTTATATATAGTAGTAAATTTATTCACTTTGAGAATAGCTAATTACTATTATTATTTCTCGCTTGGGTTCCCTCTTCAACTGCACGTCTCCACCTGCTTCTGTCTACTGTTGTACTTTTCACCTGTATCCATGTTAATCCATACTCTTTCAACTCCTCTTCACACGATCTCCTCCATGTCACCCTTGCACTGACGTCTCACTCGCCGCTTCCCCTTCGGCCTGGTTCCACTCGAGCAATGGCCTGACGCGCGCGCGACGTCACCCAGCGGCGGCCTCCTCAGCGAGTGTCCAATCCATCTCCACTTTCTCCTGCATATTTGTTGGTTGTTGATTGGTTCTTGTTTTGTTTGTTCCCACAGTTTCTTGTTGGTGATTCTTTCCGGCCCGGCCATCTGATCTTCAGTATAGAGCGATAGTTGATAATCGCTGGTTGATGAAGGTCTGCAACAGGCTGTTGGAAATATTCTTTGTGACCCACCCGCCAAGTTTCTGATCCGTATAGAAGAACTGACTGACTTGACGTTTGTTTGTATTGAAAATCCGACTGAATTTTGTTGTTGATGCTGAGTGACAGCGGAAGATTTCCAGATTGGTTTCAGGTTGATGAGTGAATGTGTTTCTCGCCTTCCCGATTCTCGCTCGATTTGACATGCTCGTCCGTTCCGACTGCCTGTAGTTGAGACAATGCTCCCTAGATAAGTGAGTGAATGAAGTTACCTCTTTCAAATCCCTCCCGTTGATGGTGGTTAACGCTGGATGTTGCTTCTGCTGTTGTTACTGTTGGTTGGTTATTTTCATAACCTCCGTCTTATCTATGTTCACCTGGAGTCCTGGAGGAATATCTAATAGATTCCCGTTTTTATAGCTGAACAGTTGCTTTATTTTCTTGTTGTTTAATCACCTAATTGTAAATATTATTCTGTATACTTCTTGTTTATCGAACCAACTATACATCGTGATACAATGACACTAATTCTCGTTGTTAGTGACAGACATCAGTCTTGAATAACCTAACCACTAACATTGTCTTATATTGAAATAATGGAGAAGATTTGTAGCTCAGGCGGATGATTTAGAATTATTCGTGTTCTCTTAGTTGCTAGTTCGTTTAATTGCGAAGCTTTTGTCGTCCTTCTGGACAATATCCCCCCTACAGCACAAATTTCAACATAAAATGAACCGATTTAAATTTGTATCTCCTGAAAACCATCTTCGTGAATGTCTTAATCAGGAGAACTAACACAAGAAATATGGAAACATAAGTGTATAGAAAAACGCACACAGACGAAATATTCACCTATAGTAGTAATAATTCAATTACCCACAAAAGAAACCGTGTGCAGACATTGTTTAAAAGAGTTCAAACATACTGTAGCACTCCAGTATTGAAGAGAATGGAGGAAAATACCCCTACTAACCGTCTTCAAAAAGAGGAATGCATATTCTCTTAATTTCATCAAAAAAGTGTTTATAATGGAGTCACAACACCAAGAAGAAACCATCATCAAAGACTACAAGAAAATCCATCTTACCATTTATAAAAAATATCTCTGAAATAACAGCTAGAATACTGAAACCGTTTGATATGCATATAGCTACACAAGCCAGCCAGTTCAATCAATTCATTCGATATTGTGCAAACCGAAAGATCCAACAGAAAAAGAAGATAAAATTAGTACCATTTACAAAATAAATTGTATGAACTGTAACCCATTACATCGGTCAAGTCGGACGTCCCCTCCGATTCAGAATCCAGGATCACAAATCAGCTGTGAAAAGACATGATATATATTCTTTCATATCAATGCATGTAGATAATTATGGACATCAATTTGCTCGGGATAATGTCGAAATTTTAAACAGAGGAAACACTAAAAGTGCGGACAGAAAATTTCTACAAGCTTGGTACTTAAGTGAATCGGGAATTAACAAACATTAATATAGACTAAGTTTACCAACTAATAAAAAGTAAATCACGTGATGAAAAAGTTCAAAATCCAAGTCAATCAAAAATGATCAATACAGATGTAAATCGACTACCAGTCACGAAGATGGTCGCGAGGAGACACAATGGTCTTGTTTGTTGAGAATTTAAATCAGTTCATTTTATGCTGAAACTTGTGCTAAAGATGTTCAGTAGGACAACGAAAGTTTTACAGTTAAACCAACCAACTCAGAGAACACAACTAATTCCAAAAATTGTCTTATATTCTTAACTATAGGTTTAGTGACTTATTTGTTAATTTTATTTTAGTGAGTGCTCAATTGTAGAAGTAACTTTCGTTGGTCCATTCTGTGTATCCTGTCAATAGATATATAATTATTATTATTATACCCTTTAATTCCTAGAGGAACATAAGGCTTCAGCTGCACATCTCCATTGCGTTCGATTCTCTGCCAACATTTTCACCTGGCTCCACATCTGCCCACACGCTTTCATCTCTTCACATAACCTCCTCCATGTCATCCTTGGACGAACAACTCGCCGCTTCCCTTTCGAGTTCCACTCGAGCATTGGCTTGTCTAGTGATGTCACTTGATGGTTTCCTCAGAGTATGGCCAGCCAATCCATCTCCATTTCTTCCTGCCTATTTGTTGCACAGTCGGTTCCTGGTTGGTTCGCTCGTTACCAGAGATCTCTGTTGCTGATTTTTTCTGGCCGTCCATCTGATCTTGAGTATTGAGCGAAGACGACTGTTAGTGAAGGCGTGTAGTTTGTTTGATGTGCTTTTTATGACATGTCTCTGATCCGTATAGTAAGTGGCACTGACTTCACATTGGAGTTGAAAATTCGGATGTTATTTTTGATGCTGAGTGCTGTTGACCTCCACACAGACTTGAGAGTAATGAAAGCTTGTCTTGCTTTCCCGATTCTGGCTTTGATATCCTCGTCAGTTCCGCCTGTAGTTGAAACGATGCTTTCCAGGTGGTTAGGTGTATTAGGTTGTTTTTTTCAGATTCCTCCCATTTATGCTGATTGTCTGTTTATTGTTGCTGTTGGCCAGGAGTCTTCATCACCTCTGTTTTCTCTACGTTTATCTGAAGTCCTATCTTTGATGCTTCTTCTCCCAACTTGTTGCTTTTCACTTGCATATCTTCCAGTTTGTGGGAAATCAGACATATATCATCAGTGAAGTCGAGATCCTCCAAGTTTTTTGTGTTAGCCCATTTTATGCCTGTTTCCTCATTCCCCGCTGTCTGTCCATTATCCAATCTACTGCAATCAGGAAGATATATATATATATATATATATATATATATATAAGACGATGGTTTCAGTCTATGCTTCCTGAATATGTATAATGTGAACGAGCTTTCTTCTCATTGCCTGATGATTGTGGGGTATTTCTTACATCGATTTTCATCACATAAAACAACTTTCAAAAAAGTATTAAAGGAGAAAATTCCTATAATTGTCAAGAATATGGTGGAAATAATAAATGTAATATGTTGAGACTGGCTAGCTGTGTTGACGTTTATTCAGTAGGTTATGAAGGACATATTTATGTTTAAGGGTAAGCAGAGTAGGTTCCTTAATCTTTCTCTATTTAGTTCGAAGTCAGATATGTAAATTACCAACGCCATAGTCCTTCCTAATACAAAGAAATCTAGTGTGTAAAAGTCTTAACAATCCATATGATTATAGTTTTCAGGATACGAATATCCTGGGTTGATTAGAGTTGTTTTCAGACGCATCGATTTTCAAATTTTGATTATATATATATATATATATATATTCATATTACTGTTGTGCTTCACGCTTTGACTCACTTTCCTACCCAGAAGTTTTAGCTACCAACATTGTGCGAAAGTGGGTTAACTTGGTATGAAGACACATAATTAGATCATATTTCTCCGTCGTTGCAGTCTGACTAATTACTGCTGGATAGACTTAACACGGTCATACAAACTCACTGAATCTTTTAATCTTTATGAAATATATGATGGCATTTGCCAAAGATGAGAGTTGCCAAAAGAGTCTTTTATGCCTGCGCTACGATTTCGTCAACTATATTAGTCGTTCATCAGCGCTAACACAACTTCTTAAGTCAAGTATGTGAGTTGGTCAACACACTCAGTCATTTCACTCTTTATTCTCTAATTAGGAGTGTGCAGACCACTTTTTCATCAGTTACATCTTGCATTGAACAAGGAGAACATACCTGTGATTTGCGCTCAAAGTGTTCAGAAGAACTGCATTGTATCAGTCTTCACGTGGAAAAAAATACGCAGTTTTCTTTCCCTAAATCATCACCACGACATTTCTCTTATAACACGACACTGAAGTTGACAGAGGTTATATCCACCACCATAATGAAGTGAAATAAGAATAATGATAGTGGAATTCCTTGGCAATTACTATTGATGCACTCTCCAGGTTTTATATAACTATAAGAGTGCTTTGATCAGTACTCCCGTCATTTGAAGAGAAAGCTACTGCACTTCTCGATAAGGAGTCTACTGCCACCTTCATGTCAGAAAAATATCTGCCAAGTCGTGCTAGTATGTCTGGTCAAAATTGTGTCGAAGTAACTACAATGCACGCCTGTCAGTGTATGAAGCCTTTTTGATCTTCTCGAGTTCATTTCTACTGAATTCCGCTGAGTATTCGTAGATGTCAGTATTCACACTGTTATATTATTCTTGTTCAGTATATATATAATTTTGTTTTTTTTTCCTCTAAATTTGCAGACAAATTTTATGCGAATAAAAGGTGAAATATCAACACCACTTCATCCCGTCACTCCTAATATGCGTATATTCATCTCAGACCCGCTGTTGTTTTTTTCTGTTCACCCATATTCTAGGATGATTCATTCTTTTCATGTTAAGATCCAGGTGCTACTTTTAACAATTATCTGTTAATTTGTGTACGATTCTCTCATTTGACCACAGACACAGACAACTAAATGCATATATACACTGACATTATAAACGGATGAAATACTTTTCTTTTCGGCCTTTATTGTAAGACTGGCAGGACGTTGAATTTTTGTGCTACATTTAGCCAATTTAAATCTTTTCCCTTCTGTTTTTTTGCTAAAAACTCATTGCGAATCCTTGTGTTGTGTGTATTTCTTTTCTTTAAAGGTATTTTCGTATCTTATTATATGCTGAATACATATAAAATTGTAAATTTTTGCCTGAGACCGCTTTCTTCATGAGTTCAGTTTGTTTTGCTCATCGCATGACTATACACAGAATTTTCTCTCTTCCTTTTTGTTGTTAAACACACCATGTATAAATCAGAATGTCGGTAGCCTTAATATGACTCAAGATGATATCTACAGAATATATAAGAGCCTACTTATGAAAACACTTGACGCTTAATATTAATAATTATTAATATTGTTCCCTTTATCTTTTCTACTTCACTTCCTTGTTTCAGAACTTGTCACTCTGATTAACCAACCATATATCATGATTTTATTACTGTGAAAATAAAACCAAAAAAGAGTCACAATTTTAATACAAACTATTCTGAATTTTACAATGCAGTTTACTGTTGTTGTTGTCGTCGCGCTTACCATTCAAAAAAAACATCCCTAATGCTACAACAAGCATGGTAGTCGTTTCTACACTTGGTTGGTATTCAGTAGACCACTCACATACATGAAATAGCTTATTCTTCTGTCACACTTACGCATAATATTCAAATTAACACGTCACGTCAAGGTAGAAAATCAGGTGAGAGTTAATTAATTCAGAATACTATACTTTTCCAGGAGCACAGAAAGAAAAAGTGACCAAAAATGGATATTAACAATGAAAACAAAATAAGATTTTGAGCATGACTAGAGACATTGTCGCGTAATCGAGTAGTATTACTTTATCCCGCTTACATATGTCAAATTCTGACTACATTTTTAGGTCAGCCGAGTAGTAACGACCATAGACACTGAATTTGAGGTTGAGAAAATTTAAGAATAAGCTCAACTAAGACATATATAGCAGGATATAAGTGATGATGAAAGCTTTACTTGCAGTATCTTCGGCTATTTATATTCAAATAGGCAACTACTTTCATTCTCAGTGTTTGCTGCAACGTCATCACGTGGTTTGTGTCAGATATTGTTGTAATTACTAATATCTGTCAAGTTTTATACACACAGAGTTCTCAACCAAGAATTTTTGTTGTACCGATAAACATTGTGTTCGCCAACTAGATTTTAAACATCTTTCGTTCAACTTTACGCTAAACCACCAGTTTCATGGTAGGTGCCAGTCTGCGATTATTGTATTAAGCGGTTAATACGAAACCGAACGCCCCAGGAATCACTGATTTACGCGTTCGGATGTTATGCTCGTTTCGCTTAACTCACAGAATGGGGAGTATATAGGCTAAGCAAGTCTGCTTCACTTAGTTACTAAAACGGGAAACAAAGCACGTGCACTGATAGGCTGCTGGGTGTTAAGCCAATGGTGCTTCCCACCTCCAAGTGTGTTGTAGAATGCAATTGCAGATTTTAACCTATTTGTAAGAACTGGCTGTTCAATGGTATTTTGAATAATCTAGGTCAAAGATTTCTGCATATAAATGACGTCAAACCGAATGAAAACGGTAGACAGTAAGTATTATTGAGCCCTGGATCTGTTTCCTGATATCACCTTCCTAAAAGCTTGTATAGGCAGGCAGTAGTTTCTCGTGAGCAGCCACCACTCAAAGGCAATAACAGGCAGTGCTATCGGCAGACCAACTTGTGTTACACCAGTTCACTCTCATCGGCCATGTAATCAGTACATCACAATACAGCGTCAATCACAACATTTAGCGAAATTCCTTAAACTTTTATGTTTCATACCAAAAGTTGAATGAACAGGGATACTTTTGTTGAAACCAAGCGTGGTAACGACGCACAATTATAACAAGAGTGTAAATCAAACAACAACAAAAAAGCACCTTGATTTTGATATACGGTACCAACATATCTCGACAACTTGTAAGATATGGCCTAAATAAACAGCTTATATAGGAATTGAAGATGTGCCTCAAAGTTTGTACAGTTTTAAATAAGAAAAGACACAAGTAATCACAATACACTTAAGTCTATTTGCTAAGTCATGGTCAGATTAGATTAAAAAAAACAATACTTTCGCAAATAATATTATTAATAGAATCACAGCTTTTAGCTGATGTCTGAAAATTATAAGCATGTTGAAGAGAATCAAGAAAAATTACGTCATATGAGCAGTGAGTACGGAAAGACTCGTATACAGACAAAGTGTTCGCACATGGATAGAGATATGCATATTGCAATGGTTGAAATGAAATCCTCTAATTATGTAAAATATCAAACAGACTGGCAGAAAATTAGATTATGAAGCTACAAAAATGAACTAATTACTGTTGGATAACAGTTGAAAACAGATAACAATAATAAGAAGAAATATATATCACAGACTTTCAGATTGCGATTCGCTATCAATTAAACATAAAGAAGATGGAGCATAATCAATGTGCATTAAGTGTGAAACTGTGCTGGGAGTAAGGGACTGAGATGAGGAATTGAACGTTGGGGGTGCAGATGATGATTCTAAACTAAGTGATGATGTCATGGAGTCTGTTAAGCTGGAAACAACGTAAGATGCGAAGAAGTCCTTCAGCCCCTGACCAAGAGCGGAAGAATCACATATGGCATTTCGGCGTCGTCTGAAACGATTACGAAGTACAGCCGGAAGATTCGGAACAGGGTCACACTTTCTAGATCCACCTACAGAACTCGCCGAAACTTCCGCAACGACACCAAGTGTTACGGGAGCTGGTGGTGGACTCGGGACAGGCGATGTAGGTGGACCAGGGGGCATTGAAGGGCGGACAAACCCAGAAGATATGCCATAGCAAGAACCTGAACTGCTGTTTCCAAGTGAAGGGGTGTTCGATGATAGTCGTTCAGGAGATGCATTCAGAGAATCTGTTGCCATACAGTCAACTCCAGTTGACTCTTCAATGCATGGCGATAACCTCGACGTATGCGAGCTCCAATTCCGTCTCCTACGTCTTACTCGATAAGTACTTGACCCACATCTTTTATTAGTTCGAGTCAAAGCGTCAGTACCTACAAAAAGAAATTAAACATCATTTAATTTTTATTAATTTGCCGTTAGCGTCGATTGGGTAAGTTGTATTTACACTCCAAAACGTACATTGTATAGAAAATTAAAAGATTATACCAAAAATGTACATAGGATTACTATCAATATTGCTTATTTATTCTGAGGGAAATAAAGACTTGCTATAACATGCAAAAGTAAGACTGCACACAGTGTATCGTTTGACAAACGAACTTCATCATCTTAAGTGAACTGTTCGCTGATGTATGCAAATGAACTAGTAACTATAGATATGATAGAGAAGATTTGTAGCTCAGGTGGATAATTTTGATGTGGTTTTGTTCTCTGAGCTGGATAGTTAGTTTGCGAAGCTTTCATCACCTTACTGGGTGACATCTTCAGCGCATACTTCAAATTGAAGTGTGCGCTGAAGATGTCACCCAGTAAGGTGATGAAAGCTTCGCAAACTAACTATCCAGCTCAGAGAACAAAACCACATCAGAACTAGTAACTATGGTTAACAATACAGACAGAAAAAAGCATGATAGATATTACTAACTTTCAGAAAACTAAATTACAAGACAGCGAATGTTGAAAACAAGCCAATTACATGCACACCCCGCTAGCGACTGTTTTTAAATCTTCCTTGCACCCCTAATATCAAACTCTAACTTCATGTAATTATTTATTTATTATTATTATATCCTTTAATTCCTAGAGGAACATAGGGCTTCAGCTGCGCATCTCCATTGCCTTCTGTTTTCTGCTAACTTTTTCACCCCGCTCCAAGTCTGCCCACATGCTTTCATTTCCTCTTCACATGACCTCCTTCATGTAATAGGAAAGTCTTTATATTATTGCTTCGAATGGCTTCTTAACTTCGGATGTCATTACAATATGTGGAAATTAAATTAATAATAACAGTTACATGACTTTAAGAGTTCATTGTCTTCACACTATCCACTCAGTTTGCTTCAATACACTAATATAGCTAACTTTATGGCTTTTCATTCACATGTTTTTAAATTTTTTGGTCGGAAATGTATTTTAAACCAGTTTATTGACGCTGTTTGCTGAGAAGTACAACGGAAAGATATGAACCATTCTATAAACTACTAACTATCCCTAAACATTCAGATGTCTGTCTGTCTGGATTCAACATAGAACTTGGCACCAAAGTGCACCAGTTCGAGTTGCCACGTTCCAAATAGCACACAGAGGTAGACAAGAAGATGAATGAAGAGGATCAATAGAGTTTGACAAGTATAAGAGTGAAACAGAATGGGTAATGGTAGAAAGGAATATGAAAGATTACAGAGACTGAATACATCTGCGCTGGCCATTGACAACGATTTTGAGCCATGTCACCTATTGTCTCCAGCCATTGATTCCTAGAGTCCCGAGGGCCCCAACCCGGGAGTCTGCATCTCCCTACCTGACTCAGTTTAACTGTCAAGGATTTCATGGATTGATGAGGCCATGTTTTTGTTTGGCCACCACTGGCTCTTTTCCAACCTGCACCTATATCAGCTAGTAATGCCCGTCGGGGGAGGCGGTGGTTAGGCATGCGCACCACGTGACCTAGCCATCTCAGTCTATGTAACTTTATAGCCTCGTCGATTGATTTTCCCTCTTTGCCCAACACTCTACGCCTAACGTCAACATTACTTACCTTATTAAACCACCTAACGTGAGACAGAGATCGCAGACATCTATGATCGAAAGCAGTCAACCTTTTCATGTCTTCAACTCGTATTGGCCATGTTTCAGAGCCATAGAGAAGGACGGAGCGAACTGCTGAGCAGTACACACGTCCCTTGGTTGATAACCGGATGTCACGCCTACGCCAGAGATGGTGTAAGTCAGCGAAAGCAGCTCGAGCTTTTCGGATCCGTGCTGAGATTTCATCGCCAATCAGTCCGTTGGTGCTAATACAACTTCCCATATAGGTGAAGTGGTCAACATGTTCTATCACTTCACTCCCTATCACTAAGTTAGGAGTTGACGTGGTCCAGTCCTGTAGCAGCATCTTACATTTTGTAGGGGCGAATCGCATGCCAAACATACGAAGATTGCTGCTCAAGGTGTTCAGAAGACTCTGCATTTTGTCAGCATCCTCCCCTAACAGGACTATGTCATCTGCATATTCTAAGTCCATAAGACTATTCCCTGGTAACAAGTCGATTCCTAAGTCGTTACGTTCAGTTAAGGATACTTCCATCAGCATATCTATGATGAAGTTAAACAGAAATGGGGAAAGTGGACATCCCTGTCGGACACCACTGGTTGTTACCAATTCAGATGACAATTCCCCATAAGCCCTTACACGACTACGTGAGTTTGAATAGAGTGCCTTGATTAGTGCAATGTACTTTCTTGGCACTCCCTTCACAGTCAGACATTGCCATAGTACCTTTCGATCCACGGAGTCGAAGGCCGCCTTCAAGTCAAGAAATATGACAATTGTTGGACGCCGAAAAGTGTGTCTATGTTCTAGAATCTGTCGAAGAGTGAAGATATGATCTATGCACCCTCTACCTGGTCTAAAGCCTGCTTGATTTTCCCTTGTCTGTTCCTCCCGAGTTCTGCTTAGTCTATGCATGATTACTGAGCCTAGGATTTTAGAGACTATGTTCGTTAGGCTGATCCCCCTATGATTATCACACGAGGACTTGTTTCCCTTCTTGAATATCGGTATAATAAGTGACTTACCCCAGTCTGATGGCACTGTCTCTGATTCCCAGACTTTGCCTAGTACCTCAGTTAATCTACAAACTAGTATGTCACCCCCATATTTAAACACCTCCGGAATAATTCCGTCGGGTCCTGCCGCTTTGCCTCGTTTCAAATTACTGATAGCTTTTGTGACCTCACTTACAGACGGCGGACCAGTGTCTATATCCCATTCGGGTGTGTTCTGGATGTCGGGGAGGTTCAGTGTGGCTGTAGGCAAGTTAAATTGTCCCTCAAAGTGTTCTTTCCAGCGTTCAAGGCGTCTATCCTGAGAGCTAATTAAGGAGCCATTTTTCTCAGAAATAGTCTCACTTATGAATTGCCTTCTCCCACCCGATTCTGTGATGAGTCTAAAGAGTTGCCTAGTGTTGCCTATCGCCGATGCTTTTTCCATCTCTTTTGCCTTTGTCAGCCACCACTTTTAGTAAGTTTCCTTTTGTGCAGCTTTCGCTCCTCATTGAATTCGGAGCTCGCTGGAATAAGTCTTCTAGCATCTATCAGTTCGGATGAGGCAGTCGATATCCAATGGTTTTTACTCACCTTCGGATTTACCTTATTCACAGATTTTACAGCTGTATCTATGGCTGACTGAATATTCTTCCAGGCTTCTCCAGGGTGAGCACAGCTGTCAAACTCAGATATGCGTTTAGCTAGTTCTTCCTCAAATACGAATTTAGTTTCCTGATCGAGCTGGGGACGTGATGGTTTTACCACCAGCTGTTTCCTACGTCCGTTCAGTCGTAAGCACACACGAGCCCGGACCAGTGCGTGATCGGTATCTACACACGTGTTCCAGAAGGAGCGACAATCTCCTACCGACCCACGCCAACGATAGCTTATTGCTATGTGGTCTATTTGTGTCCAGCGTTGGTTTGATGATGGGGGTCGCCAGGTTAAACAGTGTCTCTCCTTGTGTTTAAAGTTAGTACTTACAGGAAACAAATGATTATCTGAACAGAACTGTAGGAGACGGTCACCGTTGTCGGTTCGCTGGCACGGGACTCCGTAGGTGCCACCGACATCCTTCTCAGATTGACACAATTTCCCTACTTGAGCGTTTAAGTCACCAGCTAGAACGACTATGTCTGAGCGTTTAGCCTTTCTCACCAAACTTGACAGCTTTTGGTAGAACTCATCCTTCGTATCATCCGAACTGCAGTCAGTGGGGGCGTAGGCGGAGATTACGAAAAGGCATCGGCGAGTAGTGTAGTCCTTTCTCCTTCTTACTGACCCGTTCAGACGGACAGCACACATTCGGCTATCTACTGGGATCCAGTCAAGTAATGTCTTTTCTGCCCTAGTACTCAAAGCTATCCCTAAGCCAGCTAATCCTCGTGAACTAGCTGTGGCATCTCCTGACATCCTCAAGGTGAATTTTGAAGATTCAGATGTCGCCCAGACATTCAAAAAGTTTATTCAACATCATTTGTCACCGAAGTGCTGGACTAATTTTAACATAAATTTTTACAAAACAACAGTAGTAGAGATAAAAGAAGCACTCATCAGGGAAACGGGTGGGAGAAGACAAATCATCAGTGAGACAATCTCGGAAAAAAATGGCACTATAATTAGCTCCCAGAATAGACGACTGGATCGTTGGAAAGAGCATTATGAGGAGCAGTTTAATTTGCCCACAGCCACGCTCAACCTTCCGAGCATCCAACACCTCCCTGAATGGGATATAAACACAGGTCCTCCATCCCTAACTGAGGTTACTAAAGCTGTCACCAATCTGAAACAAGGCAAAGCAGCGGGACCTGATGGAATGACTCCAGAAGTATTTGGGAACGGTGGAGACAGTTTACTGTCTGCATTAACTGAGGTTCTAACCAGTGTCTGGGAATCAGAAGAAGTCCCATCGGGTTGGTGTAAGTCACTGATTATCCCCATATACAAGAAGGGAGACAAGTCTTCCTGTGATAATCACAGAGGGATTAGCTTGACTAATATAGTATCTAAAGTCTTAGGCTCAATAATCATGCGTAGACTGAGTGGTGCTCGGGAAGCACAAACACGAGAGAGCCAGGCAGGCTTTAGACCAGGAAGAGGGTGTATTGATCATATCTTCACCCTCCGACAGATTCTAGGACATAGGCATTCCTACCGGCGTCCAACAGTCATTATATTTCTTGACCTAAAGGCAACATTCGACTCTATCGATCGGGAAGTTCTCCGGAGATGCTTGGCTGTAAAGGGAATTCCAAGAAAATATATTGCACTGATTAAGGCACTCTACTCGTACTCATACAGCCAGGTGAGGGCTTACGGCGAGCTGTCATCTGAACTGATGACGACCAGTGGTGTCCGTCAAGGATGCCCATTATCTCCTTTTCTATTCAACTTCATCATAGATGTGTTAATGGACTTAACCCTAGGTGACTTCAGTGACTCAGGAATTAACTTGCTACCGGGGAATAATCTCGTTGACTTGGAATATGCAGACGATATAGTCCTTCTAGGCGAAGACGCTGACGAAATGCAGAGTCTTCTAAACACCTTGAGCCGCAATCTACGAATGTTTGGCATGCGATTCGCTCCAGCCAAATGCAAGATGATGTTACAGGACTGGACTACATCGACGCCTAGTTTAAAAATAGGAAGTGAAGTGGTAGAGCACGTTGACCGCTTCACTTATTTGGGAAGTACCATCAGCCCCAACGGGCTGATCTCTGACGAAATCTCAGCACGAATACAAGGGGCTCGTTTCGCATTTGTTAGTTTACGCCGACTCTGGCGTAGACGAGATGTTCGACTATCGACCAAAGGGCGGGTGTACTGCTCATCAGTCCGCTCTGTCCTCCTTTATGGTTGTGAGACCTGGCCACTGAGAGTGGAAGACATGAAAAGACTAGCTGTCTTTGATCATAGGTGCCTGCATTCTATTTCCCGTGTGAAGTGGCATAATAAGGTGAGCAACATGGAGGTTAGGCGTAGAGTTCTAGGTAAACAGGGGAAATCAATCGACGAAGTCGTGAAGCTACAAAGACTGAGATGGTTAGGACATGTGTTACGTATGCCAAGCCATCGCCTCCCTCGACGAGCAATGTTAGCGGATATAGGGTCAGACTGGAAAAAAGCTAGCGGCGGTCAAACAAAAACTTGGCACCAGTCAATGAAATCCACAACAGTTGGTCTAAGCCACGTAGAAAGGTGTAGGCTTCCAGGCTGGGGTCCTCGGGACGGTAAAAATCTATGGTTGGAAACAATTGGTGACATGGCTCAAAACCGTTCTCAGTGGCGCAGATGCATCCACTCCTTGTGACTTATGATCTCCAATGAAACTGTTTTGTTTTTCTTTATTACTCCTTTGTCTCACACCTCTACTCACTGTTTCTATTATGCTTTTCTTGTACTTTCTTCTCTTGCTTCGCGTGCTACACGGAATGTGGCGACTTGAACTTCCGCACATTTGTGCAAAGTTCTATGTCGAAAACAGACAGACAGACAGACTCAAATGAAATGCTTATAAAAATGAAGTATTTTATCCTCATAATGAAACTGCACTTGTACAACTGAGCTTATCTCAGTTAGATTCCATTTTACGAGTGTCGAATCCGATATAACTCCTCTGGAATATAAAGTATAATTATATTTTAATAGTTTACACACAATGATAAGTTTTGTTATTGGTAATATTACTGATATTAACCTCAGGAATATGACATGCTATTTCTTTTAAATTAATACTAAGGGCGAGATGACCCACATATGTTTAATTTATTTTAGAGCAATAGCCAGTGACTTACATTGTCTCTACAAGACATTCAGCTGATAGTGAGGATGAGACTCCTGAATGTATTTCAGATTAAAATAACCATGCCATATGGGTACGCATATACAGCTTACTGAATACTCGACAGAATCAGCGTAACAGGCTTTATTTGCAGACTATATTTTACAGTAGATGGACTGCCGAAAGCCAATAAGTAATTAGAATTAGATATACTATAGATGACCTTTACAATACAACGCTGGCAGGTTCATTTCTGAGATTTACAAATCTTTACTTGATTTTTTTCTAGAACACTAGAACATAATGGTTTCAACCGAATTAACAACTGTAGGTTGTTAAGTTATTAAACTCACTTGCACTTCAAACAATTAAACGTTATTTTAGTACTATTTGTTGGAGCAACAATAATAAATACATAGGACAAACTTGTGTGGGCGGGAAATGATGAGATTGAATTTCCAAAAACTGAAGCTTAGACAGCGGAATTCCGAAATATGGGAGCAGATACAATTGTTTTTATTGTTAACTAGGGAAATGAAGCTTTGTGTGAATTATAATACATATACAGAATCTTCACAATAAGTTTCGGCTTATTTCCTCGGCTAATCCCTAACCCAGGTTATGGGAAAAATGACAAAATAGGATTCAACTTGGCAAATTACCTTTTAAGGTTTCTAAAGAGCCAACTTTCATAGCTGAGACAAGAACATTTTAAAGATAAACACTCGATGTATGATCGACCCTTGTAGCGGCGGGAACGAAATCCCGCTTTGCAGCTGCTTCCTTAATTTTCAATGCCTGAGATCCAATATCCAATATCCTGATTACGAGCTAGTATAAACCAGTGATTTCTTTGAGCTCGCTTCTTGATTGTGAGGTAGAGGTTCCAGATCTTCGGTGAGCTTCTGCGTAGTAAGTCCCGACACTCGACTGCTTTAGCTCTGGTAGACTCCAGGAGGAGTGGTGCGGGGATTGGTCGAGATGTGGTTTGTAGTATGCAGTATGTTAGGACTGTATTGCTGCCGTGAATGGAGTTTGACCTAACTTCCGTTGGTCATTCGGTGTAGTCATAAAAGCAGAATAGTAATAATAATAATAATAGGTTGTAGTGTAGATAATATAGGTTGAGATAAGTGGAATAATAAAGGTGACCTAAGGAAAAGATAGAGTGAGAGAAGGCAGAATAGGTCGTGGGGATTTAGTTTGTACGCTTATTCATTGACAGTGTGGTTTCAAATTTTATGAGGATAAGCCATTGAGACACAAACCTTGCATTTCTGCATGATTGTCTAGCTTCCGCTTAAAAATCTCCAGAGATGGCGCTGTAGTCACGGCCACCGGTAAAGCGTTCCAGAGACGGCAAACACGAAGCGAAAAGAAATGTGATCGCACTCGAGTCTTTGGTCTCTGGTGTGCTATCCTTAGCGGGTTACCTCGTGGAAGCCTATAATCGCTTAATGGCAGGATGCTTTTATTTGGGTGGGCCTGGTCATTTAAGATCTTGTAGACGGTGATGAGGTCTACCCTGTGCCTACGGTAACTAAGTGTGAAAAGTCCTAATTTCTTTAGTCTTTCCTCATATGATTTGTTGCGGAGGCCGATCACCCATTTTGTCGCTCGTCTCTGGACACTTTCTAGAATGTTAGCATCCCTTTTGAGTAGCGGAGGTGCAATGATATTATGCACCTCAAGGTGTGGCCTCACATATGCCTTGTATAGCCTTAAGAACAGTTCGGGAGTGAGAGCTCCCAGGTGCCTGTGCATAAAGTGTAAAGTTGCGTAGGCTTTGGCGACGTCCCTCGAGTAATTTCCACTGGTGTCTAGCTTTTCTGTTAGAATAAGACCTAGATCACGCTCTGATGGAACACAACTCAAGTTCTGGCCACCAAGGGTGTAATTTACACTCTGTGACCTGCCGGAATGAAGCTGCACTACTTTGCACTTCTTTAGATTGAAAGGCATTCCGTTAGCCAAAGCCCAATTTCCCAGAGTTTGCAGGTCAGCCTGCAATCTATCTGAGTCTTCCGATGAGTTTGTTGCTCTCCAAATCTTTACGTCGTCAGCGTAAAGAAGCGCAGAGCAGTTTAGTTGGGGGGGGCAGGTCATTGATAAAAATCAAAAACATCAACGGCCCGAGGATAGAACCCTGAGGAACCCCTGATGCCGAGATGTTTTTAAATGTAAGCTGCAAGCCAAATTCATCTGCCTGAGTCCTCACTAGCTGATACATTGCGATGCATTGATTTTTATTAAGTAGTTGGATCTAGAAGATTAATTCTCTTTTCATGCGCATGACCAATGAATAAATATAGTTTTAAAGATTTTAATTGTTTCAGAACTACTTACAGCTCCTTATCTTATTCGTACCTGTAAGTGAGGAGATTATATTCTTAACCGAAATTGGCAGCATAACTTAATCCCATCAAGATCCAGTAGTTGGCAATATTAGGCCTTGTAGCTGTAAATAATTCCCCAAAATTATTGACCACACCAATCACTCATTGGATGCCGACCACCACTGTTTAAGTCGACTTGTTTAGCTGAAGGCTTCCGGTCAAGCATCTTCGCCATTTGGTACCCCGTCGTGTCACGTGCAGGATCACTAGCTAGCTAAGCGTTCGTCTAACGGCTTGTTTTGGTCCCGAAATATATCACGAAGTTTGAACGATCAATTATTGGCTTTTGCCTTGTTTTCGGTACACGAGAATAATTTAGAGGTTGTGTAAGATAATTCCGTCAAACCTTTAAAGTGGTGAGCCCAACCGCGAACTTCATCCACGATAAATCCACAGACAACCCCGGTGAGTTCGTTCCATTTTGTATTTGTTCTTGTACCATATATAATTCGACACCCCTCTGGCGGTACGTTCGAAATTGGTGACATTTTTGCACGTGTTTGCTCTGAAATTTATTTACTGCTTATTGTCATATAATTCTTGAAATTATGGTCCAAATCTCTAAAAAACGTGTTCGTAGAAACACAATTGTTTTAGATAGTGGCTTAAATTCGGTTATAACTGCATTACCGCCTCGTAATACAGTATCAACTACTAGCTCTCAAAATGGTTTGAGTGCAGATCTCACTCCTGTGATACAGGTGAAAGATGTTCTGTTAGAGAACTCTGAGTTCTGTAAACTAAACCTCCTTTTGAAAGATATGCAGAGGCAAGTAAGTGAAATTCAGAAAAAATTAGATCAGTTTGATAGTATGTCACTGCCAATCTCAAATACCACGGAGAGCCGTTCTGATATTGGCCAGGTTAAGTGTTTACTGGATGTAACTCAAAATAAGCTTTTGAATTTAGACCCAATAGCCTGTCTTTTAGAAAGGCATCCTAAAATATCTCCAGACAACCTAAATAAAGCTGAAAATCTGATTGACTGCTTGGCTACGGAGGTGATGAAGCGTATAACCTCTTCTCACCAAGCTATAGTTTACAACGTCCCAGACTCTCTGCCCCTGAAAACTGTAAGACACAAAATCCTGATTTGTTGCGGCATGGCTAGTGTTCCATGTGAATGCAAACGACTTCGTAAAAAGTCTAACCAGGCTAATTGCCCAATCATTTTTAAATTCAGTAATTCCCTTGATGCTAGTAAGTTTACTAAATGTCAGGATCACTTAAGACTGAATAGCAGTTATAAGTCTATAACCGTAGCTCAGGATAAAACACCGTGTCAGCGCAGAATAATGCGTAGTAATAACCTGGTCACCTCCTCTAGCTCTAGCTTTGATTTACCAAATAAGGATCGTGCACAGCAACAGACACCTAGTGCTGAAACTAGCATTCAGCAAACTACACAACAACCACACCTGCCAATGGAACTAGGAACTGATTTAGATACCAGTACCCCTGTAAACAAAGCCTCATCGAAAGATGTTAAAATGACTAGAACTTCTGCAAGTTGTTCTAAGAAATTTCCCCCCAAACGTAGTAACCTCACCACGATGAACAAATTTCGCAGGGTTGAGACTAATGATGGGGAAGAATACTTTGTATTCAATAAGCCTGCTGAGAGTAAGAATGCCAACAAACCATCACTTGTTACGAAAAACTCCTCTCGAAACATAAGTACATCTGGAGGTGTTCCGCATGCTCCACCTTATAGAAAGTCAGGCTCCAAGACTCCTAAAGTCTTGCAGCCAAAGCACCTTCCTTCACAATTCCCTTTAAGTTATAAAAACAACCCGAAGGTGTATACCGGTATGACGAATAGCAGTTGGATGGGTAGACCTTCTGATGCTATGCCTTTTAACCGCCAACCTAGGCCCAACCTGTACTACCCTTATATCCAGGAACACATGGTAAATTTTCCAGGTGTCCCGAATCACTGGTACGACCCATGGCACCTAGGACCACCTCATTGCACACCAACTCCGATGTGCAGACACCCAGTCCGACCTCCTTTTCATTCATAAATTCTTGCGGTGCTGACGCACAAATAGATTTAGGTTATGGTGACATTTTAAGCCAGTTTGTAGTATCCCGTGACTTATTCACGATATTGCTAATTAATGCACGCTCCTTAATCAATAAGATATCTGAACTAAGGACATTATTATTAGTCGCCAAGCCTACTGTAGCTCTGATTACTGAGTCATGGTGCTCATCCTCTGTACTTGATGTGCATATAGGTATCGATGATTACACTGTACACCGTGCAAACAGAGATTGCAAGCGTGGTGGAGGATGTCTCATATATATACATAACTCATTTGTAGTCAGTAAGGTGGAAGATGAAACAATGAATAATGTACCTGACTCACTCTGGGTTGTCTTACATGGAGATAAGTACAAACTTCTCATAGGCTGTGTTTATCGAGCACCAAGCGCAACAAAAGAAACTGATGCGTTATTAGCTAAATCGTTTGCACATGCATCCTCGTTTAGTGCTAATTACAAAATAATTGCAGGGGACTTCAATCTTCCAGAAGTTAATTGGCTAACTAGTTCCGGCCCCCAACGCTTCGACGAATTACTTGCCACTATAGACTGTTATGGATGGCAACAACACGTCCAGACACCTACTCGTGGGGACAACATTTTGGACCTTGTTTTTTGTCATGACACAATCCCAGTATCCACTTATGTTGGTAATAGATTTTCCAGTAGTGACCATAGAATGGTACTCTGCTCTCTGCCTTTCTCACCACTAAATACAGGAAACAAACAAGACTCAGGAAGCACAATATGTCGTAGTTACAAATATACAGACTGGGGATTAGTCCAAGAACTTATTCGACTCTGTCAATGGGATGACTATTTTACCACTGACTCCCTGGAGGCCTTAGTAACCCTGTTTTACAGGAATGTTACCCTTTGTCTAGATACAGTTGCCCCAAATAAAATAGTGAAATTAAGTAGACACCGAACTGAATATATTCCAAGGGCACACCGTAATAAGTTAAGGAAACTGAAGAAACAGTACTATTCCACTAAGGACATATCACTATTGCTCTCAATCCACGAGTCTCTTGAATCTATCAAGCGCCTACGTTCTCAAAAGGACCTCGACGAAGAGTTAACGGCACTTGAAAGTACCTCCAAAGTTTATAACTTAACGGCACTTCTTAAAAAACGAATGCAGTCAGCGAGGGAAATCCCATACTTACTTCACGACAAAGTAATCTACAATGAACCTGCCACTATCTGTGAACTTTCAGTGATTGGTTTGCAAACTTTAGTTTAGAAACACATATGCCTGGTGAAACCGCTCCCCTTACTATCTCTTCCCTTGAAAGCATTGTGTTCACTAATCAACTAATAGTACAAGCAATTAAAAGCCTTAAACCTTCCACTAGTACGGGACCGGATGGCCTCGCTTCGATAATTTTCAAAAACAGTGGGTGTGATATACCCCTGTTACTTCTTAAATTCTTCTCAATATCTATGGACACTGGCACTTACCCTAGTGAGTGGAAAACTAGCTTCATAATTCCACATTACAAATCTGGTGATAGGGCAAACGTCCGCAATTACAGACCCATAAATATAACCCCAGTTATCTCACGAATCATGGAGAAAGTTGTAAAGGATCAATTGTCAGACTACCTAATTAGGGAGGATCTTGTTACAAGGTCTCAACACGGATTTCTCAAAAATAGATCCTGCGTTACTTGCCACTTCGACTTTTTCAACTGCATCACTAGTAATCGCGAAGCACGTAAGCTAGTCGTTGTTCTATACTTCGATATATCTAGGGCATTTGACATGGTATCTCACAGTATTCTCTTTGAGAAGCTGTACTCTTGTGGAATTCGCAACCCATTACTGAACTGGTTAAAATCATTTCTAAGCAACAGGGTACAAATAACCAAAGTTGGATCTGTATTGTCTCACCCTAGGCAGATCTCAAGTGGGGTCGTGCAAGGTAGTGTCCTAGGTCCACTTTTATTCACAGTTTACATTAACAGCATTTGCAAGTGCTTCACCTCAGGTAAACCATTCCTATATGCTGACGACCTCAAAGTCGTCTACTCCTGCTACACTCATGAATTAAGCGATATGGTAGATAAAATACATCTTGAACTAAGTAGCCTTGCAACGTGGTGTGCTGAATCCTGCCTAAATTTTAACATTGACAAATGCGGCTGGATTTGTATCGGCAACAGTAAGCTTGATCTAAACCTTGAAATAAATGGGCGAAAACTAGCTAAGCTCAATTCAGTCGTAGATCTCGGTATTAGATACTCTAGTAACCTAACGTTCGCTGAACAGACTGATTATGCCAGACGTAAAACGCGAAGGCTGATAGGATGCATAACACGCAATTTCTTTTGTTGTGAAACTAGGGTTTTATTATACAAAGTATGTGTCCGACCTATCTTAGAATACTGCCCGTTTATTCTTAGCGGACTAAGACAAAATGACAAGCTTAAATTAGAGGGAGTGCAACGGCAGTTTACCTCAAGAACTCTTGGTTTAGAAAGTGGTCTGGAATACCATGAGAGATGCGTAAGACTAAGATTAGAACCCCTCTGGAAAAGACGCCTTAAGCTAAACCTAATCTTTTACTATAAGCTAACTAATCTTCTCTTGCATTCCTCCGAGCCAATAACTAAACCTACCGCTGTCATCAGTTACAATCTTAGAAATCATCACAACCTAGCTGCTATGGAGCACTGTCAGACTTACGTGCGGTACAACTTCTTCTTAAATAAGTTTTCAGTCATTTGGAATAGACTACCAGCTAATGTGCGCGATGCAAACACACTTCCAGTGTTCATCTCCTCAGTCACCAGACTGCTCAAAGATGACAATGCACTTATACGTCTGACTCTTACACCCTCTTTTTCACCCTACATAGATATTTTAAGTTGTTTAAACGTGTAGTTACAGCAAACTACAATTATAAATTTTAATATTATTGGAACTAGATGATTAACATTTCTACACAGGACAGTAATATTAGTTCACACATAATATAAAAGTTAGCATAACGGGACTAGTTAGTTTGTGTACCAAAATAACCACAGTTACTAAACAGAATATATATGTATATATTTATTAATCACTCCTTAAGGACTCCCGTTGCTTTCTTTTGCGTTGCTGTTGTTTGTCTTCTTTTTTCTCTCACCATTTCAGCTTCCATTTGACTTTTTGAATGAGAATGAATAATGTGGATATTTGACCATTTACAATGACAAATGATCTGCAAACATTATTGGTCCCGTATCTTTCAGTTGCCTGGTTAATAACGAATTAACTTTCTCCACGACGCAACCTGGATTACATTTGTGGAATATACTCTTATACCAATGGAAAAGTATCAATTTGTAATACAACTTCACGATTGTAGCTTATAACATAACTGATCGTATCTGTAAAAATAGCTTCCTTATTACCCAATTTGGATATAAATCAAATCAAAAATGAGATTCGGATTTGTACACACCCAGGTTATATTGAGGAATTACTTCAAGCTTTATTTTTTCCCAAGTATTTTTAATCCATCCAAAACTTACTTGGGTTTTTTTGTTAATGCGAAGACAATATTCCTATATTTCATGATGTGCTCCATTGAATGACTTGTTATATTGTGGAATAACTTCAAGCTTTATTTTTTCCCAAGTATTTTTAATCCATCCAAAACTTACTTGGGTTTTTTTGTTAATGCGAAGTCAATATTCCTATATTTCATGATGTGCTCCATTGAATGACTGGTTATCATATTGTTCCCACAGACCTAAAAAAATGGCATGCATTTTCATGTAAATTTATATGTTTATATGAGAATATACATTATTATAATTATTATTAAAACAAAAACGCCAGCAACCATGTAACTTAACCATAAACCGAATTTATGAAATTTAATTAATGCTTATCCATGCCTGTATATTTGGTGTGTCCTACACAAGTAGGAAAAAATGTGTACTTTATTAAAACATTATTATTAATTATGATTGCTAATCGTATATGTAATTTATCATATTGATGATGCCTGTAAACTGGCGTCTCTCATGTACAAAATGAGAATATACTATTATTATTATAATTTTCGTCATGAGTGATCTTAGTTCCAAGGTCATTCGTATCTGCTCAACTCCTAAAACCATTCAGCTTGTACCATACTGGCCAGATAATGCTGAAACGTGGTTTCTGCTAGCTGAAGCAGATTTTTGTGAGCATGGGATAACCGATCACCGTTCACAGTTACTTGCGGTTATTCACGCCCTACCGCGGGAATTCAGCAAGTACGTAACTTCACAGATGTTGAGTCCCGAGGTAAGTAACTCGTACGAGTTGCTCAAAGCATCCTTCCTCAGGAGGAACGTTCTCACGGACAGAAAACGTCTAGATGAATTATTTCGTAACATCGAGTTAGGAGATCAGTCAGCCGTGAGCATGCTGACAAGAATGAAAGAAATCGTCGGGCAAAGTCAGTTCAACGAAGGACTGTTTAGAGAACTCTTCTTAACCAAGCTGCCACAGTCTGTACAGACCGTACTTGTGACACTTCAGGGTGTTGTGATAGATGACTTAGCTATTACTGCAGATAGGATTCTAGAGATTACCAAACGGTCAGTTCCCGAAATATGCTCGATGACTAAGCAGACTTCGAGTAAGGATCCTGCAATGATAGAGTTATGCAACTCCATCCAGCAGATGTTTAGGTCGAACATGCATTCTAACTCCTCTGACCGTCGTCCTAAATCTCCTCAACGCAAGAACTCACGTGGTCGATCTAAGTCCAAACCACGTTCACTGAAAAACCCCGACTGGTGCTGGTACCACAACACCTACGTCCAAGAAGCGAAGTGTTGTTGTAAGCCTTGTAACTTCGGAAATGCCTCAAAGTCTGCGGGAAACTATCCCGCCGGCACGCGTTAGCGGCAACCGTCGCCGCTGGCACTAGCCGCCTTCTTTACATCCATGATGTGATCAGCCAGACTCGATACTTAGTCGACACAGGCGCCGAAGTCAGCGTCCTTCCTGCTACATCAGCAGATCGACAGAAGGAACCTACCTTCAACTTACAGGCTACAAATGGAAAACCAATCGCAACCTTTGGTAGGAAATACGTCTATCTGAACGTAGGTTTACGCAAACCTATTCGGTGGATTTTCCTTCTCGCTGACGTTACAATGCCCATCATTGGCACGGACCTACTTAATCATCATGATTTACTCGTAGGCGTCCGCCGAAAACGACTGACTGACAATACTACTAGTCTGTCTATCAAAAGCATCACTTACATAGGCCCTAGCTTGTCACCCGTTAAGATAAAGGCAATTCTTGATCCAACTTTTCAACCTATGGTTGACAAGTATCCGGAACTTAACTGCCCATCGAACGACCTACCGTGCATAACCAGCAATGTTATGCACCACATCATTACCACAGGACAACCCGTGATGTCTAAAGCACGACGATTAGCTCTTGACACACTGAGAATCGCCAGGAATGAATTTGACCATATGCTTACCCTTGGCATCATTCGACCTTCGAATAGCCCATGGGCATCCCCACTTCATATGGTTCCGAAAAAGGATAGCAATGATTGGCGACCCACCGGTGATTACCGGCGAGTGAATGCCAAAACAACCCCTGATTGCTACCCGTTGCCTCATATACACGACTTGACGGCAACCTTATCCGGCGCGACTATATTCTCCAAAATCGACTTGGTTAAAGCGTATAACCAAATCCCGATGGCAACAGAAGACATCCCGAAAACGGCTATTATTACGCCTTTCGGACTTTTTGAATTTCTACGTATGCCATTCGGTCTCCGGAATGCAGCCCAAACATTCCAACGTTTCATTGATGAAGTATTTCGCGGTTTCGACTTTGTATACGCATACTTAGACGACTGCCTCATTGCCAGTCCAGACAAGGAAACTCACCTTGGGCACTTGGACTTGGCATTTGACAGGTTACGCCAACATGGTGTTACTATCAATATTCAAAAGTGTCAAATCGATGTTGACTCACTCGACTTTCTGGGTCACACTACTGACTGCAAGGGCATTCGCCCACTGGCTACTAAGGTCGAGGCTATACTGAACTTTCCAGAGCCACAGACAGTGAAAAGTCTCCGCACTTCTAACGGCTTAGTAAGTTATTATAGACGCTTTATTCCCAACTGTGCCTCTTTGATTCAGCCATTGACAGACCTCCTTCGAGTGAATAACAAGTCCATAGAACTTGACGCGTCTGCTCGAAATGCTTTCACTCAGGTTAAAAAAGCTATTGCGAATGCCACACTTCTGATGTATCAGGATCCAACGGCACCGTTAAGTATCTCGGTTGATGCATCAAACACTGCAATCGGCGCAGTTTTACAACAGCTGGTTGACAAAGAGTGGCAACCACTCGCCTTTTTCTCCAGGCGCCTTCAATTAGCTGAAACGAAGTACAGCACATTCGGCAGAGAACTTCTGGCTATGTACTGTGCTATACGACATTTTAGACATTCGGTAGAGGGTCGTGAATTCATAATTTTTACGGATCACAAACCTCTGACGTGCTCTCTGAACTCCCCTTCGTATACGTATTCACCCAAGGAATCACGACAACTGGATTACGTTTCACAGTTTACATCAGATATTCGCCATGTATCCGGAGTAAACAACATTGTGGCAGATGCCTTGCCGCACGTTTGTTCCCTCATAAAAAGCGACGGCATAGACCTTGCAAAACTGGCTCGTCTTCAAAAAGAAGATGCCGAACTTCAACATGAGTTGTCGAAAACAACTCTACAATTAGCTGAGAAACCGTTAGGTATGGGAAGAGATACTATTCTATGTGACATTTCCACGAGTACTCCTCGCCCCATCGTGCCTAAAAGTTATCGCCGTAACGTCTTCAATACGTTGCATGGCTTATCTCACCCAGGTACTCGAACTACTGTCAAGCTCGTAGCTAGTCGGTTTTGTTGGCCTGGCATGAATAAAGAAGTAAGGGAATGGGCACACACGTGCTTAGCTTGTCAAAAGTGCAAGGTGATAAGACACACCAAAAGCCCACTTGGCACCTTTCTTCTCCCTGACGCTCGTTTCGAACACGTCCATATAGATTTGGTTGGACCCCTTCCTGAATCACATGGATATGCCTATATTTTAACTTGCATTGATCGATTCACACGATGGCCGGAAGCAGTACCCATCAAGGATGTATCTGCTGAAACAGTCGCACGCGTCTTCGTAGAAAGATGGATCGCTAACTTTGGATGCCCATCTTCCATAACAACTGATCGCGGGCGGCAATTCGAAAGTGGCTTATTCTTCGCCCTGACTAAAATCATAGGTTGCATGCGATTTCAAACAACAGCCCACCATCCTCAAGCTAATGGTATGGTAGAACGTCTACACAGACAGCTGAAAGCTGGTCTGCCAGCTGCAAACAACACCCATTGGACTGAATCCCTTCCGTTAGTTCTCCTAGGGATACGAAACGCCTTGAAAACCGATGCTGGTTGTACTAGCGCCGAGCTAGTATATGGCACGACACTGCGACTGCCTGGTGAATTTGTTTCTCCCTCGAGCTTCCCACCAGCAACGGATCACGCTTCATACGTCAGCAGGCTTACAAACGCAATGCGTTCAGTTAAACCTGCTCCCCTTCGTCCACAGTCCATTGATGTTTTCGTTCATCCGTGTTTGAAAACTTCTTCACATGTATTTGTTCGTCGCGACTCTGTGCGCAGACCCCTGGAACCCCCATACGATGGACCTTATAAGGTAATTAAACGTTCTGATAAATTCTTTGTCTTGGACAAAAACGGCCGCGAGGACACCGTCAGCATTGACCGTCTGAAACCGGCTTACTTGGAGGGTAATCCTATTAGCATAGAGCTCAACGTACCCCAAAATCCACAAGTAACAGAAGATCGTTTAGACATCGATGAAGTCACTAGCGACAGCTACCGAACCTTCTATCGAGCCTCCCAAGAAAACCCGTTCTGGACGCACCGTAAGGTTCCCAGAATATCTGCACACTTATTTGACTTAACGAAGTCGTGTGATTCACGCAACTCATTCGTTTGTGGTACTGACTATTTTTTTTGACGTTTCAATTTTTTTATATACAGTACCACTGAACAAAAAAATTTTTTTTTCAACAGTTCATGTAACATACACAAAAAAATTAATTAGATGTATTTTTTTTCGATGTTCTGAACTTAGCATTATTTTACTGTATAGTAAATGCACATCATTTTTTTAACCAAAAAGCTGATTTGGTACATTTTCCTCGACATGGTTCTTAGAGTTCTAGTTTTCTTTTCCAGGTGCGACGGGCACTGGACAGGAAACAAAGGAAGCACGGAATCCAACGAAGAACAACAAGGAAGCTATGTACAAACACCCTGTTAGCATAGGCAGACAAACCAGTAGGCATACCACCAAGCCGCTTGGAAGATTTTTTTCACCCGAAAGGGAACCACCGAGTTTTTTTACTTCCGGCTGGTTCTGTCTTAGGGTCCTCACGGCCCCACTAGGGGGGAGTGAGCTGTAGCGGTAAATAATTCCCCAAAATTATTGACCACACCAATCACTCATTGGATGCCGACCACCACTGTTTAAGTCGACTTGTTTAGCTGAAGGCTTCCGGTCAAGCATCTTCGCCATTTGGTACCCCGTCGTGTCACGTGCAGGATCACTAGCTAGCTAAGCGTTCGTCTAACGGCTTGTTTTGGTCCCGAAATATATCACGAAGTTTGAACGATCAATTATTGGCTTTTGCCTTGTTTTCGGTACACGAGAATAATTTAGTGGTTGTGTAAGATAATTCCTTCAAACCTTCAAAGCCTGAAAACAGAATGTAACTAGTTGTTTACAATGTTGGAATTTAATGAACAAATTTGGAGGTCGGAAACATTCTTATCTAGGTTTGTCATCTGCCTGATAATATGTAGCCGCAATAAGGTGAGTGGGTGTTACAGGCTTACGATTTGGGTCGAGTGGTCGACACACCTTGTCAGTCTTCGGCCTGCATTTCCCATAACACACCCAAGATGCTCAACGAAGAAGGTTGCCTACATTAGGTTTTCCGTAGATATCATGTAGTCATCGTCTTCGAAAAGTCCCGGAACTATACCTGACCTTCCATTGGCATCAGCGTCGAGTGACATTTTCGAATCCTTATTAGAGGAATTGTTGAGTGGTTAGTTCAGAATCTTCTTAGATTATATCACCAACACAACAGGCAAGTCGCTCTTCTAACTTCTTTTGGAATCTCCGCCTATAGAAACATTCCTGTGATTGACAATTTCTATCTCTGTATTGTTTAAATACTTACTGTTGATTGTTATTATGTTTCTTATATGAATTGCATTATAATTCCGCTAAATACAAATTCCTGAATTCCGCCCTCTCTGTGTTTTGGTTGGATTCTTGTAATTCGGTCATCTCGAAATACTAATACTACAATTACAAATAATTACAAAAAATTGGCGTCGCGATGGAACTAAATAACCTTGGAATATTTCCTATAAATGGTTCTCCGCGGGAAATTGCTGATTACCTTGAATGCTTCGATGCATGGTGCATTTCAAAGAACGTTCGGGATGACAAAATTCCAGCTCATTTCATTACTGCTATTGGGCTAGATGCATATAGCCTAGTAAGGACTCTGGCGTTTCCAGATAAACCCATTTCTCTGTCATATGATAAGATTCGTGAATTTCTGATAAATCACTTTCATGTAACTACATTTGAGACCAGAGAGAGGGCTCAATTCAATAAACTGGTTCGTGCTCCCAACAAGAAGATTAGAGACTTCATTCTTCAACTTCAAATACAAGCTTCGAAGTGCAACTTTGGAGATCAGCTGCATACTCAACTACGTGATCGTCTAATAGCTGGAATCAATATTCCTAAGTTAGAGAAAGAGTTAATTCAGATTCCCTCCTGTACCTTTCAAGCTGCTAAAGATTTATGTATTACATATGAAGATGTCAATAATGAATACTCTGCTCCCGCTACGTCAGTATCTGATGTCATGCTGTCCGAAGTCGAAAATACAAGTGTTCATGGAAAGCAATTCAAACTGTCTTCCGCAGGTAATAGAATGCACATTAAACCGTGTTTATCCTGTGGAAAGTTACATCTACGAAGCACTTGCCGTTTTCGGGGTGCTAAGTGTCACAAATGTGGTAAAGTTGGACACATCAAGACTGTTTGCAGAAGTTCGAATACTTATGCTACTCAGAATTTTCATGATTCTCCCAATCTGTCTAGTAAAATGGAGTCAATGTGTCTATCAACTTTTCAAAATACTCAATCTCATCCAATGGAAACCTCCACTACAAGTTCAGCAACTCAAGCGTCAACTGTTTTCAAAAATGTGGTAGCCGAGTTGCAATGCGAACTGTCGAAAACACGGAAAAAACTGAATGAGATGAGAGAGCAACTGATTAAAATGGAGGAATCGCTGCATATGCATAGACTGCGTCTGTTGAATGCAGAGCATACAAGTACCCATGAAAGTCCTGCAAAACTATTCAAATCTCGAATTCTCAAAAAGCATCTGATGTCCACGACTTCTAATGTACATTATTACAAAGGGAATGACTATAGACCTTCTGTTGGAATTATACTACAAAAAATGGGAAATCGAATGGTGAAGATATTAGACATCAGAGATCACTCAGTTCATAACAGACACCTGGACGAAGTGACAATAAATGAAGTAGGTCGTTCCGATTATAATGGTAATGATTCCGCTACTAATCCTGATTTTGTAGATAATTCAGAAATAAGTCTAGATGATACTGATGAAAATAATATCACAGAATCAGTTAGAAGATCGCAGCTACTTGCAAGCAAACCGAGACATCGTTATAAATACGCAAGGAGATATTCGACATGTGGCGGATGTGGTGATTGACAAATTCTATCTCTGTATTGTTTAAATACTTACTGTTGATTGTTATTATGTTTCTTATATGAATTGCATTATAATTCCGCTAAATACAAATTCCTGAATTCCGCCCTCTCTGTGTTTTGGTTGGATTCTTGTAATTCAGTCATCTCGAAATACTAATACTACGACAACAGATAATTACAACAATTCCATTTGTGTCAGAGGTAAGCACTAAACCACTTGTTCGAAGTCGTAGAAGCTCCTCAACTTAACTGTTGGCGGCATTCGGTCCCTGTAGCGAAAGATGTACGACTGAATTTAGCTACACAGTCCAATTCGTCTCGAAGCCTTTAAGGCTCCTTGCATTTACAACTTCATGCTGACGTTTGCATTCCTGCAGTCCTTACTAAGTAGCATACATTCCTATTGCATCCACAGCATTTCCCCCCATTAAATGCCTGGACATGCTTTCTTATTCCGATTCAGTGGACTATGGCCTGTAGAGAAGCATTATGCAGGAAACTCAAGTATATGATTCTCTGTATCCCAATCGTCTGGAAATCCTACTTCAGCTAAACTGCAGATATGGGGAACTATTACCCTAGCCTTATTTTCTCTAACGAATGTTCCTCATTCGGAAAGCTCCATGTCTCTTTCCAAACCATCACTCCAATGGTATTATGTGCCTCGGGGTATCACACATAAGCAGCAGTCTGGCTGCATCGTCCTTAATATGTGGAATCTCGGCATCTCTGAAAGGTTTGCAAACCCATAACTTTACTTCATTCGAGGTCGACGAGAGACGCTGGCAACTGTGGTGTTGCAAGTGACCTGCTTACATTGATCGTTTCCCTTGCGTCTAAAGAAGATGGTTCAACGGAAAAGTCTACATAGTTGTGCTGAGAATCTCCATATGCCGGTACCATGTCTACACTGTTTTCAGTAATGCTCCACTGTTTAAAATTTCCTCTAACATAGTAAACACGTCCGATCCACTATCTAGAAAAGCCTGTGTACCTAAAGGTTCCTCTAGACCGAACGAACTCACCAGAAAAATGCGGACAGGAACTCACCTAAATTTGTCACGTGCCCAAAAGATGTTGTTGAGCCTGCCGAAATAGTCTTGCTGCCTCCATGATGGTGTGTCAAGCTCTCATCAACATCACGCTTACCTCTTAAGGTACAGGGTTTCGCAACACGACCCAGTTTCAGGTAAACGCAACAAGGAATGAGTTTCCTTGCGGTTTTTCTTCACTCGCCAGCATTTATATCAATTATTTTTGAAGAGTTAGTTAGGATGTGCTAGCCCTGCCTTTAAGCACAATTTTCAGGGCTAATTTCGCTTGCAATTAGACTGTTTTGGAAAGGAAAAATCAACTACATATTTGTATGATACAAAAGACAATCTCTCTGCAGACCTTTTCCCCTTATTTTTAAGTTTTGACCTAACATGCCACCCAGCGTTCAAGAAAATCCTGCGCTTTGCCCTTGAAAGTAAACCAAATCTTCAGATGCAGGTTCTGTACTAACAGCCAAAAGTCTGTCAGTGATGTCGACCCCCTAATCTACATATTAGTAGACGGACAGGTAATAACGTGTTCGAAATTTATGGGCGACAATAACAAATGATGTTACTCAGGTAAGTATTAATGCCATGTGCCAGAATGTGACTGAAGCAAATTTTTTCACTTTCCTAGTCTCTAGTTGTATGCTTTCAGATGTAAATTCCTGAAACATAACTTCGAACCAGACTTCACAGGACAAGTCAAAAGCACAAAGTATTCCCGAGAGAAGTTCAAGCCCGGCTGTAAATCAGTGGAAGGGCTTTGTGCTATAGCCACCAATTAAGTAAATTTCGCCGAATATGCATGCGGACTTGCGGGACTTGACCAAAGAGCATAACCGAAACGCCAAATCTTTCCAAAAAGAAGTAAATCAGAAACTGAAAGTCTGGAAACAATGCAGAACTTTTATTCCTTTCCGCAATCACCTAAAGTCAAAACATAACGCAGTGACTTAATATAATATATGTACAACGGTTACCGAATATATAGATTCACCTAAGCAGTACAGGACAACCAGAGGTGATTAATGAAATTTTCTGATTTGGGTAATACAGGTGACTGAATGTCTCAAACGTGGAGACTGCTGGGAATTCTGCAAAGCGTTAATAACAGCACTGCCACCTAAGGTGAAGTTCGCCTGCAGGTTAGCCAGCTAAGGAGGTGAAGCATGATAAGTAACATGATAATATCTATTATTTTGTTTCTTGAACAGAGACAAGATGTTATTACAGGCATGAACATGTCAACATTGCTTACAGCTGATAAGAAGTATTATGTGAATCCTTAATACAAATTTCGGCTGAGCATTTGATTAAAGGGAAAATATATTGGAAAGAGTAACATAACCAGATAAATCATTCATGACGTCTTTTAGTTGGATAAGTCACAAGATAGCAGGCAAAATCATAGTATTAGACTATTATATACTCATAGCGCGTCATTTTGAGGCCGGATTTACAATGTTTTGTGTTGCTAGAGGGAAAGCGGCGATTTATTATATTGGTGCTACGGCGAAATATGAAGGCTCCAGAATTTGCAATTAATATCAGTTTGCGAGGTTTTCGGGATTTGAAACTTCATAAATTTCCGCAGCCACTAGTAAGGACAGCACTACTGTGACCTTAGAAGATATAAAGGCCAAGCCATGAAATGATTATTGGATTTTGCGGTAGAGATTGTTACAGTCTTCACCAGATGTGCTGCCATTAGTCTGAATGTCTGCAAATCATATGTTGTATTGATTTCAACATTCCAAGTAATACTAACGTAGAAGATGGTATCTTTGTTTTAATGCTCCGGTCCAAAGCAGTGCCTGCGATAAGAGAAGAAAACTGCAAAAGAAGCTCACCACGCACAAATGCGAGTGTTTACCCTACCGCCCCCAAAACTACTTGTTATATTGAGACTAGGGGCAAATCACAACACCTATTTGGTAGTTCAAAATAAGAGATATATTTCGGGATGATAACTGTAAAACAATGATTAGTTAACCGGCTAGGACTTAAGTGCGAATGAACTGACAGAACACGAGGGCATGCGACTGGCGTGAACGTTTGGCCAAGTGCTTTTATCTTAACAAACTGACTTAAGGAGTGAGGGTCATCATCCAATGATGAGTGAGGAATGCTTTGGACAAATAATTTTGGGAAATTATTTGCTGTTACACCACGCTGCATTAAAATGGATAGCCTCTGAGAGCTGAGAATGTGCATGCATCAGAATTTTCAACGTGAAAATGCGATAATCCTTGTGAATTGGTGTCCCTCAGAGACAGCCGATTGTAGAGAAATCAAAATAACTAATACAACAACATCAACATTTTATACGGGCTAAAATTGGCGTGCTGCATTGCAAGCAGGAAGCATAGCACAGAACAACTTCATCACCAACACCTACAAACAAGTACTGTCAGTGTAGTCGAAGATTCAACGATAAATTCATGGTTGTTTGCTCAGAACCAACTCTGTGTTTTGGAGGGAGTCATCAATACTGCAATCATCGTTTCATCAATCACTGTTCGTTGGAAGAAAGAAAAACTATCAGAAGTATTATTGTGGTTTATTGTTATGACATTTATTCTTAGACTTCGTGTGCAATAAACTAATGGTTGGCTCTGTATTGGTGCAAGAATAAACGGTTCTTGAGTCACTTATTTGTGTTCTGGTTGGTTATTACACGTTGGTTATTGCGCATAGTTCCTGAAAGTCTTCCGAGGACGGCGTGAGGTCCAGTGTAGTAAGGCCCGAACATTGACACCAATGGATTTTCAAGCTTCCAGAAATGGGGAACACTGTGAGAATTTTCAATGAGCTTCTTTGCCCCAAACATTTTCCTTTTCGTGGGATTAAGCAATCATTGTGGCCGTCTAGATATTTGCTCCTTTAAAGAACACCAGATCAATACTATCGGAAGTATTACTGTATATTATACAGACGTTATTTGTTGACTTTTCATTAGTTTAATGGTAGTAACCGACTGTGAAGCACATCGTCATGCTGATGTGTAATTAATTTCCTATATTGGCATATACTTGGTTGACCAATAAAGCTTCGGCTTGCCATCCGTCTATTAATATCGCTTGCGTTGAAATGGAGTTATTTAAAATGTACTCTGAGTTCCGGAGAGTTGCCTTCCGGCCACAGCGAGTTTTCCTTACAACGCTGTTGACACATTCTATACTCGTAGATGTTCACTGCCGCCAACCAGAGAAAGCCAAAGCTTGTATCGGGTTAAGAAAACAATAGTTAATTAGACTCCTCGCACGCTTGTATGAAAGTAACAGAAGCACGACTGTCCTTGAGACGATTTAGCGTGCCCAACTTCAGGGCAACTGGTGACCTCCGATGCACAGCGACTTGCTCCTGCCAAACTAGAGCCACCGAAAATCGACTTCATGCATGTGCTCGCTCTTGGCGGTATTTGACTGTCCAATAGACGATAGGCAACCCCGCTTCAGGTGGTATCGAAAAAAGATAGCAGGGGTTGGCCACTCCCTGGTGACTGCCGATGACTGAACGCCAAAACTATTCCAAACTTCCATCCATTTCAGCACAGACGACTTGACGTCAAAACCATTCGGTGCAGCTGCTTTTTCAGAAACAAACTTAGTGGAAGAGTACAACCTGAGGGCAACAGAAGACATTCTGAAAGCACCTATACTACTCCTTTTAAACTGTTCGAATCCCTAAGTATGACACTGAGTCTCCGGAATGCAGCATGAATACTCCGTTTCTCGGTTGATGAGGCACTCCGCGGTCTCGACTTTGTATGTGGATACTTGGATGGCTGCCTCATCACGAGCCCAAATGAGGGAACTCACATCGGAAATTTGGACTTCATATTCAGCGTTATCATTATTTACCAGATATATGAGACGTCCTGAGTCACAACACCGACCGTAAGGGTATCCAACCAATGGCCAGTAAAGTTCATGCAGTTTTCAACCTACAAGAGTCAGAGACTACGAAGAAGCTCTGTGCTTTTAAGTGACTGGTAAATTGTTGTCAACTCCTTATCTCCAAATAAGCTTCCTTAACTCAGACCCCCAAAGGCCTTCTTTGAGGGGATAACAGGTGAATCTATCTTGACGTATCTGCTAAGAATTCTTCCTTTCGGGCAAGAAAGGTCATTGCGAATGACGCCTTACTTATGTATCAGGATTCAATGGCACCCTTAGGTATCTTGGCTCGCGCACCCAACAGTGCAGTCGGCGTGGTCAGCAACAACTAGTGAACCGGAAGAGGTAACCGCTCTCCCTTTTCCCTGGAAGGCTACAGACACTGGACATAAAGTCCACAACATTTGGCAGAGAACTTTTGACCATATGATGGGCTATAAGCCACTTTTGGCATTCCATCGTAGGTGATGAAGCGATAATTTTCACGGACCGCATATCCGTCATGTAATTCCTGGACTCAACTACAGATAATTACCCACCCGGGAAATCAAGCCAGCTCTATTGGGTTTCACAGTTTATGTCGGACATTCGCCGCGTATCCAGGGCCAGCGACACTGTGACAGATGCTGTCGAGCATCCAGATCGCAACTATCCTGGACTCATCGCTGGCTTCAGAAGACCAAGCGTAGCACGCAAAATACCATGCACGGTAACCGTCGCGGAACAACGCACTTCAGTCGAGCGACACGATTGTTTGTTCTCTACTCAAAACAAAGCAGAGTTGCAATTATCACCGAGTGCAAGGGTCGTAAATAAAAGTTAATATAATCTGAAACAATACTTCTGATAGTGTTTCCCCTATCTTCTGACAATCAGCATGCGATTAAGCCATAATAGCCTTCCTGTCTCCCGCCAAATGGAGACCAGTTCGAACTAAGAAACGATTCCATATTCGGTCATAAGAGTTATTAAGAAGACGATTGCAGCGAAGAAAATTTTCTTTTCGACGAAGTCACCATCTAGGCTGTACATTCGTGTATTTATATCAAATAGATGGGAAAGTTCCAGAATAATTTCCGGTTAAGGGGCAAATTAATAAAAATTAAAATTAGGAACTAGATTCCATATTCACCAGCATTGACAGATGCCTTGTTACCCACTTGTCCCCTCGTTCAGCTAGATGGTATAGACTTTGTCTTTCGAATCAGGACGCCAAGCTCCAAAGCAATTCGTCGGCAACAACCCCGTAATCAACCAGGAAATCAGCAAGTAACCGTAAGAACACTATCTTTTGAGACATTTCTATCAGTGACCCCTGCCCTATCGTGCTTAAAAGTTGCCGCCATAACGTCTTCAAGACTTTACACAACTTATCCCGCCCAGGAATCCGAGCAACCTTTATACTCATCATTAGTTGACTTGTCGTCCTGGTAAAAAAGGAGGTAATGCACGGGACCCGTACGTGTTTAGGTCACCAAAAGTGCAAAGTAATGAGATACCCTAAAAGCTTACTTGATACTTTTCTTACGACAGAGACCCAGTTTGTAGACTTCCACAAAGATCTTCCGGAATATCATGGATATTCGCATATGTTGATTGGTACCGACCGTTTAGCTCAGTGGCCTAAGGCATTGCTTCGCAAGAACGAATTGGCTGAGATAGTTTCAAGCGTTTTTATGAAAATATAAAACTCAGTTTTTGGACTCCCGCCATCCATAACAGCTGAGTTCATGAGGTAGTTGGAAGGCCACTTATTCTTAACTTCGACTGAAAGCCGAGGACTCTAACCAGAGAGGAATATAAGTTCTGGATGAATGATGAGATTCCAAGAGCACTGTCATGCTCATCTCACAGGACAAGGCCAACGTGCCCCACTTTTTAAAATGGGAATCTACTCTTCTTATGATATCTTATTCACATATATTATTTTTCACTGAATTCCTTCATTTACTTGCTTCGTGAAACTTTTACATTACACCCAGGCAAGCCAGAAACAATTAGTTAGAAGCCAGGAGTATTTAAGGTTGTATTACCTCCGTAAACGCCTAATGATCGAAAGTTTTGGTCAGTGCAATTCCAAATCCACCCATAGCGATAATACCAACACCTTTTTATTGTATGTACTCACATTTTTAGAGGGAACCTTATGACACGATTCAAGATTATAATGCCTCCGATAATGTACACGTCCAAAAATATTTTAAGACAAAATATAATTTATAAAGCACAGGGAAACTACAAAAACCACGGTGGCACTCTGTGGAATATTTCAAAATCCAGGTCATCTATGCAGCGCCAATAAACCTGGATTTCTATGAAATAACGAAAATATACTGGCAGCTGCATTTCAGATCATACTGATTCATTCGATGGTAAAATTCTAATACTGCATGCCTTATTCGACATTTTGTATGGATTGGTTCGCGGTCATTCTGGTTCCAGATCGAAAAGAATAAAAAAATTCACCGGTTGCTGAGTCACTAGTACTTTTCTGCATGTTTAACTGTATTCTAACTGCTGTGGTGAGCCTCTTGCAGGTTATATTACTTACGGTAAACTAACTATCGTTTTATAAGCCAATTTTATACTTTTGTGAATAGCTCACCATATCGACCAAACGTAACGCAACACTCGGTCGTTACGTGCATTTTCGACAAATTCAAACAATAATGGTGCCTAGGATAATATCATATAAATTGTTTTAACATATGCAAAGTGTGTTTACCGTCATTATTCCATTATCCTCCCTTGTATACATATATATATATATATATCCATGGCAGTGAAAAATTTTAAACATGCTTACTCCGTGTGTACATTATCATCATATTTACGATGCCTGTCAGCTGTCATGTGCATTAAAAGACAGCATATTATTATAAGATTCATTTTGTTGTAGTATTAGGGAATTGACTTCAAGCTTAATTTATTTTCCCAAGTGTCTGTATTCCATCCAACGAATACTTGAGTTTTTTTGCTAATGTTAGGTCAATATCTCTATATCTCTGGATGTGGTCCATTGAATCGCTAGTTATCAGATTTTTCCCACAAACTAACGACAAAATGGCAGCAACTGTAAATCATGTAATTTTAATATGTAATTCAAACAATACTTATGCATGCTGAAACAACTGGTTTATCCTACAAAGGTAGGAAAAATCATGTACCTTATTATATTATCTTTACTAACTATGCTTAATAATCGCATGTGTAATTTATCTAACCGATGATGCCTGTAAACTGATATCCCTAATGTACAAAAAGGAGAATATGTATTATTATCATTAAACCAACACAGCATCGGGCGACTACTGTGCAGTTGGCGGACTTAAGTAATGTAGCCACTCCCTATTAGATAAACACTTCTGTCAATCACGTCTCATAAACCGTTAATGCCCAGCTCTCGCTACGCTCGGGCCCACGCTGTTCTTCGAAGATTTCGGAAACGCTTAGTTATAACGGACGCAAAAACCAAGACACCGATCTGCCGCGTGAGATTTGTTTATTGTTACACCAACATATAAAGGAATAAGCAAACTAAGTTCTGTAAACAAATATTACAATAATAAATCGTTATATTACTTCTGACGATATTTTACTCTTCTTTCTGAACAGCGACCGATGAGACGATGACTGTCGTATTGATGCCTCCGCGAAAATCGGGGAAGTTGATTTTGAGCAAACAACCAAGAATTGATCGTTCAATCTTCAACTCCATTGACACTCCCCGGCAAAAAAGGGATCCAACCCCTTTTTTCCATCACGATCAATGCGCGTTGACTTGGATGCCATTGCGAGAACCTGGGTCACACGGACAGAGCTGAAATGGAAAACAAACAGAAAAGCCAACACACCACAAGCATACCCACAGCACAATCTCACACATCGCTGACGACCTGCGCCTCCAGACAGAGACCTCCTCTTGACATCTTCCAACACAATCGCCACTTACTAGAATGACTCTTGCAGAATGCAACGTGACCATGGCAGCACCTCACGATACTCTACGCTCATCCTCTTATCTACTCATTACCAATTACCACTGAAATCGCTTGTCACTCATTCTGCCTCAGTTTCAGTAACGGTGACGTACGGAAGCCTCAGCCGTCTTTACTCCCACTTCCCGGCGTGTCGGACCACAGCTAACAATTATCTCCGTGTGCATTTCATTCTCAGCAATAGCCTAGCCTCCCCGGCGTATACGACCCATCTGCTGTCTCTAACGTCAATCAATTCATTCATGGATGTAGAAGACAAGAAACAACTTCAGAAGTAATCACGACGAAAATTTTAACAAAATTATGCAACAAAAACAAGGTACGAAACCAACAGGTAAACACAATGAATCCAAAAACACCAATTGATATGACACACCACACATATATACAAACAGTACACACAAACTCGCAGTTCATGTCTTGATGGAATTCCTTTGAAGAATCGCAGGACTTACACCAGTACGCCTACAACCCTTCACAGGTTGACGATTGTAAGTTGTGGAATGTCCGGACACAAACAAGATTAACCAACAATTACGATAATTGGAACTCACACAACTATTTAACACAAACATATGTACAATCAACACATCAAATGTTGTGGATTCCGGCATGACAAACTACCCTTGAAGAACTGTAGGACTTACAGCAGTACGCCTACATTCCTTCTCAGGTTGATGATCCAAGTGGGAGTCGTCCGGACACAAACAGAATTACCAACAGCTAGATGACAGATGATATCAATTCAGTATATACAATATGAACATATGTACAAGATCATACACCAAGCACATTGGACTGCTCATTGATGCGCTACCCTTTGAAGAATTGTAGGACTTACAGCAGTACGCCTACAACCCTTCTCAGGTTGACGCCCTAGGTTGGAAAATCGTCGCAGAGTTCATTTGCTAACTTCCTTCTATCAGCTATATCCTCAAATTGAACAGTAATACGCTCATGTCATTGTATCGTAGAATATAGATGACCAACAAACACACGACATATCTCACCAACCAAGTATAGAAACAGATAAATTTGCACCAAAGATAATAACATTCAAATAGTAACTTGAAACTGGAAATGCCTTTATTCATGCAAGTCAATTTAACAATTACTCTCTCCTTTACACTTGGCTTATCCACACTAAACTGACCATTGATATTCGTCCTTTCAAACGAACTGATACTACCATAGTCATTGCACAAGATACTTGAGTTGATGGGTGTCTGTTTCATTGTGGATGACAGCACCAACGACGACTGATTGACACCAGTTGATGAACTTAGCGGTGGATCAGAAGCTGTTGTTGTTCGGCTTTCAGAAATTTGTCTACCTGCAAGACCACCACCACTGCTGTCTTTCACTACTAGTTCGGGTTTAGCACTATCATCTGATGATAGGTGGGCTACACGCTGATCAATTACACTGACTGTCTCACAAGTATGCACACCTTTTGGAACTGCATCTGCGTTCAATTCTACTTCACGTTGTAGTTGTACAGAACCTTTATTTAACTTAGCGGTAGTAGGCATATCCCTCATCTCATAATGATCAACCAAAGACAAATGTGAAGTATCATTATCATTACCACAAATATTCAATTTACCGTCAACTTCATCATTTTCAAACTCTTTAATAACAGAAGTAGACAATTTTGGTTCCTCCTCACAAATCCTTAAAGGTTCTATATCTTCACTCTGACTAGTAATACCTTGTAGACTTGTGGAGTCAGAACTGCACTCTGAAGCAGCAACTCTATTCTGTGACACTTTATTCAACAACGGCTTACCAGTTGCAACTACAGACTTCTTCACCGCACCGTTATCGTCACACAGTTCGGATTCAGGTCTGGAGTTTACATTTAGCTTATCACTGAACTTGCTCACCGGTTCACAGTTCACTTCTGTATGCACCTCTTGCACACGTGTACAACAAAACCGTGTCTGTCTTGCATCTTGTAACTTATCTGTTGAGGATGTACTACGAAACCTGTTACACTCACTAGATCTATATGCATTACTAGACATCATGGAGCCTTCTCGATATCCACCTCTCTGAGGCTTATTCGTCATCAATGAGTACGTTTTGGGGCGTTGATAAAGCATATCCCCTATTTGAAGTGGCGCCTCTGGCTTAACCTTGACGGCATTTGCGCGGCTTCGTTGATTCGAGTTGGATCTGGCCGTCCAGCAAACGCAGTAGACGCGATTTCGGTGCTTATTTTGCTCTTGTTGGATGAATTTATATGAAAATTGTTGTTCGATATCGTTCTTGAGCATTTACTGATTGCTTGTGTGACAGGACGCTTAAATACATGGTTCATGCAATGATTATTTGGCATACCGAGTAAGCTTTGCGTACATTTCGACGACTGTCATTCGATAGATTTCCTTGCAGCTTGGCGGAAACCTGTACTCGATCTCGAATTTCCCTATCAGCTGTTGTGCAGTACCTATTACTGTTGCAGGAACCGAAATATGATTGATATCGAATTCGTGCATCCTTCCGCACTTTCGTGTGGTGTTTTGATGGCTGAAAGTCAATGGGATGCATAGATACAAGGGAAAATTAGTGTTCACGAATGGGCAGAAACTGCGATATGTTTTGCGATAACCTACAACATTCACTGTTTTCTGCCAAAATTTTTAAATGATTTAAATGCACACTGCAACATTTTAGTAATTTGGTGGATTTCAATACCATCCTCGTGATCAGGTACGTAAAGACATCTGTGGTGTGCGTCATTTTGTTCTATTATTGAGTTTGGTTTCATAAACTTCCGATTTTTGTTATTGCCCTGACGCCAAATTATATGCGTTTGTTCTAAGTTAATTCACAAAATTAATTTGAAACCACGTAGAAGTAGTGTCCGACATCTCTTAAAGCTATGGACGTAAGGTTTAGAAGCGGTTGCTGTATCCATTTAGGGGGGACTCATCGATTTCTGCAAGTAAGGGCTACGCATCATATTTCTAAATGCCTCCAGAAGCAACAGAATCTTCAGAAGCCATTATTGGGGTCCCAGCTCCTCTATTTCGAAACATATTATATGGACAGAACATAAAATTGACGTTTGCACATTTTTTTAAACCTATCTGTAAAACGTGTTTGGATTGGGTCCTAAAGTTTGTGGAATCCGAAGTGTGATTCGGAAGTTTAAACCACTTTTGTGAGTTCCAAAACTATTTGTCATCACACGAAACCTTCTTTGTTAAACTTGGTTTGGATACCAGTCAGGGTAGATGTACTAATACCTGTTATTTGGTTTAGTGATGTTCATTGTTATTTTGACCTTCGATATGTGATCTTAATTCGACGTGAATTTATTTTCTGACCTCTTAACTGTATTAATTTCATATGTATTCCTATGACAAGTCCATGCGTGACCAGATTGTCCAAATTGTGTTGCACAAATACAACAATGCACGACTCAGACAAATTACGTCTTATTACTTCGTCTAAATATCCACTTGTGTCAAAAATAGTAATTGATGTAATCGCATATTGATATAAACTTTCATTAATTCTTACTTTGGTATCTCGTTAATATTATATTGGCAGTTATATTCATGTATACATGCTGTGCACCCTTTTCTTTTTTAGGTAATCTGTAGTTCCAGTGACCTCGTTGGATTCGTTGCTGAAGAAAGTGGTTTCCAGTACCGTTGATTTTGTATTTTGTGTCGAATCACTAATAAATATATTCCCTATACCTCAAATAGACATTCTACTTGTTAATAGTCACCACTAACTTTATAGAATGTTGTGAGCTACAGAGTTAGGGTCATGTGTTGTATTGAGTAGTGCGTTTAGAAGATGCTACCGCCTCTGAGGTATATTGTCGTCAGTATGGAGTGCATTCTCGTTCTCGTGATAAATCTGTTAGCAGTGATTATTATTAGTACCTATAATTCGTAAGGATGGTATATAACGAAACGTATTAATTCAGTAGTCAAAGGCTAGAACTATCCGTTAAAATTGAAACAGGTGCTCATGAATGGGAAAACTGATTAATCGAAAGTTGAAACATCACGTAAGTGATAAAGTCATTAGCATTGTTTACATGCGAATAGTTAAGGTTATTTATTTAAAAACGATGGCTACTCGTTGATGGTTTGAGGGATATTTCGTTTGATAGGAAATAGGTGGGACATTAACTGAAAAACAGTGTAACTGGATAAGCAACATCAACTGGCCAGTATACAAATATTTTGAAGTAAAACACGATCGGGCAAAGTATTTCGAAGACAGGAGTAGAGCAGTCTTCTGAAACTATTAATTTAGTGAGCAACTAAATTTGTCTTTAAATTAAGACTGAAAGTAAGCGGCATATTGGTAGGCTAAACGATTATCATTATTCGGTTTCGTTAGAATAAGTATCCGAGTACTATTTCACTCATCATTCTGTCTTTTGAATAACTTAGTAATATGGCGTTTACTTTCGGATCCAAATTACTAAGTAAAGGTTAATATCCCTAATATGAAATTGTCGCCAAAGTAAGTAAATATGTTCATATCTAGAAAATACTAAGGTTTGGAGTTGTTTTTTCTACTACCACAACACCAGGTGACTCACCAATTAGTCACAAAGTAAAACTAGGTCTGTCCAAGACAGTCTGCTCTTGACTTCTAGGTATCGTGAAGGATAAACTATGCCCGTAGGTTAACAGGATTAGACGCATGATGTCAATTCGAAACTAGGTATCTATGTTTCGCAGCTACAGAAAACACCATGTTACAATCTATTCCTTTAATCGTGTCAATCAATGTGACATCAGTTAAGACTAGAAAAGGAACACCACTGGTTTTCACAAAATCCATTTGTGTTCCCTAATATAATGTACATTCCGTAATTATAGGCAAACCAGGAAACGCACCAAGTCATCACGTATATACGAACAATAATTCAGCGTACAAGGTAGGGTAGATTTAAAGGAATGCCTACTCGATATGGCTCAGAGTTCATGTGAAGTGACACATGCCTACATCTGAAGGTGCGTGTATAAGGTATCGCATTTCCTCAGCCCTTCGTCTAAGTGACTCAGTGGGTCGCCTCCATATTTGACAAATGCTCAGTCCATGAATTCTACTTGTACCTGTAAAACACAAAGAATACCCTGCTGGGATATGGTGCTGTGTTACACTAGAGTCCCTCAGTTTACAGGTAAATCACACTTAATATCAGTATTGCGGCTTTTAGTTGAAAAAGTCATTCGACTGTGTCACAGATGCTTTTGGCTGGATTCCTCAGTACCAAGTATTGTTCCCTGAGAGTGCATTGAAGAAACCCTGCAGGACGATATTGAAGCTTTGCCGAAAATTGAATAGAAGCATTTCACTCATACAATATGTATACAGTAAAGAATACACTCTTAACTCACTGCGCTCAGCCCTACATCACCCTATAAAATTCTCTTGCTTGGAAATGAAACATGTACATATATATTGTGTCGTTAACTTCAGATACACATTAATATCTAAATTTCATACGCCTTCTGTTTCACTACTCTATGTAATAATAGTTTGACAGTTATTTACGAATGCAGTAATAAGTAGTTCATGGGCCACGAGTAGCACTTGGTATTCAGCAGAGGTAATGGGCACTTAGTGATTGTAATTTAGAGAACTAATACGACAAGGTTAGCTTTTTTCTAATATATACGCACCTATCAACGCAATGAAAAGATAATGACGAATTGTTATCACAAGCATTCTATTTACTATGGAGGGAATGTTATTACAGGCAAACTTCACAGTAACATGTACAGGTCTTGCATGTCATTGCATCAGTAATATTAGCATACTAATTGTATTACGGCCAAATGTAAATAATCTAAAGGCGTCGTAACAAAAACTTTGCGGGAGGTAGATGTATTGAAAGACTGCTTGCAGACACTATGTACGACGACATCTAGCAGAATGTCTACGAAGACTGACAACCTAAAATGAGGAAGATAAAAATGAAACAGTTGGGTGACACATTATGGATAAGATGAATATTTTTGATATGTGTGTAAAACTTGGGCAATATGGTAGAGTATAACTACATTATGGATACGACTTTATTTTGATAAATCACACAGTGTTGTACAGCAATATTATCTGATGACGTTTCGAGCACAAATTATTGCTCATAATCGTATCAAGTCAGTCACACAACTTTTTGCCTCATTCATACACATGAGTATTTTAGTTAAGCGTACTACAGGGATAAAAGGTCACTCATCTCATTCACTTCTATTCACACTAATTCTTATGTCCGTGTTACTGACTTTTGGTTTATGTTTTCCTCTTCGGTGCACTTTATCTGGACAATTTAAGGAATTAGGAAGTGCATAGAGTACTTAGGAAACGGTATGAATAATTGTTTAAGCTAATTAACACTAGGTAGTTGTGACACTACGCATCTGCAGTGACAAAGCTGACTGACTGAGTTTTAACATGGAAATGAGCACAGAAGTGTAGCAGTCCAATTTGTGACGTTCCACACTTGAAAATATTATATTTAGTTAGTAATAAGCAAAACATATTTCATCAGATGTGTTTCGACTTCGCATTTGGGCTAAGCGATAAAATTAACTAACTCATGAGATATAACGAGAAAGAGTGTGAGAGTTATCTCGGGTAAGAGGAGAAATTATTGTAAGATCACTTTTTTTCAGTTAGACAAGAACTAAATGGGAAAATACGATTACCATTTGTTGACATTTTGCCTATTTTTATCCACGTTTTAGCATTTCACTATATCTGGACTATAGAACATTCTGACAGACTGACTTTCAACATAGAAGCTTGCACACAAGTGCACCCGCTTAAGTTAGCACATTCCATGTAGCACACAAAGGTAGAAGAAAAAAGAAATTAAATGTCACTATAATGAGCATAAATGTGATGAAAAACAAACTGTCATATGGAAAAAATATAAGGGTTGCTCAGATATGTGAGATTACACACAGTGAATGCATCTGTGTCATTAACAACGTTTGGAATCACATTTCTACTTAACACTAAACTTAACCCCAATATTACTCACCATATTAGACTACTTAACACAGAAGAAAGGGTACAGACACTACGATCAAAAACCAGTAGTCTTTTCATATCTTCCAGTTTCAATGGTCACTTATCGCAGCCTAAGTGGGCAATACCATCAGCATACACTAAGTTGACAAGACTGTTCTCTGGTAAGTCCCTAAAGTGGGTGATAGATAATTCGGTTAATACATTTAGGATGAACGTGAACTAAAATAAGGACTACAGTTGTAGAAATGAGCCTTGTATTATACCCTTCTTGGAAATATCAGTTCCCTCATAGTTTAGTTTCAGTATTAAGTGAATGGAATGCAGTCTACAGATTCATGAAATTCACATACTGACGCGCTACTTTCCTAGAATCCTAGTTGACGTCTCCTCAAGAAAGTGGGAGATGAGCATTGCACTTCTGTAAACTCAGTAGGCTGTGAACTGCTGCCAATGAAATCGACAGCAATTTTTGGTATTACGTAATTCCGAAACCGATCATATAATCTTTGACACTGACTTCTGGTTCGATCAGATGAAGTTAAAGGCAAGAGCTGAGAATATAGGAGATGTTGAGGGTTAGATAGTATAGTTTTAGACCATTTATCGCATGAGTTTAGATGTCTTTCAACTAATCCATTAACGAGTTGACTAAATGGTACGCCACTTGCCCTAATGACAGCCTTAATACCCTGCACAATACGACATAGCCGTTTTTGAGTAATTCAGGAAAGAATAAGGGGGAGCAGTAAAGACCGATGCAAGAGTTAACAAATTGTAAAAGGAGGTTGAATGATTCCTGACTGTCTTGACCACATAACGTGGTAAGCTAGACTGAAGGTTTTCTTAGAAATCGACAAGATATAGAATGACCAAGAAAGACCAGAGGATAGAACTACTTCAAGGTATTTTATGTTAGACTTAGTTTCTGTTTCAGTGCCCTCTTTGATACGAGCATCTTGTAAACAACACAATTCTTGTAATTCACGCTTATGAGTGAAGGGAAAGTTAACTGCCTGAAATTTAGAGGGATTTAACGTAAGACCACGTACCTTAGACTACAGACAGGAAGCAGTTAAGTTTGCTGCAGTCACATTGTAACATGACAGGAAGTGAGACGGTCAGATCACCAGCGTATTTGACGAAGTTGCTCTCATTAGAAGGAGAAAAGTCATGTAAGACGAGGGAGAAAAAAGAAGAGGAGAGATAACAATACCCTGAGGAACACCAGCTTCAGCAAACGAGGCGGAATATTTACCCTAATATACAGTATGCTGCATTCCATTTGAGAAATGATAATGCAACCAGTCAACTCCTCAGGACCCGTGTTTTCACGACCGAAAACTTATTCAACTAAAGTCATCTATGTCCTGAGTCGACAACAACGGCATATGCTGACTGAAAGCTTAGCACAAAAGTGACAAAGCACAAAAACTTGCAAAGTAGGAGACGAGTCCCGGGTGAAAGAAGAGATTACTGAAAGGTATCTATTTTTCATTTGGCAAAGAACAAGATTAAGAACTACACCTATCATTTGTTGAAATTTTGGAGATCATTTATCAATGTTTCGCATTTAGTTATGCCTAGACTGTGTCATTCTGACTAGCTTTCAGTATGAGTTTGCAGAGAAGTCCACCTGTTTAATTTACCACATTCCATGTAGAACACGTAGGTAGAGACATAAAACTAAATGCAAGTTTAACGAGCGAAAGTGTGAGGGAGAATAAATAGTGACAACGAAAAACATGAGTTGAACAGATACGTGAGATTACATAGAGTGAATGCATCTGTGCCAGTAACAAAGATTTGCAGTCATATCTCTAGTAGTTCTTCCAGCTGACCGTCAACGATTTTATGAACCAATACCAGTTTTCCATTTGACTGACCCAAACACATTTTAAACCTTAACATGTGCTGGCCAGCATTGTCCCTGGAGGAAGGCGATGGCTTGATATGCCAGCACGTTCTAGCCATCTCAACCTATTCAGCTTCCCTACCTTGAAGACTAACATACCCTCCCCACCTAAACATTTATGCGTAACCTCAACAGCACTCGCCATATTATACTGCTTTACTCATGAGATAGAACGCAGACACCTGTAATCAAACACCGGTATTATTTTCGTATCCTACAGCATCAGGGGTTACTTCGCATAGTCTAGGTGGACGATATCATCAGCAAACTGTAAGTTGATGAGACTATTCCCTGATAAGTCTCTAAAGTCAGCTATAGACTATCCTACTAATACATGTGTGATTGAATTGAACTGTTATAAGGATGACAGTTTAAGAATTCAGCCTTGTGTTGCATCCCACTCGGAAATGTGTTTTATGGAGTAATTCGCAAACAGTATTCAATGAATAGAAAACATTCTGTAGGCCTAATGAAACTCATAAATTGACGCACTACTTTTGCAGGCAACATAGTGTTTCCTCAATAAAGTGAAAATCGGATATTTCGGCTGCATAAAACGAGTAAGTGATATCCTGGCAATACCAATGACTACAGCAAGTCTAGGAATTATGCACTACAACATTTACTTTGCTGAATACTGCGGCAGACTTTACATAAACACTTGACAGATATCAAATTTATACGGGAAGTCAGTAAGATTTAGTAAACTAAAAGTACTTTCGGTTTCCATAGCACTTCTCCGTGCCGAATTTATACCTTTAAGGGCCTACAGAGATTAAAACTTCAATCAAATAACACTGACGTGGAAGAAATTCCATTCTTCAGTGCTAAAATTAATGGAAATAATCACGTTTTTTATTCTAAAAACAGGAGTATTCGTAATGTTTTACTTTATGTAAATGAAGTTACATACAGTTGCACTAAGAAATCAGTACAACTCAATGCACGATAGTATATATACAAATAAACTGAAAAATAATGTCCTCCTTGCCTTATGAACAACTTGTTCTTATTCCAGGATTATAGCTTTCTTTCATCTATGAGCCTGAGTTATGTCTATGAAATCGCAATATTACATCAGTTAAATCTTCTTCCAAAACCAAGGTCACTTGAAACCAATAGCAACATAGCAACAAGCGTCATCGAGGGGATATGCAATAAAGTCGCTCGTTTTGGGGCGTTGATAAAGCATATCCCCTATTTGAAGTGGCGCCTCTGGCTTAACCTTGACGGCATTTGCGCGGCTTCGTTGATTCGAGTTGGATCTGGCCGTCCAGCAAACGCAGTAGACGCGATTTCGGTGCTTATTTTGCTCTTGTTGGATGAATTTATATGAAAATTGTTGTTCGATATCGTTCTTGAGCATTTACTGATTGCTTGTGTGACAGGACGCTTAAATACATGGTTCATGCAATGATTATTTGGCATACCGAGTAAGCTTTGCGTACATTTCGACGACTGTCATTCGATAGATTTCCTTGCAGCTTGGCGGAAACCTATACTCGATCTCGAATTTCCCTATCAGCTGTTGTGCAGTACCTATCACTGTCGCAGGAACCGAAATATGATTGATATCGAATTCGTGCATCCTTCTGCACTTTCGTGTGGTGTTTTGATGGCTGAAAGTCAATGGGATGCATAGATACAAGGGAAAATTAGTGTTCACGAATGGGCAGAAACTGCGATATGTTTTGCGATAACCTACAACATTCACTGTTTTCTGCCAAAATTTTTAAATGATTTAAATGCACACTGCAACATTTTAGTAATTTGGTGGATTTCAATACCATCCTCGTGATCAGGTACGTAAAGACATCTGTGGTGTGCGTCATTTTGTTCTATTATTGAGTTTGGTTTCATAAACTTCCGATTTTTGTTATTGCCCTGACGCCAAATTATATGCGTATGTTCTAAGTTAATTCACAAAATTAATTTGAAACCACGTAGAAGTAGTGTCCGACATCTCTTAAAGCTATGGACGTAAGGTTTAGAAGCGGTTGCTGTATCCATTTAGGGGGGACTCATCGATTTCTGCAAGTAAGGGCTACGCATCATATTTCTAAATGCCTCCAGAAGCAACAGAATCTTCAGAAGCCATTATTGGGGTCCCAGCTCCTCTATTTCGAAACATATTATATGGACAGAACATAAAATTGACGTTTGCACATTTTTTTAAACCTATCTGTAAAACGTGTTTGGATTGGGTCCTAAAGTTTGTGGAATCCGAAGTGTGATTCGGAAGTTTAAACCACTTTTGTGAGTTCCAAAACTATTTGTCATCACACGAAACCTTCTTTGTTAAACTTGGTTTGGATACCAGTCAGGGTAGATGTACTAATACCTGTTATTTGGTTTAGTGATGTTCATTGTTATTTTGACCTTCGATATGTGATCTTAATTCGACGTGAATTTATTTTCTGACCTCTTAACTGTATTAATTTCATATGTATTCCTATGACAAGTCCATGCGTGACCAGATTGTCCAAATTGTGTTGCACAAATACAACAATGCACGACTCAGACAAATTACGTCTTATTACTTCGTCTAAATATCCACTTGTGTCAAAAATAGTAATTGATGTAATCGCATATTGATATAAACTTTCATTAATTCTTACTTTGGTATCTCGTTAATATTATATTGGCAGTTATATTCATGTATACATGCTGTGCACCCTTTTCTTTTTTAGGTAATCTGTAGTTCCAGTGACCTCGTTGGATTCGTTGCTGAAGAAAGTGGTTTCCAGTACCGTTGATTTTGTATTTTGTGTCGAATCACTAATAAATATATTCCCTATACCTCAAATAGACATTCTACTTGTTAATAGTCACCACTAACTTTATAGAATGTTGTGAGCTACAGAGTTAGGGTCATGTGTTGTATTGAGTAGTGCGTTTAGAAGATGCTACCGCCTCTGAGGTATATTGTCGTCAGTATGGAGTGCATTCTCGTTCTCGTGATAAATCTGTTAGCAGTGATTATTATTAGTACCTATAATTCGTAAGGATGGTATATAACGAAACGTATTAATTCAGTAGTCAAAGGCTAGAACTATCCGTTAAAATTGAAACAGGTGCTCATGAATGGGAAAACTGATTAATCGAAAGTTGAAACATCACGTAAGTGATAAAGTCATTAGCATTGTTTACATGCGAATAGTTAAGGTTATTTATTTAAAAACGATGGCTACTCGTTGATGGTTTGAGGGATATTTCGTTTGATAGGAAATAGGTGGGACATTAACTGAAAAACAGTGTAACTGGATAAGCAACATCAACTGGCCAGTATACAAATATTTTGAAGTAAAACACGATCGGGCAAAGTATTTCGAAGACAGGAGTAGAGCAGTCTTCTGAAACTATTAATTTAGTGAGCAACTAAATTTGTCTTTAAATTAAGACTGAAAGTAAGCGGCATATTGGTAGGCTAAACGATTATCATTATTCGGTTTCGTTAGAATAAGTATCCGAGTACTATTTCACTCATCATTCTGTCTTTTGAATAACTTAGTAATATGGCGTTTACTTTCGGATCCAAATTACTAAGTAAAGGTTAATATCCCTAATATGAAATTGTCGCCAAAGTAAGTAAATATGTTCATATCTAGAAAATACTAAGGTTTGGAGTTGTTTTTTCTACTACCACAACACCAGGTGACTCACCAATTAGTCACAAAGTAAAACTAGGTCTGTCCAAGACAGTCTGCTCTTGACTTCTAGGTATCGTGAAGGATAAACTATGCCCGTAGGTTAACAGGATTAGACGCATGATGTCAATTCGAAACTAGGTATCTATGTTTCGCAGCTACAGAAAACACCATGTTACAATCTATTCCTTTAATCGTGTCAATCAATGTGACATCAGTTAAGACTAGAAAAGGAACACCACTGGTTTTCACAAAATCCATTTGTGTTCCCTAATATAATGTACATTCCGTAATTATAGGCAAACCAGGAAACGCACCAAGTCATCACGTATATACGAACAATAATTCAGCGTACAAGGTAGGGTAGATTTAAAGGAATGCCTACTCGATATGGCTCAGAGTTCATGTGAAGTGACACATGCCTACATCTGAAGGTGCGTGTATAAGGTATCGCATTTCCTCAGCCCTTCGTCTAAGTGACTCAGTGGGTCGCCTCCATATTTGACAAATGCTCAGTCCATGAATTCTACTTGTACCTGTAAAACACAAAGAATACCCTGCTGGGATATGGTGCTGTGTTACACTAGAGTCCCTCAGTTTACAGGTAAATCACACTTAATATCAGTATTGCGGCTTTTAGTTGAAAAAGTCATTCGACTGTGTCACAGATGCTTTTGGCTGGATTCCTCAGTACCAAGTATTGTTCCCTGAGAGTGCATTGAAGAAACCCTGCAGGACGATATTGAAGCTTTGCCGAAAATTGAATAGAAGCATTTCACTCATACAATATGTATACAGTAAAGAATACACTCTTAACTCACTGCGCTCAGCCCTACATCACCCTATAAAATTCTCTTGCTTGGAAATGAAACATGTACATATATATTGTGTCGTTAACTTCAGATACACATTAATATCTAAATTTCATACGCCTTCTGTTTCACTACTCTATGTAATAATAGTTTGACAGTTATTTACGAATGCAGTAATAAGTAGTTCATGGGCCACGAGTAGCACTTGGTATTCAGCAGAGGTAATGGGCACTTAGTGATTGTAATTTAGAGAACTAATACGACAAGGTTAGCTTTTTTCTAATATATACGCACCTATCAACGCAATGAAAAGATAATGACGAATTGTTATCACAAGCATTCTATTTACTATGGAGGGAATGTTATTACAGGCAAACTTCACAGTAACATGTACAGGTCTTGCATGTCATTGCATCAGTAATATTAGCATACTAATTGTATTACGGCCAAATGTAAATAATCTAAAGGCGTCGTAACAAAAACTTTGCGGGAGGTAGATGTATTGAAAGACTGCTTGCAGACACTATGTACGACGACATCTAGCAGAATGTCTACGAAGACTGACAACCTAAAATGAGGAAGATAAAAATGAAACAGTTGGGTGACACATTATGGATAAGATGAATATTTTTGATATGTGTGTAAAACTTGGGCAATATGGTAGAGTATAACTACATTATGGATACGACTTTATTTTGATAAATCACACAGTGTTGTACAGCAATATTATCTGATGACGTTTCGAGCACAAATTATTGCTCATAATCGTATCAAGTCAGTCACACAACTTTTTGCCTCATTCATACACATGAGTATTTTAGTTAAGCGTACTACAGGGATAAAAGGTCACTCATCTCATTCACTTCTATTCACACTAATTCTTATGTCCGTGTTACTGACTTTTGGTTTATGTTTTCCTCTTCGGTGCACTTTATCTGGACAATTTAAGGAATTAGGAAGTGCATAGAGTACTTAGGAAACGGTATGAATAATTGTTTAAGCTAATTAACACTAGGTAGTTGTGACACTACGCATCTGCAGTGACAAAGCTGACTGACTGAGTTTTAACATGGAAATGAGCACAGAAGTGTAGCAGTCCAATTTGTGACGTTCCACACTTGAAAATATTATATTTAGTTAGTAATAAGCAAAACATATTTCATCAGATGTGTTTCGACTTCGCATTTGGGCTAAGCGATAAAATTAACTAACTCATGAGATATAACGAGAAAGAGTGTGAGAGTTATCTCGGGTAAGAGGAGAAATTATTGTAAGATCACTTTTTTTCAGTTAGACAAGAACTAAATGGGAAAATACGATTACCATTTGTTGACATTTTGCCTATTTTTATCCACGTTTTAGCATTTCACTATATCTGGACTATAGAACATTCTGACAGACTGACTTTCAACATAGAAGCTTGCACACAAGTGCACCCGCTTAAGTTAGCACATTCCATGTAGCACACAAAGGTAGAAGAAAAAAGAAATTAAATGTCACTATAATGAGCATAAATGTGATGAAAAACAAACTGTCATATGGAAAAAATATAAGGGTTGCTCAGATATGTGAGATTACACACAGTGAATGCATCTGTGTCATTAACAACGTTTGGAATCACATTTCTACTTAACACTAAACTTAACCCCAATATTACTCACCATATTAGACTACTTAACACAGAAGAAAGGGTACAGACACTACGATCAAAAACCAGTAGTCTTTTCATATCTTCCAGTTTCAATGGTCACTTATCGCAGCCTAAGTGGGCAATACCATCAGCATACACTAAGTTGACAAGACTGTTCTCTGGTAAGTCCCTAAAGTGGGTGATAGATAATTCGGTTAATACATTTAGGATGAACGTGAACTAAAATAAGGACTACAGTTGTAGAAATGAGCCTTGTATTATACCCTTCTTGGAAATATCAGTTCCCTCATAGTTTAGTTTCAGTATTAAGTGAATGGAATGCAGTCTACAGATTCATGAAATTCACATACTGACGCGCTACTTTCCTAGAATCCTAGTTGACGTCTCCTCAAGAAAGTGGGAGATGAGCATTGCACTTCTGTAAACTCAGTAGGCTGTGAACTGCTGCCAATGAAATCGACAGCAATTTTTGGTATTACGTAATTCCGAAACCGATCATATAATCTTTGACACTGACTTCTGGTTCGATCAGATGAAGTTAAAGGCAAGAGCTGAGAATATAGGAGATGTTGAGGGTTAGATAGTATAGTTTTAGACCATTTATCGCATGAGTTTAGATGTCTTTCAACTAATCCATTAACGAGTTGACTAAATGGTACGCCACTTGCCCTAATGACAGCCTTAATACCCTGCACAATACGACATAGCCGTTTTTGAGTAATTCAGGAAAGAATAAGGGGGAGCAGTAAAGACCGATGCAAGAGTTAACAAATTGTAAAAGGAGGTTGAATGATTCCTGACTGTCTTGACCACATAACGTGGTAAGCTAGACTGAAGGTTTTCTTAGAAATCGACAAGATATAGAATGACCAAGAAAGACCAGAGGATAGAACTACTTCAAGGTATTTTATGTTAGACTTAGTTTCTGTTTCAGTGCCCTCTTTGATACGAGCATCTTGTAAACAACACAATTCTTGTAATTCACGCTTATGAGTGAAGGGAAAGTTAACTGCCTGAAATTTAGAGGGATTTAACGTAAGACCACATACCTTAGACTACAGACAGGAAGCAGTTAAGTTTGCTGCAGTCACATTGTAACATGACAGGAAGTGAGACGGTCAGATCACCAGCGTATTTGACGAAGTTGCTCTCATTAGAAGGAGAAAAGTCATGTAAGACGAGGGAGAAAAAAGAAGAGGAGAGATAACAATACCCTGAGGAACACCAGCTTCAGCAAACGAGGCGGAATATTTACCCTAATATACAGTATGCTGCATTCCATTTGAGAAATGATAATGCAACCAGTCAACTCCTCAGGACCCGTGTTTTCACGACCGAAAACTTATTCAACTAAAGTCATCTATGTCCTGAGTCGACAACAACGGCATATGCTGACTGAAAGCTTAGCACAAAAGTGACAAAGCACAAAAACTTGCAAAGTAGGAGACGAGTCCCGGGTGAAAGAAGAGATTACTGAAAGGTATCTATTTTTCATTTGGCAAAGAACAAGATTAAGAACTACACCTATCATTTGTTGAAATTTTGGAGATCATTTATCAATGTTTCGCATTTAGTTATGCCTAGACTGTGTCATTCTGACTAGCTTTCAGTATGAGTTTGCAGAGAAGTCCACCTGTTTAATTTACCACATTCCATGTAGAACACGTAGGTAGAGACATAAAACTAAATGCAAGTTTAACGAGCGAAAGTGTGAGGGAGAATAAATAGTGACAACGAAAAACATGAGTTGAACAGATACGTGAGATTACATAGAGTGAATGCATCTGTGCCAGTAACAAAGATTTGCAGTCATATCTCTAGTAGTTCTTCCAGCTGACCGTCAACGATTTTATGAACCAATACCAGTTTTCCATTTGACTGACCCAAACACATTTTAAACCTTAACATGTGCTGGCCAGCATTGTCCCTGGAGGAAGGCGATGGCTTGATATGCCAGCACGTTCTAGCCATCTCAACCTATTCAGCTTCCCTACCTTGAAGACTAACATACCCTCCCCACCTAAACATTTATGCGTAACCTCAACAGCACTCGCCATATTATACTGCTTTACTCATGAGATAGAACGCAGACACCTGTAATCAAACACCGGTATTATTTTCGTATCCTACAGCATCAGGGGTTACTTCGCATAGTCTAGGTGGACGATATCATCAGCAAACTGTAAGTTGATGAGACTATTCCCTGATAAGTCTCTAAAGTCAGCTATAGACTATCCTACTAATACATGTGTGATTGAATTGAACTGTTATAAGGATGACAGTTTAAGAATTCAGCCTTGTGTTGCATCCCACTCGGAAATGTGTTTTATGGAGTAATTCGCAAACAGTATTCAATGAATAGAAAACATTCTGTAGGCCTAATGAAACTCATAAATTGACGCACTACTTTTGCAGGCAACATAGTGTTTCCTCAATAAAGTGAAAATCGGATATTTCGGCTGCATAAAACGAGTAAGTGATATCCTGGCAATACCAATGACTACAGCAAGTCTAGGAATTATGCACTACAACATTTACTTTGCTGAATACTGCGGCAGACTTTACATAAACACTTGACAGATATCAAATTTATACGGGAAGTCAGTAAGATTTAGTAAACTAAAAGTACTTTCGGTTTCCATAGCACTTCTCCGTGCCGAATTTATACCTTTAAGGGCCTACAGAGATTAAAACTTCAATCAAATAACACTGACGTGGAAGAAATTCCATTCTTCAGTGCTAAAATTAATGGAAATAATCACGTTTTTTATTCTAAAAACAGGAGTATTCGTAATGTTTTACTTTATGTAAATGAAGTTACATACAGTTGCACTAAGAAATCAGTACAACTCAATGCACGATAGTATATATACAAATAAACTGAAAAATAATGTCCTCCTTGCCTTATGAACAACTTGTTCTTATTCCAGGATTATAGCTTTCTTTCATCTATGAGCCTGAGTTATGTCTATGAAATCGCAATATTACATCAGTTAAATCTTCTTCCAAAACCAAGGTCACTTGAAACCAATAGCAACATAGCAACAAGCGTCATCGAGGGGATATGCAATAAAGTCGCTCTACGTTTTGCCCTCAGACTGCTCTATTCTAGGGGTGAGATCTAATAGACTGGAAAACTTGCTCATAGATAGGTTGACGCTATCTTTTACCAAATTCAGGATATCATCAAACCTTGGCTCGATACCGTCATCCTCCATACGGAAGCTTATCTTCACCCACTTCCTTTGCAGTCGAGTAGGTAGACGTCTTGCTATTACTTCTAGTATAAAACTCGAGTTGAGGTCACTCATGCGATTCATCGAAATCATTCCATTCTTGTAAATTAGCAAATTATCTAAAAACTCAGTGAGTGCCTGGGAGTCATCCTGTAATTGACCACCATTACCCTTAACGGCGTCGAATAATTTCCCTGCAATCATCGAAGGTCTTCCAAACCTTTGACGTAGTATGCTCATAGCCTCATCGTAGCCCTCTTTTGGCTTCATAAACTTACAACACTGTATAGCTCTTGAAGCATCTCCAGTGCAATATCTCATCAAATACCTTAACTTCATTTCATCATTTAATAAAAAATCACTCAACATGATCTCAAACTCCTTTACAAATGGTAAATAATCAGCCGGGTTTCCATCAAAACATCGTGGTTCAAATTTAGGGAGTTTGATGTTCCTATTATCCCTAGACGGCGAAACAGTAACATCAACCATGTCATACTTAACATCAGACACATCGTTACAATTAACAAACAAGTCACCATGACTTACTTTCCTGTTTGCATCCAAGACACTCTGTCCCTTCTTTGACCCAGGCATTGTTGAACTTGACCCAATTCCAAAAACGTTCCAGATATTGCTTGTTCAAAGAGGACTTGACCAGCACCAGGAAAAATGAACGGCGACTATCCAAACTTTCACCAACTGTTTCAAACCGCCAGATCTGTTTCTATCGTCAGAAACTGTCAATCACGTCTCATAAACCGTTAATGCCCAGCTCTCGCTACGCTCGGGCCCACGCTGTTCTTCGAAGATTTCGGAAACGCTTAGTTATAACGGACGCAAAAACCAAGACACCGATCTGCCGCGTGAGATTTGTTTATTGTTACACCAACATATAAAGGAATAAGCGAACTAAGTTCTGTAAACAAATATTACAATAATAAATCGTTATATTACTTCTGACGATATTTTACTCTTCTTTCTGAACAGCGACCGATGAGACGATGACTGTCGTATTGATGCCTCCGCGAAAATCGGGGAAGTTGATTTTGAGCAAACAACCAAGAATTGATCGTTCAATCTTCAACTCCATTGACAACTTCTGTATTATCGTGCTGGTCTCTTGAAGTAGTAGCTGGTTACAGTGAAACCTACTACTCAGTTGTTGACGTTTGTTACTGCCTGTTCAATCTGATTTTGTATTAGCTTGTAGCTAACTGAAATAGAGCATGAAATAGGATTGGAATTAAGTTCTTCAAATGATGTGAAACTTCTTGTTAAAGTAAACAAAAATGAAGAAGAATACATCATTGTGTGATGTAATTCATGTGACGGAGTGGGATAATGCTTTGATACTAAAAACTGCCCATGTGATGAGATATTTTAACTGAATTCCAATAGGATAGTTCTCCCAAAATGCATTCATGGAGTTGCGAAAATATACAAAAATAAATAATGGCTGGTAACTACTATGTAAAAGTCCAACGTAAGGAGCTTGCTAGGGGTCATGAATAGCACCACTGTCAATGGATGTGAATAATGAACGTTTTTTTTGGAACTGGTAGCCATTGGTGAGCAACTCGAAGGCGCGAATGGCTCGATTTTGTAAAAGTTCGACGAAGACGGACGAAAACGAATTAAAACTTGTATTATTCTCCGCTTTAATTGCCAAACAACATAACTTCCTTCTTACAGTACTGGTGTTTTGGAGTTAAAGTCGAAGAACGTACATAGTATTTATCGGTGCGGAGCGTCTCCATAACAATAGGTACTAAGGGATCATTTCCTTGACAGCCACAATGCACAGAAACGCGGTTGAAGTCTTGATGTCTAGCATCTAGTTGCACCCTCCTGTTTCATATACGCATTGGAGTTTGCTGAAGTCGATGCATAAAGTTGTTAGACACCGAACTTAGCTTTGAATCTCAGAAGCACTTGGTTCTGCACCTTTTGAAGAAAATAGTTTACTAGGTGAACGAATTGAAGTTCCGCAAACCAACTCTGCTGAAGTGCACTGTATTTCCACTTTAAGACTGGAGCGGATGTTGAAGAAGGCTATAGGAAGACAAATCAATTCATCTTGAGTTATCAGCGACCATTAGAGAAGCCTTAAGTTACCGATGAAAAAGCTGTACTAGTACATTAGCTGGTGAGTGGTGTGCTGTTGCTCGAATGCGTCTGCATCTCAACAGTTTCTAAAGCTTTTTGAAAGCTGCTGGTTCAAATTATTGCGTATGGTCTGCTGTCGCCGTAGAAGGGCAACCAAGCTGTCCAACCCATCGTTCCATGAATACCTGACAAATTGTTTCGGCTACTGTATTTTTAATTTTTTGATTACAGCTTGATTCCACATTGTATTTTCGTTACAAGTATGGATTTTCAGTATGCGATATCGGTTGCCTAATTGTGCAGGCCGACCATAGATATCAGGTGTGCGTCGGCAGGGGATCAAACCTCGGACCATGTGCATGGTCGGTGAGAGTCCTAACCCCTGTTCCACCGGCAATAAGGATAGCCTCCGGCCAAGTAGCAAGGATATCCACACATGTGGGTAAATACGATTAGCCATGAAAAGGAAGTAGTTGACCGACGATGTCTAGGTGAACATGGCTAAAACATCCATCATGTGTGGCAAATGACCCAACCGGAGTGACGTCGTGCTTGTGAATTTTGGAACACTGGCACCATGTATGAGGACACGCCTGGTTACGCACAACTCGGTTAATGCCGGGCAAAGCAAATCTAGCTGGTATCAGCTGGTCGGCAGCACGTATTTCAGGGTGTGATAGGTTACGTAAACACTTAAAAACTGCATGACATAGAAACAGAGGAGCAAGGGGCCTTTTGATACCTCTGGACATGCCACAAAGAATGATATCCTCACTACTGGGAGGAGGTACGTGCTCTATCTTCAAGCAAGTGTTGTGATAGAGTTTATGCATTTTTTTTCGTGCCATTTCATATTGCCTATCCGTTCCTATGTTTATAACTAAAACCTAGAAAGTAGACTGCAAATCTATGATTCCTTTACTTTTTTTATTGTACATATGCCTTTTTAAAATGCTGTTAGTGGTGATATATACAAAATGGCTGACTGAAAGTGGTCGTTCATACCATGAATTTCGCTGAGTTAGTTTGTGAATGAGAAAGCTGTCTATATGACACTTAGCAATAAAAAATATTTCTTTCTAAAAACAAAAGGAGTATTTCGCCGGGGCCTAGCAGATTAAAAGGTGGGACGGTGGTGACTGCTATTCAGCGGATATGATGGTGAGGACTTAAGAGAACCGCCCTTATCTGCGGGAATGCACTCTATTGCTAAGGATCCTAGGGCTGAATAACTTCAAAAAACTAAAGTAAAAAATAAAAGCTGCCTGTATGTCACAGCTCGTGCACAAACTCTTTGAAAACTGGCTCATGGTACTATTTCTCTACTTCAGGAGGACATCTCACTGTATAAATCAGAACAACAGCATAAATCAGGATTATTATACTTCCTCTTTTCTTCTACATATATTGTGTACTTTGGCGTTTGGACTTAACCTCTCCAGTTTCTGTTCCCAACATTACCGTATATAGGTGGGAAAATCATCGTTCATTTCACCCTATTTTTTATTTTAATTTTGCTATTCGATATTTTTTGTTGTTTACTACCATAAACTTGAACTAACCGCTAGAATGTAACACTATAAAACTTAATGACTATAAATTCTTAGTAATAAAAAAGTGGAATAAACCCTGCCGTTATCGCATGTTGTTTGCCCAATTTATTATTATTTCCTGGCTGCCTCTGCACCTCTCTTTCTGTTTTCTTCTCTTCTCGAAGGTATTGCATTGAAGCACTGCAAATGAACAGTAGTGCTGCTTTCTACGTTTGTATTACTTGAGCGTCATTCAGAATATTGTTAGCACTTACGATGAACAACGGAACAAATTCCATTCTAAATACTGTTTAACATCGCAAAGTTGGTCCCTTCTATCTGCTGATACCAAAATAATGCTGTACTTACCATATGTTGTGGAGTTTTCTAAATTTTCAAACCCTTATTGATTGATAAAATGATAATGATCACAAGGTCTGCATCCTGTGTGTCTTAATCTAGCACCTGTATATCACCTCCCTTCTTACCTTCCATTAACGCAAAATTTCATAATTCCCGCATGAATTTGATTCACTATAAGTATAATAAAGATTATAATTTAGACTTAAACCAAAATCTTATAATCTCTTCTTTAAAAGTTTCTAAAGGTTTTTTTCCATTTTTCCCATTTTTGATGTCATATAACAGTGTTCCATTTCAAATTGCACTTGTCAAATATGATCATGCCTGTACAGACGGCATGTCAATCATATAAATGCCTAATTTATGTGAAATATATATTAATATCAGCATTCAAGTGCGGTAACTGGAGTTCTGCCATTTTCGCAAGTCGGTGTTTGGAGGAACCGTCACGGTACGAATTCACAACGCACCTGCCACAAGGTTGTCTGTACCAGAAACGTTGGATATCCGCCGTGAATTTTGAAATGTAGTCTAGGTGACATGATCCACATGCAGAGTACCTTTCAGCGGCGAAAGTATTTGACGGAAGCACAAGTGGCAAGGAGTTCGCGAACAAACGTTCTGTATCGTGTTTCACATAAAGATAGCTTTCGGGAAAAGAAATCCAGAGGTATCCAGGTATTATTCAGGAGCTTTTGCAGGACAGCTCCTATGGCCATTTTAGCTGCATATACCGAAATTTTGAAGGAAAGTTTAATATTCAGATGCACCAACATGGTGAAGTCTGCAGTAGCCACCTTCGTTTGCATAAATGCCTCCACTGCGTTAGGGGCGAACGTCAGTTTTCTTACACTTTTTTTACCTTCCATAGAACCAGCCAATGCCGTCAGAACATGCGCGCATTAAGAATAGTACATTGGAAGTAACTCCCGTGCCGAGAAATGTGAGCAATAATTTCAGGGATATGGTGTTGGAAATTTTTGGATTGCTTGTATCTTTTTAGGTAAAGGGCGGCTCCCGTGTTCTTCGATAACATTTCGGAGGGAAGTCCAGAATTGAATACCAGTCTGGGATTTGGCGAGATAAACTATTAGAAAATGTTTTGAAAGTTCCTGCAGGTGGAATAATTACCAGATGGGCAGAGGTACAGCCTACTACACGTGAGAAAACACGAATGGAAGGCCGAACTGTCTGTACGTTGTTGCGTAGACCGAAAGGAATGCGAGGAAACTCAAAAAACCGAAACTGGTAATGACTGCTGTCTTCGGTATGTAATCAGGGTGTACTGGGAACTGGCGACAAACACGTGTCGGATCAAGCATGCCAAAAACTGTAGAGCCCTCCAAAGATGAGGTCAAATCGTGTATGTGCGTTTGGGGATTGTTTGAGCTTTGATTCTTCGGCAATCACCACAAGACCCCCAGTCCGTGCCATTATTTTTAGGCACCATATGTAGAAGTGAAGATCACGGAACATCTGATTGTCTGAGTGTTTTCATTTCGAGCATGTATTCAAATTCAGCTTTAACAGCTTACGGTTTCTCCGGGGAAGTCGTTGTGGTTTCGCAAGAGCAGATGGATCAGTAGTTGTGATGTGATGAGTAATATTAGATGTCACACAAGGAACATCACCGATAGGCTTGAAAACAGTGGCAGAAGTTTGGATTATGGTAGAGTACAGACTTAAAGGGTGAGGGGTTAAATACGCCTGGTTGAGAGAAGCTCCACGAGTGAAAGTATCAGAGACGGAGAGTCGTCTGGTAGAATCAATCAACTCATGCCTGCCAGTATCCACCAGCAGCTGATACTGCTGCAAGTGATCCATACCAGTAATGCCAGTAGTTATATCAGCTACGATGAAAAACCAGCGAAGTCCAACATGAAGGTCTAGGGACCTTCCACAGTAATTTGTGATAAGTGAGCCGTTGACAACTCGTATTTGTGGAAATGTTGGCCACAGAGCCTCTTCTGCTGTGAGTGGGGTGACTCTAACTCCCGCTCCAGTTTCAACCAGGAAACCCATCCTAGAGTTACGGTCTGTGAAATAGAACAGGCGACAAGGGAGTGGTTCTCCAGTGATCTTAGCCACGATTACGTTCCGGCTCTCACGTTTTCAAACTGGCCACTGTTAAAGATGGAGGGACGAGTACATTTTTGTGCATTAGAACCATAACGTCTATGATACCAACAAATGCCAGGTTGTGAGGTCCTTGATTTCTACCGTCTTCTTCTGTTGCACAAGGAAAATTTGCTGCGGGAGCAAGTTGTGTGAATCTTTGTAGGACCTCTAGCTCTAAGCTCCTTCCTAAGACTTCACAGCTCCCGACACATCTGTTCGATATGAAAAATGGATGACTTCACCATTGAAGGGAGGCCATTCTGACATGGGGGTTCAGCAGATAGGGTAGCAGAAACAGTTGTGAATAGTCTGATAGTCTCGATGTCTCTGTCGCCTAGGTGTGACAATTCCGTCAAAGGTGACTTGTAGAAGGGTGCGAGAATTTCTTGCACTGTCTGAGGTAGCTTATGCAACCATAATTGCTTCAAAAAGGTTTCGTCCCCTTTTGAAATCAGTAACTAGCTGTTTCATTTGATAAAGCGTCTGAGAGGACTTACAATTTCCAAGCTCAACGACTCTAAAGAGTTCCTGCACATTTTTGGTCGGTAATTGCTACTTTGTTGATTAGAGCAGCTTTCAGGCGACCATAAATGTCTGCGGAGAGATCGTCAAGGATGCCTGAAACATCTTCCGCTATGTTTTCAGGAAGACTGACAATTGCTAAGTTGGCTTTTGTTTCGTGGGAATGTATACGCTGCAATGGTGATTGGGCCTCAACATGCAATAACCATGAAGGCGGTCGACTCTCCCAGAAGGTGGTTAGTTGGAGGGTAAATGCCATCTGAGCAGAAGAGTCGTTTTCAGCCATGGTTAGATAAGTTATATGATATGAAATAATAAAAATATGTCACTGGTATGAAATAAAACAAAACTTCAGATAGAAATAACCTGGTATGCAGAAGTGAAAAACAAAGCAACCAGAGGTGAAAATTAAACTGCAGAAAAATTGACCTTAAAATGTGGCAAATAATCAGTTTTGGGCTCACCAGTTGTACAATATTGATTGTGCTGTTGATAAGATACACTTGATAAGTCCTTACTGAACGCAATTTACCTGTGTAGCCAATAATTCAGTACTCCACTGAAACTGCAAACAATGAGAAGAAAACGCAAATTTAAAAGACTTTGTTAATGACAGAAAGCGCTCAGATGTACCGCAAATTTAAGTAAAATATAAGGAAAATGCTATCCAAGGAAAAGGTCAAGAATTTATGTAATGCATATGACATTATTTCAAACTCAAAAAACGTGTATGGACAGCGCGACAGAAAAGTGCAAAATTGAATTGGAGCCACCTCGAAAGAGTACTGTGAGCCACGTCTCGTAAACCGTCAATTCCCAGCTCTTGCTACGCTCGGGCTCACGCTGTCGCTTGAAGTTTCTCAGAAACGCTTAGTAATAACGGACGAAAAAACCAAAACACCAATTGGTGACTCGAGGATTCTTTATTGTTACACCAACATATAAATGACGTATGACTAAGGTCTGTGAACAAATATTACAATAATAAATCACAATATTACTTCTGACGGTTTTTTAATCTTCTTTCTGAACGGCTACCGATGAGACGATGACTGTCGTATTGATGCCTCCGCGAAAATTGGGGAAGTTGGTTTTGAGCAAACAACCAAGAATTGATCGTTCAATCTTCAACTACATTGACACTCCCCGGCAGAAAAGGGATCCAACCCCTTTTTTCCATCACGACCAATACACGTTGACTTGGATGCCATTGCGAGAACCTGGGTCACTCGGACAGAGCTGAAATGGAAAACAAACAGAAAAGCCAACACACCACAAGCATACTCACAGCACAATCTCACACATCAATGGCGACCTGCGCCTTCCAGTTAAAGGCATCCTCTTGCAACACAATCGCCACTTGCTAGAATGACTCTTGCAGAATGCAACGTGACCATGGCAGCACCTCACGATACTCTACGCTCATCCTCTTATCTACTCATTACCAATTACCACTGAAATCGCTTGTCACTCATTCTGCCTCAGTTTCAGTAACGGTGACGTACGGAAGCCTCAGCCGTCTTTACTGCCGCTTCCCGGCGTGTCGGACCACAGCTAACAATTATCTCCGTGTGCATTTCATTCTCAGCAATAGCCTAGCCTCCCCGGCGTATACGACCCATCTGCTGTCTCTAACGTCAATCAATTCATTCATGGATGTAGAAGACAAGAAACAACTTCAGAAGTAATCACGACGAAAATTTTAACAAAATTATGCAACAAAAACAAGGTACGAAACCAACAGGTAAACACAATGAATCCAAAAACACCAATTGATATGACACACCACACATATATACAAACAGTACACACAAACTCGCAGTTCATGTCTTGGTGGAATTCCTTTGAAGAATCGCAGGACTTACACCAGTACGCCTACAACCCTTCACAGGTTGACGATTGTAAGTTGTGGAATGTCCGGACACACACAAAATTAACCAACAATTACGATAATTGGAACTCACACAATTATTTAACACAAACATATGTACAATCAGCACATCAAAATGGTGGATTCTGGCACGACAAACTACCCTTGAAGAACTGTAGAACTTACAGCAGTACGCCTACATTCCTTCTCAGGTTGATGATCCAAGTGGAAGTCGTCCGGACACAAACAGAATTACCAACAGCTAGATGACAGATGATATCAATTCAGTATATACAATATGAACATATGTACAAAATCACACACCAAGCATATTGGACTGCTCATTGATGCGCTACCCTTTGAAGAATTGTAGGACTTACAGCAGTACGCCTACAACCCTTCTCAGGTTGACGCTCTAGGTTGGAAAATCGTTGCAGAGTTCATTTGCTGACTTCCTTCTATCAGCTATATCCTCAAATTTGAACGGCAACACGCTCATGTCATTGTGTCGTAGAATATAGATGACGAACAAACACACGACGTATCTGGTCAACCAAGCGTAGAAACAGAGTAATTTACACCAAAGATAATAGCATTCAAATAGTAACTTGAAACTGGAAATGCCTTTATTCTTGCAAGTCAATTTAACAATTACTCTCTCGTTTACACTTGGCTTATTCTCACTAAACTGAGCAATATCTTTCATCTCTTCAAATGCATCAATACTATCATAGTCATTGCACAAGATACTTGAGTTGATGGGCGTCTTCTTCCTTGTGGATGACAACACCAACGACGACTGATTGACACCAGTTGATGAACTTAGCGGTGGATCAGAAGCTGTTGTTGTTCGGCTTTCAGAAATTTGTCTACCTGCAAGACCACCACCACTGCTGTCTTTTACTATCAGCTCAGGTTTAGCACTAGCATCTGATGATAGATGGGCTACATGCTGATCAATCACACTGACGGTCTCACAAGTATACATGCCTGCTGCATCTGCATTTATTTCTACTTCACCTTTGAGCTGTGCAGAACCCTTAATTAACTTAGCGGTAGTAGGCATATCCCTCATCTCATCATGATCAACCAAAGACAAATGTGAAGTATCATGATCATTATCCCGAACATTCAATTTATCATCATCTATCTGGTCGGCTTCATCAATTTCAAACTCTTTAATAACAGAAGTAGACAATTTTGGTTCCTCCTCACAAATCCTTAAAGGTTCTATATCTTCACTCTGACTAGTAATACCTTGTAAACTTGTGGAGTCAGAACTGCACTCTGAAGCAGTAACTCTATTCTGTGACACTCTATTCAACAATGGCTTACCAGTTGCAACTACAGGCTTCCTCACCACACCGTTATCGTCACACAATTCGGAGTCAGCCCTGGAGTTTACATTAAGCTTATCACTGAACTTGCTCACTGGTTCACAGTTCACCTTTGTATGCACTTCTTGCAAACGTGTAAAACACAACCGTGTTTGTCTTGCATCTTGTAACTTATCTATTGAGGATGTACTACGAAACCTGTTACACTCACTAGATCTATATGCATTACTAGACATCATGGAGCCTTCTCGATATCCACCTCTTTGAGGCCTATTCGTCATCAATGATTGCGTTTTACCCTCAGACTGCTCTATTCTAGGGGTGAGATTCAATATACTGGCAAACTTGCTCATCGATTGATTGACACTATCTTTTACTAGTTTCAGGATATCATCAAATTTTGGCTCGATACCCTCATCCTCCATACGGGAGCTTATCTTCACCCACTTCCTTTGCAGTCGAGTAGGTAGGCGTCTTGCTATTACTTCTAGTATAAAACTCGAGTTGAGGTCACTCACACAATTCATCGAAACCAATGCATTCTTGTAAATCAACAGATTATCCATAAACTCAGTAAGTGCCTTGGAGTCATCTTGTAGTTGACTTCCATTACCCTTAACAGCCTCGAATAATTTCCCTACAATCATCGAAGGTCTTCCAAACCTTTGACGTAATATGCTCATAGCCTCGTCGTAGCCCTCTTTTGGCTTCATAAACTTACAACACTGTATAGCTCTTGAAGCATCTGCAGTGCAATACCTCATCAAATACCTTAACTTCATTTCATCATTTAATAAAAAGCCACTCAGCATGATCTCAAACTCCTTTACAAATGGTAAATAATCAGCCGGGTTTCCATCAAAACATCGTGGTTCAAATTTAGGGAGTTTGATGTTCCTATTATCCCTAGACGGCGAAACAGTAACATCAACCATGTCATGTTTAACATCAGACACATCGTCACAAGTAACAGACAAGTCACCATGGCTTACTTTCCTGTTTGCATCCAAGACACTCTGTCCCTTCTTTGACCCAGGCATTGTTGAACTTGACCCAATTCCAAAAACGTTCCAGATATTGCTTGTTCAAAGAGGACTTGACCGGCACCAGGAAAGATGAACGGTGACTATCCAAGCTTTCACCAACTGTCTGAATCCGCCAGAATCTGTTTCTACCGTCAGAAACTGTCAGTCACGTCTCATAAACCGTTAATGCCCAGCTCTTGCTACGCTCGGGCTCACGCTGTCGCTTGAAGTTTCTCAGAAACGCTTAGTAATAACGGACGAAAAAACCAAAACACCAATTGGTGACTCGAGGATTCTTTATTGTTACACCAACATATAAATGACGTATGACTAAGGTCTGTGAACAAATATTACAATAATAAATCACAATATTACTTCTGACGGTTTTTTAATCTTCTTTCTGAACGGCTACCGATGAGACGATGACTGTCGTATTGATGCCTCCGCGAAAATTGGGGAAGTTGGTTTTGAGCAAACAACCATGAATTGATCGTTCAATCTTCAACTACATTGACAAGTAGAAATTGAAACGAAGTCTTTAAACACTGGACTATGATGCTTAAATTAGCTGGTTACTGCTGTGCTACTGCTTTTAATTACATAAACCTTAGCGTTGATGATTAAACCCTGTGAGTCGATACTGATTCCTTTGAGGTAACAGACATGCGTGACTGATAAGCGGTAGTAGGCATAAAACCTAGTTTCAGGACTGCTCTCCAAATGCCTCTGGCTGCTTAATATCAAAATGTATTGCGATGGCGAATCAACAAGCTTAGTAACCTCATTAAAAACATAGCTGATAGAATTCGAAACTGCATATACGCCACTAGTCAATTCTCAGTGAATAATCCATGTAGAGATACATAGCAAGTCACATCTAGCTGTGACAGTTTACCAGTAAGAGGATGAATGTATTTATAACTTTAAATAATTTGGTCAGTATAGCACGTCAGGCCAGATAATTAAGAGGAGATTCTCATTTAAAAACAATTAAAACCATTTAGAAAAAGATCACCTTTGATTCATTTATATCCATGTTCATTTTCAGTAAATTGAAAGGTGTGGCTACCATTTGTTTTTACGGAATCTGAGAATTATTAAAGATCATATACTCCAAAAGGTTGCCGGGTTAAATTGGTTCCACGGAAAGAGTAAACAATAGATACAAACGTTAAATGACCTTGAAACAGCCAACCAGATTCTTCTAGCTGAAAAGTGGTACTTAATTTACAAAGAAGTGTATCTACGATATATATGCATTAAAAATGAATAATATAAGGTATATATCTCTAATATGCCGTATAAAAAATGATCCCAGATTCTCATAGAAGTAGTTATAGACATATGAAATCAGAAAGTTCAACAATAACGCAACAGGAGCACAAACGCTTCAATGACCTTGAACGCATGCTAGTCGTTGGCTAACGGCACCTATCATTAACATAGCTGAAATACCAACGCTATTCATCAAATAAGGAGCAAGGTTCGCCCAGATAACACTTTTAATCACTGTTTGGACAATGCGTTATTATCTCGTTGGAGTTAGGATAAGGTTTAAGTATTGGGGTTAGGGTTAGGGTTAGGATTAAGGCTAGGGTTAGTGTTAAGTTTAGGGTTAGGGTCAGGATAAAGGTTAGGGTTGCGATTAGGGATAGATTTACAGTTAATGTCGTTTATTTTAATCTGTTTTATCGTCATTTCCCTGGTATGTAGTCGTCGATCCTCTTACTGAAACCATAGTAATTCAACCGAGGGCTTTGAAGAGGACTGCACAGCAGAAGAAGAGAGATGAGCGATTCACAAAACAGCACATCTTCAGTCACTTCGATGAATACATCTATGGAAACTAGTCCAACTTAGCAGCTGATACTCCTCATTATATCTGCGACGTATTTTTAAGTCATCTCAGAGAAAGATAATCTACCTAATATGTTTTCATCCATTTTCTTGTGAATATGCGTCATTTTTTGTGCAAAAATTTCTAATTTTTATGATTGGTTGGCTGAAGGTCACTCGTGCGTTCGCATCCCTTGGAACGCTATTGTAGCACTTTGCCCATCAAACCAATTTATTCTCCATTTCTCCAGATGTAGCAGATACCGGTAGCTAATATGCAATATATTACTAAGAAAGAGCTTTAATTTTGAGTAGAAAGTGTCAAGAGAAACCATCGGTTAAGTACGACTTATAACTTTATACAGACTTCCTCAGATAAAGTGGTTGCTTTGAATTCCTGGCTGGGATCGTTTTTATCGTCAAAATTTTCTTCGGTACTGGTTTAATCTCACCATTTCCCACTTCATGTCCCAACAGAGTAACATTCATTTTGGCTAACTGAAACCTGGTTTTGTTGACGCACAGTCCAAACTCTTCGATGCGTTAAGCACGGCTTCTACATGCTTCACATGATCGTTTTCGTTTTGATTGTATATGACGAGATCATCACCATACACCTCCACGTTTTTCAAGTTCTTAAGTAATAGCGTCATCAGTTGTCTGAACGTAAACGGTGCACCTGCTAGTCCAAACGGCATGCGTTTAAATCGATATTGTGTCTGACCCACGATGAATGCCGTCCTATCTCTATCACCTTGTTTTATCGATATCTGCCAGTATCCTGAACGAAGATCGAGAACCGAAAACACATTCGCGCCTTGTAGGCGATCTAAAGTTTCTGCTACTGTTGGCATGGCACACTGTTTTAACTCTGTCATACTGTTTAACTGCCGAAAATCAACACAGAATCTATACTTCCCATTCGCTTTTTTTACTAACAGCACTGGAGAGTTGTACGGGCTATCAGCTTCCTCAATAATATCATCTTTTAACATCTATCACACTTGTCGCTCCACTTCGCCTTTCAGATGACATGGAACTCTTCGCGTTATAAATGACCTTACTTTAGAATCACTTGACGGAATTTCATGATTCACCTTATCGCAATAACCGTATGGGTCCCCATCTCCAGTGAATAGATGATCGTATTTATTAATTAACTCTGTCACATTCTGTACTGCCGACAGCCTAACCGCTGCTATCTCGCTGGTCTCATACATGTTGATATGCCCGTATTTCGTGACCACAACTTTCGCTTGCGTGTCAATTACTGCACCAATCTCCCGCAGAAAATCCGCTCCTAATATCGTTCTCTGTAGTTCGGGTACAACAATGAAAGGAAACGTCACCTCACAGCCACCAACAACGACCGTACAGTTCGATCTACCCGTTATACGCAACACATGCCCGCCTACTGTTTGTACTGTCAATCAACACGGACTAACACTCTTACATAAATTCTTATCTATTAACGACACGGCCGCCCCTGTATCTATCAAACATACTACTTCTCGATCATTCACTCGCAACTTCGAATACAGAGCCCCTTTCTCAATAGCCCCCACTAAGTCTAGTTTCATACGAGAGACAGAACAAGTATTATACCGTCTGAAATTTTTTCTTTTTCGCCTTTCTGGGCAGTATCTTTTCCAGTGTCCCGGCTTCCCGCATTCAAAACATCGGCCTTTTCTATCAGCCAACTTTAACGCCACCACTTCCCTCTGCAATGCTTCAATTTTTTGCTCATATTCGTTTGGTTTCGGTTGGTCTATAGCGGCTACCGTTGTGCTCAGCAGCTGTCTGGTCACCTTCGCCAGCTCACTAATATCCATCGGCTGCGTTGAGTTAACCAGTTTTAATCGCTGAGAAATGTGGTCTGGAACACTCTCGATGAATTGGGAAGACAGTAACTGCGCTTCTGATTCTTCATCCAAAGTGGGAAGCGCGCGTCGAAGTAGATTAGTCAGTTTCACCGCCAACACTAGCGGGTCTCCATCCGGTCCCAGCTTCGTTGACTGGAACTGCTCCATCGCTAGCTGTCTGTCTGTTGCGCTGTCAAACTCGGACACTAGTCGTTCAACCAATTTCTTCCAAGAAGCTGTGCCATTTGACCTGTCTACGCTGTCATATGCCGCCTTCGCTCGGCCTCTCAATAGCGTCTCCCGGACAACCGCCTTCGCCGCCTGCTCCTTGACGCCTACCAGCTCAGCGATGGCCTCGAAGTCACGTAAGAAGCTCCGTGTGTCTCCTTCTTAAAACTCAGTTGGCCATGGGATCTTCATTTTTCGGAGGCAGCGACACCAATTGTAACGACAAAAGACAAGAGTCAGGCAACAGATCGTTTATTAAGGAAATCAACACGTATTTATATATGTTTCATGCACATTATTATAGCTTATTCAAGCAAACAAACACAGCCTTCTGATTGGTTGTTTCTAACAGAAAGTTGACTTTGCATCTCTTTGTGACTGTTCCTTGAATTTCAGATAATCTATACACCAAGTCTGCTGCGGTTGGTTGCTGAATCAGTCTTGTTCATATTTTCTCACGACCAATATTTGCGACATACCCATTGACGTAAAATGCTGTCTACCATTTTTGGCCAGCCTGCTCCCACCACACTCGTCCCCCCGTCAAAAAGCTTCGCGCGCGGACGTTCCGACCTTCTGGGTGCCACATCCCCTACTTGAGGATTGTTACTGACCGGCTTGTCCCACTGTACCCATCGTTGGAGCTGACTGGCGTTAACTCGTTTCTGTTTGTCACCTCTTCGGATGGTATATACTTGACCCCGTCTTTTTGTGATTGTGTATGGTCCTTCCCACTTTGGAAGGAGTTTCCGTGAACCTGGCCCGCATCCAACTGTATATCTTCTGCCTCTACACTCCACTTGGTCCCCGACGGCAAAGGTAATCCACTGAGTCTTTCCTTTCAGCTGAGATTTCGCGACATCACTCCGCTGCTTCTGCATTACATTCTTGACTGCTTCTTTCCGCTCTGCTTTTAATTTCGTCGTACTCCACTTTTGGTGAAGGGGCCATGTCTCGTTGTGTGTCGGTAATCGTGGTTTTCTACCATACATCAGTTGGAAGGATGACTTCTTCGTTGTCTCCTGGGTGGTAGCAAGATGTGTTAGTAAAATCAGTGGAAGCTCCGTTTCCCAGTTACCGCCCTTCGAGGCCAGCCACTCTTTCAGTGTACGGTTTTTTCTCTCCGCTTATTTTCTCTCATTAATTTTTTAATTTTTTCGAGTCATATTTTGTCTCACATTTTTAAATAAAATAATTGTACATCGGTTAAGCATCTCTTTTTTAAAACACCGTTGTGTTTTTCACTCGAATTAATTTAATACTCTTCTTTTTCCTTTTGAGTCAAAGACGCAAATCAGATTGGTTTCTGTGACACTAAAGTAAATTCTTTCATAACATTATTACAAGAGGAATGACTGTGACACTTATTTATGCGGTTTCACTGATATCTTATTTTCTTGTTCACTTTGGAGAAGCAGAAATTATGTAAAATAGGACGAATTCGACTTACAGAGGACTACTGTAACGGTCGAAGTCGACGGACTTGGTTTCGCTATATAGCAAAATTAGGTACACCTCACCTTCAACGCCCCATTTGCACAGATCTTCCATGTTGTGCTACTTTTGCCGTTCCTTCATATTGTCTTTCTTTGTCTTCCTTTCACGTCTCCCGTGTATCTACGCAACGCTGAATCATTTTCTTCTTTTGGCATCAAATCTCTCTCGCTGCTATTTGATGTTTTTATGCTGATGAACCTCTCATAATATACCACTGATAAATCTTGTCAGTAGCACACGCCACACTACTGCAGATTCATCATCAAGCTAAGAATAATCAACTAAATGCGGTTTAGTACCAAGTGCTGACTAAGATGGATCAACCGAGTTTCCCATGATCACTGTGGCGGTAAATAATTCCTCAAAAATATTGACCATAAGAATCATCAGTGAACATTGGATGCTGACCCTCAATGTTTAAGTCGACTTGTTTAGCTGAAGGCTTCCGGTCAAGCATCCCCGCCATTTGGTACTCTGTCATGTCACTTTCGTGCGCGATAACTAGCTAGTTTAGCTACCGCTTCAATCCGCGATTTGGTTCCGAAATATATCTCGTAATTTGGATAATCGGTTGTGGTCTTTTTCTTTGCCTTTGGTACACGAGAAAAGAATACTGCAGAAGTTGTTGGTATAAGATCTTGCGTTAACATACTCAGTACTGTTCGCAAACGTCTATACCGTCAACCTCTAAATCACTGTTCATTCCCCCAGATGTGAAGCACTACGATTCCTCATAAACTGTGTTTTTGTTATTTACCCCGTAAAATTCAGCGAACACTTCTTGCTAAAATGATTATGCAAATAGGTTATGTTCGGAAACATAGGTTGCCAACATTATTATCTGTGGAAAAAATTTCCATGCAACGTTTGTCACTTCTCTCTAATAATGTCTGTGACATTTAATCAATCTTTTATGAGAATCTAAAACATTGAATTAGAATAAATCTTAGGAACAAACCCACCGCAGGTAGGTAACAGAAGCCTACTGTGTTGTCCACAAAAAATACTTTTCTGATCGCCAAACTTTCAATTACTAGCTCGTGTCACATACTTATACAAGTGGAAGAAAACCGCATAAGCGGTGACCGTTTGGTTGCATGACAAAATTAAAGGGAATCGAGCAACCAGGCAAATGACTTTGATTTGACCAATCAGATAGCTCAGCATTACAACTGGTCGCTAGTCATTATCCTCGATGAAAATATCTCCTAGACTTGGCTTTTGACTCCTCTGTGGATAATGTGTTGATAGGGAGGAATAAACATGCATATGTAGAGTGGTGATGACTATGCAAACGTTTTGCTGGGCTATTGATAGTTATGCATTCGCAAGCAACCACTTTATCTGAGGAAGTCTGTATAAAGTTATAAGTCGTACTTAACTGATGGTTTCTCTTGACACTTTCTACTCAAAATTAAAGCTCTTTCTTAGTAATATATTGCATATTAGCTACCGGTATCTGCTACATCTGGAGAAATGGAGAATAAATTGGTTTGATGGGCAAAGTGCTACAATAGCGTTCCAAGGGATGCGAACGCACGAGTGACCTTCAGCCAACCAATCATAAAAATTAGAAATTTTTGCACAAAAAATGACGCATATTCACAAGAAAATGGATGAAAACATATTAGGTAGATTATCTTTCTCTGAGATGACTTAAAAATACGTCGCAGATATAATGAGGAGTATCAGCTGCTAAGTTGGACTAGTTTCCATAGATGTATTCATCGAAGTGACTGAAGATGTGCTGTTTTGTGAATCGCTCATCTCTCTTCTTCTGCTGTGCAGTCCTCTTCAAAGCCCTCGGTTGAATTACTATGGTTTCAGTAAGAGGATCGACGACTACATACCAGGGAAATGACGATAAAACAGATTAAAATAAACGACATTAACTGTAAATCTATCCCTAGTCGCAACCCTAACCTTTATCCTGACCCTAACCCTAAACTTAACACTAACCCTAGCCTTAATCCTAACCCTAACCCTAACCCCAATACTTAAACCTTATCCTAACTCCAACGAGATAATAACGCATTGTCCAAACAGTGATTAAAAGTGTTATCTGGGCGAACCTTGCTCCTTATTTGATGAATAGCGTTGGTATTTCAGCTATGTTAATGATAGGTGCCGTTAGCCAACGACTAGCATGCGTTCAAGGTCATTGAAGCGTTTGTGCTCCTGTTGCGTTATTGTTGAACTTTCTGATTTCATATGTCTATAACTACTTCTATGAGAATCTGGGATCATTTTTTATACGGCATATTAGAGATATATACCTTATATTATTCATTTTTAATGCATATATATCGTAGATACACTTCTTTGTAAATTAAGTACCACTTTTCAGCTAGAAGAATCTGGTTGGCTGTTTCAAGGTCATTTAACGTTTGTATCTATTGTTTACTCTTTCCGTGGAACCAATTTAACCCGGCAACCTTTTGGAGTATATGATCTTTAATAATTCTCAGATTCCGTAAAAACAAATGGTAGCCACACCTTTCAATTTACTGAAAATGAACATGGATATAAATGAATCAAAGGTGATCTTTTTCTAAATGGTTTTAATTGTTTTTAAATGAGAATCTCCTCTTAATTATCTGGCCTGACGTGCTATACTGACCAAATTATTTAAAGTTATAAATACATTCATCCTCTTACTGGTAAACTGTCACAGCTAGATGTGACTTGCTATGTATCTCTACATGGATTATTCACTGAGAATTGACTAGTGGCGTATATGCAGTTTCGAATTCTATCAGCTATGTTTTTAATGAGGTTACTAAGCTTGTTGATTCGCCATCGCAATACATTTTGATATTAAGCAGCCAGAGGCATTTGGAGAGCAGTCCTGAAACTAGGTTTTATGCCTACTACCGCTTATCAGTCACGCATGTCTGTTACCTCAAAGGAATCAGTATCGACTCACAGGGTTTAATCATCAACGCTAAGGTTTATGTAATTAAAAGCAGTAGCACAGCAGTAACCAGCTAATTTAAGCATCATAGTCCAGTGTTTAAAGACTTCGTTTTAATTTCTACTTGTCAATGTAGTTGAAGATTGAACGATCAATTCATGGTTGTTTGCTCAAAACCAACTTCCCCAATTTTCGCGGAGGCATCAATACGACAGTCATCGTCTCATCGGTAGCCGTTCAGAAAGAAGATTAAAAAACCGTCAGAAGTAATATTGTGATTTATTATTGTAATATTTGTTCACAGACCTTAGTCATACGTCATTTATATGTTGGTGTAACAATAAAGAATCCTTGAGTCACCAATTGGTGTTTTGGTTTTTTCGTCCGTTATTACTAAGCGTTTCTGAGAAACTTCAAGCGACAGCGTGAGCCCGAGCGTAGCAAGAGCTGGGCATTAACGGTTTATGAGACGTGACTGACAGTTTCTGACGGTAGAAACAGATTCTGGCGGATTCAGACAGTTGGTGAAAGCTTGGATAGTCACCGTTCATCTTTCCTGGTGCCGGTCAAGTCCTCTTTGAACAAGCAATATCTGGAACGTTTTTGGAATTGGGTCAAGTTCAACAATGCCTGGGTCAAAGAAGGGACAGAGTGTCTTGGATGCAAACAGGAAAGTAAGCCATGGTGACTTGTCTGTTACTTGTGACGATGTGTCTGATGTTAAACATGACATGGTTGATGTTACTGTTTCGCCGTCTAGGGATAATAGGAACATCAAACTCCCTAAATTTGAACCACGATGTTTTGATGGAAACCCGGCTGATTATTTACCATTTGTAAAGGAGTTTGAGATCATGCTGAGTGGCTTTTTATTAAATGATGAAATGAAGTTAAGGTATTTGATGAGGTATTGCACTGCAGATGCTTCAAGAGCTATACAGTGTTGTAAGTTTATGAAGCCAAAAGAGGGCTACGACGAGGCTATGAGCATATTACGTCAAAGGTTTGGAAGACCTTCGATGATTGTAGGGAAATTATTCGAGGCTGTTAAGGGTAATGGAAGTCAACTACAAGATGACTCCAAGGCACTTACTGAGTTTATGGATAATCTGTTGATTTACAAGAATGCATTGGTTTCGATGACTTGTGTGAGTGACCTCAACTCGAGTTTTATACTAGAAGTAATAGCAAGACGCCTACCTACTCGACTGCAAAGGAAGTGGGTGAAGATAAGCTCCCGTATGGAGGATGAGGGTATCGAGCCAAAATTTGATGATATCCTTAAACTAGTAAAAGATAGTGTCAATCAATCGATGAGCTAGTGTAACAACAGAAGACAAGGGCGAAGCAACAGATCGTTTTATTATGAAAATCAACACGTATTTATACATCTTTCAACTACATTATTATAGACAAGCGCAGTCATCTGATTGGTTGTTTAGGTAGACAAACGCAGGCTTCTGATTGGTTGTTTCGGGATTCCTTGACAAATGCGAATCATATTTTGCCACGTTAACTTTGCTGTGATTGGTTGTTGACTCAGGCTTGTTCATATTTTCTCACGGCCCATATTAGTGACCTAGACCTTAACGTAGATTAGTGCCAACCAATCGGCTAGCAGCCTGCTCTCACCACACTAGTTTGCCAGTATATTGAATCTCACCCCTAGAATAGAGCAGTCTGAGGGTAAAACGCGATCATTGATGACGAATAGGCCTCAAAGAGGTGGATATCGAGAAGGCTCCATGATGTCTAGTAATGCATATAGATCTAGTGAGTGTAACATGTTTCGTAGTACATCCTCAATAGATAAGTTACAAGATGCAAGACAAACACGGTTGTGTTTTACACGTTTGCAAGAAGTGCATACAAAGGTGAACTGTGAACCAGTGAGCAAGTTCAGTGATAAGCTTAATGTAAACTCCAGGCCTGACTCCGAATTGTGTGACGATAACGGTGTGGTGAGGAAGCCTGTAGTTGCAACTGGTAAGCCATTGTTGAATAGAGTGTCACAGAATAGATTTACTGCTTCAGAGTGCAGTTCTGACTCCACAAGTCTACAAGGTATTACTAGTCAGAGTGAAGATATAGAACCTTTAAGGATTTGTGAGGAGGAACCAAAATTGTCTACTTCTGTTATTAAAGAGTTTGAAATTGATGAAGCCGACCAGATAGATGATGATAAATTGAATGTTCGGGATAATGATCATGATACTTCACATTTGTCTTTGGTTGATCATGATGAGATGAGGGATATGCCTACTACCGCTAAGTTAATTAAGGGTTCTGCACAGCTCAAAGGTGAAGTAGAAATAAATGCAGATGCAGCAGGCATGTATACTTGTGAGGCCGTCAGTGTGATTGATCAGCATGTAGCCCATCTATCATCAGATGCTAGTGCTAAACCTGAGCTGATAGTAAAAGACAGCAGTGGTGGTGGTCTTGCAGGTAGACAAATTTCTGAAAGCCGAACAACAACAGCTTCTGATCCACCGCTAAGTTCATCAACTGGTGTCAATCAGTCGTCGTTGGTGTTGTCATCCACAAGGAAGAAGACGCCCATCGACTCAAGTATCTTGTGCAATGACTATGATAGTATTGATGCATTTGAAGAGACGAAAGATATTGCTCAGTTTAGTGAGAATAAGCCAAGTGTAAACGAGAGAGTAATTGTTAAATTGACTTGCATGAATAAAGGCATTTCCAGTTTCAAGTTACTATTTGAATGCTATTATCTTTGGTGTAAATTACTCTGTTTCTACGCTTGGTTGACCAGATACGTCGTGTGTTTGTTCGTCATCTATATTCTACGACACAATGACATGAGCGTGTTGCCGTTCAAATTTGAGGATATAGCTGATAGAAGGAAGTCAGCAAATGAACTCTGCAACGATTTTCCAACCTAGAGCGTCAACCTGAGAAGGATTGTAGGCGTACTGCTGTAAGTCCTACAATTCTTTAAAGGGTAGCGCATCAATGAGCAGTCCAATATGCTTGGTGTGTGATTTTGTACATATGTTCATATTGTATATATTGAATTGATATCATCTGTCATCTAGCTGTTGGTAATTCTGTTTGTGTCCGGACGACTCCCACTTGGATCATCAACCTGAGAAGGAATGTAGGCGTACTGCTGTAAGTTCTACAGTTCTTCAAGGGTAGTTTGTCGTGCCAGAATCCACCATTTTGATGTGCTGATTGTACATATGTTTGTGTTAAATAATTGTGTGGGTTCCAATTATCGTAATTGTTGGTTAATTTTGTGTGTGTCCGGACATTCCACAACTTACAATCGTCAACCTGTGAAGGGTTGTAGGCGTACTGGTGTAAGTCCTGCGATTCTTCAAAGGAATTCCACCAAGACATGAACTGCGAGTTTGTGTGTACTGTTTGTATATATGTGTGGTGTGTCATATCAATTGGTGTTTTTGGATTCATTGTGTTTACCTGTTGGTTTCGTACCTTGTTTTTGTTGCATAATTTTGTTAAAATTTTCGTCGTGATTACTTCTGAAGTTGTTTCTTGTCTTCTACATCCATGAATGAATTGATTGACGTTAGAGACAGCAGATGGGTCGTATACGCCGGGGAGGCTAGGCTATTGCTGAGAATGAAATGCACACGGAGATAATTGTTAGCTGTGGTCCGACACGCCGGGAAGCGGCAGTAAAGACGGCTGAGGCTTCCGTACGTCACCGTTACTGAAACTGAGGCAGAATGAGTGACAAGCGATTTCAGTGGTAATTGGTAATGAGTAGATAAGAGGATGAGCGTAGAGTATCGTGAGGTGCTGCCATGGTCACGTTGCATTCTGCAAGAGTCATTCTAGCAAGTGGCGATTGTGTTGCAAGAGGATGCCTTTAACTGGAAGGCGCAGGTCGCCATTGATGTGTGAGATTGTGCTGTGAGTATGCTTGTGGTGTGTTGGCTTTTCTGTTTGTTTTCCATTTCAGCTCTGTCCGAGTGACCCAGGTTCTCGCAATGGCATCCAAGTCAACGTGTATTGGTCGTGATGGAAAAAAGGGGTTGGATCCCTTTTCTGCCGGGGAGTGTCAATGTAGTTGAAGATTGAACGATCAATTCATGGTTGTTTGCTCAAAACCAACTTCCCCAATTTTCGCGGAGGCATCAATACGACAGTCATCGTCTCATCGGTAGCCGTTCAGAAAGAAGATTAAAAAACCGTCAGAAGTAATATTGTGATTTATTATTGTAATATTTGTTCACAGACCTTAGTCATACGTCATTTATATGTTGGTGTAACAATAAAGAATCCTCGAGTCACCAATTGGTGTTTTGGTTTTTTCGTCCGTTATTACTAAGCGTTTCTGAGAAACTTCAAGCGACAGCGTGAGCCCGAGCGTAGCAAGAGCTGGGAATTGACGGTTTACGAGACGTGGCTGACAGACTCTAAAACCACCTGTCCCGAGAAGACAGTTCGCAGTGTGCATAGATGCCAGTGAGTACGCCATAGTCTCGGTCCCAGGACAGGGTGAGGAAATCGTTGAGTATGCTAGTCGGGTTTGACACACACAGAGGATAAGTATTCAACGAATGAGAAGGAATGTTTAGTAATGGTATGGGCAGTCGACAAATGGAGACGTTATCTACTCGGCCGGCAGTTCCTAATCGAAACTGATCATAAGCCGCTACAGTTCTTGAAGACAGCGAGAGACCCACGTAGGAAATTGTCAAGGTGGATGTTACGTCTTCAGGAGTACGATTTTACGATCTCACACGTTCCTGGAAGTGAAAATGTCTTGGCAGATTTGTTATCGAGACCAGAAGACGAGTCTGCGTTTCCCGAGGTCACTTACGGAGTGCGTGCAGTAGAACAAGACCCACCAAGACTTGCACTCAGGCAAAGGTTGGACGATACGCTGAATACAGTAATACAGGTGATCAGCAACGGAATAGAAGTGGATCAAGCTACAGCGAGTAAGTAGCTAACCCCACTACTCAGACAGAGAGATCGACTAAGAGTGAATGCCTACGGGACTCTGACCTGACGAGAGAACGACGGAAGCTGGCTGGCTGTCATACCTCAATCGTCGCGCCACGACATGATAGAAGAATGTCACCAGCTAGCACATACAGGCGTGGCCAGAACAACCGACCTCCTAAGACAAAATATGTACTGGCCAGGTATGAGAGAAGACGTCGCAAGATATGTACTTGGATGTCTACGGTGCCAGATAATGAAAGGTGACCGGTGCATACGACCACCGCTTCAGTCCATTCCACTTACGGTGATAAGTGGCTTGTGGTCAGTAGATGTCATGGGTCCATTCCCCCAGACATTCAGTGATAATCAATACCTCCGGTGATGACGGAACACGCAAGACGATGGGTAGACGCCGTAGCAATCCCAGACCAGCGTGCAAGGACCGTGACAGATGCAGTAGTTAGACACATCGTTGCAGACCACGGCGTACCAAAGACAATACTGACAGACCAAGGTCCCTGTTTCGAGAGTGAAGAATTTACTTCCCGTTTGCAGCAGCTGGGCATCAAGAGGATTAGAATGACACCATAACATCCACAAGCGAATGGCCTAACGGAGAGAAACAACCGTACACTGAAAGAGTGGCTGGCCTCGAAGGGCGGTAACTGGGAAACGGAGCTTCCACTGATTTTACTAACACATCTTGCTACCACCCAGGAGACAACGAAGAAGTCATCCTTCCAACTGATGTATGGTAGAAAACCACGATTACCGACACACAACGAGACATGGCCCCTTCACCAAAAGTGGAGTACGACGAAATTAAAAGCAGAGCGGAAAGAAGCAGTCAAGAATGTAATGCAGAAGCAGCGGAGTGATGTCGCGAAATCTCAGCTGAAAGGAAAGACTCAGTGGATTACCTTTGCCGTCGGGGACCAAGTGGAGTGTAGAGGCAGAAGATATACAGTTGGATGCGGGCCAGGTTCACGGAAACTCCTTCCAAAGTGGGAAGGACCATACACAATCACAAAAAGACGGGGTCAAGTATATACCATCCGAAGAGGTGACAAACAGAAACGAGTTAACGCCAGTCAGCTCCAACGATGGGTACAGTGGGACAAGCCGGTCAGTAACAATCCTCAAGTAGGGGATGTGGCACCCAGAAGGTCGGAACGTCCGCGCGCGAAACTTTTTGACGGGGGGACGAGTGTGGTGGGAGCAGGCTGGCCAAAAATGGTAGACAGCATTTTACGTCAATGGGTATGTCGCAAATATTGGTCGTGAGAAAATATGAACAAGACTGATTCAGCAACCAACCGCAGCAGACTTGGTGTATAGATTATCTGAAATTCAAGGAACAGTCACAAAGAGATGCAAAGTCAACTTTCTGTTAGAAACAACCAATCAGAAGGCTGTGTTTGTTTGCTTGAATAAGCTATAATAATGTGCATGAAACATATATAAATACGTGTTGATTTCCTTAATAAACGATCTGTTGCCTGACTCTTGTCTTTTATCGTTACATATCCAATCCATATGTCTTTCCTTCTGAATATTTTTTGGACACTAGATTTTTGGTTGATCCGCTACCAAAGTCCCCTTTTTCCAATCTGTTTTGACCGTCTGATCTTCAGTATCGAATGCATGTATTCATGAATGGCTGTAGCATGTTGTTGGAAATGCTTTTAATGACGCATCATCCAATCCTCAGAGTCAAATAGAAGCACTGATTTGATATTAGCATTGATCTTGTTCCTTGTGTCCCGAGCGCTTTGTATCTTCAGACTGGTTTCAGATTGATGAACATCTGTGTTGCTTGGCTACCTTTGAAATCCTTATCTGTGTCATCCACCTGAAATCCTGTCTCCGCCGTCTCCTCTACCGATGTATTGGTTTCTGCTTGTTTACCTTGAAGTTCGTGTAACATTAGGCATAAATTATCCGCGAAGTCCAGACCTTCTGGAGTCTTTAAGTCTAATGCATACTTATTTTTACACTTGTCATGGTCTGCCTTATGATTCAGTTCACTACAATCAGGAATTTAAGTTGTCTTTTGTTGTATTTATCTTAGATAAAAGATTTATTGATGTCTTAGATAAGACTTAGTTTATTCTCTTTGAGCCTTATAATTATATATTAACGTTGAATAGGTAATCTAAAATTAAAAAGTAAAAATTACAAACAAAATACTTTCTTTCATTTCTAAATTTTCTACTGTATGCTTACAGTCTTCAAAAGTTTCATCACTGAAGCACACATAAAAGTGTTCAAATCCTTTAACTAAGTTTATGGAAAATTGTAAACCTGAAGAAAAGATAGTAGTCAAAAAGCGTCATCCAAGTTAGAAGATTCTGAAACTTATGAAAACAAGAAAGAAAGTTAGATGGCTAACAGACATAAAGAAACTCTGGTTAGAATTAACTAACACATTATTTGTTGCATAAAATTAATTAAACAAAGCATTTGCGTTGGCCTACAAATTAATGTGATTTTATAACTATTCATTTTCCTGGTAAACTAGAATAAGTTAAGAATTATAGCTTGTGAAGGATAATACTTTATCATTCATTATATATTCTTAACTTCATCAAATGATGAATTCTACGTGGTGGAAAGGATTATTATTTCCTTTAATTCCTAGAGGAGCAGAGGAGTTCAGCCGCCCAAGTCTCCATTGCGTTCGGTTCTCTGCCAACGTTTTCACCTGGCTCCATGTCTGCCCACATGCTTTCATCTCCTCTTCACATGACCTCCTCCATGTCGCTCTCGCACTGATGACCAACTTGCCGCCTCCAATTCTGGTTCCACTCGAGTAATGGCCTAGCGTGTGATGTCACTTGATGGTGTTCTCAGAGTATGGCCAATCTAATCCACCTCCATTTCTTCCTGCCTATTTGTTTCACAATCGGTTCCTGCTGGGTTGGTTCGCTCATTGCCAGAGATCCCTGTTGCTGATCTTTTCTGGATAGCCTTCTGATCTTAAGTAGTGAGCGATGACAGCTGTTAATGAAGATCTGTAGTTTGTTTGAGGTACTCTTTATGACTCGCTAAGTCTCTGATCCGTATAATGGCACTGACTTTACATTGTAGTTGAAAATCCGGATGTTATTTTTGATGCTGAGTGCTGTTGACCTCCACACAGACTTGGGAGTAATGAAAGCTTGTCTTGCTTTCCCGATTCTGGCTTTGATATCCTCGTCAGTTTCGTTTGCCTGTAGTTGAAACGGTGCTTTCCAGGTAGGTGGGTAGGTAAAGGAGGTTGTTACTTTCAGCCAGTTATTCGGCTGTATAAACAACATAGATCTGTGTCCTGTGTTACATACTTTCAGTTTACTGCTCATATATATATGAACAACTTAAAGAGGAACAAATGGAATTATCCATGTCAAGACTAATTAGTGAAGCTGTCAATGTAAGGACTACTAACAATCAAACCAAACATGAACAACACGCTCTTCTTCATGATGTACAAAATTATCTAGAAAGCACTAACAACCTAGTCAGAAACGTTTTCATTAACACTGAATTTATAATAAAAGTGAATTCAAAGAGGAAAAAATCCATTTTCCAATGTATTAGTTAAGTGAACAAGGTCAAGGAACGCAAATATGCAGAAAGTCCTCACGTACATTGTCAATTACTGAACTGTAAAAGTACTCTAAGAAAAATGCATACAAACATTTTGTCAGAGAGCTAGCTAGCACTCCTGTTTTAAGAAAAAGAGAACAAAAGTATCTTGAGGAAAAAGGGTTATCCGATAACTTTTCATCATAAGTTGTCTACCTTCATCTGAAATGATCAACACAAAATCCTCCTCTGAACCCCCCGCCACCCTCACCCCAGAAAACTGTCCTACAGAACATGAAGAGAATTTACGAAATCGTTGTTAGGTTATTCAGTCTTTTTGAAATAAATGATGCTGATAAACTAATACAGAAAGACCCAACAGCCAAGAAAGATAAAACAAACGCCATCTATAAAAACAGTCTGCAACACCATATTGTCTAAAGTGAAAATCCTCTTCATTTCTGCATCCATGAATACAAACTGGCAGTCAAAATCAAATTATGATACACATTCGCTCATATCAATGCACGTAGATGATATCTGGCATCACTTCGATTGGGGGAATGTAAAAATATATTAGGCATAGGAAACACAAATGATACCAGAAAATTCCTAGAAGCCTATTGGTACAGATAGAATTTATCAGTCAATAAGGGAATAAGTCTCACTACTAGAAAGTCAAACATTAGATCAGCGAGAGAGAATCAGTATCAGTGCAAATAAAGAGAATCATAAGGACATTTACAGGGACAATCGATCAGAGTCAAAGTTATCACGAAAGACGCATATTTCATCTATGAAAAACTTTCAAGGTTTACTTTAAGGTGAAGTTAATGATGGAAGTGTCAGGGTTGAGTAGTTCATCTCAAAGGAATTACCCAAATCAAAATCATCCCTAGAGGTTACAAACGTCTCCATTATTATTTGTAAATCAATGAACAGAAATACAAAAGCTATTTACACTTAGGAAAATGTCTGTACAGTCAGATGTACAGAAAAACAAAGTAAGTTGGTTGGGCAAGAAGCATACAGCCTGTATGGATTCACATTAATTGAGAATCAATGGCCAGGAAGCATAAGAAATAATAGTTGTTATGAGGTGATGAAATTACAAATATATCCATAATCATTATCATAATTATTAATTAAAAAGAAGGCGAGAAAACCCCACCGCAATGTCCTGGTAAAACAGACCAACAACTGTTTCCATCTGAATCCGCATAACTTCACACACCTTAATTAGTGTGTTACTACTTAATTAACATGGAGAGAACCGAATAAACAGAATTACAACAGAGACGCGTGTATGGTTTTTCATTGAACAGAAGATTAAGTCAAATAATACATTTTAGGATTAGGAAAGAAATGTTGAATAAAAATAGAAATTTGAAACACCGATCTTTTAGAAATAGAAAATTAACAACACATGCTAAACGAAAATGATTATAATTACAGAATTCAAATTAATTAATTAATTAATTCAAACATGACTAGTAGAAATCAAGTGTACAATGTGAAATGAAACAGGCAGAAAGAATTGTGGAATCATGATATAATTTTAAAAAAAATGAATATAATTAATTCAGGTGCATACATATTGTAAAAAACTAATAATATTAAAATGGACAGAAATCCCATGACCTTCGTTGTAATCTTACTGGTATTCATCAGAAATGTTCACAAGTCATATTATAAAAGATTCTTCAATTTTGAAAACTTAGCTTTGTACTATTCAGGGGGAGAAGGTAGAGGAAGTTTCTACTTCTCTCTGTCATTAATAAAACACAGAACTTTGGTTGCAGGATTTCATCATGATCTGACATCAGTTAGTGTGAGTTGGTGGCATAGCGGTTAGGACGCTCGCCGATCATGCGCATCGTCTGGGGTTCGATCTCCGACCGACACACTCGCTAAGCCAGAAATAATGCTGGTTAAGAGGAAAGGTTGGGCATGAGGCTAGCAACCCCATCCTGTAAAATAAACACTGCTACGGAATCTTCAAGCCACTAGCTTGAAAGCCTATGTTCCACTGGGGAACGTGAAGGAAAGAAATTGAACTGAAAACTGGCATCAGTTAGAGAACCATTGGAAAACCTACAGGGAGTACTGTACACCTGATTCCTCTGTCCTAGTTTGGGATTCATCACCAGTACACACCCACCACCATGGCTCCAACCCAGGACCTTCCGAGTACAAGATGAGCTCACATACCATTCAACCACTCGGACCCGATTCAATGAACAACCCATCAATTCCAACTCCTACCAATTCGTGATTTTAACGCGACTGGCGCCAACCAATGTCATCGGTGAGAAATCCATCCTCCCTCACTTGACTGGATGGAAGTCACTGGCCAACGACTTCTCCTTAGAACTTTAGGAAACTCCCTCCTATAGCAACTCACTAGCAAGCACTAGATTAACTTTCAAGAGTTGATTTGTAAGGTCAGAATCAAGTAAAGTAAATCTAATCCTTACAAATCAAATCTGGAATTAAGGAAAGAAGAAACCGTACAAGCTTTCATAAACTATGGTAGGTACAATGCTTCACAAATCGAAATAACTCATTGTTTTGTTTTGTTTTTTCACCTCCCAGCTTACTAAATTTAAATGTAAGAATAAAATCGCGAATAAATCAATTTGTAAGTGAGTAAAAGTAATATAATTTTGTTGTACTTCATCGTCAAATAGCTGACTATAAACCAGTCAAATGCTTTTTAATAACTTTTTTCTGTTGATTTTTACTCATCACTTCCTTTTCATTTCCCCCTTTTTATTTACTTGTCTCATCTAAAAAAAAAGAAATTGGTCATTTTAACTACAATGATAAATACTAAGATAGTGAGTGCTATAAAGGTTGGAGAGACAGGTAACGGTGGAAGGGGGGGATAACATGAGAAGGTAAGACAAATAGGGGAAAAAGAAATTGTGATTGTACATTAAGTTAGGCGAAATGCTCCCCATTTTCTCAGCTCTTCTATGCTTTTTTAAGTATATGAAACAATTAATGTAATTGATGCAGTTTTAAATAAAGAGACACAGGGCGAGAGAGCGAGAGAGAGAGGGAGAAGGCGAGAAAGGAAATAACAAGGAGAGCATTTACTTACTTTACTTTATAGGAAGGATTTACTATTACTACTACTACTACTACTACTACTACTACTACTACTACTAATAATAATAATAATAATAATAATAATAATAATAATAATGGTGAATATAATTCATCATTAATCAAGATAACAAGAAAACACTTTATATGCAGGAGAATAAATGAAAAAAGCGTAAAAGGAAATGTAATGCTTTTTATAGTCTACAGCAAGTGTAGGTAACACACTTTTAGCCGATTAGTAGAAAAAAGGGTGCTTTATTTTTGCATTCAATTGATTTCCGCACTGTTTAAATGAAATATTCATTTTAGTTTCATAAACGGTAACTACTTGATATTAAGGTAAAGTGAAACTTAGCATTGATGCGCCATAGTTTCGTTTTGTCCCTTTCCGTTCCGAGCTTCGTGTTCGAGCTTTGAAGTTTAAGTAGCGCATGTTCTGTTTTTACGGTGTTGGATGCTAGCCTCATATCCCACATCCCCATCTTTACTGGGCTTGCTACTAGATAGGCGAGGTTGAGGAGTGAGTTGACCGGGAATCGGACCACCGACCACGTGAGTGGCTAGTGATCCCTGAACCACCGACTCGTCCACTAGTTTTAGTAACCATAATTCATTAAATCATACCACAAGAAAAGTAAAATAACGACAGAGATGTTATGAAATATGTATAATACATCTAAAAAAGACAAAAAGAATATTCCGTGTTTTCGTATTGGAAAGCTAGATTACTCATTAAGTCAAGGGGTAGCAAAACTGACACAGATGCGATTGATTATAAAACATGGAGCTAATGATATGCAATTCAATAATTTATTTGAGTCATATGAGTCATAGGGCTGGAACCAATGTTCCCGTAGGTCCTACCATGCCAGGAAGGTTGTTAGGATAGCGATTAGACTAAAAGCAGTTGCCGGTGTAGTGTAAGAATTTTTCTTACACTATGCTGGGGGTCTGAGGGCGAAGTCGTACTGTTGGGGAACAGGGGTATGACAGCAGGGAGGCGTTTCCCTCAGATGACCAGCATGCCAGCTATGCTGTCTCTCCGCTCTGAAGAGAAGGGGTTAGAATAAGTCGACCCCAAAAATTACACACCCCAACTTACCCTACGATGGTCCGTAACCGGGTGTAAGTTTACGAATACGGAACCAAACGAAGAAACTAGCTCATACGGGCCGTGTGTGACCGGTCGCAAGCAGTTGTCTCCTGGGCTCTGCGGTCACGCAACACTAACCCTTTCTCTGTTTCAGGTACCCTAAGAATGAATCAGCTTCCACGGTGTGGGCAGCTGGGGAGTAACAACAGCCCACACACTTCCAAAAGCACACTTCTTAGACGTCATTTATTACTGATATATTGTAAATGTGACTTAAAAGGATTGTTAATATGTACGTCTTCCTAAATGAATATCCTAAATGTTATGTTGACATGTCTCCAGAAGTAATTATTTTCTAAAATAACTTTTTAATCACAAAATCATTTCGAGACAAAGCTTAGAATTAAACATTGATCTAGCTAGACTGATTTTAGGAAGAATTTCCTTCTTATCCTGGCGAAAACATAATTATGAAAATGCTTTTATTGCGATCAACTTAATACAAGCTTTCAGCTTTTGAAGTCTCAGTAGAGATGGTGATTTATTGGCAGAATGCTCCCCAACCACGTATGTGGCCCGGATTTGACTCCTAATCGACTCCCTCCTAACCCCCTACTAAACGGTAGTCAGGCCAGTAAAGACGGAATATTGGACTTGAGGTTAACAACGCAACCCGGAAAAAGCACATCACCACTATTCAAACTACTTAGCTCAAACTTGAAGCCCTATGTTCCAGTTGGAATGCGAAGTAATTAAAAAAGTCAACTTGTAGTATAGCAACACTGCTTAACTAAGTGTATATCAGTATTCTCTTCCTATATCTGGGTGCCTAATTGAAGAAAAGGTCAGGACAACATAACCAACGTTTGTTGGAGACATAAACTATTATTATTATTTTATTCCTCTACGTTCCCGGGAGAACATAGGACTTCAAGTTACAGGCTTGAAGTTTCGGTAGCAATGGTGTGTATTTTCACTAGATGAAGTGTCTAGCCTCATGCCTAACCTTCCCTGTTTACCAGTCTTATTACTGGATTAGCAAAGTAAAGGAGTGAGTTGGTTGGAGATCGAACCCCGGGCCGCATGAGTGGTCGATGAGCATTCTCTCTCCGTGTCACTGACGCCATAGGTATACACTATCAGGACCTGTAGAAACAGTGATCAATAATTTCTTTGCGTTTATTTGCCGGTGAGATGCTGTAATTTAAATACTGATGACTCCTTTATTGGAAAGAAGTGATTCGATACGGTGAAATAGTTAATAATGGCTTAGATAAGCCATTTGGAAGTTGAAATCGTGTTTTTTTCCTTCACGTTCCCAGTGGAACATAGGGCTCCAAGCTACAGGCTTGAAGTATCTGTAGCAGTGCTAATTTTTACAGGATGAAGTTGCTAGCCTCACGCCTAATCTTCTCTCTTTACCAGCATTATTACTGGCTTAGCGAGGTAAAGGAGTGCGTCGGCCGGTGCCACCGACACACACTGAAATTGTGTTAATAATCAGAAATTCACTTCAAGTAGAAGAAGAACAATGTGGCTACCAGATATTTCCATTAAATTCAAAACTGATCAATAAAAAAAACATTTTGTTGTACGTAGTCTACTCATTTTTTCTTATTTTATTGACAAAACACGACAATAGATGGGTTTCCAGTTCAGTAAATGAAAAATCCCCATATTGAAATCAAAACAAGATTTTGAGCCAACAATTGTTTTCGATAACCTCTTCTTCAGGCTCTACAGTTATAAATCCATGAATAATAGAGTACATGTAGCCAATAAAGGCAGTAACTTATACTAGATAGAATTTTCTCTGAACAACTGCTACGAAATCTTTTATTCTAATATTTTTCTTGTAAGAAGAACTGAGTGATTTGGTGATAATATTATAGGCTAATAAACATAATAAAAGCATACTGAGGCGCCATCTATGTAAAATAATTTGTTTTTCATGGGTTATCGAATTCTGTCAAACTAAGAGTGTCTTAATATTGTGAAGCTTGCTGACAGAAAACAGTAATAAATAACTTGCTTCTAGAGAGAGAGAGAGAGAGAGAGATTAAAGTCATAATTCAAATTAGTGTGTGCACAATAAGTCCCAAACTATATTTAAAAAGTTGTCTTGCATATATCAGCCAGTTTATACAAGCTCCCTTAGTGCCATTCATGGTTTCACTCAGATCGCAAGCTGTGATCTGAATATTTTGGTTTTCTGAAGGACATCATGGTAAATTTTCACAACGATAAAATGCTGACCAGTCACGCAGGTGGTTTGGAGTTCAATCCACAGTCGACGCACTCTTCAACCTCACTAAGCCAGTAATAAGACTGATAAAGAGAGAAGGTTGGGCATGAGGCTAGCAACCCATTCCAGCAAAAATTAACACCACTGTTTCTGGAACTTCAGGCCTCTAGCCTAAAGTCCTATGCTCCTTGTGGGAACGTTAAGGAATAAAAGAGAGAAGAAGCAGTATCATTTTCTAATGACAAACTGGATAACCAATGTAAAAATGTATCAAGATAAAGTATTTATTCATCTTAGTTACCAGCTAGAAGGAGAGTTCAAGTAGTGAGTCTCTATTATTTTAAATAAATAATAAAATTGAAAGGTCTGGAGAAGTTAATAAATTGAATAACTTTTAATAATACAAAATTACATGGATTAAAGACCTAATAAGGCTTGCATAAGTCAATGTGACTTTGAGATTGTTTTCACCACTTCCATTCAGTTAGTCTTTTTGTGAAAAACAGAGTAAATCAATTCCATCAACGTCCTGTTATATAAATTAATCGATCAGTGTTAGCAAGATAAATAATTAGTTCAAATGCTGAAAAAAAAGATTGAATATATAAGTTTTTAATAACTTCATAACAATAATAATAATGACAGTATAAAATAATTTTTGTGAAAGTGAAATAAGAATACAAAAGGCGGGGGATACAGTTGTCCCTTTTTACTGCCTCTGTCTTGTGAACTACAAATGTTACACAACATCGACTTCTTTTCAATACAGCCTGAGACATTAATCAAATTGCAACACTACGGATCATCATCGAACAGAGCTTGGATTGGCAGTCACCTCTCTATCTCAGCTTTATCGACTTTGAAGAGGTCTTCGACAGACGACGTTGATCGAGAGGTGACTTGGCAATTACTTCGCTACTACGGGGTGCCGCCGACAATTATACATCTCATCCAACAGTTGTACGATAGTGCTACATGCCAAGTAATCCACAACGGAAAATTCACGGAATCCTTCAAAGTGAAGATGGGAGTACGACAAGCTGGCTGCCTACTATCTTCAATGACTTTCCTGATTGCGGTAGACTGGATAATGCGACAGGCATAAAATGGACCCATACAAAAGCCTTGAAGAAGGTCTGGACTTCGCCGATAATATATGTCTGATTCCCCACAAACCGAAAGATATGCAAGTGAAAAGCATCAAGTTGGCAGACGAAACATCCAGAGAAGATAGGGCTTCAGGTGAACATAGAGAAGGTCAAGATAGAGGTGATGAAGATTCCTGGGCAACACCAACAGCAACAACAACAGACAACAATCAGCATAAATGGGAAAAATCTGAAAGAAGCAACCTCCTTTACCTGCCGAACTAGGAAGCATCGTTTCAACTACCGGCATACGGAACTGATGAGGATGTCAAAGCAAAAATCGGGAAAGTAAGGTGAGCTTTCACTTCTCTCAAGTCTGTGTGGAGGTCAACAGCACTCAGTATCAAAAATAACATCCGGATTTTCAACTCCAATGTGAAGTCAGTGCTACTCACTAGACGGATCGGAGACCTGGTGCGTCATAAAGAGCATCTCAAACAAACCACGAACCTTCATTAACAGTTGTCTTCGCTCAATACTCAAGATCAGATGGCCAACCAGAAAAGATCAGCAACAGGGATCTCTTGGAGCGAACCAACCATGAACGGATTATACAAAAAATATGCAGTAAAAAATAGAGATGGATTGGTTATACTCTGAGGAAACCATCAAGTGACACCACACACCAGGTAATTACTCAATTGGAACCCGAATGGGAAGTGGCAAGTCGGTCGTCAGTGCGAGAGTGACATGGAGGAGGTCATGTGAAGAGTAAATGTGGGCAGACATGGACCCAGGTTAAAATGTTGGCAGAGAATCAAACGCAATGGAGACTTGGGCGGCTGAAGCCCTCTGTTCCCCTAGGAACCAAAAGGGACGATAATAATGATAATCAGACATACCTCAAGAGAATCTTTGCTTTCGAATACATGCTGGGTCGTCAGTAGAAAAGGGTTACGAAATAGTCGTATATATATATATATATATATATATATATATATATATATATATATGAAAAACCAAGGCAGTTAAGACAAAAAAATATTTATAACAGGTGCAACATTCAATTTGACCATGTATTAAATATATGCTGAAAATAACATAGCAAAAGTAAATATATAATTCTTTGTAAATAGTTAATGATATGACTATAATATCGCAGTACGGCTGTCTGGATTCCATAAAGTATTCTTATAATATCGAGTTAACTAACTTATGACGTAAAACAAGTATTTCATTGCCTATAACTCTCAAAGAAGTCTTTACATAATATTGCTTTTTAAGGGGTGCAGAAGTAAATGTAACTTTCAAGTATTGGTTTTGTAAGGATTGGATTTGATTGGTTGGAAGGTTTCATCATGAGCAGGGAGTACTAGACAGCTGTTTCCTTCGTCCTAGTTTGGGATTCTTCATGAGTATGCACCCGCCGGGATTCGAACTCAGGACCTTCTGGTTGCTGGGCAAGCTCATAGACAATTAAGTCAGTGGGACCCAATCGAATGGCGCATGGACTCTAAATTCTAATGTCAGCTCATGATGAAACCTTCCAACCAGTCAAACAAGATCCCTACAAAACCAATATTTGAAAATTGATCTGATGCTTACTAGTGAATGACCCTTTTCAGGCAGTTACTTTGGGTTCTAGTGGGAACCCGTGACCAGGTGAGGCAGTAACTTATTAAAAAAGTTATTGCCAAGTGGTTGCTGTATGTCATTAATTGGCTAAAGTTAAAATTCATGGGCCGGCCATTGGATGGGTAGGTCCCACTGGTTTAATGGTCTACGACTTTGTCCTGTAACCAGAAGTTCCTGAGTTCGAACCCTGTTGGGTGCGTACCGACCAAGAGTCTCAAACTAGGACAGAGGAAACAGTTGTCCAGTACTCCCTTCAGGTTTTCCAATGGTTCTCTAACTGATATCAGCTCATGATGAAACCTTTCAACCAAAGGTAACTTTGTCAATAATCAAAAGTTTTCTTCATTTAGTTATCTTTTATTTTCTTTATGACTCAATGGATACCTCCAGTCTTTTGCTTGGTTTTTATTCTACTGTGCTTGTATATCAAATATCTGATCCACCAATAATTGATGTTTTCTTACCAGGGAGAATAGCCCAGCTTATTTTAGGTAGACAATAATGATGTCTTTCAAACGTGTTTTCTGATATTTAAACTTTATTTAAGGCAAAAGTTGGCGTGCTTAACTAAGCAGACCTGACACTTTCCACCGAAGTGATAAATATAACCACTCTGACCTATTTATTGAAAGTCATTAAAAAAAATGCTTCAGCGTACCAATACATCCTTTTCTTACAATAATTAATAATAACTGCAGGTTGATTTGCGAAAGAATGAAAGAAGTGAACCCTGAATTTGCCTTTATTAAAAAAAAAACACATTATAATTATACGAAATGTATTCAGTGCGCATTGAATCGTTAAATATGACTAATAAATTTCTTTAAGGCAGAGGTGAGATCCCTGTAATCTACGTGAGAAGATACGAAAACAGGTTGTTATTTTTAATGTTTGGCCCTACAAGATTCAGTAAGATTACGTTTCTTTCTCGAAAATAAAATTTTAAAGGATATTGAAGGTAATTGTGTTTGTATTTAAATGTGTCATTCAAATCTGTTTTCATTCATTCATTCGTTCATTCAGTAGGAACATATTTAGCGCCGGTGACAACTTTAATTTATACCTTGTCTTTTACAAAATAACAACCTATTACCTAAGTATATCTTAATTATTCCTGATAATAAAGTAGTAGCTAGTAATTACCACTTGCACGAAAATGTTTTTTTTGAATTTAATGACTATATTAATTTTGACAAAATTAAATCACTATGTTTAAAACAGTTAGTGTGTCATAAATAATTACATATTTTAACCATCAAAACAAAAAAGAAGCTGTAGCTTAACATACAAAGGAAACTTGTTCGGTCTTTGTCCCTTTCTTGGTCTTAATTCTTTCTTTCTTGTTGAAAACTTTGTAGCGGTAAATAATTCCCCAAAATTATTGACCATAGGAATAGATTATGTCTAAGAGAAGAATTACATCGTGACCATAAGAATCATCAGTGAGCACTGGATGCTGACCCTCAATGTTTAAGTCGACTTGTTTAGCATCCCTGCCGTTTGGTACTCCGTCGTGTCACTTTCGTGCACGATAACTAGCTTGCTTAGCTTCCGCTTCAATCCGCGATTTGGTTCCGAAATATATCTCGTAATCTGGACAATCAATTGTGGTCTTTTGCTTTGCCTTTGGTACACGAGAAAAGAATACTGTAGAAGTTGTAGGTATAAGATCTTGCGTTAATATACTCGGTACTCTTCTCGAACGTCTATACCGTCAACCTTTAAACCTTCAATGAGATAGGCTAGAAATCACTCCACTTCTTCCACGCGACTTAATTCTTAGGTAATGTCAACTGTTTTGTGATTTCATGTTTATTTTGAACATCACTCGTTCTTTTAGCCTTTTGCTTTGTTACGTAACACCTTACATCTATAATTTTCAAGTGTTGGTTTGTTGAGATTTGATTGGATATAGAGTTGATCAGGGTTGAAGTGACTTCATTTAGACAGCTATGGGAAAACCGAGGAGTGCTGGAGAACTGTTTTGTCATAGTTTAGTAATCTTCAGAATTACGCATCCACAAACCCACCGCGGTTCGAAACCAACACCCTCAGGTTACAAGGCAAGCTCGTTTACCATTCAGCAGTTTGAGATGACCCAATGAGCCATGAATTCCAACTTTTTCTATTTCACAATATATATATATATATATATATATATATATATGTTCGTTTTTAATACACCTTCAGAAGATTTTGATTAGTAGTCACTAATCTTAGTAACTACGCCTTTATTCTATTAGTCACCATGTATTATAAGTGTGAAATGACTGGACACATTAATGAAACAAATTGTGCTGTACCAGCTGCAGTGAATAAATTCTGAGAAAACATTTTCTTCGCAGAATCACGTGGTTTCTCTTTCTTCTATATATTTAGAAATACGTAAGCAAATTCATTCCGAATGTATGACTACAAATGGAAAACAATAGCGTTTCTGTTATTAAAATATTAAGCACAAAAACAAATATATAGAATATACAGATTTACAGAATTAACACCATACCTTCATAATCCATTCTGATTGGTTAACATTTCATTAACCAATCATCATACAGTTGTCTTGATTTATTTTATTCCCCAGGTTCTATCATTTTCCGGTGAATCATTTCAATTCTACTTACATCCACAAAAATACTGTATTTCAAAACTGCTGTTTATTTTCTATGGACGTTTTTGTTGTAGTCCAGTGAAAATATTACGTATATCACTATGATTAAGCTGGAAAAATATTATTATTATCATCATTATTACTATTAACAGTAACGGCTAAATAGGTAAGTCAATGACACTTAAATAAAGGGCTTTTTATTCCTTAATGTTTCCAATGGGCCATTGGGATTTCATTTTGAGCCTTGGAGTTTCACTAGCTGTGATGTCTCTTTTTACGGGCTGGGTTTGCTAGCCATAAGTCCAATCCTTTCTCTATTCAAGTGTTGGTTTGTAGGGATTTGATTGGTTACAGGATTTCATCATGACCTGACATTGGTTAGAGAACCATTGAAAAACCATCACAGAATACTGGACAGCCGTTTCCACCGTCCTAGTTTGGGACTCTTCATGAGTATGCACCCACCGGGATTTGAACCCAGGACCTTCTAGTTGCAAGGTAAGTTCGTAGACCATTAAGCCACTGGGACCCAATCCAATGTCCAACCCATGAATTCCAACTTCTGACCATTCCGCTCACTGTCAAACTCTAACACACAAAAAAACTGGTTGTTACTATTTATTGTAATTCATGTATATATATATATATATACAGGATTGTACAGCTATGAAAATGAATTATTAATTTGATATCATATATTTGCATAGCCTGTGTAGTGTAGCTCGCTTACAAGCCTTTATTTTTCAGGAGATTAACATTTTAAAGAAGCCACTCTTATGGAGCATTTTTGTTCAAAGAATAGTAGACATTTACAAATGGACCAGAAGGCCCTGGGTTCGAGCCCCAGTGGGTGCGTACTGATGAAGAGTCCCAAACTAGGACGATGGGAACAGCTGTCCAGTACTCCCTGAAAGTTTTCTAATGGTTCTCTAACCAATGTCAGCTCATGATGAAATTCTGTAATCCAATCTTTTCTCTTTACCGGGCTTACTGCCGACTAAGCGAAGTTAGGGAGTGCGTCAACCTGATCACACACATGGTTGGCAAGCATTCTGCTCCTGAATCACCGGCTGTTTTAGAGGTAAATTTAGCTGAGACGATTATTCCTCGGTGAAATTCATATTTTAATTACTACCTCTTAATAAAAATGTTCTTAATAAACTCTAGTCACTAGTTAGTAGAGCAATACTGAATCAAATGTTTTTCTGAAATTTTCGTTTGATTCTTCAGGTAGTTTTTGTTTTTCACTACTACTGAACCTTACAGTCTGTTAATTATTATTATTTTAAAATACTCGTATTTAAAGCTTACTGGTTTTTTATGCGCCATCTGGTTACCATCAGCGGCACCATTAAGATTTTTACAAAAGACGATACTTATGCGTCCCTGAATACACGTCTACATCTCTGCATATTGACATTTAGTGAACATAGAAGTCCAAATATCTGCACAGAATTACCAGTCATGAATAAGGGTGTACACGAAACAATCTGAATATCTTCTGTTAACTCCCTATCTATCTTTGGGTATAATGATCTTTTCAACTAAGATTCATTTTATTACAACTATTAAAACAATTAGTCCCTTTGATAACGCGATTAATCTGAATGGAAATCCAGCATCATCCATTGCAAAACACTTATTAATGTCTGGTCACAAAATAAATATTAATGACTGTTTCACAGTTATTTCACATAACTCTAATTCAAGGCTGGTTATTTAAGGTGATGGAAGCACTTTGGATTAATCACATACAGCCTAAACTGTGTGTACAAAAATCAATAGACTTCAATCTTCGCCTACCCTGGACTACATGACCTATCTAAATATGATTGGTCATTAGTATGTACTTTTGTTTTTATTTAACTGAGTAATTTTCATGAACTTTATTTTATCATTGTTAACCATGTTAGTTGTAAAGCGGTTGTAAAGAAACTACGAAATGATATCATTTCGCGAAATTTGTCTTCTTAATGCCTTATTCAAATTTATTACAACTAGTCAGCTAGAAAGGCTGAACACAGTTAATAATACAGGTCACAAAATCTCTTTAGTATAGATAATGAAACCAGCTAACCAGTGTGTGACATCATACTTCTCCGTTACTTCAGTGGTAACCTTTGAAATAAGTGATCCCGAAATTTAAAACAATAAAGATCAAAAATTACGTTTTTTTTAATTTTTCCTTCACGTTTCCAGTGGAACATAGGGCCTCTAGTTAATAGCCTGAAGTTTCTGTGGCAGTATTTATTTTTACAGGATGGGGTTGCTAGCCCCATGCCCAACCTTTCCTCTCTACCAACATTATTTCGGGTTTAGCGAGGTAAAGGAGTGCGTTGGTGGCCGGGGATCGAATCCCGGACCATGTGCGTCCGTGGCACAGTGGTTAGGACTCTCGCCGACCATGCACATGGTCCGAGGTTCGATCCCCTCCCAACGCACACCCGATATCTATGGTCGGCCTGCGGATTTTGGGCTACCGATATCCACGCTGAAAATTCCATACTTGTATCAAAAATACAGTGTGGAATCAAGCTGTAATCAAAAAATAAATAAAAATAAAAAAGTAAATGTGCGTGGTCGGCGAGCGTCCTAACCTCAGCGCCACCGTCGCCAAAGATTATATAAGAATCTTAATTGCTCCAGTTATTTAAAATTGTTTACGTTTTGGACGACGACATAAATAATTTTATATTAATGTTTTAACTATAAAAATACGTATTAGAATCTTTGGAGAAGTATATGTTTGTGTAACAGGTGGTGATCAGAGTGAAATGAAAACGTGTGTTGCTGTAAGACTCGAACTAGACAATTCCGCGTTACTTAATCCAGTCAGCTATCAGTTGAGTTACGAGACCCAGCCGACAACCAACTTGTATTTCCCCTACAATCATTACACAGCATATCCATCCACCTGTCGTGTGAGTGTGTTATATGCAGCTGTATGTTTAATAACTTCCACCATCAAGGCTTTCTTCTGTTAGTTTTGATTGTGCTGAATTGGAAAAAAGGGGAACAAGTTGCTGACTGTTGGTGAGATTAACTGGAATAACCCCGAAATTGATAGACTGTAACTGATGTAATGGGTTATGATTTTAGTGTTATGCTCAGCTAGTTAGCAGATAGTTCTCGTAGCAGAATCAACAAAGCTCTGATACGATACTGATGAGCTAGTCAGTTCGAATCCTCTGGCCACTTAATTTCTTATTTCACTATCAGTCGTCGTCTTTTGCATCAAAAGCGCCCTGTCAATCCTTGGTTATGCTGGATAGTATCATCAACAAGTATATGTATTTTTTTCTATAGTTTGGTTTGTAAGGGTTAGTTATGTTTTTTACTATTTGATCACGGATTGATATCAGTTAGAGAACCATTGGAAACAAGCAGGGAGTACTGGACAGCTGCTTCCTCCGTCCTAGTTTGAGAATCATCGGCAGTACGTGCCCACTGGGATTCGAACCCAGGACCTTCCGGTTATAAGGTAAGCTCGTATACCATTCAGCCACTGGGACCCGACTCAATGGCTCATGAATTCTAACTTCTACTAATTTGTGATTTAGCGTGACCCCAACCATTGTTGTTGGTGGGACATCCATCCACACATGTGACATCTAATTAGGCCTCAATGGTCACGACTTCTCACTAGAACCCCAGGAAGCTCCATCATGTAGCGAGTCACTAGTGAGAATCAGATTAACCTTCTACAGTTTGGTTTTTAAGGGTTAGTTATGTTTCTTTGGTAGAAGTTAGAATTCATGCATTGGCCATTGAGTCGGGTTCCAGTGTCTGAATGGTATACGAGCTTACCTTGTAACCGGAAGGTCCTGGGTTCGAATCCTAGTGGGTGCGTACTGCCGATGATTCCCAAACTAGGACTGAGGAACCAGCTGTCCAGTACTCCCTGGTTTTCAATGGTTCTCTAACTGATATCAATCGTGATCAACTAGTAAAGTATATATATATATATAATTTGTACATTAACCCAGCTTATAAAAGTCTGCACTTGGTATTATGCATTTTAAATTGTTTAGCCTATCGTGCTAATTGAACTCTCTTACTCATGTTTATGACGAGGTCACCAAGCTAAAAGAGTTGTTATCATGGTGCGTCGTGAACTGATGCTGAATATTTGGAGTCAGCTGACTAGAAAGTAGGTTTCCTGATGCTTACCTATCGGTTGTCTCTAACAATCTACTACTAAAAGGCTTAAATGTTTCAAGGCTTCTGTATCATGAATTTTTATCCTTATTTTCATGTGAAAACATGTACAGTAGTGAAATAACGTTTTTGGATCACACATAATATAAGATCTTTACCAAAAACGGACATACAGTTTGCTAAAGAAAGAACTTTTTCATGATTATATTGCACTCAGTACGTTAATGATGAAGTCAACAATACTAAATCACATCAGAAAATCTTTTGGTTGAATCAGATAGCTAAATATGCAAGAAATTCATACTTCTTTGTATGTACTAAGGTGTATTCACAGAGAGGATTTTCAGAGGGACCTTAAATAATTTGTGGTTGAATACTAATTGGTTAATTCGGAAAGTTAACAAAGTTTGTATACAATGGACAGTAAGTGCAGCAGTGTGGACCACTTCAGATATTGGCATCAATACCTAACTGCGATTTATGGCTTGATTCAAAGAATGTTAGTCACTTCACTCACGGTTAATAGCTTGAAGGTTGCTTGGTAATAATGAAATCTAAATGTTTTTAATTCTACGCAAGTAACTGTATGATAGTTCCGCTATATCAATTAACTTTTAAATGATATACTTTAGTAAAAGACCATGTTTTTACATATTTTCCTTGTTCTCATATATTCAAAATTGTTACAGTTACACAAGTACTAGATACTGATTTGACTTGATAACTCCAACTGTGACTAAAGTATGAATGAGTTCTTGAAACTTCACAAAGCCTTAAAAGCAGCTCTCTGAGACAAAACATTAAAGACAGCTATCCCAGATAAGCTTATTGAGTAAACATGAACTAATCTAAGCACAATCTCCAAATGGATAGGCAAACTGACCGATGGTCATGCTACTGAGAGTATTTATAATGCTGAAAGAATAGATGATAAGTTGAACCATAATTTCCACGTTGTAACAAAGTTAAAAGCGAATGGAAATTGGATAATTGAAACTATATTACTTAAACTAGTAATTGAGAATGCACCGTATCAATCACTGACTTGTTTATCAATTTAGTGTGAAATGTCGCTAATAGTGTATTGATTTGTAATGACGTTTCACACTTAAAGCGGACACTGTGCGTAAAACAAATTTCGAGAGCTTTCTTTATAAGAACTCAAATTGGGATAGCTAATTGAGATGGTTGTGAGTCTGTGGCTTAACAGTAGACTACAATTCTTACAAACTAATTCTTCAAAATTAATCTGATGCTCACTAGTGACTTACTAAAGGAAGAAGTTGCCTGGAATGAGTTCTAGTGAGAAGTGGTGACCAGTGACATCCATCCAGTCAAGTGTGAAGATGGATTTCTCACCTATGACACCGACTGGTGCCAGTCGCGCTAAAATCGTGAACTGGTAGAAGTTAAAAATCATAGGCTGGCCAGTGGATCTAGTCCCAGCGGCTGAATCGTCTACGAGGTTGCCTTGTAACCGGAAGGTTTGGAGTTCGAACCGTGGTGGTGGGTGTGTACTGGTGATGAATCCCAAACTAGGACGGAGGAAACAGCTGTCTAGTACTCCCTGGTTTTCAACAGTTCTCTAATTGATATTAATCCATAGTCTAACCTGAAATAAACACAATCCCTACAAACTAATTCTTAAAAAGTAGAATACTTACCAGGTACTGAGAGGTTCGAGTTCTTTTCTGGGACAGTAGACTGTTAAACCTCCCCTAGTTTAACAGCCTGTAGTAAATCTAGAAAAGAAGGAAGGTTAGGTGTGAGGTTAACAACCTCAGCCTGTAAAGGACAACACCACTCCTAATGAAACGTTAAACCTTGAAGCCAAATGTTCCACTGGGATTTCAAGGATAGAAAAAAAATGAGATGTCAATCTAAATGCTGAATATTTCGGATTAGGTGAAAATATTTATTAATCTACCAGGTATCATTTAAAAATTCTTCTTTCAATGTATCTGAATTTCAATAAATGAAATATTTAATCCCTATTTGAAATAAATTTCTACAAAAAAAGTTAGCTGCTGAAAGTATCAACAAGTATTAAATTAGCTATCCTAGGTTTGAAATAAGAAAGAGGATTTGTTTGAACTTTTCGGGGATTCAATATCTAATCATGGATATTTCATCTTCTTCAAGCTTCGATAAACCTTCAGTGGTAAATTTACAAAAAGGCGATGTACTGTGTTTGGACGACAACTGTCTAACCAGTATGCATTACTGATTTAAATGAATGTTGTCCAGTAACTTATATTAATCAATGGTATAATAGAGTCATACTATGAATACTCTTAAATGTCATATGAACAAGTATGCAATAATTTATTCAAGAGATGTCATAAATTAAAAGTTTTGTTTTGAGTCCTCAATTCATGTTGTGGAACAGAGTGAATTCCCCAGTGCTCTAATATAACTTTCATGACACTTAACTAAGCTTTTATATCCCAAACATTCGTATGAGCAATACAATGCATAAACTGATAAAGAAAGCTCTGAAAATGGCAATCAAGGTAAGGAGAGAGAAAAACTGTCCTGACAGCCGTAACTTCATCTACGGTAATATATTTATTACATTCATAAGACTAGTTTATAGGACTCTCATTAACTTTATTAATACACGTGTAAAACTCGGGCACTGTGGTAGTAAGTAAATCCATATTAGTTTGTTTATTAGATGTATCACACAGTCAGAGAAACAGTATTATTGTTTACTGGATCACGAGGTTTCGAACAAAATTTATTGTTCATAATCATGCCATCAATTATAATCCCACGACTTTGAAACTTGAGTTTTATAGTTTTCTTTGTCTTCTCCCATTTGTCGTCGTTGGGGTATTAGAATTTTCCAGATATCTGGCTGGACAGGTGTTGAATCATTCCTATTACATGTATTTGCAGTTGATTACATGAACAAAGCTTCCGTTATCAATCCCTATGACATTAGATTTTAAAACTGTCATCCTATCCCATCATATTGTATGGTTGTGTGTAACTGCATGCAGTACTGTAGCTGATCTATTCTCTAGATTTCTTATCTTATTTGCGTCAAACAATCTAGGTTTAACTAGGCTTTCGTACTCCACAAGTCTGACAGTCTGACTAATTGTTTTCATCTATGTATTTGACCTAACAATCATTGCGGGGTATTAGATAAACTACACTGTTTTGCTAATGAGCTTAAAGGATCCTGTGCGTCGTTGGCACAGTGGTTAGGACTCTCGCCGACCATGCACATGGTCCGAGGTTTGACCCCCCACCGCCGCACACCTGATATCTATGGTCGGCCTGCAAAATTTGGTCTACCGATATCCATGCTGAAAATTCCATACTTGTGTGGAATCAAGATGTGATCAAAAATAAAATAATAATAAAATAACCGATATGGTTTGTTTCTGAGTTTGTGAGTTTGAATGTCACTTTTATTCTTGGATTGCTAATAATATTTTCATTATTATAACTATTATTATCATTATTATTGTTATCATTATTATTATTATCGCTATCACTACTATCATTATTTATTTTACCTTTACATTGACCTACGTATTTCTTGATTAATTTATCAGGGTAATTATTAAGTTTCAAGGCTTCTCTAATATGTGTCACTTCCTGTCTTACATTTTCCTTGGTACTGCTTAGTTTTTGTGCTCTGTCATTTAAACATTTCATTAATCCTATTTTTACTGACATAGGATGGGATGATCGGAAGTCCAAATATCTGTTTGAATGTGTAGGTATCCTCTAAACATAAAAGAAGCCTTGAAACTTAATAAATACCCGGATAAATTAGTCAGGAAATATGTAAGGAAATGTAAAAATAAAATAAATAATGATAGTAGTGATAATAATAATATTAATGACGACATGTATGTCAAATGTGCACAAGACGACACCAACAATAAGGAAACTAAATCATCAGTAGTAATCCCATAAAAGGAAGGAACCTCGGAAACCTGATGCAAAATTATTAACAAGGCAGGAATAAAAGTGGTTGGCATTCAAACCCACAAATTCAATCATAAATAAGCTTTGTAGGTTAAAGGATCCTGTGGAGCCCTTAAAACAAAACAATTTAGTTTATCTAATACCCTGACTACAATGATTGTCAGGTCAAATACACAGGTCAAACTAGCAGAACAGGGACAGCCAGACTAACCGAATATAAAAACCTAGTTAAACCTAGATTGTTTGACGCAAATAAGATAAGAAATCTAGAGAATAGATCAGCTACAGTACTGCATGCAGTTACACACAACCATACAATATGATGGGATAGGATGACAGTTTTAAAATCTAATGTCATAGGGATTGATAACGGAAGCTTTGTTTATGTAATCAACTGCAAATACATGTAATAGGAATGATTCAACACCTGTCCAGCCAGATATCTGGAAAATTCTAATACCCCAACGACGACAAATGGGAGAAGACAAAGAAAACTATAAAACTCAAGTTTCAAAGTCGTGTGATTATAATTGATGGCATGATTATGAACAATAAATTTTGTTCGAAACCTCGTGATCCAGTAAACACTAATACTGTTTCTCTGACTGTGTGATACATCTAATAAACAAACTAATATGGAATTCTCATTAACTTTGTATTTCATTGTGTAAAGAATTTTTTTGGAATACTTAATTTTGAGGGTGTTTTCCACAGTAGATGTTCCGTTCTATCAATTACTAATAGGCACAAAACTTGTGTCCAGGGCTTCCTATCAATTGTCTCTAGCCGCACAGTCGATATATATACGCGCTCGCGCGCACATACACACGCACACCATTCGCAAAACGGTTTTTAAAAAACTTTGACTTAAACAGCGACTTATTCATATTTATCAAAGCATCACTGAATGCATTTACGTGTCTGTCTGTATCTGTGTGTATGTGTATATGTGTATGAATTTTTTTACATTGTCATAAGCAAAATCTGTGCTTTTGTTTATAAGATATAAGACAGTGATAACAACTGTTTAAAAATGATCAAAGTTAGAAATACCAGTGATACGAAAACTAGTCAAACATTTGACCTGAACACTGAATAACAGTACAACAGGTAAAAGTATCGTATGTGGTGATAATGTAACTAACTACTTTTTTCTTCCTATGTTGTCTTAGACGTCAAATAACTGACGTGCATTAGTCATTACTCTCTTGTTTTGTGCGCGTAGAAATTCCATTCGTCCATCTTTAGGTATGACGCAGATGTATGTGGGTATATATGCTGATATATATATATATATATATATATATATATATATAAGTGATAAGTCAAGTCACGTTAGTTTTCATAATTTACCTTTCTTTTGGTCGTTATTCAATCTCTGCTTAATCTGACTGTTAATGTCAACTTTAAGAATTAAAGAAAATAAAAGATTTATTGTTCAATAATTTTATTATGACAATAAATAAATAAAGATAGATAGTTAGATGGATTGGGTTAGAACGAATATCTCGAATAAATTCAAGTTATTATTTTTGTTTACTGCTATTGACAGTGAAGTAGAGATTTTTAAATCTTTATTTTGTTGAGTAGATTATTAATCATGGACCAGTGGTTGCATTTGTATGCGTTGGTGATTAAGTTTATAACAGGAGATTTCAGACAGCTATTATTATCATTATTTCCTTTCATTCCTAGAGGAGCATAGAAATTCAGCCACACGCGTCTCCGTTGCGTTCGGTTCTCTGACAACATTTTCACCTGGCTCCAAGTTTGCCCACATGCTTTCATCTCCTCTTCATGTGACCTCCTCCATGTCACCCTTGCGCTGTCGACCAACTCGCCGCTTCCCTTTCGGGTTCCACTCAAGCAATGGGCTGGCGTGTGATGTCACTTGATCGTTCCCTCAGAGTATGGCCAATCCATCTCCATTTCTTCCCGCATATTTCGTTGCACGATATATCTTGTTTCATTTCATTTAAGCTGAGTAACGAATCAGTTCTACCTGTATGACTTAAGCGATGACCAGGATGAGTTATGTAAGCATCATAAAATGGCAGCTCAAATTCACACAACAATATGCGTCAAAAAATTTTCAAGGAAGATGAAATTCATAAATCTTATCTGAAAGTGTATAGGCACATCTCAGTATTTAGTGTATGAAATGAGTCTGTTATGCTTCGCTTATATCTTATGGCCCGGTTAGCTCAGTCGGTAGAGCATCAGACTTTTAATCTGAGGGTCGGGGTTTCGAGCCCTCCATCGGGCGGCGGCTTTGTGGGTCGGTGGCACAGTGGTTAGGACTCTCGCCGACCATGCACATGGTCCAAGGTTCGAGCCCTCGCCGACGCACACCTGATATCTATGGTCGGCCTGCAAAATTTGGTCTACCGATATCACATGCTGAAAATTCCATACTTGTACCAAAAATACAGTGTGGAATCAAGCTGTAATAAAAAAAATAATAATCATGTACCCAAAATACACGTTCAAGTTAACTGACATGTCAGTAGATATGTTTCAATTTGTTTTAATTGATGTTTTAGCTGCCAATACCTATAATATGAGCGTACTTTAAATGAATATTTAAACGGCTTTCGACAAGTACTTTAAAGTAAATGAAATCGTGTGGAGTTGTTTTATTCCACAGTAACAGTTCTCAATACATCTGCAGAAAAGGAACAGAGACAGTCAAATAACATATATTTGAAATAACACCTGCCCATTCACATGTGATTAACGCCTAAATAATAATAGTAATAATAAAGGAAACACATGGTACTTTCAGTCACAAATATACCTTAAGGCAAAAGAAAATATTAAAAATCTACTAAAATAGGCTTAGCTAATTATAATTCAAATGTGTCCCTCCCTTAAAAAAGTTAGTTCACCTACATTTCTGTTGTATTGAATACACTTAATGCATGTGATGATTAACGTTGGCCATAAATCAGCAGCTGTGCATCACCAAAGAGTTTATGACACTCAGTGTTACTCAAGGAGATAGATTCCAAAGTTCTGTTGACTGGCTAAATTATTAATGAAACAAATAAGTCGGGTAGGAGGACAGTTCATTGCCAGTGACATTGGCTGACGATTGCGCTACATATATATAAATCGTGAATTGGCAGGAGTTAGAATTCATGGGCCATAGGATAGGGTTCCAATGGCTGAATTGTCTACAAGCTTACTTTGTAACTGGAAGGTCCTCAGCTTTAACCCCAGCTAGTGCGTGCTGATGAAGAGTCTCAGATAAGGACGAAATAGCTGTGCAGTACTCTTCCTTAGTTTTTCAACGGTTCTCTAACTGATATCAGATCGTGATCAAACCTGTGATCAGTCAAATCCATGAAAACAAATGCTGGAAAAATAAGTTTAACCGTTGAGTTAACTTGAAATGTTTACGTCGAATTAATGAAACATCTCTTGGTTGACAATTTTAGTTACGTTGCTTGCTTACTGAAATACTGTAGAATAAAATTAGCTCAGTTTTAGTTCACTTATATTTTTATGTATCTGAATGACTTGGTAACATGTGTTATACTTCCAGTCCACTTCGCATGTACAATAGAAATTAAAATTAATTATTCCTTTTCATATCTGTGGATTTTATATTTTATAGTTTTACAGTAATCAACACTAAAGTGTCCACTCGCTTTCACCGACTAATCGATCTGAATATGTTGATAAATAATCAGCTTTTATCCATCTATCAACCAAGGGACGTGTGTACTGCTCAGCAGTTCGCTCCGTCCTTCTCTATGGCTCTGAAACATGGCCAATACGAGTTGAAGACATGAAAAGGTTGACTGCTTTCGATCATAGATGTCTGTGATCCCTGTCTCACGTTAGGTGGTTTAACAAGGTAAGTAATGTTGACCTTAGGCGTAGAGTGTCGGGCGAAGAGGGAAAATCAATCGACGAGGCTATAAAGTTGCATAGATTGAGATGGCTAGGTCATGCGCTGCACATGCCTAACCATCGCCCCCCCTCCCCCCCGATGGGCATTACTAGCTGATATAGATGCAGGTTGGAAAATAGTAAGTGGTGACCAAACAAAAACATGACATCAGTCCTTGAAATCCTTGACAGTTGAACTGAGTCAGGTAGGGAGATGCAGACTTCCGGGTTGGGGCCCTCGGGACTCTCGGAATCAATGGCTGGAGACAATAGGTGATATGGCTCAAAATCGTTGTCAATGGCCAGCGCAGATGTATTCAGTCTCTGTAATCTTTCATATTTCTTTCTACCATTACCTATTCTGTTTCACTATTATACCTGTCAAACTCTATTGATTCTCTTCACTCATTTTTTTGTCTACCTCTGTGTGCTATTTGGAACTTGGTGCCAAGTTCTATGTTGAATCCAGACAGACAGTTCCTGTTTATTCTAAACTGAAGTTCCGTTTTGTGTGTGTTGCCTTCTACTTGATGTTATTTTTGAGACATATTGCGCCGCGTACCACTTGAGTACACTAACTAGTCTCTAAATAAGTTAACCTGTTTTATTTAGATAAGGAATTCAATCAGAAGTCAGAAATCGAATTTCAGTTGGTAGGTGAAAGATCAGTCATGCTTAGTTCTAAAAAAAACAACAGTTCTGATTTATTTTTACCTGACCACTCTGAAGACTATTCATTTCTGATAATACTATAAACACTTGTGTTCCGTTTAATGAAATAAATAGTGGCAATTCCTTTATCCATAGTCCTTTATCCTCCATAGAAGGAAGGCTTTTACAGTTGCACAATACCTATTGTAATCCTTGTTTATCGTCTCAAGCCATTACTAGTTATATTGGAAACGATTCAACTGAAAATAGCAAATTGTGAATACATTATGCAAGTTATGTAAGCTAAACATTCAATCAATTAATACATTTCTAAAGAGTGACAGTTTTAAAGCATCTCGAAAGAGATATACTTAAAATTCACATTGACAAAAGATTAATAATACGGATAAATAGTCCAAATGAGGAGACTATTTCCAGTGACTTTAGCTATCATAATTTCCGATAATATCTTCATACAATTTCGAAAGGCAACTAGCGAGTCAGTTATTCATCAGTCACAATTACACCTTAATAAATATATATAGTCACTCCAAATACCTATCATGATAATATAGTAGTTTTATCGTATATATAAAGCAATCTATAATTTAGCAATTAGCTTTTCACTATGATATGATATCAAAATGACAATGACTACAATTTAAAAAAACAACAAATAAAAATACACAAAACAACTATTCGTTGACAGATTTGCATCATATAGAAATTGACTTAGAACTAATTAGTATGCATGTATAAGTAAGGCATGAAAGACTATTCCCTGATAATCATTAAGTGACTATGTACATAGATTTGCAGTTTTTAGAAGTCACTATAGGCTTAATACTTTCACCGTGTGTATGATCTAAATGGATATCTCTACACATCAACTTGCATTAGCTTCAATGGTCAGAATCAGTTGTATTCAATCGTCGAAGTAAAGTGTGTGACATGCATGACTTTGTCATCTAAATAATAACAATTACTCGTGGTACTATTATCCCAACTATTGTTGAGAGTCAGTCAACTCATAGATCAGTTTCTTTGACATACTTTTTTCTATTATTTGTCACAAAAAAGGCGTTGAGTATATCATTTTTGCCATGTTTATTTTGTTATTTATACTCTTTACAGACAATTCTATAAGTTGATCATAATGGCAATCAGGGTGCTTATAAAATATCTACAGTAAAATAATATCATTTTTCAATAAATGAGAATAAATACATTTAGATGGTATCAGATGTTATTTATGTGTTAAATAACACGTTCAAATGTTTTTTTGCTGTTTATCTGTGTGTGTATTAGTGGGATGATTCTTATTTGGGTTTATCTAAGCAACTCAGTTTTTTGATAGTTGTAGAGAGTACACGCAATTCAAACAGAAAATATAGTGTTGCTAATAGCACCCAATGAAAAAACATGATATTTTATTCAGTGTTAGAAAAGAATCTCTGTCATGACAAATACTATCGTTAGAGAACCATTGGAAAATCTGCAGGGATTACTAGACAGCTGTTTCCTTTTTCCTAGTTTGGGACTCTTCATCAGTACGCTTCCACTGGGGTCCGGACCTAGAACGTCCTGGTTACAAGGCGAGCTAGCTCGTAGACCATTAAGCCACTAGGACCCGATCGAATGGCTCATAGGCCTTCAAGCTAGAGCTTTGAAGTTTCGTTAGTAGTGGTGTTTATTTTTACGGGATGGGGTTTCTAGCCTCGCGCCCAACCTTCCCTCTTTACCAGTTTTATTACTGGTTAAGCCAGGTTAAGGAGTGCGTCAACTGGGGATCGAACACCGAATAAACAATCTGAAGTGGTTCATAACTAAATCTGAAAGGTTAAAAAGCCTGATGTTAATGAAGTTCAACTCTTTCTTTTTGATTTTGCTATAAAAGCGAAAATCAGGTATGCATACTGACACACACTATGTATACTGATAAATAGGCGTATTATTTTATAAAATATTTACGAACTTAGAATGTCAGAGGAGTTCAACCATTTTGAAACTTTAATCTCATGAATTGATTCCTGACTACGTCATTTAAATTCTCATTTTGCTTCACCGATAATGAGAGAAGACGTACCACTGAATAACGATTCGTTTACACAGCTTTATTTATATTTATGCTTAAATAAACACTGAAATGTGTTTAGTATAAATACCAACTTAAGGACAGTGAACTCATAATCTCAATAGACTGTAGTTAATGTTAGCATCTGTTGAAGTAATGAATCTCAGCTTTTATTTATGGAAATTACACAAGTTATTTTCTGATTCCTTTAGAGCGGTATTAATACGTCGGATAGCTAAACTTATCTTTGAGCTTTGAACAATTATAAAGAAGGCTGTACACATGTTTTTCAAATTAACAGTTAATTCCTAACTACCAGTTATGGAAAAAATTGTGGTCTTTTCTTTCAGAAGTTATTATCCCTAGGTGTGCTTGGAAATCTAGTAATAAATACTAGTTTCCTTGGGGTCATCGTTTCAGAATCTTTATCTAGTTTGTTTTAATGTAGTCTCTTATAATGAAGGAATGAATGATTGTAACGTAAATATATTATTTCAGTAATTAGTTTCTAAGGATTAGATTTGCTTTTACGAGTTGATCACAGATTGTTGTCATTTAAAAAACCACTGAAAACCAGGGAGTAGTGGACAACTGTTTCCTCCGTCCTAGTTTTGGAATCATCGCCAGTACACACCCACCACCATGATTCGAACCCAGGACTTTTCGGTTACAAGGTCAGCCGCTGAGACCCGATTCAATGGCCAGTGCATGAATTCCAAATTCTACCAGTTCGTGATTTTAACGCGACTGGCACCAACCGGTGTCGTCGGTGGGAAATTCATCCTAACCCACTTGACTGGATGGACCTCACTGGTCACGACTTCTCACTACAACTCCAGGAAACCTCTGTCCTTACAAACCATATTTCAACCTTATGAAATATTACCAGTTACCATTACCTATCGATCTTCGGATTAGATCCTGATGTTTAAAAAGCCTAAGAATCAAATTAAAAGCCACGGTTGTCAACTGTGCTTTAAATATTTTCAGTCACTTTACAGCACTGTCTCGCCACACTGCATTTATCGCCTTTTAGACTAAATAAACCAACTTTGACATACAGCTTAGGGTTTTCAAGGCATACAGTAATAATAGAAAGTGATTTTATCACCAAAAAAAAATTATCATAATTTATGTTAAACTTCATAGTGTTACTTTTATTGCTTTAAGGTGAACTGTAGACAAGACATGTGTGTACAATCTCTTGTCCCTTACAACTCCAGCAATACTGTTTAGTAAGGTAATTGTAGATGCTACACTTAGATATACTGGGGCGTAACTGTTGTTATTCATTGTTATACAATGTATAATAACAAAGTTTTATTGATTTACTACAGGTAATACAAATTTAAGCTTCACAAATATCCTCTAGGCTATTTATTAAGCAGAATAATTCTTGTTTTGCATATTTAAGTAAATTTATAACGAGAGAGAGAGAGAGAGAGGGAGAGAGAAGGACAGAAAGTTATAAAGGTCATCAACATCGACTCATTATAGACAAGAATATATTTGAACAATAAGGAAAAAATGTTATGGTTAAGAAACATCATGTTTAATGACGACTGTTCACTGCCTGGGAATATAAGGTCAAGATGCTTATACAGAAAAAAATAATACACCTTGACTAATTTAACTTTTTCTATATTCCTTTACAGTTATTTTTTAAAAGGGAATTCTACTTTCACTTTCCTCAATTGTTTATGTCATAAATATAACTGAAGGCCATGTTTTTTTGTTGTTGCTGTTGTTATGAAAATCGAAACATCAGTTTTTCACACATATATATGTACATATGTATGACGTGGGTATAATGGTCACACAAGGCATGTTGTTTGAAATTTCATTAGTCACATAAATCTTAATGTCTTCTGAATTTTACAGATTGTTCATATTCAAGTATTGGTTTGTAGGGATTTTGTTTGATTGGTTGGAGGATATCATCATCAGCTGATATCAGTTAGAGAACCATTGGAAAACCTTCAGAGAGTACTAGACAACTGTTTCCTCTGTTCTAGTTTGGGACTCTTCAGAAGTACGCACCCACCACCACGGTTTGAATCCAGGACCTTCCGGTTACAAGGCAAGGTAGCTCGTAGATCATTAAGCCACTGGGACCCGATTCAATGGCCAGCCCATGAATTCTAACTTCTACCTATTCACGATATAGCGCAACCGCTAGCCAATGCTTTCTGCGAGTATTTGTCCTCGCACCTGACCTGCTGCACCCTACTGGTCATGACTTCCCACTATCTAACAAGGACGCAACAGCTGTCCAGTACTCCCTGAAGGTTTTCCAATGGTTCTCTAACCAATGTCAGCTCATGATGAAATCCTGTAACCAAAGATTGTTCATTCATTAGAAGGTAGCAACGAGTACTCTGTGATGTCATCAGTTCACAATTTTAAAGAAACATTTAGAATCAGAAGCAAGTAATATTTTTGAAATAATATAGGAGTAAAAAGAGAGACCACGTCCCATAGAGAATCAGGGGATATGAACTAAACCGCTTATTTCTTTAATTTATGTAAAAGTAGGGATTTCTTTTAAACGAGAAAAGGAAAAATACGTGTGAATTCACGGAATAGGTTGTTTGCTCGAAATATATATTAACAGTTGCCCAACAAGTGTATGACTAAATCTCTATATAAACTAGTTCAAATGAATTCTTTCGACTACTTACCGAATGTTTCATATGATTTTGGATAATTTCATATCCAGCTGACATAAATGGTTAACTCGTTGTCGTCATTATAAATAGCTTCAGTGGATGAAAAACTTGAGAAGGTTCATTAACAGCAACCTCTTACTAGATGAGGACTAAATTAAAAATGAAAGAATCGGACTAAATTCAAAAATTTTTGAAAACTATCTTCAAATTTTGAGTGATTTAAGTCATGTTATGAATACATAAAATTTGAAATCACTCAAGAGATGCTTAGAACGTGAATACATGACTAAACGCATCCGGATATTCTAAGAAAAACCTCCTATATGCTTGAACAGTTGTACTGCGTGAATTAAGCGATCCACAGATATGTGTAGATGTATCTCATTTCGGGGAACATAACAATACGTATACTGAATTTTCCAAACAGAACAGCCATTTGTGGCTGAAAAACGTTTAAATGACATCGTTGGTTAAACTGTACAAAGTGTCTCAGTTTCATTCAAGCGGATAACGCTTTGGAGTTTGAAACAATAGATACTGGATCTGAGTTTTAGTAGGAACACTGCTCACTAGGGGACACATCTTCTGGCTGATGGGTCCCTAATAGGAGGAAATGTGCACCCTAGATTGAACTTCTACCTACCTTCCATTAAATTACGACTATTTGCGATTTGGTCGACTTATCTTAACAAGAACAAACAACTTGCTGACTTAAAAACACATTTATTGAAACATGATATGAAGTACTGTCCTCCATATTGTCTTTTTGTACACATTAGAGACTAGACCTAGTAGATCAGCATCATAATCCTCCTTGACTTCGAAGTTCAGTCCTAAAGAATACAAATCATTATGCATCGTTGGAATACACATGGTGGCTAAGATTCTGAGTACATTTAACGACAGTCCTGTCTCTCTTAAATTTCATTTCTTTTATCAATTATTCCTAAATGAGTCTTGAAGTGATCTCCACTACAAACTCCGCACACTTAAAACGATATCAGATTTCCATTGATAAGTAATCAATAAACTTAGCACTATCTAGATTCTGAAATGACCTAACCGTAAAACAGAGTTTTGTTAATCTCTTACTTTTATTTTATGGGAAACTTACGGAAGCCTTCGAAGGGAGGACGGAAGTGAGACAAGGCTGTCTACTATAGCCAATGATCTTCCTGATTGCAGTAGATTGGATAATGAGACAGACAGTGGCTGTCTGATTTCCCACAAACTGAAAGATATGCAAGTGAAAAACATCAAGTTGGCACAAGAAGCATGCAGAGAAGATGGGCCTTCAGATGAACATAGAGAAGGTGGAGACAGAGGTGATGAAGATTCCTGGTCAACACCAACAGCAACAACAACAACAGACAACAATCAGCCTGCATAAATGGGAGGAACCTGAAAGAAACAACCTCCTTTACCTACTCACCTGGGAAGCATCGTTTCAACTACAGGCGAACGAAACTGACGAGGATATCAAAGCCAGGATCGGAAAAGCAGGACAAGCTTTCATTACTCTCAAGTCTATGTGGAGGTCAACAGCACTCAGCATCAAAAATAACATCCGGATTTTCAACTCCAATGTGAAGTCAGTCAGTGCTACTCACTATACGGATCAGAGACTTGGCGCGTCATGAAGAGCATCTCAAACAAACTACAGACCTTCATTAACAGCTGCCTTTACCTAATACTCGAGATCAAAAGGCCATCCAGAAAAGACCAGGAACAGGGATCTATGGCAATGAGCGAACCAACCAGGAATCGATTGTGCAACAAATATGCAGGAAGAAATGGAGATGGATTGGCTGGCCATACTCTGAGGAAACCATCGAGTGACATCACTAGACAAGCCATTACTTGAGTGGAACCCGAAAGGGAAGCGGCGAGTTGGTCGTCACTGCAAAGGTGGGGTGACTTTGAGGAGGTCATGTGAAGAGGAGATGAAAGCATGTGGACAGACTTGGAGCTGGGTGAAAAAGTTGGCAAAGAACCGAACGCAATGGAGACGTGCGTGGCTGAAGCCCTAAATTCCTCTAGGAATTAAAAGATATAATAATAATATAATCTTTTACTTGTCAAAACAGTAAAATTAAAACCACTTAAAAAAGAAAAACTATCTTAGAAAAAGGAAGAATTCAGCACAATTGTTATGCCTGGTAAAATTAACATCTACAGTCGATCTCCTTATCCGACTCATCATAAATAGCTATAACTATGTAGGGATACTTATTAAATTCTCTTTCAGCTGACTATTTCCTCCTACCTTATTTTATTACTATTATTATTATTATTGTTATTATTATTATCGTTGTAATCAAAAACAATATAATTACTTTTATCGATAATACAATCTACCTGAAATACCTGAAAGAAAGCGAAAAGTCATAAAAACAAAGGACACTCATCACTGCTTTGTTTCTCTTCTCTTTTCTGTTCTTCTTCTCTCTTCTCTTCCTTCCTTTTATTTATTAAGCAGAATTTTTTAATAAATAGGAATGAGATACACGAATAATGGTACACACACAAATATTTTAAAATGAAACAATCAGTAATAGGAAAAAAAAGTGAAATTAAAACATCGTTGCGTGTAGGCATTTCGTTTGAATTTCAAATGAAAGTTCAAGCGTTAATTTTCAACTTTATTCGGCCTGTAATTCTTCTTCAATTTATTTATTTATTTGTATTTTGTATTAGTTGAATTTAGTCTCAAGTGAGTGGTTTTGGGGAAATGAAAAGACAAGAGAATCACACTGAGTGAGTGAGTGAGTGAGTACTTTGCGTGCAAACATATGTAGGCAGCTTTTGAATGAAATACAAGAGGTAACATAATTATGTTATCTCTTGTTCATTTTGGTTATTTGGTTATTTTTCATGTTAAAAATCAGATTCAATTTTTACGTATTCAATACTTCCTCTTTAATTTCTTCTTCTCCCTCTTCTCCTCTTCTTTTTGGTTAGATAATATGAATCAAATTGTATAGTAGAAGTATCATTCAGTATTCAATATTTTTGTTAAACTATAAACTGGATAGTAGCGTGAAACTGAATTATGTTGACACATCCAAAAGTTCAAAAAAAAATCACTGGAAAATTCAATTATCTTCATGTTTGATGTATGTATCAACTGTTGTCTTAATATTAGTCAGTTTATTAATGTATAGTAAAGTAAACTAGATTTAGATAATATATGATATTACCGTTTAAAGGGGATGCAGCAATTGAATTGCTGGCATCGAAACTTTATAAAATAATAGCTGAAAACATTCCTCGCCGCAACATTGTGTGTTTAAAATTCATCACTCGCTGTATTATTATTCTAAAGCAAGTGAAGGATAAGCTACCAAGTCTGACCACTTCCATGTGCACTTATAAATTTAACTGTTCGAATGTGGAGACAGTTAAATGGGTAGAATGACTTGACAAGCCCACTGTCGCCTTTGGAGCATTGTCCAAAGTGGTTAGGTAAAGAAGTTGTAAAGTTAATCAGATGTTCTATACTGGCACACCTACTGGATACAGGGCACAAGATTGTGTCATCTCAACTCCCTCGGTTGTTACTTCTTCAGTCGCTAAGCGTAGCTGAGGCAGTTGCCATAATGATTCTTCAACCCAATCTCTATGTTCAGAAGAAATTTGTTCAATCTCTCTCCCTCCGTTTGCCTTCACCCCCCAAACTTAAAATAGCTATCTCTCCTGGTGACACCGGATAACTGTAAATATTACCTCATTATATTATTATGCTAACTGTATTATCAATAGCATACTGTGCTGTATATGTACATTTTATTCTCAGTTTCACAGTTTATCATTATTATTTATATTATCTAATCGCTATGTGACAATATTTATTTTCCCCTTATACCCCTACTAGCATACACACTCTACCTATACACTTACCGTTGCCTAGATTATATAAACACTTGGATGAATTTTTCATTATTATTATTATTATTACTGTTGTTATGATTACCTTGACTGTTATCCATAAATTCACATCCCTCAACTCTGATCGTATATTTGATTAACCACATTAATTCAAGTGACTATGACCGACTAATATTTCATAATATAAATGTTAGGCTTGATGAGAATTTACTGAAAATACGTATTCACTTGCGTAAATCGTATTCTATATAATTATGATTATGGGAATTTTTAAATAATTATTGTTTTCTTCTTGACGTAAAATATTTTGTTGTGACACTTGTTGTGCAGAGAATTTCTAAAGTAAAACAATTGTATTTTCACTGGTTCGTAAATACTGTTCATTTACATTTCACCTATAAAGGTATACATGATGAAGGCAATAAAAAGTGCGGCATATTTTTGATACATTATGACGGATAAAGAAATCGGGCAGACCGGTGGTTTAATAATGCCTATTTCTCTACTTGAGGCGGCGAGTTGGTCGTCCAAGGGTGACTTGGAGGAGGTCATGTGAAGAGGAGATGAAAGCATGTGGGCAGACCTGGAGCAGGGTGAAAAAGTTGTCAAAAAACCGAAGTCAATGGAGGTGCGCAGCTGAAGCCCTATGTTCCTCTAGGAACTAAAGGATACAATAATAAATATATATAATAATTTCTCTACTTCTGTATTGTATGGTATTACTGCTTCGTATAGTTAAACAACTTCAACTCTACAACGTACCTCAAATCTTTTATCAACCTCTTTCAACGGTTGACTATATGACAAAGCCAAGTGTCAAGTAATCCACAACGGAAAAATCAGTGAGGCGCTCGAAGTGAATACATGAGTGAAGCAAGGTTGCCTGCCTATTATCCCCAATGATATTCCTAATTGTGGGGGACTGGATTATGCGTCAGATTTTCGGGAGCGAGGAGTCAGAAATACGCTGAACTACCGATAAGAAGACTCTAGAAGATCTGCATTTCTCAGATGCTATACGTCTAATGTCACACACACACACACACACACTCGAAGACTTGCAAGCGAAAACCAACAAACTGGCTAGAGAGGCAGGGAAAACAGGACTTCAAGAGAAGATAACTAACGAACAGCACCAATCACTACCAACGGGAGAGATTTAACAGAGGTTGCCTCCTTCACTTATCTGGGAAGCATCGTTTTAACTACAGGCGGGACGGACGAAGTTGTCAAAGCCAGACAGTCAGAATCGGAGAGGCAAGATACGCCTTCATAAACCTGGAACCAGTTTGGAAATGTTTTGCAATAACTCAGCCAGAATCAAGAACAAGATTCGCATTTTCAACACCAATGTCAAGTCGGTCATTTCTTCTATACGAGTCAGAAACTCGTACTGCGTATCACAAAAAGCATTTCCAACAGGTTGCACACTTCCGTCAGCAGCTGACTCCTTCTCTGGCTTGCACCATACTGAAGACTAAATGCCTAGAAAGAACAAGCAACAAGAAATTTTGGGAGAGCCAATCTCTCAACAAATATGCAAGAAAAAGTGAAGATGGATCAGGAGGAGGCCGCTGAATGACATCGCATGCCAGGCAATGCCTCGAGTGGAATCCCGTTGGGAAGTGACGCGTGGGTCGTCAGTACGAGAGTGACATGGAGGAGATCGTGTGGCGAGGAAGAGATGAGAGAGTTTGGTCAATCGTGGACGCAGCTGAAGAGGACGGTAGAAAACAAAACAAAGTGGAGATGTTTTATTGAAGCCCCATGTTCTAATCGGAACGCAAGGGAATAATAATAATAACAGTTATTATTATGTTCAAGAACCTTAATATATCAATGTCTATCTTCAGTTTGTTCAGATTGGCCAATTACTCATGTAGTCATCCACTGAAACAGTTCATCATTTACAAAAATGTTATCATGATTTATTTCTGAAATTGTTCTAATCATCATGTGTAAAATAATGCCATAAACCATATCATTTTTTTCTTCTACTGAGTTTTTGGGAACGCCATTTTTTGTTTTGCTGTTTTTTTTTGTTTTTACTTTTAGAATTTATTTCACATGTACATTTAAACAAAATGTGGTTTTTCATGGTGTAAACTATTCTCTATCGTTTGTTTTTTCTGGTGACAAAATAACAGAAGATGAAAGCACCTGATATTAGAATAAATAAACAAATAGATGGATATGCAAAAGATGAAGACATAAAACAGACTGGTTTCCGCAATATCGTATAAATGCCTGTTCAATAGACAATGTGTAAATAAATCAAAATTAAGCATTTGAAAGAATTTCTGTTTAGACCCAAGTTCTACATAGATAGATAGATAGACAAAGTCAATTAAACTTGGATAAGTTAAACTAGTTGGATGATAAAGCCTTGAATTACCAATATATAATATATAGTGACTTTTAACGTAAACAGATGGAAGTTAGAGAGAACGATTATAGAAGGCCATACATTTATCATTTCAAATAATCTCAATGAAATTGATGACATTGTGGGTGTGTGAAATATTGAGATAATGAATATGTTATTAACTTCTAGTCAAATCTGTACAACAATTCTTTCTTTTGATTGGATGCCAGTAACGAGTGTGATGTGTCAAGGTTACAGATATATATGCCTTACTGACTGTTGAGCGCCAACTAGCACGAAACCTAGGTCGAGGGAGCAAGGCTTCCTGCCGATTGCCTCCAACCATGTAACGTCAACAATTCTTTCTTTAAAAGCTTCATGCAATTCTTCCCATTTATAAACTTGAACAAAGCAAGAACAACAATTGTACCAGGATAATATGAGCTCATCTTATATTATTTCAAGGATTCTTCTCAACTTGTTACAACCTGAACGTTAAAAAATATGAAATACATTAAAGATATGAACATACTTTTCCACGACCATAAGGAGTAATTGGCAGGAATTAAAAGTAACATTAGTCTGAAATTATTTAACTGATTAGGAGTTACAAACACTGACTATTTATAGAATAATTAGACACTTAGGCTTGGAAACAAAAAACATGGTTGCGTATATATATATGTGTGTGTAGAAACAAGGTTTAGCTAGAAAGAGCATAAGAAAAAAGTAGATTACATAACTAAAGAAAACGTCTTATCTAATAGCCAATAGAAAAAGGAAAGAAAAGAAACAAGGTAGGGTGAGTCATGTTCAGATGAGAGAGTAGAGTTTTCTAAACATGACAAAGGTGACTCATGAAAGTTGTATATATTTTTTTGTTATCACCAGGGCAGTGCAAGATTCACCACTACCTCTTTCTGCGTACATAGATTTGGTTTAAGTCGTTTAATGGCAATCGCTTCAGCAAAGCCTAGCAAGCTAGGTTTCTTTTGCTTGTTGATTATTTTCAACGACTTCAGGTTGTCTACAATATGACCAGTGTCCAATAGATGACGAGCAATCGCACTGTTTAATGCTTATGGACCTTTCACTTTCAGGTTCTTTGATATGTGTTCATAAATGCGGACACTAACCCTTTTCTATGTTCTTCCAATGTATGTGCTTTGGCACGTACATGTAAATTGGTAGACACAGTTGGAGGTAATATGAGGTGGGTATTTGTCCACTTTTGATTGTCTCAAACAACTAGTTGTTTGATAAACACATAGAAGCTTGGCGGCTGGATATGCTCTTTTCAGGGCAGCGTTCAGTCTGCATCTTATTCTATTAGCAGTATCATCGCCTTTGAATGCAAGCTGCGGAAAGGTAGGCTTTTTATCTAATGTGCTGCATTTCACTTTTTCAACTTGACGTCTCCCATACTTGTCGATGAACTTTTGTGGGCATTCGTTGTCGCGTAGGCATTTCTCCACAATGGATAGCTCTTCCTAAATCTTTTCTTTCTTCTGGAAATAAATTTTTAATGAACGTCTATTTTCTATCATGCAGTGTAGGTAATTGAAGATTATTTTACTCAAAATTTCAGTCATTTTTGTAACCTCACCAATGAATAACACACTTTGAAACTGTGAAGAACACTTGAGGTTCTTTGTGTAGATATACATTTAAAATTGTCCTCTGTACTGATATTGACACAGCATGAGCAATGCATGGTAGTTAACGAGACAGAAATAAATACCACACGATATTTGTATTATACTATGCACATTTTCGAAAACAAAGTTTTCAAAAGGTTTAGCTAAATCTCAGGAAAAAAAAACAATAATTCATTACTTGAAATAAACATTTCCAAAATGAAAATAACTGAGTACATTTGAGTCGACCAAATTTTAGTACCGTTATATTTGATATCACTTTTCTCATTATATTTCTTAAGTATCTACCTTAGTATTTCAAAAGAACGGTTATTTAACAAAGAACACTGATTTAGATAACCTCTTCATCAGGTTATACAGTTATATATGCCTAATAATGAGTGAATTAGTGCTATCAACAACATTAATGTTGTTTAAATAACATTGAATCAATAATAAGATCAGTCTATTACAGTCCCAGCGGCTTAATGGTATAAGAGTTTGCCTTGTAACCAGAATGTCCTGGGTTCGAACCCAGTTGTGTATGCATCGGTGGCATAGCGGTTAGGACGCTCGCCGACTATGCACATGGTCCAGAGTTCGATTCCCGGCCGACGCACTCCTTTACCTCGCTAAATCAGAAATAATGCTGGTAAGGAGGAAAGGTTGGGCATGAGGCTACCAACCCCATCCTGTAAAATAAACACTGCTACAGAAACCTCAAGCCACTAGCTTGAAGCCCTATGTTCCACTGGGGAACGTGAAGGAAAAAAAATTGCAGTTCCACAGCATCAACATTACAATACACTGAATATCAGAAAGGCAAATTATGAAAGATAATAATACAGATTCATGAATTTATAGTCTCCACTGAAGACCATCCAGGGTAGTAGTAGTAGTAGTGGCTAGACTTGCTTCTTTTGCACACAAAGCACTGGTTGTTTCATGCAAGTCGTGATAATCTCTGCTGTCTGGAGTATGAGGTACCTCGATGTTTTCAGCAACTTATTTCGTACTCGGTAGATGATTATTATTACTGTCTTCATTTTGTTGGCAGAAAATTTAAACTAATAGTAGTGCATGCAAATTCGTAAAATGACAACAGAACTCATGACGTATTAAATCAAGACCCCTAAAAGTGAGTATGTGTGTACAGAGTCAGAGTGAAACAGTTTTTCAAATGTTAGCTTGTAAGGATTTGACTGGTTCCAGGTTTGATCACGGATTGGTATTAGTTAGAGAAGCAATGAAAATCACGGAGTATTGGACAGCAGAAAACAGAGTTTATAGGTCATTGGATTCTGTCCTGGTGGCTCACCATGTAACCTGAAGTTCCCGGATTTTATCCTTGATGAGGTCATACATGCGTATTGCTGAAGAGTTTCAAACTAAAACGAAACGCCTGTCCACTAACCCCTCCCCCGTCTCTTTGTTTTTACTGGCTCCCTGAATGATACCAATCCTTAATCGAACTTGAAACCAATCAAATCCTTAAAAAACAACAGTCGAAAATGAATGTAATGCTCACTGATGACTGACTACAGGATGAATCTTCCTGGAATTGTTGTGAGAAGTGGTGATTAGCAGGGTCCATCGTCAGTGACACTGGTTGGCAGTTATGCGCCTCAGAATACATTTTTTATCACTCCTTAAAAGTCAGCGGGCTGGACTTGCTGTTGGTATTGATTCCAGTAAAGAAGCAAGTTCAGGGGTGGGACTGACAACTCAAGCTCGTTTAGCAAGAAACATTTTCAATTTCGAATACTCTGCAGTCATCTATATGGTTCGGGCATAGACTTTTCGGCTTAATGGAGAACATGACAGTGCAAACTCTATCAATAAAGCTTAAATTATATTCAGAAATCGTCTCTTACATATATATATATATTCTCTATTGTTCCCCCTTAGTTTTTCCTGGGCTACTGGAGAAAGACTATATCTTATTGCGCAGGATGTTAAAGGTTGTCAGCAGGGTAAGCAACGTGCCACTTGACCAGCTTGTTAATATTCTGGTTAACAGGCACATAGACTCATGTGAAAAATGGGCTAAATCCATTCTATCTATCTAACTCACACCACCCTCTTCATTCACAATTCTCCCCTTGTATCTCATCAGGCAAGTAGACCAGAAGTCTATATAGAAAACTATATGCTCGCACTAGCAAGTACAAAAACTCAACCATATCCTACTTAGCTCGTGTTCTGTGCGATAAAGAAAGAAAGCATTAGGCGTGATGCCTATAACGTATTAAATAGTCAGTAGAACAACTGGATCTCGTCTTTCCAACTCATATCACTTATAGGTACAACGTTTTCTTTCTTTCTTTTTTTCTGTTATGCGCTGCTTTGTTTTTTTCTTCCTTACAAACTCTGCTTAAGACATTCTTCTTCGTTCTTTCACACTCTGTATATCTCGACCTGTTTGTTACCGCTTACGCCAGTTAATACACCAGCACCTACTTTGCTATCATCTTCAAACACTGTTCACTTTTTGGCTTTACCACCGACTTGTCAGTATGTTGTTGTCAAAACTAACTGAGATTACCCATAATCTATGTAGAATTTTATTTATCGATAATGTACTAACTGGATGCAATACTGTAGTAAAAATGCTGAGAATTCCATTCTTTATGACGAGTACTGTTTTGGAATAAAGCAAATTATATATATATATATATATATATATATATATATATATATATATATATATATATATATATATATATATACCTTCTTTTCGTTTGAAATAACTTTTATGCTGTTTGTGTTATATCTCAAGTAGAGTTTATCTACTAAAATTTTTATTTTGATATCCACAGGTTTTCTACACAAAAATAGGCAAATATACAAATGACAGTGAATACTTATAACAATTTCTATACAATGTTCATTTTATTACATGTGACATTATTCATTACACATTGTACTAACTTCATCCAAACAACATCTTCTCCACCAGTTGATCATGAATATTACATTCAGGAAGAAGTATCCATCGGGACCTTGATAGGCAATTTAATGAATGATGTTGTACTCAAGTATGCAGAATTGGGATTACTTAAAATTTCGCATAAACTCGGCCAACTTCCCGATGATTCAGATGAATATTATACACTGAAAATAGTTAATTTTGCTGATCCATATGTAAATTTATTTGAGGTGAGTTAATTTGGTCGTATAGTCACTGATTGACTGATTTGCTGACCACTATAATATTTTCTTATCCATTAACAAAGTTTAGACAGAGTATATTACTACTATTAACAGGGTTGTTTTTTCCGCATAACAGTGGTCTTATCTAACTGACAAAATTCTCTCTTATAGGTTTGAAGTCTTGTATATTTTTACAGAACATTCCATAATTTGGCTTAATCTTAGACACTCAAACATGTTTGCAAATAATGGGTTCTTTTTATTTCTGAACTTACCTGTTTTTTAGTTGCCTGGAAATCAAATCAGTGATTTACCTATACTCATAAGCTTATTTACACTGAAATGATTCGTACGTGATACCCTTCAGTTTCTTACAAAACTGTTATTGTTAAGAAAATCGGTATATCAACTAATCACTAGTTCGCGAATATAAATAGATACATATATATATTTTTATAAACTGAAAATAACAGCAAGTTAATACAAATTTTAAGCACGTGCAGAAACCAAAAACTGCCGTTTTCGAAAATTATTATTATTATATTATCTTATATTATTATTCCCTTGAGTTCCGAATGAAACACAGGGCTTCAACAACATCTCCACTTTGTTCTATTTTCTGACGTCCTCTTCAGCTGTGTCCACGATCTCTCGAACTCTCTGATCTCCTCCTTCCCAAACGATCTGCTCCATTTCACCCTCGCACTGACGACCCACTCACCGCTTCTCATTAGGGTTGCACTCGAGCTGTAGCCTGCATTCCGCGCGATGTCATTCAAAGACCTCCTCAAAGTACACCCTACCCATCTCCACTTTCTCCTACATATTTGTTGAGCGATCGGCTCTTGGTTCATTTGTTACCATTTGATCTTCATTATGGAGCTAACGAAGGCAGTTGTTGAAAGAATTCTGTAAGTCGTTGAAAATGCTTTTGGTAATGCGTCAATTTTCCCACCTGTATAAGAGAATTCTGACTTGCTGTTTTCACATTCGTGTTAAAAATCCAAATATTGTTGTTTATGCTGAGGCGGACTACAGAAGATTTCCAAACCAGTTTCAGGTTGGTGAAGGAGTATCTTGCCTTTCCGATTCTGACTTTAACATCTTCATCCTTTCCAACTACCTGTCGTTGAAACGATGCTTCCTAGATAAGTGAAGAAAGTAACACCCTGTTGAATCTTTCCCTTTGATGGTGACTGGTGCCTGTCGTTGTTGTTGCTGTTGGTTGGTTGCTTAGTTTCATGACCTCTGTCTTCTCCATATTCACTTCTAGTCTTGTCTTCGCAACCGGCTTTTGTCTTCTGCCAATTTGTTGGTTTTTGCCTGACTGCAACTCTTCGAGTTTGTGTGACACTAGACATATATCATCTGTGAAATCCGCATTTTCTAGATCCTTCTTATTGTTGATCCAGAGTATTCCTGTCTCCTCGATCTCGCATCAGAGTCTGACACATAATCCATTTGACCACAATTAAGAATATTATTGGTGATAATAGCTAGGTAGCCTTGTCTCACTCGTGTATTCACTTCGAACGCCTCGCCGAGTTTTTGAAGGAATAACCACTAAAGTTGTTTAATCAGGCAGTTAATTAGGAATCGACAGATATAAATGCAACATTCATAATACACTGAAATCAGTCAAGAATTCATTAAAACCGAAAGAAACTAAACATTTAGTACATTCATATTCAGAACATGTCAGGAACTATTAGTTGGTCTACCATTTGAAAGTGTACACAAAAATTAGACTTCTACGATAAGCAAAACAGAGTTCGTTAACCAGAAAATAAAGTACTTTATAGGTTTCTACATTCTTAACTTTCAGTAAATTTATGCATTTGAAATTAAGTCACAGTTTAGTGTTTTTTTTTTTCAGTCACATAATCAACCTTAAATTCCTCACCCTTTTTACCACAGACTAGAAAATTAAGTTTTGATACAAGCGGAACGATATCTGATAGTAGTTAAAAGTTCAGCATATTTCAAAATCTTCTGAATACCATTACGTTTTAGTCAATTTAACATCACAAATTTAAACCAAAAAAAAACACATGTAACATATGTTGTCACAGAAAGAGATGAAATTCAAGCTACAATGAAAACTTTCTGTATCATAATTCACCTTATCCCGTACATTCATCAGTATATGTTTGAAAGGTCGAAAAATTTCAGAGAAGTTGAAATACATTAGGTAGATAAAATGAAACCATATTGTCGAATAGAAATTCAGAAGAGAAAGTAAAGAATGAATTTGAATACATAATTAAGGATTGATCTTTATGATGTAAATGATAAAGGTAAAGACTGGACCTGTATTTCTTTGAAGACACTACCGATTTGAGCATTATGGTCTATTTATATTCTATGTCCTAAGTACGGTGAATGTGTCAGATTTTTCGAACACATCAACTGGAAGGTAGAGGCAATTCAATTCACTTATGAATTGGAAAGTCAGGAAGGAGAGCTTCCAATTATAGGTTGTAGCGTAAAACGGAAAGAAGATGGGAAGTTAAACACTAGTGTTTACAGGAAACCCACACATTCAAACCGATATTTGGATTTCCGATCATCCCATCCTATGTCAGTAAAAATAGGATTGGTGAAATGTCTAAGTAATAGAGCAAAAAAACTGAGTCGTACCAAGGAAAATCCAAGGTAGGGAGTGAGGCATATAGTACAGAAGCTTTGAAACTTAGTGATTACCCTGATAAATTAGTCAGAAATTATGTAGGAAAATCTAAAAATAAAACAAATAATGGTAGTAATAGTGATAATAATAATAATGACTACATGCATGTCAAACGTACACAGGATAATGACAACACCAACAATAGGGAATATAAATCACCAGTAGTACTTCCACACAAGGAAGGAACCGCGGAAGCCTTAAGGAGAATTCCTAACAATGCAAGAATAAAGTGGCATTCAAACCCACAAACTCAATTAGAATTGAGCTTTCAAGTATTGCTTTGTAGGGGTTTGGTTGATTGGTTACAGGATTTCATCATGAGCTGATATTGGTTAGAGAGCCAGTGTAAAACCTGGGAGTACTGGACAACTGTTTTGTCCTAGTTTGGGACTCTTTATCAGTAAGCACCCACTAACAGGGTTCGAAACCAGGACCTTCCGGTTACAAGGTGAGCTAGCTAGTAGACGATTGAGCCACTGGGACCCGATCCAATGGCCAACCCATGAATTCTAACTTCTGCCAATTCACGATATAGTGCAACCGCTAGCCAATGTCTTCGGCGAGTATTTGTCCTCACACCCGACCTTCTGTGCCCTGCTGGTTAAGACTTCCCATTAGAATTAGGCTCTTTAGGTTTAAGGATTCCGTGTAGCCAATTGCACAAAACACCTTAGTCTAGCTAATGTCCTGCTGGAATGATTGTTAGGTCGAATACATCGGTCAATGTAGTAGGACAGGGGTAATCGGACTAGCCGAGCATAAAAAACCTGGCGAAATATAGATTAGTTGGCCTTAATAGGATAAGAAACCTGGAGCATAGTTCAGCTATACCACTAAATGCAATTACACACAACCATACAATAGGATGGGATAAGGTGACAGGGTGGAGGGAGAGATTGATAACGGAAGTTTTAATTATCAAATCAGCTGAAAATATGTGCAATAGGAATGATTTAACACCTGTTTAACCGGACATCTGGAAAATTCTACTACCCCTGCGACAAGTAGGAAAGAATAAAGACAACTATAAAACGAAAGTTTCGAAATCGTGTGATTATAATTGATGGCATGATTATGAACCGTAAATTTTGTTCGAAACGTCATCCAGTAAATAATACTGTTTCACTGTGTGTGTATTTAATTACATACTACCACAGTGCCCAGGTTTTACACAAATATTGTTACCTCTGAAATGTCATAGTTACTATTACATTACACGTTACGTAATTCTCACTTATAAATAAATAATTAACTCATTGATACCTATTTTCGTTAAACACCCATCTTCGCCAGCTTTATAAAATTTTCAATAGATTATTGAATACAGATAACATACCCCTATTTTTAGCCAACATTTTCTGTGAGCATGATTTTAGTTTTTGTGGAAGACGCAGATATTCTTATTGATATTTGTTTTAAAACTTGGTGACTAGAAGCAGCATCTTTAAGTTATTTCAATTGCTTGTTACAATAAGATACAACCATTGTTCAGGATTTTCTATACTTTCTCCCTATCCAAATATACTAACAGACCTGAATGTAGCCCTCATTTAATATTAAAGATGATGTATATGTGATGGGTGTCAGTCATGTTAAACAAACTTAGAACAAGGCCGCTACAAAAAATTGAGTCGTCAATCTTTGTGCAAGCAAATGCAGTGTATTTAAGCTTCTGATGACTAGAGGTTACATTCTGGATAAATAAACAAAAAAAGCTCAAGTATCCATTAAGTCAAAAGCATAGTTTTTCTGGTAATTTCGTCTAAAATGCATTGTAGATATAAACCCAAGAATAGTCAGTCATAAAAGCAGTCTTCAAGTTACTGTTATTTATGACCCAGTAACACTTGCTTCAAGTAACCTGGTGTATGGTACTTAAAGTATTCACCATGTTCACTGTTAAAACCTTATTTCTTCTCATCATATACTGGTGTAAAATAAACAAAGTGGAAGTACGCCTTCATCATACGGCTCACCTTTTCATTAGTAAGATTCATTTGATTGTATCATCAAGAAAAACTTCCTACAGAAGCTATCCTAGGGTAGGAAAGCGTAGTTAACGCAATGTTCATTTGTTTGATTTAATGTATACTAAATATAAACAAGTAACAGTATTGACATGACATATTTTTCCGTTATACGGTCTTAGCATATCATAAACACTAAATATCGTAGTACATATTTCCAAAAGATGTACCTATGAAATCATAACAATCCTTTAGAAGATAACATGAAAAGTATGGTTTATTGCATATAAAACTTTGTTACTTATAAACACTACAAAGTATGTAATAGAATTTATGAGCAGAAGAACAGCTTATTGGTAGAATAAGTTACAGTACTAATCAATTGTAATATAAATTCTGTGTGTCATTTTTATGGCAACCATTATTTTAATTACGGCGAACAGAAAACATGACTTTAAAAATATGATTTGGACTTTTCCAGTAGATAAATAAATCTTTTAAAATGGTATGCAAATGAAGTTTTATTAAGTAAGTTGTTGATTTTGTAAAGATTTGGTAAGTTGAAAGGTGGCTTTCGCGACGAATTCGAAGCAAAGTGGAGAAAAAATTAAGTGGTGATTGCCGCAAGGTATTGTGCGTCGGTGGCACAGCGGTTGAATGCCCGCCGACCACACATGTGACCTGGGGTTCGACCTCTGTCCCACAACTCGCTAAGCCAGTAACAAAACTGGTAAAAAGGGGAGTTTGAGCATGAGGCTAGCAACCCCATCCTGTAAAAATAAACACCACTGTTACCGAAACTTCAAACCTGTAGCTTGAAGCCCTATGTTCCAGTGGGAACCTAGAGAAATAAAACAAAAACTGTAAGGTATGTGTTTTGTCTTAATTTAAATCTGTCCAGGATTGTACACTCAAGGTTTTCGAGCTCAGGGTCCGGTTCTTTTGAGTTCTCTTCTTTGCAGAAATATTGGTGAACACCACTTGAGAGCCATGAAGGAAAACGAAACTCATATTTAGTACTGCATAGTTCTGAATAAATTTTTGGTCTCAGTGTTTTGTGATAGAGTTTGTCTAGCTTATATTGGATTCATACAACCTTATTGCTTTTGCTTATTTAATAATTCTACTGATTAGGATCAAGTTTCTGTATTCCCATGGACAAAAATACTCAGTTGGCAAAGTGGCATGCTTCTTCACTTATTTCTAATCATAAAAAATTGGGTTATGAGTGTAAAAATATCAATTACAAGAATTACTGATAAAATAAATAAGTTCGCATAAAAGCAGTAACATTTCTGTACTAGTTTGGGATGAAGTTGGGCAGTATGCCACGACAATGTGGACCATATTTTGTTTGAATAAATTTCCAGCAATATGTTAATAGTCAAATGTAACTGATATTGAAAAAATGAAGGCATTAGATTAAAACTACTTACAAGACCTTATGAAATGCTGGTCGTACAACTTTATTAGATAGTTAGTAGGTATTTTTGTTGTTGATAGGACAGTGATTATTATCTTTTCTCAAGATATTTGATCATCCAGTAGGCTTGATGAAATCTCTATGATCCGCTTTCATTTATTTTAAAAGCAGAACATGAGAATTTGTCCGCTTTTCAAAACCTTGTTAACATATTCCAATGTTCAGTGATTCATGCTGAAGTTTCATGAAGAAAGCATAACCTCTTGAACGACTTTATCTCAGAAACTTAGGACTGATAGTAAATAAATCAAAATAATAGATTAGATTGAAATATTTGCGCTTTGATGACATGTCGATTCCTTGTCAAGATGCTTTCATAATTTCTACAGATTTAATTCGAAGTAATTTGGGTGGTTGTCTTGATCCAAGTGGTCTAGGGGATAACACTTTGATATTCGAAAAGATGAGTACTGTATTCGAGCCTAGATGGGGATATCATTACTCATTTGGGAGTGCAAGTACATCTAGCTGACGAGCTCCAAGCTAATTTCTTGACATGCTAACTGCTACTGAGATTTTAAGATTTCTAGTTGAGTTAAAAAAAAAGAGAAACTGAGAAATTTCACAGTTAAAACAACACTGCAACTGGAGAACATTTAAACTGAATACCGCCCAGATTCACATAATCTTACAGTGTGATTAAAGACTTGAATCAAACTCTAATGAGATTAACACCCGATCCCTCAGATTTTTTTCATCACAATTACATTTTGCTGAGATAAACCAATTGCTTCTTTCCTTAATTATCATTATTATCTTCCTCTAAAATCATTACATTATAACCATATACATATAATCTTTAAACTAGTTAAAGAAAATTAGCATAATAATAGGTCAGACAAAAATTAAATAATTTAATAGAAGTATTAAAAAAAGTAGGAGTATATATGAAAGTTTACTTAACCCTTTCTTTATCTTAAACTCTTATCATAAACTGGATTAAAAGTGTAAATATGCAAATTTATGGGATCATCTTTGCTATAGAAACTCTTACTGAGTTTAATGTGGAGGATTTAAAAGTAATCTTCTGATACTTAAAAGTAAGACAGTGTTTCTTGAATAGTAATTCAAACTTCATTATCTATTAAAAAATTAGCCATTTCATAAGTTATAGTACTCAATTATTATTCTTACAAATATATATACCTCAAAGGATCGTCTATCCTTTTGAAGGCTATCAGCTTCCAAAGAAAATCTTCTACCGAATTAGAATTATTCAAGTATTGGTTTGTAGGGATTTGGTTGACCGGTTACAGGGTTTCATCATCAGCTGACGTCTCTGTCTTTGTACAGAGGCAAGCTCTGTAGGCTAAAAGACCCAGTGGACCCGATTAAACAAAATATTATAATTTACAAAATACCTTCCAATGACTGTGGGTTAAGTCAACTACATAGGTCAAACTAGTAGGTCAGGGATAGTCAGATTATCAGAACATAAGAATTTAGCTAAGGGAAGAATGGTTGACCCTGAAAAGATAAGTAATTTAGAAAAAAGCTCAGCACTACATTGCACTACATGCATTAACATACAACCACACAATAGCATGGTGGGAGAGGGTTAAAATTCTAAAAAGTAATCTATGTAGGTGGAGAGAGGGGTTGATTACGGAATCCTTATTTATCGAGTCTACACTCAACACATGAAACAGAAATGACTCAATGCAAATACCAGAAATATGGAAGACATTATTACCGCCGGTTAAATCAGAAGAGGATGATAAATAATCTTAAAACTCTATTTCAATTCAAACACATCACAACATTCGAACAAAAAACTTATTATGACTATTAAAACACTCGTCGTATTTCGCATCTGATTATAGTTGATCAATAACACTCGTATTATTGCCATCAGTCAAATCAGAAGAGGATAATAAATAATCTTGAAATTCCAGCTCAATGCAAACACATCACAACATTCTAACAAGTAGCTTAGTATGACTGTAAAACACACTCGTCCTTTTTTCCCATCTAACTGCAATTGATCAACAACACTCGTACTATTGTAACAACAGAAGACAAGGGCCAGGCAACAGATCGTTTTATTATGAAAATCAACACGTATTTATACATCTTTCAACTACATTATTATAGACAAGCGCAGTCATCTGATTGGTTGTTTAGGTAGACAAACGCAGGCTTCTGATTGGTTGTTTCGGGATTCCTTGACAAATAGAGTTCTCTCTGCGAATCATATTTTGCCACGTTAACTTTGCTGTGATTGGTTGTTGACTCAGGCTTGTTCATATTTTCTCACGGCCCATATTAGTGACCTAGACCTTAACGTAGATTAGTGCCAACCAATCGGCTAGCAGCCTGCTCTCACCACACTCGTCCCCCCGTCAAATACGTGCGACTGAATTCGGCTTGATCCACTTGGTGCAGGCGTCATCGTTGGCTTGTCTCGCTGTATCCATTTCTGGAGCTCGCTGACGTTCACGCGCCTCTCATTGTTCGCCATTGCGACTGTGTCTGCGTAACCCCATCTCGAAGTGACCATATATGGTCCTTCCCACTTTGGAAACTGTTTGCCTGACCCTGTCGAACATTCGTCCATACTTCGGCCCACACCTTCATATGCTGCTTTCGCCCGACCTCCCAGCAGCGTCTCAAGTAGCAGCTCCATCGCTGACAGATCTTGAACGCCACTCAACTGCGCAGAAGCCTTGAAGTCCTGCCCGAAGATCCATATGTCTCCATCAAAAACTGCAGGGTATAGGCTTTTCATTTGTCGGTAGGCAGCGACAGCAAATGTAACAACAGAAGACAAGGGCCAGGCAACAGATCGTTTTATTATGAAAATCAACACGTATTTATACATCTTTCAACTACATTATTATAGACAAGCGCAGTCATCTGATTGGTTGTTTAGGTAGACAAACGCAGGCTTCTGATTGGTTGTTTCGGGATTCCTTGACAAATAGAGTTCTCTCTGCGAATCATATTTTGCCACGTTAACTTTGCTGTGATTGGTTGTTGACTCAGGCTTGTTCATATTTTCTCACGGCCCATATTAGTGACCTAGACCTTAACGTAGATTAGTGCCAACCAATCGGCTAGCAGCCTGCTCTCACCACACTATTATTTCTGAATGTACATTATCTCACATTGATTTTAATCCAATATCTAATTGATTCTACACATGTATATAAATGAAAGAACAAAGTTGTATAACTTGATATGATTATGAGTGGCAATAGTTTGTGCTCGAAACGTCATCAGTCAATATAACTGTACAACACTGTGTGATTTATCAAAATAAAATCTTATCTATAATGGAATTATACTCTACCACAATACCCAAGTTTTATACTTATATCTAATCCTTACAGATCAACCCTTGAAAATGTGAAATAAGTAATAATAACAGTTAGTTACATTAAAAAAGGTAGGTGTTAATTTGACGGAGTACACAATGTGTAATTGCGTAAAAATTAAAGACAGAAAATAATCAGATTGTTTAACAGTTCTATGGAGTCAAATGCTGCCTTTAGATGGTGATACTTGTGTAACAACAGAAGACAAGGGCTGGCAACAGATCGTTTTATTACGAAAATCAACACGTATTTATATATATTTTATGTGCATTAATAAGGCTTATGCAAGCAGAAAAAGGCAGTCTTCTGATTGGTTGTTTCTCGGAAGTTAAGCAGACAAACACAGTCTTATGATTGGTTGTTTTCGATATTTCTCGGAAAGTAGAGCCATCTATCTGCGAATCATATTTGTCCACATTTAAGTTTGCTGTGATTGGTTGTTGAAACAGCCTTGTTCATATTTTCTCACGGCCCATATTAGTGACCTAGACATTAACGTAGATTAGTGCCAACCAATCGGCTAGCAGCCTGCTCTCACCACACTCGTCCCCCCGTCAAATAGCTTCGTGCGCAGACGTTCCGACCTTCTGGGTGCTACATCCTCTAGTTGAGGATTGTTACTGACCGGCTTGTCCCACTGTACCCATCTTTGGAGCTGACTGGCGTTAACTCGTTTCTGTTTATCACCTCTTCGGATGGTATATACTTGACCCCGTCTTTTTGTGATTGTGTATGGTCCTTCCCACTTTGGAAGGAGTTTCCGTGAACCTAGCCCGCCTCCAACTGTATATCTCCTGTCTCTACACTTCACTTGGTCCCCGACTGCAAAGGTAATGCACTGCGTCCTTTCTTTCATCTGAGACTTCGTGACATCACTGCGCTGCTTCCGTATTACATTCTTGACTGCCTCTTTCCTCTCTGCTTTTAATTTCGTCGTACTCCACTTTTGGTGCATGGGCCAGGTCTCATTGTGTACCGGTAATCGTGGTTTTCTACCATACATCAGTTGGAAGGGTGACTTCTTCGTTGTTTCCTGAGTGGTAGCCCGATGTGTTAGTAAAATCAGTGGAAGCTCCGTTTCCCAGTTCCCGCCCTTCGAGGCCAGCCACTCCTTCAGTGTACGGTTGTTTCTCTCCGTTAGGCCATTCGTTTGTGGATGGTATGGGGTCGTTCTGATCCTCTTGATGCCCAGCTGTTGCAAACGGGAAGTAAACTCTTCACTCTCGAAACAGGGACCTTGGTCTGTCAGTATTGTCTTCGGTACGCCGTGGTCTGCAACAATGTGTCTAACTACTGCATCTGTCACGGTTCTTGCACGTTGGTCTGGGATTGCTACGGCGTCTACCCATCGTGTCGCGTGTTCCGTCATCACCAAGAGGTACTGATTACCATTGGATGTCTGAGGAAATGGACCCATGACATCTACGGACCACAAGTCACCTATCGCGGTAACTGGAATCGACTGAAGTGGTGGTCGTATATACCGGTCACCTTTCATCAGCTGGCACCGTGGACATCCAAGTACGTATCTTGCTACGTCTTCTCTCATACCTGGCCAGTACATACTTTGTCTTAGGAGGTCGGTCGTTCTGGCCACGCCTGTATGCGCTAGCTGGTGACATTCTTCTATCATGTCGTGGCGCGACGATTGAGGTATGACAGCCAGCCAGCTTCCGTCGTTCTCTCGCCAGGTCAGAGTCCCGTAGGCATTCACTCTGAGTCGATCCCTCTGTCTGAGTAGTGTGGTTAGCTCCTTACTCGCCGTAGTTTGATCCACTTCTATTCCGTTGGTGATCACCTGTATTACTGTATTCAGCGTATCGTCCAACCTCTGCCTACGTGCAAGTCTTAGTGGGTCTTGTTCTACTGCATGCACTCCGTAAGCGACCTCGGGCAACTCAGACTCATCTTCTGGTCTCGATAACAAATCTGCCAAGACATTTTCACTTCCAGGAACGTGTGAGATCGTAAAATCGTACTCCTGAAGACGCAACATCCACCGTGACAACTTCCCCCGTGGGTCTCTCGCTGTCTTCAAAAATTGTAGCGGCTTATGATCAGTTTCGATGTGGAACCGCCGGCCGAGTAAATAAGGTCTCCATTTGTCGACTGCCCATACCATTGCTAAACATTCTTTCTCTATCGTTGAATACTTTCTCTCTGTGAGGGTCAAAACCCTACTGGCATACTCAACGATTCCCTCGTCCTGTCTTAGGACCGCACCTATAGCGTAGTCACTGGCATCTGTGCACACTGTGAACTGTCTTCCTGGCACAGGTAGTTTTAGCGTCATTTGTTGGTGGTCGAGCAGCTGTTTAATTCTGTCGAATGTCCTCTGCGATTCTTCCGACCAAACAAACTTTGGCTCACCTAGTAGCCTGTATAGAGGGGCTGCTATCTCATTGAAGTTCTTCACGAAGCGACTATAAAACGCTGCTCTACCCAAGAATTGTCTCAGTTTTCTCTTTGAATTCGGGGCTGGAATCGTTTTAATCGTCAAAATTTTCTCCGGCAGTGGTTTAATCTCACCATTTCCCACTTTATGTCCCAACAGAGTAACATTCTTTTTGGCTATCTGAGACTTGGTTTTGTTGACGCGTAGTCCAAACTCTTCGATGCGTCGCAGCACGGCTTCTACATGGTTGACGTGATCGTTTTCGTTTTGACTGTATATGACGAGATCATCACCATAAACCTCCACGTTTTTCAAGTTTCTAAGTAATAGCTTCATCAGTCGTCTGAACGTAAACGGTGCACCTGCTAGTCCAAACGGCATGCGTTTAAATCGATATTGTGTCTGACCCACGATGAAAGCCGTCTTATCTCTATCACCTTGTTTTATCGGTATCTGCCAGTATCCTGAGCGAAGATCGAGAACCGAAAACACATTCGCACCTTGTAGGCGATCTAAAGTTTCTACCACTGTTGGCATGGCACACGGTCTTAACTCTGTCATACTGTTTAACTGTCGAAAATCAACACAGAATCTATACTTCCCATTCGCTTTTTTTACTAACAGCACTGGAGAGTTGTACGGGCTATCAGCTTCCTCAATAATGTCATCTTTTAACATCTCTTGCACTTGTCGCTCCACTTCGCCTTCCAGATGACATGGAACTCTTCGCGTTAAAAATGACCTTACTTTCGGATCACTTAACGGAATTTCATGATTCACCTTATCGCAATAACCGTATGGGTCGCCATCTCCAGTGAACAGATGATCGTATTTATTAATTAACTCTGTCACATTGTGTACCGTCGACAGCTTAATCGCTGCTATCTCGCTGGTCTCATACATGTTGATATGCCCGTATTTCGTGATCACCACGTTCGCTTGCGTGTCGATTATTGCACCAATCTCACGCAGAAAATCCGCTCCTAATATCGTTCGCTGTAGTTCGGGTACAACAATGAAAGGAAACGTCACCTCGCAGCCACCAACAACGACCGTACAGTTCGATCTACCCGTGATACGCAACACATACCCGCCTACTGTTTGTACTGTCAATGAACACGGACTAACACTCTTACATAAATTCTTATCTATTAACGACACGGCCGCCCCTGTATCTATCAAACATACTACTTCTCGATCATTCACTCGCAACTTCGAATACAGAGCCCCTTTCTCAATAGCCCCCACTAAATCTAGGTTCATACGAAAGAAAGAACAAGCATTATACCGTCTGAAATTTTTTCTTTTTCGCCTTTCTGGGCAGTATCTTCTCCAGTGTCCCGGCTTACCGCATTCAAAACACCGGTCTTTTCTATCAGCCAACTTTAACGCCGCCACTTCCCGCTGCAATGCTTCAATTTTCTGCTCATATTCGTTTGGTTTTGGTTGGTCTATAGCGGCTACCGTTGTGCTCAGCAGCTGTCTGGTCACCTTCGCCAGCTCACTAATATCCATCGGCTGCGTTGCGTTAACCAGTTGTAATCGCTGAGAAATGTGGTCTGGGACACTCTCGATGAATTGGGAAGACAGTAACTGCGCTTCTGATTCTTCATCTAAAGTGGGAAGCGCGCGTCGAAGTAGATTAGTCAGTTTCACCGCCAACACTAGCGGGTCTCCATCAGGTCCAAGCTTCATTGACCGGAACTGCTGCATTGCTAGCTGTCTGTCTGTTTCGCTGTCAAACTCGGACACTAGTCGTTCAACCAATTTCTTCCAAGACGCTGTGCCATTTGACCTGTCTACGCTGTCATATGCAGCCTTCGCTCGGCCTCTCAACAGCGTCCCCAGGACAACTGCCTTCGCCGCCTGCTCCTTGACACCCACCAGCTCAGCAACGGCCTCGAAGTCACGTAAGAAGCTCCGTATGTCTCCTTCTTCAAACGCAGCTGGCCACGGGATCTTCATCTTTTTGGAGGCAGCGACACCAAATGTAACAACAGAAGACAAGGGCTGGCAACAGATCGTTTTATTACGAAAATCAACACGTATTTATATATATTTTATGTGCATTAATAAGGCTTATGCAAGCAGAAAAAGGCAGTCTTCTGATTGGTTGTTTCTCGGAAGTTAAGCAGACAAACACAGTCTTATGATTGGTTGTTTTCGATATTTCTCGGAAAGTAGAGCCATCTATCTGCGAATCATATTTGTCCACATTTAAGTTTGCTGTGATTGGTTGTTGAAACAGCCTTGTTCATATTTTCTCACGGCCCATATTAGTGACCTAGACATTAACGTAGATTAGTGTCAACCAATCGGCTAGCAGCCTGCTCTCACCACACTTGGTATTAGAATTCTTATAATTTTTGTCACGAAAATTGTTGTTTCACTGTAAATCAGACGAGATAACAGCTTTTAATAATTGTTAATTGTATCAAAAGAATATCAACAAATGAGACAGTTTAACATCTATCTATGAAGCTGATGATACGCTGTCAGAGTGTCTTTATTTGAAACATGGTACACTTTTAGGACACTTAAAGAAAATGGAATATCATCAAAACTAATCAGATTATGGGTTTTATAGGGATTTGGCTTGATTTAAACTCAGGTTTCGCAACGAATCAATTAGGCGAACATTGAAAAACCAGGGAGCACTGTACTGTTGGTTCATCTTGATTCAGAACTCCTCAGCAATACACACCCATGACCACATAAAGGATTGATCGCCTGCGAAACCTACAATTTAAATATTAATCTTCAGCTCACTATTGAATACTGGATGGTTGTACTGAAGTTCTAATGAGAATTCATGTCCAGTGGAATCTATCATTTCAAGGTGAAGTGGATTCTCATTGATGGGATCGGTTGTCAATGGTGGTGTATTATGAATAAATAGAGGCCAGAATTCACTGGCGATTCCAGTCCAACCCAGTGGCTGAATGATCAACGGGTCGGCCTCACAAACTAAGGGTCATCTAGTCATGGGTGCGCACTACTGAAAAGTCCCAACTAGGACGGAACAACTGTTCATTTCTCTTTGGTTTCTAATGTACCTCCAACTGATATTAATTCACTGTACAATCCACAGTGAAACTATCAGAACTAGGCAAAATAAAATTATTTCATAATTACTCTATAACTGACACGCGTATTTAGTCAACTACTGATTTCAGATTACCTTTAAACTGGAGCAAAATGTTTTCGCATAGTTGGATCAAACTTAGTTTTAACTACTTTGTAATGGAAGCTTCTTGTGTGGCATTATAGGTTGTCAGCGAAAAGCAGTACAGGATTTGCAGAAAAGAGGTATAAACTCCAACAACAAAAATATTTTCATTGGGTTTTAAGGTAAATCATGATATCACAGGGTTACTGTAAGTAATCTGTGAAGTCGCCATTTTTATACACTAAATTTCTATCTAGAGCCATTTAAGGATCTTTGAATTAACTGTTACTTTCAATGACCAGACTAAGTATGGACTATTTTAAAACACACGCTACTTCCCAGTCCATACAAAAAGTATTTCATCAAGTTCATGATAGGAAGATGAATAAGTAATAGGATTAGGTCTATGTAATCACTTCAAATATCTGTAAAAAAAATTGTTAAATTTACCCCTGTTGTTGTTTTCCGCTTGTTGTACAGATTAAAACCGACGGACGCTTAATAGTTAACAGACGGTTAGATCGTGATCAAATATGTTCTGGTCAGCCACAGTTAGACTCATCTATTATAACAGGTGAACAAACACAATCAGTTTCAAATATATATTCAAATTTACGTCAGCAAACCAACATACAAGCAGAAAGTACTTCTTGTCCTATAATCCTACAAATCGGCTTATTTACCCATCATAAAAATTCTATGACCAGTAAATTAGAAACAGATATAAAAGAGAAGAAACAAAATCGATTATTTTATATACGGATTAATATTCAAGATATTAATGATAATGCACCATATTGGCAAGGTCATCTACAAAGATTCCGTATCACATTCTTAGATGGTGATCCAGTTGGTTCACGTCGTAATATACCACCAGCTATAGATATTGATGCAGGTTCAAATGGTCATATAACATATGAGTTAAGTTCAGCTAACCTATTCGATAAATCACCCATACCATTCAGTTTGCTTGAAGATTCAACTGATGGTTTACATTTATATGCAACAAAGCCTGTAGATCGTGAAGAACAATCAGAATACAAGTTAATGCTGAAGGCGATAGATGGATCGTATACACCGTCTACTTCAACTTCATCAGTACTGTCAAATGAGTCTAATTTAAAACGATTCACCTCAACATTGTATTTAGATGTCTTAATTGAAGATGTCAACGATAATACACCACAGTTTACTCAACCCATATTTACAACAGCAATGCCAATACCTGAGACAACACCTGTAGGGACAACTATTCTGATACTGAATGCTACTGATTTAGACTCCGGTATCAATGGAATTTATCACTTTGGTTTCAGTAAAGATCATTACTGGCAACCGAATGAGAAAATTGCTAGGCATTACTTTGATATACGTCCAAATGGTCAGATAATAGTTAGGCAACCGCTGAATGTAGATAAACTTGATCTAAATATTAACCATAATAAAAATAACAATAACAATCCAATGTTATCAAATTTGAGAATACGTCAACAATTAAATGATGACATCAGTATGCATAACAGTAAAGGTGTTAACCTACAGTTTCGTTTTCGTGCTATTGTCGAAGACGAAGCCACAAGACCATATACACGTTCAAGTGAAGCAACTGTCATTATACTTGTAACAGATGAAAATGATGAATCACCCATCATCACAGTACGTCATAATCCGGAAGCGATCAATACAAATACATTAGATAGTGTTTCACTACCAAATCCTTTCAGTTACTTCAGTGTATTCGAAAACCAACCAATTGGTACTGTTGTTGCAAGTATACAGGTAAGTGTATTATGGCGATTAGAACTATACTGCATTATGTGTAACACTCATTCACAGAAATAAAGTTACATGTGTGAATAAGGTTATTTGTTTTGATTGGACACAAGTAACTAGTGTGATGTGCCCAGTCATTTCTTCATTGCAGACTGAATTCTATCAGTCAGGTTGTAATAGGACAACCATTCTAGGTAGCTTGCCATCACGGCGCACATTCATTTGATGATATTAGATGGTTGGAGGCAATCGGCTGAAAGCCTTGGACCTAGGTTTCGTGCTAGTTGGGACTCATCTGTCAGCAAAGCGTATCTGTGACCTCGAAGGAACTCATGTCCCTTATGAGATTCGAACTCGTGTCACTCAGTGCCGCAGTCAGAGATGTAACAGCTGAGCTATTCGGGCTCGCGACTGACCTCCTGTATGACTGTAGTGGATATTTTGATTTGACACTAGTAACCTAGGTCCAAGGCTTCCTGCCGATTGCCTCCAACCATCTAATATCATCAAAGGTTATTTATTTTCTGTATGGGGTGTCAGTCATCTGATTAGATTTTGACGATTGCTTCGCTTTTATGATCAACATTACACAGAAATTATTTCGTAATCTACTGGCATCTAGACTTATCTAGAAATCTGTGGGAATAATTATGAAAAGCTGTTACACACGCACGCACACACGCACTCCGAATGGTAGTTTTCTTTATTGATTTCTCACAAATCAAAATTAAATATCATTACCTTTATACATTTCTAAAATAATAGTGCAGTGTGAAATTAACCTTTCCTTCATTTATATTTCTTTGATGTTTGCCCAATTAAAAAGAAAGTTTTCTAAATCACTTATGGTTAAAGGTACGCATAAAGTAGTTGACTAGAACATTAATACTTTATTAAGTGCCATGAAAACTGCTTCACGGCGAAGTTAAAGTTAAGACACTGACGAGAAGCGAACTCACCATTTATCCTAAAAAGTGAAGACAGAGAAAGGCAGTGAAACAGGGTATATAACACTATATTACCGACATAAAAAAGTGTTGAATGAAGTGTAATGATACCAAACAAAATATCCAGTTAGTTTTAGATTGGGTTCGGGAAAGATTAAGTTTAGTTTTGAGCTAAAGAAAGGTTAGGGTCAGGAGGCCTATTTAAATCACTGAGCTACCTAAGTTTTCTATTCCTCAAAATGCATTGTATTTACTCTGTTTTATATTCTTTTAAGCACTTAATTACCACAGTGAACCGCAATGTATATTCGCGAACAGTTTCAAATAAGTTTATACTTATCGCTAGGAATTTTTCGAAAGATTTAGAGGAACAGCACTGTGGGGTAGTATTGGAACATGCTTCGGATAGAATGATAGTGCTTCAGGTGACATATTATCGGTTGTCATATAATTTAAAGATTCTTCACATCAAGTAAATACCTCGCTAATAAACCCAATGAAAATTCTGTATTTTGTTTGAGTGCACTTCTCATAATAAAGCTATCACTGTTGTTATTTCTATTGTGAAAATTAGGGTTAGGGGACCAAATTTATCCCTTAACGCAGCTGCTCTTTCCAAGGTCGTTATTGCGTTCGCGTCTCTCGGATGTTTAAAGTTGAAGCTTGACCGTTTCACATTGAAAGCGTTTATTCAGAATGACGAAGATTAGAAAATCACGTTCTGTGGAACTATTTCAAAGGATATATGAAAGCAGTAGATAAGTAGTAAATGACTGATTCTTAGCAAAATTCTGCTTGTGATCTCTCAGACGAAATAAAACTAGTCATTTGCGAATTACACAGTTTGTAGTGAGATATCACCACGATCTTATATTAAAATCCAAAATTATATGACCATAACTAGTAATTCATTTGGCAGTGTTAGTGAAACTGAGGAAAAAGCACAAAATGAAACACAATGCCTACCGTTACTGACACAATTTTGGAAATATTTTGAATGATCTGAACTGATACGTTGGTAATCTCGCCCCAGATACACTGGGAGGCGGATGTGGTTTCCATAGAAGGTTTCTAACAATTCACATGAATCAGAAATACAAACCGTGTGGCATTCTCAGCTATAACTTTGATAATGAGTGATTTACAAACACATTGGCTCATACTAACCTATGAGTTCAGATACATACTAATATTCTGAAGTCACAGCATTAAGAATATGAAATAACGAAAGGCTTTTCAACTTATGTCATAGTTACACTAGCTATAATGAATGCTCATAAATTGCTGCTGGTTATAACTTCAATTTGGCAACCGGTAAAATTTTGATTACTGAAAGCCCTGACTAGTTTATTGAAGGCACAACATCCACAAGAGAACGAAATAACTTCCAAGCTTGAAGCCATCTTTGAATGAATACCGAGAGTTATAGATATGCCATCCGTATTTATATGTTGACACAGAATCTAAGTTGAATATTTAATTACTTGATATCTCAAAAGGAAACGGTTATGCACTTCAGATTTTATTAGTCTATGCTTTATCATTGGTATAGCATGTAGTCCATTAAAGCAATGATCATTCAATGATACTCAGTTGGCGGTCTTAAAAGTCTTACTAACGTATATTACTCCATATATACTTAAAAGTTTGAAGCAAGCTCTTTTTTAAATAGCTGGAAGTATTCATCAGAATGTTTAGACTGATAAATCTACTACTAATTCAGAGAAAAATAATAGTAATAATGATAATTTTGCTTTATTCCAGAAACAGTATTAGTGGTACAGTGTGGAATTTTCAGCACACATCTACTGAATTTCAGCATCTAATTTTATCAAACATTTAAAAGGAGTATTTCAAAAAATAAATATTAAAAAAAGCAAAAAAGTGCGAAAAAATACCAAGAAGTAGAATGGAAAATAGACAACATAATAAGTAATACCTCAGTATTGGGTAGTGGAAGTTATGATATGTTTATGCGTGGTGAACAGTAAAACTATAATCATACAAGAAGTTATGAAAATGATATTAAGAATGTTTATAGCCAAGATGATCAGTTAGTTTGATTAAACAACACTAAACAATCATAAAATAACTTTTCAGGGTTTTTATTGTCAGGTCTAATGCGGTGTTTGTAGTGGTAGTGGGAGTAATCCTGCATAATACAAAATTATAAGACGGTGATAACGGCGTTCACAACCAAGATTGTCGGTTAATATTGCCGAACAAAAAAAAACAGTCACATAACTAATATTACATGATGATTAATGACAGGACAATCTTGTAATACTCATAGTGATAATATAGTCGGAACCAGTAGATACACAAAAAAGGAATAGAATAAAGAATAAAAAAGTAAGCCAATGATAATAATTTCAGGTAGCTAAGTATAATTAAGAAGGTTGTTCACTATAGTTTACAAATAAGAGAGAATAAGGGAGAAATAAAAGGGCAAAAATTATGTTATTAACAACAAACCAAGTCATAGGTTTTGCGCTTAACATTGTCTCTGTCACTTAGAACACGCGCCAAATATGGTATCGTTGAGTTCCTATACTTGGTTGTACGAGTATATATTAAAAAGAAGAAATATGTGTGCAGCCATAAATTTTCCATTGTTACTAATTTCAGAATCCGTCTGAAACTCATATCTGTAAAAAGTTTTAATAAATAATAATATATGCAAAATATATATATATATATATATATATATATATATATATATATATATATATAACCTTCTGCATGTCATGCTTTTCCATCTGCAGAAATCCACAGTAACTTTTCCCGCTGATTTATTTCCAGGTATACGACCCAGATTTTGGTGGACAAGATCAAGTAGAATGTAATTTGAAAGATGCCAACTTTTCTCTTACTCGTCATGCAGCACAAAATAAACCTGATTATGATCAAAATAATGCAGCGAATTCGTTGACAGAATATCATTTAGTCACATCGAGAATTTTAGATCGTGAAAGTACAACTCATCAAATTGTTACAGTTATATGCTCTGATATGGTTGGACATTATACAGAAAGAAATATTACTATTCGTATTATGGATGAAAATGATAATCCACCCAAATTTTCTCATGATACATTTCACTTACAAGTAGATGAAAATGCTCCAGTCGGTACTTTGGTTAGACAACAAATTCAAAAGAATACTAGAGGTCATTTCAATAATATTTATCAGAATGGATTATCCCAGTGGTTACAGGCAACTGATTTAGACACTGGTATTAATTCTGAAATGAAATATTTCCTTCTTGAAGATGGAGTAAATTCAACTAGATTCAAAATTGATTCACTCACAGGTATCATTACCACGCTGGATGTGTTTGATAGAGAGGTGAAAGACACATACACTCTTAATGTGGTTGCAGTTGATCAAGGTACTCCTCAACTAACTGGAACAGCTACACTACAGGTACGTCTGGTTTGTAGATTAATCGATACTGTAATACTGTAATCCAGTTGATAGCCTTTTAAAAGCCTACATGTCAGTATTCGTCTTTGATACAGATTTCATCATTTTAAAAATCACTGAATATCATGGGTAACTGATGAGTTTTTCAGCTTCATTTAGGACTTGTCATTAGTGCACACTAAAGAGTCTACTTGGGATTGAAATCACGTCCTTCAGGTTTTGAGGCAAGTGTGTCTAATAATGGAGAAGATTTGTAGCTCAGGTGTATGACATTTAATTAGTTGTGTTCCTTAGCCAGCTGATCTAACTGCGAAGCTTTCGTCTTTCTTCTAGACAACATGCTTCATTTCATGTTTTAGTATAAAATGAACTCATTTGAATTCTCCACGAGTGATGTAATTGTGTCTGCTGGCAACCACTATGGTGACTGGTTGTTAATTTACGTCTCTAATGATCTCCGGAACAACAGCTAGATTATTAAGACCGTTAGAAACAGATATAGCACACAAACCAGCACAATCACTTCATTCGATATTGTGCAAACGAAAATATCCAACAGAAAAAGTAGATCAAATTAATACGATTTTGGCAGTAAACTGCATGAACTACAATAATCAATATATCAGTCAAAGTGGGCATCCCCTTTGAATCCGAATTCAAAAACCCAAAATTAGCTGTAAAAAGAGATGATATATATATTCTTTCGTATCAATGAATGTGGATAATTATGGACACCAGTTTGATTGGAATAATGTAGAAATTTTAAATAGAGGAAACAACAAAAATGCAATCAGGGAATTAATTCCTAGAAGCCTGGTACTCAAGTGAATTAGCAACTAACAAACACATGATTACAGACCTAGTTTACCGGCTAATAAAAAGTATATCACACGACAAGAAATTTCGAATTCTAAGAAAACTGATCAATCGAGATATAAATTAACAACCAGTCACCACAGTGGTTGCTAGGCGATACAATTACATCATTCGTGGAGAATTCAAATGAGTTCATTTTATACTAAAACATGAAATGAAGATGTTGACGAAGTTTAACAATAGCGTCTCAGGAGTGTGAACGCTCCAATGACCTTGAACGCATGCTAATTGTTGGCTAACGGCATCTGTCATTATCATGGCTGAAATATCAACGCTATTCATCAGCTTAGTAGCAAATATCACCCAGATCACGTTTTTATCTACTATTTGGACACTGTGTTAATAGCTCGTTAGGGTTAGGATTAGGGTTAAGGTAAGTATTGGGGTTAGGGTTAGGATCACGGTTATAATTAGCATTAGGGTTAGAATTAGGGTATGGACAAGGGTTATGATTAGGGTAAGGATTAAAGTTAGGGTTAGTGTTAGGGTTAGGATTAAGCTTATGGTTACGATTAGGGATAGATTTATACTTGGTGTCATTTATTTTAATTTGCTTTATTATACACGTTTTCCTGCTTAGCAGTCGTCTATCCTCTTGCTGAAAACCATAGTAATTCAACCGAGGGCTGCTTTTTGGAAGACTGCAAGCAGGATGAGAGAGATAAATGATCCACAGAAACAGTTTATCTGTAGTCATCTCGGTGAATATGTGTACAGAAAGTAGTCTAACTTAGCAATTAATTCTCCTTGATATAACTAGGACGTATTTTTAAGCCATGTCAGGGAAAGATAACCTAATTAGTGCGTTTTCAAGCACTTTCTTGTCAATATATATATCATTTTTTGAGCAAATATTCCTCATTTTTATGATCAGTTAGCTGAAGGTCACTCGTGCGTTCGTACTCCTGAGACGCTATTGTTGAACTTTGCCATGTTGTTCAGAAGGAAGACGAAAGCTTCGCAATTAAATAAGCCAGCTCTGGGAACACAACTATTTCAAAGAAATGATATTCTCAAGTGTAAACAGTAATGGCTATCTGCTTGTTTTAACAATCGAATTCTAATGTTATGCATATTTCAATTTGGAAATCAAACACAAATACCAATAGGCTGTGAATGGCGCTGTTAACGAATATGAAAATTAAATCACATCGAAAACTTTCTACTAAAGTGACTTTAAACTTTTAAAATCAGATTAAAGTTTGAGATCAAGATAGAGTACTTGCATAATCACAAGACAACCTAATGTTTGCTAATTGTTCGCGAGTGAATAATCGAGCCATGTTTAAAACAGAATGCCATTAAATTCATTGTTTTATGCTGGAGTTATCAGACAAATTAAACCTTTAGTAGACTTCTATAAAAAACAACGGTAAAATCAAATAAAGTAATTCAAAATCAGACAAAAAGGTTAATTTTTCACGGCATATTGTACATGAAGAATATACGACAAAATGAAACAGTATATACGTAAACATGGCATTAAAATCTCAGAATCAGTCATTACAAACTTTATCGTCATTGTTCATGATGTGTTTATTGTCACAATACTACTGCGTCTGCACTACACAGGTCATGGACTTTAACATTATTCAGGTGGTTCTAACACGTTAAATCGATAATTAATTAGTTAAAGTACACACAAACTTTAGTAAAATATTCATTGTCAAACAACAACAAAACCAACGTAAACAATCATTTTGCCTTGAACAGTTAGTTGTTCAGACAAAAGGTGAAATGAAAGGTGAAGAAATTTCAGTTAGAATCTTAGTAACTAAATAAAAGAAATGTATACATGAAAGCTCCAGTGACAACGTTCTAACGATTCTGTATAACAGATTTAAAATGTTTTTTCCGATTTGATCACGGATTGATATCAGTCAGAGAACCATTGAAAACCAGGAAGTACTGGACAGCTGCTGTTTCATCCTGGTTTGGGAATCATCGGCAGTATTCGTAAAAACATAACTAACCCTTACAAACTAAACTATAGAAAATTATTCTGATGTTCGCTAGTGACTTGCTAGGGGATGGAGTTTCCTGGAGCTCTAGTGAGAAGTCGTGACCAGTGAGGTCCAATTAGATGTCACGTGTGAGGATGGATGTCCCACCAACGACAATAGTTGGAGTCGCGCCAAATCAAAAACTGGTAAAAGTTAGGATTCATGAGCCATTGAATAGGGTCCCAGTGTCTGAATGGTATACGAGCTTGCCTTGTAACCGGAAGGTCTTGGGTTCGAATCCCAGTGGGTGTGTATTGCCAATGATTCCCAAACTAGGATGAAACAGCAGCTTTCCAGTACTCCCTGGTTTTCAATGGTTCTCTAACTGATATCAGTCCGTGATCAACTCGGGAAAAACATAACTAACCCTTACAAACAAAACTACAGAGGATTTTGATGTGGTTTTGTTCTCCGAGGTGGATGGTTAGTTTGCGAAGCTTTCATCACCTTACTGGGTGACATCTTCAGCGCATACTTCAATTTGAAGTGAGCTTTTAGATTTCTCCACGAGTTTATTAATCATCTCTCCTGGTGACCTTGGACGTGATTGGTTGTTTGTGTGTGTTTTCACACCTTCTAGGTTACTTGTATTGGAACCGGTTGTTTCTTTGACTTGAACTTTGACCCTTTGTGTGTGAAGTTTCTTTCTTATTGGTTGATAAACTAACCATCCAGCTCGGAGAACAAAACCACATCAAAATCATCCACCTGAGCTACAAATCTTCTCTATCATATCTACAGAGGATTTAAAATGATTTAAGAAATGCATATCTTGAAGATGAGTTTAAAGTATCACCAGAAACGATTTTATACTATAAACTCGATGAAGTTCATCATGAAGCTGCTTAGTAAAGAAGAGTGAACGGATATTTAGATCTTCGGTTGATATAAAACTGACTCAAGCTAGAAGTTAGAACTGTTGGGTCATTGGATTCCATACCAGTGGCTGAATGTTACATGAGTTCTCTGTATAACCTGGGGATCCTGGGTTTGATCCTCAGTGGAGTTATGGGTGCGCACTGTGAAGAGTCCTAAATGAGGAAGAAACAGACGAAAAAGTACTTCAAGGTTTCCAATGGTTCTCTAACTAAATCCAACTTGTAATCACAACTGAACTCAATCAAATCTTTGAGACCAACTTTTAAAAATACCTGTGTAGTTAAAATCTATACCAATTAGAGAACTAATAAGAGTTTCGAAATCATTTAAACTCCCATTCACTAATATCAGAGTCATATATTTCTTAAATTCGGTTGACTGAACGTTTCAGTCAAAAGTAATATAACAAAACGTTGCTGTAAAAATTAAAGTGTATCAAGCTGCGTTATATAATGACATTTTCTTTGAGTACTGTTATAAATTTTGTATATTTTCTAATGCATCCATCGATCAGTCTGCCTACTTCAGTGTTTCAGAATTTCACTTTGTGATGTAACATATTTCACATAGTGGTTACCTCCAACACTGTTACTTAATTGTCATTTATATTAGACTCTATGTCAGATTGAGAATATTCTTAGAGATTTTATTTTATTTGAAGTGTAAATTCAAATTTTTTCATTGGTTGGAGGGTTTCATCATGAGCTGACATCAATTTGAGGACCATTGGAAGACCGTGGAGTACTAGATGATTGTTTCTTCCTGGTTTGGAACTGTTCAACAGAACGCACCCACCGCCAGGTTTCGAACCCAGGACCTTCTGGTAGCAAGGCAAGCTAGCTCGTAGGTCATTAAGCCACTTGGATTCGATCCAATGTCCAGCCCACGAATTCTAACTTCTGCTAATTCATGACAATGCGTGACCATTTCGCAATGTCTCTATCGATGAGTTACTGCCTCACCTTTAATCTAATGTACCCTATTAGTCATGGCTTCCCACTAGAATGAATAAATTCATGTTTAAATTCTAACCTTTTCTGATTTCTTTTTTACAATTTCACAATAAAAACTTGATGTCTGCTAATTTCATTTCAGATAACCATCAATGATTTGAATGACAATGGACCGATATTTTCCCAAAATGACTACACTTTTCATATTCAAGAGAATCAACCACGTAGTACAATTGTTGGACAAGTTTCTGCAACAGATCTTGACTCTTCTTTATTTGCACCATTAGAGTACAGCATTACTGATGACCAAGAATCTGTTAATTTCACTATTGATAAAATAACTGGAATTATTCGAAGTCGTCAGTCTCTGGATCGTGAAGAAAAATCTCACTATGCATTTCGTGTGCTAGTTAAAGATACGCGAATGAGACTAACAGAAGTGAGTAATAGTCTTAGTGGTAGTCATGGTAACAGTATTAATTCACCTCTACCAATGAATATCCGGTACACTGGAACAACAACAGTTACAGTGATTGTTGATGATGTAAATGATAACTGGCCAGTATTCATTAGTCCAAATTCAACAGCAAATACACTGGCTATAGCTATAGACCAGAAAGTTACAGGTTACAAGCTGGCTTATATTCAAGCTTATGATAAAGATGATGGTGAGAATGGTTTGATCAGGTATAGTATTTTAGCTGGAAATAACTATGGCTTATTTGGATTGGATTCAACTAGCGGGTTGTTGTATTTATCAAATCCAATCAATCAGAAAGATAGTAACAAAGATAACATGTTGCACAACTCATCATCAGATGCTTCACTGTCAAATGATGGATATGATGTAATGCATATACTGCAAAAATCAAGTATGCACATACTTACATTGGAGGCATGTGACCATGGAAAAGATCCTAAACCAAGATGTACGCTGTACAACAATTTAAAAATTATTATACAGAATAACAGAGAGAATAACATCAACAATATGGAAAATACACAGTCACAATACAGTTTATTTGGACAAGTTATAAACATTCCAGAGACACTGGGATCATCATCATCATCGTCAGCAACATCAGAAAAATCATCTCTCTCGATGATGCAAGCCAATTATGACAATAATCAAAATCATTTAAATTCTATACAAGAACTGAATGATGACAGTGTCTATCAAAATCCAACAGCTTTACCATACGGAAATCTGTTGAGTAATAAACAAAGTTATAAGACTTTGGGTTATACAGCCAATGATATTATGATTATTTGTCTTTCGCTTATATTTTCACTGGTTCTTATAGCAACACTGGTTCTCATATGTTTGGTGCGTCGAAGAGTCACATGGTTTAAAAGTAAAGATAAAAATTCAGGTATGTCACGCATATATCACATTAACTGTCTTCATGTCATGTTAATATTGTGGTTAATTCATGCTTATATTACCAAGCTTTAAGATTCAGAATAGGTGTCGTCCATATATTGACTTCAAAGTGACTCCAACCAAAGTATATGAGCTGAACAAGCATTACTTTTTTGAATCACTTGTCAGCGGTACAGTCTTAATGAGTCCAACTATGCGGTGAATCCAGTTAGTTACTTCTTAAGATTTCTGTTACCATAGGTCAATTTTTCGTTGAAATCAAGTGCATCGTTGAAGTTCTGATTCCATTCATTTTTCTTTTTAAAATTGTACATTATACAAAAAGTGAGCTTTGTTTGGTTTTTATGAGACTTCTTGCCTTGCCTTTTACCTATAACCAAATGCAGGCGTAATAAAATCCTGTAATCTGGTTAATTTCCTACCTTTTAATAGTGAAGAATTGCTGTAGTCTGTCTGAGTGATTACCATAAGTGGATTGACGATAAATAACCATATCAAGCTCTGTAGACTGTAACTGATCGATAAGACCACTAACTAATATTAGATGGCAGGAAGCAGTTAGTAGGAAGCCTTCGACTTAGGTTTCGTTCAGGTTGACACTCACTAGTCAGCAAGGTGTATCTGCAGCCTTGAAGGAACAACTCATGTCCCTTCTGAGATTCGGATTGGCGTCACCCAGTGCTGCAGTTCGAGACGTTACAACTGAGCTATTAGGACTTGCGCCTTTTGGGGAGTGACAACTAGCACAAAACCCGAGTCCAAGGCTTCCTGACGATTGTCTCCTACGATATAACATCAACAATTCAAAGTGAGCAGTGATGGTGAGCCACCCAGTCTGCAGTAAACTAAGGACTAGACCCATTACACTAGTTAATAAATAGTGTCCAGTCGAAGGCTATTAGCTACTGATAAGTCTAAACATCTACTGACTGTTTTACCAGTATGCCAACTAAAAAGCTCTTGAAGCTTTGGTTCAATTTGTGCAATTATTCTGGAGTTTCTAATGGAAGCTAAGTTGCTGTGATGCGTTTAAATCAAAGCAACATTTTGCATCCCAAAGTTACTGCAGTTGACTTTTTGAGGAATAACTTCACTACTTTATACATATTTTGCACATGTATTCTAATTCACTAATATTAGAATAGTTAGAATTCATGGACTGGCCATTGGATCGAGTCCCAGTGGCTTAATGATATACGAGCTCGCCTTGTAACCAGAAGATCCTGGGTTCGAACCTTGGCGGTGGGTGCGTACTGTGAAGAGTCACAAACTAGAATAAAACAGCTGTCCAGTACTCCCTGGCCGGTTTTCCAATGGTTCTCTAACTAATGTCAGCTCATGATGAAATCCTGTAGTCACTAATATTAACTGTGCATTAACATGTCTTTCTTTCGTGGTATTAAGAATGACATCGTTCACTAATTTGATTGTTTCTTCTAGGATTACTGCAAAGCATTTCAACCTAATGTTGATTCCAGGAATTTCACAATCATCGTTTGAGGTTATACAATTCCTGATGAAACTGAAGAATGACTTTACTACATAAATAACTCATTTTGCGTTAAAATGTTTAGGTATTTTATTTTGGTAAGGTATTTCAGTGACTGAGTGGAAGCTTTAGTATTTGTCCACTGCTCGATTTTTTGAGTAACTGTAATTGACTGGATTGGGGTTAAACATGCGTTTAATGACTGTAACACACCGTAACTATCAACTGATCTTAATGTATGTAGATAACTATTTCTGGGTAATAAAAAACAAGACAGTCTTCGTCTTGTATTTCTAGAATTAAGTAACTTTCATTGGGTTTTTTATGCACTTTACGCGTATTAATCATGCTTAGTCATGTAAGATTAAAAGAAAAGATTTGTGGCTTATATTTTTATTTATTACAACAGAATTTGTTCAGATAATTTGTCCATTTATACAAAATACACGTTCTCAGTATAATTTAAATTGTATTTATCAAACTTGTAGTTGATAGTTCATTTTCTTAACCTTGACAAAAATATTTCTATAAAATAACACTTGCATATATGAAAATTTAAAGTTCCATATTGAATTGGATCCCAGTGGCTGGATGGTTTGCGAGCTTGCCTTGTAACTGGAAGGTCCTGGGCTTGAAGCCTAGTGTTTACGTACAGACAATGTGTCCTGGACTACGCTGACGAAACACCTGTCCGGTACTCCCCGGTTTTCAATGGTTCTCCAACTGATATCAATCCGTGGTCTAATTTGAAAAGAGAATCAAATCCTTACAAATCAACTCTTGAAGAGAAGATTATAAAATGCCTAATAATTTGGTAATCAAATTGCCCCCAGTTTGAACATGGATTACGGTTATTTCTTCCGACTGGTATAAGACATATACGCAGTGAACAGAATATACATGTACTTGTTTTGAATACACATTCATTACAGGTTTATTACACTCAAATGGTTCTTGGTTATTAATTAAATTTTAGATAAAATAATTATCACTTGTTTTACGATGATTTACGCAAATTTAGTGAGACTTTCACATCCAGGCAAACTTTATTTATAATTTGCTAACTTTTTCAATGCACGACAAGTAATATAACAGTGGGTGGTTCCTACCGAAATCATCTTCGAGAACGATGTAGTCTGGACCTACTTCTCTTCCTATGCAGTATGATTTACAGGAAGTGACACATGTTTCAGATTGCACCATCTTGTTATTTGAAAAACTTTTCACTCAGATTGTTGTCTGAAATAGCCTTTATATTGTAAAAACGAAGAACAATAATGAAAAAAGTTTATTTTCCTATTTTTACCAATATTAATAAGAGTATCAAGCGTTCAGTGGTACCCTTTAGAATCCCAGTCTCGAAACCATGTTTCTAATTAGAAGAATAAACTCAACTAATCCTCGTTTATTAACACTTAATGTATTCCAGCGCCTTTTTGTCCACAAATTTATCCTATTTATAGCTAAACAATCATTTTTAGAAAGTCTGACCACATCGATTATTTCATAATCATAATCATAAGTAATTTATGTAGTTAAATAATAAATACCTTATTGCCAGCATATCACATAATTTACCATATAAACTTAACAGTTTGGTTGTAAGAAGATATCCAACTGCAATCTGAAGGCACATTTGAAACTCTCTTGTTTTAGGAGTCATTACGATTACTGATATTATGATTATAGACAAGATCTTCACCTCACCAACTTTGCTGACTACTTAGATTTGTTCAACTAAAAGGAACATTTTGTTTCATCTACCTTATAAGGGAAAAGACCACACAAGGGAAGAATGTGTGTATTAATACAGTATTACCGGGAATTTTTATAACAACCCACGGTAATTAGTGCCTGTCCGAAAATGCAGTTAATATCTTTACAAAATATCACCGATTATACTAAAATAAGAAGAACAAATAATTGCAATTAATTTCAGTTAAGTATTTCGACCCGTTTTTAATGTTGCACAGACTGTCGAAATGTCGAAAACACATTTGTAGCGTGCAAAAATGAATGTCATGCTTCCTACTTACTCAGGTTATTCAACGATGTGAATTCAAATATCGAATTTACTATGGAACATGAAAATGATGGAAAGTTCCATTTCCTTGACATTGCCATGGAATACCTTGAAGATGGTAGTCTCCAGAGGTCAGTTTAACGGAAGCCTATATAGAATGAACAATACCTAGATTTTAATAGTTTTTGCCCAAATAACTTCAAACGAGCATTTGTCAAGACTCTGTACTATAGAGCTAAGAGAATATACTCTACAGAGAAAGAAGAGGGAGAATTTGTAGTCCTCGAAAAGATGTTGGAAAGGATTCATTAACGAGTATGGAGGGTGTGAATGCTCAGATGTCAAAAAATCACAGTTAGAAAAATGCCCGTTTTCACTCAACCTGATTTTAAAGGTGAAATTATATCAGCGACAGTCAACAGAAGATTGAGTACGTCACTAGCCAGAGCCTATCCTGCAACTAAGTTAGTTCCCGTCTATTGGACAACTTGCTCTCTGATGCAATCAACTCCAACTGTGTATATAAATTTACGTGTATTTGCGGTAGGAGTAATATTGGGAGAACAGGAAGATAGACACACCTCCAATTTCCTAAACCTTTACCAAAAAGCCTATATCTAAAGGGAACAAATGCTTTAAACAGTGCTATCACCAGCCATTTCTTTGACACGAGTCATGAGGTGGACGTCGCAAGATGGTTTTCTAAATTATCAATAGACAAAAAGCCCAATTCTCCTCAAGTTTGCCTAAATAACTTCTGCCGAATGCCTGAAACCTGATTTATGTGTTCAGAAAGAAGCGGTGATAAGTCTTAGCCTGCCCAGTTTGGTAAATAAATGTCTGTACTCTCCCTTTCATTTTATTATATAATCTCTGGCTGTAATCACAACCCCGCTTGATTTAGTCTAATTTTGCTTGTCTCTTGTTTCTATGGTTTGAATTGAACTCAGTACACTGTTACCCGATTTATTAGTTACTCACTCACCTCTCGTCTTTATTACGTAACTCCTTTACGATTGTATGCATACACTGATTTTGTTTAAACTTGAACTCTCTGTGTAAAAGTTATGTAGGCATAATTTTCTGAGCACTTTTCATTAAGTTTAGATCCTCCTGTAAGCAGATGATTAGGAGGCAACAAAATAGATGATGGTACTATCTTTTTCTGAACAAACTGTTGCTCTTGATTTACTGAAATTACATGGATCGCTTAATGCAGTAATATCAGTGAAAATCAGTCTGCTTCTTTAATATTTGATTTGTTCCACACAGTAGAATAGTTCATCTAGATTGCTTTATTTCCTAGGGCAAAAACCGTAATATTTATATTAGTGACCAATGTTCAAAGATAATACATATAAATACATATATGTCGTACTGGACGTTGCCAGAAGTCCTACTTTGTTTTAAATTTGCATGGAAATGTTTTCCACCAAGTTCTAGCCTCTGCGAATTGGAACTACATACTACTGATTGATTGGAACCAGTAGTTGTATACCACACGCTCAAATCAGCAGTTCTTACTAGCCAGATCGAAGTAATCTGAACCCTGGACGACCATTTCCATCGTTTGAAGCCGACATCATCAATGGTGTACCACGTTTGGCTCAGATCAGACAGTCGAATCAGTTCAAACCACCCCATTTGTGATTAGCTACTTTGGTGAACTCATAATTTAATAAATCTGACTAACAGTTTGAAAATGAATTTGAACAAAGCGAAGACTATAGTTTTAATAGAATAAATTGGTACCATCTTATATTTCGTTGCCTTCTCGTCAGCTGCTTGCGATTTTCTGAATATGTACCGAAAAGCTTATGTCTAAAGGGAACAAATGCTTTAAACAGTGTCATCACCAGGCATCTCGTCGACACGGGTCATGAGGTGGACGTCGAAAAATCGTTCAAAATTATCAATAGGCAAAAGAGCTCAATTCTCCTCAAGTTCGCTGAAGCCATTTCCATCAAACGCCTGAAACCTGATTTATGCGTCAGAAAGAAGCGGTTATCAGTCTTTCTTTGCCCTGCCTGGTAACTGGATATTTTCATCTGAATGCGTAATGCTGAAAAGTTTTCATTGTGTATGGTTATTATTGTTTGGAATAGTGTTTAACATTGCATATATATTTATATATAACTGCTGTATGCATATATTGATCGATTGATTTTTGTTTAAATTGTACTCTGTGCGATTATGTTAAAATTATTTTTGTAGATATATTCAATAATGTCTTTGGCCTGTAAGCAGTTGACGAGAAGACAATGAAATAAAAGATGGTACCAATTTATTCTACTAAAACTGTAGTTTTTACTTTGTTTAAGTTTCAAAATAATTTGGAATTTACGCATTTCGAAGTGAAATGTAACTACTCATTTGAATCAGTCAGTAGTATGTAGTGCCATGTATTTGTGCCTGGTTTCTTGATTTCCATTTATGGTATCAAGCAGATTACAGATTGTGATTTGAATAATTTCGGTTCCCCGAAGAGAACAGCAGTGAAATTTCACCTTGAATTAAGTGAAATACCAATAATTTCTAAAATATGAGTTTGATTTATGCAAATTGAAGCATCACTTAGGAAGAAAAATCACTTACACCAACTCAAAGTAGTGGTAGTAATACAGCAAGCATTATTTGAGTTAGAACCAGTTAACTAATTTTAGAAAAATTTTGATATAGGAAAGAATAAAGTATCACCTCTCTCTCTCTCTCCGCTTCTCTCTCTAAAGCCTACGCTAAAGTCTTCTTCTAAAAAGGTCACAAATTGAAGGATACGAAATAAATATCATACGAAACCCCCACTTGAGACATTTAGGCCGAAGGTATTTTCACATAAATATGTTTAAATAAATTAATCCATTATACAAAGGTGTCTACCATACCTCAGATAAATGGCTGACTGTCTGCTTTTCTTAATCTCTATCCCCATAAAATATTATGCTATAAATTAAAAAATAAATATAATACTTAGGGATAATAGGAAATGAAATAAAAATGTTATATATATATATATATATAGTAACAACTGACTAGATCACATTTTTGCTTAAAATATTTTTTTAAATGTTGGTGTAAGTTTATAAAAATTATTCTATCAGGTATTTAGTTCTATGATTCATTCTACAATGTAACAGGATATTTAGGCTTAAACTTCTTTTCCCTAATTACAGTATCAATTATTATTAAAATAAAAGAATGAGACAATACTCAAAGTTTGATGATGGACTAGTGTCAGTTAGAAAACTATCGGAGAATCAGGGAGTACCGCTCATGTGTTTTGTCCTAGCCTGGGACTCTTCATCACTATGTACCCACGACCTCACCAGGGATCGAACCCAACACTCTCTCAAGTTTCTAGTCCAAGATAATCGACTATTCCCATGCTCAGCAGTAACTGGTTAGAGGATGAAATTGCTTGGAGTTCTAGGTGGTAAGGTGTGACCAGTAGCGTCCACCAGGCTGGGTTTGAGGAAAAGTACCCGCCAGTAATATTGGCTGGCCATGGAGCTAAGTATCATGAATTGAAAGAAGTAAGAATTTATAGGTTACTGAACTCCTACCCAAGTGGATGATTGGTCAACGACTTTAGCCGTGTAACTTGAAGATCACAGGTTCAATCACTGGTGGGGTGGTGGTTTCGCACTGATGAATGGTCTCACACTGAGGCGAAATATTCGTCCATTGCTCCCTTTGTTTCCAATGGTTCTCTAACTGAAATCACTCCGTGCAGAAATTTGTAATCAATCAAATCCTCACAAATTAACTCATATAAAGGAGTTAATGAATTTGAACTTTAATAAGAAACCTTTGCTAAGCCGTTATTCAGTTCTACTTCGGGCGACCATCTATCTATCTTCTAGTTATACGTCAACTTAAGAAGTGATTCTAGGGTATTTTTATTTGACGTTCACCGAATCAAACTAGCCTTCTGTGATTAAATAACCTATATCCCAAATGTCATTTAAGTTATTTAGATCTAATAATAATTGGTGAATTAACATCACCTTTTGGTTATCCTGATTTTAGGACTGCAACTGAACCTCTTACTGAAACAAAACAAACTCGGAAATCCATAAAACCAATGAAATGGTTCGAAGCTTTCACTCTACATTTGTTCAAATATATCAGGGTACGGGAAGCATTCTTAGTGTGATAACATCAGTGAAATAATAGTTTTCAAGGATAGTTTGTACGGATTAGATTTGTTTTAGTTCTGCCCAGGGACTGATATCAGTTAGAGAACCACTGAAAACGAGGGAGTACTGGGCAGCTGTTTCGTACCAGTTTGGTGATACATCGGTAGTACACACTCATCGGGGTTCCATCCATGGACCTTCTGGTTACAATGCAAGCTCGTAGACTATTCAGCCACTAGAAAATCGACTGACTGGTCCATGAATTCTAACATCCACCAATCCGTGATTTTAGAGCCACTTTCATCAGTGAGTATCTGTCCCCACTCCTGACCGGGTTTACTTTGCAGCTAAGCACCAGCTCAGCTGGTACAGTACCAAGCTAGTTATTCAGAGGCCACTTATTCAAATCTCTTTGTGACCTAGATTTTCATCCTACCGTATTCTAAATGTACCAAAAGTAGATAACGGATTGATTTGTAGACTGTATTAGATGTATTCATATAATTCTATCTCATGATTATGCTCTCCAATTCAAACATGAAATTCCATTTTTATGACAGAAATTTTGACATTAGCTATAATAAATTTAGCCACAAGCTTCAGGCACTGATTATTAAATTTTTGTGCTTGTGAATTTCGCCAGCAGCTTCATTGCTTAGAAATTTAGAATCAATGTCACCACTAAGTTTAACTGTCCGTCACCTACTCATTTATTGATATAAATGACAAATACACTGTGTATAAAGCAGATCCTTAATTTTAACATAATTGCACAGAGTACAATTTAAACAAAAATCAGTCGATCAATATATGCATACAGCAGTTATATATAAATATATATGCAATGTTAAACACTATTCCGAACAATAATACCCATACACAATGAAAACTTTTCAGCATTATGCATTCAGATGAAAATATCCAGTTACTAGATCCGAGAAAGACTGATAACCGCTTCTTTCTGACGCATAAATCAGGTTTCAGGCGTTTGATGGAAATGGCTTCAGCGAACTTGAGGAGAATTGAGCTCTTTTGCCTATTGATAATTTTGAACGATTTTTCGACGTCCACCTCATGACCCGTGTCGACGAGATGCCTGGTGATGACACTGTTTAAAGCATTTGTTCCCTTTAGACATAAGTTTTTCGGTACATGTTCAGAAAATCGCAAGAAGCTGACGAGAAGGCAACGAAATATAAGATGGTACCAATTTATTCTCCTAAAACTATAGTCTTCGCTTTGTTCAAATTCATTTTCAAACTGTTAGTCAGATTTATTAAATTATGAGTTCACCAAAGTAGCTAATCACAAATGGGGTGGTTTGAACTGATTCGACTGTCTGATCGTGAGCCAAACGTGGTACAACATTGATGATGTCGGCTTCAAACGATGGAAATGGTCGTCCAGGGTTCAGATTACTTCGATCTGGCTAGTAAGCACTACTGATTTGGGCGTGTGATATACAACTACTGGTTCCAATCATTTAGTAGTATGTAGTCCCAATTCGGAAAGGCTAGAACTTGATGGAAAACATTTCCATGCAAATTTAAAACAAAGTAGGACTTCTGGCAGCGTCCAGTACGACATATATGTATTATCTTTGAACATTGGTCACTAATATAAATATTACGGTTTTTGCCCTAGGAAATAAAGCAATCTAGATGAACTATTCTACTGTGTGGAACAAATCAAATATTAAAGAAGCAGATTGATTTTCACTGATATTACTGCATTAAGCGATCCATGTAATTTCAATAAATCAAGAGCAACAGTTTTTTCAGAAAAAGATAGTACCATCATCTATTTTGTTGCCTCCTAATCATCTGCTTACAGGAGGATCTAAAATGAATGAAAAGTGCTCAGAGAATTGTGCTTATATAGCTTTTACACAGAGAATATAGGTGTTGTGTTACGCGTTTAATGCTGATTAACCTAACTGTATTAATTTCAAGTACTTTTAGTTTATCCTGCCCTATTTTGTTACAGCATGCTAGCTTTGACCTTGGAATACATACGTCCACTTATGCAGCACTGTAATATTTTGTGTTATAAACTTACCTAGTGGAGAATTATATTCTATCACAATGCCCAAATTATATTCGTATGCTGTCTAGATTATTCTTTTAAGTAATGCTGTGCACACTAAAACACACTTTGATTTCCCCCAATGATAGAAACTTAATAATTAGGCATAATATTTTAACATGCTCAGAAGTTAACAATCTCATCTGTTTTTAAATTAAAAATGAAAGATATATGAGTCATGTATAACCTTTGATAGTATAAACTAAAACAAAATGCTATAATTAGTTAATAAGGTGTAAACCTATATACATGTATTAGTGTGCTGATCAAAATGAGAATAAAAGCTGTCTTATTCACCCTAATAGAGATAAAGCTTTGTTGATGATGACGATGTGAATAAAATCAAGAATTGAAGAATGCATTACTATTATTATTATTTCCTTTAGTACCTAGAGGAACATAGGGCTTCATTCTCACGTCTCTATTGCCTTCAGTTCTCTGCCAACGTTTTCACCTGACTCCACGTCTGTCTGCATGCTTTCATAGCCTCTTCGCATCACCTTCTCCATGCCACCCTCACACTAACGCTTCCCATTCGGGTTCCACTCGAGTAACAGGCTGGCGTGTAATGCTACTTGGTGGTTTGTTTTCTCAGAGTATGACCAATCCACCTCCATTTCTTCCTCCATATTTGTTGCACAATAGGTCACTGGTTGGCTCGCTGTCGGGATCCTGGGAGCGAACCATCCAGGTATTATGGATACTGATGGTTTTTATATAAGTATGATACATCCATCACTGAATGTTGTACTACACCCAGCTATCTCAAAGCGTTCTCAGTGGAACTGAGAGAGTTTTTGTTAACCAGGAAATTCTTCTGCTTACCAGAATAAAAATTATATATACGCAAAATGTATAAACACAATTTTACCAGAAGCCAAGCTGAGAACAGCCTTGAAAGATTAAATTTCCTAGTAACTTAATTTCTGATATTTTCCCTGCCATTATCACATCAGGCATTTTCATAATGTTCATTGTTTTAATTGATTTTATCTGGCTTGCAAGGAAAAACTTGACCCAGAACATAAACTCGCATAACATAAAAATCATTAGGTTTTGTAGAAGTAAACTTTATTCAAAACATATGTCCTGCTTTATGCGAAAGTATTTTCCAGTTACGCTTATGAATATATATATATATATATCCACATATTTATGAATTCCAGGCATTGTCCATAAAAATTACTTACTAATGAAGATGAATAAACAAAGAGACATTGTGTCTATTAATGAAGGTTTTCACTGGATTTCTTTTTCCCTTTTTTTTAATATACATCATCATTGCAAATTACACAATGAAAATCTATCTCAGCTTTAGAAATAGCCACTATCTCCTTTTACAACTTGGGTCTCCTCTTTATCATTTACTTTATTTAGAGGACAAAAGAAGTTCTGGCTTTCTTAAAATCTTTATCTATAAGAGAATTTCCTTCTTTTGTCTACGGGTGTTTGTCTCAGTAACATTCTACTTTTCATTATAGTTTTAAAATAGTTATTTTAAAAGCATACGGTCAACTTACTCGTTATTGTATAAACACATGAGCATATTCATTGAACAAATTGACTTTCACTGTGATAACTGTGCTGTTGTGACGCTGATGCTTTTCCGATGAGATAGTGTAATGTTAATTTTTAGATTCTTAAACTGTCAGCATAATAAACCTAATCGGTTGAAATATCAGTGATTTAACATAAAAATAAAAAAGTATGATAAAATTGAAATTTAATGGAGGATTTCATTATGAGTTGACATCAGTTAGAGAACCACTGGAAAACTTACAGGGAGTACTGGAGAGCTGTTTCGTCCTAGTTTGGGACTCTTCATCAGTGCGCGCCCATAGGGCTTGGAATCGAATCCAGGACCTTCTGGTTACAAGGCTAGCTAGCTCGTATACCATTGAGCCAGTGAATGAGTACTGCTGAAGAGTCCCAAACTAGGACGGAACAGCTGTTCAGTACTCCCTGCAGGTTTTCCGGTGGTTCTCTAACTGATGTCAGCTCATGATGAAATCCTCCATCTAATCAAAAAAAAATCCCTACAAAAACCAATACTTGAAAATTGAAATTATCTATTTCCACCACTGCTTTCTGCTGCAAAAGCTTAAAGTGTAATATCAACATTTGTAAGGAAAGCGTTAACTAAGCCTACAGAATTAACCAGCTGCATGGACATGATTGGACTGAACTACTTGGTAGAAGATAGTATGAAACTTTAAACTTTTGTCTCTTTCAGAAGGATTATATATATATAGTATGGAAGTCGCCATCATCTGATCTCAAATAGAAAGTTTGCTGACACTAAACGATTTTTTTTTCCTACCTATTCAATCAATCATTCTTCATGATAATGATTCAGATAGGAGTACAATAATAACTGAATTCAATGAAGTACATTCGGCTATGAAGTTCACATGTGAAGAGGAATCCCAAGACAGAATTGCCTTGCTGGATGTCCTCCTTACAAGGAAACCAGATGGTAGCATAAAAGGAAATTTGGATGAAAAGAGCACTTGGACAGGACAATATACACATTTTCACAGCTTCGTTCCTATCAAGTACACTAGAAGTTTAGTGAAGACCCTCAGCCACAGAGTTAGAGCTATATGCTCAGAAGACGTAAGTGAAGATGAATTAAGCACCATATATGATACCTTGATTGGAAATAGCTATCCCGACAAATTTATCAAGAAACACATGACAAAGAAAGCGGAAAAGGACTAATCACTATCCGTAAACAAGAAGCCTTTATATATAAGACTGCAATTCAAGGCGAAATACCAAGCGAAATAATTACGTGGAGATTAAGAAAATCAGTTCAAAAAACTTTTAATGCTGGTAAACTACACGTCTTATTCTCTACACGACCTATGGTGCTACCTCGATTGAAAGATCACGTACCTAGACAAGCCACTTTGAATTGCATCTACCAATTCAACTGCACTTGTGGAGCGAGTTATATTGGCCATTGCTCTAGGAATTTGATTTTTCGTGATCACCCAGGAACATCTCCCAGTATGGCTAAGTAAAGGTGTAGTGAAAACCATCAATATTTCGATATTATACCATCTCGTCCAAACCGGCCATAAAGCCAAAATTGAAGAATCCTTCTCTATCATCTAGTGGGTACCATATAAACCGCCGAAAACAATCAAGTACGGCATACTCCAACTAGCAGAGGCTATCGCAATTCACCTGAGACAACCGGTGCTCTGTGTGCGGAAGAAGCAAGTTCGGCCAACCACTACTAATGTCCTGGACAGCCCTCAGTAGAGACTATAAATTCATGTGTTTGTAGTATTATCTTCCCTAATTTACCTATCTGATATTCAGTGTTGATGCTATCGAACTGTAATCTATTGATATTATTATTGATTCAATGTTATTTAAACAGCATTAACGTTGTTAATAACACTAGTTCGTTTACTATTATGTACATATAACTGTAGAGCCTGAGTATGAATCTATCGAATAGAGTATTCTTTGTTGACTAACCATTCTTTTGACAATTTTAATGGGCATTTTTAATCAATTATTTATTCGTTAATTCAAATTGACAAGTGAATTCAAATAAGAAATTTTATCAGTGATAGTAGTCAAATTCAACTAGACTTCATGAGAAGAGGTGAAGTCAGTTCAAGTGGAGAAAAGTAATAATAATTACAATAATATTTTTTGACAGTAATTATAGTAAGCATTAGTGAAGTTGCCTCATCATTGTTAAACGGAGACAAGTGAGTAATAAAACTTTGTATTTATTCTGAATTTCTTCCTTTATGAAAGATATCACAGTTATTATTGAGCAATTATTACTCTAAAACTTCTCCATTTAAAAATAAAAGTCTAAAATTACTTTCAGATATAATAAAGAATAACGTTTAGTCCTTTAACTAACTTGTGGATTTATGTATTCTGTGGGTCCTGCTCTTCTAATTACTGTTGCTTGCTTCATTTTAATGCATTATTGTTTCCTATGGAATAAAAATAATGAATGTGATTACAATTCAAACTCTGAACTCAAAATTATTCTACTAATCTACGGTGTCACAGTTGGTTCTGCCCTGTATACGCTAGCCTTGTAACCGGAAGGTCTTGGCTTCGAACCCTGTCGGTGGGTGCGTACTGATAAAGTCCCAAACTAGGACGGAGGAAATATCTGTCCAGTACTCCCTGTAGGCTTTCCAATGGTTCTCAAAGCAATTTCAGCTCATGATGAAATCCTGTAACCAATCAAACAAAATCCCTACAAACCAACACTTGAAAAGTGAGTGGAAATGCTAAAGTGTCATAATATTGGTGTCTAGGGTTATAAGTCACAATTGATTAGATTTATCAAGGAATGAATAACTAAATAAATAGTCGTTAACCTAAAGTTCGTGCATCGGTGGCACAGCGGTTAGGACGCTCGCCGACCATTTACATGATCCGGAGTTCGATCCCCGGCCACCGACGCACTCCTTCACCTCGCTAAGCCAGAAATAATGCTGGTAAAGAGGAAAGGTCGGGCATGAGGCTAGCAACCCTATCCTGTAAAAATAAGTACCACTGCTACAGAAATTTCAAGCCACTAACTTGAAGCCCTATGTCCCACTGGGAACGTGAAGGAAAAAAAACCTAAAGTTCAATAGACAAGTTTGAAAAACATGTTAGGAAAATAAAGTACATCCAGGAAATGTGAACATAATAGGATGAGTGAAGTTTTCTCAAAATAGTAGGCTAGATAAAATGTTATATAATATGATAACATAAAGTGAAATGAAATAAAACAAACATGGAAAACGGAATAGTGAAAGATAACAAAGTTGTTATGTGAAACACATTGTAAAATCAAGATCACGGTAAAGAAAGAGTTCGTACAAATTATTTTTGTACACAAAGTTCTACCTTTATGTTATTTATTGTCACAGCGTCGACTATACAAAGCAAATGCACTCGTCTCCCTTACAATAGGCAGAATTCAAGTTGTTTAGCGCTGAATAACAAGGAGAAGAGGAAACAGGGAGTGAAAATAAAATCTATTTCCTTTTAGGTGAATTCGTTGAACATCTTCTCTTTTTCATATGATTCAATGGGGAATTTTAAACTATTTCCTTTTACACAAATTCTTTTTTTCTTTCTTTCTTCATTTCCTGTTTTGATAAGATATTTATCTAGTTCTTGTTTCTACTTTTATCGTTAACATTTAATTGAAGAAGACAATACTGCTTTACTGATATTGTCATTCGAATCCTATCGGATGCATCAATTATGTAGATGTTAAATAAACACGCAAGGAGATAATTTTAGGAAATGGGATAGCATGAATTTGTTTTTAATGAAACAGGAAATCAAATGTTTAAAATCATAGAAATAAATTTTTAGACCTTATTTTCTGGATAAAAAAGTGTGTTAAAGCGTTTAAGTGGATGTCTGCACTTCACAGGAATGGCAATTTAATTTGAAGTGGATGCAGAATGTTGTAGAATTTCAACCTATATAACCTTTTTTCAATAAACACTTACTAAAATTACTAGTCGTTAATATCACGTAAATAAGTGTTACTTTATTATTAAAAGAAATTTTAATTAATTTGAATATTTACCAGATTTATTCTGTTGAAAACTGGGGAGATTGAAAACCTCTATCAATTTATTGCATATAAGTTCTCTTATTCGGTTTGTTTAAATCTACTAAAATATGACCTCTAATGGTATTGTTTACTCTGACGAGTATTTTAAACATTTGCAACCTTCTGATTGACAAGTTTCTCTTGAACATGAGAAAAAACATTATCCCCGATAGCAGCTTATTTTAATAATTGAGATAACTGTTCCTAGGTTGTGTTCTTGATTCACAAAGTGTACTCCTGAACTTTTTGTAATTGGCACCCAACAAAATGACGTGTATTTCACGAAAGGAAAGAAGGAGGGATAGCATAGTCGACTGGTTCAAGTGGGATAGAACTGTGTTACACGATCTACAGCCAATTAATCTTCTAAATGAAGATCGTGGGTGCAAATAGCATGCAATAAACTCCACTGAAAATTCTGTCTGTCTGTCTGTTTTCGACATAGATCTTTGCACATACGTGCGGCAATTCAAATCATCACACTCCATATAGCACAGAAAGCAACAAAAGAAAGTAGAAGAAATGTATAATAGAGACAGTAAACAGAGGTGTGAGACAAAGGAATAGTAGTAACGAAGAACAATATAGTTTCATTGGAAATCATAAGTCATAAGGAGTGGATGCATCTGCACCAGCCATTGAGAACGATTTTGAGCCAAATCACCGATTGTCTCCAGCCATTGGTTCTTACCATCCAGATGACCCTAACCAGAAAGTCTACATCTTTCTAAGTGGCTTAAACTTACTGCTGTGGATTTCATTGACTGATGAAGCCATATTTTGGTTTGACCGCCGCTAGCTCTTTTCCAGCCTGACCCTATGTCAACTAACATTGCCGTCGAGGAAGACGATGACCAGGCATACGTAACGCGTGTTCTAACCATCTCAGTCGATGTAATTTCGCAGCCTCGTCGATTGATTTCCCTCTACTTACCTAGCACTCTGTACATTATACAAACACTGTTAAGGATAAAGCTATTACTATTATTATTATTACATGTGATAGAAAACGAAGTTTGGTATTATATGGACGTCTTCAACACTTTCGCCTCCTTCTGGCCTACACTTTAGGGTGTAATGACCTACTTTTCATACTGTTAGATACTTATAAGTTCGAGTGACACAATATTTGTTATTTAACCGTCCATTTCTTTACTGATAAACATTTTTTACTATATTTATGTGTCTTGAAACAGTTTGTCATGTTAGTCACAGAGAATGGCTATAGTAATAGTGCTGTGGTGTGATACAGACAATCTGTTCCAAAGGGATATGATTCTCACATAATCCCACAGTTCGGTACTGTGTTAGCAACAGAATACTATGTATATTTGAATATTCCATTTCATGTCGTTTGATGTAAACCGAAATCACACGCTCAGTGATTGGTTAAAGAATACAAACTGTAATATATATATAAATAGAGGTTTGATAAATGAAAAATATACGTTGGCTTCTGTTGTTACAGTATGAATGATAATAGCAGTGTCACGAGATTAAAACAATTTGCCTAAGAAGAGAAAAACTCCTGATTATCATTCCCAGGATGATTCTTCCCTATGAACACTTTTGATTTAAGTCAATTATGTTTGTTAGAATTGTGTCATTCAGAAAGAATCCATTGGATTATGCTGTAGTATAGTGTACGAGCTTGATTGAACAGATAGAATTAACTGGAAATCGATCTGCACTCAACGGCGGATTAAACACATCACAATACCTAATGTCCAGTCAAAAAGTCTGTGTACTCATGACACTGATTTATCCTTCATTTTTCATGCATATCAAGGCTAGTTATTGAATTGTAAAGTTTCTAATAGTTGTACCAGCAGGTGAATGAGTATTACTGGTACAAATGTATACACTTCAGACTTAAATTCATATCGTTTCCCAGTTAACTTGAAGTATTCAGCGCCAAAATAATCTATGTTGTAATGGCAATCATTTAAGATAGTGATCATTTAGAAACACTAACCCCAAAGATAAGAATAATATTTAAGATCAGATATATTTGGAAAACAATATTTACATGTATTTATTATACTCACTTTCATGCACTTCGCTTATCAGATATTTGTTACTTATAGTAACAAATGGCTTCATTACAGAAATCTAAGAAAAGAAAATAATCACAGTAATACTCAATAATACGTCGAATTGGTACTTTTAGTTTTGTGAAATATAGTCAATGAAGTCAGTAAACTTCCGATGGAAATAAAAAGAATTGTGCTCAAACATATTTACGACTCTATATTTCTAACAGACTTGTCAAGTGTCCCTCTGATTAGGAAAACTCGATATATTCCTGTATATTTGCAATTAATAGTGTTCTCTGAGCTGGTTGGTCTAGTTGCGGAGCTTTTGTCGTCCTTCTGCATAACATCTTCAGCGCAATATTTAGCATAAAGTGAAATGATTTAAATTTTTCCTCATGAGTGATATGATTGCGTCTCCCGGTAACCATCTTAACATATGTATTGATCATTTTCTATTGACTTGGATTTTAAACTTTCTGGTCACATGATTTGCTTTTTATTAGTTGGTATATGTGGTCTATATTAATGTGTTTGTTAATTGCATATTCGTTTGAGTACCAGACTTCTAGGAATTCCCTGACTTCACTTTTGGTGTTTCCTGTGTCTGAGACTTCGACATTATTCCAATCAAACTGATGTTCATAATTGTCTATATGCATTCATATGAAACAGGAATATATATCGTGTCTTTTCACGGTTGATTTGTGTTCTTGGATTCTGATTCGAAGCGGACGCCCACTTTGACCGATCTAATGCCTGTTACAGTTCATACAATTTATTTTGTAAATGGTATTAATTTTCTCTCCTTTTTCTGTTGGATCTTTCGGTTCGCATAATATCAAATCAAGCGATTTGACTGGCTTCTGTGCTATATCTATATCAGACGGTTTCAGTATTCTAGCTGTTATTTCAGAGATATTTTTCATGTATGGTATGATGAATTTTCCTGTGGTCTTTGATGATGGTTCCTTGTTAGTGTTTTGACTTAATTTTAAACACTTTCTGATGAAATTGAGGGGATATGCATTCTTTTTGAAGACAGTCAGTAGGTATTTTTCGTTGATTCTTTTCAACGCTGGAGTTCTACAGTGTGTTTGGACTCTTTCAAACAATGTCTGCACACAGTTTCTTTTGTGAGTAGTTGGATTATTTCTAGTATAGTTGAGTATTTGATCCGTGTGCGTTGATTTTCTGTTTACTTGTGTTTCTAAATTTCCTGTGTTGGTTCTCCTGATAAAGACATCTAAAAATGGGATATTGTTATCTAATTTCCCTTCTCTTTTGAATTTGATGTCTTCAAATATGTTGTTTATTAATTTGTGGGTAATATTCTAAACCATTTCTCTCAATTATTACAAATGTATCATCAAAGTAACGTACCCATATTTTTGGTTTGATTATAGGTAGAGCTATTAATTCTAATCTTTGCATAACGGCTTCAGCTATTAATCCTTATATGGGCGATCCCATTGGTGTTCCTTTTATTTGTTCGTATATTTGAGTATTGAATTGGAAGTATATTGTAAGGCATAATTTTATGAGTTCTATCCAAGTTGAACATTGCGTTTTTATGTTTTCATCACTAAATAGTAACTGTTGCATAGTTTCTGTTGGTAGTTTTGGACTAATTGAAGTATATAATGCTGCGACATCAAAGGACACTATTATTTTATTGTCTCCTACTTGAATGTTTTTGATTTTCTCCAAAAATTGGATTGACGAATAGATAAAATGGTCGCATGATTCTGTTAGGTAATTTAATTTCCTGAAAAGTTCTTTAGATAGATTAAATGTTGGTGTTCCTGGAAGCGAAACGATTGATCGTAAGGGAATGTTTGATTTGTGTAGTTTTGGCCTACCATAGAATCGAGGTAAAATAGGTCCGTTAGATTTCATTCTCCATTGATCTTGTTTTGTAATTTGTCCTGATTTCGTTAGTTTGTTTAACGTTCTTCTGATTTTGTTATCGAATGTTTGTATAGGGTTTCTTTGTCAACTGCTGATATACATTATCATTTTTGAGTAAATCCTCTGCTTTTTTATGTAGTCTTCTGTGTCCAGGATTACTATTGTTCTTCCTTTATCAGCCAGTAGAATAACTATATCTTTTCTATTCTTTAGTCTTTCCAATGCATTTTGCTCTTCAGTGCTAAAAAAAAGTTGGGAATTGTTTTTTCTGTCTGAGTATAGGTATGATGCATTGATGCATTTTTTGTTGTACTTCCTCATTTAATTTTGATAATTTGAATGATGGTTCTAAGGAAGCACAGAAATCTCTCACTGAAGCGTCACCAGTATTGTAGTTGAGTCCTTTTTGAAGAAGTTGTTCTTCTGCTTTCGATAATGGTTGTTTCGATAGATTTACTACGCAATCATTTAGAGTTTCTTCAGATGGTTGTTTGGATATCTTAACCAGTTTCCCTTTGAGGACAACTCGTCTTCGCTCCTTGTGCCGTTCGATTATCATTTCAGTGACAGTATCCAATGTTGACAGATGTTCTGGAGTAAGAGTCTGTTCAAGCTTTTGTTTCTGAAATCTAATCATATGCTGCTACTTTTTAATCCTGTTGTGTGCATCCGCGTTCATTAATTTCACCATTTGTTTTCCATGTTGTTTGGATAACTTCCAGCCTAGAGGGCAGTTAATTGGTGGTTTATATTTCACATTAGCTGGTAGAGTCTGCTGGTGGAGACGATCATGAAGAAAGAATAGTTGTTCTTCTATAGAAATTTGCCTTTTATTCCTGTGTATTCCTATTATAAGGTGAAGTGAACGGGGATTGATTGATTGCACTGGGATAAGTTTAATTAACACTTATCTACATTAAAAATACCCTTTCAATTTCATTCATTCACTAAATATATATGCATATGTATAATCGTACTGAAAGAAGTTCAGTAGTTTATGGACAGAGATGCAAAACCCTCATGTTTAAATCTGTGGAAAACATGTAGCGTCTTTCTTACAATAACCACTGTTTAAATTTGTTGAGTACACTTTGCCTTTAATAAACTTTGAGTACTATGGCTACAATAAAGGTTTAGTAAATGAGTTAAATAGTTCCTCTCTTTTCAAAAGACTACAAAGCCGAACATAAACTTGAATAATAATAAAATATTACTTCAAAAAGGGTAATAGAGTCAGATAGGTAGGTCAGCAGATGTCTCCACAACCTATGAGAGAAAGCATAAGTCTCGCAGTCTCACATTTAAGTAAACAAATCATACAGGTGAATTTATAAGTATGTTTTCGACATAAGAAATATATACATATATGGTTGAAGAGAAACCGATAAGTTCATTAGAGGATATCAGTTGACAGTTTCATTCTCAGTACCTGGACAATCTCAATTTTTTAATCCTTTTTGTTTTATAATCATGAGTAACTGCAGAAATCGATTTATTAACCGCAAAACATTCAGTTGAATGCAGATTAAAACTTTTAAATATAATGTCGAAAAGAATAAAAGTATGGTGACAGATGGATATCAGTCACAAAGAACAGAATACATAGTTAGATAGTGGCTAAAATATATAATCTTCACTATAGTGTGGCTGGAAGAAGTATAGAAACACAATGAAGATAATTTAAACAACTAATGTCAAATGTAAAGGTGTGAAGAAAATTTGAATCAAGAGTAACAAAACAAAAGACCTACAAGTGACCATTATTTGGAAACAGGTTAAAAACAAAGCTGAAATAAGTTTCTGTACACATAATTCCAGTTTCTCCACACGTATACCAACAGCTTGTGCAGTACAGAGGAGTTGGAGACTCGCTATCTACAACAGGTTTCTCAGTATATCCTAGATTACTTTGAATACCTGTTATGTAATTATCACACTTCATGTACTTTCAGTGACATCCCTTTGAAGCTATGTGGAGTAGTGTTTTTTGAAAATATTTGGAAAGAACAGGCATCTAATGACATACACACATGACTCCATGCAGGTAGATGAACCTATATATACCTAAATAAGTCATCAGATGCGGAAGCTTATCTGTTAGTTTGGACTGGAGAATGCCATTATGCCTTTTTCAGTTAGAGAGGGTGCATGACATATATATATATATATATATATATATATATATATATATATATAATTACTGAGACTTGCACAGGCATTTCACCACAGAAACTATCAGTTTCTCATGCAAATATTAAAAACGTATCAACTTAAGTATTGGAATACACATCTAATGCATAAAACACTTACCGTCAAGAAGTTCTTTGTACTATTAAATCTACCTATCAAATAATGGGATTACGACTGTTTTTCCAACGAACTCACTACTGTCTAAATGCGTTGTCTCCCTTTTGGCATGAGAAGTAGCATTGCAAGGGCGCAAACTATATGTATTATAAGTGATGTTTTAGAATATATCTTTACTTAACATATTATCAAGCAAATATTTATATAATTCTAGTTAATGAACCGTCTCAGAACTGGACATTTTAAATCGGTTTAACTCCAGTTTTCCTCTGAATGGTGAATAAAGTTTGCAAGTGTAGTGCTTGGGTACTATGGTTTAATGTAATTCTATATTAGACAGATTTATTTGGTTTAACACACAGTGAAACAGTATCAAAAGGTGGATGATGTTTATTGCTGATAATCATGATTATGAGTGCTCATTATGAGTAATAAATTGTGCTCGAAATATCATCTAATTATTACTAACTGTGTCATTGTGTTTTATATCAAGTAAACTTATCTAATACGGAATTAAATAAAGTTTGTCAGAAATCAAACTCATAAAAATCATTTGAGTCCCTGTTGTCTAAAGATTTATTATTATTATTGTTCCCTTAGCTTCCTAGTGGAACATAGGGCTTCAACTGCACGTCTCCACTTGCCACTTCTGTCTTCCTTCTGCTGTACTTTCCACCTGCATCTATGTTAGTCCATACTGTTTCAACTCCTCTTCACATGATCTCCTCCATGTCACCCTTGCACTGACGTCTCACTCACCGCTTCCCTTTCGGGTTCCACTCAAGGGCCGTCTAAAGACAGCCAGGGAGTTTTCTAACTCACTGATAGCCTAGTGCAGTCAACAAATATGTAAAAAGATAGGAAAATATGGGCCACCTAATTCAGTAATTTGTCCTTAAGATAATAGACGATACGCTAAACCAAACCTATTCTAATACTTCCTGAACAGCTTTATGACTTGCTGATAGGGATAATTACTGGTCAGATTGACGTCCAGATATTCATATGATCTGTTACGTACTCTGCTGTACCATACTGCTACTCTAACAGTCAGTGGGATAGCGGTTTGGACGCTCGCCGGCCATGCACATGGTCCGGGGTTCGATCCCCGGCCGATACACACCTGATATCAATGGTTGATCTGCTAAATTTAGGCTACCGATACCACATGCTAAAAAATTCCATACTTGTATCAAAAATACTGTGTGGAGTCAAGCTACAATAAAAAATATCGCAATATCGGTTTTCAGTTATGTGAAATTTAAGTGTTGGTTTGTAGGGATTTGATTGGTTACAGGATTTCATCATGAGCTGACATTGGTTAGAGAACCATTGAAAAACCGGAAGGGAGTATTGGACATCTGTTCCCACCGTCCCAGTTTGGGACTATTCATCAATACTCACCCACCGGCGAGGTTCGAACCCAGGACCTTCTGGTTACAAGGTGAGCTAGCTCGTATACCCTTAAGCCACTTGGACCCGATCCAATGGCCCACGAATTCTAACTTTTGCCTATTCGAGACATAGCGTGACTCCTATCCAATGTCTTCGGCTAGTATTTGTCCTCACACCCAACCTTCTGCACCCTACTGGTCACGAAATTTTATCTGTATATAAAACGCTAGATAGATCTAATTCTAGTTTCATATATATTAAACCGAATGTTTTATAGGTAAAATAAACGATCTGATTTTTGTAATGACATACATATCTGCAGTTTTTCATTTGTGTTCTTATCCGTGTTTATTTCTGTTGTCACCCATGTTCTTCACAGTGTAGAAAAAATAGTGACTTACTTATTGCGCACTTCACTGTCGGCGTTTTAAGATATGCCTGATACTTTTATCCAATAGAGTTCTCCAAACCACAGATTCACTGACTTAGTTAAATGTACTTTCGCTATCTAAAGAACAAGATGACAAAGAAACTTTGTGAAGAAATGATATTTTGACAAACCCCTACATACGCACACTGCGTCAGAGATGACTGTGTCACACTCAGAGCATTTAATTAATACATGATTCGATTATCTTTCTTTCATATTTTTAACAGCATTCATAGTGTGTAGTAATTGAAAAGAATAAACTTATGGTCATGCCGATGACAATAACTGTGATTATGCGCATACTACTTACCAGAATATAATACGCCATAGTATGCTATGTACTTCTGTCCGATTAACAATGCACCAATGTGTATGGATGTATCACTATATATTTGTATTTTGTTTAAAATCTTTCTGGTTTGCATAGAAGTTTACAGGGGACTAGTTGTCGTCAAATGTAAAAATGTCATCATTTTAGTTTTTATTAAAGTCGCCATGTTACAAAGGATGTAAAGATATGTGGAAACAGAAAGAATATTGAACCTTGACATACATGCAGACATTCGTCGACATGAAAACATAAGAATTAATGAAATATCAAGGTTAAGCACTGCACAAAAGTGAAACCTACTATATAATGATTATACAAATATAGAAAGAATAGTATGACTGCTAAAAACAGTTGTCTCCTTAGTATGTATATGCATGAATCATAAATCTGTGATAAGTAGAAATGCATTTCGACTGATAATTGAGAAAAATCAGCTAAAACAACACGCAGGCATACAAATGAACATGCCCACATTCACATTCATACTGGGAAAGTGAACAGCAAGATCACTGGTAGAAATTTTTAAACAAAACTAGTTGATGTCGGCATACTTCTTTAATTCCTCTTTTTTTAAATGACTTGATATTGGAGACTGTAGAATTCATAAAATTTTACTGGAACACTGTCTAGTACTTCTAAGTGAAACATCAATTAAGACAACTGTGATACTGTTTCATTAAGACAGACATGATTTTGGAGATAATAAAACGAAATATGTAGCAAATTTTTGAATGGCTATGATATGCATTATTCAGAAATCAGGGCCGGTTGAATTCGAAGTGAAAATTTTGTGAAAAGCAAAAAACTGTCATTATTGAATGTTATTTCATTAGACAGACCTCTAAAGACCCTTTAGGTCAGTGAAGAATACATTTGCAACTCAACAGAAAATGCCTGCAGCGGTGAAATCCACAGATATTTAATTAGAAGATGGGTTTCCTGATAAGACACTCAAAACTTAATTATATTAACAATAAAGACTTCATACTGGGGAAAAAAGCTCATCGGCTTCATGGTACACTATCCATTCCCTCAAGTCACATGAAGATCTAGATGAATTAGCTTTCAAACTAACAGCTACAGAGACTATCACCAAATCCATCTTACAGATGATAAATTTTCACGCGGAGAATTTAATGATAAAACCTTAACAGGCGCAAATCATCTGGGCAACACAGGATTTCTACTCATATTGATTTGCGCAGACAAACATAAAATTACGCGACGTAGCTTTCTTGTTAACCAATATTTACTTGTGCGTTGGTGGTACAGCGGTGGAATGCTCACCAGCCACGCAAGTGGTCCGAAGTTCGATCCCCCACCGACGCACTCTCACGCCTCTCCAAGCAACCAATAAGACTGGTAAAGAGGGAAAGTTGGGCATGAGGCTAGCGACCCCATTCTGTAAAACCGTACCGAAACTTCAAAGCTCTAGCTTGAAGCCCTATGTTCCACTGGGAATATAAAGGAATAAAGAAATTAAACTACTGATTTAGTTTAATATGTAAAAGATTTAGTTTATTCAGTTTTTCATAAAGTATAATAGCACAGTTTGAAGAATTCACAGCATTTGCACAGTTACCGATTTTAACAAAGACTATGTGATAGCGTAAGATTTGTTGTATGCCTAATAGGAGACTATTTATAGAGCTATATGAACGTTAGTGTCTAATTTTAGTGGTGTTATGTAAACTCACAATATAGTAAGGCTTGTTATGCTACAATTTGCTGTAATATCAAAAGCTAGAATCTGTGTAAATAAACGGTGGTAAGAAGAAAAAGAATACTAGTACAATGAGAGATTTAGTCAAGTATTCTGACGAATAGAATTCTTCAAAGAGCCCTGTGTTTTTGATAGGATACTAGTTTATAACTAGTGTAATGTGTCTAGTCCTCTATTTAAAGCCGATTGAATTATATCAGTCACGTTTTCAATGTCATCCCAGAGGCTTCTGTACAGGTCTCTGTTCGCTGGCTCTGGGACGGGATGGAAAAGGAGGAGAGGTTAACAGCCCATGACGTGGTGTCGTAGAATGAAGGATATTTGTGCTAGATTAGCATATGTCGGTGTGTCACGACTCACTGGTTGGAGTCCGAGAGATAGCTCGAATCGATGGCTTGAAACGTTGTTGGATATGGCTAAGAATTGTAATGAATGGAGAAAGTGTTGCAATTTCCTTCTTTCTTCTCTTCCTGACGATTGTTGACTAACGCTATTTGAACTTGTTAAACATGACTGTTTTCCTTCCAGATGAAGTTCTTTATCCGTCCTCCACCCATATTTTTAATTTTAATCTATGTTGTTTTATTATTATTGTATGGAACATCTTCTTGTTGCCATGTTATAGCATGTTTTCATGTTTAAATAAATAAAATAAATGTGTGTGTGTGTGTGTCTGGTCCTATCTTTGGTACAGACTGAATTCTGTCAGTCAAGTTTGCAATGTGACCGCCATGTTAGGTGGCTCACCATCACAGTGCACTGTGAATTGTTGGTATTAGATGGTTGACTCTAGTCATTTACAATGAAAATAAAGTTAACATCAAACAATCAAGAAAAATGTTCCACTGGATTACCAAGATAAACATAAAAATATATCAAAGAGTGCAATATTTACAAAGTCATGTATTGTTAATTTCCATGCGAAATCGGTAGCACAAATAATGAGCAGTAGTTCATAGAGTTGACTTACTTGTTATCCATTTATGAGATGTTATTTAAAGATAAACAAAAAAGCAACAACTGATAAGTGGTCAGAACCGTACATGTAATTTTGGAGGTATCGTGAACAATACACTCGAATACACTGAGATCTGACTAGACGAAATATTTGGACACATACTTATTAATTTAAGTAACTCGTCAGAATGTTGAATCCCAGGATAATAAATAAATTTGACTGCTGGTGGCTATGATTGATCAGCCTCTTTTTGTGTGCAGTAAATACCTTAAACTGGTGTGTGGTTATCTATCTAACGTAACTATCAGCTTTTTGAATAATGCAAGAACAACAGTTTTGCAGAATAACATGATATCATCATTTATTTCGTTGGCTTCCCATCAGCTGCTTACAGTCACAATAAATTATTATTAAGTTTGTGTACAAAAGTCTTAACATACTTACAAATTCCATATGGTCAGTTGACATGAAGCTCTAAAATGAGTGAACAGTGCTCAGAAAATTATGCTTATATAGTTTTTACACAGGGAGTTCAAGTTTAAACAAGGTAAATGTATGCATACAATGGTAAAAAAGTTAGGTAATAGAGACTAGGAGTACGTAGATGATGAAGTAACTAATAAATTATCTAACAATGTACTGAGTTCAACTCAAACCACAGAAACAAGAGACAAACAAAAATTACACTATAACAAAAGGGGAGATTAGGTTAAAGCCAAAGATTATATGGTCGAATGGAAGGGAGAGTACAGACATCCATTTACCAGGCCGGACAAGATAAGACTTATCACTGCTTCTTTCTGAACACATAAACCGGGTTTCAGGCATTTTGCAGAGGGTGCTTCAGCAAACCTGAGGAGTACTGAGCTTTTTTTTCCATTGATAATTTTAAAGGATTTTGCGATTTCCAATTCATGATCCGCATCAAGCCTACTCAACTAATTTTGAACACATATTCATTTCAAAATGGTGTTAATTACTATGTATTCTTCGCTTGATTTGAAGTAATGTTTACTTCACTTTGATAATGCAAGCCAATACTATACCTACTGTTGCTGAAAATCGGGAAACCTCTCCGGTAAGTAGATAGAAATAGTTCTAAGCTTATGTGCTGATGGAATGATCCACACTGGACTGACATTCTTTGTGGATGAGAAAACTGCAGCTAATCCATTATTTTCAAGTATTGGTTTTGTAGGGATTTTGTTTCATTGGTTGGAGGATTTCATCATCAGCTGACATCAGTTAGAGAACCACTAAAAAACCTGCAGGGAGTACTGGACAGCTGTTTCGTCCCTCCTAGTTTGGGAATCTTCAGCAATCAATCTCCATGCAGTCAAACAAAATCCCTACAAAACCAATACTTGAAAATTAATCTGATGCTCACTAGCGACTGGCCTTATTCCGGCAGTTAACCTGGGGTTCTAGTGGGAAGCCGTGACAAGCAGGTTACAACAGGTTGACGACGAGGCAGTAACTCATCGAAGAAGCCGTTGCGAAATGGTCGCGCAATGTCGTCAACTGGCAGAAGTCAGAATTCATGGCTGGCCATTAGATCGGGTCCCAGTGGCTCAATGGTCTACGAGCTAGCTTGCCTTGTAATCAGGTCCTGGGTTCGAACCTTGGCGGTGGGTGTGTACTGATGAAGAGTCCCAAACTAGGACGGTGGGAAGAGCTGTCCAGTACTCATCTCAGGTTTTCCAGTGGTTCTCCAACTGATGTCAGTTCATGACGAAATCCTCTGTGTAATCCATTATTGTTGATAAATTCATTCAATTACAAAGAGAGTTATTGTGATACCTGGTATAATTCATCTCATTCGGTAGAACTAGAAGCAAGTATAGAAGACTGTATGCTGTGACAGTTAAGTACAAAATCTCTAATATACCTCATTTAGCACACATTTTTCGTGATAAAAAAATTGTCGTATAGGAAATTACCAAGTAAATGGCATTGTTACTTTTGTTCTCATTATTATATTGTCTCTGATATTTTCATTTAAATTACTATTATATTCATTTCGTGTTAAACAGTATTATTAATGTAAATGCCCTATTTTAATTATTGCCCCTGTAATCAGAAAACTAGATGCAATACTGTATTATTACATGCTGAAAATTTCATATTTGTACTAAAAGTGCTGTTTGGAATAAAGCTATTACTGTTATTATTAACCTTATTTATCGCTATCTATAAATGAAACATAAATATTAATCGATAATTCGGAGACAGTACATTATTTGTTTCGTGTAAGAAACGGTTTTAATCATACTCACAATTAGTTAGTCTTAGAATGCGTTTCACTCATTTTTGCTTTATTTTTATATCTGATTATCTGATTACAAGTATTCTAATAAAGTATAATTATATTTCAATAGTTTACACACAATGATAAGTTTTGTTATTGGTAATATTTCGAGAATAAAACAATTCCAACAGTGGTGTGAACACGGGCAGTAATTTTACTCGAAATATTATCAAGAATAAAACTTATCATTGTGTGCAAACTATTAGAATATCATTGAATTCCGACTCAAGTGACTGAATGGTCAACTAAGCTCGGTCTCGTAACCTGAAGGTCACGGGTTCGATCCCTGACAAAGAGGTCAAATATATCTGTCCAGTTCACCTTGGTTTCCAATGTTCTCATTAACTGATATGTTAGTTCATGATGGAATCTAACAATTAAAGTAGAGAAGTAAAACCAAAAACTATTTGTTGACAAGTTGTACACACACACACACACACAAAGTGGACTAGCTTATGTTAATTTCTCGTGAATATCTGGTGATTGTATCATTTGTCAAAACAAAAGACAAACTGAACAAATCTGTATAAGAAGTAAGTCAGTCAGTCAAAAGCAGAAGGAGATGGGGGAAAATGTTATTTGTGTTGTGTTATATGCTGTGAGGGTAACAAAACAAAAAAAAAGCTAAATTTATTCATGCATATTAATTGATCATTATATTTCACCTAAGGGTAAAGTATATCTCAAAAAAGTCATATGTAATAACACTTTAGGCTGAATGTGAAAAAACAACAAAAAAATTCAAACCACATGTGTAATAAACTTTCTGTTGAATTTACAACTCTCCTGTGATGTAGGCGAAAACAAAGTTAAACAAAATAGACTACGACTGTTTTAATTATCTTTGATAGTTATTTATTTATTTTTTTTTGAAACGACACATTGACTTTAATCTTATAGGGTTGAAAAGTTATGATTACTACAAGAACTTTCATTTTGTAATTATGTAGGGGAAAACAGCATGCAATACTCCGTGGATGAAGACACATTTATTCTAAGACAGCTTAAAAACCACACGAAAGAGTTAATTATATATATACATATATACATGATGAGTGTGTAAAAATGAAAAAGAAATGGAATAAAAAAGAATGCGAAAACAAGATTTCCGTCTAAATAACATTAATTTCCAATGAATAGTTCCACATTATTCTTGTAGAATAAATGTAAAATACAAGATGCTTTATTTAGTTCTTCAAGTACAAAAAACTAAACTGTGATTAAAAAACTACAACGTGATAAGCCTGTATAATTAACGCAGAATTCAAAAGTGATAATTTGAAAAGAATTATTATTATTTTTCCCTTGAGTTCCGAGTGGAACATAGCACCTCAACAACACATCTCCTCTTCAGCTGAGTTCACGATTGACCATAACATCTCATTCCCTCCTCTCCAAACGATCTCCTCCGCGTCATCTTCGCACCGATGACCTACTTTTCTCTTTCCGTCGGCATTCCACTCGAGCGATGGCCTAGCGCGCGATTTAGTTCAACGGTCTCCTCAATGTATGCCCAAACCATCTGCATTTTCTCCTACATATTTGTTGAATGATCGGCTCTTGGTTGGTTTGTTGACAGCCAGAGTTTTGTGTTACTAATTCTAACTCGCTGGCCATTTGATCTTCAGTATGGAGCCAGTGAAGTGGACAGCTGCTGATGAAAGTCTGCAACCTGTTGGAAATCCTTTTCGTGACACTCTGGCCAAGTTTCTGACCCATATAGAAGGACCGACTTGACATTTGTATATTGAAAATTCAGATCTTGATCTTTATGCTGAGTCAGTGCAGGAGATTTCCAAACTGGTTACAGGTTGATGAGGGCGTACCAACTAGTGGCCAATCAAAGTATCCATTACAGTCCTACAGGAGGTTAATCACCTTGCCCTTCTTATTCTGACTTTGACGTCTTCCTCTGTTCCGTCTGTAGTTGAAACGATGCTAAGAATACATCTCCGAATTTTCGTTAGGTGGTTAGAGGTAATCGACAGGATCCTATGGACTTGTTGGCATTCGTCAGTAAAGCGTATCTGTAACCTTGAAGGAAAACTTAAATCCTTCCTGGGGTTCATGTCACTCATGTCACTCAGTGCTACAGTCAGTGACTTTACCAATTAGCTAATTTGGCCCGTGATTAACTTCCTGTAGGACTGTAATGGATACTTTGATTGGACACTAGCTAGTGACCAAGGTTGCATATCTGGTGCTTCATTTGGTACAGACTGAATTCTGTCCCTATAGAAGGCACAGATAATACATCTCCAGAATCATAAGAGAAGCATTTTATAAGATCTAGTTAATATTTTGAAACCAGATTCATGTCTAAATAAAGTTTCTTATATTTTTTGAATGAAGTGTCAAGCCTGCCGAGAACTACTTTCATATGACTAGATGAATGAAAAAATATAGACACCTCTAGCAGTACAGGTGTTATTTTCCATGTCATTATTTGTGTTTATACCATGGTGAACGAAAAAAATTGGTTTAGTTCAGCATTCACGGAAGAGTATATTGTGAAACTATACTGAATAAAATTTATGAGCACTATTTTCTATATGTCTATATACAAAAAGCCAGTAATACACAGTATTAGTCCAATCAAACCCTCATTTTTGAAAAACTGTCAAGCGTTGCTTTTTAGATCTTTGACTACTATTTAGTCTACTTGGTCCTGATAGTCTGAAAAACTGGATTGAGTATCTCCAGTATGCAACATTTTCTAGTTTCTATTCTTTGTGAGTTTATTGGTATTTCGGATTCCTACTAATATGATAAAAATTTTAATTTTTGGCTTCATGTATTATACAACGTTGTGTTTCACTTGGAAAGCGGTTGTTTTCTTTCCATAAATTTTTACAACACACGCCGAAAAAATTCGATTTATTGGTAAACTTCTGTTTTGTAAGCTTTTGCGATACTGGAGGCAATCGGCGCGAAGCCTTGCCTGAACTAGGTTCCATGCTAGTTGGCGATCACCAGTCAGCAAGGCGTATCTGCAACCTTGAAAGGACTTATGTCCGTTCTGAGATTCTAACCTGCGTCACCCAGTGTTGCAGTCATAGATGTTACCACTGAGTTATTCTGGGCGACTTAGGACTCTGCAAGAACTGGCGAAGAATCATGCTCATATCGACGCCAAGCAAAATCCTGAGTCGCATCATCCTGGAGAGATTAAAGGACGCACTGGAGGCAGAACTCCGCCCCACCAGAGCAAGCTGGATTCAGGAAAGGCAAATCATGTTCTGACCAAATTGCAACTCTACGCATCATCATCACAGAACAAAGCATGGAATGGCAATCAAACCTCCACCTCAACTTTATAGACTTTGAGAAGGCCTTCAACAGACAGCGTTGATCGAGAAGTAACTACTCGAGCACTATGGAGTACCCCAAATATTCATCAACCTTATTCAACAGCTGTACGACAACGGCACCTGCCAAGTGATCCACAACGGAAAACTCAGTGAGGCATTTCGAGTAAACGCAAGGGTCAGACAAGGGTGCTTATTATCACCAACGATATTCCTAACTGTGGTGGACTGACTGGCTTATGAGTCAGACAGTGAGTGGGAAACAAGAAGACAGGGATATCCTGGACCGACCGACGTGAAGAACCTAGAAGACCTGGATTTCGCGCGTGGATGATTTATGCTTGATGTCACACAAAATCGAAGACTTACAAGCAAAACCCGACAAACTGGTCGAAGAAGCAGCCGGTGAAGACAGGACTCCAAGTGAACATAGACAAGACGGAGGTTATGAAAATAACCAACCAACCAGCAACAACAGCAGCAGCAACAAACAACACCAGTCACCATCAATGGGAGAGATCTGAAAGAGGTTACTTCATTCACTCACTTATCTAGCATTGAGCATTGTCTCAACTACAGGAAGTCGGAACGGACGAGGATGTCAAATCGAGCGAGAATCGGGAAGGCGAGCGAGAAACACATTCATCAACCTGAAACCAATGAAACTTGGAAAACTTCGTCACTCAGCCAACATCAACAACAAAATTCAGTCGGATTTTCAATACAAACAACGTCAAGTCAGTCAGTTCTTCTATAAGGATGGATCAGAAACTTGACGGGCGGGTCTCAAAGAATATTTCCACCATCAACCTGTTGCAGACCTTTATCAACCAACAACTGTCTTCGCTGGATCTATACTGAAGATAAGATGGCCAGGCCGGAAAGATTCGCCAACAAGAAACTATGGCTGGGAACAAACAAACAAAACAAGAACCAATCGCCAACCAACAAATATGCAGGAGAAAGTGGAGATGGATCGGTCACTCGCTGAGGAGACCGCTGGGTGACATCGCGCGTCAGGCCCCTGAGTGGAACCCGAAAGCGAGGCGGCGTGTGGGACGTCCAAGGGCGACGTGGAGGAGATCGTGTGAAGAGGAGGTGAAACAGTATGGACTAACATGGATGCCGGTGAAAAGTACAGAAGAAGACAGAAGCAAATGGAGACGTGCAGTTGAAGCCCTATGTTCCACTAGGAACCCAATGGAGCAATAATAATAGTATTCTGGCTCGTGATCGACTTTCTGTAGGACTGACTGTATTACATACTTTCGATTGGACACTAGTATGTAACTAATGTAATGTGTTTAGTCATCTGTTTGGTGCAGACTTAATTCTGTCAGTCAGGTTTGCAGTGTGGCCAATCATCTAATGTCAGCAACTCGAAGTGCATCATGATGGCGAGCGACCAAGACTGGTGGCCATATTGCAAACATGACTGATAAAAATCCGTTGGCATCAAATGGAGGATTAGACACATTACACTAGTTACAAACTAGTGTCCAGTCAAAAGCTTTTGCAGTAATTTGTGTAATTATATGACTCATTTGCGTTATATTTGTTCTAGTTTCATATTTTTTAAAACAGCGATTTCCAAAGCAGTACCAAAATTCTGTATAGTGTAGAATATTTCTACTTCAGAGTATGAACTTTCATTTGAAAGTGTTCATCACCGTTCAGATATCCTCAGACATTCTACTGTAAAAACCACTTTCAGTATGAAGTGTAAATCGGTACAGATAATAGATTGCATCGTCTAATGTCTTTTAATCAGTTACTAAAACGTTTTTGTTGCTAAAACTGCTTTTATGGAATAAGATGGATACCAACATGATCACCAGAGTTTCAATCTTAGTCTCTATCTTAGTTTTACAATGTATCCATTGGTTTGCAGGAAAATATTTTTAACATTTAATACGAATACAGAGTTTAGTTGAATGCCATATTACTTTGTCGAGTGACCACGGTTCATAGATGACTGATCAACCTTTGAACGCTTCTTTTCTACCTAGAACAATGATTTTTGTCAATTATTGTTTTTTCAAGTATTGGTTTGTAGGGATTTTGTTTGATTGGTTGAAGGATTTCATCATGAGTCGACGTCAGTTAGAGAACCATCGGAAAACCTGCAGGGAGTACTAGACAGCTGTTTCCTCCGTCCTAGTTTGGAGCTCTTCGGGTTCGAGCCGTGGTGGGTGCGTTCTGATAAAAATCTCAATGGTTCTATAATTGATGTCAGATCATGATGAAATCCTCCAACCAATGATTGTGTTATTACCACTGTAAACAGTGTCCGTTAGAAATATCAAACTATGTTTAATGTTCGGGGTTCGAGCTCACGCCGGCGCACACTTGATATCTATGGTCGGCCTGCAAAATTTGGGCTACCGATATCCATGCTGAAAATTCCATACTTGTACCGAAAATACAGTGTAGAATCAAGCTGTAAATCAAAAAAAAAGTATTCTATAAAATATGCTGACCATTTGCATTGCATTATAAGTTGAAATAATAATTATATTTTTTCAGACTAACTAACTAGCTAAGCTACATCAGCAAGCTATTTCGCATTTGAATGATATTTATACCTATAAGCTTCATCAAACTTGCCCAGTTATACAATTATGTAAGAACTACGTTTGAAAGACTGACAGCTGCTTGCCAACATCTAACATCAAAATACAGTGCCGTACAATAGTACACCGCCCAATTAATTAGCCACACTGCACAGTTAATAAATGGATCTATAAGATTTCATTGCTTGCAGATGCTTCGACGATGTGTGGTCACGTAACCTGAAGTCAGTTGGTGGATGGTGACGTTTCGTCCCAAATAGGATGTAAAGGTTCTTTGTTATTTGAATATTTATGGTTAATGGTCTGCTTTTATAATAAACTTATCGTACAGTTCATTAATCAGCATACTGAAATGACACTTATAAACGAAATTATGTAGCGATAGTATTCTGTTTTTTTTGAAACCAACGTTAAATGAAATGTACCATATATTTTCTACTAAATACCATCATATTTTATCAATACTAAATAAGTAGGTAGGCAGTATAACCGTTTGGTTCATTCTGGAACGATTACTATTAAAGTGGCTGTAGATGGTGTTTTTACAGTCTATATACTGTAAGTATTGCTATTTATTGATTCCTAAAGTATATCACAGTGGCATTTTGCGCTTGATACACAGTTTTCGTCATCTGTTCTTTTAGTATTTTCATTTCACTTTTACTTCGTATTTCATCTGAGGAATGAAATGATGAAAAATCTATCGATTACAACTATTTTTGGGTTATGGTAATGTTCAGTTGTTCATTATGCAACATTTTACACATTAAAGCTACAGTTATATGGCTGCACAAACCTATTTATGGTTACCATCATACTTAAACATCAAGAACATTATTCTGTGGCATTACGAAGAGGCGGAAGTGTAGCTCGACCTCTTCCTCTGTGAGGCGAAAAACAACCTGCACAAGTCTCCACGAATCCAGCTGATCTGTACTGCTGAAACTTTGGCCAGAAGCTAGAATTCCATATGCAGAAACGTTTGTTTAACCACTATTTTCATAGTCCTGACCTGTCTGTGATAAGTTATTCTAGTCCCTATTTCTACTTTGATCCAAATTTTCGTTTTCTTTGTGCAATTTGGGTATCCGTCCCTTATTATTTCGATTGGTGTTATAATTATTTCTCTTTTGAACAATCTTCGGCATTAACCTACTTGTCAGCCTTTATTTGCATATTTTAGTGTGAATTTTTTTCAATTTCATGTTTTTGAAATCCTGACCTTGTTACGTAATGTTCTGACTGCTTAATAATCTTATTAATTTTATGCCCCTTTCTAGGAAGTATACATACTATGAACTAGTTTACAAATTATAGGACTTACCACTTTATGCTTAATTAAGGTTATAATCATGAATTGTTTTTACAGCAATTCACATTATTTTTAGGAAGTCATATATGTATACATATATATGATTTTTCCGAGTTGATCACGGATTGATATCAGTTAGAGAACCATTGAAAACCAGACACAGGGAGTACTGGACAGCTGCTGTTTCATCCCTAGTTTGGGAATCATCTTTAGTGCTCACCCATCATCAAGGTTCGAACCCAAGATCTGCTGGTTACAAGGCAAGCTCGTATAGCATTCAGCTACTGGGACACGATTCAAGGGCCAGCCCATGACTTCTAACTTCTATCAATTCGTGATTTAGCGCAACCCCAACCATTGCCGTTGGTGGGACATCCATCCTCACACGGGACATCTGGATGGACCTCACTGGTCATAACTTCTCACTAGAAATCCAGGAAACTACATCCTGTAGCAAGTCACTAACGAGAATCAGATTAATTTTCTATAGTTTAGTTTGTAAGGGTTAGTTATGTTTTTACGAGTTGATCACGGATTTTCAATGGTTCTCTAGTTGATATCAAGGCGTGATCAACTCGTAAAAACAAAACTAACCCTTACAAACCAAAATATGATATATATATATATATATATATATATGTGATTCAACATTTTGATAATAGATTTGTTGAAAATGTCTCTCTACTGAATCCCTTGTTCTCATTCCACACATATTTTAATAGGAATTTTTGTTGGACATTCATTGTCGACCTGAAATTATTAGTCATGATTCCAGGAGGTATACATTAAGTATGATATGACGTATAATGGATACCTAGTTCTTGTGAGCCGTAAATGACTTCCAAAGTAGTTATCCCTTCTACTAACGTCGATTAATATTTGAATTCAAGCGAGGTCATTCAGCTAACCAGTATTTACTCTTGAATATGACTGTAATTAGCGCTATTCAAAGAAAACAAGATGGTGCTAACTGATTATTTACTGCAGTCTCGTAACTCGTAAAATACGATAGTAATATAAATGTAACTCCACCAAAAAAACAACATATATCATCATGCCAGAGTTATGAACTGTTTAACTTTTCACTAAATTAAAGCGCACAGCTTGCAATACTTTTTCTGAGAAAATATACTTCGTCTAAAGTTACACTGAATCTAAACCAACTAAAGCATCAAAATTGCCTCACTACTTGTGTGAAACCCCAAATTTTCATATAAACCTTCTTTCAGTGTGTTAGTTTCATCTTTAGATTTACTTCGTTATTCATATTCAACATTTACATTTTTAGTTTGCTCACATCGGAGCATTTTGTGTTCTGTCTGAGTGTTTACCAGTTGATTGGATTGTAAACGCAACAGTTGTGTCAATCTATCTGCTGATCTTTCCTGGTCGTCTCATATCTTGATGATTTCTAAGAAAATATTCCGTCTTACCTTCTGCATCAAGAAGTTAAGACACTCTGGTATTACACAACCCTTACTCCTACAATTCGTTAACTCCTGTATTCTGCCTATTACTCTCTATTGTTCCCCCTTAGTTTTTCCTGGGCTACTGGAGAAAGACTATATCTTATTGCGCAGGATGTTAAAGGTTGTCAGCAGGGTAAGCAACGTGCTACTTGACCAGCTTGTTAATATTCTGGTTGACAGGCACATAGACTCATGTGAAAAATGGGCTAAATCCATTCTATCTATCTAACTCACACTACCCTCTCCATTCACAACTCTACCCTTGTATGTCATCAGGCAAGTAGACCAGAAGTCTATATAGAAAACTATATGCTCGCACTAGCAAGTACAAAAACTCAACCATATCCTACTTAGCTCGTGTTCTGTGCGATAAAGAAAGCATTAGGCGTGATACCTATAACTTACTGAATAGTCAGTAGAACAACTGGATCTCGTCTTTCCAGTTCATATCATTTATAGGTACAACGTTTTCTTTCTCTCTTTTTTCTGTTATGTGCTGCTTTGTTTCTTTCTTCTGTTTACGCCAGTAAATATGCTAGCATCTACTTTTCTAACACCTTCAAACACTAAGTTCAATTTTCGGCTTTGCTACCAACATGCCAATATGTTGTTGTCAAAACTAACTGAGATTACCCTTAATCTATGTAGAGCTTTATTTATTGTTAATGTACTAACTGGATGGAATACTGCAGTAGAATGCTGAGAATTCCATTCTGTATGACGAGTACTGTTTTGGGATAAAACAAATTTTTATTATTATAAGCCCGATCAAATGAAAAGGAGCATAGCTATTAGCTTAAGAAACTTTATGTGTATGAATGAGTAGAAATCAAAATTTCTGCAAGTATTCACTCTTCTTATAATCGCCTAATCATAATTGCGGTTTTTTTTAAAATCAATCTAGTAAAAAGTGAACCAGTCAGTCAGTGGGGAAATCAAACAGTCTGTCAAACTTCATTGATTAATAACCAGAATATACCACCGTATGGTTCCAATAAACTACCAGGCAGTACGAGTGAAAACACATCAAGTATTTGTCATAGCCCAGAGGAATTTTCAAAGTCAGCCACCAATAACAAAAATAACACTAGCAGCAATAATAATGATTTCAATGGGAATTTTATTAGCCTACAAAATTCACTGCATAAATCTCTTCTTTTACCTGAGGAGTCAGGATCTTCTAGAAGTATCTATCACTATACAACATCATTACCGCCAACTCTTGTAACTCAGACACAAACAACAATGCCAATGGCAACTACAATCGACTACAAACGATATGGCTGTAATACGCATGAGATGAACAATAAGTTCCATCAATTGGTAGGTTCTCTTTTATTTGAACATGAATAATTATATTAATATGGTTTTTATTCTATCAAATTTACAAACCGCGACTTGCAGTTTCAGCAGCTCAAGGTGAAGTTTCATCACAGTTCTCTCTGGAAACTAAAATCACTCAGGTCCTAATACGCTATCTGTTTGATATCATAAACGGCAATCACGAAAGCAAGCGCAACTGGAGGATGCTATGCACTGCTGGTTGATTGACACGAGTAGTTGACGTCACGTCAACCGGTAGTCCTTGCTAGCTAGACTGAAGTGATTTAAGCACCGGGAGATCGCTTCTGTTGTCAGGGTGGTTTGAAATAATTTGGCTGTCTGATCTGAGTCAGGCCTGACGCACCGCTGATGAACGAGCGGAACGCCACTTCAGTGTTTAGGTCACTTCGATGTAGCTAGCAAGAATTATTGGTTGATATGGATGGCATCCAACTAGTAGTATCGATCAGTCAGCAGTAGTGGTGCCATAGATATTCAGTTTTAATTTCCTATTGAGGTACTGCGGTTGTGTAATACGGGCGATGTGCTCCAACGGAATATGATTCTCACATATTCCCTTAGTTCAGTATGGCATTAAGAACAGAAAACGATATGTCTACTTGAACATTCTGTTTGTTGCTAGAGTCAGAATACTATTCTCACAGCTCAGTACTACGTTGGCAACAGAATACTATGTGTTTTTGAACATTCTAGCTCATGTCGTTTAATGTAAGCCAAAATCACACGCTCAGTAACTGGTTAAATGGTTCTCATGGCCCGCTTATATGACTATGTATGGTTTTCTATAGTCTTGGCAGACGTATAGAAGCTATCTGCATGCTAAATTTGTTGGCAGAGTTAACGATTTCATTGAATTTGGTGGCTGCTGGCTTCGTTAATATGGGCCTATTGTCACTATAGCGGCGCTATTCGTGCTACTTTTGCATATAATAATACGTTTGGCTAGTCTTGTATGCGAGATAAATTCTACTGGGCTTGTCTATGCAGTGCGTAATTGATTGACGCGATCAATGATCGGCGTAATAATGTTTACCTATGCATTACTGTGTATACTAACGGTGTGAATGATCCACCGAGGGAGAGGGCTCTCGAGTGGCTGCGCCACAGGATGATCCTGCATAGCGGTCTCGTCTCGCAAGAGGCAGGGATGGGTGTGTTTGGTTATCCTGACAACCAATACCCAGTCAATGGGTGTATCACTGCGTGAATAAACTGGTTGATCCTGCTAGTAGTCATATGCTTGTCTCAGAGATTAAGCCATGCATGTATAAGTACATACCTTAAAACGGTGGAAGCGCAAATGGCGCATTAAATCAGCTATGGTTCCTTAGATCATATATACTACATGCATAAATGTAGTAATTCTAGAGCTAATTCATGCAGTTATGTCCTGACCCGCAAGGGAACGGGTGCATTTATTATGTATATAAATATAAACAGCGGTTTGATCAGTGAGAAAGATACCTTGACTTCCGTGTCTTGCCTTCTATTGTTACAGTACTACTGCAAGAAAAATACATTACATTTTAGTGTGACAGTTGGTAGTTCCAATGGAAATATTACAACCAAAACACATGTACTGTAATATTACAGTATAACACTGTGTGATTTATCAAAATAAAATCTTATCCATAATGGAGTTATACTCTACCACAGTGCCCAAGTTTTATACGTATATCGGATACTCGCTGTCAATAAAGTTATGTAACTGACATTAATTAATTCATGATCAAACTTGAAACACGTCAAATCCCTACAAACTATTTCTTGAAAAAGCGGAGTAAACAGGCGCTACCTAGAACTCACTGTTGTTTAATTGGATAACATGAATTCTTTACCTTCAAAGTTATTTCGTCTCAGTGTTCGGAGGATATGTGGAAAATCTTTACTAATAATCGTTTTGTAAGCACATTGTGTAGACCGTTAAGTTATAAGGCCTTTTGCAGTGGTTTATTAATCCCACTTATTATTAACTGATAAAGTATGCCGAAAAATTACCATGAGGAAAAGATCACCAATACTGAAGTATCACGTGAATTAGTTGCAATTCCGAACCAACTTATTATTGATTTTATTCCTTTGCGTTCCAAGTGGAACTTAAGGCTTCAAGCTGGAGCTTTGAAATTTGGTTAGCGGCGGTTTTATTTTTATTGGGTGGGGTTTCTAACCTCACACCCAACCTTCCATATTTCTCAGGTTTACGACCGGCTAAGGGGGTGTGAAAGTGTGAGCCGGCTGGGTATCGAATCCCGGACCACGCATATAGTCGGCCAGCATTCTACCGCCGAACCACTGACGCACCAGCCAGATAACAAAAATTGCAACCACAAGCTTAACAATTTTCTTATCTTGATTCTTTTAAGGGGCTAACTGCCCCCACTATTTAAAGCGCAGTAGCCACTTGAAAATAGCATTAGTGAAAACCACCGATATATACAAATTTACAGATTTTGAAAACCACTTAGATAAACCGCATCTTCATTTTTGCTAAATTCATGAGTTTGATAAACAGCTGAAAATGTTTCAGTGAACAGAATATATTTAAACAAGTCACACTTCAGTCAGCAGACTTTACAACAGATATCGGATGCAATTTAACTACATAGACGGCGTAGAAAAAACCATTTTAGAAAAGTGAGAAATAATTAATAATGCTTATTTTACCCCAAGTGAGTCGGTGGCTTACAGGTAGGATACTCGTTAACCATCCATGTGTGTTTCGAGGCTCCACCCCTGACCTACGAGCTCTCACACCTTAATGAGCAGGTAATAAGACCGATAAACAGGGAAGTTTGGGCATGAGGCTGGCAACCCCACCCCGAGACTTCAAAGCTCTAGCTTGAAGCCCTATGTTCCGCTGGGGAAGTTAGGGAATAAAGTAAAAATCGTACCACAAAGAAATCTAAATTTATTCCGAATGTTCCCACGATGCTTTATAGACGAAATCCAGCCAATTCAAGTACTGACATCAGAAACCGAATAAGTGAAATTTCATTTTAAAAAATGACTAGTTCGTCAACCCATATGATATGATTATGAGCAGTAATAAATTGTACTCGAAACGTCATCAGTAAACATTACTGTATGACACTGTGAGACTTTATCAAAACAGATTTTACCCATAAGTGAATTATACTCTACCACAGTGCACAAGAAAGAAACTCAACATAACTTAAATGTATTAGTCATTTCGGTAATATTTCTAACAAACTAAGTAATATAGACAACCTAAATTACCAATTTGTCAAACTGATCTTGATTTTTGAGCATAATAAGTCGAAAAACTTTGTTAGTTTTTAATGCCCATGAATATCTCGCTAATATTCTAAGGCGCTTATTCATCAGAGTATTATTTTTTGAATAGAGGGAAAAGTTGCTTTAAACTTGAAATCCAGCTATCTAAGAATTCACCTGCTTCAATAGTGTCAATATTTCGTCAAAGATTTATTGCTTCACTAGATTTTTTTTAATGAATTTTCAACACCCCTTATAAATATACAACTCATTACCTAAGATTAAAACAGTAACTAATTTTACAGTCGAGTAGATGAACGCTTTTGTCTACCCTTCATCGCATAAGTGTTTTTAGAAATGGTATTTATCCTATCGAATAAGTAACTTTGCCTCTCTGATTTTCATTTGTTATCAGATGAAAAGTATTATCCCTAATAAGTCCTTCTTTTAATAATTTTTAACATTTTTTATAATCTATCTAAATGAGTTAAAATTGAATTTGAGAGAAAAGAACAAGAAGTTCAGCAAAGACAACTATCTTTTTGCCGATTTCATTCTCGAAAGCACATGTCAAGTGATCCACAACGGAAAACTCAGCGAGGCGTTTCGAGTAAACACAGGAGTCAGACAAGGGTGCTTATTATCACCAATGATATTCCTAATTGTGGTGGACTGACTGGATTATGCGTCAGACAGTGAGTGGGAAATGAGAAGACAGGAATATCCTGAACTGAGAAGAAGAAGAAGAACCTTGAAGACCTGGATTTCGCGCGTGGATGATTTATGTTTGATGTCACACACACAAAATCGAAGACTTACAAGCGAGCGAAAACCGACAAACTGGTCGAAGAATCAGCCGGTGAAGACAGGACTCCAAGTGAACATAGACAAGACGGAGGTTTTGAAAATAACCAACCAACCAGCAACAACAGCAGCAGCAACAAACAACACCAGTCACCATCAATGGGAGAGATCTGAAAGAGGTTACTTCATTCACTCACTTATCTAGCATTGAGCATTGTCTCAACTACAGGAAGTCGGAACGGACGAGGATGTCAAATCGAGCGAGAATCGGGAAGGCGAGCGAGAAACACATTCATCAACCTGAAACCAATGAAACTTGGAAAACTTCGTCACTCAGCCAACATCAACAACAAAATTCAGTCGGATTTTCAATACAAACAACGTCAAGTCAGTCAGTTCTTCTATAAGGATGGATCAGAAACTTGACGGGCGGGTCTCAAAGAATATTTCCACCATCAACCTGTTGCAGACCTTTATCAACCAACAACTGTCTTCGCTAGATCTTTACCGAAGATCACATGGCCGGGCCGGAAAGAATCACCAACAAGAAACTATGGCTGGGAACAAACAAACAAAACAAGAACCAATCGCCAACCAACAAATATGCAGGAGAAAGTGGAGATGGATTGGACACTCTTGGCTGAGGAGGCCGCTGGGTGACATCTCGCGCGCGTCAGACCATTGGTCGAGTGGAACCAGGCCTAAAGGAAAGCACGCGGCGAGTGGGACGTCAGTGTAAGAGTGACATAGAGGAGATCGTGTGAAGTGGAGTTGAAACAGTATGAACCAACATGGATGCATGTGAAAAGTACAGGAGAAGACAGAAGCAGGTGGCTACGTGCAGCTGAAGCCCTATGTTCCACTAGAAACCCAAGGTAACAATAATGATAATAAATAAATTCTCAAAAGCAGCTGTACAATTACATTTTATATACATAAGTTTACTCAGATACAATTATTATTTACTTAATTCCACATGGTAACGAAGGAGATTAAGGGACGTCAACACCTGTCACAGCATCTCAACTGACTCACCATTCAGAATCATTTAGAAAGTAAACAAAAATCTGCCAAAGGCCGTGTGTTTCCGACTTCTTTAAACTGCAGTATCCCTCGCCATATGCACCGGAAAACCGATGCTGTGTGTTCAAAAGGAACCGGTTCAACCTTTACATTTTCCATGGATCTAATGTGGATTGTTTCCTTCGGTCCCGTTTTTCATCCCACTGATTCCCTTCTTTCTCTCAGTTTTAAACTATTATTCTTTCAACTTGTTCCTATGCTCATCCCCTTGTCACACCTTTAATCGTTAAAAAACTATCTTCTAATCCTGTATAATTTTGTTTCCAAGCCCCTTGTAATCTATATTTGCTGTACCTTCAAATCTCATATTGCGTTGACAATTATTATGACCCTTAAATTTCTTTCGTTACTATGTGGAATTTAGTAAATAATGATTGTATCTATGTAAACTTATGTAAATAAATGTGATTCCACAGCTTTTGAGAATGAAATAGCCGAAAAGATAGTTGTCTTTGTTGAACTTCTTGTTCTTTTTCCCTCTAATATCTTGATGGGTATTTTCCACGATTTAGAAAAATTGAATTACTCCGGATTATATGCAGAAGAATGTCTACTGATGTGTACGATAATATTGAGTTTAACTTCTCATTTAGAATTATGAAAAACGCTACATTCATTGAATGACACAAATTGACTTAGTCACAGTAGCAGTGATAATACATATACAGTAAGGTTATAGGTACTATTATTCACACACCTAATAGTGCAGTCCTAAGCACTTCAGACTATATCACTAAACCAAACAATGAAGTCATTTAGGTGAACGCCCTTCCTAACTGTCTAGTTACTTTGAATGACTTCCATGTTTAAGGTCTGATGGTGTGGTTCTACTGTTATTCTTTATCTAATTTCACTGAGGCATTTCAAAGAAAACTTTTTCATTCACTTAATACACGCTAAAACTTGTCTAGTGTACTACTAGCATAATCATAATACAAACATTTTTTACATATACTGATAAAGACTGCTCTTTCCACGGGTTGATCGCTGACGAAATCTCAGCACGGATAAGGAAGGCTCGTTTGGGATATGCCCGCCAACTTATTCCATCTCTAATGTAAACGTGACATCTGGCTGTCAACCAAAGGGCGTATGCACTGTTCATCAATTTGTTCCGTCCTCGTTTATGGCTGTCAGTGAGACATGGCCATTGAAAGTGGAAGACATGAAAAGGCTAGCTATCTGCCTTTGATCATAGGTGTCTGCTTTCTATCTCCCGTGTGAAGTGGTGTAGTGCGTTGAGTAATATTGAGGATAGGTGTCTAGGGCTAGGTAACAAGAAGAAATCAATCGATGAGGATATGGCGTTACACCATTTGAGATGTTTAGGACATACGATACACATGTCTAGCCATTGCCTTCCTTTACGGAAAATGTGAGCTGACATAGGATCAGGCTGAACTAGAGCTAGCGGCGGTCAAACCAAAACATGGCTTCAACAGTCTATGAAATCCTCAACAGTTAGTTTTAGCCAGCCAGTGACGTAGAAAGGTGTGGACTGGCCTCCTGGTTAGTGTCATCAGGATGGTAAAAACCAACGGGTGGAGATTATCAGTGATATGGCTCAAAATCGTTCTCAACGGCTGGTGCAGATGCATTCACTTTTTGTGATTTACAGTATCCAGTGAAGCTCTATTGTTCTTCCATATTACTCTGCCTTTTGTCTCATAACTCTTTTTATTATATCTCTTTTGAAACACCCTTTACTCTCTTCTCTTGCCTCGTGTGCTACATGGAGTATGGTAACTCGAACTGCAGCAGATCTATGCAAAGTTCTGTGTTTACACCAGTCAGTCAGTCTTGCCATAAAACAGTCAGGTCTATAAAAGTCTGAATTTAATTTGAAACATGACGAATCTGTAAATAGTTTATCTTATCCATAACTTGAAGTTTATAGGTGACAATATAAAATAGCAAAATAAAATGTTGAGTCTAGTATACTGTAGCATTTCGTATCATTGATTCCAGTAGTCACATCTCAACTGAAAAAATCTGCAGTATTATCTAAAGTGGAATATGACAGCTGGTTTTGAAGAAACGTATTTATATAATCTCAGCACAAATATCTTCAAATTTTATTTAAGAAAGTTTATAGTGAATCCTGAAACGCTGAGCAGTCAGTAGCATGCATACCCCCCCCCTAGTTATACACTATCTCTTTTGGGATGTAGGTTTATTTATACAGCATCTGTACAATATGACAAGTGTAATAATATCGTGGACAATACGGATCAGTTTACTTAATGTAACCTACAATAGAGCATTGTACTTTACGGGTGGTCAGTTGTCTTGCCAAAGTATCAAGTTTGTATTCTGAGATTCTGTCTGCAATGGTCAGTGAAACAACACAGCTTAATTTTGTAAAGTATCAGCTGTATCTTCAATAGTTGCAAAATGATTTGATTATCATTTCAAACTTTGATTGATGCATAATGCATCGACTACATAAAAATGGGACCTCTTGCCCTTAAATAATACCTATCTAATTCCTCTTCACCAAATGGATCCGCTCATTTGACCAATAATAATGATTATTTTTATTCTTACATGTCAACCTGACACCAAGCACTTCGGTCCAGTCAGTCGACGGGAAAATCTAAAATTCAATTAATATGACCCGCTGCACAAGAGGTGACTCTCGTGGCCCAAGTGGTCTAGTGGATAACGCTTTCGCGATTGAAACTATGGACACTGGGTTTGAGCCTCGGTAGGAACACGATCACTCACTGGGAAATGCATGTACATTCAGCCAACTGACGAGTCCCAAATAGGACGAAATCCGCGTTATCCTAGATTCCACTGCTGCTAGTCACTATCCCCCTATTAAATAATGTTTACTCATTGAAAACCTTGAATGAAGTATTGATTGATCTACTGGACTGAAATTCTCACTCCCCAGAGACATATCGGCCGCTAGTACGGATACTTTGGCAGTGTATTGAGGTTAATTACATTGTAATCGGGATATACCTCATACTGAATACACGAGAAGTGGAGCTGATGAATCAATAGCCTAACAGTTAACTGTTTAGTGTTCGAAACCATAGGTATCGGGTTTGAATCTCCATGAGGACGTTACTACTCACTAGAATGTAATTGCACCCAACTGAAGAGTCTCAAGCAGGACGAAGTGCACCTACTGGATTCTAGTGCTAACCACCACCAACCATATAATATGTAGAAGCAGTTTTATCAGATTTTCTTAAGACAATCAGTTGAATAAGTTTGAATATCTACAAATTTTAAACCTGAAGCATTAGAAAGCGAATACACAACTGCTTAGTTTTTTTTCCATATTACACATATTACAGTGTGCATCGAAATCTTCTCTTAAATATAAATTTAACCGATTTAACCAAAATTTATCCGGATTGGAAAAAAAAAAAGACAGAAACAAAACAAATTCAAAAATATAAAAAAAATTATTCACATGCACACTGTCTTCACTGTCTATCAAAATTTTGATTAATTGAATCCGAGTAGAATAACAAAAAATTCCCATCTCAGTGGATGATAAACAGAATAAAATAATAAAGAAAAGCAATCAATTTCTCGCCTATTGAAAAAGATTTATTACTGAAAATCCCAAGCATGGAGTGGCTTGGGGGGATTAAGCTTTAGTTAAATCTAACTTTTTCCTCATTACCCTATAAAAATTAATAATCATAGTAGTAATGATAATAATAACAAATTGTAACTTTGTGTAATGAACTAACTTTGGTCTTGTTAAATCTTTTATTCAGTTCAAGGTCACTGTGCTTTGCTGTTGAATATTCAATCAAGTGCAGTTTGTTTGTTTTTTGTTCCTTTACGTTCCCACTGGAACAAAGCTTCAAGCGCTTCAAGCTACAGGCTTGAAGTTTCGGTAGTAGTGGTGTTTATTCACTTTTATGAGATAGGGTTACTAGCCTCATTCCCAACCTCTCCTCTTTACCAGTCTTATAACTGGCTTAGAGAAGTAAAGGAGTGCGTCCGCGGGGGGTCGAACCCCGGACCATATGCAGTTTACATAGTATTTATAAAATTTGAAAAGTCATGTTTTTAAAGAAGTTAAATTAAAGCCTTATAAGCCAGTGATTTTCCTGATTGCAGAAGATTGGACAATGCGACAGACAACGGGGAATGAGGAAACAGGCATAAAATGGACTCACACAAAGACAAACTTGGAGGATCTGGACTTCACCGATGATATATGTCTGATTTCCCACAAACTGGAAGATATGCAAGTGAAAAGCAACAAGTTGGCAGAAGAAGCATCAAAGATAGGACTTCAAGTGAACATAGAGAAATTAGAGGTGATGATTCCTGGGAAACAAAAACAGACAACAATCAGCATAAATTGAAGGAACCTGAAAGAAACAACCTCCTTTACCTACCCACCTGGGAAGCATCGTTTCAACTACAGGCGAACGAAACTGACGAGGATATCAAAGCCAGGATCGGAAAAGCAGGACAAGCTTTCATTACTCTCAAGTCTATGTAAAGGTCAACAGCACTCAGCATCAAAAATAACATCCGGATTTTCAACTCCAATGTGAAGTCAGTCAGTGCTACTCACTATACGGATCAGAGACTTGGCGCGTCATGAAGAGCATCTCAAACAAACTACAGACCTTCATTAACAGCTGCCTTTACCTAATACTCGAGATCAGAAGGCCATCCAGAAAAGATCAGGAACAGGGATCTATGGCAATGAGCGAACCAACCAGGAACCGATTGTGCAACAAATATTCAGGAAGAAATGGAGATGGATTGGCTGGCCATACTCTGAGGAGACCATCCAGTGACATCACTAGACAAGCCATTACTCGAGTGGAACCCGAAAGGGAAACTGTGAGTTTGTCGTCAGTGTGAGGATGACTTGGAGGAGGTGATGTGAAGAGGAGATGAAAGCATGTGGGAAGACTTGGAGCGAGGTGAAAACGTTGACAGAGAGCCGAACGCAATGGAGACGCGCAGCTAAAGCCCTATGTTCTTTTAGGAATTAAAGGAAGTAATAATAATATAATTAGCAAGTGGATCATCTTATCTCCAAACCCAAAATCTCCTGAAATCTGCTTCCACAAATATGCCACGATCCACCTTTGAATTACGATCTTCGTCGCCAGTCTCTTACAGCATAGGACTATTTTAGATACTCTTGGTTCCATGATATATTCAGTGAAAAGTAGGAATCGTTTAAATTGTGATCATCACAAGACATGTAGTTCTGATAAATTATGACAGGGAATAAACTTGGAACAAAACAGCAAATTCCTCCTTTTTTTCCACTTTATAATAATGCTGGTTTTCCTTAGTTTAGGTGTATTTAATATTGAAGATTGTTTTAAAATGGCAGCATGTATATATTGAATAAATTTTCCGAGCAAATCACTCGATGAACAACACAGAGTAATACACTACACAGCAAACAGAAATCTCACTCAGTTATTTACATAGTTACCTGTTATTTAATAGTATGTTACACATAATGGATTGACTGCTTATTTTGTCAATTATGTAGATACATTTTATACGACAGTCTGATGAGTTATGCAACCATGTATTGCTTCTATTCTTTTAAGTAAACTACTTAATGGTTTTAAGTAGTGATGGTAAATTCAAAGATAGTAAGCGTTATGGATTAAAAATTATCAACTATACACGCATTTACACAGTACGGAAGTATGCTTTTACAGCTTAACATCAAGTTCAGAATAGGTCGTGAGCTTCAGTTCACTTACTTCAAACTGCTAGTCAGCACTTGTTTGAGACAGTTAGAGAAAAGTTGAAAGACCAGGGAGTACTAGACAGCTGTTTCATCCTACTATGGTTCGAATCCAGAAAGTCCCACTCACAAGATGAGTTCTTAGATCACTCAGCCACTGAGAACGACCCGATGGGCTATCAACTCCGACTTCTGACAATTCACGAAATAAAACGCGATCAGTCAAATCCCTACAAGCCAGCATTTGAAAATAAATTTAACACTTACTAGTTACTAGCTGGAGTTCTAGTGAGAAGTCGTTACCAGCGGGATCCACCAAGTCAGTTTATAGAGCAGTTACTCCTCTATGGCAATAGCTGGTGGTTGCGCTATATATTGTGAACTGAAAGAGGTTTGAGTTCAGAGACTACTGCATCAATTCTCGGTGGTTGAATGGTCTACAAGTTCATCTTGTAATTCGCAGGTCCTACACTCAAACCCCGTTGGGTGTGCATTTCTAAAGAGTCTCAAACTAGAATGAAACAGCTCCCCAGTAATCTTCCCTGGTTTCCCAGTGATCCTCCCTCTTATGTTGGCTCTTGGCTAATCCAATCCTTGCAAGCTGGCACTTAATAATAAACAGAAACTTTTTGTTTAACAGTTTGATGCAGAATAGAACTGTCACCCTCTTACTTAATTCCAATTCTTTCTTCAAGTGATAATGACTTGTACTTATTTTGGACAAACTTTATGAAAACACCTAATCACTATATAATCTAATCTAAGTAAAGGTAATGTGAGTGATAAACAGGCTTTATTATATTTCAGTCGACTGGTGAATAACATTTAAGACTCTAACAGTGTTAACCTGAATGCTCCGGAAATTTTCATTATTAACTCACGATTACTCAAAGTCATCAGTAATGCAGGTGATTAATCAATACAGCCTTAAGACAATCCTATGTTCCACAAAAATGTGTTAAATGCGAAGAAAAAAATTTTTCTACACGTTACTTTTATTTAACACTTTTATCAAAATAATCATGTTGAGTGTTTCTGAAGTGAATTTACACGGATTTTCAATGTTTCTGTTTTTTTTAAATGTTAAGCTTTGTTGCATGTTCATCATCAAACTCTAGAACCTGTTTCACAGTGAACATGATGTTACTTGTTTTAATTTATAAAAATAAATGGATAATTTTCTCTCTTTCTTTGTTTTTACTGTGGAGTACAAGATTCACTCATAAATTTAGTCTAACTTTTGTTGGAAAGCGGAAAAAATGATGATTTTCTGTTATACTAATTAGAATGTTTGTCAATTTTATTTTCACAGGGACAGAGTGAGAGAGAGAGAGAGACACAGAGCGGACGAGAAAGAGAAACAAATAGTTGTTTTAATCTAATTTCATGACCTTCATGCATTAAAACAAAGAAACTATGGTAACATGAATACCACAATGAAGGTGTTTGTACTTTGAACTATGCGTGCGTGATATTTGTCTGATTTTGTTTTAAAACTAACAAGCGATAAATTAGATGAATAATAATAGTGATAATAATAATAATAGGAATTTTAATTCGGTACAAAATACTTTTTCGGTAAAACAAAAAGTTTTTTTCTGACAAAGAATGGTAGAATTCATCTGAAACTTTTACAACTTGAACATTTTTCACATTTTGTTTGAATATACAGATATCTTTATTTTAAAATAAGATTTTTACAAATAAACAATTAACAAATGGAAGCAATTAGAAGCCTACAGTCGTTTCTTTTTTATTTATGATGAACCATGAATTTTATGTTGAAACTGATTAGTAGTTTCCAAGATCAATCGAATGGTTAAATCAGGATAATTCTATTCATTAGATGGAAATATGTGTAGGGAAGTAAGCAGCCAGTTTGTACAGAAAAAAAGAACTTCAGGCCGAGATTTGGGAACTAGTCAAGTACACGCAAGTTAGTCAGAATAGTCTGAAGGTGTTTTCGTTAGATTTTAGTAAGACAGAGTGATCAACAGCTGTCGCATCATGAAGAATAGAAATCTGCTTTTTACGATATCAGTTAGAGAACTATTGAAAATCAGGGAGTACTGGACAGCTGCTGTTTCATCCTAGTTTGGGAATCATTGGCATTACGCGCATACAGGAGTTCTAACACAGGACCTTCCTGTTACAGAGCAAGCTCGTAAACCATTCAGTCACTGGGACCCGATTCAATGGCCAATGCATGAATTCTAACTTCTACCAATTCGTGATTTAGCACGACTAGTGAGGTCCATCCAGTCAAGTGTGAGGATGGATGTCCCACCACCGACATTGGTTGTGGTCGCACTAAATCACGAATTGGTGGAAGTTAGAATTCATGGGCCAGTCATTTAATTGGGTCCCAGTGGTTGGATGGTATATGAGCTTGTCTTATAACCAGAAGGTCCTGGATTCGAACCTTAGGGGTGGATACGTACTGACGATGATTCCCAAACTAGGACGGAGGAAACAGTTGTCCAGTACTCCCTGCTTGTTTTCAATGGTTCTCTAAGTGATATCAATCCGTGATCAACTCGTAAAAACATAACTAACCCTTACAAACCAAACTATAGAAAATAAAAATCTGCACTGACTCCTGGTTTATTTATGTGCTGTTGCTGCTGATAAGTGGTTTATAATGTAAGTAATAAATATGAACTGTAATCTGTGGATGGTATTAGTAGTATAGTAATCAAATGTAAACGATGAGTACATGCTTTAAAGTTGCTACTGTTTTGTTAATAACGTCTAACATCCAACTATGATCCAGATACATCTTGATAGCTAAATAAAATGTGCTTACTTTTTTTTAATGTAAACTATCTCATTTACGATTTCTTTTGTATTTAAACATAATCACCTACTTTGAAATTTTAGTATTTAGCTTTGTACTGGCTTATTTCTTCATGTACATGGAAAAAACAACGTAAATCACAGTTCGATGTATCTTACGATGTATACTACTAAAAAACTACTGAGTAGTTTCAAGTCATTTGCTATGATATACAGATTTTTATAGGTGGATTAGTGTGATTCAAATAAAGGATAATCATTTAACGCATTTATAACATAAAACTGTTAATACTGGAAGAAATGACATTAGAATCAACATTTTGTAAAAAAAAATAGTCTTACTGTTCTTCTCGTAACGGCAGAATTAACAGATATTTTTAAAAGAAAACATTGAAAACAGTGCGTCGGTGGCATAGTGGTTAGGACTCTCGCCGACCATGCACATGGTCCGAGGTTCGAGCCCCTGCCGACGCACACCTGATATCTATGGTCGGCCTGCAAAATTTGGGCTACCGATATCCGTGCTGAAAATTCCATACTTGTACTGAAAATACAGTGTGGAATCAAGCTGTAAATCAAAAAAATAAATAAATAAATGTAATATTTGAAAATATGTTTTGCCAGTACTTGGACATAAATCTCTCCTTTGGGATAAATGTCTACGGAATGCGGTAAATTAGGACCAAAAAGAATGTTTTCATCTTTATTGCCCTACAAAATTAAGTAATTCCCCCCTTTTTATTTTTTAAGTTCAGAGTGAAATATAGGGCTTCAGGCATTGAAGTTTCAGTAGCTATGGCGTTGTGTTATTCTTACGGGATGGGGTTGCTTGCCTCATCCCCAACCTTCCCTCTTTACCGGTCTTGTTACCAGGTTGGTGAGGTAAAGGAGTGCATCGGCGGTGGTTCGTAGTTCGATCTCCGGCCGACGCACTCCCACATCTCGCTAAGCCAGTAATAAGACTGGTAAAAAGGGAAGGTTGGGCATCAGGCTAGCAACCCCATCCCGTAAAAATAAACACCAATGCTACCGAAACTTCTAGCCTCTAGCCTGAAATCCTTTATTCCACTAGGAACGTAAAGGAACACTATATATAAGGAAAATCTAATAAATGACAATTTAACCCAACACTTTTAACTTGATTTCAGGATTTCATCGTGAGCTGACATTAGTTAGAGAACCATTGGAAAACCTGGGAGTACTGGACAGTTGTTTCGTCCTGGTTTGGGACTCTTCAGCAGTACGAACCCACCGGGATTCGAACCCAGGACCCGGTGGGTTCGTACTGCTGAAGAGTCCCAAACTAGGACGAAACAGCTGTCCAGTACTCCCAGGTTTTCCAATGGTTCTCTAACTAATGTCAGCTCACGATGAAATCCTGAAATCAATCAAATCCCTACAAACCAACACTTGAATACTTTTAACTTGATTGCAGATTTTATTCCCATTTTCATGGAATAAATTTTATTCATTTTAATATTAAAAGGGAAAATTTCAAAAATTAATATAAAACAGTCATCCATTTATATTTTTCTCTTCCTTCTAAAATTATAGAAAACTTCAACAACTGGAAATAATGGTGATGTCTTCAATACATTGACAACTGCTCGCAAATCAAACGAAAATAACATAACATGTAATAATAAATTTGGTAAGTCAGGCAAATCAGAATTCATTATTATATAGATTGAATACCTTTCATTCCTAACAAAAGCCAGCTATTAAAATTAACTCATAGCATAGGAATTTAGATAGGCCTACAGCGACAATCAATGCCATGTTGAATATTCTAGAGAAAACTTGCCCACTCCTATGCATACACTTCTATGCAAACACACAGTGTGGTTCAAAGTATTAAAGTGTAATCTGATTGGTTACGGAGACATAGGGAGCTAAATCAGAGAATTTATGTTCTTCAAACCAACAACCGACAACTGCAACAGAAATGTAGCAGCCTCACCAATTCCGGATATAAGAAAAATCATATAAAACCATGAAAAAAGTCATGACAGTACAATAATATGAGAGACAAAATGTGCTCAAAACCCCAGGTGGAGAAAAGGAACACAGAAAGGTCAGGAACAGGGAGTAGGAATCAAATAGCCAGTGTCTTCAAACTTTTCAGTATCTGAAATATAAAATACCCATCATCTAATATTGTTGGCGAATAACTATCTCCACATGTGACTGAAGATTCAGCAAAGTAATTTAATTATCTATTCAGCGTGAATCCTTTTTGTTCACTATATACTCTTATTTTACCTGAATTTAGAAATAGAGGAGTTTATCTCATCCTTTCAGAGCATTCCCTTGAAAAAGTGACTATCGGCAGATTGAATATCTTTCAGCTTGATACTTTTGGAGTTCGATCGGGTCCAAATGGCTTAATGATCTACGAGCTAGCTCGCCTTGTAACCAGAACGTCCTGGGCTTGAATCCTGGCAGTGAGTGTGTACCACTGAAAAATCCCAAACCAGGACGGAGAAAACAGTTGTCCAGTACTCTCTGCATGTTTTCCATTGGTTCCCTAAGTGACGTCAGCTCATGATGAAATCCTCCAACCAATAGAAAAAAATATCCCTACGTTGAATGGTTTACTGGACAGAGCATTCTAGCCGCTCAATGAGACATTTAAGGAGATATTTGTGTATCCACTAGACTTCAGGAGTTGCCTGTGAAGATACTGTGTCTTTAAATTGTATTCCTGTTTGTACTTATGAGTTATTAATGGCATTCAGAAATTTCAACATTTATCACTTATTGTGGAGTTTAAACTTTACCAACAAATGATTTGAGTTGCGAATGATATTTACAGACTTGTCAGTAAACGATAATCAATGTAGTTTACAGGCTGTAAAAATGGTCAAAATCAATTTGTTATATTAGCAACACTTTAATTTGATATTAGATGTTTGATGAATGAAATCGTCACTTAGTATGCTGTCTATCAACTGAAGCATAACACCTAAATACTAAAAAAAAAGCTCCAACAGATTTATCCTCATCATCATCACTGACTCTAATGTTGGTCACGCACTTAATGAGAAGATAGTTATATCTCGTCTTGGCTCCATTATTTATCTCATCAGAAATGATGTCTGAGAGCTGAATAGGATGAAAGTGATTACAACTTATTCGCTTATTTTGATTATTTAATCTATATACTTCGTTGATAGACGCTTAAATAGTTCACTAGCAGAATATTCGTCAAACCCAATAGCGGTCTGGGATACGATGCCTGGCTGAATTAGACCTAAACCTTGTTTAGTAAGCTCCATAAAGAGGGAATGTTGGTGTTTGAGGCTACTGACTTCACCCTATGGGAAATAAATATCACTGCTGCAGACACTACAGATTTGAAGTTTGAGGTCCTGTACTCCACTCGAGATGCAAAGGAATAAAATAACAACGAAAAATAATCGTTGGTAGATAGTTGTACTTAATTTTCGTACGCCTTTAGCCACTACTAACTTGCTAACAGTCTATTTCGAAACAAAGTTAGCTTATTATAAATTATTTAAATTAATCATAAAGTGTTAAGAAAATCAAAAAAAGATTTTTCTGAACGTTTCTCTGTGTAAGCTATTTGATGTCACTGCCTACCAACAAATGCAAAGCTTATACCCTGCAGTTTTTGATGGAGACATATGGATCCTCGGGCAGGACTTCGAGGCTTCTGCACAGTTGAATGGCGTTCAGGATCTGTCAGCGATGAGGCTGGTACTTTAAACGCTGCTGAGAGGTCGGAAGAAAGCAGCATATGAAAGTATAAGGCGAAGTACTGACGAATGTGCGACAGGGTCAGGCAAACAGTTCCCAAAGTGGGAAGGACCACATGTGGTCACGTTGAGATGGGGTCACGCAGACACAATCGCAAGGGTGAACAAAAAGAAACAGGTGAACATCAGCGAGTGCTGAGATTCCAACAGCAAGACAAACGAGAAAAGCTCCTAGGGCCAAGAAGGCCGAACCAAATTCAGTCGCAAGTCTTTGACGGGGGGGGACGAGTGTGGTGAGAGCTGGCTGTTAGTCAAAATTGGTGGACAGTAATTTACATCAATGTTTATGTCCCCAATATTAGTCGTGAGAAAAATGAAAACAAAGGCTTTGCGTAGGCGGATACAGTTAACATATAGATAATCTGACATTCAGGAAACAGTCACAAAGAGATGCAGGGTTAAGTTTCTGTGAGAAACAACCAATCAGAAGACTGTGTTTTTCTGGTAACAATAATCTATAGTATGTACATGAAAATGTATAAATATGTGTTGATTTGCTTAATAAACGATCTGTTGCCTGGCCCTTGTCTTCTGTTGTTACATTTGTTAGTTGGACTCTTTTGAAAGACACTCTTCATTAATCACTTCAACTGTCCAATCGATTTACATATATATATAATAAAACTGGCTACATTTTGAAATCTGACTATTTTCTGTTGAATTTAAAGCTAGAAAATTCTAATCTCTACCATCTTCATTCATTTCTTTTTCCAATTTTGTTTAAATGATACTTTGAATAAGGCAACAACAACAAAAAATTATATGCCATCATAAACTAAATTCCTTAAGCAAAATTTCACTTACACTAGATAAAGTTGATTTCCTCGAAAACTCATCAAGATAGAAATCTCTGTGTTCGTTTGTTTTTCAACTCTTATAGTAACAACTAGTTTTGATAATCATGTTTCATTATCAGTTATCACTGATTGTGATCATATGCATATTTATGTGTATGAGCAGATATATACAGATATGCATACATAATCGTTCGTTTACTTTAGCAGCTAACTTGCCCATCATCTTTAATCTGTACTCTAGATTATTATGTTCCTTCTAAGGATAAATAGATACACATTAACTCATCAAAATCAACCATATCTTAAGCACTGCTCTAATGTGTGCTGTATATCTCTTTGTCGATATATATATATATGTCAACCTACTAGACTGCTTACCCACTTATCCACGTATCAAGAATGATGCATATATATAAAAAAATACTCAAAATACAAAATATTTCAGTCATCCAATAAGTTCTACGTGGTCACATGTCTCATGTGTTGTACAAATCATAATGTTACTTCTCAAATTAAAACACTAGGAAATATACTTTTGTGAGTATAACTCAGGAAAGTTAGTTAAGAGAAAAGAGACAAGGAAGAAAAATTTGATCTCCTTTCTCTTGTCCTATTAAGACAGACAATAGGAAAAATAATGATAATGATATGTATTCATCTATTATTATTATTGTTCCCTTGGGTTCCTAGTGGAACATAGGGCTTCAACTGCACATCTCCAATTGCCACTTCTGTCTTCTGCTGCTGTACTTTTCACCTGCATCCATGTTAGTCCATACTGTTTCAACTCATCTTCACACACACGATCTCCTCCATGTCGCCCTTCCACTGATGTCCCACTCGCCGCTCCCCTTTCAGCTTGGTTTCAATCGAGCAATGGCCTGACGCGCGCGGGATGTCACCCAGCGGCGGCCTCCTCAGCCACAAGTGTCCAATCCATCTCCACTCCATCTCCTGCATATTTGTTGGTTGGCGATTGGTTCTTGTTTTGTTTGTTTGTTCCTAGCCATAGTTTCTTGTTGGTGATTCTTTCCAGCCCGGCCATGTGATCCTCAGTATAGAGCCAGCGAAGAGAATTGTCGGTTGATAAAGGTCTGCAACAGGCTGATGGTGGAAATATTCTTTGTGACCCATCCGCCAAGTTTCTGATCCATCCGTATAGAAGAACTGACTGACTTGACGTTGTTTTTATTGAGAATCCGACGGAATTTTGTTATCGGTGCTGGCTGAGTGACGAAGATTTACAAGTTTCATTGGTTTCAGGTTGATGATGAATGTGTTTCTCGCCTTCCCGACTCTCGCTGGATTTGACATCTTCGTCCGTTCCGACTTCCTGTAGTTGAGACAATGCTCCATATATAAGTGAATGAATGAAGTAACCTCTTTCAAATCCCTCCCGTTGATGGTGATTGGCACTGGATGCTGCTGTTGTTGTTGCTGGTTGGTTGGTTATTTTCAAAACCTCCGTCTTGTCTATGTTCACTTGGAGTCCTGTCTTCACCTGCTGCTTCTTCGACCAGTTTGTCGGTTTTCGCTCGCTTGTAAGTCTTCGATTTTGTGTGTGTGACATCAAACATAAATCATCCACGCGCGAAATCCAGATCTTCTAGGTTCTTCACGTCGGTCGGTCCAGGATATCCCTGTCTTCTCGTTTCCCACTGTCTGACGCATAATCCAGTCAGTCCACCACAATTAGGAATATCATTGGTGGTGATAATAAGCACCGTTGTCTGACTCCTGTGTTTACTCGAAACGCCTCGCTGAATTTTCCGTTGTGGATCACTTGTGGCGATACCAAGCTCCAAGTATCTCGTCTTCTACTGTCACTGCTTCCCTTTGATTCCAGCCTTGTTTTTCATGTCACTGTTCTTTTCAATCTTTTCGTAAAATAGTTTATTTTAGTGTTGTCACCAACAATTTTATTTCATGTTCATGTTTAAACCTTATATAGATAAACTGTACTACAATTTCTGGGTAAGATAGAAAATTATATTTCCAGTGTATCATACCTTAGTAGATTTTCTACATCATAATGAATTTGAAATTAATAATATTAGAAGAACGCCTAACTGTTAATACACTGCAAACATCTTGAGTGAACAAATTTAGAGAAGAGAAGACTCTCTTCTTTTTAATTTTTTTTTAAATTTTAGATTTCAGCTTGATTCCACACCGTATTTTTAGTACAGGTATGGAATTTTCAGCATGTGATATCAGTAGCCCAAATATTGCAGGCCGACCATAGATATCGGGTATGTGTTGGCGGGGGATCGAGCTCCGGACCATGTGCATGGTCGGCGAGAGTCCTAACCACTGTGCCACCGACACACTCAAAGTTTTGACACTGTCAGTGAATGAGAATTGAGATTTATAATCTATTCGATGTTAACTATTCATCAGAACTCAACTTCCCTATAAAATGGCTAGTTAAACATCAGAAATATATTTTTTGTTATTTAGATTGCTTAAATATTCATACAAAATAGCTGTTAAACATTGTGATTCCTTGTCGGTTCCTTTTTATAAACTATTCATTCTGATTAAATTTTCTGAAGCTGAACATATGAAATTATGTATACACTTTATTTTGATGGATATACTTGTTAAAAGAAATATTTTCACATTAAACCATTTTAGATGATTATCAAACTCTTAATTATTTGGGTCTAGTCAGTTCAACATTTTTAAACAAGCCACCAGTTAGTCATAAAAATCTCGGTTTAGTAACATACAGTCCACGTGTTATGAATATGCCACGACTGGTACCGATTACATCAGGTGAATTGACTGTATTCAATCCTCACGGTGAAGTACCAAATGAAAAGAAACAGTCATTTACACCAATCAATTACAATCATAATCTTGACGATTCATCATCATCATCATCATATCAGATAGCTCATTTTCATTCACAGTCACAACCACAATCAATGAATGGTGGATATAAAACACTGCCAACATTTTCAAATAGTAATCAAATAGTCCAGGATATTAATTCAACCTTTGTTCCCGCTTACAATCAATATCCTAATAATGTAAATACTTATAACTTTAATAATACTAATCATAATAAAGTTGGTAATATGTTACTACCTTATCAAGTGATGGCTACAAGTATTATCAATTTAAACAATTGGAATTATCCTAAATATCCAAGTCAATCACACACATATTATGATATTAGACAACCTGATATTAAACGTAATAAATCTACCATGATTAAATCAAAATCTCAGCAATTACCGATTAATGCTAAACATCAAATCCTTAGTAGTGATATCAATGAGAAGAGTAGTCTAATGGAAACTTCAGCCAACTGGGATGAGATTAAAACCACTGGAATTACCAGTAATACTAATGACGTCAATAATAAGAATTCTGTTCTATTAACAGAATTTCCAGGATCTTGGAATGATATGCAGAAATGCACATCGAATAATACAACAGTATCTGAAAACTGGATAACACCATCAGAGCATAATTTTCACAGTCATAATAACAGTAGTTTTACTGCCAATATTACTCCTGTGTCTGCAACAGTTAGTACTGCTAATACAACTATGCCTGCAGACGAAGCACACGTGACCAGTGAAAGTCATGTTAACAATAAAGACAAATTTATCAATGAAAGTCATAGTTCAAATCGAGGAAAACAAAAAGAACTGAAGGAATCTGGAAAGTATATGTCAGCTGCTTTAAGAGAATCTAGTTTTGTATAAAATAAATCTCTTGATTTCATTTCAAATTTAAAAAATAAATATCCAAGAGCTAGCTGTACGATTTAACCATCTGTAATCTTCAAAATGTTTGTGCATTTTTATGGTTAGAAATTTAAAAACTTGACAGAAATCTGAAACACGCTTCAGTTCACAGTTATCCTACCTACATGTGTGTGTTTTTTGTCTTGTATTTAATACTTATTTTAATTGACATACTGTAAATAAAAATAATGTAATGAAAAAACAGAACTTTTATCCGTGTTCTAAGTTATGATGATCTAATTTGGTATTGATATATATATATATATATATATATATATATATATATATATATATATATAAACATTAAGTAATTTGAAAACATTGTAAGTTTCAAGACCCTAGGTGCTACGAACTTCCTGGAATAATTTGAGTGCCGAGTCAGACTGATTTATTATAAATTATTTAAATTAATCCCAGCGTGTTAGGAAAATCAGAACAGGATTTTTCTGAACGTTTCGCCGTGTAAGCCACAGCTTCTTCAGCAGATTTATTTGGATTTTTATTAATCAGTTTATTTGAAGACCATTTGTCTATGGGCAATTTTACCAACAGAAATATGTAAGCAGCTATCACATATATTTGTAATGGCTAATGTCAATTTGTTGTTGTGTATACTCTTCTATAGTTTCATTGTAAAGATTAGTTTTGTATGAATGTGTGTATGTTTGTTATTTGTCATGTGGAAAATACGTGAATTCATATGTGATAGACATGTTACTATATGTTTTAAAAGCTCATGGAGGATCATGGAGTGTTTGTTGTTTTTTCATGTCTTGCTTCATAAGAGTTTGCCATATAGGTGATAAGCCTATCCCTTCTTTCCTATTCATTGCATTCGATGTGGTTAAAATGCTTAAGGCTTTAGAAATCAATCTTATGTCCGCTGTCTGTCGCATGCATTGCTATAGCCAATCTTTTTTCTAGACTTTTTAATTCTACTTCATTTCTAGGTGGACGTTTCGTACATAGTCTATGTTCATTCACTCTGACCTTCACCTGTTTAGTGCTCTCCCCTATATAGCATGCATCACATTCTGAACACTTTATCCTGTAGACACAATTACTTTGTGACATTGTGGGAACTATATCTTTGACATGCACCTACGCTTCCTCCAGGGAATTAGGTGTGACATACACTTTAATGTTATATGAAGCAAAAAGTCTTTGAAGTTGTTCAGCTGTGTCCTTCCGATATGTCCTTTCGATAATTTGAAAACAGTTTGTCCAGTATAATATCATTAGGTTATACCACTTTTGTCAATGTTGGTGCACATTGAATGGCTTGTTTATTCGAACTGATCTCTATTGGCGGGTGACAAGAAGGTCATCATTGCTTAATCATGTACTGGTTGGTAGAAGATTGGAGAAATACGATTAGAAGCATTGTTGTACATTATACTAACGTTTATTTATAGACTTTAGCACTGATTAACCACTGTAAATCTGTTTCGTTATCGCTTGAAGAATAAATAATCCTGTTGCCTAACCATTTTCTGTTGTTCTGCGTCGATTACAGTGCATAGTATTTTACGTATTAAGCCTAATCTTCTGAAACCAGTGATAGGTCCAGGATCTCAGCGATTTGGATATTTGACAACTGTACTGTTGTTCCTATGAACTCCTTTCAACCACGTAACACATAAAGAAAAACAGAAGACATGATCAAATGAAAGAAAGTTTGACATGTTTTACAGAATGTAACACTCGAGTATGTGTTAATTAGATAAAAAGTATTGCTACTAACAGCTTGGCTTACAAAACGTATTGTTGATTTAAAAATTAGCATCATTTATAGAAACCACGTATACTGTAGTGAGGCCCATATTAAAATGTAGACATGAACAACACTGTTCATTCACATGACTTGCTCTAAAGTAAACAATTAATTCAAGCCTACTGCAAGAAATCCTCGTTGACGGTGTTACGGAAAGTATTTGAAATCCTTCTTCTAGGTAGATCTATACTACAAAGATTACTGAAGTACACCTGGCCTGTCATCAGAGCATAATCGGTGGGCTGCTTGAAGTTCCAGCTTCTATCAAATCACACACCACTTTGACTTGCTTCGTCAGCTCTTTTTTTGATGCAGTCAATAATGTCTTCTAGCCATGTTGTTTAAAACGGGCGCCTTTTTAAATTAGGCAAAAGGGCTTCTATTCATCCTGCAAAGAAGGTTTAAGAACGATCTTACCGACATGACAATGTTCTTCAACTTAGGCGTATTTCGTAGGATATAGACTGGGACACATTGATCGATGAGGCGTTGGATTTTACTGTCTTAACTTCTGTTTGGATATTTGCTGTCCTACTGAAACACTGTTTACGAGGTTTGATAGGCTGTCTTCTCTACACCTGAAAAAGCTTGGACGAGAAGAACCGAATCCACATAAATCGCATTATAATGCTGGTATTACAAGAAATAACACTCTAATAAAGTTTGAAATACAAAGACTAAATGCAGTATATGATGAAAAAATTTTTTATCATGAAAATTACTTACAACATCCGGAAACTACCTAATCAACTTACTAACAAACACTAAACTTCCCTTGTTACTTGTTCTGACCTACATAAGTGAAATCGATATTTTCTAAAGAAGCAAGCTAATATAGTTGCGTCAGGGGTTATTTTTCAGGTTTCGATGAAGATGTTTTCATAAAGTATCTCAAAGCCCTAAGTCTGTCACAGAGCCTAGGCCCTGATGGTATATCAGTCATTCTGTTTCAGAATTGTGCAAACATTTTGTGTCACACAAATCGTTGGTGCATCACTTCACAGAGATACCTTTGCTTAGGGATAATTTAAGATTGTACCTGTACTAAAAATTATCATCTTCTGAATTAAGCTTAAAGTCTAGGTCAACCGCAGTCACGTATCCACTTTGAAAACTATGGATAGATTTATCTTACCTGTTCCCAAACCCTGATTAAAATCTTCCAGTGACACCAGACAACTCGCACATAAACACAGCAGAAGTACCCTAGATCCTACCACTTTACTGCACCATAATACTGTTTCTGATCTGGATAAAGGTTCGAAATTTGTTCGACCTGCCTACAATACTGCTTTTGATTCTATTCGTAGAGCCTATTTTGTGAGACGAACTTACTTCATCACGCACCGAGCTCCCTGTTGCTTGACGCATTATCCTGTCCACCACAGCTAGAAATATTATCGATGATGGTAGATGGCTTCGTTTTACTCCCGTCTTCATTACAAACTCTTCGCCAAGTTTTCCATTGTGGATCACTTGAAAAATAGCATCGTCATGTAACTGTTTATTGAGGCTCAAAAATATTTTGGGCACCCCATAGTTTTAAATTAGTCTCCAAATCATTTCACAGTTGACACTGTCGAAGGCCTCTTCAAATTCGATGAAGTTAAGGCAGAGATTTAACTGCTTTTCTGTTCTCTGTTCAATGATGATGCGTAGCATTGCAATTCAATTCGCACACGATTTGCTTTTCCTGAATCCAGCTTGAATAATAAATATAACCGTCAAGTAAATATTTAAATATTTAAACCTACTAACTCACTCAGAGACAAGCTCTGTAGGCTAAAAGACCCAATGGACCCAATTAAACAGAATAATATAATTTACGAAATACCCTGCAATGACTGTGAGTTAAGTCAACTACATAGGTCAAACTAGTAGGTCAGGGATAGTCAGATTATCAGAACATAAGAATTTAGCTAAGGGAAGAATGGTTAAACCTGAAAAGATAAGTAATTTAGAAAAAAACTCAGCAATTGCAATGCATGCATTAACACACAACCACACAATAGCATGGTGGGATAGGGTTAAAATTCTAAAAAGTAATCTATGTAGGTGGAGAGAGAGGTTGATTACGGAATCCTTATTTATCGAATCTACACCCAACACAACACATGCAACAGAAATAACTCAATGCAAATACCAGAAATATGGAAGATATTATTACCGTAGGTCAAATCAGAAGAGGATAATAAATAATCTCAAAATTCTATTTCAATTCAAACACACCACAACATTCTAACAAAAAACTTATTATGACTATTAAAACACTCGTCCTTTTTTCCCATCTAACTGCATTTGATCAACAACACTCGTACTATTCTTTCTGAATGTACGTTATCTCACAGTGATTTTTAATCCAATATCCAATCGATTCCATACATGTATATAAATGAAAAGAAAACGTTGTGTAACTTGATATGATTATGAGTGGCAATAGTTTGTGCTCGAAACGTCATCAGTTAATATAACTGTACAACACTGTGTGTGATTTATCAAAATAAAATCTTATCCATAATGAAGAAGAATCTTCCAACTAAACTGCAGACTATCTTTTAGATTTCTTTGTCTTACTTGAAAATTTGTGACTTTGAACTCAGAAAAAATGGTAAGTACGTCACAGTCAAAAAATCTTTTATTTAGATTCCAGACTCATTTTAATCACAATGTATGTCACACATGAATTATTGTAAAATACCACTTCTTCCTTCATATAATAATAAATGATATAGTGAACATTTATTTGCATAGCAAAATAGGATTATTTTTAACTTAGACAGAAACGAATCTTATTCATTAATTCATTAAAACTAGCAGACACACACCGACACTTTACAGTTTCAGGGAGTACTAGACATCCATTTCCTTCGTCCTAGTTTGGGACTCATCGGTAGTGTGCACCTGATGCCAAGGTTCGAACTCCTAAACTTTCCGGTTACAAGGCAAGTTCATACAGCATTCATCCATTTGGGACCCCTATTGTTTGGCGCTAAAGTTCGCTATTGTGAAGCTTCATCACACAAGACTCAAGATATGTCTCACTATCTTTACCACATTCATTAATAAGCTGGTAAAACCCAGTGAAAATAATGAATTTTCTTTTATATGTAACGTATTCACTTGCCTAGTATCTACACGAAACCTAGGTCCAAGGCTTCCTGCCGATTGCCTCCAGCCATCTTATATCATCAAATCAACGTGCACCGTGATGGTGAGCTACCTAGAATAGTGGCCACATTGCATATCTGACTGATAGAATTCAGTCTGCACCAAAGAAAGAACTAGACACGTCAAACTAGTTATTAATGTCCAATCAAACTACCCACTACAGTCCCACAGGAGGTCAACTGCGATTCCGAATAGCTCAATGGTAACGTCTCTGACTGCAGCACTGGGTAATGAGTTCCTTCAAGGTTGCAGATACATACGCCTTGCTGACTGGTGAGTGCCAACTAGCACGAAATCTAGATGAAGCAAGGCTTCTTGTGTCCGATTGCCTCCAACTATCTAATATCATCATACACCAACTGTCTAAGACACAAACAAGCAGTCTATCTTTCTTCATAGTGAATTCGTTTTACACAGGATGTCTTTTAATAACTGATGCTTCAACTAATTCATTTTACATAGACACTGAGATATATATACCTATCTGTCTACATTAATTTTCTACTAAATTCGTATGACATGTTAATTATAATTTTTCATAGTGTGATTTTATCAGTCACTTAAGTATAGACTTCTACAATCTATTTTTCTTTCTCTCTCTCTCTCTGTAGACTAATATCATAACGTATATTAGACTTTGTTAAACGGTATGGAGAAAGCTTTTTTTGTATTCATGTATTCTATATGTACGTACATAAATGTGTGTGTGTGTATATAACCCAAAAGAAAGAGTGTTTGTTTCACTTTACAGCTTAATATTTGATTATTCCTTTTTTTTGTGTTATTCTCTTTATTTTCAACAATCTGCAACAATAAAATCTTTGAAAATATTTTTTCTTTAAATTAAGTTTTTTTCAAAATTCATTTAGACGTATACAACATTTCTTCCTTTCTCTGTAGCTGTCTTAATTGTCTCTCTCTCTCTCTCTGTGTCTCCCACCCTTTTTCTTTTCGCTTACAAAGCCTAGAAACAAGAAAGATTTGAATACCTTCTTTTCTCCTTCTTCAGGGGAAGGAAGTTTATGCATTTTAACGCTGAGGATAGCGATGGTGATGATGATGATGATGTGATAACTATGTGGCTGTTTAACTTCCTATATATGTTTTTTTCGTTTCTTTCTTATATATTACTTATAACAGTTGTGTTCACTAATCAAACATTAAGAGACAGAAAGATTTTCCTAGAAATTACTGTCTATCCCCTATTGATTCAAGTAGCTTCAGAAGAAAAGTAGGAAAGAAAGAGGAAAACAATCACGACAATATCTAACAACAACAAAAAAAATAACAACTGACAACTAGCTACCACATGAATTACTTGCCTATCATCTTTTTGCACTCCCCCACCCAATCCAACGCTTATGTGCATGCACATTTAGGCATGCAGAATACCAACAGAATCACCACAGCTTTCTTTTTCTTTATTTGGTGTTAACTAAACTCTAAGGGAATTATGAACGAATAATTATATTGTGGTAGAAGTCATCAAGGTAATATTGCCTAAGTTAATTGAAAAGGCAATTTTACTTCAACTAATTCAATTGTCATATTTTCATCAGTATTTTTGTTTATTTAACTAGAATAAACTTGATAATTACGATAGGAAAAAAAAACTAAATAATTAAATATTATTATTATTATGATCATTCTAAGCATAACTGGTCATAGAAAACTTTTGTGTGTAAAATAAAAATAGGAGAATATTAGTGTGTAAGTAAAATTTGACAAGGGAATAGTGTTTTTCTTTGAGACTTACTTTTCAATAGTTGGTTTGTAAGGATAAGATTTGTTTTGACGAGTTGACCATGGATTGATATCAGTTAGAGAACCGTTAGAAACCAACAGGGAGTACTGGACAGCTGCTGTTTCATCCTAGTTTCGGAATCATCGGCACGAATTGGTAGAAGTTTGAATTCATGGGCTGGCCATTGAATCGGATCTCAGTGGATGAACAATATACGAGCTAACTTGCCTTGTAACCACAGCGTCCTCGGTTCGAATCCTGGCAGTGGGTGCTTACTGCTGATGACTCCCAGACTAGGATGAAACAACTGCCCAGTACTCCCTGCTTGTTTTCAATGGTTCTCTAATTGATATCAATCCGTGATCAACTCCTAAGAATTTATTTTTTCAATAATGGGGAATACTGGCTCTATCAGTTTCGCCAGCATCATTAATAAATAATCGGGTCAACACTGACTTGGTCATGAGCAATAAACTGGGCTTGAAATGTCATCCATTTGTTAATACCCTATCACCGTATGTGTTATGTCATATAAACTTATCTGAGATGGAATTATAGTTTCAGGAAGTTTGTACTCCCAGAATTCTAACTAAAATCTGCCTTGGTCTAATGCTTTACTTACAGTAAGTATCTTTATTTTAACTTCTGTACTAGTCTGCCAATGTTGTCCCATATGAGGGTCAACTTCACTGAGGATTTCAGTCTTGTAGTCAAAATACTAAAATCCTCGATCACAGGATCAGCGAAATAATAGCACAGCGCCTGAAGAATGCAGTTAAGATAGCTTGTTACGCAGCAGAGGTACGTTGCCTCTTCACAACCACCCCTATTTTACTTTCGAGAAATAAGGATAAACTCCGTAAATTTGCCTCTTCTATGTGTATCTACCAGTTTGACTGCAGCTGCGGAGACAGCTACATTGAGCTTACAATTAGGCAGGTTAATCATCGTATTTCCGAACATCATCCAACATGGTTAAGCAAGGGACAAACAAGCTCCATTCGTAGCTCTATTTCAGCATACCTTGTAGATAGTGAGCATAAGGTTAATGTTAATACAGCATTTAAAATTATTTATCGCATTCCTACTAATCTTAATTTTGCTCTATGAGTTCGTCTTCTACATACCTACAGCTGAAGCAATAGGAATCCATCTGAAGAAGCCAAACCTGTGTGTTCAGCCACTCTCCTTACCTTGGCCATCGTTACACGAATGTCTAAACCGGATTACTTCGTCCCCCTTCCCCCTAAACCTTTGAAATTATAAAAATTATGATTGTCCAAATTATTTTATTTTTTCTGACCACTTCATCTTTAATTACGTGTTATCCTTGTAAAATTAATTTATTCTAACCATATCTACCTTTTAAATGTGTGTTGATTTTCTTCGTTTATTATCAACCCATTGATATTTTGACACTGTTTAATTATTGTTAACAAACATATCGCCACTTGATTATAAACTGTTGTGTATTGTTATAAAAATGCTATATAATTAGAGTAGAGCCAGAGATGAGGATCTAATTGAAAAGTAAATATTTCTTCGCTCACTCTTTCTATTTTCTAAAATACTCTCTGTCTGACAGACTATCTTGTTGAAACCGCATTTCTTTCCTCAAGGTACTCAAATGGTTTGCAACAGCTTCCTATTGTCGCAACTATTGACAGCTAGGTTTATCGGTTCTTAAGCAGGCGTAAGTAAGAGCCTAACTCACAATATTATAATCACTGTCCACCAAAATGAAGTGACTAGTATTGAAAATCCTCAAGAAATTATCAAAATGTCAGTGCACTGAAGTGGGAAGTTTTTCTAAGACACAAGTGATACTGTCCACAGTTTTCAAGGTATCTTATAAATATATCTACTTTCCGGAGAATTAGTAATTGGCCTGAATCCGACATGATTGATTATTTGTCTGCAGTATCGAGTGTAAATAGTATATTTTCAGACGTTGAGTCCCATGTGCAGTGGTTTCGAGCTCCTCTGTACAAATTTCTTTACCTCCTCCAGTCTGATGATGAATTCCGAATATTCACATTCACTATTCCGCCTGTATAAAAATATCTCCGTCCCCTTATCAAGGCAGTAAATGAGACTTGCATTATTGGCATGTAGCCGGATGATGTCATTTTGAAAGGAAGATGAGGGCCAACCACTGTCAACTGTACTACGTAGTTTGTGGTAACACATCAGTGAAGTTCCCATAGGTGACAGAAAAATCATTTATATGTCCAAAATTCTTATGCAGTTTATCAAAGGGTCATCCATCAATGAAGATAAATTTGGAAAGGGTAATCTATTATTTAGTTGATCAATAATGAAATAGTTTGTATGGATTAAAAGTGATCCATGAACCACAGTTAATTCAGGAAATCCTCCTTACTGAAATTTATCAGTTAGATTTTGCACAGTGAGCAAAACCTCTCGTGATATTTCTTCATTTAGGAACGAAAGAAATGCCTAAGAGTTATAAACTGATATTTCATAACTTTGCATACATAATTAGGCTGAAAAGACTAGTGCATTATCTACCTACTGACTCACAAATAAGTAGTATAATAACTAAGCAAGATTTTTAAGATGTGTGTTTTCTAGATTTACACTTCTAATCCTTATAAGCTGGTTGATCATTGAGAACCGAAGTACATTCCAAAAGTTTTCAACTTTTCTGATGCGGGAGGAATGGGTTTCCAGCTCTATTCATATCAGTAGTTCATCTTTTCTAGGACCATTCTGCTTAAATCACTGAGGTGCCTTAATTTTCTATCCATCGGTATGCATCACACTTGCTCCACTTCATGACGTTTCAATCATCCGATTAAGATTATGAATTGCAAACCACGCGCACACACATTTCCAAATAGGTTTCTACTTGCCACTATGAATTTTTCGAAGGGAATGGAAGAGGAATATTGTAGAGTATTAGAGAAAGCTTCGGATGGATTGTCACAGATGATACATGTCGATCACTCTGAACAAGGAATAAATACATTTTAATTGAATTTTAGATTTTCTCGTCGATTGATTGGATCGAAGTACTCGGTCTCAGGTTGACATGTCGGCTTCTTGTGCAGAAGCTTCGACGATGCCTGGGCATGTAATTAGTATTTAATTGGTGGATGGTGACTAGCAGAGGAATCTAGGATGCGCATTTCGTCGCATTTGGGACTCGTCATTTGGATGTACCCACACTTCGCAGTGAGTGATGATGTTCCCACACGGTGCCCATAGTTTCAAACGCTAAAGAGTTATCCACTGGACTACGTGGTGTTCGAGCCTCAGTGGGGACATCCTCACTCACTGGGGAATGCAAGTGCATCCATATGACGAGTCCCAATTAGGACGAAATGCACATCCTTGATTCCTTGCTAGTCACCATTCACCAATTAAAAAGGAATAAATACCTTGTAATGAATCACACATAAAATTCTGTACTGTGAATAAACGCATTTTCGAGAATGAAGCTATTATGGCTGTTACTGTTAAAAATATTTGTTTTAATATTCATCTGCATACTACTCGTATTATTTGAAGTAGATGAAATCGCTGACATATTGAATAATTTACCTCCTGTAAGACTTTACTCTGTACCTATTGCATGTCGAAAGTGGCTAAATGAGCGGAGTAACCTTTTCTGACGAAATTTTCTACCAAGCTAAATACTTATAAATATAGGTTAAAAAACGGTAATGATAAATGAGAGTCAACTGCAAAATGTCTTAAAAAACATAGGGAACACCTCAGTAATTTCTTTTGAATTGTGTAAATTCATCTAAGTCGTCATTTCCATAGTACAGCCCTTTCCTGAAGTACTGAAGATACGGGTAATCGGGTTATCTCTTCTTCTGCAAATAGGATCCCGAATGGACCTCCCATTGCTCCCATTTATCTAAAAATACGGTTCATTACTAGACAGTGAAGTTTATTTCTTGTAGTACATATATGCAATAACTTCCTTAGGCAGTGCTTGAGTACATTGCACTCATTTGCTACACCAAAAATAAATTCGGACGTCTTTTTGATGGATAATTTCGTGAAAAGTAAAATGGCATCTAAAGTGCCTGTCATTTGGATCCAAGTTAGCGATTTGTTGAGCAAATTTAAAGGAATCTCAAACAGTATGTCTTGAGAACTGTCTTCGTAAAGGATCCAATATTTTTATGCGGTTGTGTTCTCTGAGCTGGATGGCGGTTTATTTGCGAAGCTTTCATCATCCTACTAGGCGACATCTTCAGCGCATACTTAAATTTGAAGTGGGCTTTTAAATTTCTCCACGAGTTTATTCCTCATCTCTCCTGGTGGCCTTGAAAGTAATTGGTTGTTTTCGTGTGTTTCCACGCCTTATATGCTACTTGTAACGGTACTGATTGTTTCCTTGATTTGAACTTTGACCCTTCGTGTGTGAAATTTCCTTCTTATCGGTTGGCAAATTTTCCCTATCTCGATGCGTCCATTGATTGACGATTCACTGAAATACAAGGCTTCTAAAAATTCTGTAACATTCTTGGTGTTTCCTATGTCTAATATTTGAACGTTGTCCCAGTCGAACTGATGTCAATGCTTGTCTGTATGTAGTGATATGAGGGAGTGGATATCATGTCTTTTGACGGCTAGCTTATGATCATGGATACAAAGACGAAGGGGAAGTTCACTTTGACTAATGTAGTGTTTCTCGCAGTTGTTACAATTTATTTTGTAGATGATGCTGGTTTTATCTTCTTTCGTTGTTGAGTCTTTTGGCTGACATAGGACTGAGTGAAGTGATTTTGTTGGTTTGTGTGTGGCGTCAGTTCCTAAAGGTTTGAAAAGTCTTGCAGTGATTTCTGAGATGTCTTTCATATATGTTAGGGCGATTTTCCTTGTGCTTTTCTTGGGGGCCTATGATTTGATAGGTTGGTTTATGGGCATATATCTTTTGATGAAATTCCGTGGATATCCATTCTTTTGGAAGACGTCTATGAGATATCTTTTTTCAATTTTCCTTAAGGCGAGAGTGCCCCAATGAGTCCTGGCTCTTTTAAATAGTGTTTGTATGCAATTCCTTTTCTGTACTATTAGATTGTCGCTGTTGCAATTCAGTATTTGGTTTGAGTGAGTTGATTTTCTATAAACCTGAGTTTTTAATCCCCCTGTGGCTGTTTGTTTGACTAAGACGTCCGAAAATGGGATTTTGTCCTCGGATTTCTCTTCTCTTGTAAATTTGATGTCATTGAAGGCGTTTTTTATTAGGTTTTGAGTTTTACTTAACTCGTTTCTTTTGATCATTAAAAGTGTGCCATCTACGTAACGTATCCAAATTTGGGGTTTGATCTTTGGTAGGATTATGTTTTCAAGCCTTTGCATCACTGCTTCGGCATATTCTGTGTACTCCTGTGCTAATTTATGATGTGGATAGATACTACTGATTTAAGCAGGTTATCTGATTTAGGTATCCTCACACGACTACATAGTTGTGGAACGTGAAACCCAATCGGTTTTAAATTATTAAAAATCTCTTTACTGATATATTTATCTTAGATTCCTTTGTATAAAAAAAAGAAACTGAAGTTATACAAACACAATTTTATAATGATTCAGTCTGACTGGGCGCTCAAATTATTCCACGGAATTCGTAACATCTGTGTTCTGGATACTTATGAATTTCACATATATATCTACTTCTCCTCCCCGCAGGCGCCAAATGTTTGTGGAACTAGTCGGTCAAATCCTGATCAGAGTTCTCACAGGCTTTCTTAGTTGTTTTACTATCTCCTTATGGATTGTAAGACAGTCACCCTTGCTATCCACCTAAAATTTCGTTTCATCTAAAAGTATTACTTTTATTTGTTTTTAGTAGTCATGTCTATTCATGATAATCATATTCTATCTTCTATCAGGAAAATAATATCAATTCATATTCGTTTCTTTTGAGTTGGAACCATGATTTCCAATGTTCACTCTATATACTAGCCATGTGGTTAGCTGACATAATCGTATATTGGTGTGCAATATCCACCATTTTCGATTTCAACTAACCAACAGTATCAACGGACGAAGCTTTTAAGCTTTTTAATTTATCAAAGAGTTTTACCATCACTCACCAGGTACATCTAGCTAGTGAATCCCAAGATATCCAATACAGTCCTGCAGAAGCCCGAATAGCTCACGTGTAACGTCTCACAGACTGCAGCACTGGGTGACGTGGGTTCGAATTTCAGAAGGGACACGACTTCCTTCAGGGTTGCAGATACGACTTGCTGACTGGTGAGTGCCAACTAGCACGAAACTTAGTTCAGGCAAGGCTTCCTGTTGATTGCCTGCAACTATCCAATACCAGTGAATCCCCAATTAGGACGAAATTCGCCTCCTGAAGTCCACTGTTATTCACCAGCCAGCAAATAACATCAGCTTGTTACTGAATCCAAAATGTTAAAATTTTTAACTAAGTTTCTTTGTATACAAGTGGTGGATGGTGGCTAGCAGTGGAATCCAGGATGCGCATTTCGTCCTATTTGGGACTCGTAGTCAGCTGCATGTACCTGCATTTCTCAGTGAGTGATGATGTTCCCACTGAGGCTCGAACCCAGTGCCCATAGTTTCAAACGCCAAAGCGTTATCCCCTAGACCACTTGGGCCACGAGAGCCACCTCTTGTGCAACGGGTCATATAAATTATTGAATTGAATTTTTGATTTTCCCGTCGATTGATTGGACCGAATAGCTCCAATTGTATACTAATTAAATGCCCAGACATCGTCGAAGCATCTGCACAAGAAGCCGACATGTCAACGTGAGACCGAGCACTTTGGTCCAATCAATCGACGGGAAAATCAAAAATTCAATTCAATAGGTTTCTTTGTATTTCAATGTTTTCAAAACCAAATGTTCATATTTTGTATTATTTCTATCTTGGTGGCTTCATTTCATTTATTCATATGTACTTTGAAGAATATTATTCTTAATAATAATAATTTGCATTATTCCAGAAACAGTAGTAGTGGTACAGTGTGGAATTTTCAGCACTTATCTACAATATTGTATCTAATTTTATCAAACATTTAAAAGGAGTATTTCAAAAAATAAATATTAAAAAAAAAGCAAAAAAGTGCGAAAAAATACCAAGAAGCAGAATGGAAAATAGACAACATAATAAGTAATATCTCAGTATTGGGTAGTGGAAGCTATGATATGTGTATGCGTGGTGAACAGTAACAGCTATAATCATACAAGAAGTTATGAAATGATATTAATTTGAACAAGGCATTAAGAAGACAAATTTCGCGAGATGATATCATTTCGTAGTTTCTTTACAACCGCTTTACAACTAACATGGTTAACAATGATAAAATAAAGTTCATGAAAATTACTCAGTTAAATAAAAACAAAATTACATACTAATGACCAATCATATTAAGATAGGTCATGCAGTCCAGGGTAGGCGAAGATTGAAGTCTATTGATTTTTGTACACACAGTTTAGGCTGTATGTGATTAATCCAAAGTGCTTCCATCACCTTCAATAACCAGCCTTGAATTAGAGTTATGTGAAATAATTGTGAAACAGTCATTAATATTGATTTTGTGACCAGACATTAATAAGTGTTTTGCAATGGATGATGCTGGATTTCTATTAAGATTAATCGCGTTAGGATTTTCGATATGATTTACTAGCCATTTTGGAATGTTTTTTTCGACGAAATTGGAACATTCTGTTAGTTCTACCTGAACAACACTAAACAATCATAAAATAAACATTTAAGGGTTTTTTTATTGTCAGAACTAATGCGGTGTTTGTAGTGGTAGTGTGAGTAATCATGCATAATACAAAAAATTTTAAGATGGTGATAACGGCGTTCACAACCAAGATTGTCAGTTAATATTGCCTAACAAAAAAACAATCACACAACTAATATTACATGATGGTTAATGACAGGACAATTTTGTAATACTCATAGTGACAAAATAGTCGGAACCAGTAGATACACAAAAGAAAGAATAAAGAATAGAAAAGTAAGCCAGTGATAATAATTTCAGGTAGCTAAGTATGTTTAAGAAGTTGTTCACCATAGAATACAAATAAGAGAGAAATAAAAGAGCCAAAATTATGTTATTAACTGATATGTATCCACATATATATATTTATGTGTGTGTGTATGTTGGTCTCTCTTTCTGTTTGCTCGCTTAGTCTGTGACCATTTCACTTGTATGAACCTGTCTCCTTTAACAATGTATATTCCCCTTATATTATATATAATATGAGTGTTTGTTGACAGTCCGTTGCTTGGTGACATATATCCATATATAGTGGTTGTTGACATGTCTGCTATATTTTGCTAGATATATATTTCGTTCTCACAATTTGTGTGACTTACTTACTTTGGTGTGATACCACTTTTGCATTCTCCTTGTGTTTGGAAAATAGAAGTATCATCGCAAACCTAGTGGTCTTCTGATTTCCGCCTTCTTGCGTCAGGACTATTAGTTTCTCGACCAGTCCATAACAATAATTTAGCGACGAGTACATAACATTAACAACAAAGCAAGTCATAGGTTTCGCGCTTAACATTGTCTTTGTCACTTAGAACGGGGCCAAATATGGTATCGTTGAGTTCCTATACTTGGTTGTACGAGCATATATTATTTTGTAGTGATTGCTGGTTTTAGCTGATGAGATACAAGGAGAGAGTTGGGAATAGAGGGGGTGCTGGGGGTCGCAGAGTATGGTTTCAGACCATTTTTCGCATGTATTCAGATGCCTTTCTACTAATGTAGTGACTAGCTGACAGAGTTTTACACCACTAGTCCTACTAACTACCTTAAACATCCTTCTAAGGATGGAATAGTCCTTTTTTCAGTAGCCCAGGAAAGAATAATGAGGAGCAGTAAAGTAGAATAGGTAAGATACGAGAGTTGACAAATTGTGAAAGTAGAGATTGGATGATTCCAGATAGTCTAGGTTCCTAATGTAGTAGGGTAGACGGAACACTCTTAGAAATAGTTAGGACATGAGATGACCATGTAAGGTCGGAAGACAGAACTAGTCCGACGTATTTTGCATTAGACTTAGTTTCAATTTTAGTCCCCCACAATGCTACAGGCTTCATGAGTGCTTACTAGTGTTTGTAGATCTCGTTTATGCCTAAAGGAGAAGTAAGTAGTCTGACATTTTGAGGGATTCAGCATGAGGCCATTTAGTTTAGACCACTGACTGATGTCCGACAGGAAGCTATTTAATTTGAAACAGTCTGACTGGGACTTAACGGGAAGCGAAACAGTCAGGTCATCTGCATATTTGACGAAGTTGATTTCGTCTGAAAGAGGTAAGTTATGTGAGAAGAAGGAAAAGAGAAATGGAGAGAGAACAGCACCCTGAGGAACTCCAGCTTCAGTAAGCAAAGGAGAGGAAGATACACCATTATATACCGTGTACTGCATTCTATTAGAGAAGTAAGAGTGCAGCCAGTTGATAGCCCAGGACTCAGTTTGTGTAAGGCTAAGCTTGTTTAACAAAACGCCTCTAGGTACAGAGTCGAAATCAGATGTATAATCAAGGAACGTACAACGGACATACTTGGCCCATTTGTCTAAGGAGGATACAATGTTGTGATGAAACACAGCAGCAGCGTCCAAAGTACTACTACCCTGTTTGTAAGGAAACTGCTTTGGATCATTTGAGAAGCTTAGGGAGGGAGCAAGTTTTGGTAACAATAATTTCTTCATAAGTTTCAAAAAAGGCGAGGTGATAGCAATAGGTCTAAACTTAACACTATCTCCAGAACCAGACTTGGGTACAGGGATGATTTTAATATCTTTCCACAGAGAAGGTACAACATTATTAGAAAAAGAAGTATTGAAAATGTTAGCAAGTGGGTTACTTAAAATATCAGCACATTTCCTTAGGACAATGGCAGGTATACCAACAGGGCCTAGACTCTGGGAAGGTTTAAGAGATTTTAAACATTTAAGAACATCAGAAGTATTGAAACTGTGAAAGTCACTGGTCATGTTATTAGTTACACTGAAGCTAAAAGGGCATCAGGAGGGCGGATAAAAGATCTATTTAGAGTATTTACATCAATAAAAGAAGCACAAATAGTATGCTTACCGCGACCTGTCATTTCCCTGTGCGTCGGTGGCACAGTGGTTAGGACTCTTGCCGACCATGCACATGGTCCCAGGTTCGATCCCCTGCCGACGCACACCTGGTATCTATGGTCGGCCTGCAAAATTTGGGCTACCGATATCCATGCTGAAAATTCCATACTTGTACCAAAAATACAGTGTGGAATCAAGCTGTCAATCAAAAGTCAAAAGTCAAAGTCACATGTTTCCTCGAGTTGTAAAAGACAATATTCTTTGATTATAAATATCGTTTAGCATCTTGATTTCGGATTTAATTTGGATGTTTATCCTCCTAAGACCAGATTTATCCTTAGTCTTGTACTGTCTCTCTTTTTCTTTTCGAAGCCTTTTGAGATGAGGGGAAGAGAAATGATCCATTCTTATGAAAAGTATCTGTTTTGGACAGCAAACATCAAGGCAGAATTTAAGATAGTCAATCAGATTGGAAATAGTTTCATCCAGTGTGTGTTCGGTGAAAAGTCCCAGTTTGTGTCACTTAGCATACATCTTAGTTTGAGCACATTTTCCTGTGAGTAACAGCTTTGCTGTGTTTTCCTGGACAGATTTGAGAAGATATTAAAGTGAGATCTGCTATATATCTTAGGTAATATCCGAATAATACAATGATCAGAGTTCATTATGGGAGCACGTCTGCGTGCTTCATATATTTCCGCGTCATTAATAAATACTAGATCCAGTCAGGAAAAGAACTATCTCAGGAATTGAAATCTCCTGTGACAACTGATAAAGAGTTTCCGAGATGTGTAACGGCGAATTCAGTGAATTCATCAGCAAAATCAGATAGATCCGAGGTAGAACAGCCAGGAGTAACATAAATGTTTGAGATGAACACGTATTTAAACTTGGATAAGTGTTTCGGGCAAAGTTAAACTTTCGACACCACTAACAACCAATCAGCAAACGACCTTGAACGAGCCAATTACATTAAAGAGGCATATATGATGAATGGAAATGTATATTTATAGAAAAAAAGCACAAAATAGAGAATGAAAAAGTTACATGGGATATCTTTCTCGAACATGTGAGAGAAACATCTCCCAGTTTAGCATGGGACTGTCAATGCTTTTCCATCTGCTATCCTTTCGACTAATCCCTTTCGGAGGGAGGTGTCATACAAACCTATTACCCAAATATTGTTCGCTCGCTGGCGACCACGGTTGTATTTCTTTTTTACCAGCACTGTCTCATCGACACGCACGATAACGTCTTCCCCACCCAGCAAACAAGTGATTTTCCCCATTTTCCATGATGCGATGTCTCTGCAATGCTGGTACCACTGAACTGTTGAGACATGGCTATTCTCCATCTCGGCAGCTGCTGCTCTCACAGCCTGTTTCAACACCCATTAGTTGCAGATATACAAAATCTGGGTTAGGGAGAGATGCGACCTAGTGAAAGTAAGTTCCTACGAAATATTAAAATTATCAGCTTACCCTCTTCAGATGAACAAACCCATCAGTTGATTTGGTATAGCTTTTTAAAGTAATGATACAACCACACAAACAAATTCGCTCTTTCCGGAGCAACTCAAATCCAAGAAATGCTGGAAAACACTAACCTCCTCGAATTGCAACTGTAACCTTGTAAGGTCACGCATTAGAAATGAATCAAGCGCTATACAACATTGAACTGCGTTCGTGAACCTCATTGGATAATACGACATCGTTCGTGAATCTCATTGGATAATTCCTTGATTGGTAGTTAGTGGTGTCGAAAGTTTAACTTCGCCGTGTTTCGGACGACATTTGACTGTTATACAATCAATAAAGTCACAAGAGAAAGAAAAACATACATTATTTGAAGTTGACCATTGAGAATGAATGAAAGTTGCAACACCTCCACCCCTTTTCTTTCTGGAGCATAGTCGATCTTGTCTAAACAATGTAAAACCAGTTAGAGAAACCAGGTTGTCATCATAAAGTTCATGGAGCCATGTTTCTTTTAAGGCAACTATAGCCGTACTGTAATAAGTATCAGATGACAAGAGAGACTGGAGATGCATAATTTTGTTGGGAAGTGAACGGTAGTTTGAACTGACAATAACAGGAATAGTTGTGCGATATAAAGGTATCTGTTTGAGAGCACGTTGCCAACCACCGTGATGTTTTCTTTTAGTCTTATTAGATGCATGAAAGCCATATGGTTTGAAACGTTTAATGAATTCATTACTGTATCTGATACGATTTGTGATCATATTTTGTTCACATTAAGAATGAAAACATGCTGTATTAGATGCAATATGTAGATGTACGGAAAGGTAGCCCAGGCGTCAAACAGGTCGCCAATATGCCGTTTTACGTATATAATCAGTCACCTTTTATCGACCATAAACTGTTGAAGTTATTATTTATTTGTTACTACCTTGTATATGTGTTTGTGTGTATAAAAACTAGTATAAATAGTCATGTATTGTAGAGTATGCAGAAGAAGAGACACATCGAAATTAGTGAATTCATTAAATATGGCATTTTTTACAATTATTTTTTTAAAAATCGAAACTACAATTTGTACTTTTATTCGTAATAATTAAACATGCCCTTTATATGCATGTTTTCACGAGAAAGAAGAATACATGACTGCAAAATCAAACTTGAATCTTATCGAGCAATAATCAAAAATATAGACAACTGTTTAACAATACTTTTTCCAAGCCATATCTATGAATCCTTTCAAAAATTGTTCAATGAACGAGAATCGCATTTTCATAATGTCACTAAAAGAAGACAAATGCAAAAATTCTTGAAACTCGAAGAAAAGAAACAACCAAAGAAAACCTCAACAAATCATATGAAGAATATTAGAGCCATACATAACGTGTCAGATAAGGTATTAACCGAAAATGAAATCTCATTACTGCAGAAAGGTCTGAATTGCAATATTACTAGAAAGCCATTATCGGTCCAGGAAATAGCCCCGATGGTTGGACCTGCTTTACAACAACTCACCAATTAAGAATCACAATCTGCTCGTCAAAAGGTATCACACATATTAATGGCACAACGAAAGATACCATTTAACCTCACCAAATAAGAATATGAAGCTCTAAGAAATTTGAAGAAAGACAAAAACATCGTTATGACGAAAGCCGACGAGGAAAACGTCACTGTGATAACGAAGAAAACGTATTATGAAAAGAAGGCGATTGAAAACCTATCTGAAAGACTATACTTGCTCATTGAAGGGAAGAAGAAATCTACCGGATTCAACAAAATGAAACTAAATACCAACAGACTCCTTCAAGAAATGAAACCCAAAATTGGAAATTCTCTCTGGTTTAAACTAAAACCAAAATCTTATGTACCTTCAAGATCCTACGGTCAACCAAAGATACATAAACCCACAGTTCCATTAAGACTAGTAGTACTGTGGTGAGAGCAGGCTGCTAGCCAAGTGGTAGACATTAATTTACGTCAATGTTTATGTCGCAAATATTGGTCGTGAGAAAATATGAACAAGACTAATTCAACAACCAATCACAGCAGACTTCGCGTAGGCAGGTACAGTTAACATGTAGATAGTCTGACATTCAAGAAACATTCAAGCTTCTATAACTGGGTACCCATTCAACAAAAGCAGAATTTAATCAAATCACTTGCCACCCGCATCCCACGACGCATCTGTAGTCCCGACGTTCTAGAAACGGAATTAGATATTCTAAGAGAAGTCTTCATCCAGAACGGATACCCAATAAGAATCGTCGACAAAAATATCAAACCAATAATTCGCAGAAACGAAATTTTAATTGCGCCTAAAAAGAAACTCTACATAAACTTGGATTTCAAGGGAGATTTAGCAAACGATATTCTCAAGAAAAGGGTCACATCATCTCTGAGAAGAACATTCTTTGCAGCAACGCTAAGAATAGTGTTTTCCAGTCGGCCACTGATCCACAGAAGTCTCAAGGACAAGATCCCGCATCTGACCACTTCTGTGCTCATTTATCAGTTCACTTGCTGCTGTGGAACCAGGTACATTGGTTGTTGGACGCGCACACTGCCCAAGAGGATTCAAGAACACTATGCAGCATGGTTGCGAAAGGCAATAGAGGTGCAATGAGGAGTGCGATAATTGAACACCTGGTTAACACTAATCATTCCATTTCAACAAACGCCTCCTTCAAAGAAATCTATAGAGTCAAGAATAACCTATCAGAAAGCAATACGGTTTCGTCTTCTTTGTATCGCTGAAACTATGGCCATCCACATAGAAAAACTGGAGCTGTGCATACAAAAGAAGATTACTCAACCACTTCTACTGTCATGGTAACAAATTTTTTGTTTTGATTTGATTTCAGTTTTTTTATTTTGATGACTTAATTTCATTTCTTTGCCTGTTCTTTAATTGCTTATAATTCTTGTATGCATTCAGAACTCTTACCTAATTTCATATTATCTACTTTGTTTCTATGTGCATCCTGAGTAAAACTCACTCATCAAACTATTCATATTATTACATAACTTCTTTTAACAACTGTTTGTGACAATTCATCACCTTTGTTACTACCCTAATTTCATTAACACCTAATTTTCTTGACTTATATTACCAATCTTCACCTGTTTAGTTAAATTAACCAATTGTAATTTTTTTAGACAAACTTAATGTACACATACATACAAAATAACACATATACATTTGCGATTGTACAGCTAAGAAAATGAATTCGCCGAAAAGAGTCTCTTCGCTGATCCACGTGTTTTATTTTCATTCAAGAAACAGTCACAAAGAGATGCAAGGTCAACTTTCTGTGAGAAACAACCAATTAGAAGAGTGTGTTTGTTTGCTTGAATAAGCTATAATAATGTACTTGAAAATATATGAATACGTGTTGATTTCTTGAATAAACGATCTGTCGCCTGGCCCTTGTCTTCTGTTGTTACAGTAGATTTCACCAACTCACCGACATACAACCTCTCTGAATACTTATTTTCGATACTACAACCACTACAAAATGACACTCAAAATATTGTAAAAAATTCATATGATTTCAAATCCCAAATAGAACACTGAGAGATTGATAAAGAAGACATTATGGTAAGGCATGATATTAACTCATTATATACTAGTATCCCCACTACCGAAAGTCTTAATACCATTTCCAGTCTGCTAGAATCAGATACAACGCTATCACAGAGATGTCTACTGGACACCAGTGAAATAATTAAGAGCTTGAAATTCTGTCGAGAAAGTGATTTTTTAAACTAAAGGGAATTTATAAAGACGGACAAATGGTGTTTCTATGGGTTCACCAGTCTCTCCAATAGTCACTGACCCTTTCATGAATAGATTCGAAGATAACATCTTTTCAAGCATACTCACTCCTAAAATATGGTTAAGATATGTAGATGATACTTTTGTAGTGCTAAAACGAGATCCACCCAGTTTATTCCTGGGTCTGTTTCCCAGAATCCAGTTTACTTCGGAAGTAGAATCAGACGCCGTTGAACTACCATTTCTAGACTGCCTAGTTAAAAGAAAGGAAAACGGACATTTTAGCATATCTATATTCAGGAAGGAAATCCATTGCAATAAATATTTAGACTTCAAATCATCACACCCGATCATCGCAAAGATTTCAGTTGTTTCAGGTCATCTTAGACGACCACACTCTCTGATAACGGATGAGAAAGAAAAAAAGAGGAAATATCAAATATTACTGAGACTGTCAAGCGGACTTCATTAACAAAAACAACACTGACATTAAGTACAGTCGAAAACGTATTCCGAAAACATGGACCTTAACAGCTGTCATTCCATACAGAGCAGTGACATCAAACGATATCATAAGAGTACTCAATAAGCTCGACGTCAGAGTTTTCTTCAAAACATCAGACACACTGCGAAACAACCTTGTCCATATAAAAGACTAAATCCCCACAGACCCTCTATCTAATTGTATCTATAAAATAAAATGCTTGGAATTCCATGCGATATACATCGGACAAACATCACGAGAAACCAAAATCAAAAGAATTGAATACCGTAGCGCAACCTCTGTTCTACCACCGAGAAATCTAGTTCAACTAGAAAAGCTCGAAAAATCATCAGTCACAGCGGGTTTCAGAAATCAAAAAGAACGTCTAGTATCAGAAGCACTTCGTATCAAATAGATTTCAAACTGTCTAAATAGAAATGATGGACTGCAACAGAATTTCACTTGGTTACAACATACACACACCCTCCCCCATGAAGTGGCAAAATCAACACGAATGTGATAAGCAATTTCATTATGTAAACACACACTGTTTTTATAATTTTACACACTTATCAAATCCAACAATCTACACCTGGTTTTGTTATCTTTACCAATTGGCCAATCTATCAACAAAAAATGGCCCCATACTGAGGAACTATGATTAAGTTTGGATAGCGTTATTGGAAAACGGAGATTATCTGAAAAATGTGATGTATTTACGCTATACATTTTGAACAATCTGATCACAAATTTACTTCTCAAGTCAATTCATATGAAAACAATCAAGGGCAATTAAATTAAACAAAGTGACAAAAAAAAGAATTAAAAATGATTAACACTTTTGGTAATCCAATCAATTAAGGATTACCAAGGTACAATTGGTGGATGGTGACTAGCAGTGGAATCCAGGATGCGCATTTCGTCCTATTTGGGACTCGTAGTCAGCTGCATGTACCTGCATTTCTCAGTGAGTGATGATGTTCCCACTGAGGCTTGAACCCATTACCCATAGTTTCGAACGCCTGGATTCCACTGCTAGTCACCATCCACCAATTGTATCCTAACTAAATGCCCAGACGTCGTCGAAGCATCTGCACAAGAAGCCGACATGTCAACTGAGACCGAGCACTTTGGTCCAATCAATCGACGGGAAAATCAAAAAATCCAATTCGATTACCAAGGTAGGTTAAGAATAATAATAAGCCTGCTTTTGAGCCCACAGGGAGGGGGGAGGGGCTTAAGTTTATGAATAGCTCCAGCCTCAGCGTATTCCAATAAGCGCCCTTGACCGTTTTTATAGATGATCTGAAAGGCTAAGTCAACATCAATCTTATGGTTCATCTCGATTCAATATTTAGCTATAGACGAAGTATATGTAGGCCCACACACACACGCACACACACATGAAAATTGATAAATGAGGAGGAGTAATTGTGCTTTGCACGTGAGGGTGGGAGAGCATATCCCGAAATGGTTAGAAAAACAAATGAATTGTGGAAAACCAATAGATGCAGGTGTCAGACTATCAACTTCCTCCAAATCACCATAATAATTGACGCTATTGCGTCATGGACGTAGTTATAGGGTGAGAAAATAATTAGTATTTGTGTGATAAAGGTGGTGAGTTGATACAAATGTGAACCTTGTGTGAAATGGGTGACAATGTCTGACAATAAAAGAATCAATGTGGGGGAAGGAAAACTTTCGGCAAAGTTAAACTTGAAGCACAACAAACCACCAATCAGCGAATGACCCTGAACGAACCAATCGCATGAGAGAGATATTTCTGGTTACGGAAAACATATATTTATGAAAACTGAATCATGGAAACTAAATAAAACTGTCACATAGCGTACCTTTCTCTGACATGTGATAAAAATATCTCCCAGTTTAGCATAGGAGTATCAATTGAAAAATTACACCACATTCTGTACATATATTCGTCTAAATGATATCCTTCTGAGATCAATTTATTGATTTAATCCTGTTTTTTAACCTTCCCCTAAAGCCTTCTATAGAAGTGGTTTGTGCCCCTGTAATGAGATCCACAAAATCATTAGAATAGTTCACTCTGTGATGAATATATCCAAGGGATGAGAGAGAGAGTTATAACCTTTCCACTCATCAGTGTGTATCATAGATCCGTGTTTCACAAGTCGAGTGATAATAGGTACCTTCTCCTCTTCCATCCAAGCAATACTTGAGAGCCTTACCCTCACCAAACTGCAAGCGCACCTGCGTTAGAGCAAGCATTGACTAGAACCAACTGAAATACAACCTTCCACCAATGTGGAAGAAGCTCATTGAACCATTCAAGGTCATTCACTAATTGGTAGATAGTGGTGCTTATAGTTGAACTTGGCCAAATTTTCAAGTTAGATCGAGGTTGTAATACGTATTTGCTAAGTGGTTAGTATTCAGACGGCAACCATAGTAACACTGAGGTGAATGGTTAATTATGTAATAATTTATGCTTGATTGAATGAAGTTGAGTGATATATAAATGAGGAGAGAAATAATATGACTAATTATACATCAGAATAGTTTCTAACATTCTATAATCACTGGAAGTTCTATGGTGTTCGAAAAATGCTAGAATCGAGGGCATAAATTATAAGAAAATTTTCTTTTCTATGATTTATTCTCATAGGCTGTACAGTCGTAATTATATTTGATTGATTGGAGGATTTCATCATCAGCTCACATCGGTCAGAGAATCACTGGAAAATCTGGGAGTACTGGACAGCCAGCTGTTTCCTAAGTCCTAGTTTGGGACTTTTCAGCAGTACGCAGCCACTACCGGCGTTCGAACGCAAGACCTTCTGGTTACAAGGCGAGCTACCTCGTGGGCCATTAAGCCACTGGGGCCCGATCCAATAGCCAGCCCATGAATTCTAACTTCCGATATCAGCTCATGATGAAACCTTCAAACACTATCCCTACAAAACCAATACTTGACAATTAATCTGATGCGCACTAGTGACTGGTCCTATTCAGGCAGTTAACCTGGGGTTCTAGTGGGAAGCTGTGACCAGTAGGGTACAGCAGGTTGAAGGTGAGGCAGTAACTCATCGAAGAAGACGTTGGGAAGTGGTAGCGTTATGTCATGAATTGGAAGAAGTTAGAATTAAATTGGTTTCGTCTATAATAATAATACTTGTAAATTTACATAGTAAAAAGAAGCAAAATTATAGTAAGGACGTTACTCTGACCAGTGTAGGGCGAGTTGATGTATGTAGTGCTTTTGAATGCAGAGGGTTGGCTTCAGATGCTGAATAGCCAGTGATTTAGGTATGTACAAATGGCGTATCCGAAGTCCCTTCGTACGATAATGAAGAACTGTGTGTAATACTGCGAAGCACTCATACGGAGATGCTCGATGTCCGAAATTGACTAGGTATTCAAGGATGGAGCTGCTAGTGTTCTTCTTTTCTACTCTGGCTAGCCAAGCTGTACAGTGTTCTAGAACGTATCTACGGACTTGACGTTGCGTACGGCCAATATGCTTTGCTTCCCACGAACCAGTAGACTGATAAATATACTTTGAGGTAGTCGAATTCGGTATATTATCCTTAACGCCTAACTGGATTAACTGTTTGCTGGGGAATGTGATGCGTAAGACGGTTGCTTAAAATGTTTTTCTCAGACATTCAGAAAGGCGGTTCCTAAGAATTGAAGCTTGTATATCCCCTTTAAATTGCAGGTTGGTGAAGAGAGTTTCCTTAGGGAACAGTTGTGATTTTTGGTGATTGAGACTTTCCCTTCATGTTTTGTCGATGAATCTCGGTGGATACCTGTTCCCTTATAGGGTTTCATGTAATGAATTTAACTCATTTTCTATCGTATCTTCCAAACAGACTTTTCGAATCCCAAAACATAATTTACTTGCCGGGTTTCGCTTTCGGATCAGTGAGACGAAGCTCTGGAAGTCGATAAACTGTTCCGCCCAAATTAGTTTGCAATGTATTGATTGATCTTTGGATCATTCAGTCTTGTCTTCTGGTAAGTAGTACATCGGGGATTGGAAATGTCATGTTCGATTCACGTTCTAAGGTGAATTTTAATTGATGGGTGTGTCACACTGAAGGTTTTGAGGAGATAGTCTAAGTCAGATTTTTCATTGCAGATTATAAATGTATCATCTACGTATCTCTTATATAGGTGCAGTTAACTGATCAAAGAATCAAGGATGCTATTTACGTCTTTTTCCTTTTCTTATGACTCAGCATGGGAATATTTCGTTTTATAAATTATAAGACATTGTAATTGCAACTGTTTACACCAAGAGAAAAAGGAAGAAAGAAGAGAAAGTTAAAAGGAAGAGAGAACTTATTTTATTTTGATTATAGCTTGATTCCACACCATATTTTCTGTACAAGTATGCGACCTTCAGCATGTGATATCGGTAGCCCAAATTTTGCAGGCCGACCATAGATATCAGGTGTGTGTCGGCAGGAGTCAAACCCTGGACAATGTGCATGGCCGGTGAGAGTTCCAACCGCTGTGCCACCGACTCACTTGTAGGAGAAACTGAACCACAGGAACAGTTAAAAAAACGTATACTTGTGAAAAACTAAGATTGGGTACGCATCTTTCAGTTTTAGACTTAACACGGGGTGGCAACGTGAGGATAAACGTAGATTTCAGAAACCTAAATCAATAAAAGATCAATCCAAGAAGGTAGAAAAAGTTATTAGCAAGCAGCTAAAAGAACTAATAACATACTATAACCTAAAATCTATAAGCATCACCATTTCCAGCATATACAGTTTACGAGAAGTGCACAAATCAGGAGTACCACTACGTCCTATCTTAGATATGTCTCATTCATTTTACCACAGGACGAAAAAGTGGCTAACTGGTACAGTCACTTCATCCTTAAATTATTCGCATTTATAATGACATTCAAGCCTATCAAATTGTATATAAATTTCCAGCTTGGTGCTTATTGTGGAGAATTTTTGCAGAACACATAATGAAACGAATTCCATTCATCCCATCATCATATTTATTATTCATGAAATATATGTTCATCCTTGAAAAAATTTATGAAAAGAACTAATTATTATGTTTATTCTTAACAGTTTCCGTTGTTATTTCATTTAAGCTTTTTTAATAGCTACAACATTTCAGTTAGCATTATTGGTGGCCTTAGTCACGTAATGTTTTAACTGTCTAATGCTCTTATCATTTTAACTCCCCTTTGTGTGTTACAAACATTCTATGAAAGATTATCCCTGTCACGCGATGACTATAATTTTAACCGTTGTTTTTATTATATTTAGTGTGATTATTGATAACACTATATATCTACATCGATAAATCGCAATTGAATCAGTATGGATTTGGGGTTCTGTAGGGATCTGGATCAACTTCTTCACGAACCAAAATCATTGATAGAAATACTAAAAACCGAGGAGTTCCTGGTAGTTGGTGTAGTCATCCAAGGATTCTGGGTTTGATCATGGGGTGTACACTGCTAACGAGTCACAAACTACGATGAAACAGATATTCAGTACAGTTGTTGGTTCTTGACGAAATATGCATGGAAATTAACCATTGGTGATTTCTTCCTCACAATTATTGTTTTTGTTTGTTTTTAAAACTTAATTATTCGAATACACCTTTCTTATCTTTCTTTCGTATCTAAAGTCCTAGGCTCAATAATCATGCGTAGACTAAGTGGTGCTAGGGAGACACAGACACGCGAGAACCAGGCAGGCTTTAGACCAGGAAGAGTGTGTATTGATCATATCTTCACCCTCCGACAGATTCTAGAACGTACTCATTCCTACAGGCGCCCAACAATCATTATATTTCTTGACCTAAAGGCGGAATTCGATTCTGTCGACCGAGAAGTTCTCTGGAGATGCTTGGCTGTAAAGGGAATCCCGAGAAAATACATTGCACTGATTAAGGCACTCTACTTGTACTCATGCAGCCAGGTGAGGGCTTACGGCGAGTTGTCATCTGAACTGTTGACGACTAGTGGTGTCCGTCGAGGACGCCCATTATCCCCATTTCTATTCAACTTCATCATAGAGGTACTAATGGACTTAACCCTAACTCACTTCAGAGACTCAGGGATTGACTTGCTACCAGGGAATAATCTCGTTGACTTCGAATATGCAGATGATATAGTCCTTCTAGGCGAGGACGCTGACAAAATGCAGAGTCTTCTAAACACCTTGAGCTGCAATCTACGAATGTTTGGTATGCGATTCGCTCCCACCGAATGCAAGATGATGTTATAAGACTGGACTGCAGCGACTCCTAGATTAGAAATAGGGAGTGAAGTGATACAGCGCGTTGACCGCTTCACTTATTTGGGAAGTACCATCAGCCAACGCCAACGGGTTGATCTCTGACGAAATCTCAGCACGAATACAAGGGGCTCGTTTCGCATTTGCCAGTTTACGCCGTCTCTGGCGTAGACGAGATGTTCGATTATCGACCAAAGGGCGGGTGTACTGCTCATCAGTCCGCTTCGTCCTCCTTTATGGTTGTGAGACCTGGTCACTGAGAGTGGAAGACATGAAAAGACTAGCTGTCTTTGATCATAGGTGCCTGCGCTCTATTTCCCGTGTAAAGTGGCATAATAAGGTGAGCAACATGGAGGTTAGGCGTAGAGTTCTAGGTAAACAGGGGAAATCAATCGACGAAGTCGTGAAGCTACAAAGACTGCGATGGTTAGGACATGTGTTACGTATGCCAAGCCATCGCCTCCCTCGACGAGCTATGTTAGCGGATATAGGGTCAGGCTGGAAAAAAGCTAGCGGCGGTCAAACAAAAACCTGGCATCAGTCAATGAAATCCACAACAGTTGGTCTAAGCCACGTAGAAAGGTGTAGACTTCCAGGCTGGGGTCCTCGGGACGGTAAAAATCTATGGTTGGAAACAATTGGTGACATGGCTCAAAACCGTTCTCAGTGGCGCAGATGCATCCACTCCCTGTGACTTATGATCTTCAATGAAACTGTTTTGTATTTCTTTATTACTCCTTTGTCTCACACCTCTGCTCACTGTTTCTATTATGCTTTTCTTGTAGTTTCCTCTCTTGCTTTGTGTGCTACATGGAGTGTGGCGACTTGAAGCGCCGCATATATGTGCAAAGTTCTATGTCGAAAACAGACAGACAGAGACACCTTTCTTAAACAGCGCCAGTATACCACCTCACTGGTCAATTATGGATGTATGCAAGTTCTTTTTAGAAGTAGCGTCACTAATAAATCTCTCCCTACTGGCAAGACATTCAGCAATATAAGAGCAAGACTAATAACTTTGCAAGTCATTGGCACGAATTTAAATACATAAATTTGGTGCAATGGTGCAAACTTTCATCACCACTAACTACAAATGGAGTGCGACTGCACCAATAACCTTGAAACGCTCACTGAGCGAGTCACTAAAACCTGACAGATGTTATCACCATCGATCAAATATGCTCATCGAAGTGTTATACTATTAAATGGGATTTCTAGCAAGTTTCATCTGAGGTTTTGGAAAGATTAAGTTACGGTTTAAGCCTATGACAAGTTAGGGTTAGGTTAACCTAATAAAGGCGACATTTGGGTTGGTTCGAGTTAGATTACAGTGAGTTTTATACAGTCATATTTGTTGATGACGTTTCGAGCACAATTTATTGCCTAAAAAATATTACTGTATGACATTATGAGACTTTATCAAAGTAAATATTATCCACAATGGAATTATTATACTCTGTTGATACACCAACATAAAGTTGAGAGCCAACGACCAGCATGCATTCAAGGTCATTGGAGTGTTCGCACTCCTGTGACGCTGTTGTTGAACTTCTCCCTACGTATTCTACACACGAACATGCCTTCTTCATGTGATTGGTTCGGTCGAGGTCATTCTCCCTGATTGGTAGTCAGTTGTGCTTAAAGTTTAACTTTGCCGGTGTAATTACTTTAATATTTTAATATAAACTAAAATTTTCTCTGGATAAAGATAATCTGTCATGGGGAGGAAATTTTAACTTACGATTTATGTCATGAGCTTACTAGAAATTACATGTAGGTATAGCTGTTCTATGTTTGGTATTTCATTTACTACTAAACAGATTCATAAAAAATTGTGTATAACCGACATTGCACATATGTATTAAATGGAATCTCTGGGAGTATGTATTTATAAAGAGAGTTTAAAAGGAACAAAATTTGCGTTGAACTCTATTAAACCTTTTTATTTTTATTGATTCCAAAGAATTAGTGTGGTGAGAGCAGGCTAGCCAAAAATGGTAGATAGCATATTGCGTCAATGGGTATGTCGCAAGTATTGGTGGTGAGAAAATATGAACAAGACTGATTCAACAACCAATCACAGCAGACTTGGCTTAGGTAGATACAGCTGTTTCGTCCTAGTTTGGGACTCCTCAGCAGTACGCACCCACCGGGGCTCGAACCGAGGACCTTCTGGTTACAAGGCGAGCTCGTAGACCATTGAGCCACTGGGACCCGATACGTTGGTTCTTGAATTCTAACTTGTGCCAATTCACGACATAGCGCGACCACTTCCAGTGGCTCAATGGTCTACGAGCTCGCCTTGTAACCAGTAGGTCCCGGGTTCGAACCCCGGTAGGTGCGTACTGCTGAGGAGTCCCAAAATGGAACGAAACAGCTGTCCAGTACTCCCAGGTTTCCCAGTGGTTCTCTAACTGATGTCAGGTCATGATTAAATCCTCCATACAATCAAACCAAATCCCTACAAAACCAACACTTGAAAATTAGGTAGATACAGTTAACATATAGATGATCTGACATTCAAGAAACAATCACAAAGAGATGCAAGGTCAACTTTCTGTAAGAAACAACCAATCAGAAGACTGTGTTTGTCTGCTTGAATAAGCTATAATAATGTACATGAAATATATATAAATACGTGCTGATTTCCGCAGTAAAACGATCTGTTGCCTGACTTTTGTCTTTATTCGTTACATTAGTTCCTCTTACTAATTTGGATGTTGTTATTAGAGGATGGAGATTATCTGAAAATAGTCATTTATTTACGCAATGCATTTATAAAAATCTGATCACACATTCACTTGTCAAGTCAATTCATATGACAAAAATAAAGGCCAATTCATGCATACAAAGTGACAAAAAAGAGGATTTAACAATAATAAGAACATAATTAACACAACTTTTGGTTATATTGGATATATTCAAAGTACGGTATTATATTATGTATGAAATAATGAATATACGATATACCAACCTCAATTTGTGAGGTATCTAAGCCTGAATGCCGACCATCAAATCCACTATCACTTTGCTCAATAAGAAGTAACATCAGAACTGTGTTAAGAGTGATCCACCGTCAGACTAACACAGCAAACAAATATCCGGATCCATTATCAAGGGGATTAGAACAGACAATGTTCAGCAGAGTATTATTATTGTTCCCTTGGGTTCCTAGTGGAACATAGGGCTTCAACTGCACATCTCCAATTGCTTCTGTCTTCTGCTGTGCTTTTCACCTGCATCCATGTTAGTCCATACTGTTTCAACTCATCTTCACACACACGATCTCCTCCATGTCGCCCTTCCACTGATGTCCCACTCGCCGCTTCCCTTTCAGCTTGGTTTCACTCGAGCAATGGCCTGACGCGCGCGTGATGTCACCCAGCGGCGGCCTCCTCAGCCACAAGTGTCCAATCCGTCTCCACTCCATCTCCTGCATATTTGTTGGTTGGCGATTGGTTCTTGTTTTGTTTGTTTGTTCCTAGCCATAGTTTCTTGTTGGTGATTCTTTCCGGCCCGGCCATGTGATCCTCAGTATAGAGCCAGCGAAGAGAATTGTTGGTTGATAAAGGTCTGCAACAGGTTGATGGTGGAAATATTCTTTGTGACCCACCCGTCAAGTTTCTGATCCATCCGTATAGAAGAGCTGACTGACTTGACGTTGTTTTTATTGAGAATCCGACGGAATTTTGTTATCGGTGCTGGCTGAGTGACGAAGATTTCCAGATTGGTTTCAGGTTGATGATGAATGTGTTTCTCGCCTTCCCGACTGTCGCTCCATTTGACATCTTCGTCCGTTCCGACTTCCTGTAGTTGAGACAATGCTCAATGCTAGATAAGTGAATGAAGTAACCTCTTTCAAATCCCTCCCGTTGATGGTGATTGGCACTGGCTGTTGCTGCTGTTGTTGTTGTTGTTGGTTGGTTGATTATTTTCATTACTTCCGTCTTGTCTATGTTCACTTGTAGTCCTGTCTTCGCCGGCTGCTTCTTCAACCAGTTTGTCGGTTTTGGCTTATAAGTCTTCGATTTTGTGTGACATCAAACACAAATCATCGCCGCGCGAAATCCAGGTCTTCTAGGTTCTTCACGTCGGTCGGGCCAGGATATCCCTGTCATCTTGTTTCCCATTGTCATGTGAACAGACAGTGTGGAATATAAATAAGGCATGTATCTGGTACATATCTAATACAATTTGACTATAGGAAGATAATTTCTACAGACCATACAGAATGTTATTCATCGGATGGGTGAGATGAAGCGTATTACCGAATAAAGTTTGTTCACGAATTAAAATGGGAAGATAATGTAAATTCATACTACTTGCTAGTGATAAGTAGTATAAATTGGAACACAAAGAGAACAGTGAGATAGGATAGATTAGGTAAAACGGTCCTAACCTCTACAAGGAAACAATCAAATTTAAAATATTAAATGGTGTATATAAATTGGAGGTCACATTTTGTACTTAGAATTGTAGCAGTAAATAATCCTGTAAAGTTATTAGTCCACGGGTATCTCCACTTAACGTTAGATGCTGACTACTACTGTTTAAGTCGAGTTGTTAAGTTGAAAGTACGCGACCAACCATCCATGGCATTTGGCACGCTATCGTGTTACGTTCGATCTTTCGTGCACAAATCTCAACTAGTTAGGTAATCATCACCAATTTTCATTTCTGACCAGATCTATGTGGTGTTTTGATTTGTCTCCGGTCTCAGTCAAAGAAGTAGTGCGACAGCTGCAGGAAAGAAACTTGTGCCTGCTTACTCCTTATCTTGCATAACTGTGGATATACTTCATCCCCAATAGATTCCTTACCTGATTACTTCCGAGTTATGAATAGTCATCTTAAAATAGTTATTATTAGTCCTTTTTGTCGTATACTCGTGTGTCTACTTTTCATGTCCTAACTGACAGCTGCTACCTTGACGTGGTGGTCGGGCTTGTACATCGCAATGACCCAGAAAGCTACACTGCCTGGAACTATTGTTTCTGCAGGTCCTACCATGCTGGGAAGGTTGTTAAGATAGCGATTAGACTAAAAGCAGTTACTGGCTTAGTGTAATACATTTTTACACTATGCTGGGGGTGGGGGTGGGTCTATGAGCAAATTCGTACTGCTGGGGGACAGGTGTGAACCAGCAGTAGGACTTTCCTTCAGACGACCAGCATACCAGCTATGCTGTCAGTCCACTCTGGAGGGAAGGAGTTAGGAAAGGTCGATCCCAAACTTGTACATCCGACTTACTCTATGGTGGTCCGTAACCGGAGATAAATTTGTCAACACGGACCCGATCCAAGAAACCAGTTCATACAGACCGTGCGTGACGGGCCTCAAGCATTTTTCCTCTGGGCTCTGCGGTCACGCAACACTAACCCTCTTTATGTTTCAGGTACCCGAAGAATCAATCAACTCCTAAGGTGTGGGCAGCCGGGAAGTAAAAATCGCCCACACACTTCCAAAAGCACATACGAAGCCTTCTTGATCATCATCATCCTTTATCCCTGCCCCCCTGCTACTTTCAGTACGATTCTTCAGGCTAATGAGTCATCTTTATTTCATTCTGTGACCACAAATAACGATGAGAGTCACCCCAGACAGTCTCTTAGAGCCACGTTGCCAACATCATATTGGAGCATTTAACGTCAGGACCCTCTACTAAATCGGACAAGAGGCGTCACTATCAAGGACTCTGGCATCTCGAGCCATGAATGTAAGTTGTGTTTCAGAGACACGCATACTAGACCCGAGTGTGATCATTCACTTAACCCCACCCGGCCAACAAGGTGAATCTGCAAAATTCACTTTAACGGTGTCAGGAGACCCCTCAGCTAGTTCGTGAGGACTCGCGGGTGTAAGCATAGCATTGAGTGTTGGGGCAGAAAAATCACTTCTTGATTGGATCCCAGTATATAGTCGTATGTGTGCGGTCCGCCTGAACGGGTCTGTTAGAAGAAGAAAGGACGGTGTTACTCGTTGTTGCCTTTTCGCAGTCTCCGCTTACGCCCCAACAGACTGAAGTTCAGATGAACTAAAGGATGATTTCTACCTGAAACTGTTTTATTTGCTGCAAAAAGCTGCAAAAACGTTCAGGTAGAGTTGTTTTAGCAGGCGACTTCAGTGGTCAAGTAGGGAAGTTGTGCCAGACTGAGAGGTGTATCGGTGGTTCCTACGGAGTTCCCTGCCAGCAAACCGAGAATAGTGATCGTTTTCTACAGTTCTGATCGGATAATCATCTGTTTCTAGTCAGCACAAACTTTAGGCACAAAGAAAGACACTGCGTAACCTGGGGACCTCCACCACCAAATCAACACTGGACTCATAGACCACATAGCGATAGGGTGTCGTTGGCGAGGGTCAGTAGGAGACTGCCACTCCTTTTGGAACACATGCATAGACTCCGATCACGTACTGGTCCACTCACGTTTATGCTTACGACTAAACGAACATAAGAAATTTCTGGCAGCGAAGCAATTACGTCTCCAATTAGATCGAGACTCTGAGTCCCTATACAAGGAAGAAGTAGCTAAACGAGTATCTGAGGTCGACAGCAGGACTTCCCTTGAGGTAGCCTGGAACAACATACAGTTAGCTGCAGACACAGCTGTAAAGGCTGTTAATAAGCTAAAACCAAAAGTTAGTAAGATTCAATGGATTTCTACCACCTCATCTGAACTAATTGACACAAGAATACTGATTCTGGTGAGCTCAAAATGCCACGAGAAGCGATAGCTGCTCATACGCAAACTAACAAGAAGCCTTCGCGACGACCGTGAACAATGGTGGGTGATAAAAGCTAAGGAGATGGAGACGTCTCGGCGATAGGTAACACCAGACAACTATTTAGATTTATCAAGGAAACAGCTGGCATAAGGCAAATTATAAGTGAAACAATCTTCGAGAAAAATGGCACTATAATTAGCTCTCAGGATAGACGACTAGAACGCTCGAAAGAACACTTTGAGGAGCAGTTTAACTGGCCTCCAGCCACGCTCAACCTACTGGGCATCTAACACCTTCCTGAATAGGATATAAACACAGGTCCTCCGTCTCTAACTGAGGTTACTAAGGCTGTCACTAATCTGGAATGAGACAAAGCAGCGGGACCTGGTGGAGTAACACCAGAGGTATTTAAGTATAGTGGAGACAGTTTACTGTCTGTGTTAAATAAGGTACAAGGAAGCATCTGGGAATCAGAGGAAGTCCCGTTGGGTTAGTGTAGGTCATTGATTATCCCCATACACAAGAAGGAAGACAATTCTTCCTGTGATAATCACAGGGGATTAGTTTAACTAATATGGTATTCAAAGTTCTAGGCTCGATAATAATGCGTAGACTAAGAGGTGCTCGGGAGGCACAAACACGCGAGAACCAAGAAGGCTTTAGACCAAGAAGAGGGTGCATCGATCACATCTTCACCCTCTAACAAATTCTGGAACATAGGCATACTTACTGGCTTCCAGCAATTGTCATATTTCTTGACCTGAAAGCGGTATTCGATTCGTCGACCGAGAGGTACTATGGTGTTATGCTGTAAAGGGAGGGAATACCGAGGAAATACATTGCACTGATTAAGGCATTCTACTCGTACTCATGCAGCCAGGTGAGAGTTTACGGCGAGTTGTCGTCGGAAGGGGTGACAACTAGTGGTGTGCGACAGGGATGCCCATTTTCTCCATTTCTATTCAATTTCACCAAAGATGTACTAATGGACTTAACCCTAACTCACCTCAGAGACTCAGGGATTGACTTGCTACCAGGGAATAATCTCGTTGACTTAGAATATGCAGATGATATAGTCCTTCTAGGTGAAAACACCGACAAAATAGAGTAGAGTCTTCTGAACACCTTGAGCTGCAATCTGCGAATGTTTATCATGCAATTCACTCCCATTAAACGCAAAATGATGCTATGGGACTAAACTGGACTACATCGGCTCGATACTAGCTTAAAGATACACAGAAGTAAGGTGGTTAGTGGAGCGTGTTGACCGATTCACTTGTCTGTGGAGTTGCATCAGTCATCGACAGCGCGTTGATCACTGACGAAATCTCACCACGGATACAGAAGTTTCGTTTCTCCTATGCTTGCCAAATTACACCATCTCTGGCTAAGTAGACGTGATATGCCGCTGGCTAACCGTCGACCAAAGGGCGTCAATATTGCTCAGCAGTCAGTTCGCTCTGTCCTTCATTGTGGCTGTTAGTGAGACATGGCCGTTGAAAGGGGAAGACAAGAAAAGGCTAGCTAGCTTTCTTTGATCATAGGTGTCTGCATTCTCTCTCCCGTGTTCAGTGGTATAATAGGGCGAGCAATACTGAGGTTAGACATCAGTCAAGTGCTAGGTAGGGAGGGGAAATCAATAGATGAGGCTGTGAAGTTAAATCGATTGAGATGGTTGGGACATGTGTTACGCATGCCTAGCGAACGCCTTCTTCGACATGTTAGCTGGAAAGGTTGGAAGGGAGCTAGTGGTGGTCAAACCAAAACATGGCTTCATCAGTCAATGAAATCCCCAGCAGTTAGTTTAAGTCTCGTCGGAAGGTGTAGACTTCCTGGTTGGGGTCTTCGAGACGGTAAACACCAATAGCTGAAGACAGTTGGTGATATTGCTCAAAATCGTTCTCAGTGGTGCAGGTGCATTCACTCTTTGTGATTTACAATACCCAATAAGACTATATTGTTCTACCATATTACTATTCATGTTTCCTTTTCCACTCCGGTTTATTATCTCTGTTTTGAATATCCTTCTACTCTCTTCTCTTGCTTAGTGTTCTACATGGAGTGTGGCAACTCGAACTACGGCAGGTCCGGGCAAAGTTCTACGTCAGTCACTTGTTATGTTAGATTGAAATGTTTTAAAATAAGAGCCATGGTGATAAGAGTGGATTAAAAGGGACTGTACTCTTTGAAAATGTTTATGTTAAATCAGATAATATACATACAGGTAAAGAATCCCATATCAATTGCATGCATTTTTGAAATAAAATGAAGAGACATTTTAGGTTGCAACTGTAAATCATTAGTGTATCAATCAAAGCACTGATTCTCTGACGAAAACTGTTGGCAATCTTAATAAAGAAATATATTGCATTTATACATTTATTCCCCTTAATGAATTTGAACAAAGCAAGAACTACAGTTTTTGCAAAATAAAATGGTACCATCATTTATTTCGTTGCCTTCTCTTCAGCTGCTTACAGGCCAAAGACATTATTAAATATATCTACAAAAACAGTTTTAACATACTTGCACAGGGTTCATTTTAAACAAAAATCAATCGATCAATATATGCGTACAGTATGTATATATATAATATCAAACACTTCCGAACAATAATAATCGTACACAATGGAAACTTTTCAGCATTTCGCATTCAAATGAAAGAGAGATGAAAATATCAAGTTATCAGGGCAAAGAAAGACTGATAACCACTTCTTTCTGGACGCATAAATCAGGTTTTAGGGGCTTGATGGAAATGGCTTCAGCAAACTTGAGGAGAATTGAGTTCTTTTACCTATTGATAATTCTGAACGACTTTTCGACGTCCACCTCATGACCCGTGTGAAGGAGATGCCTGGCGATGGTTATGTTTTAAGCATTTGTTCTTTTTAGACACAAGCTTTGTGGTACATGTTAAAAAAAACTGCTCCCGCAGATACATGTAAATTTGTATATACAGTAGGAGTTAACATGAGAAGGATATCTATCGATTTTTGATTGCACCAAAGAGCAAGTTGTTCGATAGACGGGAACGTGCTCAGCTGCAGGATATGCTATGATTAGTGATGTACTCAGCCTTCTCTTGATCATTGCTGCAATGTTTTCACCTTTATAATCAAACTGAATGTAGACTGGCTTTTTACCCACTGTGATTTATTGTACATTTGTGACTTTAGATCTTCCATACTTGTTGATGAACTTTTGAGGATACCCATTTCCCTTCAATATCTTTTCAAGGAACTCAAACTCCTCCTCTAGTTTCTTTTTAGAGCATATTCTCCTCACTCTATAGAACAGAGTCTTGACTAAACCCCGTTTAAAGCTATTTGGACAAAAGCTATTAAAATGTAGGTATTGTACTTTCCATGTAGGCTTTCGATAAATTGACTTCTGAAGACTACCGTCTTCTAGGCGTTCCATGGCTATGTCGAGGAAGTGGAACTTTCCGTCAATTTCATGTTCCATAGTAAACTCAATTTTGGTGTGTGCGTCATTGAATAATCTTAGTAAGTGTGAAGCATGACTTTCATTTTTGCACACTATAAATGTGTCATCAACATATCGACAGTAGGAAGCTGTTTCGTAGATTGCATGCTTCAACTTTGTTCTTTCAAGGTTTGACATGAATATATCTGCTAAAACAGGGCTAAGTGAACTCCCCATACCTACACCATCTATTTGGCGGTAAAAAGTGTTGTCAAATTGGAATTACACATCCATGGTACACATAAGGACTAGGCATTTGAATTTCGACTCTGGGAGTAGGAGAAGATCAGACTGCTGACAAATGATCTCAATGGTTTCGTTGACTGGAATCATTGTGAACAAGGAGGTTGCATCAAAAAGAGGATAGTGGCTGGGCGAGGAAATCAGTTATGCGCATCTATCTCATTTATTAACTAGAACTCGCCGTACAGTCATATGCATTCGATTTTTCAGTGTTCATACATATACTGTTGGGCCTACACAGTCTATCTTTCTCCACCCGAACCAAAGCCTGTCTGTAGCCCTATGATCCCACTAAAATTAATTTCGTATTCCATCTCAATACACTGTAATGCTATGACGGTAGGAGGCAAGAGACTTCGTAAAGGAAGATTTATTTGGAATTTAGTATCGCCACTTAGAGACATTATGTACATCTTATGATCAATTCACAATTCGCACAGATCTTCCGTGTTGTGCTAATTCTCACCTTCCTTCATTCAAGCCTCCCATATTTCTTCAAAACGGTGAGTCATTTTCTTTCTCTGATATCAAATCTATCTCCCTGTTATATGGTGCTTTTATGCTCATGAACGTCTCTTTATATACTACTGATAAATCTTATCAGCGGCACACGCTACAGTACAATAGCTGATTTGTTTTTTTATTTGTTCAAGTCCGCTGGGATTGGTGTAACTGTTCGCAGTCATTATTTATGTTCTTTTGCTCTTATATTTAACTTTCTAGAAGATTCTCTTAGACAGAGAGAATTACTGTCACGAAATTTGTGCAGTTCTAATAGTTTTCTTCATTTGTGTTTTTAGTGATTTACTAATGACAAGTGAAATGTGATCTCTCTATGAAACTGAAAAAATGACATAAGCTGTCACCACAGTACTAACCAAATTCTTCAAGAGGTGTATTTATTCATCCGTATTCTGACTTTCCAAGTGCATTTTACAATAATTATTTGATAAAAACTACCCTGGACCGAGTCACTAGACTTTATCTAAGAAATCCGGAGTGATAATTGTAATCTAAAGTACAGTACTGTATTACGTATGACATAATGAACACCGAATGAAATTTGCAAATTAAGATGGGAAGAAAATGTAAATTCATACTACTTACTAGTAATAAGTAGTATAAATTTGAGCACAAAGATAATATGTAACATAGGATTTTTTAAATTTTATTTTGGATTACAGCTTGATTCCACTCTGTATTATTGGTACAAGTATGGAATTTTCAGCATGGATACCGGTAGCCCAAATTTCACAGGCCGTCCATAGATATCTGGTGTGTGTCGACAGGGATCGAACCTCGGACCATGTACATGGTCGGCGACAGCCCTAACCACTGTGCCACCGATGTGTACCAAACTAACCGCCAAATTCTGTGCTTTGTTTTCTTCCCTAGTAACCAAACGCTTGACTGTGTTAATTACAGTTCTATTTACGATCACTTTGATGATAAATCTGTGTGCAGTGTTATAACCCAATTTTCTAACTAATTTATGATCTAGTTGTAGTTGGGACATAAGGGATAATCTACGTGTATCTGTATCAACATCATTTGGATAAGTTCTTCTCAAACAGTACACTTAATTATAATAATTGTATTATCTGTGTTTCTAAGCCATATTCTTGATGGAATTAGCCATCCTAATATTGTTTCAGTAGAAAAAGACAAACTTTCATTACTCTGAAGTCTATGCGGAGGTCAACAGCACTCTGCATCAAAAACAACATCCGGATTTTCAACTCCAATGAAAAGTCAGTGATACTATACGGATCAGCGACTTGGCCAACGCGTAATGAATAGCATCTCAAACAAACTACAGACCTTCATTAACAGCCATCTTCGCTCAATACTTAAGATCAGATGGCCAGAAGACATTAGTGACAGGGATCTTTGGGAGCGAACCAACCAGGAACCGATTGTGCAACAAATGGGCAGGAAGAAATAAAGATGGATTAGCTGGCCATACGCTGAGGAGAACATAAAGTATCATCACTAGACAAGCCATAGCTCAAGTGGAACCCGAAAGGGAAGCGGCGAGTTGGTCGTCAGTTAGAGGGTGACATGGACGAGGTCATGTGAAGAGGAGATGAAAGCATGTGACCAGACTTGGAGGCAAGTGAAAACTCTAGCAGACAACAGAACGCAATGGAGATGTGTGGTTGAAGCTTTATGCTCCTCTAGGAGTGAAAGGAAATAATAATTATTATTATTGCATTTGGTCCTAGCAAGCCGATAAGTAGATTGACCACTGATGAAGATATTGGTTCTCCTGAAGGTATACAATCTTGATTTACGAAATCGCATATCATGTAATATTCACCACTCCAGTTGCTAGACGTCCTAATGATGCTTCAATCTATGGAACAATTTCGAAATCTGAAATCTTTTATATACTAGTTTTAAGATTAAAACGTTTTTTAAGGTGTGATAGTTCACTATGTGATAGACTGTCATCAGAGATATTAACTACCACTTTGTTCTTATCCCACTTATGGGTTCATTATTCATCGCGAATTTGAATGTACCTGGATCGTTGTGTCACACTTTCTGATGTGTCTCCTTTTTGACGATTGGAGATAAAAATTCTTCCTTCAACTATTGATTTTGATTCTGATGAAACAGACAGAGATAAGAATTCATCGTGTTTAAAATGATTCTAAATGTTATTTGCTTTCCCGTAGAAAAGTTTTCATCACCAGATAAGATGCTTTCATTTATTAGAATTATCAGTTGACTTAACCATCAGGGATTCAGTACAGACGTGCCGTTGCAGGAAACCGTGATTAAGGACGCTATTATTATACCATTTACGGAGTTTCCTTTATAATTCATCCGATTATAAAAGAATTTGTATACGTCTGAACAAGATTTGACCCGATAGCTCCACTAATAAAGGGAGGTGGATAGGAAGTACACATGCTTAATATTCTAGCACAGCTGTTAAAGTAGTTAGCGTTGACTGAAGTTAAAGTTAAAATCTGAGTCACAACAGAATCCTTACCAGACTAGTAATTCTTAGGTCATTGGTTTGAATCCTATCACTATCCAGATTCTGGTTTTACATTAATTCATCACAGACTTCAACATTAGTAGTCTTCCAACCCAAGATTATGTCCTATAGTTCACCAATATTTATTAAAATTAATATAAACGTACACACGTAAACATGTGGCAAAGGTAAAGTTTAACGTTCCTGAAGTGAAAACATACCAGTGACCCTGAACGTGTACTATCCGGTAGATAACGGGAGCCACCATTATAATAGCCCCACTATGAAGAAACTGATAGGTAAATTTCATCCCGATTTCGTTTTTAAGTACTGTTTGGATAGTGTGTTGTTAGCTCGCCGGGATTATGTTTACTGTTAGTCTTGGGATTAGGGTAAGGATCAGGGTTACGGGCATGATTAAGGTTAGTTTCTGGGTTGGGATTAGCGTTAGGGTGTTTTGTTTTTATTATCTGCATTTCTCTAGTAAATAGTTGTCGATCCCCATATTGGAACCTACTGGAACAATTCAGTCAACGGCTTTGGGGGGAAAACTGGAAGACGGGATAAGAGCAATCAATGAGCTACAAAAAGAACTCATCTACGGCCATCGCGATGATTACATGTACAGTAACTGGTGTGACCTAAAAACTGGTACTTCTCATTATAACTGGAAGATACTTTTAAGTCATGTTTGGGGAAAATATCCTGTTCAATGTGTTTATCATTAATCTCTACATATATCCTGTAAATAAACGTCATTTCTATGTAAAAGCCATCGATATTTCTGATCGGTCGCATCATTGTTCACAATGCACGACAAAAAAAAACTAATAGTCATCTTATTTTGATGGCTATTGATAACTCAGACAGGATAGGACAAGGATTCTGAGTACAAGATGGAACCTTCCATTTACATACGCTATTTAATGTTTTTTGTTTTGGTTGTTTCCCCGAAGAGGTATGAATCTAATAAAACTCTGAAATTATTTATTTCTGTATTTCTGAGATTTTTGTAAAAAAAAGAAAATAATTATTACATCTGTCTACTTTGCATTCAGTACCCAATGCATGTGAAACTATAAAGTCAAATTTTGATCGGAGATCATATTTATTCATTGACTGCTTCTGAATGGTTATTTCCAGTACAAGAGTTGATCATGTATGATTAAAACGTATAATACATTGTATCACTTACACGCAAAAGATCTCATAAAACCTTTTCTCAAACAATGGAGACTTTTTTCACTTATTTGTAATCCCAGTAGAAGAGATTACTTATTCTAAAATAATCTAACACCAGTCTGAAATTCAATATATATCCACAGGAATGCATAAAAACCTTCGTGTATAACTCTGTGAGAACAGACGTAAGACATTCTTGAACTACTCACTTCATGGACTCTCAAACCCATCAGAATAATACTATTTCTGTGGCAGAAAGGGGAATATTATAACATCCACTCAAGTATTTTGGTGCGTGCTACTGACAAGATTTAGTAGGAGTAAATGAAGAGACGTTCATCGGCATAAAAATATCAAATAGCGGAGAGATAGATTTGACGTCAATGAGATAAAATGAACCAGTATTGCAGGGAAACATGGGAAGCTCGGACAAAGAAACACAATATGACGGGCAGAAGCAGGACAACATGTGCAAGTGACGATTTCAAGATATCGTATACATCATTTCCCTATATGTGTATATGAACTTGCGAATAAACATTCAGTTACCAAGTCTTTTATCTTCTGCCGATACAGTATTACTCTTCTCAAATGTGAGTTTATTGAATAATAGCCTGGTGTTGGTTCTACTCTGGAGTTACTCAGTAGCTGTTCAGCGAGTATTCTCCTAACACAGTCAACTTATATAATTCAATCTGAAAAACTGGATATTTAATATTTAGCGTCTATATTAATGTTCCTCTTTCTATGCAGAAATTTATACTTCTGTAAAACTGTTAAACTAACAGTTTAAAAACTACAAAATAAGATCTCATTTAAGTGAGTTTACTGTCTTAAATCAATGTATACATTACAAAGTAACAGGTTTATGACACTGTATCGACATAAGAGTACTATGAAATAAATCCATAACTGAGTCTACACTATTCTTGAACCACAAATTGAAATCTGTTGATATTCAAGTGCTGGTTTGTTGGGATTTGACTGGTTTACAGGATTTCGTCATGAGCTGACATTAGTTAGAGAACCATTGGAAAACCTGGGAGTACTGGACAGCTGTTTCGTCATAGTTTGGGACTCTTCATCAGTACGCACCCACCAGGGTTCGAACCCAGGACCTTTTGGTTACAATGTGGGCTCGTAGCTACTTAGAGTTCTAGTGGGAAATCGTGACCAGTAGGGTGCAGCAGGTAGGGTGTGAGGAAAAATACTCGCCAAAGACAATGGCTAGCAGTTGCGCTATTTTGTGAATTGGCAGAAGTTAGAATTCATGGGTTGGCCATCGGATCGGGACCCAGTGGCTTAATGGTCTATGAGCTCGGTCGCCTTGTAACCGTGGTGGGTAAGTGCGTACTGATGAAGAGTCCTAAAGTAGGACGGAGGAAATAGCTGTCCAGTACTCCCTGCAGGTTTTCCAATGGTCCCCTAAGTGATGTCAGCTGATGATGAAATCCTGTAACCAGTCAACCAAATCCCTACAAACCAATACTTGAGTAATTCAAAGTGGTCAAACTGTATATTACTCAGAAGTCATGCTGTTTCAATCGATAAATACTAAGTTTAGGCTTCAGTTAGAAATCCATTCATTACTTGAATGGAATGCTGTTTAAATAATGGGTGTCAGAAAAGGTGGAACATAGCTGTCAAACTTCATTGCTAATTGCTTACAAACATAATGCAAGGTAAAGTTTCAGAAACGCATTCACTGATAGTTTTTTGTGTTTTACATAAAATGCTACGGTAAAAAAAAACAACCTCATAAAATAAATAACTAAATAACTAAAAAGACAATAAAAACAGTCTTCACTGTAATCATTTGTTGTTAGCTTTTATTTTTCTCTTTTATTCAAAAGCCAACAAAACACAAAAATTGTTTGAGTGTTCATTCGTTAGATGGAATAATATTTTAAAAACAAAAGAAACATTTGTGAATTCGTTGCCAATTAGCTTCATTCTGCAACTGTCATCGATTCTTACACATTTTTACCAGATTGTTTGTAATTAGGCATAATATTGATGTTATTAGTTTTCTTTCTTCTATCCTTTAACCTTAAATATTATTATTATTATCATTCTTCGATTTGTTTACAAATAATTCTTTGAATTGCGTACATGAGGATTAAGTTTATACCATAAGTCAGTATGACGATTGAGGTAATTTGCACAGTTAACAGAAGACACCTTATTCTCGTAGGATCGATTTAGTATAGGTAAGAGATCAGCTATTGAAAAATAAAAATGGAAATATACAATAAGATTAATAATTGTTCTATTGTTGTATGTATTACTGATAAGTATTATCAGTAATATGTAAAAAGACGTTCATCGGAAGAAAAACATCAAATAGCAGGAAATAAATTTGATGTCAGTGGAAGAAAATGATTTGCCGTTGTGAAGAAACATGGGAGACGTGAAAGGAAGATAAATAAACACAATATGAAGGAAGGTGAGAATTAGTACAACACGGAAGATCTATTCAAATGGTGCACAGAAGACAAGGTGGACATAATTTCGCCGTATAGAGATACCAACTTGCAAATAAGCATTCCTTTACCAAATCTCTTGTCTTCTACATCTACACAATGAAGTATGCATAAAACTGAATTGAATTTTTGATTTTCCCGTCGATTGATTGGACCGAAGTGCTCGGTCTCAGGTTGACATGTCGGCTTCTTGTGCAGATGCTTGAACGATGTCTGGGCATTTGATTAGTATACAATTGGTGGATGGTGGCTAGCAGTGGAATCCAGGATGCGCATTTCGTCCTAATTGGGACTCGTAGTCAGCTGGATGTACCTGCATTTCTCAGTGAGTGATGATGTTCCCACTGAGGCTCGAACCCAGTACCCATAGTTTCAAACGCCAAAGCGTTATCCACTAGACCACAAGAGGTGGCTCTCGTGGCCCAAGTGGTCTAGTGGATAACGCTTTGGCGTTTGAAACTATGGGTACTGGGTTCGAGCCTCGGTGGGAACATCATCAATCACTGAGAAATGCAGGTACATCCAGTTGACGAGTCCCAAATAGGACGAAATGTGCATCCTGGATTCCACTGCTAGCCACCATCCACCAATTGTATACTATGCATAAAATTGTTAGATACTTACACTACCCAGAGTGGATCGGTGTTCAGATAAAATCTCTGCAACACTGACGGTTACATCGAACCAAGCGAACGACCATCAAAATGACCTTAATCGACCAGCCGGATAAACCCCAATTAAATACTCCTAAATGTAGATGGACTACACGAACTACATTGCAAATTCTGTCCATATTTAGTATTTCAGTACTATGGGGGTAATGGGCTTATAGGAAGCAGTTAAAACTTGTGGATGCAGAGAAGTATTGTCTATACTGAGATATGCAGTCGCCACTGATGGATATGTGTACAGATGTCCAGACTTTAGTTGTGTAGGATCTGTCCGATTTCATGGGTGCTGTAAGTGTTCTTTTTTATCGCCAAATTCAAGTTGCCTTTAACAAAAATTCTCATAATTTGCTACAGGTGGGTTTTGATAAGACCAATAGACCAGAACAGCAACAAATGCCGAGAGGGAAAATCCTCAGAGATGTCTGCAGTGTGCAGTGGTATCAACACTGTAAAGATATAACGTCATGGAAAATGAACAGTATGACTCAGGTGTACTTGTTGGTGTCAGTGTAGCTGTTCACGTCCCAGAAAATGTATTTACAAAAGGGAAATATAATCGTGGGAAAGTGAGGACAAATCAGACATAGATGTTGGGATTATACGACACAAGTGTGAAGAGGGGATATATGCATGTATTACCTAATCGCAATACTAAAGCAATATTACCGATTATCCAAGATTTAGTACTACCTGGAACAACTATACATACAGACTAGTGGAGTACTTATAGCCAACTATCCCTCTAGGTTACATTCACAATACAGTAAATTGCACAAATGACTTTGTTGACCCTTTCGATGGGATGTACACGACACCCATCGAAAGTTTCTGGAGTCACTTAAAAAAGAGGATTAAAACAGTGAATAGGTCACGAAACAGTATTATATACAGTCATTTGGATGAATTTATGTACAGAAAATGGTTCAGACCATCACTGGAGACTCCAATAAGGGATTAGATGTTCTTGGAACAAATACGAGAATGTAACACGGTATAACTATTTTTCTACACTTTGATTTCCACAAAAAATAAATTGAAAATTACACATTTTCATCATGGGTTCATCTGATTGGTTGGTTAAGGTTGACTACAGTCATTATGACAGTTGCTCGCTTAGTTCGCTATTGTTTACTGTAACCACACCAACTAACTGCAACAATGAATCTCCAGACTGTTATCCTACAAAGTGTACTATAACTTGATAATGAGAATAAAAATAAAGGAAATGGATATTCGATACATGTTTCATGCAAAAGAGTCAAAGAGTATTATCCAACTGGGCTACGAAAAGGCAACAGTGGATCAATAAAAAGTGCTATAATTGAACATATAATCAACACTGATCACTCAATATGCAAAAGACAATTCATTCAAAGTCATCTACAAAGCCAAAAGAAGCCTCCCAAAAACGGTAAGCTTACGTATACTTTACAATGCTGAGGCTGTAGCGATCCGAATAGGAAACCTCGGTTTGTGTACACAGGAGAAACTTCTCCACCCCCTCCTTGGGTATAATAATTCCAAGTTCTACTACATTGTTAATAAGGACTTTTTTGAATGTTTTAATGGCATCTTAGTGACATCTTCTTAACCAAACCCTTTATTTACTCGTTCTATCTATTACATAATTTGTTTTTTGGACATACTGAACGTATCTCCATTAACATCCTATTTCATATTACACAACTCTTGTCAGTACTTATCAGTCGTCGCACACACACACACCCAAGTCACAATTCTAATTATTCATTACATTTTAGAAACATTTTGATGACATTTTCACAGTCCTAATGTACACATACACACCTACACAAAATAACTATATATAAATGCGATTGTACAGCTAAGTGAATGAATTCGCCCCACAAAAAGAAACTCGTCGCTGAACTTTATTGTTCTTATAAATGGATGTCTCACAACAATAAACATCTAAATATAATTTAGCAAGTTAAGTGGCGTAGAACAACACAATAATCGATTATTCCATCTTTTACTCACTTCTCGAAATAACCATCTGTTTCTCATGGGTTTTTAGATCTGTACTAACGAATAGTTCCTCTAATTTCGCACAGATATTTCTGTGAGTTTTAACTCCTTGTTACGATAACGTCATAAACATTATAAAATGATAGTAGAAAATGTGAAGGGAATTAGTCAGTTTAACGCTGATTATTGATCACCTAGATGAACTCATCTTTAATTTTGTTTGAATTAATCTGACTCTGTTATTTACTTTGATTACAGGTGTGATAAATCAAACCATTCGTGAGTGAGTTCTATCACCACGTTAGGAATAACTTACGGAAAAATTCAGGTTGTTGATTTTCGAATTGGTTCTCTCGCCTCTCTGTAATAAAAATTAAAATATGAGATAAAAGAAAAGATGAGTATTATTCACCTTTGTAATGGATTGACTTATTGAAGAGAAACTGAGATCACAACATTTCAGATTTTACCTGGGGGAATCATAAATTCTTTGTATTAAGCCGTCAGGTGTCTAAGAAAGTACTGCGAGTTCAAGTTAACCTAATAAATCATTTGTCCAGATATACATATTATACATATATTGGTTTGTAGGGATATTCTTTGATTGGTTGGAGGATTTCATCCTGAGCTGGCATCGGTTAGAGAACCATTAGAAAACCTGCAGAGAGTACTGGACAGATGTTTTGTCAGCCTAGTTCGGGACTCTTCATCAGTACCCACCAGCTATGGTTAGAACCCAAGACCTTCTGGTTACAAGGCGAGCTTGCAGACTATTAAGCTACTGAGATACAATCCAATGGACAACCGATCAATTCCAACTTCTGCCATTTCATGACATAGTGCTGTTACTTAACAATGTGTTCTTCGACGAGTAACTATCCTCACCTTCGATCCTTTGTTACTCATCGAAAAAGACATTGCCAAGTGGTCGCACTATGTCCTGAATTGGCGGTACTCCCGGGTTTTCCAATGGCTCTCTAACCTATGTCAGCTTATGGTGAAATCCTCCAACTAATAATCATTTATTTACATCGAAGCAATCAGTACAAAACATGATAACCCACTTACATGTCTTCCCATAAGTAAACGACACTTGGAATTCTTAATCGAAATCAAGAATTCGGAAATCTGTCTAGCGGGTGGTAATTCATCTTTGACAAAGCTGATACTTCTTAAAGAACCAAAAAACTCAAGAGGACACTGAATTTCACCGCAAAGAAGTAAGTGATAATCTTTGGCTTTTTCTTATGCCCTGTTCATAGACAAAAGTAGTGCCATTTTTCCTTCGAATAAGTTACCATTGCTCAATCTTCGCGACTACCTTTATTTATCCACATTTGTTCGAATTTAGTAAAATTTGTAAACATTTTATAAATGGGTAGTTAAAGCCAATCTTAGAAACAAATCACCTATTGTTGTTCAATAAGCTGATTTTATGCAGTAGCCAGTGGTTTCAAAAGTGGTTCATTAAATGGGCTTTTCGAGTGCATTAACTTTATTTTTCTTTAGTGGTTTGATGTAGCAAGAGCAGTTTGATCCGGATGATTATAGTATTCAGTTATTACATCTATATATCATTTAAACTGCTTCAAATTATATAAAGACAAGGAAATAGTCGACTAGAAAAGACTGAATGACCTACAATTGGTTTTAAAGGCAACTTTTTTGTCATGATGTTGCAGCAGTAATAGAGACTACGTAGAGTTTAAAGATGGTTTTACTCACAGTTTGAAACTTTTCAGAAGTTTGAATCCCCCTCCCTGTCAAATATAGAATCAAATCCAGGATTCTTAAATTTCTCATCTGGAACCTGAAGCTCATTATACCTCAACTTTAAACAATTTGTAACCTAGAGTAACGGCCGTCTTTTAAGAAGAGATATACTTCACAACAATGTATTTCGTTTTCATAAACTGCTGTGACATCTTAGCTAAATGTACATGATATAAAAAATGAAAGACTGACGATTATCATGTCATTTGCCTTTAATCTAGATAATATAGAGTGACAGACTTTTTCACTAGACACTAGTCAGTAACTAGTATGTGTGTTTATCTCTAGTCTTATCTTTGGTGCAGACTGAATTCTATCAGTCAAGTTTGCAATATGGCCACCATGCTAGTTGGCTCGTCATCCCATGATGACCTTGCTAATCAGTGCCAACTAGCACAAAACCTAGGTCCAAGGCTGCCCGCCGATTGCCACCAACCATCTTATACCGAAGTGATAAACTTGGGTGTATCTGTCTATCTGTCATAGAGCCTTAAGTGTACCTCGAAAAATTTACTTAAATGAATACTGTAGCTCTAAAGTAAATATATATATATATATATACTGTTTTAATCCATCAAAAGCCATCAAGTAAGAATCGTGAAACATGTTCGGGACGTTTGTATTCAGCCTTATGGTTAGAAATCAATAATGAGTTGAAGTCTGGAGTAAATTGTGTTCTCTGAGTTGATTGGTTTAATTGCGAAGCTTTCAACCTCCTTCTGGACAACATCTTCAGCGAAAGTTTTAGCTAAATTCATTCAGACGATTGTATATCATGCTGTTTCATAACGTATTCACTGCTCTAATCCTCTTTTTCAAATGACTCCAGAAATTTTCGATGGAATTCGTCTGTTTTAGCTAACACTTGCGCTCAAGGGGGATGTTGTCCAAAAGGACGACAAAAGCTTCACAATTAAACCAACCAACTCAGAAAATATAACTAATTCCAAATCATCCACCTGAGCTATAAAATCTTCTCGATTATTTCGAGTTGAAATCTGTATAATTCAATATTGCAGTCAGTCTGATGCGAACTTTTCAAATTCATGTATTATGCATTAGATTCCTAAAGAATGATACCGATTATAGTTGAATGTTTAATTCACTTTTTATCGGAATAAAAATAAAAATCAGGGAATTTCAAAGTCATTTAATCACGCTTATTATGTGGGACAATATTTAAAGTGTATTTTATTTTAATTTATAATCCAATTTTTAACTTACCTTCTTCTTTGAAAAGAGATTCCAGATAACTATAATGAGGATATGTTTGTTTCATTAATTTGTCTCTGATTATTTTTGGTTGTGGAACAGGCCAGGTAAGAATATCATCATCTTTTTTCACAATTTTACGAACTACTCTTGTTTTTCTGTGATCTCGTTTCGATGGCTACAGAAAAAGAAATCAGTGGGCTGTATGTTATATCTGAATAATTTGATTATCACTACTTTTTTGAATGGAGACGACTTGTATAGGAAAGTGGACGAAACGTTTCAGCCTCTCTAGTATTATTATTATATATTATTTATTATTATTTCCTTTAATTCCTACAGGAACATAGGGCTTCAGCCGCCCAAGTCTCCATTGTGTTCGGTTCTCTGCCAAGGTTTTCACCTGGCTCAAGTCTGCCCACATGCTTTCATCTCTTCTTCACATAACCTCCTCCAAGTCACCCTTGCACTGAAAACCAATTCGCCACTTCCCTTTCGGGTTCCACTCGAGCTATGGCCTATCTAGTGATGTCTCTTTATGGTTTCCTCAGAGTATGGCCAATCCATCTCCATTTCTTCCTGCATGTTTGTTGCACAGTTGGTTCCTGGTTGGTTCGCTCATTTCCATAGATCCCTATTGATGATCTTTTCTGGCCGGCCATCTGACCTTGAGTGAAGTATTGAGCGAAGACGACTGTTGATGAATGTCTGTAGTTTGTTTGAGGTGCTCTTTATGGCGAGCCAAGTCTCTGATCCGTATAGCAAATAGCAGTGACCTCACATTGGAGTTGAAAATCCGGATCTTATTTTTGATGGTGAGTGCTGTTGACCTCCACACAGACTCGAGAGTAATGAAAGCTTGTCTTGCCTTCCCGATGCTTGCTTTGATATCCTCGTCAAGCCTCTCTAGTGGTCATAATCAATTCTTAGAACATTTTTTTTCACAAGTGTAAGTAGAAGTAGGTATAATGTTAACTAGCCACAGTTGGATTATTCATCAGAGGCCTGTTATTTAAACATGCTACTCTACGTGTGTAAAATGAAATACTAAGAAGGCATGTTCTTCATTTATTCTAAATTCTGTTAGTTCAGAGTGTAGTGTCACAGTTAATCAGTTTCTTAGGTCAGTGAGTTCTGGACCAACGAATGAATAGCAAACATGTTCGCTCCATAACTTAAAGATCTTAAATTCGATCCTTTATACAGTCTTAAGTGTACGCTCTTGAAGAGATGCAAGTTATGAGGGAATCGATGACCAATTTGTCCTGGTTTCTTAAATGGTGTTAATTCGTGACGAAATCTATATCAATTTTACTGAAAAGAATAAAAATGTTAGATCACAAATGGGTTAACTGCACCTTATTCTTTCACTTATATACAAATAACTACGATAGCGAAAGAGAATCATACACATAAAATTGTTTATTCATACTTATAATTTTCCGTTGATACATACAGACCAAGTTGATCGGCTACATATTGTCATATGGGTTCCTTGAACGGATGCCTCAGCATAATTAACTCAGAATCACTTGTTTGGTCGTGGCTAGTAATGGGATGCAGCAAGCAGGTTCACTTCGTCTTGTTTGGAACTTATCATCTGGGTATACCTGGTCCCGAGTGGGTGATGGCTGTCATGGCTCTGTTGCCTAGTGGACAAATCTTGGCGCTTGAAGCTATGGGCGATTGGTTTTCGTCTCAATGGGAACGAATTCACTCGCTAAGGAGCAGATACATTTAGCTGACAAGTCCTAAATGGAATGGAACTTGCCTTTCCGATTCCACGCCTGGTTATCATCAAACAATTAAAGGAAACTCCATTTAAAACCTCATGTTAACTTTGGCTGATAGTAAAAGACATGCTGCTAAGCCATTGGAACATACAGAATCCCGAATTTAGTACATTTAGCACTCGATTATTTCAATGTATTCAAATCATCCAGCAAAATGTATGAAATTATATTACCTATTAAAAAAAGGTTATTTTAAAACTCGATTTCTATATGGTTACTAACTTTGCGGGTCGTAATCTTGTGACAAGTCACTCACAGTTGTTACTAATTGGTAACTAATCAGTTTTTACATCGGTTCCGTCTATCTATGACTCGATCACTAAGGGAAACATGTCCAAGTGGCTTAAACAACATCATTTTATTTAAGGTTTTAAACAAACCTTAGTAATCTGCACCATCCATAATGAAATCTAGATTAATTTGGTCAACTATTAACATCTAACATCAATAGTTATTATATCTAACTTTTGTATTAGTAACAACAAATTGGTTATATTCACGTCTAAAGAGTATGATATCGACATTGCAGCTAGAATTCTAAAAGTCCAGATGCTTTGAAAACAGTTCATTTTATACATCCGAAATCATTCGGTAATTCGCTTCAAAATAACGTTTTGGGCAGACTAGACATCAAAAAATCTACCCAAATCTGACCATGAATAGAATCATAGCAATTCCATGTTGTTGTTTTTTGTAAATATCGTTGTCGATGGGGAACTGTATATCGGATGTGAATGTCATTGACAGTTGTTTTGGGCACAAGATCGATAGACAGATACTCAAGTTATCTTCATCCATATATTCGCATAGAAACAGACAGCTACTGTTACACCAGTAAAACGCTTTCCAGTTTATGTTTAAATATTCCATACAATGAGTGAACTCAGAATTATTGTGGATTGGGGGTGGGGGGTGGGAGAGCACTTCCTTTTGGGCTCTAGGATCTACAAACAACGAGACAGGATAGCTACAACCTCCTTTTAGCAGATTAATCTATTTCTAGTTTGAAAAACGGTGTTTTGAAACCAATAACTGACAGATTTATGCTATTTGATTAGACACTAGTAACTAGTGTGACGTGTCTAGTCCTTTCTTTCTTTCAAACCACCCACTACAGTCCTACAGGAGGTCATCTACGGGCCCAAATAGCTCAGTGGTAACGTCTCTGAATGCAGCCCCGCTGGCTGACGCGGGTTCGAATCTCAGAAGCGACATGAGTTCCTTCAAGGTTACAGATACGCCTTGCTGACTGGTGAGTGCCAACTAGCACGAAACCTAGGTCCAAGGCTTCCTGTGGCCGATTGCCTCCAACTATCTAGATTTATGCTATATAAAAATTATGTCACTGACATCCTTATAATTTGTCCTGAAAATTATTTTATTTAAGAACACGAAGTCAGATTATATTAAAATGCACACTTAACTTTTCTGGTCAGTCATTTGTTCTCCATTTTTTCAAATTATGTGAAAAAAAATATGAGTTTAACTGTATACTTATTTGACAACAACAAGGAGTGTTGCATAACTCACCGGGAATGCCTTTAAATAAAATTCGGTTAAATCCAATCGAGGTGAAAGTTTCAACCTTCCAGCTGAAATATTCAAAACCGTGTATCAATATTATTATTATTATTATTGATAATAGCACCGTTATTACTATTTTAGAATGAATGATTGTTGCAAGCTTACATGTACAAGAATTCTTTATAGCATCTTCACACTTGTGTACACCAGTTAAAAAGTATTCAATAGTTGGTCTTAATATACGACCTTGATGAAAAGATGTTAAAGCTTCTTCAAAATCACCACGTAGATAGTATATTTCACCAAGTAATAATATTGCCTTAAATAGTATAGTATTATATATATTAAATCAGTTAAAAATATGAATACAAACATGAGGATTTCTCTTTTCAAATTGTAGTACAGTTTGTACATCAGACAAAGCCTTGTCTAATTCAAATAATTGCATATAACAGTAAGCTCTCAATAAATACGATTTTATATGTTGATTATCTTCATCTAAAGCCTTAATGTAAAATAGAATTATTCCATTCATATTATAACATACTAACTGTAAGTAGTATAATGCACGTTTATACTCTCCTCTGATTTGTAGTGTACGAGCAATTGCCCAATAGGCTTCAATACCATTGAATACAAAAAGTTCACTTGATTTATCAGACATTATATAAGCATATCAGTTGTTTAACTGCCTATTGAGATATAATACATATATTCCTATTATTGTCATTATTCAACACTTCATATTCATGTGACCATTACTTAATAGAATTCAAAATTAAAATCAATACTTACCACAAATATAGTGTGTCTGTAGTGAGAAATTATAAGTTAATCATGAATTAAGTATGTGTAGGTTGAAAATAGCAGAAACAAACTGAAGTTAGGAGATATATTGAATTCAATGAATATATGAATAGTATTCTAATATGTCTAACAGTATGGTTCATTATATTCACACCATGTTTCATACTGTTTTGTTGCTATTGGATGAAACAATGCAGAAAAAGACGGAAGATAAGATCTATGACAGTAATACACACCACATCACCAGTAATTCCTCGATCTACTCAACTATCAGAGTCAAGTTTACCGATAAGTCCACCGACGTATTCCACTGACAGTGAAGTAAATCAGGGTGAAAAATATTGTAAATATGAAAATCCACCATCATATGCAAGTGATGTACAGAATAATATTAGAAGTAATACAAAGTACTTAAGAAAATTACTGAAACGAAAATATATTTGCTTCAATTTTAAGAATATAAAATGTACTAAATGCTGTATAATTACAGAAGAGGTGGACAATTCCCCGTATGTTTGGCACAGGACATTGGAACCGAATGGTTTATTTCTAGAAGCATCTGAACCGCCAAATTATTCAGACATAGAGGATATATAGTACAAAATGTATAAAGATTATGATGGAAAGACATAAATGATACGGTTGCTTAAAAAGAAAAAAGTAAACCTTTCCTAACTGTTTCGCTTTTTTTAAAGTTGTGTTCACATGGTAGAAAATAAAAATGAACAAATTTAGACAGTGTTATCAGAAGACGAATATTATCTGAAAAATATGATGTGTTTGAGTAGTATATATCGAACAGCATATTCACTTGTCCAATCAATTTATATGAAAAATCAAGTACCAATTAAAATAAATAAATTGTTTACGGTCGTTCCCTCATATTTACCTATCTAGAAGTTTATCATACATATTGGGCGTCACAATACCCCAAATGTTCTAACCCAAGTCTTAACGACTGGTCCTATTCAACTAACTTGTAATTGCATGCCCAGACATCGTCGAAGCATCTGCACAAGAAGCCGACTTGTTAACCTCAGATCGAGTACTTTGGTTCAATCAATCGACGGGTTTGAGTCTCCGTGGGAATATCATCACTCACTGAGGAATGCCGGTGCGTGCGGCCGACGAGTCCCAGATAGGACGAAATTCGCATCCTGCAATCCACTTCTAGTAAACATCCACCAATTAACTTCTAAAATTGATAAGAGATTTAAGAATAAGGAGGATAATAGTTCACACTGCTTTCGGTAATATAATCAGATAACGGTTGCCAGGATAGGCCAAGGGTAATAAAAGGTTGTTACTCTACAGACAAAGGGAGGTCTTAATTTTACGGAAAGTGTGTCTGTACAACCTGTGCAATACATGATGAGAATAAATTAGTGATGGATACACTAGCTGAAAACGGACATCGCTTGGAACTTTCAAACTAGTGTAAAGATTATGTAAAAATCACACCTGTAAAGTCGCAGAGAAATTGAAATTAGTAATTACAACGTTTCGTTCACCAATCTGGTTCGAACTTCTTCAGGGAAATTAAGTGAAATTGAAAATAACTATTTATATAAAAAGGATATCTCTTGCCTTTAAATACGTTATCCGATCATATTAGTCAAGTTATAGGCATCGAAATATAATAAACGAAATTGCATGAACTGTGATCAAAATTTGACCTCAGACTGACAAATATTACAGGATCTCATCATGATTTGATATCGGCTAGAGAACCAGTGGAAAACCTGGGAGTACTGGATAACGGTTTCGTCCCAACTTGGAACTCTCCATCAGTGCGCACCCACCCGGGTCCTAACTCAAGACCTTGTATTTGCGAGGCGAGTTCTCAGAACATTAAGTCACTGGAACCTGGTCCAGTGAACCATGAATTCAAACTTCTGTTACTTCACGATATAACGCGACCACTAGCCAATGTCATCGACGAGAATTTGTACTCAAACCCGATCTGCTATATCCCACTGATTACGACTTCTCACTAGAACTCAGGTAACTACCTACCTGAATAGGTAGGGCAAGTCGCTAAGACTTGGGATAGAACAGTGGGGGTATTTTGACGCTGGATATGTAAATATAAGAGGGAAGAAGCATAAACAATGTATAAAGATGGTTCCAAAGACCTCTGCGGACGTTAAGAAGCTGGAAAACAGATCGGCAATTGCACCACACTAGATAGGAACGGAACACAAGATTGACTTTGATGGGACTAAGTTTCTACAGAAAGGTTTTGGTTCGTATAAAGAAAGACTGGCTGCAGAAGCCAAAGTTTGAAGAGACATGAAGGTGTGATGTTCGCTGATTCGTGGTAATTCCTGGTGAATAAATAAAAATGGATATGTATCACTAATCAATCCTGCTTGATCTAAATTCCCGACTGTCTATATCTTCTTGCAGAGAGGCTAACAAATTATTATTACTTACAGTTGTTGGCGCACATACACACCATTTTATACCGCATATATATATATATATATATACTCAGTTATCTACGTCAATGAACTTCAGTCGAAAGTAATCACTAAAATTCCGATGAAAAAGTGCATACCCTTTATAGTGTTTAACAAAAGTAGACTAATATTCTGTGAGCCTGAGGTCAAATTTTTAATCATAAAACTGTTATCCAGCACTCCCAGGTTTTCCACTGGTTCTCTAGCCGATATCAAATCATGATGAGATCCTGTAATATTTGTCAGTCTGAGGTCAAATTCTGATCACAGTTCATGCAATTTCGTTTATTATATTTCGATGCCTATAACTTGACTAATATGATCGGATAACGTATTTAAAGGCAAGAGATATCCTTTTTACATAAATAGTTATTTTCAATTTCACTTAATTTCCCTGAAGAAGTTCGAACCAGATTGGTGAACGAAACGTTGTAATTACTAATTTCAATTTCTCTGAGATTTTAAAACTATAATTTTTACTTCTGTCTACTTCTCACTGTGCCCCCAATTATTATGTAACTGTTCGTCCAAATTTTGTTCATAGTTCATATAATGTGCAAAGGTTAGTTAGCTTCGAAGCTTATGGTTTATTCCATTCCAGAAAAAAGTCTACATCACATTCCATTATAAGATCGAGATTACCCGTAGGAACTTAAGGCAGCAACCATATTCGGTCGTCAGTATACAGATTATACAGACCTGCTTATAATTGTCAAAGAGAAACACACATGCTTTAACGTAAGAATAGGCAGTGGAAAATTGAATACGTCTAAAACAATACTGTATAACAAGGCATGAAAAATTCTGCGGCCAAAGGTACAAAAGAAAGAAATATCAAGCAGGATTAATAAAAAAGAAAACTAAAAAATCCACGAAATAGGCATCAGTCAGGAGATAAAAACCAAAACAAAAAAAAAGATGCAAAAACCCGATCTACTTCAAAGAAAAAGACAAATATAAAACAAAATATTAAAAAGGGCTCATTAGAAAAACAGGACAAAAAAATAGAGAAAAAATAAATAAATAAAAAATTATCCCAGAAAAAGAAATAAATCACCATCAAAATAAACCACACAAAAAAAATCAGAGAAAACAAAAAAATCAGCAAGAGAGTCTCTGTTTAAAAATGCACATGGGTGAATTTGGGAAATGTGTCAATTTTATTCGGATGAGGCGTGATCAAGAAGTGGCTGAAATGCAGCATAAAATATCCACTTCTTCCCATTCTCACGACATTGTCACCCACTCCTACATATTTCTCCCCACGACCTCAACCAGCGAATTTCCCACTATTCTCCACTTCAGCCAAGCTTTCACCCACGTTTCCACCTACTTTGACCATGTTGACGAGAGAACTCTCCGACGGGGTGATGAATGGTGTGAGGGTAATACATACATACACATGTATATGTATATATATATATTTGTGTGTGTGTATGTGTTTTGTCTAGCTTTCCGAATGGGGTGCTATGAATGATATGTGATGTCGGCTGATTGATGTGTTGTTGCAGTGGATTTTCTTCTTAGTTTGTTTCCGTTGTGGTGGTCGTTGTATTGTTTCCAGTGTTAGTTGTTGCAATGCTTGTGTTTGTTAATGTAGTTTAGTTGTGATATTTTGTTGATCGTATGATGTATTTTGGAGTAGTGTGTTAGTGATTGGTTGGCTGAGTTGTGGGCGTCGGTGGTTCAATGGTAGAATGCTCGCCTGCCACGCGGGCGGTCCGGGTTCGATTCCCGGCCGACGCACTCCGCTTTTCATCCCTCACAACACAAAAGCAAACATACCCACCACTAACACTCAACAACTCATCATCACATCACTCTGCACACAATCCTCCGACATCCTCCATACCCAACAACCCACCACGAATGACCTCTGACAAATCAACTCCTCCCTATATACCCACGCACAGTCACAATCTCCCCTACCAGTTTAACACATTCACAATACCACTGTTATTGTTGAAGCTAGACTTAAGATAGTCTTCGATATCACCACACTTACTAAAAACTTCACCGTCTTATGACCTTACCAGTACTCTACCTAACGTGTAAGTACTGATTAACTCAATCAAAGTTTAAAAGCTAACAATGGAAAGAATTCTTAGTATGAGTTGTATTTAACGTAACTGAATAACAGATTTAATAAATAAAGTGACTGTACAACTTATCTGCAGACGTTGCTGGAGGTAGGCTCGGAGAGTGTGCAAAAAGAGAGCACAACAAGAGAGCGAACCAATGAACGTACGGAAGACTCACAACTCAAAAGGTAAAACGTGGATCACCGTGGGTGAGTCAGTTTAAACAAAAGTTCAAAGGTACAATGTGCACTACAGGTTATCCCCCCCTAGAAGGTTGGTGGGAAGCCAGCAAGCTTCGATATACAACAGTAGGATGGCTTGGCACAATAGCAATGAGTGAATGAGAAGGTTTGAAAATAGCAATAGTAAAAAAAGAAATTTTACCGAAAGGAAAGAAAGCAAAAGAAAAGAAAAAAAATTAAGGTAAGTTGGAAGTGGTATGTACATGATTAGTGAAGTAAGACGGAATATGATAAGAAATGACGCTGGTGCCTTGTGTGGTTGTAAGCTTCTGCGGTCTGATGTTGTTTTTTTTTTTTTTTTTTTTGTCTTTCATATTTTTATTAATCTTTTTTTTTGGTATTTTTTTTATTGTATCGATTCATTCTTTTTTTTTATTCCGCACTATTACAAGCTTACTTATGTGGAGGTTTGATGGTAAACCTCTGGCGCCGAGGCTGTCGTAGCAAGAAGGTGACTCATTATGTCTAACTTTCATATTAGACCAATGCTCCCTTCCTCCGCTTCAACAGAACCTAGCAGTCATGTTAAAGGCAATCATTATACCAGCGTATGATAAGGAGCAGGGTAAAAAAAACAACAGAAGAAAATGGGAAAGAAGGTTAAGATTTCAAAATCGGTGTAAAGGTACTACAAAAGCTTGTGCGAAATCAATGCGAGGAAAAGTGGTGCAACTTGGAAGTAGTACGTTAGAATGAGATAAAACAAAGGAAGTTTCTACCCTGTGAGAACTTATAAAATTACAGAGAAGTTAGTACATAACCAATAGCTATGAGTAGTTATCATTACCAAAATTACTTTGTTCATGTTGCTAAGTGCATAACTAAGATGATGCATAATGTTTATAAGTACGGTTCACAAAATAAATGAATTGCAGGAGGGCATAAACCCGAAGGAATATAGTACAGGCTGTGAAAATAAATTGAGCGGATTACTATGTACAGCATAGAAGTGAAGCATTTATGCGCAAAAAATATGTATATCTGTCCATTTAACTATACAGTGGAAGTTTTTTTTGTTTTTTTTATAATCTTTTTTTTATTTAAAAAAATTTTTTGTTTATTTATTATTATTTTACATTTTTTTTACTTTTTTTAAAATTTTTTTTTTATAAATATTTTTTTTTAATAATAATTAATTTTTTTTTTGTTTTTGAAAGGTAATATACTGTTCATAATTCCTCTTTTGGTGTGGGTTACAAGATGACATGAGAAGCCAACTGATCTAGCGAGTAGATTGATATGAAATAGATGAAAAATTAGGGGTAAAAACAAACTGCTGCTGGTCCTCTGTAACGAGAGATAAAGATTAAAAGGATTAGTGAGGGTTAAAACGACTACTCCCAGAAGCGGGACCAAATAGATTAAATATAGCAGAATTGAATAAGAAATTGTGACAAGGAATAAAAAATCACTAGTAGCATTACCTATGGATTAGTTCAGTGAAAGAATTCTACGAACCTCTTGGGCCAGTGAACACGTCGACCAGCACGTGTGACAGGGGTCTTACTGGTGACGGTAGGAGAATCATCATTCACCACTGGAGGTGAGGTAGTTGAGTCTGGACAAGGACTAGGTTCAGTGGGGCTATTTGATTGAGCCGATGGGGAGGGTGAAGGTTCTTCAGTGTATGCCGCTTTAAGTCTGTCTATGCTGACAGTGTCTGGGCGGCCGCATCGGTCAATAACGAAAAATTTATCTTTACGACTAAGGACCTTAAAAGGCCCGTCATACGGTGGTTGTAATGGCTTTCGTATGGCGTCGTGACGCACGAAAACGTGTGTACAGTCATCAAGTCGCCGATCAACCTGAACCTTTCGGTTCTGAGTGCGTGTGGAAACTGGTCGGAGTCGCTGCATAAAACTTTTAAGTTGCTGAGCGTAACGGGTGGTATCGGGAAATTTGGCTCGAAAGTTTCGGGAGCGATTAGCTCGCCTGGTAAACGCATGGTGGTACCGTACACCAATTCAGCTGGCGAGCACTGCAGATCCCCCTTAAGCGTAGCCCGGATGCTAAGCAGGACCAGTGGTAGCGAATCTGTCCACTTACTGTTGTCCACTGCCATCAACGCAGCTTTGAGTTGACGGTGGAAACGTTCTACTAGGCCATTTGCCGCGGGATGATACGCGGTTGTGCGAATGCGTTTGCATCCCAGCATCTCTAACAATTCTTTGAAGCTTGTGGATTCAAATTGTTGTCCGCGGTCGGTAGTGACAGTTGCGGGACATCCAAAATGGGCAACCCAGCCATCCATGAAGGCACGACAGACGGTTTGAGCCGTTACATCTGGTATCGGAATGGCTTCCGGCCAACGTGTGAAACGATCCACACATGTGAGTAAATACGAGCAGCCGTTAGACGGGGGCAGAGGCCCTACTATATCCAGGTGGATATGATGGAACCGAGCGTCTGGGGTCGCAAACGTCCCCAACGGCGTGATGTTATGCTTGGTGACTTTAGCACGTTGGCATTGCACACAAGCACGTGTCCATTGACGCACATCACGGTTCATACCGGGCCACGCAAATCTCGCAGAAATCAACTTGTCCGTTGCTCGTATGCCAGGATGGGAGAGGTTGTGGAGTGACTCAAACACAGTTCGGCGTAAAGACGTGGGAACAATCGGTCGAGGAGTACCAGTTGACATATCGCAAAGTATAGTTGCCTCACTGTTTAGCAAGGGGACGCGTTCTATCTTCAGTGAGGTTTTATTTGACAGGTGTTCTAAGTTCAAATCGTTCAGTTGGAGTTCGGCCATTTTATGAAGATCGATGGTTGGTGGTACGGACGTAGCACATACGCGAGACAAAGCGTCTGCTACCGCGTTATCCGATCCAGAAACGTGCTGGATATCAGAAGTGAACTGGGAAATATAGTCTAAATGGCGTGATTCTCGCGGTGAATACCGGTCTGAAGTAGTGTGGAGGGCGTACGTCAATGGCTTATGGTCGGTAAATACCGTAAATTGCCGGCCTTCCACGAAGTGACGAAAATGCTTGACAGCAGCGTAGACAGCGAGAAGTTCCCTACCGAATGTGCTGTATCGAGATTCGCATGCGGTAAGTTTACGTGAAAAGAAAGCAATCGGTAGCCATACATTAGCCATACGCTGTTTTAGGACGGCTCCGATCGCAGTATTAGAGGCATCTACGGAGATGCTGATTGGAAGTTGAACATCTAGATGGACCAACATTGTGGCGTCAGCAATAGCTTTCTTGATAGCTGCAAAAGCTGTCGAGGCTTCCTTAGTGAACACCAAAGACTTGCATTTCCCTTTAAGCATGTCAGTCAAGGGGGTCACGATATGAGCACACTGTGGGATAAAGCGACGGTAGTAACTAACCATCCCGAGAAAAGTGCGTAGTGCCTTGGGAGAAGTGGGTAGAGGGAAGTTTTGAATAGCTTCTACCCGGTCAGGTAACGGATAAATTCCATCTTTGTCTATCCTATGTCCCAAAAATTTCAGGGAAGTGACTCCAATCTGACACTTCGGCAAGTTGAGTGTGAGGGAGTGTGTCACAAGTCTTTGGAAAACTGTCTGCAAATGAAGTTGATGAGTGGCTTCATCTGGACTAGCTACCAAGATATCGTCCAGATAGGCGAAGGCGAAATCAAGCCCGCGCAAAACGTCATGTATAAAACGCTGGAAGGTTTGGGCAGCGTTCCGTAAGCCAAAAGGCATTCGAAGAAACTCGAACAGGCCAAACGGTGTAATCACAGCAGTCTTAGGTATATCCTCGGGGTCGACGGGAATCTGGTAGTAAGCCCGTGTAAGGTCCAGTTTGCTGAATACTCGAGCTCCCTTGAGTGAGGCGGTTAAATCGTGTATGTGAGGGACAGGGTAGCGATCGGGAACAGTTTGTGCGTTTAGTCTGCGGTAGTCGCCACAAGGACGCCAATCTAAACCGTTATTCTTAGGTACCAGGTGCAACGGTGAGGACCACGGGCTGCTGGATGGCCTAATAATCCCCATTTCTAGCATATGCTCAAACTCCGCTTTGACAACCTTTAGTTTTTCTGGGGATAGTCGCCTCGGCTTTGCGAAAACTGGCGGGCCAGTAGTGACAATATGGTGTTTGACGTTGGAAGTCGCACATGGCAGGCCGCTGCTAGGTTTGAACAAATCTGAAAAAGACTGCAGTATATGCGAATAAGGACCAGTGCTAGTGGGTGTGGCATATACAGGGCTGAGGGCTGGGCCTTGTGTGACGATACCGCTGACGGAGAGGTTTGTGACAGGATCTCTTAACTTATGATTACCTGTATCTACCAGTAATTGGTAGTGCTGCAATAGATCCATGCCAATTATACCTGTGGTAACGTCTGCCACCAGGAAGACCCAACGAAGTGAACGACGCAAACCGATGTTAAGATCTATAAAGCGCCTGCCGAACGTAGCAATTGGCGAACCGTTTGCGGCTCGTAGTTGAAGAGACATTGGCCGCCTGCGCTCCTCTACTGTGGGTGGGATTACACTGACCTCTGCTCCGGTATCAATTAGGAAGCGTATCCCAGTGTTACGGTCGGTAACATAGAAGAGGCGACATGAGAGTGGTTCGCCAGCGACGTTAGTCGCCAGTACGTGCTGGCTTGCTAGTTTCCCGACTGTTGAACATCGAAGGTGCACGGGCGAGTGCACTTTTGGGCTTTTGCTCCGTAACGTCGATGATACCAGCACACTCCAGGCTGGTTACTTCGGGACTGTCGGCGCTTGCTGCTAGCACGTGGCAAGGGTCTACTACTACGCGAACTCGAGGGACTGCGTCCACGACTCCTGGAGTTCATCTCCTGTCGTATACTACAGATCTCCTCGTATAGCTTGGCTATATGGGCCACCGCGTCAAAGCTTGATGACCCCCCCTCAGACGAATCTTTAGTCTGAGCGGGAGCAGCAGTTACTGTTGCGGAAATGCCAATTTTGGGATTGATGGCCTCTACGGCTCTATCAGCTGCCTCGGCTATCTCCTGTAAGGGGTACTTGTAGATCGGTGCTAAGATACCCTGGACTGCCTGAGGTAATCTTTGAAGCCAAAGTTGTTTGAGAAAAACCTCGTCAATTTTAAAGTCCGCCACTAGCTGCTTCATCTGCCTCAACATTTGTGAGGGCTTGCGGTCACCTAACTGAACATCGCGGAAAAGTTCCTGCACTTTCTGTTGGTCAGTAAGTGCGACTCGTTGAATTAACGCCTGTTTGAGCCGCTCGTACCGATCCGGAGACGGATCTGCGAGAACGTCAGCCACCTCGTCTATGACACTTTCGGGTAGGCTCACAATCACGTGGTTTACTTTGGTCTCTTGTGAGTGTATGTGTCTAATGGCAAACTGAGCCTCTATATGATTAAACCATGCAGCTGGACGATGTGTCCAGAAGGCGGGGAGTTGCAGCGTTATAGCCATCTCTGACGCAGAACTGTTGTCAGCCATCTTGCACACAGGGCACAATATTAACAAGGTGATAAAAAAACCAATATAAGTACAAAGAAAACAAATCAAATCTTTATAACCGTGCGTGAAAAGAAAAAAAATAACAAAATAAACGGTACGTAAAAAGAATTGTTAACACGTTAAGCTACTATGGCGGAAAACGGTGAAAACGGGCTCACCACTTGTAAGTGTTGAAGCTAGACTTAAGATAGTCTTCGATATCACCACACTTACTAAAAACTTCACCGTCTTATGACTTTACGAGTACTCTACCTAACGTGTAAGTACTGATTAACTCAATCAAAGTTTAAAAGCTAACAATGGAAAGAATTCTTAGTATGAGTTGTATTTAACGTAACTGAATAACAGATTTAATAAATAAAGTGACTGTACAACTTAGCTGCAGACGTTGCTGGAGGTAGGCTCGGAGAGTGTGCAGAAAGAGAGCACAACAAGAGAGCGAACCAATGAACGTACGGAAGACACACAACTCAAAAGGTAAAACGTGGACCACCGTGGGTGAGTAAGTTTAAACAAAAGTACAAAGCTACAATGTGCATTAAACCAACATCGAATGACGTAATCATTCTCCGTGTGTGTATGTGTGTGCGTGAATTACTGACTGGCTAGCTGGCTGGCTGGCTGGCTGACTCATTGATTGATTGAGTGGGTGAGTGGGTGAGTGGTTGGTTTGGTGATTCGGTGAGTCGATGAGTGTGTATGTGTACGTGTGAGTGCGATTCCTTCACGACCGTATGAATGTCCTCGTGTCTGCATCAATGCGTCTGAGTTCATCCCTCGACAACACTCTCTCCGTGTGACTGTGTGTCTGTGTTTCCCTGGAATTCAGCTTGTCTGTCGGTGTGTGCATGTGTGTGGGTGTGAATGGGTGCGTGTTCCTGCGTCAGTGAGTGAGTGAGTGAGTGAGTGTGTGGGTGAGTGAGTTAATGGACGTGTCTGTGTCTGTGTGTGTTGATGCGTGTTGTGTTCTGGTGTGTTGTGTAGTGTTGTGTTGTTTCGGGAAGTTTGGAGGTGGAGACCCTGCTCGTGACATGTAATAAAAATTCAGTGTGAGAGGACATATGTGGGACTCTGTGGATGACTGAGTGGATCACGTTGTGCAATATGCAATGAGCCAATGTGTTATTCGTGAATAGAGAGGAACCATGTCACTCAACGACTGTCTCTCTCTCCCTCTCTCTCCATCCCTCCCTCACTCTTCCAGCCTAAGCCCCACACACACTAAATGATCCCCCCCAGACACACTCACTCACACAGGCACACCCACCCACCCACACACAAACACACACACACATACATACATACATACACACATTCCCTTAGAGTGAATCTGACTGGTGGTGACGAACACTCACATTCGACAAACTAGTCTCCCACTGAAAGAGTCCAGCGAGTTGAGATTGTCGAAGGTATTCGTCGCTGCCTGACACGAGTCGTGATCAGTGGAGTTTGACAAGCAACCGTTTAGCTTATGCTTCTCACCAATATTCATCAGAAGTCATCAGACAGAGATTGTCTGTTTACAGAATGCACATGGGTGAATTTGGGAAATGTGTCAATTTTATTCGGATGAGGCGTGATCAAGAAGTGGCTGAAATGCAGCATAAAATATCCACTTCTTCCCATTCTCACGACATTGTCACCCACTCCTACATATTTCTCCCCACGACCTCAACCAGCGAATTTCCCACTATTCTCCACTTCAGCCAAGCTTTCACCCACGTTTCCACCTACTTTGACCATGTTGACGAGAGAACTCTCCGACGGGGTGATGAATGATGTGAGGGTAATACATACATACACATATATATGTATATATATATTTGTGTGTGTGTGTGTGTGTTTTGTCTAGCTTTCCGAATGGGGTGCTATGAATGATATGTGATGTCGGCTGATTGATGTGTTGTTGCAGTGGATTTTCTTCTTAGTTTGTTTCCGTTGTGGTGGTCGTTGTATTGTTTCCAGTGTTAGTTGTTGCAATGCTTGTGTTTGTTAATGTAGTTTAGTTGTGATATTTTGGTGATCGAATGATGTATTTTGGAGTAGTGTGTTAGTGATTGGTTGGCTGAGTTGTGGGCGTCGGTGGTTCAATGGTAGAATGCTCGCCTGCCACGCGGGCGGTCCGGGTTCGATTCCCGGCCGACGCACTCCGCTTTTCATCCCTCACAACACAAAAGCAAACATACCCACCACTAACACTCAACAACTCATCATCACATCACTCTGCACACAATCCTCCAACATCCTCCATACCCAACAACCCACCACGAATGACCTCTGACAAATCAACTCCTCCCTATATACCCACGCACAGTCACAATCTCCCCTACCATTTTAACACATTCACAATACCACCATCGAATGTCGTCATCATTCTCCGTGTGTGTGTGTGTGTGTGTGTGTGTGAAGGCGAGTGTGTGTGAGTGTGTGACTGACTCACTGGCTGACTGATTGAGTGGGTGAGTGGTTGGTTTGGTGATTCGGTGAGTCGATGAGTGTGTATGTGTACGTGTGAGTGCGATTCCTTCACGACCGTATGAATGTCCTCGTGTCTGCATCAATGCGTCTGAGTTCATCCCTCGACAACACTCTCTCCGTGTGACTGTGTGTCTGTGTTTCCCTGGAATTCAGCTTGTCTGTCGGTGTGTGCATGTGTGTGGGTGTGAATGGGTGCGTGTTCCTGCGTCAGTGAGTGAGTGAGTGAGTGAGTGTGTGGGTGAGTGAGTTAATTGACGTGTCTGTGTCTGTGTGTGTGTGTTGATGCGTGTTGTGTTCTGGTGTGTTGTGTAGTGTTGTGTTGTTTCGGGAAGTTTGGAGGTGGAGACCCTGCTCGTGACATGTAATAAAAATTCAGTGTGAGAGGACATATGTGGGACTCTGTGGATGACTGAGTGGATCACGTTGTGCAATATGCAATGAGCCAATGTGTTATTCGTGAATAGAGAGGAACCATGTCACTCAACGACTGTCTCTCTCTCCCTCTCTCTCCCTCCCTCCCTCACTCTTCCAGCCTAAGCCCCACACACACTAAATGATCCCCCCCAGACACACTCACTCACACAGGCACACCCACCCACACACACACAAACACACACACACATACATACATACATACACACATTCCCTTAGAGTGAATCTGACTGGTGGTGACGAACACTCACATTCGACAAACTAGTCTCCCACTGAAAGAGTCCAGCGAGTTGAGATTGTCGAAGGTATTCGTCGCTGCCTGACACGAGTCGTGATCAGTGGAGTTTGACAAGCAACCGTTTAGCTTATGCTTCTCACCAATATTCATCAGAAGTCATCAGACAGAGATTGTCTGTTTACAGAATGCACATGGGTGAATTTGGGAAATGTGTCAATTTTATTCGGATGAGGCGTGATCAAGAAGTGGCTGAAATGCAGCATAAAATATCCACTTCTTCCCATTCTCACGACATTGTCACCCACTCCTACATATTTCTCCCCACGACCTCAACCAGCGAATTTCCCACTATTCTCCACTTCAGCCAAGCTTTCACCCACGTTTCCACCTACTTTGACCATGTTGACGAGAGAACTCTCCGACGGGGTGATGAATGATGTGAGGGTAATACATACATACACATATATATGTATATATATATTTGTGTGTGTGTGTGTGTGTTTTGTCTAGCTTTCCGAATGGGGTGCTATGAATGATATGTGATGTCGGCTGATTGATGTGTTGTTGCAGTGGATTTTCTTCTTAGTTTGTTTCCGTTGTGGTGGTCGTTGTATTGTTTCCAGTGTTAGTTGTTGCAATGCTTGTGTTTGTTAATGTAGTTTAGTTGTGATATTTTGGTGATCGAATGATGTATTTTGGAGTAGTGTGTTAGTGATTGGTTGGCTGAGTTGTGGGCGTCGGTGGTTCAATGGTAGAATGCTCGCCTGCCACGCGGGCGGTCCGGGTTCGATTCCCGGCCGACGCACTCCGCTTTTCATCCCTCACAACACAAAAGCAAACATACCCACCACTAACACTCAACAACTCATCATCACATCACTCTGCACACAATCCTCCAACATCCTCCATACCCAACAACCCACCACGAATGACCTCTGACAAATCAACTCCTCCCTATATACCCACGCACAGTCACAATCTCCCCTACCATTTTAACACATTCACAATACCACCATCGAATGTCGTCATCATTCTCCGTGTGTGTGTGTGTGTGTGTGTGAAGGCGAGTGTGTGTGAGTGTGTGACTGACTCACTGGCTGACTGATTGAGTGGGTGAGTGGTTGGTTTGGTGATTCGGTGAGTCGATGAGTGTGTATGTGTACGTGTGAGTGCGATTCCTTCACGACCGTATGAATGTCCTCGTGTCTGCATCAATGCGTCTGAGTTCATCCCTCGACAACACTCTCTCCGTGTGACTGTGTGTCTGTGTTTCCCTGGAATTCAGCTTGTCTGTCGGTGTGTGCATGTGTGTGGGTGTGAATGGGTGCGTGTTCCTGCGTCAGTGAGTGAGTGAGTGAGTGAGTGAGCTAATTGACGTGTCTGTGTCTGTGTGTGTGTGTGTGTTGATGCGTGTTGTGTTCTGGTGTGTTGTGTAGTGTTGTGTTGTTTCGGGAAGTTTGGAGGTGGAGACCCTGCTCGTGACATGTAATAAAAATTCAGTGTGAGAGGACATATGTGGGACTCTGTGGATGACTGAGTGGATCACGTTGTGCAATATGCAATGAGCCAATGTGTTATTCGTGAATAGAGAGGAACCATGTCACTCAACGACTGTCTCTCTCTCCCTCTCTCTCCCTCCCTCCCTCCCTCACTCTTCCAGCCTAAGCCCCACACACACTAAATGATTCACTAAATGATCCCCACAGACACACTCACTCACACAGGCACACCCACCCACACACACACAAACACACACACACATACATACATACACACATTCCCTTAGAGTGAATCTGACTGGTGGTGACGAACACTCACATTCGACAAACTAGTCTCCCACTGAAAGAGTCCAGCGAGTTGAGATTGTCGAAGGTATTCGTCGCTGCCTGACACGAGTCGTGATCAGTGGAGTTTGACAAGCAACCGTTTAGCTTATGCTTCTCACCAATATTCATCAGAAGTCATCAGACAGAGATTGTCTGTTTACAGAATGCACATGGGTGAATTTGGGAAATGTGTCAATTTTATTCGGATGAGGCGTGATCAAGAAGTGGCTGAAATGCAGCATAAAATATCCACTTCTTCCCATTCTCACGACATTGTCACCCACTCCTACATATTTCTCCCCACGACCTCAACCAGCGAATTTCCCACTATTCTCCACTTCAGCCAAGCTTTCACCCACGTTTCCACCTACTTTGACCATGTTGACGAGAGAACTCTCCGACGGGGTGATGAATGATGTGAGGGTAATACATACATACACATATATATGTATATATATATTTGTGTGTGTGTGTGTGTGTTTTGTCTAGCTTTCCGAATGGGGTGCTATGAATGATATGTGATGTCGGCTGATTGATGTGTTGTTGCAGTGGATTTTCTTCTTAGTTTGTTTCCGTTGTGGTGGTCGTTGTATTGTTTCCAGTGTTAGTTGTTGCAATGCTTGTGTTTGTTAATGTAGTTTAGTTGTGATATTTTGGTGATCGAATGATGTATTTTGGAGTAGTGTGTTAGTGATTGGTTGGCTGAGTTGTGGGCGTCGGTGGTTCAATGGTAGAATGCTCGCCTGCCACGCGGGCGGTCCGGGTTCGATTCCCGGCCGACGCACTCCGCTTTTCATCCCTCACAACACAAAAGCAAACATACCCACCACTAACACTCAACAACTCATCATCACATCACTCTGCACACAATCCTCCAACATCCTCCATACCCAACAACCCACCACGAATGACCTCTGACAAATCAACTCCTCCCTATATACCCACGCACAGTCACAATCTCCCCTACCATTTTAACACATTCACAATACCACCATCGAATGTCGTCATCATTCTCCGTGTGTGTGTGTGTGTGACTGACTGATTGACTGGCTGGCTGACTGGCTGGCTGACTCATTGATGATTGAGTGAGTGGGTGAGTGGTTGGTTTGGTGATTCGGTGAGTCGATGAGTGTGTATGTGTACGTGTGAGTGCGATTCCTTCACGACCGTATGAATGTCCTCGTGTCTGCATCAATGCGTCTGAGTTCATCCCTCGACAACACTCTCTCCGTGTGACTGTGTGTCTGTGTTTCCCTGGAATTCAGCTTGTCTGTCGGTGTGTGCATGTGTGTGGGTGTGAATGGGTGCGTGTTCCTGCGTCAGTGAGTGAGTGAGTGAGTGAGTGAGTGAGTGAGTGAGCTAATTGACGTGTCTGTGTCTGTGTGTGTGTGTGTTGATGCGTGTTGTGTTCTGGTGTGTTGTGTAGTGTTGTGTTGTTTCGGGAAGTTTGGAGGTGGAGACCCTGCTCGTGACATGTAATAAAAATTCAGTGTGAGAGGACATATGTGGGACTCTGTGGATGACTGAGTGGATCACGTTGTGCAATATGCAATGAGCCAATGTGTTATTCGTGAATAGAGAGGAACCATGTCACTCAACGACTGTCTCTCTCTCCCTCTCTCTCCCTCCCTCCCTCACTCTTCCAGCCTAACCCCCACACACACTAAATGATTCACTAAATGATCCCCCCCAGACACACTCACTCACACAGGCACACCCACACACACACACACAAACACACACACACATACATACACACACACATTCCCTTAGAGTGAATCTGACTGGTGGTGACGAACACTCACATTCGACAAACTAGTCTCCCACTGAAAGAGTCCAGCGAGTTGAGATTGTCGAAGGTATTCGTCGCTGCCTGACACGAGTCGTGATCAGTGGAGTTTGACAAGCAACCGTTTAGCTTATGCTTCTCACCAATATTCATCAGAAGTCATCAGACAGAGATTGTCTGTTTACAGAATGCACATGGGTGAATTTGGGAAATGTGTCAATTTTATTCGGATGAGGCGTGATCAAGAAGTGGCTGAAATGCAGCATAAAATATCCACTTCTTCCCATTCTCACGACATTGTCACCCACTCCTACATATTTCTCCCCACGACCTCAACCAGCGAATTTCCCACTATTCTCCACTTCAGCCAAGCTTTCACCCACGTTTCCACCTACTTTGACCATGTTGACGAGAGAACTCTCCGACGGGGTGATGAATGATGTGAGGGTAATACATACATACACATATATATGTATATATATATTTGTGTGTGTGTGTGTGTGTTTTGTCTAGCTTTCCGAATGGGGTGCTATGAATGATATGTGATGTCGGCTGATTGATGTGTTGTTGCAGTGGATTTTCTTCTTAGTTTGTTTCCGTTGTGGTGGTCGTTGTATTGTTTCCAGTGTTAGTTGTTGCAATGCTTGTGTTTGTTAATGTAGTTTAGTTGTGATATTTTGGTGATCGAATGATGTATTTTGGAGTAGTGTGTTAGTGATTGGTTGGCTGAGTTGTGGGCGTCGGTGGTTCAATGGTAGAATGCTCGCCTGCCACGCGGGCGGTCCGGGTTCGATTCCCGGCCGACGCACTCCGCTTTTCATCCCTCACAACACAAAAGCAAACATACCCACCACTAACACTCAACAACTCATCATCACATCACTCTGCACACAATCCTCCAACATCCTCCATACCCAACAACCCACCACGAATGACCTCTGACAAATCAACTCCTCCCTATATACCCACGCACAGTCACAATCTCCCCTACCATTTTAACACATTCACAATACCACCATCGAATGTCGTCATCATTCTCCGTGTGTGTATGTGTGTGTGTGTGTGTGACTGACTGATTGACTGGCTGGCTGGTGAGTGGGTGAGTGGTTGGTTTGGTGATTCGGTGAGTCGATGAGTGTGTATGTGTACGTGTGAGTGCGATTCCTTCACGACCGTATGAATGTCCTCGTGTCTGCATCAATGCGTCTGAGTTCATCCCTCGACAACACTCTCTCCGTGTGACTGTGTGTCTGTGTTTCCCTGGAATTCAGCTTGTCTGTCGGTGTGTGCATGTGTGTGGGTGTGAATGGGTGCGTGTTCCTGCGTCAGTGAGTGAGTGAGTGAGTGAGTGAGTGAGCTAATTGACGTGTCTGTGTCTGTGTGTGTGTGTGTTGATGCGTGTTGTGTTCTGGTGTGTTGTGTAGTGTTGTGTTGTTTCGGGAAGTTTGGAGGTGGAGACCCTGCTCGTGACATGTAATAAAAATTCAGTGTGAGAGGACATATGTGGGACTCTGTGGATGACTGAGTGGATCACGTTGTGCAATATGCAATGAGCCAATGTGTTATTCGTGAATAGAGAGGAACCATGTCACTCAACGACTGTCTCTCTCTCCCTCTCTCTCCCTCCCTCCCTCCCTCCCTCACTCTTCCAGCCTAAGCCCCACACACACTAAATGATTCACTAAATGATCCCCCCAGACACACTCACTCACACAGGCACACCCACACACACACACACACACACACACACATACATACACACACACATTCCCTTAGAGTGAATCTGACTGGTGGTGACGAACACTCACATTCGACAAACTAGTCTCCCACTGAAAGAGTCCAGCGAGTTGAGATTGTCGAAGGTATTCGTCGCTGCCTGACACGAGTCGTGATCAGTGGAGTTTGACAAGCAACCGTTTAGCTTATGCTTCTCACCAATATTCATCAGAAGTCATCAGACAGAGATTGTCTGTTTACAGAATGCACATGGGTGAATTTGGGAAATGTGTCAATTTTATTCGGATGAGGCGTGATCAAGAAGTGGCTGAAATGCAGCATAAAATATCCACTTCTTCCCATTCTCACGACATTGTCACCCACTCCTACATATTTCTCCCCACGACCTCAACCAGCGAATTTCCCACTATTCTCCACTTCAGCCAAGCTTTCACCCACGTTTCCACCTACTTTGACCATGTTGACGAGAGAACTCTCCGACGGGGTGATGAATGATGTGAGGGTAATACATACATACACATATATATGTATATATATATTTGTGTGTGTGTGTGTGTGTTTTGTCTAGCTTTCCGAATGGGGTGCTATGAATGATATGTGATGTCGGCTGATTGATGTGTTGTTGCAGTGGATTTTCTTCTTAGTTTGTTTCCGTTGTGGTGGTCGTTGTATAGTTTCCAGTGTTAGTTGTTGCAATGCTTGTGTTTGTTAATGTAGTTTAGTTGTGATATTTTGGTGATCGAATGATGTATTTTGGAGTAGTGTGTTAGTGATTGGTTGGCTGAGTTGTGGGCGTCGGTGGTTCAATGGTAGAATGCTCGCCTGCCACGCGGGCGGTCCGGGTTCGATTCCCGGCCGACGCACTCCGCTTTTCATCCCTCACAACACAAAAGCAAACATACCCACCACTAACACTCAACAACTCATCATCACATCACTCTGCACACAATCCTCCAACATCCTCCATACCCAACAACCCACCACGAATGACCTCTGACAAATCAACTCCTCCCTATATACCCACGCACAGTCACAATCTCCCCTACCATTTTAACACATTCACAATACCACCATCGAATGTCGTCATCATTCTCCGTGTGTGTATGTGTGTGTGTGTGTGTGTGTGACTGACTGATTGACTGGCTGGCTGATGAGTGGGTGAGTGGTTGGTTTGGTGATTCGGTGAGTCGATGAGTGTGTATGTGTACGTGTGAGTGCGATTCCTTCACGACCGTATGAATGTCCTCGTGTCTGCATCAATGCGTCTGAGTTCATCCCTCGACAACACTCTCTCCGTGTGACTGTGTGTCTGTGTTTCCCTGGAATTCAGCTTGTCTGTCGGTGTGTGCATGTGTGTGGGTGTGAATGGGTGCGTGTTCCTGCGTCAGTGAGTGAGTGAGTGAGTGAGTGAGCTAATTGACGTGTCTGTGTCTGTGTGTGTGTGTGTGTTGATGCGTGTTGTGTTCTGGTGTGTTGTGTAGTGTTGTGTTGTTTCGGGAAGTTTGGAGGTGGAGACCCTGCTCGTGACATGTAATAAAAATTCAGTGTGAGAGGACATATGTGGGACTCTGTGGATGACTGAGTGGATCACGTTGTGCAATATGCAATGAGCCAATGTGTTATTCGTGAATAGAGAGGAACCATGTCACTCAACGACTGTCTCTCTCTCCCTCTCTCTCCCTCCCTCCCTCCCTCCCTCACTCTTCCAGCCTAAGCCCCACACACACTAAATGATTCACTAAATGATCCCCCCAGACACACTCACTCACACAGGCACACCCACACACACACACACAAACACACACACACATACATACACACACACATTCCCTTAGAGTGAATCTGACTGGTGGTGACGAACACTCACATTCGACAAACTAGTCTCCCACTGAAAGAGTCCAGCGAGTTGAGATTGTCGAAGGTATTCGTCGCTGCCTGACACGAGTCGTGATCAGTGGAGTTTGACAAGCAACCGTTTAGCTTATGCTTCTCACCAATATTCATCAGAAGTCATCAGACAGAGATTGTCTGTTTACAGAATGCACATGGGTGAATTTGGGAAATGTGTCAATTTTATTCGGATGAGGCGTGATCAAGAAGTGGCTGAAATGCAGCATAAAATATCCACTTCTTCCCATTCTCACGACATTGTCACCCACTCCTACATATTTCTCCCCACGACCTCAACCAGCGAATTTCCCACTATTCTCCACTTCAGCCAAGCTTTCACCCACGTTTCCACCTACTTTGACCATGTTGACGAGAGAACTCTCCGACGGGGTGATGAATGATGTGAGGGTAATACATACATACACATATATATGTATATATATATTTGTGTGTGTGTGTGTGTGTTTTGTCTAGCTTTCCGAATGGGGTGCTATGAATGATATGTGATGTCGGCTGATTGATGTGTTGTTGCAGTGGATTTTCTTCTTAGTTTGTTTCCGTTGTGGTGGTCGTTGTATAGTTTCCAGTGTTAGTTGTTGCAATGCTTGTGTTTGTTAATGTAGTTTAGTTGTGATATTTTGGTGATCGAATGATGTATTTTGGAGTAGTGTGTTAGTGATTGGTTGGCTGAGTTGTGGGCGTCGGTGGTTCAATGGTAGAATGCTCGCCTGCCACGCGGGCGGTCCGGGTTCGATTCCCGGCCGACGCACTCCGCTTTTCATCCCTCACAACACAAAAGCAAACATACCCACCACTAACACTCAACAACTCATCATCACATCACTCTGCACACAATCCTCCAACATCCTCCATACCCAACAACCCACCACGAATGACCTCTGACAAATCAACTCCTCCCTATATACCCACGCACAGTCACAATCTCCCCTACCATTTTAACACATTCACAATACCACCATCGAATGTCGTCATCATTCTCCGTGTGTGTGTGTGTGTGTGTGACTGACTGATTGACTGGCTGGCTGACTGTCTGGCTGACTGATTGATGAGTGGGTGAGTGGTTGGTTTGGTGATTCGGTGAGTCGATGAGTGTGTATGTGTACGTGTGAGTGCGATTCCTTCACGACCGTATGAATGTCCTCGTGTCTGCATCAATGCGTCTGAGTTCATCCCTCGACAACACTCTCTCCGTGTGACTGTGTGTCTGTGTTTCCCTGGAATTCAGCTTGTCTGTCGGTGTGTGCATGTGTGTGGGTGTGAATGGGTGCGTGTTCCTGCGTCAGTGAGTGAGTGAGTGAGTGAGTGAGTGAGTTAATTGACGTGTCTGTGTCTGTGTGTGTGTGTGTTGATGCGTGTTGTGTTCTGGTGTGTTGTGTAGTGTTGTGTTGTTTCGGGAAGTTTGGAGGTGGAGACCCTGCTCGTGACATGTAATAAAAATTCAGTGTGAGAGGACATATGTGGGACTCTGTGGATGACTGAGTGGATCACGTTGTGCAATATGCAATGAGCCAATGTGTTATTCGTGAATAGAGAGGAACCATGTCACTCAACGACTGTCTCTCTCTCCCTCTCTCTCCCTCCCTCCCTCCCTCCCTCACTCTTCCAGCCTAAGCCCCACACACACTAAATGATTCACTAAATGATCCCCCCAGACACACTCACTCACACAGGCACACCCACACACACACACACAAACACACACACACATACATACACACACACATTCCCTTAGAGTGAATCTGACTGGTGGTGACGAACACTCACATTCGACAAACTAGTCTCCCACTGAAAGAGTCCAGCGAGTTGAGATTGTCGAAGGTATTCGTCGCTGCCTGACACGAGTCGTGATCAGTGGAGTTTGACAAGCAACCGTTTAGCTTATGCTTCTCACCAATATTCATCAGAAGTCATCAGACAGAGATTGTCTGTTTACAGAATGCACATGGGTGAATTTGGGAAATGTGTCAATTTTATTCGGATGAGGCGTGATCAAGAAGTGGCTGAAATGCAGCATAAAATATCCACTTCTTCCCATTCTCACGACATTGTCACCCACTCCTACATATTTCTCCCCACGACCTCAACCAGCGAATTTCCCACTATTCTCCACTTCAGCCAAGCTTTCACCCACGTTTCCACCTACTTTGACCATGTTGACGAGAGAACTCTCCGACGGGGTGATGAATGATGTGAGGGTAATACATACATACACATATATATGTATATATATATTTGTGTGTGTGTGTGTGTGTTTTGTCTAGCTTTCCGAATGGGGTGCTATGAATGATATGTGATGTCGGCTGATTGATGTGTTGTTGCAGTGGATTTTCTTCTTAGTTTGTTTCCGTTGTGGTGGTCGTTGTATTGTTTCCAGTGTTAGTTGTTGCAATGCTTGTGTTTGTTAATGTAGTTTAGTTGTGATATTTTGGTGATCGAATGATGTATTTTGGAGTAGTGTGTTAGTGATTGGTTGGCTGAGTTGTGGGCGTCGGTGGTTCAATGGTAGAATGCTCGCCTGCCACGCGGGCGGTCCGGGTTCGATTCCCGGCCGACGCACTCCGCTTTTCATCCCTCACAACACAAAAGCAAACATACCCACCACTAACACTCAACAACTCATCATCACATCACTCTGCACACAATCCTCCAACATCCTCCATACCCAACAACCCACCACGAATGACCTCTGACAAATCAACTCCTCCCTATATACCCACGCACAGTCACAATCTCCCCTACCATTTTAACACATTCACAATACCACCATCGAATGTCGTCATCATTCTCCGTGTGTGTGTGTGTGTGTGTGTGTGACTGACTGAGTGAGTGTGTGACTGTGGTGACTGAGTGGGTGAGTGGTTGGTTTGGTGATTCGGTGAGTCGATGAGTGTGTATGTGTACGTGTGAGTGCGATTCCTTCACGACCGTATGAATGTCCTCGTGTCTGCATCAATGCGTCTGAGTTCATCCCTCGACAACACTCTCTCCGTGTGACTGTGTGTCTGTGTTTCCCTGGAATTCAGCTTGTCTGTCGGTGTGTGCATGTGTGTGGGTGTGAATGGGTGCGTGTTCCTGCGTCAGTGAGTGAGTGAGTGAGTGAGTGAGCTAATTGACGTGTCTGTGTCTGTGTGTGTGTGTGTTGATGCATGTTGTGTTCTGGTGTGTTGTGTAGTGTTGTGTTGTTTCGGGAAGTTTGGAGGTGGAGACCCTGCTCGTGACATGTAATAAAAATTCAGTGTGAGAGGACATATGTGGGACTCTGTGGATGACTGAGTGGATCACGTTGTGCAATATGCAATGAGCCAATGTGTTATTCGTGAATAGAGAGGAACCATGTCACTCAACGACTGTCTCTCTCTCCCTCTCTCTCCCTCCCTCCCTCCCTCCCTCACTCTTCCAGCCTAAGCCCCACACACACTAAATGATTCACTAAATGATCCCCCCAGACACACTCACTCACACAGGCACACCCACACACACACACACAAACACACACACACATACATACACACACACATTCCCTTAGAGTGAATCTGACTGGTGGTGACGAACACTCACATTCGACAAACTAGTCTCCCACTGAAAGAGTCCAGCGAGTTGAGATTGTCGAAGGTATTCGTCGCTGCCTGACACGAGTCGTGATCAGTGGAGTTTGACAAGCAACCGTTTAGCTTATGCTTCTCACCAATATTCATCAGAAGTCATCAGACAGAGATTGTCTGTTTACAGAATGCACATGGGTGAATTTGGGAAATGTGTCAATTTTATTCGGATGAGGCGTGATCAAGAAGTGGCTGAAATGCAGCATAAAATATCCACTTCTTCCCATTCTCACGACATTGTCACCCACTCCTACATATTTCTCCCCACGACCTCAACCAGCGAATTTCCCACTATTCTCCACTTCAGCCAAGCTTTCACCCACGTTTCCACCTACTTTGACCATGTTGACGAGAGAACTCTCCGACGGGGTGATGAATGATGTGAGGGTAATACATACATACACATATATATGTATATATATATTTGTGTGTGTGTGTGTGTGTTTTGTCTAGCTTTCCGAATGGGGTGCTATGAATGATATGTGATGTCGGCTGATTGATGTGTTGTTGCAGTGGATTTTCTTCTTAGTTTGTTTCCGTTGTGGTGGTCGTTGTATTGTTTCCAGTGTTAGTTGTTGCAATGCTTGTGTTTGTTAATGTAGTTTAGTTGTGATATTTTGGTGATCGAATGATGTATTTTGGAGTAGTGTGTTAGTGATTGGTTGGCTGAGTTGTGGGCGTCGGTGGTTCAATGGTAGAATGCTCGCCTGCCACGCGGGCGGTCCGGGTTCGATTCCCGGCCGACGCACTCCGCTTTTCATCCCTCACAACACAAAAGCAAACATACCCACCACTAACACTCAACAACTCATCATCACATCACTCTGCACACAATCCTCCAACATCCTCCATACCCAACAACCCACCACGAATGACCTCTGACAAATCAACTCCTCCCTATATACCCACGCACAGTCACAATCTCCCCTACCATTTTAACACATTCACAATACCACCATCGAATGTCGTCATCATTCTCCGTGTGTGTGTGTGTGTGTGTGTGTGTGACTGACTGACTGACTGGCTGGCTGCTGGCTGACTGATTGATGAGTGGGTGAGTGGTTGGTTTGGTGATTCGGTGAGTCGATGAGTGTGTATGTGTACGTGTGAGTGCGATTCCTTCACGACCGTATGAATGTCCTCGTGTCTGCATCAATGCGTCTGAGTTCATCCCTCGACAACACTCTCTCCGTGTGACTGTGTGTCTGTGTTTCCCTGGAATTCAGCTTGTCTGTCGGTGTGTGCATGTGTGTGGGTGTGAATGGGTGCGTGTTCCTGCGTCAGTGAGTGAGTGAGTGAGTGAGTGAGCTAATTGACGTGTCTGTGTCTGTGTGTGTGTGTGTGTTGATGCGTGTTGTGTTCTGGTGTGTTGTGTAGTGTTGTGTTGTTTCGGGAAGTTTGGAGGTGGAGACCCTGCTCGTGACATGTAATAAAAATTCAGTGTGAGAGGACATATGTGGGACTCTGTGGATGACTGAGTGGATCACGTTGTGCAATATGCAATGAGCCAATGTGTTATTCGTGAATAGAGAGGAACCATGTCACTCAACGACTGTCTCTCTCTCCCTCTCTCTCCCTCCCTCCCTCCCTCCCTCACTCCTCCTCCTAAGCCTCACACACACTAAATGATTCACTAAATGATCTCCCCCAGACACACTCACTCACACAGGCACACCCACACACACACACACAAACACACACACACATACATACACACACACATTCCCTTAGAGTGAATCTGACTGGTGGTGACGAACACTCACATTCGACAAACTAGTCTCCCACTGAAAGAGTCCAGCGAGTTGAGATTGTCGAAGGTATTCGTCGCTGCCTGACACGAGTCGTGATCAGTGGAGTTTGACAAGCAACCGTTTAGCTTATGCTTCTCACCAATATTCATCAGAAGTCATCAGACAGAGATTGTCTGTTTACAGAATGCACATGGGTGAATTTGGGAAATGTGTCAATTTTATTCGGATGAGGCGTGATCAAGAAGTGGCTGAAATGCAGCATAAAATATCCACTTCTTCCCATTCTCACGACATTGTCACCCACTCCTACATATTTCTCCCCACGACCTCAACCAGCGAATTTCCCACTATTCTCCACTTCAGCCAAGCTTTCACCCACGTTTCCACCTACTTTGACCATGTTGACGAGAGAACTCTCCGACGGGGTGATGAATGATGTGAGGGTAATACATACATACACATATATATGTATATATATATTTGTGTGTGTGTGTGTGTGTTTTGTCTAGCTTTCCGAATGGGGTGCTATGAATGATATGTGATGTCGGCTGATTGATGTGTTGTTGCAGTGGATTTTCTTCTTAGTTTGTTTCCGTTGTGGTGGTCGTTGTATAGTTTCCAGTGTTAGTTGTTGCAATGCTTGTGTTTGTTAATGTAGTTTAGTTGTGATATTTTGGTGATCGAATGATGTATTTTGGAGTAGTGTGTTAGTGATTGGTTGGCTGAGTTGTGGGCGTCGGTGGTTCAATGGTAGAATGCTCGCCTGCCACGCGGGCGGTCCGGGTTCGATTCCCGGCCGACGCACTCCGCTTTTCATCCCTCACAACACAAAAGCAAACATACCCACCACTAACACTCAACAACTCATCATCACATCACTCTGCACACAATCCTCCAACATCCTCCATACCCAACAACCCACCACGAATGACCTCTGACAAATCAACTCCTCCCTATATACCCACGCACAGTCACAATCTCCCCTACCATTTTAACACATTCACAATACCACCATCGAATGTCGTCATCATTCTCCGTGTGTGTATGTGTGTGTGTGTGTGTGACTGACTGATTGACTGGCTGGCTGTGTGAGTGGGTGAGTGGTTGGTTTGGTGATTCGGTGAGTCGATGAGTGTGTATGTGTACGTGTGAGTGCGATTCCTTCACGACCGTATGAATGTCCTCGTGTCTGCATCAATGCGTCTGAGTTCATCCCTCGACAACACTCTCTCCGTGTGACTGTGTGTCTGTGTTTCCCTGGAATTCAGCTTGTCTGTCGGTGTGTGCATGTGTGTGGGTGTGAATGGGTGCGTGTTCCTGCGTCAGTGAGTGAGTGAGTGAGTGAGTGAGCTAATTGACGTGTCTGTGTCTGTGTGTGTGTGTGTGTTGATGCGTGTTGTGTTCTGGTGTGTTGTGTAGTGTTGTGTTGTTTCGGGAAGTTTGGAGGTGGAGACCCTGCTCGTGACATGTAATAAAAATTCAGTGTGAGAGGACATATGTGGGACTCTGTGGATGACTGAGTGGATCACGTTGTGCAATATGCAATGAGCCAATGTGTTATTCGTGAATAGAGAGGAACCATGTCACTCAACGACTGTCTCTCTCTCCCTCTCTCTCCCTCCCTCCCTCCCTCCCTCACTCTTCCAGCCTAAGCCCCACACACACTAAATGATTCACTTAATGATCCCCCCAGACACACTCACTCACACAGGCACACCCACACACACACACACAAACACACACACCATACACACACACATTCCCTTAGAGTGAATCTGACTGGTGGTGACGAACACTCACATTCGACAAACTAGTCTCCCACTGAAAGAGTCCAGCGAGTTGAGATTGTCGAAGGTATTCGTCGCTGCCTGACACGAGTCGTGATCAGTGGAGTTTGACAAGCAACCGTTTAGCTTATGCTTCTCACCAATATTCATCAGAAGTCATCAGACAGAGATTGTCTGTTTACAGAATGCACATGGGTGAATTTGGGAAATGTGTCAATTTTATTCGGATGAGGCGTGATCAAGAAGTGGCTGAAATGCAGCATAAAATATCCACTTCTTCCCATTCTCACGACATTGTCACCCACTCCTACATATTTCTCCCCACGACCTCAACCAGCGAATTTCCCACTATTCTCCACTTCAGCCAAGCTTTCACCCACGTTTCCACCTACTTTGACCATGTTGACGAGAGAACTCTCCGACGGGGTGATGAATGATGTGAGGGTAATACATTTACATATATATGTATATATATATTTGTGTGTGTGTGTGTGTGTTTTGTCTAGCTTTCCGAATGGGGTGCTATGAATGATATGTGATGTCGGCTGATTGATGTGTTGTTGCAGTGGATTTTCTTCTTAGTTTGTTTCCGTTGTGGTGGTCGTTGTATAGTTTCCAGTGTTAGTTGTTGCAATGCTTGTGTTTGTTAATGTAGTTTAGTTGTGATATTTTGGTGATCGAATGATGTATTTTGGAGTAGTGTGTTAGTGATTGGTTGGCTGAGTTGTGGGCGTCGGTGGTTCAATGGTAGAATGCTCGCCTGCCACGCGGGCGGTCCGGGTTCGATTCCCGGCCGACGCACTCCGCTTTTCATCCCTCACAACACAAAAGCAAACATACCCACCACTAACACTCAACAACTCATCATCACATCACTCTGCACACAATCCTCCAACATCCTCCATACCCAACAACCCACCACGAATGACCTCTGACAAATCAACTCCTCCCTATATACCCACGCACAGTCACAATCTCCCCTACCATTTTAACACATTCACAATACCACCATCGAATGTCGTCATCATTCTCCGTGTGTGTATGTGTGTGTGTGTGTGTGTGTGACTGACTGATCTGACTCATTGATTGATTGAGTGGGTGAGTGGGTGAGTGGTTGGTTTGGTGATTCGGTGAGTCGATGAGTGTGTATGTGTACGTGTGAGTGCGATTCCTTCACGACCGTATGAATGTCCTCGTGTCTGCATCAATGCGTCTGAGTTCATCCCTCGACAACACTCTCTCCGTGTGACTGTGTGTCTGTGTTTCCCTGGAATTCAGCTTGTCTGTCGGTGTGTGCATGTGTGTGGGTGTGAATGGGTGCGTGTTCCTGCGTCAGTGAGTGAGTGAGTGAGTGAGTGAGTTAATTGACGTGTCTGTGTCTGTGTGTGTGTGTGTGTTGATGCGTGTTGTGTTCTGGTGTGTTGTGTAGTGTTGTGTTGTTTCGGGAAGTTTGGAGGTGGAGACCCTGCTCGTGACATGTAATAAAAATTCAGTGTGAGAGGACATATGTGGGACTCTGTGGATGACTGAGTGGATCACGTTGTGCAATATGCAATGAGCCAATGTGTTATTCGTGAATAGAGAGGAACCATGTCACTCAACGACTGTCTCTCTCTCCCTCTCTCTCCCTCCCTCCCTCCCTCCCTCACTCCTCCTCCCTAACCCTCACACTCACTAAATGATTCACTAAATGATCTCTCACAGACACACTCACTCACACAGGCACACCCACCCACACACACACACACACACACACATACATACATACATTCCCTTAGAGTGAATCTGACTGGTGGTGACAAACACTCACATTCGACAAACTAGTCTCCCACTGAAAGAGTCCAGCGAGTTGAGATTGTCGAAGGTATTCGTCGCTGCCTGACACGAGTCGTGATCAGTGGAGTTTGACAAGCAACCGTTTAGCTTATGCTTCTCACCAATATTCATCAGAAGTCATCAGACAGAGATTGTCTGTTTACAGAATGCACATGGGTGAATTTGGGAAATGTGTCAATTTTATTCGGATGAGGCGTGATCAAGAAGTGGCTGAAATGCAGCATAAAATATCCACTTCTTCCCATTCTCACGACATTGTCACCCACTCCTACATATTTCTCCCCACGACCTCAACCAGCGAATTTCCCACTATTCTCCACTTCAGCCAAGCTTTCACCCACGTTTCCACCTACTTTGACCATGTTGACGAGAGAACTCTCCGACGGGGTGATGAATGATGTGAGGGTAATACATACATACACATATATATGTATATATATTTGTGTGTGTGTGTGTGTGTTTTGTCTAGCTTTCCGAATGGGGTGCTATGAATGATATGTGATGTCGGCTGATTGATGTGTTGTTGCAGTGGATTTTCTTCTTAGTTTGTTTCCGTTGTGGTGGTCGTTGTATAGTTTCCAGTGTTAGTTGTTGCAATGCTTGTGTTTGTTAATGTAGTTTAGTTGTGATATTTTGGTGATCGAATGATGTATTTTGGAGTAGTGTGTTAGTGATTGGTTGGCTGAGTTGTGGGCGTCGGTGGTTCAATGGTAGAATGCTCGCCTGCCACGCGGGCGGTCCGGGTTCGATTCCCGGCCGACGCACTCCGCTTTTCATCCCTCACAACACAAAAGCAAACATACCCACCACTAACACTCAACAACTCATCATCACATCACTCTGCACACAATCCTCCAACATCCTCCATACCCAACAACCCACCACGAATGACCTCTGACAAATCAACTCCTCCCTATATACCCACGCACAGTCACAATCTCCCCTACCATTTTAACACATTCACAATACCACCATCGAATGTCGTCATCATTCTCCGTGTGTGTGTGTGTGTGTGTGTGTGTGTGACTGACTGATTGACTGGCTGGCTGAGTGGGTGAGTGGTTGGTTTGGTGATTCGGTGAGTCGATGAGTGTGTATGTGTACGTGTGAGTGCGATTCCTTCACGACCGTATGAATGTCCTCGTGTCTGCATCAATGCGTCTGAGTTCATCCCTCGACAACACTCTCTCCGTGTGACTGTGTGTCTGTGTTTCCCTGGAATTCAGCTTGTCTGTCGGTGTGTGCATGTGTGTGGGTGTGAATGGGTGCGTGTTCCTGCGTCAGTGAGTGAGTGAGTGAGTGAGTGAGTGAGTGAGTTAATTGACGTGTCTGTGTCTGTGTGTGTGTGTGTTGATGCGTGTTGTGTTCTGGTGTGTTGTGTAGTGTTGTGTTGTTTCGGGAAGTTTGGAGGTGGAGACCCTGCTCGTGACATGTAATAAAAATTCAGTGTGAGAGGACATATGTGGGACTCTGTGGATGACTGAGTGGATCACGTTGTGCAATATGCAATGAGCCAATGTGTTATTCGTGAATAGAGAGGAACCATGTCACTCAACGACTGTCTCTCTCTCCCTCTCTCTCCCTCCCTCACTCCTCCTCCCTAACCCTCACACTCACCAAATGATTCACTTAATGATCTCTCACAGACACACTCACTCACACAGGCACACCCACACACACACACACCCACACACACATACATACACACACATTCCCTTAGAGTGAATCTGACTGGTGGTGACGAACACTCACATTCGACAAACTAGTCTCCCACTGAAAGAGTCCAGCGAGTTGAGATTGTCGAAGGTATTCGTCGCTGCCTGACACGAGTCGTGATCAGTGGAGTTTGACAAGCAACCGTTTAGCTTATGCTTCTCACCAATATTCATCAGAAGTCATCAGACAGAGATTGTCTGTTTACAGAATGCACATGGGTGAATTTGGGAAATGTGTCAATTTTATTCGGATGAGGCGTGATCAAGAAGTGGCTGAAATGCAGCATAAAATATCCACTTCTTCCCATTCTCACGACATTGTCACCCACTCCTACATATTTCTCCCCACGACCTCAACCAGCGAATTTCCCACTATTCTCCACTTCAGCCAAGCTTTCACCCACGTTTCCACCTACTTTGACCATGTTGACGAGAGAACTCTCCGACGGGGTGATGAATGATGTGAGGGTAATACATACATACACATATATATGTATATATATATTTGTGTGTGTGTGTGTGTGTTTTGTCTAGCTTTCCGAATGGGGTGCTATGAATGATATGTGATGTCGGCTGATTGATGTGTTGTTGCAGTGGATTTTCTTCTTAGTTTGTTTCCGTTGTGGTGGTCGTTGTATAGTTTCCAGTGTTAGTTGTTGCAATGCTTGTGTTTGTTAATGTAGTTTAGTTGTGATATTTTGGTGATCGAATGATGTATTTTGGAGTAGTGTGTTAGTGATTGGTTGGCTGAGTTGTGGGCGTCGGTGGTTCAATGGTAGAATGCTCGCCTGCCACGCGGGCGGTCCGGGTTCGATTCCCGGCCGACGCACTCCGCTTTTCATCCCTCACAACACAAAAGCAAACATACCCACCACTAACACTCAACAACTCATCATCACATCACTCTGCACACAATCCTCCAACATCCTCCATACCCAACAACCCACCACGAATGACCTCTGACAAATCAACTCCTCCCTATATACCCACGCACAGTCACAATCTCCCCTACCATTTTAACACATTCACAATACCACCATCGAATGTCGTCATCATTCTCCGTGTGTGTATGTGTGTGTGTGTGTGTGTGACTGACTGATTGACTGGCTGGCTGTGGTGAGATTGATGAGTGGGTGAGTGGTTGGTTTGGTGATTCGGTGAGTCGATGAGTGTGTATGTGTACGTGTGAGTGCGATTCCTTCACGACCGTATGAATGTCCTCGTGTCTGCATCAATGCGTCTGAGTTCATCCCTCGACAACACTCTCTCCGTGTGACTGTGTGTCTGTGTTTCCCTGGAATTCAGCTTGTCTGTCGGTGTGTGCATGTGTGTGGGTGTGAATGGGTGCGTGTTCCTGCGTCAGTGAGTGAGTGATTGGTGGAGTGAGTTAATGGACGTGTCTGTGTCTGTGTGTGTGTGTGTGTTGATGCGTGTTGTGTTCTGGTGTGTTGTGTAGTGTTGTGTTGTTTCGGGAAGTTTGGAGGTGGAGACCCTGCTCGTGACATGTAATAAAAATTCAGTGTGAGAGGACATATGTGGGACTCTGTGGATGACTGAGTGGATCACGTTGTGCAATATGCAATGAGCCAATGTGTTATTCGTGAATAGAGAGGAACCATGTCACTCAACGACTGTCTCTCTCTCCCTCTCTCTCCCTCCCTCCCTCCCTCCCTCACTCCTCCTCCCTAACCCTCACACTCACTAAATGATTCACTTAATGATCTCTCACAGACACACTCACTCACACAGGCACACTCACACACACACACACCCACACACACATACATACACACACATTCCCTTAGAGTGAATCTGACTGGTGGTGACGAACACTCACATTCGACAAACTAGTCTCCCACTGAAAGAGTCCAGCGAGTTGAGATTGTCGAAGGTATTCGTCGCTGCCTGACACGAGTCGTGATCAGTGGAGTTTGACAAGCAACCGTTTAGCTTATGCTTCTCACCAATATTCATCAGAAGTCATCAGACAGAGATTGTCTGTTTACAGAATGCACATGGGTGAATTTGGGAAATGTGTCAATTTTATTCGGATGAGGCGTGATCAAGAAGTGGCTGAAATGCAGCATAAAATATCCACTTCTTCCCATTCTCACGACATTGTCACCCACTCCTACATATTTCTCCCCACGACCTCAACCAGCGAATTTCCCACTATTCTCCACTTCAGCCAAGCTTTCACCCACGTTTCCACCTACTTTGACCATGTTGACGAGAGAACTCTCCGACGGGGTGATGAATGATGTGAGGGTAATACATACATACACATATATATGTATATATAGACGAGACAGCTGTCCAATAGTTCCCTCTCTCTAGACAGTAACATGTCCAAACTGAATACCGTGGCATTAAAATCCAGAAAATTGACACCGTTCGATTGGAGGGGAAGAAGAGTAAACAACGATTAATACAAGGTGTAAGATGTACAAGTGATCAATTTATGAGTTATTGATTTTTGTTACTCAGGTTGTTTTTACTAATAACTTTGAAGGCCAACTTACTTGACACTTACAGTCTTACAACAAAAACAACAAAACTGCACTCAGCCTCCAAGAGTAGCAGTCAAGCTTTTAAAAGTTGTCTACTTACTCGGATATCCACGATATTTAAATTTCTGATAGACAGTATTACCTCTTGGTATCAGATGGTTGGAGGCAATCGGCTACAGGAGGCCCAGCATGACCTAGGTTTCGTGCTAGTTGGCGTATCTGTAACCTCGAAAGCACGCGTCTCTCTTCTGATATTCGAGTCTGTGTCACCCAGGGGGACTGCAGTTACAGATATTGCCACTGAGCTATTCGGACTCGCGATTGACCTCCTGTAGGACAGTATTGGAGACTTTTGATTGGGCACTGGTCACTAACTAGTGCGTATTGTGTGTGTGTGTGTCTAGTCCTATCTACTATCTATATTTCCCCTTAAATAATTTTACTTGTGCAATAGTGTGTCATTCCATTTTGACAACGCATCCGACATTTCTGTTAAGCACTGAATAACTTTCCATATAATTTCTGAGGTCAAATAAAAAGCCTAAGATTCTGTGTATAGTATGTATCAGTGCATTTAATAGTATTATTGTGGAATTGTGAATTATTTGAACTGACAGAAAGCCGCTTTTTTTCCTCTTCACGTTCCCAGTGGAACATAGGACTTCAAGCTAGTGGCTTGAAGTTTCTGTAGCAGTGTTTATTTTTACAGGATACGGTTGCTAGCCTCATGCCCAACCTTTCCTCTCTTTACCAGCTTTTTATTTTTGGCTTAGCGAGGTAAAGGAGTCCGTCGGTGGCTGGGGATCGAACCCGGGACTATGTGCATGGTCGGCGAACGTCCTAACCGCTATGTCTCCGACGCACTGACAGACAGTGCCAGTAAGACAACTTTGTGCCCTTTAACAATCAATTTGGCGTAGTTTTATTCAACTTCAATTCACAGATCAAGGCATAACACCTTCTATACTTTTACCAAAAAAACTAGAGAAGATTAAAAGAATTGAACCTCGAAAATTTTTGTTCTTTCAATATGAAGAGTCTTCTGTTGGAAAAAGTTAACTAAACTACCACAACTGAAGATGAACAATAGTATATCGATTGAAGTTGATCCACGCCCCCCCCCTCCTACACACACACACACACAGCTCACTTTACGGTAGTACAGAAATACGAAAAGAAGAAAGAAACAATGCAATCAAATCACAAACAAAAAACACTTCATCTACAGAAACGTATTATTATCTTTATTACGGTCATTAGTTTTTAAGATGGGCAAATGTTAATGAAGCAGATAGAAATATGAAACAAAAACCACATGCTTATTCAATACGCATGCATACTACGATGATTATACGCAGTAAATACAACTATATATATATATATATTTTCAAGTATTGGTTTTGTAGGGATTTTGTTTGATTGCATGGAGGATTTCATCATGAGCTGACATCAGTTAGAGAACCACTGGAAAACCTGAAGGGAGTACTGGACAGCTGTTTCGTCCTAGTGTGGGACTCTCCAGCAGTACGCACCCACAGGGGTTCGAACCCAGGACCTTCTGGTCACAAGGCCAGCGAGCTCGTAGACCATTGAGCCACTGGGACCCGATCCAATGGCCGAACCATAAATTCTAACTTCTGCCAATTCATGAGACAGCGCGACCACTTCGCAGTGTCTTCTTCGATGAGTAAGTGTCCTCACCTTCAACCTGCTGTACTTTGCTGGTTACGGCTTCTCACTAGAACCCCAGGTTAATTGCCTGAATACAGCCAGTCGTTAGTGAGCATCAGATGAATTTTCAAGTATTGGATGAGTACTGATGTAGAATCACAAACTAGGACGAAACAGCTGGCCATTACTCCCTGAAGGTTTTTCAATGGTTCTCTAACTGATTCCAGCTCATGTTGAAATCTTCTAATCAATAAATAGATTTAAACAAAAATGCATCACACATCCCATATACAATCTTTTAAATATATGAGTTTCTATTTTATTCTCAAAAAGATATTGAGATTTATTTATCCCACTAAAGTTTTTACTTGTTTACTATACATTTATACAATACACATAACTGGTTATCTGAAAATCTGCTTAAAACAGTATGATCAGTGCATACAGAATCCTGTTGAGTAATGAATGAAAAGAAGTTTTGTTTTGAATTTATACCATCGAATAAACGTTAAAAGTTGCTTCTTTTTTCTTTTTAAGAAAAAGAGATGAAAAATGTTTAAAAACTAAGAAACAAGGTTTTTTTCTCCCTCACTCCCATCGTCCATCTTACAATCCTATTCCTTGTGTTACTTACTGATTATATACATATATGTATATCCTAAATGTAGGTTATAGAATATGAGGTGGTTAGTTTGGTCGGGGTAGTCTTTTCTTGAGTGAACATGCATCAAGATCATTGAGTCATTTGTATTTTGCTTACTCAATAATAAATGATTGGGTAACTTATTTGAACTTCTTATTTGCAATGGCTGTCAAGTCAACTCTATATAGGTCAAACTAGTAGATCGGGGGTAATCAGATTGTAGGAAACATAAGAAGTTAGCTAAGGTAAGAATGGTTGACCCCGATTATTATTATTTCCTTTAATTCCTAGAGGAAAATAGGGCTTCAGCCGCCCAAGTCTCCATTGCGTTCGGTTCTGCGCCAACGTTTTCACCTGGCTCAACGACTGCCTATATGCTTTCACCTCCTCTTCACATCACCTCCTCAAAGTCACCCTTGCACTGACGACCAACTCGCCGCTTCCCTTTTGGGTTCCACTCGAGCGATGGCCTGGCGTGTGATGTCACTTGATGCTTTCCTCAGAGTGTGGTCAATCTATCTCCGTTTCTCCCTGCCTATTTGCTGCACAATCGGTTCCTGGTTGGATCGCTCATTGCCAGAGATCCCTCCCTATTGCTGATCTTTTCTGGCTGGCCATCTGACCTTCAGTGAAGTACTGAGCGAAGACAACTGTTGATGAAGGTCTGTAGTCTGTTTGAGATGCTCTTCATGACGAGCTGGCCAAGTCTCTGATCCGTATAGTAGCACTGACTTCCCTTTGCAGTTGAAAATCCGGATCATATTTTCACTTTCATGTTGAGTGCTGTTGACCTGCATACGAACTTGAGAGTAATGAAAGCTTGTCTTGCTTTCCCGATCCTCGCTTTGATATCCTCGTCAGTTCCGTTCGCCTGTAGTTGAAACGATGCTTCCCAGATAGGTGGGTAGTTAGTAGGTAAAGGAGGTTGCTTCTTTCAGGTTCCTCCCATTTATGCTGGCTGATTGTTGTCTGTTGTTGTTGTTGTTGCAGTGGCTGTTGGCCAGGAATCTTCATCACCTCTGTTTTCTCTATGTTTACCTGAAGTCCTATCTTCTCTGGATGCTTCTTCTGCCAACTTGTTGCTTTTCACTTGCATATCTTCCAGTTTGTGGGAAATCAGACATATATCATCGGCGAAGTTCAGATACTTCAAGTTTTTGTGTGAGTCCATTTTATGCCTGTTTCCTCATTGGCCGCTGTCTGTTGCATTATCCAATCTACTGCAATCAGGAAAATCATTGGCGATAAGTAATTTAGAAAAAAGCTCAGCACTACATTGCACTACATGCATTAACATAAAACCACACAATAGGGTGGGATAGGGTTAAGATTCTAAGAAGTGATCTAGGTAGGTGGAGAGTGAGAGAGATTAATTACTGAATCCTGGTTCTTCGAATAATCTACACCCAACACAACACATGGAACAGAAATAACTCAATGCAAATACCACAAATATGGAAGCACATCAAAACATTCTAACAAGTAACTTATTTTGACTATAAAAACACTCGTCTTATTTCCCATCTGATTGTAGTTGATCAATAACACTCGTATTATTATTTCTGAATGTAGATTATCACATATTGATTTTTATTCAAATATCTGGTCAACTCCACACATGTATATAAATGAAAGAAAAAAAGTTGTGTGAGTAGTGACTTGATATGATTATGAGTGGCAATAATTTGCTCTCGAAACGTGGTCGCATCAGTTAATATTACTGTATAACAACACTGTGTGATTTTATCAAAACAAAATCTTATACATAATGCAGTTATTTGAATAGTCTTCTACAAGTGTGATTCTCATCGATCACAAGCACATATGTCGAGAGTCAATCAGTGCACACGATTACTTACTTCCAGGCGAGAAATGACTAGTCTCTTGTCTACAAATAAGGTTATTTTTAAGACTTTACATGTATGCAGAAAAACGTTAGAAAAATTAAGTCTATTGGATATGGTGAATAAAAAATAAAAAAATTTTGAAGATGACTTTTTGGGATATAAAATCTTCTTTTATAAATATTTCACAACAATATACAATTTAGTGTGACTAAATGCATGAAAAAGTTTGCCTACTCGGGTTACTCTGCAGCTATTACATAGTCATTTTTGACTGAACACTAGTTAGTAAGTAGTTTAATGTGTCTAGTCATCTGTTTGGTGCAGACTGGATTCTGTCAGTCAGCGGGTGAGAATCTCAGAAGGGACATGAGTTCCTTCAAGGTTGCACAGATACATCTTGCTAACTGACTGGTGAGTGTCAACTAGCCCGAAACCTAGGCTGAGCAAGGCTTCCTGTTGCCCTGATTGCCTCCAATCATCTAATATTACACTTACAATGGACTTAATCTATCTTATTACCTGAAAAGTAAATTCTACCTAATCTTTTTTTCCTTTTTTTTTTCTGTCTCTTCATTGGTATTATTCTGTCTTCTTAATTGTAATATTTTGCATTTTCAACTTTCTTGTTCTCTACCCCCACCCGATTTAATTTCTACACCTCACTAGCACTTTAATTGACCTTACCAACGTTCAATTTCTAGTCATTTATGTTACGTCATCCAAATTAATTGCTCAATTTCAGTTCTAATTTAAATGGCATTATTATCTAGCCCACTTCTACTTAGTCTCTACCTTTAATTACCTCTGTTGCTACCCTGACCTAAGTTAAAACATTTTAGTCAATTATATTACGTCATCTAACTTACTAACTCAATCTTACTTTAGTTGCTGTCCAATTAACCTTGTTTCTATATTAGACCATTCTTTTATTACCTGATCAATTATCTAATTTTGACAAACCTCATGTACACACACACACACACACAAATAGTTATATATAAATGCGATTGTACAGCTATGTGAATGAATTCGCCGAAAAGAGTCTCTTCGCTGAACGTCTTCTCTTTTTCATATGACTAAATGGGGATTTTCAAGCTAATATTACACAGTCAACTTAAAGTATTTAGTGAGCCACTGAGATTGAACCTGAAACTGAAAGGTTCGTAAGCATTAAACAATGCGATTGTGCGTCACCTACTGGACACGGATCATATTGTAGACAGCCTGAAGTCGTTCAAAATAATCAACAAGCAAAAGAAACCTAGCTTGGTACGCTTTGCTGAAGCAATAGCTATCAAGCTACTCAAACCAAATCTATGTACGCAGAAAGAGACAGTGGTGAATCTTGCACTGCCCTGGTGAGAACAAAATATAAAACTTTTATGAGTCACCCCTTTTTTTTGTTTAGAAAACTCTACTCTCTCATCTAAACATGACTCACCCTAACTTGTTCTTTTCCTTTTTATTGGCTATTAGATAAAACATTTTCTTTGGTTACGTAATGCACTTTATTTGTTATGCTCTTTCTAGCTTAACCTTGTTTCTATACGCAACTCTGTTTTTTTGTTTCCAAGCCTAATCGTCTAATTATTCTATAAACAGTCAGTGTTTTTGACTCTTAATTAGTTAAATCATTCCGGACTAATGTTACTTTTACTTCCTACCAATTACTCCTTGTGATCGTGGAAAAAAATGTTCAAATATTTAATGTAATTCATATCTTTTTATTAGTGCAGCAACATCCAGCGCCAATCACCATCATCGGGAGGGATTTGAAAGAGGTTACTTCATTCACTCACTTATCTAGGCAGCATTGTCTCAACTACACGAGGAACGGACGAGGATGTCAAATCGAGCGAGAATCGGGAAGGCGAGCGAGAAACACATTCATCAAACTGAAACCAATCTGGAAATCTTCGTCACTCAGCCAGCATCAACAACAAAGTTCCGTCGGATTTCCAATACAAACAGCGTCAAGTCAGTCAGTTCTTCTATACGGATCGGATCAGAAACTTGGCGGGCGGGTTACAAAGAATATTTCCAACAGCCTGTTGCAGACCTTTATCAACCAACAACTGTCTTCGCTGGCTCTATACTGAAGATCAGATGGCCGGGCCAGAAACAATCACCAACAAGAAACTATGGGAACAAACAAAAGAAGCACCAATCGCCAACCAACAAATATGCAGGAGATGGAGTGGAGATGGATCGGACACTCGCTGAGGAGGCCTCTAGGTGACATCACACATCAGGCCATTGATCGAGTGGAACCAGCCCGAAAGGGAAGCAGCGAGTGGGTCGTCAGTGCAAGTGTAACATGGAGGAGACCATGTGAAGAGGAGTTGAAACAGTATGGACTAACATGGATGCAGGTGAAAAGCACATCAGAAGACAGAAGCAAGTGGAGACGTGCAGTTGAAGCCCTATGCTCCACTAGGAACTCAAGGGAACAATAATAATATCTTTTCTCCCTCAGGTTGTAACCAGTTGAGAAGAACCCTCGAAATAATAAAAGATGAGCTCGTTATTATCCTGGTACAATTTCTGTTCTTGCTTTGTTCAAGTTTATTAACAGGAAGAATTGCATGAAGTTTCTAAAAATGATTAATCCAAACAGCATCCAATGTAATGCGATGCGTTTTGTAGTCTAACACTACACTATACTTCAAATTGATTTTAAGCTCGTAGTAAGTAGTTAAAAAAAATATAGAATATATTTCTTCGTCGAAGAACACAGTTAAAAAAGAGATAATCAAGAGGAGATTGACAGAGAAAGATACCATAGAAATTTGACAAAAAGGCATCATCAAAAGCAAAGCTAACAAAACTCTCTTAATTTTAGATTTTAAGTCACGCTTATCACATGGACATTATAAATAAGATTCAACTGTGTTGGTGTTCAGATGAATGTGAAACGGTCTTCAATATGCAGATATGGAATTAGAGTTAAATGGTCAAACTTTTGAGTTACAACTCAACAGAAAAAGAAGAAAAATGTTTTTTGAACAAAGTAAAAACTACAGTTTGAGTAGAATATTCTTGAAAAGATATTGAAGAGCAATGGGTATCCTGAAAGGTTCATCAACAAGTACGGAAGATCTGAAGTCCCGAATGTCAAACAAATCACAGTGGAGAAAAAGCCAGTCTACATTCAACTTGATTATAAAGGTGAAAACATTGCAGCAATGGTCAACAGAAGATTGAGTACGTGACTAACCAGAGCCTATCCTGCAGCTAAGCTCGTCCCCGTCTATCGAACAACTTGCTCTTTGGTGCAATCAGAAATTGATTAATATCCTTCTCATGTTAACTCCAACTGTATATACAAATTTACATGTATCTGCGGGAGCAGTTACATTGGAAGGACAAAAACAAGGGCATATCTACGATTTCATGAACATGTACCAAAACGCTTATGTCTAAAGGGAACAAATGCTTTAAATAGTGCCATCCATCGCCAGGCATCTCCTTGACACGGGTCACGAGGTGGACGTAGAAAAGTCGTTCAAAATTATTAATAGGCAAAAAGACACAATTCTCTTTAAGTCTGGTGAAGTCATTTCCATCAAGCGCCTGAAACCTGATTTATGCGTCCAGAAAGAGGTGGTTATCAGTCTTTCTTTGCCCTGGTAACCGGATATTTTTCATCTCTTTTTCATCTGAATGTGAAATGCTGAAAAGTTTCCATTGTTTATGATTATTATTGTTGTTCGGAATAGTGTTTAATATTACATATATATATATATATATATATATATATATATATATATTATTGTATGCATATATTGATTAGTTGATTTTTGTTTAAAATGAACTCTGTGCAAGTATGTTAAAATTGTTTTTGTACATATATTTAATAATGTTTTTGGACTGTGAGCAGCTGACGAGAAGGTAACGAAATAAAAGATGGTACCACTTTATTCTGATAAAACAGTAGTTTATGCTTTGTTCAAATTCATTAAGAGGAATAAATGTAAGAAAAATGTGTTTCATCGAACAAAAATAACCGAATATTTCTATGGTGATCAGAAAAATAAATCATCTACGCAATCAATATTTTCACTAAAAACTGTATTCGTCAAAAACTTATAATCAAAAAAATGTTCACGAGTCATGACGAGATGTAAGCCATAGGAATATTGAAAACAGAGGGCAATATAAAGTCCTCTCTGTTTTAGGTCTAATTTATAATATGCGCTCTGACTGCTAATGGTATTCAAAAAGCAAATAAATAGCCAACGATCTCGATCTCGTGGACTTAAGGCCTCGGGTCCGATCCCTGACAGGGGTATGGGTGCACAATACTGAAGAGTTGGAAACTGGGACGAAACCGATAATCTATATGCATAACTTTCAGTTTCTGTGCTTAACATTTTAAAATTAGAAAAAAAGTTTAGTTGTAGAGCTTTCTATGGTTTTCAACCGCATTCGTTACCTCATTAAACTAACCGAATGAAACATTATTTGAAATGTTCGCGCCTATTGGTCTATTGACTCCATGAAGACCTTGACAGTTGATTTGAGACACATGTAGGGAGAGTCGTAGACTGCCTAGTTCGAATCCTGTGGTTGCTAAGATCCAACGACTTTTAGACTATTGGTAATGTGGCATAAAATCGTTCTCAGTGGTGTAAATGCATTCACTGTCTGTGTGTGGTATGCCATATTCACTAAATTGTCATGTTTTCTCCCTCACGTTTCTGCTTCTTCTTATAATTTTTTCTTTTGAAGGGGTGGGGGGGGGTTATGCTTTTCTACTTTTTGTCTATTTTTGTATGATGCATACTTGGAGTGTGGTAGGTCGAAGTGCTGTTCTACTGAGGCGAGTTCAGTGCTGAATCCCAGTCAGTCACAGTTTATTCTCTAGTATCTCTAGTGCTAATTATTTAACATCTTATTCAATATTCCTAATTAAGACTTTTTTCTAGCAATTAAATTGATTGACACCTGTCGAATATTTTCACAAACTATCATCACTAATTGAATAAACACATGTTAGTTCACAAAATCAAAATTAAAATTGTTACAGAGTTGAGACACTAAACATGGCTACATTTGGATAAGCAACATCGTTCTATAAAAAAATTGCCATCTTTTTAATTATTGACAAACCTTTTTAAGGAACAAAAAATCATACAGACAGCTTTTCACAAGAATGAACATAAATTAGGCTTGTCGACGATTATAGTTACGGCTTAAACAGTTGAATTGCAAGTCTGTGACTACTTACTTTAATGAGTGATGTAAGCTCAAATATATCCGTCCGTGGCATAGGGGTTAGGATGCTCGTCGACCATGCACATAGTCCGGGGTTCGATCCCTGGCCACCGATGCACTCCTTTACCTCGCTAAGCTAGAAATAATTATGGTAAAGAGGAAAGGTTGGGCATGAGGCTAGCAACCGTATCCTGTAAAAATAAACATTGCTACAGAAAATTCAAGCCATTAGCTTGAAGCCCCATGTTCCACTGGGGAACGTGAAGGAGAAAAAAAAGTTCAAATATGCTCAAATTTACAGGCATCTAGCTAGTGTACACCAACAAACACAGTATTCTGGTACAAAGCTATCTTCTGATGATTGACTTTAAGCGTCTCATTCATTAGGAGGGTTAACGTAAGTGAAAGTTATCCTAACTACCAATAACAGAATGCAGTTACATAAGAATAAATTAGTTCACAATTAAAGAACTACTAGGCCACAACAATACACTAATAGTTTAGAGAAAAATTAGATTCAGTCAAAAGTTAGATAATGTAATTTATATCAGTATAATAAAAATCAAAATGTTGTACACGGAAATTCAACTCGTGACATTAGGAAATTAGAAAACCATATCTGGATTTCCTTCTGAGGTATAAGTAATCAAAGATGATGTGAATGATTATTCCCACATTATTGAAATATTTACCCCTGAAAACCAACTGAATGTTAATCATATGCGCCTATCTGTTTCTTTGTTACATGAATTATTTTTGTCAGACACAATAAAATCAATACTCTGAAAGCTTGAAATTTTTTTTCCTTCACTTTCCCCAGTGGTACATAGAGCCTCAAGCTAGTAGCTTGAAGTTTCTGTAGTAGTTTTTATTTTACAGGATATGGTTGCTAGCCTCATGCCCAACCTTTCCTCTTTACCATCATTATTTCTGGCTTAGCGAGGTAAAGGAGTGCATCGGTGGCCGGGAATCGAACCCCGGACCATGTGCATGATCGGCAAGCGTCCCAACAGCTATACCACCGACGCACTAAGGAGTACGCACCCACTAGGTTTCGAACCCAGGACCTTCTGGTTGCACGGCAAGCTCGAATACCATTCAACCACTGGGACCCAAAGCACGGGCCCAGTCGGGAAATAGCTACCACAAAAGCCAGTTGTAGTTAAGCAGCCAGTCTTAGAATATTAGTTTTCCTGGGAAATTCATCCTACTGTGAAGGATTAGGAAAGATGACTACACTATATGGAGGAACAATGGATATACCAGTTGATTAGGTCATTTTGATTGTTGGACAATAGTAACTAGTGTGATGTTTCTGGTCCCTTTTTCTTTGGTGCAGACTGAATTCTACCAAATGTTGGTTTGTAGGGATTTGATTGGTTACAGGATTTCATCATGAGCTGACATTGGTTAGAGAACCATTGGAAAACCTGGAAGTATTGGACAATTGTTTCGTCAGGCTAGTTTGGGACTCTTCAGCAGTACGCATCCACCGGGGTTCGAGCCCAGGACTTTCTGGTTGTGTACTGATGACGAGTCACAAACTAGCCTGACGAGACAGCTGTCCAGTACTTCCAGGTTTTCCAATGGTTCTCTAACCAACATCAGCTCATGATGAATTCTATCAATTTTACGAGTGCCAACTCGCACGAAACCTAGACCGAGCAAGGCTTCCCTGTTGCCGATTGCCTTCAGCCATCTAATATGATTAGGTCATTGTTATTCATAAAACGGAAAAATAATCGATCAGTTAGAGCAGAGTACTGTCCAATCAATTCCATAGCAGTAGAAGTAGTATGTTGAATAAAGACAATGCTCAAATAAAGTGACAGGGGGATTGTGCATAGTGAAAGGGATTACTATTTGATTAAAGTATATCCGAATAAGTTAAACACACTATTAGGGGAAAATTCCTCCAAAAAAACTCTGGTAAAAGGCAAGAAAAAATTAACATAAAAATATAGTAAACAAATATGCTAATAAAACTAAGCCTCATGTTTTATTCAAAAATCACATGTCCACTTAAAAACATGAATGCTTCATTTATCACACAGAAGAAATTTGTTTCGCTTATTTTTGTTAGAAAGATGATAAGAAGCTTAAGCTTGTTTTCTAAATTTGTCAACTCAGTGTATGGAAAATGACAGTATATATGACCATCTAACATACATGCATGCATACATACACACATACATACATATACACAGATTACCACATTTGCATATTCATCACTATTACTACTGAATCATTCATAAGTAGTAAGACATAATGACGAAAGCGAAAGAGAAGAAAAACAGGAAGAAGAAATGCCTATGCAAATAGTCACAGTGACCTTGATCAATTATTGAAAAGAAATAAAGTCGATGACACTGAAAGATTAGAAGTTTCAATCAGATTGGAAAAAGCAAAAAACTCATTTACATTGTAAATTTGAACAGAAAAACAGACTGTATATGATTATTGTAGTATGATGAGATGGAAAAATAGACTAGGCTGAAAAATGTCATCGTGAAATATGCTCCCGGGTGGTAACGAATAGACATTAAGTACAGGAGTTCCTGTCTAGTCGTCTTTTGATTGTTCAGTAGAACAAATTTATGACTCTTTGTTAGATCGAACTCGGAACCGGAAAGGCGAGAATCTAACTAATGGATATATATATATATGTCAAAGCTCTTAGTTCCTTGAGAATTCAGAGACACAAAGAGTCTGAGCTATTTTTTCTCCGTATTCTCATCTTTAGTTAGTGACTTATGCATGTAAATAGTTCATTTATTTTCTATTGCTTTATTTAGACAGGAAACACAGACAAAAAATAAATAAAACAGGCATACATTATCATCTTTTTTTAAACTACTAGAGTAATTTAATTGAATTTTAGATTTTCCCGTCGATTGATTGGACGGAAGTGCTCGGTCTGAGGTTGATATGTTTGTCGACTTGTTGTGCAGATGCTTCGACGATGTCTGGGAATTTAATTAGAATTTAATTGGTGGATGGTGACTAACAGTGGAATCCACGATGCGCATTTCCTCCTATTTGGGATTCGTCATCTGGATACACCTGGGACCGAGCACTTCGTTCCAACCAATCGACGGGAAAATCTAAAATTCAATTAAATTAACGTGACCCGTTGCAAAAGAGGTAGCTCTTGTGGCCCAAGTGGTCTAATGGATAACGCTTTGGTGTTTGAAACTATGGGCACTGGGTTCGAGCCTCGGCGGGAACATCATCACTCACTGAAAAATGCAAGTACATCCATCTGACAAGTCCCAAACAGGACGAAATGCACTTTGCCCTGGATTCAACTGCTAGTCACCATCCACCAATTAAACCAGAGTAATGTGTGTAATACTGCAGTCTAAGCTGCATACAGGAAATGATATGTCTATAGAAGAAATCGCAAATCCTACACCCTTCATAGGCTAATATTAAAATCTAAATAAAGGTTTAGCTTTTTTAAATAGACTGGTGACATGAAATCAAATAAATACATGTCATAAAATACACCTATAAACAACAGTGTACAATATTTTAATATGCAATTTTATATTTCCTTAACACAAACATTTTTGAGTTAGACTAGCTTAGATAGCCTTCGAATGGCAAAATGATGATATTGAAATGTGTAATCTGGATCGCGCTTCAGATTCAAACAAGCGACCTCTGAACTACTAGTTCAATACTCTACCAGCTAGGCTAAGAGCAGATATATTGGTGTAAGTGTTCTTTCATAGTCGACAATGAAATAGAATCAACTTCATAGATAAGTCTAAACTTGTGATCGTCAGCAGGAGAATCCAGGATGCGTATTTCAATTTGTTTAGACCTCGCCATATAGATGTACCTGTGACACCCAGTGATCGATGTTTGTCAGTGCAGTTGAAGATTGAACGATCAACTCATGGTTGTTTGTTCAAACCCAACTCTATATTTTTGGTGGGAGTCATCGATACTGCAGTCATCGTTCCATCGTTCGCTGTCCGTTGGAAGACGGAGAAAAACTATCAGAAACTTTGTGCACAGTAACCTTATGGTTGGCTCTGTATTGGTGCAAGAATAAAGGGTTCTTGTGTCACCAATTTGTGTTCTGGTTTTTCGCGTTGGTTATTGCGCATAGTTCCTGAAAGTCTTCTAAGGACAGTGTGAAGTCCAGTGTAGTTAGACCTGGACATTTGACAATGTTGTTCTCGCTTAGACTCCAACCCAGTGTCCACCATTTCAAACGCGAAAGCCTTATCTCCTAGGCCACTTAGGTTATAACAACTAAATATCCATCTTGTTGATTTGAAAGCATTGTTGAAACAATAACACAGACAACATATGGTTTCATTTCAGTAAAATCAAGCAAACGGGAAATAATAATAATAATTTCAAAGTACGTAATCTAAACTGTTTTGCAGCTTTCAAACAAGACAAAATATGAAAATCATGAAATTATGTTTACACGACTAAAAAGGACTATCATTGTTTCAGTGATATCTGTTGACAGATTTCCTTAGAACACTATTTAACTGTAGAACTTTTGAAGAGGGGTGTCAATGTAGTTGAAGATTGAACGATCAATTCATGGTTGTTTGCTCAAACCCAACTTCCCCATAATTTTCGCGGCTCATCAATCTGCCAGTCATCGTCTCATCTGTCGCTGTTCAGAAAAGACCTAGAAAAAAACTGTCAGAAGTAATATCTTGATTTATAGTTGTAATGTTTGTTCTTAGACCTTAGTTTATTATGCTGGTTATATGTTGGTGTTAGAATAAAGAATTCTCGAGTCGCCAATCTGTATTCTGGTTTTTGCATCCGTTAGTACTAAGCGTTTCTGAAAGGCTTCGAGGGACAGCGTGAGGCCCGGCGTGGCAAGAGCTGTGCATTAACGGTTTTTGAGACGTGATTGACAAAGGGTTACGAGGAGAATGCTGTTCGCTGACTTTTAACTGTCTTTCTAACTTATATCACATGGGTATTATTTATTCTTTCTCTTTTGAACAAAAAACAAACACACTTATTGAAATATCAGTTTTCAGGGTTAATTGGATCAGGCAATTTTATATATCCTTGCAGCTACTTAGGAATGTGTTCTGTAGTCCTGACCTGCAGAAATAAATGGAATCGTCCTCTGACCCAATACACATTAGTGACTAAGTACAAGACATAGTTCCCCAGAGTTCTAATGATGAGTCGTGGTCAGTAGGGTTCACCACCAAGTCACTGACGACATTGGCTGGTGAAGCTAGAATTCATGCAGAAGTAGTGGATTCTGTTTCAGTGGCTGAATGGTCAACAAGCTTGACCCCGTAACCTCAAGGTCCTAGGTTTGATTCACAACAGGATCATTGATGCGTAGTGCTGAAGGGTGCCAAACTAAGACGGAACGGCTGTTTAATAGTCCCTCGATGATTATAATGGCAGAAATTAGAATTCAAGGACAACTGGATCGGGTCCCAGTGGCTTAATGGTCACCGGGACCCAATCCAATGGCCGGCCCATGAATTTTAACTTCTGCCAATTCACGATATAGCGCAACTGCTGGTCAATGTCTTCAAGGTTTTCCAATGGTTCTCTAACCAATGTCAGCTAATGATGAAATCTTGTAACCAATGAAGCGAATCCCTACAAACCAATACTTAAAAAAGGAAGTAATGATTACAACACCAGAGGAACTGTTAATACACTGGTGACGACTATATTTTATCGATAGTTTTTATTTGTCTCAGCCTCACTATCTTATAAAACTACTGTAGTAGATAATGCAGGCGTGAGAATTTCTTGTAACAGTTTTCTGAATGCAGACTAACTGAAGTGCCTAAAAGACACAGTCTAACCAACTTAACTCTTCGCCGCTCAACTCCTTCCCCCCACCCACCAGATATAGAAAAAATAAAATTTTAGTGGAGTGAAGAAGCACTTGTGGAGAAGAGTCTTAAGATTTTAAAAAAACTCATCATTATTGATTAATAAAATTCTATAGTGACTTTTTCTTAATTCACTTTCATTCAATGAATTAATTCATCCATTCAGCTGTTATCGTGGGGAATAAATTAAAATCTAGACCATTTATAGAATTACTGAAATTCATTCAAAGGATTCATAAACTATTCTTTATATATATATTCAGTCTGTATTGAAGATTATTGATGCATAAAGCTAAAGAATATCCATGGACTAGTAAAAAAATGCTCTTTTGCAGACAAATTTATGCTGCTGATGAAACAACGTTTTCTAATTTCAGCGAAATGGTTAAGAAGCGATAAAACTACTTTCCTCATAGATATGCTAGAAACCTACTGTTGAATTTAATCCGTATTTATCCATATTCAAGTGTTAGGCTAAGGGGAAAATTTCGAAAGATGGTAATTAAAAAAGTATGCTCCCATTGTTTTTTGTTTTGATTTTTCCAATATACATTTATTAATTCAATTTCAAATATATAGATAGATATGATATTCATATGAGTATTAGTGTTAGGCTGTTATAATTAATGCAAGAGATCTTGATTACCTGAAACTAGTCGATAAAGGCTAGTAAAAAACAAATGAACCGATTAAGTAATGCTGGATTGATTGTAAGGGAAGTAAATGAGATACGTTTTTAATGAAGATATGATAAGATTAAAGGATGACATGAAAGAGGTTGAAAAACTATAAACAAGGGGTGGTGTAGAAGTCATTAGATGGTTATGTCTTAATAGGCCAACAAGGGAGGGATAATGGCTGTGCACGAACTTCTTTTGAATGCATAGTTTAGGTTTAATAGTTCGAATGTCTATCGCCTACCTCAGCTGTGTGTGTGTGTGTGCAGTAGACGAATACGAAGTCTATTGGAAAGATTCCGTGGGATACGATGAATTACTTTGAAAGCTCTCGTTTTCTCCACTACATGACCACTATCAATTAAATGTGACAGAATTGAGCTACGGATTGTTTTTGTCTATCCCTTACCAAACCACGATGGGAGATGTTCACTAACACGCTGGCTAAGCTGTCTGGTAGTACGCCCAACATAACTGTCACCGCAGGTGCAGTTGAATTGATAAATGCACATAGATGCGGCAAAACTATCAAGCTTATCCTTCGTTTGCGTTCCAATCATTCGTCGGATAGGGAATGACAAACATAGGTATGCTGCGTAAAACGTTCTTCGTATACTCCTGGAAAGTTTCTGGAATAAAATCTCACCATTAAATTGCAACTTAATAAATAGAGGTTTTTACGTGCAGTCAGAGTCTCAGGTTTTCTCTTTGATGTTTTCATATGTTTCTTTATGAAACTACGCGGATAGCCCATCTACATCAAGGAATCGTGAATATATTGAAATTCCTTTTGTAAGAAGTCATCCGTACATATCTTTCTTGCTCTGGTCATAAGACATTTAACAACATTTCTTTTATATTTAGTGGGCACGTAACTAAGGAAGTGTTTGTGTATTGCCCTGTGAATGTGCTTTTTCTATATACGCTTCTCCCAAGTGACCCATTTATCAATTCAACTGCACCTGCGGTGACAGTTATGTTGGGCGTACTACCAGACAGCTTAGCCAACGTGTTAGTGAACATCTCCCATCGTGGTTTGGTAAAGGACAGACAAAAACAATCCGTAGCTCAATTTTGTCACATCTAATTGATATTGGTCATGTATGTAGTGGAGAAAACGAGAGCTTTCAAAGTAATTCATCGTATCCCACGGAATCTTTCTAATAGACTTCGTATTCGTCTACTGCACACACACACACAGCTGAGGCAGGCGATAGACATTCGAACTATTAAACCTAAACTATGCATTCAAAAGAAGTTCGTGCACAGCCATTATCCCTCCCTTGTTGGCCTATTAAGACATAACTGAGACTAAGCAAAACCACACATTGGGTAAAAACGAAAACTCTAGAAGGTTCGAACTACGTAGATGATTTATGGTTAATTTCACACAGATTCGAAGAGATACGTACGAAAACCAATAAATTGACAGAAGAAGAAGACAACCAAGACAGGACTTCAAGTGAACACAGAGGAGACGGAGGTGATGAAGATAACCAACCAACCAACCAACCAACAACAACAAGAAGCACTAATCGCTATTAACGGGAGAAATTCGACATCACCGAAGGTACTTCTAACGGTCTACTTCAAACTTTTATTAACAGCTGTCTTCGCTAGCTTTATACTACGGACGAGAAAACCCGCCAGAAAGGATTAGAATGAAGAAACTCGAGAAAGGGACCAACAAACAACCTATTACCCAACATACATGCAGAAAGACATCGAGATGCATCAAACACCCTCTGAGGAGACAGTTGAGCGACATTACGAGCCAGGCATGACCTTGTTTGGAACACGACTGGGAAACAACGAGTTGGGCAAGTTGGGGTTCAAGGGTAACATGGAGGGGATTGTATGAACAAGAGATGACGACCTAGGAGTAATCGTGGAGCCAGCCAAAGATGAGCATATAGGGTAGGATGAAATGAAGATACACTGTTAAAGCCTTATGCTTCAATCGGGACCTAAGGGAGTTATATGTATATATATATATATAAGCAGAATCACAAGACAGGAATTTACACTGGATAACTAAAATGACGAATATTCAATACAGCTTGACATAAAAAGCTTCGCATTAGTGTTTATGTTGACTTAATTAAAGTAAATATTGACTCTTCAGTTTTAAAACGAGTGACTTGTTATTCTATCAACGGTTTTTATTTAACTTAATTAATAATTATCAGAGGAAAGCAAACAAGAAAATGAAGGCAAAAACAAACAACAACCAAAAAAAAAAGAATTGACGAACTTACTTTAGCTTGTACATGTTCTAGATGAACAACTCGATGTGATAGATCACCAGCAAGTGCTGCAGCTGATTCACAACCATCAGTAGTTAAGGCTAAGTTTTCCTTTGACATTTGTCGTATTGTAATTGGACTGCCAGTCATTGGTGCTTGAGCTTCGCATACACGTTGTGGTGGTACATTAGTCCAGTTCAAAGCCAAGTCAACCATAGCTGCGGCATCCATTAAACCATATCTAATAAATATTTAAAATAGAGAAGTGAATAAATATATCAAAAAAGTATCTGTGATGCACCTTTAAAAGTTTATTACGTAACTAATTGGTAAGTATAGGAAATGAGATAACCAAAGAATTGACTATTCTACTCTGGGCTCACAAGTCTTAACAGGTTTGTAACGAGTACTGAGGCTCAAGGCTGTCAGACCGCAAAAAAACTTCACATGAATATGCATACAGTTGCTAAAGTTATACACTGTACGGTATTTTGTCAAGTGATCTTGGAGGCTACTCTAACAAATACGTAAGACACCCTATGAGGCTAACATTGTTAATACAAAAAGAATGCATGTCCTCTCACCAAAAGCAAAACCAATTAATGAAAACAAAGCACGTAAGTCAGTGAAGAGTCTCTTTTTGCCGGCCTATTCATTTTCTTAGCTCTACAATCGCAAATATATACATATATATATTATTTTGTATGTATGTGCAAATCAAGTTTGTCAAACAAAATTACAATTTATCATGGTTATTTTAACTGAACAGGTGGAGATTGGTAATTGGAGTTACGTAATACAAAATCAATCAAAAAAAATTAGGTATTACTGAAATTAGGATAGTAACAAAGGTGACGAGTTGTCACAAACAGTTATCAAAAAAGAAGTTATGTAATAATATGAATAGTTTGATGATTGAGTTTTACTCAGGATACGAAATTACGTAAGCGTTCTAAATGAATAGAGGAATTATAAGCAATTAAAGAACAGGCAATCAAACAAAATTAAGTCCTCAAAATCAACAAAGTCGTTACCACGACAGTAGAAGTGGCTGAGTAATTCTCTTTTGTATCCACAGCTCAGGTTTTTCTATGTGAATGGACAGAGCTTCAGCAATACAGAGAAGACGAAACCATATTGCCTTTGATAGGTTATTCTTGACTCTGTAGATCACTTTGAAGGGAGGTGTCTTTTGAGATGGAATGATCAGTGTGTTAATCAGATGTTCAATTACCGTACTCTTTATAGCACCACTATTGCCTTTTCGTAACCATGCTGGATAGTGTTCTTGAATCCTCTTGGACAGGGTGCGCGTCGAACGACCGATGTACCTGGCTTCACAGCAGCAGGTGAACTGACAGATATGCACATAGAAGTGGTCAGATGCGGGATCTTGTCCTTGAGGCTTCTGCAGATCAGTGGGCGACTGGAGAACACTATTCTTAGTGTTACTGCAAAGAATGTTCTTCTCAGAGATAATGTGATCCTTCTCTTGAGAATGGGAATTATCCATAAATTAAAACCAATTAGACGACAATATCGCTATTTCTTAGCTATCTGACTGACTGACTGACTGGTTTTAACGTAGTTGTTTGCACATATGTGCAGCAGTTCGAGTTGCCACACCCCTAGCTATCCAAACGAAATGTGAGCTTATTATAGATAGTAGCTTGGATAACCTTCATAGTCACTATTCAAAACTTTTCTCAGGATAGGGGATATTCATTAATAATGAGAATAACATTCAGGTAAATAACTCCTCGCCAGTACTCACCCCTTTGAGTTTCGAACTCAGGACCATCCAGTTACAAGGCAAGCTATCTCGTATACCATTCAGCCACTGGGAGCCGACTCAGTGCCCAGCCCATAAATTCTAACTTCTACTGATTCGTGATTTTCAGCTCGACCACCAGCTAATAATAATCTCGCCTAGTTAACTAACTAGCTTGCTTTAGAAAATTTCTACCACTTGTAAAAGTAAAACTTCCTGTCTAAGGATACTTTTACGAAAATATTTAGATAGAAAGAAAAAACAAGCAATAAATGATGAAATCATCTCATACAATCAACAATTGCATCATATATGCTGCCTAATGAAATGTGAAGCCTATGGGAGATATTTACAAATTGAATTCATTACTACTATTCAGCACTGGTATTCGTTTTAGATAAGCAAGAAAATGAATGTACACCCAGCCACCCACGCACACACACACACACATGTAATCACTGAGCAACTCCAACTAGTGTTCAGATAAAACAGAAGAACGAAAAAGTAAGTCTCTGGAAAACAGAAGAGGATTTTCCAAATGACAAACAATAAAAAGAAACACTATTCTCAAGAGGAAATATGCATGCTTTAGATAAAAAGAAATAATGGAATTCACACACTATTCTAATGAAAAGCAGATGTAGAACAATTTAAGTCAAATATGATCAAATAACCTTAACAAGAAAATTGAATCTATTTATCAAGTGGAAGTGCAAGTTTAAAGGTGAAACATACTGAAAGATTAGATGAGAAGAAAACAACAACAACAACACAATATCGATGCAACTTGAAAACTAACATCGATTCGATGGAATCAAATTCAGCATGTAACTGGAAAGAGTTTGATGAGACCGAATCACAGAAATGACCATGATCAAGCCTATTAAATAAACACAAACAAAATGTTAAGTGTGTAAATATGAGAAGTTATTTTGATTTGACTCTAGTAACTAGTGTGATATGCCTAGTCCTCTCTTTGGTGCAGACTGAATTCTATCAGTCAGTCATCAATGTGCACCGTGATGGAAAGCTACCTAGACTGGTGACCACATTACAAACCTGACTGATAGAATTCAGTCTGCACCAAAGAGAGGACTAGACACACATCACACTAGTTACTAGAGTCAAATAAAAATATCAGCGCTGAAGGGGGGATGTTGTCTAGAAGTAGGACGGAAGCTTCGCGATTCAATTAACCAGCTCAAAGAACACAATTAATTCAATATAGTGTTTATATAGATAATGAAAAAGGTCTTGAAGAAAACAAAAATAAAATTGAAAGAATGACACAGAAGAAAGTGTAAAACAACACTGTACATTTTAACTTTATTAATAAGGTCAGTTGCATTTATTTACCGACATAACTTGGAAGATAGTTTGCATATTATGCACGAAATTAGTCTAAACCATGCAACAAAGAGATTTGTGTAAAAGAACCAACTAAGGACTTGTTGTCTAACAAATACGAAGGGAGATCGGATACATTTTTTTTCTATCCTTCCGGTCCCCAGTGGAACATAGGGCTTCAACAAGCTAGTGGCTTGAAGTTTCTGTAGCAGTGTTTAATTTTTACAGGATAGGGTTACTAGCCTCACGCCCAACCTTTCCTCTTTACCAGAGTTATTTCTGGCTTAGCGAGGTAAAGGAGTGCATCGGTGGCCAGGGATCGAACCCCGGACCATGTTCATAGTCGGCGAGCGTCCCAACCGCTATGTCATTGATGCACAAGATCGGACACATAGTGAGAGGACTATTGAGTGGCATTATATGCAAAGCCGCAGAGCCAGAAACGACAATTTAAGTGTCCGAGGATGATAGTGGAGGAGGTTATGTGAAGAGGAAATGAGTGGTTATGGACAATTGTGGAGCAGAGAAGACAGTGAAATGGAGATGTGTTGCTGAAGTCCAATTTCTCACTCGGATCCAAAGGGATTACTACTACTAATTATAGTAATATAAATATACTCAAAGTCTTCCACCAATGAACTTTTGATACGCATCCTTTGAACTCAATGCAGCTGATACGCTTACTAGTTATGTAGTGGACATGAGTCTAAGAAATATTGAATGTAAGACGTGTTTTCTACTTATTCTTCTATTCGTAAAACTGTTGTATTTGTTCACCCCATATAAAATAACATGTGTGATAATAACTTATCAGTCAGTGGTAGGTGACCTTCATTCTATAACCTATTAATAATCTTCTTTTCAATGAATATATATGAATTAGGTCACTTTTTTGCCTGAAACAGCTGGCTGGGATAGTATTCATTATTGACATTATTATGTTTTTACTTCAGTTCATGCACTTTTAATATAATCCTTTTATTTATTTATTTTTAATTAGATTTTTTTTAGTAATTATCCGTTTTCATTATTTTAACAGTTTATTATTATTGTTATTATTATCACGATGTTGAAAGCGTTTCTACCTACTACCTACTACCTACTACCTACTGCCTACTACCTACTACTACTGTGGTGAGAGCAGGCTGCTAGCCGATTGGTTGACACTAATCTACGTTAATATGGGCCGTGAGAAAATATGAACAAGGCTGATTCAACAACCAATCACAGCAAAGTTAACGTGGCAAAATATGATTCGCAGATAGAGAACTCTATTTGCCGAGGAATCCCGAAACAGCCAATCAGAAGTCTGCGTTTGTCTGCCTAACTTCTGATAAACAACCAACCAGATGACTGCGCTTGTCTACTTGCATAAGCTATAATAATGTATGTGAAATATGTATAAATACGTGTTGATTTTCATAATAAAACGATCTGTTGCCTGGCCCTTGTCTTCTGTTGTTACATTTGGTGTCGCTGCCTACCGACAAATGGAAAGCCTATGCCCTGCTGTTTTCGATGGAGACATATGGATCTTCGGGCAGGACTTCAAGGCTTCTGCGCAATTGAGTGGCGTTCAAGATCTGTCAGCGATGGAGCTGCTACTTGGGACGCTGCTGGGATGTCGGGTGAAAGCAGCATATGAAAGTGTGAGCCGAAGTATGGACGAATGTTCGACAGGGTCAGGCAAACAGTTTCCAAAGTGGGAAGGACCATATATGGTCACTTCGAGATGGGGTTACGCAGACACAGTCGCAATTGCGAACAATAAGAGGCGCGTGAACGTCGGCGAGCTCCAGAAATGGATACAGCGAGACAAGCCAACGATGACGCCTGCACCAAGTAGATCAAGCCGACTTCAGTCGCACGTATTTGACGGGGGGACGAGTGTGGTGAGGGCAGGCTGCTAGCCGATTGGTTGACACTAATCTACGTTAATATGGGCCGTGAGAAAATATGAACAAGGCTGATTCAACAACCAATCACAGCAAAGTTAACGTGGCAAAATATGATTCGCAGATAGAGAACTCTATTTGCCGAGGAATCCCGAAACAGCCAATCAGAAGTCTGCGTTTGTCTGCCTAACTTCTGATAAACAACCAACCAGATGACTGCGCTTGTCTACTTGCATAAGCTATAATAATGTATGTGAAATATGTATAAATACGTGTTGATTTTCATAATAAAACGATCTGTTGCCTGGCCCTTGTCTTCTGTTGTTACACTACTACTACTACTAATACTACTACTACTACTAATAATAATAATAATAATACCATAATAAGATTACACGAAATGAAAAATGAGATCACATATATCTCATGAAAGCGACATCCATCTTAATAAAGTTCACTATTGAGTTTCATACTTTAGCTGGCACACAGAGAGATTAAATCTGGTCAGCCAATGACTCGAATTTTACCGCCAACCATGTTTTCTTTTGGTATTGACTAGCGTCTTCTTAACACTATTACTAATAAAGCAGATTCTTTATGATAAGTTCTATGACTTCTCTGGCCGAAGTATGATTCGACAATGCGTCAAGGATAAACTACCACGTATGAGTATTTAATCTATCATATATCCCTGTGGAACTGATTACACTGGATGTTGCAAACGTGTTCTCCAGAAACATGTAGCTGAACCCTACCCAGTTTGGTTGATGAGAAACGAACATATAATGATGAAGTCTTCGATTGTAGAGTCAGGTCATTCAGTCCCATGTGACTTCTTTAAAGTTATCCACACGGCCAAATTCACTTATGTATAGCTAAACCTTTAACGGTTCATAGACAAAAAACCTAAACTATATACTTAAAAAAGTTTTGTTAAACCGCTTTCTTTACCTTGGTTACAGTAATGTTTTTTTTAAAAATTTTATTCTATTTTACCACTTGAATTCACTCCATTTTATTTTATTTTCACTTTCTTTATTGTTATCATAATCGCAGTTTTAATTTTTTGACGAAACTTGACCTATAAGTTCCTAGACCGTAGATGTTACGAATTTTCTGGAATAATTTGAGCGGCGAGTTAGATTGAATAATTATAAACTATGTAAAATAATACCAGCATGTTAAAGAAAAAATCAAAACAAGATTTTATTGAACGTTTCGCTTTGTAAGCCACAGTTTCTTCATCAGAATCCGACTCAATTATTTAATAACCTGTAAACAATTATGGGCAACACCAACAGAAACAACAACAACAGACAACAATCAGCTGGCATAAATGAGAGGAACCTAAAAGAAACAACCTCCTTTACCTACCCATCTACCTGGGAAGCATCGTTTCAACTACAGGCCAGCGGAACTGATGAGGATATCAAAGCAAGAATCGGGAAAGCAAGGCAAGCTTTCATTACTCTCATGTCTGTGTGGAGGTCAACAGCACTCAGCATCAAAAATAAGATCCGGATTTTCAACTCCAATGTGAAGTCACTGCCACTCACTATACGGATCAGATACTTGGCGCGTCATGAAGAGCACATCAAACAAACTACACACCTTCATCGACAGCTGTCTTCGCTCAATACTTCACTCAAAGTCAGATGACCGGCCAGAAAACATCAGCAACAGGGATCTCTGGCAATGAGCGAATCAACCAGGAACTGATTGTGCAACAAATATGCTGGAAGAAATGGAGGTGGATTGGCTGGCCATACTCTGAGGAAACCATCAAGTGACATCACTAGACAAGCCATTGCTTGAGTGGAACGCGAAAGGGAAGCGGCAAGTTGGTCGTCATTGCAAGGGTGACTTGGAGGAGGTCATGTGAAGAGGATATGAAAGTATGTGGGCAGACTTGGAGCCAGATGAAAACTTTAGCAGAGAACCGAACGCAATGGAGACGTTTGGCTGAAGCCCTATGTTCCTCTAGGAATTAAAGGAAATAATAATAAACCATTATGAAATTCATCCACTTCAACTCTACCCCCCCCCTCGTAAACATCATGTTGATTATCTTTATTCTTATCATATGTATATCGATAAAGCAATTTTTAGTGCCACTTAATACCTTTTTCTATAGAATAAATACGACTGTATAGGTTGAATATGAAATCAGTGAAAATAAATATTTCTTCGTGGAAAATCCTAATTAGACACTTTTTTTTAATTCCTTCACATTCCCAGTGGAACATAGGGTTTCAAACTAGTGTCCTGAAGTCTCTGTAGCAGTGGTGTTTATTTATTTTTACAGGATGGGGTGGCTAGCCTCATGCCCAACCTCCCCTCTTTACCAGTCTTATTACTGGCTTAGCGAGGTAGAGGAGTGCGTCGGTCGGGAATTGAACCCCGAACCACATGAGGCGTGGTTGGTGAGCATTCTACCACTGTGTCACCGACTCACTTTGAGACATATAAAAAATCAAAAGAAGTGATTCAGCAAAGACATGCTTTTCAACGAGTTTATTATCAAGCTGTACAATCGTATGTATATAGTTTTTATAAGAAATATCCTATGATTCAATTCCCTCATCGGATATTTCTTCACTGAACAAAAACTGTGTTTTTTCTTACAAAAGAATATCTTTCGGAAAGAACCTCTTCACAGAATTTTCCACCGAAATCCCTTAAAACAAACTTAACAACAAATTTTGCTTTAAAACAATTACCATTAAAGTTTACAGAAGTACTTTGCCGACACTAATGTAAGTCATATATTAAAATAAACAAAATGAATTGTAAGCAGGCTTTATTTTCCTGTGCATTATAACTGCATACATTGTATTAACACGACTAAACGATTTCGGAGGTAGACAGAGTACGGAGGGCTATCAAAATTCTCATGTCCGTAAGTGGACTATTCACACAGATTTACAATTGATTAAAGTGTTTAAAATTACATGCTCTAAAATTAAGCATAACAGAACACATACACACATACACATACAAATGTTACTTCTTTGTGATCAATGAACTTGCTCAAGAATTTCTATACAATAATTTGCCCTAAAGTCCAAAAAACATAACAAATCTAGAAAAACAACGTTGTACCATTTTTCTAGTGGAATAATAAACACGATTTGACCAGTGTTCAAAAGTATATGAATTCAAGAAATGATTCTTCATAAAAGAATGAAACATGTGATTATGCAAGTTGTCGCCTTACAAAGCTTCCAATGTATCTCTTTAACTTGACGTATTGTCACAATGAATACTTAAAAGAAGAATTGTGTTGTAAATGAAGTAAAAAGAAACATTTTTCTTAGTGGTGTGAGTTCACTTCTTTTCTATGTTGCATAGACTTGCTACGCGCATCACCAAAAGCATACGGTTCCATGCGGGACTCTGGGAAGGAATCATCCAAAAATCTATTGTTCAACAACTCTACCAAGGAAAATATAGATGGATTAGACAAACGCTGAGTAGCCCACTGAGTAGTATCACACGTCAGGTCTTCCAACGGAATCTAAATGTGAAACGATGAATTGGGGTTCAAGGACGAAATGGAGGAGAACGTGTGAGAATGAGATGAAAGCTGATAGACAGTGGTGGAACCAGCTGAAAAGGACTACAGAGAACAGGATGAAACGTTGATATACTGTTGAAGCCATATATTCTCCTAGGAACCTAAGGGAATAATAATGTCTATCTGTCTGTTTTCGACATAGAACTTTGCACCAATGTGCACCAGTTGAAGTCGCCACACCCCCCACATGTAGCACACAAAGCAAGAGAACAAAGTACAAGAAATGCAAAATAGAGATAGTAAGCAGAAGTGTGAGACAAAGGAAGAGTAACAACGAAGAACAATATAGTTTCATTGGAAATCATAAGTCACAAGAAGTGGATGTATGTGCACCAGCCATTGAGAACGATCACTTTGAGCCGTGTCACCAATTATTTCCAACCATTGGTTTTTACCGTCCCGAGGACCCCAACTAGTCACGAAGTCTACACCTTTTTATGTGGCTTAGACTAACTGTTGTAGATTTCATTGACTGATGAAGCCATGTTTTGGTTTGACCGCCGCTAGCTCTTTTCCAGCCTGACCCTATGTCAGCTAACATTGCCTGCTGAGGAAGGCGATGACTAGGCATGCGTAACACACAAGTTTTGGTTGGTGGGGATTTAGTTTGATTGGTTACAGTATTTCGTCATGAGCTGGCATCGGTTAGAGAACTATTGGAAAATCTGGGAGTACTGGACAGCTGTTTCGTTCTAGTTTTGAACTCTTCAGAAGTACGCACCCACCGGAGCTCGAACCCGTTACAGGTCGGGTGTGAGGACAAATACTCGCCAGCGATGACATTCGCTAGTGGTCGTGCTATGTCATGAATTGGCAGAAGTTGCAATTTATAGGCTGGCCATTGGATCGGGTACCAGTGGCTTAATGGTCTACGAGCTCGGTGGCCTTGTAACCAGAAGATCTTGGCTTCGAATCCTGGTGTTGGGTGCGTACTGCTGATGAGTCTCGAAATAGGACGGAGGAAACAGCTGTTCAGTACTCCCGTCAGGTTTTCCAGTGGCTCGCTAACCGATGTCAGCTCATGATGAAATCCTGCAACAAATAATAATAGGTTCAGCTTACTATTTTATTTCAGTGACATCCCATTATTATTATTATTATTATTATTATTATTATTATTATTATTATTATTATTATTGTATCCTTTAGTTCCTAGAGGAACATAGGGCTTCGGCTGCGCACCTCCATTGCCTTCGGTTTTCTGACAACTTTTTCACCCTGCTCCAGGTCTGTCCACATGCTTTCATCTCCTCCTCGCATGACCTCCTCGAAGTCACCCTTGGACGACCAACTCGCCGCCTCCCTTTCGGGTTCCATTAGATTCAGTATAATAATGACTAGACGTCAAAATCATGGAGCAGATGTTGTACCTCAATTGGGATGATATTAATACAGCTACGTTCTGTGATCAGATCAGGGTTTACGCAACACTCAATTTTGGCATCCTAAGTAAATTACATAATCAATATCTTAGGAACACAAAACTAAACCCAGATACCAAAACTTCACAGCAATTTTAACTAGCACTATAATAATAACATTAATAATATCATTTACATTCTAACATTGTCAAATACTAATGTACCGATTGAAAAAATGCCATTTAACGTACCTAGGCTATAAGCGAACAAAGCAAAAATGAATATTTTGAATACAAACTTAAGATTCTATCAGTCATAATTACGTTACAGAAATTGCCATATTTTATTTAATCTCTTCTCCTAATGAACTAACTAAATGATAATATAAATATTAATTAAGCACCTGTTAAGGCAATGAAATGAGGAAGTTATAATACATACACCAACACACATACACGTTAGTACAAGAATAACAATATACGAGTACTAATCTGATTTTCATAGTCACCTGAATTACGTGTAAACCTCCTTAGCTAAATAACTTTACATATGCATGGTATAAAATGGATGATAAGTACAAACGCATACTATGAAATAAGATAACTAATATGTAATAATTAAAACACATTCTCCTGTTACCTTGAAGAAGATATTACAAAATTAAAGAAAAAGACGTATCTAGAACTGTCGAAAGATAACTCTGTGAAGTACTTTCAAAAACAAGATATAACAGTATTCAGAAGACAAGGAAATAAGTTCAATATCAAAACTTTATGTAGACAACATAAACCAAGGGTAAAAACTAAGTCTATCAGAATAGCATTCCCAGTGAAACAAAAATTACCTAGTTAGTTACCTGCGGTTCTAGTGAGAAGTCGTGACCAGTAGGGTGCAGTAGGTCGGGTGGGAGGACAAATACTCACCAAAGACATTGATTAGGGGTCGTGCTATGTCGTGAATTGGCAGAACTTGGAATTCATGGGCTGGCTGTCATTGGATCGGGTCCAAGTGGCTTAATTTTATACGAGCTCGATGGCCATGTAACCAGAAGGTCCTGTGTTCGAACCGTGGTGGTGGGTGGGTACTGTTGAAGAGTCCCAAACTAGGACGGAGGAAACAGTTGGCTGTTCAGTACTCTCAGGTTTTCCAATGGTTCTATAACTAATGTCAGCTCATGATGAAATCCTGTAACCAATTAAATCCTTACAAACTAACACTTGAATACAAAAATCTCACTTACCTGCTTAATGCTTTTGGTTTTTTAGAAGCACAGATCTCAATGAAATTACTACATGTTGATCTGATTTGAGCAGAAAAGTAAGGGCTATAAGGATCGGAATGACTATTGTTTCTAAACTGTAGGGAACCGTGATCTGGCTCAGTGGAGTGATCCATATACGTTAATATGAGTGGTAATATTACTCACTCCTTTTTGTCTCGCCTTACGACTGCTGACACTAAACTGATTTTACTCCATTTTCTTAGTTTGTAATGCTTTCTACTTGATAGGTGGGGGGTAGCTCAAGACACTTCAAGGTCAATGTTAAGTCTTGTTTAGATAAAATCCGTCACTTTTCAAGTACTGTTTGATTGGTTGGAGGATTTCAGGCCCTATTCAGGCAGTTAACTGGAGTTCTAGTGGGAAACTGTGAGAAACAGGTTGCAGCCGGTTGACTATGAGGCAGTAACTCATCGAAGAAGACATTGCGAAATGGTCGCTCCGTAGCATGTATTGGCAGAAGTTAGAATTGATGGACCGGCTATTGGATCGAGTCCAAATGGCTTAATGGTCTACGAGCTAGCTCACCTTGTAACTGGAAGGTACTGGGTTCGAACCCTGGCGGTGGATCATCCGAAGGGTTTGTATAATAATAATAAAACAACAACATTATTTCATTATGAAGCTTAAGAAGAAGTGGAGATACGGCTCACTGGTTTAAGCACACGACTTCCCGGGTTCGAATCCCTCTCCGCCTACTTTAGCCTGGGCAGCTGAGTAGTAAGTATCATCGACCACTCTCACACAATAGATGTGACTCATCACCAGATAACAGAGTAACTGCAGTGCAACTAAACAACCAACTTTACAGGAATTATATAATTTTAGTGTGAAATATTCCCATATCATGAATAAAAAGTCAATCTGAACGAACAAATATTCTTCTCAATATTTTCTCTTCACGTTCTTGCAATTGTACAATATGATAATATTGATTGCCGTTACAATAATGGTCAGTTATCCGACGGATACATTTTCACGTAGATTAATAGACCAGTTACGGGGTGATAAAATATAAATAGTATTTGTATGTCAAGTGTGCAAGGCTGTATTCCATTACAAAATACTGTGAAATGGGAGACAATGATGGTGATTAGTCATAATAGATACGTAGATTGTGGAATAGAAAAACTTGACAAGTCAGTTCAGGGTTATAGATTGTGTCAGGTGAGTGAATAGGACAAAGTAGAATGCATCAAGAAAGAGATAATATGACTTCAATGAGAAGTTCATCATGAAATAACTAATATGTGAAATGAAACAGGTGGAGGCATATATTCAGAAAACAGATAATACATCACGAATAATAAGTTCGGATATTATAAATGGAAAATTCGATAATATTGAAAGAAAGTTTGAATGAAGGGTATAAATTATAATGAATATTAATAATAACTGTAATAATAAGCAAAGCAAAAGAAAAGAACCAAGGAGGATAAGTGGGAGAGCCAATCTTGGTGAGAATGAGAAATTTTAATCCAAGTTTGGTCACGGTAGGAACAGCGTGTGAACGTGTTCATTTTCGATACAAAGTCATGCTTTCAGTCGATCTTATTGCAATAGCTTCAGCTATGTGCAGTAGATGTAAGTAAACTGTACGTGGTATCAACCTTGGAATTTGGTATACAACCCTGAAGGCTGTGTTGGAGTAGATGCGATGTCTAGTATCGACCAAGTGTAATAGAATCGAGATTTTTATGTATTTAGTTTACCCTTGATGAACCAAGCTCGTAAATGCTCTCGAACTCGCAGACGAACCTATCTTATAGTATGCCCTATATACCTTGAGACAGTTGAAATGGTATATGCATGAAGAAGAGCTAAGGTTAGGTAAGACAACTTTCAGTTACTCGGTAAACATTGGACGCCTACTGAATTTCTCCTATCCCACAATCTACGTATCTATTATGACTAATCACCATCATTGTCTCCCATTTCACAGTATTTTGTAATGGAATACAGCCTTGCACACTTGACATACAAATACTATTTATATTTTATCACCCCGTAACTGGTCTGTTAATCTACGTGAAAATGTATCTGTCGGATAACTGACCATTATTGTAACGGCAATCAATATTATCATATTGTACAATTGCAAGAACGTGAAGAGAAATTATTGAGAAGAGTATTTGTTCGTTCAGATTGACTTTTCATTTAGAAGAATTGATTGCAACCATATTTGTTTCCCCCAACGAATCAACATACTTTTGATACCTCTTTATTTGAGATTTATTCTGCATGGTTTCATAAATAATAATAATAATAATAATTTTGCTTTATTCCCAAAACATTACAGCAAGGAATTTTCAGCATTCAGTACAATACTGCATCTAATTTACTCAAAACGACAAAAAATAAACATTACATAATAATAATAATAATAACAAAACGTTGTTATAGCAGCTACGTAGCAAATTACTGCATGCAATATGGAGAAAAATATGCATAAAGTATAAAATTATAGTAATAATAGTAATAACAACTAAAAATAAAATCGCTAAGTTATAATTAAACGATAAAAAGGGTGACATCATAAAATTACAGCAAGATGAACGATGAAAGGGTCCATTCACTTTGCTAATTACATAGTAACACCTCTATGTTTCACGTCTAACAGTATCTCCATCGCATAAAATACGAGCTAAATAGGGTATTGTAGAATTTTTGTACTTAGTGGTGCGAGCATATAACTTCTTATATTAACTTCTCGTCCTACCTGATGAGATGCAAGGGGATAGGCGTGAATAAAGGGGGTGCAGGGGATCTGACAGTACGGCCTTTGCCCATTGTGTACAGGATTTTATGTGTATCTCAACTATAATATTGGTGAGCTCATGCAGTGGCATACCACAAGCCCTACTCACAGCATTTAATACTCTTCGTAATATGATATAATCTTTTTTGAGAAGCCCAGGAAAGATTAATGGAGAGCAATAGAGTACAATAGGTGGAATACAGAAGTTTACAAACTGCAGAAGTAAGGGTTAGTTGATACCTGATTGTCTTAACTTCTCAATGTAGAAGGTAAGATGAAACATTTTCTTAGAGATTGATAAGGTGTGGGATGACCATGAAAGGTCAGAGGAAAGAACTAATCTAAGGTATTTAATGCTTGATTTGGTTTCAATTTCAGTGCCATCTATGCTACAGGCATCATGCGAACTAACTAGTTCATGTAAGTCACGTCGATGCTTGAAAGTAAAGTTAACTGCCTGATATTTGGAAGGATTTAACATAAGACCATTTGACTTAGACAACTTGCTGATGTCCAACAGAAAGCTATTAAGTTTGGAGCAGGCAGACTTGGAAGTGATAGGTAATGATACAGTCAGATCATCTGCACATTTGACAAAGTTAGTTTCGTTTAAACGAGGCAGGTCATGTAGAAAGAAAGAAAAAAGAAAAGGAGAGAGGACAGCACCTTGTGGAACACCGGATTTTGTAAGCGAGGTAGAAGAAGATTTGCCATTATATACAGTATACTGCATTCTATCAGAAAAATAAGAATGCAACCAACTCTTAGCCCAAGGTCCTGTATTCTTTGTATTTGAAAAGTTTCTTTCTATCTGACTTTTAATGCTCTTCTATGCAATTCTGATTGGTGATGTAAACAATATTTCAAAGTAAACATGCGGAAAAATGAGGAGAGAAAGGCGACAGGGAAAACACCATGTTTTTAGCTAAAAAATGGTCATAAAGAAATTTAATAAAAAGTGAATTAGAAAGCAGAGCTGAACACAAATTTAAGGCGTATATATATATATATATATATATATATATATATATATATATATGCCTACCATTATAATCAGACTTAAAACTACACAAAAGACTGATGAACAGTTGAAAGGTTTACAGTTACACATTGCATAGAGAAAACAAGACGAAATAAATCACTATTTACAGTGTAGCGTGCGTGCGTCGGTGGCACAGCGGTAGGATGCTCGCCAACCACGCCTCATGTGGTTCGGGATTCGATCCCCAGCTACCGACGCACTCCCAAGCCAGTAATAAAAGCCGGTAAAGAGGGAAGATTCGGCTTCAAGCTAGCAATCCCATCCTGTAAAAATAAATACCACCGCTGCTGAAACTTCAAAGCTCTAACTTAAAGCCCTATCTTCCACTGGGAACGTAAAGGAGTAAAATATTCAAAAAATATTTTTTTCAAATGTCGTATAGCTAAGGCATAGAACAAGAAGAAGATGGGGGCAGAGAAAGAAAAATAAGAAAGACAAAATAAAAAACAGGCATTGAAAGGGAAAGTTGGACAGTAAAATGATGGCCTAAGTGTGGAAGTACATATACATTTAATAAAAGAAATAGGAGTAACAGCTATGTCTATCATGTCTCAAGATTATAAGATTACTATAGTACGCTTATAAATGATACAGTGCCTGTTTAATAGGTTACCCGGTAAATGTGTTGCCATTCGGCTTTATTGACACGAAAAGTAAATAAAATCACTAATGAGCAGACATCAGTAGATGTAAATGTGGGTCAAGGAGTACAATGATAAAGTTCATGAATTTCTCTTTATTTAACAAGTAATATTCAGCGCCAATTCATGAAATTTAAATACACAGCGTCAGTGACAATACTAGCCAGTAAAATGAATGCCATACCAGTGAGTGAATGGTGATCAATGAACTCACCTTGTGAACTAAAGTCCCTATGTTCGATCCCCGGTGGGTTCACGAGTGTGCACCACTAAAGTCTCAAACTCGGGCGAAGCAACTGTTCAACACTTCTTAGTTTCTAACCAAATCCCTACGAACCAACTCTTGTAAATAGTCGTAGTAAATTATTTGTGTGTAGGTGGTTCATTGGTAGGAAGCTCGTCAACCACGCACACAGTTCAGGGTTCGATTCCCTGCCAACGATTTCCTAAACCTCGCCTAGCCAGTAGTAAGGCCGGTAAAGGGAGAAGGTTGGGCGCGAGGCTAGCGACCTCACCTGTAAAATCGAAAACGCTACTGAAAAGTCACATATTACTCTTGAACTCCTATTTTCCACTGGAAACGCAAAGGAATGAAGCAAATATAAAAATAGAGTGAATGTCTATCAAGGAGTACACTTCACTTAAATCTACGACTTGAAATTATTTAACACAAGCTTGTCTTCAGTATTCTACAACCTTTCTAGTTAAAAAAAACTTTCAGTATGTGGAAGGTTATTAAATCCAAAACACTTTTTTCCACCTCATTCGTGTTTCTTTAGAGTTGAAAGCAGCTACCCCTCGGCCTTTTTAGTTTTCTTACATATTAAGATTGATTTTCTGCAGTTGGTTTGTAAGGATTAGTTTTGTTTTTACGAGTTGATCCACTCCTACTGCCTTGTAGGTCACACTTGGTTGTGTAAAGGCTAGAGCTGCACTCTCAAACAAAAGGCTGAGCGATACTGGGGACATCACTCGTACCTAATTCCCATGAAACTTATTGAACTCTTTACAACATCAACCAAATTCCAGTACTGGTCCAACAACGTCGCCTTCGGTGGTTTGGTCATGTTCTGCGCCGACCAGATGACGATCTGGTCACATCAGTTCTAAATCCCTCGCCATTTCCATCTTGGCGATGTCTCAGGGGTGGACAGCTGAAAACATGGCTTGGGACAGTCAAGGCTGATATGAAGTGCCTGGGGCAACAAACCGTCTACGGACTCCGTCTGTGGAACAAGAATTGGATAACCCTGTCGCAAAACCTTGCATCAGATCGCCGCGCCTGGGCAGCGATGATTCGAGATGTTCATGAAGCCGGCTCATCCTCCCGTAGGAGATAGCCGAAGTAAAGTGAGTAAGTATTGATATGTTAGAGACTACTGGACAGGTGTTTCATCTTAGTTTGGGAACTATCGACAGTACGCACCCACCGCCAAGGTTCGAACCCTGGACCTTCTGGTTATCAGACAAGCTCATATACCATCCAGCCACTGGGACCCAACTCAATGGCCAACCCATGAATTCTAACTTCTACCAATTCGTGATTTAACGCGACCCCGACCAATGTCGTCAGTAGGACATCCATCCTCACACTTGACTGGATGGACCTCACTGATCACAACTTTTCTGTAGAACTCCATCCTGGTTTTCAATGGTTCTCTAACTGATATCAGTCCGTGAATATCTTTAAACTGTAATAATCTTTCATTTTGATAATAGCTTGCCAAAACTAAAGTAATCTTAAGTATTCTAGAGTTAGTCTGCAGGGATTTGATGTGTTTCAAGTTTGATCACAGAGTGATGTCAGTTAGGGAAACAATAGAAACTAGGGAGTATTGGACAGCTGTTGCTTCTTAATTTGGAACGCTTCGACAGTCCACACCCAAGACTGCACTGGAGATCAAACTCGCCACCTTCAGGTTACAAGGCCACTTGAGCTACAAAAAAATGTCAGTAAAAAGTTTGAGCATTGTGGATTAGATCAAATAAAGTATAATTATATTTTAATAGTTTACACACAATGATAAGTTTTGTTATTGGTAATATTTCGAGCAAAATTACTGCCCGTCTTCACACCACTGTCAATAAAACAATTCCAACAGTGGTGTGAAGACGGGCAGTAATTTTGCTCGAAATATTACCAATAACAAAACTTATCATTGTGTGTAAACTATTAAAATATAATTATACTTTATACAATAAAATGGCCTATGAATTCTAACTTCTGTCAATTCCCGGTGTTAGTTCAATTTCCAGCCAATGTCATCAGTGACTATTTCTTCTTACACCAAACCTGGTCAACCGCGCTACTGTTCACGACTTCTCACTACAGGGCACTCCTTCCCGTAGCTAGTCACTAGCGTGCGCCAGATTAATTCTCAAGTTTTAATTCATGGATAATCCCCATCAAGGCATTAATGAAAACACAACACCACGTAGTTCAGCGAAGAGTCTCTTTTCAGCGGCGAATTCATTTCATTAGCTGTACAATCGCAAATATATACATGGGTTATTTTATACATATGTATACATTAAGTTTGTCAAACAAAAATACAATTGGTTATGGTGTTAATGAGACTAGGGTAGTAACAAAGGTGATGAGTTGTCATACAAAGTTGCTAGAAAGAAGTTATGTTATAATATGAATAGTTTGATGATTGAGTATCACTCAGGATACACATAGGAACAAAGTAGAGAACACGAGATTACGTAGGCGTTCTAAATGAATAGAAGAATTATAAGCAATTAAAGAACAGGCAATCAAACAAAATTAAGTCATCAAAATCAACAAAGTCGTTACCACGACAGTAGAAGTGGTTGAGTAATTCTCTTTTGTATGCACAGCTCCGGTTTTTCTATATGAATGGCCAGAGCTTCAACGATACAAAGAAGACGAACTCTTACGTAATTTCGTATTCTCTACTTTGTCACAATGTGTATCCTGAGTAAAATTCAATCATCAAACTATTCATATTATAACATAACTTCATTTAACAACTGTTTGTAACAACTCGTCATCTTTGTTACTACCCTAATCTCATTAACACCTAATTTTTTGTGATTGATTGATCATTAGACGGCATATATGATGCAATTGTTGATTGTATGAGATGATTTCATCATTTATTGCTTGTTTTTTCTTTCTATCTAAATATTTTCGTAAAAGTATCCTTATGTAGTAAGTTTTACTTTTACAAGTGGTAGAAATTTTCTAAACCAAGCTAGTTAGTTAACTAGGCGAGATTATTATTATTAGCTGGTGGTCGAGCTGAAAATCACGAATCGGTAGAAGTTAGAATTTATGGGCTGGGCACTGAGTTGGCTCCCAGTGGCTGAATGGTATACGAGCTAGCTTGCCTTGTAACTGGATGGTCCTGAGTTCGAAACTCAAAGGGATGAGTACTGGCGAGGAGTTATTTACCTGAATGTTATTCTCATTATTAATGAGTATCCCCTATCCTGAGAAAAGTTTTGAATAGTGACTATGAAGGTTATCCAAGCTACTATCTATAATAAGCTCACATTTCGTTTGGATAGCTAGGGGTGTGGCAACTCGAACTGCTGCACATATGTGCAAACAACTACGTTAAAACCAGTCAGTCAGTCAGTCAGATAGCTAAGAAATAGCGATATTGTCGTCTAATTGGTTTTAATTTATGGATAATTCCCATTCTCAAGAGAAGGATCACATTATCTCTGAGAAGAACATTCTTTGCAGTAACACTAAGAATAGTGTTCTCCAGTCGCCCACTGATCTGCAGAAGCCTCAAGGACAAGATCCCGCATCTGACCACTTCTATGTGCATATCTGTCAGTTCACCTGCTGCTGTGAAGCCAGGTACATCGGTCGTTCGACGCCCACCCTGTCCAAGAGGATTCAAGAACACTATCCAGGATGGTTACGAAAAGGCAATAGTGGTGCTATAAAGAGTACGGTAATTGAACATCTGATTAACACACTGATCATTCCATCTCAAAAGACACCTCCCTTCAAAGTGATCTACAGAGTCAAGAATAACCTATCAAAGGCAATACGGTTTCGTCTTCTCTGTATTGCTGAAGCTCTGTCCATTCACATAGAAAAACCTGAGCTGTGGATACAAAAGAGAATTACTCAGCCACTTCTACTGTCGTGGTAACGACTTTGTTGATTTTGATGACTTAATTTTGTTTGATTACCTGCTCTTCAATTGCTTATAATTCTTCTATTCATTTAGAACGCTTACGTAGTTTCGTGTTCTCTACTTTGTTCCTATGTGTATCCTGAGTGAAACTCAATTATCAAACTATTCATAACTTCCTTTTTGATAACTGTTTATGACAACTCATCACCTTTGTTACTATCCTAATTTCATTAATACCTAATTTTTTTTGATTGATTTTGTATTACGTAACTCCAATTACCAATCTCCACCTGTTCAGTTAAAATAACCATGATGAATTGTATTTTTGTTTGACAAACTAAATGTACACATACATACAAAATAACACATATATATTTGCGATTGTACAGTTAAGAAAATGAATAGGCCGGTAAAAAGGGACTCTTCGCTGAACTACGTGGTGTTTGTATTCCTTAATTCTCGAAGTGTTAGTTTTTCTATGGATTTGATTTTCTTCAGGTTTTAAGTAGTATTCTGTCCGTCGGTGTTATAGCGGTTAGGACGTTCGCCAAGCATGCACATGGTCCAGGGTTCCATCCCCGGCCACCGACGTACTCCTTTACCTCGCTAAGCCAGAAATAATGCTGGTAAAGAGAGGAAAGGTTGGGCATATGGCTAGCAACCCCCATCCTGTAAAAATAAGCTCTACTGCCGCAGAAACTTCAAGCCACTAACTTGAAGCCCCCTATATTCCACTGGGGAATGTGAAGGAAAGAAAAAGTAGTATTCTAGTCAAGAAGCATAGCAATAGTATAACAAAGAGGATGATAAAAACGATTAAGGAAAGAGTGAACAAAGCAAAAGGAGCAATACAAAGGAGTAGAAATAACTCTGTATATTCTCCATAGGAGGTTAAAAATTATTTTAATGATAAAACAAAGCACTCTTCATGCTGTTCGACCTTCTGTATGCATAGGAAGGGAATTATAATTAGGTTGTTTGTTTCATTTATTCAGCCAATCTTTACTGAATTTACAAAGTTTCCTTCGAAAAATATCAAGCTTGTTAAATCACACCCCTTTTTGACAAAAACAATTTTGTCATTTAATATTAATTATTGTTATGAAAGTTTTGTCTCTTTCTTTAACCCGTCAGGGTATTGCGTTCAATGCTACTGATATTTTAAGAAAGTTTACTAAAGTCACTCAAATTAAACTAGCATAAAAGACAATTTGGTGAGCATAGCCAGACCACTATGCGTTAAACCATCAATGTAAGTTTGAAAAAAAAATATCCACCGTGAGAATACTCACTATCTTAAATAATTTCATTTTTCTGCATCTATATTTCACTTTTCTCATTCTTATTTATACCTGGTAACAAAAGTATTCTAGAATATCTCATTTTCTTTTAATGACATGTTAATCAAAATGCGCAACTTCCTATTCAACTGTCGTATCATTAAATTAATGTCTTTCAACCTTCTCATTTCACTTTTCATTATATTAATATTATTATTATTATTACTATTCGTTTTGAGTCGCAGGCAGAAAATACAGCTTCAAGCTTGACCAGAGAAGTTTCAGAAGTGATTTTGTTATACTTTGTTTTTACATGGGTGGGTTCACCAACCTCACGCCCAACCGTCTCCTTTTTATCGAGCGGGAAACTGAGCCCCAGAACCACAGGCGTGGTTGGCAAGCAATCTACCTGCTAGTAAACCACCAACGAAACCTCCTTAGTATTTATTTGCCTCTAAGTAGTGAGAATTCAACACTTGGAAAGTATTCATAAGACTTTACTGAATCATGCTGAATAATGGAGTCCTAATACTTGACTAAATAACGACTTTTTTTTCAAACATAACCGACAGGTTGGTGGTTCGAACCCCTCCCCCCCCACCGGGGGGCGCTAGGTATTTGTGTGTTATATGCATGCGCCTCGCCCTGATAATGTTTACCTCTTTTTACACTGTTTAAGCAATCCGGTTTGGTTTGCCATTCACGGGTTTGCTGCTCCGCATACACCTGGCTTTAAGCTGGACTGCATGTACACTGGCCTGGTAGACTTGCGCCCGGGTTGCAGCCTCTAACCTGTAGTTGTATGCATCTACGAAACGGGTGTGTAGGATTATTGGAATACAACTTTGAGCGGTGGATCACACGGTTCGTGCGTCGATGAAGAGTACAGTCAAGGTGTATTAGCGTAATACGCTAATACAGATAAAACAAGACATACTGTGATAAAGGGAAACGAAAGATAACAACGAAATTGTATACAGCAACCTGTATCAAGTTAACTAACACAGTCTGTTGAAACCTGTTTCACATTGATTCAGAAAGTATGCTTCATTTACAAAATCAAAAAAGGACAGACAAGCATTAAAATGATTCAATGAACGAAAAATGGTAGACTGGAGGATGAAATTAACAAATCAATGCGAGTACTATACCTGTTGGAAAGCTTAATTATGCTCTTTTCATTGATTACTTAACAGCATTAGCAATTATATATATACATATATATATCCGGTCGGAAGGGAAAACAGATTCATGTAGGCAATTTTCGCTCCCATAGACTTCACTGGTGGTTTCCAGCATAACTAGACAAGGAAAGCTTCAAGTTCACGTGTTCAAATTGTCGACAAGTAGAAAATCTAGGTCTAGAGCATTCAAGTAGTTAACCAACTACTACTACTACTACTACTACACCATAATGTAGCATTGTGAAAAGACTGAAATTCTACCCTGCTAAACTAACAACAACACTACATTATATTACAAGTCTATTTTACATACATATTTTAATTAATAGCAAGAATTTGACAGGTAGAATCGATCAACATTCTGTGAAGCTTTTCTTTTTAAGTTTACATAAACAACTGTAACTTCATTGTTGTTGTTGTTGTAATAAACTTCTACCCTGGCAATAGACTGTTGCTATCAAAAGTACTTGTAATGGATTATTATTATTAGTAGTAGTAGTAGTATAAATCGAATACAACTTAGAAGGAGAAGCTTTATTAGCTGTAAAGCAACGGGAAAAAAAAGAGGAGAAATGAGGTTATGCATGAATAGTAACACAACAATACTGATAATAGTAAACATACTATTTTTATCCTTTATCTAGGTGTGTATCTATCATCTCATTAGATTTATTGGATAATATCGATAACAATAAGGTGATTACCATCCGTATCATCAACATATGTTACTACTAACTTAGCGATAAATATGATATACGCACATATATATATATATATATTATTATTATTATTATTACGTGCTAGATATATGTTAGATTATATCCCGAAAACAGAAAATGCTAAAAATAAAGATGAAGAGGGGAAAAGAGCTGAGGAAGAAGTGAGAGTAAGGGGAGAAGCAGAAGAGTAACATATAAGACGGGGGAGGAACGCAGAAATCAGTGTAGAGAAGAAAAAAGAACTAACAGAAAAAGAAGCAAGCAAATATCGGCTGTGAAAACAGCATGCATATGTTGTATATATTATAACTATATATGCAATCATATATACACGAATAGTATATCTATGCAATGAAACTCAATCAGATGTAGAGGCCTGATGCAACCCCTAAATTTCCTTAGATCATAAAGGTATTAGCAAAAGAAAAAAAAAGAGCTGAAAGATTTTATCGAATTATTATTGTATGCATGATACAGGATGATAAGACATCAACTCTGATAGAAAAAACAAAATAAAACAGTCTTCGCATAAGACAAGCATGTAGTAGTCAGTCATGTATTAAAATTTCAGTCACAAAGAGGATTATCTTGACTTCATAACATGTGGTTTAAAAAGGTTGATATTTCCATTATTTCGTGATCACATAATTTTACGAGAAGGATATTTAAGGTTTCATGGAGAAAAATTAGTGATTTATCAAAGTAAATGAGTAAAAAGGCGAATACTCTGATGTGATAGGGAAAGATGATTCCATAAAATATCATGAAATATTTAAGAGTTCGAGCAACTACAATGTCAAACTGGGAGTTACTGAGTGATATATGTAAAAAACTTCGGCAATGTGGTAGAGTATAACTCCATTACAGATAAGATTTTATTTTGATAAATCATAGAGTGATGTTAAACAGTAATATTAACTGATGCGCGACCACGTTTCGAGCACAAATTATTACTGCCACTCATAATCATATCGAGGCACTACTCACACAACTTTCTTGCTTCATTTATATACATGTGTGGAATTGACCAGCTATTTGAATAAAAATCAATATGTGATAATGTACATTCAGATTTAATAATACGAGTGTTATTGATCAATTAGATGAATCAGATGGGAAATAAGACGAGTGTTTTTGTAGTCATAATAATAAGTAACTTGTTAGAATGTTGTGATGTACGTGAATCGAATTGAAATCGAATTTTGAGATTATTTATCATCCTCTTCTGATTTGACTGTCTGGTGGTAATAATATCTCCCATATTTGTGGTATTTGCATTGAGTCATTTCTGTTGCATGTGTTGTGTCGGGTGTAGATGCACTCGACGAACCAGGCAGGATTCAGTAATCAATCTCGCTCTCCGCCTAACTATATTACTTCTTAGAATCTTAACCGTCTCCCACCATGCTATTGTGTGATTGTGTATTAATGCATGTAGTGCAGTGCAATTGCTGAGCTTTTTTCTAAATTACTCATCTTCTCTGGGTCAACCATTCTTACCTTAGACAAATTCTTATGTCCCGCCAATCTGATTACCCCTGATCTACTAGTTCGACCTATGTAGTTGACCTAACTCACAGTCATTTCAGGGTATTTTGTAAATTATATTATTTTGTTTAATTGGGTCCACTGAGTCTTTTAGCCTACAGAGCTTGTCCCTGAGTGGGTTTGTAGATTTGAATGCCACTCTAACTCCTGATTTATTAAGAATCCTACGTAGGGAGGATCTCAGATGTCCCCTCCTTATATGGTATAAAGGTGGGTGACTTATATTCTCTCTTATTTATCATTACAAGTTTCACAATTATTTTTAATTTGCTTTTGGCCTAAAAACACTCGTCTTATTTCCATCTGATTGTAATTGATCAATAACACTCGTATTATTATTTCTGAATGTACATTATCACATATTGATTTTTATTCAAATAGCTGGTCAATTCCACACATGTATATAAATGAAGCAAGAAAGTTGTGTGAGTAGTGCCTCGATATGATTATGAGTGGCAGTAATAATTTGTGCTCGAAACGTGGTCGCGCATCAGTTAATATTACTGTGTAACACTAAGTGACCTATCAAAACAAAATCTTATGCATAATGGAAACTTAACTTTGCTACATAGGTGTATGTTGCATCAATCATTTATTTCGATGCAGAATATAGTACAAGCTATATATTTGCCTGTAATGTAAAGCAAAACATTTCCAGGACAAAGATTTTAGAAAACAACCCTAACAGACTTGTAACTTCAGAGATACCATACATCATGACTATTTTCCTAAAAAGAAGTACTATTAATCTTCAAGTTTTGCAGTCCAATTTTCGACTAACCTACACTTCATTTCTTCCAGTCAGTAAATCAAATGTTCAATTAGTCGAATACAGCCCAACATCTTATTTTTCAAATAATTATTATAATAATAATAAAGCCATGAAGTAGTTAACTTTTTGAAAACAGCTATCAGCATAAATCTAGAATAGTTGAGAATACACCATGTGCTATTTTTGTAATAGACAACATATTTAACCATCCATCTTAACAAAGCCTACAAAGTACTATTAATATATGTGTAAAACTTGGGCACTGTGGTAGTAAGTAATTCCATATTAGTTTGTTTATTAAATGTATCACACTGTGAAACAGTATTAGTATTTACTGGATGACGTTTCGAACACAATTCATTATTGTTCATAATCATATCAAATTTTGTCACGCGACTTCGAGATTTGATTTTTATAGCTTTCTTTGTCCTCTCCTATTTGTCGTCGTATGGGTAGTAGAATTTTCCAGATATCTGGCTGGACAGGTGTTGAATCATTCCTATTACACAGGTTGGTTTGCAGTTGATTCGATAAACAAAGCTTCTGTTATCAATCTCTCCCTATACCTTGTGACATTAGATTTTAAAACTGTCATCCTATCCCATCCAGCCTATTATATGGTTGTGTGTAACTGCATGAAGTGCTATAGCTGAATTATCCTCTAGATTTCTTATCTTATTTGGGTCAACCTATCTAGATCTTGCTAGGTTTTTATGTTCAGCTAGTCTGACTGATCCTGTTCTACTAGTTTGACTTATGTATTTGACCTCACAATCATTCCGGCAGGGTATTAGATAAACTAAATTGTTTTGTTTTAGTGGCTCTATAGGATCCTTTAACCGACAAAGCTTGTTTCTAAATGAGTTTGTGGGGGTTTGAATGCCAGTCACTTTTATTCCTGCCTTGTTAAGAATTCTGCGTGAGGTGGTTTCCGAGGCTCCTTCCTTGTATGGAATTACTGTTAATGATTTACATTCTTTATTGTTGGTGTCGTCATTAATATTATTATTATTATTATCACTATTATTATTGCCATTATTATTATCATTATTATTGTTATTATTATTATTATCACTATCGCTATTATCATTATTTATTCTATTTTTACATTTACTTACATATTTCTTGACTAATTTATCCGGGTAATTATTAACTTTCAAGGCTTCTTTTATGTGTATCACTTCCTGTCTTAGATTTTCCTTGGTACTACTTAGTTTTTGTGCTCTGTCATTTAAACATTTCATTAATCCTATTTTTACTGATATAGGATGGGATGATCGGAAATTCAAATAGCCGTTTAAATGTGTGGGTTTTCTGTAAACACTAGTGTTTAACTTCCCATCTTCTTTCCTTTTTACGTTGCAATCTAACATTGGAAGCTCCCCTTCCTGACTTTCCAATTCATAAGTGAATTGAATTGCCTCTACCTTCGAGTTGATGTGCTCGAAAAATCTATCTATATCTTGTGTTCTAAGTACAGTGAATATGTCATCTACATGCCTCCACCATACTTCTGGGGTGGGGGTGAACGTTTCAATCGCTATCTTTTCCCACCTATCCATGAATATATCTGCTACAACCGGGTATATTGGTGATCCCATGGCAACTCCCTCAGTCTGTTTGTATATTTTCCCTTGGAATTTAAATACTGTAGAAGTCAGGCAAAGCTGAACTCCCAGCATCATGTCCTCAAGTGGCACTTTTGTCCTAAGTTCGCCTCTACAGCCATATTTATTGGTATACGTGTATATAAACTGACAATGTCAAAACTAACCATTTTTTCTTCATTATCTGATTTTAAATTATCTAATCTGTGTTTTAGATCACAAGAGTTAGTTAGTCTAGATTTCGAGTGGATTTTTAGGGGATTTAATACCATGGCTAAATATTTAGATAATTCATAGGTAGGTGAATTTCTAAAATCAACTATAGGCCTAATAGGGTATCCTGACTTATGAATTTTAACAACACCATACATCCTACTGGGGTTATTAGTTTTTGGCATTAATTTAAACCACTTAGACTCACTTAGAAACGGCTTCATTCGGCGTATAAGGTCCGCTGTGGATTTCTTAACTTTATTCATAACTGTGTCTATTGATTTATTAATTTCCTCATATGGTCCTGTTTGTATGTGAGTATTTACCTTGTCCAAATAGTCTGATACAAGTAACAGGAATGATTCAACACCTGTCCAGCCAGATATCTGGAAAATTCTACTACCCCTACGACGACGAATAGGAGAGGACAAAGAAAGCTATAAAAATCAAATCTCGAAGTCGTGTGACAAAAATTGATATGATTATGAACAACAAATTGTGTTCGAAACGTCATCCAGTAAATACTAATACTGTTTCACAGTGTGATACATTTAATAAACAAACTAATATGGAATTGCAAAGTACTCTGTCGAATATCAGACAAGAAACTAGTATCTGATATTTATATACTAACCAATATCTATAAATATTAATTATCTTCACTACAAAAGAGTTCTTTTTTGAAGATACAACTGAAACTGTTCAAGTTATTACGCATATTTCAGCGAAACAAAAACAAAATAAAAAAAGAAAAAATAGAAAATCACTCATGGATTCACTTTAAAACAGAAATTTACAAGTAATAAATACATTTCGACTGATGACATTTCAACAGTACAAAATATTTGGAGAATACTAATTTATACTTCTGATTTTCTGAATTGATTAGTTGCACTTTTTTGTTTAACAGACGGTGGAATGGAGTTAGTAACTGCTTAGAAAATCAATCACTCCTGACTAAGGTAATCACAATGTTTAATACTTATTTGGACGTTTCAGTTAACTTTGTAACTGGTTACAAGATTTCATCATAAGCAGACAATACTTAGAGAACCATTGGAAAACCTGAAGAGAGTACTGGAAAGCTGTTTCGTCTTAGTTTTGGACTCTTCAGCAGTACGCTAGAAGGTCCTGGGTTAGGATACCGGTGGGTGTGTACTGCTAAAGAGTCCCAGACTAGGACGAAACGGCTGTGCAGTACTCCCTGCAGGTTTCCCAATTGTTCTCTAACTCATGTCAGCTAATGATGAAATCCTGTAACCAAATGAAATCCCTACAAACCAACACTTGAATAACTTTGTAACTATTATCCTGGACTGTATATCGATTGTTCTGACGTTTGCATATTATTTGTCTTTGTCTCTCTTTTATCTCTAATTTTAATGCTTTTCATTGTTCAGTCAGTAGAACTTCAAACCATTAACTCACTGACTGTTGATTTGAACCTTCTGTTCTTAAGGGTTTTATTAGTTTACGTTTCAATGTAATTTGTTTGCCGAAGGAAAAAGATGAATACTGAAACATTTTATAAGTACAATGGATATGTAGCCCATTGCTTTAAGCACTCAGTTTTCAACTGACCGGCCATAGGTTCGAGCCTCGCTCCATCTACTTCAGGCTGCGTTACTGGGTACTATCATCAGCCAACTCACGGTAAGTGTACACTCAACATAAACAAAAAGATTCGGGTTGTCGATACAAATCTTAAGTCAGTCAGTGCTTGTTTATGGGTCGGAAACTTGCACTCCGCGTCAAGAAAAGTATTTCTAACTGCAAACAGATGCCACCTCCGCTGGCTGACTCCACAGTGAAGATAAAATGGTAGACCAGAAAATTTAGCAGCAGAAAACTCTCCGAACCAGTCAGTCAAGAACTTATTGCTCAACAAATATGCAGAAAAAAGAAGTCACATGCTGAGGAGACTGTCGAATGACATCGTGTGCCAGGCCATTGGTCGAGTGGAACTTGAATGGGAAACGATGATTTACGCGTTGGTCCGGGGGAGGGGACATAGAGGAAATACTGCAGGGAGGAGATGAGAGATTATGGGCAACCGTGGGACCAGCGAAAGAGGACCACGAGAAAAAGAACAAAGTGGAGATGCGTTGGTGAAGCCCTATGTTCTACTCGGGCGCCAAGGGAACAGTAATTTACTAATACACGGTAGGCGTCGGTGGCATAGCGGTTAGGACGCTCGCCGACCATGCACATAGTCTGAGGTTCAATCCTCGGCCAACGCACTCCTTTACCTCACTAAGCCAGAAATAATACTGGTAAAGAGGAAAAGTTGGGCATGAGGCTAGCAACCATACCCTGTAAAATTAAACTCTGCTACAGAAACTTCAAGCCACTAGCTTCAAGCCCTATGTTCCACTGGGAACGTGAAGGAAAATATAAAAAAAATACACGGTAGGTGTGGCTCAGATCCTGGTACATGAAAAATCTGTTTCAGGTAATCAAGTTTGGATAAACAAAGTAAAGTACGACATAGATCGTAGTAGTAAATGAATAGTCTACGGATGTACGGATATTGTATACACACACAACCGAAATCAATAAGTGCATGGTAAGCAAATCCAGGGAAATGAGTGAAAAAAGTAGACATTTATGTAATAAAAAGGAAAAGAAAGTGAACCAATTGTTAACTTTTCATATTCTTCAAGTCAATGGAATAGAGACGAAAATAAACTTGCATAATTTTTAGACGAAGTTGCCTCAATAACACTAAAAATAACAATAATAATAAGAAGAATTGGGAGTGATTTTCTTCCCCTTATTCGTGGGTTTTGTTCTTGCTTTCGTCCAAACAACAGACTTCGTAATTTTCTCATATAAGAATAAGTCACCTTCAATCTAAACACCGGAATAAACAACCTCATTTTTGATTGATTCGCTCTGGTAAATATTTTCAAATAGAGAATGGAGTAAATCCATTCACTGAAAACGTCTATGAAAAAAAAAAAATAAAACTACCTCTTAGTGTATAACTTGTCATAACTTCCATGTTCAACTAAGTGTTTAACTGAACAAATGACAGTTTGTTGATGAGGTGTATACTTCTCAGAACATTTGAATAAAGGAAGGTTACACAACCAAACCTGCACCTCAACTTTATAGACTTTGAGAAGGCCTTCGACAGCGTTGACCGTGAAGTAATTTGGAAACTACTCGAGTACTACGGCGTACAGTGCCCGAAATATTCATCAACCTTATTCAACAGCTGTACGATAACCACACTTGTCAAGTGATCCACAACAGAAAACTCAGTGAGGCGTTTGGAGTAAACACAAGAGTCAGACAAGGGTGCATATTATCACCCACGATGATATTCCTAATTGTGGTAGACTGACTGGATTATGAGACAGACAGTGAGTTGGAAACAAGAAGACATGGAGGGATATCCTGGACCGACCGACGTGAAGAACCTAGAAGACCTGGATTTCGCGCGGCGATGATTTGTGTTTGATGTCACACAAAATCGAAGACTTACAAGCGAAAACCGACAAGCTGGTCGAAGAAGCAGCCAGTGAAGACAGGACTCCAGGTGAACATAGACAAGACGGGGGTTACGAAAATAACCAAAAACAACAACAGCAACATCCAGCGCCAATCACCATCAACGGGAGGGATTTGAAAGACGTTACTTCACTCACTCACTTATCTAGGGAGCATTGTCTCAACTGCAGGCAGTCGGAACGGACGAGGATGTCAAATCGAGCGAGAATCTGGAAGGCGAGAAACACACCTATTCATCCACCTGAAACAACCAATCTGGAAATCTTCATCAATACAAACGTCAAGTCAGTTCTTCTATACGGATCAGATCAGAAACTTGGCGGGCGGGTCACAAAAAATACTTCCAACAGCCTGTTGCAGACCTTTATCAACCAACAAATGTCTTCGCTGGATCTATACTGAAGATCAGATGGCCGGACAGGAAAGAATCACCAACAAGAAACTATGGGAACAAACAAAACAAGAACCAATCGCCAACCAACAAATATGCAGGAGAAAGTGGAGATGGATGGATTGGACACTCACTGAGGAGGCCGCCGCTGGGTGACATCGCACGCGCGTCAGGCCATTGCTCGAGTGGAACTAGGCCTAAAGGGAAGCACGCGGCGAGTGGGACGTCAGTGCAAAGGTGACATGGAGGAGATCGTGTAAAGAAGAGTTGAAATAGTATGTACTAACATGGATGCAGATGAAAAGTACAGCAGAGGACAGAAGCAAGTGAAGACGTGCAGTTGAAGCCATATGTTCCACTAGAAATCCAAGGGAACAATAATAATAATAATATAAAGCATGCAAGATTCTGAATTCTTTCATCATTACCTGATAGATTAATTTGTGTCTTAACGCTCTGATATGCATAAATTTAGAAATCACTTACCCAAATGCATGAGATACTCGTCGACCAACACCATTCACATGCCAGTCGTCGGCATACAATCCATCTGGACGTGCTGTATACACAACTAGGTATTGTAAATCTCTCCAGGTTAGATTAGGATTTGCTGATAAGGTGAGTGCACAGATACCTGCGGCTAACGGAGCACTAGCTGATGTACCAGAATGATTATCTGTACAAGTATGATTTAAATCTGTTGTAATCTACGTGAAAAGAAAAAAGAGGAAGAGGAAAGGACAAGAAGAGGAAATTAGACAGACAGAGTAATCAAATGGGCGTGTGTGTGTATGTGCAGTGGGAAACGAGACAGCGATTACCACTACTACTAAATAATAAGGTTACATCTCAAACTGGTTATTTACATCATGAACCAACCAAGGTCTCATAATATCGGCTTTTGTCTTAAACGATTCTACCAGGTTTCTTTTTTAAAATTCCTTCACGTTCCCAGCGGAACATAGAGATTCAAGCTAGAGACTTAAAGTTTCTGTAGCAGCGTTTATTTTTATAGAATAGGGTTTGTAGCCTCACGCCTAACCTTTCCTCTTTGCCAGTTCTATTAGTGGCTGAGCGAGGTAAAGGAGTCAGTCGGCCAGGGATCTAACGCTGGAACATTTGCATGGTTGGAGAGCGTCCTAACCGCTGTGTCACCGCTGTGACCAGTAATCAAAAGTTACTTTAGTGCACGCTACGAAAATGATTCTAATGGATACTATGTTTAAGGGTTAACTAACATATTATTTAAGGTTAAATATGTAATCTCTTCAACTGTAATTACAATTTTTTCAACCAATTTAACAAGTAGGTATTAACAACATAGTGAAGGAAATTTCAACGTGTTTTGGATGAAAATAAATAATAACCGAAAAACAAAAACGTCAACCTTAGAAAAATGCATTCAGAGCTTTATTACACCGCCGGGCACCAACTAAAAACACAAAACTTGATACATTTATTTCCCCTGATAAATTTCAATTAAGCAAGAACAACAGTGTAGTTTTTGCAGAAGAATATTGTACCACCATTATGTATTTCGTCGGCTTCTCATCAGCTGCTGCTCACAGCCTAAATTAATTAATACTAACTTTATGTACAGAAAAGTTTTAACATACATTCACAAATTTTACATGACGTCAGTTGACACAAGGTACCGGACTTATGTAGTTTCCACACAGATAGTTCAAGTTTAAACAAAGCAAATCTATGCATGGAATGGTTAAGGAGTTACGTAACGGAAACTGGATATCTTTATTCTCTCTTTCATCTGATTACGCAATCTTTGGCTTTAACCTCACCCCATTTTGATACAGTGTAATTTTCATTGTCTCTTCTTTCTCATCATTTTACGCATCTCTCGTCTTTATTACGTAACTCCTTTACCATTATATGGATACAATTACTTTGTTTAAAACAACTCATATAGCCGAACAATACTGTTGTTTTCAATTAGATCTTCTTCAGGCTTTACTCTAATTTACGTAGACTTATATATATATATATATATAAAACAATTTTAACCAATGACGGTGATTTTGTGGATCATATTATAATTATAATGTGGTAAATGTTTCGAACGTCGTTAATAACGATGATTATAATGATAACAAAATGTTGATAATAAGGTTTATATGCAGGTGACGATAAGAATAACAAAGGTAGTGAGTGATGTGTGTATATGTATACAACACTTCCTTGATGTCCAGTTTACCAGAAGATAGGAGGGTCCACTCAAGAAAGATGTCTATAGAACACCTACATCTGTAGAACAATATACAGATTTCCTCAGTTTTGTACCAATCGGATACTAAATCAATTTGGTCAGATGCCTCACAAATAGAGTAAGATGTATCCGTGCAGATGACTCACTAGAAAAGGAGTTAGGATACATCCCAAATACGCTGGTCCAAATTGGTTATCCTAGTAGATTTGTAAGGAGACATATGAACACCAGGTACAATAAAGAGAAACTGACAACAGTTGAAAAGAAACAACTGTTCCTAAAATTGCAATTTAACGGGGACGTAGCTAGCGAAGTCTTACATCTGAGATTATCGAGAGCAATAAAACGGACTTATACTGCCGCCACCCTTTTGTTTGTCATTTTCCAGCCAGACAATTATGATTCCTTAAGTGAAAGACAAGCTACCTAGTTGTGACACTTCTATGTGTATCTATACATTTAGTTGCTCCTGTGGAGAGAGCTATATAGGGTGAACAACTAGACAGCTTAACAAACGCATTAATGAGCATCTTCCCCCATGGTTCGAAAAAGGTCAAATAAAATCTATAAGAAGATCTATTTTGGCTCATTTTATTGATAGTGATCACCAAGTGGACAGAAATAGTGCCTTCAAAGTTATCTATCGCATTCCATCGAGCCTTTCGAACGGAATTCGAATCCGTCTTTTACACATAGCCGAAGCTATGGGAATCATTTCGAGAGAAAAATCCCGGTCTTTGCATGCAACCAAAGAAGTTTGTTCTACCTTTGTCTCTCCCTTGCCTGGCCTAGGTGAATTCTATTCAAAACCCTCCCACCCTTTCTTGTTTTCCATCTCCTTCGTATTTTTATGATATTTATTTAAACTCTGATTATCTGTCCACTTCACCTTCAGTATTACGTAACTTTTAAGATTTGACCTAATCTATTTATTTATTGAACTGTCTACGTATACATATATTACTACCTTTGTTATTCTTATCGTCACCTGCATATAAACCTTATTATCAACATTTTGTTATCATTATAATCATCGTTATTAACGACGTTCGAAACATTTACCACATTATAATTATAATATGATCCACAAAATCACCGTCATTGGTTAAAATTGTTTTATATATATATATAGAAATTCACCTACCTATGAATTATCTAAATATTTAGCCATGGTATTAAATCCCCTAAAAATCCACTCGAAATGTAGACTAACTAATTCTTATGAACTAAAACACAGATTAGATAATTTAAAATTAGATAATGAAGAAAAAATGGTTAGTTTTGACATTGTCAGTTTATATACACGTATACCAATAAATATGGCTATAGAGGCAGTCAGAAACGAACTCATTTCTGACCAAGAACTCGAACTTAGGACAAAAGTGCCAATTGAGGACATAATGCTGGGAGTGCAGCTTTGCCTGACTTCTACAGTATTTAAATTCCAAGGGAAAATATACAAACAGACTGAGGGAGTTGCCATGGGATCACCAATATCCCCGGTGGTAGCAGATATATTCATGGATAGGTGGGAAAAGATAGCGATTGAAACGTTCACCCCCACCCCAAAAGTATGGTGGAGGTATGTAGATGACACATTCACTGTACTTAGAACACAAGATATAGATAGATTTTTCGAGCACATCAACTCGAAGGTAGAGGCAATTCAATTCACTTATGAATTGGAAAGTCAGGAAGGGGAACTTCCAATGTTAGATTGCAACGTAAAAAGGAAAGAAGATGGGAAGCTAAACACTAGTGTTTACAGAAAACCCACACATTCAAACAGATATTTGGATTTCCGATCATCCCATCCTATGTCAGTAAAAATAGGATTAGTGAAATGTTTAAATGACAGAGCACAAAAACTAAGTAGTACCAAGGAAAATCTAAGACAGGAAGTGACACACATAAAAGAAGCCTTGAAACTTAATAATTACCCGGATAAATTAGTCAAGAAATATGTAAGTAAATGTAAAAATAAAATAAAGAAGGATAACAGAGATAGTGATAATAATAATAATGATAACAATAATAATAATAACAATAATAATAATAATGGTAATAATAATAGTGATAATAATAATAATATTAATAACGAAACCAACAATAAGGAATGTAAATCATCAACAATAATTCCATACAAAGAAGGAACCTCGGAAGCCTTACGCAGAATTCTTAACAAGGCAGGAATAAAAGTGGCATTCAAACCCACAAACTCAATTAGAAACAAGCTTTGTCGGTTAAAGGATCCTGTAGAGCCATTAAAACAAAACAATTTAGTTTATCTAATACCCTGCAATGATTGTGAGGTCAAATACATAGGTCAAACTAGTAGAACAGGGGCAGTCAGACTAGCCGAACATAAAAACCTAGCTAAATCTAGATTGGTTGACCCGAATAAGATAAGGAATCTAGAGAGTAGTTCAGCTATAGCACTACATGCAGTTACACACAACCATACAATAGGATGGGATAGGATGACAGTTTTAAAATCTAATGTCACAGGGTATAGGGAGAGATTGATAACAGAAGCTTTGTTTATCGAATCAACTGCAAATACATGTAATAGGAATGATTCAACACCTGTCCCAGATATATGGAAAATTCGACTGCCCATACAAAAAATAGGAGAAGACAGAGAAAACTATAAAAATCAAATCTCGAAGTCGTGTGACAAAAATTGATATGATTATGAACAATAAATTGTGTTCGAAACGTCATCCAGTATACAATACTGTTTCACTGTGTGATACATTTAATAATCAAACTAATATGGAATTACTTAATACCACAGTGCCCAAGTTTTACATATATATATATATATATATATATATATATATATATATATATATATATATATATATAAGTCTACGTAAATTAGAGTAAAGCCTGAAGAAGATCTAATTGAAAACAACAGTATTGTTCGGCTATATGAGTTGTTTTAAACAAAGTAATTGTATCCATATAATGGTAAAGGAGTTACGTAATAAAGACGAGAGATGCGTAAAATGATGAGAAAGAAGAGACAATGAAAATTACACTGTATCAAAGTGGGGTGAGGTTAAAGCCAAAGATTGCGTAATCAGATGAAAGAGAGAATAAAGATATCCAGTTTCCGTTACGTAACTCCTTAACCATTCCATGCATAGATTTGCTTTGTTTAAACTTGAACTATCTGTGTGGAAACTACATAAGTCCGGTACCTTGTGTCAACTGACGTCATGTAAAATTTGTGAATGTATGTTAAAACTTTTCTGTACATAAAGTTAGTATTAATTAATTTAGGCTGTGAGCAGCAGCTGATGAGAAGCCAACGAAATACATAATGGTGGTACAATATTCTTCTGCAAAAACCACACTGTTATTCTTGCTTTAGTCAAAAACACAAAAAACTACACCCTGAATTGGTATATCGGATATTTCATACAGGGCGAAAATAAGCACAAATAAAAAGGTTATCTCAAAACATCAAGAAAAGGAATTCAAACTATGTTAAGCACATATTTTATGAGACTAGACAAATAAGAATTCATCGATTCAAGGCAGCAAAAATATAGACAGAAATTAAGGTCAAAGGTGAGTATAAAAGAATGCATTGTCAGTATTAGAACAGGCAGATTTAACATAATGTAATAAGAACAAATGGGAATAAATCAATCGCATGAAAACAGACAGAAATTGGAATCAACCTTTCATACAGTCACTGATTATTGATAAAACTTATGAACTGGAAAAAGACAAATCCGAATGTGAATATGACGACTGAAAGTTGAAATGTCTCGTCTCTTTCGATTGAGTTATTTGTAAATCGAAATCACACCTTGATTTTCGTAGACTATTGTCTAGATCTGACCGGTAAACACTACTGCCTGATGATACGATATCATATCACCAAGTTGTAGCATTTAATGTCAAGTTTTCAATCAGATTTCTACCGATAAATCAACCAACCAACCAGCCATGCAGAAAATTTCTCAAATATAGTCTCTTTCACCATTTGAATTAACTATAATTGCTTCTAATACAAAAATGTCATGAAAAACATCCGATTTTCACTATTTTTGGGAGCCAAGCAAGGTGAAAGTGACGTCTTTGTAAACCGATACTTGAATATCAATGAGATGCTCACTAGCCACTGGGCCTATTCAGATAGGCAGTTAACTGGGAATTTAGTGGGAAGTCGTGACCAATATGGTCCAGAAGGTCGAGCATGAGGACAAATACTCGCTAGCGATGACATTCACTAGTGGTCACGCCATATCATGAATCGGCAGGAGTTGGAATTCATGGGCCGGCCACTGGATCAGGTTCCAGTGGGTTAATGGTCTATGAGCTAGCTCGTCTTTTAACCAAAAGGCCCAAGGTTCGAACCCTGGTGTTGGGTGCGCACTGCCGATGAGTCACAAACTAGGAAAGAGAAAACAGCTGTCCAGTACACTATGCAGGTTTTCCAATAGTTCTCCAACTGATGTTATCTCATGCTGAAATCCTGTAGCATTAGAAATTCACTTCCGATCCTTACCAAAATGCAAGCCATTATGATAAAATAACAAAAAAGCGGATGTCGATTAACTCCAATGAACATAGAGGTAGACGTTGCGCGCACATATATATATATATATATATATATATATATATATATATATATATATATAATACACTGTTCTACCGTCTTAGAGTATGAGAAATAAAATTAGTGTTTGATGAGAATACAATTGAAAGATGAGTGAATCGATAAAATCAGTGCAGAGGAAGAAAAGATACAGAATAATAGACGAATGAAGGGAATATTCTTTCTTTTTTAAATTACGGTAAGAAAAGCAATAAAGGATAGTTAGTTAATAACAAATTAGAATTTGAAATGGATTTAGGAAAAGCAAATTCATCATAAACCGATACTTAATTACAACAAGAATATCACAGTCACTAGCAATGAACTGTTGTCTAAATTTGTAAGAAACTACAGTGTCATAGCGTCTATCGCCTCCCTCCCTCCCTCTCTCTCTAAGTAAAGTGTCCGCCATCTAAATGAAGCCAATAGGATGAAATTAAAGAGAGGGGAACCTGAAATATAATATTCTAAAGCCCATTAAAGAAATTTATGATTAAAGAGAATGATTTAGAGTTATTGTGAGCCATGATGATAAATAATAATAAACCCCTTCTTAATACACTAAGGTTGTCAGAAACAGAAAGATCTACCTTATCATGCAAACCTTAAACAAATAGTTAACAAATTCGCAGATCAATACCATATTTTGGCTTATCTCGTGGTCCATCCGATCCTTATTTGGTTACAGGATTTCATCATGAGTTGATATCAATTAGAGGACCATTGGAAAACCTGCAGGGTTGTAGTGGATAGCTCTTTCGTCAGTGTAGTTCATGATTCTTCACAGTACGCACCCACTGCACTAGGGTTCCAACCCTGGGCCTTCTGGTTACAAGGCAAGCTAGCTGGCAGACCATTAAGCTACTGGGACCCGATACAATGGCCGGTCAATGAATTCAAACTTTTTGCCAATTCTTGTTTATTTTATTCCAATGTGTTCTGAGTGGAACATATGGCTTTAAGTTTCACATTTGAAATTTCAATAGCTATGGTGTTTTTATTTTTTACGGAGAGGGATTGCTAGCTCTACGTCCAGCCTTCCAGCTTTATCGAGCTTACTACCGACTAAGCGGAACTTAGGAGAGTGTCGGGAGGCGATCAAACCCCCGGAACTAAATGAGTGGTTGGAGAGTATTCTACCAACGAACCACCTAAGCTACGGTCGTTTAGGCAAAAGTTCTATCAACATGAACAACTATACTTTATGTTTAGGATTTCACCCTGCTAGTTCGTTATCCACCTACATAGAAGTAGTTTAAGAGAATTAGTAGGCAAAGTTCTATAATAGCGTCCCAAGGGGATGAGAACGCACAAGTGACCTTCAGTCAACCAATCATAAGAATGAGGAATTTTTGCACAAAAAATGACGTACATTCACAAGAAAATGCATGAAAACATATTAAAAAGATTATCTTTCTCTGACATGACCTAAAAATACGTCCAAGTTATGATGAAGAGCATCAGTTGCTAACTTGGACTAGTTTCTATAGATGTATTCACCGAAGTGACTGAAGATGTGTTGTTTTGTGAATCGTTCGTCTCTCTTCTCTTGCTGTGCAGTTCTCTCCAAAGCCCTTGGTTAAATTACTATGGTTTCAGTAAGAGGATCGACGACTACATACAAGGGAAATGAGGATAAAACAAATTAAAATAAACGACATTAACTATAAATCTATCCCTAATCGCGACCCTAACCCTAAACTTAACACTAACTCTAACCTTAATCCTAACCCTAATGGCAATCTTTATCCTGCCGTAAACCTAACCCTAATTCCAATTATGACCGTAACCCTAAACCTGACCCCAATACTTAACTTAACCCTTATCCTAACTCTAACGAGATATTAACACATTGTCCAAACAGTAATTAAAAGCGTTATCTGGATGAAACTTGCTCCTTATTTGATGAATAGCGTTAATATTTCAGCTATGATAATGATAGGTGCCGTTAGCCAATGACTAGCATGCATTCAAGGTCATTGAAGCGTTCGCACTCCTGGAAGGCTATTGTTGAACTTTGCCAATTAGTAAGTTATGCTGTCTTTTTCGCGGTATTTCAAACAATGAAACAGATTCTAACTCCTGAAACTCTTAACATTATTGTTAATATCTGCTTTTCGACGTACATGTTTTAAACGTACAGAGTAGTGTTCATTCATTATCAACTTTCGAATTAACATCCGTTTCAAAAACACTAGATCCGAATTTACACGAATACTTCTTGAAAAAAATAACACACACACACAACTGAAACAGAAATAGAATAAATAATAATTTGACAATGAAGAGGAAAAACATTAGAGAAAAACATGAAAAATCACTTGAAAATGTAGGAACGTTGTAAATTATGTTCCTATTGTGGACGAATAAACATATGAACATGAACAAAACAAAAGATTCCAAATTCTATACTTACATTATAAAAGTAAAAAGAGTCATTACACAACAAAACAAACACAAAAAAAATATAAGAGTATGCAATCTGAAATGGATTAATGCTTTGAATAATTCCGATATTAGTTTTATTAGATTATAAAGAATATGCAGCGACTTCTTTTATGTTAAGAAATTATCAATTCATCGATGATTTATCATCATCCCCATCAAGTCATAGAAGAAGATTTCTCAATCTATCTGAAAATGCAAAAGACCGCTATCCAGTGTATTCCAATGGTCAACCCATTGCACCTGAGTTGTATCGCATATTGGGAAATTAAAAGAAATAGATGGAATACAAAAAGGTGGTATACCTGTGTATACTTTGGATGACTGGACTACACCAACTCCTAGTTTATAAGGGAGTGAAGTGGTAGAGCACGTTGACCACTTCACTTATTTGGGAAGTACCATCAGCCAACGCCAACGGGTTGATCTCTGATGAAATCTCAGTACGGATATGCCAGTTTACGCCGTCTCTGGCTTAGTAGATGTAATATCCAGTTTGCTATCGACCAGAAAGCGGCTGTACTGCTCAGCAGTCCGCTACGTCCTCCTTTATGGTCAGCTCTAAGACCTGGCCACTGAGAGTGGAAGACATGAAAAGATTAGCTGCCTTCGATCATGGGTGAAGTGGTATAATAAGGTGAGCAATATTGAGGTTAGGCGTCGAGTTCTAGATAAGGATGGGAAATCAATCGACTAGGCTGTGAAGTTACACCGATTGAGATGGTTAGGACATGTGTTACGTATGCCTAGCCTAGTCATCGCCTTCCTCGACAATGGGCGATGTTAGCTGACATAGGAGCGGTCAGGCTGGAAAAGAGCTAGTGGTGGCGAAACCGAAACATGGCTTCATCAGTCAATGAAATCCACAACAGTTAGTTTAAGCCACGTAGGAAGGTGTAGACTTCCTGACTAGTTGGGGCCCTCGGGACGGTAAAAACCAATGGTTGGAAACTATTAGTGACATGGCCGGCTCAAAATCGTACTCAATGGCTGACGCAGATGCATCCACTCCTTGTCACTTATGATTTCCAATGGAACTATATTGTTCTTCGTTATTACTGTTCCTTTGTCTCACACCTCTGTTTACTGTCCCGGTTAAGCATTTCTTCTACTTTCTTTTTGTTTCTTTGTATGCTACATGTGGGGAGTGTGGCGACTTGAACTGTCGCACATCGGTGGAAAGTTCTATGTCGAAAACAAACAAAAAACACTTTGGATAGAAATAAAACACTATGTACATTGTTAATTACTGAAATTGCTTTAACGTGAACAGTTGGGACGTGTATGCATTAGTCAGAATTTTGTAGTTGAATAGAAGTACAATTACATAACTGTTAGTAGTTTGAAATTAATTCGATGACTAGCAGTAGAATGCAAGATGCATATTTCGTCCTATTTAGAAGTTGTCAGTTGGATGTACCTGCATCCCTCACTGAGTGTCGGTTTGTCCCACTGAGATTTGAACGAAAATATCCTACGTTTCAGACACCAAAGTGCGTCACCCGCCGATAAAGAGGTGGCTCTAGTGAGCTAAATTGGTGTAGGGAATAACTCTTTGGTATTTGAAATGATAAGGTGCTAGGTTCACGTCTCAGTAGCGACACCATTATCCACTGGAAAATGCGGGTACGCCGAGATAAAGAGTATGAAATAAGACGAAATGCGTATCCTTAGAAATCTTCGAAGCGTCCATGCTAGCAGCCGACATTTCAACAACGGTCGAACATTTTGGTCTAATCAAAAAACCGACTTTAAATAAATAGTTTGAAAATAAGTCTGAAAATAGACTTTACATTCCTTGTATCATTTTACTTTCTAAAGCCAAATGAAGATAGAATATTGTTTTCAATCATCCAGAGGTGATCTTTTAATATTTGTAAACAACTTTCCACAATACAATTAGCATTTAACTAAGAATCTAAGCATAGATGATAGTGGAACAATGCACATCGTTTGTATGCTAAATCAAAATTAAAGTCAATAAGAGTCAGAGAATAAAGCCCCGATGGTCACCTACCTGCATATGTATATACTACTTGTATTATTGCGATTATAGTGAAGCATCAGTCAACAGTGAAACAGATATTCCATAAACTAAGTAGCAAGTCGTCTTTCGCTTATCAATAGAAACATTTTTATGGCGAATACACAGTTTCAATGATACCAATCAAACGGATATTTAACTAACGCACTAGGGCATTCTTTTTTATTTTCGTCTACGTTCCCAGTGGAACATAGAGCTTCAAGCTCGAGACTTGAAGTTTCAGTAGCACTTGGACCACGAGAGCCACCCGGTGACCCAGTGGACAACGCTTTGGCGTTTGAACCTATTGTAACTGGGTTCGAACCTCAGTGAGAACATCATCACTCACTGAGAAATGCAGGTACATCCAGCTAGCCGACGAGTCCCAAACAGGACGAAATGCGCTTTGTCCTGGATTTCACTGCTAGTCAACATCCACCAAATAAATACTAATTAAATACCCAGACATCGTCGAAGCATATGCACAAGAAGCCAACCTGTCAACCTGAGATCAAGCACTTCGGTCCAAGCAATTGACGGGAAAAATTTAAAATTCAATTCAATTTACCTGCATCAGGCTTAAGCTTACGCATACTTCAGAAATACTCAAACTCTATAGGTGATCAACAGTTCTTTTCTTTTGATCTTTAAAAATCAGGTGATTAATGTTAACATTAGGCTGATAGAGATATTCGATTTACTCAGGTCTCTTGTCTATTGACAAATGCCATATTGATAAGGTGTGTTTGTTAGCACGAAGGGAAAGTAGTACTCTGGTAAAGTTTCACTAACTCATTCAGTGTAGTGTTTTTATTTACGGAGTTTAACACTGAATGATTCAAATCATAACTGGGCCTTTAGAACACCGATGAAATCCTGAAACCAATCAAATCCCTACAAACCATCACTTGAAAAAAAATACATGAATATTTATATATGGATGGGTTTTGTTGGGAATTAATTGATTGGTTGCAGGATTTCATCATGAGCTAACACCATTTAGAGAACCCCATTGGAAAGCCTGAAGGGAGTACTGGACAGCTGTCTCCTCCATTCTAGTTTGTGACTCTCAACCAGTAAACACCCACCACAAGGGTTCGAACCCAAGACCTTCTGGTTAAAAGGCCACCGAGCTTGTAGACCATTAAGCCACTGGGACCCTATCCGGTGACCAGCCCATGAATTCCAACTCCTGCCGATTCATGGATATGGCGCGACACTTAGCAGTGTAACCACAGTAGGGTAAAGCAGGTTGAAGGTGACGCAGTAACCTATCGAAGAAGACATTGTATTATTATTATTATTATTATTATTGTATCCTTTAGTTCCTAGAGGAACATAGGGCTTCAGCTGCGCACCTCCATTGACTTCGGTTTTCTGACAACTTTTTCACCCTGCTCCAGGTCTGCCCACATGCTTTCATCTCCTCTTCACATGACCTCCTCCAAGTCACCCTTGGACGACCAACTCGCCGCCTCCCTTTCGGGTTCCACTCGAGGGCTTGTCTAGTGATGTCACTTGATGGTTTCCTCAGCGTATGGCCAATCCATCTCCATTTCTTTCTGCCTATTTGTTTCACAATCGGTTCCTGATTGGTTCGCTCCCAGAGATCCCTGTTGCTGATCTTTTCTGGCCATCTGATCTTGAGTATTGAGCGGAGACAGTTGTTAATGAAGGTTTGAAGTTTGTTTGAGATGCTCTTTATGACTCGCCAAGTCTCTGATCCGTATAGTAGCACTGACTTCACATTGGAGTTGAAAATCCGGATCTTATTTTTGATGCTGAGTGCTGTTGACCTCCACACATATTTGAGAGTAATGAAAGCTTGTCTTGCTTTTCCGATTCTGGCTTTGATGTCCTCGTCAGTTCCGCCTGTAGTTGAGACGATGCTTCCCAGGTAGGTGAAGGAGGTTGTTTCTTTCAGGTTCTTCCCATTTATGCTTATTGTGGTCTGTTGTTGCTGTTGATGTTGGCAAGGAATCTTCATCATCTCTGTTTTATCTATGTTCACGTGAAGTCCTATCTTTGATGCTTCTTCTGCCAACTTGTTACTTTTCACTTGCATATCTTCCAGTTTATGGGAAATCAGACATATATCATCGGCGAAATCCAGATCCTCCAAGTCTTTTGTGTCAGTCCATTTTATGCCTGTTCCCTCGTTGGTTGCCGTTGTCTGTCGCATTATCCAATCAATTGCAATCAGGAAGATCATTGGTGATAGTAGACAGCCTTGCCTCACTCCCGTCCTCACTTCGAAGGCTTCCGTAAGTTTCCCGTTGTGGATTACTTGGCATGCAGCATTGTCGTATAACTGTTGGATGAGGTGTATAATTGTCGATGGGACCCCGTAGTAGCGAAGTAGTTTCCAAATGACCTCTCGATCGACGCTGTCGAAGGCCTTTTCAAAGTCGATGAAGTTGAGATAGAGAGGTGACTGCCATTCCAAGCTTTGTTCAATGATGATCCGTAGAGTGGCGATTTGATCAATACATGATTTGTTTCTCCTGAATCCAGCCTGTTCCGGACGAAGTTTTTCATCTAGGGCTTGTTTGATTCTCTCCAGGATGATGCGACTTAGTATCTTGCTTGGAATGGACAGAAGCATAATTCCACGCCAGTTTTTACATTGACTTAAGTCTCCTTTCTTTGGAAGTTTGAATAAGTATCCGTTCTTCCAATCCTCGGGTACTTTGCCCTCTTTCCACACCTTCTCCAGTAGTGGTGTCATCAAGTCCGCTGTTGTCTCTGGGTCTATTTTCAAAGCCTCTGCTGGGATTCCATCTGGTCCCGGTGTTTTCCCAGTTTTAAGCATCTTGATTGCATTCAGGACTTCTGATTTCGTCGGGGGGTCAGTGTTCACTGGTAGTTCTGCTTCCGTTGTTGGTATTGCTGGACGTGTTGTAGGTGGCGGACGATTTAGAAGTCTTTTGAAGTGTTCAACCCAGTGCTTTCTCTGTTCCACCTCTTTGGTGATTGACTTTCCATTGTCGTCCTTTATTGGCTTAATCTGTGTCGAACGTTTGCCCGAAAGGTTCCTAGTTGTTTGGTAGAGTGTGGCGAGGTCTCCTTTGCCTGCAGCTTGTTCTGCTTCGTTTGCCATGGTTTCATAATATTTTCTTTTGTCTTCCCTGGCACTTTTCTTCACTCTTTTGTTCAGTGTATTGTAGCTTGCATTCAGCTCCTGTTTTTGTTGCTCGTCCGTGCACTGGATAATCTTTTGCTTCACTGTCCTTCTCTCTTCTATTAGTTTCCAAGTGTCCGTAGTGAGCCACTGTTTGTCCTGTCTCTTTTTTCTGCCTAGAATTTCTATGCAGGTTTGGCTCCACACCGAAGAAGACATTGAGAACCAATCAAATACATGAATCTTTTTGTTTTTTTCCATTCGACTTTCGTACCAAACGTAAACAACAACAACTATAAATAGCTTATTTTTCACTATTACGACAATACAAGTCGAAGGAAAGAGCAAAAGACACTCACCTTTATGTAAATATGTGTAGAGAAATGTGTTTCCAGCCTCCCTTCCTCTCTCTCTCTCTCACTCTTCTCACCAAAGGAATAATAAATTGAATATTTTAAAAAATAATTAATTGAGTCTACTTCAAGTTATTTTTAACACCTTTTTAAAGTTGTTTGAACAGAACACAATGTGTACTTCAAATTTAAATTCACCAGAAAAAAAAATATATATGTAACAATTGTGTATTCATTTCACCGTTGTTTCGCATACATGTTGTACACGAATTTTAATAAAATACTAATAATATAGTTTCAGACCGATTTGACGGTAAGGAGTGGGGATGGCGAAGTGATTTTTCTTGTTTATAGCGACAGGAAATATAGTAGAGACAAATTGAAATGGAAACACTTTCAATGAGACAATCTAATTTCTCTGATCTTAACTAAAGAACTTCGATAGAGAAATTAATTTTATAAGCCTTCTTCTTTTTTTTTGATGGACCTATTTTTAAATTTTCATTAACTCAACACAGTTAATAGTCAAAAAAATGCATACTGAACAAAGAGTACTCTTTTCGATAATCTATTCATCATCAGGCTCTACAGTTATATATACTATACATTATTGTGAATGAATGAATGAATTAGTGTTATGAACAACATTAGTGTTGCTGTTTAAATAACATCGAATCAATAATATTCTTGATAGATTACAGCTCAGTAGCATCAACATAAAATAAGCTGAATGTCAGAAAATAATTAGGAAAGATAATATCACAGACTGATGAATTGATAGTCTCTACTGAAGGCCGGCCAGGGCAGTAGTATGGGCTGGCTGGCTGGAATTGCTTCTTTTGAACATAGAGCACTAGTTGTTCGAGGCGAATTGCAGTAGCCTCCTTTGTTTGGAGAATACGGTGCTTCGATGACTTCTCACTGGCAATTTATTAGACACCCAGTAGATTATAGAGAAGGATTCTTCAGTGGTGGCTGGCTTTGTGGCCGGTTCGCACCAGATGGTCCAATATCGAACTGTTACTGGTTTTCACTACACCTTTACTTAGCCATGGTAGGAGATGTTCTCGAGCGAGCACGAAAAATCAAGTTCCTAGAGCAACGGCCAATATAACTCGCTTCACTACAAGCGCAGTTGAATTGGTAGATACAATTCGAAGTGGCCAACTAGTCTAGACACTTCATCTTTCAGTTGAGGAATCACCATCGGTCGTGTAGAGAATAATACATGTAGTTTGTCAGCATTAACAGTTCTTTGAACTGACTTTCTTAATTTCTTCGTAATTATCTCACTTGGTATATCGCCCTTGAATTGTAGTCGTATATAAAGAGGATTCCTTTTTACAGATAGTATATATATATATATAACTGTAAAGCCTGATGATGAATTTATCGAAAGAGTACTCTTTGTTCAGTGTACACTGAATTAATCATACAAAACGACTCGTGTGAATGTTTTCCAGCTCATGTTCGAATAGGTAAGGTCAGAGAGAGTATGAGACATTAAAATTAAGATAATATGCATCACCCTTCAATTACATCATTTAGAGAAACAGTTAGTCATCAGAGGAAGAACTTAAATGTATCAAGAATTGAGAATTGAGTATTATTAATAGTAATAGTTATAATAATAACAATAATAATGCTGAAACGAGTTAACATAATGCTACTGATAAGTGAATCAAGAATAATAATAATGATTATAAGAGAAAGAATAAAGTATTAATAATATTAATAGTAATAATAAAAGTTAATGAGTAAAGCATATAATCATGGTAGATTCAGAGTGATGACCATTTCCTTTTGTACACAGAGACATAGTTTATAAACTCTAATTGGACAAGCCTCCTCAACTGCTAGCATCTTCCTGTTTCTTTGTCTGTTGACAACAGTGAATGACATGACTGCGTCAATATCATGTCTGTAGTTCACAAGGTGCTTTGTTATTGAACTTTTTGACACTTGAACTTCAGCTGTTTTCAACCACTTTGGCAAATGCTCTATTATGCAAGTAGACAATCGCCTTTCTGTACAACTTATGCATTTACTTCCACAAGTAAACTGAAATTGATATACGCAGTTTGAAGTGTTGAGGATTGACGACTGATCTTTTCCAGATTGTTAAAGCATCCGCTTGGTGGCGGTGTTAAGGACGACGAGTTTCGTAGCATAATAAGTTATCTCGATAGCTTTGTCAAGTATTCGCTTGACTACCATTTCTACATCATCTCATTTGAATGGCAAATTAATATAAACAGATTTCTTCAGAACTGTTTGCTAGGACTCATTTCTTTAGAGTATTAATTGATGAACTTCTTAGGATATTCATTCTTAGATAAAACATCCTTCAAAGCTTTCATTTCACGTTCAACTGTACTGACAGAACAAATTTTTCATGCTTTATTGAACAGTGTTCTGACTAAGTTCTTTTTATACTGTATTGGAACGTACATTTTAAAAGGCAGACATACATAACATTAGATTTTGATTAGGTTGTTACCATAAACAGAAGGATGCGTAAAACAGAGCAAAATGTCTATTTTTCACCTAATAAACTTGACAGAAACCAGGTAGTTTGAAACCATTGATGCTTTATGAATTGATATCATTTCTTGATTTGACCAGTATGTACCTTGATGCAGGTATTCTTTCGCTATTATATAAAACATGTAACCAGATAAATCCATAATCAACAGACACATTGATAGAGGTCGAAGGATTTCATCATGAGCTGAAATCAGTCAGAGAACCATTGGAAAACCTGGGATCGGGTCCCAGTGGCTTGATGGGCCAGGAGCTAGCTCGCCTTGTAACCAGAAGGTCTGGAGTTCGAACCCAGATATACGCGTACCGTTGAAGAGTTCTAAATTGGGCCGGGGGAACAGCTGTCCAAAACTCCCTTCAGGCTTTTCAATGGTTCTCTAACTGATGTCAGCTCATGATGAAATCCTCCGACCAATCAAATAAAATCCCTGCAAAACCAATACTTGAACATTGATATAGATCAGATTTTAGTTAACCAATACAAAATATAAAACACATAAAGAAAAGAATTTTTGATTTTCCCGTCGATTGATTGGACCGAAGTGCTCGGTCTCAGGTTGACATGTCCGCTTCTTGTGCATACGCTTCAGCTATGTCTGGGTATTTAATTAGTATTTATTTGGTGGATGGTGACTAGCAGCGGAATCCAAGATAACGCGCATTTCGTCCTGTTTGGGACTCGTCGACTGGATGTACTTGCATTTCTCAGTGAGTGATGATGTTCCCACTGAGGCTCGAACCTAGTTCCCATAGTTTCGAACGCCAAAGCGTTATCCACTAGACCACTTGGGCCACGCCTTGGAGTTTGAACCTATGGGTGCTGGGTTCGAGCCTCGGTGGGAACATCATCACTCACTGAGAAATGCAGGTACATCCAGATAATAAGTCCCAAACAGGACGAAATGCGCTTTGTCCTGAATTCCACTCCCAGTCACCGTCCACCAATTAAATACATAGAGAAAAGGTTAGATATCAGATAGACAAGAAAAAACCAATAACGACAAGGATAACGAAATCTCCGGAGATTACCAATCATGTCCAAGTTCATCTAGGAGTATCAGTGACTACTACATTTCATGTAGGATTCTAAAACTCATTAAAATTAAAGCTTAAGGATGCTATCCAGAAAGAAAATGAAAGCTTAGCAATTAAATCACTGAAATAGAGAGAATGCAGCTATAACCAAAAACACAACACCACAGTTGATACTTACATCTTTTCAAATATCAGCTTTCAGTCTACTAATAAAACAACACGAAACCAAACCAGCACCATTGATAAAAACAATACTCAGTTGAACAGAAAAAAAATTAATTTTAATGAGTCAAGTTTATCTTTACTTATAACATTTAGGCCATGAAGCTTCAGTAGATTAGCTGTCACTGTGCCCTGAAACAACTGAATATCTTCTGAGGAGGAATCACGACTAAATTTCCTCTTATCATCAAGAATAGACATCATTTTAGATTTGTAGTCACTTTTATTCATAATGACGACTCCAGAACCTTTATCAGGTTTAGTAACAATTATATTAGAATTTTCCCGTAGCTCTTTTAAGGCTTTGAAATGTTGGGAATTTAAAATACTTTTCTCCTTTGGGTTGTTGTTTAAAAACTGGTGAGCTATATCCACCATATTGGCCTTAAACCAACCCCGATCTTCATCGGATGTTGCAGCAAGAGGTTTGAGTTGGTCATATAAGTTTTGAAACTCAGCATGGATGGCTAAATCTTGTTCGTCTTACAAAGTCACATATCGAAAATGTTAAACAAACGTGACAAGGACTACTTGTTCTTCATACCGGTTTATTTTATTTTATCTGAATTATCAATAATATGCCACATGAAATTTCTTCAGTTTTGTAAAGACGTTACTCAGAAAACAAAGACGAATATACAAAATAAATTGAAGAGTTCAATCGATGATCGAAACCGCGTAGATGCCTTTCCGGTGAATCCTGATAAGTACGATTATACGGCGGCCTGCTTAAATTTTGGGCTACCAAAATTTCCATCCTACATATTGCATCTATTTCCTCGGATTTATTTTGTTTTAATCATTCAATTATGTATCCAAGTCGCATTACTTACTCTCGCGATTATTTAAAATGTCTTCAACCCGTTGATTTACGAGTATATAATAACGTTAAGAAAAAGCATCATGGAGGTTGGCAGAGATCATTAAAGTGTACTCCAATGCATCAGATGACTGTTCCTGTGATTATGAGCACAAATTGCAGGTCATTATCGAACAAGATTAACTACTTGCATTCTCTATTATACTCAAATGTATATTGTAATACTGGTGTAATCACTCTTCAAGAGACTTGGCTCCATGATTCATATGACGATAATTTAGTCTCCTTAAGTGGGTTCACAATCTACAGACAAGACCGATGCAGCTCAAAGAAGAAGAGAGGTGGTGGTGTTGCCACTTTTATTAATTCTCAGTGGTCTACTGCCAACAACGTCTGCTTCAAATTCTCAAATGACAATATTGACTGTATAACTGTAAAATGTCGACCTAAACACTTACCTAAGTATAGCTCCATTTTTGTCACAAATATCTATATCACACCTTGTTGCAGTCCCTCAGAACTATCTATCTTCGCTGATGAATTCACTATTTTTGCTGCTGCTTCGTTTGGTAACTCCTTATCTATAGTGACTGGCGACTTCAACTCCAGCGACTGCAGTTTTATTACATTGCTGGGCCATGAAAATGTTGTTAATTTCCCAACTCGACAAAATACTTCACTTGATTTAGTATTTATAAATGATTCTGGAATATACGAAGCTCGTAAAAGAGCCCCACTCTTCAATTCTGATCATTGTATTGTACGAGTCTTACCCAAAATTTACGGAAAGTTACACAGTAAAGCCCTCTCAAACTTGTCTAAGAAAGTTGTTCACAGATGCTACTCAAATGAGAACGTACATCATCTTAGAAACATGCTCAGTGACACAAGATGGGATTTGTTTAATGATGATTCACTTAATGACAATATCTCTAATATTACATCCTATCTGAAATTCTGTTTTGAAATCTGTTGTCCAAAAGAAACACTATTCGTCAAATTTGACCGTTTCTCCTCGCCTCAACTTAAAAAGCTTCGTAGAGAGAAGGAAAAACTATATAAAATCAAAGATAAAATTGGTGTAAAAAGAACTAACTTCTTAATTAAGTCTGAAATGCAGAGGTTGAATGTAATATATAACCAGAAATTCATATCCTGCAAAAATCCTTCTAATATGTGGAAACTATTTAAGGAAATCACTGGTGGTAAGCAGATAAACAATATTCCATATTCTTTTGATGTATGTACTCTTAACAAATCTTTTATTTACTCTCCCTCAAATGCCATGCTTCCCAGCATCACTTGTGTTAATAATAGCCCCTTTCCAGGTTTTAACACAAATGATGTTCAAAAGTGCCTCAAGTCTCTAAACCCTTCCCAGAGCTTAGGTCCCGATTATGTACCTAGTATTATTTTTAAAAAATGTTCTGATATTCTGTGTCACCCTCTTACTGATCTATTTAACAAATCTTTTTCCGATAATATTGTGCCTGCCGTTTGGAAGGACATTAAAGTTGTACCCATACCTAAATCTTCTACTGGAGCATGTGTCAAATTTAGACCCATTGCTATTACCTCTCCTTTTTTGAAAACTATGGAGAAATTACTTTTACTTAGTCTTGAACCTTCGCTTAAATCCTTTAATGACCCTAAACAATTTGCCTATAAGCACAGTAGAAGCACTTTAGATGCAGCTGCCGTCTTATATCATAACATTGCTTCCAGTCTAGACAAGGGGGCTAAATTTGTTCGTTGCGCCTTCCTAGACTATACATCTGCTTTCGACTCGGTCCCTAGGGACATCTTATTAAATAAACTTGCTGCTAGTCAAACAGAATGTTGGGCTGTTAACTGGTTGCATTCCTATTTCTCAGATAGAAAGCAGTACACCGTATATAAAGGGAAGTCTTCCACTTCATTGCCTACTGAAGCTGGTGTCCCTCAAGGTGCTGTTCTTTCTCCTTTTCTTTTTTCTTTCTTCTTGCATGACTTGCCTCACTCTGATGAAATAAACTTTGTGAAGTACGCTGATGATTTAACGGTTTCAATGGCTGTTAACTCCCAGCTAGATTGTACTAAAATAAATAGCTTTCTATCGGAAGTCAGCAAATGGTCTGAGTCTAACGGTCTTAAACTGAATCCTTCTAAGTGTCAAACTGTTGATTTCAGCTTAAGATGTAAACGACAGTTAAAAGAAGTCATCGATTCTCATGACACTTGTAAAATTGACGACAATGATATAGGAATCAAATCAGAAATTAAGTATCTTGGACTCATTCTCTCTTCTGATCTCTCCTGGTCTTCCCATGTCTTAGCAATCTCCAGTAAAATATTCCGCTTGACATTTTACATTAAGAAGTTAAGACACTCGGGTATAACTCAACCCCTCATCTTACAGTTCGTAAACTCTTGCATCCTACCTATTCTTCTTTATTGCTCACCCTTATTCTTTCCTGGTTTGCTTAAAAAAGACTATGTCACAATTCGTAGAATACTGAAGACTGTCAGTAGGGTGAGTGGTGTCCCAGTGGACCACATAGTTAACGTCGTTGTCGATAGGCACTTGACTTCGTGCAATAAATTTGCTAAAGGGATTTTGTCTGACTTGGAGCATCCGCTTTACCCTCAGCTTTCACCTTGCATCTCCTCAGGTAGAACAAGGAGTAACTTCAGAAAACTGTATGCTCGCACGTCTAAGTATAGAAATTCTATGATACCATACTTGGCACGTATTTTATGTGATGAAAATAGTGTCAGGCAAGAATTAACTAACCTTTTTTCATCTAGTAAATAAACAATTTCCTCCATCCATCCTTATATACCTTCAAGTTTTACTTTTATTACTTCTATTATATTTATGGTCCTGTTACTTCTCTGTTTTACTCTCATAATTGCAAACACCAACTTATCTCCATGACGGCTGTAATCTTTGTTTTTCCCTTCACCATATCATGTAGAAAGAACATTATATTCAATATTTTTAAACATGTTAGGATTTCTATACCACATTGACAATACTGTGTGGCACAAGCCAACGGCAATTTTCACTTGTATTCTTATTATTATTACCCTAGCTGTTATCATTATTATTGCTATTTCCATTTTATATGCTGCATGTTTTTGACACTACCTCTATTGTAAATGTGGAAAATTTTCTGTGTGATTAATTTTATTTATAATTTGAGGAAATTAGATGCAATATTGTGATTAATGCTGAAAATTCCATTCTGTATCACAAGTACTGTTTTTGGAATAAAGTAAATCATCATTATTATTATTATTACAAATCTTTCTGATATTACTCTATCTACTCATCAGAAAGAAGCTTTATCCCTTCGACTCAAATTTTGTGTTCCTCGCACGCAATTTACGGATTTAGCCATCCATGATGAGTTTCAAAACTTATATGACCAACTCAAACCTCTTGCTGCAACATCCGATGAAGATCGGGGCTGGTTTAAGGCCAATATGGTGGATATAGCTGACCAGTTTTCAAACAACAACCTAAAGGAGAAAAGTATTTTAAATCCCCAGCATTTCAAAGCCTTGAAAGAGCTACGGGAAAATTCTAATATAATTGTTACTAAACCTGATAAAGGTTCTGGAGTCGTCATTATGAATAAAAGTGACTACAAATCTAAAATGATGTCTATTCTTGATGATAAGAGGAAATTTAGTCGTGATCCCTCCTCAGAAGATATTCAGTTGTTTCAGGGCATAGTGACAGCTAATCTACTGAAGCTTCATGGCCTAAATGCTATAAGTAAAGATAAACTTGACTCATTAAAACCATCAGATTGTAAATTGCCACATATGTATGGGTTGCCAAAAATACAAATTAATTTAACAAACCAACTCACACCGCACGCACACACACACACACACAAAATATCACCGAAAGGTGAAAACACAAAGATGATGGTTAACATAAAGTTCTTCAATTAATTGTCTCCACCAAACACACACACGTACATACATGAGAGTAGTGAAGGCAGAAGTAACATACGTGAAGTGTGTGATAATTCCCAGCGTATTTCAGGGAAGTTAGTTACGCAGCAGACAGTAAATAGAATACACTGCAAAATAAAAAAGTAATTTGTCAGTAAAATTAAAAGTAAAATAATAAGTTGGCTTGTTTTTCTAACAGTAAGTAATACAACGGTTATTAACTTAAGTCGAATATCTCTTCCTCCTAATTAGTGTAGCATAAAAAATATTACATAATTAGCAATTAGCGAACTTGACCCCCCCCCCCAAAAGAAACAAAAAAGTGAAACTAAAACAGAAATAAACAGTCTGAGAAATTAAAGTAATTTGTGTTGTTTATTTATTGTGATTGATTTTTTACTTTCATGAAACTACTTGCCATCGAATGTTTTTTCTGTTGACGCCTCCTTTCCTTCTTTTTTGATTTTGTTAACAAAAAATAAAGATAAAAATAGATGAGAGAGAGAGAGAAAGAGAGGGTGACAACTGACAATTACAGAGAATATCCAAAGGTGTTTATTATTTATCTCAATATATATATATATATATATATATATATATATATATATATATATATATATATATATATATATATATTGTCAATGTATATTAGATGGTTGGAGGTAATCGGTCACAGGAAGCCATGTTCGACCTATGTCTCGTACTAGTTGCCACTCACCAGTCACCAAGGAGTATCTGCAACCTTGAAGGAGCTCATCTCCCTTCTGAGATTCGAACCCGTATCACCCAGTGCCACCTTCAGTCAGAGACGTTACCACTGAGCTATTCGGGCTCACGATTGACCTCCTGTAGGACTGTAGTAGATATTTTGATTTGACACCAATAACTAGTGTGATATGTCTAGTCCTCTGATTGGTGCAGATTGAATTATATCAGTCAACCTTGCAGCGAAGATAGGACTAGACACATTACACTAGTTACTGAATAGTGTGCAATCAAAAATGATCATAAGTTTCATCATTTTTTGCAATTTGAATGGAACATACGGCTTCAAGCTAGAGCTTTCAGGTTTCAGTAGTGTTGGGGGGCATTTTTCTTCTGGATAGGGTCGCTAGTCTCACGTCCCACTATCCCTCTTTACAGGATTTACTACTAGCTAAATAAGATTTAGTAGCGCATTGGCCTAGAATCCAACCCCGTACCACGTGTGTGTGTGTATGTGTGTGTTTTGGTCGGCGTTCTACCGCTAAAGCACTAACATATCAAAGATCATAATTAACTTCAAATTGTAGTTTTTAGCAGCATATCCAATTTTCACCATATGTCACGAGAGTTGTTCCCTGTAATAATAACGAACATATAAACTTATAGATGCAAAGACTGATTCACACATGTCATATGAAGATGGTATGTTTAATGAATCGCCTTTATTCCTAATAGTATATTTGTTATTTAACTCTTTTATTTTACGCCCATATTGAAAAAATATAAACATGCAGAAGGAGGAAGGCACACACACGCACACACACACACGCTGAAAAGACCATCGAATGACATTGTGCACCAGATCACGAACAGGAAACAACGACTTGAGTGTTGATCGGGTGAGGGGGGGGAGACATGGAGGAGACTGTGTGAGGAGCAGGAAATGAGAGGAGGACTGTAGTAAAAAGGACAAAATGGGGATGTGCTGTTGAAGCCCTATGTTCCACCCGAAACCTGTTTCCTTTTGTTCGTATTAAAATCATAACCCTTATTTTCGACTCAATAACAATCACTTATATATCAGGGTGATAAAGACAAATATCTTGCATTCATCTCTGACACGTATATGCAAATAGAGATGATGAGATAAAAAAAAACAGCTACACTTTAAGGTTTCTTTCGGCTAAACAATATATATATCGATCTAACCATATTACTTAGAGGAAATACTAATGATTTCTACAGTTAACAGAAAAATGGATGGGGAAAAATTGCCTAGAGGCACGTATATTTTCATGATTAACTGGCTAAATTGTCAGGTCGAATGCATCTAACCACATAGATATGAAACACAGATAATTAAATGAATTTCTTAGGCCTTTTTGTTTTGGCCAATAAGTAGTAATTATTATCTCACCAGATGGAGATGATGTAGTAAGACTTGTTGACAAGATACACGTCACTTCTTTTCTGTCAAACATGCTTACAAACACAATACAAGTCGAATTAAATCAGATACAAGAAGAAGAAGAAAAAAAAGCTTTCTGAAATCACTGAACAGTTCGTGTTATGATTAATTTAATTTAGCTTAAAAGTAAGAAGAGATACGACGAAGTGATACAACTTGTGGCCAAGTTAAACATTAAGCACCACTAACAACTACCAATGGAGTACGACTGCACACCAATGACTCTGAAATGCTCACTGAACAAGTTAGTTAGTGAAACCTGGCAAATAAGGTTGTCATCATCAATCAAAAAATAGGCTCATCGATGTGTTATGCTATTTTTAATGGGATTTCTGGCAAGTTTCAGTTTAAGTTTGGGAAAGATTAAGTTACACTTTAAGCCAAGGACAGGTTAGGGTTAGATTAACCTAATAAAGGCGAAATTAGGGTTGGTACGAGGTAGATTACAGTCAGTTTAGGGATATTTTCACGTTAGGGTTGGGTTCAGGAAATAATAATAATAACAATAACATGCATAGAATGTGGTTAAATTAGTCTGTTGATATAAGAATAGAACTTGTGCGCTGTGGCGGTAGAGTATAATTCCACTGTGGGTAACATTTATTTTGATAAAGTCTCATAGTGTTATATAGTAATATTTACTGATGATAACGTTTCGAGCACAATTCATTGCTCAGGAAATATTACTATATTACACTATGGGACTTTATCAAAATAAATTTTGCCCACAATAGAATTATACTCTGTTGATACTCCAACCTAAAACTGAGAGCTATTTTTAGCACATGTGAGAGGAAGGTATTCTCTGTAACACTTTTCTACAGCTTTTATGCATTCTTTTTCATAAATATATGTATTCCATAAACAAAAATGCCTCCTTCAGGTGATTGGTGCGTTCGAAGTCATTCGCTGATTGGTAGTTAGTGGCGCTTAAAGTTTAACTTTGCACAACTTGTGTCAACAAAATGCAATCCAGTCGAACAAGATTTTTGTGAATATTTCTAATTTATGATGATGTAACTGAAGAATTCCCCCCTATCGAACTAGGAGTTTTCCAAGCAACCAGTTTTATGTGAAAACCATTCATCTCTTTAGTTCAGATAAGTTTTGTTTTCCCTAATAACCATCCGGATGGAAACACCTCCATACATGGATATTTTTTAAGGCGATAAATGTTTAAAAAAAAACAACTTACAACACCACGTTCACCACGACCTCCACTACTGTAGGTAACAGCCAGGGTGGATGAACACAATTCTGCATACCAAGGAACAGATCCATGCTCTGAAACAGATCCAACACCCAATGTATAAATACTATTTGTGTATCCATCACAATTACAATTATCATGACTTGTACCACCATTTCCACTAGCCCATACAAAGATTGACCCTAAACCTCTTCGTCCCTGTATACAAAAAAAACAATAAAGAAACAAATAAGAATTAAATTATACATTTGGTAAATATCACACATCATAAATCTTCTGATCTGACACAGGCAAATAAATAAATAAATATAAATAATATACGTCAGTAAAGTCAAAATGTGCACTCTTGACATTTATACTTTCTGAATGAATGAATGAACCAAACAACAAGTATTGGTTTTTTAGGGATTTTCGTTTGATTGCATGGAGGATTTCATCCTGAGCTGACATCAGTTAGACAGCCATCGAAAAACCTGAAGGGAGTACTGGGACAGCTGTTTCTTCCGTCCTAGTTTGGGATTCTTCATCAGTACGCACTTACCCACCACGGTTCGAACCCAATTCCTACAAAACCAATACTTGAAAATTAATCTGATGCTCACTAGCGACTGGCCCTATTCAGGCAGTCAACCTGGGGTTCTAGTGGGATGCTGTGACCAGTAAGGTACAGCAGGTTGAAGATGAGGCAGTAACTCATCGAAGAAGACATTGCAAAGTGGTCGCGCTATGTCGTAAATTCACAGAAGTTAGATATCAAGGACCATTGGATCAGGTCCCAGTGGCTCAATAGTCTACGAGCTTGGTGGTCTTGTAACCAGAAGGTCCTGGGTTCGAACCGTGGTGGGTAAGTGCGTACTGATGAAGAATCCCAAACTAGGACGGAAGAAATAGTTGTCCAGTACTCCCTTCAGGTTTTCCAGTGGTTCTCTAGCTGATGTCAGCTCATGATTAAATCCTCCATGGAATATCAAATTTTGCATAGAATCGATAATCGTCTACTTTTACTGTTAATGCTGTATGCTTAAAGGTGGAAAATCTGCTTTTTTATGCATATAAATGTCAACTTCATTATAGGCTGAACACATTCAACTTTTTAGGTAGTAAATAAATAACAGAGAAGAAAATTAGAAAAGGATAATATGAAAATAACAATTTGGATACTTTTGTTTTTTGTTACTTTACGTCCCAAAAGGAATACAGGCCTTCACGCTAGAGGTCTAAAATTTCCATATCAGTGGCTTTTGATATAAGGCGAAAAACTGAGCACTGTGGCAGAGTATAACTCCACTATGGATAAAATTTTATTGTCATAAGATTACACAGTGTCATACAGTAATATTTACTGATGACGTTTAGACTAAAAGACCCGGTAGACCCAATTAAACAGAATAATATAATTTACAAAATACCTTGCAATAACTGTAAATTAAGTCAATTACACAGGTCAAACTAAGTAGATCAGGGGTAATCGGATTGTCAGAACATAAGAATTTAGCTGAGGTTAGAATGATTGGTCACACGAAGATAAGGTATTTAGAAAAAAAGAAAACTCAGCACTACATTGGATTCCATGCATTAACACACAACCACACAATAGGGTGAAACAAAGTTAAAATTCTAAAAAGTGATATAAGTGGATAGAGGGAGAGAGATTGATTATTTTATTCATTGGCGTCGGTAATTCATCGGTAGAATGCTCGTCAACCACGCCTCACATGGTCCGGATTTCGACTCCCGACCAGCGTATTCCTAAACCTTGTTAGGACGGTAGTAAGGCTAGCAAAGAGGGAAGATTGGGAGTGAGACTAGCAGCCCCACCCCCCTAAAAGTAAAGCCACTACTACTCAAACTTCAAACCGCTAGCCCTATATTTCACTCGGAACGTAAGGGAATAAAATAAATCAATCAATAAATATTATTATTATTATTTTATTCATCATAAAATTAAATATTTGTGAAAGATTATGAACCACTGGAGCTGCACTATGATTCAATATGAAGAATTAATTGTAATTCGTTAGAATGAATATTTCAAAGCAAATAACTTCAGAAACGATTTATTAACCAGGCTGCACAAGGCAGCTGATATGACTCAGTGCCTCCTATAACTAGAATGAAAAAAAAATACCACTGTCCATAGTGTATTGTTACGCAACAGTGTTCGACCTATTCTATTAATAATAACCAGTAAGACGTGTCTACAAGATACTGAAAGAAGTAAATAAAAAATTAAATCACCTACCATTTGAATTCCATTACGAAATGCCATTTGAGCTAATTTTCCAGGCCCATCAACTGTTTTCCCATCATCTTCTGGACCCCAAGAAGCAGAATATACATCGATATGTTGTAATTGATGACTTAATGAACGTGATTCCATTGCATCGGTGACATCACCGTCTAACATGCGTACACCGCCTATACGAGCCTTATAGGCTATGCCTAGTCCACATACACTATTGTTAGCAGCTGCAGCTACTTCACCAGCACATCGTGTACCATGTCGACTGAAAAAAAAGGAAGAAGAAGAGAATACAGAAACAAAACCGTTGATTAGGAAATATTTTTTTTCTGTTGTTGACATTTTCTATCCATTTCCACAAAGAAATGAAGATATCAGGGGTAAAAGCATTTTAATTATTTAAATGATTTCACATGAAGCTTGACTTCTAATGGACTTGCTAGTTAGCAACCTCTAATCTCTTTCCCTTTATTAATATTCATGTAAAACTGAAACGAATAATACAGACATCGTATTTACATTCACTTTAAAGACATAATCTAAAGCATATTTAATTTCAGAGATATGTAACAAACCAAAATGTACACAAAAATAAATCAAACAAAAAACTCCCATTTATATAGTGTGTGTGTGTTTAACTGATCTAAGAACCAGAAGATTCATGTGTACAAAAACAGTCTTTTATAACTGTTCTCCTACTATCAGAGATAAGGTTCCACTTTTGTGTAAGACAACTTGTCAGTAAAAATAGGATTAATGAAATGTTTAAATGACAGAGCACAAAAACTAAGTAGTACCAAGGAAAATCTAAGACAGGAAGTGATACACATAAAAGAAGCCTTGGAACTTAATAATTACCCTGATAAATTAGTCAGGAGATATGTAAGTAAATGTAAAAATAGAATAAATAATGATAATAGCGATAGTGATAATAATAATAACAATAATAATGATAATAATAATGGTAATAATAATAGTGATAATAATAATAATATTAATGACGACACCAACAATAAGGAATCTAAATCATCAGTAGTAATTCCATACAAGGAAGGAACCTCGGAAACCACCTTACACAGAATTCTTAACAAGGCAGGAATAAAAGTGACTGGCATTCAAACCCCCCACAAACTCATTTAGAAACAAGCTTTGTCGGTTAAAGGATCCTGTAGAGCCACTAAAACAAAACAATTTAGTTTATCTAATACCCTGCCGGAATGATTGTGAGGTCAAATACATAGATCAAACTAGTAGAACAGGGGCTGTCAGACTAGCTGAACATAAAAACCTATCTAAATCTAGATTGGTTGACCTGAATAAGATAAGAAATCTAGAGGATAATTCAGCTATAGCACTGCATGCAGGTAAACACAACCATATAATAGGCTGGATGGGATAGGATGACAGTTTTAAAATCTAATGTCTCAGGGTGGAGGTGGATATTGATAACAGAAGCTTTGTTTATCGAGTCAACTGCAAACCAACCTGTGTAATAGGAATGATTCAACACCTTTCCAGCCAGATATCTGGAAAATTCTACTACCCCTACGACGACAAATAGGAGAGGACAAAGGAAACTATAAAACTCAAGTTTCAAAGTCGTGTGATTACAATTAATATGATTATGAACAATAAATTTTGTTCGAAACGTCATCCAGTAAATAATAATATTTCCTCACTGTGTGATACATCTAATAAACAAACTAATATAGAATTAATTGGATAGATCAAAGAATACCGTGCTTGCACTTCTTATGTAGAACAAAAGACCCATTTGAAAAAGAAAAAAAAGCACTGCAGAATTGCACAAGTAACGAAAAGAAAGATAATTAATATGAAAGACGGTAGCAGCTTACAGTCGATTATTCATTTCAATGTAAAGATATTTAATATGGTGTTATTAAGATGGTGTAAGCAAGTGATATATAGACCTGATTTTTCCTCATCCTACCTATGACCTTTGGAATCCTATTGGTTGTTCACTGTCCCAATTTATCGATGACATTAGTGCTTCTCAAGGTCAGGTCAAACATATATATGCAAGCGCCATCAACATTCTTTTTCGGACAGTTGTTTTGAGACAGCAAAATCTCTCTTATCAACATCCAGTCTTTTTCTTTTGTTTTCTCAGCCTGGTGTTGTTATTATTATTATTGAAAACATTTATTTCCCGATACGAATTTAAAACAAGTAAGATTATCTTAACTCACTTCAACACTATTAAACTTGTTATTATAACTATTACTATTGATATTAGTCTGTTTGCAATTCTCGTTATATTCCCCAATGACTAATTGTTTATCTAAGTGATGTAATTGAAGCGTGATGCAATTTATCTTAACTTTGATCTCTCATACTCTCTCTCCCCTTATCTATTTGAATATGACCTGGAAAACATTCGCACCTGTCTGTCTGCATGATTAATTCAATGTAGTTTGTTTACTTATCAGTCTTATATCTCCCTATGTAATTTCAAAAGTACATATATTCGTGTATGTAGAGTATTCAGCTGACGAGTTCTACCGAAATTTGATGAATTCATTAAATCCTGCTTTATTAACCCTTATTGCTTGTTTTAAATTATTATTATTGTTGACGTGTGATTAGGACAAACTAGCCAGCTCATTTAGTTAGAATCCGCCCATAGTCTTCTAGATCATAGTTCCGATCATGACAAAAAGAGCTTCTGATTAAGACTTCTATAAATATTCAGCTTAGAAAGTAAACCATAAAACAAAACTGAAGCAGTGATTGTAAAAATTGTGTAACTTTTGGCCTGTAAGTATTTAGTTTATTTTGCATAGTGTCACAGATTGCGACCAAGTATTATTGAGCTTTTGATTGTATATATATTTAACCTTAGAATGATTTACACTAAGGATAGTGCTTAAACAAAGCATGGAAGGTTAACACATCGGGAGAAACAATCGACATGTTCAATAACAATTTAGAAAATAGAATGAGGAGTTTGAAGAGGCAAATAAAAACTAAATGTACTGGGTTCAATCCCCAACGGGAACACCATCATTCACTGAAGAATGTAGGTACATCCAGATGAAGAGTCTCAAACGGGACGACATTGACATCCTGGATTCTACTGACAGTCATCATCCACGTAATTGTCTAAATGTACGAAGGCTTTCCCTCTTAGGGAAGATAAGTTTTAAGTTCGCATAGGTTCGTGAAAGACTTCCTCACATGTATACCATAGCACACACACACACATCTGATGAAGTATTACGCATCTAGGCTACTTCCTATGAAATAAAACTATCATATTATTTAAAAAAAATAGTTAATAATACTTCATATCGTTACTTTTCCATACAAAAAGGATTAGTAAAACTCTTCCAAGAAGCGATGCTTCCAAACGTCTACAAAGCTATTAATAATTTATGAGGCTGTAGAAAGTAAACTTGGAGTAGGGTAAGAGAAATCAGTAGGAGATTTGGGATACCTAGATTTCTTAAGAAAGTCAATCAATATATATATATATATATATATATATATATATATATATATATATATATATATGGGAAGTTACTTTTAGAAACGTAAACAATACATTTCTTGAATGCAATCAACTTATACCTAAATATGACACATCATAATCATTATTTATTTGAGTTGGCCTGGATTAGAAATTGTTGTTATGCAGAATAATGACAACCCATCAAATATATCCTCTGACTTAATAATATACATAGATAGACGAAATCGATATGATCCGTAAGGAAACCAACAGCCAGCGTTACAAAAGTGTGACAAAAATGCACAGAGAGAACAGTTAAAGAAGATATTATGAAATTTAGCGGTACATATGTATGCTTTGTTGTGTTACTTTCAGTTCTACATTTTGTAACATAATTCATGAAGAGCCAGCATTTCGCATACTCCAAGTTATTTCAGATCATTTTTAAATAATCCAAGTAAAATCTCAGTGTTATTCCCATTTTGATTTCCACTATCACGAAAACGTATACATTCACGGATAATAAAACATTAATTGGAGTACAAACCTGATAAAAAGTCTATAATACTAAGCGACAAGCTTTCATTACTATCAAGTCTGTGTGGAAGTCAACACCACACTCAGCATGAAAAATAAGATCCGGATTTTCAACCATAATATGAAGTCAGTACTACTATACGGATCAGAGACTTGGGTAGCGCGTCACAAAGGCCACTTCGAACAAACTACAGACCCTCATCTACAGCCGCCTTCACTCAATACTACTTAAGATCAGATGTCCAGAAAAGATCAGCAACAGGGATATGTGGAAATGAGCGAACAAACTCAGCAGGAACCGAGTGTACAACAAATATCCAGGAAGAAATGGAGGTGGATTGGCCATACTCTCAGAAAACCAACCATCAAGTGACATCACTAGACAAGCCATAGCTCGAGTGGGACGCGAAAGGGAAGCGGCGAGTTGGTCGTCAGTTCGAGGGTCACTTGGAAGAGGTCATGTAAAGAGGAGATGAAAGCGTGTGGGCAGACTTGGAGCGGGGTGAAAACGTTGGCATAAGACCTAACGCAATGGAGACAGGCGGCTGAAGCCCTATGTTACTCGAGGAATTAAAGGAAATAATAATAATACTAAGCGACTACTTGGCATTAATTTATGAGACGATGCTCTCAGTTATTAGTTGCATCTACACTATTACGATAGGAATACAATTATATGCAATGGTCAGCTGGGGGAGGTGAGCAGCATGCATTCATTTTTAAGTTAACCTTGATTTTCCCATGGATTGATTGGACCAAAATGTTAGGCTCACTGCATAAAAAGTGGCTCCGATGGCCCAAGAGGTCGAGTGGATAACACTTTGGCATTTGAAATAATGGGTACTCTGGTTCAAGTCTCAATACGTACATCATTATTCATTGAGGATTGCAAGTAAACATCCAACTGACTAGTTACAAATAGGACAAAATGCGTGTTATCCTGCATTCCACTGCTAGTCGCCATCTATTATTATATCACTACAGTAAGGATTTCGCTTATGCATATATCTATATCCATATATCCATGGAATGCTAATCCATTGGGGTTTCCCCGCGTGGGTTCTTTCGTGCGTCGGTGGCACAGCGGTTAGGACGCTCGCCGACCATGCACATGCTCCGGGGATCGATACCCGACCGACCCACTCCTTTACCTCGCTTAGCCAGAAATAAAGCTGGTAAAGAGGAAAGGTTGGGCATGAGGCTAGGAACCCATCCCAGAAAAAATAAACACTTCCACAGAAACTTCAAGCCACTAGCTTGAAGCCCTATGTTCCACTGGGAACGTGAAGGAAAAAAAATATATCCATATAACTGACCTTATAAGCATAAAACTAATTCGAACAATCCTGTAACACTGGTCCCCATCACTGTAATCAAAAAAACGTTATACATCACATAATCAATAGCTATCATCGAATCGACAAGATTATTTATCAGTGTAGATTACTGATTTCTGAAGTATATTATTTTACTAAGAAAAAAAAGCTATAAAATCAAAAGCAGATGGGGTGGGAGAGGGGTAGAGAGAATACAAAATAGGCATAAATCATTATCAGTACAGTATAGTGAATCAGTTGGAATTAGATTATGCCTACACACAGATAGTCTGAATAATATTTCAGTCAATATAAACAATCATACTAGTAGATAAAACAAGGTTGTAGTAGATTATTGACCTTATCAATAATTTAAACAGTTTCAATTATAATAAATAAACAGTCTGCGATAATATCAAGAGGGAAAAAACAGAGAGAGAGAGAGAGAGAAATGTAGTAGTACACAACACCATTCAAGATTGTTTCCCTATTGAAAGAAAAGTGAATAGGTCTCACATACAAAAATGTGTTGAATACAGTGGATACATGTTTTCATAAACAAATCGTAAAAGCTTTCAGACATGATTATTATTATTATTTTCTTCTTCGTAAACATGCTTTTTTGTGTAGTCATTAAAAATTATAAAAATACAAGCCTGTCGATATACAAAGTTGAATTATACAGGTAAACTGTTATGCATAGGCATTTAGGTGTATAACATGCACAGATTAGAAAGAATGTTTTGTGTAGTCATCGGCGTACCATTAACCTTTCTTCTTACGCTACACTAACGCTGCAGATATTTATCGAACTATCCTGTTTTTTTAAAAAAAAACCTTGTCAAGTTTCACTCCATTATAGAAAAGATTTTATTTTGATAAAGTGTCACACAGTGTTGTTATACAGTAATATTAACTGATGCAATCACGTTTCGAGCACAAATTATTACTGCCACTCATAATCATATCGAGGCACTACTCACACAACTTTCTTGCTTCATTTATATACATGTGTGGAATTGATGATTAGATATTTGAATAAAAATCAATATAGGATAATGTACATTCAGAAATAATAATACGAGTGTTTTTATAGTTATAATAATAAGTAACTTGTTAGAATGTTGTGATGTACGTGAATTGAATTGAAATCGAATTTTGAGATTATTTATTATCCTCTTCTGATTTGACTGTCTGGTGGTAATAATATCTTCTATATTTGTGGTATTTGCATTGAGTCATTTCTGTTGCATGTGTTATGTCGGGTGTAGATGCACTCGATGAACCAGGCAGGATTCAGTAATCAATCTCTCTCTCTCTCTCCACCTACATAGATTACTTTTTAGAATCTTAACCGTCTCCCACCATGCTATTGTGTGATTGTGTGTTAATGCATGTAGTGCAGTGCAATTGCTGAGCTCTTTTCTAAATTACTCATCTTCTCTGGGTCAACCATTCTTACCTTAGACAAATTCTTATGTCCGGCCAATCTGATTACCCCTGATCTACTAGTTCGACCTATGTAGTTTACCTAACTCACAGTCATTTCAGGGTATTTTGCAAATTATATTATTTTGTTTAATTGGGTCCACTGAGTCTTTTAGCCTACAGAGCTTGTCCCTGAGTGAGTTTGTAGATTTGAATGCCACTCTAATTCCTGATTTATTAAGAATCCTACGTAGGGAGGATCTCAGATGTCCCCTCCTTATATGGTATAAAGGTGGGTGACTTATATTCTCTCTTATTTATCATTACAAGTTTCACAATTATTTTTAATTTGCTTTTGGCCTAAAAACACTCGTCTTATTTCCCATCTTATTTCCATCTGATTGTAATTGATCAATAACACTCATATCACTATTGTTACTGAATGTACATTATCACGTATTGATTTTTATTCAAATATCTAATCATCAATTCCACACATGTATATAAACGAAGGAAAACAGTTGTGTGATTAGTGACTTGATATGATTATGAGTGGCAGTAATAACTTGTGCTCGAAACGTGGTCGCATCAGTTAATATTACTGTATAACAACATTGTGTGACACTTTGTCAAAATAAAATCTTATCTATAATGGAGTTATGCTCTACCACAGTGCCTAATTTTTATACTTATATCTGTTATAAAGTTTAATGGAACGAAAGAATGGTCTGCAACCTGGATAAGACAAAGACACTTGGTATAAGGAGGATTCAGTACTGCTTCAAAATTAGAATTTGTAAGAATCGGTTGACAACTATAACTTAATTTCGTTCCGTCTATCAGATCTCTGTGCACAATAAAATATTTTTAATTAGTTTTAACTAGAAGAGTACACCCAGAAATTATAATATTCCCCGTGATCTCTGTAACTAGATAAACTGAAAAAGTTAAGGAAATGAAGTAATAACATCAGAGTGATTCGTCGTAGAACGAAAACATTACTAATGTATTCTGAGCTCAATACCCTGAACAAGCCGTACAGCTTCCGGACTATAAACCAAATTCATTTTGCGAGTACTGATGATACTGTGGTAGCTGTCCAGAGTGAAGCATGTGGAGCAGGACTCGAACTTAGGACTCATCGCCTGAAAGTTGAGTACTCAAGTCAATGGGCCACACATATCCACACAGACATTCGCAAACCATCCTAAACCAAATGCTAAACAGAACATCATGCAAAACATGTTCACTTTATTTTAGCTATAATCTAAATTTATTGAGAAATATATGAGGAACCATAGAAAAACTAAGACTAGCAATAAAAGTGACGAAAATAATATAGAATTCAAAGCCTGTGTAGCACTGCCGTATAAAGAAGGGACGGCAGAGGCCTTACGTAGAATTCTCAATGATGCTGGAATTAGGGTGGCGTATTTAAACGAAACGACTGACTCTCTCAGAGGTAAACTTTCTCAGCTTAAGAACCCAATAGATCCAATTGAGGAAAATCATATAATTCACTAAATACCATGTAGTGACTGTGAGGTCAATTACATAGGTCAAACCAATAGATCGGGGCAACTAGATTATTGGGACATAAAAATTTAGTTAGACATAGAATAATTGACTCTGCTAAGTTAAATAATGCAGAAAAAAGCTCAGCCATTGCACTGTATTCATTTGCATGTTATCACACGGTGAGAGTATTAATAAAAAGTAATATAGTTAGGTGGAGAGAAAGGTTCATAACTGAAGCTTTGTTTATCGATTCAGCACTAGACACGTGCAATCGGAATGACGCAACGCATCGACTGTACCGAAGATATGAAAAGGGGGCGCAACAAACAACAAAGAGAGGTTGGAGAGACAGAAAAATTTCTCAGAATATGCTCTGAAAACCGGATAGAAGCCCTTCTTCCCATCCTTCCAATATACTTGCTGCCGCAGGTACACGTAAATTTATAACTGCAGTTGCTTTTGGCCTTTTCTGATCTTCTTAGTGAATTTTATAGGATAGTTATTTAACACCAACCAACCAATCTTCTATTGTAACAACAGAAGACAAGGGCCAGGCAACAGATCGTTTTATTATGAAAATCTTTGATGTGGTTTTGTTCTCTGAGCTGGATAGTTAGTTTGCGAAGCTTTCATCACCTTACTGGATGACATCTTCAGCGCATACTTCAAATTGAAGTGAGCTTTTAGGTTTCTCCACGGGTTTTATTAATCATTCCTCCTGGTGGCCTTGAATCTAAATCTTACGAGCGGGATACGCTTCTCTCTGTTCGAAAGTGGGAAGACTTCGCCAAAAGGCAAGGATCCACCAGAGAACAATTATTCTTTCTCCATGAGTGCCTTCGTCATTCAATCCTACCAAACAGTGTAAGATACAAGCCACCAGTCAACTGCCCAATGGGATGGAAATTGGCCGAACAATGTGGAAGACGAATGGTCAAATTAATGATTACGGACGCACATTATCGGATCAACAAATATCAACAAATAATAGATGTCCAAAAAGCAAAATTAGAGAAAACCCTCAACCAAGAACACCTGTCAACGCTGATCACCGCAATTTCACTGTCAAGTGGAAAACACAGAGAACAAAGACGAAGAGTCCTCAAAACCAAGCTAGCCAAGATTAGAAAACAACAACCAGACAATACGCCCATAGACTGCGTAGTCAACCTATCAAAACAACCACTATCAAAAATGGAACAACAACTACTACAAAAAGGATTAAACTACAACACCGGAGATGCTTCAAAAACTGATTTCTTCGCTGCCCTTGAATCATTACTCAAATCATCAAACTTGAACGAGGAAACACAGGAAGAGATACGCCAAACAATTGTACCAATGGTCAAACAGAAAAGACAACACACACAACTCAACTCTCAAGAACTAAAGGCCCTCAAAAAGCTGAAAAATAGGAAGGACATCGTCATTTTACCAGCCGACAAAGGAAGAACAACAGTAGTCATGGACAGAGAAGAATACACCAAGAAAGCTGAAGAACTACTCAAAGATGAAGATGTATATCAACAACTCCCAACAAATCCCATACAAACATTGGACAACCGCATCCAAAGGACCTTAAACAAGCTCACCAAAACTGGACAGATCACAAAACAAGACCAATGGCGAATGAAATCCAATGGACCAGTCCTACCTCGATTCTACGGCAGACCCAAAATACACAAGGCAAATATCCCGTTACGACCAATTGTATCACTCCCAGGAACTCCAACATATAATTTGTCCAAGGAATTATACAGAAAACTAAAACACCTAACGGAATCCTGTGATCACTCCATCAACTCTGCTATCCAATTCCTAGAGAAAATCAGAGACATCCAAATAGATGAACAAGAAATAATGGTATCCTTCGACGTGACAGCATTATATACCTCTATCGGACAAAAACTAGCAAAAGAAACCATGGAGCAATTACTTAGCAACGACGAACAACTTCCACAACAATCAAAAATGCAACACACAAGCTGGATGGAATGCATAAATCTATGCCTAACAACATACTTCCAATTCAACGGCCAAATATATGAACAAGTCAAAGGAACACCCATGGGATCGCCAATATCAGGTTTGATTGCAGAAGCAGTGATGCAAAGACTCGAAAACATAATTCTACCAAAGATCAAACCCAAGATTTGGATACGCTACGTCGACGACACATTTGTAATAATCAAAAGAAACGAATTAGACAAAACTCACAACTTAATAAACAACGTCTTCAACGACATCAAATTCACAAGAGAAGAGGAATCCGAGAACAAAATACCATTTTTGGACGTCTTAGTCAGGCGAACAACTACAGGAGAATTAGAAACTCAAGTTTATAGGAAATCAACTCACACAGACCAAATACTGAATTACAACAGCAACAACCCAATAGCACACAAAAGGAACTGCATACAAACACTATTCAAGAGAGCAAGGACTCACTGCAGCACTCCCACCTTAAGAAAAATTGAAGAAAAGTATCTCATGGACGTCTTCCAAAAGAATGGATATCCCCGGAATTTCATCAAGAGACATATACCCCCAAGCCAACCTACCAAAACAAAAGCCACCAAGGAAAACACAAAGAAAATCGCCTTACCATATATAAAGGATATCTCAGAAATCACTAAAAGACTCTTCAAACCTTTAGGAATTGACGTCGTACACAAACCAACAAAGTCGCTGCACTCAATTCTATGTCAACCAAAAGACTCAACAGCAAAAGAAGACAAAACCAACATCATCTACAAAATAAACTGTAACAACTGTGAAAAACACTACATTGGCCAAAGTGGACGTCCCCTTCGTCTTCGTATCCACGAACATAAGCTAGCCGTCAAAAGACATGATATACACTCCCTCATTTCACTACACACAGACAACCACGGACATCAATTCGACTGGGACAACGTTCAAATATTAGACAAAGGAAATAACAAGAATGCTAGAGAATTTTTAGAAGCTTGGCATTCCAGTGAATCATCAATCAATAGACACATCGAGATAGACAAAATTTATCAACCAATAAGAAAGAAACTTCACACACGATTGGCCAAAGTTCAAGTCACAGAAACAATCAGTTCCAACACAAGTAACCTAGAAGGTGTGAAAACATACATAAACAACCAATCACGTCCAAGGTCACCAGGAGGAATGATTAATAAACTCGTGGAGAAACCTAAAAGCTCACTTCAATTTGAAGTATGCGCTGAAGATGTCACCCAGTAAGGTGATGAAAGCTTCGCAAACTAACTATCCAGCTCAGAGAACAAAACCACATCAAAATTATCCACCTGAGCTACAAATCTTCTCTATCATATTATGAAAATCAACACGTATTTATATATATTTCACATACATTATTATAGCTTATGCAAGTAGACAAGCGCAGTCATCTGATTGGTTGTTTATCAGAAGTTAAGCAGACAAACGCAGGCTTCTGATTGGTTGCTTCAGGATTCCTCGAAAAATAGTGTTCTCTATCTGCGAATCATATTTTGCCACGTTAAGTCTGCTGTGATTGGTTGTTGAATCAGCCTTGCTCATATTTTCTCACGGCCTGCTCTCACCACACTATCTGTTTCATTTCATCGTTTAGGTTTTTTGCTGTACTATTTAGTGCTATTGTTTGGTTTGTTAGACATTTAACTAAGCTTGCCTTAACAGTTAACGGATGAGATGAACTAAAAAAGAAGTCAAAATATCTATTCGAATGAGTTGGTTTTTTTATAAACGTCAGTGTGGAATTTACCTTATTCTGTTCGTTTTATTTTACAATCTAACATTATGGCTAATTCTCCTTGTTCATTTCCTTATTCAAGAATGAATTTTTCTCCCTTTACTAGTGGGTTTGTGTGTTTAAAGATAGTCGCAAAGCCCAAATCAGTGAAGTCGCTGGGTGGTGGTCACCTTTTGACTATTGTGTCGTCGCAGCTTCTAAATAAAGTGTTATGTGTTACGCAGTCAATCTATTCAAAGTTTAAAATCGCTTCAATATCGGCCGCTTTAATATGGAATCACCATGTGGATCTTTCGGAATTCCCAGAACCTTTGCGTGGTGGGAAACACCATTCTTTATTCTGACTTGTTCTTCAGAAAAGTGGAAAAGTGTGACTAAATTGATATGATTATGATTTGCAATAATTTATGATCGAAACCTTATCATCGAGTTGTTAATACTGCATCATCACTGTGTGATTATTAAAATAAACTTATCTAATATGGGATTTCATCATACCACATTGCCCAACTTCTACATATATAATGCTTACACAAAAGAATTAACAAATTCTGAACACACTCCAAAGTACTACACAATCTAATTCAATCTTATTTTTTCCAAAATCCGTCGAAAAATGACATATGTTCGCTTTAGCTAGAGGCATATGTACTAAAGACAGACATTTCTACAGAAAAATAACATAAGGGTACATATCACTAGTGACTTCTAGATTTTTGAATAAACCCTGCAGCTAAAGTGACTCCTAAGAGTCTCCGTACAAAAGGAAGAAAAGTGTTATCGAGTGCAGTCACCAGACATTTAATTGACACAGAACACACAGTAGAAATTAGCCAAGCCTTCAAAATAATCAATACGCAAAGAAACCCATGGCTACTTCGTTTAGCAGAAGCCATTGCTATCAAGAGACTTCGACCAGACCTCTGTATAGAGAAAGATAGTGTGACTAATCTCTACTTCTATTTCATTTTAATTTATTTTGTTTTTGTTTTGCCTTTTTGTCAGTATGCCTGCGTGTTTGTCATGTTACGAAACATTCTATTCAAGTTTCTAAATCTACTTAATTGTCTGTTTAAGTTTAAAAAAATGTTACTTCACTACTCACCCCCACCCTCTTAAACTCTCCACCACAAGATGTGTAAATTCACTCTGTACTCTGACCCTGACCCTGACCCGGTAATATGCCTCTAACCAATCTGTTTTCCAATAGAAATCTGAACTCTAACCACCCTTATGTAATTCCACTATATATAATTGGTTGCTTTTTGACACTAAATAATCTGTCTACCTACATCAAATTATGGAATTATGTTCCTTATACCTTCTATCTATAACTCCAAGTTATGATGAAAAAGCATGTTCCAAAACTTTTTTGAAATTTATAATTTGATTTTGTTTAGAATGTATGCAGTTGATGAGAATCCACGAAATAAAACGAGCTCATACTATCCTGCTAACATTTTCGTGCTTTCTCTCTTCAAACTAATAAAGGGAACCGGTTGTATAAAGTGACTCTATCAGTGAGAAGGAAAACGTAAAATGTAACGGAGTAAATTTGTAGTTCAGGTAAACAATTTTCGCATAGTTGTGTTCTCTGAGCTGAATGGTTTACAGTTGAAAAGATGATAAACTCATGAAGAATTCTAAAAGCACACTTTCAAGTGAGGTATGTGTTGAGGATGTTGCCTAGTTACATAATGAAAGCTTGGCGACTAAACCGTCCAGCTCAGAGAACTCAACTTCCCGCCACCCCGCCTAAAAAAATACAAAATCATTTTCGTGCATAAAATTGTCATTTATTTTGCAGGAAAATAAAGTTTCCAAGAGCTTGGTTTGTAAGGATTAGAGATTTGTTTATACAAGTTTGACGACGAATTGATATCGGTTACAGAACCATTGAAAACCAAGGAGTACTGAACAGTTTGGGAATCATCGGCAGTACGCAACCACCATAAGGGGTTCGAACCTAGGACTTCCCGGTTACAACGCAAGCTGGCTCATATACCATTCAGACACTGTGACCCATGAATTCTAACATGGCGGTGGCGCTAAAATTACGAACTGGTAGAAGTTAGAATTCATGGGCTGGCCATTGAGTCGGGTCCTAGTGGCTGAAGCGTTTACCAGGTTGCCTTGTAACCGGAAGATCCTGGGTTCGTACTGCCGATGACTCCCAAACTAGGATGAAACAGCTGTCCAGTACTCCCTGGTGGTATTCAATAGTTCTCTAACTGATATCACCAATCCGTGATCAAACTCGTATAAACAAAGAAAACTTCATAATGTAAATCAGCGAAAGATATCGATTGAAAGCATTAAAAATAAAATATACTAAAAGTTCACAGTATGCTTCATAGGAAATCATTTCTTCATATGAACACATTTTACTCATCAAAGCTAGATTGATCATAAAAGAAATACCATACAGAATAAAACCACTATATCAGCTGCATGAAACAAGTTTTGTTCAAACTATAGCTAAGAAAATCTCTTGGTAACTGTAATGAAATAAAGGTTCAATCAGTAACTACATTTAGCGGAAAGTCGTCCACTTCGTTGCTTACTGAGGCTGGTGTCCTTCAAGGCGCTGTCATTTCTTTTCTGTTCTCTTTCTTCCTGCATGACTTACCTCACTCTGATGAAATAACCTTTGTTAAGTATGCCAATTATCTAAATATTTCAACGTCTGTTAACTCCCAGCTTGACTGTACTAAGATGAACAGCTTTCTATCAGGAGTTAGCGAATGGTCTTCGTCCAACAGCCTTCCTAATGCCAGACAGTCAATTTCAGTTTCCGATGTAAACGAAAGTTAAATGAAGCTGTCAATTACTCTGACTGTTGTAAAATTGATGATACTCATAGAAATCAAGTCTGAAGTTAAGTATCTTGGACTAATTCTTTCTTCTGACCTATCCTGGTCTTCACATGTCTTAGCGATTTCTAAAAGAATATTTCGTCTGACTTTTTACATTAAGAAGTTGAGGCACTCAGGCATAACCCAACCACTTACCTTACAGTTTATCGACTCGTGCATCTTATCTATTCTTCCTTACTGTTCACCCTTGCTTATTCTTTCCTGGATTGCTTAAAAAACACTATGTCATACTTCGTAGAACTCTAAAGACTCGCAGTAGGACGAGTGGTATCCCATCGGGCCATATCGTTGACATTGTCACTGATAGGCACTTGATGTAATGTAACAAATTCGCTAAAGGAATTTTGTCAGACTCTGAGCACCCACTTTACTTACTCGCAGCTCCAACCTTGCGTCTCCTTCTCAAGTAAAACACGAAGTCTTTTCAGAAGAATTAATGCACCTACGTCTGAGTATAAAAATTCAACTATACCATATTTGGCGGAACATACTTTATGTGATGAAAATAGTGTCAGGCATGAACTAACTAACCTTCTTTGCACTACTAAATAAACCATTTCTTCCATCCTTACAGTACCAAACTTTATTGTTATTGTATTCCTTATATTTATAATCCTCTCAATTTTCTTTTTATTTGTTTATTTTTTCATAAGTGTGAACATAATTTGAGCTGTGTGAATAACTGTTAATTTTGTATTTCCCCTCACCATGCTGCTATATCAACAGAACATTAGATCCAATAATCTATAACATGCTAAAGTTTCCAAACTGAATCGACAATACTGTTTGAAACAAACTCACTGTTATTATTATTATATTCAATATTCCCAATTCGTGCTTTGAATACTTTTGACTTTATATCGTGAACGTGAACAAATTCCTCTGGTTAATTTTGCTTTAATTTTTAATTTTATTTATATTTTAAGTAAATCAGATGCAAGATACTGTGACAAATACTGAGAATTCCATTCTGTATTACAAGTACTGATTTTGGAATAAAGTAGATTATTATTATTATTATTATTATTATTACTATAAAATGATGGACAGTTGTGCACATATTACCCTAAGGCCATGAATTTGAATCTAGCTACCGCTGACATAATGCTGTAGATGAAGACGAGATTTTTTTGGTACCACAAATTGAGGAACCAAGGTGAGAAGCTCACAACACACTCTTTCCCGGTTACTTGCACAAAAAAGTTAGCTAGAATGAATAAGTACACAAAAAATGTCTAGTTTACAAATATCTTATTATTATTATTATTATTCAGGCAACTTGTTAAAAAAATATCCCCTAAGCCTAACTGCTGTGATTTCATTTCACTTTTCTTAAATTATCCATTTATACTAAATGCAGAGTAACAAGGCATACACTGCAATTATATATGTCTGAGAGCAAATTGTAAAGCCTATACGATTTCACATTTTTTTCACATATCTATCTAGATAAGACAGAGATAATGATCTCTATGCAAAATCTGTACAACACCAGTCAGCCTATATGCACATTCATTATATGTGGAAAAGAAGGATTGCACTAAATTTTTATACAGATATGGAATTTTTACGCATTGATATATGATTGCAGATGTATGCGTTGATTTTGTTCGAGAGGGTGTGTGTGTGTGTGTGTGTGAAAATGAAACGATCTAAGATTGTGTCAGACAATTGTTATATACGCAATATAAAATATCCGTAATAATATTATAACGATACATCGAACAAACATAAAACAAAAAGATATTGTTTAGTTAGATTCAAGGAGTGATATCCGTGGAAGAATCATTGAAAAACTTGGAGTACTGAACAGTTGTGTCGTCCTAGTTTGCAACTCTTCTGTGATATGTACCATGACCTCATCAGGGATCGAACCTGGAGCACGCAGGTTATGCGATTAAGCTCGCTGAACACCATTCAGCCATTTCAGCCGGAATTCCATAACCCCTGAATTCTAGCTTCTGTCAAATTCACGATATCAGTCCCTACAGACTAACTGTCGATAATCAGTCTTTTAACACAGTCAAATGGATTGAAGAAACTATCCAATCAGTAAACTATAAGTATTTGGTGGTAGTTAGGATAAATGTAAATGAACGTGAACATTGAACGTTGGTTCGTTGGCCTTTATCGCCATTGGCGGACAACTTTAAGGCGCGAATGATTCAATCGTTTAACAAGTTGGAGGAAGACGAAAGAATACGAATGAAAGTACAATACATTATTTTTTTAAACATTTGTTTACAGACTCTCCTTGAAATATCGAATTTAACTGCTGAAGAATATATTCGCTTATTACAAGTGTGGTGAGAGCAGGCTGTTAGCCAATCGGTAGACATTAATCTACGTCAATGTCTAGGTCACTAATATTGGCCGTGAGAAAATATGAACAAGGCTGATTCAACAACCAATCACACCAAACTTACACGTGGGCAAATATGATTCGCAGATAGATGGCTCTACTTTTCGATGTTTCCCGAAACGACCAATCAGAAGTCTGCGTTTGTCTACTTGACTAAGCTATAATAATGTATTTGAAATATATATAAATACGTGTTGATTTCCGTAATAAAAGGATCTGTTGCCGGTCCTTGTCTTCTGTTGTTACACAAGTCCTTGTGTATTGGAGTTAAAGTCGATAATCATACTTAGTAGTTGTCAATTCGGAGTGTCTTCGCAAGTAATAGGAACTTAGGGTTAAGTTCTTCGACAATAGAAATCTAGTATATTTCATCTGATTTTAAATTCTTCAGTTAAATGTAATTTCAGCGCAGTAATTGATCATGTTTCTGCTGATAACAAAATCCAGCGTTTGTCACTGCAAAAGAATGCGTAGAGTTCTAATTTATTGAACTAAACCAATCCTCTGAATTTAACATTGTTTCGCCATGAAATCACACATTAGTAAAGGGGGGAGTGAAAGGCCTCCTAAATACACTTATATATATATATATATATACAGAATATTCTAGAATAATCGTCATTAACAATATTGATTTTTTTTTAAATACTATCGATTTGTTAAGTAAGATCAATGGAATTATAGTTCGAGAAAGACGCTTCAATTATAATATGCATAAAAATGTTATAGAAAATAGAATATCAACTAAAATTAAGGAAACCCCTACAACAAATTAAGGATGATTAAAACCTTGATGGTCGAGGAAAAGACAGAATCTGAACCATCCAACTTCTTTTGAATACGTAAGTTAGGTTTCTTAATGTAGAGCCCAACAGCCTCAGAAGTATACAGTAGATGAACTCTAAAGGTAAAGTTAAGCTTAAAATTAAAAATTTGAATTACTCAGAAGTGGTCACAATGTTTCATCTTGAAGGGAATCACCGTATTGCATTGAATATGATTTAAGTATGAGACGTCAGTCATCAGGAAGGTAACTTAGATGATGTTGTTAGAATTCAGTTAGTCAGGTGTACATTATTGTTATGATTGTTATTATATTTCTTTTAGGTTCCGAATGGAGCATAGGGGGCTTAAACTACACATCTCCACTTTATACTGTTTTCTGAAGTAGTCTTTAACTGGCTCCACGATCTCCTCCATGTCACACTCTTAAAGCAACACTCAACACATCATTTCGCATTCAAGTTTCATCCGAGGCACGAGACACGTGAAATCACTCAACGTTCTTCTCAGTGTACATACAATCCAATCCCATTTCCTCCTTGTTGGTCTATTATTGGTTCTCAGTTAGTTCGTTGTACTACTGCACACTCACTTGTTGCTAATTCCTTATGGCTGGTAATCTGATCTTCAGCTGTTGATAAAAATCTGAAGTCTGTTCGAAATGCTTTCTGTAACTCGCCAGGCTTATGATATACGTAGAAGAACTAAATCGATATTGGCACTGAAAATACGAACCTTGTTCTTTATGCCTCTAGTGCATTAGATTTCTACATTGATTTAGGATTATTGAAGATCTGTTTTGCTTTTCCAGCCCTGGCAAGTTTTAACTTCCTCATCCATGTCACCGTTTTAGTTGAAGCAATGATGCCCAAATAAGCGAAAGAAGTGACCTCATTCAAATTTATTCAAGCTGTGAGTGAACAAGAATTATTTGGTGAGAAATGATGATACTATCAGTTGTGTAAGCTGAAACAGGTACAGCGGGATACGAGTTGAAAACTTGTTGACTGAAAGTTGAGTGCTTAAGTCAATATCAGCCATATTTTTTGCCCCTTGGGTGTAAGTTTAGCCCTTTTTTCTCATTTACTAGCAGTAAATGATTTGATTTAGCAACAAGCAACTCTGGTCGGTAATAAACCAATCACAAGAGCCTATCGCTCAACAAATATGAAGGAGAAGATTGAATGGGCATACGTTGAGGAGTCCGTTGAATGAAGTCGCGTGTCAAGCCTTTGATTGGAACCCCAATGGGAAGCGATGAGTGGGTTGTCAGTATGAGAGTGATACGAAGGAGATCGTGGGATGCGAGGGGGTTGATGAGAGATGACGAGCAGTCATGAACCCAGATGAAGAGGACAACAGAAAGTGGAAAAAAGTGGAGATGTGTTGTTGGACCCATATGCTCCACTCGGAACCCAAGGGAATAATAATAATAATTTTGTAATCTTGGAAAAAGTGTATTTTCCTGTTTAGTTCAACGTACAAGGAAGATAATTTAAGAGACAAAAGCCATTCAACAGATAATCTTCAAATGTTTTTGAAACAGAATACACTTGTTGACAGATATTACTTATTTCTTCTTCGATGAGTTACTGCCTCATCTTCAACCTGCTGTACCTTACTGGTCACGGCTTCCCACTAGAACCCCAGGTCACTGCATGAATAGGGCCAGTCGCTAGTGAGCATCAGATTAATTTTCAAGTATTGGTTTTGTAGGAATTTTTGCTTGATTGCATGGAGGATTTCATCATGAGCTGTCATCAGCGAGAGAACCACTGGAAAGCCTGCAGAGAGCACTGGACAGTTGATTCGTCCTAGTCTGTGACTCTTCATCAGTACGCACTTACCCACCACGGTTCGAACCCAGAACCTTCTGTTTACAAGTCGAGCTCATACACCATTGAGCCACTGGGACCTGATCCAATGGTCCTTGAATTCTAACTTCTGCCAATTCACAACATAGCGCTACCAATTCGCAATGTCTTCTTCGATGTGTTACTGCCTCATCTTCAACCTGCTAAACCATTGGATCGGGTCCCAGTGGCTCAATGGTCTACGAGCTCAGTGGTCTTGTAACCAAAAGGTCCTAGGTTCGAACGTCTTGTGGTGGGTGAGTACTGCTGAGGAGTCCCAAACCAAGATGGAGGAAACAGCTGTCCAATACTCCCTTCAGGTTTTCCAATGGTTCTCTAACCGATGTGTCAGCTCATGATGAAATCCTCCATGCAATCAAACAAAAATCCCTACAAAACCAATACTTGAAGATATTACTTATTACTCAGGATATGAAACCGGGCGGCAGTGATAATCATCAAGCTATAAATTCACACAAAGTTCAAGAATAAATAAACGGATAGAGCATAAAATCATCAAATCACTAAGCAATACTATTTCTATTATTAAGAGATTTTCGTAGATTTTTATAATTCCAAAGTCTTAGAAATATATATTTTTTCCCCTGTTATAAATAATATCAGCGTTATCATGTTATGTTGAAAGAAAGTTTTATTTGTACCAATTTAATGGGAAAGTAAAAGTATGAGATTTTGTATGTGAAGTAATACGCTAAATAAGAATTTATTTCAATCATACATAGTCAGCATTAATCACCTTTTATCAGTTGGATAATCAACTAACTTCGAGGTCAATAAGGCGGAGAGAGAGAGAGAAATATTTCACAGACATAAATAGTATGAAAGAAAGGAAAAATGAATCATCAGCTTCATTCGTACAATGTGATAATAATAATGATGTTCAGAAAATTTTCAGAAACTTTACTATCTTCTTTAAACATCATGCAATATTATAAAGTTGAAGAAAATTAAAGTAGATATGCCCCCTGATATTGTACCTTTTCTTTTTATTGTAGGCAATACTATCACCATAGTGCTACTTTATAATGATTACAAATCAATAAACATCCAAACAAGCAAAGCATCCTGTGTGTTAAGTATATGAGAAAGACACACGACTATTCTTTGTAAGAAATATTTGTTTAAGGGAAAACAAAAAAACGCACCCAGTAATCATAAATAAGCAACCAAGGTCAATCATTCCTTTGTGCGTCATCCTCTTCATCGTTTTTTTTTATTTTGAAAACTAGCACCCACTTTCCCATTCTCTTGTAGTAAGTGGATTGTCTTCGTTTTGTTTTTTCTTTCTTCTTTTTCTGGTGCACACCGAGCCAATTCAGTTGAACACAACTAGGTGTTATATGATTCACTTTTGAAGGAATAAGAATTTTGTATAGTGAGATATTTTAAGAAACAAAAGAAGAACCGATCGTCAACCAACAAATATTCAAGAGAAAGTGGAGATGGATGAATTGGACACTCGCGACTGAGGAGGCCGCTGTTGGGTGATATCGCGCGCGCGCGTCAAGTCATTGCTGGAGTAGAACCCAAAAGGGAAATGGCGAGTGGGACGTCAATGCAAAGGTGACATGGAGGAGATCGTGTGAAGAGGAGGAGTTGAAACAGTATGGACTAATATGGATGCAGGTGAAAAGTACAGCAGAAAACAGAAGCAAGTGGAGACGTACAGTTGAAGCAGAATGTTCCACTAGGAATCCAAGGGAACAATAATACATTTAATAATAATGATAGAGAGATATTTTAAGAGGTAGAAAAGATGTCGCTGATTCAGTGATTTAAGCAGTCCTCCTGCTAACCAATGAAGGTTTTTGGTCCGAATCCCACTCCATCTACCGATTTAAAAAAAGGAAAACATTACTTCCATTTCAAATGTTTCATCTAAGGCATGAACTAATTAAGTAAAAGAGGGAAAATGATTAAATAGATGTTGTCAGACTCCAGAGTGATCTTATGGAAAAGCTAAATTATTACAAGTGAAAAAGATCTTGAGATATGTGTTCAGAAAAAAGACAGGTTTATCTCTAATTGCTGATCACTGTTGATCACCAAACTGAATGACTGTGTTTTTGAACACAGAATTTTGTAGAGAAATGAATCTCTTTAAGTTGCCACATTTCATTAAGCTCCCAAAGGTGTAGAAGAGAGGGCGGTAACATGACAGTTTAGTGGATATAGGGGATCACAAAAAGTGAATGGATCTGAACCACTGAAAGAGAGATTTTGAGACATGCTACCGATTGTCTCCAGTCATTTTATCTTAAAATCTGGAGGATCCCAACCAGGTAGTCGACACTTATCTAAATGCCAAGCTGAAACCAACTGTCAGAGGGCTTAGTGAATTGGTTCAACTCAATCCTGTGTCGATTAACATTACCCGTCGAGGAAGATGATTGTGCTCTATGAGTAACACACATCCTAGCCATCCCCCAATAGGTGTAGATTCATCACCTCATCGATTGATATAACTTTTTACCGAGCACCCACCCATCCAACTTCAATATTACTGACTATATTATACCACCTAACACGTGAAACAGAGCGCAGATATCTGTAGTAAAATGGGGGCAACTAGCGTTTTCATAGCCTCTAATTCCAGTGGTTATGCCTCACAGCCATAAAAAGAGGATGGAGAGAACTGCTACGCAGTAATCACCCATACGACAGTCTTAAATACCATAACACTTCACACAGCCTTGCATACATAATTTTATCAGATTCACACACACACACACAAAAGACCTGCCTACACTACTTATTATTCCCTGAATTATCTTCGTTTGACAGATTCTGGACGAATAACATAGGTTTATAATGACAATATATATGCACCATGGTATTACCTTCCCATCATCAGGTGTAACTACCTATTTATTTATCTGCTAAGATGCTAATCTCTATTCATCTACAAAAATATGAGTGAAATGAAAAGAATACACACCATAAAAATTCACATAATCTGTGGCTGATAATCACCCATTTTGAAAAAAATATGATTGATCTCTAGAAATATTAAAGTCTTGGTTATCAACTACCGTAAATATCACATTATTATGAATTATTATTATTTGAAGCAACATTTATAAACATTTAATTTCGACATTTTGATTTAGATATTTTATCTTAGAGAAAATTATTCTATAATTTAATGAAAAATATCTATCGTTGTATAGATCTTCTTTCTATTAAATATATATATATATATATATATATAATTTCAGAAACTATTACTTCTAGATATTTAGCTATAGAAGCATCTGAAGGAATGATAACGGAGACTAATGTGTCAGACATTAGGAGTTGATCGATAAGAAATCTTTGTTATACATCTAGCGTTTTATTAGCTCACAAGGGAACAGTTTATCTACAATCTTCAGAAAACTCTTGTGCTTTATTGCATGGTTTTAAAGTGTAGTCTGCATGCTTTATGATTACTGAAAGTGAGCCGTTCAAACCAACAGCAACGTCGGGCGTTGATGGGAGTCGCACAACTAACCCAACAGCGTCGTCGTCAGGCGCAGTGCCTTCAAGTTCCTCTAATGCAAATAGTGTGGTGAGATCAGGTCGTGAGAAAATATGTACAAGGCTGATCCAACAACCAATCACAGCAGACTTAACGTGGCAAAATATGATTCGCAGATAGAGAACTCTATTTTTCGAGGAATCCTGAAGCAACCAATCAGAAGCCTGCGTTTGTCTGCTTAACTGCCGAGAAACAACCAATTAGAAGACTGCCTTATTCTGTTTGCATAAGCCTTATTAATGTACATAAAATATATATAAATACGCGTTGATTTTCATAAGAAAACGATCTGTTGCCTGGCCCTTGTCTTCTGTTGTTACAGTAGTACACTCCTAAGTAATCTTTTCACTCAACTTGATCACATGCAGCCTACGATCCCTGACATGTTGTCAGTTGCTATATTAGAGGGTGCTGGTGTACAAATAGAAAACAGGGATCCACGACTCGCACCCCTAGTTAAGCTTGCTGGTCAAAAGTTTTTGACTGATATCCTTTCTGATGCTATGCTCCATTGGCGACTTACAAATGAACAACCTAGTGGTCTACTTAATCATCTCGGTAGTCCAGCGTCATCTGTAGCGAGTCAAGTGTCCACCACGACATCAGCTGCCAGTGAGAATCAACCTGTTCCGCAATCACCTGGAGCAAATATGTTCCCTGCTGATTGTCGTTCTACTCTTACACTAGAGGATCTAATTGCTTCGTTAAACGACAAAGGTATTCATGTCGCCTGGCCACCTTATTACCGATAGGTCGAGTCCGATGAAGGGTATCCTTTGAGTTTTCTTTACTAACTTAACAGTTCAGTATTGATGTAAATTTTCATTTTCGTTGCTACCTTTCTGTTGCTCTTTTTGTGCCCACCAACTATTATTGTAACAACAGAAGACAGGGGCCAGGTAACAGATCGTTTATTAAGGAAATCAGCACGTATTTATATATATTTCACATACATTATTATAGCTTATTCAAGCAGACAAACACAGTCTTCTGACTGGTCCTTTCTTGCTCAAGGTTATTCTGTACCGCTTGTGACTGGTTTCTCAGAAAGTTAGGCCATACATCTGCGAATCGTATTTACCCACGTTAAGTCTGCTGTGATTGGTTGTTGAGACAGTCTTGTTCATATTTTCTCACGGCCAATATTAGCGACTTAGACATTGACGTAAATTAATGTATACCGATTGGTTAGCAGTCTGCTATCACCACATTATGAGTAGTCTTGTCAAATTTATTAACTCTTTTTTGACATCTATGCACACATCGTAACCAATCAAATCTCTAAAACCGAAACTTGAATATCAATTAGATGCTCACCAGCGGCTTGCCCTAATCAGGTAGGTAGTTACCTGGGGTTCCAGTGAGAAGTAGGGTGCAGCAGGTCGCGTGTGAGGACAAACACTCGCCGAAGACATTGGCTAGGGGTCGCGCTATATCGTGAATTGGCAGAAGTTAGAATTCATGGGCCATTGGATCGGGTCCCAGTGGCTTAATGGTCTAGGAGGTCGGTGGCCTTGTAACTGGAAGGTCCTGCGTTCTAACCCTTGTGGTGGGCAAGTGCGCACTGCTGAAGAGTTCCAAAGTAGGACGGAGGAAACAGCTGTCCAGTACTCCCTTCAGGTTTTCCAATTGTTCCCTAACTGCTTTCAGCTCATGATGAAATACTGTAGCATTTTTTTTCCATTATTCGAGTCTATGCCATTCAATGCCGAAATTAACCAACTTACGATTGACATCAATATAGGCGCAATTGATTTATACAAAATGGTGGTGAGATGTTAGCCAACATAAGTTTTAACCATAGGCATTAATAATAAAAAGGCAGTTGCAGCGAAGAAAATGTTTGTTTTCGACGAAGTCATACACTAGGCTGTACATTCGTGTATTTATATATAGTAAATGGGTGAGAAAATTTCAGAACTATTTCCGGTCAAAAGTCAAATTAACAAAATTACAAAGTGTAATAAATACGGAGATAGTAAGGTAGAAGGGTTGTAGTATTTATCCTATAAATATGTCAGGTCAAAGCTCAAACTAGTGAAATTACGTAATAAATGGGTGGAAATGTTACAGAATAATTTCCGGTCAAGGGGCAAATTAATAAAATTACATTTTAGGAATGAAAATGTCATAATAAACATGGAGGGAAGGATAAAACTCAAGCAAAGTAGCATCACAATTACCGAGAAGATCGACATATTGTGCAATTAGGGGTTAGAAATGTAGAAATAATAAAATGACAAAATAGACAGGATATGAAAATATGGTAGTGTAAATGGGGGAGGGGGGAATTAAGAAAACTTAAATATAAGATGAATAAACAGGAAGTTTGGATAAGAAAGGTAATGGGAAAGTCGCTATTAAAAGAATTACCTGTTTATGATAGCTATGGCAGGGACAAGGGTTAGATATATTTCTTTTGGATACATAGTGTGGGTTTGAGTTTTTGGATAGCTAGTGCTTTGGCTGTGCCCAGATGTCTTGACTTTACTCCCTTTGATACGTTTGGTCGAATCTTGTTTATGATTTTGGAGGATTTTTCGAAAGGCGCTGAAAGTTCTGGGTTGACCAGATGTTCTGTCACTGAACTACACTGTCTGCTGAACATATATATAATATATGTCACTGAACGTTTTACCAATGAAGTGTGTGATATAGTTATTTAGCCACATCAAACAACACTACATACACACATTGTCGAACGCCTGCATTTTTAAGTGGTAACTAAAGGCTTTCAGCATACCATTTGGTTGGCCGGTAGGTTCCTGTTACTGTATTGAGTAAACTCATTGAAAATTATTCCGTTAGTATATTAGTCGCTCAACTTATATATCAGTTAAGGTTTATCGTCATTAAACAGATTTTTAGCGGATGAGGAGAAATAGAAGAACTACAGGCAAAAAAACCCATAGACTCGATAGAGCATACACTTCACGCTAACTGCTTCGAGGTACTGTAGAAGAAATTTATAGGCGGGGTTACTCTCTAATAGCACCATAGAATATAAAATTAATTCATTGATGAGTATTGGTGGATGAGCCACTAGTCACAAAATGGATCAGTCAAAATATAGTGTACACGACTAATAGCTGAACTGACAGATAAACAATCAATCATAACCTTTGTAAACACCTACTAAGCCATGCTGACATATTCTATTGTTTTGCTTAATATTATTTCCGGTCGACAACTGCTACCTTGTCGTGGTGGTCGGGCTTGAATACCGCAGTGACCCGACAAGCTACACTGACTGGGACTCATGTTACTGCAGGTCCTACCATGTCAGGAAGGTTGTTTGGATAGCGGTTAGACAAAAAGCAGTTACCGTGGGGTACATAGGCTCCAGAATCCAATCGGATCGAATAGCGTATGAACTTATATTGGTCACCGGAAACCATGGGAACGTAGCTCCAGATGCTGCTCCGCTGCCTTGAGGATTAGACTCCAAGTCAAAGGCTCCGTGGGTGGTCTCTTAAGAAAACCACCTGCTTCGGTCTGAGCGCCCGGACAGTATCTCAGGCCTCACACAATAAATGAAATGAAGCAACAAACTAACAGTGAAAGTTATCGCGCGCTCGTAACAATGCCTTTAAGCAATAATGATGTCTCAAGTAACACATCTTTTTCCAACCTTACTTTTATTTTTATACATAGACTCCTGTGTTTTACCTTTGTTAAGCTTGACGTCTTCACCTCAAACAGCATTTCGCCTTTGTCTGAATTCCCAGCCTATCTGTGCCGTTTGTGAGTAGCCTTCAAAATGGTTGTCGCCGATACGATACCTAACACAGATATCCTGAAACCTTGTGCCACGTTCAAGCTGGCCACGTACAATGTTCGGACACTGATGCGAATCGGACAACAGGCAGGGTTGATGAGAACATTGGAAAGCCTCGCTATTGATGTCTGCTGCATTTCAGAGACCCGAATTCAAGATCCCAGGGAGGTGCTTCCATTATCCTCTCCAATGGAAAGTTCTAGTAGTATGTACCACTTGGCCTTGTCCACGGACTCTGTGGCGTCCCAGCGTAGCTGGTGTCGGTGTCACACCAAGCGCTAGAGCCGAAGCTCCATTACTCGACTGGATTCCCATTAACGGTCGTTTATGTGCTGTGAGGCTGGAAGGTTATACGAAGTAAGGAGTAGTAGGCCAGATAGGCGGTGTCTATTTGTTGTCTCTGGATATGCACCGACGGATTGCAGCCCGGATGCAATGAAAGATGAGTTCTACTACCAATTGAGTGATCTGTTGAAACAGGCGGGTCGGAGGGATATCGTACTGCTGGCTGGGGACATGAATGCACAGGTCAGGCGTCTAAGCTCAGAGGAGAATCGTCTAGATGGTCAGTGACGCTTACATGATCGCTGGTCAGATAATGGGAACCGTCTTCTGCAGCTCTGCGCGGATGACAACCTATTTCTAGCCAGCACCAACTTCCGGCACAGCCATCGTCGTAGCGCTACCTGGCTTCCTCCCCAAATCCTAATCAACCTTGTACTCACGTTGATCATATTGCTGTCAGTTTCCGGTGGCGAGGATGCAAAAAAGACTGCTGCTCCTTCTGGAGTACATGCCTGGACTCCGATCATGCGTTAGTGTGTGCCAGGTTCGTCTTGCGATTTGGTGGGGTTCATAAAAGGCGTCGTCTAAACGTTGACATGGGCGAATTAGTAGCACCTGCTACTTCTTTGAAATACTAGAATGAGTTACAGCCACTGCTTGCTAGCAACCCCCAAGTAGTATAGATGAACATTGGTTTCATCTGCAAGACGCCGTGCAAATGGCGAGTGTAGCCGCTTGCGGCTTCAAAAATGCTTCGCTAAAAACCACCGACTTTCTGCGAGTTCTTTGCAACTCCTGGATGAACGCCGGTCTATGCCTTTGAAACCTGGCCTCTCCGAGCTGAGGATGTGCGGCGGCTCTGCGTGTTCGATCATCGCTGTCTCCGCAGGATTGCTTGTGTTCGATGGCATCATAGCATGAGTAATTCTGAGGTTCGGCGGCGTGTGTTTCAACACAGTGGAGATCATCATTCATTGAGTGTCGTCATATGGAAACACCGGCTCCGGTGGCTTGGACATGTGCTGCGAATGTCATCCCAGAGGCTTCCGTACAGGTCTCTGTTCGCTAGCCCTGGGACGGGATGGAAAAGGCGGAGAGGTGATCCGTCCGTGACGTGGCGTCGTGGGATGAAGGATATTTGTGCTAGGTTAGCATCGGTTGGCGCGCCACGTCTGCCTGGTTAGGGTCCGGGAGATAGCTCGAATCGATGGCTTGAAACGTTATCGGATATGGCCAAGAATTGTAATCAATGGCGGACGTCCTGATAATATTTGACGAATACTGTTTGAACATATTAAATATGACCCTTTCCTTCCAGATTAAGTTTTTTATCCGATCTCTACCTATATTTTTACTTTTAATCTATGTTGTTTTGTTATTATTGTGTGGCGCATAGTCTTGGTGCCATATTGTACCAAGTTTTTTCTGCGTTTAGATAATAAATAAAGATAATTAATATTCTTAGTTCTGAGAAACATACTTCTGATCATCTGCTTGAATACACATTCTACTTTTTCCAGTGTATCTTTTCTATTAGTTAGACAAGAGGGGATCAAATAGTACGCTGTGAAGTGTTAGTAACTGACACTCCATTATCATGCATAAGATAGCGGTTGAAACAGTTTGTGAATTCCCAGAAAATTTACGAACAATGAAAAGTTAAAAGCCTAAAGCTAAAAGTGGATATCTCGAAAAGTTCAACAAAAGATAAAGAGAAAGTACAAGTATTATATATATATATATATATATATATATATATATATATATATACTTGCCACTCGAAGAAGACTTGGAATCATGTAGAGGTTGTAGTTCAAACCTATTATGCTATAAAATCCCCTTCACTCTGGAATAATAAAAGAGTAATATGAAAACTACACAAAGACGGAGCATCTACAGAGAATCGAAATTCCATTCACCGATTCAAATTTCTTTTCGGAAGTAAATAATCTGTGTGTTTACAGAGAAGAATATATCTGCCTATCCATATTATTATCATTATTTCCTTTAATTCCTAGAGGAATATAGGGCTACAGCCGAGCGTCTCAATTGCGTTCGGTTCTATGCTAAAGTTTTCACCAGGCTCGAAGTCTGCCTACATGCTTTCATCTCCTCTTCACATGGCCTCCTCCAAGTCACCCTTGCACTGACGACCAACTTGCCGCTTCCCTTTCGCGTTCCACTCGACTGATGGCTTGTCTTGTGAAGTCACTTGATGGTTTCCTCAGAGTATGGCCAATCCATCTCCATTTTGTCCTGCATATTTGTTGTGCGACCGGTTCCACCTGGTTGGTTAGCTCCCAAAGGCCCTATTGCTGATCCTTTCTGGCCATCTGATCATAAGTATTGAGCGAAGAAAGCTGTTGAAACGATGAAGGTCTGTTGTTTGTTTAAAGCGCCCTTCGTGACGCTCTGGCCAAGTCTCTGATCCGTATAGTAGCAGTGACTTCACTTTGGAGTTGAAAATCCGGATCTTATTTTTGATGCTGAGTGCTGTTGACCTCCACACAGACTTGAGAGTAATGAAAGCTTGCCTTACTTTCCCAATCCTCTCTTTGATATCCTCATCAGTTTCGCCCGCCTGTAGTTGAAACGATGCTTCCCAGGTTGGTAGGTGAAGGAGGTTGTTTCCTTCAGGTTCCTCCTATTTATGCTGGCTGACTGTTGTCTGTTGTTGTTGTTCCTGTGGCTGTTGGTGTTGGCCAGGAATCTTCATCACCTCTGTCTCCCCCTTTTCTATGTTCACCTGAAGTCCTATCTTCTCTGGGTGTTTCTTCTGCCAACTTGTTGCTTTTCACTTGCATATCCTCCAGTTTATGGGAAATTAGTCATATATCATCGGCGAAGTCCATATACTCCAAGTTTTTTGTGTGGGTACATTTTATGCCTGTTTCATCGCTGCCCGCTGTTTGTCGCATTATCCAACCTACTGTAATCAGGAAAATCATTGGCGATAGTAGGCAGCCAGCTTGTCTTACTCCCGTCTTCACTTCTTTGAAGGATTCCGTGAGTTTCCCGTTGTGGATTACTTGGCATGCAGCATTGTCCTACAACTGTTGGATGAGATGTATAATTGTCGGTGGCACCCCGTAGTAGCGAAGTAATTTCCAAATTACCTCTCGACCGACGCTGTCGAAGGCCTTATCAAAGTCGATGAAGTTAAGATAGAGAGGTGACTGCCATTCCAAGCTTTGTTCAATGATGATCCGTAGAGTGGCGATTTGATCAATACATGATTTGTTTCTCCTGAATCCGGCCTGTTCCGGTCGAAGTTTTTCATCCAGAGTGGCTTGTTTGATTCTCTCCAGGATGATGCGACTTAGTATTTTGCTTGGAATGGACAGAAGCATAATTCCACGCCAGTTTTTACATTGACTTAAGTCTCCTTTCCTTGGTAGTTTGAATAAGTATCCCTTCTTCCAATCCTCGGGTACTTTGCCCTCTTTCCACACCTTCTCCAGTAGTGGTGTCATCGCCTACTCATAAAGTTGTACATATTTACTTCACTGGTCGTGGCAGTATTCAAAGTAGCGTCTCCCAAATTACTAATCTCACACCAAACTACCTGAGCCATGAGATTAGTTTGCTAAATAGAGGTCATCATTTCACTGTAACTACCATGCATTATACCTAGATAAATGAAAATTAAACACTGAGACTAAGGTTTCCATTCTAGCTTTAACAACCATTCATTCATTACATAAATGGATACATATATATATATATATATAGAAATGTTACAATTAGAAATCAGTTATAATGCATAGAACAAAAAATGAAGATAAGAATGAAGACAGCAAACATGGAATGTAATAGGAGCTTGAGCGTGTGCGTGAGTGAGTGAATAAACTTACGAAAAATGCTGTATTTTAATGATTTTCTACAACAACCAGAACTAAATTGTAATGAAATGCGAAAGAGAAGCGTTGCAGTAGGCGTACAAGTTAATAGAGACAAGTAGACATATGCTGCATAATAATAGTAATAATATTAATTAATAATTTGAAAATAAACATGCAATATGATGTAATATATAATAAAATAACTTGATTCAAGTATTTCATCATGAGCTGACATTAGTTAGAGAACCATTGGAAAACCTACAGGAAGTACTGGACAGCAGTTTCCTCCGTCCTAGTTCGGGACTCTTCAGCAGTACACACCCACCGGGATTCGAACCCACTACCTTCTGGTTACAAAGCGAGCTCGTATACCATTAAGCCACTGGGACCCGATCTAGTGACCCATGAATTCTAACTTCTGCCAATTGAATCAAGTATATATTGATATGGTAATTTATTACAGGATTTTATCATGAGCTGACATCGGTTACAGAAGCATTGGAAAACGTGGGAGTACTGGCTGGTGGTTGCACTATGTCATGATTTGGCAGAAGCTGGAATTCATGCGCCGGCCTTCTGATTGGATAGGGTCCCAGTGGCTTAATGGTATACGAGTTAGCTCGCCTTGCAACCAGAAGGTCCTGGTTTCGAACCCTGGTGGTGGGGGCGTACTGCTGAAGAGTCCCAAACTAGGACTGGGGAAAAAGCTGTCCAGTACACTCTTCAGGTTTTACAATGGCACTCTAACTGATGTCAGTTCATGATGAAATCCTGTAGCCAATCAATGAAATCCCTAAAAGACCAATATTTGAAAATATGATGATTGTCACTTGAGGAACACAATATGATGATTAAAAGATCCTCATACAATTGTTGTTAAAACGTTAAACAAAAAACGGGTATATAAATACAGAAAACGTGAAATAAGACAGCAATAGTAAAATGTCAATAAGGTAAGAAGTAGTAAGTAGGATAGTTAACAAAGAAAAAAAACTATCTACAATTTTACATTGAAGCACCATAAAAACCAAGACTCATAAGTATAAAGTATCTGTCATTATCAGATAAACTATGATTCTATTTCATTATTGACAAGAGTTTTTAACTAGTATAACAATTAAAAAAAAAAAAAAGAAAAACCAACTCAAGAAGTATGAATGACACGAGACGTGAGTATTCAACGTGAATATTCTTAAAAATTCAGGAAATTCAACGTGTATGCTGAATAAAGTATCTGACAGAATCTTGTAAAAATTCTATTAAGTCACTAAGTAAAACATTTTGCAGAAAATCAAGACATTCAACGAGATGAAGATAAAACTGTAATAACGTCTGATGTTACTTCGTTGTGAATATCAATTGGACAAAATGTCGCGGCAGGAGAATGGATGTAATAAACTAGTCAACGATAATAGATACTTCTCTCTCTCTCTCTCTCTCTCTGGACTCACAAAAATACAATGGTTCAGGTTGGATGGATGCAGCAGGTCGAGTGTGAGGACAAATACTCGCCGAAGACATTGGCTAGCGGTTGCACTATATCGTGAATTGGCAGAAGTTAGAATTCATGGACTGGCCTTTGGATTGGCGGGTCCCATTGGCTTAATCGTATACGAGATCAGTGGCCTTGTAACCAGAAGGTAGTGGGTTCGAATCCCGGTGGATGCGTACTGCTGATGAGTCCCAAACTGGGACGGTGGGAACAGATGTTCAGTACTCTCTTCAGGTTTTCCAATGGTTCTCAAACCAATGGTCAGCTCATGATCAAATCCCGTAATCAATCAACCAAATCCCTACAAACCAATACTTGGATGGAGATAAGGTATTCAACGAAAAGGACATTTACAGAATCATTCGTATAAAGACTAATTACTAGAAGTGTTACGCAGAAACTCCGAATAATAAGACAGACAAGTCAGACACGTTACTTCGACGACATATTCATCGGAATTAGAAGAAATGATTTACAAAACGATTATAACTTTAATATCATCAAGGTGATTAAAAGTATCAAATTTACAAAAAAAAGAGTAATTAGCTGAAATTCAACTTTTAGGTGTCTTGGACAAGAAAAAAAGCACAGCAAATTTAGGAATATAAATATGCAGAGACAAATATTCAATAACGTTAAGCATTAATCCTACAGCAAATAAATTGAACTGTATACAAACAGTATTCAGCAAAGTAAGGGTACAATTAATCATTTTGCTCCTGAGAAGATAACAACAGATATATATTTCCTGATTATCTTTTGGATAAATAGATACCGACTCGACTTCATCAAAAGAAGTCTACACTCAAATCAGTCAACAAATAACATATGAAATCCTAAAGAAAATTATCTTCCCGCATATGAAGTACATCTACTAAACACCACTGCTAGAACAATTTTTATTTTATTCTATTTTTTTATTATTCCTCTAGATTCCCATTGGAACATAGGGCTTCAAGTTAAGGGCTTGATTTTTCTGTTGCAGTGGTGATTATTTTTACAGGATGAGGTTGCTAGTCTCATGCCTAACCTTCCCTCTTTACTAGTCTTAATATTGGCTTAGTGAGGTGAAGGAGTGCGTTGGTGACCGGGGATTGAACCCCGGAACACCTGCGTGGTCGGCGAGCACTCTACCGCTAGAACACAATTAAACCGCCTATAAGGGATACCTTTCACTCGCCATATATCTACCGAATAGCACAACATAAAAAGAAACAACAGTCAACAACACCGATAAAATTAATTGCTACCTTCCAAGTTATGAAAAATCCTCATTCAAAAGGGTAATAGAGAGAGAAGACCAGTAGTTCAGTGAAGAGTCTCTTTTTGGCGAATTCATTTTCACAGATGTGTACTTTCACAAATATATATGTGGTTATTTTGCATGTGTGTGTGTGTACATTAAATTGGTCAAACGAAAATACAATTAGCAAGCTTTTCGTGGTGTTGCGTAATACTAAACACGTTGATAAAAGAAGGTAGTAAAGGAAAATGATGACTTGTCACAAACGATTGTTAAAGAAGAATTTCATAATAACATGAAGAGTCTGATGGAAGAGTTGTACTCAGGATGTATATGGAAACAAAATAAAATACAGAATTAAGTAAGAATTTTAAGCAGTTAGAAAAAAACAAGCAAAAACAAGCAGACGGTAAGTCAAATCAACACAGTTGTTACCATCAGGTGTACACACAAATATACACAAATATAAACCAACAACTATTACTAATATTATTATTATTCCGTTGGGTTCCAAGTGGTACCTATGGCTTCAACAGCTTCAACCTACAAACTCACTCAGGGACAAGCTTTGTAGGCTAAAAGACTCAGTGGACCCAATTAAACAAAATAATATAATTTACAAAATACCCTGAAATGACGATGAGTTAGGTCAACTACATAGGTCGAACTAGTAGATCAGAGGTAATCAGATTGGCGGGACATAAGAATTTGTCTAAGGTAAGAATGGTTGACCCAGAGAAGATGAGTAATTTAGAAAAAAGCTCAGCAATTGCACTGCACTACATGCATTAACACACACACAATCACAGAATAGCATGGTGGGAGACGGTTAAGATTCTGTCTGTCTGTCTGTCTGTTTTCGACATAGAACTTTGCACAAATGTGCGGAAGTTCAAGTCGCCACATTCCGTGTAGCACGCGAAGCAAGAGAAGAAAGTACAAGAAAAGCATAATAGAAACAGTGAGCAGAGGTGTGAGACAAAGGAGTAATAAATAAATACAAAACAGTTTCATTGAAGATCATAAGTCACAGGGAGTGGATGCATCTGCGCCACTGAGAACGATTTTGAGCCATGTCACCAATTGTTTCCAACCATAGATTTTTACCGTCCCGAGGACCCCAGCCTGGAAGTCTACACCTTCCTACGTGGCTTAGACCAACTGTTGTGGATTTCATTGACTGGTGCCAAGTTTTTGTTTGACCGCCGCTAGCTTTTTTCCAGCCTGACCCTATATCCGCTAACATAGCTCGTCGAGGGAGGCGATGACTTGGCATACGTAACACATGTCCTAACCATCTCAGTCGATGTAGCTTCACGACTTCGTCGATTGATTTCCCCTGTTTACCTAGAACTCTACGCCTAACCTCCATGTTGCTCACCTTATTATGCCACTTTACACGGGAAATAGAACGCAGGCACCTATGATCAAAGGTAGCTAGTCTTTTCATGTCTTCCACTCTCAGTGGCCAGGTCTCACAACCATAAAGGAGGACGGAGCGGACTGATGAGCAGTACACCCGCCCTTTGGTCGATAGTCGAACATCTCGTCTACGCCAGAGTCGGCGTAAACTAACAAATGCGAAACGAGCCCCTTGTATTCGTGCTGAGATTTCGTCAGAGATCAGCCCGTTGGGGCTGATGGTACTTCCCAAATAAGTGAAGCGGTCAACGTGCTCTACCACTTCACTTCCTATTTTTAAACTAGGCGTCGATGTAGTCCAGTCCTGTAACATCATCTTGCATTTGGCGGGAGCGAATCGCATGCCAAACATTCGTAGATTGCTGTTCAAGGTGTTTAGAAGACTCTGCATTTTGTCAGCGTCTTCGCCTAGAAGGACTATATCGTCTGCATATTCCAAGTCAACGAGATTATTCCCAGGTAGCAAGTCAATCCCTGAATCGCTGAAGTCACCTAGGGTTAAGTCCATTAACACATCTATGATGAAGTTGAATAGAAAAGGAGATAATGGGCATCCTTGACGGACACCACTGGTCGTCATCAGTTCAGATGACAGCTCGCCGTAAGCCCTCACCTGGCTGTATGAGTACGAGTAGAGTGCCTTAATCAGTGCAATATATTTTCTTGGAATTCCCTTTACAGCCAAGCATCTCCAGAGAACTTCCCGATCGACAGAGTCGAATGCTGCCTTTAGGTCAAGAAATATAATGACTGTTGGACGCCGGTAGGAATGCCTATGTTCTAGAATCTGTCGGAGGGTGAAGATATGATCAATACACCCTCTTCCTGGTCTAAAGCCTGCCTGGCTCTCTCGTGTTTGTGCTTCCCGAGCACCACTCAGTCTACGCATGATTATTGAGCCTAAGACTTTAGATACTATATTAGTCAAGCTAATCCCTCTGTGATTATCACAGGAAGACTTGTCTCCCTTCTTGTATATGGGGATAATCAGTGACTTACACCAACCCGATGGGACTTCTTCTGATTCCCAGACGCTGCCTAGTACCTCAGTTAATCCGGACAGTAAGCTGTCTCCACCGTACTTAAATACCTCTGGCGTCATTCCATCAGGTCCCGCTGCTTTGCCTAGTTTCAGATTGGTGACAGCTTTAGTAACCTCAGTTAGTGACGGAGGACCTGTATCTATATCCCATTCAGGGAGGTGTTGGATGCTCGGAAGGTTGAGCGTGGCTGTGGGCAAATTAAACTGCTCCTCATAATGCTCTTTCCAACGATCCAGTCGTCTATCCTGGGAGCTAATTATAGTGCCATTTTTTTCCGAGATTGTCTCACTAATGATTTGTCTTCTCCCACCCGTTTCCCTGATGAGTCCAAAGAGTTGCCTGGTGTTGCCTATCCTCAAAGCTTTCTCCATCTCTTTGGCTTTTGTCGCCCACCACTGTTCACGGTCCTTGCGGAGACTTTTCGTAAGTTTCCTCTTGTGCAGCTTTCGCTCCTCATTGAATTCGGAGCTCGCCGGAATAAGTCTTCTAGCATCTATCAGTTCGGATGAGGCGGTGGAGATCCAGTGGTTTTTACTCACCTTTGGGTTTACCTTATTCACAGCTTTTACAGCTGTATCTATGGCTGCCTGGATATTTTTCCAAGCTTCTTCAGGGTGAGCACAGCTGTCGAACACAGATATGTGTTTAGCTAGTTCTTCCTGAAATACGGATTTAGTTTCCTGATCGAGCTGGGGACGTGATGGTTTTACCGCCAGCTGTTTCCTACGTCCGTTCAGTCGTAAGCACACCCGAGCGCGGACCAGTGCATGGTCGGTATCTACGCACGTGTTCCAGAAGGAGCGACAATCTCCTACCGACCCACGCCAACGATAGCTTATTGCTATGTGGTCTATTTGTGTCCAGCGTTGGTTTGATGAAGGGGGTCTCCAAGTCAAACAGTGTCTCTCCTTGTGTTTGAAGTTAGTGCTTACAAGAAACAAATGATTATCAGAGCAGAACTGTAGGAGACGGTCACCGTTGTCGGTTCGCTGGCACGGAACTCCATAGGTGCCACCGACATCCTTCTCAGATTGACACAATTTCCCTACTTGAGCGTTAAAGTCACCAGCTAGAACGACTATGTCTGAGCGTTTAGCCTTTCTCACCAAACTAGACAGCTTTTGGTAGAACTCATCCTTCGTTTCATCTGAACTGCAGTCAGTGGGGGCGTAGGCGGAGATTACGAAAAGGCATCGGCGAGTAGTGCAGTCCTTCCTCCTTCTTACTGATCCGTTCAGGCGGACAGCACACATTCGGCTATCTACCGGGATCCAGTCAAGCAATGTCTTTTCTGCCCTAGTACTCAAAGCTATCCCTACGCCAGCTAATCCTCGTGAACTAGCTGTGGCATCTCCTGACACCCTCAAGGTGAATTTTGCAGATTCAACCTGTTGGCCAGGTGGGGTTAGGTGAATAACCACACTTGGGTCTTGTATGCGTGTTTCTGAAACACAGCATACATCAATGGCTCGTGATGCCAGGGTCTTGGCTAGTGATGCTTGTTGTCCTATTTGGCAAAGTGTCCTAACATTAAGAGCTCCTATATGAAATTGGTGGCGCGGCTTTAAGAGGCTGTCGGTGGTGGTTTTTTGGCTTCCATCGTTTTTAGTGGACGCAGAGTGGAGAGGAAGTGGAGAGCTATCAAGTCGAGGAGTTGCATCAGTGGAAGGAAGGCAAGATGATAGAGATGAAGATGAAGACAAAGATGAGTGAGTAATAGAGAGGTTTCGTGTGCATTTCGGATTGTGAGGGCGATTGTTACTTCCCGGCTGCCCACACCGTGGAAGTTGGTTGCGTGACCGCAGAGCCCAGGGGACAACTGCTTGAGGCCGGTCACACGCGGCCTGCTTTTGTTCGTTCTTCGTTGTTTTGTGTGCCTCAGTAGCAGATTTATCACTCCCGCCCTGTGACACGGCAGCAGGAAGCGCGGTCGTTGTTAATCCGGGCCACGGCCGATCCGGCATGAAATTTTGTAATTTTGTATTGGACATGATGTTGGATTGGGTAGCTGCTTTTTGTTTAACCGCTATCCAAACAACCTGCCTGGCATGGTAGAACCTCAAGAGACATAAGTCTCAGCCAGTATAGCTTGATTAGGTCATTGCGGTGTTCAAGCCCGACCACCACGTCAAGGTAGCAGCTTTCGGTCGGGTTAAGATTCTAAAAAGTAATCTATGTAGGTGGAGATAGAGAGAGATTACTGAATCCCACCTGGTTCATCGAGTGCATCTACACCCGACACAACATCCAAATACTAGAAATATGGAATATATTATTACCACCAGTCAGTCAAATCAGAAGAGGATAATAAATAATCTCAAAATTCTATTTCAATTCAATTCACGTACATCGCAACATTCTAACAAGTTACTTATTATTATGACTACAAAATCACTCGTCTTATTTCCCATCTGATTGATCTAATTGATCAGTAACACTCATATTATTGTTGTATGACTTGATGTGATTATGAGTGGCAATAGTTTGTGCTCGAAACGTGGTCGCATCAGTTAATATTACTGTATAACAACACTGTGTGAGCTATCAAAATAAAATCTTATCTATAATGGAGTTATACTCTACCACAGTGCCCAAATTTTATACTGATTTCAACAGCACATCTCCAGTAAACAACTAAAAGATACGATATTTACTCCTTCATTTCATTTGGAGACCAATTCGACTAAGAAAATGTAGAAATCTTAAACAGAGGAAACACTGAAAATATGGGAAGATTATGATAACCAGATCAATCTGAAGTTAGAAGACGTGCTAACAAATATTTTGTGGGTCGGTGGTTCACTGGTACAATACTCGCCAACCACTCAAGCGGTCCGAGGTTCGATTCTCGACAAACACTCTCATTAATCTGTCCTAGCCAGCAATAAGCCAGATGAAGAGGGTAGGGTGGGAGTGAGGCTAGCAAACTCACCTAGTAAAAAATAAACACGCTATTCCGTGAACTTCAAAGCTTAAGCCCGAGTCCTATGTTCCATTGGAAGCGCAAAGGAATATAATCAAATCATCAGTAATCGAACATATTAATTAATACAAAACAAACCGCAATATCAAAACCCCAGATGCCAGATCAACGAAAAAACAGTACCAGTACATAGGAACCTTCGGAGACAATCAATCACTGTTACGACCATCAAGAAAGACAGCTATTTCATTTATGTGAAATTCCAAAATCAAAGTTCACTGTGAATTTAGAACTGACAGTGTTGTTTAGAGGGAAAATGAAGCCCAAAACATGATAAAAAGGCTTATGAACAGGGTTATTAACACACATACACACACACACCTACAGAGTAAGGCAAACAAAAAGCCTCATGTTTATGAAATCATGGTATGCAAGAAATTATCTAAGATCAATCACAATAAATTATGACAAGTATTGCTAATCAATCACTGTTTAACTGTCATTCACCCAATATCATTTACGTCTAAAATAGACACATTACATAATAAGGTTACAGCTAATAGCTAAATACCAATCGACAATTAGTGAACCAGTTTTAAGGCTACTAACACATGAAGTCAATAATGTCATGGTTGATCTATTTTATATACTTAAAAAGGGTAGATTTTATTACGCATTACCCGGAATGCATATGATAAAAAAATGTGAAATAGGAGAGAGTGAAAGTGAAGGTCTTGAAGATGTTGAATATTGAATGTCTTCAAAAGACACATACCGAATAGACTTGAAATTCACCCAAAACTTATAATTAATTGAAAGAAAAGTAACGAAAAACCTAATTGAAGCATCGAGAAATCACAATTGAAGATGAAATTTATACGCAATTAAGTTGCGCAATTTGAATTTCGCATAATATGAAACGTAACCCGTTTGATATAGATAACGCGTAAAATAAATAAACACTGTTAACTTACTTAGTATTACTTTTATCCCTTGTTAGATAACGTGGTTCTGGATTATCATCATTACTGTTCACATCATACGACGCAAACGGATCCTAGAGAGAGAGAGAGAGTTTTTAAGTGAAAAGTTTCAAATGTTAGTACATGCAGATACATGAAATATGTAAGTATTAATTAATAAATTAGGTTTGATACACTAACTGCAAAAGTGAAATTAAAATACACTAAAAATCTCAGGCAGCTACTAAGGATCATGTTGTAAAGACCGATAGCTTCAGTGTTCAGTGTCTGGTGAAGACGTACCGTACACGACCTGTTTGAAGTGGTTTTCAGAGTTGTGTCCATGTAACGATCTAACCGGCGGCAACAGACCGGAGCAAAATAAGTTGGGATATACAATTTTCGGGGTCGACCTCCTCTACCCCTCTCTGATGGAAACTGCTTTTAGTCTAACTGATAACCAAACAACCTTTCGGACATCGTAAGACCACAGTGACATTGATTCCAGCCAGTGCGGATTGTTGGGTCACTGCGATATGCAAGCCGGATTACCACATCATGGAGCAGCTATCGGTAGGAATATTTATGCAAGACTTACAATGAATTTTCTTCAATACTATCTGATATTTTCGTTATTTTTATATTTTTTTTTATATTTTATATTTTTGATTACAGCTTGATTCCACACCGTATTTTTTGTTACAAGTATGGAATTTTCAGCATGGATATCGGTAGCCCGAAATTTCGCAGGCCGACCATAGATATCAGGTGTGCGTCGGTGTGGGGTCGAACCCCGGACCATGTGCATGGTCGGCGAGAGTCCTAACCACTGTACCACCGACGCACCGAAGCAGGAAAAGCTAACCCGCAGAAATGTTTGGGATAAAAATAACATGAAACGTAACATCGACTTATGAATTCTATTAACCAAATGTTATATTTATTTCAATGAAACTGATTACTAGTTCGTGCATAAATTAACAAAAATAAAACTTCATCTAGATTTTTATTGTGTTATGTATATATGCGCCAGTGGTTTAGCCGTAGAACGCTCGCCAACCACGGATGTGGTCTGGTGTTCAAGACCCGTCCGATGCACTCTTAAACCTCGCTAGACCGGTAGTAAATCCCGTAAAGACAGGAGGTTGGACGTGAGGCTAGGAACCGCACTCCTTAAAAATAAAGCCATCGCTAGCTAAACTTCAAAGCGCTAGCTGTATGTTCCACTCGCAAAATAGAGGAATAAAACAGAAAATAAATTATATATATATATATATATATATATATATGTATAATATTGAGTGTATACTGAGAACAGTTAATCGATTTTAAAGCAGCTTTTACAATTCATGTTGAAACTGACCAGTGAAATTCTGAAATCCAGAAGAAATTATACAACAGTCTATAGCAGCTTTCAGAACTTCTTAAATGAGCATATTTACAGCATAATTAAGAAGTGCAAGACCATCAAGCTTCAAAAAAGATTCTATCATTCAGTCGTCAAACTTAGCCTTCAACTTGACTGACACTCGAACATTACAAGTTTGACCTCACACAAAACTGTGTTTGGTGGTCAAACCAAGCCATGGCTTCATCAGTCAATGAAATCTACAACAGTTAGTTTAAGTATAGATTTCCTGGTTGGGGTTCTCGAGACGGTAAAAACTGATGGCAATGGAGACAATTGGTGATATGGCTCAAAATCCTTGTTATCAATGGAGCACATGCAGCCACTCCTTGTGACTTATAAAACATAATAAAACTATGTGGTTCTTCAATGCTACTATTCTTCTTGCCTCATATCTCAGTTTACTGTCTCTATTTTGCATTTCTTTTCATTTTATTCTCTTGCTTTGTGTGGTACATGGAGTGTGGCGACTCGAACTGCTGCACATCGGTGCAAAGTTCTATGTTGATACCAGTCCGTTAGTCAGTCTGTCAGTATAAAATCACATTCATGCTGCTGTGAATTCGTGTTTTAAAATTTTGATGCCAAATTTTAGGTAGGCGAGAGTGTTTGGATGTCTCGTATAGATTTTAAAGTATTTTGAAAGTTCTACTCTGAAAAATAATTTCTCAATATTTACTTTTCATTACCCCATCTTAGAATCGAATTCTAGTTCTTAAATTATTTAATAATGATAATGGTAATAATAACAGTGATGATAATATACCATCTGACTTTTTACATTAGGAAGTTAAGGCACTCAGGCATAACCCAACCACTCATCTTACAGTTTATCTATTCTTCTTTACTGTTCACCCTTATTCTTTCCTTGATTGCTTAAAAAACACTATGTCATATTTCGTAGAACTTTGAAGACTGTCAGTCAGTGTGGCCAGTGGTATCCCATTGGGCCATATCGTTGACTTTGTCAATGATAGGCACTTGATGTCATGCAACTAATTTGCTAATGGAATTTCGTCAGACTGTTAGGATCCACCACAGCACCCGCAGCTCCAACCTTGTGTCTCCTCAGGTAACACCAGAAGTCTTTTCAGAAGAATTTATGCACCTACGTCTGAGTATAAAAATTCAACTATACCATATTTGGCGGCACGTACTTTATGTGGTGAAAATAGTGTCAGGCATGAACTAACTAACCTTCTTTGCACTACTAAATAAACCATTTCTTCCACCCTTACAGTACCAAACTTTATTGTTATTGTATTTCTTATATTCATAATCCTCTCAATCTTCTTTTTATTTGTTTATTTTTTCATAAGTGTGAACATAATTTAAGCTGTGTGAATAACTGTTAATTTTGTATTTCCCCTCACCATGCTGCTATATCAACAGAACATTAGATCCAATAATCTATAACATGCTAAAGTTTCCAAACTGAATCGACAATACTGTTTGAAACAAACTCACTGTTATTATTATTATTATTATTATATTTAATATTCCCAATTCGTGCTTTGAATACTTTTGACTTTATATCGTGAAAGTGAACAAATTCCTTTGGTTAATTTTGTTTTAATTTTTAATTTTATTTATATTTTAAGTAAATCAGATGCAAGATATTGTGACAAATGCTGAGAATTCTATTCTGTATTATAAGTACTGATTTTGGAATAAAGTAAATTATTATTATTATAATTAGTAGTAATAATAACTTTATTCCAAACAGTACTTTTGGTACAAATATAGAATTTTCAGCATGTAATACAATGCTGCATCTAATTTTCTCATTACATGGGTAATAATTACAACAGGGCATTTACATTAATAATATTATTCAATAAGTAATGAATATTAAATTAAATGAAGTGAAAATACTAGCGACATTGTAATAATGAGAACAAAAACAATGCTGTTTGCCTAGAGTTCCTCAGCAAGTCAGTTATTTCCTGTCTTACACTTTTCGAATCACATAAAATGTGTCCTAAATCAGGTATCATAGAATTTTTGTACTTAGTTCTCTGAGCATACAGTCGTGTATAGTTGCTTCTGCTTCTACCCGATGAGATGTAGCAAGGAGAGAGTTGTATGTATCGAGAGGATGTTAACAGTCTGACAGGATAATATTTGCTGATTTCCTGCAGGAATTCAAGTGTCTATCTACATCAGTATTAGTGAGTTGGTTTAGCAACACCCCACTCGTCTTACTAACGGCTTTTAGCGCCCTATGCAGTATGACAACGTCTTTCTTGAACAGCCGAGGAAAGATTAGGTTGTAGGGAGATAGTACAGAAGTATAAGAAGAATAAAAGAATTTAAAAAAAATGGCAACCGTAGAGACGGAATGATACCAGATCATCTTGACTTCTTTGTATGAACGAAATATATTTCTGGAAACTAACATGATGTGTGAAGACCAGGAAAGGTGATTAGAGAAAAAACACAGTCTAAGCAGGGTATTTAACATTCAATTTAGTTTCAACTTCAATGCTGTCTATGCTGGTGGAACATTGCGAACTAACCAGTTCCTGCACGTCGCACTTGTGTGTCTGAGAGTGGAGTTAACCACTTGACATTTGCAGTGAATTAGGCTTAATACCATTTGACGAGGACCACTGACTAATTTCTGATAAAGTTATTCATTTTAGAACAGCTCCTTGAGAAACACTAGCTGGAATAAGTCAGGTAGTGGACGACTTTTTATTATAAACAGTGTATTGTCTCCTATCAGAAAAACAAAAATAAGAATGCAACCACTTGGTAAGCCAGTACTGTGCTTGTGATGCAGGAAGCTTATTTAACAGAAAAAGCCTAGATACAGAGTCGAAGGTAGGTGTGTAATCTAGGAAGGTACACTGAATATATATCGGACACCTCCATCTAAACTACAGACAATATTATGATATAGTGATACACTGGCATCTAAAGTACACCTGCTATGTTTACAAGCAAATTGATTCGGGGGTCATTAAAAGCCTTGAATGAAGGTGCTAGGTTATAAGCAAAACCATATTGTTTAGGTTGTATGCAGCTGGAAAAAAAAATCCACGAAATAAAACGAGCTAATATCATCCTGCAAAAATGTTCGTTCCTTCTTCGTTCAAACTAATAAAGGGAGCCGGTTGTATGAATAAGTTTTACCAGTGAAACGTAAAATTTTGTGTTCTATGATAATATACAAAAATATCATTTAGTCTCGCATAATGAAATATCATTAAGAGAGAGATGTGCATCGAGTTATGCTAAAGGAGATGAACTCATCTATTTACAGATTCGTATTCTGAAAATATCTCCTGTGGATAATTCATCTCTTTTGAAATTAGAAAATCGGAAGAGTCGACTTCGAATTGTTATACTGTAATCAGACTAATTTTCTTAAAGGGTAATCATGAATTCAAAGAATACACTCACTAATCATCAGCTAAGCTGGTTCACAGCTATCGAACAACATGCTCTTTGGTGCAGTCAAAAGTCGACAGATATCCTTCCCATGTTATCTCCAACTGTGTATACAAATTTACGTGTATCTGCGGGAGCAGTTACATTGGAAGAACAGAAAGAAAAACATACCTCCGATTTTCTGAACGTGTATCAAAAAACCTATGTCTAAAGGGAACAAATGCTTTAAACAGTGCCATCCATCTCCAGGCATCTGCTTGACACGAGTCCATGAGGTGAACGTTGAAAAGTCGTTCAAAATTATCAATAGTCAGAAGAGTTCAATTCTCCTTAAGTTTGCCGAAGCAATCTCCATCGAGCGCCTGAAACCTGATTTATGCATTCAGAAAGAAGCGGTTATCAGTTTTTCCTTGCCCTGGTAACTGGATGTTTTTATCCTGTCTTTCATCTGATTACGTAATGCAAAACGATTCCGTTGTGTATGATTATTATTGTTTGGGATAAAGTGATTATTACTATTATTGGCATTGTATGTATATACTAATTGATTGATTTTTGTTTAAAAATGAACTCTGTGCAAGTATGTTAAAATTGTTTCTGTAGATATTCGTAATAATGACTTTGGCCTGTAAGCAGGTGATGAGAAGCCAACGAAATAAATGATGGTAGAAACTGTTATTCTTGCTTTATTCAAACTCATTAATTTTCCTAATTTATCAATGCAAATGTAAGGCATTCAAATACAAAGTGACTACCAGAAAAACAGATTACTGAAAAACTCAGCTACGCATCATTCTACTAAATGTAAAGTGCTTTAATGCTGTATATAGACGCTAATTACCTGATAATCGCACAATGCGATGGATTCGTGTGCATACAATGCAATCTTAACAACAATCAATTGTGACTTGAAAAACCTCTAGAAGTAAATTTCTTGAGCAAAAAAAAATGTTAATAAACATCTTTCGTGACTCCAGTGACTCTAAACTATCCACCATTCATAAAGTTTAGTGTTTGATACGCAGCTATACAACATCCAAGTGAGAGAAAGCGTAGAAATACAGTCTTCCTCTTATTTTTTTTTTAAGAAACATCTATTCTTCTACTATTCCAGCCTATCTATGTATTGACGTATACACAGTCTAAGTGCATAACAACACTTAAATTTACCTTTAGGTTGCTTCAGTCTACCGCATGCATGTCATATTAGTAAATTTAATCAGTATTTGGGTGGGGAGGGGGTTGGGACAATGTTGGAGAAATGAAAATACTTCTCAAATATGATCACCACCACTATGAACACTGTCAAGACACAGGAAGCATAAAAAGCATTTTTTTAAAAAGCTTCAAAAATGCTCAACACAATGTTAAATTCTCAAGATATCTCCTTTGAACAGAATAACTAGAATTGAAATTTTTAAAAAAATTTCAGAAAATGTTTGTAAATAGACCGTATTAGTTTTAAAATTTATCAAAACTAAAACAAACAACACTTAAACTATACTTTTGAACAAATACACTATTTTGGGAATCATCGGCACTGGGGTTCGAGCTCAGGACCTTACGATTTACAAGACAAGCTTGTATACCGTTGAATCGGGTCCCAGTAGCTTAAAAAAAAACAACCTAATCCTTACAAATCAACTCGTAAAAATACATTATTCCATAATAAGGATAGACTATTATAAAAATTATTTAAATTAATCCCAGCATGTTTAAGAAAAATTTAAAACATAATTTTTCTGAACGTTTCGCTGTGTAAGCCACAGCTTCTTCAGCAGATTTATCTTAAACACGCTGAGATTAATTTAATTAATTTATAATGAAATCAATCTGAAATCAACGCTGAAATTATTCCAGGAAGTTAGTAACAACTCCGGCGGGGAAACTTACACCTTTCCATTGTTTTAGAAAGTATACAACGTGATTAAAGTTAGGTAATTCCAACATAAAATTCTTTTTCACAATGTTTTATAACTTATTGAAATAAGAATTTTAAGAAATTTTTAAAGATATCACGTACACTCATCAACTTACTAGGTATGATAGGATATATATATATATATATATAACAACTTGAATTTTATATACAAATTGAAGTTAGATAACTTAATAACTGCTTAGTTAAGAGAAAGGAAAACGGACATTTTACTTTATCCATATTCAGGAAGACAACCCACTCCAATAAATATTTAGACTTCAAATCATCACATCCCATCAGGGCAAAGATTTCAGTTGTTTAAAGTCTTCTTAGACGAGCACACTTTCTGATAACGGATGAGCAAGAAAAAGAAGAAGAAATATCAAACATCACTGAAACTCTCAAGCAAAACAACTACCCAATGAACCTCATCAACAGAATGAACACTGACATTAAGTATGGTCAAAAACGTATTCCGAAAACATGGACCTCAACAGTTGTCATTCCATATTTTTTTTTATTTTTATTTTTTATTTACAGCTTGATTCCACACTGTATTTTCGGTACAAGTATGGAATTTTCAGCATGTGATATCGGTAGCCCAAATTTTGCAGGCCGACCATAGATATCAGGTGTGCGTCGGTGCGGGCTCGAACCCCGGACCATGTGCATGGTCGGCGAGAGTCCTAACCACTGTGCCACCAACGCACATAGAGCGGAGACGTCAGACGATATCAGAAGAGTACTCAATAAGCTCGACATTAGAGTTTTCTTCAAAACATCAGATACACTTCAAAACAACTTTGTCCATATAAAAGACCAAATCCCCAAAGATTCTCTATCTAATTGTGTCTATAAAATAAAATGCTTGGAATTTGATGCGATCTAAATGGGACATATATCTCGAGAAATCAAAATGAGAAGAAACGAACACCGTAGAGCATCTCTTCGACCACCAAGAAATCCGGTTGATCTAGAAAAACTTGAAAAATCATCAGCCATAGGTCTACACGCTATAGAATCAGGCCACAAAATTGATTTTGACTATATTGAAATAATCCAACAAAAAAAACTTCAGAAATCACCAACAACGTCTAATATCAGAAGTACTTCATTACAAGTGGAATCCAAATGACCTGAAAAGGAATGATAGACTAAAACAGAATCTGACCTGGTTACCACACCTCCCTCCCCCATGAAGTGAAAAAATCAACACGAATGCGATAAGCAAGTTCACTGTGTAAACACACACTACTTTTATAATTTTACACACTGAAAAAATCCAACAATCTACACTTGATTTAGTTATCTTTACCAGTTCGCCAACTTGACAACGAAAAATGGCCCCAGACAGACGAACAATGATCAAGTTAGTAAACTTTGTTTTGATATTATACCAGACGTACTATTACCTTTGTTATTTGGTTTAGTGATCTTCATTGCTATTTTGACTTTCAATATGTCCCTTTAACTTAACCTAGGCTTATTTTATCACCCCTTAACTCTTTGTTATATATATGCTGAGATTTTGTAAATTCTGGTTTAATAATACTTTGATAAAGCAAAACAATATAGTTTTGTTTTTCATTCATTGGGAAATACAAAAACCTTTCTTATAATGAAAAAAAGGTTCAGACTATAATTTTCAAGCTGATTGAACAGGTCTACTGGAAATCTTTAGTAGGAAAACATAAATATGAAGATTGTCCTAAAAATCTAAAATTATTTTTCTCCGTAACAGGTCCAACACCAAAAACGGGGTACTTTCAAATGGAAGTATTATCACTTAGCTTTACATTTTATCTTCTTCTACACAAAATGATTAATCAAACCGACAATGTACACGTTTGTCGTCTGAAAAGATATGAACCATGCTTATGATTATATATTTTCTTTTAAATGTACATTGAAATATTAGCTCCACATTGCCATAAGATCGCGATAATTACTTCTGCATTCTTAATTCATTTATGAGACAACGTGATAGATGATGGTACAGCTGAGAGAGACGTTCACCAGGAGGAGGATATCTGTAACTGATCGTATTTAAGTTATGCTAGTTTCCGTCAAATGAAACAAGTTGATAAGGTAACCGTTGGAAAGACCGTGAAAACTTTAATTTCCCGACAGGGTGAATGATGGGTCTGTCATTCTTGATAATCTTTCTCAAAACTATTGTCCGCAGAAATTCATAAGACAGTGAGTGAGATATCCCTGTAGTGGGAATGTTCTCATTACAGTCATGAAAAGATTTGTCTTCATCACATTTCAAAACTTTCAAAATCGATAATGTATCACAAGAAGTGAACATGGGATTAAGAGGTTCGTTGACTAGAACATTCATTTCCTGGATGTCATCCTAGATGCAGGACAATATACGCCTTTATTAATACAAAGTAGAATGCTAATCATCATTTGGCTATATGCCGTTTTGTAAACAGATGACCTGTACGCATAGTTCTGCTCAGTGGAGAAAATATCCGTTCCTAATTCAATAATTTCATGTGTATTTGAGGCAGTCTGTAGCTGAAGAAAAGACTCTAAAATAAAGTGTGCATATTTTAAACAGCAAATCTGTTTATATCAGTGCAGAAGACAATAAATGCACCGAAATCACTTCCTTGTGAAGTAGTATCGATGATGGAAACAGATTTACAGAAATATCAACAATGAAAAGGCAGCACTGGGTGACGCGGGTTCGAATCTCAGAAGGGACATGAGTTCTGTCAAGATTGCAGATACAACTGCCTTGCTGACTAGTCAGTGCCAACTCGCACGAAACCTAGGTTGAGAAAGGCGTCGTGTTGTCCCGATCGCCTCCAACTATCTAATATCATCAAATCAATGTCCACTATGATGGCAAGCTACCCAGAATTTTGGACACATTGTAAACCTCACTGTGACAGAATTCAGTCTGCGCCAAACAAAGGACTAGACATACATCACAATAGTTATTAGTGTCCAATCAAATTAAGAAAGTCAGCTAACTACTTAAAACAAATCTTCACAGTAGCGCACTATCTACAGAAAATATTTGTCGGATTGGATTTAAAATGACTACAAGACAACGAAGTGTGATGGGAGATTTATAAGTTATTTGATATTGGTGCAAATTCATTTCGGAGCTTACTTCTGCATCTGTTCTAATCAGATTAATCTGTTCCCTATCAGTTCAATCCAATGATAATTTCACATCTAAATAAAACAGAATTATCTTCTATCTCGGTTACACGATAAAAAATTGAGATAACACGACAGGTTCAAACCTTTCAAATTGTTCAGAAAATGCAAGTTATCTGATAATACACTTGACACATTATTATTATTACTGTTCCCTTGGGTTCCTAGTGGAACATATGGCTTCAACTGCACGTCTACACTTGCCACTTCTATCCTCTGCTGTACTTTTCACCTGCATCCATGTTAGGCCACACTATTTCAACTCCTCCTCTTCACACGATCTCCTCCGTGTCACCCTTCCACTGACGGCCCATTCGCCGCTTGCTTCCCTTTCGGCCTGGTTCCACTCGAGCAATGGCCTGACGCGCGCGCGATGTCACCCAGCGGCCCGGCCTCCTCAGTCGCGAGTGTCCAATCCATCTCCACTTTCTCCTGCATATTTGTTGGTTGGCGATTGGTTCTTGTTTTGTTTGTTCCCATAGTTTCTTGGTAGTGATTCTTTCCGGCCCGGCCATCTGATCTTCAGTATAGATCCAGCGAAGACAGTTGTTGGTTGATAAAGGTGTGCGACAGGCTATTGGAAATATTCTTCGTGACCTGTCCGTCAAGTTTCTGATCCGATCCGTATAGAAGGAGTGACTGACTTGAAGTTTATATTGAAATTCCGACTGGATTTTGTTGTTGATGCTGGCTGAGTGACGAAGATTTCCAGATTAGATTGGTTTCAGGTTGATGGATCTGTTTCTCGCCTCTCACCCGATTCTCTGTCGATTCGACATACTCGTCCGTTCCGCCTTCTGTAGTTGAGACATAGAATGCCTTTAATATTCTCATCTTTTTATATGTGTATGAACCCTACAGGTAGACTGTCTAATGCATAGCTTGGAAATTTATTCACAAAATATTTTAAATTTCTTTGAATATGAATCCACATGAGAAAAGGAATTGACAGATACAAATTTATGAATCACTTGACATTTTTTTTAATTATAATATTTTATCATATAAAGAATTGTCAGGACTTATTTTTTAAATAAAATAATGCAAAAAGGAGGGTGATTTACGAAATAGAATTAAATTTATACATTTATACATATAAATAAATAACCGAATTCAAAACTGAACCATAAATTATACAATTCTGCGTCAAAGAGAATTAATTCTTTAAAAAAAAATAAAGAAGTCGAAGGGTGTGTGAATAGATCATAGCTTAGATAGTCAATTTCAGTCAACATTGGTAAGTAAATTTTTCAAGAAAAAGTCAATAAATAACCGACTAAGAAGACAAATTACTCAGAAAGAAAGACATTATCTACTCGTACACACACAAAAGTAGCTGAATTCTGTGGGCAAAGTTTGCGAGGTGACCAGCAATTGCAATGTTCGGTGAAAAAATATGCAGGCTCTTATGGCCCAGTGGAAAACGCTTAGCGTTCGAAATGTCGGCTGCTGTATTCGAGTCTTAGCAAGCAGGAACAACATTTCTCACTGGAAATACAAGTGCATCTGGATAACGAGTCCTCAATGGGACAAAATGCGGGGTACTAGATTCCACTGCTAGTCACCGTCCATCCACCAATCGCCAATCCTCGACACTTCAAACTGAGTATATCAATTTCAGTGTACTTGTGGAAGCAAATGCATAAGTCGTACAGAAAGGCGATTGTCTACTTGCACAATAGAGCATTTGCCAAAGTGGTTGAAAACAGCTGAAGTTCAAGTGTCAAAAAGTTCAATAACAAAGCACCTTGTGAACTATGGACATGATATTGACGCAGTCATGTCATTCACTGTTGTTAACAGACAAAGAAACAGGAAGATGCTAGCAATTCAGGAGGCTTGTCCAATTAGAGTTTATAAACTATGTCTCTGTGTACAAAAGGAAATGGTCATCACTCTGAATCTACCATGATTATATGCTTTACTCATTAACTTTTATTATTACTATTAATATTATTAATACTTTATTCTTTCTCTTATAATCACTATTATTATTATTCTTGATTCACTTATCAGTAGCATTATGTTAACTTGTTTCAGCATTATTATTGTTATTATTATAACTATTACTATTAATAATACTCAGTTCTCAATTCTTGATACATTTAAGTTCTTCCTCTGATGACTAATTGTTTCTCTAAATGATGTAACTGAAGAGCAATGCATATTATCTTAATTTTAATGTTTCATACTCTCTCTCTGCCCTTACCTATTCGAATATGAGCTGGAAAACATTCACACGCGTCGTTTTGTATGATTAATTCAATGTAGTTCATTTCCTCATTAGTCTTCTATCGATATGTATATCCCTGTATGTAGAGTATTCAGCTGAGGAAGCAGTCTACCGAAATTCGATTAATCCATGATTAAATCCTGCTTTATTAACATTTTTCGTTGCTTCTTTTAAACAGAAAATAAGAATCCGCAAGACGTCTACCTGACATCAGATTTCCAAATGTCACTACAAGTAGAGGAATAATTATGCTAATTGATAAGGGGAGATGCGAGTAGAAATTGGGGAGCTGTGATATAGTAGAATACGCGAGTAGCATAATTGTACTGAATATAGTACACAGTAATACAATATTATTATTATTATTATTATCAATAGATTAATAGTACTGTATCAATGTATGTTACACCAAATAAAATTACTCCATTTTGAAATCCAACAGTATACGGTTCCAAAGAATCAGGTATAAATATAAAGAAAGTGAAGATTTGAAATTGGATCACCAATCAAATTCTGGTAATATTTTAAACTGGAAGGTCCTGGGTTCGAACCTCCTGTCGTGGGGTGAGTACTGTCGATGGTTCCCAAACTAGGATGAAACAGCTGTCCAGTACTCCAGTGGTGGTTTTCAATGGTTCTCTAACTGATATCAATCTGTGATCAACTCATAAAAACAAAACTAACCCTTACAAACCAAACTTTAGAAAATTAGTCTGATGGTCACTAGTGACTTGCTAAAGGGTGGAGTTTTCTGGAGTCAGTTCTAGTGAGAAGTCGTAACCAGTGAGGTCCATCCAGATGTCACGTGTCAGGATGGATGTCCCACCGATGACACTGTTTCGGGTGGCGCTTAATCACGAATTGGTAGAAGTTGGAATTCATGAGCCATTGAATCGGGTCCCAGTGGATGAATGGTATACGAGTCAGCTTGCCTTGAAACCGGAAGGTCCTGGGTTTGAACTCACTGTCGTGGGTGAGTACTGACGATGATTCCCAAACTGGGACGAAACAGCCGTCCAGTACTTCTTGCTTGTTTTCAATGGTTCTCTAACTGATATTAATCCGTGATCAACTCGTAAAAATATAACTAACCCTTAGAAACCAAACTATAGGAAATACTTTGAACAACTGAAGACAAGAAGTTATTAGGCAACTCCATTGTGGATTATTTGAAACATACCAATAAACTTGGAGGTTTTATGTAACAAAAACAAAACTAATAGAATTTTAAATACTGAAATGTTAAAGAGAATTCCGTACGACAGCATGATACGGAAAATGCGAAGACAGTTTGCTTAAATTTCCAACATACTGTCTAAGATTTCATCATGAGCTGAGATTTGTTACAGTACCATTTCCAATGTCACTACAAGTAGAGGAATAATTATGCTAATTGATAAGGGGAGATGCGAGTAGAAATTGGGGAGCTGTGATATAGTAGAATACGCGAGTAGCATAATTGTACTGAATATAGTACACAGTAATACAATATTATTATTATTATTATTATCAATAGATTAATAGTACTGTATCAATGTATGTTACACCAAATAAAATTACTCCATTTTGAAATCCAACAGTATACGGTTCCAAAGAATCAGGTATAAATATAAAGAAAGTGAAGATTTGAAATTGGATCACCAATCAAATTCTGGTAATATTTTATATATATATTTTTATATAATATTTATATAATATTTTTATTTCCAATGGTACTGTCTGTCTGTCTGTTTTCGACAGACAGACAGACAGTACCATTGGAAAACCTGGGAGTACCGGACAGCTGTTCCCTGCGTCCTAGTTTGAGACTCTTCAGCAGTACGCACCCACTGGGGCTCGAAGTCAAGACCTTCTGGTTAAAAGGCGAGCTAGCTCATATACCATTAAGCCACTGGGACTTGGTCCAATGGCTAATGAATTCCAGCTTCTGCCCATTCATGACATGGCGCGACCCCTATTCAGGTAGGTAGTCACTTGGAGTTCTAGTGAGAAGTCGTGACCAGTACGGTGCAGCAGGTCGGGTGTGAGGACAAATACCCGCCGAAGGACATTGGCTAGTAGTCGTGCTATGTCGTGAATTGGCAGAAGTTGGAATTCATGGGCCGACCACTGAATTGGGTCCCAGTGGTTTAATGGTCTACGAGCTAGCTCTCCTTGTAACCAGAAGGTCCTGGTTTCGAACCCTGGTGGTGGGTGCGTACTTTTGAAGAATCCCAAACTAAGACGGAGGAGACTGTTATCCGGTACTCACAGGTTTTCCAAAGGTTTTCTAGCCAATGTCAGCTCATGATGAAATCTTGTAACCAATCAACCAAATCCCTACAAACCAACACTTGAATACTGTCTAAGAGTTTCAGCTAAGATTATAAATTACTCAAAATGGTTAATAAGTATTTAGAAGGGAAAAACCTCTTCGGAGACTACAAATGGGGATGTAAATCAGTAAATAACTTTTATTCTCCCCTTTTTTAATTCAGATAGTTCACATAGCCTCACAGATTCTGTCAGTAATTTTCTTCCTGAGGTGTGAAGCTGCTTCGACTAAAGTGAATTTCGCATGCATTGTATTCTTTACTGTAGTGAGCCAGTTTATGCATGTGACTGACTATATATGTGTGATGACGTCAGTCTATTAAGTATCGCTAAATATCCAAATAATTTAATTAATTACATGTTACGTAAATAAAGACAGACAGATGTCTTGCTGCAACGTTACTGATGTACATAATTATAAATACTATTACCACTGCTCATTTTTAATGCACTTGATCAATTACAGGGTTTTCCGAAAACCGAATTTGTACTTACTTACGTTCTAGTTGGGCTGAACGATGACGCATTTAATCCATGTAACAATCGCGAATTATTCGAAAGACGGTGAAAAGGTATGACGTTATTTTCTCAAGAATTCATAACTTATTTATGAAGTTAAAACTTTATTATTGCGCATAATGACAACGACACACACACACACAGACGCCAAGCTTTTCTAACTCTGAACAAAACGTGTGATATTGCTCAGGTTGTATTCAAAACAATATTGAGGATAAACAATATTGCAAAACCTGACTGACAGAATTCAGTCTGCACCAAACAAAGGACTAGACACATCACACCAGTGACTAGTGTCCAATCAAACTACCCACTACAGTCCTACAGGAGGTCAATCGCGAGTCTGAATAGCTCAGTGGTGCAACGTCTCTGACTGAAGGCGGCACTGGGTGACGCGTGTTCGAATCCCAGAATGGACATTTTATTATTTTTATTTTGATAACAGCTCGATTCCACACCGTATTTTTGCTACAAGTATGAAACTTTCAGCATGTGATGTCGGTAGCCCAAATTTTGCAGGCCGACCATAGATATCAGGTGTGCGTTGGCGGGGGATCGAACCTCAAAAGGGACATGAGTTCCTTCAAGGTTTCAGATACGACGCCTTGCTGACTGGTGAGTGCCAACTCGCACGAAACCTAGGTTGAGCAAAGCTTTCTGTGGCCGATTACTTCCAACAGCCTAGTGTACAACATTATTGGCTGTCCGACTTTTTTTTGTCCCATCTTTAACTCATCATAATTTAGGGAAAATTAATAAGAAAAGGAACATCATTTCAGCCGCGAATAAAGTTTTAGTTCTTCCAAATTCAGTTATTACATCGGCTAAATATTTTTCTTCCGATTCAACCTAACACAACTCTTAACTATGCATGCAATCAAATGGTAATCTAAAAGAAACGCTATCTGCGCATCATTTAAACATTGAAAACATATTATGAAATATCAGCGGAAAGAGTGAAAAAATAATGACAGAACTTGAGAGCGAAAAAAGGGGGCGAGAAACGCACAACAGAGACACCATGTCAGCACGCTGAAATATATATATATATAAATTCTGCAGCGGAGAACACACTGTATATCACTGTAAGAGGTTTTCTAACACATAACAAAACACTTCAGCTAAATAAATTATACATTACCGATAGTTGAAAAAAAAACAACCATACTTATCGTTTATTTTAGATTATAGTGGTTTATTTAGCGTTCTACCAGTTGTGTGATATAAAAAATAAATTGACAAATAAAAGTTGTCAGCTGTTGGATGATTCACTCACACGAGGTGTTAAATGAAATAAGAGTTATTAGGAATATGATAATCTTCAACAGTTGGCATGACAGATTCGTTACTTTGAATACCTTGAGATTTATGGTCTTAGACAGGGATTTAGCATCGACATACACCAAAAGAAAAACAAAAACAGTAATCCTTCAGTAGATTAAATGACAAGTCCCCAGAAGAATAACTGCATCTTATATTTCTTTCCCTATTAAAACCAGTATCAAATACATAACACATTTCATTGAAAATTCTTTATACCGTAAGGATTTGTTGAAGGGACAGTAGGAAGCAATAATCATTTTCCCATTACAAATGCACCTACAGATACTGAGTAAATAATATATATACCAGAGCTTAAGCATACCTTCAAAATTATTATAGGCATTATTAAATAGTTGAAGGCGATCGGCCACAGGAAGCCTTGCTCGACCTAGGTTTCGTGCTAGTTAGCAGTCACCACTCAGCAAGGCGTATCTGTAACCTCGAAGGGACTCATGTCCATTCTGTGCGTCGTTGGCACAGTGGTTGGGACGCTCGCCGACCATGCACATGGTCCGAGGTTCGATCCCCCGCCAACGCACACCTGATATCTATGGTCGGCCTGCAAAATTTCGGCTACCGACATCACATGCTGAAAGTTTCATACTTGTACCAAAAATACGGTGTGGAATGGAGCTGTTATCAAAATAAAAATAATAAAATGTCCATTCTGGGATTCGAACACGCGTCACCCAGTGCCGCCTTCAGTCAGAGACGTTGCACCACTGAACTATTCGGGCTCGAGATTATAGGCATTACAAACACATCTGGAAACGTAAATGGTGTTATGCGGACAATTTAGTTAACCAGCCTAACACCATTTCTTCCTCATTTCTTACGTTTTAATTAGAACATCGCGGTTTTAATCTTTTAAGTCTCACTAGGAATGCCTTTAATTTTCATGGGGTAAGGTTGCTAGCCTCATGTTTAATCTTCTATGTTTTACAAGATTATTACTGTCTAGGCGACAGCTTAGGAGTACAATGGTCAGAAGTCGAGCCCAGGCCATATGAGTGGCTGATAAGCATTGTACCCCTGAACCACCGATACACAACACTATTGAATGAATATCAGTCAAAGTAAAACCTGTTGTTTATGAAATAAGTGAATTGACAACGAATAGAAAGTTTTGTGCACACTGTGAATAAGGAACCATTTTGACTTATAAAAACTAGTCGAAAATTGATTACATTGAAATCTGATGACTAGTAAATTTATTACCACTTCTAATTTGAAATACAGCGCAGTTAGAATCCCCGCTTATCCTCCCTCCCTCATATCCAATTTTGTTAATTCTTGTTATGATTTACAATCCCATCTAACTATAAATTGACCACTAGATATCTTAATTCTAATTTGAATAATAAACATACTTCTTTCCTAACGAAATATCTGAAACGATTAGTGTCCAAAGTGGAGCATATTTCAGACAAGAATTTCCTTTCATAAATTTAAGCAAAGAAGAAAGAACAAACATTGATACAGAATATAACATGGATCCACTTCATTTCGTTGTTTCTCATCAGCTGCATACAACCCCTATAATCTTTAGTAAATAAAAGTCAATGTTAGAAATTTAACATACTTTTGTCATCAACAAGCAGCATATTATGTAAGAGTGTCATGGTGAGGTAAAGCATCGAGATGACAAGGTAGCTGAAGTGTGAGTACATATATATATATATATATATATATATACATCTTGTTAGAGAGAAGTTTCTAGAAAATTAACCGACAAGTTTGTTGTTAAGGTGGTAACAAAACATTAGTAACAATTACATGGTTAGATAAGAGAAGATCAAAATTTGGTGTGCAAGAGGTTAGAGGGAAAGACGATGTAATATGGTGAGTAGAACTCACAAGGTCAGAAAAAAGGATCTCATATGGAAGTCGGACAGAAGAAACGAGGCGAGTGGGGAGGAATGAGTCAAAGCCCTCCCCATTGACTCGTTTCTTCTGCACACCAAATTTTTTTTACTTCCTTCACGTTCCCATTGGAACATAGGGCTTCAAGTTTCTGTAGCAGTGTTTAATTTTAAAGGATGGGGTTCCTAGCCTCATGCCCAACCTTTCCTCTTTACCAGGATTATTAATGGTTTAGCGAAGTAAAGGAGTGCGTTGGCCGGGCATCGAACCCCGGACCATGTGCATGGTCGGCGAGCGTCCTAACCGCTATGCCACCGACGCACACACCAAAGTTTTATCTTCTCTTATCTAACCATGTAATTGTTACTAATGTTTTGTTACCACCTTAACAACAAACTTGTCGGTTAATTTTCTAGAAACTTCTCTCTAACAAGATGTATATATATATATATATATATATATATATATATATGTACTCACACTTCAGCTACCTTGTCATCTCGATGCTTTACCTCACCATGACACTCTTACATAATATGCTGCTTGTTGATGACAAAAGTATGTTAAATTTCTAACATTGACTTTTATTTACTAAAGATTATAGGGGTTGTATGCAGCTGATGAGAAACAACGAAATGAAGTGGATCCATGTTATATTCTGTATCAATGTTTATTCTTTCTTCTTTGTCCATATTTAAGACAATTGAAATAATAGCATGCATCAGTTCATTCTTGAAAGGTGAACAAAGGAATATGACCAGCGGGTTTTAACACGGTGGAGGTAGACTAAAGCATTAAAAGTATATATTGAGGTCAAAACTGAGAGAGAAATTAAATGAAAACTATTATTATATGCCAACAATTCATGTATTTAGATCAACACACATAAAGTAACTTGATGCTGAAAATAACACAAAATCTATGTGTCGGTGTGTGTGTATTAACGCAAACTTGATAACTTCTTTAAGAAAACATGTTTATTATGCCATTTGTAAAGTGCAAAACAAAATGTTTGAAAATGAATGTTATATGCAATCGCATGTTAATATTGAAGTATTATCACTACATAATAATAATAATAATAACAATAATAATAATAATGAACAGTGTATGAAGTAACCTTTAAGAAATAAGAAGGTCAAAATAAAACAAAATGTTCAACAGTATGAAAATGTTGAAGAATAAGTGAACGCCAGAGTTAGCCTATTTTACAGATGATATTTAAGACCTTACAGCAATAGTATTGTTAACCGATTATGTGAACGTTCAGCCATTTAGTTAATATTCCTGTTATATAATAATAATTATTATTATTATCATTTATCGAGTTTGACTACGAACTGATATCAGTTAGAAAACCATTGAAAACCACCACTGGGGTACTGGACAGCTGTTTCTTCCATCCAAGTTTGAGGCTCTTCATCAGTACGCACCCACGACAGGGGTTTCGAACCCAGGACCTTCCAGTTACAAGGTAAGCTCGTGACTGACTCTACACGACAAAGTTTCTTGGAGTTCTAGTGAAAAGACCGCATGACCAATGAGGTCTGTTCAGTTGGCAGTCAGGATGGATTTTCCACCGATGATACTGGTTGGTGCCAGTCGCAATAAATAACGAATTGGTAAAAGTTAGGCTGGCTATTGAATCGTGTCCCAGTGACTGAATGGTATACGAGCCAGCTTGCCTCGTAACTGGAAGGTCTTTTGTTCGAATTGTAGCAGTGGGTGCGTACTGCCGATGATTCCCAAACTAGGACGGATGAAATAGCTGTTCAGTACTCCATGGTGGTATTCAATGGTTCTCTAACTGATATCAAATTCGAAAAACGAATCAAATCCTTACAAATCAACTCTTGAAAATTATTGCTGTTATTATTATTATTTGAGATATTTTACTTAGAGTATGAATATCAGCAGTTGTTTCGGAAAAAATGAAACACTAATACGATATATGTCGATCTATTAATTTATTCATACGAAGCATATTGTGTTATTTCAAACCGGTCTAAAGGTAATTAAGAATTATGCTTTTGATGTGTTCAGACAAAACAACCATATTAAAATCATCCACCTGAGCTACAAATCTTCTCTACCATATCTAAATCTTACGAGTGGAACACGTTTCTCTCTATTCGAAAGTGGGGAGACTTCGTCAAAAGGCAAGGATCCACCAGAGAACAATTATTCTTTCTCCATGAGTGCCTTCGTCATCAAATCCTACCGACAAGCATAAGGTACAAACCACTAGTCAACTGCCCAATGGGATGGAAATCGGCCGAACAATGCGATATGTAGTCACATGATGTGTGTGTTTGTTTTTGACAGTCTGTTATATTTTGCTATGTGTATATGGATCGATATTCCATTATAACTTTCATCTGCTTTCATCTGTCCATTAACTAAATAAACAATGTATGACCTTGTTATCACATGACATGACAACCAATCATGGCAAGACTGTCTATCTATCGGCTCATGTATATTGGTCATTTTCATACAAACTTTTGTATAGTATACTTGTTCGCACTTGTTCACACTTTTCGTACACTACGTACCCTTCACTCAAACACTTGTGTGGCAGTCATTATTTTCCTTGCTTGGAAAATACAAGTATCATCGTGAACGAGGTGGTCTTCTGATTTTCCTCTTTCCGCGTCAGGACTATTAACCACTCGACGAGTGCATAACATAATGTGGAAGACGAATGATTAAATTAATGATTACAGACGCACATTATCGGATCAACAAATATTAACAAATAATACAGGTCCAAAAAGCAAAACTAGAGAAAACCCTCAACCAGGAACACCTGTCAACGCTTATCACCGCAATTACACTGTCAAGTAAAAACCACAGAGAACAAAGACGAAGAGTCCTCAAAACCAAGCTAACCAAGATTAAAAAACAACAACCAGACAATACACCTAAAGACTGCGTAGTCAACCTATCGAAACAACCACTATCAAAAATGGAACAACAACTACTACAAAAAAGATTCAACTACAACACCGGCGATGCTTTGAAAACTGATTTCCTAGCTGCCCTTGAATCATTACTTAAATCATCAAACTTGAACGAGGAAACACAGGAAGAGATACGCCAAACAATTGTACCAATGGTCAAACAGAAAAAACAACACACAACTCAACTCTCAAGAGCTAAAGGCATTCAAAAAGCTGAAAAACGCAAATTAACTATCCATCTCAGAGAACACAACCACATCAAAATCATCCTCCTGAGCGACAAATCTTCTCTATCATATCTAAGAGTTAAGTGTCTGTTACTACACTAATCTCCCACAACCGATTCTCATCAATGTAACTGGAAGGTTATTTATTAAACAATGTACACATAGGTACGATAAATAGTTATTGTTTCTTAGACATTATCTCATTATTATGAAGACTAAATGTAGCTTCAGCTGTTCTCTGACTCAGTTCTAATCAGCTACACAAAGACAAATAAGGATAAGATACAATAAACAGGAATTTAGTTGTTATTTTTCTCCTTCACTTTCCTCAGTGGAACATAGGGCTTCAAGCTAGTGGCTTGAAGTTTCTCTAGCAGTGTTCATTTTACAGGATGGGGTTGCTAGCCTCATGCCCAACCTTTCCTCTTTACCAGGATTATTTCTGACTTGGCTAGGTAAAGGAGTGAGTCAGTGGCCGGGGATCGAACCCCAGACCATGTGCATGCTCGGCAAGCATCCTAACCGATATGCCACCGACGCACCTTTGTTATACTTTTAGCTATTTAATTGACTTTATTAGCCTTCAACTTTGTCATAAACCAATGAAGCAATGAACAGCGATTTCAGACAGACAACAGGGTTCTTTGCTTCCCCCACCCCTTTTCTGTTCATTCCTATCAGAAGATAACTGTCAAGTTTAAGAATAAAAAAGCCTATAATAAATTACGCTTACATATATGTGATTAGCAATAAAAAAAATAAATTAAGATTAATCAAACACATCATAAGTATAATTGCTTCGGTGAATGATATTCTTCTATGCATACACTTTTAGCTTTCATCTCAAAAAACTAAGTGATAAAAGAAAAAAATTCATTAGATTAACTGTAAAATAATTGAATTGTTATCGGAAACAGTAGAGAAACCTCATTTGAGACAAAAAAAACAACAACAACAACAGCAACAGAAAAAAGGCCAACAACACAATAGTTACTGTATACTATAAAAGAAAACTATACACAGATAATCTACTTTCAAACTATAAACAGCACTTACATAATTATCTTTCAAATCTGGATGATCTGTTTCTAAACCATCATCTAGAATTGTGACAACCACGCCTTGACCTGTATAACCACGCGCCCAAACCGATCGAACATTCATATCTAAACCACCTGGACCACCACGATTCTATTTTGGAAAAAGATAAAATGAAAGACAAAAGATATACAAGAATAAAACAATCAGCAGAAATAAAGTGGACATAACAAATATGTACATACTATGTAATCGTAGAATCCAAATATATCATGAATAATTTGACTAACTGGTTTCAACGTAGAACTGTGCACAGATATGCAGTAGTTTGAGTTCCCACTCTCCCTCCGTGTAGCACACAAAGCAAGAGAAGAAAATAAAGAGAAGTTCAAAAGACAGATAACAAACAAAAGTGTCAGGCAAAAACAAAAGTAATAATGGAAGAACAATATGGTTTTATTGGATATTATAAATCACAAAGAGTAAACGCATCTGTGCCGGCTATTGAGAACAATTTTGAGCCATATAGCCGATTGTCTCCAGCCGCCATCATTGGTTCTTACCATCCCGAGGACCCCAACCAGTCAGTCGAACAGTCTACACCTCCCTACGTAGTTGTCTGGCTGGTTTAAACTAACTGTTGTGGATTTCATTGACTGATGAAGCCATGTTTTGGTTTGACCATCACTAGCTAACTCTTTTCCAACTTGATACATCCTGTGTCAATCAGCTAGCATTGCCAGTCAGTCAAGCAAGGAGATCTATGGCTAGCGGTTCATGCGTAAAACATATCCTAACCATCTTAGCCTGTATAACTTCACAATCTCGTCGATTGATTTCCCCTTCTCCTTCCTTACCTATCCCTCGACCGACGCCTAACCTCAATATTGTTCACCCTAGTATACCAGCTAACACTGGATATAGAATGCGGTAACCTTTGATCGGTCAAAGACAGCTAGCCAGCCTTCTCATGTCTTCCACTTTGGATGGCCATGTCTCAATCACACCCATAAAAGGAGGACGCAGCGAAGTGATTGCTCTCCTTTGGTCAACAGTCAGCCAGCCGGATATCACGTCTACTAAGCCAGAGATGGCGTATGTTGGAGAACATATGAGGAACGAGCCTACTTTATCAGTGCTGAGATTTCTTCAGAGATCAACCCACTGTCGTTGACTGGCGCAACTCCTCAAATAAGCGAAGTGATCAACACGGTCGTCTACCACTTCACTCCTGGCTATCTTTAAGCTAGGAGTGAGTCGATGTAGTCCAGTCTAGTCCTGTAGCACCAACTTGCATTCGATGGGAGCAAATTGTATGCCAAACATCGTAATATTGTAATTAATATCATATGCATATTAGAATTACAATAGAATAAACTCAGTCAAAAAGCCTGAGACAGGTGTTGATCATGAAGTGATTTAGAAACTCCTCCAATACTACGGAGTGCCAAAAATCTTTATCAACCTCATTCAACAGTTGTATGACGATGTTATGTGTAAAAAGTGACATACAACAAAAAAAAATTAGCAATGTCTCCAAAGTGAAAGCAGGAATGCTGCCTACCATCACCGATGATATTCCCAATCGTGGTCGACTGGATTATGCAATCCAAAGTGGGTAGCGAGAAGACAGGAGTACGTTGGTTGTACAAGAACCCCATATTAATTAATTTAGTTACTAGATATATCGCACAATGAGATAGTATTATTTACTGGATGACATTCCAAACACAAAGTATTGTTCATAATCTCATCAATTATTGATAGGATTGATATAGATTATGAACAATAACTGGTGTTCAGAAGGTCACCCAGTAAATAATACTGTTTCAATGAGTGATACATATTATAAACAAACTAATATGCAATTACATACTACCACAGTGAACCAAGAGTCGACAAGAAGATATGAACTTCACAGACGATTTCTGCTTGATACCATACAGACTCAAAGATCTACAAGCGAAAGCCAACAAACTGGAAGAACTACAAGTGAACAAAGAGAAGACAAATGTGATGAATTTACCTTACCAAAAGCAACAAACGTCAGTCACCATCCATAGGAGAAATTTCAAGGAAGCTACTTCTTTCACTTATCTAGTCGGCGTCATTTCAACTACAGGTTGAAGGGATGAAGATGTCAGAGGGAGGATTGGAAAAGCAAGATGCACCTTCACTAATAGGAGATCAATCCGAAAATCTTCTGCATTTAGCATAAATAACACGATTTTATTCTCAACACTAATGTCAAATCAGTGCTTTTATATTGTTCAGAGACTCAGCCCGATCGATAGCTGCTATCTTGATGTGGTGGTCGGGCTTGCACATCGCGATGACTCAACAAGCTGCAGTGGCTGGAACCAATGTTCCTGCAGGTCCTACCATGCCAGAAAGGGTGTTAGGATAGCGATTAGACTAAAAGCAGTTACCGGCTAAGTGTAAGAACCTTTCTTACACTATGCTGAGGGTCTTACGGCGAAGTCGTACTGTTGGGTAACAGGGGTGTAACAGTAGTAAGGTGTTTCCCTCAGATGATAAGCATGCCAACCAGCTATGCTGTCTCTCCACTCCGGAGAGAAGGGGTTAGAAAAGGTCGACCCCAAAAAGTGTACATCCTGACCTACCCTACGGTGGTCCGTAACCGGCGGTAAGTTTACTAATACGGAACCAAACCAGGTCATACAGGACGTGTGTGACCGGCCTCAAGCAGTTGTCATCTGGGCTCTGCAGTCATGCAAAACTCTTTCTTTTTCAGGTAGCCGAAGAATCAATCAACTTCCACGGTGTGAGCAGCCGGGAAGTAACAACCACCCACACACTTCCAAAAGCACATGAAGTCTTCCAGAGCATCATTCTGCTCTACTCATATCACCTTCCTCATCTTGCTTCTCTACTACAGTTAAGACTATTCTGCAGGCTAGTGAGTCATCTTCACTTCACTCTATGACCAAAAACAACGGTGACAGCCATAGAAACACCCCAGCTAGTCTTTTCAGAGACTTTGCGTTTTACCAAAAGCATTTCGAAAAGCCCATGTGCAGACTTTTAACAAAAGTAGTTACTCCTTCGCTGGCTGCATGCTGAAGGACAAATGCCCAAAAAGGATCAGAAACAAGGAGATTTGGTAGACTACAAACCAATCAAGAACCTATTGCCCAACAAATGTGCCGAAGAAAATAGAGATGGATACGACACAAGCTGAAGAGACTGTTGAGTGGCACTGCGCGCCAGGGAGTCTATCAAGTGGAACACGAATGGAAACTGGCAAGCTAGGTGTCCGAAGGTGACATTGATAAGTGACAAGAGCTTATCAGAAATTGTAGAAATAGCTAAAGAGCATTGCACAGGACAAGATTATATGGAAATTTACTGTTGAAGCACTAAATAAACACTAATAACACATGAATACTAGTCTTAAATGAAGTGGCGTAATAGTGGTACAGATAATTTTACTTTTGCATAACACTGAATTAGCATAGCAGTTGAAATGAGAGCTCTTAAACAAAGATATCAGTATGATAACATGTGCACGTATATACATCATGAGTAATCTGTTTAAACACACAAAAACCGAAGAATTTATTTAAGTGTCTTAAACAGACACATTTAAACAAAATTAAAGGTAAAAAAAAACAAAGAAATGTTATTCGATCAGACGGTACACGTATTTGGCTATTTCATATATCGGGGCCAAGATAAATATTAGCAGACTATAAGGACAGGCTACTGAACGATGGCTAACGTGCATTTCGCCTTCTAAGTGTTGATTGGAGTCTAACTGAGAAACTTGCAATGTGACCAATAAATATTCTAATTCAGTATTACGTCAATCAACATGGCAGCCCACATGACCAAAGCTTTGAGCATGTAAACAATCACCAGCTAACTTGACCAAATTAATGTTAACTCAGGGGCTCGAAATTGTGTTTCTAAGTTCAGTAATTACGGAGATTTATTACAAACGTTAACAGAACAAAAGTGACCACATTGTAAGACTGGAGAGCAAGCGAAAAAATATGCCAGTTTCTTATTTCTTTAGACTGTTCTTTCGTGTTAGACGGTATTATTACGTACATTTCAAAATTGTTTAACAATAATAATGACACTAGTCACATAAAAAATCGATTGCTTTGGGCATGCTACTTAATTTACTCCTGTCTGTCTGTTTTCGAAATAGAACTTTGCACCAATGTGCACCAGTTCAAGTCATCACACTCCCCACATGTAGCACACAAAGCAAGAGAACAAAGTACAAGAAAAGCATTATAGAGATAGTAAGCAGAAGTGTGAAACAAAGGAAGAGTAATAACGAAGAACAATATAGTTTCATTGAAAATCACAAGTCACAAGGAGTGGATGCATCTGCGCCAGCCATTAAGAACGATCACTTTGAACCATATCACTGGTTGTTTCCAGCAGCCATTGGTTTTTACCGTCCCGAGCACCCCAACCAGGAAGTCTACATCTTCCTACGTGGCTGGCTTAAACTAACTGTTGTGGATTTCATTGACTGGTACCATGTTTTGTTTTGACTGCCACTAGCTCTTTTCCAGCCTGACCTAACCTATGTCAGCTAATATCGCCCAATGTCGAGGAAGGCGATGACTAGGCTTGGCATACGTAACACATGTCCAAACCATCTCAGTCGATGTAACTTCACAGCCTAATCGATTGATTTCCCCTGTTTACCTAGCACTCGACCGATGCCTAACCTCAATATTGTTCACCGTATTATACCACTTCACACGAGAGATAGAACGCAGGCACCTAGGATCAAAGACGGCCAATCTTTTCATGTCTTCCACTCTCAATGGCCAGGTCTCACAGCCGGCCGTAAAGGAGGACAGAGCGGACTGATGAGCAGTACACTCGCCCTTTGGTCGATAGCCAGCCGGATATCACGTCTACGCCAGAGACGGCGTAATTTGGCATATTCAAAACTAGCCCTCTGTATCCGTACTGAGATTTCGTCAGAGATCAACCCGTCGGCGTTGGCTGATGGTACTTCCCAAATAAGTGAAGCGGTCAACGTGTTCTACCACTTCACTCCCTATTTCTAAACTAGGAGTCAGTGTGGTCCAGTCCTGTAACATCATCTTGCACTTGGCGGGAGCGAATCGCATGCCACACATTCGTAGATTGCAGCTCAAGGTGTTTAGAAGACTCTGAATTTTGTCAAGCGCCCCGGCCTAGAAGGACTATATCATCTGTATATTGTAAGTCAACGAGATTATTCCCTGGTAGCAAGTCAATCCCTGAATCGCTGAAGTGAGCTAGGGTTAAATCTATTAATATATCTATGATGAAATTGAATAGAAATGGGTATTTTATTCAACCACTATACAATGGTTAAATTTGTAGACAAATTCAAAAACACGAAATAAATGAAGCAGAATTGGGACATCTGTGTATTCATCCACACAAACATTCACACACACACACACACAAATGAACAAAATTTCTCGAAGAACAGATTTCAGGAGAAAAAAAAGAAAATTATATACACATATATAAATGAAAGTACCAAAGGAAGCATTCATCCAATAAATTCAAGACTTGAATACGTTAACTGGCTTGAAACTTATCAAAAGTTATGACAGAAAAATAGAAATTATAAAGAGTAGTCGGAAAGGCAAAGAGATTTTTATCCACTTGGCACATTGACCTACTACTCCATCCACTATTAACGTCTATACAACAACCTTCACATTCTGCCTTTTTATTTCAAATTGTGAGTCTACTACTGCTAATACTACAGATATCACTTGCAAGAAATATATACTTTACAACAGAAAAAAGTTTGTTTTTTTTTCAAAAAAAATTGAACGAAAACCACACAAAGAACAATGACAACAGAGCGAGCGAGAGATAGACAGGACGAAATAAGAAGGGGAATGTTATTATTATTGTTCCCTTGGGTTCCTAGTGGAACATACGGCTTCAACTGCGCGTCTTCACTTGCCACTTCTGTCTTCTGCTGTACTTTTCACCTGCATCCATGTTAGGCCATACTATTTCAACTCCTCTTCACACGATCTCCTCCATGACCCCTCGCACTGACGACCCACTCGCTGCTTCCATTTCGGCCTGGTTCTACTCGAGCTATGGCCTGACGCGCGCGCGATGTCACCCGATGGCGGTCTCTTCAGTGAGTGTCCGATCCATCTCCACTCCATCTCCTGCATATTTGTTGGTTGGCGATTGGTTTGTTCTTGTTTTGTTTGTTCCCATAGTTTCTTGTTGGTGATTCTTCCCCACCCGGCCATCTGATCTTCAGTATAGATCCAGCGAAGACAGTTGTTGGTTGATAAAGGTCTGCAATCTTTTGGAAATATTCTTTTGGTGACATCATGATGGCCACTCCCTCGGTGTGCACGTGATTGTCCTCTGGGTGATCGGAATAGATTATTTTCTCTCCAGTTGATAGTTGACACCTTCCAGTTCCGTTCCATCTGCTTTCACAGATCCCCAACACTTCTATTCTATATCTCCTCATTTTTACGGCTATCTGGGCAGCCTTTCCAGTTTCGTACATTGTACGAACATTCCAAGTACCCATTCTTACTTTTGCTTTCATCGAAAGAAGGCACATCGGCTGACTGGCTTCCTGAAGGCTTTCACCAGCCTGTGTTATTTCACTTCCCCGATTCCAGCGAAAAGTAAGGCTATTGTTTATAATTTTTAATATATTTGCGCGTTGAAGTTTCTGTAGTAATTTGGTTGAATTTTATTGGGGTGGAGTTGCTAGCACCACACCCCAACCCTCCCTCTTTATCCGGGCTTGGGACCGGCAAGAAAACTAGCGAGAAAGTAATCTAGGCGATAGAAAACTCCTCATTTTTAAAGAATTGTAGACTTCTCTATAATGTCATTACTACTGCTAATACCCAACGTGCATGTGAATATGTTTGTATGTATGTATGCATGTATGTATGAGTGTATTGTATGCATATATAATAGTTATAAATATAATTCCACTATCCTATTAGAGAAGAAGAGGAAGAGAAAGAAAAGAAACCCAAGCCAACTTCCTTTTTGTTTAATGCTTGTCTCCAAAAAAAATGATGAGATTATTCATCAGAGAATATATATGTGAAGAAAAGCAGTCTTGAAATAAATGTTTTTCAAAAAAAATAAATATAAATATAAATAAACACACACACACACACAGGAGATGAATGATGAGATCAAAAGAAAAGGAAAAAAGGAGATCCGGTTAAGTAAGAAAGAAGGGATTCTGAAGAGATTTTTCAAAATTCTCTTCAATGAAAGGAAAAAAAATACAACAGCAACTGAACGATGAAAAGCAGAACAGGTTTGAAGAGTAGCGAAATTCATTAAAAATTAGAAAAAGATTAGTATTATGCTAAGGCTAAGTGAAGGGGGAAGGGGGGAGGGAGAGATGTAGAGGAAGCTACTTTCTTCAAGAATAATAATAATATAATACCTAATGGCATTAATACGAATAATAGGATAATAATAATTGAGGAATAAAGTCCTCTAAATAAAGGAGAAAGATGGAAAAGAATAAGTCTATATATATGTGCATATTGAAGTGATTATAATGAAATTTTACTCCTACAGAATGAAAACGCAAAAAACAAAGACAAAATTCCAAGAAGGCAATGTATGAATACATTCCAATTAGACAGAGAAGTGTTGAATTGATTATTTCTATTAAAATATTTTTTTTTAAATATCCACTTAATGCAGTAACACTTTTCTGGTTAATCTTACAAGTAATAAATATCACGTTAAACTCTATGTAAAGCGATATCTCAGCATAACAGATCTAATAAAAATTCAATATATAATTTCATCACAAAAATTGTATTTTCATTTTATAAGTTAGAGTTACATAAAAATTCATAATTCAATTCATGGACGTCCAATTCAGCAGAAGAGAGATGTCTATAGAAAGCCTACATCTGTAGGACAATATACACAATTCCTAAGTTTTGAACCAATTCCATACAAAGTCAATTTGATCAGATACCTCACGAATAGAGCAAGACGTATCTGTGCAGATGACTCACTAGAAAAGGAGTTAGGATACATCCCAAATACGCTGGTCCAAATTGGTTATCCTAGTAGATTTGTAAGGAGACATATGAACACCAGGTACAATAAAGAGAAACTGACAACAGTTGAAAAGAAACAACTGTTCCTAAAATTGCAATTTAACGGGGACGTAGCTAGCGAAGTCTTACATCTGAGATTATCGAGAGCAATAAAACAGACTTATGCTGCCGCCACCCTTTTGTTTGTCATTTTCCAGCCAGCCAATTATGATTCCTCAAGTGAAAGACAACCTACCTAGTTGTGACACTTCTATGTGTATCTATACATTTAGTTGCTCCTGTGGAGAGAGCTATATAGGGTGAACAACTAGACAGCTTAACAAACGCATTAATGAGCATCTTCCTCCATGGTTCGGAAAAGGCCAAATAAGATCTATAAGAAGATCTATTTTGGCTCATTTGATTGATAGTGATCACCAAGTGGACAGAAATAGTGCCTTCAAAATTATCTATCGCATTCCATCGAGCCTTTCGAACTGAATTTGAATCCATCTTTTACACATAGCGGAAGCAATGGGAATAAATTCGGGAGAAAGATCCCAGTATTCGCATGCAACCAAAGAAGTTTGTTCTACCTTTGTCTCTCCCTTGCCTGGCCTAGGTGAATTCTATTCACAACCCTCCCACCCTTTCTTGTTTTCCATCTCCTTCGTATTTTTATGATATTTATTTAAACTCTGACTATTTGTCCACTTCACCTGTAGTATTACGTAACTTTTAAGATTTGACCTAATCTATTTATTTATTGAATTGTCTACGTATACATATATTATTACCTTTGATCTTATCGACACCTGCATAAACCTTATTATCAATATTTTGTTATCATTGTAATCATCGTTATAAACTACGTTCAAAACATTTACCACATTATTATTATTTGATCCACAAAATCACCGTCATTGGTTAAAAATTGTTATATATAAATCTATGTAAATTAGAGTAAAGCCTGATGAAGATCTAATTGAAAATAACAATATTGTTCGGCTATATGTCTTATTCAAAAGTTATCTATATAAGATCCAACCCGATAGCTACTTGCAAATGTAGGCAGTCTGTAATGTGCCCACATCTATTGTGGGTGGGAGTGCTAGTGTGATACTGCCTGGCTAAGCAAACCTCAGTAAATGGAGAAATGTGTCAGGGCCCATAACTTACTTCGCTGCATGTCGAGTGTGCTTAGATCAATAAGCCACAACTCCAGAAATGTAAATTAACATCGCAAAAGAATCAGTATATTTCCTTGCAGTGGATAAAACTTAAAATTTGTGAAAGTAAAATTCACTAAAACTGGAGAGGAATGCATAACACTTCTCATTTTATTTGTAACCTTGAAATAGGGAAGTGAAATATTCAGAGTATGTTTGTTATATACAAAGGAATCACAATTATGTCTCAATCTCTCATCCAAAGAAATAAATTCCAATTATGAAATTCTAACTGACAGGATTAGATGCTTGACCTTTGCAAGTGGTAATGAACAACATTCCTATTCCTTACAGACAATACCAATATGGTTCTGTATATACTTTTAATATTAAAAATCATATTTCTTCTCAACAGCAAATCTATGTCACTTCTTGTTAGAAGAAAATGTTTGTTTATATCTGTAATGTGCAATATTACGAGCTACGAGTAAAATTTCTGACACCCCCTAACGTGGAGATATAAATGCTTACTAATACCTATGTGTTATGGACCAACTTACACACTCCCCAGAGCCTCTTGACTAATTGATTTTTGTTGAAAATCTACAGAAAGAACCGAATCTCGTTCTGATGATCACTGACGATTAACGTGTCTCAGCTGCCAGTGAAGAGAATTCTTATCTAAGCAGTTAGTCATGAATACATCGAAACTTTAGTTAGATTAGCGGTTTCCTCGGACAAAGCTTATACATACAAGTAAGTGGTTGATTTAGTCATATTTATAAATACATTTTTATCCGTTCCATTGCATTTCTAGTGGAATATAAGGCTAAAAAATTTTGAATTTCAGTATCTGTTACATTAAGAAGTTGAGGCACTCAGGCATAACCCAACCACTCATCTTACAATTTGTCAACTCGTGTATTTTACCTATTCTTCTTTACTGTTCACCATTGCTTATTCTTTCCTGGATTGCTTAAAAAACACTACGTCATACTTCGTAGAACTCTAAAGACTCTCAGTAGGACGAGTGGTATCCCATTGGGCCATATCGTTGACATTGTCACTGATAGGCACTTGATGTCATGTAACAAATTCGCTAATGGAATTTTGTCAGACTCTGAGCACCCACTTTACTTACTCGCAGCTCCAACCTTGCCTCTCCTTCTCAGGTAAAACAAGAAGTGTTTTCAGAAGAATTTATGCACCTACGTCTGAGTATAAAAATTCCACTATACCATATTTGGCGGAACATACTTTATGTGGTGAAAATAGTGTCAGGCATGAACTAACTAACCTTCTTTGCACTACTAAATAAACCATCTCTTCCATCCTTACAGTACCAAACTTTATTGTTATTGTATTTCTTATATTTATAATCCTCTCAATTTTCTTTTTATTTGTTTATTTTTTCACAAGTGTGAACATATTTTGAGCTGTGTGAATAACTGTTAATTTTGTATTTCCCCTAACCATGCTGCTATATCAACAGAACATTAGATCCAATAATCTATAACATGTTAAAGTTTCCAAATTGAATCGACAATACTGTTTGAAACAAACTCACTGTTATTATTATTATTATTATATTTAATATTCCCAATTCGTGCTTTGAATACTTTTGACTTTATATCGTGAAAGTGAACAAATTCCTCTGGTTAATTTTGTTTTAATTTTTAATTTTATTTATATTTTAAGTAAATCAGATGCAAGATATTGTGACAAATGCTGAGAATTCCATTCTGTATTATTAGTAGTGTTTCTGGAATAAAGTAGATTATTATTACTATTTTTATTTTGTTTTCATCAGGTGAGATTGCCAGCCTCATGCCAAACCTGCCCCCCGCTTTTTTTTCTGAACCTGCTACCAACTAGGCAGCAGTCTACCATTGAATCACCGATGCACATACATAATTATTGTAATACGTTATTTGATCCCTTATTTCAGTTGGTAATTTTCACACTATAAAACCTACGACAAAAGTAATATTGACATTTTCCGCTATATAGCAGTCCACTAGATCCTTTACGATTTGTCAGTTTGTCAGTGATCAGGCAATACAACAGTTTGTTAGGTGTTATCTTACATTTCAAATAAGAAATTTCCTCCGAATTGCAGAATATATACCACTCAATGAATTCGGAGACCTTAGAAAATTCCCAAATTTTTAATGAAGATACTGGCGTACAGAAAAACATCATCAATAACTGACGTAAAGTAGGCTTCTTAAATCAAATGTGTGTATGAAACGTATCAAAAGAAATTAAACAATTATAAGAAAAGGCTCGGGAAATGTAATAGATTGTTAAACGAAAGCTGTTTCAACAAAACACTGATACAAAAGAAAGCAGCAAATAATCTCTGGGAGATAGATAATAATATGTTATCAGATGTTGGTTTGTAGGTATTTGATTGGTTTCAGGATTTCATCATGAGCTGACATCAGTTAGAGAACCATTGGAAAACCTGGGAGTACTGGACAGACGTTTCGTCTTAGCCTGGGATTCTTCATCAGTACGCACCCGCTGGGATTCGAACCCAGGACCTTCCGGTTACAAGGCGAGCTCGTATACCATTAAGCCACTGGGACCTGATCCCGGTGGGTGCGTACTGATGAAGAGTCCCAAACTAGAACGAAACAGCTGTCCAGTACTCCCAGGTTTTCCAATGGTTCTCTAACTAATGTCAGCTCATGATGAAATCCTGAAATAATATGTTAGTTATTTCCAAACTTATTGCCACTTTTGTCGCATATATGGATAAACATATGTAAATATCAAAGTGCTAGTTATATACCATTCATAATCTGTTTTAGTACGACATCTGAATGATTGAGTATCAACACAGAACTTTTCGCATAGATGTGCAGCACTTTAAATTGTCTCATTCTATATAGCATACAAAAGTAGTCGAAAGAGAGAAGAGATGAAGAGATTCTATAGAATCATGATGAACAGAAATGGATGGAGGAGGGGGGCTAGGGGACAGAAGATAAGTGACATGGGAAAACATAACGGTTCAGTGGATATGGGAAATGCCTTTACACCACCACTGAGAACAATTTTGAGCCATATTTCTGATAGTCTCCAGCCATTGTTTCTTGGAATCCCGAGGACCACAACCTGACAGCTTACAACTTCCTACGTGGCTGGTTCACATCAATTGTCAGAGACTTCATGAACTGGTTTCTAAGTCTTGATATGACCAACCCTAAATCCTTTCCAACTTGATCCTATGTCAGCCAACATTATCCATCAAGGAAGTCGATGGCTTGGAACCCACTACATGTGTCTTTGCCATCTCAATCGATCGAAATACCCTCCTTACCTAACACTCTACCCTTAACCTCCGATAAAAACTGTACTTATTTTAATTCGAACTGTAATCTTCATTCACAAATAAACCTGTGAATAAGACAAACATTAACTCAATGAAATTCTACAATGAATCACATTCATCTACAACACAAATCACTATGCATTAGAAAATGAACAGAATAAGAACTATGATTTTCGTAAAAAAAAAAAAAAGAATTAATCTTAAATTTGTTTATAAATTTGACTACAAAATTAACCCGATAATTCAGTTTACACTTAGGATGTTCTGAAATTCGAAACATGCATATATCAACTACCGATAACATGCAGAAATTCACTGTCTACTATTCGCATTTATTCCTCATAATTTCGTCGCCATATAATCTTTATAATCACAGGTTATTCTGTAATCAGGACAGTAGTCATGAAAATGATTATGATTATCATTTTATTTTTGAACATATGTAGATGCAGATGAGACTATTCAAGTTGTATGTAAACGTATTTGGGCTGAAAATTAAAATACATTTGCTGATGGGTGGTATAAATCTTTCAGATAATTTCTCAAAACAAAAAAACTTAATTGAATAAACACAATTTGAGGGTAAATAAATAGTAAGACAAATCCGGAGTTAGTATTTAATTACAAGTCATCTTTTTATGTGTAGGTAAAACAAATACCCAAGTGTTGGTTTACAGGGATTTGATTGGTTTCAGGATTTCATCATGAACTGACATTGGAAAGACCTTCTGGTTACAAGGTGAGCTAGCTCGTAGACCATCAAGCCACTGCGACCCAATCGAATGGCCAGCTTATGAATTCCAACTTTGGCCGATTCATGATATGGAACAATCACTAGCGAATATCATCAAAGTAAAATACAGAATCACGTAAAAGTTCTAAGTAGTTAGAAAAGATTGTATGCAAGATATGTGAATGACATCTTTATTATCTGTGACGATAGTCACGACGTTAATCACTTACTACAAATATTCAACAACTGCCATTCAACTACAAAGTTTAATCTTGAAATAGAAAACAGATCGAAAATGTCTTTTTTATGTCGAATTTACAAGAAGAGCTGACGGAACTTCAAGAAGGTCCATCCATAAGAAACTCGCATGGAACGGTCAACTGAAAAGCTTCTACAGCTAGATAATAATCAGTCGACGAAGAAACCTAATTAGATCTCTTGCTACTCGCATCTGCAGCTGATACCCTGGAAGAAGAAGAAATACACTTCCTGAAAGAAATCTTCATACAAAACGGATATCAACCAAGATTCATAGACAAAAACATCAAACAGAGAATCCAAAAGCAAAAGACGCCATCCATGCCAAAAAAGATACTTTATATGAACCTCGACTTCAAAGGTGACCTACTCAGTGATGTCCTTAAGAGTGGAATTCCAAATGGCAACACTGAGAGTAGTGTTCTCCAGCCGCCCGGTGATCTTCAGAAGCCCATAGGACAAGATCTCGCATCTGACCACTCCTTCGTGTATACATTAGTTCATCTGTTGCTGTGAAGCCAGGTACATCGGTCGTTCAACGTGCATCCGGCATGGTTGCAGAAAGGAATTAGTGGCCGTATATAAGGAGTGACATAATCCAACATCTCGTCACCACTGGTCATTCCATCTCAACAAACGCCTCCTTCAAAAGTAATCTACAAAAGTGAAGAACAACCGACCAAAGACAATACGTTCCTGCCTTTTTTGCATTGCAGAAGCCTTAGCTATCCAGTTGGAAGAACCAGAACTATGCATACAAAAGAAAACTGTTCTACGAAAGTGAATTCGCTAAAAAGAAACTCTTCACTGGTCTTTTCTCTATTAATTTTCCAATGGAGATTTTTCATGAAACAAACAATAAACTTGTTCTCAAGCGAAGTGAATCCACAATCGAGAGAAGACATTAGAGAAAACGAAAATCAGTAGAAGCAGTCGAAATAAAAGTGTAAGCATATATATATATATACACACAAACACACACGACCACATATACACAAACAAATGTTGAATTACAACGTAGATTCACCGAAATGCTTACGCTACTAAAACATTATATTTAGTCTAAAATCATTCGCAATTAAATTTTCCATAATAAAAAATCCTTTGAAATTAATTTATTAAACTTTCATATTCCCAAGAGGCTATCAGAAATTAGTTTGAACAATTTTTGATTCTACTGAAAAACTTCAAGATAAGGAGAATAACCTCAATTTACTAGGCGTGTTATTCTTTTACAACTGAGAGACGAACAAGTTCTATTTTTTTTTTTAAAAAAAGAAATACCATTCTTAAAATTTCACGATAAAATCCTAAAAATACGACTGAACTATATATATTGCCTTTAAGAGTTCTAACAGATAAATAACGGTCAACAATACGTGTCAAGACTTTGAGTATTTTCCACAAACTGGAAGATATGCTAGTGAAAAGCAACAATTTGGAAGAAGAAGCATCCAGAAAAGATAGGACTTCCTTCAGGTGAACATAGAGAAAACAGAGGTGATGATACAGATTCCTGGCCAACACCAACAGCCACTGCAACAACAACAACAACAGACAACAATCAGCCAGGATAAATGGGAGGAACCTGAAAGAAGCAACCTCTTTTACCTAACCACCCACCTATCTGAGACGCATCACTTCAACTACAGGCGGACGTTACTAACGAGGATATCAAAGCAAGGATCGGGAAAGCAAGGCAAGCTTTCATTACTCTCAAGTCTGTGTGGAGGTCAACAGTACTCAGCATCAAAAATAACATCCGGATTTTCAACTTCAAAGTGAAGTCAATGCTACTATACGAATCAGAGACTTTCACTGCGCGTCATGAAGAGCACCTCAAACAAACCACAGATCTTCATTAACAATTGTCTTCGCTCAATACTACTCAAGATCAGATGGTCAGAAAAGATCACCAATAGTGAGGGAGCGCTGGTAGCGAACCAACCAGGAATCGATTGTGAAACAAATATACGGGAAGAAATGGAGGTGGATTGGATTGGCCATACTCTGAGAAAACCATCAAGTGACATCACACGACAGGCCACAGCTCGAGTGGAACCCGAATGGGAAGCTGCGAGTTGGTCGTCATTTCGAGCATGACATGGAAGAGGTCAAGTGAAGAGGAGATGAAAGCATGTGGACAGACTTGGAGCGGGGTGAAAACGTTGGCAGAGAACCGAACGCAATGAAGACGTACGGTTGAAGCCCTATGTTCCTCTAGGGACTTAAGGAAACAATAATAATAAGGTAATGGAATTTATCTTAATTTTGATCCCTCATACTCTCTCTCTCTCTCCCCTTATCTATTTGGACATTACCTGGGAAACATTCGCACCTGTCTTTCTGCATGACTAATTCAATGTAGTTTGTTTACTTATCAGTCTTATATCTCCCAATGTAATTTCAAAAGTATATATACATCCAAGTATGTAGAGTATTCAGATGACGAGTTCTACCGAAATTTGATGAATTCATTAAATCCTGCTTTATTGACCTCTATTGCTTGTTGTAAATAATAATAATAAGGATCTGCAATGAAAGCTGAATACGAAGCAAGTGGTTAGGCGTCCGAAGATGACATGGAGGTCATGTCAAGAGAAAATGAAAGCTTTTGTCAAGTTGTGAAACCAGCTAAAAGTGATTGCAGAGAACCCTGTACAATGGAGGTGTGCTTCCGAAGCTCTATATTTCACTCGGAATGCAAGAATAGAATAATAACATTACTATTAATAGATAATGACTGGATTTAACGAAATCTGTTCCCACCTTAGAATGAAACTCACAAACTGTCTGAGAGACAAACTTTGATACTAAGTCAAATAACCAAATATGGATTCTGTTGAAACTAAAAACGGCCCCAAAATCGTAGTGAATAATAATAATAATAATAAAGCTTTATTTCAGACAATATGTGAACACATAGTACAGGAATTCTCAGCTTATTTAGTTCCAAAATATTTCCTCTTCGCACGGGATTTACACGCAAAGTAATACTCTGAGGTACATCATATGAAGTAGTTTTGTAGAGTATGAAGAGGGAGAGCCAATTCTGTACATATTTTCTCCATATTCTTCAAGAATTGCACAGTGTTTTGTTGAAAGCGTATTAAATATGTGCGCGAATGTACAATGTAGTGATTACTTGAAATAATCCCATGACCAGAAGCCTGCTTGGAACTTGGTCTACTAAAAACATCCATCTCACTATTGCATATATTTTTTCTCTTGTTCGGTTTGTTTTAATCGATTAAGATATGACCTATAATGCTATTATCTACTCATGTGTGTATTTTGAAGTGTTTACAAGCTTCTGTTTCGCAGGTTTTTATTAAACTTCAGGAAAAGCCTGATTGTGGGTGGCAACCTGTTTGAATACATGAGATAACTGTTCTTCAGTTATATGTGCCCTTGGGTCTTAAAACGTACTTCTGAACATCTTACAGTCGGCATTCGACTAGGTATCGTGGATTTCTTGAAGGAGACAAAGCGGATACATCATAATGGAATGGCTTGTGCTTCAGCTCAGAGACCACTGCGTATCACAGGAAGGATATACTGTCAATTAATATTTTACTTGAAGATGTTGTACGAAGGGAAAATATCCTGCCATTAACTCCTTTGAAAATTATATACATTTTATAAATACTGTCTAGAATAAAAATATTATTGTTATTATTAAAAAAAGAGTAAGAAACGGGGAAGATTTTAAGAATTTTGACGGAGGGAAATTCCGGTAGCATGGTGATTCAAGCAGACAGTTCGGAAGGTGTTTCAGCGGGAGGGGAGAGATCTTACATTCATTAAAAAATGAAGTATATCCAACTGACGAGTCTTATGTAAGGCAGAGAGAAAATTATCCACAATACAATCTAACCAAAACACTCAGCTTTCACAACCAACAAGCCAACAAGGTTCGAATTCCTCCCGATCTACTTTAACCTTAACAAGTGAGCAGTATCGCCGGCCTTCAGGCAATAAATGTGGCTTACAGACTGGTATACATGAAGCGGCCTATTTCAGATAAATAAGTTTTAACAAATTTTATTAAAGAAAACGCGTTCAACAAAGAGTTACTCTTTTCGGCGATATCATTCTCATGCTGTACATTGTATATGCATAGTTAATTCTCTTGGCAACAAAATGAATATTTCAAAGATTTGTCCCCAAAATTGTAAATTTTTAGATAACAAATTACGTAATGTGTGAAGTGTTAATAGGGTAGAAGCTGAAACAAAAATATTAGATAGCAAACGCTGGGTACGGCGGAAATACCTGGCTCCTCACGAGTAGGTGATGAATTGGCAGATGCACATTGATGAGGCCGACAGTGATAGCTTATCCTTCACCTCCATACGAATCATCGGTTTCATAGGGACGGTTAGTCGGAGCTCAGCCGAGAAGGTTTTCTTCAGTGGGCGCAACAGGCGGTTTCTCAGTATTGCTGATGATGAATGTCCATTGAATTGTAGGTACAAGTAAAGACTTTTTTTAGGAGTAAAGAGTGTGGGCGGTTTTGGTGGTTTAGGTTTCATAGATTTTGTGGACGGATCAGGTTTCGTTTTGTACCCGACTAAGACAGTTAGTAAGTTGTCCGTTCCATGTCGGCATACTTCGTATGCTTTCCAAACGTATCATCGAACACTTACCCTTATGGTTTCAAAAAAGAGAAGAAAGGTCCCCACCCCCGAAGCTCTATCCTGGAACACCGGTTCAAATCTGAGCAACAAGCGAACCCATAAATTAACTTCAAAGTCATCTACAGAACACGTGGGAATCTTACTAAAAGAGTACGAATCAAACTTTTCAAACCTCAGAAACAATGGGGATTCACGTGTTAAATCCTGAACTCTATACGTAGTTTTGTTTCCCCTTTTTCTTGCCTGTTTGTTTCTTAACTGCATAATACCTTCCCCACCCTTATTACCACTGTTATTAACTTGACTTTTGTTCTCTTTTAATTTTAGTTGAGGTCTACTCAACTGCGTCAATTAGATTGCGTCACTCAACTTGCTTATTCAATCTTACTTTAGTTCCTAACCATCGAACGAAATCTGTTATCTAAAGTTTACAGCTCAAATAAGTTTGTTTTAGTTTATATCCGATTAACGCTTCCTAAATTATGTAATTTGTTAACTGAAAATTTACAAAATTAATGACATCTTTGGAGTTTAAATTTGTGGATGGTGACTAGCAGCGGAATCCAGGATGCGCATTTCGCCCTGTTTGAGACTCGTCATCTGGATGTGCCTGCGTTTCCCAGTGAGTATTTGTTCCCACTGTGGCTCGAACCCAGTGCCCATAGTTTCAAATGCCAAAGCGTTATCCACTAGACCACTTGGGCCACGACAGCCACCTATTATGCAAACGGGTCATATATTAATTTAATTGAATTTCAAATTTTCCCGTCGATTGATTGGACCGAAATGCTCGGTCTCAGGTTGACATGTCGGCTACTTGTCCAGATGTTTCGACGATGTCTGGGCATTTAATTAGAATTTAAATTTGTGGATGGTGGCTAGCAGTGGAATCCAGGATGCGCAATTCGTCATATTTGGGACTCATCATCTGGATGCACCTGGATTCGAGCCTCGGTGGGAACATCATCAGTCACTAGGAAATGCAGGTACATCCAGATGACGAGTCCCAAACAGGACAAAATGCACATCCTGGTTTCCACTGCTAGTCACCATCCACAAATTTAAATTCTAATTAAATGCCCAGACATCTTCGAAACATCTGGACAAGAAGCCGACATGTCAATCTGAGACCGAGCATTTTGGTCCAATCAATCGACGGGAGAGTCTGAAATTCAATTAAATCTCTGAAATATTCATTTTGTCGCCAAGAGAATTAACTAAACATATGCAATTGTAAAGCATGAGAATGATATCGCAGAAAACAGAGTAACTCCTCGCTGGACGTCTTTTCTTTTATATGACTCAATGGGAATTTCTTTTTTAAGTTACTCAAATCTTATTCATTCAGTTAAGATAACCAATACCACCAGCATAGTATAGCCTGCAAAGCGACTGAGTGAGTTTATCTAACGCAACTAAAATTCTAAATACAAGGAAGTTTCTATAATTGCTTATAAGGTAAACAAGACCAAGACTATATCAACAGTTTAATATTTTTCATCAATTTCTTTAATAATTATCAGTAATAGTTATGCATATACTTGAATAATTTAATCGGATAACCGATAGGTAGCGAGCGATATATATGTATATATACTTAACTAAAAGTAGCTGATAAGGTAAGATAAGATACATTTGTGTTTATCCAATCGCTAGGCAAAACTAATAAACAAAAGATATGGAAAGCATATATATATATATATATATATATAATCCAGTGAAATAAAGCTGCATGGATAGAGATTTACCGACTTTATTTTGAAAAGAAGAATTCATTCATTCAAACAGAACTCAGGTGAATTTCAGATTAACATCAAAAGGAAGTGAAGTTTGCCACACACACACACCCCTCAGCCTCCCACTTCGTACTAAATTATTACTATGAAAGAAACTGAAAAAAAAATACATGTGAAACAGAAAGAGCATTAGTGAAGAAGTCGAGATTGACGGGTGATGTGATTTCTACAATGCTGAACACACAATATTATTATGAAAAGAAATTAGCAGTTAAGGTTAGTTATAAAAATTATCCAAAAAAAAGGTGTTTATTTAGACATTGGCACTAATATATATTACACTCTTGTGGCTATCACAACCCAAATAACCTAATAGATAACTCTTTGAAGTTTGAAATGATGGTTGCTAGGTTCCAGTGTCAGTGAAGAATGTAGACAGGTGGGTAAATATTGCTGTGAATACATTTAATCCTACTCCAAAAGTAATATGCTGGAGATATGTGGATGACACTTTCACAGTATTAAAAAAACAGAACAGCTTCTTGACACACATAAACTCACAAGTAGAGGAAATAAAATTCACATTTGAATCGGAAAATGAACAAGGAGAATTAGCCATGAAGTTAGATTGTAAAATAAAACGAATAGAAGAAGGTAAACTGCACACTAGTGTGTATAGAAAACCAACTCATTCTAATAGATACTTAGACTTTAAATTCATCTCATCCGTTAACTGTTAAGGCAGGTTTAGTTAAGTGTCTAACAAACTGAGCTGCAGCACTAAGTGGTACAAAATAGGACCTAAATGATAAAATGAAACAGATAGAAGAGGAAGTGAAAACCAAAAACAAAATAAAATACCTGTGAAACTTGTAATGATAAATAAGAGAGAATATAAGTCACCCACCTTTATATCATATAAGGAGGGGACATCTGAGATCCTCCCTACGTAGGATTCTTAATAAATCAGGAATTACGGTGGCATTCAAATCTACAAACTCACTTACAGACAAGCTTTGTAGGCTAAAAGACTCAGTGGACCCAATTAAACAAAATAATATAATTTACAAAATACCCTGAAATGACTCTGAGTTAGGTCAACTACATAAGTCAAACTACTAGATCAGGGGTAATCAGATTGGCCGGACATAAGAATTTGCCTAAGGTAAGAATGGTTGACCCAGAGAAGATGAGTAATTTAGAAAAAAGCTCAGCAATTGCACTGCACTACATGCATTAACACACAATCACACAATAGCATGGTGGGAGACGGTTAAGATTCTAAGAAGTAATATAGTTAGGTGGAGAGCGAGATTGATTACTGAATCCTGCCTGGTTCATCGAGTGCATCTACACCCGACATAACACATGCAACAGAAATGACTCAATGCAAATACCACAAATATGGAAGATATTATTACCACCAGACAGTCAAATCAGAAGAGGATAATAAATAATCTCAAAATTCGATTTCAATTCAATTCACGTACATCGCAACATTTTAACAAGTTACTTATTATTATGACCACAAAATCACTCGTCTTATTTCCCATCTGATTGATCTAATTGATCAGTAACACTCATGTTATTGTTGTGTGACTTGATGTGATTATGAGTGGCAGTACTAAATTGTGCTCGAAACGTGGTCGCATCAGTTAATATTACTGTATAACAACACTGTGTGAGCTATCAAAATAAAATCTTATCTATCATGGAGTTATACTCAACCACAATGCCCAAGTTCTATACTTATATATCAAGAACGTAGACGTATCCAGCTGACTAGCTACAAAATGGATGAAATGCGCATTCTAAATTCTACTGCCAGTCATCATTCCCTAAATGACAACACACAGTACATTCTATCTAACAAATTAGTGTTTTCAGAATGAAAAAAAAAGTGAAAATACTCCAAAACCATACTGAAGTAGACAGTCATCAGAAGAACATATCAATAATCGAGGTCTTCGGGATGCCAAGAACCAATGGCTTAAAACTATACGATATATGGCTCAAAACTGTTCTCAATGGCTCTGATGCTTTCACTCTTTGTGATTTCTCATATACACTAAACTGTTATATTTTTCTCTAATATTACTATTCTTTCTGCCAATTGTAGTTCTGATGAATATTTTTTTTCTCTTTTTTCTATCCCCACATGCTACATCGAAATTGGCAATTTAAGCCGCTGCATTTCTGTGCAAAAGTGTTATACTGAAATATCGGTGAAGGATTGAAAATTCCGGGCATAAAAGCTGGTCACATGACAGTTAATTATCTTTTTTTTATTTACAACTTGATTCAACACTGTATTTTTGGTACAAGTATGGAATTTTCAGCATGGATATCAGTATCCCAAATTTTGCAGGCCGACTATAGATATCATCAGGTGTTCGTCGGCAGGGGATCGAACCTCGGACCATGTGCATGGTGGACGATAGTCCTAACCACTGTGCCACCGACGCACATCTTCTACATCGAGATGATTAGCACTGTTGATATGGAGATCCTAAAGTTATCATTGGGGGTAATATTTACGGGGAAAATGCCTTCGTCGCGAGCTATTTCATAAAAAGCATCAGTCTGCTTACTTAACAGGCTTCATATGTTAGACTACGAGTTCCATGCAATACGTGATGTAACAGCAGAATACAGGCGACATTTGATAAAATGACAAGTACTAATGGAGTAATCTAAAGACCCTGCATTAAAACTTCAATTCCTTATTTTGTCATCATTCCATACTTTCTATATTTTTTAATTGAATCCGTCGCCTCGCCAGTCAAGGTTGATGAAGAAAAAGTTACCAATATACCATTTACAAGTTCTTTTCAGTAGTATATACCACAAAAATAAAGAGTCATTGTTTAGGCCAAAGTTAGAGGAATATTGTTTGAACATATATACGATTTGGTACAGGTGAAGGTGGGTCAACTCTGGTCTTCTCTTCAAAATGCTCTCATGTGACCATGCATTTGTAACGTCTACCAGGTAAGTTTTATTCACTACCTTCACGTAGCCAGCGGCATTCTCACAAAAGCGGAAGCGCAAATGTAGTTGTTCGGTGTTTATTATCACATTGTTCGACATAGAGATCATCACTTATTATTATTATTACTTCCTTTTATTCCTAGAGGAACATAGGGCTTCACCATACGTCTTAATTGCGTTCAGTTCTCTGCCAACATTTTCACCTGGCTACAAGTCTGTCCACATGCTTTCATCTCCTCTTCACATGAACTCCTCCATGTCATCCTCGAACTGACGACCAACTCGCCGATTCCCGATTGGGTTCCACTCGAGTAATGGCCTGAGGTGTGATATCACATGATGGTTCCCTCAGAGTATGGCTAATCCAATCCACCTCCATTTCTTCCTGCTTATTTGTTGCATAATTGGCTCCTGCTGGGTTGGTTCGCTCATTGCCAGAGATCCCTGTTTCTGATCCTTTCTGGCTGGCCATCTGATCTTGAGTAGTATTGAGCGAAGACAACTGTTGATGAACGTCTGTAGTTTGTTTGAAATGCCCTGTGTGATTCGCCTAATCTCTGATCCGTATAGTAGCATTGACTTCACTTTGGAGTTGAAAATCCGGATGTTATTTTTGATGCTGAGTGCTGTAGACCTCCACAGAGAATTAAGAAGAAATGAAAGCTTGTCTTGCTTTCCCGATTCTGGCTTTGATATCCTCATCAGTTCTGTCCGCCTGTAGTTGAAACGATGCTTTCCCAGGTAGGTGGGTAGATAAAGGAGGTTGTTACTTTCAAGTTCATCAATGATAGTTGAAAACCCTGATTCCCAACCTGTGGTTCATATCAGCTACAGCATCCAAAAAAGAACGAATAGCCTAGAGACTTGTCTCGGTCACCAGTAATCAAAGAGAAAGCAGCTCCTAAAAGAAGCCCTGCTGCCCTGTGCATTAGACTTCAAATCAAAGGCTCGAGGAAGTGATCCCCCAAGACATCACGATAAAACCCCATATATTATGTTGGCTAATCTAGTTCACCACGTTTGTAGATTTTGTTGATTTTGACTGACAGTCACACTGACAGACAACCAATTATTTCTTCTCCTTCTGTTAACACCTGAAAAAGTTCAGTTTCTCTACTGCATCTATTATATTCTATTGTATCAGATCTTGGATATTCCTGGTTAGCATACTCTTTCATTTAAATGATAACTAGGTTGGAAGAAACAAATTGGGATTAGGAAGCAGTCTATCCTTCACATTGTTGACATCAACAGTCACGCATACATTTAAAAATCATAGAGAGAGGGAGAGGGAGAGAGAGAGAATGAAAGACATATAACACTTGTTTATGTATCTCCGTTCGAGAAAAGACAGAATACGGATAGAAATTAGACACAGTCATCATTCAATCCTCAAAGGAGATATGTTTTTTTTTTGACATTTTAAAAATAAATATTTATGACGACAAATAATCTTTTAATAATAAGCAATACTCATGAGAGATTTTTTTTAAAAAAAAACAGCAGAACAATTCAAACAACAACAATTTTCAACTAGGAAGTCGTTTTCGATGATCACGACATAATAATAATAATAATTCACGAGCATAAACAAGAGATTTTCTAAACCAAAGCATTTCAGTGATCAATAAAGCATTGAAATACTCGAATATTCAAATCAGCTTCTATTGAGAAAAATGAAATAACATCCTATTCTCATAGAAAGGTAGACAATGAGTATTTTTGAACAGTTGGAAATGAGAGTAGGAAAAACCCTGGATCTATACTCTTATGCTTGTCATTTTGCTGATGGAGAAAGAGAGATATAAATACGCGACAACAAGACAAGTGAATGGAGGCACCCACAATGCTGACTCCATCATCTCTTCTAGATTACAAATGACATCAACAAATCTAAACTACACACGAAAAACTTGGAGGATCTGGACTTCACCGATGATATATGTCTGACTACCCACTAACTGGAACATATACAAGTGAAAGCAACAAGTTGGCAGAAGAAGCATCCAGAAAAGATAGGACTTCCTTCAGGTGAACATAGAGAAAACAGAGGTGATGATACAGATTCCTGGCCAACACCAACAGCCACTGCAACAACAACAACAGACAACAATCAGCCAGCATCAATGGGAGGAACCTGAAAGAAACAACCTTTACCTACCCAACTGGGAAGCATCGTTTCAACTACAGGCGGACAGAACTGATGGGGATATCAAAGGCAGAATCGGAAAAGCAAGACAAGCTTTCATTACTCTCAAGTCTGTGTGGAGGTCAACAGCACTCACCATCAAAAATAGCATCCGAATTTTCAACTCCAATGTGAAGTCAGTGCTACTTACTATACGGATCAGAGACTAGGCGAATCACACAGGGCATTTCAAACAAACTACAGACGTTCATCAACAGTTGTCTTCGCTCAATACTATTCAAGATCAGATGGCCAGCCAGAAAAGATCAGAAACAGGAATCTCTGGGAGTAAACCAACCCAACAGAAACCAATTGTGCAACAAATAAGCAGGAAGAAATGGAGGTGGATTGGATTGGCCATACACTGAGGAAAACATCAAGTGACATCACAAGACAGGCCATAGCTCGAGTGGAACGCGAACGGGAATCGGCGAGTCGGACATCCAACGGTGACTTGGAGGAGGTGATGTGAAGAGAAGATGAAAGCATATGAACAGACTTGTAGCCAGGTGAAAATGTTGGCAGAGAACCGAACGCAATAGAGACGTGAAGCTGAAGCCCTGTGTACCGCTGGGAATTAAAGGATATAACAATAATCAGTAATAGCTGCTTCAGATAGTTAGTTGGTACCCCAATGTTTATACCTTTTAGGTGGATGTAACCCACATAGATATCAAATAGTTTCTACTAACGGTGCATTTGTAAATAAATAGCAAACATCTTATGAGATCATAGGCTTACCGGTCACATGAATTCCATCAACACAGACGGCGAAGTCAAAAGTCTCCGAAAGACTATATTAACATAGATTTGATATTACTGGTAAGAGGATTTCAGCGAGCCATTTATCTGTAGAATGATGACAGGAGTTCAGCATATCAAATATAGGTCACAGAGGGACATCGTCTTTATGCATCTTACGAAGACCACACAAAGGAGAGATGGTTGAGTCAGACGGCTTGAGATGTTCATACACATACGTAATAATAATAATGGATTCGTCCCTTAACTTCTTCACAAGTTTTGACAATTCATTCTCAGGCCCCTCCGTTCAGTCTTTCTGGTCGGCTGATTTTAAAAATTATTCATCACGATCTAAAATAACTATACCCGATAAAGGATCGGGTGGAAACTATCTGTTATCTATGTGGTTACATCAACCTAAGATGTATAAACATTGGAGTACCAACTAACTGTCTGAAGCAGCTATTTGTTACTGAGATACACGTTAAATTTGCAGTTTAGAATGAACAATGTCACTTATAATCAATCAAAGAGATGGTGGAGTCACCATTGGGGGTGCCTCCATTAGGATGTCTTCATGGCGAGATTAGAGAGTATGGTCCATTGAAAGAAACAGTCTCAAGTCTGTATATGAAATAATCATTTTGCCTATTTTCATTATTCCTATTTATGATACAAGACAAATCAGCTTGATAATAAACAAATACAAGTGATGTCCAAAACTTTTTTTTCCTTCACGTTCCCTGTGGAACATAGGGCTCCAAGCTAGAGGCTTGAAGATTCCGTAGCAGTGTTTATTTTTACAGGATGGGGTTCCTAGCCTCATGCCCAATCTTTCCTCTTTACCAGTCTCACTACTGGCTTAGCGAGGTAAAGGAGTGCGCCGGCCGGGGATCGAAACCCGGACCGTGTGCATGGTCGGCGAGCGTCTTAACCGCTGTGCCACCGACGCAAATGTTCAAAACTACAAAGAGTTTATTATTGTGTCTTTATAAACTTGTTATTCATTATATATGATGTCTAACTAAGAGTGTCACGAATCCATGCATTTATTGGAGTCTATTTAATTGAATTTTAGATTTTCCCGTCGATTGATGATTGGACCCAAGTGCTCCGCCTCAGGTTGACATGTCGGCTTCTTGTCCAGATGCTTCGGCAATGTCTGGGCATGTATTCAGAATTTAATTGGTGGATGGTGACTAGCAGTGGAATTTAGGATGCGCATTTCGTCTTGTTTGGGACTCGTCAGCTGGATTTCAACCTAAAACCGAGCACTTCGGTCCAATCAATCGATGGGAAAATCTGAAATTCAATTGAATAATTAATTAATAAGAGGTGGCTATCGTGACCCAAGTGGTCTATTGGATAACCTTTTGGCCTTTGAAACTATGGGCACTGGGTTCGAGCCTCGGTGGGAACATCATCACTCACTAGGGAATGCAGGTACATCCGGATAACGAGTCCAAAACAGGACGAAATACGCATCCTGGATTCCATTGCTAGTCACCATACACCAATTAAATTTATTGGAGTCGTTTTACTCTCAGAGTGTTATGAAAGCTTATGTAAATTCCGCTTTTATTAAACCACCTCAATGTAATGTAAAGCTACAATATAAAATATATGCAGTTGACTAGTGAAGAGTTGAAATGCCTAGATAAGAAAGTTAACCAAACACACGCACACACACACACAAAAATTCGAAAACTATTCAACCAACAAATTAACTGTAAATACAAATTTCTACAAAGGTAAACATTTTGTCATGGTAGAATAACATATCAAAATACACAAATAAATGACAGACAGAAGAGAGAAGGGCATGAAGCATAACTATCAAATGTAGGTGCTCACAAAAAAGCAATTAAATACAATTAAATTGAGACACAACCTACCAAATACCACATTTGAGGCCATTTCGGATCACTGACTGGAATGTGTACATCTCGTTTCACGCGAATTTTTGCCACTTGTTGTTCTAACCAAACGACCTGTGAAAAAAGAGAGAATGAAATATTACAAAAATAAAATATCTACATCAATATGAAAAAAGTTAAATAAGCAAATCAGTCAGTTAATGAATGATAAGGTCAAAAGAAAATTCCTAAGTACAGTGAACGATTCGCTACTTCAAGTGTTAGTTTGTAGAGATTTGGTTGATTGGTTACAGGATTTCATCATGAGCCGACATTAGTTAGAGAACCATTGGAAAACCACCAGGGAGTACTGAACAGCTGTTTCCTCCGTCCTAGTTTAGGACTCTTCATCAGTACGCACCCACCCGACTGCGGTTCGAACCCAAGACCTTCTGGTTACAGGGCGAGCTAGCTCGTAGACCATTAAGCCACTGGGACCCAATCTAATGACCCATGAATTCTAACTTCTGTCGATTCTCGACATAGTGCAACCTCTAGCCAATGTCTTCGGCGAGTATTTGTCCTCATGCCCGACCTGCTGCATCCCACTGGTTACGACATCCCACTAGAACCCCAAGTAACTGCATAGGGCAAGTTGCTAGTGAGCACTCATCGATATTCAAGTGTTGGTTTGTAGGGATTTGGTTGATCGGTTACAGGATTTCATCATGAGCTGACATTGGTTAGAGAACCATCGGAAAACCTGGGAGTTTCGTTATTTATTTATTTACTTTTTCAAGTTTCCATTTTGTCCACCGTACAGCCAACTCAATGAACATTTAAAACAAATAGAACCTAAGAGACTAGAAGAAGTATACCTTCCAAAGGACTGATTACCGGCCTTATTGCAAATATATCAACGTACAGAAGCAATTTATATATATATATATATATATGGCGTTCAAGAATTATAACCAAAATGAGTGCACACTACCCATATGGTCTCATGATAAAGTGATAATAATAGTAACAGTATTGCATGGAGCTACTAAGTTGAATGTTACCCAAGGTGTATAGCAATTAATAACTAGTGGAGTGATTTACCTACTTAATTATGATAATGAACGAGACTCTAAACTACCGAAAAGCAAACAGCTCCTCAGAGGTCATTCATAGCGTGGCTCCACCTGCTTCATGTATTAAGTAGTGTCGCCGTTATTCGTTGGGCGTGGTTTTACATTTTACTCTCTTTAGAGAAACAGCTGGCACAACAACACCATACGGAATTATTGAACAAGAGCAAAACCATGATACCCTTGAATATCCACGATCACTCATGCACTACAATGGTGGTGCCAGACCTTTTGGTAACCTGATCCGAATGGGTTGGAAGAACTGTTCATCACTAGTGTGAGTATGACTGGTAGTTGCAATTATTGCCTGTGAACGAGGAATTCCCAGCAAGAACAGCAAGTTTTCAATTTGTGCTAAGACTATGAGCCTAACCACTGTACATTATGCCAATCAATCAAAGCTATAAAATCTCTTCATCATGATGATTAAACACACACATACACTGTAAGAAACCGATAAAAATTTAAGCAACTGGACTGATACTGGTATACTATTAATAAACATCAATCATCACACATTTCATTGTTACCTCATCTACACCCATTTCTGTGTAAATATAAAATAAACTGTTCAGTGAAGCAGTAAATTTGCAAATAAATCTTTTTAAGTTTTTGACGCTATGATTGTTGAGGTAAAGGAAATCTGTATAGTGAACTAAATCCACACGATTTGCTAACTAATTGATCAACAGTAATTTACACAGTTCAAATTGAAACTTCCAGAAAGAATCACCAACAAGAAACTATGGGAACAAACAAACAAAACAAGAAGCAATCGCCAACCAACAAATGTGCAGGAGATGGAGTGGAGATGGATTGGACATTCACGGCTGAGGAGGCCGCCATCGGGTGACATCGCGCGTGCGTCAGACCATTGCTCGGGTGGAACCAGGCCGAAATGGAAGCGGCGAGTGGGTCGTCAATGCAAGGGGGACATGGAGGAGATCGTGTGAAGAGGAGGAGTTGAAACAGTATGGACTAACATGGATTCAGGTGAAAAGTACAGCAGAAGACAGAAGTGGCAAGTAGAGACGTGCAGTTGAAGCCCTATGTTCCACTAGGAATCCAAGGGAATAATAATAAGGTAAAACTTCACCACAGTTTTATTTTTCCAAACAGAGATTATTCACATGACAATACTTGATCTGTCTGATAGTATAAATGAACGATGCTGTATGCTACAGACTGACTGACTGATGAAAGTAGTACTTGCAAATCAGGCAGAAGTAATATAAACACCGAACGGCCATTCCGCTTATTTTGAATCAACCTCATCAGCGTGTACGGTACCCCAGTTTGACTCAACTGACAGGTAAATCAATTCAAACCACCCGAATTTTAGTTATACAATCTATATAATAATCTATGCAGTAGCTTGGATAATGCGACAGGCAGCTGGCAGCGAGGAAACAGATATAAAACGGACTCCCACGAAACACTTGGAGGATCTGGACTTCACCGATGATATATGTCTGATTTCCCACGACCTGAAAGATATGCAAGTGAAAAGCAACAAGTTGGAAGAAGAAGCATCAAAGATAGTACCTCCTTCAGCTGAACATAGAGAAAACAGAGGTGATGATACAGATTCCTTGGCAACACCAACAGCCACAGCAACAACAACAACAACAGACAACAATCAGCCAGCATAAATGGGAGGAACCTGAAAGAAGCAACCTCTTTTACCTAACCACCCACCTATCTGAGACGCATCACTTCAACTACAGGCGGACGGTACTGACGAGGATATCAAAGCAAGGATCGAGAAAGCAATACAAGCTTTCATTACTCTCAAGTCTGTGTGGAGGACAACAGAACTCAGCATCAAAAATAACATCCGGATTTTCAACTCCAATGTGAAGTCAGTGCTACTTACTATACGGATCAGAGACTTGCACTGCCCGTCATGAAGAGCACCACAAACAAACTACGGACCTTCATCAACAGTTGTCTTCGCTCAATACTACTCAAGATCAGATGGCCAGCCAGAAAGGATCAGAAACAGGGATCTCTGGCAATGAGCGAACCAACCCAGCAGGAGCCAATTATGCAACAAATAAGCAGGAAGAAATGGAGGTGGATTGGATTAGCCATACTCTGAGGGAACCATCAAGTGATATCACACGCCAGGTCATCGCTCGAGTGGAACCCGAAAGGCAAACAGCGAGTTGGTCATCAGTGCAAAGGTGACTTGGAGGAGTTCATGTGAAGAGGAGATGAAAGCATGTGGGCAGACTTGTAGCCAGGTGAAAACTCTAGCATAGGACCGAACTCAGTGGAGACGTTCGGCTGAAGCCCTATGTTCCTGTAAGAATTAAAGGAAATAATAATAATATAGGTTTATATTAGAAGACATGGAGAACACACTAAATTGTATAACTTAAGTTAATACAGTGCGTTGGTGGTACAGTGGTAGAATGATTGCCAGCCACACAGGTTGTTCTGGTCTAAATGCCGGGTCGACGCACTCCTCTACCTCGCTAAGCCAATAATAAGAAGACTAGTAAAGAGGGAAGGTTTGGCATGAGGGTAGTAACCCCATCCCGTAAAAAGATAAATACCCCTGCTACTTATACTTAAGAGGTCTAGCTTGAAGCCCTGTACGCTCCACTGGGAACGTGAAGGATTTTTTCTCTTAAAAAGTTAATACATGGATACATTTCTCGGCATACATCTTCAAATAATGCAGTTCAGTTTTTGTTATCATCTTTTTCATCGCCTTAGATTTTTTTATTTGTCTAATCGATTTCAACATCGATGCATTGTGTTGTTATTTGCTTTCCTTATTTTTTTGCATTTTTCTTGTTGAGATTCGCCATGACACCATCATCTTTAAATGACGCCATCTTATTCCGGTTAGTTAGACATTGCCTAATAGTAGTAGCAGTAGTAGTGCGATTACAAAACAGCAACAAAGACTAACAATGATATCATTTGTTTTTTGCCGAAAATGCACCCAAACAGAGAGACACACATACACAACACGCACACCAACGCAGACAAACATTCACTACATATGTAGTTGGGTGCATATCATCTGCCTGGTGCTTATGATTAAACATATTATTAGCTTAAATGGTAAGAAAATAGGCGGAAAAGAAAGGAAGAAAGTGATAACCATTAGAATAATAATAATAATAATAGTAGCCGTAATAGCGCCAGTATTACGATATATTATTAGTGGTTGTATTTACTGTTATTGTAGTAAAAGTAGCCGTAACCGTAGTGTAGTGTAGTGTAGTGTAGTGTAGTAAAGCAAACAAAACAATGCAAGCGACAACTGTTCATTGATTATTTAAAAGACTAATCCGTTAAACTAATAAATGAAACAATGAATAATACTCTGGAATTATGTAAAACTGGGGTTATCAGAATATAATAATTCTTTGATGGAAACCATGGGTTACATTAAATTACATCAATTGAATGCATGAGATAATTGGAACCAAAAAGACGACGCCAATTATGTATGAAGAAAGAAGGAAAAAAGCATAAATAAACAGAACATACATCTTGCTTGAGCTTACAGGCATAAATTGCTATATGCTAGTGAAAAAGAAACCACAAAAATCTACGGAAACTAACAACGACAGACCAAGCAATTAAGGTGGTGACGCTTATATTCTATCTGTTTTATCCAGGTAACACATATTTATATTAATTAACCAGTTAAACCGGTTACGTCACAAATTGAAACAAGTGAAGACTTATAACTGACACCACTGAAAAGGCTTTAAAAAAAGGCTCTATAGGAGCAGTTTCTTTTTCTTTTTTTAAATTACAACTTCAAGAGTAACTATCACTCCACTAGGAAATAATAACTATAATGGCGATGATTGAAACAAGACACATTAAGAAATCACATGCATATTTCACATAAAAAAGAGTTGTGAACATGTGTTAAACTAAGCTACATCGATGTATAAAAGGTATGTATGGGTAGACTAAGTCAACAATAGAATAACACTAGTTAGAAAGCAAGTTCACAGTTAATAATAATAATAATAATAATAATAGTAATTTTCTATAGTTTGGTTTGTAATGGTTAGCTTTGTATTTGAGAGTTGATCACGAATTGATATCAGTTAGAGAACCATTGAAAACCAGAGTGTACTGAATAGCTGTTTCATCCTAGTTTGATAATCAACGGAGGTACACACCCACTGCCAAAGTTCGAACCCAGGACCTTCTGGTTATAAGCCAAGCTCGTATACCATTCAGCCACTAGGATCCGATTCAATGGCTCATGAATTTTAACTTCTACCAATTCATAATTTAGCGCGACCCCAACCAATGTCGTAGGTGGGACATCCATCCTCATACGTGATATCTGGATGGACCTCACTGGTTATGACTTCTCACTAGAACCCTAGGAAACTCCATCCTGTAGCAAGCCACTAGCGAGCATCAGACTAATTTCCTATTAGGCACTGGGACCCGATCCAATGGTCCTTGAGTTCTAACTTCTGCCAATTAACGATATAGCGCAACCGCTAGCCAATGTCTTCGGCGAGTATTTGTCCTCACACCCGACCGGTTGCACCCTAATGGTCACGACTTCCCACTGGAACCCAGGTAACTACCTACCTGAATAGGGCCAGTCACCAGTGAGCATCTCATTGGTATTCACGTGATGGTTTGTAGGAAGTGAGAAGTCGTGACCAGTAGGGTGCAGCCGGTCGGGTGTGAGGACAAATACTCGCCGAAGACATTGGCTAGCGGTTGCGCTATGTCGTGAATTGGCAGAAGTTAGAATTCAAGGACCATTGGATCGGGTCCCAGTGGCTTAATGGTATACGAGCTTGCCTTGTAACCAGAAGGTCCTGGGTTCGAATCCCGGCGGGTGCGTACCGATGAAGAGTCCCAAACTAGGACGAAACAGCTGTCCAGTACTCCCAGGTGGTTTTCCAATGGTTCTCTAACTAATGTCAGCTCATGATGAAATCCTGAAACCAATCAAATCCCTACAAACCATCACTTGAATAATTTCCTATAGTTTGGTTTGTAAGGGTTAGTTTTGTTTTTACGAGCTTGCCTTGTAACCGGAAGGTTGTGGGTTTGAACCCCAGTGGGTGCATACTGCCGATGATTCCCAAACTACTATGAAACAGCTGTCCAGTACTCCCTGTTTTCAATGGTTCTTTAGCTGATATCAATCCGTGATCAACTCGTAAAAATAATAATAATAATAATCTGTTGCATTTGGATAGCCTTATAAGGAGATGGAGATTATCTGAAAAGCAATGTGATGTATTTGCGCAGTGTATTTCGAACAATCTGATCACACATTTACTTGTCGATGTATAGTTAAATTAAACAGTGACAAAAGAAAGCATTTAAGAATTATTAACACAACGTTTGGTAAACCAATCAAATAAGGATTACCAAGATAGGTTAAGATTAATAATAAACTGTTTTTGAGCACACAAGGAGGGGGGCATGGCTTAGGTTTAAGAATAGCTTTAGCCGCGGCGTATTTCAATAAGCACCCTTAACCGTAATTATAGATGACTTTGAAGGCCGAGTTAACATCAATCGTGAAAGGTAACAAATATCTTTTTGAAAGAACTGGTGTTACACTCAAATGATCTTATTTATTTATTAAAATATGGACTTGATACATATGAGCTCAAGGAGGTATGCCACACAAAATCCCATAGTTTGTACAAAGGCTAAGATAGCGCCCAGACACCAAGACTGATGTAGAAGGTTGTCTCAAACAGTCATCTCCCAAACTTTTGACTTGAAGTCTGATCTAGAAGACAGGGAAGCTACATTTCCATTTATTCACAATCAAAGGAAATCAACAGTTCAGTACTCTCATACACTTAACTACTTAAATGAATGGAGACAATAAAATGCACAACTCAATCATTCATCCAGCCAATAAACCAACCTAGATTGAAATAAAACTGTGCTCACAATTTCAAAATTTCAAAGCATACTTTTTTCCCACAGAGCTTTTGAAACAATCATATTTAAATATATGAAAGGACTGAATAATGGACTTGGGAGATTTTACATTTTAAAAAAAAACTACAATGATCCTATGAAATTTAAAATGTCATAAAAGTGTTGACTTGTTTTAACCATTCAAATAAACACTTCAATTAATTTTTTATTTGTCCTTATAGTTTATATTATCCAATATTTATTATGTTTTATTTCCATTAAATAAGCCTGCTGGCATATATATATAATTAAACTGTATAAATTGTTTACACCAATTTAATTTTTTTTTCACAAAGTAAAAACGGTTATCCACTCTTATCTGCTAATGACCTGATATTATCATCATCATATTGGAGGTTGGCTAGTGAAAACAACTGGAAGAAATAAAAAAGCAAATGAGTAGAATCAATTCAGATTTTTGAACAAAGCAAGAACTACAGTTTTTTGCAGAATAATAGAGTGGTACCAACTTTTATTTTGTTGCCTTCTCGTCAGCTACTTACAGGCCAAAGGCGTGAGGTGGTACAATGGTTAGGACTCTCGCCCACCATGCACATGGTCCGGCGTTCGATCCCCTGCCGACGAACACCTGATGATATCTATGGTCGGCTTGCAAAATTTGAGCTACCGATATCCACGCTGAAAATTCCATACTTGTACCCAAAATACAGTGTGGAATCAAGCTGTAGTCAAAAATAGAAAATAAAAAAACTAAGCATACCAACAAAAACAATTTTAACATACTTGCATAGACTTCATTTTATAAATAAAAATCAACCGATCAATATTTGCATACAGTAATAATATATACATATATAATATTAAACACTATTGCGAACAATAGTGATCATACTCAATGGAAACTTGTCAGCATTATGCATTCAGATGAAAGAGAGATGAAAAATATCCAGTTACCAGACAGGGCAAAGAAAGACTGATAACCGCTTTTATTCTGGACGTATAAATCAGGCTTCAAGCGCTTGATGGGAATGAGACTTCAGCAAACTTGAGGAGAATTGAGCTCTTTTGCCTGTTGATAATTTTGAACCATCTTGCCAGATCCACCTCATGACCCGTGTGTCAAGGAGATGCCTGGCGATGGCACAGTGCCATTTCCATCAAGCACCTGAAACCTGATTTATGCGTTCACAAAGAAGCGGTTATCAGTCATTCTTTGCCCTGCCTGGTAAATGGATATTTTCATCTCTCTTTCATCTTAATGCATAATGCTAAAAAGTTTCCATTGTGTATGATTATTATTGCTGTTCGGAATAGTGTTTAATATTACATATACATATATATATATATATATATATATATATATATATATTATTACTGTATGCATATATTGATTGATTGATTTTTGTTTAAAATGAACTCTGTGCAAGTATGTTAAAATTGCTTTTGTAGATATATTTAATAATGTCTTTGGCCTGTAAGCAGCTGACGAAAAGGCAACGAAATAAGCAATGACGGTACCACTTTATCCTGCTAAAACTGTAGTTCTTGCTTTGTTCAAATTCATTAAGGGGAATAAATGTATGAAATTTACATTTTCTTTCGCTTAAATTATTTTCTGCTTTCATCAGATTGAGGTACAATTAAAAAAAATATTAAAGAAGTAATATTTTTAATGGCATGAAAATAATAATAATAATTCACAGGTTCACGCTCAAAAGTTCTAAAGTGGAATTTGTCAAGAAATAACACCAGTTATAAAAACCATTGAAAGCTAAACAGCGATGGACAGTGGCAACACCCTAGTCTAGGACTCTCCAGTAATGTGCAACCCATGACATACTAGAGATCAAGTTTAGTGCCTTCAACTTATGAAGAGAGCACATTATCATACCAGACATTGGATATCCAAATTCTGATACTCAATGAATCTCAACTTCTATCAATCCTAAATATAATGCAATTAATATGCTGTGTTATCGGTGAGTATATTTCATGACACTCAAATATGGTAGCCCCCACAGGTCACGACTTAGCATTAGAAGTTGATGAACTCCATCACAAAGTTAACCACTAGTGTATGATAGCTTTCTAGAAAAAAACAGATGTTCACTATTCATTTGTGAAGAAATTCCTCTGACAACCAATCAAATCTCTCAAGTTTATTGTCTAAAAATAAATTAATTCATCTTGACTACTTCATCTCACCAAAACCTATTGACTTATACTATAAAGTAAGAGTTTGTGAATTAGCCCAGATATATACCAATTTTGTGACTATAAGATTTCTGCTTACTCCTAAGTATTTCCCACATATAATCATTACTGCCTGCAGTAATAGTAGTAGTAGTAGTAGTAGTACTGCAATTGTCGCTTTTGTCGTAAGACTTGTTTTTTCTTTTGTGCATTTAGTATTTTTCTTCATTAAGTAGACAATTCTGTGTAACCTGTGTTTATGAAATCATTATCATAAAAAAACACGCTTGTCTACTCTTAGTTGTCCAATTTCTTTTCCTTCACGTTCCCCAGTGGAATATAGGGCTTCAAGCTAGTGGCTTGAAGTTTCTTTATCAGTGTTTATTTTACAGGATGGGGTTGCTGGCCTCATGTCCAACCTTTCCTCTTCACCACCATTGTTTCTGATTTAGCAATGTAAGGGAGTGTAGATAAAGCAATAAGAAGACGTAATTTGTCTGAATCGAAACCGCGTAGATGTCTTCCCGGTGAATCCTGATAAGTACGTTACAAATCTTTCTGATATTACTCTATCTACTCATCAGAAAGAAGCTTTATCCCTTCGACTCAAATTTTGTGTTCCTCGCACGCAATTTACGGATTTAGCCATCCATGCTGAGTTTCAAAACTTATATGACCAACTCAAACCTCTTGCTGCAACATCCGATGAAGATCGGGGCTGGTTTAAGGCCAATATGGTGGATATAGCTGACCAGTTTTTAAACAACAACCCAAAGGAGAAAAGTATTTTAAATCCCCAGCATTTCAAAGCCTTGAAAGAGCTACGGGAAAATTCTAATATAATTGTTGCTAAACCTGATAAAGGTTCTGGACTCGTCATCATGAATAAAAGTGACTACAAATCTAAAAGGATGTCTATTCTTGATGATAGGCGTGTCACGCGCGCTTTTCGACTATTACGCTACATTTTGGTCATAAATAAAATATCTTATTACTCTAAAATTTTATGCAAAGTGTTTGCGGAAATTATCACAATTATTAACCTTTCGAACACTGAATCCAAAAAATACAATCTTATTGACAGATAATACACATAACTCACTGTTTGGATTTGTGGAATTTTTAAACATAAACACATCTATAATTGTATATATTGTTGGATTTATATGTTCAAGTTGCTCCAAGTCAGTGAGTTTATGGTTAAGATATCATTTTAGTTATATGTACTGAACTATATTGCATGTTGTCTTATTGTATAGTTGTCGTCGCTTTTTGCCCTTTTTTCTGTGAACTGTTTCCTTTGTTGATGTTGTTCTCATTGTTTGTCCGTTATTTTCTGATTTTGAGGGGAGCAACCCAAAAAGTTGCTTCTCTCTAAACTTTTACTTAATGTAATCATTCTTTTCTCAGGCGTGAGGCTAGCAACCCCACCCTGTAAACAAAAATTGCTACAGAACTTCAGTATGCTGAACCTCCTTGCACCAAAAGAAAAAGTCTGTGTAGGAACATGGAACGTCCGAACTATGTACGAGACTGGAAAAGCTGCCCAGATCGCCAACGAGATGAAAAGATACGGAATACAAGTGCTGGGAATATGTGAGAGCAGATGGAATGGGAGTGGACTCACCAAATTGTCAACAGGTGAGTCAGTGATCTACTCCGGTCACCCAGAAGATAACCACACGCACACCGAGGGCGTGGCTATCATGATGTCACCAACGGCAACGAAAGCCCTGATACAATGGGAGGCGATTTCGTCCAGGATAATGACCGCCAGGTTCAACTCCAAAGGAAGGAAAGTGTCAATCATACAATGTTATGCACCCACAAACAACGCAGACCTCGAGAAGAAAGAAGAATTCTACAGGCAACTACAGGCAACAATGGACAATACTCCAGCTGGCGACATGAAAATACTAATGGGAGACATGAACGCCAAACTGGGACCAGACAATACGGGAAGGGAACTCATCATGGGTAGAGAAGCTCTAGGAGAAATGAATGAAAACGGAGAACTCTTCGCCGACTTCTGCGCCTTCAACGAACTGGTGATTGGTGGCAGTGTATACAAGCACAAAGATATCCACAAGGCTACATGGGTGTCACCAGACGGGCAAACCAAAAACCAAATCGACTTCATCTCAATCTCAAGGAAGTGGAGGCGCAGCCTACTGGACACAAAAGCAAGAAGAGGAGCAGACGTTGGCTCAGACCACTATCTCGTACAAGGGACAATCCAAATCAAATTAAAAGCTTTCAGGGAATCAGGAGCTGCAGATAGACCACAAGCCAAGTTCAACACTCAAAAGCTGAAGGACCAGGCTACAAAGGACATCTTCATTGCAAGCATAAAGGACAAAGCCGAGACACAAATCAACACTAGCGAAGAGGTCGGCGTTGAAAAGCACTGGAACAACTTGAAAACGGTGTGGAGCCAAACCTGCATAGAAATTCTAGGCAGAAAAAAGAGACAGGACAAACAGTGGCTCACTACGGACACTTGGAAACTAATAGAAGAGAGAAGGACAGTGAAGCAAAAGATTATCCAGTGCACGGACGAGCAACAAAAACAGGAGCTGAATGCAAGCTACAATACACTGAACAAAAGAGTGAAGAAAAGTGCCAGGGAAGACAAAAGAAAATATTATGAAACCATGGCAAACGAAGCAGAACAAGCTGCAGGCAAAGGAGACCTCGCCACACTCTACCAAACAACTAGGAACCTTTCGGGCAAACGTTCGACACAGATTAAGCCAATAAAGGACGACAATGGAAAGTCAATCACCAAAGAGGTGGAACAGAGAAAGCACTGGGTTGAACACTTCAAAAGACTTCTAAATCGTCCGCCACCTACAACACGTCCAGCAATACCAACAACGGAAGCAGAACTACCAGTGAACACTGACCCCCCGACGAAATCAGAAGTCCTGAATGCAATCAAGATGCTTAAAACTGGGAAAACACCGGGACCAGATGGAATCCCAGCAGAGGCTTTGAAAATAGACCCAGAGACAACAGCGGACTTGATGACACCACTACTGGAGAAGGTGTGGAAAGAGGGCAAAGTACCCGAGGATTGGAAGAACAGTTACTTATTCAAACTTCCAAAGAAAGGAGACTTAAGTCAATGTAAAAACTGGCGTGGAATTATGCTTCTGTCCATTCCAAGCAAGATACTAAGTCGCATCATCCTGGAGAGAATCAAACAAGCCCTAGATGAAAAACTTCGTCCGGAACAGGCTGGATTCAGGAGAAACAAATCATGTATTGATCAAATCGCCACTCTACGGATCATCATTGAACAAAGCTTGGAATGGCAGTCACCTCTCTATCTCAACTTCATCGACTTTGAAAAGGCCTTCGACAGCGTCGATCGAGAGGTCATTTGGAAACTACTTCGCTACTACGGGGTCCCATCGACAATTATACACCTCATCCAACAGTTATACGACAATGCTGCATGCCAAGTAATCCACAACGGGAAACTTACGGAAGCCTTCGAAGTGAGGACGGGAGTGAGGCAAGGCTGTCTACTATCACCAATGATCTTCCTGATTGCAATTGATTGGATAATGCGACAGACAACGGCAACCAACGAGGGAACAGGCATAAAATGGACTGACACAAAAGACTTGGAGGATCTGGATTTCGCCGATGATATATGTCTGATTTCCCATAAACTGGAAGATATGCAAATGAAAAGTAACAAGTTGGCAGAAGAAGCATCAAAGATAGGACTTCACGTGAACATAGATAAAACAGAGATGATGAAGATTCCTTGCCAACATCAACAGCAACAACAGACCACAATAAGCATAAATGGGAAGAACCTGAAAGAAACAACCTCCTTCACCTACCTGGGAAGCATCGTCTCAACTACAGGCGGAACTGACGAGGACATCAAAGCCAGAATCGGAAAAGCAAGACAAGCTTTCATTACTCTCAAATCTGTGTGGAGGTCAACAGCAATCAGCATCAAAAATAAGATCCGGATTTTCAACTCCAATGTGAAGTCAGTGCTACTATACGGATCAGAGACTTGGCGAGTCATAAAGAGCATCTCAAACAAACTTCAAACCTTCATTAACAACTGTCTCCGCTCAATACTCAAGATCAGATGGCCAGAAAAGATCAGCAACAGGGATCTCTGGGAGCGAACCAATCAGGAACCGATTGTGAAACAAATAGGCAGAAAGAAATGGAGATGGATTGGCCATACGCTGAGGAAACCATCAAGTGACATCACTAGACAAGCCCTCGAGTGGAACCCGAAAGGGAGGCGGCGAGTTGGTCGTCCAAGGGTGACTTGGAGGAGGTCATGTGAAGAGGAGATGAAAGCATGTGGGCAGACCTGGAGCAGGGTGAAAAAGTTGTCAGAAAACCGAAGTCAATGGAGGTGCGCAGCTGAAGCCCTATGTTCCTCTAGGAACTAAAGGATACAATAATAATAATAATAATAATTCTTGATGATAAGAGCAAATTTAGTCGTGATTCCTCCTCAGAAGATATTCAGTTGTTTCAGGGCATAGTGACAGCTAATCTACTGAAGCTTCATGGCCTAAATGCTATAAGTAAAGATAAACTTGAGTCATTAAAACCGTCAGATTGTAAATTCCCACATATGTATGGGTTACCAAAAATACATAAACCCAATAATCCTCTACGTCCTATATTGTCAATGTGCAAATCCCCAACGCATAAACTTGCTAAATGGTTAGTGGAATTATTGAATCCAATCAAAACACAATTCTGTAAGTATGTGTTGAAAGATACATTTGAATCGGTTGATGTTCTTGATGATAGTAATATTAATATTATGAACAAGAATATGTACTCTTGATGTAAACTCATTATTTACTAATGTGCCTTTGATCAAAACAGTTGACATTTTGTGTGATTATATTTCTACAAACAATTTTTTCATCCCGTTCCTTATATTTTACTTAAAGGATCTATTACTTCTATGTACTAACAATGTTAGGTTTACATTTGAAGGCGATTGTTTCCGCCAAGTTGATGGTGTTGCTATGGGAAGTCCGTTAGGGCCCCTTTTAGCAGATATTTATATGTCGTACATTGACAATTTATCGGAAGATTTAATCGAAAGTGTGCCACTTTATAGAAGGTATGTAGATGATATCGTAGTCATCAGTGATAAGCCTTGTTCTGCCACCTCAATTTTACGTCGAATGAATGAAGTTCAGAATAGCATATCACTTACATCTGTAGAAGAGGAAGATAATTGTTTATCTTTCCTAGACATATTGCTTCGTCGACGGCTTGATGGGTCAATAAAAAGATCTATATATAGAAAACCTACCTGGACAGGACAGTATCATAATTACCACAGTTTCTGCCCTATTCGGTACAAAAGAGGCTTAGTAAGGTGCCTTTTCAGTAGAATCCGACGAATATGCACTGAAGACACGCTTGATGAGGAAGAAAGAATATTGACACAAGCTCTGGTTGATAACAATTATCCAGACAAGTTCATCAGGAGATATAAAGTAGTCAGAACACCAAGACCCACTCTCCAACTCGCCCCTAAGAAAGACGTGTACATCAGGCTACCCTATATGGGACATCAAAGCAGCTTGATAACTAGACAAAGGCTGAACGCTGCTGTTAAAAAGACTTGTTATGCAGCTAATATCATAATATTAGAGAATGTAAAGCCATTATATCTATCTAAGCCCTTCGAACATGCGAAAAGTGACGTCACATCCCACTGTATTTACCAATTTGAATGTACGTGTGGACACACATACATAGGGAGGACTCATCGATCTCTGCAAGTAAGGGCTTCAGAGCATATTCCAAAATGGCTCCAGAAACACATGGAATCATCAGAACCTATTAACGGTGAGAACAGGAGACCTAGCTCTTCGATTGCGAGACATATTATAGAGACAGGACATAAAATTGATGTTAACATATCTTTTAAACCTATCTATAAAACGTGTTTGGGACGTATCCTAAAGTTTGTAGAAGCCCTAGCAATTAGAAAGTTCAAGCCACCTTTATGCGTTCAAAAACAATTTGTCATCACATTAAACCTTCCTTGGTAAATTTTGTTTTGATACCATAGCAGATGTACTATCACCTCTGCTATTTGGTTTAGTGGTCTTCATGTTATTTTTGACCTTGAATATGTCCTTTTAACTTGACCTAAGTCTATTTTTTTCACCTCTTACCTCTTTATTAATTATATATATATATATATATATATATATATATATATATTCCTATGACAAGTCCGTGTGTGATCAGATTGTTCGAAATGTGTTGCGCAAATACATTACACGATTCAGACAAATTACGTCTTCTTATTGCTTTATCTAAATTCATAAAGGGAACTAATTGTTTTAAATTTCTAAAGTAAGGGAGTGTGTTGGCAGGGAATCGAACCAAGTACAATGTGCATGGTCGGCGAGAGTCCTAACCGCTGTGCCACCGACGCTGTCCTTGTTAGGGTAGTAGAATTTTCCGGATATCCGGCTGGACAGGTGTTGAATCATTCCTATTACACATATTAGCAGTTGATTACGATACACAAAGCTTCCGTTTTTATCAATCTCTCCCTTCACCCTGTGACATTAGATTTTAAAACTGTCATCTTATCCCACCCATCCTTTTGTATGGTTGTGTGCAATCGCATATAGTGAGTGGTATAGCTGAACTATTCTCTAGATTTCATATCATTTTCAGGTAAACCAATCTAGATTTTTTTAGGTTTTTATGTTCGCCTAGTCTGACTGATCCTGTTCTACTAGTTTGACCTATGTATTTGGCCTGACAATCATTGCAGGCAGGGTATTAGATAAATTAAATTGTTTTGTTTCAAAGGCTCCACAGGATCCTTTAATTGACGAAGATTGTTTCTAATTGAGTTCGTGGTTGGTTCGCATGACAGCCACTCTTATTCTTGCCTTGTTAAGAATTCTGCGTAAGGTTTCCGAGGTTCCTTCGTTATATGGAAGTACTAGTGATGATTTAGATTCTTTATTGTTAGTGTCGTCATTAATATCATTATTGTTATTATTATCACTATTGTTATTATTATTACTGAAGAAGTTTTGCAGAAATATATCTCTTTTTAAAGCATTGGTATTACACTAATGATTTTACTTATTTATTTATTAAAATATGGACTCGGTACATATGAGCTCTAAGAGGCATGCCACACACAATCCCATAGTTTCTACAAGGACTGGGATAGTGTCCGGATGCCAAGACCGATGTAGGGCGTTGTCTCAAACAGTTATTATTATTAGAGTGTCAATTTAACAAGTGTGAAGAAGGTGTGAAAATATATGAAATTGATAATAGTGAATTAATTATTAAAGCAAAAGCAAACTAAAAGTAAAATTAAAGATTAAGAACAAAATCAAAAATATTTTTTAACAGGGAAGGATAAGTGAAGAGGTTAAGACCAAGGTAGAATAAGAGACTGGACAAACTTTTTCTGTATACAGAGATCAGGGTTGTATTGATGTATTGCCAGCGCCTCCGCCATACACAAAAGCCGGAACCTGACGCCCTTTGTACAATTTGGCTTCACTTTGTAGATGATGTTGAAAGACGACTCTGGTGGAGCTACGTGGCCTGAGTTCACCAAATGCTCGAGAATTGAGCTAGTAATTGTCTTGTATTGTCCCTTTGCTAACCATGCCGGATAATGTTCAGAGATGCGTTTGGAAAGCGTGCGCTTTGTGCGGCCAATATAACTTGCTCCACACGAGCATGTGAATTTATAAACACACATTGAGGTGGCCCAAAGCGGCAGCTTATCCTTCACACATCCGTTGATCATTCGTCGGCTGTAGAAATTGATACGTAGCTCAGCCATAAAGAAGGCTTTCCTCAGTGATCTGCGTAAGCGATTCTTCAAGATCTCAGCTGCAGTATCACCTTTAAATTCAACACTCATAAACAGCAGTTTCTTCGGCACAGTCTGAATTCTTTCGGGCTTTTCTCTTAGCTTCATGTTATTATTACCATTATTATTATTACTACTCTCACTCTGAATCTTTTCCACTTGACCCACTTGTCATTTTAAACCCAAAATTATTAATTTTTATATTTTTTATTTTTACAATATTGAATTCAATCTTATCAAATTTCATACCACGTTATGCAACATTTTATATTCGTCTACTAATCTTATTATTATGTGCCCCTTTCCAAAATCTATACACCTTATGTATTATTCTATATATGACATTAATTATTTTTCCACTTGATATTAAGCTATGATTATAATCACAAATATTTGACTGTGAGACCTGGCCACTGAAAGTGGAAGACATGAAAAGATTAGCTGTCTTCGACCATAGGTGCCCTGCGTTCTATCTCTCGTGTGAAGTGGTATAATAAGGTGAGCAATATTGAGGTTAGGCGTCGAGTGCTAGATAAGGAGGGGAAATCAATCGACGAGGCTGTGAAGTTACACTGATTGAGATGGTTAGAAAATGTGTTACCTAAGCCTAGTCATCGCCTTCCTCGACAATGAGCAATGTTAGCTGACATAGGGTAACGCTGGAAAACCAGCTAGCGGAGGTCGAACCAAAACATGGCTTCATCGGTCAATGAAATCTACAACAGTTAATTTAGGCCAGCCACGTAGAAAGGTGTAGACTTCCTAACTGGTTGGGGTCCTCGCGACGGTAAAAACCAATGAAGGCTGGAAACAATTGGTGATATGGCCGGCTCAAAGTGATCGTTCTCAATGGCTGGTCGGCGCAGATGCATCCACTTCTTGTGACTTATGATTTCCAATGAAACTATATTGTTCTTCGTTGTTACTCTTCCTTTGTCTCACACTTCTGCTTACTATCTCTATAATGCTTTTCTTGTACTTTGTTCTCTTGCTTTGTGTGCTACATGTGGGGAGTGTGGCGACTTGAACTGGTGCACATCGTTGCAAAGTTCTATTTCGAAAACAGACAGACAGAGTCAAAAATCTATACCAACATTAGTCACGATAGTAGGAGAAGATCAAACTAAAAGAAGTAAGAAAATACCTGTGGGTGATATAGAGGAGATCGTTTGAGAAGGGGATGAAAGCTTACAGGCAATCATACAGTCAGCCAGAGAGTACCACAGAGGGCAGGATGAGATGACGTGGTGCTGTTGAAGCCGATTACTCCACTCGGAACCTAAGGGATTATTTATAATAGTAATAATAAGAAGATGAATGACACACTTTCTTATCATTAATGAGTTAGGCGTTATCATAAATCCAGAAAACAATTTTACACAGTCACCAGCATAATCACCATGATCCGCAGAGAAGGTATTCCCTATGTGGAAGCACCATGTCACAAAAACAGATGCATAACGTAGGTGTCCAGTTGAAAATTAAAGAAGAAATTATGCAGTATTCTTCATTTTTTGGCGCATCTTTCCCAATAACTCATTTAAAAGCTGTGTAGATAGACTACAGATAAAGCTTGCAGAGTGGGAAAACTACTGCCGTAATATCTGTTTAAATTCCAAAATAGTATTTACACAATCTATGAAACTTTTCAGTTTCTAAATAATTTACAAAAGTTTATCAACGCATTAACACTACAATAAAATAATTTAAGATAATTTCGATAGACTTCTATGGAGTGATTATTATTATTATTATAGGTATAGAAACTGTTCGTGTGTCAATGCAGATTGACAAGAAGGCAACTTTCAAGTACAAAATGCCATCAAAACTATTTAAAACCTTTAGACTAATATGTCAGGAGAGGGTGTAATAGAAAAAACAAGATTGAAAATATGGCGAAAATATTCATTCAGACGTTTAAAAGACAAAAAAGAATTTGAGCAAAGAATATCCTTTTCAATAATTTCCCCTTCTGACTCTACAATCATATATATATATATATGTATTTTTATACATTGAATATTCTAGAATAGTTGTCATTAACAATATTGATTTTTTTTTAAATACTATCGATTTGTTAAGTAAGATCAATGGAATTACAGTTCGAGAAAGACGCTTCAATTATAACTAGCATAAAAATGTAATAGCCAATAGAATATCAACTAAAATTAAGGAAATTTCCACAACAAATTGGGGATCATTGAAACTTTAATGACCAGGGTAAGGGAAATGTCTGAACCAACTTCTTGAGGATACATAAGTTAAGTTTCTTAATGTGGATCCCAGCGGTCTCAGCACCATGTAGTAGACGAACTCTTAAGGTGAAGTTAGGATTAGTTAGTATGCGGTAAATGATTTTGGAAGCCGTCTTGGTAACATCAATCTTGTGTTCTGTATCCACGAGATGAGACAAAATAGACCTATGAGTGGATGGTGTCCAGAAATCCGACGACAGACACGCCTAATTGTACGGCCTATGTAACTGGCTCCACATGAGTGGTCAAATTAGTAGATATAAATAGAAGAAGCAAAATTAGGCAGTTTACCTTAAACTCCCGAACGCAAAATAATAAATATCACACTTGTAGGAGTGATACAAAACAATAAGATGAAATAAATATCAAGCGAACAAAAAGCCTACTGTAAAGAACTCGTTCATCACATAATATTTTTAAGAGAACAAGAAACGAATTTGAGTAAAATTTTGTAATATCATTTTACTTTGCAATATTGCATCAACTGACTTCAAACGAAAATCAATCTGACATTAAGATAAAGAACTTATTTTCAACCAGCCTAACGGATAATCATTATGAAGAGAAAATAAATAACATCATTTAAAAAGTAATTAAAATCAAAAGACTAAGTGACTGTAGTTATAAGAAATATTATGAAAGTTGTCTAGACTAGAGTGTGCGCCGACTTCATCTCATTTAAATAGAATGCAAATGACACAGTCCTTCTAGTTGAATATGCTGACTGACAAAATAGAGCACCGTCTTCTGAACACCTTGAGCTGAGCAGCAATTTTTGAATGTTTAACATGCGATTCACTCCCGTCGAATGCAAGATGATGGCTGTTACAGGACTAGAATGGACTACATCAACTCACTCCTAGCTTAAACATGGACAGTAGTGAAGTGGTGGCTGACTGTGTTGATCACTTCACTTATTTGGGAAGTTGCACCAGCCAACGCCAGTGGGTTGATCGCTAACGAAATCTCACCACGGATACAGTAGGCTTATTTCACATATGCTCTCCACCTTACGCCATCTCTGGCTTATTAGACGTGATATCCGGTTGGCTGTCGACCAAAGGGCGTGTGTACTGCTCAGCAGTCACTTCGCTCTGCCCCCTCTTTATGGATGTGATTGAGACATGGTCATTGAAAGTGGAAGACTTGAATAGGCTGGTTAGCAGCTGTCTTTGACCGATCATAGGTGTCCGCATTCTATATCCAGTGCTACGTGGTATAAATAAGCTGAGGAATTCACTTCGATTTGCTGAATCTGTTTGCCATCCAGGAATTCAAAGCAAACTTGTGTATACAGAAAGAAACAGTGGTTAACCTTAGTTTACCCTGGTAACAATTTTTCACCTATTACGTAACTATATGCGTACTGTTTCTGGATTTTTTTACCATTCTCATTGTTATTATTATTATGACCCGCTGATCTAAACTCACATAACTCATTTGAAATCACTTCAAAATGCTTAATCTTAGAACACTAAATAAGCTTTATTCCATTATGTTGCTGGTCCACTAGTGTATTTTGTTGTTAAGTCAACTAGAAAAAGAAAGATTGAAAACTTTTCTAAACTTACTTACGATAAACAACTACTTTCCTTTCGTGTTATTTTAAACTGATTATGTCATCACAATTCACCCGCTGGCGTTTCCTTAAACTTACAACCTTAAAGCAAAAATTCTGCTAATAGAAAAAATTAATGTAGTTTGTTATTTTGTTACTACTTTGTATATATATATATATATATATATACATGGCTGTCAGCAGTTGAAGAGAAACCTGGAAATAAAATGTCCATATTTTACACTACAGATTTTATTTTGTTTTTGTTTTGCTTTAACAAAGTAACTGCGAGTGTTTACAAAATCCTGGGAGGTAAATTATCTTCACATACATTTGTTGATTATCACGGCATGCATATATATATATATATATATATATATATATATATATATATATATACGCCCAAAATAAAAGGGCGTTCATAATATCAAAAAACATCAACTTTATCCGTGGTGATGATGAAAATGAAAGTAAACACTAAAATAAAACTGATGCCTAAATATATATCAGTAAAAAAATTATCATCTATAGAAGTCATGTAGAGAACCATTGGAAAAGCTGCAGAGAGTACTAAACAGCTGTTTCTTCCTAGTTTTGGACTCTTCATCAGTACGCACGCACCACCCACAGACAGAGTTCGAACCCAGGACCCTCTGGGTGATTACCAGACGAAGCAGCTGTCCAGTACTCCCTGCACCTCTTTTAATCATTCTCTAACCGGTGTCAGCTCACAATGAAATCATGTAGCTGATCAATAAAATTCTGCAACAAATCAATCCTTGAATATGCTATTTTTGTCTTTGTGAATACAGTTAGAAATTTCACACCCATCATTTCCGGTTGTATATATTCTGATGTGTTTTCAAGTACACATATAATACAGGAAAGAGGGAATGAATGAGTGAATGAATATGAAACCATGTCAACTAGGAAGAATTTTCTTGGAAAATTGTTATTATTTGCTTGGATACAGATGTATCACATCACTTTTATCAGAAATAGTTACAATAATAATGAAACCTGACTTCACTGATGACCATTTTCTCTCAATGAAATCTTCCAAAATATTATTATTATCATTATTTATAATTAGTAGAGTAAATGAAGAAAGAAAATTAGTTACTACCTGGTAACCAATCAAAGTATCTGCTACATTCCTACAGGAGATGATCAATCACGAGCCTGAATAAATCAGTGGTAACGTCTCTGACCACAGCACTTCTCGGGTTACTCGGGTTCTAGCCTTAGAATGGACATGACTTCCTTCAAGATTACAGACACGCTTAACTGGCGAGTACCAAAAGGTATGAAAACACAGGTCTAAAGCTTCCTGTCAATTGCCTACAACCACAACCACCTGACAATAACTCACAATGCAGCATGATGACGAACCACTTAGCACGGTGGTCACACAGCAAACCTAATCGATATTACTGAGTATGCACCAAAAGGAGGACTACATGCTGGACATTAGTGTTACCAGTCAATTTTAAATCTTTTCACAATATGTCCATTTTGTGTCGATGTTTTTTTCCCTTCATGTTCCCAATGGAACATTGGCCTTCAAGCTAATGGCTTAAAGTTTCTGTAGCCCAACACTCTACGCCTAACGTCAACATTACTTATCTTGTGTAACCACCTAACGTGAGACAGAGATCGCAGACATCTATGATCGAAAGCAGTCAACCTTTTCATGTCTTCAACGCGTATTGGCCATGTTTCAGAGCCATAGAGAAGGACGGAGCGAACTGATGAGCAGTACACACGTCCCTTGGTTGATAACCGGATGTCACGCCTACGCCAGAGATGGTGTAAGTCAGCGAAAGCAGCTCGAGCTTTTCGGATCCGTGCTGAGATTTCATCGCCAATCAGTCCGTTGGTGCTAATACAACTTCCCAAGTAGGTGAAGTGGTCAACATGTTCTATCACTTCACTCCCTATCACTAAGTTAGGGATTGACGGGGTCCAGTCCTGTAGCAGCATCTTACATTTTGCAGGGGCGAATCGCATGCCAAACATACGAAGATTGCTGCTCAAGGTGTTCAGAAGACTCTGCATTTTGTCAGCATCCTCCCCTAACAGGACTATGTCATCTGCATATTCTAAGTCCATTAGATTATTCCCTGGTAACAAGTCGATTCCTGAGTCACTACGTTCAGTTAAGGATACTTCCATTAGCATTTCTATGATGAAGTTAAACAGAAATGGGGAAAGTGGACATCCCTGTCGGACACCACTGGTTGTTACCAATTCAGATGACAATTCCCCATAAGCCCTTACACGACTACGTGAGTTTGAATAGAGTGCCTTGATTAGTGCAACGTACTTTCTTGGCACTCCCTTCACAGTCAGACATTGCCATAGTACCTTTCGATCCACTGAGTCGAAGGCCGCCTTCAAGTCAAGAAATATGGCAATTGTTGGACGCCGAAAAGTGTGTCTATGTTCTAGAATCTGTCGAAGAGTGAAGATATGATCTATGCACCCTCTACCTGGTCTAAAGCCTGCTTGATTTTCCCTTGTCTGTTCCTCCCGAGTTCTGCTTAGTCTGTGATCTATCTAAGATAGGAAACATTTTACATTACGAAGACCTCGACAAGTGACTTCATCGAACTAAGGATATTTTACTGCCCCATGTGCGTGTCTTATCATCACTTTTCCCCGTAGAATTGTTACATTTCAGTGACACCACTATTCAAGTAGTTCTGAGAGCACTAAGACATTTTGAAATTTTCAAGTATAGGTTTTGTAGGGGTTTTGTTTGATTGGATGGAGGATTTCATCAGGAGCTGATATCAGTTACAGAACCATTGGAAAACCACCAGGGAGTACTGGACAGCTGTTTCCTCCGTCCTAGTTTTGAACTTATCGATAGTACGCACCCACCACGATGGGTTGATTCAAACCCAGGACCTTCTGGTTACAAGACAAGCCCGTATACCATTCAGCCACTGGGACACGATCCAATGACAAGCCAGTCCATGAATTCTAACTTCTGTCAATTCATGACATAGTGCGAACACTTCGCAATGTCTTCGATGAGTAACTATCCTAACCTTCAACCTGCTGATCACGGCTTCTCAATAGAACTCCAGATTAACTACCTGAATAGGGCCAGTCGCTAGTGACCATCAGATAGAGTACGAATTGAAATACCAACTTAAAAGACCCCACAACACGCATTAGGAAGGCCATCACAGTACTTTTTAAACCTCTTATAAATTTCAAGGCTGTAGATAATTACACAGAATACGTCTCATTGTGGGATAAGAGACTGTTGTGCTACATCATGGGGTACATGGGCTCCAATATCCAATTGTATCAAATGGCGTATGAACCCATATGGGTCACCGGAAACCATGGGAATGCAGCTCCTGACGCTGCTCAGCTGCCTTGCGGATTAGACTCCAAGTCAAAAGCTCGGGGGTTGGTCCCTTAAGAAAGCCACCTGCTTCGGTCTGAGCGCCCGGGCAGTATCTCAGCCCTCACACAATGAATGAAATAAAGCAAGAAACTATCATTGCGTGCTACATTAACACCACTGTTATTATGTTCACTAGGTTATTAAACACATTGTTCACATATTCTAATAAATGTAATGCAGAGTTGAATTCAGTGGCAATTTTTTTTAACAGTTTACTTCTGTTTTACTTTAAAAAGTACCATAAAAGAAATGATAACTTATCAAGTATACCTATAGGACTACTATTCATATAATAACCAAACATGGACGCTTTTTGTCAAATGATTTCTAAACACCCTTAAAGTACAAAATTCGATATAAATTAATGCGCATTTAAGAGAATCTAGGTGAATTGGTCACTCTCTGTTCCTATTCAACTATAGTCTTTTTAAGCTTGAAACGCACTGCTAGCTAGCTAGCTATCACTATGAAAAATGCAGCTCCTTTAGAACACTTGATCATTTTATTATTCTGGTAATGACAACACTTTAAGTGAGGAAATTTATAGTAATTTGCGTAGAAACACACAAGTTCGATTGAACACTTATAGTTAAGATCATTAAAATTTATTTAAAATAAACAAAAGTATGCAGGTAGACAACGGTATAATAACCAAGAAAATCATTTAAGTGTCACATTCTAACCGAAACATATTGGTCAGGTGTGGAAGTTATATAAAAATTCACTGTTTCGCATAGTACATCTCGATATGTGTTAGAAGAAGCTAGCCAACAGTGAACTAGGAGATTCCCTAAGAGATTCAAAACTATTTTAGAATACCATGACTGTCTATCTGTCTATTTTCGAAATAGAACTTTGCAACGATGTGCACCAGTTCAAGTCGCCACACTCCCCACATGCACCACACAAAGCAAGAGAAGGAAGTACAAGAAATGCGAAATAGAGACAGTAAACAGAAGTGTGAGACGAAGGAAGAGTAATAACGAAGAACAATATAGTTTCATTGGAAATCATAAGTCATAAGGAGTGGATGCATCTGCGACAGCCATTGAGAACGATCACTTTGAGCCGGCCATATCACCAATTGTTTCCAGCCTTTATTGGTTTCCGTCGCGAGGACCCCAACCAGTTAGGAAGTCTACACCTTTCTACGTGGCTGGCCTAAACTAACTGTTGTAGATTAAATTGACTGGTGTCTCCATGTTTTGGTTTGACCTCCGCTAGCTGTTTTCCAGCGTTACCCTATGTCAGCTAACATTGCTCATTGTTGAGGAAGGCGATGACGAATACCATTAAACCTTAGTACTCTATATAATTGCCATGATAACGAGCAAATACCCGATTTGTGTATATCATCCAGTCCTACAGTATCACTGTTGACTTGTATAGTTGATAACGGTGGTCTTTTAGACTGATACCTAGAGAAGTAGATTCGCATCTCGGAAGGAGCATAAATTACCTGAAATTCATCAGTACTATTTGTGAGTGTCAATAGGCAAGAAACCGAAGTATACAGTTTTTTCCCAAACTGACGTCTTCCGATAACTAACAGACAAAACCATTTTCTTTAAGTGTTGGTTTGTAGAGATTTGGTTGGTTAGTTACAGGATTTCATCATGAGCTGACATTGGTTAGAGAACCATGAGAAAACCTGAAGGGATTAGTGGGCAGCTGTTTCCCCGCCCTAGTTCCGGACTCTTCAACGGTATGCACCCGCCAACATGGCTCGAACCCAGGACCTTCTGGTTACAAGGCCATCGAGCTCGTAGACCATTAAGCCACTGGGACACGATCCAATGGCCAGCTCATGAATTCTAACTTCTGCCAATTCATGACATAGCGCGACCCCCAGCCAATGCCTTCAGCAAGTATTTGTCCTCACACCCGACCTGCTGCACCCTACTGGTACCGAATTTTCATTTCCATCACTTATTCTTTATGACACAAAGGAAATTACAATCAAGTACATATCTTACGTGAAATAATAATAATCTAACTGCACTTTAAGTAATCCTGTTAGAAAAAACCCAAGATGAAGTTATCGTTACCACAGATGTACTGCATCATTAACTTTTTACGTACAGTGCTTCTATTATTACAATCCTCACAAATCAACTCTTGAAAATTAATTAATCCGATGCTCACCAATGACTTGTTACAAGATGGAATTTCCTGGAGTTCTAGTAAGAAGTCGTGACCAGTGAAGTCCATCCAGTCGGGAGTGATAGTGGATTTCCAGCCGATGACATTAGTTGGTGGTTACGCTACAAAATCACTAATTGGTGGTAGAAGTTAGAATTCATTGGCTGGTCACTGAATCGGGTCCCAGTGGTTGAATGATTGTCAACGAGCTTGCCTTGTAACCGGAAGGTCCTGAGTTCGAACCCCTTGTTGTGGGTGAGTACTGCTGATGAGTCCCAAACCAGGACGGAGGAAACAGCTGTCCAGTACTCTAATGCTGGTTTTCAATGGTTCTCTAACTGATATCAATACGTGGGCAAACTCGGAAAATAAATCTAATCCTTACACAACAACTCTTGAAAATTATTATTATTATTATTATTCCCAGGTATTCAATGTTAACAAAGGTGTAAAGTCGAAGTTATATCATTTACAAATCAAATAAAGAAACAGAAATTATGCTGGATTTAGAATTCATACCTACACATTTATCTTTCAATTAAATGCGGGTGGACAGTTCGAATAATATACAGTCTTCCACCAAACTAACTCAGGATTCAACTTATATGCTACATACGTCAATTTTGAAATTTTTAACGACATAATGCTTTTCTCTTCCGTTATGATTTAAGGCAAAACCACAATGCTAACTTACAACATCAATCCCTTTAAAATGTACTCAATAGTTTAACAATGTAAAAATGATGCAGGCGAAACACTGTTTAAATTAGAATGGATAAATCAACCTGAAAACCACAGATTTCACATGCATATTATCTCTAGGAGTTGAAAATCTTCACTGCTATTAAATCACCTAGTTGTTTCTTTCTTCAAAACATCTGGTATGCTTGGGAAATTTGAAAAACTTGACTACTACTTAGTGGCAACCATCTCTGTAAGCTGTTTTTGACAAGAAATGTTAATCGCCTTTAATTTTACATTCAATAAGTCATTTATATATAGGGCAACGAGGAAAAGGCATAAAATGAACCCACACAAAATACTTGGAATATCTGGACTTCACCGATGCTATATGTCTGATTTTCCACAACCTGAAAGATATGCAAGTGAAAAGCAACAAGTTGGCAGAAGAAGCATCAAACATACCACCTCCTTCAGAGCTGAACATAGAGAAAACAGAGGTGATGATACAGATCCCTTGCCAACACCAACAGCCACTGCAACAACAACAACAACAGACAACAATCAGCCAGCATAAATGGGAGGAACCTGAAAGAAGCAACCTCCTTTACCTACTAACTACCCACCTATCTGAGACGCATCACTTCAACTACAGGCGGACGTTACTAACGAGGATATCAAAGCAAGGATCGAGAAAGCAATACAAGCTTTCATTACTCTCAAGTCTGTGTGGAGCTCAACAGCACTCACCATCAAAAATAACATCCGGATTTTCAACTCCAATGTGGAGTCAGTGCTACTTACTATACGGATCAAAGACTTACACTGCCCGTCATGAAGAGCACCACAAACAAACTACAGACCTTCATCGACAGCTGTCTTCACTCAATACTACTCAAGATCAGATGGCCAGCCAGAAAAGATCAGAAACAGGAATCTTTGGGAGTAAACCAACCCAGCAGGAGCCAATTATGCAACAAATAAGCAGGAAGAAATGGAGGTGGATTGGATTAGCCATACTCTGAGGAAACCATCAAGTGACATCACACGCCAGGTCATCGCTCGAGTGGAACCCGAAAGGCAAACAGCGAGTTGGTCGTCAGTGCAAGGGTGACTTGAATGAGGTCATGTGAAGAGGAGATGAAAGCATGTGGGCAGACTTGTAGCCATGTGAAAACTATAGCGTAGGACCGAACTCAATGGAGACAAGAGGCTGAAGCCCTACGTTCCTTTAGGAATTTAAGGAAATAATAATAACTAAAATAGGAAACTACTTTTCAAAAAAAACTAAAAGGCGAAAGTTTCTCTTCCCTCCTGAAAAAATTAACTGCATAAATATGACATTGTTACTTTCTGCCAATGGTGCTGTATGCCATTAATAATTTCGTACAGTCTGTTCATTTCCATGGTTAAAAGGTTATTGCTCTTCTAATGTTAAGAGGTTATCCTTATATAACACAGTATAATAAAGTAGTTGGGTTGGCCTTAAAGAAATAACAGGAATTTACACAAAAAAATGCCATAGAATATCGGATTATTACCATTAAGAGAAGGGAAAACGACAGATATACAAAAAGTTAACTGACAAAACAATTAATCATTGTTTTGTAATTTTTCTTAACTTTGTAAGTCAGAAACAGAGTAGCAATACAATCAAAGTTCTTAAATGGTTGCAAGCAATCGCTAGGAAGCCTTGCACGACCTAGCCAGCAAGGCGTATCTCCAACCCTGAAGGAACTCATATCCCTTCTGAGATTCGAACCCGTGTCACCCAGTGCCGCCTTCAGTCAGAGACGTTACCACTGAGCTATTCAAGCTGATGGTTGACCTCTCGTAGGATTCTATTGGATACTTTGACTGGACACTAGTAACTAGTGTGATGTGTCTATTCCCTTTCTTTGATGCAGACTGAATTCTACCAGTCAGGTAGGTTTGCAATGTGGCCACCATGCTAGGTGACCTCCAACCACCTAATATCACCAAATCAATGTGTCCACCATGATGGCAAGCCACCTAGAATGCTGGCCACATTGCAAACCTACCTGACTGATAGAATTTAGTCTGCACCAAACAAAGGACTAGACGCATCACCCCAGTTACTAATATCCAATCAAAGTTCTTTCGTCGCCTATCGGTGAATTAAGCCTAAAGAATAGGCACTACTGAGAGATATATTACAACTAAAAGCGCTAAAATATAGAAAATAACCATATTCGAATTTTTAAACTACAAAAATCAAAGATACCCTAAGGTGATTTCAAAAGGTAAAAGGCATACAAAAACACCAAATGTTGAAATATTTCACACTACTTGACTTAAAGATAACACAAATGAATAAAAGAAAACAGATGAAAAGTAGGGAAATGAAGTATAATGTCAAAATGATATATTCAATTATGATAGAAATAACAAGTAATCATATCCGTCTTGTCATATAATCTATAATTATCATAATGATAACTGACAATTACAATTTCAGCCTAAATTAAAATCAGCAGCAGTAACAACAGCTGATACCAACAGATTATATCATCAGCTGCTGACAAACACACACATACAGAGAGATACTTCGATAGGCGGAAGTGACTGTAGAAAAGTATACTTCTCATGACAAATAAAAAAGAGAATCCCATAAAATAGGATTAAAAACACACATGTAGTATCCATTTTTGAACAAGATATGGCCTGGATTTAGTCTGAAATATGCAATATTACCTAGTCCGTCAGGGATGTCCATTATCCCCATTTCTATTCAATTTCATCACAGATGTATTAATAGATTTAACCCTAGCTCACTTCAGAGACTCATGGATTGACTTGCTACCAGGGAATAATCTCATTGACTTACAATATGCAGACGATATAGTCCTTCTAGGCGAAGACGCTGACGAAATGCAGAGTCTTCTAAACACCTTGAGCCGCAATCTATGAATGTTTGGCATGCGATTCGCTCCCGCCAAATGCAAGATGGTGGTACAGGACTGGACTACACCGACTCCTAGATTATAAATAGGGAGTGAAGTGGTAGAGCACGTTGACCGCTTCACTTATTTCGGAAGTACCATCAGCCAACGCCGACGGGTTGATCTCTGACGAAATCTCAGTACGGATACAGAGGGCTAGTTTTGAATATGCCAAATTACGCCGTCTCTGGCGTAGACGTGATATCCGGCTGGCTATCGACCAAAGGGCGGGTGTACTGCTCATCATTCCGCTGTGTCCTCCTTTATGGCCGGCTGTGAGACCTGGCCATTGAGAGTGGAAGACATGAAAAGATTAGCTGTCTTCGATCATAGGTGCCTGCGTTCTATCTCTCGTGTGAAGTGGCATAATAAGGTGAACAATATTGAGGTTAGGCGTCGAGTGCTAGATAAGGAGGGGAAATCAATCGACTAGGCTGTGAAGTTACACCGATTGAGATGGTTAGAACATGTGTTACCTATACCTAGTCATCGCCTTCCTCGACAATGAGCAATGTTAGCTGACATAGGGTAACGCTGGAAAACAGCTAGCGGAGGTCAAACCAAAACATGGAGACACCAGTCAATTTAATCTACAACAGTTAGTTTAGGCCAGCCACGTAGAAAGGTGTAGACTTCCTAACTGGTTGGGGTCCTCGCGACGGAAACCAATAAAGGCTGGAAACAATTGGTGATATGGCCGGCTCAAAGTGATCGTTCTCAATGGCTGTCGCAGATGCATCCACTCCTTATGACTTATGATTTCCAATGAAACTATATTGTTCTTCGTTATTACTCTTCCTTCGTCTCACACTTCTGTTTACTGTCTCTATTTCGCATTTCTTGTACTTCCTTCTCTTGCTTTGTGTGGTGCATGTGGGGAGTGTGGCGACTTGAACTGGTGCACATCGTTGCAAAGTTCTATTTCGATAACGGACAGATATTAACTAGTTAACTAAAACACAAGTGAATAAAAGATTGATTAAAAAAACAAAACAACTTAAGTTTATACAGTGTTCAAGTATGCACCACAAAGAGATATTGAAACTCATAGAGTAAAAATTCATGCATGAACTGTTTCATCAACAGAGTAGAGATTGACTGCTAGGGACTTGGAGACAATCTGCCGAAAATTCTGAATCTACATCTCGTGGTTGTCGGCACCTGACTACAAGGTGTATCTGCAACTTCGAAGGAGCTGATGTTCCCCCCGCCCGCCTCGGATACTTAAATCACTTCTACAGGTGGTCTATCACTAGGTCATATAGCTAGGCTCAGTGGAGATACGAATCATCTTGAGATTGAATTTAAATATTTTGCACTTCAAAGGCCTTTCTGTGATATACTCATTGAATTTCCAAGGAAGATGATCACTTCTCACATATGTTTGTGCTTTAGACTTCAAGATGTCCCTTAAGTATGACAGTCGTCATTGACCAAACGATGCATTACTGCAGCAGGGAATTACAGAACACTACAATCCAGTAGCGTGCGTCGGTAGCACAGCGGTTGGCTTGCTCGCCGACCATGCACATGGTACGAGGTTCGATCCCCGGCCACCGAATCACTCCTTTACCTCGCTAAGCCGGAAATAATACTGGTAAAGAGGAAAGGTTGGGCATGAGGCTAGCAACCCCATCCTGTAAAATTAAACACTGCTACAGAAACTTCAAGCCATTAGCTTGAAGCCCTATGTTCCACTGGGAACGTGAAGGAAATAAAAAAAAACAATCCTGTAACATCATCAAACAGTCTATATAAGAGTTTATGTAACTAAAAATTACTTTGTTTCTCTATAAATTGGGTAATAGTGAATCCATATAGTTTGGTAATAAACCATTCAGGATCGAATATTAAATCTGTTAGGAAAACAACTTATTATCCAGACTCTGTACGACAAATCTTTATTAGTGATGCGAGGTTGACCACCCTGTAATCAACTAACATAACTCAGTAAATCAATAGAAATTAATAAACAAACTACAGTTGTTTGCTACAATTTGGAAATTTTCGACCGAGCACAACGAAGATCCTGAGAGGGGTATAGCTTGGGATCATCAGACCACAGAGTGAAAAAATCCCCATCTACCTGGTGAATAGACATTTTGGGTCTCTTGATCTTCTACTTCTTTTTTTTCTTTTACTCCTTCACGTTCCCAGTGGAACATAGGGCTTCAAGCTAGTGGCTTGAAGTTTCTGTAGTAGTGTTTATTTTACAGGATGGGGTTGCTAGCCTCATGCCCAACCTTTCCTCTTTACCAGGATTATTTCCGGCTTAGCGAGGTAAAGGAGTGATTCGGTGGCCAGGGATCGAACCCCAGACCGTTTGCACGGTCGGCGAGCGTCCTAACCGCTGCGCCACCGACGCTTTTCTACTTCTGCTAACTCATAATGCAGTCCACCTAACAAGTTTACAGAAGTTGTTAAATTTCTACTGACACTGAAGGCGATGGCTGGAAAGTCTTTGGAAACTCAGTGTCGAACAATATGTAATTTTTAAAAACACTATCAACGCAACACCTATCGATCCAACTCAGCCACCATATACAGGGTTGTTGATATGTCGAAAAATCACTAAGTATGGAATAATGATACCTTCTGGATTGAAAACCCTCAATAGGTGATACATAGTTCAGCTCTATGACGTAATGACTGGAGGTTAAATGTGACAGAAATGGTTTATACGGCAAAGTTAAACTTTAAGCACCACCAACTACCAATCAGCGAATAACCTCGAAAGCACCAATCACGTGAAGGAGGCACTTTCGTGTATGGAATACATATGTTTATGAAGAAGATGCATAAAAACTGTAGAAAATTGTTACATAGGATACTTTTCACTCTTAGGTTGGAGTATCGACAGAGTATAATTCCATTGTGGGTAAAATTTATTCTGATAAAGTCTCATAGTGTAATATAGTAATATAGTTATATTTCCTGAGCAATAAATTGTGCTCGAAACGTGGTCATCAGTAAATATTACTGTACAACACCGTGAGACTTTATCAAAATGTTACCCACAGCGGAATTATACTCTACCACAGTGCACAAGTTCTATTCTTATAGAGTAATTATTTAGGTCTTCTAACCCTAACAATAAACCTAATCTTTCCTGAACCTAAGCCTAAAGCGAAAATATCCCTAAAATAACCGTAATCTAACTCGAACCAACCCTAATGTCGCCTTTATTAGCTTAACCAAACTCTGACTTGTTCTTGGCTTAAAGCGTGACTTAATCTTTACCAAACCCAAGGTGAAACTTACCAGAAATCCCATTTAATAGCATAACACTTCGATGAGCACATTTTATTGATGATGACATCACTTGCCAGGTTTCACCAACTTGCTCAATGAGTGTTTCAAGGTCACTGGTGTGGTCGCACTCTATTGGTAATTAGTGGTGTTTAAAGTTTAACTGCGCCGTTTTATATATATATATATATATATATATATATATATATATATATATATAACATTATATCTTATGTTCTTCACTATACTATCCTGTGTGTATATGTGTGTGTGTGTTTGGTGCACATAAACAACATCATCCAACACTCAGGAGCAAATTAGATAGACATTAGGTTTAACATTTCCATCTGTTTCTGTAAAATACATGACATGAATGGTAAAAAAGTTGTTCAATAACTAAGGCTACATGGAAATAACATGACACTTTTGAATAGCCGCCCTCCCGCCCCTCCCCCGGCAAAAACACAAAACCTTTCAATGTTTCATTAAGATAATACGGAAAGAAGAGGATATTGGTTAATAAAAGCAGAAAACATAAAAGAGAGAGAGAGGAACCGAATAACTAACTGGTGGTGGTCAACCGGGTAAAAAAAAATTGCCTTTTAAAAGAGAAATGCTTCTTTTAACCTTTTTGTACTTTATGTCAAATAATTATTAATGCATTCGATGTTAAACCTCCTCCTCCTCCTCCTCGTGCCACATCACAAAGTTGTCTTTCAACCAACCAGTGTAGAGAAAGTGTGAAACTAAAAACGTTGGAGAAAATACTGGGCAAAGTTAAGAGAAAAATTATGTTGTCTGAGTAAAATTAACGAAGCATACTACCATACGCGTGAAATGATTTTACACGTAAATGAACACTTTTTTCTTTTCTTAACAGGCACACATCTCGTTGTGATAATAGTTTGACAAAACAAAAATAATAATGTACAATGAGAACTGTAATCGAAGGAAACATATACATATATACGTTTATGCTTGACTGAATGAATGATGTCATAAATCTACCCGATAGAGTATTGAAAATGCCGAAAATACCTACACTAAATATGTATAACCACAACCCCAACTAGATAATAAAGACACTTTAAAAAAAACACAAAAGTATCAAAATAATGTGAATAATATACAAAAGAAGTCAACAAAAACATACAAACAAGGAAGAGGTGACAGGAAAGAGAGAATAAAGTGTGTGGGTGTTTGTGCGTGTATGGTCAATTCTCTCAATTCTTCTTTTACACAACTTTATTTATATTCAGCATTTACAAGGCAAAACACAGATGAACAGAAAAAAAATCGACACTGCCAAAAAAAATTATACTGACACTAAACTTAGGATAAGAATTCTTTGAAGAGAAAAAATGCAGACACGAAGAATGTCTGTAACAAAAATCGACAACAGCAACTGTTTCTACTCTTTTTTTTATTATTTCAGTGATTATTTTTCTTCAGAAGGGGTGGGTGGGTTGGTGGGTTTTCCGTTAAAACATGCTCGTGTGTGCGCTTATATATTTATGTGTCTGTGTGTGCGTGCAATGTTTGAATCGACCAAAAAATTGTCTTTGGAACCTAAAGATAAAAAAATGTTTTCCGTATTTTTCGGTTCTTCAGTATTTCAGAGGAAATATTTCATTTTGTCAAAAAACAAAAATTAAATGAAAAAAAATAAGTAAATAAAGACGTGAAAAATGCTAATACAACAATTTCATACGGCAACAATTTTATTGTTACCAACACAACTTTTTAAAGCAGCAGTAACAACAACTACTACAGAGAAAGAGTCATATATCATTTTTTTATTCTATTTTGTTTTTACTTTATTGTGCGTCGGTGGCACAGTGGTTAGGACTCTCGACGACCATGCATATGGTCCGGGGTTCGATCCCCTGCCGACACACACCTGATATCTATGGTCGGCTTGCAAAATTTGAGCTACCGATATCCATGCTGAAAATTTCATACTTGTACTAAAAATACAGTGTAGAATCAAGCTGTAACCAAAAATCAAAAATAAAATAAATAAATAAAAAAATTTGCATTCCAAAAGGAATACTGGACTTTGGAATTTCATTAGCGTTGGTGTTTTGAATCTGTGGTGCGGCGTCGTAGAAAGCCTCACGTGCAATCTTCCCTTGCGACTAGGCTTACACTACCTACCATCAGCTAGCTAAGCAAACGAGTCGGCCGGGAATCGAACCACGAATCACACGTATGATTGACGAATATTCTACCAGTGAGAGATCGAAGCGACCTTAATACGACAAAAAAGAAATAGACACAGTGACAGTTTTGCTTGAAAGAGGATTTTGTTTTTTTTGAAAAGGGAAAGATTTCAAAGGGGAAAATCTTGTGATTTATGAGAAGGTGGAGATAGTGAGACTGAAGGCTGGGAGGGGAGGCGGTAGGGAAGGCCAGAGAGACACAGAATGAACCAGTAAAAACAAAAACTCTGAAATATTCTTTTGAAAAATAATTGCCGCAGATAACAAAGATAAGCAAACGTTGTATAAATTCATAACTTATAAATATTCAGACTTATGTTATATATGTATATATATGCGCGAAAATGATGACCTCGCTTAAAATATGAAAAACAAACATATTTTGAAATAATAAGAGACTGTGAATGATCCATAGAAAAATTGGAAAATACGGTTTTCGTTTTAAAATCAAACAGTAAACGTGATTCAAGTATTGGTTTGTAGGGATTTGGGTGATTGGTTGCAGGATTTCAGCATGAGCTGACATTGGTTAGAGAAACATTGAAAAATCTGAAGGGAGTACTGGACAGCTGTTCCCGACCTCCTAGTTTGGGATTCTCCATCAGTACGGACTCACCACAAAGGGGTCGAAACCAGGACCTTCTGGTTACAACGCTAGCGATCTCGTAGACAAGTAAGCCACTGGGACCCAATCCAATGGTCGTGATCAGTATGGTGCAGAAGATAGGGCGCGAGGATATATACTCGCCGAAGACATTGGCTAGTCTGTCTGTCTGTTTTCGACATAGAACTTTGCAACGATGTGCACCAGTTCAAGTCGCCACACTCCCCACATGCACCACACAAAGCAAGGGAAGAAAGTAGAAGAAATGCATATTAGAGACAGTAAACAGAGGTGTGGGACAAAGGAAGAGTAATAACGAAGAACAATATAGTTTCATTGGAAATCATAAGTCACAAGGAGTGGATGCATCTGCGACAGCCATTGAGAACGATCACTTTGAGCCGGCCATATCACCAATTGTTTCCAGCCTTCATTGGATTTTACCATCGCGAGGACCCCAACCAGTTAGGAAGTCTACACCTTTCTACGTGGCTGGCCTAAACTAACTATTGTAGATTAAATTGACTGGTGTCTCCATGTTTTGGTTTGACCTCCGCTAGCTGTTTTCCAGCGTTACCCTATGTCAGCTAACATTGCTCATTGTCGAGGAAGGCGATGACTAGGCATAGGTAACACATGTTCTAACCATCTCAATCAGTGTAACTTCACAGCCTAGTCGACTGATTTCCCATCCTTATCTAGCACTCGACGCCTAACCTCAATATTGTTCACCTTATTATGCCACTTCACACGAGAGATAGAACGCAGGACATTGGCTAGTGGTCACGCTATGTCGTGAATCGGCAGAAGTTGGTCTGTCTGGATTCAACATAGAACTTGGCACCGAAGTCCACCAGTTCGAGTTGCCACGTTCCAATTGGCATACAAGGTAGACAAGAAGATGAGTGAAGACAATCAATAGAGTTTGACAAATATAAGAGTGAAACAGAATGGGTAATTGTAGAAAGGAATATGAAAGATTACCGAGACTGAATACATCTGCGCCATTGACAACGATTTTGAGCCATGTCACCTATTGTCTCTAGCCATTGATTCCTAGAGTCCCGAGGGCCCCAACCCGGGAGTCTGCATCTCCCTACCTGACTCAGTTTAACTGTCAAGGATTTCATGGATTGATGAGGCCATGTTTTTGTTTGGCCACCACTGGCTCTTTTCCAACCTTCACCTATGTCAGCTAGCAAAGCCCGTCGGGGGAGGCGGTGGTTAGGCATGCGCAGCACGTGACCTAGCCATCTTAGTCTATGTAACTTTATAGCCTCGTCGATTGATTTTCCCTCTTTGCCCAACACTCTACGCCTAACGTCAACATTACTTATCTTGTGTAACCACCTAACGTGAGACAGAGATCGCAGACATCTATGATCGAAAGCAGTCAACCTTTTCATGTCTTCAACGCGTATTGGCCATGTTTCAGAGCCATAGAGAAGGACGGAGCGAACTGATGAGCAGTACACACGTCCCTTGGTTGATAACCGGATGTCACGCCTACGCCAGAGATGGTGTAAGTCAGCGAAAGCAGCTCGAGCTTTTCGGATCCGTGCTGAGATTTCATCGCCAATCAGTCCGTTGGTGCTAATACAACTTCCCAAGTAGGTGAAGTGGTCAACATGTTCTATCACTTCACTCCCTATCACTAAGTTAGGGGTTGACGGGGTCCAGTTGGAATGCATGCACCGGCCATTGGACCGGATCCCAGTGACTTTATGGTCTACGAGCTCGCCTTTTAACCGGAAGATCTTGAGTTTGAACCCGGGCTGTGGGTGCGTATTGACGGAGAGTCCCAAACTAGGATGAAACAGCTGTCCAGTACTCCCTCCAGGTTTTCCAATGGTTTTCTAACTAATGTCAGCTCATGATGAAATCCTGTAACTGAGTAAAAGTGATTCTTTTGCAAAAGGAAAGGAAAGGATCGAAAATCAAAATGACGAATGATTGAGGGAGAGAGGGAGAGAGAAAGGCGAAAATACTAAAATAGGGAGAAATACTACAGCCCCACTACAGTCTACATACGAATACGTACATCTATGAGGATAAATGGGTTTACAAAACACTATGTATTATTCAATGTATAAAATAAAACAGGTAGAGAATTGAGGCACATGAGTGATAAACAACAAATGATGAATGTTACAGTGTATAGAAAATCTTTGATGATACTCTAGTCATTATTTTCAGCTCTCAGTTCAAGAGATGGGAAAGATAATTTCACTAGCTCAAAAATAAAACATTCTCTTAGAATGCAGTTAGTAAACCATGAAATTTGTCAGAAGTGTGTCAACTGAAAAGCTAACTGTATTTGTTACAGGATTTCATCGTGAGCTGACATTGGTTAGAGAACTATTGAAAACCAAGGAGTCCTGGACAGCCGTTTCGTCAGCCTAGTTTGAGACTCTTCAGCAGTACCCACCCACAGGGGTTCGACCCCAGAACCTGATTACAAGGCCAGCGAGCTCATAAACCATTAAGGCACTGGGACCCGATCCAATGGCTAGCCCATGAATTCTAACTTCTGCCAACTCACGACATAGCGCGACCGCTAGCCAATGTCTTCGGTGAGTATTTGTCATCACACTCGACCTGCTGCATCCTACTGGTCACGACTTCCAGGTTTTCCAATGCTTCTCTAACTAATGTCAGCTCATGATGGAACCCTGTAACCAACCAAATTCCTACAAACCAACACTTGAATAACTGTATTTGTGTTGAAATCCTGTCAGACAATGAAAAGTAGTCGAGGTTTATGCAGTTTTAGTTTAGACCACCAAATTTAATAGCTATTCTACTTTAAGTTCTTTTTTAAAATAAGAGAAGAAACCGAATGATGAATTTCATTAACGAGTGAGAAAGTATGCGTCGGTGGCACAGCTGTTGAATGTCCACCAACAACGCAGATGGTTCGGGGCTCGATCGCCGGCGGATGCACTCCTAAGCCTCACTAAACAGGTAAAAAGAACGGTAAAATGGAAAGGTTGGGTATCAGACAAGTAATCTTATCCACTGCTACCTAAACTTTAAAGCTCTAGCTTGAAACTCTATGTTCCACTAGGAACCTTAAGGAATAAAATAATAAAAATAATAATAGGTGTATATATACTAGATATTGAATAAATATAATTTCGCCGAGAACTGGATATAAATTCTAACTTATACAGGTCCCTAGAGAAACTGAAGACGTTGTGCAGCAGTTTTTCCTACATACATCAAAAAAAGAAAAAATTAAATAGATAAACCATATGTACGTCTCCTAGTTTCACATTAAAAAAACCAACTAACTAATTAATAACTGAGACGAAATAGTATTACTGGTAGTCAAAGGAAAATTGTTTCTGTAGACAAAGATCCTAACCAATAATAACCAATTGGCTGTGTCTGTTTTATGCTCGAAAATAACTAGGCAGTGGTAAATCACCATAAGTTGAACACAAGGATGGCGACTACAAATAACAATAACATCTATTCATTCATTCACCACAAATAGACTTTAAATTCGACTGGTTTGAACCGATTCACTTTTCTAAGCTGAATCCATTCGGGTACACACCGCTGATGTGTGTATTCGTTGCGAAATGAGTTAAACAGCCTTTTGAAGTGCAGATCACTTCGATTTGGCTAGAAAACGCTACTGCTTGAAATGCATGGCTCCCTCAACTACTTATATCAACCAATAGTATATACTATAACGTTATTCCCATTTTCCCGATTAACTGACAGAAGTCTTTTCTATAGTTTGGTTTGTAAGGATTAGTCTGTTTTTTTACTAGTTGATCACAGATCGGTATCAGTTAGAGAACCATTGAAAACTAGGGAGTACTGGACAGTTGTTTCGTCCTAGTTTGGGAATCATCGGCCTCGCCTTTTAACCGGAAGGTCCTGAGTTCGGACCTAGGTGGAGGGTGCGTACTGACGATGATTCCCAAACTAGGATGAAACAACTGTCCAGTACTCCCTGGTTTTCAATGCTTCTCTAGCTGATATCAATCCATGATCAACTCGTACAAACCAAACCATAGAAAATTACTCTGATGCTCGCTAGTGACTCGCTACAGGATGGAGTTTTCTAGGGTTCTAGTGAGAAGTCATGACCAGTGAGGTCCAATTAGATGTCACGTGTGTGGATGGATGTCCCACCAACGACAATGGTTGGTGTCGCGCTAAATCACGAATTGGTAGAAGTTAGAATTCATGAGCCACTGAATTGGGCCCGGTGGCTGAATGGTGTACGAGCCAGCTTGCCCTGTAACCGGAAGGTCCTGGGTTCGAACCTCAGTAGGTGCGTACTGCCGATGATTTCCAAACTAGGATGAAAGAGATGTCCAGTACTTCCTGGTTTTCAGTGGTTCTCTAGCTGACGAAATCTGTTTAATACGAATATACTATGAAACGAGTATCTACAATTAACTGACAGAGCTACCTTATGCTGTTCTAGAATTATTCAACAATAAATAACAATATTTAAGAATAAGTCCAAATAAAAATCTCTTTTAAATCAATCAATTGATTGAAATTGGCAGTCTGCTTAATCTCTGGGCTTTCTGAATTTTGATCTGAAACAATGAATCTTATTTGCTTCAGCTCTTGTTAGTATAGTCATTCAGTTGTATCCGTGAATCTCCAAATGTGCTCGTGCACATTTTTAATTGGTTTGCAGTCTATCGTTGAGCATTTCTGTAGGATCAAAGAAAATTACCATAGTGGATTATTATTTCATTCTTCGAATAAAATCACTGTGTCACGCGATCTACTGAAGATGGCTGCTTTACTTGAAACTCGTGAATGAATAGATTAAGTATTATGCAATAAACTAAGATGAAAATTGTCCATATTGTGTAAACCTACTGTGCATAATTACGCTATTATTATAAGTACCTGAGAGTAATACCTAAAACATACTAGTGACAAGGACAATCAGGGCTGTGGTGAATTGTGGCAGTAATATACTAGCATTACTACCAGCAATCAATTTAAGCATGCTGACTACTAACTATTTGAAGAACTATAGGCTGAATAAATAGCCAAAACGATTAAAATTTCGAATCTGAAAGCAACAAGTATGGAGATTTTCGTAAATGCAGATTCATAGAAATAGTTTCCGCTTCATTTAGTTGGGTTGGGAGACCAAAAACAGGAAATTTGTAAACATCTAAACACACAACTGAATTTTAGATTTTCCCGTCGATTGATGATTGGACCGAAGTGCTCGATCTCACGTTGACACGTCGACTTCTTGTACACATGCTTCGACGATGTCTGAGCATGTAATTAGAAGTCAACTGGTGGATGGTGACTAGCAGTGGAATCCAGGATAAAGCGCATTTCGTCCTACTTCCGTCCAATCAATCGACGGGAAAATCTCAAATTCAATTCAATTAATATGACCCGTTGCACAAGAGGTGGCTCTCGTCACCCAAGTGCTCTAGTGGATGACGCCTCGGCGTCTGAAACTACAGACACTGGGTTTGAGCCTCGGTGGGAACATCATCACTCAATGGGAAGTGCAGGTACATCCGGATGACGAATCCCAAATAGGACGAAGTGCGCTTTATCCTGGATTCTACTGCTAGTCACCATCCACCAATTAAACATCTAAACATTTGCCTAATAAAAAGTAATTATTACATCAGTTTACACTAGAAATACTTTTCCGCTCATGAAAGAGCTACTAGAACGATTGGCTTATCACCAGACCTGTTTAAAGTTCAGAAATAAGCCATTGCATGAACACAACCATCTTAAACGGAGGACAGACTCTATTCTCCACAGAATTTAAAAATGAAGCAGTTTAAACTGCGTGAAAACACAATATTTAACAGATATAAAATTACATTGATACAACAACAACTTGTACAAAAATGTATCAATTAAACTGGCCGGAAGTGCGAACAGAATAAAAAGCAGAATATTTAGTAATTGATTTTTAACATCTTGTAAATGTAATCCAAACAGCAAAAATTTAGCCCAGAAGGGAAAAAAATATACTAACTGCACATAAAAGTATCTACTGTACGTAAGAAAAAACAAGTTGTATCAGAAGTTTAGGGTAAGAAATCCCTGCGTTTACATTCCTCAATAAATTATATATATATATATATATATATATATATATATATATATGGATTATTTTGTGTGTATGCATTCATTAAGTTTGCTTCGCGGCAAGCCTCGAGAAAGATTCACTAAAGCCGAGCATTGACAATTTACGACTGTATAAAAGATACGTGGACGATATTTGCATTATTTGTGACAACAGCAACGACCCCAATCAACTGCTGAAGACATTTAACTGTTGCCAACTAGCAATAAAATTCACTCTTGAAATGGAAAACGAGTCAAAAATTCCGTTTCTTGATGTGGAGCTAACAAGAAGAACTGATGGGAGCCTAAGAAGATCGATCCATGAAAAACCAACGTGGAATGGTCAACTAACAAGCTTCTATAGCTGGGTACCCATTCAACAAAAGCAGAATTTGATTAAAACCGTTGCCAAGCGCATCCGATGCATCTGTAATCCTAATGTTCTAGAAACAGAATTAGATCTTTTGACAGAAATCTTCATCCAAAATGGATACCCACCAAGATTCACTGTGTCAAAAAAGAAACTCTACATGAACTTGGATTTAAAGAAAGATTTGACAAGCGATATTCTCATGAGAAGCATCGCATCATCTCTGAGGAGAACATTCTTTGCAGCAACACTAAGAATAGTGTTCTCCAGTCGCCCGCCCATCTGCAGAAGCCTGAAGGACAAGATCCCGCACCTGACCACCTCTGTGTGCATATATCAGTTCATCTGCTGCTGTGGAGCCAGGTCGTTCAACGCACACCCTTTCCAAGAGGATTCAAGAACACTATCCAGGATGGTTGCGAAAAGGCAGTACTGGTGCTATAAGGAGTGCGATAATTGAAGACCTGGTTAACACACTGATCATTCCATTTCAACAAACGCCTTCTTCAAAGTAATCTACAGAGTCACGAATAACCTACCAAAGGCAATACGGTTTCGTCTTCTTTATATCGCTGAAGCTCGGGTCATTCATATAAAAAGCCGGAGCTGTGCATACAAAAGAGAATTTTTGTTTGTTTGCCTGTTTCTTTAATTGCTTATAATCCTTGTATTCATTTACAGCTCTTACGCAATTTCATATTCTTTACTTTCTATGTGCATCCTGAGTACAACTTAATTATCAAACTATTCATATTATTACGTAACTCCTTTTTGACAACTCATCACCTTTGTTACCACCCTAGTTCCATTAACACCCAATTTTTTGACCGTTTTTGTATTACGTAAATCCACCCAAAACTTACTAATTCTCACCTATTTAGTTAAAATAACCATGACCAATTGTATTTTTTGTTTGACATACTTAATGTACACATACATACAAAATAACTCATGTATATATTTGCGATTGCAAAGCTAGAAAAATGAATTCACCGAAAAGAGACTCTTTGCTGAACTACGTGGTGTTTTGTTTTGATTAAACTCTAAATAGGACTCTGGCTTCATTTAGTTTAACACTGAACTCCAGGGACTGACTAACTGTTCCCTAATGTGACAGTGTAACTTCCGTTGAGGTCGAATCGGAAACAATATATTTAGTTCCCTCTGAAGCTCTGAAGTTTATTACAGAAATCTTTAATATTTTGAAACTATATGATGATTCTGTCCCATGAAAAACACTCAGTCACTTTTAATATATGTGTAAAACTTGGGCACTGTGGTAGTAAGTAATTCCATATTAGTTTGTTTATTAGACATATCACACAGTGCAACAGTATTATTTACTGGATGACTTGAGTTTCAAAGTCAAGTGATTACAATTGATATGATTATGAACAATAAATTTTGTTCGAAACGTCATCCAGTAAATAATACTGTTTCACTGTATGATATATCTAATAAACAAACTAATTTGGAATTACTCAGTCACTTTTCTTAGGCTGAATGCCAGGACTCAGTGAAATGTAAACTCACTTTGGAATGCACTGAAGGATATTATATATGAAATTAACGAAAGTCCTGAAAACCTTTTTTAATGGCAACAACAACGATGGCTAGATATTCAGAATTTCGGATATCAAGGGTTTAGGCGATCGAGTCGTGAAATATATCACCAATTAAGTGAGAATCTCCTCCTGTATAAAAAATATTATCACTCTGCAGTAGATTGCAATATTTATATTTGGTAGATGCTAGATGGAAATGGAATCCAGGATGACAGGCATTTCGTCTTATTTGGATCTCGTCACTCGGATGTTTCCACTATGGCTTGAATTCAGTACCAATCGTTTCAAATTAGCCTAAATAAATTATAATATTCATAATTTATTAAGATCCCTTTTTTTCCTTCACGTTCCCAGTGGAACATAGGGCTTCAAGCTAATGGCTTGAAGTTTCTGTAGCAGTGTTTAATTTTACAGGATGGGGTTGCTGGCCTCATGCCCAACCTTTCCTCTTTACCAGGATTATTTCTGGCTCAGCAAGGTAAAGGAGTGAGTCAGCTGAGAATCGAACCCCGGACCATGTGCATGGTCGGCGAGCGTCCTATCCGCTGTTCCACCGATGTCATTAAGATCCCTTAGTGGTTGCATGGCATACTCAAACATATCCAACAGCTTAGTAAGTTAACTAAGTCATCAATATTCAAATCAATGTTTGATATAACATAACTCCTCACAGAGTTCAAAGTGGTCAGTTCAATGACATTATGAATTCATACAGTTATGACTAAAGATACCTGTAGTGTAACTTAGATGAGTAGACTGTTGTGATGACTTAAGGGTGACATCTTTCCCACTGTAGTTTGGATAAGTGTTGCAACATAAAGATCCACCCTGTGAAGTAGATAGATATCTCTATATTTATAGCTCAAAATGTTAGAACACATAAACCCCCTAAACATTGGGAACGAACACATATTATAAATACGTGTACACATATTCTATTTTTCCACCAATAAGAGGATCAATCAAACAGTTAAACCTCGGTCGACTTGATGTTCTTTCTATTATCTTAACTGTAAAACTAACTGTCAGGAAAGTACTTCCAATATGCATTTTATCATAACTATAAAAAGTTACTGGTTAGAATGACAAGTTGAAAATGGTAGAGGGAAAGAAAGGCTCCAAAATGCTAACTAACATATAAAATAAACAAATTCATTTACAAAATAAACATCACACCGAAAATAGTTAAGATATAGCTTATTTATTCCTTTCTTTCTCTTTTCAAGAGATCTGGCAGTCTCTTGATAGGCCGTGTAAAGAAGAAAATATGTAGAATCATATGTCGTATTGACGGTGGAGTTCCTTCAATGCAAAAATAAAGTGAAACGTGAGAAGAAAAAAAACTACAACAAAGACAATATTGACATAGAACATAACACATATTACACCAGTCACTGACTAGTTGTCCAATCAAAAATATCCAATACCGTCTTACAGGAAAAAAGTCAATCGTGAGACTGAATAGCTCAGTGGAAACGTCTCTGATTGCAGCCCCGCTGGGTGACGCGGCTTCGAATTACAGAAAGGAGATGAATTCCTTCGAGTTGGCAGGCACACCTTGCTGACTGGTGATTGCCAATTAGCACGAAACCTAGGCCCAAGGCTTCCTGTGACCGATTGCCTCTAACCATCTAATACCAACAATTCACAGTGCACCATGATGGCGAATCACCTATCTTAATGGTGGCCACATTGTAAACTTGACTGATAGAATTTAGTCTGCACCAAAGATAGGACTCCTTCGACAGCATTGACCGTGAAGCAATTTGGAAACTACTCGAGGACTACGGCGTACCCCAAATATTCATCAGCCTTATTCAACAGCTATACGGCAACGGCACATGCCAAGTGATCCACAACGGAAAACTCGGCGAAGCGTTTGGAGTAAGTACAGGAGTCAGACAAGGGTGCTTATTATCACCCACGATGATATTTCTAATTGTGGTAGACTGACTGGATTATGCGTCAGACAGTGAGTGGGAAACGAGAAGACAGGGATATCCTGGACCGACTTGAAGAACCTAGAAGACCTGGATTTCGCGCGTGGATGATTTATGTTTGATGTCACACCAAATCGAAGACTTACAAGCAAGCGAAAACCGACAAACTGGTCGAAGAAGCAGCCAGAGGAGACAAGACTCCAGGTGAACAGAGACAAGATGGAGGTTATGAAAATAACCAACCAACCAACTACAACAACAACAGCAGTAACATCCAGCGTCAATCACCATCAACGGAAGGGATTTGAAAGAGGTTGATTCATTCACTTATCTAGGCAGCATTGTCTCAACTACACGAGGAACGGGCGAGGATGTCAAATCGAGAATCGTGAAGGCGAGAAACACATTCATCAACCTGAAACCAATTTGGAAATCTTCCGCTGTCACTCAGCATCAACAACAAAATCCAGTCGGATTTTCAATACAAATAACGTCAAGTCAGTCAGTTCTTGTATACGGATCAGAAATTTGGCGGGTGGGTCACAAAGAATATTTCCAACAGGCTATTGCAGACCTTTAACAACCAACAACTGTCTTCTCTGGCTCTATACTGAAGATCAGATGGCCGGACAGGAAATAATCACCAACAAGAAACTATGGGAACAAACAAAACAAGAACCAATCGCCAACCAAGATATATTCAGGAGAAAGTGAAGATGGATGGATTGGACACTCGCTGAGGAGGCCGCCACCGGGTGACATCGCGCGCGCGTCAGGTCATTGCTCGAGTGGAACCAGGCCGAAAGGGAAGCGGCGAGTGGGATGTCAGTGCAAAGGTGACATGGAGGAGATCGTGTGAAGAGGAGGAGTTGCAACAGTATGTAATAACATGGATGCAGGTGAAAAGTACAGCAGAAGACAGAAGTGGCAAGTGAAGACGTGCAGTTGAAGCCCTATGTTCCACTAGGAATCCAAGGGAACAATAATAATATAATAAAGATAGGACTAGACACATATACACTACACCAGTCACTGACTAGTGTTCAATCAAAAATAGAACATAATCGAATCAGTTCATAATTATTCTGTTATTGAAGATTTGAATGTGTTGTTATCTATAATCTATGGTTTCAGTTATACATGTAGGCTTCAGTTTTGATTATTAATTCATGAAAATAGTACAGGTGATTGAAACTATGGCATACTCGATAATTCTTCTAATTTATGAAACACAGGGATCATATCTATTTCTAAATTATTTTAATTTTTAATTTACTCTTTAATCATGACACTAGTGAAACATTGTAGAACCTTACACGGAAGAACATCATCAGTTCAAATTGCTGTAACTGAAAATAGCACACACACAAAAAAGTAGAGATTAAATGACACAAGAATATAGAACAAACCTGTATGAAAGAACAATTTCATGAATAGTACTGATGATATTCAGAATAGCTTTCTGTTAGACATCAGCAAGTGGTCTAAGTCAAATGGTCTTATGTTAAATCCTTCCAAATGTCAGGCAGTTCACTTTCAAGCATCAATGTGACATACATGAACCAGTTAGTTCCCATGATGCCTGTAGCATAGATGGCACTGAAATTGAAACCAAGTCAAGCATTAAACACCTTGGATTAGTTCTTTCCTCTCTGATCTTTCATGGTCATCCCACATCTTATCAATCTCTAAGAAAATGTTTCATCTTACCTTCTACATTGAGAAGTTAAGAAAATCAGGTATCAACTAACCCTTACTTCTGCAGTTTGTACACTTCTGTATTTCACCTATTGTACTCTATCGCTCTCCATTAATATTTCCTGGGCTTCTCAAAAATGATTATATCATATTACGAAGGGTATTAAATGCTGTGAGTAGGGCTTGTGGTATGCCACTGCGTGAGCTCACCAATATTATAGTCGAGATACATATAAAATGCTGTACACAATGGGCAAAGGCCGTACTGTCAGATCCCCTGCACCCCCTTTATTCACGCTTATCCCCTTGCATCTCATCAGGTAGGACGAGAAGTTAATATAAGAAGTTATATGCTCGCACTACTAAGTACAAATATTCTACAATACCCTATTTAGCTCGTATTTTATGTGATGGAGACACTGTTAGACGTGAAACATAGAGGTGCTACTATGTAATTAGTAATCGTTCATCTTTCTGTAATTTTATGATGTCACCCTTTCTATCGTTTAATTATAACTTAGCGATTTTATTTTTAGTTGTTATTACTATTATTACTATAATTTTATACTTTATGCATATTTTTCTCCGTATTGCATGAAGTAATTTGCTACCTAGCTGCTATTACAACGTTTTGTTATAATTATTATTATGTAACATTTATTTCTTGTCGTTTTGAGTAAATTAGATGCATGCAATATTGTACTGAATGCTGAAAATTCCTTGCTGTATCATTAGTACTGTTTTTGGAATAAAGCAAAAATTATTAGTATTATTAGAATTTCAGTGAGGTTACAGAGTGAATACTTCTTCCCTGTTCAGTATGAGAGTGTATGCCATGCCATTAAGAATCTTAAATCTCTGATCGTTAGAATACTGAAGACGCCGGGGCCAGTTGATGTGACACACTTAACATATACCTCCAACAACCTCAATGAACGAAGCTTTACAGTCTCAACCACTGATCCACCTTTTTTTAAACTAACCATAAACACCTTCTGTTTGATACACAACCATATCGATAACTAGTAACCATGTTTAAAATACAAGTTTTAATCAAAACAAGATTTTGAGCGAACAATTGTTTTCGATAACTTCTTCTTCAGGCTCTACAGTTATAAATCCATGAATAATAGAGTACATATAGCCAATAAAAGCAAATGAAAATAATATCAGAAACTGTATTGGGATGCATATGTGCAAGTTGAGATGATAGCCCATTGGTTAACATAATCAATCAAATCTGTATAAGGTGTATAGTCAGAAAAAATGTGATGAAGTGTGAGTGAACAATTGGGTGATGTTATTATTGTTCCCTTGGTTTCCTAGTGGAACATACAGCTCAAACTGCACGTCTCCACTTGCTAGTGTTGTTTTATAGTCAACAGAATACAAGTTTCATTGGGGTGAGAGAAATGCGTTAACTACAAAATACATACAAACACACATCAATAAAGGCGGCACTGAATGTGAGGGCTGACCGGTAATGTCTAATGATAAAATAAAGAGGCCAAATTGTAATAAGATGTTACAGAATTGGTAGACATAGTATAAAATCATAAAGGTTGACAAAAATTAAGGGTAACAATGAGGTGAAATAAACTGGGCGGAGAAATGGATAATAAAGACATGATATCACAAAATGATAATAACGATAATACTAGTACGAAAAATTATGATCCTGGTGACCTCATAGTGGGCCAGGGTAGACAAAGAGAGTGAATAAGTTTTTTCTGTACACATAGGTTTGGTCTCTCTCTATTAATCACTATAGCCTCAGCTATGGCTAGGAGGCGTAATCGTGTGTCTTTGGGGAGATTGTTCGGTACTCGATACACAATTGTAAATGATTCATCTACTTTGATACAGTGTTCGCTATCCACTAGATGAAACAGAATTTCACTATTTAATGATTTGGTTGCTCTTTTCCCAAGCCAAACAGGAATATGTTCACGAGTGCGTAAAGATAAATTCCTTTGGGTAAGACCTATATAACTAGCTCCACGGGAGCAGTTGAATTTATATACATACACACACACACACACATTGATGTCGCTATTTTGGGTAATCTATCTTTAATGCACAGTGTCAATATCGGTTTGTTGGATATATTGCCTTTGGATTGTACATTTAAGTAAAGCTTTTTCTTACTTACTGTGTCTCGCTTAGTTTTATGTAGATACAAGTTTTACTTTATTTTCATCTAATTAACTGGGTGCCTCATATTCGTTAAAGGTAATTAAAACAGTTCGAATCCCAGTGGGTGCGTACTGCCGATGATTCCCAAACTAGGATGAAACAGCAGCTGTCCAGTACTCCCTGGTTTTCAATGGTTCTCTAACTGATATCAATCCGTGATCAACTCGTAAAACATAACTAATCCTTACAAACCAAACTATAGAAAATTAAAACAGTACCTATTATGAAATAGGTGTGATATGTAGTCAATTACTAATTTTACTTTTAGTAAATTGATTAAACAATTCCCCCAAAGAAAAACAATGAAAACATTCAAAAAACTATGCTTCAAAATAACTATTCAGCCAATCCTATGTGAATAGGTGTCAATCATAAAGCATATATAAATAAATAAGATAAACAACACAATACCAACACACATTCTCTACACTCTTTATGACTCTGCCTGTGTATCACTTTTTAAAAAAAAAAACAAGTATGATTCACAAACGCATAAATAAAAATAAACAAATAACTCATAACAAAAGCATCACACTAGAATAATAATAATAATAAATCAAAAGGGTATATGTGTACACAGATAGATAGATGATAGTGATTCATCATCATCATCCAGCATATAGTTGGGCTGTTTTTCAATTTGCTTATGACTTCCTTCGTCACTACTATATGAAAACTATTATTATTATTAATAGTTGTTTTGACAAAAGAATGAACTAGCACTCTTTATTCTCATATTGAAGCAGTGAATATGAATGAGTATATGTAGGATTAAATTGCAACGCCTTCTATCCATATATCTCACACTATTGTTTAAGGTATCAACAAATTTTTTGTCCACTTTTAGAGACTTATTTACTTCCTCTTTAATGATTACTATTCATCAAATCAGTTGGTATTTTCTTATTCTTACTTTTTGACTGACAGTTAAAATCACGAGAGAGACAGAAAAGTTTACTAAACAATCATATTTATAGAAAAGTTATATATATATATATATATATATATATGAATGCAGGTAATCAACAGGAAATCATATAAAAATGTGCCAGGATTTCATGAATATGCTTTTAGAACTTTTAATATATTTATTCGTTGAAGTTTCTGTAGCGATTTGGTTGTTTTACAGGGGTGGAGTTGCTAGCACTACGCCCCAACCCTCCCTCTTTACCCGGGCTTGGGACCGGCTAGAAAACTAGTCAGCTAGTAGCCTAGCAAGCTAGTATCTGGCGAGGTTAAAAGCCGGCAAAACCCGGTATTCCCAGCCGGTCACCCATGCAAGTACTAACAGGGCCCAACGTTGCTTAGCTTCGGTGATCGGACGAGAACCGGTGCTTTCAACGTGGTATGGTCACCGACTGGTGGCTCCGGGAGGGGGGGACTCCAGGTAAACATAGACAAGACGCAGGTGATGAAAATAACCAACCAACAACAACATCCAACGTCAATCACCATCAACGGGAGGGATTTGAAAGAGGTTACTTCATTCACTCGCTGTTCTAGGCAGCACTGTCTCAACTACAGGCAGTCGGAACGGACGAGGATGTCAAATCGAGAAGGCGAGAAACACATTCATCAACCTGAAATCAATCTGGAAATCTTCCGCTGTCACTCAGCATCAACAACAAAATCCAGTCGGGTTTTCAATATAAACGTAAAATCAGTTCTTCTATACGCATCAGAAACTTAGCGCGTCACAAAGAATATTTCCAAAAGGTTGCAGACCTTTATTAACAACTGTCTTTGCTATATACTGAAGATCGGATGGCCTGAAAGAATCACCAACAAGGAATTATGGGAACAAACAAAGCAAGAACCAATCGCCAACGAACAAATATGCAGGAGAAAGTGGAGATGGATCGGACACTCGCTGAGGAGACCGCTGGGTGACATCGCGCGTCAAGCCCTCGAGTGAAACCCGAAAGGGAAGCGGCGAGTGGGTCGTCAATGCAAGGGTGACAAGGAGGAGATGGTGTGAAGAGGAGTTGAAAGAGTATGGACTAACATGGATGCAGGTGAAAAGTACATCAGAAGACAGAAGTGGTAAGTGAAGACGTGCAGTTGAAGCCCTATGTACCACTAGGAACCCAAGGGAGCAATAATAATAACAATAATAATTTCATGAATATTCCTGCTGTCGTGAAACACAACAAAACAAAAGTGTAAATCAAAAGGGGGGAGGGGGTGGGAAGCCTTGTGATGTATGTTTTCCTGTATAATGGTACTACTACTCATCAGTACAATAAGACATCTGTAACTGAGAAAACAAAAACTCAATAATAATAATAATGGAATGTTGAAAGTGGAGTGATTACAGTTTAAAAGCCGGTAACGAAATTCACAAAACTTCTGAACAGTAGTGATGAACACAAACAGTTATTATTATTTTTTTGTTTCATTGAATTTTAGATTTTCCCGTCGATTGATGATTGGACCGAAGTGCTCGATCTCACGTTGACACGTCGACTTCTTGTACACATGCTTCGACGATGTCTGAGCATGTAATTAGAAGTCAACTGGTGGATGGTGACTAGCAGTGGAATCCAAGATAAAGCGCATTTCGTCCCACTTCCATCGAATCAATCGACGGGAAAATCTAAAATTCAATTCAATTAATATGACCAGCTGCACAAGAGGTGGCTCTCGTCACCCAAGTGCTCTAGTGGATAACCCTTTGGAGTTTGAAACTGGGAACTGGATTCGAGCCTCGGTGGGAACATCATCACTCAATGGGAAATGCAGGTACATCCAGATGACAAGTCCCAAATAGGACGAAGTGCGCTTTATCCTGGATTCTACTGCTAGTCACCATCCACCAATTAAATTCTAATTATTATTATTCTCATGGGTTCCGAGTGGAACATAGGGCTTTAACAACACATCGACATTCCCTTCTGTTTTCCTCCGTCATCTTCAGCTGGGTCCAAGAGTGACCACAATCCCTCATCCCCTCCTCCCAACACGATGTCCTCCATGTCACTGTGACACCGACGACCTACTCGTCGCTTCCTATTCGGATTCCACTCGAAGCATTGCCTGGTGCTTGGTGTCATTCGACGGTTTCCTCAATGTAAACCCAATCCATCTCCATTTTCTCCTACATATTTGCTGAGCGATCGGCCATTGGTTGGTTCATTGCCAGTCAGAGTTTCATGTTACTAATTCTTTCTGGCCATTTGATCTTCAATATGGAGCCAGCGAAGGAGGAAGTTGTTGATAAAAGTCGACAACCTGTTGGAAATCCTTTTCGTGACTGACACGCAGTGCAAGTTTCTGACCCGTATCGAAGGAATGACTGACTTCACATTCATTTTGAAAATTCCAATCTTGCTCCACATGCTGAGTCAGTTCAGAAAATTTCCAAACTAGTTTCAGGTTGATGAAGGCGTATCTTGTCTTTCTGATTTTGACTAGGTAGCTTTGACATCTGCATCCATTCCGACTGCCTATAGTTGAAATGATTCTTCGTGGCTAGATAGGTGAAGGAAATAATCCTCTGTTAAATTACTCCCGTTGATGGTGATTGGTGTTGGTGCTGGTTGTTGTTGTTGTACACAAACAACTACCTTCACTGATATTTTGGTACTTCACATTCAACAGGGAATAGAAAATTATCCCCCCCCACCACCACCCGCCTTGCATAAATCAATGCGATTATTAGGCTAAATAATTTAGCCGAAATGGTTAATTCATTAACTGAATTCCGGATCAAAACTCTTGTTCTATACAAACAATTTTCAGAGAGTCCTTTATATCGTTAATTAGTTGAAATAATAAGAGTAATAAGTAATTTGATCATACTTCCATCAGCCATTAGATAATAAATACGATAAGAATAATGAGATTAATAATAGTAATAAAAATAATCAGTAACAATCACAATGTCCGATAGTTAGTTAGTTAGTTAATCATCATGCATGAATTAATTTATGCAATCAAACGAATAATCTCAATTAGAAAGAAACAAACAACCTACATCACAACATCATGGTTATTTATTTAGAGGATAACTAAACATCATTAACATTATCCTTATCTATCAGAGATTTTGATTAAATTAATTAATTAATTAGAAATCATGATTTTTTTATTTATTTGACGAGCTAATAATATACAGTGTGTTGATGATAGAAAACTATTTAATCAACTTTCGCCTTCTCCCCTTCCCCGCCCCCCAACCATCCTAGTTTACGAGTGAACACACCGATATATATTACACACTCTACAGTGTATCTTTCTCATCTCACAAAATATGCGTCGGTGGCACAGCGATTATAGGACTCTCGACAATCATGCGAATACTGTCCAGGGTTCGATCCCCTTACCGACGACGCACACTTGATATCAATTGGTCGGCCTGCACAATTTGGGCTACCGATATCACATGCTGAAAATTCCATACTTGTACCGAAAATACGATGTAGAATCAAGCAATAATAGAAAAAAATATATATAAGTTATTCAAGAAGACTTCCTGAGATCGACTTGTAGTTAAAGTAGTTATTCAAGGGGGATAATCCTAGAAAATAATTTCAGATGATATCTCAAAACATAGGGCAGAATATCATAGGATAGAACACTCATCAACCACCCACATGGTTTGAGGTTCTATTCCCGATCGATACACTCTTTAACCTCGCTTAGCCAGTAATAAGCGCGGTAAACAGGAAAGGTTGGGCAACACCATCATTACTGAAAAATTTGGAGCCGAAGGCTGAAACCAATGTTCCACTCAGAACACAAAGAAATAAAAAGAAGAAAAAAGCAAAAAAATGGAAAGGCCGTTGAAATCTTACATCCAAATGATAAGAATAACCAATTTAGTGCAGCCAGATGTTCTAAGCATATATATATACATACGGTTCCCTTGATGTTGCTGCTAACAACAGCTGAAGAAAAGCTATAAAATAGAGTGAGCTCTTTTTACTCTCTAGATGTCTTCTTTCTTTGTTTGATGACGTAATCTTCGGTTTTAACCTCAACCCCCCCTCTCTGATATAGTGCAGTGTAAATTTGCCAGTCTCTTCTCCCTATGATTTGAGTTGAACTCAGTTCATTATTACCTAATTTACCAGTTACTCACCATCTTGCGCACCTCTCGTCTTTAGTATGTAACTCTTTTACTATTCCATGCATACATTTACTTTGTTTAAACTTGAACTATCTGTGTAGAAACTACATAAGTGTAATTTTCTAAGCACTGTTCACTAAGTCCGGGATCTCATGTCAACTGACATCATGTACAATTTGCAAGTATGTTAAAACTTTTCTGTACATAAACTTAATATCAATTTATCTAGACTGTGGGAAGCAGATGATGAGAAGCTGACGAAATAGACAATGGCGGTACCATCTTCTTATTCTGCACAAACTACACTGTTGTTCTTGCTTTATTCAAATTCATAAAAAGGAATAAATGTGTGAATCTTCTTTGTTTGTTGAAAGCTCAAAATAAGATTAGTCTACAAGATAATATGTACTTCTAATCTAGTTAAGTATTCTTGTTAGGATAAGAAGGGGTACATTATGACCAATGGTTTACGTGACCTGTAAACCGGAACTATAAACTTAAAGCAAATTAAGGGTTAAGTCAGTGGATTTTTATTGCTACATGCCAACCAGCTGAAACATAGTTTTCATATCTTTAAAAACTAATAATTTATTGATGATGTAAAAATAACTACATAAAGGAGTGTATTTCCTACTATTCTCCTTTTCTTTTATTCCTTCACATTCCCAGTGGAACATAGGGTTTGAATGAAGTTTCGATAGCAATGGTATTTATTTTTACGGGATGGGGTTGCTAGCCAGCCTCATACCTAACCTTCCCATTTTACCGGTCTTATTACCGGCTTAGCGAGGTAAAGGAGTGCGTCAGTCAGGGATCGAACCCCGAACCGCATGCGTGGTTGGCGAGCACTCTACCGTTGTGCAACCGACGCACCCCTACTATTCTCAGTGGGAGAACAGTAGTCAAATGATGTGTCCATGCTACTGCTGTGCTGAAACTGCAATAAAACGAACCCACCAATCCCAACCCAATATTATCTACCATTGAAACAAGTTTATAATATAATATCACTTTAGGGAATATAAGCGTCGGTGGCACAGAAGTTAGGACGCTCGCCGACCATGCATATGGTCCGAGGTTTGATCCCCGACCGACACACTCCTTTACCTCACTAAGCCAGAAATAATCCTGGTAAAGAGGAAAGGTTGGGCATGGGGCTAGCAACCCCATCCTGTAAAAAAAAATAAACACTGATACAGAAACTTCAAGCCACTAGCTTGAAGCCCTATGTTCCACTGAGGAAAGTGAAGGAAAAATTATTATTATTATTATTATTATTATTATTAGGGAATATAAAACACTGAAGTAGCCTTCCATTTATTCACATAATAATAAGTATAAATAAACACTGTACATAGGATAGGGGGCGGCAAAAGAAAAGAAAAGAATAGAAAAATGACTATGACCCCAACACATCAGCTTCATCATTATAACCTTGACCTCATAGCCTACAAGACACACAAACTTTTTATATTTCAAAAGAAAAATAAAGGCGATTTAATTCATTCTGAGAATCAGAATAGCTGATAAACTTAACAATTATCAAAACAAATCATCTTATATAATCCTGGAATAGACAGCTTAATCAGCATTGACAGAATAATCAAATATATAATATGCCTCTCTACAGAGACTTTATATGTTCAGTAATCCAATACATTAGGCAATAACAAGATTTATGTATGTAGTCGAAGTGAACAAAATTCATCATTTTTCACAATGTGTGTTTCTATAAACATTTTTTTCCAGCTAACATAAAAGTCTACTCTTTTGATTAAAGCTAATGAGTGGATTACCTACCTCCTCTACAGCTTAGCACTACTGTTGAGACACATAAACACTAATGAAACGCGCTAGTGACAGATAAGCAAACAATTTTTTAAATCCCCAGAGTCGCAAAAACCCATTGTTGACGCATTATATATATATATAAATCAGAAAATATGTCAACTCTGTGTGGAAAAATAAGCTCATCTAAAGTCTATTTTATTATGCAGTAAACTTTCTCCCTTAACTAAAAGAACATCCATCTATAAACAGTAGGATTAATGTAGGATAAATAAAAAATAATAATAATCAAGATAATAACTAAGTAGACATTTCTAATAATGATTACCGCTCACTAGAGTAGAGCGAAAAGCCTAATCTATTTTTAGTATGAAAGGAAAATTGTGAAAAGCAAAGAAGTTAACTGATTTCAGAATAGATTTCTTCGCAAATATAAATCATTGCAATGGACTGACTGACTGAATGAATGAATGACTGGTTTCAACGTAGAACTTTGCATGCATATATGCAGTAGTTCGACTTGCCATACTCCATGTAGCACACAAAACAAGAAAAGAGAGTAAAAATCGGTTCAACAGACAGACAATAAACAGAGGTACGAGGCAAAAAGAATACTAATATGGAAGAACAACAACAGAATTTTATTGCATATTATAAATCACAAAGAGTAAACGCATCTGCAGCCAGCCATTGGGAACGAAGATTTTGAGCTATATCGCCGATTGTCTCCAGGACCCAAACCAGTCAGTCAAGCAGACTAAACCTTCCTGTGTAACTGGCTATCTGGCTTAAACTAACTGTTGTGGATTTCATTGACTGATGAAGCCATGTTTTGGTTTGACCACCACTAGCTAACTCTTTTCCAACTTGATACATCCTGTATCAATCAGCTAGCATTGCCATTCGGTCGAGGAAGGCGATCTATGGCTAGCGGTGCATGCGTAAAACATATCCTAACCATCTTAACCGGTGTAACTTCACAATCTTGTTGATTGATTTCCCCTTCTCCTTCCTTACCTATCCCTCGACCGACGCCTAACCTCAATATTGTTCACCCTATTAAACCACCTAACACTGGATATAGAATGCGGACACCTATGATCGGTCAAAGACAGCTGCTTACCAGCCTATTCAAGTCTTCCACTTTCAATGACCATGTCTCAATCACATCCATAAAGGGGGGGCAGAGCGAAGTGACTGCTGAGCAGTACACACGCCCTTTGGTCGACAACCAGCCAGCCAGCCAACCGGATATCACGTCTAATAAGCCAGAGATGGCGTAAGTTGGACAGCATATGTGAAACAAGCCTACTGTATCCGTGGTGAGATTTCGTTAGCGATCAACCCGCCGACGCTGACTGGCGGAACTCCTCAAATAAGTGAAGTGATCAACACAGTCAGCCACCACTTCACTCCTGTCCATGTTTAAGCTAGGAGTGAGTCGATGTAGTCCATTCTAGTCCTGTAGCATCCAGCATGTATTCGACGGGAGTGAATCGCATGTTAAACATTCAAAGATTGCTGCTCAGCTCAAAGTGTTCAGAAGACGGTGCTCTATTTTGTCAGTCAGTGTCTTCACGTAGAAGGACTACATCATGTGCATTTTCTAGGTTGAAGAGATTATCGTGGTGGCTGACTGACTGAGTTTCAACAGAGAACTTTGCACAGTAGTTCAGTACTTCATGTTACCATGTAGCAAACAAGGGCAGAAAAATGGAGAAGGGATTCACAAAGACTATAACAAGTAGCAAATTGAGAGAGAAAGAATAGTACTACGGAATAATATTACAGTTTAGTGGGGATATGAGATATCCCAAAGGGTAAATGTATCTTTGCCATGGAGAATGATTTTGAACTATACCTTCAGTAGTCTCTACAGCCATTGGTTATCAGCATCTGAAGGACCACAAATTAACAGCTTACACCTCCCTGCATGGCAAAAATCAATTGCCAAATTCTTCATAGACTGATGACAGGTTCTGGTTTGACCAACACTAACTCAGTAATTCAAACGAAATATATAGCTGGAGTTTCGTAATTAATGGATTTAAAAGTATACATATACTCTCGGAATTTTTATATATACACAACGGTATTAGATTCGAAATTTTTAAAAACATTGTTATAAAATTTAATGACTTAGGGACTTTCTCTCTCTCTTTCTTACACAAAACAAAACTAGTCTATGGGGAGTATTTTACGTTGAAGGACTTTAGAAACAGATAAAGTGAATATTATATGAGCAAAATTTACGTTATTGCTCAGTGAACTGTAAATGAATATATATATATATATATATATATATATATATATGATAGAGAAGATTTGTAGCTCAGGTGGATAATTTTGATGTGGTTTTGTTCTCTGAGCTGGATAGTTAGTTTGCGAAGCTTTCATCACCTTACTGGGTGACATCTTCAGCGCATACTTCAATTTGAAGTATGCGCTGAAGATGTCACCCAGTAAGGTGATGAAAGCTTCGCAAACTAACTATCCAGCTCAGAGAACAAAACCACATCAAAATATATATATATATATATATATATATACGTTTATATGCGATATTTTATAATCTTTATATAATAGTAGTAAACATATTCGACTAAACAGTTATGAATGTAATTTGAATATCCCCATAACTTATTAAAAAAAACAACAGCAACAAAAATAATTAGACAAAAACAACGGTTATAAATCCAGTCCAGTTCTCCCAGGTTTTCTAGTGGTTTTCTAACCGATGTCAGCTCATTATGAAGTCCTCTAACCAATCAAACCAATACTTGAATATCAAACAGATAGATGCCCACTAGCGATCGGCTCTATTCATGTAACTTTTTACCTGGGGTTCTAGTGGGAAATCGCGACCAGTCAGGTACAGCAGGTCGGGTGTGATGACAAATACTCGCCAAAGACATTGCCTAGCGGTCGAGCTATGTCGTGAATTGGCAGAAGTTGCAATTCATAGGCCAGCAATTGGTCGGGTCCCAGTGGCTTAACGATCTACGAGCTCGGCGGCCTAGTAACTAGAAGGCCCTGGGATCGAACCCTTGATGTGGGGGCGTACTGATGAAAGGTCCCAAAATAGGACGAAACAACTGCCTAGTACTTCCAGGTTTTCCAACAAATCAATCATATCCCTACTAACCAATACTTGAATAATAAATCCATTAATGTTAGCATACAATATTCAATAAAAGCAAAATGAAATTATATCATTAGAAACTGTATTCTGATAGATAAAATCGAAGGCGGTCAATTCTGATTGTCACTTTAAAGAAGAAAAGATTTTATGGTCAATGATATGAAGTAACTGAACCACATATAGTTGCATTCACAACTAACAAAAGTGTAGGTTCCAACACATGAATTCTAATCAGTGAACTGAGAAAAAATTAACCCCCAAAAAATGGGACAAGCTAAGGGAGAGTAGAAAATTAATCTGATGCTCACTAGTAACTGACTGACTACAGGAGGAAAGTTCTGGTGAGAAGTCGAGACTAGTAGGGTTCACCAGATAATATATGAGTACAAATACTCACCAATGGCATTGGCTGGAGGTAGCGGTCGCGTAAGCTGAAGGTCTTGCGTCTGTTCTGATGAAGAACCCTAGACTAGGACGAAACAGTCGCAAAATATTCCCTGGTTCCTAATGGTTCTCTAACTGATATCAATCCATGATCAAACTTAAAATATATCAAATTCCTACAAACTAAGTCTTGAAAAGTAGGAATGTGTTTTTTAAAGAATGATTACTGAACAAAGAATATTCTTCTCGATAATCCCTTCATCATCACATTCTACATTTATATATCCATAATAATGAAAGAATTAGTGTTGTTAACAACATTAATGTTGCTGTTCAAATAACATCGAATCAATTATGATATCAACACAACAATACACTGAATATCAAACGACCGAATTAAGAAAGATAATAATACAAATTCATGAATTTATAGTCTGAACTGAAGGCTGGCCAGGACAGTAGTAATAGTCACTGGCTGGACTTCCTTCTTTTACACACAAAGCCGTTATATATACGACTGAAATTCAAAGGTGACACACCTAGGGGAATAATTAATAACAAGTTAGGCAAATCTACTCAAAGAACTTTTAATGCTGGTAAACTACAAATCATGTTTTCTACACGACCGATAGTGATGCCTGCATTGAAAGATGAAGTAACTAAATGAGCCATTTCTAACTGTATCTGCCAATTCAACTGCGCTTGTGGTAGAGTAAGTTACATTGGCCGTTGCTCTAGGAACCTGATTTTTTGTGCTCGATTGGGAACATCTCCCAGTGTGACTATATAAAGGTGTAGTAAAAACCATAAAATAATTCGATAGTAGATCACCTGGTCCAAACTGGCCACAAAACAATATTGAAGAAGCGTTTTCCATCATCCACTGGGTACTATATAAACTGTCAAAAACAACCAGGTACCGCATAATCCAACTAGTAGAGGCTATCGCAATTCGCCTTATGCAACAGGTGCTCTGTGGGTGGAAAAAGCAAGCCCAACCAGCCCTTTCTACTGCCCTGGACAGCCTTTACTGGAGACAATAAATTCATCAATTTGTATTATAATCTTTCTTAATTTACCTGCCTGATATTCATTCAGTGCACTGTTATGTTGATGCTATCGAACTGTAATCCATTGACATTATTATTATTATTGATTCGATGTTATTTAAACGTTAATGTTGTTCATAACACTAATTCATTGACTATTATGTATACATAACTCTAGAACCTGATGATGAAGGGGTTATCGAGAAGACTTCTTTGTTCAGTAACCAATCTTTTGATAAATTTCAATGAGAATTTTTAATCAGTTAAAATGTGTTTTTAGTTCCACAACAGAACACTTCATGAAGTCAAGGTATTCAGCTTCATTTGCGAAATCTATTAAAAAACCCTATACACAATTCCATAAAGCCTGTGAAAGGGAGACCAGGAAATTCGGACATAGCTGAGGTATGAGCTACTCGAAAAGTTAAGCTCCATATTTTGATTCCCGATAGGAAATAATTTTGGAATTCCCTCAACATTTTTTTTTCATGAATGTATAGTCGTGCAGTTGTGATGAATTCGTTAGAAGGTATTATTTTTCCTATTTGTAACCGCCTTTTTTTTATTCTGCCTTAAATATCAAAATACCGACATCACCTACTACCGTTTCGATTTAAAGTCGTGACCAGACTGTCTGTCTGTTTTCAACATAAAACTTTGCACCGATGTGCACCAGTTCAAGTCATCACACTCCCCACATGTAGCACACAAAGCAAGGGAAGAAAGTACAAGAAATGCAAAATAGAGACAGTAAACAGAGGTGTGAGACAAAGGAAGAGTAATAACGAAGAACAATATAGTTTCATTGAAAATCATAAGTCACAAGTAGTGGATGCATCTGCACCAGCCATTGAGAACGATCACTTTGAGCCGGCCATATCACCAATTGTTTCCAGCCATTGGATTTTACCGTCGCGAAGACCCCAACCAGTTAGATAGTCTAAACCTTTCTATGTGGCTGGCTTAAACTAACTGTTGTAGATTTCATTGACTGGTGCCAGTAGGGTGCAGCAGGTCGGGTATGAGGACAAATACTCGCCCAAGACATTGGCTAGGGGTAGCGCTATGTCGTGAATTGGCAGAAGTTAGAATTCATGGGCTAGCCATTGGATCGGATCCCAGTGTCTTAATGGTCTACGAGCTCGGTGGCCTTGTAACCAGAAGGTTCTGGGTTCGAAACCTGGTGGGTGCGTACTGATGAGGAGTCCCAAACTAGGCCGACGAAACAGCTGTACAGTAATCCCCGGTTTTCTAATGGTTCTCTAACTAATGTCAGCTCGTGATGAAATCCTGTAAAGTTTCTTAAGTTGAATAAGCCGCACACAGCAATACGGAACGTTTATGAACGCAATAGGATAATGAAAAGAGAAAAAACGATTAGGTTATGGATGGCCGGAAGGGGGGGGGGGTTCTGCTTAACTGCCGTGATAATTCAAACAGTCATAATCTGAATGATACAGCATCATATGTGTTTAAATGCTAACAGAAGACATCTTGAAACAGACGACAATGATGATAGATAGAGGGAGATATAAAGACAGGCAGGTTCTTTATATGCGTAACCACCACCAGTTATTTATTAATATAGATTGCAACATGGGTAGTAAGTACTATCAGTATGGAATTACCCCATAATTTTCCTCTATCCTATAATATCTTCTAGATTTTTGGACGTATACACATCTCTTATTATCCGTATACTCCTCCTCATGTCACACTGAACAATGAATACTCTTCAAATAATTTTACGTACATATTCCGTTGATTTTACTTGAGAAATTATACACCTTTGATAACGACGACATCACAATACATTAAAATTAAACTCTCAAGTCAGTGACACACAGCGGTTAGGACGCTTGCCGACCATGTACATGGTCTGGGGTTCGATCCTCGGCCAAAACACACCTGATATCAATGGTTGGTCAGTTAGATTTGGGCTATCAATATCACATACTGAAAATTCCATACTTGTACCAAAAATACTGTGTAGAATGAAAGTTGCCAGTTAATGAATAATCTAAGAAAGTCTTCTTTTCTGATTCAATGGGTTATGAGAACTTAAATACTTGAACCGAACACAATGCATCAAATCATCCGAAAGTGAAGTTGGGTCGTCCACTTCCTTTGATGATGACAATAGAATTGTGGGTGGTGAGTATATAAGTTACAGCAGAATAAATTTGCTTTCCTTTCATTTTTGTCCACTTGAATGGATAGAACAAAGGTGGATAAACTATGCTTTTCATTCTCTCAGATATAGTTGGTATTACGTGCTTAAAGGAATGCAGAAATCATTTCTGATGTTACCGTTTGTTGTTTAAAATGTGTTTTATCGACCTTCTTAAAAGTAAAAAAAATCTGTTTTGGCATTTGCTATACTATGCGTGAAGAAACATTTCGCATTCGCCATTATGCTCGCCCTGAAATCTTAATAAATCATACTACGCGACTGTAATAATGAAAGCATCCAAGTTGACTACTTTGCTGCGACAAACAATCCAACCGATATATCTAGACGTACATGTTAACCAGTTCAACATACTTTACCCTTTTATCATGATAGGGCATATTATGTGATTTTGAAATGAAACATACGTTTACTTTCTAAGAATTCTTTGCATACTTTCAACATCCTTTTTCAATTAGAACTAACAGCGAACAGAGGAACATATGCGTATTTTCGTTTTTTTTAAAAAAAGTATATTTTTACAAGCAGAAAGTGAGCGACTCGCATCTTTCGTTATAAACATGCACATACAATACATATATATATATATATATATATATATATCTTTGTCTTAGAATATGCGACGTTACTACTTTTTTTCGAAAATATACGCAAAGGTTATCGACTATTTGTTACGGTATTATTTCCATTTAGGAAAAAGACACCAAACTATGAGAATACATGTATATCTCGGGATTGCTTTCTTTATTCAAAATTGTAAATCATTTTCTATTATATACCACTAAGCAGTCGTCTAAATCTACTTAATATTCCAGCTGTGATGAGATAGTTTGGTTAAAGTATACAAAAAAGGGATCTTAATTTAAGTTGTTGATAACTTTCTATTTACAAAGAGTCAGGTGCTTTTAAGATATTTCTCTAGTTCAGTAATAAAAATGTGAACAGTGAATATGAAGAAAGAAAATCAAAAATAAGCTGAAAACTATGACATCGATGACGTTGGATGAAACAATTCAGAAAGTCTATGAGGAGAGAGAGAGACACAACACACAGAATTCACAACAGTAAAGAAAAAGTCATTTCATACACTCTAATTTTTACAACAGCCTCGACACCTTGAATTATAGATTTTCCTTCCAAAGAGGAACTCAGAAAAGTACAAGTGTGGTGAGTGCTACTGATAAGATTTATCAGTAGTATATAAAGGAATGTTCATCGGCATAAAAATATCAAATAGCAGGGAGATACATTTTATTTCAGAGAATAAGGAATAAGGAAATGTGATGTAAGAGAACCACGAAATCAGCAAGCTTCCCTTCTTCTTCACACCATCTTCATAGATTCCAAGCTTATTGTTCTTAGAGAACTACTCACAGAACTTCTAGTAGCCCTCCTTATCCTTCATTATCTCCTCGAACAAGTGAATACACTTCACAAAAATCTCATGGATAGCCTTCAACATCTTATTCAGATGCAACATCTCGTGACTGATATTCGCTAACAAGTCCTCCCTCACCGTACTCCCATTCTGGAGACCCAGGGTCCGACACCAGACGAGGAAGCCAAAACTCAGCTTACTAACCGGTCATTAGCCCGAGAAAAATAGGGGCTTTACAGCGCAACTACAGGCCATACACAGAAAAAACAACCCAAACACTAGAGAAATTCCAAATCACGGAAAAAATATAATAGGAAAAACACTTGTAACCAGAAAGTCCTGGGTTTGAACCCTGGTGGTGAGTATGTACTGATTAAGAGTTACAAACTAGAATGGAGGAAACAGCTGTCGAGTACTCCCTGAAGGTTTTCCAATCGTTCTCTCACTGATGTCAGCTCATGATAAAATCCTCCAACCAAACACGTGTAGGTATATGTATTAAACATTCCCAAAGTTACTTTCAGATAGTGATTTTTGAACACTCGTAAAATGCTAACTTGTATAAAGATATCTCGTTACACGTGACAGTTAATCTACGGGTAAAACTGATATTTTGTCAAATAAAAACATTAAAAAAGAAAACTCCATTAAACAAAAGAACATGAAACATCCAGACATACCTGTTCATCATTGGCTAACTGGTCATGGTAAAAATTGTTTTGTCTCACTGATCTCTTGGAAAGGCGATTATGTTTGAAATGATAAATTCCAGGTAAAATCTAAAACCGTATGTCATAAGAGAAACAATTAATAGTGTCGTACAAAGCAAAGTACAAGAAGAGCGTGTTAAATTTTCGGCAGAATATAATCACCGCAAGATCTAGATATCCCCACTTATTAGATAAAAGAAGGACTAGCATAGATAATATCAAGATAAGCTTATTATTATTGCGTTCACATGACACAAGTGACAGTAAATAAAAGAGCATATAATCTTATCAAGAATGTGTTTCGTTTTAATGGCTATTCAGATTATGATATAAGTGATAAGCACACTTTGAAATGTACACTAACTTGCTGTTATTCGAAAAGTTCAGGCACTTGGCCAATAGTATTTAAATATCGAAGAAAATCCCAAAGACCTGATCTAAAGTCTTTAAGTTTGGTTAAACATTACGATGGTAACTTTATGACTAAACTAAAGACATTGAGTTTAACGTGTTGGAACTGAAAGACCTGTACAGCTTTAAATTTCTAATCAGATATGGAGAGCTATGCATACGAAACACATGAAAATTAACTGCCTGTCTTGACAAAATGTCACACATAACACTTCAATGATTAGATCAGATGATAGTGAAGATACAAATGACCTGATTTCCTTAAAAGTCAAGAAATTCACTCCGTCTTGGGAATTTCTTGAAGTCAATAAAACGACAATTTTCTAGTGGATACAAGGTAATAAAGGCTTGGTAGGTGTTATATTTTTAATGTGGAAACAACAGAGACTTCTAAAATTTCTTCTTCAACTATGTGTAACTATTATTTTTCCGTTAAATAGCAGCTGATTTCAACAGCCTGATCAAATATTACTAGATATGTCTTACCACAAACACTACAGAGAAGCTAAAATAAAGCCTTTCAATTATGCCTAAGATTATTTACAACTGTTAACAATGGAACCTTACAAATGAGTGACACGTCAAAGTCAAATGATATATTATTAAGTGGTCACCAGTATAGAACAGGAAAGCCAACAACAAGTAAATCATGACTATTCATCTCATTTAGATCTAGAACGATGAAAAACGAAAATACTCACCTCCCCAAGATACAGAAACCCATATTTCTCAGCTACAGCACGAGCAGCTTCCTCTCCACCTTTAATTTCCACGGCCCAGTAAGGAGTATACAACGCCTTTTTTTTACTTTGAGAGAAATCAAACAAGTCAGGTTTAACAGTAGCATTGTGTTGAACAGAAAAATTATTGTCTGTAGAGCAACAACAGACTTTGAGAGTAATGATAAATATACACAGCAGTGAACATATTTTACAGATTTGTACAGAACGGAAAAGGTTTGGTGGATATGATGGGAATATATATCTCATTGTATACTTTGTGAACCATAATAATAACCACAGGCATATCTTTAGTTCATTTCTTCACTAGTGAGATTTGAAGAGAGAATTTATGTAAATCCCTAACTAGTTCGATGACCTTCTCATCGAATAAGGCTGAATCTACAGACCGTTAAACAATTGGTGAATTTTAACAACGCCACGTGATACTTTTTCCTGTCTAACCACAGAGATTCTTCACCGTCTATCAAAATAATAATCTTCATATTTACGCGATTTAACACTAATTACATGGGATGAAAAGCCATACTTTACCTTATGATGTAGTCCACGTGGGACATAGTTTTGTTGACCTACTATGGACCTAATTATTCCTTGAAACTCGTTTCTTATAGTCCAGAGACAGTTCGATGACTCTTGAGTGCCTTAGTAAAATGCACTAGGTTGACCCGTGACTCTATCAAATACAACAAGTGGAGGTACATTAGAACTAAAACAGTCAGTAACCTGAATAAATTTGGATTTGTTATTGCAGGACAGGAATTATCGCAGAATTATGGTGCGTTCGCGTAATAGACTTCGAGACGCCTGTTTACATATCCATTTGTCAAATCACTTTATATGGGAAACAGAAGGCAAATTAAACTGAATAGTATGATAAGGCATTTAAGAATAAGAATAATAAGAATCGTTAACAAAACCTTTGTTTCTGCAATCAGATATTTCTTTATTTCTGATTACAGCTTGATTCCACGTTGTATTTTTGGTACAAGTATGGAATTTTCAGCGTGGATATCGGTAGCCCAAATTTTGCAGGCCGACCATAGATATCAGGTGTCAGCCGGTGTGGGCTCGAACCCCGGACCATGTGCATGGTCGGCGAGAGTCCTTACCACTGTGCCACTGACGCACCGACGACCTAAGGATGCAACTAAACCCACTTGACCTGATATCAGGAACAATCTTACATCTTATAAGGGAAATGGGGGATCTCACTTAACTAAAACTATTTAAATTGAGAACTGAACCAACCCTTACTGAACTGGAAGATGTTAAGAAACTATTAGTCCAGAGAAGTTGTTAAAAGATTTGCTTCTAAACAAAAAGCCAAAGCGTACAACACACTTGACAACTAGCCCGCAAAGTCGGTTCAGCCGTACTTGTTAAGAGCTGCAAACCTATTAAGTTCACCCAGTCAGTGTATTCGACTAAATAAAAAAGAGTCAAACCGCCCATTGTCCATACTTCTCAGGTTTAATAGCTGTATGATAATCTGACAATTTAGGGAATCTTGGAGTATATTAGCCTCCAATACAAAATTCAAATCTGCTAAGATAGTCTCGTACAAAACCCCCAACCGTTGACTTGTAGCTAAGAACACCTTAGATACAAACACGATTATACCACAAATCATGAATAGCGTCAGTGCCAAAGTATCGAAGGACACTGAAGCACAAAGTGACACTCGCGTTGTACTACGTGAACCAGAGATGCGTAAAGGTGAAGTGAAACCCAAAAGGAGCGGTAACACTGAAATGGGTCTTGAGGTTGATGAGAACACTCCTAGGAAATCTACCGATCCCGCACATGAAGTAGACACAGATGATTTCACTACCGACAACCTGCAAATATAAACAGATCGCACTGCACCCGGCGTCAAGCAAAATGGTCCCACTGTTAAAGCCGAAAAAGTCTCCAAAAACCAAAGTCTCCCCACAGGCGTCCGTATACCTCTCATGTGACAAGCCCGACAAACAACACGTAAGCCTGAAAAAGAACGATGTACACATGGCACGTCTCATAAAGGAGACGGAACACGTAAATGGAAATGCTCTACTGCGAACTAAGAGTAATAGACAAACTGTGGGCGACAAACTACACAAGGTGAGAAATAACAGTAAGAATAGCTTTACCCATAAAAGATCATACGCTAGAGGACACGCAAAAGGGGCCAAGCTGAATAAACAGCAGAATGAGACCCACGATTTACGTTATATCTCACGTTGTAATATGCCTAAAGACACACGAAAGCTGGGAACAGGGCCCATGATCAATAATAAAAACACATGGGCGACTAGACGAGACAATGCTAGGTACCAAATGAACGGAAATATATTCTCGAACCCTCGTAGTAGTTCCATGAAGCCCCATTGGCATAACGGGTATGGATTAGCTCATGGTCCTTCCATGTAAGCGCACGGAATGAGTCAACAACTGTAAAACTGCGAAAGATGTAGCACGAACTACCCTCAAAACAACGCAAAAAACAGGGTACCTCACCCCTGTAGATTACAAACTGGAGAGCGAAACGGATTATCTTATACCAAGAAACGATTTCAGATACTCATGCAATGATGTCAGAAACCAATATATGCAACAGGATTATTTTCGGTGGCAGCAAACAATGGCCCCTCTCGCAGCGCAGTTTGTTCAGGGAGTAGTAGACGTGCTGACAATGTTTCATCTGAGAATCGCTTCAAACATAACATAGGCAACCAGTAGTTAGGGATAATAGCAAGAAAACCTACCAACTGTCTTCCCAACAACCCTGGTTTTCTGAAAATTATACCCTTAAATGCTCGATCTTTTCTTAACAAAATAACTTCTTTTCGCTGCTCGGTATACACGGAATGGCCAACACTGGTCCTGGTAACTAACGATATAAGTGATAGAAAGCTGTTAGCTGATGACTATGAAATTCACAGGAATGAGTGGACAAAAGAGGAGGCGGGTGTCTGACATATGCTTCCAAATCCCCTGACTCCAATACTTTTACAAACCCAACTATCGACAAACTCCCAGAATCCAAGTGGATAAGCATCCACACGAATGAAAATAAAATTCTAGTGGAATGAATATACAGAACCCCTAACAGCTCTAAAGTGACTGATACGGTTATCGGAGAAATACTAGAGCATATACCTACGCTGGAATTCGACCACAAACTAGTTTGTGGCTATTTTGACCTCACCGGAGTGAATTGCGATATCTATACTGAACCTAGAATCCATGACGAGCTCCTAGAAACTATAGATGTAGGAGGATGGAAGCAGTGCGTACGCCTCCCAACAAGACAACAATATTCTCGACCTAACACTCTGCCACAAAATAGAGCCGATCTCGACAGAGGTGGGGAATAAACTAGACAACAGTGATCACAACATACTCGACTGCACTCTACCTCTTCAACCAACAACTAGATACATACCTAAAATTTCCCCGGTTTACTATCAATATAGGGATTATAGAAATGCCGACTGGGAATTCCTACCAGCGCTCCTGAGAAGCTCTGACTGTGGTGAATACTTTACCAGTAATAACTTAGAAGTAGCACTTAATAACTTCTACAAGACAGCCAGTTCGGTAAGAGACACAATCGCACTCCTAAAATCTGTCCTAGAAACACCAACTCTATTCATAGACCGCAAAAAGCGATTAAAACTAAGGAAACCGAAAGGGAAATTTTATTCATATAAAGAATTCAGTGCATTAAACCAGATACATGAAACATTTAAAAATCTTGCGGAGAGACATAAAATGAAGTCACAGCTCGAGGAAAGCGAGGTCCTTGGGGGCACCTCTAAGGCTCAGGAACTATGCAAGATCTTGCAAAAACGAGCGTAGAGGGGTAAAGACATTGATATTAGCCACTTGGAGCATGAAGGTATAATTTGTGATCCCCAGATTATTGGTGAACTCCTTAGCCAGTGCTTCTTCAATGACACCAAAGTGCATCTGCCCCCAATTCTCGACATAACGTGCAAAAATAACTACAAGTTAGGTGAAATCAACTGTAATATGGAGAATATAGCATCAGCTGCAAAGACATTAAAAGCTAACTGTAGTTGCGGGATAGACGATATACTCTCAGTCATATACAAAAACGGAGGTACGGATACAATAGTATTATTACTTAGAATATTTACTACTTCACAAGTGACTGGGACCTACCCTGAAACTTGGAAAAACACGCATATATTACCTAAGCATAAAGGAGGGGCCAAAACTAGTGCATGCAATCATAGGCCTATCAATATAACACCTGTCATATCACGGATCATGGAGAAAGTAATCAAAGACCAAATGTTAGACCGCTTTCTAAAACATAAACTCATCACCCAATCACAACACGGATTCCTCAAGAAAATATCTTGCGTCACTTGCCATATAGACTTTCTCAATGAAGTCACGCATGGAAGAGGTAAGAGAGAACTAGTAATTATCCTTTATTTCGACATAAGGAAAGCCTCTGACAGGGCCCCATACAGTCTGCTAGTCGGCAGGTTACGCTGACTAGGGATATGCAACCCCTTCCACAACTGGATAAAATCATTTCTGTGACAGAAATCAGACGGCAAAATTTGGCTCGATGACCTCCATGCCGAGACCAATCAGCAGTGGTGTCATCCAGTGGAGTGAACTGGGCCCCCTCTCTTTCATTATATACATAAACAGTATGTGTGAATGCTTTAGTATAGGCAAACCAATTCTGTATGCAGATGACTTAAAGGTGACCTATACATGCAGAAATACAGATATCAGTACAACTATGAACTCTACATGAAGAATTAATAAAATGGAAAAATGGTGTGATACCTGGAGCCTCGAGTTTAATGTTGAAAAGCACGGCTGGCTCTGCATAGACTGTTCCAACCTAGAACTCGACCTAACAACTCAAGGCCACTCAATCCAGCTAAATCTGGGAAAACATACTTCGGACGTTGGAAACCTAGCATGTGTCTATACATGTACGGTGACCTTGTCTCAAACACGAACACAGTCACAGATCTCGGAGTAACATACTCAGATCTTACCTTTACTGAACATGCAAATAAGGTGGTATCTGATTGTAAACGTCTAACCGGCTTTGTGCTACGCAACTTTTACACTCCAGAAGCCAGATTAGCCATATATAAGATATGCATTCGCCCCAAACTTGAATACTGTGCCCACTTATACAGTAGCTTTAAATCAGCAGACAGAAAAAAGTTGAAAGTGTCCAAAGATTCCTCACGAAACGCATAGTAGGCTATGGTCAGCAAATAGAATACCTTGACAGATGTATTCGACTGGACTTAGAGCCCTTATGGTTAAGGAGAGTGAAGTGCAATTTATTTCTCTTATTCAAAGTTATAAGAAAGCACTGTAACAGTAACTCGTCCATAACCTGGGCTAATCCTAAATCGTATGGACTACGCAACCATAACTACCTTCTCAAGGTTAACACCCATAAACTCACCACTAGAGCTAACTTCTTCACCATTAAATATTGCAAACTTTGGAACCAACTACCCTCTGAGATTAGTTCCTGTGAAAGGCCTGACAGTTTCAAAGGGAGCCTAGAAAAACATATAAACATGTCCATCCTAGCCCGCCTCAAAGATCTCAACTGCTGGTAGAGTGGAGAGACAATGGCATTTCAATATTTAACTACAGAAAGTACACTAGTTCCCAGACTAACATAATCATACTTTGTAATTATGTAGGTTCAATACTTGAAATTAGATTGTCATTAAAATACTTAAAATGATTGAAATACTTACGCGGCAAATGTTCTCTTGGTTTACCGCTCTTATTTCCCTTATAACACTCAGTTATTGAGCCTAATGTATTCTTTGATAATACGAATTATGACACTGATTATGCTCTTATTATACATAGATTGATTTACCTCACGACTACCTGTAGTACTAACTACCCTTCTGTAGTATTGTTAACCAAATGCTGAAATTTAGTTGGTTCTGTTAATATCTTTTTATAATATATGTAGACAGGTTACTTTGCAATGTCAAATGTTTACTATATATAAGACTGTCATGATAATTTAGTACACTAAGTCCCGCCAACCGACCTTACCTTCAGTTCATTCTACCTACATTGATCCCTAACTATATTGTTCTGCTGAATCTTGCTCCACTATTCACAAAACCTATTCTTTTTATTCTTTAAGGTTTTAACTTCTTGTAAAGTAATCTGTTCATTAGGACGCATGCATACATATATAATGTTCATAAAGATGTACGCGGAGACCTATTGGAAGCACTCATTAAGAAAGCTAGGGAGATGCAATATGAGGTACGAACATGTCTGGTACCAAGCAATATATTTGCGGTAGCCATAATTATCATAGTCTCAGAGCTTAACATCTAAAAAGGAGGGAGGGTGGCGTTAGCTGATCAGTAGATATGGTGGGGTCACTAAGGTGAATCGCCCCATTCTGCAGCAGCAGCAATATACAAATTGAAGGCTCGAGATATTTCTGATTCTTATGAGGGCTTAGATCTTTATCTTGAAAAAGATAATAATGAACGCCTAGACAGATCATGCTTCTGCCTTTAAATATATGCCATTCGCTCAGCCTATTGTTGAGATGCGCCCGCGTGGGCTCTGCACAGATTTATGGGGCATCTTATAAACTAACTTGCTGTCCATTGTCGGATCTTTAAATACCACTTCACAATGTCTTATCTCATTCATTTTCCAATAACGTCTTTACCTAATCCTCATTACATCCCATTAAACCTAACATTTTATAGCTTTTTATGAATTTGATTCGACTTATTCTATTCCTATTCTCTGTAGGGTACGGTTGTGCACCGAATGCACAAAGAGGTATAAAACAAAAACAGCTGGCACAACTGAGGATAAATGTATTAAAACCAAAAGTGGACATCATGATAGTACGAGATATACGTGTAGCATTATACATTGCAAATGAACGTTGTCAGCCTAGGGAGTTTCCTTTATTAATGTATTTATTAATGATACTTGCACTTACCCATTTCATTACACTTTATTGATTCACCTTAGCACGTTTACTTTTCTAAAACAGCTTTGAATCCCTTGTAAACGTTGTACTTACCTCAATATTGGTTGGTTATCGTATGACGACAGCCACGGGATGAAAACGAAACGAAGTCGATTTTCCCGCTCAACCTGGGGGACAATTGTACAATTCAATAACTGTACAGCCTAGTTCAGACAATGAGTGTATTTATATATATATATCAAATATTTAACTGTTGAAACATTATTAACTTGTAGACAATCTACGATTTGATATTATATCATACTTGATCGTGCCTGTAAAAATGGCATGCATTTTCATGTAAATTTATATGTTTGTATGAGAATATACATTATTATTATTAAAATCCTCAGACTCAAATCTGCACCAGACCTGGGGCACACAATCTATCATTTTCAGATCATATCTCGAAACAAGTATCGAAATTACGCAGGCTTATTGGTTTCCTACTCAGGAGGTTCTACAGAAGTGAATGCAGAATACTACCGTACAAGGTTTGTGTGCGCCCAGTCCTAGACTACTGCTCATTCATCTTTAGTAGCATACGCATAGAAGACAAACTAAAAGATTAAGGAGTACACAGGTACTTGACGGTAAAAGTGCTCGGAACCGAAAAACGGCACAAACTAGTCCACCAGATGTTAAATCCTAGGACTAGAAACATTTTGGTAAAGACGACTGCGACTAAATTTGGTGCACTTCTATAAGCTTCTTAACCACACAGTGTATACCCCCGCTAATTTTACTCGGTTTTCAGAAGACACTGGACGTAACCTTAGACACACTAAAGGTACAGTGGCCACAGAACAATTTAAAACGGCCACAAGGCAAAAGTTTTCTTGAATAGGTATGCCAAAATATGGAATATACTACTTAAGGAAATGTGACTAGCAAGCACATTGGCCTCCGTTGAAAAGGCACTCAGTGACATACTAAGTGAGTTTGCAAGCGATACCCGTGCTGATTCCTATGTGTGAGCTTCAGAAATCATAGGTCCAGTTAACGTGTGAACTTAGAGACAACACCTGTTGTTTGTTTTAATAATAATAATAATATATTCTCATTTTGTACATGAGGGACGCCAGTTTACAGGCATCATCAATATGATAAATTACATATACGATTAGCAATCATACTTAATTACTATTATTGCTCCCTTGGGTTCCTAGTGGAACATAGGGCTTCAACTGCACGTCTCCACTTGCAACTTCTGTCTTCTGCTGTACTTTTCACCCGCATCCATGTTAGTCCATACTGTTTCAACTCCTCCTCTTCACACGATCTCCTCCATGTCACCCTTGGACCGACGTCCCACTCTCCGCTTCCCTTCCGGGTTCCACTCAAGCGATGGCCTGACGTGCGCGCGATGTCACCCAGCGGTCTCCTCAGCGAGTGTCCGATCCATCTCCACTTTCTCCTGCATATTTGTTGGTTGGCGATTGGTTCTTGCTTTGTTTGTTCCCATAACTCCTTGTTGGTGATTCTTTCCAGCCATCCGATCTTCAGTATATGGCGAAGACAGTTGTTAATAAAGGTCTGCAACAGGCTGTTGGAAATATTCTTTGTGACCCGCTAAGTTTCTGATGCGTATAGAAGAACTGATTTTACGTTTATATTGAAAATCCGACTGGATTTTGTTGTTGATACTGAGTGACAAAGATTTCCAGGTTGGTTTCAGGTTGATGCATGTGTTTCTCGCCTTCCCGATTCTCGTTTTATTTGACATCCTCGTCCGTTTTGACTGCCTGTAGTTGAGACAGTGCTGCCTAGATGAGTGAATGAAGTAACCTCTTTCAAATCCCTCCCGTTGATGATGATTGGAGCTGGATGTTGCTGCTGTTTTTTTTTTTTTGATGGTTATTTTCATAACCTCCGTCTTGTCTATGTTCACCTGGAGTCCTGTCTTCACTGCCTGCTTCTTAGACCAGTTTGTCGGTTTTCGCTTGTAAGTATTCGATTGTGTGTGACATCAAACACAAATCATCCACGCGTGAAATCCAGGTCTTCTAGGTTCTTCACGTCGGTCCAGGATATCCCTGTCTCCTAGTTTCCCACTGTCTGACGCATAATCCAGTCCACCACAATTAGGAATATCATTGGTGATAATTAGCACCCTTGTCTGACTCTTTTGTTTACTCCAAACGCCTCGCTGAGTCTTCCGTTGTGGATCACTTGGCATGTGCCGTCGCCGTATAGCTGTTGAATAAGGTTGATGAATATTTGGGGTACGCCGTAGTCCTCGAGTAATTTCCAAATTACTTCGCGGTCAACGCTGTCTGGTGAAGGCCTTCTCAAATTCTATAAAGTTGAGGCAGAGGTTTGATCACCATTCCATGCTATGTTCGATGATGATGCGTAGAGTTGCAACTTGGTTAGTACATGATTTGCCTGACTTTCCTGAATCCAGCTTGTTCTGGTCGGAGTTCTGCCTCCAGTGCGTCCTTTAATCTCTCCAGGATGATGCGACTCAGGATTTTACTTGGCGTCGATAGAAGCATGATTCCTCGCCAGTTCTTGCAGGGTCCTAAGTCTCCCTTCTTTGGTAGTTTCACGGGGTAACCTTTCCTCCAGTCAGTAGGCACCTTTCCCTCCTTCCAGACCTTCTGCAATAATAATAATAATATATTTCTTCCTGTTTATGCAGGAACATACCAATTGTACAGGCATGGATAAGTTATTATATAAATTACACAAATTGATGTATGATGAATTTACAGTTTGGTTGTTCTTTCTGACATTAGAGTCAGACGGAACAGTCTGCTATAAAGTCTGCTTGTGTAGCACATAAAGAGATATAGAAATATTGTCTTCGCATTAAAAAAAACCCAGACATCAGATGAATGTAATACAAATATCTGGGAAAAAAAGCTTGAAGTCAATCCTCTTACATAACTTTGTTGTGAACAGCACCCTCGGATCAAAGTTTATTGATGTATTATGTTGAGATCAGTGATATATTTATTCTATTTTTTCAGTAGTCTTATCGTAGTTTTATAACAGGAAAGAAATTTGATCGCGGATGCGAAAACTAGATGAGGTCATGTGAAGTTGTTTTACTGCATCAAATGGTGCTGAGGTCGGTTCCAGAATTCTCCATTTGCTCCATTTGTGTCTGCATGGCGGACTGCATTCGTAAGTTCAGAAAAATGTTGAAAACTGTTTGAAAACCAGTTGCTTCTTCATTTCAGATCATGAATACTCATTTACAGCATGTTCGCCAGCGTCTTCAAATGGTAGAATTGGATCGTTCATGGAATTTGGGTGGTTATGAGGTAGATGGTTTGGAATTAATCCTCATTTCAGTTTAGATGCAGGGTTGTTCGACCTCGACCAGAAGATGAATAGGAGTATCAGAGTACCAAAAAGAGAAAGTATGTGAACATTAAAAGGACATTAATGTATATATATAACTGTATAATAAATTATTAAGAAATTATTTTTAGTTATGGTTTTTTTTACGAATTTATGCGAAGTCTTAGAGTCTATTTAGTGTCATGATGTGTATTAATGAGTCTGAGCGTTTTAGTGTTCTAATGACTGATGCGTTTTAGAAGTAAGTAATGAGTTCTGGTAGGGATAGACTTTGGGATAAAACAGTTTATATAGCAAGCGTTTGAAGGTTACAATAAAGTGACACGTCCTATTTCTAGGGGTAAACTATTCCTGTATGTTCCGTACTAAGTCTTTATGCATCCATGCCGCTAGTTTATTTATGGTTTTTAGATTGTTAAGGGTGTTGAAGTGCGTCTTTTAGGTGCTGTAGTAGATTAGTAGTTGATTCGTTTTAGGAGTAAATAGTTTATTGATATAGTCAGTAGAGTGAAACAGTCTATGCAGAGAGCGTTTGAAACTTGTAACCGAAGAGCAAGTTCTGACATCTAGGGGAAGGCTATTCCATATTTTAGAATACATGACTGTGAAGAAGTTTTCACGGAGTGTTGACCTAAAAGAATGAGTTGTCACTGTGGAAGTTTGGTTACGCAGATCGTAAGAACCTTCCTGTGCGAATTGTATGTCCCTGTTACCTGAGAAAGATATTTTGTGAAGGACCTTAAAGAAGAATATTAGGTTTATAATAAGTCGCCTTGTCCAAAGTGGGTCAAGTTTTAGGATCATGCACCGTGAGATGTAGTCTTTCTTACAATCATAGCCAAGTAGTTTTGAGGTAAAATATCGTTGGATACTTTCCATCCTTAGCTTATCACGTGTGCGAGTGCTGCTTATAATAAATGGACAGTATTCTAGTAGTGGTCTGACACATGTTTTGTACAGAATTAGCTTGGCTTCATTGTCGTGGAAGTTCCTGAGTATGCATCCTAAGAGCATCCTCGATTTTCTAGTCTGTGATGCTACTTGCTCAGAGAATGTCAAGTCACTAGAGTACCTCAGGCCTAGGTCAACGACACTTCGGAGTCTGGTTAGGTTAGCGGATTGAAGCGTTAATTTCAGGTCAATTGAGGGTGCACCGAAGCAGATCCAGCCACATTTTTTCAGATTGAATTGGAGATTCCATAGGGACGACCAAGCAGTCATTTTATCTAATTCCTTCTGCACTACATTCTCGAAGTTCCCTAAGTCATCACTTTGGAATGTATAGGCTACTTTTAGGTCATCTGCAAAGATGAATGGCTTCCCATGCGTGAAGCAAGCGCATATGTCATTGATGTATAGCGTAAATAGTAGGGGTCCAATGACACTACCTTGTACTACACCAGAAGTGATAGGGCTAGGTTTGGAGGTTGCAGACCCGAGTTTAACTATTTGGGACCTGTTGTTAAGGAATGATTTAAGCCATCCTAATAATGGGTCACGTATTCCTAAGGAGCTCAGCTTATTTGTTAGCAGTATATGGTCAACACGGTCAAATGCCTTAGAAATGTCAAAGTAGATGACGAGTACTAGTTGCCGTCTGTCACGACTGCTGGTTACAAAATTGAAGAAGTCTAGGTGACATGTTAAGCATGATCTGGATTTCAGGAATCCATGTTGGTTTGGACTTATAATATTCCAGCTAAGCATATGTTTGATTAGGTTATCTTTGACCAGTCTCTCCATGATTCTAGATGCTATAGGTGTGATATTGATCGGCCGGTAGTTACTGACTTCAGTTTTCGAGCCAGATTTGTGTTTAGGCATAATGAATGTTGTCTTCCATATGTCAGGGTAAGTTTGAGTTTCTAGGGACATTGTGAATATTTTAAGGAGCAGTAGAGGAATGTCAGGGCCACCATATTTATAGAAGTAAGATGATATACCGTCGGTACCGAAACCTTTTGAACTTTTGAGGGTTCTTATAGTTTGGTTAATATTAGCGTAAGTGAATTGAACAGTGCTGATTTTATTTGGTGTGAGTGGAGATGGAGTTTGTGTCATATTAGTAGTAGGGTGTATATCGAGTAGCTGGACTGAGGGCTTAATGTAGTTACCTGCAAAAGTTTTGTTGAATAGTTCACATATGTCTGTAGAGTTAGTGCATAGCCTACCTTTGTCTATGAGGAGAGAAATGCTGTGATTTTTGCGATTCATTCGCTTCCTTAAGATTTCTGTGAGTGCATACACTCTAGCAGGACTGGCTACTGCAGTGCGTTCTTCCTTTCTCATACGGTGATCTCGAGCTTGTGAGATGGAGCTAAGGGTGTTAAGTATTAGACCTAGAGTGCCAAAGTCGTGGTGTTTGAAGTAACTTGTTGAGAGTCTCTTCAGTTTCGTACGATCCTTTGGTTTTATGAATGACTTTCTGTGTGGGGAAACCTTTAGTGTTTGGAGTGGAATGACAGCATCTAAGCATGTGTTAGTGTTATGGTAGAAGATGGTTAGGGCTCTCGATAGGTCATCGGTAGTGAAGTATTCGTCCCATTTGGAGGATCTTAGCATTGATTCTACTAAGGCCCAGTTTGCCTTACTATAGTTCCTATATATTACTTGTTGTGGAGTGGAGGTATGAGATGCATTGCTACTCAGCGGAATTAGCAGTGCACATACCACTGTTTTGTTTTTTTTTTTTTTTTTTTTTTTTTTTTTTTTTTTTTTTTTTTTTTTTTTTTTTTTTTTTTTTTTTTTTTTTTTTTTTTTTTTTTTTTTTGTGGGAGTAGTGACAGTTTGTTTCCAGCCAAGTATATCCAGCGTGCCTAAAAACTTATCAAATTTAGTTGGGCCTGTGGGTATATCCCAGTTAATTTCAGGTAAGTTAAAGTCCCCACATAGGATCTTATGGTCGTATTGTAAGTCGGATAATTGCTCCAGAGTATTAATAAGTTGGGTCTCGTAATTACTAAAGGTGCCAGGTGCTCTGTAGGTGCATCCAATTAATGCTGTTACGTTATTTAGGTGTACATTAACCCATGGAGTCTCAGGCATGTTAAGTGTACTACTTTCTAGCTGTGATACAGTAAGTGCATTCAGAAAGTACATGAGACAACCCCCTCCCTTACCACCTTCCCTGTCACACCGAAAGTGTGTGTAGTTATCTAAGCTTATTTCTTCATCCAAGATGTTCGAATGGCACCAAGATTAAGTGATGACAATTACAGGGGGTTTGTATATTACTGTGAGTGCTCGGAGCATCGGCAGTTTATTTAGAACAGATCTAGCATTTATGAGGATTAGGTAAAGATGAGAGTTGAAGTGGCATTTGAAGTGTTTAAGTTCGTTAGTCAGCCGCGAATACGGTTCAGCACCCAGTAGTTCTGCCTAACATGATGATCCTATGTTAAGAGGAGTTTCAGCATCATGCTCACCTATGTCTACCGAGTTGGTGTGTGCTGTTTTCGGTGAAGAATTAAGATTTGGAGTACTGGATGTGCTATAGACCGAGGAATTTTTATTTTTAGTCAGGTTACAGAAGTGGGTAGGGTTCTTTATTTGACCTATATTTGTGCAGGTGTCAAGTGTGCCTAATGGATACGGGTGCACTAGACCGTTCCTGTTTTCATGCAAGGAGGGAGCCAGCTCTAGTGGTTTAGGAGTGTTAACATCCCTACCAGCTGTTTTTTCAACGCTGACAGGGACGCGGGGGATAAAAAATGATTGGATCCTTTGATGACCATGGCTTATTATTCCACCTATTGTTTGATGCTAGTTGTGTCCTTGTGTGGGTTTCATGTGTACTGCATTGTGGGTTAGTTCCCAGCAGACTTGTACCATATATCCGGTCAAAATTTGTTTGTGTGCCATACTCTGAAGACCCTAAGTTGTTGATAGCCGAGTTCTGACTATTACCACTTGTACTATTGAGGGTGACATTGTTGTGACATTGGATATCAGTGTGTGCCATGGTGCGATTTAGCACGTTGTGGGTGCTAGTACTATTGACCGTGGGAAGTGTGGGTTTATTTAAGCTGCCACTGTTTTTGTTTGTATGGTTTAGGGGCATATTTTCTTTACCTTTAGCAATGAAGTTATGGCTAGGAGAAGACAAAGTGGAATTTCGGGGGGTTTTGGCTTTTTTTCTGGGGTTATTTAATGGCATTTTAGATTCTGCGGTGATAGGTGGTATGGTTTTGTTATTTATTTGGTTACAGTCTAGTGGCCTTTCGGCTGGTGTTGCACTCTGATGGGATATTTCTGTGTGTTTTGAGAGGGGTGATGCGGTGGGGTCTACTGTATCTTTCACAGGGTTGGGAATAATGGCTGCTTGCAAAGTCCTATTACCTATTTCACAATTAGTCTTAGCAAGATAGTTGTATGCGCGCCTTTCTATAACTGTTTTGTCCACCCCGACCTTTATATGTTTGTAGTTTCTGGCTTGCGATAGGGTGTGTTGGGAGTGAATGAATTTTCTTGTCTCTGTCGGTGTTTCGAACTGAAAACGAATAGGACAACACTTCTCATGTTGACTCTTCTTCAGCCTATAGCACTTAGTCTTGGAGTTAGGCATTTTCGCTTCACTAAGTAAGATGCGCTGTACCTTTTTTAGTGCCTCATTGTCCGGAACGTTGTAGACAATAGCACTCAGTTTTGCGTCGAGTCGTTTTGTTACTTCTGTGGTAACAAAATTAATGAGGTTATCTACCTTAGTTACCGATTCTGTGTCAAGCTTGTTAAGGTTTACAGCTTTCATGAGGATAGTTAGAGGTGTCAATTCACAGACCTGCGATCTGATATCGCTGATCTCATCTGATAATTTGGATATCTCGGCATCGGTTTCGATGTTTCCAGCATTTACTGACTTGCTGTTTTTTATTTCCCTTAACTCAGCCTTAAGTTCACCTATAGACAACTTTAGAAGTTCTATTTCTGAAGATAGTACTGAAGAAGAGCTTGATGGCTGGAGTTTTTCGATAAGCACATAAGGTGAAGGGAGGGGTTCTGTATGAGCAGAGGGTACTGAATTTTTAGGAGTAGTGCTAATACTAGCTGTCAGTACCGTTTTATCCTCAGTTCCAGCTCGACGCTTACGGCATACAAGTGAGTTATGTGACTCATTATAGCCGTTTGTAGGGGGTGTGTTGCTTGATGTAGCAATCAAGGACGTTAAATTAGACACCAGTTTTACAGGGGATGGGTTCGTTGCTTTTTACTTTGACTAACCATAACTATTAGAAATGGAAGTTAGTGGTTACAAGTATGGAGGTAGTATAGTACTTGTGCAAGTACTACAACAAGATAAATTTTATGTAACGAATCACGTAAAAATGTAACGCAAACGTTGAACGTACCGCGATACAGATTCTCGATTTGACATCCTCGCCCGTTCCTCGTGTAGTTGAGACAATGCTGCCTAGATAAGTGAATGAATCAACCTCTTTCAAATCCCTTCCGTTGATGGTGATTGATACTGGATGTTGCTGCTGTTGTTGTTGGTTGGTTGGTTATTTTCATAACCTCCATCTTGTCTCTGTTCACCTGGAGTCCTGTCTTCACTGCCTGCTTCTTAGACCAGTTTGTCGGTTTTCGCTTGTAAGTATTCGATTGTGTGTGACATCAAACACAAATCATCCACGCGTGAAATCCAGGTCTTCTAGGTTCTTCACGTCGGTCCAGGATATCCCTGTCTCCTAGTTTCCCACTGTCTGACGCATAATCCAGTCCACCACAATTAGGAATATCATTGGTGATAATTTTTAGCACCCTTGTCTGACTCTTTTGTTTACTCCAAACGCCTCGCTGAGTCTTCCGTTGTGGATCACTTGGCATGTGCCGTCGCCGTATAGCTGTTGAATAAGGTTGATGAATATTTGGGGTACGCCGTAGTCCTCGAGTAATTTCCAAATTACTTCGCGGTCAACGCTGTCGAAGGCCTTCTCAAATTCTATAAAGTTGAGGCAGAGGTTTGATCACCATTCCATGCTATGTTCGATGATGATGCGTAGAGTTGCAACTTGGTTAGTACATGATTTGCCTGACTTTCCTGAATCCAGCTTGTTCTGGTCGGAGTTCTGCCTCCAGTGCGTCCTTTAATCTCTCCAGGATGATGCGACTCAGGATTTTACTTGGCGTCGATAGAAGCATGATTCCTCGCCAGTTCTTGCAGGGTCCTAAGTCTCCCTTCTTTGGTAGTTTCACGGGGTAACCTTTCCTCCAGTCAGTAGGCACCTTTCCCTCCTTCCAGACCTTCTGCAATAATAATAATAATATATTTCTTCCTGTTTATGCAGGAACATACCAATTGTACAGGCATGGATAAGTTATTATATAAATTACACAAATTGATGTATGATGAATTTACAGTTTGGTTGTTCTTTCTGACATTAGAGTCAGACGGAACAGTCTGCTATAAAGTCTGCTTGTGTAGCACATAAAGAGATATAGAAATATTGTCTTCGCATTAAAAAAAACCCAGACATCAGATGAATGTAATACAAATATCTGGGAAAAAAAGCTTGAAGTCAATCCTCTTACATAACTTTGTTGTGAACAGCACCCTCGGATCAAAGTTTATTGATGTATTATGTTGAGATCAGTGATATATTTATTCTATTTTTTCAGTAGTCTTATCGTAGTTTTATAACAGGAAAGAAATTTGATCGCGGATGCGAAAACTAGATGAGGTCATGTGAAGTTGTTTTACTGCATCAAATGGTGCTGAGGTCGGTTCCAGAATTCTCCATTTGCTCCATTTGTGTCTGCATGGCGGACTGCATTCGTAAGTTCAGAAAAATGTTGAAAACTGTTTGAAAACCAGTTGCTTCTTCATTTCAGATCATGAATACTCATTTACAGCATGTTCGCCAGCGTCTTCAAATGGTAGAATTGGATCGTTCATGGAATTTGGGTGGTTATGAGGTAGATGGTTTGGAATTAATCCTCATTTCAGTTTAGATGCAGGGTTGTTCGACCTCGACCAGAAGATGAATAGGAGTATCAGAGTACCAAAAAGAGAAAGTATGTGAACATTAAAAGGACATTAATGTATATATATAACTGTATAATAAATTATTAAGAAATTATTTTTAGTTATGGTTTTTTTTACGAATTTATGCGAAGTCTTAGAGTCTATTTAGTGTCATGATGTGTATTAATGAGTCTGAGCGTTTTAGTGTTCTAATGACTGATGCGTTTTAGAAGTAAGTAATGAGTTCTGGTAGGGATAGACTTTGGGATAAAACAGTTTATATAGCAAGCGTTTGAAGGTTACAATAAAGTGACACGTCCTATTTCTAGGGGTAAACTATTCCTGTATGTTCCGTACTAAGTCTTTATGCATCCATGCCGCTAGTTTATTTATGGTTTTTAGATTGTTAAGGGTGTTGAAGTGCGTCTTTTAGGTGCTGTAGTAGATTAGTAGTTGATTCGTTTTAGGAGTAAATAGTTTATTGATATAGTCAGTAGAGTGAAACAGTCTATGCAGAGAGCGTTTGAAACTTGTAACCGAAGAGCAAGTTCTGACATCTAGGGGAAGGCTATTCCATATTTTAGAATACATGACTGTGAAGAAGTTTTCACGGAGTGTTGACCTAAAAGAATGAGTTGTCACTGTGGAAGTTTGGTTACGCAGATCGTAAGAACCTTCCTGTGCGAATTGTATGTCCCTGTTACCTGAGAAAGATATTTTGTGAAGGACCTTAAAGAAGAATATTAGGTTTATAATAAGTCGCCTTGTCCAAAGTGGGTCAAGTTTTAGGATCATGCACCGTGAGATGTAGTCTTTCTTACAATCATAGCCAAGTAGTTTTGAGGTAAAATATCGTTGGATACTTTCCATCCTTAGCTTATCACGTGTGCGAGTGCTGCTTATAATAAATGGACAGTATTCTAGTAGTGGTCTGACACATGTTTTGTACAGAATTAGCTTGGCTTCATTGTCGTGGAAGTTCCTGAGTATGCATCCTAAGAGCATCCTCGATTTTCTAGTCTGTGATGCTACTTGCTCAGAGAATGTCAAGTCACTAGAGTACCTCAGGCCTAGGTCAACGACACTTCGGAGTCTGGTTAGGTTAGCGGATTGAAGCGTTAATTTCAGGTCAATTGAGGGTGCACCGAAGCAGATCCAGCCACATTTTTTCAGATTGAATTGGAGATTCCATAGGGACGACCAAGCAGTCATTTTATCTAATTCCTTCTGCACTACATTCTCGAAGTTCCCTAAGTCATCACTTTGGAATGTATAGGCTACTTTTAGGTCATCTGCAAAGATGAATGGCTTCCCATGCGTGAAGCAAGCGCATATGTCATTGATGTATAGCGTAAATAGTAGGGGTCCAATGACACTACCTTGTACTACACCAGAAGTGATAGGGCTAGGTTTGGAGGTTGCAGACCCGAGTTTAACTATTTGGGACCTGTTGTTAAGGAATGATTTAAGCCATCCTAATAATGGGTCACGTATTCCTAAGGAGCTCAGCTTATTTGTTAGCAGTATATGGTCAACACGGTCAAATGCCTTAGAAATGTCAAAGTAGATGACGAGTACTAGTTGCCGTCTGTCACGACTGCTGGTTACAAAATTGAAGAAGTCTAGGTGACATGTTAAGCATGATCTGGATTTCAGGAATCCATGTTGGTTTGGACTTATAATATTCCAGCTAAGCATATGTTTGATTAGGTTATCTTTGACCAGTCTCTCCATGATTCTAGATGCTATAGGTGTGATATTGATCGGCCGGTAGTTACTGACTTCAGTTTTCGAGCCAGATTTGTGTTTAGGCATAATGAATGTTGTCTTCCATATGTCAGGGTAAGTTTGAGTTTCTAGGGACATTGTGAATATTTTAAGGAGCAGTAGAGGAATGTCAGGGCCACCATATTTATAGAAGTAAGATGATATACCGTCGGTACCGAAACCTTTTGAACTTTTGAGGGTTCTTATAGTTTGGTTAATATTAGCGTAAGTGAATTGAACAGTGCTGATTTTATTTGGTGTGAGTGGAGATGGAGTTTGTGTCATATTAGTAGTAGGGTGTATATCGAGTAGCTGGACTGAGGGCTTAATGTAGTTACCTGCAAAAGTTTTGTTGAATAGTTCACATATGTCTGTAGAGTTAGTGCATAGCCTACCTTTGTCTATGAGGAGAGAAATGCTGTGATTTTTGCGATTCATTCGCTTCCTTAAGATTTCTGTGAGTGCATACACTCTAGCAGGACTGGCTACTGCAGTGCGTTCTTCCTTTCTCATACGGTGATTTCGAGCTTGTGAGATGGAGCTAAGGGTGTTAAGTATTAGACCTAGAGTGCCAAAGTCGTGGTGTTTGAAGTAACTTGTTGAGAGTCTCTTCAGTTTCGTACGATCCTTTGGTTTTATGAATGACTTTCTGTGTGGGGAAACCTTTAGTGTTTGGAGTGGAATGACAGCATCTAAGCATGTGTTAGTGTTATGGTAGAAGATGGTTAGAGCTCTCGATAGGTCATCGGTAGTGAAGTATTCGTCCCATTTGGAGGATCTTAGCATTGATTCTACTAAGGCCCAGTTTGCCTTACTATAGTTCCTATATATTACTTGTTGTGGAGTGGAGGTATGAGATGCATTGCTACTCAGCGGAATTAGCAGTGCACATACCACTGTTTTGTTTTTTTTTTTTTTTTTTTTTTTTTTTTTTTTTTTTTTTTTTTTTTTTTTTTTTTTTTTTTTTTTTTTTTTTTTTTTTTTTTTTTTTTTTGTGGGAGTAGTGACAGTTTGTTTCCAGCCAAGTATATCCAGCGTGCCTAAAAACTTATCAAATTTAGTTGGGCCTGTGGGTATATCCCAGTTAATTTCAGGTAAGTTAAAGTCCCCACATAGGATCTTATGGTCGTATTGTAAGTCGGATAATTGCTCCAGAGTATTAATAAGTTGGGTCTCGTAATTACTAAAGGTGCCAGGTGCTCTGTAGGTGCATCCAATTAATGCTGTTACGTTATTTAGGTGTACATTAACCCATGGAGTCTCAGGCATGTTAAGTGTACTACTTTCTAGCTGTGATACAGTAAGTGCATTCAGAAAGTACATGAGACAACCCCCTCCCTTACCACCTTCCCTGTCACACCGAAAGTGTGTGTAGTTATCTAAGCTTATTTCTTCATCCAAGATGTTCGAATGACACCAAGATTCAGTGATGACAATTACAGGGGGTTTGTATATTACTGTGAGTGCTCTGAGCATCGGCAATTTATTTAGAACAGATCTAGCATTTATGAGGATTAGGTAAAGATGAGAGTTGAAGTAGCATTTGAAGTGTTTAAGTTCGTTAGTCAGCCCCGAATATGGTTCAGCACCCAGTAGTTCTGCCTGACATGATGATCCTATGTTAAGAGGAGTTTCAGCATCATGCTCACCTATGTCTACCGAGTTGGTGTGTGCTGTTTTCGGTGAAGAATTAAGATTTGGAGTACTGGATGTGCTATAGACCGAGGAATTTTTATTTTTAGTCAGGTTACAGAAGTGGGTAGGGTTCTTTATTTGACCTATATTTGTGCAGGTGTCAAGTGTGCCTAATGGATACGGGTGCACTAGACCGTTCCTGTTTTCATGCAAGGAGGGAGCCAGCTCTAGTGGTTTAGGAGTGTTAACATCCCTACCAGCTGTTTTTTCAACGCTGACAGGGACGCGGGGGATAAAAAATGATTGGATCCTTTGATGACCATGGCTTATTATTCCACCTATTGTTTGATGCTAGTTGTGTCCTTGTGTGGGTTTCATGTGTACTGCATTGTGGGTTAGTTCCCAGCAGACTTGTACCATATATCCGGTCAAAATTTGTTTGTGTGCCATACTCTGAAGACCCTAAGTTGTTGATAGCCGAGTTCTGACTATTACCACTTGTACTATTGAGGGTGACATTGTTGTGACATTGGATATCAGTGTGTGCCATGGTGCGATTTAGCACGTTGTGGGTGCTAGTACTATTGACCGTGGGAAGTGTGGGTTTATTTAAGCTGCCACTGTTTTTGTTTGTATGGTTTAGGGGCATATTTTCCTTACCTTTAGCAATGAAGTTATGGCTAGGAGAAGACAAAGTGGAATTTCGGGGGGTTTTGGCTTTTTTTCTGGGGTTATTTAATGGCATTTTAGATTCTGCGGTGATAGGTGGTATGGTTTTGTTATTTATTTGGTTACAGTCTAGTGGCCTTTCGGCTGGTGTTGCACTCTGATGGGATATTTCTGTGTGTTTTGAGAGGGGTGATGCGGTGGGGTCTACTGTATCTTTCACAGGGTTGGGAATAATGGCTGCTTGCAAAGTCCTATTACCTATTTCACAATTAGTCTTAGCAAGATAGTTGTATGCGCGCCTTTCTATAACTGTTTTGTCCACCCCGACCTTTATATGTTTGTAGTTTCTGGCTTGCGATAGGGTGTGTTGGGAGTGAATGAATTTTCTTGTCTCTGTCGGTGTTTCGAACTGAAAACGAATAGGACAACACTTCTCATGTTGACTCTTCTTCAGCCTATAGCACTTAGTCTTGGAGTTAGGCATTTTCGCTTCACTAAGTAAGATGCGCTGTACCTTTTTTAGTGCCTCATTGTCCGGAACGTTGTAGACAATAGCACTCAGTTTTGCGTCGAGTCGTTTTGTTACTTCTGTGGTAACAAAATTAATGAGGTTATCTACCTTAGTTACCGATTCTGTGTCAAGCTTGTTAAGGTTTACAGCTTTCATGAGGATAGTTAGAGGTGTCAATTCACAGACCTGCGATCTGATATCGCTGATCTCATCTGATAATTTGGATATCTCGGCATCGGTTTCGATGTTTCCAGCATTTACTGACTTGCTGTTTTTTATTTCCCTTAACTCAGCCTTAAGTTCACCTATAGACAACTTTAGAAGTTCTATTTCTGAAGATAGTACTGAAGAAGAGCTTGATGGCTGGAGTTTTTCGATAAGCACATAAGGTGAAGGGAGGGGTTCTGTATGAGCAGAGGGTACTGAATTTTTAGGAGTAGTGCTAATACTAGCTGTCAGTACCGTTTTATCCTCAGTTCCAGCTCGACGCTTACGGCATACAAGTGAGTTATGTGACTCATTATAGCCGTTTGTAGGGGGTGTGTTGCTTGATGTAGCAATCAAGGACGTTAAATTAGACACCAGTTTTACAGGGGATGGGTTCGTTGCTTTTTACTTTGACTAACCATAACTATTAGAAATGGAAGTTAGTGGTTACAAGTATGGAGGTAGTATAGTACTTGTGCAAGTACTACAACAAGATAAATTTTATGTAACGAATCACGTAAAAATGTAACGCAAACGTTGAACGTACCGCGATACAGATTCTCGATTTGACATCCTCGCCCGTTCCTCGTGTAGTTGAGACAATGCTGCCTAGATAAGTGAATGAATCAACCTCTTTCAAATCCCTTCCGTTGATGGTGATTGATACTGGATGTTGCTGCTGTTGTTGTTGGTTGGTTGGTTATTTTCATAACCTCCATCTTGTCTCTGTTCACCTGGAGTCCTGTCTTCACTGCCTGCTTCTTAGACCAGTTTGTCGGTTTTCGCTTGTAAGTATTCGATTGTGTGTGACATCAAACACAAATCATCCACGCGTGAAATCCAGGTCTTCTAGGTTCTTCACGTCGGTCCAGGATATCCCTGTCTCCTAGTTTCCCACTGTCTGACGCATAATCCAGTCCACCACAATTAGGAATATCATTGGTGATAATTTTTAGCACCCTTGTCTGACTCTTTTGTTTACTCCAAACGCCTCGCTGAGTCTTCCGTTGTGGATCACTTGGCATGTGCCGTCGCCGTATAGCTGTTGAATAAGGTTGATGAATATTTGGGGTACGCCGTAGTCCTCGAGTAATTTCCAAATTACTTCGCGGTCAACGCTGTCGAAGGCCTTCTCAAATTCTATAAAGTTGAGGCAGAGGTTTGATCACCATTCCATGCTATGTTCGATGATGATGCGTAGAGTTGCAACTTGGTTAGTACATGATTTGCCTGACTTTCCTGAATCCAGCTTGTTCTGGTCGGAGTTCTGCCTCCAGTGCGTCCTTTAATCTCTCCAGGATGATGCGACTCAGGATTTTACTTGGCGTCGATAGAAGCATGATTCCTCGCCAGTTCTTGCAGGGTCCTAAGTCTCCCTTCTTTGGTAGTTTCACGGGGTAACCTTTCCTCCAGTCAGTAGGCACCTTTCCCTCCTTCCAGACCTTTTGCAATAATGGAGTCAGCATATCTGCTGTCGTCTCTGGGTCCGCTTTCACTGCTTCAGGGCGGGGGGTATTCCATCTGGTCCGGCTGCTTTTCCAGCTTTCAGAAGCTTGATTGCATTCAAGACTTCAGCTCTCGTTGGGGGATTGGTGTCAACTTGCAGTTGTGTGCGCGCTGTTGTTGGTATTTCTGGACGGGTTCCAGGTGATGGTCGGTTCAAGAGTCCTTTGAAGTGATCCGCCCATTGTTTAATCTGTTTTTATTCCATGGTAATGGGCTTCCCTTGGCTGTCTTTCACAGGTTTCGCTTGTGTTGGTCTCTTTTTGGATAGAGATTTGGTTATCTGATATAGTGTCCTCAGGTCCCTTTTGCCTGCTGCCTTTTCAGCTTCAGTAGCTAGATTGTCGTAGAATCATCTTTTGTCCTTCCTAGCACGCTGTCGCTTGAAGTTTCTCAGAAACGCTTAGTAATAACGGACGAAAAAACCAAAACACCAATTGTTGACTTGAGTATTCTGTATTGTTACACCAACATATAAAAAATATTTCTATTAAGGTCTGTGAACAAATATTACAATAATAAATCACAAGATTACTTCTGATGGTTGTCTCCTGACTTCTTCCTGAACAGTGACCGATGAGACAATGACTGTCGTATTGATGCCTCCGCGAAAATTGGGGAAGTTGATTTTGAGCAAACAACCAAGAATTGATCGTTCAATCTTCAACTCCATTGACAACCGTTGAACACGTTTCGTTGCGAATCACCTTCAGAGACTTCCAATGTTCTTCCACGCATGCATGATTCTTCAGTGATGTCGCGTAGTGTTTCCTGCTTTGCTCTGACAGTTGCAGTAAAAGTGTCTTTTGTGGTTGTGTCCTTCAGTAGTTGAGTGTTGAACTTGCACTGTGGCCTATCCCCAGCTGTCCTCGAGGCTTTTAGTTTCACCTTGAAAGTCCCTTCTACTAGATAGTGGTCTGAACCCACATCTGCTCCTCTCCTTGACCTTGTGTCCAGTAGGCTCCGTTTCCACTTTCTTGAAATTGAGATGAAGTCTTTTTGGTTCTTGGCGTTTCCATCTGGTGAAATCCATGTCGTCTTGTGTATATCCTTGTGTTTGAACACACTACCACCAATCACCAAATCATTGAAGGCGCAGAAGTCTGAGAAGAGTTCACCATTGTCGTTCATTTCGCCGAGGGCCTCACGACCCATGGTGAGTTCCCTTCCTGTGTTGTCTCCCAGCTTCGCATTCATGTCGCCCATCAGGATTTTGATATCGCCATTTGGGACGTTGTCCATTATTGCTTGTAGTTGTCTGTAGAACGCCTCCTTCTCTTGTTCTGAGACGTTTGTAGGCGCATAGCATTGAATGACTGTAACTTTCCTTCCTTTTGAGTTGAACCTGGCTGTCATTATCCGGCAAGAGGAGATTGGTTCCCACTGCATGAGAGCTATGGTTGCTGTTGGTTACATCATGATGACCACTCCCTCGGTGTGCTCATGGTTGTCCTCTAGGTGGCCGGAATAGATTACTGTCTCTCCAGTAGGTAGTTGGGACCTTCCAGTTCCGTTCCATCTGCTTTCGCAGATTTCCAACACTTCTATTCTGTACCTTTTCATTTCAGCGTCTATCTGGGCAGCCTTCCCAGTTTTGTACATTGTACGAACATTCCAGGTACCCTGTCAATGGTGTTGAAGATTGAACGATCAATTCTTGGTTGTTTGCTCAAAATCAACTTCCCCAATTTTCGCGGAGGCATCAATACGACAGTCATTGTCTCATCGGTCACTGTTCAGGAAGAAGTCAGGAGACAACCATCAGAAGTAATCTTGTGATTTATTATTGTAATATTTGTTCACAGACCTTAATAGAAATATTTTTTATATGTTGGTGTAACAATACAGAATACTCAAGTCAACAATTGGTGTTTTGGTTTTTTCGTCCGTTATTACTAAGCGTTTCTGAAAAACTGCAAGGAACAGCGTGGGCCCGAGCGTAGCAAGAGCTGGGCATTAACGGTTTATGAGGCGTGACTGACATACCCATCCTTACTTTTGCTTTCGTCGAAAGAAGGCGTATCGGCTGACTGGCTTCCCGAAGGCTAGCTTTCACCAGCCTGCGTCATTTCACTTCCCCGATTCCAGCGAAAAGTAAGGCTATTGCTTCTGTTTTTAGAATTTTTAATATATTTATTCGTTGAGGTTTCTGTAGCGATATGGTTGTTTTACAGGGGTAGGGTTGCTAGCACCACACCCCAACCCTCCCTCTTTACCCGGGCTTGGGACCGGCGTGAAAACTAGTTAGCTAGTATCTGGCGAGGTTATCATACTTAATAATAATGTTTTAATAAAATACATATTTTTTCCTACCTGTGTAGGACACACCAAATGTACAGGCATGGATAAGCATTATTTAAATTTCATAAATTTGGTTTATGGTTAAATTACATGGTTGCTGACGTTTTCGTCTTTGGTTTGTGGAAACAATATGATAACCAGTCATTCAATGGAGCACATCATGAAATATAGGAATATTGACTTCGCATTAACAAAAAACCCAAATGTTTTGGATGGATTAAAAATACTTGGGAAAAAATAAATCTCGAAGTAATTCCACAATATAACTTAGGTGTGTACAAATCCGAATCTTCTTCCCTAAGTAGGTGGTCTGACAATTGATCTTTTACAATTTTCTCCATGATTCGTGAGATAACTGGGGTTATATTTATGGGTCTGTAATTGCGGACTTTTGCCTTATCACTAGATTTGTAGTGTGGAATTATGAAGCTAGTTTTCCACTCACTAGGGTAAGTGCCAGTGTCCACAGATATTGAGAAGAATTTAAGAAGTAACAGGGGTATATCACACCCACTGTTTTTGAAAATTATCGAAGCTAGGCCATCCGGTCCCGTACTAGTGGAAGGTTTAAGGCTTTTAATTGCTTGTACTATTAGTTGATTAGTTAACACAGTGCTTTCAAGCGAAGAGTTAGTAAGGAGGGCGGTTTCACCAGGCATATGTGTTTCTAAACTAAAGTTTGCAAACCAATCACTGAAAAGTTCACAGATAGTGGCAGGCTCATTGTAGATTACTTTGTCGTGAAGTAAGTAGGGGATTTCCCTCGCCGACTGCATTCGTTTTTTAAGAAGTGCTGTTAAGTTATAAACTTTGGAGGTACTTTAAAGTGCCGTTAACTCTACGTCGAGGTCCTTTTGAGAGCGTATGCGCTTGATGGATTCAAGATACTCGTGGAATGAGAGCAGTAGTGACATATCCTTAGTGGAATAGTACTGTTTCTTCAGCTTCCTTAACTTATTGCGGTGTGCCCTTGGAATATATTCAGGTCGGTGTCTACTTAATTTCACTATTTACTTTGGATCAAATGTATCCAGACAAAGGGTAACATTCCTGTAAAATAGGGTTACTACGGCCTCCAGGGAGTCAGTGGTAAAATAGTCATCCCATTGACAGAGTCGAATAAGTTCTTGGACTAATCCCCAGTCTGTATGGTTTGTAACTACGACATATCATGCTCCCTGAATCATGTTTGTTTCCTGTATTTAGTGGTGAGAAAGGCAGACAGTAGAGTATCATTGTATGATCACCACCGGAAAACCCATTACCAAAATAGTTGGAGACTGGGATTGTGTCATGACAAAAAACAAGGTCCGACATGTTGTCACCACGAGTGCCTCTATCTATTTATAATTTCAGACAAAAAAGCAGGAGTCATGACAATGACACCCATACAAATAAGAGTCGATCGAAATATGTCTACCTGATACAAAGGGTGAACCATAACCGACATAGGAATGAAATATGAGAAAACAAGGTCGACAATTGCGATGACATCACATGGAAAGATATGAGTTACTTGGACATTATATATAAACCACCAACTGGTCACCGTTCCGAAAAGAATGCGGTGATACTCTATCCACAGTGGTGAGGAAATACATAAATCCACAGTTCCCATTGTAACCCCTCAGTGGAGGTAAAAGCCCAGAACGTAATTCATTTAAAGCACATGCATACCTCCCATGATCACGGTGGCATTTTTCGGAATGTGTCAAAACTTTAGAGTAATCAAACCCTACACGAGGTGTAATTAACTTCATCCGAACGGCAAACAAGTTTTAGCACACGTCCGGATATTCATCCACATGTTGATCATGGTGACAAATCCAAAGCAATACCCATATACCACCAGTAAACCTAGCTATCCACAAAATAACGAAAATATGCTGGCAGCTGCACTTCAGATCCCACTGACTCATTCGATGGTAATATTCTGCTCCTTCAGGCTTCATTTGACATTTTGTATGGATTGGTTCGCAGTCATTCTGGTTTCAGACCGAAAAGAATCAAAACTCCACCTGTTGCGAAATCATTAATACTTCCCTACATGTTTAAACGGATGCCAACTGCTGTGGTGAGACTCTTGCAGATTGCATTGCTTGAAACGCCGTTTACAGTAAACCAACTGATGTTATATAACCCAATTCTATATCTTTGTGAGCAGCCCACCATATCGAAAATAGATTTAGGCATATTTTGATTGGCTGTTGGCTAGTTGGCTTCCTGTTGGTTTAAAATATAAGTTAAAGCGGCAATCTTTTTATCTTGACACGGAAATTTACAGGCAGTTTAACTGAAGACTTACCTTACCATAATATAATGGCGTGCTAATTTTTTCGGTATGATTGTAGTGTGATGATTCAAATGCTATTTGGATGCATTAGTGGTGCTTAAATTTCATTGAGATGTACGAGAATGTCCAGTAAGTGAGCATAAATCAACAATAGTTTTGATACATTTATTTAAGTCCAAAATAGGACGTATGCATTTTTGCTTACCAGGTGAATATAATTCAGCTACAATTTCTAAACGCTTAATGTGTCTTTAATTAGGACATATATATGTATTAATTCATCCACTTTCCAAGTTGTCAGTTCAGTGACCTGTGTAATTTGTGCTTTTCAGTAGGCCATTATAAATCAACTAAATTTAATAGGTCACAAGAGTGGTATATAAGCACTAATATATACACTATTGTTTATTTAGTTGAAATCGTTGTGTTGTGTTCGTCAGTAATTCGTAGAACCACTAAATGATGTTGCAAAATACTCCTACTGTCTCTACTTCACGAAATGTGTCATCCACATTGCGTGATGTAACGGTTATATTCGGAAGAATGGTGCTTTGCTGTGTATTTCATACGTGGGTACAATTTAAGGAAGCTTTTGACGCATTTATGAAGGTACTAAGTTGTTTATTATTGCTTTGAAAGAATCCAATGAATCTTACTGGGTTGATTCAAGTAAAAAAGATCCATTCGACCCTATCGGATATAAGTTTGTGAGGTATAAATGGACTTTTGGAGGTAAACGTGCCCCCCGAGATGCTGGCTTTGGAAACAGAGAGTAAGTCGGCTGTGTGTATATTTTGATAATTTTAAGGTCCAAAAGTACATCATATCAGTCAACAATTAAAGTGCGGCTTACGTCCGACGGATACATGATAACAAAATACCAAACTGTGCATAGTCATCCATGCACAGCAAGTTTCATGTCCACCGATGTATCTAGACGTCGGCTATCATCATCAGAAAAAATGACAGTTGTGCAACCGTTCGTTGAATGGAACACTGATGTCCATGAAATCATGAATTTAGCATGAGAAATTCGACAAAGTGCTCCTGTATAATGATATTAAAAACATGAGGGCTAGGATACGTAAACGTAAGTCGTATCAGAATAAGTTGGGCAGTAGAACAGAAATCGGTAGTTTAGAAGAGCTCCTTCGTCGACTGGGGAAGATAGGTCCAGTTAGTGCTCTGCAGGACAATGCAGGCTTTGTATCGAAAATCATTTTCGTGCGTGATGGCATGATAGACCTTCATCATGAGTTTCCAGAAGTAGTTGGAATTGATTGTACTTGTAAAACGAATAAGATGGGATAAGTTGCAGTAGGAGGAGGTATAATTCCTTTTCCAAATTTACTACAGATGGCCTTTATATCAGTTTGTTGTGACTAATGGAATTGGAAAAGGAAGAACTGTTTTGTTTGCTCTTACTAGGAGGGAAAGGTATGAGGATGTCAAGGAGATATTGCAGACGTTTAAAGGGATTTATGAGTGATGCATCGAATACCGTAATATTCACTGTCAACTGTTCAACTGCACAGATGAACGCTCTAAAGTAAGGATTCCCTAGGTTCAGCATTGTTTTATATCTTTTCCATGTATGCCAGGCATTCAGAAGGGAGGTAGGTTTCCCTTCCATTAACTAATATAGCGAAAACAGTTGCCAAATAAACGTGTTAAAGTAGTTGTATCGAATGGCGCGTATGGGCGTTTATCACAGGTAGGTTAACAAATCAGAATATATTGCCAGAGGTTTTGGAGTTACCTAAACTTCACAAGTATTACAAACGCTGAGGCTGGTGCTTACATTAGAAGGTACTGGCTAAGAACGTGGAAATATTGCTCTGCATCCTGCAACCGGTTCACCATCAGCATGGGGAACAATACTAACAGCAGAGTGGAGAATACTCATAGGCAGCTGAAAAGGTATTTACGTAAAGGTGATCCGCTGGAACTGACGCTATGCAAAATATGGAGGTGGGGTGCGTTGCGAAATACTTATGAACGGTTAAGATGTCGTCTCATCAGTCTGAACCAATGAAATCCGGATGCTACGTTGCGGGAAATAGAGTTTACCACAAGGTTGGACAGTCTGCTAGTAAATGAACCGCAAGGAATTTTTAAGATTACGATGTGCCCCTGCTAATCGCTTATTTATGTGAAAATGTTTGTATTACCTTATTGTTTCCGTATGTATCCATAACATAAACATGTGTGTCTAAACTGCTGTTAAACTTCCTTTCTTTTGAAATGCATACCTTGGTTGATTGTTTCGTGATGAGAGCGCTTTGGAAGTCAGTTATAGGTTACATCGATTTGTGCCTTATCTACTACGTTTTATCAGCCAAAGATTTCTGGTTCATAGCATATCCTGAGTAACGGTGAATAATACAATTTATCACTTAAACCGTAGAAACCCCAAGCTTAAAAAAATTTTAGACTTATTCTAACCTATTCTACGATAATGCCTTTTTATGCTAAATCAAGATTTTATGTACGCTCTATCTTCTGAATTAACACTGGTCGTGCTTGAAAAGAGAGCTGGGTGACGAATTAAGTCTTTTCGTTCTGAGGTAACGCTAATTCGTGCTTAATATGTCCCGTGAGGGCTGGGGCTACGCTGATAAGAAAACCCAGTAGGTGTTGATCTAGACCTGAAAATGCCTAGGAAAAGAATATGGTGCTGAATTTGTGCTACTCATGCTGAAAACCTGCATTGAGTTCTAGTCTGTGCCATTAAAGAATCCATTTCATTACAGATTCAGATTTTACTCAATATAGAATATTAGAATTATTTCAGAATAAGAGAGATTTAATTCAACATTATAATTTGCTTGAGGGGCTTAAAAGGTCAACCTTACAACAATTTTCAGCAAAATCTAACCAATGCGTCAATAATGACATTTTATGGTAAATGTTACGCGCGCCAGGGCGAACTGGCGGAGTAAAACCCAATCCAGTTTTCTGAATCACAGCTCGGAGCATATTTGAAGTCACCGACTACATCTGAATAACTTATCTGCTGGTCTTCCATCCTCCTCGCCCTAGGCTGTAGTGCAGGTTCCAATATTTCAAGTATCTGTCTTAGCGCGAACACATACGTACTGCTTCAAAAATCATTCTGCACCCTTCACTTGTGCTATTAACATGCATATACTTCGATTCTATAACTCGGCCACACTGGCTAGGTAACTTCTGAATACACTTCCCTGAATAGTCGTAAATTTATATTTTATTCAAATTTATTGTTTATCAGAGCACACCACTTATTAACCGAGTCGTTTTGATTTGCATTTAGTCGCAAGTAAATATAAGATTGGTAAAGTACTGATTTTTTAGACAGTTAAGAAAGCTAAATTTGATAAAGCTGATACAGGTTAGTTGACCAGTAGTGCCTCTAATAACTTACGAGGTCTAAAACATAAGCGGTTAGTGTAAAATAAGTGTTTCGCTGCCGGACTGGAAGCGCAGCTATCAATTCGTCTCAGTACTAGGTGTAGTTTCTCACCTAAATGATTTAATTATGATACATTGTGGAGCCCCTATGACACAGGATGCCATGGTCACTCGGGTGTAGTAGGCGATCAAGCAATTCCGAAGGACAAGGCGACTAAACAAGTGGCAACTTCGTCACTCCCATGATTCGCAAGACTTCCGTTAATTAGTGAATGACTGGTGACGAAAAGTCAAATTTCTAAATCACAAGTCTTCTCCGTTATATCATTTTTGAGGGTTCGCCATGTGCTTTTTTATTGTTATCGTCAAGAATCACAAGAATTATGTATATCGATAGCCGCAATTGTCTCGCAAAGCTTTCTAATACGGGGAAAACAGCATTAAAGCCACACTTATGACATGGTTGATCCTTGACGGCCACTATTCCTATTTCTTAAAAAATCCTAGTCTTTGCAATTGATAGTGTTCTCTGAGCTGGTTGGCTTAGTTGCGTAGCTTCTGCCGTCCTTCTGGACAACATCCCCTTTCAGTGCAGTATTTAGCATAAAGTGAACTGATTTAAATTCCTTCATGAGTGATATAATTGCGTCTCATGGTAACCATATTTACATATGTATTTACCATTTTCTATTGACTCAGACTTTAAACTTACTGGTCACCTTATTTACTTTCTATTACTTGGTATATTTGGTCTATATTAACGTGTTTGTTAATTGCATATTCGTTTGGGTACCAGGATTCTAAGAATTCCCTGGCACTTTTGGTGTTTCCCCTGTCGTTTTCTTTATCACAAAAGTTGAACGACATGAATTAATGATTTTTTATTAGTTCCTCGACTAAATTCTTCGTAACGTATCCACCATCATTTTAATTCTAAGTACATTGTTTTAGCCAATAGAATCATGTGTAAGAACCTACTGGCTTCCTTGTACATAATGAAGCAAGAGATCTGAAGTTTTCTGAACTCCTTTTCACTCAACTTATCTTGTTTCTTTATTTCCTGGGGTGAAAACTGAATTAAAAAACTTGTATCACCACGGCTTTTCACAATTCTGCTCCTCTCCATAAGGTTATTTTTAAATGTTGTAGTTTAACGGATACTTTTGTTACGAGGGTAACTCCCCAAACACCGTCCACGTTGTCAACTTATTTTTGGTTTTTAATGGATACAATAGCGCATTGACTAAAGTAAATGAAAAACCAACAAAGAGAAATAAAGGAAAAAATCCGCTTTCAGATGGCGGTAATCTTCTACCGCCTAGCTAAAGTAGCAATACCATAAAAATATCAGAATGCCACATGGAGGGTTTTCCATATTTAAGAATATAAAAGGGTAGAGAGTCAGGTCTCAAAAACCGTTAATGCCCAGCTCTTGCTACGCCGGGCCTCTTGCTGCCCCTCGAAGCCTTTCAGAAACGCTTAGTACTAACGGATGCAAAAACCAAAACACCGATTGGCGACTCGAGAATTCTTTATTCTAACACCAAAATAAAGCCAACTTTACAACTAAGGTCTATGAACAAATGTTACAATTACAAATCACAAAATTACTTCTGACGGTTTTGTACGTGCTTTCTGAACAGCGATCGATGAGACGATGACTGGTGTATTGATGCCTCCGCGAAAATTGGGGAAGTTGATTTTGATCAAACAACCAAGAATCGATCGTTCAGTCTTCAACTCCATTGACAGACATTTTCCGGCAAAGAAGGGATCCATTCCTTTTTTCCATCACGACCAATACACGTTGACTTGGATGCCATTGCGAGAACCTGGGTCACACGGACAGAGCTGAAATGGAAAACATACAGAAAAGCCAACACACCACAGCACAATCTCACACATCAATGACAACCTGCGCCTTCCAGTTAAAGGTATCCTCTTGACATCTTGCAACACAATCGCCACTTATTAGAATGAATGTTGCATAACGCAACGTGACCATAGCAACACCTCATGATACTCTTTACAGATCCTCCTATCTACCCACTACCAATTACCACTGCAATCGCTTGTCACTCATTCTGCCTCAGTTCTAGTCACACAATTCGGAGTCAGACCTTGATTTCACATTTGGCTTATCATTAAATTTGCTCACTGATTCACAGTTCATCTTTGTATGCACTTCTTGCAAACGTGTAAAACACAACCGAGTTTGTCTTGCATCTTGTAACTTATCTGTTGAGGATGTACTACGAAAGCTATTATACTCTCTAAGTTTATATATGCGTCGGTTGCACAGTGGTTAGGACTCTCGCCAACCATGCACATGGTCCGGGGTTCGAGCCCACACCGGCTGACACCTGATATCTATGGTCGGCCTGCAAAATTTGGGCTACCGATATCCATGCTGAAAATTCCAAACTTGTACCGAAAATACAGTGTAGAATCAAGCTGTAAATCAAAAATAAAATAAATAAAATAAAAAATATATGCATTACTATACATCATGGAGCCTTCTCGATATCCACCTCTCTGAGACCCTTTCGTCATCACTGATTGCGTTTTGTCCTCAGACTGCTCTATTCTAGGGGTGAGATTCAATATACTGGCAAACTTGCTCATCGATTGATTGACACTATCTTTTACTAGTTTCAGGATATCATCAAATTTTGGATCGATATCCTCTTCCTCCATACGGGAGCTTATCTTCACCCACTTCCTTTGCAGTCGAGTAGGTAGGCGTCTCGCTATTACTTCTAGTATAAAACTCGAGTTGAGGTCACTCATGCGATTCATAGAAATCATTGCATTCTTGTAAATTAGCAAATTACCTAAAAACTCAGTGAGTGCCTGGGAGTCATCCTGTAATTGACCACCATTACCCTTAACAGCCTCGAATAATTTCCCTGCAATCATCGAAGGTCTTCCGAATCTTTGACGCAATATACTCATAGCATCAGCGTATCCTTATTCAGGGGGCATCAACTTTCTGCACTTCATAGCTCTTGAAGCAACTCCAGTGCAGTACCTCATCAAATACATCAACTTCATTTCATCATTTAATAAAAAACCACTCAACGTTATCCCCAGACGGCGAAACAGTAACATCAACCATGTCAGGCTTAACATCAGACACATCGTTACAATTAACAGACAAGTCACAATGACTTACTTTCCTGTTTGCATCCAAGACGCTCTGTCCCTTCTTTGACCCAGGAATAATTGAACGTAACCAAAATTCCAGAAATTTCCAGACAACGCTTGTTCAAAGAAGACTTGTCTGGCACCAGGTAAGACGGACGGAGACTATCCGAACGTCAGAAAACTGTCAATCATGTCTCAAAAACCGTTAATGCCCAGCTCTTGCTGCGCCGGGCGTCTTGCTGCCCCTCGAAGCCTTTCAGAAACGCTTAGTACTAACGGATGCAAAAACCAAAACACCGATTGGCGACTCGAGAATTCTTTATTCTAACACCAAAATAAAGCCAACTTTACAACTAAGGTCTATGAACAAATGTTACAATTACAAATCACAAAATTACTTCTGACGGTTTTGTACGTGCTTTCTGAACAGCGATCGATGAGACGATGACTGGTGTATTGATGCCTCCGCGAAAATTGGGGAAGTTGATTTTGATCAAACAACCAAGAATCGATCGTTCAGTCTTCAACTCCATTGACAGACATTTTCCGGCAAAGAAGGGATCCATTCCTTTTTTCCATCACGACCAATACACGTTGACTTGGATGCCATTGCGAGAACCTGGGTCACACGGACAGAGCTGAAATGGAAAACATACAGAAAAGCCAACACACCACAGCACAATCTCACACATCAATGACAACCTGCGCCTTCCAGTTAAAGGTATCCTCTTGACATCTTGCAACACAATCGCCACTTATTAGAATGAATGTTGCATAACGCAACGTGACCATAGCAACACCTCATGATACTCTTTACAGATCCTCCTATCTACCCACTACCAATTACCACTGCAATCGCTTGTCACTCATTCTGCCTCAGTTCTAGTCACACAATTCGGAGTCAGACCTTGATTTCACATTTGGCTTATCATTAAATTTGCTCACTGATTCACAGTTCATCTTTGTATGCACTTCTTGCAAACGTGTAAAACACAACCGAGTTTGTCTTGCATCTTGTAACTTATCTGTTGAGGATGTACTACGAAAGCTATTATACTCTCTAAGTTTATATATGCGTCGGTTGCACAGTGGTTAGGACTCTCGCCAACCATGCACATGGTCCGGGGTTCGAGCCCACACCGGCTGACACCTGATATCTATGGTCGGCCTGCAAAATTTGGGCTACCGATATCCATGCTGAAAATTCCAAACTTGTACCGAAAATACAGTGTAGAATCAAGCTGTAAATCAAAAATAAAATAAATAAAATAAAAAATATATGCATTACTATACATCATGGAGCCTTCTCGATATCCACCTCTCTGAGACCCTTTCGTCATCACTGATTGCGTTTTGTCCTCAGACTGCTCTATTCTAGGGGTGAGATTCAATATACTGGCAAACTTGCTCATCGATTGATTGACACTATCTTTTACTAGTTTCAGGATATCATCAAATTTTGGATCGATATCCTCTTCCTCCATACGGGAGCTTATCTTCACCCACTTCCTTTGCAGTCGAGTAGGTAGGCGTCTCGCTATTACTTCTAGTATAAAACTCGAGTTGAGGTCACTCATGCGATTCATAGAAATCATTGCATTCTTGTAAATTAGCAAATTACCTAAAAACTCAGTGAGTGCCTGGGAGTCATCCTGTAATTGACCACCATTACCCTTAACAGCCTCGAATAATTTCCCTGCAATCATCGAAGGTCTTCCGAATCTTTGACGCAATATACTCATAGCATCAGCGTATCCTTATTCAGGGGGCATCAACTTTCTGCACTTCATAGCTCTTGAAGCAACTCCAGTGCAGTACCTCATCAAATACATCAACTTCATTTCATCATTTAATAAAAAACCACTCAACGTTATCCCCAGACGGCGAAACAGTAACATCAACCATGTCAGGCTTAACATCAGACACATCGTTACAATTAACAGACAAGTCACAATGACTTACTTTCCTGTTTGCATCCAAGACGCTCTGTCCCTTCTTTGACCCAGGAATAATTGAACGTAACCAAAATTCCAGAAATTTCCAGACAACGCTTGTTCAAAGAAGACTTGTCTGGCACCAGGTAAGACGGACGGAGACTATCCGAACGTCAGAAAACTGTCAATCATGTCTCAAAAACCGTTAATGCCCAGCTCTTGCTGCGCCGGGCGTCTTGCTGCCCCTCGAAGCCTTTCAGAAACGCTTAGTACTAACGGATGCAAAAACCAAAACACCGATTGGCAACTCGAGAATTCTTTATTCTAACACCAAAATAAAGCCAACTTTACAACTAAGGTCTATGAACAAATGTTACAATTACAAATCACAAAATTACTTCTGACGGTTTTGTACGTGCTTTCTGAACAGCGATCGATGAGACGATGACTGGTGTATTGATGCCTCCGCGAAAATTGGGGAAGTTGATTTTGATCAAACAACCAAGAATCGATCGTTCAGTCTTCAACTCCATTGACAGACATTTTCCGGCAAAGAAGGGATCCATTCCTTTTTTCCATCACGACCAATACACGTTGACTTGGATGCCATTGCGAGAACCTGGGTCACACGGACAGAGCTGAAATGGAAAACATACAGAAAAGCCAACACACCACAGCACAATCTCACACATCAATGACAACCTGCGCCTTCCAGTTAAAGGTATCCTCTTGACATCTTGCAACACAATCGCCACTTATTAGAATGAATGTTGCATAACGCAACGTGACCATAGCAACACCTCATGATACTCTTTACAGATCCTCCTATCTACCCACTACCAATTACCACTGCAATCGCTTGTCACTCATTCTGCCTCAGTTCTAGTCACACAATTCGGAGTCAGACCTTGATTTCACATTTGGCTTATCATTAAATTTGCTCACTGATTCACAGTTCATCTTTGTATGCACTTCTTGCAAACGTGTAAAACACAACCGAGTTTGTCTTGCATCTTGTAACTTATCTGTTGAGGATGTACTACGAAAGCTATTATACTCTCTAAGTTTATATATGCGTCGGTTGCACAGTGGTTAGGACTCTCGCCAACCATGCACATGGTCCGGGGTTCGAGCCCACACCGGCTGACACCTGATATCTATGGTCGGCCTGCAAAATTTGGGCTACCGATATCCATGCTGAAAATTCCAAACTTGTACCGAAAATACAGTGTAGAATCAAGCTGTAAATCAAAAATAAAATAAATAAAATAAAAAATATATGCATTACTATACATCATGGAGCCTTCTCGATATCCACCTCTCTGAGACCCTTTCGTCATCACTGATTGCGTTTTGTCCTCAGACTGCTCTATTCTAGGGGTGAGATTCAATATACTGGCAAACTTGCTCATCGATTGATTGACACTATCTTTTACTAGTTTCAGGATATCATCAAATTTTGGATCGATATCCTCTTCCTCCATACGGGAGCTTATCTTCACCCACTTCCTTTGCAGTCGAGTAGGTAGGCGTCTCGCTATTACTTCTAGTATAAAACTCGAGTTGAGGTCACTCATGCGATTCATAGAAATCATTGCATTCTTGTAAATTAACAAATTACCTAAAAGCTCAGTGAGTGCCTGGGAGTCATCCTGTAATTGACCACCATTACCCTTAACAGCCTCGAATAATTTCCCTGCAATCATCGAAGGTCTTCCGAATCTTTGACGCAATATACTCATAGCATCAGCGTATCCTTATTCAGGGGGCATCAACTTTCTGCACTTCATAGCTCTTGAAGCAACTCCAGTGCAGTACCTCATCAAATACATCAACTTCATTTCATCATTTAATAAAAAACCACTCAACGTTATCCCCAGACGGCGAAACAGTAACATCAACCATGTCAGGCTTAACATCAGACACATCGTTACAATTAACAGACAAGTCACAATGACTTACTTTCCTGTTTGCATCCAAGACGCTCTGTCCCTTCTTTGACCCAGGAATAATTGAACGTAACCAAAATTCCAGAAATTTCCAGACAACGCTTGTTCAAAGAAGACTTGTCTGGCACCAGGTAAGACGGACGGAGACTATCCGAACGTCAGAAAACTGTCAATCATGTCTCAAAAACCGTTAATGCCCAGCTCTTGCTGCGCCGGGCGTCTTGCTGCCCCTCGAAGCCTTTCAGAAACGCTTAGTACTAACGGATGCAAAAACCAAAACACCGATTGGCGACTCGAGAATTCTTTATTCTAACACCAAAATAAAGCCAACTTTACAACTAAGGTCTATGAACAAATGTTACAATTACAAATCACAAAATTACTTCTGACGGTTTTGTACGTGCTTTCTGAACAGCGATCGATGAGACGATGACTGGTGTATTGATGCCTCCGCGAAAATTGGGGAAGTTGATTTTGATCAAACAACCAAGAATCGATCGTTCAGTCTTCAACTCCATTGACAGACATTTTCCGGCAAAGAAGGGATCCATTCCTTTTTTCCATCACGACCAATACACGTTGACTTGGATGCCATTGCGAGAACCTGGGTCACACGGACAGAGCTGAAATGGAAAACATACAGAAAAGCCAACACACCACAGCACAATCTCACACATCAATGACAACCTGCGCCTTCCAGTTAAAGGTATCCTCTTGACATCTTGCAACACAATCGCCACTTATTAGAATGAATGTTGCATAACGCAACGTGACCATAGCAACACCTCATGATACTCTTTACAGATCCTCCTATCTACCCACTACCAATTACCACTGCAATCGCTTGTCACTCATTCTGCCTCAGTTCTAGTCACACAATTCGGAGTCAGACCTTGATTTCACATTTGGCTTATCATTAAATTTGCTCACTGATTCACAGTTCATCTTTGTATGCACTTCTTGCAAACGTGTAAAACACAACCGAGTTTGTCTTGCATCTTGTAACTTATCTGTTGAGGATGTACTACGAAAGCTATTATACTCTCTAAGTTTATATATGCGTCGGTTGCACAGTGGTTAGGACTCTCGCCAACCATGCACATGGTCCGGGGTTCGAGCCCACACCGGCTGACACCTGATATCTATGGTCGGCCTGCAAAATTTGGGCTACCGATATCCATGCTGAAAATTCCAAACTTGTACCGAAAATACAGTGTAGAATCAAGCTGTAAATCAAAAATAAAATAAATAAAATAAAAAATATATGCATTACTATACATCATGGAGCCTTCTCGATATCCACCTCTCTGAGACCCTTTCGTCATCACTGATTGCGTTTTGTCCTCAGACTGCTCTATTCTAGGGGTGAGATTCAATATACTGGCAAACTTGCTCATCGATTGATTGACACTATCTTTTACTAGTTTCAGGATATCATCAAATTTTGGATCGATATCCTCTTCCTCCATACGGGAGCTTATCTTCACCCACTTCCTTTGCAGTCGAGTAGGTAGGCGTCTCGCTATTACTTCTAGTATAAAACTCGAGTTGAGGTCACTCATGCGATTCATAGAAATCATTGCATTCTTGTAAATTAGCAAATTACCTAAAAACTCAGTGAGTGCCTGGGAGTCATCCTGTAATTGACCACCATTACCCTTAACAGCCTCGAATAATTTCCCTGCAATCATCGAAGGTCTTCCGAATCTTTGACGCAATATACTCATAGCATCAGCGTATCCTTATTCAGGGGGCATCAACTTTCTGCACTTCATAGCTCTTGAAGCAACTCCAGTGCAGTACCTCATCAAATACATCAACTTCATTTCATCATTTAATAAAAAACCACTCAACGTTATCCCCAGACGGCGAAACAGTAACATCAACCATGTCAGGCTTAACATCAGACACATCGTTACAATTAACAGACAAGTCACAATGACTTACTTTCCTGTTTGCATCCAAGACGTTCTGTCCCTTCTTTGACCCAGGAATAATTGAACGTAACCAAAATTCCAGAAATTTCCAGACAACGCTTGTTCAAAGAAGACTTGTCTGGCACCAGGTAAGACGGACGGAGACTATCCGAACGTCAGAAAACTGTCAATCATGTCTCAAAAACCGTTAGTGCCCAGCTCTTGCTGCGCCGGGCGTCTTGCTGCCCCTCGAAGCCTTTCAGAAACGCTTAGTACTAACGGATGCAAAAACCAAAACACCGATTGGCGACTCGAGAATTCTTTATTCTAACACCAAAATAAAGCCAACTTTACAACTAAGGTCTATGAACAAATGTTACAATTACAAATCACAAAATTACTTCTGACGGTTTTGTACGTGCTTTCTGAACAGCGATCGATGAGACGATGACTGGTGTATTGATGCCTCCGCGAAAATTGGGGAAGTTGATTTTGATCAAACAACCAAGAATCGATCGTTCAGTCTTCAACTCCATTGACAGACATTTTCCGGCAAAGAAGGGATCCATTCCTTTTTTCCATCACGACCAATACACGTTGACTTGGATGCCATTGCGAGAACCTGGGTCACACGGACAGAGCTGAAATGGAAAACATACAGAAAAGCCAACACACCACAGCACAATCTCACACATCAATGACAACCTGCGCCTTCCAGTTAAAGGTATCCTCTTGACATCTTGCAACACAATCGCCACTTATTAGAATGAATGTTGCATAACGCAACGTGACCATAGCAACACCTCATGATACTCTTTACAGATCCTCCTATCTACCCACTACCAATTACCACTGCAATCGCTTGTCACTCATTCTGCCTCAGTTCTAGTCACACAATTCGGAGTCAGACCTTGATTTCACATTTGGCTTATCATTAAATTTGCTCACTGATTCACAGTTCATCTTTGTATGCACTTCTTGCAAACGTGTAAAACACAACCGAGTTTGTCTTGCATCTTGTAACTTATCTGTTGAGGATGTACTACGAAAGCTATTATACTCTCTAAGTTTATATATGCGTCGGTTGCACAGTGGTTAGGACTCTCGCCAACCATGCACATGGTCCGGGGTTCGAGCCCACACCGGCTGACACCTGATATCTATGGTCGGCCTGCAAAATTTGGGCTACCGATATCCATGCTGAAAATTCCAAACTTGTACCGAAAATACAGTGTAGAATCAAGCTGTAAATCAAAAATAAAATAAATAAAATAAAAAATATATGCATTACTATACATCATGGAGCCTTCTCGATATCCACCTCTCTGAGACCCTTTCGTCATCACTGATTGCGTTTTGTCCTCAGACTGCTCTATTCTAGGGGTGAGATTCAATATACTGGCAAACTTGCTCATCGATTGATTGACACTATCTTTTACTAGTTTCAGGATATCATCAAATTTTGGATCGATATCCTCTTCCTCCATACGGGAGCTTATCTTCACCCACTTCCTTTGCAGTCGAGTAGGTAGGCGTCTCGCTATTACTTCTAGTATAAAACTCGAGTTGAGGTCACTCATGCGATTCATAGAAATCATTGCATTCTTGTAAATTAGCAAATTACCTAAAAGCTCAGTGAGTGCCTGGGAGTCATCCTGTAATTGACCACCATTACCCTTAACAGCCTCGAATAATTTCCCTGCAATCATCGAAGGTCTTCCGAATCTTTGACGCAATATACTCATAGCATCAGCGTATCCTTATTCAGGGGGCATCAACTTTCTGCACTTCATAGCTCTTGAAGCAACTCCAGTGCAGTACCTCATCAAATACATCAACTTCATTTCATCATTTAATAAAAAACCACTCAACGTTATCCCCAGACGGCGAAACAGTAACATCAACCATGTCAGGCTTAACATCAGACACATCGTTACAATTAACAGACAAGTCACAATGACTTACTTTCCTGTTTGCATCCAAGACGCTCTGTCCCTTCTTTGACCCAGGAATAATTGAACGTAACCAAAATTCCAGAAATTTCCAGACAACGCTTGTTCAAAGAAGACTTGTCTGGCACCAGGTAAGACGGACGGAGACTATCCGAACGTCAGAAAACTGTCAATCATGTCTCAAAAACCGTTAATGCCCAGCTCTTGCTGCGCCGGGCGTCTTGCTGCCCCTCGAAGCCTTTCAGAAACGCTTAGTACTAACGGATGCAAAAACCAAAACACCGATTGGCGACTCGAGAATTCTTTATTCTAACACCAAAATAAAGCCAACTTTACAACTAAGGTCTATGAACAAATGTTACAATTACAAATCACAAAATTACTTCTGACGGTTTTGTACGTGCTTTCTGAACAGCGATCGATGAGACGATGACTGGTGTATTGATGCCTCCGCGAAAATTGGGGAAGTTGATTTTGATCAAACAACCAAGAATCGATCGTTCAGTCTTCAACTCCATTGACAGACATTTTCCGGCAAAGAAGGGATCCATTCCTTTTTTCCATCACGACCAATACACGTTGACTTGGATGCCATTGCGAGAACCTGGGTCACACGGACAGAGCTGAAATGGAAAACATACAGAAAAGCCAACACACCACAGCACAATCTCACACATCAATGACAACCTGCGCCTTCCAGTTAAAGGTATCCTCTTGACATCTTGCAACACAATCGCCACTTATTAGAATGAATGTTGCATAACGCAACGTGACCATAGCAACACCTCATGATACTCTTTACAGATCCTCCTATCTACCCACTACCAATTACCACTGCAATCGCTTGTCACTCATTCTGCCTCAGTTCTAGTCACACAATTCGGAGTCAGACCTTGATTTCACATTTGGCTTATCATTAAATTTGCTCACTGATTCACAGTTCATCTTTGTATGCACTTCTTGCAAACGTGTAAAACACAACCGAGTTTGTCTTGCATCTTGTAACTTATCTGTTGAGGATGTACTACGAAAGCTATTATACTCTCTAAGTTTATATATGCGTCGGTTGCACAGTGGTTAGGACTCTCGCCAACCATGCACATGGTCCGGGGTTCGAGCCCACACCGGCTGACACCTGATATCTATGGTCGGCCTGCAAAATTTGGGCTACCGATATCCATGCTGAAAATTCCAAACTTGTACCGAAAATACAGTGTAGAATCAAGCTGTAAATCAAAAATAAAATAAATAAAATAAAAAATATATGCATTACTATACATCATGGAGCCTTCTCGATATCCACCTCTCTGAGACCCTTTCGTCATCACTGATTGCGTTTTGTCCTCAGACTGCTCTATTCTAGGGGTGAGATTCAATATACTGGCAAACTTGCTCATCGATTGATTGACACTATCTTTTACTAGTTTCAGGATATCATCAAATTTTGGATCGATATCCTCTTCCTCCATACGGGAGCTTATCTTCACCCACTTCCTTTGCAGTCGAGTAGGTAGGCGTCTCGCTATTACTTCTAGTATAAAACTCGAGTTGAGGTCACTCATGCGATTCATAGAAATCATTGCATTCTTGTAAATTAGCAAATTACCTAAAAGCTCAGTGAGTGCCTGGGAGTCATCCTGTAATTGACCACCATTACCCTTAACAGCCTCGAATAATTTCCCTGCAATCATCGAAGGTCTTCCGAATCTTTGACGCAATGTACTCATAGCATCAGCGTATCCTTATTCAGGGGGCATCAACTTTCTGCACTTCATAGCTCTTGAAGCAACTCCAGTGCAGTACCTCATCAAATACATCAACTTCATTTCATCATTTAATAAAAAACCACTCAACGTTATCCCCAGACGGCGAAACAGTAACATCAACCATGTCAGGCTTAACATCAGACACATCGTTACAATTAACAGACAAGTCACAATGACTTACTTTCCTGTTTGCATCCAAGACGCTCTGTCCCTTCTTTGACCCAGGAATAATTGAACGTAACCAAAATTCCAGAAATTTCCAGACAACGCTTGTTCAAAGAAGACTTGTCTGGCACCAGGTAAGACGGACGGAGACTATCCGAACGTCAGAAAACTGTCAATCATGTCTCAAAAACCGTTAATGCCCAGCTCTTGCTGCGCCGGGCGTCTTGCTGCCCCTCGAAGCCTTTCAGAAACGCTTAGTACTAACGGATGCAAAAACCAAAACACCGATTGGCGACTCGAGAATTCTTTATTCTAACACCAAAATAAAGCCAACTTTACAACTAAGGTCTATGAACAAATGTTACAATTACAAATCACAAAATTACTTCTGACGGTTTTGTACGTGCTTTCTGAACAGCGATCGATGAGACGATGACTGGTGTATTGATGCCTCCGCGAAAATTGGGGAAGTTGATTTTGATCAAACAACCAAGAATCGATCGTTCAGTCTTCAACTCCATTGACAGACATTTTCCGGCAAAGAAGGGATCCATTCCTTTTTTCCATCACGACCAATACACGTTGACTTGGATGCCATTGCGAGAACCTGGGTCACACGGACAGAGCTGAAATGGAAAACATACAGAAAAGCCAACACACCACAGCACAATCTCACACATCAATGACAACCTGCGCCTTCCAGTTAAAGGTATCCTCTTGACATCTTGCAACACAATCGCCACTTATTAGAATGAATGTTGCATAACGCAACGTGACCATAGCAACACCTCATGATACTCTTTACAGATCCTCCTATCTACCCACTACCAATTACCACTGCAATCGCTTGTCACTCATTCTGCCTCAGTTCTAGTCACACAATTCGGAGTCAGACCTTGATTTCACATTTGGCTTATCATTAAATTTGCTCACTGATTCACAGTTCATCTTTGTATGCACTTCTTGCAAACGTGTAAAACACAACCGAGTTTGTCTTGCATCTTATAACTTATCTGTTGAGGATGTACTACGAAAGCTATTATACTCTCTAAGTTTATATATGCGTCGGTTGCACAGTGGTTAGGACTCTCGCCAACCATGCACATGGTCCGGGGTTCGAGCCCACACCGGCTGACACCTGATATCTATGGTCGGCCTGCAAAATTTGGGCTACCGATATCCATGCTGAAAATTCCAAACTTGTACCGAAAATACAGTGTAGAATCAAGCTGTAAATCAAAAATAAAATAAATAAAATAAAAAATATATGCATTACTATACATCATGGAGCCTTCTCGATATCCACCTCTCTGAGACCCTTTCGTCATCACTGATTGCGTTTTGTCCTCAGACTGCTCTATTCTAGGGGTGAGATTCAATATACTGGCAAACTTGCTCATCGATTGATTGACACTATCTTTTACTAGTTTCAGGATATCATCAAATTTTGGATCGATATCCTCTTCCTCCATACGGGAGCTTATCTTCACCCACTTCCTTTGCAGTCGAGTAGGTAGGCGTCTCGCTATTACTTCTAGTATAAAACTCGAGTTGAGGTCACTCATGCGATTCATAGAAATCATTGCATTCTTGTAAATTAACAAATTACCTAAAAGCTCAGTGAGTGCCTGGGAGTCATCCTGTAATTGACCACCATTACCCTTAACAGCCTCGAATAATTTCCCTGCAATCATCGAAGGTCTTCCGAATCTTTGACGCAATATACTCATAGCATCAGCGTATCCTTATTCAGGGGGCATCAACTTTCTGCACTTCATAGCTCTTGAAGCAACTCCAGTGCAGTACCTCATCAAATACATCAACTTCATTTCATCATTTAATAAAAAACCACTCAACGTTATCCCAGACGGCGAAACAGTAACATCAACCATGTCAGGCTTAACATCAGACACATCGTTACAATTAACAGACAAGTCACAATGACTTACTTTCCTGTTTGCATCCAAGACGCTCTGTCCCTTCTTTGACCCAGGAATAATTGAACGTAACCAAAATTCCAGAAATTTCCAGACAACGCTTGTTCAAAGAAGACTTGTCTGGCACCAGGTAAGACGGACGGAGACTATCCGAACGTCAGAAAACTGTCAATCATGTCTCAAAAACCGTTAATGCCCAGCTCTTGCTGCGCCGGGCGTCTTGCTGCCCCTCGAAGCCTTTCAGAAACGCTTAGTACTAACGGATGCAAAACCCAAAACACCGATTGGCGACTCGAGAATTCTTTATTCTTACTCCAACATATTAGCAGCATAACAACTAAGGTGTCTTACGTTTTTGTGCGTGCTTTCTGAACAGCGATCGATGAGACGATGACTGGTGTATTGATGCCTCCTCGAAAATATAGGGAAGTTGTTTCTGAGCGAACAACCATGAAATGATCCTTCAATCGATGCAGAATACAAAAACGGTTGAGCGACACGGCTTTTTATTCTCCATCTAACAAACAGGTATACAATATTTAGTCAATGCCAAAGTTTCTGATCATATATCTCCAATCTCCTGCCAAGCATTACAATATCAAGCGGCGACAACCTTCCCCTCTCCCACTGATAGGTTATGCATTTTAAGGGAACAATGTTTTCTGCACAAATGCCTTGAAATTTGTAAATAAAATTTCTTTACCTTAATGGGGATCTTATTCTGTCATCTTTTGTTACCCGAGGTTTCACCATCGATTTTGGTCTTACTTTTTTGTAAGTGTGGCTTCACCCTCACGCGCATGTCTGGATTACTCCTCCCTATGTATATATGCCTATAATTTCATTCGAATTGCTACAGTTTCCCGGATTTGACAGTCTGTATTGCAATGTTGATTCTAATGGAAGAGCGTATTTTTGGCCTTTTTAATATTTACAGACTAGGCTACAAAGTAAGTTTCACAGATAACCATTTTATTGTGTTTCTTAAAATCCTACTAGTTATTCCTTCGCATTATGATGATTTGAAGGCACCTTCATTAGAGACGGAATAGACAGTAGACTGACTTCTACAATGTTTTGAAATATTTGGAAGACATCTCTTGGCGACAGCGGCACCTCTTGACATTTTATTTCTGTCATCTTTAGTATCATCCCTAAATATAAGCTACACCTTCTTAGAAAATTACTTCACCAAGCCTTTCTAATTTTAAAGGACAGAAACTGTTAGAATTTAATTATGGTTTTTTACAAGGTGGTATCCTATCAACCCACCATTTTATTGAGCTGTCTTTCCTCCAACTAAGAAGCAGACCTGGGGACGGGAGTTGGTTGCGTCCTCAATGAGAATTGTGGAATTTTACCCATATACCAACAGTCAAATACTAATATCTAACTGTACAGCGCCAACAGGTCTTGAGGTGTAATAAATAATGAAAATATACTGATAGTTGTTTCGAGTCTTAGGGTATTGACGTTCACGGATAGTATGAAGTATACTTACGTAAGATCTAATACCCATGTCAGTCTCGTCTCATAAACCGTTAATGCCCAGCTCTCGCTACGCTCGGGCCCACGCTGTTCCTTTGAGTTTCAGAAACGCTTAGTTGTAACGGACGCAAAAACCAAAACACCGATCTGCTGCTTGTTATTTCTTTATTGTTACACCAACATATAAAAGGAATAAACGAACTAAGGTCTGAAAACAAATATTACAATAATATATCATTTTATTACTTCTGACGATATTTTACTCTTTTTTCTGAACAGCGACCGATGAGACGATGACTGTCGTATTGATGCCTCCGCGAAAATCGGGGAAGTTGATTTTGAGCAAACAACCAAGAATTGATCGTTCAATCTTCAACTCCATTGACAACCCACAACTTCTAGTATTCGTTTTGCGTAGACCAGAGGCAAAGCAAAATGCCGGAATTGATTGTCCAAATTACGAGACGTTTTTCGGGACCAAATAGGAGTGCGAGATGATTGCTTGCGTTACATTTGCGTTTGAACTCTTTTATACCGTAAACAAGCTATTTACACACAATATCTGCTAGAAAGTTTTGAACTTTCACATTCTACACATAGAAATACGTTAGAGATAGATTTACGCCTTGAAATTATTGTATAAAGTCTGCTTTCACTGACTCTGCCCTCTGCAGGTTTTGGATGTATACTTTATGAGATGTATGAGGCTAAATTCTGTGAGTCTGTGCAATTCTTCGAAGTTTTACGTCGGATGTTATCTATTTGGTGTTATATCTGTAGTTATTTACCGGTTATTCTGTTTTTTTGTTTTTTTTCGAAGAACTCTACACTTGACTAAAGTTGCCCCCTTTTAAACATTTTTATTATTCAAACAGGAGGACTATTATCTGTTAATAGCTGTCGCTTTTGTTCATAATAGTTTATCTTCATTGACTTAGTATTGATTATAGAGATAATTTGAAGTTTTAATCTCCAGTCGTTTCAACTGTGTGGTAGTCCGAACCTACCCTAATCCCTGACTTTCGGAATTTTACTTCTTCGTTATTTTCATCTGTACTATAAGTTCTTTCTCCATTAATTTTAGCACGGTGTTACCAGTCCCCAAACCTGTTCTTTTCATTTACTTTTCACCAAGGAATTATCTCAACTCACAATTTTCTCTTGCTAACTTCCAGTATCTGACTGAAAAACAGTGAATTCCCAATATTTTCACTTATTATTTCTCTTACATCTCATTCTAACTTTCTGAAATTGTAATTATCAGTTGCAGCTCGCTGAGCTGAATATTTCGATACCTATTTTATCCCCATTATTTGTTCATTTCTCTTCCACACCATTCTGTTTTGGTACCTTCAGCTATTTTTGTCCAAAAAGTACCTTCTTCTCCATAAAGGATTTTCCTATCTAGTGACAGTGACACTACCAATCGTTATTTTTAATTTCTTTTGGTCTATCTAGTAAAACCGAGGCCACTTTTTATCCCGTCATCACCTTTCTCCTTCCCTCCACGAGACCTTTTTCCATTTTCCCTCCTAATCCCACCCCTAGTATTTCAGATTTATTCAGTCTTTCTTTGTCCAAATATCTCTTCCCTGAACCATCCAAAACAACTCCCATCATTTTTCATCCTGTTGACTGAAAATCCTCACACTCGTATTATTTGTGTAAAAGTTGTGTGGTCCCCTCTGTATCTTTCATATTTCTTTACCCTTTTCTTCGTTCTTGGTATGCCTCGACTCCTTTCATCGGGATCTGTAGTTCGATATCCATCTCGACACTCTCTGACAGTTTTGACCTTTAAAAATCGACGTCCCCTATTACGTCATCACTGTATTCATTTCGTCGCCTTTCTGGAATTGTTGTAACTTTCACATTTCTTCACCTTTTTCTGTTGTTCTTGGTATCTCTCAACACCTATCTTCACGCTCTTTCGATTCATAGCCTTTTTGACGCTGCATCCACTTCTTATTGTTCTAGAAAGTGGTCTCTTTCAAATCACGTCCTCCCCCTCATTCATTTACGGCCTTCTTCTCTGCTTCAATCCCAAAGTGATTACGTGGAGTCTTTTACAATAGTGCTTTTTTCGTTTGTTTTTATTTTTACTTTGAGAAAGCCATTAGCATTAAATAGCGAAACGTCAGTAAAAACAATATCGTTTTGTTTTTCATTCATTGGGAAATACAAAAACCTCTATTATAATGTTTTTATTTTTGTTTGTTTTGTTTATTTTGGTTTAACCATTTGTCAAGCCACGGGTGAGGGCCTATGAACGGCCCGTAGCACAACCAACAGTCCATCGTTGGTTGTCCTCCACACTCGAGCCTGCGATACCGCATTATCCAGTCATGTCAGCTATGTCAAGCCAACCCTCATCACAATACATGGCCTCTGCCATGGTTCAAGCTGACCCTCAAACATCAGCCTCCTGTTTTCCTTTCCTCATCTCCCAACTGCCAGCAGCTCATCTTTCGCCCATCACATCCAATCCATCATCACCTCACTCCACGCGGTCCAATCAGTCCCTATCCTCAATCGTGTCTCTAAGATACCTGTGTATATACTGTCCTTCAGACTTCGCTACTCCGAGAGGTTTACCCCAACATCTGCGCCAAATCCACCCCGCCGAATACAATGAAGTCCTTCTCGGTGGCCTCCTCAATGACCGTCGAACACGACGAAGTTGGTCCCAAAATGAAGAACTCACCCTACTAATGTTGGCAGACGCAGCAGTCGATCGATTCAACAGCAAAGCCGAACTGTATCAACACCAACACGACCATCTGCCACATCGCTCGGTTGAAGCCATCAAACGCCGTCTGCAAACACTCAAATGGATGGCGTTTGTCCCGTCATCAACGTGCTCTACATCAACCATTGGTTCGTATTCGACTCCATCCTCACCAGCGTCATCACATGAAAGCTATGCTACTAGATCAGCACTGTATATACGTTCAAGGCCTGAAACCTGGTCTGCCCAAGAAGACACTCGGTTGATTTCAACTTCCAGATGTCTCGACTCCCCTTCACTCACGCCTAAACAGTTCTTCGCTCTTGTCTCCGAAACCATTGGCAACCGCACCACCGGTGCAGTTTGTAAGCGTCTATACAACCTAAAATGGAGACGTACACTTAATCCATCTCTACTAACAATAGTCCTCACTTCAACTACGTCTTATCGCCAAATTGAGCCAAGTACCTTGCCCACTGATGTGTTCACCATCAACAGATCAATCTGTGCTCCTACAGGTCCGTGCAGAACAACTTCAACTCCAACTGTTATAATCTCATCGAGTATGCCGACTCAGCTGAAGGAGCAGCGAGCCCTCCAATTTGCCGTCATTAATTATTACACCGTATTCGATGAATCCACCCAATCAATGCAAATAGCGCAGTACCACTATGCAATAAGTACCGTCAACAAAACAATTTTATATTCTCCCACTGCTGTGGCAGTGATCTGACCACTTCTGGATACTATTGATTTTGACGAATTGGTTCCAACTTATACCATCATCGCCTTCTCGTCCAAGCGAACTTCATCACCCACTCCAAACTTTGAACGCGAAGCTCAGCGACAAATTATGCCAACTACTCGACTCACTCAAGATGGTTTAACTCCCCTAGTGAATATGACACTCCATAGAAGCCTCCGCATGGACAATATACGTGCTAACCCTATGGCTGCCATCAATACACAACTGGCAAATTCATCTCAGCGGCTGGAAACTGAATCCACTAGACAAATTTTCATGCAGCTATATGCGAATGATATTACTCTTGAGGAGACACGTCAACTTCTGGATGAGCAGTCCAAACAGCTGTTCCCTACAAGATGGAAACCATCTAAGCAGCGATACGTCTCCGGTCTCCCATCAAACTTAAACAACAAGAAGAGGCGTCGCATTTTATGTGCCCACATGCAAACGCTCTTCCACCGTTCGCCAAAAGATGCTGCGAACAAAGCACTTTATGGCAGATGGAGAGACTCGTTTACATGTCAGCCTTCCGCTATAGGAGACTTCAATGAATTTTGGATAGAAGCCTTCACGCGCCCAGCCCTGCCAGACACTAAACCGGTCCAGGAACACCTTCCAATTAATAACGACCTGATCGCCCCAGTTTCAACTGAAGAGATAAAATGGGCATTAAAAGAAATGGTCGAATCCGCGGCCGGTGTTGACGGCATAACTGCCACGGACCTCCAGAAAAAAAAACCACAATAGTCTGGCTGGGTATCTAAACACTCTTTTGCTGACACCTTTTTTACCTCCACCACTGTCAGCTTCCAGGGTCACCTTCATTCCCAAGACATCACACCCGGATAACCCTACTGACTTCCGGCCTACTTCCATAACTTCTGTCGTTACGCGGTGTCTGCACAAGATTATCGTCAAGCGCTGATCCAGATCATTCTCGATGGAAAAACTACAGTTTGCCTTCCTGCAACGTGATGGCTGCTTCGAAGCGACCAATCTTCTTCACACCACCTTGAGAGAAGCGCACTCCAACTATACAAGTTGCTCAATAGCTATTCTCAACATTTCGAAAGCTTTCGATAGCGTCCTACATCAAAGAGTTTTAAGGGTGGCTGTAAGCTTTGGTGCGCCCCCAATGCTTAGAGAATATCTCACAAACTACTATTCCAACTCCTACAGTCTCTTCCACGAAGTGAAGTGTCATCCAACACGGGGGGTCAAACAGGGTGACCCTCCGTCACCGCTGCTCTTCATCATGACTATGGATGAGATACTCAATGTTCTTGAAGCCTATGACCCTATCTACGTTGATGGCTATCCTTTACACTACATAGCATATGCTGGTGATCTCAACATCCTAGCTCCAAACGCTGTGGCTCTCCAAAACAAACTTATCTGTATCGCCGCCTCGCAGGAACTTGCAGGATTATTGATCAACGTCAACTTAAGCCACACAATCAACATAGTTGCTGACAGAGAGCGTAAAATCATGGCTCTTTCTCCAACTATCTTCGATATCAACTGCCAGTCAAATCCGGCCATCTCGCCAACAGAGGAATTTACCCATCTGGGCGTTCGCTTCAATAACAAAGACAGGCACTGCTTCGATCATGTGAGCGTCCTCAATGGATACTTAGACAATGTGAAACGCGCCCCCCTCAGACCTCATCAACGAATTAAAATCCTGAAGAACAATCTGATTCCTCGTCTACTCTACTCACTGACTCTCAGCATCACTCACAAGAATACCCTGAAAACTATGGATAAACTTATTCGTGCAACTGTCCGCCGATGGCCTCACCTCTCGAAAGACACTCTGACTGCATTTTTCCACGCTGATATCAAAAAGGGAGGCCTGGAAGTCATGAATCTCTCAACAACGATTCCAAGCCATAGGCGCAAAAGAATCGAGGCACTGCTCAACAAAAGAAATCCGCTCATACGCAGCATAGCGTCCTCCGCCACCTTCAGGCCTTTTCTTAGGATCTGCAATCTTCCGATTCAAGCCCACAGGCAGATGGTAACATCTGCAGAAGAAGCACATGAAAGCTGGGCAAAACAGCTACACTCATCAGCGGATGGTTATGGTCTGACGGAATCAACAACATGTCCCGAATCTCACAAATGGCTTCTCAATCCTGAAATGGTCTTGCCCAAACTTTATGTACGGGCCGTTCAACTGCGTGGAGGTCTCTTGGGCACAAAAACGAGAAATGCGCGGGGACGTCCTGGAGTCGACATCAACTGCAGAGGCGGGTGTGGTCAACCAGAAAATCCTCAACACATTCTTCAGCATTGTGCTCTTACTCATGAGGTCAGATGCAAGAGATACAACGATGTCCTCAAGCTGATCGCCAAAAAACTCCGCAAATCCAATACCAGATTTTACATCGAGCCGCGTGTCCCAACGCCCACGTCTTTCTGTAAACCAGATATGATTATCCCGTTAGACGGTGTGGCATACATTCTCGACGTAACAGTCTGAAGCGATGCCTACATTTACACCAGTCATGCGTCTAAGATGTCAAAATACGGAGCCCCAATGATGGTCGCCGCATGTAAACGATTCCTGTCTACAATGGGACATACAGTTCAAAGAACCATGCAAATTCCTGTTGTAAACTCTTATCGAGGGATGATCAGTCAACTCTGCAAAATACCTTCGTAGACTCTTTTTCACATCCTCCGACATTTCACGCCTCTGCATCTCAACCATTCAAGGCTCTTTGAAAATCTATGATACTTACATGGGTGGAACGTATGGACTCAGACGTAGAAAAGAATTGAACCAGTGATATTGTAAATTTATTGCCATATAGGAATAATTTTTTCTACCGTTTACTCTACTACCACTTGGCATAATTCACACTCGAGACATATTGTGACACTCATAAACATATGTATATACTCACTGAACCGATAACACTGTTATTAACCTCCAAAAATGCCTGATAACTTTGTTTGTTCTATATATTCTAACTGTTCTATACTACAGACACGCATAGAGCATATTGTCCCTACCAACGTATGACATAAGCAATCATTCACAATTACACATATATGTACAAACACTTCTAACTGACAGTGCTGCAGAAAAAGTACACATTATTGGGTTCAACATGGGCTGCTGTGCTAATTTTTCTACACTTATTATTATTTATTGGTAGCTTAATTGACTAATTTACGTTTATATGTTTATTTATCTTTACGAGGGTTACTTGTGTTATTTAGGAAACATTATTTTGTACTTATTTTTCCATTGATTGTTTTGTATTATTGTATTTTATTTTTGTGTGTATGTACTCAACTTGAATATTGTAATATTAATATTCGAAAATAAATATGTTAACCTGGGGATCGCAAACGAACGTAGTACGACAGCGTGTAGAATGGAGTAAATGCTTGACCGGGAGTCTTCGGCTAAACGAGTTGACTTAGACAATGAGGGTCAGCATCCAATGTTCAGTGGTGAATGCTATGGCCAATAATTCATGGGAATTACCTACCGCTAGAGCTCACTCTCCCTCAGTGAGGATGTGACAACCCTAAGACAAAACCAGCCGGAAGTAAAAAACCTAACGGTTTTCCCATCGGTAAAAAACTCTTCCGATTGGGTTGATGTAGTGCCCAATGAGAATATAAATTATTATTATTATTAATGGTCATCTACCTACGCTAATAGGGTGTCTGTACATCTCTTCGTTTATGTTTGTCCATTGGATCTCGTGCTTCATTTGCTCCTTGTCCAGTGCCCGTCGCACCTGAAAAGGAAAACAAAAGTGCCTAGAACCTTGTTGAGGAAAGTGTACCAAAAATAACGTTTGGAAAATGGTATATGCCTAACACATAGAAAAATAATGCGAAAATTAGAACTTCGGGAAAAGTATGTATAGCTGATTTTTTAGTGGATGCAACATGTACGGTTATAGAGAAGCGTTTAACTTGTGTTGCGGGATGCAGTATAAAAATTGATTTGTCTGGAAAAAATTAATACCGGAGGCGAATGAGAATTGGGTGAATCGCATTACTCATTTATGTGACCGAAGTGTGAAGATATTCTGGGAATCTCACGTTTCGTCCGGAACGCATTTTCTCTAACGGCTTGACAGAAGGTTCGGTAGCTTTCGCCGTGCAACTGATTTCTGTTAGGACCAACGGACATTCGGTTACTTGTGTATTATTGATGATGCTTGGTTCTAGGATCATGGGATTGCCTTCTAAGTAGGCCGGTTTCAGACAGTCGAAACTTACGGAGTCTTTACCGACATTTTTGTCTAAGGTAAAGAATTTATCCACACGTTTAATGGCTTTATATGATCCAGTCGCATGGGGGTTCCAGAGGGCGACATACGGAGCCACAACCAACAAATACATGCGTAGAAGTTTTCAAACATGGGTGAACAAATACATCTATGGACAGTGGCCGAAGGGGAGCGGGTTCAACTGAACGCATTGCGTTTGTAAGCCTGCTGACGTATGAGGCGTGATCTACCGTTGGTGGGAAGCTGGAGGCAGAAACAAATTCACCTGGCAGTGGTATTGTCATGCCATATACTAGCTCAGCGGTAGTACAACCAGCGTCAGTTTCAAGGCGCTTCGGATCCCTAGGAGTACGCGGTTCGTTCAACGTTTGCGTTACATTTTTGCGTGATTCGTTACATAAAGTTTATCTTGTTGTAATACTTGCACAAGTACTATACTACTTCCATACTTGTAACCATTAAGTCTCATATCAAATAGTTATGGTTAATCAGAGTAAAAAGCAACGAACCCAATCTCCTATAAAACTGACGGCTAATTTAACGTCCCTGATTGCCGGAAATATTGAAGCCAATACCAAGATATTCAAATTATCAGATCAGCGATATCAGATCGCAGGTCTGTGAACTGACACCTCTAACTGTCCTCATGAAAACCGTAAACCTTAACAAACTTGACACAGAATCGGTAACTAAGGTGGATAACCTGATTAACTTTGTTACCAGGGAAGTAGCGAAACGACTTGACGCAAAATAGAGTGTCATTGTCTAGAACGTTCCCGACAATGAGACGCTAGAAAGGTACAGCGCATCTTACTTAGGAGGTGAAAATAGTTTACTCCAAGACTAAGTGCTGTAGGCTGAAGAAGAGTGAACATGAAAAGTGTTGTTCTATTCGTTTGCAGTTCGAAACAACGGCAGAGACCAGAAAATTCATCCACTCCCAACACACCCTATCGCAAGCCAGAAACTACAGACTTATAAAGGTTGGGGTGGACAAGATAGTCACAGAAAGGCGCGTATACATAAATCTCGCTAAGCCTAATTGTGAAATAAGTAATAGGACATTGCCAGCAGCCATTATTCCCAACCCTGTGAGAGATACAGTAGATCCCACCGCATCACCCCTCTCAAATTATCCCCTCAGAGTGCAGCACCAGCCGGAAGGCCACCAGATTGTAACCAAGTAACTAATAAAACCAAACCACCTATCACCGCAGGATCTAACATGCCACTAAATAACCCCAGAAAAAAGTCAAACCCCCCCGAGATTCGACATTGTCCTCTCCTGGCCATAACCCTATTGGTAAAGGTAAGGATAATATGACCCCAAATCTTGCCAACAAAAACAGTGGCAGCTTAAGAATGTCCACACTTTCCACGGTCAATAGTATTAGCACTCACAACGTGCTAAATCGCACCATGGCACACACTAATATCCAATGTCACAACAATGTCACCCTCAATAGTACAAGTGGTAATAGTCAGAACTCGGCTACCAACAACTCAGGGTCTTCAGAGTATGGCACACAAAAAAATTTGACCGGATATATGGTACAAGTCTGCTGGGAACTAACCCACAATGCAGTACACGAAACCCACACAAGGACACAACTAGCATCAAACAATAGGTGGAATAATAAGCCATGGTCATCACAAGGATCCAATCATTTTTTATCCCCCGCGTCCCTGTCAGCGTTGAAAAAACAGCTGGTAGGGATGTTAACACTCCTAAACCACTAGTGCTGGCTCCCTCCTTGCATGAAAACAGGAACGGTCTAGTGCACCCGTATCCATTAGGCACACTTGACACCTGCACAAGTATAGGTCAAATAAAGAACCCTACCCACTTCTGTAACCTAACTAAAAATAAAATTCCTTAGTCTATAGCAAATCCAGTACTCCAACTCCTAATTCTTCACCGAAAACAGCACACACCAACTCGATAGACATAGGTGAGCATGATGCTGAAACTCCTCTTAACATAGGATCATCATGTCAAGCAGAACTACTGGGTGCTGAACCATATTCGGGGCTGACTAACGAACTTAAATACTTCAAATGCTACTTCAACTCTCATCTTTACCTAATCCTCATAAATGCTAGATCTGTTCTAAATAAATTGCCGATGCTCAGAGCACTCACAGTAATATACAAACCCCCTGTAATTGTCATCACTGAATCTTGGTGTCATTCGGACATCCTGGATGAAGAAATAAGCTTAGATAACTACACACACTTTCGGTGTGACAGGGAAGGTGGTAAGGGAGGGGGTTGTCTCATGTACTTTCTGAATGCACTTACTGTATCACAGCTAGAAAGTAGTACACTTAACATGCCTGAGACTCTATGGGTTAATGTACACTTAAATAACGTAACAGCATTAATTGGATGCACCTACAGAGCACCTGGCACCTTTAGTAATTACGAGACCCAACTTATTAATACTCTGGAGCAATTATCCGACTTACAATACGATCATAAGATCCTATGTGGGGACTTTAACTTACCTGAAATCAACTGGGATATACCCACAGGCCCAACTAAATTTGATAAGTTCTTAGGCACACTGGATATACTTGGCTGGAAACAAACTGTCACTACTCCCACAAGAGGTAATAACGTACTAGACTTAATCTTCTGCCACAATATAAGCCCCCTTTCAACGCTAGTAGGTTCTGAGTTTCCAGGGAGCGACCACAAAACAGTGATATGTGCACTGCCAATTCCGCTGAGTAGCAATGCATCTCATACCTCCACTTCACAACAAGTAATATATAGGAACTATAGTAAGGCAAACTGGGCCTCGTAGAATCAATGCTAAGATCCTCCGAATGGGATGAATACTTCACTACTGATGACCTCTAGAAGCCCTAACCATCTTCTACCATAACTCAAACACATGCTTAGATGCTGTCATTCCACTCCAAACACTAAAGGTTTCCCCACACAGAAAGTCATTCATAAAACCAAAGGATCGTAAGAAACTGAAGAGACTCTCAACAAGTTACTTCAAACACCACGACTTTGGCACTCTAGGTCTAATACTTAACACCCTTAGCTCCATCTCACAAGCTCGAGATTTCCGTATGAGAAAGGAAGAACGCATCGCAGTAGCCAGTCCTGCTAGAGTGTATGCACTCACAGAAATCTTAAGGAAGCGAATGAATCGCAAAAATCACAGCATTTCTCTCCTCATAGACAAAGGTAGGCTATGCACTAACTCTGCAGACATATGTGAACTATTCAACAAAACTACCTTAAGCCCTCAGTCCAGCTACTCGATATACACCCTATTACTAATATGGCACAAACTCCATCTCCACTCACACCAAACCAAATTAGCACTGTTGAATTCACTTACGCTAATATTAACCAAACTATAAGAACCCTCAAAAGTTCAAAAGGTTTCGGTACCGACGGTATATCATCTTACTTCTATAAATATGGTGGCCCTGACATTCCTCTACTGCTGCTTAAAATATTCACAATGTCCCTAGAAACTCAAACTTACCCTGACATATGGAAGACAACATTCATTATGCCTAAACACAAATCTGGCTCGAAAACTGAAGTCAGTAACTACCGGCCGATCAATATCACACCTATAGCATCTAGAATCATGGAGAGACTAGTTAAAGATAACTTAATCAAACATATGCTTAGCCGCAATATTATAAGTCCGAACCAACACGGCAACTAGTACTTGTCATCTACTTTGATATTTCTAAGGCATTTGATCGTGTTGACCATCTACCGCTAACAAATAAGCTGAACTCCATAGGAGTACGTGACCCATTATTAGGATGGCTTAAATCATCCCTTAACAACGGGTCCCATATAGTTAAACTCGGGTCTGTAACCTCAAAACCTAGCCCAATTACTTCTGGTGTAGTACAAGGTAGTGTCATTGGACCCCTCCTATTTACACTATACATCAGTGACATATACGCTTGCTTCTCACACGGGAATCCATTCATCTTTGCAGATGACCTAAAAGTAGCTTATTCATTCCAATGTGATGACTTAGGGTACTTCGAGAATGTAGTGCAGAAGGAATTAGATAAAGTGACTGCTTGGTAGTCCTTGTGGAATCTCCAATTTAATCTGAAAAAATGTGGCTGGATCTGCTTCGGCGCACCCTCAGTTCACCTGAAATTAACGCTTCAATCTGCTAAACTAACCAGACTCCGAAGTGTCATTGACCTAGACCTGAGGTATTCTAGTGACTTGACATTCTCTGAGCAAGTAGCATCACAGACTAGAAAATCGAGGATGCTCTTAGGATGCATACTCAGGAACTTTCACGACAATGAAGCCAAGCTAATTCTTTACAAAACATGTGTCAGACCACTACTAGAATACTGTCCATTTATTATAAGCAGCACTCGCACACGTGACAAGCTATGGATGGAAAGTATCCAACGATATTTTACCTCAAAACTACTTGGCTACGGTTGTAAGAAAGACTACAACTCACGCTGCATGATCCCAAAAGGCGCAATACGATACCGCAACCCAAGAAGACAAGAATAGTGAGGCTATACTGCTTCGCACCAACAATAAAAATGATCAACAGAGCTTGGGCATATACATGCTTTGAAATGACCATAAGTATTTTCCATCAAAAGCACTGCCTCGGTCAGAATGTAAACAGAGTGTGAAGCCAGACGAGATACCAACGTGTCAATGAATGCACGACCTGAAGTCAGAGTACCTCGTGTTGTCTCAGGTTCGCATCATTCGATAAAATGATCGGTCATGACCAGAAAGTACTGATCACCTTATCGCAGTGCTTGAACTGGTCCAATGATGTCTATTCCCACTAGGTTTCTCGGGGCGTTTATTGCCACGCGTGCTCAAGGCGCCTGCGGTATTTGTGATACCTGCCCCTTTTGTATACATACATCTCGATCGATGCAAGATCCAGGGACGTCATGGTGAGGCGGTGGCCACCAAAGTTGTTGATGGACGGTATTATCTGTTTGGCGCTGACCTGCATAACCAAGTTGATGGTCACTTTGCTGATCACCTCTCGCAATAATGCGCGTGGGGCTAGAGGGTGAGATGGCGAGAACGGCCTCGGTATGCAGGGAACGTCGTTGATCGGCCGTAGCCGGCCCCATTTTTTACATATGCACCGTGCTGTCGCAGATAAACTATTTAGTTCTCTATTCTACATTTTATCATTTCCAAAAAGTTGTCATAAGCTGAGTGTTGACACTAACGGTCTGCAGCGGTGTCTAAGCAGCATCCATTCATGTATTAGGTAGAGCAGTCACCGGAGAAAATAAAGTCTGCAGCCGAATTAGTACATATGTTTTCATATGTCAAGGCCCTGATAGATACTCATGCGTGTATTCAAAATATACCAAGCGTTCCTGCAAACCTGGTCTTCTGGTTCGCGAAATGTTCAGATCCGCTGCAAAGAATGGTGGTGAGTGTGTCCACAAGAGGAGAGCCAAGAAGATAATACCTAAAATGCTCGAATATTGAAGACGAATATTTCTTTTCTCAAACTGGAATAACATGTTTCACGTTTGTTAACTTTACAGCTGGTACATGCACTAACGCGCTCTTGACCGTTATTTATTACTTCGGTAAGGGCCATAGATTGCAGTGTGTCTACATACCTAGCTGGGGCTGATAATTAACTGGAATCTGTCTGGGAGGCTGACATACGGGGATTGACTGCCAGTATCATTCACTGTCGCAAAAAATTAGTGCATCCCAGTTTATCCCTTTCATCGACTACTTCCGAAAACTCATCCTCTAGTGTTACCCTTTGCCAACGGATGCTGTAAGGGGAGATGGATTAACAGTACTTCGATTTCGGATGGAGGGTAGGGAGAAGTCTGACGCAATACAGGTTGGTTGTTGAGTGAAATGGAGGGGTAAGTAGACCAATTCAGCTCTGTCCTGCGAATGGGAAGCTTCCGTAAAAGTGGTACGTGACTTAAGGTAGCTCACGCCGACGATAGGACCCTAAGGTACATTCAGTTCTCCAAGGCTGACCGGAAGATTCATATTATCATGAGTTTCTAGCTTAGAGCCTCCAGCCGCCATCAAGAGAGTATAAGCGGGTGCTGAAACTGACACTGGGGTAATCGACAGTTGGAGGGATTCCTGAGGAAGGACACTGGAGCACCAGCAGCCAAGAGTAGTTTTTAGACATTACGTTTGTGTCCCCCGGTGCTATTGTTGGCTCACCATTGGGGGAATACGTAGACAAATTACAAAGGTTTTAATTACCTTGCTGGAACATGCAGTTGTGTCCACAATGGCGCGTCTTGGTGTCAAAACTCGTGCGGTGGCAAGAGTTTGATAGAGTTTTGGTTCTACGTCTCTACCTGTTAGTTGCAGGGGTACAGTGGCATGGTTGGCCGACAGAGGGAGGGGTGCGTTGTGACGTGGTTGCACAGATGGAATCGTTGTGCATGCATCTATAAATCGAAAAACAGTCCGCTTCAGGTACACCGTGCCGGACGTAAGCAGTCCAAGGAATTTAGAGCGCTACTCACGGTCGGCTAAGCCATCCACGTCCAACTCCCCTATATTCGTTGCCTATCCATGGGTATCAGTGCGGGTAACTGCACCTTTGGTAGAAATATTCCGAGGCGCTTCCTCCAGACTACCTCCGTCTGCCTGGAAATTTTATTACCTCGTAATGAGGACCCAGCTGCATGTCAGAGTGCCGGTTCAAAATACTACACTTCCGTCAGTTGGATTTCGTACTATGGAATCTATTATCATTTACTCTAGAAATGCCATCGTCTGGTTAGACAGGGAAGATTTGGTCAGAGTGGTCTCTGTAAAGGCGTTGGAGCAGGAAAGAGTGGATACAAATTTTTTCAGGCCTGATAAATTGATGTAAATTGTAGAACAGGAGTTTACAGAAGAGTGGACAGATTAGAGTCGATCGTTGGTTACTGTTTAGGAAGGAGCTTGGAAAGTTCACTATTTGATTAAACATCCATATTTGTAAGTCAAATTTTCGCATCCCCAACATCACTCTGTAGCATACAGACTAATTTACATTAGAGATGAAAGCATAACATAACATCTGCAAAAACATACATTCAGTACAATTACAACCTATCAGTAATCTAGTCTTTTTCTTTATCAAGTCTCAGAAGTGGAAAATCGACTCCTGAATGGAAAGAAAACCTACGCTGCTTAGCGATCTGTTGATACAGGATTTTATACTATTACAACAGTAATAATTTTTGAATCTTAAGGTGACATTTTGATGACGCGCGTTTGCTTTTAGCTGATGCGTTCAATTGACAAGGTCACTTCTAAATAATTTTAAAGGGATATCTATGTTTTTTATTTATTATAAGGCAAGAAACAATAAATTTTGTTAGTATTATAGAACAGGGGAACCTGGTGTCGCGACCTTGAAACTCCTGCAATCAGCTGCGATAACGTCATAACGACTGCCTCATTCATAGCGTCACTGTGTAGTTAAGGTTGAGCTTCTGCGTTTCTGGTTGTGTAAAAGCTTCTGGTATTTCAAGGGGACCATTTCAGAGTAGATAAATTGCACATCAGCAGTTAGTGAGAGTGGAATTCGCGTCGATATTGTCGTAGTTTCACTTTCCGATCACAGCTGATCCAAACCCGAACAAAGTTTTTGCGCAAGTTCCTACTATTAAGAGTTTGAAAATGTCGTCACCCAGTCCAGGAAAGAAAAGGATGGATACAGATGTAGTTAAACTGTAAGTTATTAATAATGAAACCAACTTATTTACTTATAGAATCGAGAGTAAGTACGAAGTGACTATATTAGGCGGCTTGAACGAATTAATGGTGAAATTCTTTGGCCCGCCAGAAAGTAATTAATTAATAACGTCATTATTATTTTCCAGCTCCATATGAGGGTGGTATCTGGAAAGTTCGTGTGGATCTTCCTGAACGTTATCCTTTCAAATCACCTTCCATTGGTAAGTAGTACTAAAAAAGTTAACTTGGATTAATAGGGTTTATGAATAAAATATTCCACCCAAATATTGACGAAGCGTAAGTTATGACTTTCAAGTATTATTTCCACCTAGGTCTGGAACCGTTTGTCTCGATGTCATAAATCAGCAGTGGTCTGCTCTCTATGGTAATTTACAATCTTCTAAGGTTTCGTTTCTTAGATTTGACCAACATTTTCGAATCTTTCCTGCCACAACTACTGGCCTATCCAAATCCCACAGACCCACTGAATAGTGACGCTGCCTCCCTGTTCATGTTCAAGCCTTCTGAATATGTAATGAAAGTGAAAGGTAAGCTACCAAATATTTAGTCACATTGTTTAGAAAATATATAAGCTTGGCTGGACATCCGTTTCTAAAGTCGCAGTAGCTAGTTTTATTATTATTGTTTTGTTTAAGACATTGGTATTTTTATGAAGCTATATAAGTTAATGTCTCAAAACCGTTGTTTATACACAAACACGACTGCATGTAGCCACGGTGACTCACTTTTAGATTCAGATTCAGATGATAAGGATAGAAGGCTCTTGTGGCCTGTGTTAATCCTTGCAAAGTATATCTCTGCAGAGATCTAACTTCTCTTTGAAAGCGTTCACCGATGGGGCTGATACTACTGAATCAGGTAAGGAGTTCCAATCGTTGACCACTCTGTGAGAGAATCTAAATTCTGCACTTTTATAGTTATCAAGTCTAGCTCATGCTCTAGCGTAGTGGAAATATGCTGTTTTGGCAGGCATTTGGTTTTGGTTGACCAGGCGAATGAGGTACATTATCTACCAAGTTGTTCTTTTCGCCAATAATATTTTGACATATCACGATAATATTCTAGTGAAATGTCTTGTTGAATAAAATGACCGAAGCTGACAAAATATAGATTTCCTAAACATTCTTGAAGTTCTAGAGTTTATGGTATTCACATAGTTGGGTCTGTGTGGATTCAGTCCATGTCAAAACAGTAGTTTGCTAAACTGTAGTAGCAACATTAATTTTGGTCTTCACAAATATACCGGTTGTCAGCTCATTGCTTTCTGTCGTGAGTGGTGTGTAGAATTTATTTATTATTTGTCTTAATACATTACTGAAAAATTAATTTATTCCTTTCTACAATACCACTCTGACTCCGCGACTTAGTATTCAACAAAGGTCTTTGCGCAGAAGTGTAGCATACTTCATATGTCACACAAAGGTCGAGTAAAAAAGTTCATAAAACTAAAATAGACGGGAACGTACATGACTAAGAATAAGCATGTAGACAATAATAAAGACTGAGTGAATCTATAAGAATACAGGGAGTGGATGCATCTACGCCAATGTAGGCGATTTTGAACCATATCACCAGCAGACTAGCTGATTGTTCTTAGCCTCCTGAGCACCACAACCATTCAGTGTATACCTTCATACATTGCTCAAACTAACTGTCAAATACCTCATGATTCGATGCCAGTTTTCGATTTGGGCACCTTTAATTTTTGTTCCAGCCTAGTCATGTGGCATAACATATGTCCTGACCATGCGCCCAACCTACTAGTTGTTTCCATGTTTCTCTGCTAAACATAAGGTTATCATATGGTCACTCCCACTTTTAGCATAAAACCCTTTAAGTTATTCAACGTCCTACCTCATTTTCTTCGAATAATTATTATCATTCCAACTGCTAACGTAAAGACGTACGGTTTCACTAATCATGAAACCTAATAGTACGTTTTTAAGGTTATGCTGGTGTGACTGCTAATCATAAATAAAGGTTTAAATACACAGTGGTTGTGGTTTCGATTGTCCCTGCAGACCAACGAGGAATCTACGGAAAGAAATTATTGAGAAGTTTTTTCCCTTCGCGTTCCCAGTGGAACATAGGGCTTTAAGCTAGTAGCTTGAAGTTTCTGTAGCAGTGTTTATTTTTACAGGATGGGGTTGCTAGCCTCATGCCCAACCTTTCCTCTTTACCAGGATTATTTCTGGCTTAGCGAGGTGAGGGAGTGCGTCGACCGGGAGTCGAACCCCGGACCATGTGCATGGTCGGCGAGCGTCATAACCGCTGTGCCACCGACGCGCATAGAGAAGTTTTAGGTATTTTGTATTCACTTTTGTCAGACACGTCTCTTAAACCTGAACTGTGCGTATATTAATTTGCTGCTACTGTGTTGTCGGAGCTGGTTAATTTAATTGTAAGTCTCTAATTGTCCTCATGTAGAAAGTCTTTGGCGCTAACTTCACAAGTAAATCGCGGAACTGCTTTAGAAAATCGTTTCGCTTTTCGGATTGAACTCATCAATGTTACATTTACTTAAGTTTGTCTGGGAAGAGCATTTCACGTATGTTAATGTCGAACTGTTTATGTTAGAATGGAGCTTAACTTTTATTTCACTACACTGGATCAATGAATGTGGATCATGTTTTTATAGTTTGAGTATTTTCGGTCTCAAAGGAAAAGACAGTTAACTTTGGCATTTAGATTGTACATAATCTGGTCTTTTTTGCCAAGTGCTGTTAACAGTAAGAATAGCTTATGTGTGGTGTGAGTATCTGTTTGGAGTCGGAAAGTGGATAAACACTGAGGTCGTATGCTGGGTCGGTCAAAATATCCTACTGACGAGTTCAACCCTGGATAAACAGAATGGCTTTATAGTATTTCACTAATTTCAGTTTGTGTTGTAAGCCCCGATTATTGATGTGCAGTTCGTTAACCTCTCATAGAGTATGTATTGATTGCTTCAATATCTTGAAATAGGAAATTTTAACTGCACATTGGAACACCTTATCATATGGTTTTAAATATGCCTCAGAATTATTGAATTCAAAGGTAAAATTATTGAAAGTAGAATGGATCTCCTCTGACGAATACAGCTTTCTATAAGCATTGTCACGTACTCTAGTGAAGTGGTATCCTGGTTTTATGTGCTTTTTAGACTTTGACTGTAAAGTTCGTCTCAGTCGATATACACAGACGTCTTTAACATATATGGTAGTCTAAGCTGCTAAAGTTCCTACCTAAATATCCAGCAGGCAGAAATCAGAGTGATCATAGCTCAGGTTCATAGGGTTTAGCAAACACGTCACATATTGGCGCTGTCGATTTTCAATGAAAGTTATATTCAAAATGGAATTAACATTTAAAATATATCCTTATTAGTAAACTTCAAGGTATTTTAACAACTGTTACTAATATCTATATAGTTGTCTAAAAATAAGGTATGATTAGAATTTATAAAAGTAAGGGAGATGAATGTAGTTCGACATTTGGTGTTTGTAGTTTTCACCCACTATAGCTTTATATTAAATTTCTTCCAAGTGCATCTAGAGCAATAGTGAATGCTTCGCGATCGTAACCGTCCAGCTCACACAACGCAACAATAAAAACGCCCACCTAACTTACGAATCTCAACTCGACAACTGACGTTGACGCTCCGATGTCGTGTATTTCCTAATTTCTTCACTATGGTGATAGTCCACGTCTTCCCTAATTTCGAAAGACATCTCATTTTTCCTGCAGAGCTCGTTATTACTCACTGTCCCTTTAACTCATTCTAGATGTCTCGTACATTTAGATCGAACCTCTGGCTAGCTGTTACGAGGGCTCGACTTCCTATCTACCGGTCACTGTGGTTCGAGATTTGGGCAGCCAAGTAGTGTCAATGGCCCTCACATAGTATCTGTAGCCCATTGCTACACATATATATATTTAGGATTGGTATTTTGAGGCATTAAATTACAGTTTTTGATAATTCGAAGATCCGCGCAGAGTATTTCTCTTCCATTCAGTGGATAACTATTGTACACACAAAGAGAACAAAAGAACTAATTCTCGGAACATTCGAAAGGCCGAAACATAGGTTGATATTCACCTACATTTTCTTATTTTAATAAACACACTGTATCCTGAACAATACAAAAGGTTTACAATTGGTGGATAGTGGCTAGCAGTGGAATCCAGGATGCGCATTTCGCCCTATTTGGGACTCGTCAGCTGGATGTACCTGCATTTCTCAGTGAGTGATGATGTTCCCACCGAGGCTCGAACCCAGTACCCATAGTTTCAAACGCCAAAGCGTTATCCACTAGACCACTTGGGCCACGAGAGCCACCTCTTGTGCAACGGGTCATATTAATTATTGAATTGAATTTTCGATTTTCCCGTCGATTGATTGGACCGATTGACGAGTCCCAAATAGGACGAAATGCGCATCCTGGATTCCACTGCTAGCCACCATCCACCAATTGTATACTAACTAAATGCCCGGACATCATCGAAGCATCTGCACAAGAAGCCGACATGTCAACCTGAGACCGAGCACTTCGGTCCAATCAATCGACGGGAAAATCGAAAATTCAATTCAATACAAAAGGTTGATTATTTTTTTGCTTTTAAGGTCAAGTATGCAAGTTGTAAGAGTTGCACCATATGACTTTACCTTTCAAGTGTATTGGTACAACAAAAATCTTTTAGTAGTACTCACTAACTCAAAGTCTGTTTTTCATGTACCAGGACTGATAAACTACCCAACCAGTTAAAACGGCTAAGACACGTGTTTTTCTCATGCCGAGCTAGTGCCTTCCTCGACAAGCACTGTCAGGTGACACGGTAGTTCGGTTGAAAAAGAGTTACGAGTAGCCGAACCAATAACTAACATCAGTTCATGAAGTCCTGGACAGTTGGTTTGAGCCACATAGGCAGCTATAGACTGCTCAGTCTGGGTCACCAAGCGGCTAAGAACCCCAATAAGTGGGTACTTTTGATAATATAATTCAAAATCACTTCCAGTGACATATACAATCATTCTGTGGTCTTCAGTATTCATTTTCCTGGACATTTCTGCTCGTTATAGTTTTGAATATTTTTTTCTCTAACTTTGTGTGCCACATGAAGTATGGCAATGTGAACTGCTGCGCTTCTGTGCCAAAGCTTTATGTTGAGACTCAGTCACGCAGGCTAAAGCAGGCGGAGTAGGATTTCTGACCAGGGACCCATCGACTGAAAATTGTCTGTTTAAGCCAGTCGAGAAATAGAAACCTAAAGGATATTTCTAGTGGTTCTTCAGTAGTCAACTTTAGTGGTGTACCTCAAGTTTACTACATGAATCATTTATTTTTGGTGAAAACGAACTCTAGATAATTGTCCTATATTGAACTAAAAATAATAGCACTTTACAGGATATGTTTGGTAGTGTTCCATAGAATTACTGAATTTCACTTCGTTCACACATTTGATTGTGAACTTCTTCAATAAATGAGCATATCTAAATACATTATATTAAAATGCATAAGTCCTTAAAGGTAAATTCTAAGTGTGTATAAAAGTTGACACTTCGAATCCTTCTCTTAATCTTCACTGAGCTTTGGTCACAGAGCAAATGTGTTTTTTTATTTTATTTTGATTTCAGCTTGATTCCACGCCGTAGTTTTTGGTACAGGCATGGAATTTTCAGCATGTGATATCGGTAGCCCAAATGTCGCAGGCCGATCATAGATATCAGGTGTGCGTCGGCAGATGATCAAACCCCGAACCATGTTCATGGTCGGTGAGAGTCCTAACCACAGTGCCGTCTAATCAATCACACGGTCTATCGTTTAATCTTTTAGAGAAGCTCAGGTGTAATTAATTATTTTCCCTAGAAACATTTTTCATTCTTTTGAGATCCGTGTAAAACACAGGGCTTCAAGTTCACTCATTAAAGTGTTCCTTACAGGATGGAATGATAGTCTCACGTCTAGCCTTCTCTCCCTTTACACTAGTCAAATGACTTCTAGGAAGGAGTCAACCGTGAATCAAACCTGAGCCGCATGCATGCTTGTCGAGCATCGTATATTTGCAGCACCAACGCTCCAAAACAGTCATCTGCTAAAATGGGAATCATGCTTACGAGCGCATATCTCTTAGCTTACAAATAAAGCATTCAACTAGCAGATTTTCCAAGTTTGAATTTACCGAAATTGATGGCACATTCTCTCTAGATAACAAAAATAATGAATATATCAAGTGAGAGGATAAATTTCCAGGGAAAACAGATTTCCCATTGGTTTATGTTGATTATACTGATAGATTAGTTTTCCAATGGGTTCTTTTTTGTAAATACATATACTTATGAGTGAGGGTGTTATCTGAATTTAATTGTTATTGAGTTGTTCAACCTTCTACTTGAATGTTAATGTTTACCTAATGGATTATTGTCGATATACACTTCGTATTCTTAAAGGTTCTGTATGGAGTTTTCTCAGCCAGTAAAATTAGTGACACATCTGATGATCTCGCATTTAATGCCAATAGACTTGGTTTTCACCAGGAGTGTTGTTGTTGTAAAACTCTTCTTTTTTTTAATACCTAATATCTGCATTGTTTGACTCAAGAAGTCAGTATTCTCACAAAAAGTCATTCTATATTCAGCAAGATGGAAATATGACACTGATTACTGGATTTTTCGTTTCACACTTAAGGAGTTTGTAATTGTGTATGTTAATGCTGACTAGTTTATTTTGTCTTAGGCTTTGTTTCACTACTTTAACAATTTTTGTTCCCACCTTTAAATTAGAATATGTTCAACGTTTTGCAAGTGAAGAAGCGTTAAAAGCTGAAGAGAATGGAGATGCCGAGTCTAGTTCCTCAGATGGCGAAAGTTCTATGTCAGATTATACAGACGATATGGCTAGAGATATGGAGCTTTGACATCAATCATCCTTATAAACAGCTAGGGAGGAAAATATCATTGAGATATTTGGTCTATGCTCGCTACCGCTCTGCTTTCATACCATTAAAAAAATATATATACAATTTCAAACAAAACGAATTAATAATAATAATATTGATTTTATTCTTGCTATTATCCTATTCGATTAGACTTCAAATATTGGAGTAAACACATATACGGTGTGTGTGTGTGTGTGTTTTATCTTTCCTTTATTTGTTCCAACCTCCTTGCCGTACCACTACTACTTCTTTCTTTCTCTGTCACATATTTGGGTATCTTTAACCCCTCTGTGTTAATAATACTTGATGATTAGCTGATTCTTGAAATCTCCATTGTGTTATTACGTTTTACTCTGTGGTCCTTTACACTCTTTGCACTCTTTTTGTACACAAGCTTGAACTTTTACTAACCTTAATAATATTTGGTTGCCTTTTGGTGCTCTCATATTAAAACAAAGAGAAAAAACAACAACAACAACAGTTTCTTAAGTCAACATAATATAATATATATATACTTCTTTCATTCTTCACTAATATACAAAATTATTTTTGCAATCGAACAAACAAAATAACAGAAATTATTATTATTGTTATCCTGTTGCATAACAACTTTTAATGTAGTAATAGTACAGTTTTGAGGTTTCAGACAATCACATGCTGCTGCTGCCTGTGTACACATAGTGGAAGTGTGTGTTCTATGTATGTGTATGGATGGATGGATGTGTAAGTGAGCTGGTGTGTGTGTGTGTAAAATGGGAGGAGGAGGTGGAGGTTAATTTTTGTCCACCATTATTATTGTTCCACCAGACCACCTTTGTCTCTGTTATTTTTATCGCCTCACTTATATTCTACGTCATCAACATTATTATAAATTCACTTTCCCCTCGTGTGTGTGTGTGTTTGTTAGCAGCATTTTGTGTATGTATGTGTGTGTGTGCCTGCCTGTATTTCACTTAAACTGATGCTTCTTTCATTTCCAGAGGTTTCATTTAAATTCACTGAATTTAGTTTGTTTAGTTCAGTGTGTGTGCGTGCGCGTGTGTATTAGTGCTTTTTCTGGTCCAACACAGTTAATATTTCTTTTGATGGTGTTGATGATGATCAAAACTAGGACTGTGTTTAGTACTCTATTGTTTATTCAGTTAGGTGAAGGGTCTAGCGCCTGATAATTTTATTATTACTGTATTCGCGCCGTTTTGTATTTTGAATAATAATAATTTCCCTTTCTTTCTACTTTTTTTTTGTTTTTCCTTCTCTTTAGGTTGAATGTTGTTTCTTCGTCTTGAAAAGTATTTCTGAATTAATTTACTATAGGTGTATGTATGTGTGTGTGTGTGTGTGGATGTTTGTGCCTCCTTTCTGCCGAGGGTGAGGTGGCGCGGGGGGGGGGAGGAAGGGCTAGTAGTGGAGGTTGGCTCCCACATATGTGTGTGTGTGTATCACTTGATCGCTTTCACTTATTTATTTGTTTATTTATTCCTTCATTGTTTTTATAAACATGACTATAAAGAAGAAGCAGAAGAAGAGGAGGATAAGACAGACAGACAGTGGGCTAATTTTGTTTCAAATTGTGTGAAATACTCTTGTAAACTGCCTAGTTAGCTACGTTAATTACATCATCCTTTCTTTTTGTTCTTATTGTTGTTGTTGTTTGTCACTGTCCAATTTTAGCATTAGTAATAATAGTAGTGGTAGTAGAGTATGATTCTTTTTCCTCCTTCTGTCTTATATACATTAAAGATAGCTGGCACTCTTCTATGTGTGTGCGTGTGTGTGTGTGTTCACACTAGATTTTGTTCCGTTTTATATTTTTTCTCTCTCTCTTCCTTGTGGAGTAAAATCCAACAATTTTACCATTATTATTATTATTATTAATACTATTATTATATAACTTTGATTTTGTTGATGAAAAAAGAGTTAAATCATCATAGAACGATAAGTTTTGTGTGTGTGTATGTGTGTGTTTTATGCACTGGAGATGATTTATTAACAAATTATAATAATGTGAATGAATGACTGCGCGTATTTGTGTGTGTGTGTGTGTGTATGTTTAATTTCAATGTGATGATCCTTTCTTTTTTCAGTTTTTATTCTTCTGTCACACATGCACCCACTCACGCACTTTCATTGAACTCTTTTTGTACAGATTAATTAACTAAATTAATTATATATATAATATAAAACAGTAGCAGTAATATTATTTATCAATTCTGTTTTAAGGAATACATAACATTATTATTATTATTATTATTACTATGTGCATACTGACTAAGTATGTTTGTAATTGTATTAATTATTCCTGTCCAAAATGTATTTTGGGCCAATATATATATGCATTGTATGGCTGTTTCTCTACTACTTCGTCTTCTTTCTCGTCTTGTTCTTCTTGTGCATCGTCTAGACTTGGCTTCACTGGTATTAATAATAATAATAATGAATAACAAGAATTTCAGTTGTTCTCTCATAACACGTATATAAAATATATAAAGTTAAAAGTAATAATAACACGATATTCACTACATGGTCTTTTCTTATATGCAGATTGACTGTGTAGGAGAGAGGCGAAGGGTGTAGTTGTTTTGTGGAATGTTGAGTCGAATGGTTGTTGTGTATAGGGTAGTGGAAATGAATTAAACTAATGATAACTACTAGATAAGGAGACTTCTTGTAAGGAAGATGATCAATTTCAGAGTTGTTTTCTTTCTCTAGGTCAACTGGAGACATTTGTCCAAAGTAAGAAACATTTGATAACTGTTCCACACAGCCCTAATCTAAGACTGTTCAGCGGTACCTACACAACAGTGTTCTGTATTAACTAGAAGACTATTATGTTTCCTAACTACTATTAGGACTTTACAACACTGCTTAGTTAATCTAAGGGACGGGGTATTTAACATTTTCATCTTACTCAAAGTGGTTGTTACAAAAGTAGACTAAACTCTGAAGAAAACATAGTCGATATTCGTAAAACATCGTTACGGGCCAACTTATGTCAACAGAAGACACGATATGATGTCTTCGTCGTTTACATACTATTAACGCAAATAAATGTGCTCTGACAATCTTAAGAATCACTTAATTAATGCTGACTGCGAGTAATATAACAATAAATGATTCGATCTGTGATTACTTCATGTCTACAATCTTTTGGAATTCACAGTTCGCTTATAATTTGTTATATTACAGTTTATATTACAGTCATCCACATTCAGAGAAGTAACAAGTAAATGTACCAATTAAAACGTGGTAGATATTGTCACGAACCGGTATCATTTAGTCAGCTGTTGGAAACTATAGAGTTTATACTTATCTTCGACTCCATGCAATTCTAAGCAGTAGCCTTGATGTCATCTGCGAACATACTAACAACACTACACAATTCGGCTGTTAATCAGGTTTCTATGTAATTTCGACAATCCATTTCCTTTACGATTAATCGATAACTTGTTATCTCACCTAATAAACCATATGCTCTATGTTCAAATTAAATCTGTTGTGACGTAGAAGTAAAAGACCAATATTCTATATAGTCTTCATAAATAATTTTATTTTCTTGTTTTTAAAAGATTCTAGTAGCCATAAGTGAACTGCACTCTCATATTAAACTGACGGTAGGTTACTGTGTTTTCATTCTGTTTCAACCGAAAAAGTGTCAATTAAAGCTGCATCACATTTTGCACCTAAAAAATCGTCACTTTTAGAATGTATAAATTCATACAGAAGAATTTAGTCATAACTGTGAATAACACGAAATACCACGAAATTTCAATATATATAGGGGTTGGGATTATGAAAGAAATAATGTTATGAAAGGATTTGAGAATTGTCCATTTACTCAATCGATAATTCAGTCTTCGATGAGCTGTTTGTTGTTAGCTGGAGTTCAGCAGCTGCGTTCGCATAGTCTTTAACACGTTTTGGTAGTCATATACAATACATATTTTTTGATTTGGTTGTGTTCTGTCTGAATTGGGTGATTCAACTCCAGAGCTTTCACTATCCTTCTAGACATTATTTTTTTTAGCATAAAGCGCTACATGAAGTGAGCTTATTTGAATTCTTGATGAATAGTATGATTGTATATGTTACGGGATTTCATCATGAGCTGACATTGGTTAGAGAACCACTGGGAGTACTGAACAGCCGTTTCGTTAGCTAGCCTAGTTTGGGACTCTTGATCAGCGCTCACTCACGGCCATGGTTCGAAACCACGACCTTCTGATTACAAGGCGAGCTCGTAGATCTGTAACCAATCAATCAAATCCCTACAAACCAATACTTGAATATCAATCAGATAGTGACTAGCGACTGGTCGTATTCAGGTGGGTGGTTTCCTGGGATTGTAGTGGAGAGTTGTGACCAATAGGGTACAGCAGGTTAGGTGTGAGGACAAATGCTCGCCGAAGACATTGGCCAGTGGTTGCGCCATATAAATTGGCAAAAGTTGGAATTCATGGGCTGGTCATTGAATCAGTTTCCAGTAGCTTAGTGTTCTAAGAGCTCGGCGGTCTTGTAACCAGAAGTTGGTGGGTTAAAACCCTTTGCGATAGGTGCGTTCTGCTGAAGATCCTCAAACTAGGCCAACTACAGAGCTGTCCAGTACTCTCTGGCTGGTTTTTCAATGATTCTTTAACCGATATCAGCTCATGATGATATCCTCTAACAAATCGATCAAATCCCTGACAAACTTGGTGGTGATTGGTTAATAGTTTACACATTATTTCAAGATATGGTGCTTCAGAAAATGAAACAGCTCTCATGAAATTTTCTTTTTATCCTAAGTGATTATCCTTCTTCATTCGGAAAAAAAACCAAATTTCCGATCATACAGAGGTGATTCAATTTCTACAGACAAAAGCTCATTGTAAATCAACTTCTATTTTGTAGATTGTGGAAGGTTATTATGTGTTCACTACTTTTTAACAATCTCTAAAAGTTGATGCTTATGATCTGGTAGCTTTCGCATATTTTTATCATTTCACCAGTTTGTAAGAATTTATGCATAATATTGGTGTGTGATGAATCCTATAGAAAAGAAATGTTGAATACTGTCGATCAATGTGCACTGTGATTGCGAGCTACCTAGAATGCTGGTCACATTACAAACCTGACTGACTGATAGAATTCAGAATACACCAGACAGCAAGGACTAGACACATCACACTAGTTACTAACCAGTGTCCAATCAAAGTATCTAATACAGTCCTACAGGAAGGAGGTCAATCGCGAGCCCGAATAGTTCAGTGGCAACGCCTCTGAGTGAAGGCGGCACTGGGTGACGTGAGTTCGAACCTCAGAAGGGACATTCATGGGTTCGTCCAACACCTCCCTGAATGGGATATAGACACAGGTCCTCTATCCCTAACTGAGGTTACTAAGGCTGTCACCAATCTGAAACTAGGCAAAGCAGCGGGACCTGATGGAATGACTCCAGAGGTATTTAAGTACGGTGGAGACAGCTTACTGTCCGGATTAACTGAGGTACTAGGCAGCGTCTGGGAATCAGAAGAAGTCCCATCGGGTTGGTGTAAGTCGTTGATTATCCCCATATACAAGAAGGGAGACAAGTCTTCCTGTGATAATCACAGAGGGATTAGCTTGATTAATATAGTATCTAAAGTCTTAGGCTCAATAATCATGCGTAGACTGAGTGGTGCTCGGGAAGCACAAACACGAGAGAGCCAGGCAGGCTTTAGACCAGGAAGAGGGTGTATTGATCATATCTTCACCCTCCGACAGATTCTAGAACATAGGGATTCCTACCGGCGTCCAACAGTCATTATATTTCTTGACCTAAAGGAAGCATTCGACCCTGTCGATCGAGAAGTTCTCTGGAGATGCTTGGCTGTAAAAGGAATCCCGAGAAAATATATTGCACTGATTAAGGCACTCTACTCGTACTCATACAGCCAGGTGAGGGCTTACGGCGAGCTGTCATCTGAAGTGGTGACGACCAGTGGTGTCCGTCAATGATGCCCATTATCTCCTTTTCTATTCAACTTCATCATAGATGTGTTAATGGACTTAACCTGATATGTATCCACATATATATATTTATGTGTGTGTGTGCATGTTGGTCTCTCTTTCTGTTTGCTCGGTTAGTCTGTGACCACTTCACTTGTATGGACTTGTCTCCTTTAATAATGTGTATTCTCCTTATTCATGAATAATTCCCATTCGAACATTAGTAGACAGAAGACAAGTAGTTCAGCGAAGAGTCTCTTTTCGGCGAATTCATTTTCATAGCTGTACAATCGCAAATATATATGGTTATTTTGTGTGTGTGTGTATACATTAAATTTGTCAAACGAAAATACAATTAGTAGGTTCAGATGAATTGGATGTTGATAAGAGGATAGCAACAAAAGTGATGAGTTGTCATAAATGATTGTTAAATAAGAGTTACGTAATGGCATGAATAGTTTGATGAATGAGTTGTGCTCAAAGGGTGTACATGGAAACAAAATAATATACAGAATTACACAAGGGTTTTAAGTTAGAAAAATAAGCATACAAACAGAAGTAAGGTCAAATCAAACAAACAAAGAAAAGTTAGGTCAAATCAAAGGAGTAGTTACCATGCGAGTAAAAGTGGTTGGATAATTTTCTTTTGTATGCATAGTTCTGGTTCCTCCAACTGGATGGCTAGGGCTTCTGCGATGCAAAGAAGACGGAATCGTACTGTCTTTGGAAGGTTGTTCTTCACTTTGTAGATTACTTTGAAGGAGGCGTTCGTTGAGATGGAATGACCAGTATTGACGAGATGTTCGATTATTGCACTCCTTATATGGCCATTATTTCCTTTCTGTAGCCACGCTGGATAGTGTTCTTTTACCCTTTTAGACAGGATGCGCGTTGAACGACCGATGTACCTGGCTCCACAGCAACAGGTGAACTGATATATACACATAGAAGTGGTCATGTGCGGAATCTTGTCCTTTGGGTTTCTGCAGATCAGCGGGCGACTGGAGAACACTATTCTTAGTGTTGCCGCAGGGAAAGTTCTTCCTAAAGAGGTGGAAATTCTCCTTCTGAGGACGTCACTAAATAGGTCTCCTTTGAAGTCTAGGTTCATATAAAGTATCTTTTTCGGCACGGATAGTGTCTCTTGCTTTTGGTTTTTCTGTTTGATGTTTTTCTCTACAAATCTTGGTGGGTAGCCATTTTGTATGAAGATTTCTTTCAGGAAGTTTAGTTCTTCTTCCATGGTGTCGGAGCTGCAGATGCGTCTGACGCGAGTGGCAAGGGATTTAATTAGGTTTCTTTTCCGACTGATTGGTACCCAGCTGTAGAAACTTGTTAATTGTCCGTTCCAAGTCGGTTTCCTATAGATTGACCTTCTTAAAGTTCCGTCATCTCTCCTTGTAAGCTCGACATCAAGAAAAGGGATTTTAGATTCATTTTCAGTTTCCAAAGTGAAATTTGTGGCTGGATGGCATTTGTTGAATATTTGCAGTAGTTGATTGAGATCGTGACCGTCATCACAGATGATAAAGATGTCGTCAACATATCTAACGTACAACTGGAAATTGTCGATGGTTGATTTGAGTGGGCCATTCTCGAGGCTTGCCATGAAGCAGTCTGCTAGTAATGGGCCCAGTGGAGATCCCATTGCGATCCCATCTTGTTGTCTGTAAATAATGTCGTTGAATGTGAATTGCACATTTAGTGTACATCTCAGTAGTCACTATATCGACGAAAATCAGCTGAACATCGGATTACCGACGACCTGTTTAAAAGAACTACTACTGAGATGTACACTAACTACTCCTTTGATTTGACCTAACTTTTCTTTGTTTGTTTGATTTGACCTTACTTCTGTTTGTATGCTTATTTTTCTAACTTAAAACCCTTGTGTAATTCTGTATATTATTTTGTTTCCATGTACACCCTTTGAGCACAACTCATTCATCAAACTATTCATGCCATTACGTAACTCTTATTTAACAATCATTTATGACAACTCATCACTTTTGTTGCTATCCTCTTATCAACATCCAATTCATCTGAACCTACTAATTGTATTTTCGTTTGACAAATTTAATGTATACACACACACACAAAATAACCATATATATTTGCGATTGTACAGCTATGAAAATGAATTCGCCGAAAAGAGACTCTTCGCTGAACTACTTGTCTTCTGTCTACTAATATTCTCCTTATATTATATTATATATAATATGAGTGTTTGTTGACAGTCCGTTGCTTGGTGACATATATCCATATATGTTTGTTGGCATGTCTGCTATATTCGCTATGTATAATTGGATCGACACTCCATTATAATTAGCCATTCATGTTAAGACTGTCTAATGATTTTTCCCACGCTTGTCTGAATTATTTATATATATATTCGCATTCACAATTTGTGTGAACTTCTTTTCTTTACAACTACTTGACTTGCTTACCACTTTGGTGTGAGACCATTTATTTTCGTCTCCTTGTGTTTGGACAATAGAAGTATCATCGCAAACTTAGTGGTCTTCTGATTTCCGCCTTCTCGCGTCAGGACTATTAGCTTTCTCGACCAGTCCATAACAATAATTTAGCGACGAGTACATAACATAACCCTAAGTGACTTCAGCGACTCAGGGATTGACTTGCTACCAGGGAATAATCTCGTTGACTTGGAATATGCAGACGATATAGTCCTTCTAGGCGAAGACGCTGACAAAATGCAGATCCTTCTAAACACCTTGAGCCGCAATCTACGAATGTTTGGCATGCGATTCGCTCCCGCCAAATGCAAGATGATGTTACAGGACTGGACTACATCGACGCCTAGTTTAAAAATAGGAAGTGAAGTGGTAGGGCACGTTGACCGCTTCATTTATTTGGGAAGTACCATCAGCCCCAACGGGCTGATCTCTGACGAAATCTCAGCACGAATACAGGGGGCTCGTTTCGCATTTGCCAGTTTACGCCGACTCTGGCGTAGACGAGATGTTCGACTATCGACCAAAGGGCGGGTGTACTGCTCATCAGTCCGCTCCGTCCTCCTTTATGGCTAGTTGTGAGACCTGGCCACTGAGAGTGGAAGACATGAAAAGCCTGACTAGCTCTCTTTGATCATAGGTGCCTGCGCTCTATTTCCCGTGTAAAGTGGCATAATAAGGTGAGCAACATTGAACTTAGGCGTTGAGTTCTAGGTAAACAGGGGAAATCAATCGACGAAGTCGTGAAATTACAAAGACTGAGATGGTTAGGACATGTGTTACGTATGCCAAGTCAACGCCTCCCTCGACAATGGGCAATATTAGCGGATATAGGGTCAGGCTGGAAAAAAGCTAGTGGCGGTCAAACAAAAACTTGGCACCAGTCAATGAAATCCACAACAGTTGGTCTAAGCCATGTAGGAAGGTGTAGACTTCCTGGTTGGGGTCCTCGGGACGTTAAAAATCAATGGTTGGAAACAATTGGTGACATGGCTCAAAATCGTTCTCAGTGGCCGGTGCAGATGCATCCACTCCTTGTGACTTATGATCTCCAATGAAACTGTATTGTTCTTCGTTATTACTCTTCCTTTGTCTCACACCTCTGCTTACTGTCTCTATTATGCTTTTGTTGTACTTTCTTCTCTTGCTTCGCGTGCTACACGGAGTGTGGCGACTTGAACTTCCGCACATTTGTGCAAAGTTCTATGTCGAAAACAGACAGACAGTTCAGTGAAGTGGCTCTTTTTAGCGAGTTCATTGCTTTTTCTTTGGCTGAGCAATCGCATTTATGTACAATTTTTCACAAAACGTGATAATAACAAAAGTGATATGTTGTCATAATCATTGTTGTTAACATTAGAAAACCTAGAAGAGAATTTGAATGAATGTATTAGAATTGCGTATGAAGATGAATAATCTAATGAGTATGTTGTAACCGAGATAAACACTGAGATGAAAGAAACTGTAAAATTAGGCAAGAGTTCGAAAGAAATACAAGACTTAAAAACCGGGTCCCAGTGGGTCAATGGTCTACGAGCTCGCCTTGTAATCAGAAGGTCCTGGTTTCGAACCATGGTGGTGGGTGCGTACTGATGAAGAGTCCCAAACTAGGCTGATGAAACAGTTGTCCAATACTCCGTGCAGGTTTTCCAATGGTTCTGTAACCAATGTCAGCTCATGATGAAATCTTGTAACCAATCAACCAAATCCCTACAAACCAATACTTGAACCAAAATAAAAGCAGTAGAAAACAACAAGGTTGTCACCATGATGGTCGAAATGGTTGGATAATTTAACATTTCCTATACAGAACTCTATTTTTCCTGCCTAAATAGCTAGAGCTATGACAGCTGGTTTATTAAATTATTCATCTGGTTTAGTAACCCTAAGACATTTATTCAACTCCTCTTATGTATCATATTGGCTAAAAATAACAGCTATTGTTACATGCATGCCAAGTAATCCACAACGAGAAACTTACGGAATCCTTCAAAGTGAAGACGGGAGTACGGCAAGGCTACCTACTATGTCTAATTCTTCTCCTGATTTCGGTAGGCTGGATAATGTGACAGACAGACAGCCGGAAGCGAGGAAACAGGCATAAAATGGACTCACACAAAAAACTTGGAGGATCTGGACTTCGCCGATGATATATGTCTGATTTCCCACAAACTGGAAGATATGCAAGTGAAAAGCAACAAGTTGGCACAAGAAGCATCCAGAGAAGATAGGACTTCAGGTGAACATAGAGAAAAAAGGGGCGATGAAGATTCCTGGCCAACAACAACAGACAACAATCAGTAGAAATGGGGGAAATCTGAAAGAAACAACCTCCTTTACCTACCTATATGGGAAGCATCGTTTCAACTACCGGCCAACAGAACTGATGAGGATATCAAAGCAAGGATCGAGAAAGCAAGGAAAGCTTTCATTTCTCTCAAGTCTGCGTGGGGTTCAACAGCAATCAGCATGAAAATGGTAATAAGATCCGGATTTTCAACTCCAATGTGAAGTCAGGGCTACTCTATACGGATCAGAGACTTGGCCAGTGCGTCATGGAGAGCACCTCAAACAAGCTTCAGACCTTCATCAACAGTTGTCTCCGCTCAATACTACTCAAGATCAGACGACCGGCCAGAAGAGATCAGCTATAGGGATGGATCTCTGGCAATGAGCGAACCAACCCAGAAGGAACCGATTGTGAAACAAATAAGCAGGAAGAAATGGAGGTGAATTGGCCGTACTTCGAGGAAACGAACCATCAAGTGACATCACAAGACAAGCCATTGCTCGAGTGGTACCCGAATGGGAAGCGGCGAGTTGGTCGTCAGTGCGAGGATGACATGGAGGAGATCATGTGAAGAGGAGATGAAAGCATGTGAGCAGACTTGGAGCGGGGTGAAAACGTTGGCAGACAGCCGAACGCAATGGAGACGTTTGGCCTTAGCCCTATGTTCCTCTAGGAACTAAAGGAAATAATAATAATAATGGTTACAGGATTTCTTCATGAGCCGATATTGGTTAGACAACCATTTCAGAACCTGCAGGGAGTACTGGACAACTCTTTAGTCAGTCTAGTTTGGGACTCTTCATCAGTATGCATCCACCACAGAGGGTTCAAACCCACAACTTTCTGTTTGCAAGGGGAACTAGCTCGTAGACCATTCAGCCATTAGGACCCTATCCAACGACCAGTCGATGAATTCCAACTTTCACGAATTCATGATATGACACGATCACTAGCCAATGTCTTCAGCGAGTATTTTTGCTCACACCTGACCTGCTGTACTCTACTGGTCACGAATACGATTACTGCAGCCCATCATTTTTATAACTACCCGATTTTGTGAAAAATGTAAATAAATTCGAGTGCATGGTGAAAGAAAATAAATTCACCGAAAACAACCAATTCGTTAAACCTCCTATTTTTTTTCTTATTCAATCTACAAGAATTTCATTACTGAATCTTTCATCGATACAGAGAAACTACATATAGACCAGATTTTCATCTACAAGAGAATTATCGATTGAAATATTAACCATTATATAATTTATGAATAAACAGAATTATAACCAATTAAATGTGTGTATTATTGTTGTTTTTTTTATTTAACAGTGATATTTTATGTCTAGATTCCTTGAGGCAAATAAAAATTATCGACTTTTGAAATCATCAGAATAATAACAATGTGACATCTCTCTAATACATTGTTCGCTCAGTTACATACGTCATCATACAAAGAGAGAAAAAAACAACATAACATCCATTTAGGTAATTTTATTGTGTAAATCTTGTTTTACAATAGGCGTATTGATTTGCATTTAGAATCGAAAAACCAATAAAAAGTACATTTGAAGGTCATCTTGAGGACAGAGAAACTAGGAATCATATGATAAGCCGTAAAGAAAGCAAGTCTCTCTCTCTATATATATATGGTTATCAGCTGACTGACTGTATATAATCGCTAAAAATCAATTAACTAATTTAAAAAATATATAGATTATTAATTAAGGAGTTTACTGAACCCCTAGATAATATCATAATCACTTATAAAAGTTTCCATTCATTGTAAAACGCCTTAATAAATATAATTGAATTTTAGACTTTCCCGTCGATTGATTGGACCAAAGCGCTTGGGTTCAGGTTGACATGTCGGCTTCTTGTGCGGATGCTTCGATGATGTCTGGTCATTTAATTAGAATTTAATTTGTGGATGGTGGCTAGCAGTGGAATCCAGGATGGCGTTTAAGACTATGGGCACTGGGTTCGAGTCTCGGTGGGGACATCACTACTAACTGGGAAATGCAGGTACATTCAGTGATGAGTCCGAAATAGGATGAAATGCGCATCCTGGATTCCACTGCTAGCCACCATCCACAAATTAAAGCCTTAATAAATTGTTTATCTATTAAAATAAAGAAGAGTAGTAACTTAGACGGTGCTTCAACAATCACGACTGTAGGCGCAAATTGCAGGAATCCTCGACCTAGATTTCATGCTTGTTGGCACTCGTTACCAAGGCAATCGTGTAAAAATAATTCAGAGTGCACCCTAATAGCAAGATACCTTCTGGCATGCTGCTCACAATGTAAACTTGACTGATAAAATTCACTCTCTATGAAACGAAGAATTAAACTTATGGCATCAATTATTACCAAATGTTCAATCAAAGTATTCATTACAGTCCTTCAGGAAGTCAACCATGCTCACAAATAGCTCTGTGGTATAACGTCTCCGACTGCATCAGCGGATGATCTGGGGATATCAGTCCCTTCAAGGATGTAGATACGTTTTGCTGAATGAGTATCAATAATTAAAAAGCCTATGTCCAAGCCTCTTTCAGCATTTTCTCCAACCAACGAAAAATATTCAAGTATTGGTTTGTAGGGATTTGGTTGATTGGTTACAAGATTTCATCATGAGCTGACATTGGTTAGAGAACCACTGCGTGTACTGGACAGCCGTTTCGTTAACTAGCCTAGTTTGGGACTCTTGATCAGCTCTCACCCACGGCCATGGTTCGAAACCACGACCTTCTGGTTACAAGGCGAGCTCGTAGATCTGTAACTAATCAATCAAATCCCTACAAACCAATACTTGAATATCAATCAGATAGTGACTAGCGACTGGTCGTATTCAGGTGGGTGGTTTCCTGGGATTGTAGTGGAGAGTTGTGACCAATAGGGTGCAGCAGGTCGGGTGTGAGGACAAATACTTACCGTATACATTGACTAGGGTTCGGGCTATGTCATGAATTGGCAGAAGTTAGAATTCATAAGCAATGGGATCGGGTCCCAGGGGCTTAATGGTATACGAGCTCGACTTGTAACCAGAAGGGCGTGGTTTCAAACGGTGGCGGAGGGTGTGTACTGATGAAGAGTCCCAAACTAGGCTGATGAGACAGTTGTCCAATACTCCGTGCAGGTTTTCCAATGGTTCTGTAACCAATGTCAGCTCATTATGAAATCCTGTAACCAAATTTTTATCAGTTGTAAAAATAAAATTTAATGATATTTTTGTATTAGGAGTTGCCCATATAGAAAATGTAGCCGGATAAGATGGACAATTATCTCTAAGAATAACAAAGTTAGAAAAATAAACAACGAAAGTTATTTGGGATGAGAATAAAAGAGCCTTAATTCAAAGATTTATAATCGACAATAAATCTTTTTGAAGGAGGCAGTTTCATTGTCATTTCCAATGAAATATGTGATGGTGAGTAAAACTAAAATGATCACGTAAACAAACAGTTAAGTAGATTGAAAAATTAATAATGAGTTCCGCTCAGCGATTGATAATCAACACAACAAAACAGGGTCATCTTGTTACTGAGGTATTGTGAGAATACTCACCCAATCTTTGTGTGTACACAGAGATTAGGTTGAAATTGTGCTGGATATCTGTAGCTTCGGAAAAAGTGTAGTAACTGTTGTTTCCTACATACACTGAATATTTTGAAGGCTCGACTAATTTCAGTCACATGCTTCTTACAAACATTTTCTGGCGAAGTTTAAGAATAGCGTCCCAAAACCTTCAACGTTCAATGACCTTGAACGCATGCTAGTCATTGGTTGTGGAACCTTTCCATTATTCTAGCGCGAAATGACGCCTGTTCATCTGCTCCGATGCAAATTTCAACCAGAGCACGTTTTTCAGTACTGTTTAGACAATGGATTAATAGGACATACTCGGATTTGCAGTTGTGGTGCTTCTATGAAACTGCAGCCGTATACCCAGGTCATTGATGGATATATATTTAGATGTACACAGTGTAGGAAGCGAACAAGTGTTCGCACTCTTCATACGATGGATATTAAGAATACACTCAGAAAATCAAGGGTGGGTGAGCTGTAAGGTTTATCTACGGAGTAAACATTGATTTTAGTCGTATTACTACACAAGATAAATTGCTGAATCCAGTTCTGCTAGTAATAGCGAATCTCTTGACATCATTGCAATGAAAAGTTTGTTACTAAAAGCTACAGAGATCTTTCTGTACTTAAATTTTTAAGACCGGAAAACTATGAAGTAAATTTGACAATCCGCAAAAACTGAAACATATTTTTCATAGGTCGAACATTTTATTTTTCAGATTTACTCATAGAATAAAAGTTAACAAATTTTGGAGAATTAAGAAGTTCGCCTGGATTACTAGCTCGCTAGTTTTCTAGCCGGTCCCAAGCCAGGATAAAGAGGGAGGGTTGGGGCGTGGTGCTAGTAACTCCACCCCCAAAATTTAACCAATTCGTTAAAGAAACTTCAACGCACCATTATATTAAAAATTCTATTTGGAAACTACTCGAGTACTACGGCGTACAGTGCCCGAAATATTCATCAACCTTATTCAACAGCTGTACGATAACCACACATGTCAAGTGATCCACAACGGAAAACTCAGTGAGGCGTTTGGAGTAAACACAGGAGTCAGAAAAGGGTGCTTATTATCACTAATGATATTCCTATGTGTGGTGGACTGACTGGATTATGCGTCAGACAGTGAGTGGGAAACGAGAAGACATGGAGGGATATCCTGGACCGACCGACGTGAAGAACTTAGAAGACCTGGATTTCTCGCGTGGATGATTTATGTTTGATGTCACACAAAATCGAAGACTTACAAGCAAGCGAAAACCGACAAACTGGTCGAAGAAGCAGACAGTGAAGACAGGACTCGAGGTGAACATAGACAAGACAGAGGTTATGAAAATAACCAGCCAACCAACCAACAACAACAACTGCAGCAACATCCAGCGCCAATCACCATCAACGGAAGGGATTTGAAAGAGGTTACTTCATTCACTTATCTAGCACTGAGCATTGTCTCAACTGCAGGCAGCCGGAACGGACGAGGATGTCAAATCGAGCGAGAAACGGGGAGGCGAGAAACACATTAACTCATCAACCTGAAACCAATCTAATCTGGAAACCTTCGTCACTCAACTCAGCATCAACAACAAATCCAGTCGGATTTTCAATACAAACAACATCAAGTCAATCAGTTCTTCTATACTGATCGGATCAGAAACTTGACGGGCGGGTCACAAAGAATATTTCCACCAACAGCCTGTTGCACACCTTTATCAACCCAACCAATAACTGTCTTCGATGGATTTATACTGAAGATCAGATGGCCAGGCCGGAAAGAATCATCAACAAGAAACCATGGGAACAAACAAACAAAACAAGAACCAATCGCCAACCAACAAATATGCTGGAGATGGATTGGATACTCTCTGAGGAGGCCGCCACCGGGTGACATCGCGCGCGCTTCAGGCCATTGCTCGAGTGGAACTAGGCCGAAAGGGAAGCGGCGTGTGGGACGTCAGTGCAAGGGTGACATGGAGGAGATCGTGTGAAGAGGAGGAGTTGAAACAGTATATACTAACATGGATGCATGTGGAAAGTACAGGAGAAGACAGAAGCAAGTGGAGACGTGCAGTTGAAGCCGTATGTTCCACTGGGAACGCAAGGGAACAATAAAAATCGGTAGAAAATCTTATCATTTGAACTTATGATTAATGAAATAACCTGTGATTTAGCCATTTTTGATATCCTATTATTATTCCCTTGGGTTCCGAGTGGAAACTAGGGCTTCAACAACATATCAACACTTCCTTCTATTTTCTGTGGTCTTCTTCATGTGGGTCCGCGATTGACTATAATCTCTCACCTCCTCTTTCCCAACACACGATATCCTCCATATTACCCCAGGTCGACCCACTCGTCGCTTTGAATTTGGATTCCACTCGAGTTATGGCCTGGTGAGGGATGCATTTCGGAGGTTTCCTCAGTATATATACTCGAGCCACCTCCATTTTCTCTTACATATTTGTTGAGTGATCAGTTCTTGATTAACTTTTTCCCAGAGTTTGTTGTTTCTAATTTCTTCTGGCCATTCGATCTTAAGTATGGAGCCGGTCGAAAATCCTGGTAAGGAGGGAGGGCTGGGCGTGGGGCTAGCAACCCTACACCACAAAGACTGTCAAACTGCTAGAGAAACGTCAACGCACAAAAACTATCTTTTATATGCTAACGAAAAATAATTCTTCCCCAGATTGCATGTAATAATTAAAACTCAGATAAAAGCAGTCCGTTTCATCTGCTTAACAAGTAGTCTTGCAAATTTGCCTGTATTTCACTGATAATGTTTCCAATCCGAATTATATCTGGAGTTCATCAGCCTTAACCCCTAAGTAGCACTTATTCGGTTATTCAACAAAAAATTACATATTATGGAATTGGAAGTGAATGAGTCATATTTATTGTGTGAGAGTTAGATGTCCGAATCTTAGTACACGGAGCGAGGTTTGAACCAATAATCAGTTCAGTTAAAAAAAGTCAAATACTTTACCGAAGAAACCATAGATATCCTTCTCATGTTAACAACTGCAACTTTATATACAAATTTACACATATCTGCGGGAGCGATTAAATTGAAAGGACAGAAATAAGGGCATATCTACGATTTTCTGAACATGTATTAAAAAGCTCATGTCTGAAGGGAACAAATGCTTTAAACAGTGCCATCCATCGCCAGGCATCTCCTTGACACGGGTCATGAGGTGGACGTCGAAAGTCGGTCAAAATTATCAATAGGTAAAAGAACTCAATTCTCCTCGAATTCGCTGAAGCCATTCCTATCAAGCGCCTGAAACCTGATTTATGCATTAAGAAAGAAGCGGTTATCAGTCTTTCTTTGCTCTGCCTGGTAACTGGATATTTTCATCTCTCTTTCATCTGAATGCGTAATGCTGAAACGTTTCTATTGTGTATGGTTATTATTGTTGTTCGAAATAGTGTTTAATATTTATATATATATATATATATATATATATATATATATATATTACTGTATGCATATATTGATCGATTGATTTTTGTTTAAAATGAACCCTGTGCAAGTATGTTAAAATTGTTTTTGTTGATATATTCAGTGATGTCTTTGGCCTGTGAGCAGCTGACGAGAAGGCAACGAAATAAAAGTTGGTACCATTTTATTCTGCAAAAACTGTAGCTCTTGCTTTGTTCGAAAACCATAGACCTTCAAATTCCTGAAATTACCAACCAGACGTTGATTTACAGCTGTTTTTATCTATTAATCCTATCCATTTTTAAAACCAAGTGATAAAATAGACTCATTCCTCCTATTTGTTTACCATATTTCAGAAATCAAGGATAAAAAATACGGGGAAGAAGTTGACGAACAAATGTAGTTATCATGACTAACCAGTCAAGAGAAGTTTCCATTGTATTTAAAATAACGGGTGTTAGATTCATGTCATTTTAGAGACACAAAAAAGCACCAAGACATCGTTGTGTCTAACTCCATTATAGAAAAGATTTTATTTTGATAAGTTACACAGTGTTACGCAGTAATATTAACTGATGACCATGTTTCGAGCACAAACTATTGCCACTCATAATCATATTATTTTTTTATTTTTATTTTTTTATTTTTGATTACAGCTTGATTCCACACTATATTTTTTGTACAAGTATGGAATTTTCAGCATGGATATCGGTAGCCCAAATTTCGCAGGCCGACCGTAGATATCAGGTATGCGTCGGCAGGAGATCGAACCTCAGACCATGTGCATGGTAGGCGAGAGTTCTAACCACTGTGCCACCGACGCACACTACTCACACAACATTTTCCTTCATTTATGTACATGTGTGGAATTGATTAGATATTGGAATAAAAATCAATATGTGATAATGTACATTCAGAAATAATAATAATACGAGTGTTATTGATCAATTACAATCAGATGGGAAATAAGACGAGTGTTTTTATAGTCATAATAATAAGTAACTTGTTAGAATGTTGTAATGTGCTTGAATTGAAATAGAATTTTAAGATTATTTATTATCCTCCTCTGATTTGACTGTCTGGTGGTAATAATATCTTCCATATCTCTGACATTTGCATTGAGTCATTTCTGTTGCATGTGTTGTGTTGGGTGTAGACTCAATGAACCAGGATTCAGTAATCAATGTCTCTCGCTCTCCACCTACCTATATTACTTTTTAGAATCTTAACTCTCTCCCATCCTATTGTGTGGTTGTGTGTTAATGCATGCAGTGCAATGTAGTGCTGAGCTTTTTTCTAAATTACTCGTCTTCTCGGGGTCGACCATTCTTACCTTAGCTAAATTTCTACGTTCCGACAATCTGATTACCCCTGATCTACTAGTTTGACCTATACAGTTGATCCAACTCACGGTCATTTCAGAGTATTTTGCAAATTATATCATTTTGTTTAATTGGATTCACCGGGTCTTTTAGCCTACACATACACACACACAAAGTAGTATTAACTGATGACGTTTCGAGCACAAATTATTGCTCATAATCATATCAAGTGACTCACAATAATTTGTGCTCGAAACGTCATTAATTAATATTACTGTACAACAGTGTGTGATTTATAAAAATGAAATTTTATCTATAATCGACTTATACTCTACCACAGTGCCCAAGTTTTATACTTATATCGTTGTGTCTTGTTGGTATATATCAAATAGGATTAAATTTGTGCCCTGCATTTAGGAGATCACCAATGGTAAAATGAGTTAATACAATAACCAGAGATTAATGTACAAGCACGAAGGATACACAAAGTTATCCTTATAAAAAAGACTGATTAGTTCAGTAAATTCACTGTAATACCTTTAGAAATGACAGGCTATAAAATTGATTGTTCAACACTTTAGTATCATAATATTCTGCGGTTTTTGTAGACCTAAAAGAGTATGCGTGAGAAATGAATATTGCCTATCATTAACCAAATGTGAATAAAGCAACAACAACAACAGTGTGCTTTGTGCAGAATAAGAAGATGGTACCAACCATCATTGTTTATTTCGTTGGCTCCACATCAGCTGCTGCTTACAGCCTAAATTAATTAATATTCAGTTTAGGTAAAGAAAAGTTTCAACAAACTACAAACTTTACATGATGTCAGTTGACAGGAGGTCTCAGCCTTAGTGAACAGTACTCAGAAAATTACACCTACATAGTTTTTACAGAGGGAGTTCGAGTTTAAACAAAGGAAATGAATGTATACAATTTGGTAAAGGAGTTAGGTAATAAAGATGAGAGGTGAGTAAGATAATGAGTAACTAATAAATTGGACAACAGCTTACTGAGTTCAAGTGAAGTCAGAGAAACAAGAGACAAGCAAAATTACATTATATCAAAGTGGGGTGGGGGTGGGGAGGAGGTTGAGGTTAAAGCAAAGATTGTCTTAGTAACTGGTGGCATAGGAGTTAGGACGCTCATCGACCATGCACATGGTCTAGAGTTCCAACCCTGGCCGACGAACACCTGATAACAGTGGCCGGCCTGCTAAATTTGGGCTACCAATATCAAATGCTGAAAATTCCATACTTACATCAAAAATACTGTATGGAGTAAAGCTACAATAAAAATATGTAATAAATAAATATCTTTATTCTCTTCAAGTGTTGGTTTGTAGGGATTACAGGATTTCATCATGAGCTGACATTAGTTAGAGAACCATTGAAAAACTAGCCAGGGAGTACTGGACAGCTTTTTCGTCCTAGTCTGGGACTCTTCAGAAGGTCCTGGATTCGAACTCCGGTGGGTGCGTATCTCTATTCTCTCTTTTATTTGATTACGTATTCCCTGGCTTTAACCTCAACCTCCTCCCCACCCCCACCCCACTTTGATATAATGTAATTTTGCTTGTCTCTTGTTTCTCTGACTTCACTTGAACTCAGTAAGCTGTTGTCCAATTTATTAGTTACTCATTATCTTACTCACCTCTCATCTTTATTACCTAACTCCTTTACCAAATTGTATACATTCATTTCCTTTGTTTAAACTCGAACTCCCTCTGTAAAAACTATGTAGGTGTAATTTTCTGAGTACTGTTCACTAAGGCTGAGACCTCCTGTCAACTGACATCATGTAAAGTTTGTAGTTTGTTGAAACTTTTCTTTACCTAAACTGAATATTAATTAATTTAGGCTGTAAGCAGCAGCTGATGTGGAGCCAACGAAATAAACAATGATGGTTGGTACCATCTTCTTATTCTGCACAAAGCACACTGTTTTTCTCTTTTTATTCAAATTAATAAAGGGGAAATAACTGTAGAAAACCAACCAAATGGTCAGAATCAATTACAAAGCGTCTAAATAAAATTAGTGTGTCGCATACTAGATAAATTTCGACATTTTTTTGCATGTTACAAAGGTGTATTATCATTCCTTGTTGGAAACACACCATTCATCCGTCTTATTACTGAGTTGTTTAAAAACACTTTTTAGCTTTTTAATAAATAGCTGATTGTTTGACTGCCGAATACAAATGATAACCATATTTCGTCATCCTAAGATATGAACAACGCTACATAAATAATGAATTTGTACATTTAGTTGTGTGTTGTGGTTGTCTATATGCGCCTTACTTTTAAATGTGCATAGTGTATGCTTTGTTAGTCTCTAAATGAATAACCTATACATACTTTTTCAATTATTTGCAATTATTTCAGCTACTTAAAGCGTAAATGACGCCAATAATGAAGCACAACGTGTAGCTAACACTATATTAAACATGTTATACTGTTCTAATACATCAGAATAAATGTGTTCAAATCCCGGTTCACACCCAATGAGATATTTGTGAATGACTCAGATATATATCCAACATCACCAGTCCAGTATATCAGTTAGGGATACTAGGCGTGTTTATAAGCTATTCAGGTGATCTGAGCATAGCTACGTCAGAATATTAGTTCTGATCTTATGTTCTCTAACCTATATCAGCTCATGGTGGAATCCTGTAACCAACCAACCAAATCGCTACAAACCAATACTTGAATATCAACAAGATGCTCACTAGTGAGTGGCTCTATGTTAAGTAGGTAGTTACCTGGGGTTCTAGTGGGAAGTAGTTACTAGTAGGATACAACAGTTCGGGTGTGAGGATAAATATTCGCCGAAGACATTGGCTAGTGGTCGCTCTATGTCGTGAATTGGCAGGAGTTGGAATTCATGGGCTAGTCAATGAATCGGGTCCCAGTAGCTGAATGATCTATGAGCTCGCTGGCCTTGTAACGGGAATGTCCTGGGTCCGAACGCTGGTACTGGGTGAGTACTGATGAAGAGTCTCAAACTAGGCTGATGAAACGGCTGTCCAGTGCACTCTGCAGGTTCTCCAATGGTTCTCTAACCGATGTCAGCTTATGATAAAATCCTGTAGCCATTTATTTTTCCCAGCGATTCATTGAACTAAAATGTTCGATTTCTGTTGGTAGATATTGGCTCTTAATGCAAACGCTTCGACAATGTCTTGTGAGCGAATTACTTCAAGTTAATTCTCAGACATTGTGGAAGCGTTCATACGAGGCGCCGATATGTCAACAGACGCAGAACATTTCGGCCCGATTCAATCAACCAACGGGGAATACAAAATAATGTCGAAAAAGATTATGGAAAGTTAAACACTAGTGTTAATAGGAAACCCACACATTCAAACAGATATTTGGATTTCCGATCATCCCATCCTATGTCAGTAAAAGTAGGATTAGTGAAATGTTTAAATGACAGAGCACGAAACCTAAGTAGTACCAAGGAAAATCTATGACAGGAAGTGACACATATAAGAGAAGCCTTGAAACTTAATAATTACGCTGATAAACTAGTCAAGAAATATCCAGGGAAATGTGGAAATAAAATAAATAATGATAATAGTGATAGTGATAATAATAATATTAATGACGACATGCATGTCGAATATGCGCAAGACAACAGCAACATTAACAAATCTATATCATCAGTAGTAATTCCATACAAGGAAGAAACCTCGGAAGACTTACGCAGAATTCTTAACAAGGCAGGAATAAAAGTGGCTCGCATTCAAACCAACCACAAACTCAATTAGAAACAAGCTTTGTCGGTTAAAGGATCCTGTGGTCAAACTAGTAGAACAGGGGCAGTCAAACCAGCCGAACATAAATACCTAGCAAAATCTAGATAGGTTGACCTGAATAAGATAAGAAATCTAGAGAATAGTTCAGCTATAGCACTCCATACATGCAGTTACACACAACCACACAATAGGATGGATGGGATAGGATGACAGTTTTGAAATCTAATGTAACAGCAGGGTGGAGGGAGAGATTGATAACGGCGGAAGCTTTGTTTATCGAATCAACTGCAAACCGACCTGTGTAATAGGAATGATCCAACACCTGTCCCAGATATCTGGAAAATTCGACTACCCCTACGACGACAAAATAGGAGAGGACAAAGGAAACTATAAAACTCAAGTTTCAAAGTCGTATGATTATAATTGGTGATACGATTATGAACAATAAATTTTGTTCGAAACGTCATCCAGTAAATACTAATACTGTTTCCTCACTGTGTGATACATCTAATAAACAAACTAATATGGAATTACTTACTACCACAGTGCCCAAATTTTACATATATATCGAAAAAGATGATATTTCCTTCATTTGATTGAAAATGTTTACCAGGTTGTGAAACGCAAATTTATTCACTCTGATAAGAGTTTATTACTGTTAATGCTCATAATGACATCTAGAATGCAATGTAATACTGGTTGGTCATTCTCCCTCCAAACAACAACAAACATTTTATGAAGTACAGTCTGTAGACTACTTGACAGTAACTATTGTCACAGTTCTTTTTGGTCAGTAAATGAAGAGAGTGTTCTTTTTTTTCATAGAAGACAAGATTCAACCAAACAGTTGTCAGAATTTTAACACAAAGTATTCTAGAGATGTGTTGATATTCACCATTCCTTTGAATAGCCAATTTCTAAATCAAAAATCAGACTTCTTTTCTGATCATTAGTGCAAGTTGTCTATTAACAAATGTTCAAGACTAATGAAAATTTGTCTGAGTCACTGTTATCTGTAGTTGAGGGTTCAAAAATAACACCAATTAAGCAATGACAAAAAAGAAAACATTTTTACCTACGGTCAAATAATAAAACAACTGCTTTGAAATAACATGGTTAATTTAATTCTTAAAAAACAAAAGTGGACGACAAGACCCATCAAAACATAGATTTTTGTTGTTGTTGTTTTTGTAAGTTGATGTTATGTAAGCCAGACGAATTGTTTTTCCCGAATATGCTGATGTCATCCTGGGTTAATTTACCTACGCTTACACAAATATAATATATACAAGCCATGTGAAAACACTTAGCAACAGTAATATCACTTAACAAAACATATGGTAAAATGCCAGCATCTAAAACACTGTTAATATAATGGTGGACTTATGTAAAATGTGTAATCAAATAGTAATCCCGTAACTTTCAAATAGAATATTCTAGAGCTAAAAGAACACTTATATTGTCTCTGTTTTCGCTAGAAAGCAATTTTTCTTCCCGTAAAAAAATTACTAGAAGCATTCTTTCTCTCGTAAAGAAAGCTTTTCAGAGAGTCATTCAAACATTCATTGTGCATTTCTTGCCTTCCGAGTGGAAAATAAGAACTTATTCCCGTCTATCATTTTTAACTGTTTCAAAGACTGCTCTTAAGCTTCCATTCCTTCATCACATGATCTTCAAGTTATACTCGATCGCCCAGCCCATTGCTTCTCAGTCGCGTTTCACTCAAGGCTCTGGCTTGTGATATCACTCAGTGGTCTGCTCAAACGTTTGTCCGACTGGTCAACATTTTGTCCTTAGTAGTGATTGGGTAACAGGTTCTTGGCTAGTTATGTTCTTGCCATAGTTCCTTGTTGTTTAACCTTTCCAACAAGCCACCTGTTCTTTATCATGAAGGCAGCGGAAGCATCTGTCGGGGAATTCCTGCAGTAACCTATTGGAAATGCTTCTTGTGACATTTGTGTCAAGTATCTGGGACATAAAGAAGCACTGTTTTGACATATCTGTCATTAATGGGATCTTGTTCCTTGTGCTAAATGCTCTGGATCTTCATGTCAACTTCAAAGTAATGGACATTTGTCTCACCTTCCAGATTCTTGTTGGGCCGGCATTGCCATATGAAACAAAGCATATTTCAGATGAACATTTCATTAGCCGTCAGACTGTCTCGAATGACATTGGATTAGCACGATGTTACTGCTGTCACAAATTATGACTGAAGTTAAAGTGAAAACTTAGTTAGAACTCTTCATGAATTCTGTCAAATTCCTAAACTTTTGACCAGTCTACCAGTAATCTATATCTTCTATCCCGATCAAATATATCTTCCGTCAATTTCATGTATGTACTCTGTTTGTTTAGGTTTTGCATACCTCACATCCTTAGCATGGCTTTGTACCAGCTGAATCATGAGACTAAGATGTTTACCCAATCATCATTTTACTGAAATCATATCGCATTATACATAATAGTAAACAAATGTAAAATGAATATTCACCTATTCTTCATTCATATGACACCTAGGAATAGCTTGAGATGATTTCAGTAAAACAGTGGTTAGCTTAACTACCTGGTCTCGCAACTCAGCGGCAGGCTAAAAATCCAGAGAAACTACAAAATTCCCATTATTATTTCCTATAATTCCTAGAGGAGCATAGGGCTTCAGCCAAACGTCTCCATTGCGTTCGGTTCTCTGTCAACGTTTTCACCCCGCTCCAAGTCTGCCCACATGCTTTCATCTCCCCTTCACATCACCTCCTAAAAGTCACTCTCACACTGACCACCAACTCGCCGCTTCCCATTCGGGTACAACTGTTGATGAGGGACTGTAGTCTGTTTGAGGTGCTCTGCATGACGCGCTGGCCAAGTCTCTGATCCGTATAGTGAGTACCATTGACTGACTTCACATTGGAGTTGAAAATCCCTATCTTATTTCCATTTTCATGCTGATTGCTGTTGACCTCCACACAGACTTGAGAGTAATGAAAGCATGTCTTGTTTTCCCGATTCTTGCTTTGATATCCTCATCAGTTCTGTTGGCCTGTAGTTGAAACGATACTTCCCAGGTAGGTGGGTAGGTGAAGGAGGTTGTTTCTTTCAGGTTCCTCCTATTTATGCTGGCTGATTGTTGTCTGTTGTTGTTGCTGTTGGTGTTGGCCAGGAATCTTCATCACCTCATTGTCCACCTTCTCTATGTTCCATTGAGTCATACAAAAGAAAAGGCGTTCAGAGAAGACTTATTCTTTACGGCGATATCATTCTCAAGCTGTACAATCGCATACATATAGTAAACTAACTGTCTTAGCAACAAAAAGAATATTTCCAGAGATGTGTCATAAAAATCGTAGATTTTAGATTTAAAAAAATCGCGTAATGTAGAAAGAGTTAATCGGGTAGAAACTAAAATAAAATTAAGTGAGTAAGATGAGTGACGTAATATAATTCACGGGATTAAGTAGAATTCAAATAAAATTTGAACGATAGTCAAGTTAACAACAGAGGTAATAAGGGGTAGAGATTTCATGGGGGCTGAGGAACAAAAATAATACAATTAAGTAAAAAAATTACATATTTGGTTGTTGGGATAGATCATCAGATGCACCGTAGATTTAACGACTGAACAAGCTTCTTCGGTTTGAAGAAGTTTGATTCGTACTCTTTGATCAGGATTACTACGTATTCTGTGCAGTATTGGCAGGTTTTTCAATGGTTCTCTAAATAATATCAATCCGCGGTCTAACCTGAAACAAATAAAATCCCTACACAACCAAATTCTTGAAAATTTAGTTTACTTTGTCAAGCAAGCGAATCGAATCACAATAGAGAGATAACAAACTATGAGCAGATTTTCAAGTGTTACAAGGCGATTAGGCTCTGGGTTCGACCCCTTTGTGGTGGGTGCGTACCGCTGAAGGGTCCCAAACTAGGCTGACGAAACAACTGTCCAGTACTCCCTACAGGTTTTCCAGTGATTCCCTAATTAATGTCAGCTCATGAGCAGATTGCTAGATTTGAAAAATGTATGAAATATGGTTTTGTTTTTGGATTCATTGAGAAATACGAAAACTTTTCGTAATAATGAATATCATATACGCAATGCCTACATTGTTTTTCAAATTATTAAATATGATATGGACGTATATATAATCAGGAAAATAGTTTATCTACACGAATTTTCAAAATCAGAATAATTTGGACGGACAGTTGTTTTTAATAAATTGTTCTTCAGGCGCTACAATTATAAATCCACTAATACCAGAATATAAATAACCAGAGTATAAAGGCAAGTCAGCAATATATCAGATAGGCAATTATGTCTGCAGCCTACAGGTGAGTCTCTAAGAATCAATAGGAACAAACCAAACCTACGTGTATATATATATATATATATATATATATATATATATATTGATCCTCATATTTTCATGCCTTATTCAGTCATAATTACCTCGTAAGCGAAAAGCAACAAGATGGCAGAAAAAACATCAAAGATAGGACTTCAAATGAACATAGAGAAGGTGGACACAGAGGTGATGAAGATTCCTGGCCAACACCACCAACAGCAACAACAACAACAGACAACAATCAGACAGCATAAATGGGAGGAACCTGAGAGAAATAACCTCCTCCACCTACCCACCTACCTGGGAAGTATTGTTTCAACTACAGGCCAACAGAACTGATGAGGATAACAAAGCAAGAATCGGGAAAGCAAGACAAGCTTTCATTACTCTCAAGTCTGTGTGGAGGTCAACAGCAATCAGCATGAAAATGGAAATAAGATAGGGATTTTCAACTCCAATGTGAAGTCAGTCAATGGTACTCACTATACGGATCAGAGACTTGGCCAGCGCGTCATGCAGAGCACCTCAAACAGACTACAGTCCCTCATCAACAGTTGTCTTCGCTCAATACTACTCAAGATCAGATGGCCGGCCAGAAGAGATCAGCAATAGGGAGGGATCTCTGGCAATGAGCGAATCAACCCAGAAGGAACCGATTATGCAACAAATAAGCAGGAAGAAATGGAGGTGAATTGGCCGTACTTCGAGGAAACAAACCATCAAGTGAGTGACATCACAAGACAAGCCATTGCTCGAGTGGAACCCGAATGGGAAGCGGCGAGTTGGTGGTCAGTGTGAGAGTGACTTTTAGGAGGTGATGTGAAGGGGAGATGAAAGCATGTGAGCAGACTTGGAGCGGGGTGAAAACGTTGACAGAGAACCGAACGCAATGGAGACGTTTGGCTGAAGCCCTATGCTCCTCTAGGAACTAAAGGAAATAATAATGATTACCTCGCCTGATCGGTAGTAAGTGTCGGAAAGAGGGAATGCTTGATTAGAGGTCAGAAACCCTACCCCTCGCCGCAAAATCAACTCCACCGCTAGTGAAATTTCAAAGCTTGAAACTCTGTGACTCAGTCGGAGCTCAATTATTTAAAAAAAGTATCCCCTTATAACTCCTTCCTTCATGTTTTATCATTTCTGTACATCCTTTAACCTAGTTTACTTTGCACAGTTATGATTATGATTGTAATTATTATCATAAGTCATCGTTTGGATTTATCTTACGCTTTCCTTGCGGCTTCGTTAATTGATTACTGTTCAGGCATTGGTTTTGTTATGTACTCGTCGCCAAATTATTGCTATGTACTGGTCGAGAATTTAATAGTCCTGATGCAAGAAGGCGGAAATCAGAAGACCACTAGGTTTGCGATGATACTTCTATTTTCCGAACACAAGGAGAATGCAACAAGTGGTATCACACCAAAGTAAAGTAAGTCACACAAATTGTGAGAGCGAAATATATATGAATGTTCCAGACAAAGTGTGTGAACAAATCATTAGACAGTCTTAACATGAATGGCTAATTATAATGAAGTATCGATCCATATATACATAGCAAAATATAGCAGACATGTCAACAACCAAACATATAATATGGATATATGTCACCAAGCAACGGACTGTCAACAAACACTCATGTTATATATAATATAAGGGGAATATACATTGTTAAAGGAGACAGGTTCATCAAAGTGTAATGGTCACAGACTAAGCGAGCAAACAGAAAGAGAGACCACCATACATATATATATATGGATACATATCAGGTTTGTAGGGACTTGATTTGATTGACTATAGGGTTTCATTATCAGCTAACATCAGTTAGAGGACCATTCAAAAACCTAGGGTTATTGGACAGCTCCTTTGCCCCATTCTGGGACTCTTCACAGTACTCACCCGTTACCAGGGTTCAAATCTAGGACCTTCCAGTTACAAGGCAAGCTCGTAGACCAATCAGTCGTTGGGACTAGATTCAATGGCCAGCCCATGATGAGTTCAAACTTCTACCAATTCGCGGTTTTAGCGCGACCACCAAACAATGTCATTTGTTAGAATTACATCCTCGAACTTGACCAGATGAACCCCACTGGTCACGACTCCTCACTAAAACTCCAGGAAACTCCGTCCTGTAGCCGGAATGTCCTGGGTTCGAAAGCCAGTGGGTGCATACTGCCGATTGGTCCCAAACTAGGCTAAAGAAACAGCTGTTCAACACTGCCTTGTTTTTCAATGGTTCTCTAGTTCATATCAGTCAGTGGTTTTACCTGAACGTACAAATTATCTCATACTGAAGAACTACGATTAAGTTTCGATTTTATATAGGCTGATATCTTGTCAGTTATAGTTTAATCCTATTTTGATAAAGCTACTAGTGTAACAACAGAAGACAAGGGCCAGGCAACAGATCGTTTTATTATGAAAATCAACACGTATTTATACATCTTTCAACTACATTATTATAGACAAGAGCAGTCATCTGATTGGTTGTTTAGGTAGACAAACGCAGGCTTCTGATTGGTTGTTTCGGGATTCCTTGACAAATAGAGTTCTCTCTGCGAATCATATTTTGCCACGTTAACTTTGCTGTGATTGGTTGTTGACTCAGGCTTGTTCATATTTTCTCACGGCCCATATTAGTGACCTAGACCTTAACGTAGATTAGTGCCAACCAATCGGCTAGCAGCCTGCTCTCACCACACTCGTCCCCCCGTCAAATACGTGCGACTGAAGTCGGCTTGATCTACTTGGTGCAGGCGTCATCGTTGGCTTGTCTCGCTGTATCCATTTCTGGAGCTCGCTGACGTTCACGCGCCTCTCATTGTTCGCCATTGCGACTGTGTCTGCGTAACCCCATCTCGAAGTGACCATATATGGTCCTTCCCACTTTGGAAACTGTTTGCCTGACCCTGTCGAACATTCGTCCATACTTCGGCCCACACCTTCATATGCTGCTTTCGCCCGACCTCCCAGCAGCGTCTCAAGTAGCAGCTCCATCGCTGACAGATCTTGAACGCCACTCAACTGCGCAGAAGCCTTGAAGTCCTGCCCGAAGATCCATATGTCTCCATCAAAAACTGCAGGGTATAGGCTTTTCATTTGTCGGTAGGCAGCGACAGCAAATGTAACAACAGAAGACAAGGGCCAGGCAACAGATCGTTTTATTATGAAAATCAACACGTATTTATACATCTTTCAACTACATTATTATAGACAAGAGCAGTCATCTGATTGGTTGTTTAGGTAGACAAACGCAGGCTTCTGATTGGTTGTTTCGGGATTCCTTGACAAATAGAGTTCTCTCTGCGAATCATATTTTGCCACGTTAACTTTGCTGTGATTGGTTGTTGACTCAGGCTTGTTCATATTTTCTCACGGCCCATATTAGTGACCTAGACCTTAACGTAGATTAGTGCCAACCAATCGGCTAGCAGCCTGCTCTCACCACACTAGCACTAAATAACGAAACTTCAGTAAAAAACAATATCGTTTTGTTTTTTTCATTGATTAGGGGATAAAGACAAAAATTTTTATGATAATCTATTTTCCTGATTAGTTTGAATCAAGAGTAAGAGTGTAGATACTTGCAGAAAAATAAGAGATCTTCTTATTTCAATCCTTCATTTCCATCAAACCACAAAGCGCTTATTATGAACAAAATGTAAATATATCCTCTATCCGTCTTTGTTCTTGCTTTGTTCAATATATAATATTGACTCTGTGAAACGAATAGGCATAGGAAGCAGAAATAATTTATCATGCAAGTAGAATCTCTTAAAGTTAAATTTAGCAAAGAAATATCACATTGATAGTTGTAACCATTTGAAAACAAGGCTTAAAGTTTCTCTGACACGCAACAGACTGAGTAAAACTCAGCAGATTGGGTTTATTTTGTTCATTTATCAATTATATAAATGATATAAAGTACATAATGAACAATGGTATTACTTAAGTCCTGTGAATTTGAGAGATTGAAATCTTTTAGGTGTATGTTTAAAACACGTGAATAGAAACCTTTATTTCTTTCTTTTCAACCTATGTACTTAGCAAGTACACGTGAATTGCTGGATATGGTTGGTGATAACAAGATATAGGAGCCTGTTTACTTCAGACTATCAAAATGAGTAATATGTCTCATACATACACACACACAAACACACACACACATTATTTCAACGACTAGATGTTTACTTCAGAATGCAGCACTCAGTTGGCGGCTACTTTTGTAGGAGGAGGGACTTCTTCTGAACTGGTATAGATTTCTATTATTTCTGTATTCTCACAACAACTTCTGCGTACCTTTATGCGCTAAGTTAAAAAGAATAGAAATACATGGTAACGAATGTACCAATGGCTTTGAAATGCATATTCTTTAAACAAGTTAGTGAAACTAAGTGAAAGACACTATATTCAGAGAAAAATGATGGAAAAAGTGTGAGAATATCAAATGCAATATGTGGGTTTTTTTTAGGGTTATGTTAGGTAAATGTTAGGGTTAGTGTTGGAAGCAGGTTGATGTAGCATTACAAGAAGATTAGAGATACTTACGATTAGATTGGGATAGGTTTACGGAGGGATGGAGGTTGGAGTTAATTCGAGAAAGATTAAGTTTAAGAGTGAGTAAGGCGTCTGAACTCTCATTTTGCAAGTGACCTGTCATTTCAACGTCATCAGTGTGTATTCGTTCACTTGGATTGTAGTTCTTTAACTTTACCGCTTTGTTTTCTGAAGAAAAACCTAAGCATAGTTAACTGTTCATTCGTGAACACTGGAGTTTGCGGATTGTGTACAACTTCTCCTAAATAAAATAACTCAAAGGCTTGTAGTTATATCATCTTTTTCTCGAAAAAGGGAGTTAGCACAGGGAAACGGACTGATTAGCACTGAAGTATGTCCTTCTGTTCTGACTGAACCATATCATTTTTTCCAAGTTCGCATAAAAGTCCTTCAGTTTCTAATTATTCTACTGTATGTCTGTATACAGTTTTTTAAAGATCTTGTAATAAGTTCGATTTCTCCTGTGAGCCTGGATTGTATCAGGATGACACTTTGACAGAAATCATTCATTTAAAGACTCTTTTATCCCTAGATAGCAATCACATCCTACTCTTCATAATGGTGTAGCTTTTAGAAAAACTTATAGAGCCTCAGTAGCTCAAAGGTAATAAGATTTCCATAGGCTTTACTAGACCTTATGGAAGTCGTGAATTCACCGCCGATCGTTGATAAAATAACTTCTACAAGTTGTGTCATTCACAGCACAAGAAATTCAGTCGCATGAATACGAAGCATGAATGATGCCAAACACTGCATTCATTGGATCCAGAACAGGAAACGAGTGTGTAATCAATAAATTCTAAGTTGAAATGAAGATTATATTTTTGAAAGATAAGAAAATATCTACGATATCAGTGACTAAAGTTTACCGCCCATGCTGAGGATGATGAATAGAGTCTAAATGGGAGCTTTACACTAAACGACGGTTTCGCTTTGGATAACATTTCTAACTGAGGACTGCGAATTCTTAGAAAGCACCGGTTAAAAAATAACACGATTATTTTTGGAATGCATAAGATTTCACACCACATGGGCTGAAAGTGACCGAATCTTATCTCTTCACTACAGGTAGTGTGATCCAAGGTGTCTTAATTAAAATTCTTCTTAGGAGTGTTAAATGTGATGGGCTCTTCTTGTATGTTACTTTTAGAATGAAAAAAAATGTTTTCATAATATGTAAAGAACTAGACGTTGTTTAGCTGACTATCACAGACAGAATCAACCTTTAAATGCCTCATAATTTCTGCTTCAAAATATACAAAGTTAATATTGTTAAAGTAAGCGGAAAAGTAGTAGATTGCAGTAGATTGGATAATGCGACAGACAACGGGAGATGAGGAAACAGGCATGAAATGGGCACACACAAAAAATTGAAGGATCTGGACTTCGCCGATGATATATGTCTGATTTCCCACAAACTGGAAGATATGCAAGTGAAAAGCAACAAGTTGGCAGAAGAAGCATCCGGAGAAGACAGGACTTCAGGTGAACATAGATAAAACAGAGGTGATGAAGATTCCTGGCCAACACCACCAACAGCAACAACAACAACAGACAACAGTCAGCCAGCATAAATGGAAGGAACCTGAAAGAAACAGCCAAGGGCCTTCCGGCTACGGAAAGAAGTTGTTTGGAGTTCTAGTGAGAAGTCGTGGTCAATAGGGGGTCCATCCTGTTGGGAGTGAGGACAAATCCCAGTCGATAACATTGTCTGGTGTCAGTCGCGGTAAAATCAAGAATTGATAGAATTTAGAATTCATGGACTGGCCATTGAATCTGGTTTCAGTGGCTGAATGGTCTACGAGCTCAATGGCCTTGTAACCGGAAGGTCCTGGATTCGAATCCCTTGTGGGAAGTGTGTACTGCCAATTAGTCCTAAACTAGGACGAAGGAAACGACTCTCCATTACTCAGAAGTTTTCAATGGTTCTCTAACTGACATCAATCCCTGGTCTAACCTGAAAAAAACACAACAATAACCCAAATATTTATGCTTCAAAGGGTTTTATGTGAAATGTAACAAAGCCTATTTTGTTTTTCAATATGCTATTTGAATTGGATAGGTGAAATGATATATGAAATGTCAGCTCATGATGAAATCCTGAAATCAATCAAATCCCTACAAACCAACACTTAAAATGATATTATTTAGCTCTTAATAGATAGGCAAAATTACTTTTGCATAAAATGGGCATACACCAGTGAATTTAGGTAAGATAACAAGTTTCAACATGAGAATTTAGTTTTGTTTGTTTGTTTGTATGTTATTTAGTGATATCCTAGGCTGATACAGTTTATTGTAGGCTTTACAAAAGAATATGTTACAATGTTTAGCTTTTGTGCCCCTTGAATAATATTTCTTAAGTATAGAACATAATCAGAATCGTGTGATATTATTAACTACACTCTATCCTATCGAGTTCACATTATAGTATGTATAAATTTATGTGTATTAGATAGTGTATGCGTAGAAAGCATAAACACACTTGAAAGTCGTTAGTTTTATCACCAATAGTCGAAGAAAATGTTTGTACTTTATTCCCCTCATATTTATTCAGTAACTAGAATTAATTCAATTTTCAATCAATAATCATTTTTTACGAGTTGATCACGGATTGATATCAGTTAGAGAACCATTGAAAACAAGCAGGGAGTACTGGACAGCTGATTCCGCCATTCTAGTTTGGGAATCATCGGCAGTACGCGCCCACTAGGATTCGAACTCAGGGCTTCCCGATTACAAGGCCAGCTGGCTCGTATAGCATTCAGCCACTGGGACCCTACTCAATGGCCAATCCATGAACTCTGACTTCTACCAATTCGTGAATTAGTGCGACCCCAACCATTGTCGTTAGTGGGACATTCATCCTCACATGTGCCATCTGCATGGACCTCACTGGTCACGACTTCTCAGTCGAATTGGTAGAAGTTAGAATTCATGAGCCATTGAATCAGGTGGCAGTGGTTGAATAGTATACAAGCAGCTTGCGCTGTAGGAACTGGGCTCGAATCCCAGTGAGTGAGTACTACCGATGATTACCAGAGAAGCATGAAACAGCTGTCTGGTTCAAAAGGTAACATATATGTTATCATTTCCTGGTCAAAGCTAGCAAAAAATAGAAATCCTACAAACTAACACTCGCGAACAGCTATTTTGTTAAACAATTCAATAAAAGACGAATTTCGGTTTGATTTTCACCGCTCAGTTAGATTCTATGAATAGCACAGTGATACAATATAACCAAACATTCAAAAGATGAGATTATTCCTTTGCATTATGAGAACAGGCTTTATTTCTGATGGTGATGAGATTACCGTTATCAGTCGAAAGCTATATTCACTAGTTAAGAAAGATGTACACTCGCCAAATACATATGAAAAATAATCTGATATCGGTGAATGAATAGCTTCAAGTATTGTTGTATTGTTCCGAATATCTACAGAAAATGTATTTTACTTGAGCCTTAATTACAATAAAAATAATAATTGAAGTGATAAATCAGTGAACAGCTGACTCGAAGCTCGGACACAGATGATATGATCCAGATTTTCAGTTCAGTTTAACACACTCACTACTTTGAAGTCAATTGATGGATAGTGAGATGGACAGTGGAATCCAGAATGCTCATTCCATCCTACTTCGGACTCGTCAACTGGATGGAGGATGTACATGCATTCCCCAGTTAGTGATGGTGCTCTCACTCACTACTATTTTGTTAGTAATCATTTCATCAGCTTATATCATAACAAAATGATCTTTGTACAGTAACTTTAACATGAATTTGCTGGATTTATATCTGACAGTCTTTACAACATGTATATCAACCAACATGGTAAATGCACTTCTGTGTTTTATTTTCGTATCATACTATGTACTCATGGGTGTTTAAAAATCACGGGGAACGGAGGGATTAAATTTTAACCCACTGGTAAGTAAATGAATCGTCAGATTTTAATGATTATGTTACACTGCTATGAATAAACGCTGGATTGATATTTCTACTCATCATCTTCTTCTTCTTCCTTCAGTAAACTTCAGTGTAGTGCATACCAGTTTAATGATTTTCTAATAGATCTTATTCAAATGCATACAGTATGATCGCGTTAAACTCTCAAAATCTGCATCAGTAATCCTCTGACAATATGGCCAGTTGCATAAGAGGTGGCTCAAGTGGCTCTCGTGGCTCAAGTGGTCTAGTGGATAACACCTTGGCGTTTGAAACTATAGGAACTGGGTTCGAGCCTCAGCAGGAACATCATCAATCACTGCGGGATGCAGGTATATCCAGCTAGTCGACGAGTCCCAAATAGGGTGGAATGCGCTTTATCCTGGATTCCACTGCTAGTCACCATCCACCAATTAAACTATAATAGCATGCCCAGACATCGTCGAAGCATCTCAACAAGGAGCCGACACGTCAACCTGAGACCAAGCACTTCGGTCCAATCAATCGACGGGAAAATCTAAAATTCAATTAAAGTGGTAGAAGCTTTAACAACCTAGGATTGTTAAATTACATCTACTTTGTGAGGCTGAATTCTCAAAATAATGATTACTACTGTGACTACTTTAACAATCTCTCAAGTTATTTTATTATTTGGTAAGTCCTAGGCAAAATAAGCTGAGCACATTTGAAACATTTAATTCCCATTATGAATTTCGACAAAGCAATAAGAAGGAAGACGTAATTTATCTGAATCGTGTAGTGTATTTAACAAGACATTTCGAACAACGTGATCACACACGGGCTTGTCATAGGAATATATACACATGTGAAAACAATAATAATGAAGAGTTTAGGGGTGAGAAAATAGACTTAGGTGAAGTTAAAAGGACATATTGAAGGTCAAAATAACAATGTAGATCATTAAACCAAAGAAGGGGGCTAATAGTACATCTGTCTTGACATCAAAACAAAGTTTTTACAAGTTGATCACGGATTGATACTATTTAGAGAACCATTGAATATCCAGAGTACACTGGAAAGCTGTTTTCTCCATCCTAGTTTGGGAATCATCGGTTGTACTCAGTTTCCAGTGGTTCTCTAACTGATATCAATCCTCGATCAACTCGTTAAAAGCAAATCTAATCCTTACAGACCAACTATAGAGAACAAAGTTTACCAAGGAAGGTTTTAAAGCGATGACGAATTGTTTTTAACTAACAAAGGTGGTTTAAACTTCTTAATTGCTAGAGCTTCGAAAGACTTCTAGGATGTGACCCTAACACGTTTTATATGTATGTTTAAAAGAAGAATCCTTGTCTGTTATCTCATGGGTACCCAAAATTTCCAAAACACACAGGTACCTCATGCTCCAATCACATGAGGATATCGCGATTCGCCTTCAATAACCGATGCTCTGTCTGCAGAAGTAGCAAGTCCAACCAGCTAGCGACTACTACTCTCCTGGGCGGCCTTCATAAATTATAAATTATTATAAATTCATGAATTTTTTTACTATCATTGCTAATTCGCCTGTCTGATATTCATTCGGTGTATTGTTATGTTAATGCTATCGAACTGTAATCCAATGTTATTGATTCGATGTTATTTAAACAACATTAATGTTGTTTATAATACTAATTCACTCACTATTGTGTATACATAACTCTAGGACCTGATGATGAAGGGGTTATGGAGAAGAATTTTCTCTGTTCAGTAAACTTAGTTTTGGAAACTCCAATAATTGTTGTAAACTTAGTTGAAAATGGGTACTTACTACCGTGATGGATATCATGCTAGTCGGTGAAATGCATTCTCATCAAGCATAGATGTCCTATGATTGCATGAGTCTAGGGAAAGAAATTACATTGTCTCTTGGGAGGAATAAAATGTTTTTTCATTAATATATAGTGCTGGTTTGCAGGTTGTTTTCACTGGTTACAGGTCTGATTAAGAGTTGACAACAGTTTGGGAACCAATGGAAAACTATGGAGTACTGGACAGCAGTCTCGTTCTAGTTCGGGTTTCTTTAGCGCTAGACAGCCATCAGGGTTTGAATCTATGAAGTTCCAGTCAGAAAAGGAGTCTGCATAGCATTCAGTCACTGGGATGGAGTCCTATGGCCCGTGAATCTTAGCTTCTTGCAATTCGTGATAAATAGCGCAAACGTCATCTCTCCTAAGAATTCCAGTGTTTATTTACTTCCCAATGGAGTGTAATCGAGATGTTTCCGAAGGCAAATCCTTCAGTCGAAAGTTACCATTTCACCTTATAGCTTATCTTTTCCTTAAATGAAAATGTTTCCAAGGTATGGTGGAATCCGAAAGTAACCCGGGGTAAAAACTTGTCCAACTTTGTTGAGGGAAACCATAAGTTGTCTACACTGACCAAGATCTTACAGGGATTTTCATTACAGTGGAATCCAATAATGGAACCACTCAAAACCAAAAAGACAACATTTAAACCAGAAGACAACTGTTTAGTATTTTAATACTATCACTTTATATTTTATCACGTCTACAACTGACGCCTTCTCATTGACAACTAGTTGCTAGTGTGAGTTAAAAGTCACTCACATGTTGGCCCGTACGAGCCGTCTGTCCTACAATTCACATAACAGCCTGGTCATGAAATCTGAAGGTTGTCAACCCAACAACATTCTGATTAATGGGTTAACAATTAAGTGACGTCATAAAATGGGAAGAAATATCTGTCTAGTACTCATTGGTGTTTAGTATTTCTCTAACTAAAGTAATCATATCTCCAAAATCGCCCGACTGAAACTTAATATTTCCTTAACATCACGTAACAATGTTGAAATAAATCGATATCTCGTGTCTTACTGAACACAAATGCATTCCTCAGCAAACAGATAACTTTAAGATTCCGTTCATTTAATCCATAGACCAATGTCAGCGGGGAGTTACTGAAAATCAAAGTTCATTTAATGCCTATTTATTTTGATCATTTAGTATCTATGGTTGCGTACAGCCACCGATTAAAACACAATAGTACTGGAAAGCACTAAGGTTTGTGTTAAATGTTCGAGTATTCTAATAGATTCGCATGACAACTGTTAACATAAAATGTGCTTTAAATCAGTTATCGTGAATCGATATGAAAATTACTGCCATATCAAAAAAAGGTCACCTAGGGTCAAACAGTACCATCCTCTGAACACCTTACATCAGGGTATATTTCTAAATAGATTCGGAAGCAAATGGAATCCTCAAAACTCATTAATGGTGAGAACAGACGACCAAGCTCCTCCACTGTCAAGCATATTACTGAGATAGGACATCAAGTTAATGTTTATAGATCTTCAAAACTTATCTATAAAACGTGTTAAGGTCACATCCTAGAAGTCTTTCGAAGCTCTAGCAATTAAGAAGTTTAAACCACCTTTGTTAGTTAAAAACAATTCGTCATCGCTTTAAAACCTTCCTTGGTAAACTTTGTTCTCTATAGTTGGTCTGTAAGGATTAGATTTGCTTTTAACGAGTTGATCGAGGATTGATATCAGTTAGAGAACCACTGGAAACTGAGTACAACCGATGATTCCCAAACTAGGATGGAGAAACCAGCTTTCCAGTGTACTCTGGATATTCAACGGTTCTCTAAATAGTATCAATCCGTGATCAACTTGTAAAAACTTTGTTTCGATGTCAAGACAGATGTACTATTAGCCCCCTTCTTTGGTTTAATGATCTACATTGTTATTTTGACCTTCAATATGTCCTTTTAACTTCACCTAAGTCTATTTTCTCACCCCTAAACTCTTCATTATTATTGTGTATATATTCCTACGACAAGCCCGTGTGTGATCACGTTGTTCGAAATGTCTTGTTAAATACACTACACGATTCAGATAAATTACGTCTTCCTTCTTATTGCTTTGTCGAAATTCATAATGGGAATTAAATGTTTCAAATGTGCTCAGCTTATTTTGCCTAGGACTTACCAAATAATAAAATAACTTGAGAGATTGTTAAAGTAGTCACAGTAGTAATCATTATTTTGAGAATTCAGCCTCACAAAGTAGATGTAATTTAACAATCCTAGGTTGTTAAAGCTTCTACCACTTTAATTGAATTTTAGATTTTCCCGTCGATTGATTGGACCGAAGTGCTCCGCCTCAGGTTGACGTGTTGGCTCCTTGTTGAGATGCTTCGACGATGTCTGGGCATGCTATTATAGTTTAATTGGTGGATGGTGACTAGCAGTGGAATCCAGGATAAAGCGCATTCCACCCTATTTGGGACTCGTCAACTAGCTGGATATACCTGCATCTCGCAGTGATTGATGATGTTCCTGCTGAGGCTCGAACCCAGTTCCTATAGTTTCAAACGCCAAGGTGTTATCCACTAGACCACTTGAGCCACGAGGGCCACTTGAGCCACCTCTTATGCAACTGGCCATATTGTCAGAGGATTACTGATGCAGATTTTGAGAGTTTAACGCGATCATACTGTATGCATTTGAATAAGATCTATTAGAAAATCATTAAACTGGTATGCACTACACTGAAGTTTACTGAAGGAAGAAGAAGAAGATGATGAGTAGAAACATCAATCCAGCGTTTATTCATAGCAGTGTAACATAATCATTAAAATCTGACGATTCATTTACTTACCAGTGGGTTAAAATTTAATCCCTCCGTTCCCCGTGATTTTTAAACACCCATGAGTACATAGTATGATACGAAAATAAAACACAGAAGTGCATTTACCATGTTGGTTGATATACATGTTGTAAAGACTGTCAGATATAAATCCAGCAAATTCATGTTAAAGTTACTGTACAAAGATCATTTTGTTATGATATAAGCTGATGAAATGATTACTAACAAAATAGTAGTGAGTGAGAGCACCATCACTAACTGGGGAATGCAGGTACATCCTCCATCCAGTTGACGAGTCCGAAATAGGATGGAATGAGCATTCTGGATTCCACTGTCCATCTCACTATCCATCAATTGACTTCAAAGTAGTGAGTGTGTTAAACTGAACTGAAAATCTGGATCATATCATCTGTGTCCGAGCTTCGAGTCAGCTGTTCACTGATTTATCACTTCAATTATTATTTTTATTGTAATTAAGGCTCAAGTAAAATACATTTTCTGTAGATATTCGGAACAATACAACAATACTTGAAGCTATTCATTCACCGATATCAGATTATTTTTCATATGTATTTGGCGAGTGTACATCTTTCTTAACTAGTGAATATAGTTTTCAACTGATAACGGTAATCTCATCACCATCAGAAATAAAGCCTGTTCTCATAATGCAAAGGAATAATCTCATCTTTTGAATGTTTGGTTATATTGTATCACTGTGCTATTCATAGAATCTAACTGAGCGGTGAAAATCAAACCGAAATTCGTCTTTTATTGAATTGTTTAACAAAATAGCTGTCGCGAGTGTTAGTTTGTAGGAATTCGATTTGGTGGCTTGTTTCCATCACGAAATGTTTTCGTTTAGATGGTCATTGAAAAGCAGAATCTGCTGGAAAGCTCTTTAATCCTAGTTTGGAGCAGTGAATCCATGCGCTCAGGTGACTCCACTGGGTATCGAACGCAGCAGTTTCTGTCTACGATACGGTGGGTGTTGACCACTCTGTCACAAATTTTTTGAATACAGATATCATTGTATATTGAATTCCGTCCCAGTGATTGAATGGTCATCTGGCTTGTTTAATAACCCTATGGTTCTAGTTTCGAGCCCCAAAGAGGATGTGAATGCGTACTTTGGAAGAGTTCCAAGCTAGCATGAAACAGCTGTCTGATACTTCCTGATTTTCAATGGTCCTCAGGCTAATATCAGTTAGTGCTCATAAGTTGAGAATTGAAAACGGTTGATTAGATGAAAACTTGGAATCTGTAACGCAAATTGTCTGTTATAATATTATTCTGACCTTCTTGATCTTTTATTATCGTATTGATTATGAATCTCTTCAATCGCCTAAAATAATTTTTAATCACCATTTTTAATCAGTTAAACGCATTGAACTCTTCAACAATAATACCATTGCCTGGTAGTCGTTGCTTTGATTCTTGTCATACTGCAGACTTTCATGTATAATTTTTTTATTCATGAAGCAATACAGATATAACATTTATTGGTATATATATATTCACAATAGATGTTTAGGTTTGTTCGTTTTCTGCCTCATCATCACCACCATCATCATAATGAAAATCAATTCATCATGTACACAAAGAAACTGTCTGTTCTACTTACAGACTTGACTTAAAACTGATTGAAATAAAGTTTAGGTCATTTTGGTGAATTTTTGTTTGTGCTTGTTTATAAATGGCATTTTATGAATTGTGTATTCTTTTCTTTATATTTCACAACTGCCAGTTTGGACATATGAGAAATCAATTGGAAAAGAATGTCACATTTTTAAAAGACAAAAAAAACAAACAAAACAAAGCAGGGCACATGAATTCTATACCTCGGTGGTTGTAGCAGGAGCAGCAGTTTCTACTTTATAGAAAGTGTGGACACGCTATAGAAAAGTATCATTTTTATTCACACTAATTCATCTTTGTTTTTTGTTTTTTGCTTTTTTGTCTTCTCCGTATTTCTCATACAAACACAGTTCACCATTTCAATGTCCAATAAATGAATAAAAGGAAATAACTAGTTCTAAAATGATGACTAATATCAGAAGATTCAGTGTATTCAAAGTAGATCATTCATAAAATGTTCAATGATATATTAATAATAATGTTCTAATGTGCAAATAAAAATACATACACATATATAGTATGGATAGAAATTCATCTGTTGCATGTAATTCTGTCAGTTGACTATACCACTTAACAGATTATGCATGATGCATACTTCGACATCAACAAAAACCTAATCAACAATGAAAGCTTGGCCAAGTAAAATACTAAGCCATGTTATCCTGGAGACAATTAAACATGCACTGGATACAGAATTCCACAAAAACAGAACACTCTGGATTCAGCAATAGGCAAGTCATGTGCTGATCAAATGACAACTCTATGCATCATCATCACAGAGCAAAGCATAGGATGGTAGTTAGATCCCTCCCCATTCCAACTTCATCCACTTCGAAAAGGCCTTCGAAACACACCGTTGACCGAGACATGATTTGGAAACTGAAACTACTTCAACACTATGGTGTGAAGTGTCCAAGTGTTTTATCAATCTCATTCAACAGTTGGCCATATGACAATGGGGCCACGTGTCAGCCAAGTGATACACAACGGAAAACTCACTCAGTGAGGCGCTGGAAGTGAATACAGGGGTGAGAGAAGCTGGCTGGCTGGCTGGTTAGCTGGCTATCTATTATCACCGATTATATTCCTGATCGTGGTGGACTGACTGGATTATGCGTGGGACTGAGGACAAGGAGTGAGAAGACAGGAATACGTTGGGTCATCGATGAGGAGACTGTAGAAGATCTGGATCTCGAATGTAGATGATTTATGTTTAGTGTGAAAGGGACTTGAAGACTTAGAGTCAGCGAAAATCGACAAACTCGCAGTGGAGGCAGGAAGAGTAGACATGTGACAGGAGTCCAGGTGAACATAGAGAAAATGGAGGTGAAGATAACCAACCAACCAACCAGCCAGCCAACAGCAACAGCAATAACAATGACAACCAGAACCAATGACCATCAGAGGGAGAGATTCAGTGATGATTACCTCCTTTACTTATCTAGGAAGCCAGCATCGTTTCAACCACTACCAGTCGGAACGGATGAAGGTGTCAAAGCCAGCCAGCCAGCCAGCCAGCCAGCCAGCCAGCCAGCCAGCCAGCCAGCCAGCCAGCCAGCCAGCCAGCCAGCCAGCCAGCCAGCCAGCCAGCCAGCCAGCCAGCCAGCCAGCCAGCCAGCCAGCCAGCCAGCCAGCCAGCCAGCCAGCCAGCCAGCCAGCCAGCCAGCCAGCCAGTCAGTCAGAATCGGAAGTGCACGATACTCCTTGATCAATCTGAAATCAGTTTGCAAATCTTCTGAACTCCGCCTCAGCATGAACAACAAGATTGGGATTGTGTTCCACACAAATGTGAAGTTAGTCAGTCAGTTCTTCTATATGGGTCGGAAACTTGCACTGTTCGCGAGTTGGAAAAAGATATTCAACAGACCACTACAGACTTATATCAACAGCTGCTGCCTCCGCTGGCTGGCTCCATACTGAAGATCAAATCGACGCTTGGTCGGCTGACCAGAAAGAATTAGCATCAAGAAACTCTGGCTAAGAAGAAACCAACAAGCGAGAGCCGATTTCTCAGAAAATGTGTAGGAGAAAGTGGAGATGAATCGGGCATACGTTGAGGAGGAAGAACGTCGAATGACACAGCGCATCAGACCCTCGAGTGGAATTCCAACGGGAAGCGACCAGTTGGTCATTGGTGCGAGGGTTGTTGAAGTCGTACTTTCCACTCGTAACTCAAGGGAATAATAATAATAATAACTGAAAGCTGACGCAGACTATTTACTAACTAAGATTAAATAAAACCAGTATTTCATCTATTTCGCATTTAGGAATAGATAGACTCCTGTTTTACAGCTATCCAAAATTTATCTCAGTGCAAACTCATTCAAATGAGAAATATCCTTTAAAACTATCACAATGAATTTCCCACAAAACCTATAAAACATTGACCTTGAAATGAAGAGAAGTCGTTTGAAACAGCCCTAGTTGATTCTTACCTGCATTGAAGAAAACCAACGGTAACGTTTTTATTTCGGTCGGCAGTTTATAGATAGCCGACTGAAAATAGTTAATTTTTGTGAGATCATAGCCATGACTTATGAATCGATTAAGAACACGGTGTAACCATTCGTATGGCCTACAAATAGGGTTTTCATAAGGCTCTAAAGTACTCACCTCTGTAATCAAAAGAGACAACGGTGAATGTCACTCATCAATAAAAATATACAAGACAAAACTATGCACAGCCTTTACTTGTAAACGGACTTTGGTAATCAAGTCTAGAATACTTCGTGATTTCATATCTTAGTGACGTGCATTTTAGTTTGTCAGCTAAACAAGATTCATCAGCTGTTGCTTTGATGGTCTGATCTGGGGACATTTCACACTGAGTGTTACAGGTTTAAATCTTCTAAACAAAAAGTCACCATCCACCAATTAAATACTAGTTAAATGCCCAGACATCATTGAAGCATCTGCACAAGAAGCCGACACGTCAACCTGAGGCGGAACACTTCGGTCCAATCAATCGACGGGAACATCTAAAATTCAACTAAATTAATATAACCCGTTGCACAAGAGGTGGCTCTCGTGGCCCAAGTGGTCTAGTTGATAACACTTTGGCGTTTGAAGCTATGGGAACTGGGTTCGAGCCTCGGTGGGAACATCACCACTCACTGCGAGATGCAGGTATATCCAGCTAGTTGACGAGTCCCAAATAGGGTGGAATTCGCTTTATCCTGGATTCCACTGCTAGTCACCATCCACCAATTAAAATGTAATACGGTCTATTCTCAAATGAAATTTTGCAACACAACAATCAGTGACTCAGGATCAAGTTACCTGAAACAGAATATTGATAATTCATATGAACTGTGATCAAGATTTGATCAATTGGTTTCAAAATAATTGGGCGCTGAGTGAGAAGTAGACATATGTAAAAATTAAATTTGTAAAATCGCAAAGAAATTAAAATGCATAATTCCAACGTTTCGTCGGGTAAACTGGTCTGTACTTCTTCAGGGATGAAGATGGTGGTTTCAATGTAACCTGACTGAAACCTTCTAGTAGTAGTTTTCGTTACAATCAGCGATTTATTTAAGATGATAGAAACAATTGCATATTTCATTATTGGGATCATTTGTGGTAAAGTAATAGCCAAATTGTGTTCTATTGTTTTGTTCCCTTATCTTTTGAGTGGGACAAAGGACTTTAAGTTTCCGCTTTGTAGAAGTTTCATTATCAGTGGTTTTTACTTTTACAGAGTAAGGTTGCTGGTTTTGCACGCAACCTCTCTCTTATTATCGAGCTCATTACCAGCTTATCGATGTTTAAGAGTGGCTCGGCTGGGAATCGAACCCTAGGTCACATACATGGTTGGTGAGGATTCTCCGGCTGAATCATCAACTCTTGTAATAACCAATGATTCTTTGGAATATGACACTTATATAATTCTTGAAATATAAACAAAATATCTGAAAATCCAAAGAATTTAATTTTCTATATCCCTCTCTAATCAAAAATGTGATTGAAAGTCAGTGATTTCATCGCAATATGTTTGCATACTTATGTTCTGGAATAAATTTCATTAAACAAAAAAGATGAAGGTGAATTTAGAAATTTCAGTCACAACATCTAACCTACTTCTCAATGACAATAATTTATAATACTCGTTAGGGATATTTTAACACTAACTGAATTATAGAAAGTACATTTATGCGTCATTGATTTAAGCTTTGAAAAAAAAAATTTGGTCAAAAAGTCAAGGCGATTTTTGTAATCACCGCGTGTTTGTTTTCATTTTTTTTATGTCAACCCTGACTAGAAAAATATTTCACCTATTTTTATTACATTATTCCTACTACTGAAATATATTCTCCCTTGTAAATCATTTCATGAACGTTTTGTCACATATAAATTTTTTCAGTTTCAAACTCACTTAATATTCAAGTGTTGGTTTGTAGGGATTTGATTGGTTTTAGGATTTCATCATGAGCTGACATTAGTTAGAGAACCATTGGAAAACCTGGGAATACTGGACAGCTGTTTCATGCTAGTTTGGGACTCTTCAGCAGTACGCACCCACCACAAAGGGTTCTCACCCAGTAACTTCCGGTTACAAGGCGAGCTCGTATACCATTAAGCTACTGCAACCCGGTCTAATGGCCTATGAATTCTAACTTCTGCCAACTCAGGACAAAGAGCGACCCCTGGCCAACGTCTTCGGCGAGTATTTGTCCTCACACCCGACCAGCTGCACCCTACTGGTCACGACTTCTCACTAGAATCCCAGGTAACTACCTACCTGAATAGGGCAAGTCGCCAGTGAGCATCTCATTGGTATTCAAGTGTTGGTTTGTAGGGATTTGGTCGATTGGTTTCAGGATTACATCATTAGCTGACATTAGTTAGAGAACCATTGGAATATTATCCTCTACTTTGATTGTTGATTAGCTGATTTGGTGACCTCAAAAATGTTCTACAAATTTTACACGTATAATTAAGTAACATTTTTGTCGTACTCAATGTTTCTAAGTATTTATTAATATGTATTAAAATTTCTGCTTTATTCAAAGTGTGGTAAAAATATCTCATGTTTTACGAAACCGAAAGAATAAGAAGATGAATTGTTCTCAAATAAATAAGAATGTGATTATTCACCTAGAGGCTTATGCTATCTTTTTCAAGAGGTGATTTGTAGGTATTTGATTTGTTTTTAGGCTTGACCATGGATTAACATTAATTAGAGAACTATTGGAAAACATGCAGGGATTACTGGACAGCTGTTTCCTCCGTCCTAGTTTAGGGCTCTTCAGCAGTATGCACCCACCACAAGGGGCTCAAACCCAGTACCTTCTGGATACAAGGTGAACTCGCAGACCATTATGCCACTGGGACCCTATCCATTGGCCAGTCCATGAATTCCAACTTCTGCCAATTCACTTGAATATGCACACTAGAGACTGGCCATGTTCATCAGGTAGGTAGTTACCTGGGTTATAGTGGAAATTCATGACCAGTGGGTCCCAGTGGCTGAATAGCCTACTAGCTAGCTCACTTTGTAACTGGAGGTTCCTGGGTTCGAACTGTGGCGGTGGGTGCATACTGCTGTAGAGTCCCAAACTAGGCTGACTAAACAGATACCCAGTACTCTCTTCAGATATTCCGATGTGGTCCTCTAACAGATGTCAGTTCATGATGAAATTCTTCAATTATTATAGATGCATATATCTGTAGAAATCGATGGAGAAGTTGTTCACTAATCAATCGTTTAAGGTACATCAAAAGTATACAAAGTGTTTTATGACAGGCAAATGTAATCAGTGATAAGGATTAGTATTTTCATTCATCTCTATTGTATACACTCACTCTTACAGTTTGTAATATTTCTATGAGACAGTTGAATTTTCATAGCAAAATATAAATAATTGAAAGAAACTTAGGGTTTGCTAAACGCTTATCCTTTATTTTTTGTTTTTATTGCCTGACATGTGATTCAATTATTTCTTTACAATACAAAAAGAAGAACTTTTGTTTAACTGTGCACAATAAATTCATTTCATTTCACGTCATTTTTACCTCTTTAGATTAGAATGAAAATTTTAAGAGTTAAAATTCATTTCCACTGTATCATTGTTTTGTGTTGTTATTCCCAACTTTATTTTCAAAACAGACAGACTACTTCTGGTAAATTTTTTGTTGTTGACTTTTAAGAGTGAATTAATTAGGGTTTTAGTTTCTTTGTGTTTCTCTCAACTACAAAATTTTTTTTCTGTTAAACCAGGTGTCAACCGACTTTTTACTTCGTTCGTTTGAGTTAAACTCTTTTTTTTGTCGCTACACGAAAGTGAGATTATCAGAGTAGAATAATACAGACACAGAGGGAGATTTTATCACCAAGGTGTATCAATCAGAGAACTACTAGACATTTGAGGGTCCTAAGCTCGATCCCTGGATATTTACTGTTGAAGAGGCGCCAACTAACATGAAGCAGTTGCCCAGTACTCTTGAGTTTTGACTGATGTGGGGTCGTGAGGACACCTAACTTAAAATCAATTGATCCCCTGGAAACCAACACTTAGAAATTAGAGATTCAACACAGATTCTGTCAGTGAAACAGCCTTTAG